>OU618534.1:15711250-18465000 GCA_914829495.1 Eilema sororculum | reverse complement strand
GTGGACCAGCACCGACGTTTTGTGGTTCTCCACCTAGATGCAAGAAACATAATTTTAATTTTTTGTAAGTAGGAGGAAATTGGTGGGTCCTAGAGAAGATATCCCAGAGGACCCGACCGGCCTTGGCCATCAACATAGGCGACGTGTTAAGACACTAAATGTCGATTAAAGGGGAATAGTAAGTTTCGACAAAGTTTACTGGCGATTCGAAATACATCGGGAAAAAGAAGCGCTCAAGTGGGACAAGTGAACCCACGACCTTTCCCTTACAGGGGGAATACTCTTCCAACTGAGCTATTGAGCCACACTTGAATCACTTCAAATTTCCCTTCGCTTTACATCCGTCTTTAAGGGTGACGGTCCCATTTGAGCGTTTCTTTTTCCCCATGTATTTCGAACTTAAAAAGTTAGCATAATGGATGCTATAAAAATTTCATTACTGGCGATTGGCAAAAAGTTGATCGGAGATAAGAAAAAGAGGAACAATTTACCTTGTCTACAATACGAACAGCTCCTGCCAATATACATTTGATATGTTTCAACCAACATGTAGCCTCAATACCACTGAACCATCTGGAATAAGTAATTATATATTTTAAACTCTTTGTGCTTTATGACATACTACTTTTGGACAAGTTTTATTAGTCGTCGGAGACTAATAGTTTCTTTTTATGCGGATATCCCCTGCCACCGGGGCGGGGACGGTTATGTCGGACTCAAAACGACTAAAGCACGTCGCGTCCTCTCGGATCTTCAGATCAGAGAAGGTCCCATAAGGCATTTCCCTTACACCCCGGAGGGGAAGAATATTTACTAAACATTGTGGAACTTTATTGCTATTCTTCAGAAAAAAAAATATATTTCTAGTTTTACAAAAGCTTTCAAAGTCGATATTCGATATCTAACACCATAACGGACGGTCGGACGGTCACTCACCTGGTCTGGTCTATTTGAGGGAAACAGAGCTCCTTGAGTTTTCGCAGACTTTCCCTCATCACATGAATGTTGTGTATGTCTAGGAACACAAGGTCGGCGTTCTGGTACGCATCTTCTGACTCATAGCTGTAAACATTGAAATGTTTACCAAACTTTACCAGCAGTTGCTATTAATAGTTTACCTTTTGAACATTCGATTTGTTTGAATTTACAAGTTTTAAATAAAAAATAGATCGAAGATCGTGTGCGTTGCACGTAAATATAATGAATTATAATAAAGAAAAGCAAAGTAATGCCTACGTTAGTTTTAATTAAAACAATCAGTAACTACTTTCCCTCTCTCTCTTTTGTTAGTTGCCAGTCTTTTTCATAAAGCAGAAGATTTAATTTAAAAAAGAAAAGCTTACCCTCCTCCTTTGGCCTTATTCGCGACTGCATTAGCAGTAGGTCTCGCATCCATGATGAATAGCTTGTGTGCTTGAGCGTTGGCGTCCATTATAAGTTGAATGTATCGTTCGTCTTCGCGACTGCGCTTACCGCTCACCTAGAATATAATAATAAGCTTGGGTTACAATTAAAAATTGCAAGTAGTTGATAGATTACAGATTCAACGGTAATCAGCCGATTGGTGCAGATGGCAAATAATCTCGATTACGCTCAGTCAGGAGTACCGGAGTACGTGCGGGTCAGAGAGATCTCGCAGCACTATATCGCTGATTTCCAAATTTCATTTTCTACTACTACTACTTTTAGTTCAATGAACTATCGGTCTAGCAATTTGATTGGATGCCGGCGTTTGATGAACCAAAAGTTGTATTTGGGTCTCTGAGATTCACTCTCTTACTCTTTCTCTTGACTTGGGTCCCTAGAGGGAAACCTGCACCAGAAACTCGTCCTTTAATCAGCAAGTGAAGTGAGCCCGTGAGGATGGTTTGTGCCCCTAAGATCGAAGCAAAGTGTAGGCTTTGGATGCAACCAGGATTGACTCTCGGATAATGATGATGAAAGTTTTTTAAAGCCCTCTTGAAAAGTTAGAATCTCTGTGAAGTTAATTCTTAATTTTAATACCTTTACCTATATAAATTACGTGTCACGTTGTTTGTCTGCGATGGACTACTAAACTACTTAACCGATTTTAATCAAA
Organism: Eilema sororculum; assembly: GCA_914829495.1. Lineage (NCBI taxonomy): Eukaryota > Metazoa > Arthropoda > Insecta > Lepidoptera > Erebidae > Eilema > Eilema sororculum. The sequence goes on along the minus strand of OU618534.1, from coordinate 18,462,920 downwards.
CTGCACAAGTTTAACCCAACTTGAAAGATAGGATAGCTTACATCTTAATTTAGCTATAAGTGAAATCCACACGGGCGGAGCCGCGGGCAACAGCAAGTAAAGTATAAATTAACAATGAAGTCATGATGAATACGTCCTAATTCTGGTAGGTATATTCTAACTAGGGCAGTGACAGGTAAAATTCATTGAAAAAAATGGCGTGGAATTTCCAGTAGGTAACAAACTAAGGAGAATTATAAGTATTACAGCAGGAACCTCATAAGTGTACTCGGAAGCAAAACATTGCGTCAATGATGAATAATTAAAAATGTATGAATTGATGTTTGACGCATTCATATTCATTCCAATATTTCTAATACCATGGAAGACTACCCACTTATCAAATTGCGGAAAAAGATACGTAGGGATTTTTGTTTTTTTTTATTTTGCTTATGATTGTATTGTTCTCTGACGTAGCACTTATATATGCTCTAGGACTCAGACTAAACGACTAACGGAGTAGAAATAACTGTCACGATACCATCCTGTTGAAATCAACCTGAAAAACTGACAACGATTTTTACACTTACCCCAACCAAGGGCTGACTACATCTGGTAATAGTGGCCTGTGAGCTTGGATGTATCCAAGCTAAAACTGGTATCCGGCCTCTTGACCTGAAGGTGGCCACAGAGCGGAGTAAGTCATCATTGGCAGCTGCCGGTACCGCCCACACAGAGGGATAACTGTCGCAAACTTCGTACTTATCATTGATTCGTGTGATACGCCACATATCATTGTTCACTCCCTAAAAGAATTTGTTACAATCGGTGTTATTTTTTTTTTGCTAAAATTTGCTATAATACTCTTTATAATGAAATTTTAAAACAATTTGTATACTACCTAATTATTCTTATCGACTTACATTGGCCAAAGTGAATGTCCAACACGGGACATGAACCCGCGAGAATAAAAATGTTGGTAGAGGCCCCACAATAGCCCCAAGATAAGATATGAGAATTTCAAATGTCTAAGATGTAGGTACTTCAGTTAATTAAAGCATTCAAGTCCTGTCTTGGACATTGACTTTTTCAATGTAAATTGAAAAAAAAATCTTTGTTTATTTCGTCTCTGTATACTGAAGTAAAGTACAAGTTCTTTCTTCAGATTGCCTGATGCCCTTTTATTCAGATGTTTGTCCAAAGACCCACAATTTGATCATTATCCCACCACCAGCTCATTTCCCAGCATGGTTAAATCTGTTGTCAATATGTAAGCCTGGTAATCACTTTGAGCAGAACTACATAATTATTATGGACTCAATTAAGATGCCATTGAATCGCTAGTTTAGTAAATTTATTATATTGATTAAACTGATTCCATATGAATTCCTCTCCGCTCACAGTGGAAACCACGCATTAGTGTTCTGCTGTACATACAGCTGAGCTGCCCCATAAATACATAGAGACCTCTATAAACGATTAAACCTACTCTCCACCTTGAGGTTGGCAGAATCATTGGCTACCACATAACCAATGCAAAGAGCCATTTCAATAAAATAAGAAGAAAAGCTCATAACATTTATTGTACTAAATGCTCAGTTCTATTCTACACAAATCAATTGAGACCACTTGTTCATAGTTATGTTAGTCGAATTTTACAAGCTAAAATGGTTGTTTTGATTAGTTCAATTATTTCAGTGTAAATTTGTGATAATCACAATGACATCATTCTCAACTATCAAATAGAACACATGCGCAAAAATTAAGACTTACCATCCTTCTGAGTTCAGCAATAGGCTCATATACATGCCAACCATCTTCAGGGAAGCTCTCGGAATAGCTGAATGCAAAGAGTGGAAATCTATGTGATAGAGGGAAAGCCAACTGTTGCAGTTTTTCAAATATACCCCGTCGTGAATGATTCTCTTGTTTATGAGCAAATCTCAAATTACGCATATCCTGAAAAGAGAACCCATGTATAGATATTAACTAATTAAGAAGAAAGAATTGAATTTAATAATTTGGCTGTCATATGGTGGGAAATCTTAAAAGAACGTAATTATATCAGGATGTTGGTCATCATAAATCAAGGCTGCCCAACTTTTTTTACAGTCACGCCAACTCCACGGCCAACGGACGAACTCCAACCAGCACTCCGCCTGTGAGTCGTTGCCCGAGGTGAGATTGAGACATATCTCTTGTGTTGACTGGTGGCTCCATCCATCACCCCAGGCCCTCGCTCATTGGGGACGGATGCCACCCTGCAACCCCCTCCGTTCCCACCCCACCATCTCCTTCTTGAGTATTATTTGCTTGCAGAAGGAGTGCCGCTGCCTCCCACGTACTCGCGAGAGTACTGAGCGAGAACACTCACACTCCCAGGGCCGCCACTAACTCCTGCTTCGGCGTCTCCCACGCCGGACATTCGGTAAGCGGCAGCCCCGTGTCGTCGTTCGGTCCTGGGGCGGCTCCTGTGGAACATCGGATACGACTGGTTGCTTCGCGGTGACCTCGGGGCCGTTGCCGCAGACTCGTGTTAGGCGGATGACACGTAAGTGACGGCGTGCAGTGCTACACACCACGAAGCGACCCTGAAGGCCATGACCGCGGTTGCCCAAGTGGTGGAACGAATCCGACGGCTGGGTCTCAAGGTGGCTCTGCATGTAATCAAGGCCATTTTTCATGGGCATCGGCGCGCGCCACCTTCGGGAGCCAGCCTCACAGTGGAAGGCATTTTCGTCAGCGTCAAGCCCCATATGTAGTACTTGAGGCTCTTGCTCGATGGCCGATGGGACTTCAGACAGCATTTCTGAAAACTGTCCCCCAAGCTGAAGGGCACAGCTGGCGCCCTGGCAGGCACTGCTGCCGAACTTGCGACTCGTGCGGTCCTTGGCCCTATACGGGTGCCCAACCTGGGCGGAGGCCCTAAAGGCCAGCAACGGACAACTGTTGCGACAACCACAGCGGATAGTGGCCATTAGGGTTATAAGGCGGCGAGTCTCCTAGCCGAAACCCCACCATGGGACCAGGAGGCAAAAGCACACGGCAGCGGGGACCGGAGCCCGAACCTGGAGAACCTCGGGTCATGAGGTCCCTGCTCCACCCGGACATGGTGGAGGAGTGGAAACTACGACTTGGGCAACCACGCGCAGAATATACATACCACGCGCTATGATAACGGCGATAAGACCCCTCATGGAGGGCTGGCTAGAGACAGGGGCCTCTCTTACTGGCTGACGCAGGTGATCACCGGACACGGATGTTTCGGGAGTTACCTGCCCCAATGCAGGTAGAACTTAACGCCTGAGTGTCATCACTGTGGGATTTCTCACGCTCAACACGTTGCTCACAGTGATGGTGCAGAGCACAGCGAGCGAGTGGGCTACCGCCTCCTTCTGTGGGCAAGTAATGCTCGAGAAGTCGGGTTGCGCGAGGGATATGCCAGAGGCACCACCTCCGGCAACTGATAGCCCTAGACGGCCGTGCGGGTTTGGTTGGTAGCGGTTTCGTCAGCCTGTACGAGCGGCCGCCGTCTAGCCACTCCCGCATAATGGCTCCGTACAGCCACCACCAACATTACGTTGTGCCCAGCGCGTGGTTGCCCAAGTCGTCGCTCCCACTCCGCTACCATGTCCCTAGGGAACTGGAACCTCACGACCCGAATTCCTAATGTTCGACAATACTTTTTATATTTAAGTAATCACATTCTGATTACCTTCATTTTTATAAATATGCAGCACTAATACAATTGCTTTTTTTTCTCCGCTTGCAGTGGCCAGCACGGGCCATTTGGAATTTGTCAGTTCAGCCTGGGCTTGGGCAGCCTTGTCATAAATAATTTATAATGACATACTAGTGTATTTTGAAAGTGAGACGAGAGAGTGAGTGAGAGAGTTATATTGTAGCTATAACTAACACTCTCTATAATACCTACAGACAATAATACTTAGCTAATATATTCAATATATTTTCATAAATATTTCTTATCTAGTATAGTAAGACACCCCAAAAAGTTGGGAACCGCACCCTACCTAGCAAGATTGCGCAAGCGGGAAATCACACAATAGAGTGAGACTTTGAGAGTATTGATTTTGGACACAGGGATAGGGATATGCAATTATTCTTGAATGCGGCTTCTGGTTTATTCTGTATTCTGAGGTTTATTATCAAAAATATATTTTAACTTACCTTACAAAATATCTCAATACCATATGAATTTTCTCCTTTTGAAGATGCTCCACCAACTTTCTCTATACGAGATACCTAAAAGTAAGTATTTCTATAGTGACAAATGTTGAAAAGACATTTTCAAATAACATTGCCCCTCCAAAACAGAATAATGACAAAAAAAATAACAAATATTCCACAAAATTCCAGACAATGCAATATAGACCCATGTTAAGCATAGCTTTACTAACTTATATAGATTAAAGATACTTAAATAGATTTTTTTGTTACTGAATTTTCATGTAATTCCAAAGTATAATATAATTTATAGCATATTTTACAACTTACTACTCCAAGAGGCACACTGAGAGTACTCAGTAATGGTACGGCATCTGTTGGTCTGAAGTGTAATTGATAATTGGTCACTTTAAGCACACCCCGGGAAGGACCACTGTATGGACATAGGTATGTCACATCCCGGGCAACACTCATGACCTTCTCCCCATCAAGTAAATGAATATCTCCTAGGACGTGAGGCTGAAAGAAAAAAATTATATTAAAAGCGGTACTGTTATTTCAGTTCACAAATATTTATAAGATAAATTTTAAATTCTTTATCGGATAATCAGAAACCAGCCTTGGAAAGTTCCTGTTGCTGCCTATGGCTGTGGATACAGTTAATGAATAAACAAATATGAATCGTTTTACTACTATTCATTGCTAACAAAGTTTTTAACAGTAAATAGCTATGCTACAAGTGCTATATTGTATCTGATACACAAGAGTGACTAATCGCAAGCTTAAACTTTACCACAGGAAGCAGTGTACAGCAGAGTTACCTATTATAAAATTCAATAAGAATAAATTAATCTTTTTAGGAAACTTACGGAGTCTTGTCCGTGTTTAGAATTCAATGAACTCGATTTTGAGTCCGAGTCCAATGAATCAGAGCTGGCATTCTTTGATAACGAAAAATCGGAATTTAACAACTCGGAACTGTTGTGTTTGTCCATCGCGCTTACAATTATGATACAACAGATATTTAACTCTTAGTAAAATTTGCAGTTTCTCTAAAATTAGAGACTTAAAATTGATAAATGTTATGGATATGAAATCGAGTATGAGTGTATGACTGACAGTTCATGTTCAATATGTTCTACTTCTTGTTCATCATTTAGAAGATCAGTCATTCTCATTCATATCATGTCATCAATGTCACGAGCTCATGACACTCATGACAGTTCATTCATTATTCGTTCATCAGCAATTCATTGTTGTTCCGTTTTATACAGCTCACAGACAGAACATTTCTTTGTTCCGTGATATATACAGCACAAAATGGAGAAAGCGATTCAAAAATATTACTCCTTGCATGATAATTAAACTATCATTTTAAATCATAATAGATTTTAATAAGCTGGCTGAAGTAATAAGTATAATGTAAACCTAAGATGAGGGTTGCTAATTGGAACCTGAATTTCCTCATTTATGTTTTCTGTTATTGTCTATTGATACTTCCGATTTACACATTCAAACAGTAAGCTTATCATTTTTTACATGGACATGAAGTACTTTTAATCGCCTGGCTTTTATCGAACCAACAAAGCAATTAGTTACTATGGTTAGACGTAGATGTACGCTCGTTGCTAGGACTATAATGTATTGTTATTCGTTCAGAGCATTCATTTTTAGAAAACAATTCGGATTCCACCATGAAATTTCCAGAGGGTGTAAAATATAATACTTACTTAGCTTACAAACAAAGCAATGAAATAGAACCAAATAGAAAAATAAAATCAGAAGATTTTGACTGGGATTCTAAAATACCTAAATCTCTTGTTTTTCTTTGCATTGAAAAACTAGCAGAGAATTGGATGGGTTAGTTTATTAACGGTACTTAGTCAGGTGTTCGAAAATGTACTGGACTAATCATTATTTATTTTTCAGGTTATCCAGAATTAGAAGCTTTAATTGCAAAAGATCGTGAACTTTTTCTGCAAATATTGGATACAGAAGTGCCACTTCAAATTTTAGTAGACAATATTAAAAGTGATATCTTCTGGAAAAGATGTTATCGGACAAAATTTTCGGATTCTCCCCTTTTAGATCATGGCAAAAACTGGATAAACGCATTCATGGAACGACATTTCGCTGATATTCTAGAAAATATGAACCCCAGGCACTATGATCCAGAAAAAGTAAAATTTCTTATTTGTGAATATTATTTTATTAAATTAGTATCTATTATCATGTATATCCTAATCACGATATTCATTTGTGTCCAGGTTACAATTTTAGTAAAACTTTGCGGTCCATATATACAAAAATTATCAATTCGTAGTCTGGTCCCATCAGATATTCCAGTTCAAAGAATGACTTCCCCAGAAATGGCTCATTTAGTCACGAGTCAGCAACTTAATGAAAAATCTCACTCAAAAAATAATGAGATTCTCTTTAGAGGTAAGCCTGGTATTCAATTCATCAAATGATCTATGTAGCTTGGATGTTTATTTAAATGTATGCATCGTTCATTATATTGTGACTTACTAAAGGACGATATTTAATCTGTTTCAGATCATATATCCCTGCACGCTGCTCTAGGCAGTTTGTCAAACTTAGTAGAATTACATCTTACATACCAATTACGCTCAATTGGAGTTGAATACCGCAGAGATCAATTCCAGTTCACTAATAATGACGCAAAAAATTTAGCTCGTGGATTAGAAAAATGTGGACAGCTGAAAATTCTCAGGTAACTACATAACTGCAAAGTACCTACAAGTATAAACTATACAGAGTAAAAAACATTAGGTACCCTCCTTCCTTCGGCAGTCGGATAAAAATATTTGCTGCTAACTTAGTCCTTTAGAATTACTTAAAATAAACAATAAAATTGTTTACTTTTCTCAGAATTACCAGGAGTGACATGATTTGTCAACGAGTGAAGTACATTCTTCGAGGATTATCAGATAATTCTAACCTACAAGTGTTGGATTTCAGTCACTGTAAAATTGGAGATGAAGGTGCATCATCCATTGCAAAGTTTATAATGAGACGGGATGCTTTACGAAATTTAATTTTAGTGGATAACATTTTCGGTAATTAATAATTAGTCAAATAGTCTCAAACAACTGAGAAGGATTTAACACAACAGAAGAAACTGTTACTATAAACTTCTTTTTTACTAGGACCAATTGGCGTAGAAAGCATATCCAATGCACTCAATCATTCTGGATGCGGCGTTCGTACTTTAGATTTAAGATTAAATACTAAACTTGGTTCCCAAGGCATTGCGCATGTAGCGGTAGCGGTGGCGAGAGGATGTAATCTTACTAGGTAAACTCTATTAAAGTTTTACGAAATATTTATATCATATATTATGATGATTGATAACATTGTAATTTTTCTTCCATTTTTTTTCATCGTCTGATTGTAGTTTAAACATATCAGGCTGTGGCATTACGCCCGGACCATTGCTTAAACCTCCTGCTGGGGTGTGGTCTACTACTAGTGCTGAAAACCCACCGACTTGTGGAGACTTATTAGCCCGAGCGATTGGTTTGGTGAAAACTCCCTTGCGGTCACTTGACCTAAGCGTAAATAATATTGGCTCTGTGAGTATAAAATTGCTATAATATAATTTATGATGTCTATGAAAGTTTGTTCTTTATTGAAATTTTTAATTTTATTTAATATAGCCGAGTGATACAACGTTAGCGAATGCAATATGTTTAAGTAACATTGTGGACCTTAATTTAAAAAGGTCAGGCATGGGATCAGTGGCAGTGGCTATTGCAGAATCAGCAGCTGCCGCTCAAAGACTCAGAAGGGAGGCTGAAAAGGGAGTGAAGTTTAGAAGAAGTGCTGGTAGACTTGTTCAAGCACGAAGAGTAGCAAAGGGAATGAATATTGGCAAGTATTGAAAATGATTTAAGGTAAAGATTTATAATATTAAGCAATAATAAATTTATTCCATTTATATTGTGTTTGCAGAAACGGATACAATATTGTTGGCTCAGCAGTTATCTGCTCGACCGTCCATCGTTTCGATTGCATCTGAAGAAGGAACATATTATAATTTACAAACGCAGCCTCTCCCTTCAGATTTCGGTTTTATTCCAACATTGAAGGTAAGTTACTTCTTTTTTTGTCATAATAAATGATTAAGAATACAAAAAGCCCGACTGCAAAGTAAAAATACAACTGAAAAGCAAATAAAATAAATTAATTAAAATAAGAAACCCCACTGATACAAGTTTGATTGCAGGCGGTACCCATTTACAAATCATAAAGCGGCTAGAATTAATATGTACCGCCTACAATCAAACTTGTGTCAGTTGGGTTTCTTATTTTTAATAATTTATTTTATTTGCTTTTCAGTTGTATTTTTACTTTGCAGTTGGGTTTTTTGTATTCTCAATAAATTAATTTATTTCAAACTTTTTAGCTAACATAATAGGTAGTGCGAAGCAACAAATTGAAATTTTCATTTCATGTATTATAATTTTGCTCATTTCTCCTTAACCGGTTACAATCAAACAAACGTCAGATTTTAAGTTTGATCAAGAGCTACTAACCAAATAAAACCACATCGACACCCTTTCTTTAGTTTCTATAGCAGTAAAACATTTTGGAGCTAAATATCCACCATTTTGATTTTCTAGAAACTTTAATATAACCAGTGTTACTCACGCAATCACGACAAATCAATTGACAGTATTGACACCTTGCATGTGAAAATCCGTCAAGCCGTGCAGGCTCTAGAGCTTGAAAGATTTTTTTAAGGTTTTTCACTTTAGCGCCAAAGATGCGCCATTTTGATTTTCAAGAAATTTTAACATACAATCACGATGAATCAAATGAAAATCAGTGAAGTTGCATGTTAAAATCAGTGAAGTCTATCAGGCTATAGGGTGTGCCAAATAAATGGACATAAATACATGCATACATAGTCTCGAAAAACATTACCCTTCTTTCTTTGGCAGTTGCCTTTATTTGCTTAGACACAATTCAACTAAACATATATGACAATCATACTTCTAAAAACAGATTTATTAAATATCATAAAGTCAACCCATTATAATTGCCCATATTTACTTTACTTATACATTACAGAGTCCACTGCCTTTGTCTCGAGCTTCATCTATCACCGGTCCCCCGACATCTAGAAGATCAAGTCATCACTCTATTTTGGAACCCGTTAAGGTGGTTAATATTTGAATTTATTACATTTTAAATCACATTACAAATAATAATAACTTTTATGATGTTTTCAGGAAGTTAGACGTACAGCATTGGTGCGGCGTGGATCTGATGGCTCCTTGCTACAACCTCGTAGCGCTGATTACTCGCAAAGACATATTAAAATATTTGTGTCCTAATTTTTTTTTTGTAATATATGGAAATTATTTATGCATGAGATCCCAAAATAAAACCTGTGTATTCGTATTTTTGTTGTATTATTTTCCCATAATCAAGCGACATCCCCATACTTGGCAACATAGTCCATAGACAACTTCATAGTGAGCATTTTTATTTTTCATACTTCCGCCCTTCCGCCTGTCACTCGATCAGTTTGTAATGTAGCCAGTCTCTTGAAATGTCATGTCAGTCAGCCATGTTTATTTCTGTAGAATGTGTTTTGAAATGGTGGTAGTGATAAAAAAACAAAATTTTAGTGGAATTATTTAATATTTTAAATTGTTAAACACTGTAGTGTAATAGTGAAGCTTCAATGTGTTTTTATGTGTAAGTGAGGATTCTATTGCCGTGAAAATGAATTGGGGTATTGAGCTTTGGGTAAGTGTCTACGACATAAGATTCCGTGTCGGTTCTGGCGAATTGTAAATTATTGTAGTACCTATGTGTTTAAACATAAACTGGGTGAAAACTATTATAAAATAAATTATTCTTAGCTATAATTATGAGCTATTTATGTGTTAGTAAAATATCAGATTACAGTTTACGAAGTAGTAGAAAGTTAACGTTATTTTCATTTGGAGTGCAAATAATATTATTTTTCGTAAATGAATCCCTTCATTAGTTCAGTGCGAATGCACTAGCGATTAGTTGTAACGAGTTTAATTCCTAAATAAAACATGAAAATTTATTTACAAGTATAAAAATATTCATATTCTATGTACTTTCAAACTTTCTATATTTAGCAGTATTTGATAATATTAAACTTCTTACACCTTTCTAAATTGTTTGGGGTTGGCATTAAAGTTAAATATGAAAAATTATTAAATTAAATAAATATGAAAAACAAAGCAAAACTTTTTTAACCTTGCCAAGAATGCCACTGAACAAAATTGTAATGATGGGAAATCTGATATATTTGTGTCATAAAAGTCCATTGTCTTATTGTAAATTTTTCTCCTACATAAAACATTATTTGAATAAATCATAGCAAACACAGTACTTTATTTTACCTATGTTCATTGAAGTTTAATAAGATCTAGGTACTAAACTTATTAAAAACAGACAAAAATTACATATGAAATTTGAATTATTAATGCAATGTTCAAAACTTTTGGTTAATTACTTAATTTTTTTATCTACATAATTTATTGAGATAAAAACATAGACAATACTTACTTAATAGTATAACACTCACCGGGATATTTACCATGTTTATACTATTAATGTTAATGACCATGTTAATCTCAAATCATATTATAATACTTACTTAGTTATGCTTTTTCAGCCCTAGTCATATTTTTTTATGTTTATGTAACTACTAAGGGATACATTGAATAAAATGCTTAATTAGGTACCGTCTGTAACCTAATTACATCATGAATCATGCACCGATCATCTTCAAATATTCCATTAGGGCTTGTAAAGAAAAGTGATTCACTAAAGACTCATTATCAAATAACTTTTTAATATTTTATAATTCTGTACAGATATTGTCTTATGTTTCCTTTACCTGTTATTCAATTGTAGTGTGGTAGTGTTTGAATGCCTAACATATTCTATTTATTACTGCTTTTTGTCTTTTATGCTGAATAAGAAAAAAATAATTGTGCAAAGAGGGTTAGAAAACAAGTAATGCTTATATGAAGAATGTATTGTGACATATTAGTTAAAAATGAATGTATTAGGTTCTTTATTTTATACTCATACCTACTCGGCAGCCCTTCCATATATTGCCTGTAGACTTCCTCAACCAATTTGTTTCAGTACATCACTTTATTTTGACCATTTTAAACAGTAAAGAAGGAAAATGGTATTCAATTCAGTTGATCTTTTTAACAAATGGTGCAATAAAGTTTTGTGGCTATTAATTTTTCTAACTGTAAAAATACCTAAATGTTTAAGTGGAACCACTTATTTATAGTAACTTCAATAAAACCTCTTGATTGTGAAATTTGAAACCACTCCTATCATGAGTGGATGGACTTAGTGTTGATGATTAGAAAGAATGTTAGTTGGTAATGTGTGACTCATATTACTTGTATTTTCCCCAAAAAATAATGTTTATGGCATGTCTACTCAGTCTTTTATTTCTATGACATATGTGCAGTAGCATAATATTGTACTAATTAGGATATTCCATGTAAAATATGTATTAGAACTGGAACTCCCTGCCAGCTCACGTGTTCCCTTCTTCCTATAGTCCCAGGTCTTTAAGCGGGGCATGAAAAGGCATCTAATGAGGCCGTCAAGCTGAGTGCCACCACTGTTAACATGGTAAATGTTTATTATGGTGACCCTCTTTCCAAGAAGAAGAAGAGAGAAGAAGTCAAATTGACGTGTCTTATCGAAAAACAAAATAGATTTTTCACTCCTCCATACCAGTCAGATGACATTTCCTCAGTCATTCCCTTCTTTGCCATATCCTTTTTCAAGCAATCCATCTATATTTGCTTGGGCCTACCTCTGCTCCCAAAGCAATATTGTGGAATAAATATTCCACAAAATTAAAAAAAAACTCTCTCTACATTCATACAAAAAAAAAAAAAACTTTAAAATTCATCTCCATAACATAACAGTCTCAGTGACTTCTCAATTTATCATTCACTAGTGCCACTTTCTTATACTAAACCTATCCCAAGCCAAGTGTTCCAATCTCACCTGTAAGCCGGTACACATGTTGATTGGCGTTTGAGGCTGGCACAGACTTTCTTCTTGAGGTAGGAAGGAAACCAAATGAAGAAAGTGCAAATAGAAGCGTTTTTGAACTAAATGCATACAACCAAAAACAATTTGAGATGATGACTATAGCTAACTCTAACTGAATCGGTTAAACGCTAATAGGTTACTACTACTACGATTACAGCTGCCACTGCTGCCAGTAGGGACGCTGTTTGACCGGACGGGTTATCAGCCCTTCTGTGTAGGCCATTTCACCCATTTCCCCTATAACAACTGCCATACATATTCATATGGCAACCGGGAACGATGGTTTAACGTGCTTTCCGAGGCACGACCAGACCAATTCAAATACTCATATTCAAGCATTCAAATATTTGCACTGAGCGGGCATCGAACCCGCGCCTCCTGTGTAGCGGCAGCGTTCACTACCACCACGCCATGGAGGCTGTCACGCTTACAGGGTAATCATCGTCATTCACATAAAGACGTTAGTCCTGATTGCATCCGAGGCCACGGTGTCCTCGGAGCTCAGGGTCCCTTCCGGTTCTTCCTCTTCCACTTCGCATGATCTGTGTCATCCAAGGTAGTGAGACCATTTGTACGCATGTAATCCTCCACGACGCCAAGCTAGCACTTCTTGGGCCTACCCCTTGTACCTGGACCGGTGGGGGCGCCACTGCCAGGCATTTGTTACCCACGTAGCTGGCTGGTTGCCGCAAGACGTAGCCGCACCAGCGAAGACGGCTCTCTTGCATTTTATCTGCGATGTCACGGACATGAAGGCTGCCGCGGATGCGAGAGTTCCTCACGCGGGATAAGTAATGGGAGTAATAGAAGATAAGATGGTTTAAATATGTAAATCGCATTTTCGAAATGTCAAGTCTGTCCAAACTTGAATTGGTAGCAGGATCGAAATATCTATTTTGACCTTGATAAAACTAGGTATGTCTTTCACATTTTCACTTTTACTAGGTCTAGGGCGTCGAAGAATTTTTGAAATGACTAACTCTATGGCGGATTTGACACATCTATTTTCCATTGGGATAGGCAGAGATGATGCAACTTTCCACGATCCTGACACACATCTTTCGCTTCTGCTACTTTCATAATTGCTTTCATACATCTCGTCGGTTGGGAGTACTCTTGACTTGCCTAACTTTCTTCAAATACCCTCGATCCAAATGCTCGTTCTCGCTTCTCTATTAAATCTGTTTCGTAAAATTTTTATTAAATCTTTCGGCCATCCTGGCTACGTGGCTGAAATCCGAACTATCAAGCATCAGTTTCTCTGCCTTGGTCATTACGTCTTCTGTCATTAGCACATACAACCAATATGGTATATGTATGGCGAAGATTAATATAGGGTTCATCGTCCTCTGTACACGTACAGAGACACTTTATGTTGCTGATACTGTTTGCATTTAGATCTATAAGTGTGTGAGAGTGGTCAGTGTTGGCAAGCTGCAAGGCCGATAGTTGCCCGCATTCCGCTCGACTTGCTGCCTAGTTGTGAAATGGTTCATTCGTTGCTTACTTTATCATTATGTAGATGGACTCTTGACGCAGAAATATCAGCTTATTTATGTATTTAGTGCAAATAAGTGCAAAAAAAACCTACCGTTTCGGTATACGATTTTGAAATAAAAATGCAAAAGACCAGTCACCTTGCAAGGTTGTGATAATCACCGGTGGCAACCACTTCACAATCTACATTTTTGGTAATTCATATTTACAGAGAAAGTTTAGTATACTTGCTTAAAATAATATTTTTAAATCACTTTTGACAATGTGTTACGATACTCAGTAATGTTGCAGATCGTTTTTTAAATGGAAATATTTGAAACAGGTACACCAAACAGCGATAAATTGGCGCTAAGTGTACAAGTAAAGTACCTACACAACTCAATTACGAGGGTGTCCCTGAACTAGTTCGCTAAGCGTTGTGTAACACGACCTGGATAGCGGCCACAGCAACCATAATATGGACAGGCATAAAACAAATACGAAAAAGTTTCGAAAAAAGTGATATCGCTTAGGAATCCAATAGTCCAATAGGACTGCATATTGTTTTCAAACTAAATAAGTACCTACTCGGGTAACAGAAGCCATCTTTTTAACATGAAACAAGCATCGTACCCTCGGTCTCGGTCATACTTAACTCGTATGCTGTGCATATTTCTCAATATTTTTCTGTTGGCAGTATAAACATTAATACATGTATTCTTTCAATAGCCAAAATTTTCTAAATTCTTTCATTTTCAGTTAAACTTATAGGTATAATTTATATTCTTAATAAAATTAAGACTTTCGCCGTAATGTATGCGATATGCCTCGAAACCATTACCAGAATGTAATGGCAGTGCAAAATGTTATTTTATTACCTATTCTAGTAACCATTAACTAATTAGTTTGGCAAATAGACAAAATAAAAGAAAAAGAACCATTAACTAAGTAGTGAGGCAATTGGTTGTTTGAAAGCGCGTGCAAATCCATGTAGGATTTGCTCGCGCTGAATCTAGACCGGACGACGTTTTATCTCGAATAATTTCTCGTTTATAAATACGGTTTCGTACATCCATCAGAAGATAGTCTTTACTTTTTAGTAGCTATCATTATTTCAATAAACTTCCTTTACTTATTATTTATATTGTTTATCTGATTACTTAATACTTTCGTGACAAACGACAGAAGAAGCTCTTACAACCATCATAAAGTACAGAATACATACGTTACTGGTTACGTCGGCGAAACTCGAATATCTTCTTTTCATGGCGATCCTACTTACCAGTATGTAATTCGACAAGGAGATAGGTATAGTTGCACCTTTGCATACAGCTATATGAAAAAGTGCGACCGTATCTCCTTTGTCGACTGTACCTACACTAGAGTTAATGCTGTACCTGTCTGAAGCAACTGTAAGGATGAGGCACGTATTACCTAGTCAAGCAGCTTCAAATTCGAAAGGGAAATCATGATATACCCTATCGTAACTGTACAAGTACCAATATTTTCATAACCCATGGTTCGGTTCATAATATAATTTATAATCACCAACATATTTCTTCTGATACAGTAGTACGTACAGTTATGTCTTTAGTAGGTAATTGTAGTTTCGAATGTCTATTTTACAACGGAAGTTTAATTATATCATTTAATTTTTAAGTAAGTAGGTTTTAAGCGCAATAGAGAAAATCGTTTGCCATTTGCCACGCGTTGAATATGGTAATAACTATTTCTATATACGCTATCGCAGACCGAAGTTCAGCTTCATTGGTTTCTTTTGACACGTTAATAATATCATTTTTTAAAGTAACTTTTGATGACAATCAATATTGTATATTGTATCTTAGTCGAATATCAATAAAATAATCTAAACTGAACATCCAATTCAGGATGTCTAGGATATCGAATTGAATCTGTATGTGATGTCTGATGGATGAAAAATCGTTTAAACTTATCTCTGAGCCTCGAGAGTTATCGTTAAAAGGAAGGCGGTCTGAACTAGACGACGAATCGGTTCGAAAAGTTTAACCGCTCGGTCACGGACTTAAGTGGAAAGCGGCAGCAGCTTTTGGTAGGCGTCTCGAAGCTGGGAAAAATGTATATATTAGAAAAATTGGCGCCAAGTCACAGACGTCGGGCTTCACGGCGCTCCCGATTCATGGCGAAGTTGTAAGATAAGTTTTCTCCAACTACTAATACTTATATTTGGACATGTTATGCAAACGGGAACCAAGCGACAGCGGTCTCAGTACTGGGTTGGTCCCATTTGCATTACTTTATTCATTTATAAATAGTGACAGTATAGAACTTGTGATATATGCCAACAACCCGACATTTATGGCTGTCTTCCATGTTTTTCCACGATTTTTTGATTGTAATTTATTTAGGCACGCATCCCGTATTCCAAAGTGGAATCTTTGCATGCAACCAGGAATAACGTTGAGAGGATTATCATGAGTAACCACTAGGTATCATTGCATATTAAAATATGCAATTATATTATCTAGTCAGACGTGAATAAATGGAACCACTACTTGTTTTTCATACATGCATTTAGATAGGTACTGCATATATTTTCCTTAACTTTATAAGAACACGTTTGAGTTGGATACTATCGACACGAAACAAGCATTACTAAATGACGCATTTAGATAATAATGTTTAGTGTTTCCTATGACAGAGTTCTGTAATGAAATAACTTATCATGTAAGTCATCTCATTGTTATTCCCGATTGCATCTTCCGAGTCCGGGTTTTTGCTTACTCTTCCTTTTTGGTTCGGTTAATGCGGTCTCTCTCTCGATTGCCTTTAAAACCCACGTAGGTACTGCAACTTTGTCAACTTGATGAGAAGAGGCTTGCCTAAGCTTCGGTCTAATTAGCAGGCAGTTCCATCACCACATAAGATTATTATTTGTATGATTCATGAATCGCGAGTTCAAAATGTATCTGGTATCCCTTAATACTTCTAAGAATGTGCCCTTAATCATTGCTTCCAAATTATGATAAGAGATACAGATGAAGAGTTCATTTATGTAGTCTGTACCTTTTAGGCGTGTTACATATTTATTACAAATTGACATCAAACAATCGTTTTCCTCATAAAATCACGCATATTATATGTGATTGACTGGCTTATAGTCGCCCATTGTGGGACGTTCGAACCGAAATAAGGAGCCCGCCGACTATGGTCACCTTGTTGGATGATGATCACATCATTATTTTTTTTATTGTTTACAACGATTGAACGCCGCACGTTATTATTTGGAGGCTGAGAATTAGGTCGTGTCATCGATGGCAGTTGCGGGGCGTCAGCGATAGAGACGTGGTCGCGGTTATGTCTTCATACAACATGAACACGTGTGCAGCCGCTGTCCTACCGTCCACCACTGCCGTTGAGGACGCGGCGTTAAGGAGGATGCTGAAATTGATCAATTCCATTACGCATTCTATGAGCAAAGGCATTTACAACTTACTGTAGAGAAGTTGCGGGACATCCCGTTTAAATTTAGAACTGCCTATTTGGAGAAATAATTGACGTCACTGAAGACTGACTAATACTAGGGATAACTTCTTATATTTTAGGTATAGTATTCCTGTTAACCTCAACTTAGCCACATGCTTATCTTCTGAGCATACGTGATGTACGTCAACACTATTTGAATCAAACCCGCAACCTCACTGTTGCAAAATTGTAACGTCTTACTCATTCATTATACCACAGTCACTTGTTGAACAGCAATCTTGTTTTTATTGTAATTGCGTTCGGTTTTATTACGATAACCGCTTACTATCAAGCAAAATTTGCATGTTGAATACTTTAATATTGTGAATACGAATTTAGTAAAAAAAAAACCATCGGAAGTGTCAAACATGTAAAAGTAAAAGCAAGCAAGCATAGTAAAAGAATGTGAAAAGTCAATGTAAACAATCTCATCTTTAAGCAAATTTTCCTATGTAACGTTACAAGTAAGTACCATGTTTACAGGTGCCTGTTTATATTTTTATTATTTTTATATCTGTCATGGCACCGCCTCAGCGCATCAAATATTAATGACAGTTATAAATACCTATATGCTGAAAGTGAAAACGATAAAATCTAACCAATTTGTTTGGTTCGTGCGGAGATGAGAAATACTATAAAATTTTATAGAAATGACTTCTTAATACTCAACCGATGATTATAAATTGATTTTAAGTATCGTCGTTGCCTACATAGCTGATTATTAAAGATTGAAGGGAAGAAATTGATTGAATGTATACCTGGCAGTCTATTCTTTTGAGAATTTTGATAACTGGGCTGTACTGTATCCATCATAGCCATTCTAATAAACTTAACTTACACTATTACTAACTTTTGCCCGAGGCTCCGCCCGCGTGGATGTCGGTTATCGCGACTAAACATAGTCTATGTCCTTTTTCAAGGTCTAATCTACCCCTATTCCAAATTTCATCAAAATCGGTTCAGTGGTTTAGGCGTAAAAGCGTAACATACAGACAGATAGACAGAGTTACTTTCGCATTTATAAATTTTAAGTAAGTATGGAAGTATGGATAATTTTTTTAATACGAAATTAACTCTGTCTGTCCGTCTGTCTGTCTGTTACGCTTTCACGCCTAAACCACTGAACCTATTTTGATGACATTATTTAGTGCAGAGGTGGACTAGAGCTAAGTTTGGTCGCGATAACCAACCTACACAGGCAACAGCCATTCATATCATAATACTCATTTCGATAACTTCATCGGGGAATTTGTGATGTGATATGGTCTATACAACATCTTGTCAATTAATACAGTATTTGTAAAATTTATAACAACTTGTGTACAATACAAGTAATATTATTATATAAAGCAAATCTTACATTTAATGGTAGAAATATCTGATGTTTTTTATGTTAGCAAGCACGCCTAGGAATAGTAGCCGGAACTTTTATTATTTTCATAGCTGGAAACCAACGCCTCAACGAAACAATTTCGCTCAATATCGGTCAAGTATACCAGTAAAGTCAAGTACCAGTATTTCCGGTTCCGCCCAAAGAATTTTGAATAAATCAGGCCTAGAAAGAGGATATAGAAACTAACATTTCGAAATCGATTTGATGTTACTCAAAAACCTTACTATATAGTAACCAACGGATATACCAACCCACAAAAGTTATTGAACGATGAAAAAAAAAAATAGAAATTTTGAAATCTAAGCAAGGTTTTTGAGTAACATCAAATCGATTTCGAAATGTTAGTTTCTATATCCTCTTTCTAGGCCTAATTTATTCAAAATTCTTTGGGCGGAACCGGAAATACTGGTAATCGCGGGCGAACCCAAAAAGTTACAATTCAAAATACGTGCTCAGATATTTTTCTTTAGGAATTCTTTACGGAAATATTTTAATTGTATGTTTCATCAAATTTATTAAATGGATTAGCGAGATTGCTTTGCTACTGATTGATCGTTTCATCATTTCATTCACCGCTTTCGCAGTCAGAAGAAAGCTTAGCTTAGAGGAAGTTTTAGCAATAGTAATTGTTTTTTAACCGTATGCAACGAAGAATCAACATCATTTGGTTGCGTCTAAAACTTGCACTTTAGGTCCCCGGGTCTGGTCTCCGACTCCTCTCTTTTGTAGTGAGCTCTGCCAACCGCAGGAGGCTGAGACCGAAATTGTAGCCGCCAAAATTAATACAACTAGCAGCAATATGAAAATGATGTCGGTTAAACTTCCTGAAATAGTCTGAGACCTTCTTATAATACGAAAATGTGTTTGGCTGTAATAACTTGATAATTTGGCTGTTAGTTTCAGGCTCATTGTTTAGTTTTTAACCAATTCAAAAAGGAGTTTCTCAATTTTGATTTGATATTTTTGTTTTCTGCGTGTAATTTTAACCCAGAAAACAAGCATTCTAAAGGCGTCACTCACGTGATATGTGTCTGACCCTACCACTCTTTCTAGGAAGGTTTAGCCACGAAACAGAACACTATAAATATAATGTTGATCAACGTTTTCAAACTGAAAACCTATTGAACTCTGAAAAATTATTGGGCAGGTGACCTAGTAGTTTGCCCTAAATGGAGTTTTGACATTTGCCCTTTCGATTTGTATTTAGGTGTGCCTTTAGGCTCTACCTTTCATCATCTAGATGGAAGCCACACCTGCGTGATATTGTTGCTTGTTTAACGATTCAAGGTCGCCTATAAATTTTCTCTCAGCACGTTAAAGCTCATATAGTTGTAGAAACTTATTTAGAGGTGATCTGTTTAGCACAAGCGGTTATAACATATTTGCGGCGTAGGCGCGCGCACGACTCATTTGGCGAGTGGTAGCAGGTCCAGTCTCAGACCCAGGCGTGGAACCGGTTCGACCAGAATGAGCAGGACCGCGCCAAATAATGGCTAAGTATAAACGCGAATGAATACAAGCAAAAAGCAATTCAATGTTTACCTTGTTAAGGTTTTAAATGTAATAAACTGTAGTAGACGCAACGTATGTCAAGTTGTTTTAGCATCGTGTTGCGCATTGTGTTATTTTTATAATATTTTGGCATAAGTTTGCGACTACCCTTAACATTTTTAGTTTGTTTATTATATGTTTATTTTTAGTTTCGTTTTTTTTATTGGGTAATAGGTAGACAAATGGAACGTAGAACAGGTAGACCTTAATCCAGCTTAAATTCTACTGCCGGACTTCCTTCAATTAAAACGAAAAACACATAATGTATAGCGTATGTGTTCCACAGTAATTAGGCATATTAAATAATTACTGAATTTACAAATTATACAAATAAACACTCATAATAATGTGCATTCTATTTTATATGGAAGCTACTATTGTTCATGGTCTGTTACTTATGCTCTTTGCGAAAGTATGAATGTATTGAATGTGCACATTGAGAGAAAGTGTACTTTAAGTAAATACTAATATTGATTCAGTACTCTTGTTAGCTATAATATCACCATAATAGTATTTTAAGTGCTCAAAAAGTAGAACACCATTTAGTTGGTATAATGTCATTTCGTATTTACATTTAAACCCCATCCTCAGAAAGCCACAATAAAATTATCTGCAGATAAAATAATTAATGATAATTTCAGATTAACTTGGGTGGTGTTAGTTGTAGCATCTACATTCACTGTGTTAGTTAACAAATGTCACGACCTATTCCCGTCACTATTAGACACTTAAATATTGAATCATAAACTGTATTCCATTGTTGTTAACGTAAGAAAATGACAATACTCTGTGGCGTAACAGATTGAAAGACTGTATGTCGACGAACGTATTGAAAGTTTAATATTACGTAAGGCGTACCACGAGCTCCAAATTATTCTCACAGAGCATTGAAGGAATGGGTATATCGTGTACGATCAAAACCCTGCTTGTTAGCGAGACCACGAGAAAAACAAAGGCCAGCCTCGTATGAGGTCTGATGGATGTGAAGCATTCGAACAATTAGACGATGGACCATTTATTGTCGATCCGGTGCGTGAGCGCTCACTCCGTATTTGTGGCATTAAAACACAGTCGCGTTCACACGCAATTAATTAAAAAGACGATTGGGAAGTGTATTCAGATATTGCAAATGTTACGTGCATATTGTAATTGTATTTCACTGATGACATCAATGTGTGCACGTATTGATATTGGAATTTATTTAAGTATAAATTGGCATTGATAACTTCATCGTACGAATATCCAAAACATCTCATTTTGTTTCGTTAACGTATTTATTGTTATGATTGTGGCACTAAAACACAGTGGCGTTCACACGCAATTAATTAAAAAGACGAATGGGAAGTGTATTCAGATATTGCAAATGTTACGTGCGTATTGTAATTGTATTTCACTGATGACATCAATTTGTGCACGTATTGATATTGGAATTTATTTAAGTATAATAGGCATTGATAACTTCATCGTACGAATATCCAAAACATCTCATTTTGTTTCGTAAACGTATTTATTGTTATGATAGTTATAGCGGACGGCCTCGCGCGGGTGTCAGAAACTGTCTCGCGACAGAGTTGAACACCACTGGTCGGCTTAAGTCCGTGTCTATATGGGTGATAAGCGATTGACCGTTGTAGCAGTTTGCACACTTCCCTGCCCTGAGGTGAAGGTGGACTGTAAGCTATAGTGGACGAGTGCAGGAAAGTGGTTTCCGTGCGTCTCTACTGATAGCTTGAATCAGCCAGTTACGGCCCGATTCCTATTTATTTCCTGAAACGGATGCCAATAAAATAAAACAATAATATTCCAAGGAATAGTTATGTTCGGGATTATCGGCCCATTCAGGGTGTAGCGTCTGAGACAAAGTCTCGAAGACTACTACTGGCGACTCGGCTAAGAATTCGCAATTTGTTTACAGATCGCGCCAGCTTAAGTACTCCGAAACTTTACCTTAACGAGGGCCGCTAATTCCGAGAACGTTTTTATTCATTTTGCACAACTGTTTTTACTATTGTTCACAACATTTTTCTTATACTAAATTTATATCTATTTACAATTGTTCATGTATCTATTGTTTAGGGTTGTGGAAAGTGGTTACCCATCCCATGGTAAGGTCATCTGGACTGTATATATATTTAATAATTCACAATATCGATTTTAATCTAAAAATGTTAGGGAATGGGGTCTATGTTACTACTTTAAAGCTAAATTATACAAAACTGTTTATGTACTGTTTACAAAACTATGTTTAGGCATTATCTACATATTATTGCACATTCTTTACACATTATTTTGAGACGATCTCTTAACATTTATTAGGTATTTTTAGTACAGATTTACTCTCGCTATAAAACTACATCTTAACTAAGTTTACATGCTGCCAACATTACAAAGCTAATTTTACTATACAATAAGGTGGGGTGATCGGCTCATGGCTCGACCAATAGGAAGACGGAATTTTACAGTTCTTATGTATCTAAGGGTCCGATTGCACTATGATCACTTGTTCACTTTAGTTTTCACTGATTACTTTGATTTTTTACACACACACACGAATCACTTTTTTAAACAGTTTTGTCTGTCGCGAACATCTCTCCCGCCGTGCAGCGGAGTGAGGCGCGGCCGCTTGTGACGCTGCATCCTCCGGTGAGCGACACTACTTGGGTAGTGGCACTATTTTCTTCGTGGGGCGTTTGAGTACGCCCCCGGCTGTGCGCACCTCAACGGTCCGGATTTGACCGTCGGCACCTGGGTAGACTGCGGTGACTCGGCCCCTTGGCCAAGTGTTGCGAGGCAGCTGTCCGTCGGCGATCAGGACGGGATCGCCGACCGCGATGAGTGGCCCCGACCCACGGGGCTCCCGCCGGTGTTGCAGCTCGGGAAGGTACTCGCGTACCCAACGGCGCCAGAACATATCAGCGAGCGCCTGAGCGCGTCGCCAATGTTTTTTGTGGTCGATGTCGGTTGAGTCAAACTCACCGAGTGATGGCAGTCGGGA
Organism: Eilema sororculum; assembly: GCA_914829495.1. Classification (NCBI taxonomy): domain Eukaryota; kingdom Metazoa; phylum Arthropoda; class Insecta; order Lepidoptera; family Erebidae; genus Eilema; species Eilema sororculum. The sequence continues at coordinate 18,439,728 of OU618534.1, read as the reverse complement.
GGAACCACCGAGTAGGATGTGGTTCGGAGTGATGGCCTCGGCGTCCTCGGGGTTCACGGAGACATGTGTGAGGGGGCGACTGTTTACGGTGTGCTCCACCTCACACAACAAAGTACAGAGCACCTCTTCAGTTGGGTGGCGCTCATGTAAGACCGTAGTTAGGGCGGTCTTTACGCAGCGGACGAGGCGCTCCCATACACCCCCCATAAAGGGAGCAGAAGGGGTTATGAAGCGCCACACGATGCCTCGACGTGCAGCTTCGCGAGACATGGCCTCGCGCATCTCGCGGTCGGCACCGTGCATGTTGGTGCCGTTGTCTGAGTAGATCTCAGTGGGGCAGCCTCGGCGCGCAGCGAACCTCCGCAAAGCTAGGATTGCGGAGTCTGCGCTCAGGCTGGCGGCGAGCTCCAGGTGAACTGCCCGGGAAGTTAGGCAGGTGAATAGCGCCACATAGCGCTTCTGGTGCTGTCGCCCGACGGTCACGCTGAGTGGCCCGAAGTAATCGAGCCCGGTGTATGTGAATGGCCTGCGGTGGTGCGCAAGGCGAGTCTTCGGATGGTCGCCGGTGGCTGGCTTTGGCGGCTGTGCTTTTCGTATTCTACAACTTAGACATTTATTAATTACCGACTTTGTAGTCGGTCGGAGTCTCAGCACCCAGTAGTGCTGCCGGATCTCGTTGATGGTAATTTCTGTGCCACCGTGGTGTAGTCGGCGGTGTGTCCAGTCTATATATAACTTGGTTATTTTGTGTTCGCCGTCAAGTATCGGCGGTCTCTTGACTGCATCGGACACCCCTTCTGTGGCTGCTATGCGGCTGCTTAGGACGATTACTTCGTCTTGAAGCTCGACACGGAGTTCTCGGAGTCTGCTATCTGATGGCATGTCTATATTATTTTTTAATTGTTGCACCTCTAGTGCGAACGAGTCGGATTGTATACATTTTATTAATAATTTTTCGGCGTCTCGGAGGTACTCGGCGGTGAGTATTCTAAATTTACGGTTACTATTGCTGGGTACAGCGGCCTGTGATACCGCTGGCCCTTTATTCAACTTCACCTGCTGAGTGTTGCGCCAGTCGGGATCCTTTTGTGGATTTTTTGTTGTCCTCTTGTAGGCCACCTGTTCTGTTCTTAACAGATCTATAAACTGTAGCACCCGAGCAGTGGTGCGTAGAAGTCTTTCCCATTTGGAAAATCTATTTACATCTGGTATGGCTGAACTTACTTTGACTGTTATGGAGGTGACTCGTTCTTCTCCCGTAGCCTCAGTTGGTGTAGGCTGCTCCATCGGCCATTCTGTCATTTCTTTGTGAAGGAAGGCCGGACCGCTGTACCACTCGTGCTGCGAATTAAAATTAGTGGGAACGTCGCGAGTGGCAGCGTCTGCTATGTTAGACTTTGACGGGAGCCATCTCCAGTCTGTAGTTTTACTGTTTTCCTCGATGTCGGCTATGCGGTGTGCAACAAAAGGTTTATATGTTCTTGAGCCTTTCTTTATCCATGTAAGGACTGTCTTGCTATCTGTCCAATAGGTTATCGTATCTGGTTTCACGTTGTGGCTCTCAACAACGGCTGTAGCTAGTCGGGTTCCCATCACCGCGGCCTGTAATTCTAATCTTGGTATAGATGTAATCTTTAATGGTGTCACTCTAGCCTTTGCCACGACGAGGCTGACACTCACCTGGCCTTCGTGGGTTACAGTCCTCCAGTACAAAGCCGCGGCGTAGGCTGACTCGCTGGCGTCGGTGAAGACATGAAGTTGTAGTGACTGAGGGTCGGTGTATCCCAGATAACATCTAGGTATTCTGACGTCTTTTAGGGCCTTTAAATGTACTATCCAGGTCCGCCACTGGACCAAGAGTCTGTCATCTAGCGTCTGGTCCCAGTCTGTTCCTAGACGCCATGCTTCCTGTAGGATCTGTTTGGCTCGTATTGTTATTGGTGATGCAAGTCCTAATGGATCGTATAACGACATTATTATTTTTAAGGCTTCTCTTTTGGTGGGTGAGGTCTTATCTATCAAGTTTTCAGGTAGTCTGGCTAAATTCAAATTAAAACTAAGTTCGTCTGTAGACGGGTTCCACATTAGACCAAGGATTTTCTCTTCTTGCTCTTTCGAGTTTATGTTGACTATATCTGTGTGGCCTGGACTATCTTGTATCTGTTGGATGACAGTCGCGGAGTTTGAGACCCATTTTGTTAGTTCTAGTTTGGCTTTTCTATGTACGTCACGTACCTGTTTGGATATACGGACTGCTTCTGCCTCGGTTGGGAAACTGTGTAAATAATCGTCCATATAGTGGCTGTCGACGATGGCTGCTACTGCTTCGGGAAACTGGGATGCGTACTGTCTCGCGTTCCAGTTTTTAACGAAGATTGCTGTACATGGTGAACTGGCTGCGCCGAATATTATAGATTTCATGCGGTACTCGGTCGGCGCGCCCTCCCGCCGGTCACCTCTCCAGAGATATCTTAAGGCGTCCCGGTCTTCTGGACGTACCTGTACCTGCATAAACATCTCGGCGATGTCGGCGGTGACGGCGATTCGGTGACGGCGAAAGCGCATCATAACTCCTGGTAAGGACTGTAGTAGGTCTGGACCGGTGAGTAAAAAGTCGTTCAGGGACATCCCCCCTGACTTGGCGGCAGCATCATGTACAATACGCACCTTGTTGGGTTTGCTGGGGTTATGTACATCAAAATGAGGTAAGTACCAGGTCCTTCCTGGTGTGGTTTGTTTCGGAGCTTCTTCTGCATAGCCTTTGCTTAAAAGGGACTCCATCTGTGTTGCATACGCTGTTTTTAGGGCTGGTGTACGGTCTAGCTTTTTTTCTATACTCGTGAGCCTTCTTATGGCGTTCTGATAGCTATCAGGCATCACACTATCCTGTTTTCTCCATAGGAGAGCTGTTTGTATACGACCGTCTGTTAGTCGCGTCGTGTGTTGTTCTAATATATCTTCTGCTTGTTTCTCAGGATCGGAATTCGGTCGGCGTGGGTTTAACAGAAGCGAATCAAGTGAAAAATATTGTTTCAGTTGATTGTCTATGCTGTCATCAGCGGCTGAGAGGCGATTAATAAAATGTACTGTTTGGCCTAGGATTCTACCATAACATCCGTGTAAGACCCATCCTAGTGCTGTAAGTGAGGCGACTGGCTGTTGGCGGCTTCCCCGTTTGACGTAACTTGATATAAGAAGATGCCAGTTGTCTTGGCCTATGAGTACCTTAGGGGTTCCCGCTGTGTATATAAGTTGGTCTTTGATGTCCTGTAAATGTTCGCAGCCCTCTAGGTCGGACTCGGTGATGGTCTGGGATGACAGATCTAACTTCGGTACAGTTTTCACGGATAATGGGATGCTAGTTCCGTCGGGGTTTCCTATGTATACTTCAACTCTTCGCGAGTTCGGAAAGTCGATGGCTGTGTCCCCTATGGTCTTGACTTTAAATGGGTCTGTTTTACCTCGGGCTCCCAGCTTGGCAGCGATGTCTTCGTCTATAAGTGAGATAGTTGATCCGTCATCTAGGAGAGCGTAGGTCAACAAATCTCCCGCCGGTCCTGAAAGTCTGACAGGCGCTATTTTCAGGTAAGCTTGTCTAGGTGATCTATAATTTGAACTGGCGACTGTTTCCTCATGCGTGTCTGGTTTTGTCTCTGTTGGTCTGCTTTTTTTCGTATAATGGAGTAATCTATTATGAGATGCAGTACAGTTATCAATTCCACATTTTCTAAGCTGGCATTTGTGATCCTGTTGACGTGTTCTTAAGCAACGGAAACAAAGTTTATGTTTTTTAGCGAGCTCCCACCTCTTGTCAGAGTTTCCTTTTCTGAATGTTTCACAGTTCGATGCGTAGTGTCCCTCAGAGTCGCATATACGGCATTTAGATGTAATATTCTCCCCAGTGTGCCTCTCAGTGGCATTGAATGCTCTCTGAGGGACACGCCGGGTCGTCTGGTAATCTCTGATGGTTTCAGCTGGAGCAAAGGCACTACAGAAACGGGCATATTCCGTAACGTACTCGCTAAAAGATGCTAAGTCAGGTGTGGAGTTATATTTCTCTGTATAGACTCGGTACCATTGTACACGCAATGAGTTCGGTAGTTTTTCTGTTAGTATGCGTAATAATTCAGCATTCATTAAATAATGGCTCTTTTTCAACGCCTGAAGTGTGACGACGCTACTCCTAATGCGACTGGCAAACGTACAAATATCTTTAGGTGCTTCGGTGCATCGCGGTAATGCTCTCAGTTTGTCAGTTTCTGATTGGGCTATTGAGTCGGGTCGTCCGAATTGGAGTTCTAGTTCTCTTATAATATGATCTGGTTGTGCGTTGGCTATCAGTTCTGAGCTAACGATTTCTAAAGCTCTGCCTTTAAGACTTCGTCTGAGCCTAGCTGTATTTTCTATGTCATTAAAATAATTCTTAGTGGTGTCATATATTGCTTTAAATGATAACCACTCGGTATGTGACCCGCTGAATATGGGTAATGTCATTATGACCTTCGATGCCGATGGATACGAAAATGAAGACTCCATCGGTTTTCTATCAGCAAGTGCGGCTATAGCGGAAGTTAATTCAGATATAAACGGTTTTAACATATTGTTACTATTAGCTTGATCTATATAATGTTCTGTTACGCCCCCAGCCCGGGGCGCCGGAGCAGTCTGTGTATAAGGTTTCTCTATGTTTTCTATTGTACCCCCAACCCGGGGTACCAGAGGAGTCTCTTGTTGAGTCTCTTGATAAGCTGATGTATCCCCAACCCGGGATACCAGATGAGTCTCCTTTCGGAGCTTATTTAAATCTATATTTTCTATTGTACCCCCAACCCGGGGTACCAGAGGAGTCTCCTTTTGGAGCTTATTTAAATCTAGTTTCGGATCTGTGCCCCCAACCCGGGGCACCATAGGAGCTTCCAATTGAGGCTCTATTCCGTGGGTCTCCTTCTGGAGGTGTCCACTTACTATACGTGGTTCATTGCCGAGTCGTATCGAGGGCGAACCTTCTTGTAACCACGAACGAACGTATTCTGTTCTAGAATGGGCATCATCATCATAGTCAGTGTCATCGGCCGATTCTTCAGCCCTACGTAAGGTAACTTCAGCTAACTGTAATTTAATTTTGAGCATATCCTCCTGTGCCTTCAACGCTCGTTTGCGCGCCATCGATTTATTATGCAAAGAGGATCTAGATCTTATAGTAACGCCTGGTTCACGGCTCACTGGCTCAGTTGTACGTACCCCTTCTATCTGTTCAACAGGGCGTAACGTATTGTCTGATCTATTCTCTCCCAGAGACCACGGCTGTTTACTTAAATCTGTTTGCGTCTTAGCGCTGGAGGGCCGTGGTGTACTGGTTGAGGGTTGAGCCATGGACGATGGCGCGCTTACCTCTGATCCAACTGGTACTGATGGAGAGCGTGGAGGCTGCTCGTGGCGCAGGATCGGGTCTCGTGTCTGCTCTGCTGCTTTGCCTTGAGATCTGGTGGTCGGCATGTTGATCACTGACACTGTTTCACTTACGTAGGTTTACACAAAGTCGACAGTACGCACAAAAAATTATTACTGTTTATTTTACTATTTACTGTTTATATATTCACTATATACGACTGTCTAAATGCGAACGACTGTTATTAATTCACGCACTACTATTAACTGACGCACGAACGACACTGAGTTTATACTGAACTGTTTGTTTACTTTACTGGCTTTTTAAAACGTAACGTGCACTGAGTTTATTTTTACTGTTATATACTTTACTGTTCAATCACGCACACGTAACTGTTAACTGTACTAACTGACTGATACTGAACGAGTATAAAATCGCGCACACGTAACTGGCACTATTTACTGGCTTATAATATATGGTTATAAACACATATCAAACTTTCACTGACGTAACTTATACTGAACGGAATTTTGACTCTATTTAAAATTATAAAACACTGACTCTAATACTGTTTAGCAACACTGACTCTAAGTATTCCTATTAGATTAATTCTAATTGGAATATAAAAATGCTGAAATAAATGGGTTAGACACACGGAAATCAACAATAGCTATGTGCGATTTATCCGACCGGAAGCTGACCTTACGGAACAGCAACGCTTTCTGCCGGCTCGCAATGGACACAACGGTCTGGATGGACTAGACTTAGAATATGCGATACGTCCGACCGGAAGCTGCCTATACAGACAGCGACCCTATGTGCCGGCTCGCAATTCAATCGTCAGATCGCAGGAACCAGATATACGGCTCGCAAGGACCAGAAATATAGCGGACGGCCTCGCGCGGGTGTCAGAAACTGTCTCGCGACAGAGTTGAACACCACTGGTCGGCTTAAGTCCGTGTCTATATGGGTGATAAGCGATTGACCGTTGTAGCAGTTTGCACACTTCCCTGCCCTGAGGTGAAGGTGGACTGTAAGCTATAGTGGACGAGTGCAGGAAAGTGGTTTCCGTGCGTCTCTACTGATAGCTTGAATCAGCCAGTTACGGCCCGATTCCTATTTATTTCCTGAAACGGATGCCAATAAAATAAAACAATAATATTCCAAGGAATAGTTATGTTCGGGATTATCGGCCCATTCAGGGTGTAGCGTCTGAGACAAAGTCTCGAAGACTACTACTGGCGACTCGGCTAAGAATTCGCAATTTGTTTACAGATCGCGCCAGCTTAAGTACTCCGAAACTTTACCTTAACGAGGGCCGCTAATTCCGAGAACGTTTTTATTCATTTTGCACAACTGTTTTTACTATTGTTCACAACATTTTTCTTATACTAAATTTATATCTATTTACAATTGTTCATGTATCTATTGTTTAGGGTTGTGGAAAGTGGTTACCCATCCCATGGTAAGGTCATCTGGACTGTATATATATTTAATAATTCACAATATCGATTTTAATCTAAAAATGTTAGGGAATGGGGTCTATGTTACTACTTTAAAGCTAAATTATACAAAACTGTTTATGTACTGTTTACAAAACTATGTTTAGGCATTATCTACATATTATTGCACATTCTTTACACATTATTTTGAGACGATCTCTTAACATTTATTAGGTATTTTTAGTACAGATTTACTCTCGCTATAAAACTACATCTTAACTAAGTTTACATGCTGCCAACATTACAAAGCTAATTTTACTATACAATAAGGTGGGGTGATCGGCTCATGGCTCGACCAATAGGAAGACGGAATTTTACAGTTCTTATGTATCTAAGGGTCCGATTGCACTATGATCACTTGTTCACTTTAGTTTTCACTGATTACTTTGATTTTTTACACACACACACGAATCACTTTTTTAAACAGTTTTGTCTGTCGCGAACAATAGTAATGACTAATGAATTATACAAAATAAATAGTAATTTACAAATATTCAATTAATGCACCTGCGACGTGATGTCGGATTTGATTTTACAAAAATATACTACGTAAGTACTACGTACGTACTTGTTAAAATATTTTTGCTGTATCTATTGTTCTGTTAGTGCAAGTGACCATTAATTTATTTTTACTGCTTAATTAAATATCTTAGTGCAATTATTTAACTATGGCACTTAAGAAATTTCCTTTCAAACGCGTGGCGGTTCGTAACTAATTAATTTCCCACGCGATTTTGCGAAAATGAAGGTCAATGTCTGTTATTGAATGACCACTATCAAAAACTAATCAATAGCGAAACTAACGCTGTCTATTGATATCCCCTTGAGAACCTGACATTGTGAACTACTTACTAGTTAAATGATTTGAAGGTGCCTGACTAATTACGTAGGAACACTGTTTTGGTCACATGGAAATCTATATCATGTCTTATCAGTTATCTATCACAGCAACATCTATTAAAAATAAACTAGATGTAGGTCCTTATAATTGTGAATTGTTCAGTTATTGGATGAAACTGAATTCTTCTCGAAGGGCTATATGAATTTATGCACTAGTTGAAAAAACATCAAATCCTTTTCTTTTTATGGAGCTTCCACTCCTAGATGGCACATAAATAGGGACAAGACGGAATAGTTATGTTGGAAACGAACCGATTAAAGCCACACAGCGTATCCGACATTAGGCCTATGTTGGTTATTATTATAATATTATTCTCGGATCCGTTATTTTAAAGTACAAGTACCTTTACAAAGTGCAGTTAGGAAACTGCCACAAATTTTAGTGTAAATTCCAAGTATGTCTATATTATGTTAAGGAATTATCCATTATTTTTAAGTTAACGGAATATTGCCGTTGCGCAGTAAAGAAAAGCAGTTCTTGCAAAACCGTTAGTGACGCATGGAGCGCAAAGCTCAAAGCAGGAAGTCTGAAACACGTGAACCATTGAGGTGGGGTAATCATACTAGTTAATATTACTTCGAGTTAGCACACTACATTACTATCTTGTCATTTCAAAAGTCATCGTGTTGCTGCCTTCCTACCTTCAATAAACGGAATATATACTTAAAACGCGTGAGGAACTCTCGCATCCGTGGCAGCCTTCATGTCCGTGACATAGCAGATAAAATCCAAGAGAGCCGCCTCCGCTTGGCGTCGTGGAGGGTGACATGCGTGCAAACGGTCTCATTACCTTGGACGCCCAATATCGTGCGAAGTGGAGGAGGAAGAGTCGGAAGGTACACCCTGAGGTCCGAGGACACGGCCTCGGATGCAATCAGGACTAACGTCTTTATGTAGATGATGATGACATACTTAAATGCAAGTCTGTCTAACTTCACACCGGTCTTAGATGGAAATGTAGATTGTTTGCATGTACTAATATTCTATAAAATCTACAGTTTCAATTAACAGTTGCAGCGCACATCAGAGTAATATCAGTTTATGAGGTGTAGATTGTGGTTATCGGATGTGTACATTTGTATTTAGTAAATAGACATAGCCATGTGTGTGTCAGGGTCAGTTAGTTTGATTGGATTTCTCTTCTTGGCTCGTATTATCCGGCACACCCTCGAAACCACACCTTGCGTTAATAAGACCTATAGGTACCTATATGCCTTTGCGTTTCTGTTTACATGTGGCAACAGTTTTTACGTTCAAGTTCGAGGTTATTCACTCCGAAATGCCGTAACTAGTTGTTATTTTCAAGTTAAATGACATTGAAACAATATCAGTTAATTTCCTGGAGTATGCGTTAAGAACTGAAATTGATGTGAAGGTCGAATCAGATCACAATATAGTATTGCGGAAATGATCTAACTGCGAGTTGCAGAATGAGTTTTCGCCTCCAAACAGAATCAGCATAAACGTTCTAATTATAGTTTCGTTACAATTTAAGCATTACACACATAACAAGTCAGAATATTCACTCACCATACTTACAGTTATTATCAATAACTTGTTGACCTGACGAACTTCCTACCGCCAATTTTTTCCCGCCTGTGAGGCGTCCGATCCCGTTCCCGCTGCACCCACTACTATATTAAGCATGTATTATACATATGTACATATACACCTTCTTCTTGAATTACTCTATCTATTAAAAGAAACCGCATCAAAATCTGTAGCGTATTTTTGAAGATATAAGCATACATAGGGACTGACAGACGCGGAAAGCGACTTTGCTTTATATTATGTAGTGATAAACCATTTTCGTTAATCTAAAATCTACATTGAATAACAGCTTATATGATTACATTTATCATTTACTTTCTGTTACAAGTTTTGCTAATGATGTCATATAAAATAATATGCGTCAATTATTTTTTTTTTTTTTTTTCATACTGGACACGTCAATTTGACTTCACCTCGCCTGATGTTAAGCTAAAGGCAAAGTCTCGGAAAGAGGGTCACCATCGTAAACATTTACCATGTTAACAGTGGTGGCACTCAGCTTGACGGCCTCATTAGATGCCTTTTCACGCCCCGCTTAAAGGACCCAGGACTGTAGGAAGAAGGAAACACGTGAACTGGCAGGGAATTCCAGGCCTTAGTGGTGCGGCATAGGAATGAATCACTGAAACGCTTGGTTCTAGCAGGTATACTCTGCACCGTAAATGGATGACATCTTAGCCCTGCACGTGTCGTCCTGTGAAGGAAAGGGGAGGGTGGGACTAATTGGAAGAGCTCGTCAGAACATTCACCATGGTAGAGACGGTAGAAAACTGCCAAAGACGCAACATCTCTACGCATCTGCAAAGGCTCGAGGGTGTTCGTGACCTCAGGATCCCCAATAATGCGGACCGCACGTCGCTGCAACCTGTCGAGAGCATCTAATAAGTACTTTGCGGAGCCGTCCCAGAGATGTGAGCAGTATTCCACGCAGGAACGAATTTGGGTCTTATATAGAAGACACCGCTGCTCCGGCGTGAAAAAACGTCTCACTCTGTTCAGGACTCCGAGTTTACGCGAGGCTGATTTGATGATACTCTCGATATAGTTTTTGTTATTCAGTTTGCAGCGAACATCCATACCGAGGATAGTGAGGTGATCCTGCAGTGGCAGTGGTGTGCTCTGAAGAGTGGGAAGGGGAAGGAAAGGAGATACCTTTGCTGTAAACGCACATGCCTGGGTCTTCTTGGCATTGAACTCGACCAGGTTCCTAGCGCCCCATTGAGAAATGTGGTCCAGATCCGGTCCAGGTCAGTGACAAGAAGCTGCCTTTTTTCCGCGATATCAGACTGCTTGGCCGCAGGATGTGCGTAATAACTCCCGTGTAAGGTGCTATCGTCTGCATAGCAGTGAATGTTTCCGTTACAGAGCATGTCATTGATATGCAGAAGAAAGAGAGTGGGAGATGAGACGGAACCCTGCGGCACGCCAGCATTTACCTGCAAGAACTCCGAAGCTCGTCCATCACAAAGGACGCGAATACGGCGCCCCTGCAGGAAGCTTGCAACCCAGTTACACAGTCTAGGAGGCAGGCCGAAGGCTGGTAGCTTGGAAAGAAGCGATTTGTGCCATACCCTATCGAAAGCTTTGGCGATGTCAAGACTAATTGCCAGTGACTCACCGTGCTTCTCCATAGCCTCACCCCAAAGGTGGGTCATGTACGCCAGAAGATCACCCGTTGACCGTTTCGGTCTGAAACCGTATTGCCGGTCACTAAGCAAGGAGTGATCCTCTAGGTGGCGCATGAGCTGTGTGTTAATTATGTGCTCGAACACCTTGCACAGCACTGAGGTGACGGCTATGGGTCGATAGTTGGCTGGGTCCGAGCGATCCCCCTTCTTGGGGATCGGCTGGACATTCGCCTCCTTCCAAGCCGAAGGCACTGTACCCGAACTGTAGGACAGTCGGTACAGCCGCGTTAGCATAGGAGATAACTCCGCTGCACATTCTTTTGGTACGACCGCTGGAATACCATCAGGACCACTGGCTTTCCGGACATCGAGTGATTGCAGTACTGCACGGACATCGCGTTGCCTGATACGTATATCAGGCATTGCGTGGTCACCAGTGGGCATTGTCCGTGGTTGCATACCACAATCATCGACTCGGGAGTTGGCCGCGAAGAGATTGACCAGCAAATTTGCTTTCTCTTGCGGCTCATGGGCCAGAGATCCATCGGGATTGCTCAGCGGGGGCAGCGAGGGCTGGCAGAAGTTGGATTGCACGGCTTTGGCCAGTTGCCAGTAGCCACGGCTACCCGTGGGTTGCGCCACTAGCTCTTGGCCCAGCCGTGCTATGCGCTGGGCATCCGCTCTGACGCATGCCCTCTTGCAGACCTTTGTGGCTCTGTTGTACGCCGCCTTGAAGTGACCCACGTTGGGATCGCGCGTGGCGCGCGCCCGCACCCAGGCGCGGTACGCAAACTGTTTATGCTCAACAGCCTCCGCGCACTCACGCCCGAACCACGGCCGCGCTCCGCGGACTCCGGTGACATCGGTGTATGGGATATAGTATTCCATACCTAGACCGATCTCACCGGCGACGGCAGTAGCGCTCTCAGATGGGTTCTTACCCTCAAAGCAGCGTTCAACCCACGGGATGGACGCATAATAGTCGCGCAATCCATCCCAGTCCGCTGACGAGTAGTGCCATAGACGCCTCTTCCCCGTGGGGAAGTCTTCTTCGTGGGGGCGCTACAATGGGCACGGTGGAGCGGACCAGACAGTGGTCGGAGTTACCTAAAGCAGCACTCACCGAGACACTGTACTGGTCCGGGCGACTCGTCAACAGAAGGTCTAGCAGAGAGGGCTCTAGGCCGGACTCTCTTGGTATCCTCGTGACCTTGTGCACCAATTGAGTCAAGTCATGCGCCAGGGCAAATGCGTGAGTGGCTCTTCCCGCATGGTTTGTTATGGCGGAGCCCAACCAGATTTTGTGGTGGGCGTTAAAGTCCCCCAAAAACACCAATTCGGCGTTCGGAAACCGCTCCTGCGCATCATCTGCCGCCTGACTCAGGTATTCGAATAGTCGAGTTATCTCTGCATCTCCTGTATGGGAACGGTAAAGGCACACATAGATCTGACTCGCGGAGCCATGGTCTACGTGTACCCACAGTATGGAAAAGGATGGGTCCTCTAGACAGCGCAAACGGCGACAACAAATATCCGCCCTAACAAACACGCACACCCCGGCTTTTGCTCGGAAATTTTCCTCGATAACATAGCCGGGGTAAAGCAGGTAGGCCATGTCGTCAGGGCGGCGTATTTGTGTCTCCGTTAGAAACAGCATAGCTGGTTTCGCCGTCTCCAGGTGTTGGTGGACGGCGTTGAGGTTCTTATGGAGCCCACAGATGTTTGTGGACTCCACCTCAAATAGAGTTTTTGTGGGAGAGTCCCTAGCCGCCGTTTCAACAGATTTTGTTTTGTGCGCTGCCATGAGGTGAAGGGTAAGGGAAGGCGTGAAAAAGAGGTGATTGTCGCCGCAGCACCGCGTGACAAAACATGGGAGATTGGTTTTATCTATGAATGTGAGGCGTGACGAGAGCCGACGCGCCGAACGGAAGGGCCCCCGTACCCTCCCGAATATGGTCGCCGGGCTCCCGTCCGGTCGCCAACCGGCACGACGAGCCATATCGGGATTATGCGCGACCTGGTGGGGCAGCCTCCCAGGGTGGTTAGTCCCAGTTGGGCCCCTGTACTATGCCGCGGGCGGCCAGCGGCACCACCGTTTCTACGGGTCTCCCTGCCCGGCGCGGCGCCCCGCGTCACACCCCACTAGACTACGCCAACACCCACCGGTCCCACTAGTGCTGCGACTACCATCACCTCGGCCCGGCTATGCATTTGCTGACCCCTGAACGCAATCCAACCGAGATTGGATTACTATGGAGGGTTTTTCGCACTTGTGCACGGTGGTACCAACCCGGTCGAAATAAGTGTCAAATTTGTGCCATCAAATTTCTACCACCAGTTTTTGTTCATTTATGGCTTAATAAAATCATCTGTCAAATTAATGGCCATAGTAACCCGTAAAAAGTCTATACTTACGATTTATTTAGTATAGAGAGCCCGTCATGTTGTCCATTAATGTGTTTACATAGCCATTAGTCTCTGGCATCAGACCGATTTCCTGTTGCTTCAACCTAACTAACGCGCTGTATAGTGAGGAACATTGTGATGACTAGAAACTCTAGTTCAGCTTTACTATCATAGTTTTATTTTCTTATCTCTATAAACATTCAGAGGTGTATCGCGTGTTTGATCACTAAATATAATAAGAAAACGGATTTGTATTACCCTATCTTGTTTTGTGCTTCGTGGGAATGTCCGTTTTTGATATACTTAACACATTTATTTGATTAGATAAAAAGCTCTGCTATCATATGAATCATCAGTTTATCTTGCCATGTTCATTGATGTTGTGCTTAAACGCTGTTTCGCTAGCAAGAGTATTTCTCCATTATATGTAATTACGATATTGCAAGAGGTTAAAGATAGACGACCGGTTTGGCTTATTTCTAGCCTGCTGCAGTTGTTCAGCGTCTAAAGAGCAACGAATATGTTGAATTTATTCTTATTCATTTAATGCTTTTATAACGTTATCAACGTAATAGTCTTTTCTTTTCTTGTTTATTTAGTTTCTATAGTTATCATTCTGTCATATACAATACAATCATAATATCATTTCGTCACAGAATATTCCACAGCCGGTGCAAGGCCAGGTTACTATACAATAATAGGTACGGTACATGATAACTGTGGCAGATCATTCTTATTCATATTCGCGACACCGGCTGCTATAAAGATATTATCATTATAACGAATGCCTTTGAGTGCGTCGATCTTTGTCCGTGTGTCATACTTTAAGAGATGTGGCAATGTGGATATATTTTATTCACCAACTTCACTGGCTTATTAATAAAATTTAAACTTAATTTATCATAAGTTACCAGGCATATATCCCGACTTCCTGACCGAAGTTGCGGGAGAAACTAAGCCGACATTGGTTTGGTATTATAATCTATGGCTGATGGATTTGAGCTCCTTCGCCGACGTAACAGCCCCGTACTATTCTTAAAAGACGTCTAAAATTCCAGCACGCGTAGGTACTGCGCATATTCAAGTAAATTTTGTGACGTGATCGGGGTCAAGATATATGCCGTTAATTATACCTTCTTTCTTACATCATCCTCATTATTATGATTTTTTTATTATATAAACTTCTAAGATATTCGATTATATTAATATGTACATATAACGGTACTTAAGTTAATAGCGTCTGATATAACACAATGGTCGTATGATGAGCGAAAGTGCTGATGTCCGCAGTATACCGGACCTCCCTCGCTATGCGATGCCAACTGGCCGATGTGTCGCGCTCCAACTCGCAATGGTCACACCTGCCTCGCTTTCGTAGAAATGCTGTGTGTAGCTATATATTTATGAAATCAACACGAGATTAACTACTTACTTTAATTTACTCGACACGCACCGTTTACAGCAATTTCTCAAGAAATACTTAAAACAATATCGATAGGTATTTCGCTGGATGTGGTACTGTTAATAAAATGTATAGATACTTTGTAGTTTTCTAGCGGTACCTTTATAGCAAGGCATTGGCCTGAGTAATTGTGTTGGGATTAAGATTCACGTTCCTGTTGATATGGACGAACATGTATCTCTAAGTCTAATCTGATAGATTCCATGAGGCTGAAATTGGCAGCCAAAATTGTAACAGCCAAAATCGGGTCATTCATCAACTCGCGGGCAATAAACCTGCGGGATACCGCGGGTTGGCATTTTTGAATTTTATTTTATTTTGCTGTCGTCAACTCGCGTGAATATTAAAGTACAGTCAGAAAAATGGATCGAAACGAAAAATTCAATATAAAACCAACTTTTACACTCGCGCAATTATACACCCGCATTGGTTAAAGTAACTGTTTACTTTTATTAATTTATCTTACAATTTCGATATAGACGTGCAAAATGAGGTGAGGGGGAGACGGCCAATGATGCCTAAAACATGCTATTTGTTATGGTTATGACAACGATGTCATATGAATGAAACGTCGTAGGAACATCGTCTTTTTTTGTGGCGATTAAATTTTATTGTAGGATAAGACAAAGTACATTTTAAGCTAATGAAAAATAAGTTTAAATATTGATAAGACCAAAATAGGATAAAACTAGGGGTAGAAAGTAATAGTGCAGTTAATTTTTTATACATTTAAGATTTCGTCTAGTAAAAATGTGGAAGTTTTTTTTGTGTTTTTATGTATTGTGGAAATAAGTTTATATTTTTTATATCACAGTGGCAGACAAGCGCAGGAATCGTGCGAAAAATCTCCACGGAGCCGGTGGAGGCGGTTATGTCGGACTCGAACCGACCAAAACGCACGCCGTCTTGGGTCCTTGGTTGCCTGAGGTGAGATTGCCGAAAGCATATCTCTCGCACCCCAGCAGACCCAAGACCATCTCATTCGAGATGGCTCCCTTCGGGTTGTGGGGGCCTTAGTGTCCCCATCTAACCCCGGGTACGGGGAGGCGCACTTTGCGCCGCTGCTGCTCATGGAGGACGGAAATCGTTATGCGACCTCCGACGTCCGGTTCGCCTTCGCTCTTCGCGGGCTTCCCGGGCCCGGAGCCTAGACCGGACCCGACCAACCGCCTCCTTCTCGAGCATTACTTGCTCGCAGAAGGAGGCGGCCGCACCCCAGGCGTTCGCACATCGTACCATCTCTGTGAGCAATGTGCCGAGTGTGAGAACTCCCACCCCCAGAGCTGCCACTAGGACCCGCCTCGGCGTGTCTCACGCCGGGCACTTGGTCAGCATGTGCAGCTCTGTGTCGCTCGCTCGCATCACAGTGATGGCACTCGGACGTTGGTTCCTTCCGGATCTGACACAGGTAACTCCGTTAATCACCTGCGTCAACCGGTACGAGAAGCTGCCGTGTGGCCTCTCTAGCCATTCCTCTATGATGGGTCTTATCGCCGATATTACGGCGTGGCCTGCGCTTGGTCACCCAAGTCGTAGCTCCCACTCAGCTACCATGTCCCGGTGGAGCTGGAACCTCACGGCCCGAATTTCTTCAGGCTCGGGTTCCCGTCCCTGCTCCCGCGCCTCCTTTCGATACCGATATAGCATCGAAAGGGCTATCGCATCCAGGTTCCACGTTAAGGATCCGGCAAGGAGACTCGCCGCCTCTGCTGGCCATTGCACGCTGCGGCCCACCTTGCAGACGCGCATTGTAGACTGTCAGGGTCTCCGCCAATATCGGGCACCCATATAGGGCCATGGACCGCACGACTCCCGCATAGAGTCTCCTGCAAGAGTTATCCGGCCCCCTCATGTTGGGCAGCAGCTGCCCCAAAGCGGCAGCTGTGTTCTTCAATTTGGGGGCCAGTCATCGGAAATGCTCCCCGAAGTTCCACCGGCCGTCGAACACGAGTCCCAGGTATTTCATCTAGGGCTTGATGCCGATGAAAATGTCTCCCACTATGAGGCTGGAATCCTCCGGTGGCATACTCCGAAGCCCATGAAAGAACATGGCCTCGGTTTTATGCAGAGCCACCTCAAGACCCAGCCGCCGGATCCGCTCCACGACTTGGGCAACCGCGGTCGTGGCCTTCAGGGTCACTTCGCGGTATGTAGCCCCGCACGCCGTCACCAGCGTGTCGTCCGCATAACACGTGACGGCGGCACCGTCCGCGAGCTCACCGCGAAGCACCCAGGCGTAACCGATGTTCTACAGTAGCGGTCCCAGGACCGATCCCTGTGGAACACCGCACGACATCTCTCGCCGACCGAGCCCGGTCAAAGCGCAGGGCCTACCTGATAGAACATGTTTATAATTATTTAACATTTTGCTTAGTTATAATACCCATCAAATAAATAAAATTGTCTGTTTATAACGTTAAAATAATAGCTTTTTAACGGGAAGTGTAAAGCCGACAGACGGATAGACGGAGTTACTTTCGGATTTATAATACCTATAAATCGCTACGGTTACAAGATACTATAAAAAATAGCTTTTTTGGAAATTTTGTCAATCTGTCGGTCTTATATTCTATTTGTTTGCTAAGTGACTTAGTCGATTTTGAAAGGATTTTTATTGTTATTAGTTGAAAGGTAATTCTCGTAACAAAAATCTGTTCTAAATCTAATCTCCCAAATGTCTACAATGGTATTCTCGTTACAAACTTTTCAAGATCGAACGTTGACTGTATGGTTATTATATTGAACTAATATTTGAAAATGTGCAAATCGATCAAAAAATGGTACCTACTCTGCTAAACTTTGTAACTGATCTATTAATTATTCTAATCGATTACATAATAAATAAAGATGGATTTTTCTGATTCGAACGTACGGGGTGAGGAAATGAAATCTGCGCGGGGGTGTGAGCTTCCATTCTGTACGCTAGTACTATTACCTATTCTGTGATATTACTTTGATCCTTTTTCGTAGTATGTCCATACCACGACAGTCACTCGCTTTTCTTTTTTCATTCCTTGATACCACTTACAAACTTCTTCTATTATACTATATTCTATAGCATAGCCTAAAATATCTAATAAAATACCTACATTTTAGATAGGTACCAAACTATATTAAATCTATTACAAAGTTTTCGTAACTGACTGTACACAAATACGTCAATTTTGACAATCGCGCGAATTGACGACAGGAAAATAAACAAAAATTGAAAGTTGCCAACTCGCGGTTTCCCGCAAGTTTATTGCCCGCGAGTTGATGAATGACTCCCAAAATCAATACAAGTAGCAGCAATATTTGAAAATGATGATTATGAAATACATTATCTGAGGCCTTTTTGTAATGGGAATATGTGTTTGTCTGTTATAATTTTATTCCCAATATTGGCCGCTACAATTTTGGCTGCCAATTTCAGGCTCATATAGATTCCCATACATACGGACATAATATCGGATCAAGGGATGCAACGGGTGTTCGGAGGTATGTTATAAGTCACAAGCGAAGCTAGGGAGGGGAGGGTCAGCCGTAAAGAAGGGGCAAGGAAAACAAGGTCATAAATCTACGGGACACGACGACAGAAAACTCCTTGAAGCCTCCTTGCTCGCGAGTGAAGTCGCGAGCAACAGAGGTTTCAAGGAGTTCTACAGGGTCGGCAGCACGAGTGTGTGTGACCCTCCTCATAGGCCACGGTAACCACTTTCCATTAGGTGAGCCGTGTGCCTGTCTCTCCCCTAAGTGGTATTTAGAATTAGTCAGGGCAAATCGTACATAGTATTTACGTTTCAGCAGCATGTGAACGATCGTAATTGTCATAATGATGGGATGGAACCTTATAACAGAACCTCTCCTTGCTCTTGCGAACAATGGCGTATGTGTTGAGCGGTAATGGTATATGTGAATTCTTTGTAAGGTTATGATTGCGCACATTGCGTGAGAATTCGCCTTCGACTGATGTTGCGGGCTTCAATATTAAAACGTCTGGCGGCGCAGCTGCTTGCCGAGATTAGTACATTTCAAGGTTCAGTTGTGAAAGGAACCTACGTCAAATAACTAGCGGAATTTACTGGAAATACTTTTTCCACAATAACATGTATTTCATTGCAAATCCATTAAACAACCAAGGTGGAATGATGATTTCATTCTCAAATTTTGTTTACTATTTGCGTATTGTAATGTAACATACCTCTACTTCCCACGTGAATACTAAACAGTTTCTTTATCTTAGACTAACATTAAGTGGTGGTTTTTAACTATTTTCTATGTAGGTACCTAATATGTGTCAGTGTTTAACTTTATCTGAAAGTACCTTAAATGAAAGCAAGAGTTATTTAGTGATTATACCATTCTTATGACATGGATTTGCATCAATAGGTATGGCTCTATTCTTAATGTATACTTACACAAAGTTACATTCACAACAAACAAAGTTACATTTACACCTGTTCATCTAAAACCCTTTACATGTTTATCTATCCATGCATATACTCACGTCTGTAAATCCCCTAAGGGGTAGGCAGAGGTGTACTAGCACCCACGTTTTGCCAATTATGATTTTCGGTCCCATGACATCCTTTCGCTATTATCTAGTTTTGTTAGGTCCGTTGTAATCTCATTGTCACCCACCCTTCCCTATGATTAGCCACATATTGTATTATTTCTTTATGTAGATTTTAAATTAATATTATTTTCAAAGTGTTAACATTTTATCCACTATTAAGAAAATCATGAGTAATATTGTTGCGCTACAGATGTTATTTTAAATACATTTAACACGTTTTAAATTGGTTTGTTTACACGCGTATCTTTCAGTGCCAGAGGTACCTGCGTGTTACACATTTAGTCTATAATATTGTGAGCAACGGCCATCTCTTGGGTGAATGCACTCTTGCTCATCCGATCCGTTGTATATTCTTCCGGGTTGATTTCATTTAGTATCTAAAAATGTATTTTTAACCTACGCTTTCATCATATTTAAACAAAATTCCTTTGAATTAACACGGGAATTGTTGAAATAAACACTAATAGAAGCATTTAAATTAGATTATATTTTTCATCAAAGGCGCTTTGTCAGAATCAATCACTGGTTAATACTCAGGCTGTAAACATGAACAATCTACCTTATGTTGTCTCGTGGGAAAAAGCACTTAAGAGGAATAGAAAAGCACTACATATCTGAGGCAATAGTTAATGGCTTCTATGGGTACAGAAGAAACAATAATTTTGCATCAGTTGTGTATTAATCAGAGCTATTCATACCACTTGAAATGCCGAGCGTTTTTGACTGTACAGTCATAATACGGGCGCCGCTGTAACCAAAATAGCTGTTCGATCGAGTTTTCGGCAATTGCTGACGTCAGGCAGGGGCCATTTGGACAATGTATCAAGAATATTGTCTTATAAGTGCCAAAAGTTAAGTATCAACAGAAGTTTTTGTTTCATGTAGATACAAATAAATGAACTTGAAGAGTATATTTGTAACGTCAAACAGACAAAACAACTTTATATTGAATGCATTTATTATGATAGTATTATACCAGACCATAACTATAACAAAACAGCAATTTTGTATATTTTCTGTCGCAAGATTAAAGAACACATTCATTACAGTTAGCTATGTAAATATAATTACCTATAGTTTCTTCTAGTACAGAAGAGCTATAATAAAAGTTATAAGTAGTGGTCTCAAGTACGGATGTTCTCGAGTATTATCGTCAGACATGACCATTACACCTGCTGCGGTCGCCCGACCCCTCTGACCGGTCCCGCGTCCGTTCTACTGTGAAATTATGCACATCTGTTCTCACAATAATTGCATAGCTGATTTTGCTACTATATGTCGCATACTACTTATTGTATGTAATTAATTATAATATTTATTTATTATATGTAGGTATGTATTTATTGATGAATGAACGTGTGCTGTACTAGTCATCTGCATGCAGTATTAGAGAATTTATAATATCACAGGTTGTAAACGTACTACGTTCAGAAGTAAGCCAGTGGTTGATGACCGCGGGCGGTTGGGTAAATACGTTAGTGTAATTGCGCTACTCACAGTGAAACGTCAAGAACAGAGAGCTCTTGTGGACGATCGGCGCCTGTCTGCCGCATGATATCCACTATACGAGCACATCTATGTTGTTTATTTCATAATATGTATATCCTTTAAAGTTTTAAGATTTTTTTAGCTTATTTGATATTTATTCGATGTACTCAATCATCAGCGGTGTCTCCAATATTGGACTAATATTTTTGGCAAAGCTAGACCAGGCTAAGCTAAGTATTTGTAGTACCAAAACCAGTCGGCCTTCAGCTGAATACTAACATGTCAGCACGAATATAGTAATAAAACGCCTCATAAGTGGAATGAACATGTTTATATTTTACGTTCTTGAAATCAACTCGTATGCTTACGTTTACTTTCCAACAATGCGCTTGCATTTTTCCACGAGAAAGCGGAAACGCGCGTGTCTCAACAATGGTTAGAGGCTCGTGCTCAACCACATTCTGTATCCGTACTATTATTGAAAATATAACATTGAAAAATTACTACTTACATAATTTACTACATACGTCAAATTCTTAATAAACTTATTGTATTTTTGGAATTCACAATAAATAAAATGTTTAGGTAATGGAAACAATAAGAATTCCGAGAGTATGTTCAAGTGTTTTCAAGGACAATCAATACTCACTTATAGATTCAGTTGGAGTCAAGCTCTCTCCCTAAGCGATAGGGTAAGACATCTTAGGGTCGCTAATACGTAATACAATCACGCCTCCCTTTCGTAGGGGCGTTTGTATTACTTTACCTACTTTTTCGATTTGTTTTTCGAACATATTATTATCACGGACACTACAGCTACTTTGTCACAGAATGTGCGATGCCGTTTGCCGACATACCTTATCAAATATATACTGGCAAAACCTTATGCTTAACAAAATTGCTATTCATGGACGAATTGTTTTCTATTATCACAGGCACGGGCATTCCACGCCGAATGCTTTTCAAAGCTGTAACGCTAATAGATAAAATAAGAGGACACGTAACCCTCCCATTTTTGCCACTATGTCTGAAAATGGAATAACAATCGCTATACATGTCCTATTGTAATGCGAGCATAAACTTATAGCAGGAAACAAGCCCTTTGTATTTTAACAATGAGCAATAGAATGACAAAAAAACATTTTTAGTATCCAGGCTTGGCACAATACGCCCGCGGCCGTCTTCGTCCGCCTTCCCACGTACTTCTCTACAGTAATCTGAGGGTATCGTAGCGCGGTGGAAACAAAGTGTAATCATCTCCGGAGACATAGCAGGTACTCGGCATTTCAAGAAATTGATCTATTAAATAACCATTTTTGAAAAAGGAACACGCCCCGACAAAAAAGTTTACTACATTTTAAATATCGTAGCACTTTACATCAAATCTAGGACATTCCTATAAGTTGATAATATTGATCATGTGATTGGACAAGGGTGTTGTGTTGACCACAACTGCGTAAAATGTACAAGAGGGAGGTTGTAGAGTTTTTGCAGTTGTGATTCAAAATGGTATAAAACAAACGAATGTAAACTGACTGGAGTAGCAGGTGAAACAGTAAGGGCCTCAGATTCATTCAATACACCTTTCGAAACCCCTGTGTTTGTTACACATAAAAACGTCATAAACCTACCTACCTAATCGTAAAAAAAAAACATCTTTGGCATGTAATACTATTTTATAGGACGATGGGATTATGCAATGAAATTAAGTTTGGCAAATTTGTTGAAGTCGTTGCACCTCGCAGGTCTTGAGTGACTTTCACAACTTGTGTAGTTATGAAGGCCATGTCTGTCCGTGCACATACCATGAATGTTCTACTAACCAATGTTTATTTGGTAGATTTTCGCTTATGGTGTTTATATTTAACTACTGTGGTCTTGTTAAGTGAAAATATATTCTTATATCATCATTATTAATGAGAAACCGTGTTCTCAACTTACTTTCTACGTGCACGTGAGTTGCTTTTAACCACTTTACCTCATCAGCACTTGGGATCTTGTATACTGGTTGAAATTATTATTCTTTTATAATATATACTCAAGTTGCATCATAGGCGCCCGGGATTTTAATACTTTGAACGTAAAATTTTCTAATACATTCAATGAACGTGCGGACAACGAAAATTTCACGGTATGTATAGTCGTAGTACTATTATTTATTCTCTGGTATAGTATAGAAAGTACCAAAAGTTATGACCGTAAAAGATTTTACGTGCTTCTCAGATTTGATTTAAATAAAGTAATTGCTCCCCACGTTAATGATGGCACGTTTTGTTTAATATTTTACAAGGCTTGGCTCTAAATGTTGTGGCTTCAGCTTCAAGCAAAACAGGTATTTGAGTTGTGTTCTTTTATCTCTTAAACCCTTTGAAACCCACGTTTGTTATAACTTGTATGTATTGTAAACAGTGTTAAAAGCTATTTAAGTTTGCTTATAAATAAAATGCTAAATGTTTGCACATGAAAATGTGGATTTTATAACACTGTACTGATGGCGTTCAGCTTTCGGATTGAATAAGTCATTTTGATTGTGACGTTTATCAGCGTAGGTGTGTGCATACCTTATATGAGTTAGTGATCAAATGGAAAATAATATTTTGTAAAATCCTTTCTTAACTGCCTTGAACAGAATATTGTGTAAGTTAATTTATATTTCGTTAGTGAAGATGAAAGTGAAAAGGTTCACGTAGGACGTGTATTGCATCAATACGTGGTAAGCGTAGTTTCATAAAACGAAAGTTTTGCATTTTAAGTCATGATTATGTATTCACCTCAACGTTTTTATTGCGATAGAATATATCTATCACATTTATTCATTAGGTAAAATAATATAACTTTTGTGTAATATCACTAATAACAGTAATAACACAACGTCCGACTGTGGCGAAAGTATAAGAGCAATATTCATATTATGTATATTTACATGTACTGTACAGTATGACTGGTGTTTATTGACCGCCGAAATCTCCGCAGCTTCGCGCAGATGACCGCGCATACAAGATTTTAATTATATTGCAACTGTTTTTTTAACTTATTTGCATTACATGCTGGAATGTGTGACATGTCTTTGATATAGCGTTGTATATTGCGGTTCAGGCTTTATTTACACCTGATATGGCTGACATAAATCTCTATAAAATTGCAAGATACGGAGAGATTACGCATCAGCGGCATCGACCCGAAACTAAAGACGCACTTATTATTATTGTGTAACTAATATCTGAATCGCCGGAAAGGCAGCTAGAAGTGTAATAATGTCTACTCTCTAACTACGTTTTTAGTCCCATGTTACATTTAAGCTAGCTTATAGCTGGAACCTTTTCATGAGCTGTGTGTTTTTCATTGAATGGAGAATAGTCCATACTTGCTTAAACGACATTCACGGAAAATTGATTGAGCTATTGATGCTTGGTTACTATACACTTGGGACGTTCATGTACAAAGTTATGCATAAGTACTAGCCGATATGTGGGACCCAGCCACTGTTACCGTTTTAAAAGGATGCCCATTTGCGTATTTGAGCTTCATCAAATAGCCATCCATACTAATATTATAAATGCGAAAGTAACTCTGTCTGTTTGTCTGTCTGTATGTTACGCTTTCACGCCTAAACCACTGCACCGATTTTGATGAAATTTGGTATAAGGGTAGATTAGACCTTGAGAAAGGACATAGGCTATGTTTGGTCGCGATAACCGACTTCCAAGCGGGCGGAGCCGCAGGCAAAAGCTAGTAGATAATAATAACAGAACTAAATAGCAGAACCAATGTTATCAGAATATTCAAAATACTAACAAAAGAATAAAAATATTTCGTAACCTATATTGATAACACCGGAAATAAACCGAAATTACGTGATAACTTCAACGCCGTCAGACGACGAACGTGAACTTTGCGATAAAGATTACTCCCACCTACACAGCTATTGAGGCAATCTTTTATTATCTACTTTTTATAGTGTATCTGCAGTGTTATAATATAATAATATAATGTCGCAGTCTCTTAATTCATAATTGTACACCTATTAGCATTAACACCAGTCTGAGGCCCGTATTCTAGAAAGACACTCACCCTAAATCACGATTTATCTGAGGACAGATTTGAAAGTATGCACTTAATGAATAATTACATGTAAATAATTTATAGGTTTCAATGATGCCTTGTTGTGTCGATAGGCCCAATAGGCATTATATTTCTTCTGAGATTTTTATACAGGTATTCCATTAAAGAGCCGACCTATAGTGTATCGCAAGCATGTCTATTTAGGTAGATTGTGGCGCACTATTTCGGTATCAATTTATATTTATTTGTGTCTGAGCGGTTGTCTCGCCGAGCGGGTGGGGGTGCGACATTGAGTCACGCAGGGTGACGCAGGTTGGGGTGCGCGCCCTAGTAGGTGCCCGTGACGTCACCAATAGTGACTCACACCTACCGTTATAGAATTCGACCTCACTTCGAATGAACTGAATTAGACTGCAAATGTGAAACGTTTTGAAAGGAAGTCATCGAGTTTTATTGTAATTTCACCCTTTCCCAGTTTATTCTTGCTGACGGATGTACATTACGTCGAAACGGCATTGCGCTCAGCTTCGCAGTACCTACACTACCTACATTATATCGCAATGCATTTAAATGTCAACTGTTTACTAATTTGTTTAGTTTTTCTCGCCTGATTGTGGATCATGGTCACGTTCAATTCTAAACCAAGTAATTCAGGTTGCTTTCTAAAAACCTTCATAAAATAATTCTAAAGTTATTCATAAAAATATGAATGTATGATAGCAAATGACGAGAGTGTTAGTACATTTTATATTTCGAAGTGTCATCACATTTGCTTTAGCCAATATAACCAACCACATATTGGTCATAAGTAATTAAAATTCTTAACATACATACTAATTACTTTTTAATTTAGTTAAAGACATGGCTATGATAAAATAACGATTAGGTTTGACATTTTCAAAGTAAGTAGGTAAGTACCTATAGCTAAACAGAGGTTTATGAACTGTTACAGTGTTAACATTAAATTTAGCTCACATTATAGTGGATGTTGTTAGCAGACCATAAAGATAAATAACCTGAATGTATTGTACACACACTAATGTTTTACTAATTTGGTATGTATTCGTTTATTCGCAAGTGCTTACATTTCTTTCATACATATTTCATTCATGCTGTCATCGTTAATTTAAAAGTTGGGTGCCTCTCCATTCGTTAAGCTCATTTCTCTGAATGAATTACTAACGAATTAACTGTTTAGTTTTCTGAAGGAATATCATCAAATTCATAAAAACGATAAGGTTATAAGCTTACAAACGGAATCAGGCAAGTTTTGTACTTTATTAAAATTTTAAGATACATACAACTACCTAATTGGTGATAAATTAATTGCTGTCAACTTTTCCCCCTAACCAGCAGGCTTTCCTTTTGGAGTTGGGACGGGAGGAGCTCCCGTAAAAGCCAAACCAAAAAGAGGACATAAACTAAGCCGACTCTGGGCTCTCGAGGCGAAAGCCACGACAGGAACAACTTTAAGATAGTGATTGCTTTATTACCAAAAGGAAAAAGAAAATTATTTGTCTTTTGAATTCATATTGACTATAATTCATTAGATAATACTATCAATGAAGGTGGTGGATGTGACCTTTATATTGCTGAATAAATCAGCTGAGTGAGTGTACCAGGCCAGGACCTGATCACCATTTCTGCAGACTCGTTATGTTTAAAGTATAACTGTCAGCAATCCTTCGTCTCAGTGTTTAATAATAATTATTATTACGTAATCACACGCGAATGGGTCACGAGCGCGCGCACCGTCTGTTTCGAACCGTTAATCAAGTGACGGCTGCCTTGTCCGTTACCACCAGACCATCTGGTTCTATTTTTCTATTTGGATGATTTTTCTGACGTTTTCTTTTTTCTTCTTACTTGTCCGAACATTTAGCATCTATAACTGGTAGTTAATAGCTGTCTTGATTAAATTAAACTACACCGAATCGAATCTGGTACGTATTGGAAAGTGAATAGAGTTCGAGGATTACGTCGTATTATCGATATAAATTATGTCGCCTTGCTGTAGATAGCATTATGCAAGCCAACTTTAGTTATATAAAGTGAAAGAAACTTGTCCTGTTTGGATATTGTAGGGCAACGTATGTTACCAGCTCGTGTGCTTGAAGGTATAATTATTTTTGGAAACGTAATAATATGGTCTTATAAATTTTGCATAGAAAGTCCCTAGTTTATGAAACTGTTCCATTCCAGGGTTACACTTACTGGACACGAGATTGACTCGTGACATAGTGCTGATTGCTAGACAGAAATCAAGGCTCTTCTCGCTATGATTTCCTTTATAATAAAACAATATATTTTGCACATGAACTTCAGAAATCGTAAGTGTGTGAATTATTTTGTGTCTAATTGAGCGCTTGAAAAGCAATAGACTACTGACTATAACCAACGCCAACAGTTAGACAATTCAGCTATCATTTGCATCTTGCGCTCTCGTAGCGAGGAAATGGAAGGTTATTTGGCACCGTGTAGCATCCACCTTGTAATATTACAAGTAATAAAATTA
Source organism: Eilema sororculum (assembly GCA_914829495.1). Taxonomy (NCBI): domain Eukaryota; kingdom Metazoa; phylum Arthropoda; class Insecta; order Lepidoptera; family Erebidae; genus Eilema; species Eilema sororculum. Next base: position 18,412,269 of record OU618534.1, on the reverse strand, counting down.
AAAAAATTGAAAAAACCCACGACGTAAAAAATATCAATTATTTTACTGCAGCGCCCCCTAGTGGGTTGTCATCGTAACACCTATCTAAGAACATGCACCAATCAATCCCAAACCAATAATTGAAAACTGCCTCAAAATCGGACTAGTATTTTTGGAGAAAATTGGCAACATTAATTTGCATTAAAAATGCTCGCTGTAGCGCCCCCTATTGAGTTGTCATTGTACCACCTACCTAAGAACATGCTCCAATTAAAGCCCAACCCAAAACTGAAAACTGAATCAAAATTGGATTGGTAGTTTCGTAGAAAATGGCAACATGGATTTGCACAAACAAACACACCAACATCCTCTCACCCTAAACGCATATACTGTCTCCGTTCCGTCGTGGGTAAAAAGGACTTCGTATACTTTTCAGTTGGCATAGTTGAGCTCGTGAAGGTAACACAAGGTTTGATAACGATTGCAGGTGTGTAATAAGTAAACTTGTTCGGTCATAATGTGAGTCATTACCGCTTTGGTTTAACTTCTTGAGCTATATTGTTAGCACCGTGTAAAGTACTTGTAATATTTACATACATCCATGCATGCGTCATTTTGACGGTATGCAAGCTCATCGCGTTATGCTGATGAATGGATTTGTAATTCGATAGAAGTTCACCCACTCGTACTTGTATGAAACTATAACATTGGAAGGTTTCACGAGGCACAATCAACTGGTAGTAAACTCCATAAAGAAGTTAAAATGAGTAATTAATATGACATAATTGTAATATGATGTCTGGTTCTTGGCATCAGTGTCTGTACCACCAAGAAATAAGATTTTTGGAGGCAAATCAACCCACGTGTAATAATGTACACCTGCTGATTGTCAGACGAGGTTGTAGCCAATTTTCCCCGGTGAAAACAATTACAATAAAGTTCAAATAAACTGGTTTATAATACCATGTTTAGCCTAATGAGATTAATTAAGTATAGCATAATGAATTAATGACGCATGAGCCAAGTAACTATCATTAATGGAATCGGTTCTAAATGATACACCAAAATAAACTAGAATTAACACCTGTTAACAGGTATGTTTAAATCAAAAACATGAATCAACCATGCCGTAAATGAATTATCGTGTTTACCGTATGACGTTAATAATTAGATTATACACACGTATTGTTCTGCCGAATTATTTCATAATATGCGTAACAGATGTATGTTATATACCCGCAAAATAATAACATGTAACGCTGAGTTGATATTACGTCTTAGATTGACCGATATGAGTCATCGGTATAACAGAAGATAGATAGATTAGGAGATAATGGACAAGACGAGATTTAGACTAGATTACTAAAAGATGATAATAAATGATAGTGGACGTCGCGTTAAAAACTCATTGTTTGAATTTGAGCTTCGTCCATGGACATATATGCTAACAACTATACTATGCATTTAAAAAAATGTACAAAGTACCTGCTACCTATGGAAAAGCAAATTTTCATAAGTGTATATAGGTGTACGTTTACGCCAGCTTTCAAAATATCTCGCAAGTACTGTTGAAAAAACAACTGTTATTCCGTCGCGTAAAGAAAATAGCAGCTTTAATTTTGAAATATGACTTAATTAAGGTACGTTATGATTTTATGAACGTATAAATTTAATGGAGTAACGCTTGTTTAGTTATACATAATGTTTCCGAGCGGTTGCGGTAACTGAATAATGACAACTCAAACTCTCTTCAAAATTAATTAATATAATTTATGTTAAAATTATAAAAAATGTTATTTATAAAATGAGTTAATTAAAAAGACCAGACTATCTAGTAATCACAGTCGGGTTGTAGACTATTATGAAACCAACCAGGGATAGTTGAAACAAGCTTCACTGCAACACAACACGGATTAACCAATTGTAATTGTTTGTTGCATCATCATACCAAAACAAATTTCAATTAAAGTATTTATTTTGTAACGGTTAGTCCATCTGCACAGTGAACACTCTGTGTAGAGTGACCTTTACGTTTTATGCGACTTCATATGAGTAAAGGTCATCATTAAATTGGTTGCTCGCTTTTTATTTCCTTTACACGTCCCATATTAAGTGTTCATCATTTATGTGCTGTTTTGCATACTGAATGTAAAAATTAAAACGGTGTATAGAAGAAGTATATGGCAAAGATACAGAACACGTCGGAGGATACAAGGGCCAACTCATCCCTTCCTATCGGTATCGTTCTCGTACAAGGTGACTTATAATAGGTACCTACATCCAGCAGCCTAGGAAGACTGCCGGAAATGCCATGATCACGCTCTTCAATTAATTAAACGAATACTGATTTAAAAGGCTTTATTATGAAAATAACGGCGATTTAATGACGACGAAGAAACAAGAGCCGTTAATAAAATTGGTTGGGGAATATCGAGAAAATTGAAACCAGTCCTTATAAGAACCATACTTCAATATTCCTACTAATTAAACCATTCAATAATTGCGACTAATTAATGTGCTTGTGAGTTTTTTTATGATTAGTATCATTATCAGTGAGATTGGTTTTCTCATACCTCTAATCAAAAATTAAATACCTACCTACCTAAACCAATTTACCAGTGATTAGAAAGTTTTCTTATCACCTGTGTTTAAAAATATAGTACCTTACTTTACCTATTAATGATTAACTTATTCTAAATTACTTTTTGTAATTATTCGAGATTGATTTAGTGATTAAATTGCACATGTCCTACTTTTTAATTTTAGTGCCCCACTTTAGGCAAGTTAGTATGATTTTTATTGCTACCTGCTGATATATAGACATTTGTCACGAGCAATGTCAAGGACAAAAGCATAAGTATGTTCAAATAATCCATAATGTAGAGTTATAGAATAGATAATAATGGTCCAAGTGGCAGAGCGACAATCGCATGAAATAAACAGAAGTTAATTGTTCTATTCATAATTAATGCCACAAGAGGTCATACATTCTTTTGTATTATTTTTTTATAATGATAATAACATTTTTATATATACAAATTCATAAAGTATTCTAAGTATATCATTATTTTCAGTGTTGCAATAAATACCTATGTTAAAATAATAGAAGAATAAAAAAATAATAGAGGTAAAGAGTTATTATATTATATCAGTTATGATTTGGGCCAACCAAGAGTTGTGTAAAAATGCTGCAGGTACCATGTTTATTATTGATTAACTTCGCGTTATCTTATCCACAGCATATCGCACTGCATAGGCTGAAAGCCATTGTTGCCTGATTAACAAACGATGAGTAATGATAGTAATCAGTAAAGGACGTTCGGGCGTTCCTCCAGAGTGACTCATCACTGGAGCAAACATCGATTTTGCTGACCGAACGATGATCGCCTGTTCCGGTATGACTCCACCGTTCCAATAAACGATGATGCGCGAGACATAACGGAAGTCGATATTGTGCAAAATGCATGAGAAAGGTTACAGCCAGTAATTCTCCGCATCAATAAACATGCGTGCACTGCACACACTGCACGTACACTATATGCGAGTGTTCCGATGTTCACACGTCATTACCTGCATAAATACAATACTCATACATAAGGTACCTTCTTAGATAAGATATATTTTTCGGTCGCACGTAATAGTGCGCGAGCCTATTACCGTCAACTGGGCCATTTTTGTTAGATTGGAACATTCTGTGATATACAAGATAAAATCTCGTAAATCGTTCATGTTACTTGATACACTTGTCGTGGTGTGTGTGACATTGGCATTCAGGTGAGACGTTCAGATACTTAGAACGCAAGGTCATTTGCCATACCAGCATCATCATAATTATACTGTTAACAATAAAACGATTGATACAAACTAGATACATAGATAGATAGCTATATTTTTTGAATATATAATAATTGGTCAGTGAAATGGGTGTGAGCTGGTATTTCCATATTATCATTTTTTCAAATCAGCCTCTCTAATATTTTATTTTGCCTAAATTCTAATCAAAACTATGCCAAAATAAATTTAATTGATTAACATTAAATAAGTAGGTAGTCACATTAAAATTTTGTAAAAAAATTTGAGACAGCAACAGGTTTAAATTTACGTGGACATTGTTAGTTTGTAGCTATGACAAGCTTTGGTGATCGCAAATATCGACATGTCAATTACTGAGTATTATTGTATATTGACATCGTCTGCTTCGTTGTCGACTAGTGGTTGGCACGCCGATGTTAGTACTGACATCGAGACAGGTTCAGTGACACCCGCCTTAACTGCCAAATACCACACACATGTGAATTGTTAGGCACTCCGCATGTTCTACATGACGTTTGTGACCATTCTAACGCTAAACTAACTCTTGCCAACCAACCGCCAAAATAGTAAGAAATTGTAAGACTAATAACTGTTAGCCCAACAGTTATGATTATTACAGATTTACCTACTATGCCCAACAGGGTAAATCTTATTCTTTTTTGATCATTTCTTCTAGTCATTGCATTTCAGAAACTGAATACATATTTGTTATGATGAATAACGTATTTCGTTAATATATATGTATAGATGTACAAAGTTTAACATTGTCACATTACAATACAACATGAATAGCAATTAATCTTAAACGAACATAGCATACTTCAATAAAACGTAGACGTACATGGCAAATTGATACTCATATTATGAATTTGAATCGTGGTAATTAGCCAAGGTAACCCAAGAGTACATGTGTCGGTTACCGTGGCTAGTGTGCTTCGCATACTGATGACTGTGATCGTGGTTTGAACATTGCTTGTGCGCATTCCTTAGCCAGGCACCGCCCACAGACCGCCTTTTGAACTACAATCATGAGTTACAGCAGAGCATACGGTTCTTCTGTATGACTATAGATAATAATTTATTACTAGATTAAGACGTTTATCTAGTTGGAGTTCTGCAAACATGTCTACTATCTAAGAGTCGACCGGTTTGACGTATTACTGTGTGGGTGGATAATTAGTAACTTGTCATTGTTTTTGGTAGGGAACTTTATTCATGTAGGTAACAAAAGTAACATTTATGAACGTCAAGATTATTGCTTTCACATTTACAACTAGATTTGCAAGAAAATAGGTTAAATACAACCTGTGAGAACAGAATATGGCAATAAAAAATCCCGGAGTTTTCTAATTCTCAGTACCTATAGATAACATAACATTACTAACGCACTCCGCAGAATTTTACATCTAATAGACAATTAAAACAAAAAAAAATCCCTACACAAAACCACAGGATATAGGGAAGGCAGAAAGTATTCTGCAGTCTAAAATACAATGCCCTGCTAAACCTGCTCCATTCCCAGTGGCGTACGAAACAGTGACGAAGTGACGAAATGGAATGTATTTTAAAATTAACCTTTGATTTCAACAAATACGTCTGTGACGGTAAGGTTCTGTTTTATATTGAATAAAAATGCAATTTGTTCAATAAATGTCAAGAGAAGGAATAATGAACATGAGCGTTACAATTCTGCTGGATTATCTATAAAAATATTGGTGCTGTATATATAAAAATATATTTTTCCTTATACGATGCTGCTAGTGTTATAATTTTCCTTAAACAAATGAAACAGACTGAAATCTAACCTACAGAAACTTGTCATTGGTTTTTATACATATACTGGGGACAGTATATAAAACCATTAGAAAAGTTCATTCTGGAATCCTGAATTGGACTTTGATCTCCAACAAAAAAAGTGTTTGTTAAAAGCACATGATCAGAATAAAAAAAATTACGTTGCTTTGATAATGAATTTATGTACTATCAAGTGGACAAGTAAGTTTCCAGCATTGTGTATACTGTACTATACTGACTATACAGTATACTAACTAATGCAGGGAACATATTCTTACAGGCGACGCTTAGTACTTATACCACACATTAATTAAGCGAGTGTATGCGTATTGCCTTACACAGTACGAAGCAAAAGAGTACTATTTTATTACTTGCAAAGTAGTGCGTACAATTTTGCACTAAGTGGAAAGTATTGAGCATGTCATCGATCCAGTTCTCCCACGTCCAGTCGACACACTCACAGCGGCTGTAGTGCGATGTCACTCCACCACCAGGGTTAACGAACTGACCCACCATAAAGAAATATCGTTGTCATTTTTTGTGCTCTGCCATTATGTATTACACACTTCAAATACCATATCTATACTTACTAACTGTAAGTGACATTGATGATAAGTAATTGATAAAGTACAATTGATTTGTCGAAATTAAAGAAGGACCTATTTCACTGGTGAAGTTCATGGGCGGTATGATAAGATTATAACTTTAATTAAATGCATGTATGACAACCCGTAATCTACTCATAGTTAATATTTAAATTGATATAAAATTTGATTATATCGAAAGACTATCGACAGCTCTAGACAACGGTACACTTGCTAAGATGTATTAAGTTAAACTTTAGACTGTGACTGTAATATATTATATTATCGCAACGCAATCAACTTTTGAAAAACATAGTTTGATGCCGTTAGGATAAGATTTACGGCGAAAAACCGGCTAAGTGCGTATCGAGCACGCATTAACCCATAGCCGTTGTGTAACCCATATTTCAATCTTTACGGTGTACCTGACATCGTAACAATTTCAGCAGTTAGAGCGACTTAGATAAGCCTTAATATAATGCGCAATATTATTATTACTATGCAATTATTCACTTTTTGTAGATAAAAAGTTGCATTCCATTTCAACTTGTATAGGTCAATGTCAAGTCCCCATTTTTGATCGCACACAGAATATCTAATAGCAGGAACTATGTTACGGTGCCGCGAAGAATGTATACTATAGGCGGTTGCAATGAATTTGGATGCCTTATACATCATAAAACGTTTTCAATTATGTATTCATTACCTTTTTTACGATTAAAAAGAAAAGATAATAAAACTTTCACTTAATCAAAATTAGTTCCAAAAGGTATCTAATATTCAAATTACAGTTCATAGCTTTTCGTTTGTGGAATAGTTGAAAGTTATTCGTAGAAACGATACGATAAGTGCGATCTTATCATTTTGCAAAATTCTAATTCACGGTCATTCAAATATATACGTATTTTTTAAATTAAGTACGTAATAATTTTGCATTTCTATGTAATTAATTATATAGATATGCAACTCGTTTTATATGGGTTGGTAGAATATTGTAACAGTAGGCCAGCAAACAACTGTTGGTCAGTTGTGTTAGGTCCTACTTATTTAATATATTTTTATCCAAATGGTACCTACTTTTAACCTTTATGGATTCGATGATCATATCCCAATGACCATATTGTAACATACGGACAACAATAGTTACCCATACAATATTGATCGTAAAATGTTGATATTACATAAACAAACATTACATAACATAGCTTGATGTCATTTCCCTAACTTTAGTCCTTCTCCTTACTACCAAATGTTATCAAATCGGTTCAGTGATTTAGGCGTGAAAGCGTAAGTAACGTGCAGACGGGCCGATATTTTTGTAATATTAGTGTAGAAAGTTATAGCTTTGTAAGTTTAAAATATTTCGCTGAGAATATTTTGACAAGGCTTATTTAAGGCCTAGGGGTTTTCTGAATATTTATCCTTTAGTCTAGTTTAGGACGACTGGAGTCGCCAGGTTTTGATTTACTAAATCACTTGAATTGTTTGTTTACTATTGTCATCCCACCTTATGTTTATTAATCTATTACTTCACGTTAGTGCTATTATATAACTGTTGACAATACTCTATTCACCCTATCATAATATGCGTGACTACAAAACGTTTGTTGCAGTGTAGTAGCGTTGCCACGCATCTAATTAATGCTATTAGGCGGTCAAATATTATCATGTCCGTTATTTGAATGTTCTACTGCTGTGTAAAGGGTTTACATACTGTACCGATTTTATAAGGTCTGCTCAAATTGAAGGTACTTGAAGTGAGAGCAGTGTCGTTGCACTCTCTTTACGTTGCTGAGAAGTCAAGGGCAGCTGAAGGTGCAATCGCGTGCGCATTATCACGCGATCGCGATACTCACGACCTCTGATCACCCTCAGTGGGAACGGAAAGCCCTCTCATAACGTGGAAGCACGAAATCATGTTCATGCTAATTGATTTAAGGACATTATTGTCATTGTAGCATATGAGTAACAATAAAAGTTATTTATGATTTACTAAAACAATGTTATTATCGACATACTGCTCTGTTTCCCGCTGAGTGGACCTACTATCGGCACTCGTTTCCTTTGGCTTTTAATAATAATTAGGTACTCCATAACGGCTTATTGTAATATATTAATTTATATGTATATATCCATATCTATATAAAGTATATATATAAAATTTTAATAAACAAATAGTAATAGGCACACAATGACTAATACTTATGACGTAATAAAAGTATTAATAATACCGTTTTCTTTGTTCACAGGATCAGTATGATAACTTAGCCGCCCACACACATAAAGGAATTGATTTTTTAGACAAATATGGAACCTTCGTCAAAGAGAGATGTGCTATCGAATTAGAATATGCAACAAAACTCAGGTAAGTGAACTCATGTTCATTAATTTTATTGTACTGTTTTATTATTGATACACTTGATATGAACTATAGATCATTACTACGCTGCTGTGCATTTAGTAAATAAATGCAATATTTCATACATTATGGCATTCTTCAGATCATTGAAATGATTTTACTTTACAGGAGGCTTGTCAAAAATTATCAACCAAAAAGAAAAGAGGAAGATGAATACCAGTAAGTAATATTTTGTTGCTAGACTTTTTAAGTCGCCATTAAACCGCTACCAAAAGTCAATATCCAGAGGGAGATCAGGGCGAAGAAAGCCCTCTCTAAAAAGTGACAAGCGTCCAAATCTCTCGAAGACCGCGACGCGTACTAACAGGCTAAACGCGCTACTAGGAGAGCCGTAGCCAGGGCCAGACAAGACCACTTGGAACTAGTGTTGTAAATATAAGCGCTGAGAGTCGAGCGTTGAGCGTTGAGTCGACGCTTTTGAGCGTTAACGACTTGAGCGTTAAACGCTCAAGCGTTGAACGTTTGCGAGCGTTAAGACTCGCAACTTAAACGCTCGAGCTACCAGCTCAAGCGTCGAAGCGTTCGTTATAATTTTTAATACGCAATATATTTAGTATAATACTAGCTTTTCGCCCGCAGCTCCGCCTGCGTGGATATCGGTTATCGCCACTAAAAGTCTTTATTAGGTAACGTACCGATACGATGGGCCCTGAACCTGGGAACACGAAGACAGACAGATGGACAGTGGAGTCTTAGTAATAAGTCGGCCTTATTACTAAGACTCCACTGTCCATCTGTCTGTTCGTCTGTCACCAGGTTGTATCTCATCAAAGCATTGCTGACAGCCTTAGAGATTAGTAGGTGAGGCAACTTCTGAGTGCCATCATTGCGACGCGAGCGAGGATACAGGGCTGCACACGCTCATCGAGTGTCCAGCATGGGCTGAACCGAGGCGGGAGCTAGTGGCGGCCCTGGGAGTGAGAGTTCTTACCCTCGCCACCCTGCTCACAGCAATGGTCCGCTGTGCGGACGGGTGGGCGGCCGGCGCACACTGTGTTAAATTAGCAATCTAGGGGAACTTAATTCAAAATCTAAAGTTTATCAGACAGACAGGAAACATCTATTATATGATAGCTATATAAACCGAGCATCTATTTTAATACGATTTAAAAAGTTGACTTGATAAATGATTGGAGGGTACGTCGTCAAACTTGACCTACGCACGTAGTCACGTTGAGTGAAACTTACACGCAATTCATAATAGCTTATATCGGTACTTGTTGTGCAGTTGTATATTACCTAAGTGATTTTTTTATAATTGTATTTGATAATTTGGAGTCTTGTCTACTGGGAAAAGTAAGTTTTGACATGATTTCACAACTAAATTCAAAATAAAAATGCTTTCTTTTGAGTCACATTATAATCATGCTTTAGTTTTAACATCAGTGAGTTTGCGTTGACTTTAAAAAAAATATCCCAATGTATCCGTCTTGAAATCATTCTTAAATCATTCTGCAATTAATAAATAACAAAGTCAAGTTCTTTACTCATGCTCGTTTTTGCTCACCCATATTTTTTTTCTATTTTCAATTTTAATTAAATAATTTTTAATTTTTAAAAAACATCTTTCTTCTGTTAAAATCTCCTAGTGTAAGTAAGGACTCGGAAAATACCTCATCAGAACAAGATGAAGGTTAAAAACTAAATTATAATATTTCATACATTATTTTTTTTCTTTGATAACTTTTTAAAATAAATATTATATCTCATACCTACTTATATTTTTTTATAAAAATGAAAATTTCATCATACATCATCATTTTAAGCTATAGCCTCTACATTTATCAAGAGTTAGAATAAAGTTCCCCTAGATTGCTAAAATTACACAGTGTGCGGCGTCTCCATCAGTGAGCAGGTAATGGTCGTGAAGGAGACGGCGGAACGGGAGAGGCGGCGCGAGCGAGAGAAACTCGAGGAACGCGCCGCTCGCGCGCGCAGCCAACTCGGGCGCCGGAGGGCACTGACTGACCTCCGTCCCCCATGAACGCGGGCCGGGCGAGTCGGGAACACCGTTGTACCCCCTCCCGAGGAGGGCCAGACCGTAAGGGATGACCCTGGGTCAGCCAGGGTGCGAAGAATATGTCGACGACAACCTCACCTCCGGCCTAGCACCACGACCCACAATCGGCGTGTGGTTTTAGTCGGTTCAAGGCCGACATAACCTCACCTGCCGGTTCCGGCAGGGGGGGTTTCCAAGGGGATTTCCGCACTGAAAAGAAAAAGTAGGTGAAGGGTGCAACGGGCGCAGATTTGGCCATACTCCGGGCAGTTTTACAGCCGGTATCAGGAGCATGACTGCACGCGCTGCCTGCACCTCACTTGGGCACTTTACTGAATGGCAAATGTCTGCGGGAGGTGGTAAATTTATATCATTAAATATAACATAAATAGGAATAAATCTCTCTTAAAATTATTTCTCGTTTCACGCTCAAGCTCGAATCGAGCGTGGAAGCGTTGAGTTCGAAGCTCCGAATGAGCTTTTTTACTAAAACGCTCAAGCCATTGCTCGAGCGTTTTAGACCCGACTAGAGTTCCGACTCAAGCGTTTACAAACTGTTCGAGCGCCGACTCGAGCGTTTAAGCTCCGACTCGAGCGTTTTTACAACACTGCTTGGAACCGCTATACAACAAGTTGAAATCGTCTGAGCGGCCAAAGCTCATCTATAAGTTTGCGCGTTCCAGGGCCAAAGCGGCACCGGCTATATCTAACTGCCGTTGCATTAAAGACCCTGAACCTGTTGTACGAGGAAGTCACGATGAAAGTGGGCACTGCGGTCCAAAGGAGTTCTAGAGGCTTACATCGACACCATCTGAGAGACGTACCACGATTCCGGTTCAGTGGTTCGGACCGCTTTAGGCGACACGCAAAACTTCCCTCATCACCTCCACTACCTTACCACACTCCTTACCTGCTCAGCTTGGTATTAGACGTTTTGTCGGACAGCATCAGAAACTCACATGAGTAGCCTCCATGGTTTCTTAAGTATGCTGATGACATTGCGCTGATGGACGCAGACAGGAACAGATTGGTGCAACAGGTGAAAGTATGAAAGTAGGCGCTTGAGAACGGCGGGCTGAAGGTAAATGTGGCAAAGACAGAATACCTGGCGTTAAACAGATTCCATACCCGTCCGCACAGGCGATGACCTAGTCGACCGCACGGATCAGGTCAAGTACCTGGAATCTGTACTTGTACTTCTACACGTATTGCTGCCGCGTAAGCTAAGTGGCCAAGGAAGTGACTGCCGTCAGATGCGATCCTAAAATGACAGTTAGTCTGAAATGAAAGGGTTCATAAGATGATCATTAGGCATGTCCTTTTACAACGTTGTAAGGCGTGGCCGCCGTTAGAGCGACACAAGCAGGTGGTGATTGTCACGCAGATGAAAATGCTCCGTGACACGTCCGTGACATCGCAGATAAAATGTAAGAGAGGCGCCCCCGCTGGTGCGGCCACGTCTTGCGGCAATCACCCAGTTTTGTCGGAAAGTTTGTTGCCCAGGGACAAATGCCTGGCAATGGGGCCGCCACCGGATCCGGGCAGAAGGGGTAGGCCTAAGTAGTGGCTTGACATCGTGGAGGGTGACATGTGTGCAAATGGTTTCACTACAATGCCCAAGATCGTGCCCAGTGGAGAAGGAAGAGCCAGAAGGCGGACCCTCAGCTCCGAGGGCACCTTGGCCTTGGATGCAATCAGGACTGACGTCTAAATGTGGATGATGATGATGATGATAAAAAATCAAATCACCCTACGAATCCTACGATGTATGCATTCATAAACAAACACGAACGACTAGTTACGTGAAGTTGGGAGCATTCATAAACTGTTCATAAAACACAGTTAACTGTTTTCTATCAGGCATGTCGTAAAATCGATAACACGTCTAGTTTCCTTTTTTATGAATCGATTGTTACCTTTTCATTGCGTGATGACTCCCCTATGTACGCAACCCTACTGTGCATGGGAAGTGGTTGTGTCGACCTCGCCTCCGCTAAAATAATGCACTACAAATAACATCATAGTGGAAACTCCCTTGCAGGATCTTATTAAAAAGCGATCGCTTTATTTGTTGCATGTTAAATATTTACAGTGTTTATTTTCTAAAATATATTATAATTGGTTTTAGGTATACACCTTGTAAAGCATTTAAACAATTACTGCAAGAGTTAACAGATTTCGCCGGACAACGGGAAGTAGTAGCTGAAAATCTACAGTCAAATGTAGTGAGAGAGTTACATCTACTCGCCAAAGAATTGCGAGAAGAAAGGAAGGTGAGGATTATGTATATCTTTCAACGTTATTATGATATGTATGTTTATATTATACATTTGAAATGGACGTCATAGATACGAATACTTTACGACGAATGCTTTACGAGTACAAGGTGCGCACACATGCACTTGAATACTCGGGCATGTTTAATTGTACATCAGTACATGAGCAGGTTAGTTTAGATCGATCGGCGATCTTATTTCATAGAAACACTAGCTGACCAATTTAATATTGATCATGGCGTTTGCGGAGTTGTTTAATTAAAATGGTCAATGAAGCAAATGTCGAGTTGTTGTCGTTCTATATTTTGGTAACATTTCAAATCGAGCTCTTTTTTACACGAATCTTTGTGTAACGTATTTTCTAAAATACGTTACACAAACCTTAACCCATACCCTTAACCATAACCTTATACCCCTTAAAACGGTTCTTCACACATGAAAATATTGTCAGAAGGTGTTGTAACACTAACATACCTTAAATACATACAGGTTGTTCTAAAAATAACCATGATGCATTAAGTTACTAAATTAGAAGTCCAACATCAACGGATCGAATAACTCTGGAGCTCGGTTTCATTCCATGAAAATGTATAACCATTGTTTTATCTTTATTACAGCAACATTTGAATGAAGGTGCAAAACAAATGGGAGTGCTTCATTCGTCGATAGGTTCATTAGAACGAGCGAGAAGAGCATATGAACGAGCAGCCCGAGAGTCAGAGCGAGCACTGGAGACCTTCCAAAAAGCCGACGCCGACCTTAATCTGAGGTGATAATGTAATAGACTATTATACCGATAATACTGTCTTGACCTACTGACAGTAACAGCTGATTAATCAGTGCGTAAAATGCTCAGTAGCTTGATGATTTTTCGGTAATGAAAGTATGAATAAAGTGTAGTTTGTAAATGTTAATTATAATATTTTTAGCATTTTAATTTGCAGATTAGTTTTGCTGATAATAAACAAAATATTAAATACTTTAACTCTGTTCTCTACGGATTTGAAAAATGCTTATACGTACTTTAATAAAATTTGCATCTTTATATATGATTTTATATAAGATACACTTACAGGGGTTGTAACTATGTCTCTTATCTAAGTTCAATTTTTGGGTTATGAGCCTTGTATCATCTTACTTTGGATTCCAAAAATCTTATAGTTATAAATTCACAATTATAAATCCACCAAAAGGATGGACAGACGTGTATTGACATTTAAATTCTTACATAATCTGGGGTAAACATATTGCCGTTAACTGGGCACTTTTTATAGACTACACGTGGTTACCAAGAATTTTAAAGCCTAAAACGCTTTAAGCTTCTATACTGTACGGATTAAAACGTGTCCTCAGTTAAAAAAAAAAAACAAGCTTCTATAAGTAGGTACATATTTAAAATGTTGTGTCTGCTCTATATAGTATGTGTATGACGCAAATTGGCTTTAATAAAGTCTAGTATTGACCTCGTAGACAATGGTTTGGCAGACGCTCAGTTCTTAGTAATAAAGACAATGAGTTATACCATATAGGGGAACAGATTGCAATTCTATGTACTTTCATCATTTATTTTGTAAATAGCACATATGCGATTATACGCTTCTGAATTTGTTGGAATTGTTTATATGTAGTTTTATTCTGTAGTCGCTCTTATATACTTTCAAGTATCACTTGGAATGCGTTAAGTTTCGGTGCCAGAGGGAGACGGCATTGGTTCGAAAATATAATTAACATAAATAATGTTAATATTTTACAATTCATTCCGTTTAAGTCTTAGTTTTTTTGGAAATTTGAGCTGCTTTATTGCTGACACACATGGTATTTGATATTACAGTCGAGCGGAGGTGGAAAAACAAAAAGCAAACATGAAAATTCGGAGTCAAGCTTGTGAAGAAGCGAAACAAGAATATATGGATCAATTACGGAAGACAAACGAAGCGCAGCGACAGCACTATGAACAACGACTGCCACATGTATTCAAACAATTACAGGTTTGTACACAATATATTTTGTATTTTTTCTATGAGTAAGTACGAGATTTTATAGGTTTAAAGGAAATTGTAGATGTAAAGATTATGTATAGTACTACGTACCACACAATGATCATGAATTACTGTCAGTCGAGTAGCGTACCACAGTAGTACTGAGACCTTTCATAAATTTAAAGTAGTATTTTTCGAAACAAAGTTTAGCAACATGCATCTTTTTACCAAGTGAAATAATATAAGAATGTCCGACTGTGGACCGGCATTAATAAATTACTTGAATAATTATGTACTGTCACAAATGTCACAACGATATTTGAATTATGTGATGCATTTCCTAACATTTTATCAATTTATTTGTGTACAGCCTAATTTATCTTCTGTATATGGGTAACTCGAGATAAACATAATCGAGTATCATTTATGAAATGTAGTGGTATTTTGTTAATTTTAATGTGAACTGGTACTATTACAAGATGTCCGGTTAATATGTTGTAATAATGCACGAATTAGTAATCGTAAACTTTCTCTTTTGTAAGCATGAGTCATTCTGCGACTAACAATTCGGGGAAAATCTTGTGGCAAATAGTGTATATCAACTTTGGCGAGACGCCAACTAGGGCAAACTCGGGAGACTTTGAAAAACTCATTTCTATTTTTACTGAATACCTATTACTTTATTTCTATTTACGACTTTTCACAATCTATTCACATTTTTGTCTATGTCGTTGGTTCCAGTGGAAACAATCGGATTAACCAGATCCGATTTATAGCAGGTGTTATTGGGATTTAAAGTCAACGTTTTTAGCATGGGTCAGGGTTGGAACTGTCAAAGGAATTCATTAATTATCTGTTATACAAAGGAGACTATCTAGCTAACCATGTCGGTCATACAGTTCCTCTAATTCAAACACCTGAGGAAACATGCATTCCCGAGAGCTTTTCATAAATGTGAGACAAACAGCGACAATTTGCATTAAGTTTACGAGCTTACTAACCTAACTTCTCTTATACTGAATGGAGGATAGATACACATTGTGAGAGGTTTATTAGTCTCAATTTGTCGTAATCTATTTATACTAAAACGTACTGGTTAATTTAACAACAAGAAAGGTTTAAAATATATTATGTAGCGTGCCTAATTTGACGTTGAAGGAAAGGTCTCTTTCACAAAGTCATCAAATAAGCATTATTATTTGATGCATGAATCCCGATAATTTTGTGTTATATTATAGTTATAGTTTTGTGTATCATTTCTCAATGAAAGTACTCTTATTATTTGCAGGACTTAGACGAGAAGCGGATAAAGAATATAAAGAACTTTATGTTGAATTCTGTGGATGTCGAAAGGAAGGTATTTCCGATTATAATGAAGTGTCTCGACGGTATGGAGCAGGCGGCGAATAGTATTAACGAAAAAGAGGTAAGAACAGATGTTCTAGAGCTTAAATTTTTGTCACTCATGCATATAGACATAATATTAACAAGAGTTAATTATAATCGTTATTAGGTATACATTGTTAGCAGTGTGGGCTATTCTCTAAGGCACTAAATATTTAAGGCTAGTCTACGTCTAGACTAATTTGTTAAACAGGTCATATTATGTCATTTATCCAACCTATATCTGTGTTTGACATGAAATTTTGTAATGTTATTTATTTAATAAAAGTCAATTAATTAACAGTCCTTATCGTTATATTTTCATAATAATATTATTAAAGAACTGAGACCAACCTATACGATATTGGGGTCGAGGTTTGTATAATAAATAATTAGTCAATGACCTGGATGATAATATCAATTCATGGAATGAATACCTACCTACATGTCAAAATATTTAGCCGGATTTTTCTTCCAATGTACTCCTGTTAACAAGCCAACCATCTCCCTAAATAAGATACCATTTAATATCAGATTATTACTATAATATAATAATAACGTAATATTCCTATTTCAGGACACAAAATTAGTAATAGACAGGTATAAATCGGGATTCGTTCCACCCGAGGACTTCCAATTTGAGACGGCAACAGGAGGCGACACTACAGACTCTACCACAACACACCATCATACACATAACCACCTTACAGCAGCCAGAGGCACAGTCTCGGGCAACAAAATTAAAAAGCGAGGCGGCCTACTCTCCATTTTCAGTTCCAACAAGGTGAGACAAACATATATCATCTATGGATGTGTGACAATAACAGGAATACAGCTTTGGGGTTTTATGTCTATGGATATGTTATTTGAATGTTTCCAGGTAGTTAATTCACTGCTTTAGTACTTTTGAAGCCAGCATTATCGCGAGTTTTATATTATACAATACTAGCTGTTGACCGCGGCTCCGATCGCGTGGAATACCATCCCGATTTTTTAAAATAAAGAACCGAAATGCACACGCACATAAAATGAAAATTCCTAACGACTGCACCAAATGAATAGTTCCTTTTGAAATGATCCGGGGAAGGTTTGTATCAAAGAAAAAAAAATAGTAGGTGCAAAAATAGAATGGCACCAGTGTTTCACGCGGGCAGTGCCACGGGCAATTACTAGTGATTTTTATAATGCTGTCTTTATCGATTAGATTTTTTTATATTATCGTACTTAACTATACTACGAGCGTTATATGATGATCCCTATGACAGTTCGTTAGCGCTTAACATTGTACTGACGTCCTATCACATCAAATCCTTTAGAGGTCCATTAAAAAGACGAAAAAATCATAATTGTGTACAATTGTAAATTATAAAAATGAATATTAAGAAATTATTACGTAATGTTCGGAAATAATAGAAAAAAACTCAATGCAAATGTACATGGTACGTGCTGCAAAAGTTACGTCGTCAAGCTGTTATCGACTAAGAAGGGACACATCGATAAACAAAATATCGATAATTTGTTGGCAATATAAAACAAATGCTTTGAGTTTGTATTTTATTTATATCAATCTGAATCTGATACAGGGTCAATCGGATCTTCAAAATCTGAGTCTGAACTGCAGCTATCCGTGACGTTTATTATTAACGGTTGGTCAATGATATTGTCGTATTGTACATCTCGATTCCAGTCTTGTAAGCAAATTTTCTTCGTTCTTTCGACCACTTTTCGCCAATCGTCAGCTGTCACTTGAGCGCAAGCTTCTTCCAATAAAACCATCATTTTATTTGCCGTGAATGGCGGAGTTGTGTTATGCCTAGCTGCATGACCTGAAAATATTTGTACATTCAGTAATTATTTTTAGAAATATATGCATATACATAATATTATATAAATAAAAAATATAGATACCTTTGATCTGCGCCCATATCAACTCGATTGCATTATATTGGCAGTGATAGGGCGGTAACCGAATTACCGTGTGTCCATTTGATTTGGCCAATTCATCCAAAAAATATGATGGGTGCGTCTGTTGTTTGTGAAAGTTCAACAGTCTAACCAACTCTTTTTTTAACATCTGACTGTCAGTTTCCACACCATTGCCGTGTAACCACTCTATAATTTCAGCTTTTTTGTTATTGCTGCTGGGGGGTTTGTTAATTTGAACTGAGTGATATGAAGCATTGTCCATTAAAATATAGTGAGGCTCATTCAAATTTTCTAATAGTTTTATAAACCATGTCTTAAAGTTTTCGAAATTCATTTCCTCGTGGTACTCCGTTGTTTTCACTGACTTAAAAGCCCACAGGCAATTCGGCACAAAACCTGTAGCTGTGCCAGCGTGGCAAATGATTAAGCGCTGGCCCTTTCCTTCAAGAGTTTTTGTGCTGGATTTCGCTGTGTCCATCCGTCCATGCATAGTATAGTATAGTAAAATAAAGTATAGTAAAATAAAATATAATAAGGCTGCTACTTTTTTATCTAGTGTTTTATGTCCATCAATGCGCGTAGTCTTTTTTTCAAAATAAATAAATATTGCTTATTATGTTGAATGACCTGGCTGAATGACATGACATTTGCCTGAAAAAACAGTATTTTATCGAAATTGTTTCGCATAACTAATACAACTGTCAGTTGAAACGTCATAGGGATCATCATTCGGCGATACCACTATAATTATTATTTTATTGGTAAATATTCCAACATATACTATTTTTATGTTTAATTTAAATTTAAAGCATTCATAAGGTTACGGGGCTGTGCTTGAATAAATGTTATGGGCTTTATATATTAAGCTTATTGTAAAACTTTTTTATTATTATCCAAATACAATAAAAATATGCACGGTACATACAATATTTATGATATTTACTTCATTTTACATAATGATTTTTCATATTTTTATTATATTAATTTATATTTATATAAACTGCCTTGTAGTCATTATTACTGAGACTTTGTAATCAGTGCCTTGTTGATCATGTCAATTACCCCTGTTCGGACCAAGAGGACCTTACAATAATTTATAATTGACCAAACTGTATTTATATTTTTGTACAGATAAAACTGAATTCCATTGTTTCATTAGGTACCTAAAATATAGATCTAAAGTCGACCAGTCTAAAACTAATTGATGACAAATGATTTTTGTAATCGCTATTTTATTGTTCAGCTAGTATTTTACTGATTTGCTAACTTTATTTGGCGTCCATTACACGCTCTTGCAAGCGCCATTTATGCCATCAGTCATGAATTTCGTTTGAATGATGTTTATAATAAAAATATTTTATTCAACCATTACTCACCGCATTAGACGATAGGTTATTTGTCAATCACAGCCGTGACTGTGGTAAAACTGACACCAAAATCTGCCGTGTAATGGACGCCTTAGAATACTTCGGTCCAATTTCTGCCAATTTTTTTTACCGGACTAGTAAAAAGAAAACCTTTGGAAGACTGATGCAATCAGGATACATGATAAAGACGATGATGATTTTATTATCGAATCGGTATCGGGTAATTCATTATTATTCTTTACTCACCCCGCCTTATTTTTAAAATTTACCTATATTTGAATGTAATTTTAAAGCATTTAGTATGCTAACTATTCAAATCGATTTAGAAAACAAAATTTTACCTATAGGTATTCTTCATCTGATGCTTCTGTCACGGGCCATTCTCATTTACTCTGCACGATTATAAGCATAGGTACAATAATCATTGTTTTTTTTTGTTGAAATACTGATATATCGATGTTTACAAGGAAAATAATGACACAAGGCCAGTTATTTATATGTAGCGCTATGTTTAAGTTAGAAGTACTAATTTATTTTTATCTTTCAATTCCTGTTCGATCCCTACCTAACATGGGGCTCAAATGACACCAATATTGTCCTACTAATATTGGTTGTCGGCGGCCGGTGGCTTGTGATGTGGAAAAAGTAAGTTGTCCACGGTGATGGGACTGACACAAATGCACGACTTCTCACAGCTTCTGTTTATCTGACACTATCTTCCAGGCATTAAAGAATAACACCTTCGTATAACACATTTCCCTCTCAGCGTGCCTACCACGACACGTGTAAGCGATTCAGTTTTGGGTAGCGGTTCAGAGGGAGAGAGATGGAGCTATACATTCTTGTATAGCTTAAGCTCTTTCCTTCTGAACCTACTGGCAAAAACAGAATCGCTGATACGCGTCGCGTCGTGGTTGGCTTGCAGTACCTTTATTGTTTCGTTTTCAAAAACTTTATTTATGTTGGACGATTTCATGACCACTATTAATAGTGAATTAATACAAATAACAGTATTTGATCCACATTTCTGTCCCATTTTTACTTGATTTTTATAACATGACTAAAAAGTATTTCATAATCAATTTTATCATTTTCGAGTACGTTTTTTGAAGAATTTGTGTAAATTTACTTTATTTAGCATGTCTAAAAGGAGTGAGAGTTCGATATTTAGTCCGCAAACGTTCCTAAAGACGTCCTCGAGCGGAGACTAAATGTTTGTGATTCGTAGTAGAGTTTAACCTTTTGTGTCAATAATTGAAATTAATCGTGCTGCAATATGCATAATCCGGTATTCTATACAATGCCTGCCAAGCCAATGTATACAACGCCTAAAACGGGAAGGCAATGTACGAAAAATGATTTATTTTATACTTTCCCTAGGCATTCTGTAAAATACCGAGTGCGCAGCATGAAATGTTATCAAAGAAGCTGTGCTGTTGCACTGAAAAATGCTCTGAAAAGAAGTTACCCCAGAACTGAAATGCAGTATACTACTACATATATGTAAACTTTGGCCCATTCATACCGGCAGAATTTCATTTGACACAAGTGAAGTGTTGCCAGGGTGTTTTTGCCTAGAGATGTTTGATATTGGTTCATAACATCATTATATTATTATTATTATTTATTGTTATATGAATATTTTATGAAATTCGTACTATGTTTCTTCCTATTTATTTGTTCAACTTATTATCTTTATTCTCTTTGGGATGACGGCTAAGCCTGAGGTGAAGCTTAGCGCTTTTCATTGCTTTCTCGCATAGTATTAACTAAATGATGGTATATATTATTTATTATACATATTATACGTATAGGAACACGTTATAAATTCAAGGATAAACGATCACAGAATATATGCTGTACCTAAATTTTTCACCGCACTTTGATACCCATGTTTGAATTATGTTGCGCCCTATCGCTTGGTGAAGTCCGGCGACCTATTCTTTGTTTATTCCTTATGTTAATGTTGTTTGTTTGCCTTTCGTCTCGCGCGCGGCTAACGCTTTGGCTACAGAAGATTGTCGAGGCGTGCAACTCGATCAAGGTCAGTTTTGCGTGACGCATTCGGTCCGTCTGTGTGCTTGAGGGTGTTTATTGGTCGCTTGTTATAGATTGATATTGCAACGGTATATTATTTTGAATGATTTGAATGTTTGTTATATATGTAGTATAGTCACTAAGATATAATAGTGTCTGGTTATATTTCCATATTTTCTTACTGGCTTTTGTAATAAGCGTATAATAAATTGTGGTAGAATACAATTTATTATGCCTTTTAAATGACCAAACAATATATCAAGAATTGGATTCAGAGTCCATAGCTTAGAAGACCCTAAAAAATTGATGTGATTGTGATTACTAGACCATGTAATATGACTTTGAAATCAATGTTGTCGTATTTAGAGGTATTGGGATATTGTGTTAGTTATGCATGATAGGGTGTGTATTGGAGCCAACGTCAATTCCTTCGGGGTCAAACCAGTCATACTTACTAATTGATAATGCTCTAGCTCTAGCCTCTCGTGGTTGGGAGGTCAGACGGCTGTCGCTCCTATAACGCAATAACGGGCTCCGGGGTATAGACTCGGATGTAAACGATGGTGTAATGATGCATGGTTCAATGAACTACTTAAAAAAATGTATATGTTGTGTATCGTGTAGTGCAAATATTTACGAAAACAACAGTTTATTAGTGGTAAACACACATTTATTCCCTTTGGATTTGAGAACTATTTTTTTAAGGAATGCTAGAAGTAACCGAAATTACTATTATTCCCGCAAAACCTAAATTGCTTTTTATTTAGTGGGTTACGTCGGTAATATAATGATCAGGATTTGAACCCAGAACCTTTCTAAACCGACGTTTATTTAACACACCTCCCCTGTATATTGCTAGATAAGTTATTTTATATTCTGATGAATGTACTGAAGGATGTTTATAACAGTAAATACTGTTTCATTTATTCGATTCAGGTATGTTTTAGTTTCGCTGATGAAGTGTTGTGTGAGTGTGACCAATAGCCGTTCTCTGGTACACAGATCGGTTGGTTTCGTTTGCTTCGTCTAACTTCCATGCTTGCACGGCTTTCGTTGTTTGGAGCGCACCTAGCAATTTTGTTTGTTTTCTTTGTGTTGTGACTAAGTATATGTTTTAGATTATAAATAAATAGATTATATCCATTAGTGTGGCGGCTAGAGATAGTTTTACATCAAACATGGATTTTAGTTGTAAACATTTATGTAAGGTATTATGAGATTTATCTGTAGTTCAAAAATTGACTATTCATGTATCAGTGTTTCTATAATTAAAAAAAATATATAATTTAAGATTATCTATGTAAGAGAGAAAAAAATAGTTACGAAAATCGTCATGATAAACTCTATGGTTATGAAAATAGAGTTTAAATTTTTTTACACAAAAATTTTGAGAAGAATCCCCTAATTTATCTTTAGTTAGTTATTATTTTTAGTTGGGTATAGCAAGGTGTGCCGGATATTAGTTATCTTGGTGTGGTTGACAGTTTGCACTATTTAAATAGCTTGCGAGTTGTTGATTGTAACTGTTGCCCTGTTTTACAGAACAACATGTCTACCGATGGAAAGGAGGATTACTCAGACTTGCCACCGAATCAAAAGAAAAAGAAACTACAAGCAAAGGTCATGGAGCTGAGCAAACAGGTGAGTCGTATTGTCAATCTTCTGAATAATATTTTATCTATAATTTGTTCTTCTTGTTCTCTGTTTAAATCAACTCGAACAGATTTCCATGTTCCGTAAGTAGTATAGTAAAAAGTGATATACAGTTTACACACTGATAGCGTAGCGGTTGAGTAGTGACCTTTTTAATTAGAAGATTAGAAGTACATGAAATTGTCAGTTTTTAATTGCGTGTATTTTATCTTCACATAATTTAATTTGGCTACTATAATCCGCACGCCGAATGATGATCCCTATGACAGTTCGTTAGCGCTTAACATTGTACTGACGTCCTATCACATCAAATCCTTTAGAGGTCCATTAAAAAGACGAAAAAATCATAATTGTGTACAATTGTAAATTATAAAAATGAATATTAAGAAATTATTACGTAATGTTCGGAAATAATAGAAAAAAACTCAATGCAAATGTACATGGTACGTGCTGCAAAAGTTACGTCGTCAAGCTGTTATCGACTAAGAAGGGACACATCGATAAACAAAATATCGATAATTTGTTGGAAATATAAAACAAATGCTTTGAGTTTGTATTTTATTTATATCAATCTGAATCTGATACAGGGTCAATCGGATCTTCAAAATCTGAGTCTGAACTGCAGCTATCCGTGACGTTTATTATTAACGGTTGGTCAATGATATTGTCGTATTGTACATCTCGATCCCAGTCTTGTAAGCAAATTTTCTTCGTTCTTTCGACCACTTTTCGCCAATCGTCAGCTGTCACTTGAGCGCAAGCTTCTTCCAATAAAACCATCATTTTATTTGCCGTGAATGGCGGAGTTGTGTTATGCCTAGCTGCATGACCTGAAAATATTTGTACATTCAGTAATTATTTTTAGAAATATATGCATATACATAATATTATATAAATAAAAAATATAGATACCTTTGATCTGCGCCCATATCAACTCGATTGCATTATATTGACAGTGATAGGGCGGTAACCGAATTACCGTGTGTCCATTTGATTTGGCCAATTCATCCAAAAAATATGATGGGTGCGTCTGTTGTTCGTGAAAGTTCAACAGTCTAACCAACTCTTTTTTTAACATCTGACTGTCAGTTTCCACACCATTGCCGTGTAACCACTCTATAATTTCAGCTTTTTTGTTATTGCTGCTGGGGGGTTTGTTAATTTGAACTGAGTGATATGAAGCATTGTCCATTAAAATATAGTGAGGCTCATTCAAATTTTCTAATAGTTTTATAAACCATGTCTTAAAGTTTTCGAAATTTATTTCCTCGTGGTACTCCGTTGTTTTCACTGACTTAAAAACCCACAGGCAATTCGGCACAAAACCTGTAGCTGTGCCAGCGTGGCAAATGATTAAGCGCTGGCCCTTTCCTTCAGGAGTTTTTGTGCTGGATTTCGCTGTGTCATCCGTCCATGCCTTACCTACAGTATGATTGGCGTTCAGCCATGTCTCATCAAGGTATACTACCTTCTCCCAGTTATCAATTTGTTTGATTTTGCGAAGAAAATCGCATCGTAGTAAAGCTATGTCAGTACGCTCCATTAATATTTTTCTCTTGTCACATTTTTTATAGCGGAATCCACATTTTTTCAAAACAATTCTAAGAGAAGTAGCACCGCCTTTGAAGAGTTCTGCAGCTTTTAATGAAGATAATAACTTCTGGCAGGTCGGTAGTTCACCTCGTAGGTAGTAACCATAAATATGATTGCGTATAGCATCTAAATCAAATTCATCAGGTTCTGTTATATGACATAACCTTTTCTTTTTCTTTGGTGTTATAGTTTATTGTCCTCCATGGACGACTCCCCAAATTTTTCCTTTGTTATTCGAGAAACAGTAGCCTTTCCGATTCCTAGAGCATCGGCTACACGATCGCGAACATTGTCAAGCGGTAACAAGGGTCCGCCATTTTGTTGTTCACGAGCAAAATAGTCTCGCAAACGAACTACAAACTCGCGAACTTCACTGTTGAGAACAGTTTTCCGCTGTCTTTTCGGCATTTTGCAAAACCGAAAATCAACAAACAGGTAACAGAAAATCAACAAATAACACAAAACAGCGAAAACAGAAACAAAACTCAGCTAACAAAGAAAGACGTGGCGCATACAAGGCGTTAGAGCACTCGTATGACGCGATGTGATGCGGTGTGACAAGAAGACAAAACAGACTGACAAGACATGACATGACTGAATTAAAAAAATACGGTAGGTCTATGGCCTCCATTTAAATACTTTTCCATGTAATCCATAATTGCCAGCTAATTATGAATTCTTTAAAATTCAATTCAAAAAGAATTTTAAATTCTTTAAATTATGCAATTTGAATAAAAATTAAAGTATAGTAAAATGAAATATAATAAGGCTGTTACTTTTTTATCTAGTGTTTTATGTCCATCAATGCGCGTAGTCTTTTTTTCAAAATAAATAAATATTGCTTATTATGTTGAATGACCTGGCTGAATGACATGACATTTGCCTGAAAAAACAGTATTTTATCGAAATTGTTTCGCATAACTAATACAACTGTCAGTTGAAACGTCATAGGGATCATCATTCGGCTTGCGGAGTATAATGTGTGAGAGTTATCATCACCCACCGAGTCGGATTCTCACCAAGATCTTCAAACTTATCTGGAATGAGACTCTGGCTAGGCTTCCCTCACAGGCTTAGGGTCAGGTGGCAGTCGAGCCCGTAAAAATAAAAAAAAATTGATAAAATAGATGCTATGTGAGAGCCGACCCCTGGCTGCAAAGTGCATGGATACAATCAGGATTAGCATTCGAATCAAGAGGAAGACTAAATTAGATTATTCGATTCTATATCCGCCTATAAAAAAGGAAAGTGGACACGCATGTTGAATTTTAATGTGATATCGTATCATGACAACATAATTTGTGTATCTTACATAATATTGAATCTAAACTTTTAGGAGTATTGACGTTAATTGACCTAACGATATTGTATAATAAACTGGTTAGACCGGCTCATTCGAACATTTAAAATATGTGTTGAATGTTTATTTAAAGGTGGCACAAGAGCAAGCCGCTATGGAAGGACTGATGAAAATGAAAGGAGTATATGAAACAAGCCCGGCGCTGGGAGACCCCATGACTGTTGAAGGTATGTAAATAATAGTGTGCGGTTGTATATGCAATTATAATTGTTAAGGAAAATGATTTGTACTTTTGTCGCGAGCATATTATTTGGTTGGGGACTTGCCCACGGAAGGAAAAAAGAACATTTTCTAAACATTATTTCATTTCATTATAAAGAAGTGTGTGGTTACATAAACAAATGAGGTATGCAATATAAAAAGCAAGGTCATGAATAGTATAAAAAGAAGGTGCTCATTAGCGAATCGAGATATCGAATGCAGAACCTGACTGATATAACTGTACACATAAAAAAATTATATGCAATAATTTGCATACATAGTTTACATAATACTCTAAAATCTACATACATACATATATACATTAAATAAACTCGCGCTTATTTTCCCGAAGGGGTAGACGGAGGCGAAAACGCCCATTTTTCGCAAGGAATTTGTAAGACCCACGTAATAGGAGTTTCTAGATAGACCTCGATGACGTTGATGTCGAAGTGAAAGGGAAGTGTCACCCTGGACAGATTGTTTGTTTGCATTCCATATAATACATATATAAGTGGTTAAGGAGTCGGCCTTACGATCGAGAGGTCCCGGGTTCGAATCCTGGCCATTACACTACCGACGTGAACCCACTCCTAGCACAAGCAATTTAGCTTAGTTGGAGGGGTTAGAGGGAATATTAGTAATTTCGGTTCTAATATTTTTTTTTATTTAATTACAAAAAAAATATATCAATTATAATTATACGTATGCTTTTGCAAAAATATCACGGTGTCACTACTATGGCAACTGCCCAAAATTAGGACAGTATAAAAAATAATACCTAATATTTCCAAACAGGTCAGTTAAACGAGTGCTGCGACAAACTAAAGAAACTGCGTGCGCAGTTGAGTAAGTTTGAAGAATTGCTGGCGGAAGCCAACAGTCAGGTGGGGGCGCCGCCCGTCCACACCACCAGGACTAACGGACAGGCACCCACCGGACACACACAGGCCACTAGGTACGTATAAACCCTGGCACACCCAGGGTTTCTCTGCTATGCACAGAAATATACCTACTATAAATTAAAACTCATATGTGTAAAAAAATGTTTGCAAATAAACAGCACAGCAAGCTAGACAAATAGACTATTTGACTATTTTTTTTTACTTTCGAAAAATGACCACTTTCTTATAATATAATGAACTGTAAAAGTGAAATTTTCGTATGACAAATAGTTTTCAAGATTGTTTATACTGTAGATTGATGGCGCTTGGTATAAGTTTTCAAGATATTTGATTTTGAAAAATTCAATATGTCGCGCCGCCCGAAAACGCTCCATACAAAATCGTACGAAATTGTGACGTCACGCTTCTGTAGCGCGTAGTGCAAATGTATGGAGTGCAAGAGAATATCAAATTTATCTCGGTCTACGTTGCGTTTACACGTATATAGTTTTCAATAAAAGTTATATAAAATTTAATGAGAAATCTAAAAAGTATATTTGAATTGAATGTTATTGTTTTTATTTTGTCTTTTTTTGGGAATTTCAACTGATGGAAAGTCATACTTTCAGTTTAGATATGCAATATTTTATTTTGCAAGGCATATTTTTTCAGAACAAGCTATCATATTAATCAGTATTGGGAAGAATCGACGACTTAGTCAAATAGCCTATTATACTTACTTTCGTTTTACATAGCCATAATATCCTAGAATATTTACTTATTCAGCCACACGTCCCATGTTAAACGATAAATAAAATCCCTGGCACTAACTGTGTATACCTCGGGACTTATAATCTTGAACCTAAAATGTGCACTATACGCGCAATACACTTTTCTTTGGTGTCTTTGAGGATAGCACCGGGTGTTATCTGTGGCGGTCGAGATCAAATTCACTGAGCATAAAATAATACATCTTTTGGCCAATGGCTTCGATACCATTGACGCCCAAGATCGTACGAAGTTAAGTAGGAAGAGCCGGACGGCGGACCCTAAGCTTCTCGGCCTCGGATGCTATCAGGATAACGTCTATATGTAGATGATGATGATCATTACATCTTTTGTCTTGCGACTTATGTCCAAGATATATGTTTACGCCTGCTACTGCGACCACATTGAGGAGCCGTAACATGGTGCTCCCAGATTTCTGTTAGGCGTTGCTACTTATTTGTTTGTTACGTGCCGCCATTATATGCAATCCATGTACGAGCCGTCTGCTCCCAGAAATATTTATTCTGGACATTAAACAAGTAAGTAGAAACTGGGCTTTTATTATACCTTTTTTTTTTTCGTGCGGAAATCCCCTCGGATACCCGCGCGCCGACTGTGGGTCGTGGTGCTAGGCCGGAGGTGAGGTTGTCATCGACATATCCCTCGCACCCCGGCCGACCCAGGGCCATTCCTTACGGTCTGGCTCTCCTCAGGAGGGGGGACAACGGTGTCCCCAACTCGCCCCCGGAATGGGGAGGCGCGCTATTTAGCGCGCCGCCGCCGTGGGGGCTTTTATTATACCAACACGAAGCCCCACCGGTGGAGCAGCCTGTCACCCTAGCAGAAGCAGGCCGCGGCGCGGCGGCGGCGCAAAGTGCGCCTCCTCGTAACCGGGGCTAGATGGGGACACTGTGGTCCCCACAACCCGAAGGGGGCCATCTCGAAAGAGATGGTCCTGGGTCTGCCGGGGTGCGAGAGATATGCTTTTGGCAATCTCACCTCCGGCAACCAAGGACCCAAGACGGCGTGCGTTTTAGTCGGTTCGAGTCCCACATAACCACCTCCACCGGCTCCGTGGGGATTTATCGCACGACAAAAAATAAAACTAAGCCCCAACAATATGTGTTCCGGCGTATACTCTGGTTTTGATCTATGTTACAGTTTGATACATGCTCAAGCACGATTATCTAATAAACATAAGTGTACTAAGTAAATTGATTGTCCAACAGTATCGGCTCGAACAGCGAATCTCTTTCGCGGTCAGCCTCTGAGTCGTCAGTGAGCACGGGCACCGGCACGGGCGGCGCGGTGGCGCGCGTGGCCGGCGGCAGTCCCGAGTCCGGGCTCGGCGGGGAGCTCGCCGCTGCGGGACACGACCACGCCAACGGACACGACCACGACCACGACCCGGACAATGACCACGACAACGACCATGAATCGGACTTTGACTATTACTATTGTGAACCTGACTTACAGCCCGTTGGTTACTGCAAGGCGTTATACGCGTTTGAGGGTAAGTTAGGTTTGTATTTTATATGCTACTAGCGTTTGCCCGCGGGTCCGCCCGCGTGGAGGTCGGTTATCGCGAGCTAACATAGGCTATGTCCTTTCTCAAGGTCTAATTTACGTGTCTACCAAATTTCATCAAAATCGGTTTAGTGGTTTAGGCGTGATAGCGTAACATAAAGACAGACATGTTACTTTCGCATTTATAATATTACTAGCTTTTACCCGCGGCTCCGCCCGCGTGGATGTCGGTTATCGCGACAAAACATAGCCCATGTCCTTTCTCAAGGTCTAATCTACCCTTATACCAAATTTCATCAAAATCGTTCAGTGGTTTAGGCGTGAAAGCGTTACATACAGACACACAGACAGACAGACAGACAGACAGACAGAGTTACTTTCGCATTTATAATATTAGTATAGAAGTATAGATATAGAAGTATGGATTGTTTTTACGCGACCTCTGTATTCATTAGGATTTTATGTATTCTAGACTGACTGTACCGTATCCTTACATAGAAAACGTATGAACTTTTGTTTATAAGTTTTATAGTTCAATCGGGTGTTTGATATTATATTTCAAATGTTGTGTCTATCATCGACTGCTATCTAGCTTTTTTTTCGTGTGGATATGTCCTCGGATACCTCCCCCGCCGGAGCCGGAAGGGGAGGTTATGTCGGACTGGAATCGACTAAAACCGCACTCCGACTGATGGTCGTAGTTCTAGGCCGGAGGTGTGGTTGTTTTCGACATATCTCTCGCACCCCGGCTGACTCAGGACAATCCCTTACACCGTTGTTCCCCCTCCCTCCTCTTCTCGGGAGGGGGGACAACGGTGTCACCGAGCTACTAACTACCTAGTCTACAAATTATCTTGTTAAAATATATTTTGCTTTTAAGTTCTTATCCAGTAATCAACAAACATATTTATTGTTCATACAGGGATTGGCAGTGGATCTACAATGAAAATGGAGAGCGGCGAACAGTTGCTAGTACTGGAAACAGACGCAGGAGACGGCTGGACGCGCGTCCGCCGCAAACGTACGCACGAGGAGGGATTCGTACCTACTACATACATCGCCACCACGCTCTATGCCGATGCGAACTCACATTAGCCGGGGTATAATATATAATTACAACTTCTATTTATTTACTCCTCATTTATACATTTGAGAGCAAACAGTCCCAGAATGAAGTTATTCTCAAGTTAAAAAAAATGTTTCAATTTAAGTACATAATATATTTCTTTAAGCCATGGATTTACAAATTTGATTCTTAAATGTAGGTTCTCTTGGGAGACAATTACATGTCTATCTTAAATGAAAATAATAGTGTATGAGGCGTCACCAAGATCTCCGGATCCCAAACCTACCTTATCTATAGATGTTGCCTTCTAACCTAAGCTGGAACTTGATGGACGACGCTCTAGAACAGATTATCCTTTAGGATTAGAATGTTCGATGGTAGTCGCTCCGGTAAAATCCTAAATTAACCAAATCCGGAGTAGGAGTACAAGCTTTGAATGCAACCGTTATTGTAGGCACTTGGATGATGATGATTCAATAAAAATCATTCAGCTCTAGACGTTGATTTGTCAATTTTTTTGTGGTCATGTATCTAACTCAAGTCGAGAGCACTGTGTAGTAGGAAATACGCATATTATTATTTAAAATGTAATAAATATTTATTAAAAATTGTTGTTTTTCGTAGATGTAACGGCCGACGTTGGAGCTTTCTACGTATAGCTGACGGCGGAGGGCGCGCTCGCCAGACGCGATATTGACACGACGGCCGTGTGCACACGCATACATTAAACATTTCGTGGCCTATATAAATAGTAATAATATTTTTGCTATAATTTATCGTATCGAAAATGTTCGCATTATTTTTTATTAAGCTCTTTCTATTCCGATTGTTGTCCTGGCGAAGGCCACCGATGAACAAAAGAGGAAACATTCCATGATCTTATTTATTGTGTATATTGTTGGTTATATGGCATACATATTTTCATGTATGAACTATACCGTAATAGAGTAATGTTTAATTATAATATGGTGTAACTCATCTAGATCTTCATTGTGCCAGCTGTTTACGTAATAAGTTTATATTTCGTACTTATGATAGTTGTAATCTTGCTTTTATGTTATTTGCCATTGAGTATTTTGAAATTATAGCAAAAATAGATAGTTGTAGGTTGTTATAAAGATGTGTAAAATATGTAAACTTAGATATAACTGAATGCTATCGACATATTATTATGATTATAAGTAACATGTAATATGGATTCCTGTGTCAATGATCACATGCGATGTATTGTATAATACTTACTCTAATGGAATTTTATATAGGATATATTCTAATAAAGCTAGCTAAAAGTCACGATTAGCCAATGTTATTTTCTGAATATACGCTGTTTGCGGGAACGTATATATATAGTTCATGTATTTATATTTAGGCGAGATGTATGAATGAAGCATACAATTTTTCTACAAATATAAAATTACGCGACAATTATTGACGTCTTTGATTTTTTATTAATTCCTAAATGAAAATTAACATCTTACCTAAATTACATGACCAGACTCTGATTAGGCGTTTTATGGCTTCTGTTTGGGGCGCGTATTTGGCTTTGGTTTTTTCTGTATTTTCAGGTATATTAATTTGAGGACGTGATTCAATGATATATCACAATTTGAATACACACGCTCAGGGCCTCGATTCTGCTAATGCCAAACCACAGTGGTGCTCAGCCCCAGCAAAAAACCGCATTAAGTAATCTATGTATATAAAAATCAATGCCACTTTTCGTTGTAATGTTATAACTCAACAACGCCTTTACCGATTTTGCTAATTTTGGTCTTGAATTATTCGTGGAAGTCCAGGGAAGGTTTGTACGTAGAGAAAAATTCGAATAATTGCCGGGAATCGACATCCACGCGGGCGGAGCCGCGGGCAAAAGCTAGTAGACTAAAAAGGTGGTGTCTGTCACACAGTTCACACTAGCACAGACACCGTCGTTTACTCTATCTTGTTTTCATCTAAATTAAAAAATAATTGTTCCAATAATAAATATAATTACTAATTATTGTAAATCTAACACAGTGTAATGTAATAAAATTTTACTATATGATAGATAATGTGAGCAATTTATTGTAAATATTAAATAAATTGAATTGAATTAAAGCGATGCGGTTAAAGGGTTTTGCCGAGTAATTTTATTGAAAAAAGTGTAATGACACTGTTTTCATTTCATTTTGGATTGTAGGTGTATAGAAATAAAGTCTGAAATCTAATGTAATTTTTTGGTTAAGCTTTAGTAGAAACGAGGGCAAGTTATGGAATATTACTCGTGTACACCCGCGATAAAGGCAGGTAAAGCACGTCCACTACCGGTTTACCGGCTTCTCTTAAACGAAAGTGCTGGTACTGGAAATGATAAAATTAACTTGTGTTAACTTGCTTGTGCAATACTTGTGAAATTTTTGCGACAACTAACATTACAATGCAATTTTTGAGAAAGTTTTACATCTAATAAAACTGGTTTTTATTTCTGGTCCTTGTATTAAGTATCTATGAACTATGGCTCCTCAACACAGGCTCCACCAGTAATACCAGATACTGATGCAATATCTGTTTATAATACACTAGCTAGCTAGCTACTAGCTTTCGCCCGCGGCTGCGCCCGCGTGGATGTCGGTTATCGCGATCAAACATAGCATATGTCCTTTCTCAAGGTCTAATCAACCCTTATACCCAATTTCATCTAAATCGATTCAGTGGTTTGGGCGTGAAAGCGTAATATACAGACAGACAGACAGACAGAGTTACTTTCGCATTTATAATATTAGTATGGATATTGGAACTACAGCTACGAAGACACAACGATAGTCCATCCTGTGATATTTCGATATGAGTTTTTAGAAAATTTGTATTGGGACGCATGCGATCTCACACAGTTCGACTGATAAATA
Source organism: Eilema sororculum (assembly GCA_914829495.1). Lineage (NCBI taxonomy): Eukaryota > Metazoa > Arthropoda > Insecta > Lepidoptera > Erebidae > Eilema > Eilema sororculum. Next base: position 18,378,779 of record OU618534.1, on the reverse strand, counting down.
GATACTAATATCATACGATATAGAAATATTCCGTTGGGTACCATTCTGGTACGGAACCGTAAAAATAAAAGAGAGGAATGACTTGATTAGGTACTCAAGTTTTTGAACAGTTTACGTAATCTAACGGGACCGAAAGTCAGAATTTTTTAAAAGTATCTACAGGAATAAACCATCAGCAACAGATTATGTACCTATTTGGATTAAAGTTAAATAGGTGTGTTAAATTAGCTGCGTGGTTCCCGGCAGAGTAAAATTTGAGTCTCTTCTCATGCGGTGTCGTACAAGGCGATAATGTCAATAATGGTGCTCTGAATACGGAGCGCTCCGAGGAATTGTTCGGACTGATCCCCGCCGCCGCTTTCCGCCATCGTTCCACGCGACAGTTGTTCCACACTCACGATCTGGACAGTTGGCGGTCCACAACTGTGCGTTTCTTGAGAAACTTTCTGCCTCGCACGCCTAAACTGTGGAATGAACTGTCACCAGCGGTATTTCCGAACCAATACGACCTTCAAGAAAAGAGCGTACTCTCTTTTAAAAGGAAGGTAACGCACTTGTGACTCCTCTAGTGTTTTGGTGGGCGGCGGTGATCGCTTACTATCAGGCGATCTGTCTGCTCGTTTGCCTCCCTATTCCATAAAAAAAAATAGGCTCACCTCCTATTATGTGGTGAAATGTTGGTGTTAATTCACCTCTGCCTAACCCTCCAGGAAGATAGGCGTTATTATAATTATATATCTAAGTGAATTAAGTACCTACTTTTAATGATTAAAATTCTATTGCACAAGGAAAGTCACACAGGGCACTTATGCACGCCCATATTAAATTTGTGAAAAGGCGTGTAAATATAACAATTATTGCCTGCTTAAGTACCTATATGAAACCTTTCTGGCCTACTAAGTTAATAGAGTGGAAGAAACCATGCAGCGTAGAGTCCGGTGACCGGTAAATAAGTAAGGTTTGTTTGTCATCTCATTGTGTAAGAACTTCCTTTCTAATCGTTAGGTGCCTAGTCTGCTTCACACTATCAACCACCTTCATAACCTACGGTTGAAGCTCAGTGCTATAATTTTATGGGCCTTATCCATACTAATATTATAAATGTGAAAGTAACTCTGTCTGTCTGACTGTATGTTACGCTTTCAGGCCTAAACCACTGAACCGATTTTGATTAAATTCGGTATGGTGGTAGATTAGACCTGGAGAAACGACATAGGCTGTGTTTGGTCGCGATAACTGACATCCTCGCGGGCACAGCCGCGGGCAAAAGCTAGTAGGTACAATAAAAATTCGATGACATTTTGTATAATTTAAAATATTTATCATCTTCTGCCATGGTTTAGTTTTTTTTTTTCAGTGTAACGGGCGTGGTTCAGATGGCGAAACTCAGAATCACAATAAGTGTGATGGGATACCGATAGTTGTATCAGTCTTTGGAGTATTAGGCAAGACACTCAAGCTCGAGGCAAAGAGACTCCGTAGATTGCGTCAAGAGCTTGATCCAGAAGGCTGTGCTTAATACGGTGTGTATAGTGAGGAGGCTCCTCTCTCGGGAACCCTAACCACCGGTAGCTTGGTTCTGGTGGTCCTGGTAATGATAACTACCTATTTGATACCGGTGCACGGCGCGGGAACCGGCCTGCGACTACCGATTCAGCAAGCGGACGCTGTACCGCTAAGACACAGGGTACAGCCTCATGACTGGTGATCAAAAATATGAACGTAAACTTAGGCCCTGGCTTCAAAGACAACCTATATTGATTTAAGTACCTACTTCTTTTCAAAGATATAGGTATCTACTCACCTACCTAAATACTGTTTATTTGAGGCTTAGCCTAAAGGTAGACAAATTATCAAATCCGTGTTTGGTAGCATGATGAAGGATTCTTTCGAGAAACAAAATCAAAATCTAGAGTTTGGTGGCACATGTAGGTTACCTACGTACAGTCAGCATCAGAAAGATGTTGATGAACGAAGTGCTCAAAAGGATCTTAATTTCTTAGTTTTTCCTTCTTCCTGTTTATGGATTGTTGTGATATTTGGTACACACCTATAATTCGGCAATAGGCTCAACCCCCATTACATGGGACCGACTACAATTTTATTACTGGTGAAATTGGGTGTTAATTCACCTCTGCTTAACCCTCCAGGGATAAAAGCGTGATAATTTGTAATACAATTAAAACAGTTTGAGTAGCTTCATTTAGATCATTTTGGGACCTTACAGTCAAGATATTTCTGACGCTGACTGTACAAACATATTACATAGCATAATACATATTGATTTTAGATATATCGATGTAATCTTTTCACCCCGAATCAATTAGATAATTTATATTTCAAAAATGACATGAGAATTTGAAGCGGGTGCTTACATTGCGTTCGCTGCTCCATTGGCCGAGTGATTCGTCTTCCGTGTCTAGCCATGCAATGATTGCGTAATTGGATTCGCTAACCATCAAGCATTTACACGCATTAGGCATTCATTGCAAATTATTTAGCAGGTCTTATTAAATGTAAGCCCATATAAAAGTCAATGGAAAGCATTGTTTGCGAAATTAACCCCTTACCTAAAATATTGTGAGTTTCCAAGATAAACGAGTTTTGAGGGAACTATGGTCGGGGATTATGTATCTATTTAAATCGTATATACTGGGCTATTGTATAACAGCTATCCCGGGAGAAAATTATGCAACAGTTTTAAATAAAAGGCCAAGGATAGTAGGTAGCTCGTTAGGAAAAAGTTTCAAACCTAGTTATCAGGGATTTAGGAAGTGTTTATATGCAGTTTCGTTGCGTGAATAGATAACATAATGAATGGATGGAGAAATACTGTAATTAACATAATGTAGGTAAGTTTATAACGAGGCTGGGTGCCAGTGTAGGTTCAGGAAGATATTATTATGCTGTACAAATGCAATGTAAGCCAACCAGACCTCAACCTCGGTAATAAGCAGATACCTACCTACTATGGCAGCTCCAAAATGAAATGGTCTGGAATAAGATAAATCATCTTATAGTTTCGTATAAGTTGGTAACACGAAATAATACGAAAAAATTAATTCTGAAGTTATGTAACATATTTAATAAAAAAAAATTTTTCCTCGTTGAGACAATTTCGCATACGCAACCTTGTTAAGCTTATCTACCTATAGTTTACAGGGAGAATAAGGACAGAGAGCTAAATAAATAAAATAAATAAATATTCCACAACATCTAGACCCATGGTAAGCATAGCTTAACTAGCTTGTGCTTACTTAGATACTTTTTTATTTGTAAATACATACATATTATACATAGAAACACCCAGATCAATGCAAATATGTATACATATTCATGCATTTAAATATGTGCACTGAGCGGGGACCGAACCCGCGCCTCCTACGTAGCGGCTGCGTTCACTTCACTACCGCTACGCCACAGAGGTTGTCAAGAGAGCTTCCACTGTGAAAACTGTGACAGAGGTCCGATAGCTGATTCTCCCTGTAATAGAAGAATCGCAGGTTCGAATCTTGCCTGTACCGATAAAAAAAAATCCTATCATAATCAATTTGAATAATTAGCACTACAGCACCTACCTACTGAATTGAAGCTGCCGCGAGCATAGACTAATATATAATCTACACGTATATTAAATTATGCTATTTATTATACATACATAAGGTTGATATTTAACTAAGTAACACTTAAAAAGTGCGCAAGCAAATTGCAGTTCGGTGGGCGCCAACGCATTGTCGTCAAAATCGTTCTGACACTGACTGAAACTGTGGAGGAACGAGGTGTGATGTTCCTCCAACACAAAGGGAGGATCCTCCGACCAGGCAAGGTGATCACGCCTGGCGGGCCGCGGCCCAACGATTGTCGTTGGGATGTTGTTTATATATTGTACCAGCGCGCGCACTTCACTTTCGCGATGCAGGATTCGTAGTGACGTAGTAGTGTCGTAGTAGTTCGGCTTGCTGTCGCTAGATGGCGCTGGGTACATGTGGTATCGCCACATCACTCCCCTCCAAGACCGGAGGTTGATTGCGATGAGTCAGCTGTCTTAGCTCTCTTGAGGAGCGTGCCAGTGCCAGTCTTGAGTAGTTCCGTTTCGTCGGAGCTGGACGCCGCGTATTCCATTTGGCGGAACAGTCATCCTCGCTAGTCCCAGTGAGTTGGGATAACCGCTGGTCCCGAAGAAGCGGGGCAAGTGCGGTGCTGCGGTGCTTGCGGTCCTGCGTTGAAACGCCCAGTGAGTTGGGGCTTGAAGCGTCGAGACGAATGCTCGGCGAGCCGCCAGTGAGGCGAGGCGAATCCTCGGTAAGCTGAGGAGAGTAGCCCTCGGTGAGTCGAGGTGAGTAGCCCTCGGTGAGTTGAGGTGAGTAGCCCTCGGTGAGTTGAGGTGAGTAGCCCTCGGTGAGTTGAGGTGAGTAGTCCTCGGTAGTGACGGGGTGAATCCTCTATGAAGCGAGGTAAGTCTCCCGTGTAGTGGGGCGAATGCCTTAGATGCAGGCGTGGATGCAGGCGTGGCCGAAGGGTAACCAGGCTGCAGATGGCATCCTTGTAAGGGCCGAAAGTGCTGGATGGCGAAGACTTGATTACCGCTCATGCGGAAGAAGTGAGTGGGATGTGACGATGAGGAAGCTGCTGATATGCACAGCGAAGGTTACGTGATCAGATCACGTCGGGGTCACCACTGTGGAGGAACGAGGTGTGATGTTCCTCCAACACAAAGGGAGGATCCTCCGACCAGGCAAGGTGATCACGCCTGGCGGGCCGCGGCCCAACGATTGTCGTTGGGATGTTGTTTATATATTGTACCAGCGCGCGCACTTCACTTTCGCGATGCAGGATTCGTAGTGACGTAGTAGTGTCGTAGTAGTTCGGCTTGCTGTCGCTAGATGGCGCTGGGTACATGTGGTATCGCCACAAAACTACCTACGAGCCCAATCTTGATCGGTTAACCTATTGCCTAGATATTATAAGCTGAGTACTTAGGTACCCGAGTATTAACTTGAACACTTTAGGCTCATATTCGTTCACGTGGAGTTATATAACGCTTCCATCTGTTAAACCACTCTGACAGGTTTTCATTGCAGTAATAGCTATAAGTGAAATGTTGGGCGTAAGCCGTGAAGCGTGGCGGTACGTACCTACAACTGTGCAATAACTTCTACAAATAATGGTCAGTTTGACGTCTAAATGCCGTATTGGACCACGGTGGAATAGAATGGGGCTACCCCATATCTTCCTATGTGTGTCGTAAAGGCGACTAAGGGATGGCTGTTCACCATCCGACAGTGAACATACAGCGCATGACCTAAGTACCCGCTTGGCGGCAATAGGCTCACCTCCTACTACGTGGGACCGAAAGTCATTGTTGGCGAAATGTGGGTGTTAATATACCTCTGCCTACCCCTTCAGGGATTTATAGGCGTGAGTATATGTATGTATGTAATTAACAATGTGGTATACCTATATAAAGTTGGCCATTCCTTATTGTATGTACGGCTAAAATTCAAAATGCCCCCAATTCAGTGAGGCGGGGGGACCGAATAGGTGTGAGTACATAATGTACATATGTATGTAGTTCACAATGTGGTATACGTATATAAAATTGGCTATACCTACCTTATGTATGCACGGCTAAAATTCAAAATTCCTCAAATCAGCGCGGCGGGGGGACCAAATACTTAAACGTTCAACTTGGGCATTCTACCTGCATATTAAAAGGGAGTCTAGTAGTTATTATCTTTGGTAACTAGTTAAATTAAGTAGTAAATTAGACGTTTCAGCAATATGTAGTCAACTATCTAACTAACAACATATTCTACGTACCAACTCTTCCCTTGAGAACATTGTAAAGTAGGTAGGTATCTCAAGAGAAATTGCTTAAAGTGTTGCTTGGAAATAACGTACTATTTTTCAAGTTTGTTGTTTTAATACGGTGGTGAGAGCAACCTCATCTCGGGTGGATACACATATAATCTCATTGTCTGTGAACGTGAATGCATTTTCTCACCACCAGCCCTCCAGGCTAGCTATATCATCAGCAATTCGTTCTTCGGTCTATTTTAGAATAGAACTAGCTGTCCCGGCGAACTTCGTACCGCCAATTTTTTCCCGCCCCGCGATCGGCGTCAGATCCCGTTCCCGCTGCACCATTTAGGGGGATGAAAAATAGATGTTGGCCGATTCTCATAGATACCGGATAAGCACTAAAAATTTCATCAAAATCGGTCAAGCCGTTTCGGAGGAGTATGGCAACGAAAACTGTGACACGAGAATTTTATATATTAGATGATGAAGGTATGGGATGGGATTCCCATGTACTCGTATTTTGAAGTTTCTGATAGTCGTCAACGCACATCAAGCTCATACATCTTCAATCAATCTACTCTAGAGGAGTTGGTACGGCTGGTAACTCTGTAAGTAAGAAATGTTAGTCGAAGATATACCACAAGATTTACTACAAAGATAAACAGCACGTTGGTTAAGAAGAATTTAAACATCAAATCAGTCAAATTCTATTTAGGCATTTCGTCTTTGAACAGATAATGTAAGTAATCAAGTTAACGTAGATTCGGATGGACAAAACAGTCGGGAATATTAATGAGATTTATTAACGAAGGTAAATAATTGGATTTCCCCTCAAACAAGCTAGGCCTCCACAACATGATGAATTTTCTTACTCAAAATTTAATATTTGGTAATAATTTCGTACAAGAAATACTCTTAATTCAAAGTTTTTTATGTTTTTATTACTTCTCTACATACGTAGAATCTCTACATCTATAGGATTGTTGTTAAAAAAAAAACTATATGTAACGGTTCTTCCAATAGGCATGTCCGAACTTTGACAGTTGGTAGCGGCCATCTTGTTGAAGCTACATCACTGTCAAATTGGTTGTCCTTTATTCATTCTGTTTTGCCAAATCATCATGGATAGCTAAAGCATCCAACAACACGTGCAAATTATTAAATTGTTTTATCAAAATGAGTGTTCTGTTCGGGCAACGCACCGCGCGCTTCACCCATTTTACCGTCGCCATAATCGTTCTACCGAGAGGACTATTCGTCGTGTGGTGGATAAATTTGAGTCCACTGGTACGGTAAATGATTGACCAACACCCGTACGTCAACGAACGCAAGGTCTGCCGAATTAATCCCCGCTGTCCATGAGAGTGTGCAGGAGAATCCGAGGCAGTTAATTTCGTGTCAGGCCATCACTGTCAACGGCGAGCGCTATAGGTCGATCAACTTTTTTTGGCATGAGCTGGATCAACCGAACACCAACGACATTGGTTTCAACAAGACGGCATTACGTGCCACACAGCTCAGGCCACATTGAATATTCTGCATGAGAGATTTGAGGGTATGGTCATCTCACGTGGAGCTGATGTGAACTGGCATCTGAGATCTTATGACTTAGCCCCGCTAGACTTTGTCAATTGTCCCGGTGGATCCTGTGATACTCGCGTCTCCTAATATGCTCCACCAGGGGATCGAACATAATTCAGGGAGTTTGGTAAGATCCACACCAGTGGATCGAATAGCACGCCGAAGTTTATATTAAAGTAGGTATTGTATAATTTATGTTATGTTGACATGTCTAAATATTGCCAAGTGAAATAAAAAAAATATTTTCTTTCTTTCTTTCTTTCTTTCACTGTGATCCACCAATTGTCCCGGTGGATCCTGTGATACTTGCGTCTCCTAATATGCTCCACCAGGGGATCAAACATAATTCAGGGAGTTTGGTCCACCATTGATCTCAGTGGAACCTGTGATATAATTTATATAAATATATAGGGTCCACTGGAATCTGGGTTAGCCTCGGTAGCTTAAGTCTGTTTATGCTTTTGATAATAATTTTTGGCATAGTCTGTACGCACGATCTCCAAAACAGTCAGACTGATTCGATTTTTTTACGGTAAAATACTCGTCAGAAGACATGCAATTTGACAAAAGTAACGGAAGTGGATGAATATTGACCTAAATAGCGAAATGTGCATATTTCGCTATATATTTCAATTCAAAATGCAAATGTATACAATGTTATTTACTTTTAAACCGACGTTTCGGCTGCTTTTCAGCAGCCATGATCACTCATGATGGTAGTTGTCACATAGTTTGTATTATAAGTTATCTCAAAATACCCGAATCATGGTGAATTATTGGTGTTCCTATTTAAGCAAAATGAGCTCACTGTGTCGTTAAGTCTTGCTGGATTTTGCTGCTTACTGGGTTTGATTAGGTGGATGACTGGATCCCAAGCTGGTGGTATATTCCATCCATCCTCTCTATTAAAATTTGGATATTTTTTAATTTCAATAGCCTCGCAGATCAGTCTCGGTATATATCGATGTTCTTTGGCGAGTATCGGTGGTTTATCAAACCTTAGGTAATAGTTGGTGCCTTGTTGCGCGTGTTCACAAACACTTGACTTTGTGGAGCAAAATCAGCTGTATTTGTAGCTTGGGACCCAGTCACCCACTTAATCAAACCTAGTAAGCAGCAAAATCCAGCAAGACTTAACGACACAGTGAGCTCATTCTGTGTAAATAGTAACAACAATAATTCACCATGATTCGGGTATTTTGAGATAACTAATAATACAAACTATGTGACATCATGAGTCACACCGCGATCATGGCTGCTGAAAAGCAGCCGAAACGTCGGTTTAAAAGTAAATAATATTGTATTTTGAATTGAAATATATAGTGAAATATGCACATTTCGCTATTTAGGTGAATATTCATCCACTTCCGTTACTTTCGTCAAATTGCACATTATGGAGATCGTGCGTACAGACTATGCCAAAAATTATTATCAATAGCATAATCAGGCTTAAGCTACCGAGGCTAACCCAGATTCCAGTGGACCCTATACTCCTCCGTGGCGTGGCGGTAGTGCACGCGACTGCCACGCAGGAGGCGCGGGTTCGATTCCCGCTCAGTGCAAATATTTGTATGCATGAATATGGCTATTTGCATTGGTCTGGGTGTTTCTATGTATAATATGTATGTATTTACAAAAAAAAAAAGTATATAAGTATGTTTATCCGCATTCTAGATTCCATAACACAAGCTATAAAAGCTTACCATGGGTCTAGATAGCGTTGTGTAGAATGTTGTGGAATATTTATTTATTTATTTATTTATATAAATTATATCACAGGCTCGACTGAGATCAATGGTGGATCTTACCAAACTCCCTGAATTATGTTCGATCCCCTGGTGGAGCATATTAGGAGATGCAAGTATCACAGGATCCACCGGGACAATAGGTGGATCACAGTGAACTTCGGCGTGCTATCCGATCCACTGGTGTGGATATTACCAAACTTCCTGATTTACATTCGATCCACTGGTGGAGCAAATTAGGAGACGCAAGTATCACAAGATCCACCGCAACAATTGGTGGATCACAGTAAACTTCGGCGTGCTATTCGATCCACTAGTGTGGATCTTACCAAACTCCCTGATTTACATTCGATCCCCTGGTGGAGCATATTATGAGACTTAAGTATCACAGGATCCACCACGACAATTGGTGGATCACAGTGAACTTCAGCGTGCTATTCGATCCACTGCTATGGATCTTACTAAACTCCCTGATTTGCATTCGATCCACTGGTGGAGCATATTATGAGATGCAAGTAGGTATCACAGGATCCACCGAGAGAATCGGTGGATCACAGTGAACTTTGGCGTGCTATTCAATCCACTGGTGGATCGAGATAGTGGATCCTACGGGACAGAGGGCATCTTTCAAATAAATAAATAATTCTGAGATAATATCTCACACACATTTTGTTTTATTTAAATTGAATTATAGGACACGCTTAATGAAAGACTCTGTATATGCAATGCGAGCGTGGATTTGAATTTATATAAATGAAATGACCCCAACTTCTGAGCGCCAATCCCGGTTGCAGTTCCATGTATGTACGATTCCAGGTAAGTACGAGTAAACTTTGCACTTTGAAACCCAGGATATGCTAGTTTCATAGTGTCTGGAAGTCAATTCCGTTGAATTTTAAATACAATACTGAGTAGATGTAAACGCTCGCCGGCTTCACCCACGTGCAATTTTGATCCCTTGGAACCTATTACTGGAATAAACCTTTGTATTATTCCAGACTGAAATCTGTCCCAATACGATCTGTTTAGCCGTTAGAACGTGATTGCGCTTAAACATCCAAACATTCAAAAATCTTCACAAACTTTCACGTTAATACCTATATAATATTAGTAGGAAGAAAATAGGTAGAGTATTGTACGGAAATTTCTAAATTATTGTAAAATTTGGGCCTCATTATAATTTGAGTAACAAGTCCATGTAGAAACAAGTAAATTCACGTTGTTATACAGCCTGGGGATAAAGAGCCGTGGTGTTATTTTGTTCAGCAACAAATTATATTTCAACCAACGGCGTGGGATAATATTTTCTCGTGACAAAATGATCGTAAAGTTAGTTTTTATTTCGAATAATTTAGCTAAAACTCTTAAAATAAATAAATTGAAAAATATATTTTTTGTATTGATTTATTTTACATATTTTCTTTTTGTTAGATTGGCATGGTAGCGCAGCGATAGCGAGTGCAACGAATGTGTTTGAGGTGCCATGATCAAACCATGAGTTCGACAAATGAAGCTTCGTGTGAATTTCGTGGGAAGAATTTTAAGGAATTTGACGTTTGATATAAAAACTAAAGAGCTTTGTTTAGCGAAATCATAAGTAAGTAGGTATTACAGGTACTTTTGATTGTCTGAATTCCTAACGGTCTAAATAAATAACCCTTGCACCATTCAGTAGGTAAGTTAGTGGGCATAATTAAAGCTTGTGTGTATCAGTGTGTCGTTTTTGACACCAAATCTTACGACATATTTGAAAGTTTTAAAAGTTTAATAAATAATATATTATGCGAATATTATGCAAATATCACTGCGGAAATATGAAATAATATAATATAAATATTTTATTGCTCTATAGAAAAGTTGTCACAATTTTTCTCTTTTGTATTTTGTAATAACATCTAGGTAGGTACGTGTTATAAATTTAATTTCGTCCTGATTTTGATATGAATGAGAAAGTTGGAATACTTATCGTGGAAGATTCGCATCGGCATTAGCCACATAGTGGATAGCCACAGAATAAAAAAAAAATTATAGTTTAGTGTAGCGCTAGTTTTTTTGTTTACATTTACTAAAAAGCCGTTGTTTCGGACCCTTCAAAATAGATGCTGTAATATCGATCAGTCAGTACGCGTATTGCCCGTTGGTTCCAGAGAAATAACTGTAGGTAGAATAATTACATATTTGCACAGTCGAATAAAATTGTAAAAATCATAGTAGGTGTTTTCATAGTACCTACATTTCCATCTTAGATTATTATATAACATCTTAGGTACCTACCATAAGATGTTAAATGTTAAAGCGTATACCTACGCTTAATTTAGTTTAAGCTCAATGTTTTGACATTTGACTTCCCTCGCATGCAATTCTTATACCAAATTTGGCTCAAAGTGTAATAGATATCTATTCTTTATTATATTCTATACCATGATGACAGTCTATACAGCTTCATTGCATAGCTGCATTAGTTTGCACTAAGGGTTCTAAAAAGCGAATAAAATAATAGATAGGTAGATAATAATTAAGTAGGTAGGTAGGTACATACTTAGTAGGTAGATGTAATTATATTCGGAAAAATCTTTTTTAATCGCTAGTGGCATATCTACTTCTTTTATATATCTACTTACATATCCAAGTGGATTGGTTCCTTAAAAATATCGTTCGATAACAATGGTGGGCAGTGTTGCCGTTATAGAAAAAATATGATTAGTTGTTGGAATTATTTATTTAACGATCTACTTGGTATCATTTATGTGTATGTGCTGCAGCTGCGAGAAATAAATGTATTTTCTTTCTTTCTTTCTTTCTTTCTTTCTTTCTTTCTTTCTTTCTTTCTTTCTTTCTTTCTTTCTTTCTTTCTTTCTTTCTTTCTTTCTTTCTTTCTAGTTACATATTAGGTACTTACCAAAAATCGAATATAAAGAAACAGTCGGTGGACTCATTGTCAGTCAACAATTCCCCAGTTTATCATGACTGGAATTATGATTAGGTATCTAAAGTAGGTACAACATTGGGTAAATTGAATTTCAATAATGTTGATTCCATTTTTGTCAGGCCTCACTTAATTAAATTGGAATTGAATCGATTTACTGCGGTCTTATCTTTGATAGCGATTGTGATTGGTGTCATCGTTGAGCCCAACCTTATTATTGATTGTGATTGGTCGATTCTCGTGGATGTGCTCGTCTGTGTGCGTCTTGGAGCACATCCTAGAACTAAAATTAGAGAATTACACTGTGATTACCAAAAAAGGTACCTACACTACCTACCTATATAGGTACCTATGGAAAATTGATAAAAATCAATAACCATTACGAATGACAAAATAAAAAATCTTAATTTTGTAAAATTATGTCAATTAATTAATTAAAATCATGATATTACGAGTAATCAAAATGCAATCATTCCTTGTAGACCATAGAGAAACCATATAGGTGATAAACAAGCATAGATATACGCCTGACGGTCAACGCTTACGTCGATATACGTAAACCAAATGGAATGTAAATGAACTACCGTGGAGAGACTTTGGAAGAAGTAAGAGGAGAAAAGTGAAAGGAATGTTGTATGAAAGTAGTTGGGATAGCTGGTATGGTATGCATGACAATCAATTTAAAACATTTGTAAAGACCACCTTATGTAAAAAAGCATGGATATATGACAGATGATTACCTTAAGACAAAAATGTCTGGCTTCTGCTTGGTGCAGGCCCCTCCTAAATTGCCATAATTATGGCATAATATTGTAATAGGAACCGAAGTTTTCGCCTTTATTTTTTAACATAAGTTAATTATTTTATTAAAAGTAAGATTTTTTTTATAGATAGTTGAATTATCTTGATACGAGACAAATGTACAGTCGTCCATATTTAAGTAGTCTTTCCGTTTCTTCTCTTCAGTCTCCACTGGTGCTTAGGAAGCGGTGGTAAACTTAATTTTAAGCAGAATTCGACGTCAAAAAGCTGTAGTGCTACATAATTTTGAATAAATACTTTGAGTATAAGTGCCCTAAATAAATTTAAGAAAATTATAGGTATATTTTAGAGAGTTATAGCACAATTAATTAATAAAATTAGACGATTATACTTACTATAAACTATTATATCTACCTATTAAATAGTTGTCTGTGTAAATATTAAAATTGATGCAGCGCGACTTATAAATAAAATTTACATAATAATGAAGAATAACGATAGGTAGGTATTATAAACTTTGTTGTCTTAAAACTACGTCAAAAACATTAGAAAGCCAGCGTCAAACGTTACTATATCACATTAAATCCATCCACGTCTCACCGGTAAGCCAAGGCAGGAAAGCGCATTAGCTTCTCTCCCTTCGCTAAAGGTCACACCTGAGCTCACATACCAACCGCATTCATGGTAATTTCATCTTATAGGAAGGTACTGCCAAATCCGCATTTGCGAATCAAAAACAAAAGGGGAAGAAGGCTTGCTCTGTGCATACCTACCTATCCCAACGCAAATATAGCATCCGAATTCACACCATAAATCAGAACGGAACACGGAGTTGAAATAGAATATTAAAAGCTCATGCCAAATTCCGGTATAAAGCCAAATTCATTTTATATTCTCCATGTTTCGGCTTGTCTACACCGCAAACATTTCAGCATTGGTTAATACCGTTCGGTGTGGAAATCTAATATATAAAAATCAATGTTTGTTTGTTCGTATTTTATGTGCTGCCGTACCTTCCATTCATCCGTTTACGATAAAACTTTGTCAACTTATTGCTTTTACGTGCGCGAGGATTACCACAGATGGTTACAGTTCTATTATGATTTTGTACTGGTACCTATATGACTGAATGGTATTAATCGAATACCAAAACTATCTTTGACGTTATCTAGGACACGTCTTAGATATATGTATAGGAATATTTCAAATACCCAAGACATGTATGTTCAAGTCCTGTCTTGGATGTTCACTTTTGTCGATCTAGATCTACAGAAAAACTTAACATAAGTATTATAGTATGAAAAGTTTCTAAAGCTCAAGCGCCTTCATGTCTTATGTTGGCACCAAATGTGTTTTTCGATCGATGATTTCGAATTCAGACCAAGTCCTATTTTTTTCTCCTTTTCATCTCTTCTATTTCTCTACAAGAGTTTCCCGTGTATAAAATATTCTCTTCCCCCTCAAGGGTGTCGAGTGATATAATGCGGTTAGTATAACAACTTTATTTCTTGTAACGTGATATAAGTTATGTTAAGCACCTAGTTTTGAAATAAAGGATGTGACGAACCGTCGACGGATTTAGATGTTTGCTAGAAAACGCATGTTGACATAATAAGTGGCAAATGTTAAGGCAATCCGTTGTAAGTGATATTAATTTGATGTAACACACTTTCTTGTTGGTGGGCTTGCGGCGGTTGGTGCAGGGTACTCGCGCAGTAACCGTACGACCGTCGACTCCGGCGCAGCTTGCGCATGTCCGTCTCCGCTCACCGCTGAGCTGACGTTCGAACGCGGTTCGAATCTATTCGAAATCTTTTAACTTCAGTAAACAAACAGTGATATTCACAGTGATCATTTAGCAATCATAACCATATGTAAATGAGGATATAAACAGTTTGAGTAAGTATTGTATAATATTATTGAGAAATTTAAGCACCTATTCTTGTACACGTTTCTACCATTTCAACTAAGCCTGAAATGGCCTGGTTGGTAGTATCCAGAAGATGACATCGTTACTTTTAAGTGAAATAAGGACGGGTTAAACGATAATGGGTTGATTCCGACATTCCATTTCGACATTTACTTGCCCTTTAATAGAGTGAATAGTTTAATGGTTTATAATGAAATGATGAAATAGAAAGTGCTTAAATAGACATATGGAATTATCCATCAAAGAATCGTAATCATAAATATTGCAGAAGTACTTGTTTCATTAGAATTTCTGCAATAGCGATTTATTGGGGGTTCATAATAATCAGACGATTTTTGAAATGTTCGAAAGTTCTAAGTTCAAAAAGGCTGCTGAAATAATACGGCGCTTTTCAAGAATGTTTTCAAGTCTAGGTATACCTACTGAAGATTTGTGTTAAAGAATGTGTTAGCGTTGAGTGTTAAACCTGACGACCTGCAACGCTACGAAGACAGAGGCCACGGGTTCGATTCCAGCTCAGTGAAAATATTTGTAAACAATTTACGCTGAAAATATTGTTTCAAGTATCTACATTATCCTATAAATTGATCAACTATTATAAATATCCTATTCTAATAATGTCTTGCACACTTTTTGAAGGGACAGAAATAAATGATACGATTGCTACATCACTGCGGAGAAGTTCGAGCCGTTTGTCGTAAAAGTTAATATTAAAGAGCCTGTCTCGACTCACAACATAACTTGTGCAAAACATAAAGCTGAAATGCAAACGGTAGCAACATCTGCTTCTGTACCTACAACTTAATGTAGATATACCTCAGGGCATATATCTTGGATCCGAAATCTGCTTAAAGGGCGCTCTTCAAATAGACCAATTATAGATTTATATCAAAACAATCTACGTGCACCAAGGTATGTGCCTGTAGTATAATAGAGTATGAAATGCGCTGTGTATTAAACTGTTCGTGTAAGCATTTATTAGTGGAATGGATAATCAAGTTTTATGTGAGTAAGCTGTTTCATAATCGTGATGTGGTGGAGTGTGAAATGGTGTAGTTATTATCTATAGGTATTTAGTTACTTTGGGGGTTTAGCTCGACTTTCTAGGAAATTGCCTTTTTAAATGGATTTTTGGGACTAAATTTACTTAAGTGAATCAATGTGTTAAGTATATGGGCTCTAGAATGTGGATAAAATAGATAGGCCAGTAAGTGTCAGATAGACTGGCGGTACAAGTTTTTAACCCACTTTCATCTCGAAATTGACATTTCATTATGCATCATACGATTTTCATCTCCTGCCCAACTTGTAGTTGTCGAGATGACTTTTACCACGTTTCACTAGCGACAGTATTTTTTGCGGTCACGGCAACATTGAAACTGTCGTTTTTGCAAATTACGTATACAGTGGTAGGGGGATGTGAATGACTTGTATTGCCACACTAACTGACGGGTGCTATACTTATATTTTATTTATAAAAACATACATATTATACAATTTACATTGGACTACCAGCATTACAACATGAATACGTGACGAACGAAAAAAACCAATCGAACTTAGCTTTGTACATTTTCATTCACCAGTAGATCAACATAAAAGCGGTCGGAAAATGCCAGCATCAAGTATTTACTACTAAGTATTAATAGATTATTTCGATGCGGTGTGAGTGTGGAGTTACTCCGTAGACCATGTCCTGCTGCATGCCCATCCACTTGTACAGCGGAGGAACTTATGAGCGCCTCCGAAAATGCAATCCAGGTGGCGGCACACTGGGAACATAGAATCTGAGAGTAGAGGCGTCGTCGATTCGACAGAAGAAGAATAGATTATTTTGTAACGATATGCATGGTTTTGATATCTGTATGCTGTAATAAGAATAACACTATGTTAAGCAACTTCGGCATATGTGTGCCGATTCTGTTGCACATCTCACTAAACTGTGATCAAACTGTCTCTACAATATTTTTAATTCGTTTCAAATTTCATTCTACATATATACTTATTTGGTATCGGATTAAAAATGTCATTATTATAAAGATGTAGGTACTTCTACATTGCACTACATTGTTGGGAGTTCGGGGCAGTGGTCCAACTGCTCTGTCCAACCAGTTGGACCATGGGTCTTTACTAGGGGTACCATCTGGTACCTACCTCCCCCTATTTACTGCAAAGAGGTTCACAATTTAACCGTAAACCATAAAGTACCATACACACACAAAGGGGTTAGGCGACATGTCGCCCTCTTAATATCTTGCCCGCAGGCGAGTTGTACCCTCTTGCAAAATGGTAATACCACACTCGCCCAGATATAATTTTATAAGTGGGCCAGTTGTACCTCTGAATATCCACTAGGAGTCAAGTGGCCCAGTGATTTAGTTTACAAGGATAATCGATCGTTCTAATAATAAAGGCATTATCTAAGTAAACAAATTCAATTTACCTACTAATAATTTTGAAGGAATATGATTATAATTAATATGATACGCATTTTGTGTACATAATTATTTATTATAACACTAGCTTTTGCCCGCGGTTCCGCCCCCGTGGATGTCAGTTATCGCGACGCGACCAAACATAGCCTGTTTCCTTTCTCAAGGTCTAATCTAGCCCTATGCCAAATTTCATCAAAATCGGTTCAGTGGTTTAGGCGTGTAAGCGTAACATACAGACAGACAGAGTTACTTTCGCGCTTATTATTGTATAATGTATGTGGTAGAATATTATTGATAGACTGAAAAAAAAATCTTACTAACTGTACAGACGGTTGGCTGTACGTTCAAGGAGAATCTAATGGAGATGACAAAATATTACTTTTCAATAATTATTTTGCAAAACATGGCTTTTGGAAAGGGGGTGTTTACAAGTGGCATTGAATCCTGGAATGGCCGGTTAAATAAAAAATTATAAACCAAATCATGCGACGTTATTATTTCATTTACAGAATGATTCTATGTACTACTTTGGGTTACTTAAGAAAAAAGGATTTATTAGTGTAAAAACAAAAGAAAGTATGTGGTCCCAGAAGAAATTAAGAAGCGTTATTAAGGAATTGATTGATAACGAAATCAGTGTAGCTCATTGTAATGAAAAATTAACTAATATCTGACTTTTCCATTTAAACCTATTGCGTCGATTATAGCGCACACAAAACAATGGTGAATAAACAAAGTAACAAATTAATATTTCATTTCAGTAAGTAGTCCTTTTTTTTGTCGTGTTTATTATGTAATTTTGGAACAAGTTTACAGATTTATTAACACTTAGCCCCAAAATATTATAATAAATAATTATGTACACAAAATGCGTATCATATTAAGTATAACCATATTCCTGCAAAATTATTTGTAGGTAAATAGAATTTGTTTACTTAGATGATGCCTATACTATTGGAACGATCGATTATCATTGTAAACTAAATCACTGGGCCACTTGACTCCTAGTGGATATTCAGAGGTACAACTGGCCCACTTATAAAATTATATCTGGGCGAGTGTGGTATTAACATTTTGCAAGAGGGTACAACTCGCCTGTGGGCAAGATATTAAAAGGGCGACATGTTGCCTAACCCACACAAAGACGCAGTTGAGAATTATAGAGTTGATAACTTACATTTTTTAAATGAATTGAACCAGGGAAACCTCAAAAGGTGCTGTGGTCCAACTATTTTGAAAGTTGGACAACTGCCCCTAGTAAAGACCCATGGTCCAACTGGTTGGACAGAGCAGTTGGACCACTGCCCCGAACTCATTGTTGGTGCAAGCTTAGTGGTTAAGGAGCCGGCCTTAAGATCGAGAGGTCCTGGCCATTACACTACCGACGTGAACCCACTCCAAGCACAAGCAATTTAGCTTAGTTGGAGGGGTTAAAGGGAATATTAGTAATTTCTGTTGCTAATATTCTTAAAAAAAAAGAGATTACATTTTGTTTTTCAAATATAATTCGGTTAAGAAATTACTAATATTTCCTCTAACCCCTCCAGATAAGCTAAAGAGCTTATATTGGGTTCATGTTCAGTATTGTAATGGTCAGGGATCGAACCATTAAGCTTGAACCAACACTAAATTCCAATGAAATCCGGCCAAAACTGCCCTTAAACTCGAATAAAATACCCATTTCATAATCTTCTACTATTTGTTCATACCATATTCGTATAATTTCGGCATCCAATTCATTATAATGCACACGCGTTATAAAAAGTAGGTAGTGGTTATCATAACCGAGTTAATCATCACCGCGGAATTCGGGCAGTGTTATTGCGTCGGTAACTTGCGTAAAGTGCAACATAGAACCAGTCCTACGTTGCCGCTCCATTTCATATGATATCAAATCGCGTGATATAATAAGTAATATAAATCATAGAAAAACACACACTCTATGTATAGTACCTAAAACCAATCCGTGAGCTGAAGGAGGATGCCACCGGTCAGCTGGGGTGCGAGGGATATGTCGATGACAACCTCACCTCCGGCCTAGCACCATGACCCACTGTTGGCGTGCGGTTTTAGTCGGTTCAAATCCGACATAACCTCCCCTTCCGGCTCCGGCAGGGGAGGTATCCGAGGTGATTTCCGCACGAAAAAAAAGAATAGGCTGCCACCGTCCTCTCAATATGGTCAAATCGTGCAAAATTAATCCTGTTTTGCATTAAAATAGTGCACATTTGACAGTGACAATTGTCGTTCCGCTTTTAGCAAATTCACGGAATCGTTTTTAATCGGTTTTCCTATACGGCTATACCTAGGTACTGCTGCATTTGACTGTAGCATACCTACTCATCATACCTACTGTAGGTATATTTAATTATCACCCAAAATTAATATTAGCCTAGTAAACGTATAACTTGTAGATGGAAAAGTCGAAAGCAGAAACTTTGACTTAGGACCTTTGTTTGGACTAGTTAGGAGATAAACATACTAAAAGTCCTGACCCCTCCGAGGTGAGTCCTAGGGGGGAGGGCACAAAGAAGGTCCCGTCTTTTTGGTCTTTTGCTTACTTCTCGAAAACGGTGCTTCAACGAAATTGTGTTCTAGCACATAATAAAAGCTAATTAAATTCTCTACAACTTTGTCTTTCGCACTTTGTATCTATCTTCAATCATTGCCTAGCTATGAGCTTCTAAAGATGGTCGATTTAAAAAAATGCATTCATTTACTAGACTATATTTAATTCGCATTATTCAATTTGAATAAAATTTAACATGATTAAGCCTACTTATGCATTGAACAAAAACTCAAATAGAAGTTTGGAACTCAAATACCTACTTCTCAGTATATTAAGGTATTAAGATTGTTAAAAAAAACTAAAAGCATATCATTTTTGCGACAGAAAATTATCATAAAATAAAGTTAGAAGAAGACTTCCAAAAGGAGGAGGTTATTAATTCGGATGTTTAACGGTTTGCTTACTTCATATTATTTTGTTATTTAAGAGTGTACTGAACCAAATGTTTCGGTTGCTTTCCAGCGGTCATGGTCACGGGAAGACCAAACCTACCTATAATAAATACTACTTATTATGTATTCATGCGAACATTTTATATGGATGTAATGTTCGGTACGTAGTGTACGAAAGATCAGTTTTTAGATACTGATAAACGACCACATTTATTAAGAGCTAAACTGAAACAAGAAACGTCTTTCAGCCACTTATAGTGAATGATGTTTTTCGTACTTATGAGACGAGCTGTCGAACTTGAAACAATCTTGATAAAACTTGGCCAATAGAAGGGTTTGACATGAGTAAATGGAATATCACCGCAGCGGCCGTACCGATTTCGACTCTGAACTTTCACCATTTGTTTTGCTACTCCAACAAAGATGTTTTGTTGCGTCATTCACCACATTTATGTCACTAACAAGCTGTGTGTACTTTATATAAGTATATGGTGTCCGAATAGTAAGTGACGTCACTAAAAGCTTCCTTTGACAGGAATGGGTGGAGGCTTCGAGTTCAAATTTACACCCAATAGTGTAGTGTAGAATGAACTGAAATCCAAATAAATTTATCGTCGACTGCTGATGTGATTGTCTACTGTATTTCTACTTTTACTTGCGAATGCACCAGTAGGTAAAAATTATTGCAAATAACAATAGCGTGCATGTTTGTAGAGGATTTATATTTGTTTGTAAAGGTATACACCCTCAAGATAGGTTGTGATACTTATTAATTTTTCGTATTATAATGCCCATCATAAATTCATACATATCCAGTGAAATTAACGCAAGTATCTTTTTATCAGATCCAAACCGAATAGGGGCGTAACTGTGCAATATTTAACGTAGTCGTTTACTTCCCGCGACCTTTAGGAAAACATTTCCTGTTTCGACTTAAGTTTTTCTTTGCATCGTATTTGCGCATCCTTTTATCGCAGCAGTTTCGAACTAGATACATAGTTACAAATAGCCTCTGAAAATAAAATGAATCTGAGATGATATAGAGATACATAATATTATGCTTTCCTTTTGTCTTGGCGATCGTCATCTTTGGTACAAAAACAACCTATGAATGCCCCGCATTTTGAGAGTTCCCAAACCGCCAGAACGCCAAAACGGCTCCCGCCAAAACGGCCACCGCCGGTGGCACCAACTTTAAGTTATGTGGGAAAGTACACGCACGACGACAGGCAATAATTTCATATCAGAACAATAGTTCCTAATACAGAAATTCTGCAGTAGATGCTAGAAATTCAATCCTCGAAGAAAATTTAAATAGTGTTATGTTAGAGCGATAATGATAACTTTAACAATAATTATCTGATATTATATAAGTAGTCTTTTCCCCAAACATAATTAACTAGAATGAAACATTCTTGTAGCTAATTACTCGTAAATCAGAATTATAGTGAAAAATTTCGAAGGAAATTTCAGTGTTGAATACATCCTTTAACTCTGATATGTTTAGAGACTGAATTGAATTTACTGTCCTCAGATTAATTCAATAGTGGTAGCAGGATTTACGAATGCAATCAATAACATTAGGTGCATCGGATGCGATTCTTCCGAGTTGGAAGATGATACTTTGAGAAATGATGGTTCCTTCACTGCAGTTTGTTAGCTTGATTAATAAATCCATGCTACTGGCTGTTGGCATAGCAAATGGTCTAGAGTGATCGTCTTATTTTCAGAGTAGCATTTTAACGCAACAATTTCTTTGCTATGTATACTGTATTTTAATAATAACAAACCACTGTATTATGTCTTCTCTTTGAATAAAATTTTGATACCAATTATTATGCTAACTTTTTAAATTCGAAATACATCGGGAAAAAGAAGCGCTCAAGTGGGACTTGAACCCACGACCTTTCCCTTACAGGGGGGATGCTCTTCCAACTGAACTATTAAGCCAAACCTGAATCACTTCAAATTTCCCTTCTTCTTATATCCGTCTTCTCTATTATGTACTAGCCGACCCTCCAGCTTCCCCCACGGCATGTCACGAAACCCCATAGTCATATAAGACCGGATTTGTTGACATACCTATAGGTAGGTATGATTACTGTTCCGCTCCCTTACGTTTATACCTAATATTATATTATAATACCGTTAATGAACTAGTTGTAATCATATAGGTACGTACGTATATTTGATTATCTAAATTTCCAATTACCTAACAGTGAATAATATCAGCCGTAACTAGGTTAATGATCAGCCCTCGTTCACACCATACATAATATGTATAATTATACATAACTTGTATAAACTTCGACACCGCGATGGCGGTACTAGGGGCTCACGTGTAAGTCACTTGAAGTAACTATAATTTAGGTATGCTTTATGTTCGTAACAATCAAGGTTTATATAATGAGGCAATTGAGGAACTGTTCTACTATTCCATATTTTCACACAGTTTGTAGGTATTGCCAAAGGAGATAGGCATTCTTGGGCCCTACTCTGACGACACGCTGTAGGCATGTAGGTATTTTATGTAGTACTTAGTTAATGTCTGGATGTATAGTAACATGCACTAAGCGTCGGTAGCTTAGCGGTTAAGGTGCCCGCCTTAAGACCGAGAGATTCCAGGTACCGAGAGGTACCTACCGACGTGAACCCTCTTTTAGCACAGGCAATTTAGCTTAGTTGGAGGGGTTAGAGGGAATATTAGTAATTTCTGTTGCTAATATTCTTTAAACATGCCTTTCCTTAATTTATAACTATATTAATGTATATGTTGCAAAAACTTGATAATTCACACAGTTTTTATAAATCTGAAAAATAATTTTGTAAGGAGTGTACGAAGGGTTGACCACTTCCCCCTATTTATAAAAGAAAGGGGAAGTAATGAGAAATCAATTTGGCCATTTTTTATAATCTGTACTGACCGTACCAACTACCTATCACGTGGAGTACCTAGGCATATTAGTATTATTCATAGTATATCTACTTAAGATACTCACATCTTCGTTTGCCAAGCAATCACTCTGATCGGAGCAAAACGCATAACAAAATCAAGTTTTATCTGACTATATTGTGCACTCGTACGCGATAGTGTTTACCTTTGTGCTCTACTACTACCTTTGCACTGTTGCCAGCTTTTAGTCGGACACGGAAAAAGGCTTTTCAAGACTCTTTTTCACTGATCAAAAAGTACGGCTGCGTTTCCTTTACATCTAAAGATTGAAAGTATATGTAAAGATTGGAACTTTTTTGAGTATATCGAATATGTAAATGTCGCAGTTAGATGTACATAACCTAAGTGAGTCATTTACATATTCTTATCTCGAAATAGACACATGAAGGAGGCAGGAAAATATTTTCTTCGGGAAAATAAAACTAATAGCTGGCGGATGTTTGTATAGATACGTAATAAACCGTGACGTCATTATTCCTGTTTTGTTGGAGTAATAGCACAAATTATGTCATAGTTTTCGATTTATTTAATATTTTAGCTAGGCGTCATAGCAGTGCTATTTATATATTTAGCCCTCTTCTAATTAAGATTCATACTTAAAGTTTCCAGGCAAATTAAAAAATCTTGCATTTAGAAATTAACCTGTAAGTATAAAGTGGTTCAAATAGTCAAAGAGCCCTGTTATATTTTTACAACTGCTTACTGA
Organism: Eilema sororculum; assembly: GCA_914829495.1. NCBI lineage: Eukaryota > Metazoa > Arthropoda > Insecta > Lepidoptera > Erebidae > Eilema > Eilema sororculum. Next base: position 18,354,978 of record OU618534.1, on the reverse strand, counting down.
GAAGTTAATTTTCCGCTTAGAAATTATTTCACATTGTCATTGCCCTGTTAGCTACCACAATGGAGAAAGTTGCTCATCTCATCAAAATGAAGCTACTCACGGAAAATTAGCTTCATAGTAATCATTTTTAAATTTAACCAGGGCTCCTTAACTATAATAACTATAAACGGTGTAATTTAAACGTGACAGTACCTAGTTGTAATCGTTATACGAACAATTTGAATTTCTGTATTCCCTGTTAAGTATTCTAGATGTGGCTGTACCGCTCTTTTTCTCTGTTCCGTGGTGCCGATCTTTTTCTCTGTTCCGTGATACCGATCACAGAACAGAAAAAACTAGATACATATCGTCGATGAAATGGAGGATTTGTCGCTCAGAAACATTTACAACCATTAATTCTATTTTAGATCAAATATACCTATTTGGGATGATGGGAATCGGCGAATTGCCAGCGTCATAACTTCGTAAGTAGTGGTTAATAGTCGGTCTTACTGTCGAGAGGTTCCGTGGGTTCAAGACTAAACCAGTAATTAAGCCAGTATTTAGTTTTTTTAGTATTTAGGGTTTGAGGAAATACTAGTCTGACGGATGACGGTTCTGATAGAGGAATCAATGCGACTGTTGGTAGGTTTATGCAGTATAATTATGTTTGTACACCCTTTGTCCACAATGCAGTTATAACAACTAAGGAACAAATAATAACAAACTGAACCAGAAACTAGAAGTTTATTTTTATTTCACGATATTCTGCTTCGAACGACATTGTGGAAATAAAATAAAGGTAATGTTATTTTTAGTTCATTGGAGCAAGGAAACGGGTCGGTTAGATAAGTGTCTGATAATGTTCGACGAAGAACTGACGTTGTCATGGAGCGAGGGAGGGTATGGTGCTAATTTCGTTAGGTCGATCGTCAGACTACTTGCAGCTTTATTTTTATTAGACTAGGGTATCGGAATAGCTATAGAGGGGTTGCGTCTTTGAATTTTATCCACTACAGTAAGGATGTGAGCCATTTCTAACTCTTATCTAGAAAAATAAGTGTTTGTAGGAGGATAGTAATCCTTTACGAACTATATGATTGTATTGGAAAAAATATATCTTACGTCTTACTTAAGGCAAGTTTTAAAGAAGCCAGGTGAAAAAGGGTGATTAAAAATAATCAAAAAATATGTTTTCTTCGTGGCTTATCAATAAGGTCACGTTTATACACTATCTCACCAGAGAGTAAGTGATAATGTGTCTATGAGGGAGCACACTTCCCTAGAAGTAACTTATTTCCTTTAGGCAAAAGCTGAACGTTTGGAGTCAAATATATGCATAACAAGGACTTGTCTTCTAACACATAGTTCGGGCAGTAAGAGGGATCCTTGCAATGGAACTCGGCACTGTGTGGGAGGTAGATTGCTTTGATGATGATTGTCCCTACTCTCAACCCAGTTGCGGCTTCGGCTTATGGGCTTCGGTTTAGTGATTACCGCCATATTTCTCATCAAATAAACCACTTCAATCCAAGTTACGGGTGCGGAACATCATTAACAGATTGAACAACGTTATGAATTGTGTAATTTATTATTGGTTTTTATTATATAATAATAGACGTATACGTACGTATGTCATTTAGATCGAAGATGTTTTATGTTAAGAGTCCGTTCAAGAATACCCGTAACCAGACAGGGTGAATTTTTCATCTACACCTGGAAGGAAAGTACTTTCTTTGCTCGCACCACTGCCTCGTAAAAGAAGGCGGCGGCGTTCCATACAATATGGCAAGACATTGATAGATTATAGCAAGTATAAAGCTCTCTCTCTGCAGCTTGTAAAGCGGTGTGTCTACGGAGCAGCCCCGGCAGTGGTGGCACTCTGGCGGTCGGCTCCACAGACTATATTTATGTTTACAATAATAATTAACCTGTCAAGCCACGCAACAAATAGAACAATAGATAAACAATAGATTCGCGGTGCCCGTGCACCGGTTGGTGTTTGATAGGTTAAAATAACTAACAGCATTTGGTGCCTTACCATTTATTTTGTTATTATTAATTCGGACCATAACCTGTGATTCAGAATAAACCCATATTGTGGATATGATTTTAGTAAAATGCAAACTCATTCACTTACAAACTCGTAGTAAATATATTTAGATATAAACACACTTAAATATTACTTATTCAAAAAGCTCAGCTCGAATCCTGCTGTCTAATAAAATCCGAATTCCCAATGCTCACTTAAATCCACAGGGAGAAAGGCATTTCCGATTTAGATAGATTTTTCAGCAGAACAAAACTTATTTATTTTGTATATGTATTGAAATTTATACTCTTTGGAGAGATATTTATACTGGCATTAAATATTTTACAGAAAGTATAAATTAAATTACAGTACCGCAAATTTTTCCCGCCCGCTGGCGTCCGATCCCGTTCCCGTTGCACCCTCTGCTTTATTAAGCATGTACTATACATATAACCCTTCTAGATATATATCTATTGGATTACTCTATCTGTTACAAGAAACCGCATTAAAATCTATATCATAGTTTACAAAATATATGCACACAGGGACGGACAGACGCAGAAAGCGACTTTGCTTCAAGTATACTATGTAGTGAAGTAGTTTTGTTGAAATTTGTGTAACACCTGAGTATTTTGTTAACACAACCGCCAATATCGATGTTTCAAAATTAAAACATGATAATTTAATGTAAATCAAACCTGTAGTAAGCGTATATATTTCGCTTACTATTCGGTAGGTATGTACTAATTAAAAAAATGATTTTACAGCGACTGGGAACCTTTTTCCTGACGAATTAACTTATTTGCTAGAAACAATAACGTTGTTACTGGGGTTTCAATTTTACTGTGGTCAGAGTAAAACATCATCTTTATTTGAGAAAATGTTCTCGACACTGTAGGCAGGGTCTGTTTGATAATAAGAATGAAATGAATGGAAAGAACAGTGATAGCCAGCATGGCTGCTTATTATTGTTATACAATAATATTCTTTATCTGATATTATCTAGAGAGCCTGCAAGATCAAAAGGCACTCCAGAAAAAATAACCAAATGATCTACATTTGGTTGCTCTTAAGGAATATCTTGCTTCCTAAAATTTTAAGTTAATGGTTAATATTTATCTGACCTGCATGTTAAATGATAAAAATCCTGTCTTTACGCCACCCGTAATGAATAAATCACCATAAATCGTGAGAGCAAGTGCTGAAAATCATAGATTGTCCGAAATAAAACAATACTACATTGTAACCTTTGTCTTGGTATTACATTTATGTATTATAAAAAGGGAAAATAGTATTATTCTTCAGTATTATGCTATGCCAAGGTGGATACCCACTGATGAGTAAAATATGCTTGTTAAATTATAACCTCAATGTTTTTACTGGGTTTTACTATCTACACACGTTTTTACTGCAATACTATTATAACTTTAGCTACGAACAGTAGATGAAAAATAACCTAACTCTGACGTAGAATCCACTTTGTTCGACTCTGTTTGAATCTGTTCGTCAATAAAGATAAAATTCACTCGAGATGGGCTACGAACGCTCGTATCTTAAGCTACTTTAGGGTCTGATTATACTAGAATCTCTTGTTTACTTACTTGGAAATATGTTTATCCGACGAAGGTATAAACTATGGCTCAACACCAGATTAAATTAAATCCCTCGTCAATGATATTCCGCATGAGTAGGTGTATTAGTGTAATTGTTTGATTTGTAATACAATTGATTTTAACATGTAACTTACATACGAACGACGAAGTATTTAAGACGGCAAACTGTATGATTTGAACTAGGGCAATATTAGTCACTATGAGACTAGATTATGACACTAGTAAAACCAGAATACATATCCAGAAGTGACAAAGTTGCTCTTTTTGGGGAATTCTTTGATATACCTAACTAATGGTCTGCCAACGCGTGTGGTCCAAGTTTTGGATTACTCGATGTCAATATGGGTAAGCATGATTAAAGAGAATAAAGTGAAGTAATAGCTCCATAATATAATAGCTCCCCCACCCCCGGACGTCGCCGTGAACGGACGTGTGTTTGAGTGTGTCGTGATTTGTAAATCAAATAAGTTGTAAAAAATAATAGAATATTTAAAGTAAAGTATATATAGTGCGTACCACGTCTTAAGTGATCATTTCTGCCGTATATAACTGAACTTGTGTACTTAAATACAGTGCAAATCAATAAAAACTTTCTACAGACTGCCGTCTTAAAAATTTTAATAAAGTGTTTCGATTTGTGTAACACAATCTTAACAAGTGAAACATGCATTCAAGGTAAACAAACAAGTTTTACTATAAACACCATATATAAAAAGCAATATTCAATTTCGCCCAGGCTGAGAACAGGCTTGGTGGCTAGTTTGTAACAGCACTCGACTGCAGTGTGTGGAGTCCCACGTTCGAATCTGACTAGGTGGAATTTCTCTTTTTGGTGTTTTTTAAGATCAATATTTATCATCCTGAAGACAATAGATACAAATAGCAATAGAAAGTACGCGAAATACATACTTGTGTTATTATTGGTGAAAATTTCGTTTACATAAATAATGCCACGAGTAGAACGTTCCTCACCTGTTCCTACTACTCCAACAACTGAGCAGCAGACAGAGTTTTTTACTCCAGATATGTCTGCTAAACCGACTAGTGATTTCACGAAAGCCTCTGCGAGGAGTAAACGCCTGCGTCCTGACTTCTCGCCTGATGCAGAGTGGGCTACAACTTTTGAAAACCGTATTATGAGTCTACTAAACGCATGGAAGAAGGATCAGGATACTGTTCTAAAAAGGCTAACTTCTGATATCGCTGAGGTGAAGCAGCAGAATGTTGAAATACACAATACTAACAACGAAATTGAGAAGTCAATAGAATTCATTAATAATGGCTACGAGAGCATGAAACTCTTAATTGAAAAATTAGAAAAAGAACGAAGAGATCAGCGTGATTATATCATAGAGCTAGAAAAAAAGATTGAAGACCTGCAACACAATTCGCGTCCTTCGACTATTGAATTACGAAATATTCCCTATACCGAAAATGAAACTATCGAAGACCTCAGCTCGACTGTACTCCAAGCCTGCAACATTGTCCAAACAACAGTAGCTGCATCAGAAATACGTGATGTCTATCGGATGCCTGGAAAAAGAGGGGCTAATAGGCCTATTGTCTGTGAATTTACATCGGTCACCTTGAGGCGTAGGGTGTTGCATGCGTCACAAGCTTTCAATAAACAAAGGCCTCTAAACGAAAAACTGAGCACTGAGCACTTGGGGATCAGTGGGCCTCGCAGTCCTATTTTTATCGCTGAACATCTGCCTGGTACATTAAGACAGTTGTACTTTGAAGCTCGCAATTTTGCTAGAAATAACCAGTATAAATTTTGCTGGATACGCAATGGCAGGTTATTTCTACGTAAAAAGGAGGGAGCTGATGCCATCCAAGTCAAAACTATGGCGTGCCTTAAGCAGCTGTACAAATTACAGTGTAACTAGAATACCAATCATTATTTTTAAGTTTGTAAATTTTAAGTTGCTATTCATTACTTTTAGACTCTCATTTTCACCACCTCTGCACACCTCTCACAACATTTCACAAATCATATTATGGTATCGCCACATGTCACATTACTACTTCACACATACATTGTATTCATCGTTAAAACTATCCACGCATCTCGATCAATTTTACTCAGTTCACTATAAGTATATACAACAAATGCAAATGGTATGGGTTTTGTTTCCTAATTTATATGCGTCTGGACCGAAGCGATTTACAGGATCTATTGCTAGATGGGTACATCTATTATTGTTTCCTCAAGAATGATTATAAATGCAAGATATAACTTATTTATCTGACGAGATAGATGCATATGGTACAGCGCACTCTTTTGTTTGTAGACCGGAACAATGTGCGAATCTTTTAAATAATAGGAATAATTCAATAAACATTTTACATGTCAATATACGCAGCGTAAATCGAAATTTTGATACATTGTTAGTCCTCTTGCAAAGGATTCAAACACGACCAGATATAATTGCTCTATCTGAATGTTGGCTGCCCTCCACTGTAAATACTCCTACGATTGATGGATATGTAACCCATAATACTCAAAACAATATGAACCAAAACTCTGGTCTCATTCTCCTTATTACATCGACTCTTACACACAGAGTTGAAGAACGTTACTTCCTTGGTTCGAACTGCTTAATTTGTAATATAGATACAAACAAACTAACTATTATTGCACTGTACCGTTCCCCTAACCTGGCTACAGTCGATTCATTTTTGAACGATCTAGATGCTACTCTGGCATCCTTATCAAGGTGTAAAAACATCTTACTTATAGGCGATATTAACATAAATATAAAGGAACTACAAGAATCTAATGAATACCTAAGCCTGACCTCCTCGCATGGTCTCCTGCCGACACATTACCAGCCAACACGAGAAGGGAACTGTTTGGATCACACTCTCCTGAAATCAGACCTAAAAACCACGACCTTAATATTCGACTCGTTGATAACCGATCATCTTGCCAACATGATTAACATTGAACTGTCCTTAAATCAACCCAGAACTTACAATAACTTTGTCAGGGTGAACTACGAATCGGTCTCTCAGGCCATCAAAAATACCGACTTCGGGTTAGTAATGGACACACTGGATCCTAATCTGGCTGCAGAAAGATTGGTGTCAACTATTGGTTCCGTCATTGAAACTTTTTCTATTACTAGTTGCCTTCCATCCAAACAAAAAATCATTAAACCTTGGATAACAAAAGGTTTGTTGCGATGCATCCGCAATCGTGACTCCATGAGCCGACGGTTAAAAAGGGACCCCGCTAACCTTACCCTTCAAGTGACTTACCTCAGATACCGTAATTTCTGCAACAAGCTACTGAAAAGGTTAAAACATGCACATGAAAAATTTGAATTATTAAAGGCTCAAAATAACCCTAAATCCACCTGGAAAGTCATCAAAAATATAACAAATACAGCCAACCGCAAATCATCGCCAAGGGAACTGTTACTATTGAAACCAAACCCAATAGAATCTTTGAATGATGTAAACGAATATTTCACAAGTATTGGCAGTGACTTAGCACAAAAATTTGGTTCAGTAACACTTAATAATAAGCTGTCGCCAAATGATAACCCATCCCTTGAATCCTTTGTGCTGTTGCCAACTGACGAGGATGAAGTCGCACGAGTTATCAGGGGACTGCGGGCTGATAGTGCTGCTGGATGGGACAAAATTCCGACTCGACTCTTACAGAGATGCGCAGACACTTTGGTTCCTGCCATCACGCATATATGTAACATTTCTATGTTGAATGGTGTGTTTCCCAAATCATTTAAACGGGCTATTGTTCATCCCATACATAAGGGTGGAGACAGAGATAGTGTCAACAACTACAGACCAATATCCGTACTGCCTGCATTGTCTAAAGTACTGGAGAAGCTATTAAACACGCGTCTTGTTGGTTTTTTGAACAGAAACAATGTACTTGCTGCGAATCAGTTTGGTTTCAGGGAAGGAAAATCCACACAGGATGCGATAGCATCTCTCATTGACCAGATAATTGACAGTCTCGATGCTGGTCAAAAATGTCTAGGCATTTTTTTGGACCTTAAAAAAGCTTTTGACACTGTGTCTGTTTCCAGCCTCTTAGCAAAGATGGAGAGATATGGAGTCCGGGGACAGCCCCTGAGGATCTTTACTGACTATCTTACTGACAGGTCACAGTGTGTTAGGATTGATTCTTATGTCAGTGGCAGCTCAACAGTAAATTTTGGTGTACCCCAGGGCTCAATCCTTGGACCAACGCTCTTTTTAATATATATTAATTCGTTGTGCAGGCTCACTCTTACTAACTGTTCTATAATAACCTACGCTGACGATACCGTCTTACTTATTCGGGGCAAAAATTGGCAAAATACTTTCGAGCGTGCGGAACTGTCCCTTGGTAGAGTAATGGAGTGGTTAAATAATAACCTTCTGACCCTAAACCTAGACAAAACCACCTATCTAACGTTCTCGCATACAAGTATAACCCAACCTGCTCTAGATACTTACACCCTCAAAGCCCATACTTGCTCTCACAGTCCAATGTTGGCAGCAGGCTGTGCCTGTGTCAATCTGAGTAGGTCCACTCAAATAAAATACCTTGGTGTCTACATAGATAATCACCTGAGTTGGAAATATCATTTAGAAAGCCTGACTGCTCGAGTGCGCAAGCTGATATTTATTTTTAAAAAACTACGATACTCCGCTGACCCTGATACCCTGAGGATCGTTTATCTCGCATTGTGTCAATCCATCTTAAGTTATTGCATTAGTGTATGGGGTGGCGCGGCCAAAACGTTTTTGCTGGAGGTGGAGCTGGCACAGAAAGCTGTCCTGAAGGTGATGACCTGTAAACCCTTTCGGTACCCTACTACCCAGCTGTACGATGACTGTAAGGTGCTGTCGGTACGAAAAATTTTTGTACTCGAAACCGTTATCAGAAAGCACATCTCACTAGAACTTAACCCTAATTTCAAAAAAAGGCGCCGCTGCCGCTGTTATAAAGTATGCGATACCCAATATTACCGAACCTCTTTAGCAGCACGGCATTATAAGGTATTAGGTGGCCATCTGTATAATTTAGTGAATAAACATTGTAACATATATGAACTCCTCAAATCACATTGCAGAAAGGAAGTAACAGACTGGCTTATGGGCAAAACATATGACGATATAGAAGACCTTCTCAAGGTTTCGATTCTGTAGTCATGCACTCACACATGCATACACACATCCACACGCAATCTCTCTCTCTCTCTCTCTTCATACATACACATAAACACACTTTTTACAATACATAAACACACACTCACTAAATATAAAATTTTAATTAAAGATGTATTATTGATATAGCCTGTAACGTTCCTATAATATTGTTAACTTTCTTGCGGGGCCTGGTCACCCACAACTCAAGTTAAATCTTATAGTGGGTACCAGGGTACTAATTTGTTTTGTGTCAACTATGTATATTCTGTTACCTCTACAGGTTCTGAGTGTTGTAATATTTTTAGTGAATAAATATTATTATTATTCTCTTTATTATTATTCTCTTTATAGCTTATCCGCATTATTTTGGAACTTTGTCGCAGATGGTGGCGGGTTTAGATCAGAGTTGTTAACTACTGGAGGTTTCGCCTTCTCCCTCAAAAGGATGAATTATTAGTAGGTATTAGTCTCGACTAATATGTATTTTTGCGTTTGAAACTCTCAGGTGCCGTTGCATCTACGCCAAAATGCATATGGTTTTGGCGTAAAAATGAAACAGCACCTGAGAGTTTCAAACGCAAAAATGCATATTAGCTTGGGCTTAATGTCTAACGGACGGACAATACAAACGTATACCTACTATAGGTACTATGTAAAACATCCTCATAACTTGATGCTAATCTACATAACCTAACTTAGTAACACAATGGACGTATTTCTCCTCAAATCGTCTACGTAAATAGGAATAAGCTTTGAAAATGTGTACCTACCCATTGAAGTTGTTCTGATTCTGACTAATCAAATGAGTAGTTTGTTATTTTACCAGTTCAATAAATTTGAATGAATTTTTATAGCATTTATTATGCTAACTTTTAAGTTCGAAAAACATCAGAAAAAATGAAATGCTCAAGTGAGACTTGAACTCACGACCTTTCCCTTACAGGGGGAATGCTCTTCCAACTGAGCTATTGAGCCACACCTAAAACATTTCAAATTTTCCTTCTCTATAATCAATAAATTTCAGACATTACGTAACGACTTTTCCATTGCTCCTTAAATTAGTTTCTCCAACACTAGAAGTCAACTAAGATCAATCATGCCTTACCTATAACTGTATTCCAACGGAATAGAATATTGTTTACTTACTGAATATAGGTATGTAGGTATATGAAATATATTGTATTGGTTAATAAAGTTGACATGGGGCAAAAGCCAGTCATATAATTGATGTACCATCGATATTGGAGTTGTGAGTACTAGAGGCCGAACGGCCTGATTGTGTTTGTTCTGTGACTGTCAGTTGATTGAGAGTTGATTTGTTGGTTTTACGCAGACAATAACCAAGCTTGGCATTTTATCTATTCTATGATTTGATTCGTGCGTAGGAATGCTGTCTATTAGAATCAGAAATATACTGCGAGTTCTAGATATATAAGCTCCTTCCACGTGGATGTCGGTTATCGCGACCAAACATAGCCTATGATGTCCTTTCTCGCGGTCTAATCTACACCTAAACCAAATTTCATCAAAACCGTACAGTGGGCTAGGCGTGAAAGCGTAACATACAGACAGACAGACAGAGTTACTTTCACATTTATAATATTAGTATGGATTTTATCACCACGGAAATCTGTGTGTATCACAATATTTAAATTTTAATATGAATTTGTGACATAGTGGAATACTTTATACAATACTAGCCTTTGCCCGCGGCTCCGCCCGCGTGGATTTCGGTTATCGCGACTAATCATAGCCTATGTCCTTCCTCAAGGTCTAATCTACCCCTATACCAAATTTCATCAAAATCGGTTCAGTAGTTGAGACGTGAAAGCGTAACATACAGACAGACAGACAGACAGACAGACAGACAGACAGAGTTACTTTCGCATTTATAATATTAGTAAGGATAAATGATAATATGGAGATTTACAAGGTATTTAACATTCTCTTGTTCTTGTTTGAAATTCAAATGTCTTTATTCATATAACTCCAAAGTAACATTTATGTAGGAAGAAGCAGCACCTATTTATCATGAGATGAAGTGTTTTTAACCCCCGACGCAAAAACGACGGGGTGTTATAAGTTTGACGTGTCTGTGTGTGTGTGTGTGTGTGTGTGTGTCTGTCTGTGGCATCGTAGCACCCAAACGGATGAACCGATTTGGATTTAGTTTTTTTTATTTGAAAGGTATATTAGTCGGGAGTGTTCTTAGCTATGTTCGAAAAAAATCGGTCCAAGATGGCCGCCGCCACAACATGTTGGAATCCATATTTCTTTATAACTCCCTCAATATGGGTATCAAATGAAAGGGCTTGACTAGTAGATCAATTTAAAAAGTATAAAATAAAAATCAAATTAAAAATTTAAAAAACCCCCTTCACAAAAACACCTCCAAAAAGTTGAAAATAAATTTAAATTCAACGGTTGCCATGTCGGGGGACCTTAACTGGTTAGGTACTCCTTTATATCGTAAGGTCCCCCGACATGGCAACCGTTGAATTTAAATTTATTTTCAACTTTTTGGAGGTGTTTTTGTTTAAAAATGAATCTGGAATTTCATAATTTATTTTATTTACGGAAAATAAAGTTACCTATTCATGAATGTAGGTACATTAGTTATGTTGCACCGCCTGAGTTCTAAACCAGGTTATCTTGGCTTTCTCATTTATACCTTGGCCTTGCCATTGTCTTATCTTCAGTAATTAGGCACAATGAAATTAATGGAATTTATAATTAAGTTGCGTCTATGAAAAAATACTCGAAGACCCTACTCCTCCTTCTCCTTTGCTTATGACTTCTTTAACACTGTCATCAGACCCCAAAACCCTGAGATTGAAGGCTCTATTTAGGTCTCTACCTAGATCTATTCAAAAATAATAACGGGTATTGTGTGTGACTTCTTTTACTTTCTTGTTTTCGTTTTATTGAAACCCTGTATGTACGTTGTTACGCTATGACAAAAGAGATTACCTTCCGTTGAAAATGGAACTGACAGCTAATCGGAACTCTGAGCGACGGTGTGTGAAAAGAAAACAATTGCGCTCAGCGCTACTTTGGCGTCTACTGATCCATTCTATTACATTTTGTAAACAGAAGCAGCATACAGCAAGTAGAAAACGAAGTTCTACGTTAGACGAAGTACAATTTTTTATAATGGTGTCGTAATAAAGCACCGTGAAATGCCAAAAACTTTTGCCATAGCTTCAACAACGCCTAGGTGTAACCACGATGTGTGGCCATCATTTTACAATGCCAATCAATATGGCAGTAAGTTGGCAGTAGACAACTTACCGCCACAGTCTAATTTATTGAAATATTGCTTGATATGACGTCATTTCACAATGCCAGAATTATGGCGGTAACAGCCCGATAGACGGTAAGGTAGCGTCAGTAGCGTGGCTCCAACATACCAGACAACCATAGTACGGAAATGGCAGAGCTAGCTAGCTATCCATACTATATTACTTACTCGTATTACAAATGCGGAAGTAACTCTCTCTGTCTGTCTATCTGTCTGTCTGTCTGTCTATCTGTCTGTCTGTCTGTCTGTCTGTCTGTCTGTCTGTCTGTCTGTCTGTCTGTCTATCTGTCTGTATGTCTGATGAAATTTGGTATAGGGGTAGATTAGACCATGAGAAAGGGCATAGACTATGTTTGGTTGCGATAACCGATATCCACGCGGGCGGAGCCGCGGGCAAAAGCCAGTATTCTGATAAAACCGATCCACAATAGTTCGGTTGATGTGGGTACATAGATACGATTTATCAGGTTTTACATAATGAAAGGACCGATAGGATCCCCTTTTAAAGTATTTTCGGATGTAGATAAGTAGGGATATTAGATTTTTAAGATTATATGAAAATAAGCTCAAGGTTCATTAACATTGAAGACACGGTTCAGTAAGTACTCATTGAATTTTGTTGCGATAATATATGAAAAAGAAAGGAACCAATTTTTCTTTTTTAAAGTTAACTACTATCAGAATAACAAATAGGTTGTGTACGTACAATATTCGCAGTTAAGGCATGCCCTTGCGTCTGTTGTGGGGAAGTTATTGAACGTAAATCGATACATTATTCTTATATACTTAGAGTTAACACACGTGTCCAGTGTTTATATTACACGATATTCTTTCTGTATCGCCATTCCATTGGAATTTAGACGACCACATGTTTCTTTGAACTGAATGCCTTAATGTTGAACCTACGCATTCAGCTTTCACTATTAATTTCCTTATTTTCACCAGCAGATAAATTGAATAGCGTTAAATTCAACGTGAGAACTCAGTTTAATTCAAATTTAACGCAGTTCATATCATTGGTGAAATCTGCACTTAGATGCTGATAAAATATAATCCACCCGCATGGATGTCGGTTATCGCGACCAAACATAGCCTATATCCTTTCTCAATGTCTAGTCTACCCTTATACTAAATTTCATCAAAACCGGTTCAGTGGTTTAGGCGTGAAAGCGTAACATACAGAGAGACAGACTGCGCATTTATAATATTACTAGCCTTTGCCCGCGGCTCCGCCCGCGTGGATGTCGGTTATCGCGACCAAACATAGCCTATGTCCTTTCTCAAGGTCTAATCTACCCTTATACCAAATTTCATCAAAATCGGTTCAGTGGTTTAGGCGTGAAAGTGTAACATACAGACAGACAGACAGACAGACAGAGTTATTTTCGCATTTATAATATTAGTATGGATTAGTATGGAAGTATTTGAAGATTTTAAGATTTTTATAGAAGATTTTAAGTTTAGGTTTCGTAAGATATCAAAATAATTGCTAAGCTATTGACTGTATTTTAACAGAGAATAACGTTGTTATTTTAGCATTTACTATTTACTTAGTTACGATGACAAGGCCCGCCAATCACCAAAGAGAGTTCTTGCGAAAGTTATTGAATAATTTTTGCATCTCCTGATAATTATGTTAAACAGGATTACGCAAATACAACTTACAAGAGCATTAGTTGGCAAACATAATATGTTGTACGTACTTAAGTCGTTTGTTTCTTGATCACGATTACAAAGTAATGACCGACGAAATTGACACACTTAAGAGGGTTACATACTTTATTGCGAAGTATAGCAGTCAAATGTATATGCAGGTATATATGCTTTCAAAATATTATCATCTTGTGGTGGTTTCATGCATTTCATGTGTCAATAAAATTGTAACATGGAGTAATTGGATCACTACTTCCACTATAAACGTCAAGAAATTTATGTAGTAGTGCAATGTATTCCATTTTAGTGCCTTCGTCGTGGTGCGAAGTTTATAGTAATACACAGAATAGATAATAGTGTAATAGTACTGACATAATTTCGCCGATTGGCACAGGCATAGTTATCAGCAAACTTCAAGAATAAACGTCAAAACGATTGTGCATCCAGCCAACCTAAAAATAATAAAAGGACTGATCAACTTATGACGCGAGGGCTTTGAGGCCTAGATTTGTTTCATATAATTGGCTCGCCACGCACTGCGTTTACCACCAAAAAGACCTAATCGCGCATTGTATAGCCTAAGTACACTGTCACGAACTTTGCCGATCACTAATTGCTGGTGTAAGGCGTCCATTACGGGCTCATGCAAGTGTCAATCATGCCATCAGTCATGAATTACCTTTGCATGATGTTAGAACTCACGGCCAATAACAGCTGTGAATATGGTAAAACCTACCGTGTAATGGTAACACAGCGATTTCATTTTGATGCTGCTTCCTCCTATTTATAGTCCTAAACCCTATCAATCGCCAGATTCAGTAGTGTTCTCGTAGAGGTTTCGAGTTAGTCAGTGACGCTTACAAAAGAACACTTTTGTGAAAAAAGAAGTTCTAAATTCAAAGGAACAATACACTTAATATCTCCAATTTATTAATACTGAGGACACGGAAACCTCATTTAATAAGACGATGCTCTTTTTTAGCTAAAGCTGCCATAAAGGGCAATGGAATGGAAGAAGGTTTGAAAATATTTATTAAGCTTACAAATGAATAATTTCAATAATAACATAACATAACATAACATAAACTCACGCTTGTATTCCCCGAAGGGGTAGGCAGAGGTGCTAGCACCCACATTTCGCCAGTTTATACTCCAGCCAGTATACGCTAGTATATAATAAAATTATCTAAACACGAACTTGACGGCAATAATGTTGTTTCTGTTGACAGTCAAATGGAACCAAGCATTGAATTGGCGTAACACTGATATTAGTTACAATACGAATAATGGAGCGAATAATCGATTATAATCAATCGATATCGTTGTGGATGTAATGATTGTGATTATTGAATAAAGATTCGATTGACCGATTGCTTGCTTGTCTGTTTCGATTAACATCGAGAGTTTCGATTGTTACATTACTTTTAGATTCTGACATTACATTTTTTTTTTCAATTTTTGTAACGGTCGTGTCGCGTGGTAATTGATTTTTCTTCCAACTATTTATTTATTTATTTATTTATTTATTCTGTATGCACAAATATAAAACTAAGTGTACAAAGGCGGACTTAATGCCGTGGGCTATGCTTTAATTTCATCATAATCACACTAAAAACTCAGTACAAAGCGAGTCTTTAATGCTATTGCGAGCAATAAAAATGTATGAAATTTAATTATTGCACAGTTTATTTTTTAATCGCACCAAAAGGTGCCAATCTCAATGGATTAGCTCTATTCAGCCAGCCGATATCAATACCTTTTTTTTACGTACGTATTATTCGTTTCTATCCTACTTGTTCCAAATTTTAAAAAAATATTGCTGCTAACTCTGATTTAAAAATGAAAGAAATTTAAAAAAGTGATTTGGCGGGAACTTTGTTAATTTTGCTTGACAATATTTTTGGAAATGATAAAGTGTGAGTTTCTTTTATCTACTATTCCTATAGGTAATAGTTGAAAGAAAAGCAAATTATGCACCTCGCCTTTAGTAATTTATATTGCCCTCGTGCCTGTTAGATTAGAGCCCTTGCTGACGCTCGGGCTCTAAATCAGGCACTCGGTGAAATAAAAAATTACTTTGTGCTCGATGCAATAATCTACTATTATTTACCACTGTCATGACTTTCTGATACTGTACAATAAGGCGCGACAATAATGTTTATGGTGTGAACTTGCAAACTTTAACGTAATAGAAAACACAATGAGTTGACCAGTGTTTAGGGCCCCTCTGTTGTGTGAATATTTTCCTTAAAACTATCTACTTTCTTCTTCTGTTTATAGTTTAAGTTGCTAGTGTACAAGTGACTTAATGAAATTAAATATGCTGATGAGCATATAGATTTAACATAGCAATAGCAATAAGTTTAGTTACATAAACGTACATTTATTTGATAGATAGATAAGTTACAAAAGTTATCTGTTCGTGTCATTTATAATGGGCCTACTAAACACACGCGATTCGCAACTTATTTTTTGTTACCTCTCGTCCCAGCAAGCTGTCGTCGCGAACATATTGTGTAACAAATTCACATCGGTTACTTTTACAAACCAATACTTTCCTTTATCACATGTAAATCTTCATGTTTACGCCTCCAGCGGAATAAAGTAGGGCTTGAAATTGCGTGAAAACTTGTAATACCTTCTGAAAAGTTATCCAATTGCCCGTAGCAATTCATAACTTTATAACTGAGTTCCTTTTTTTACGTAACTACGAGTATTGTTAGAAAATAAGTCCAGTTCTCAGTCGAGCTGGCGTTATTCAGCTTGGGGAGGAATATAGGTAGGTACCTACTTCGTAACCACTGATATTTGACTCTGGTTTACCTTATTTTTTATATCGAGAGAGTTTCATATATTCAAAAATAGTTGAACGTATTGATATTAAAAATATTTGATAGTTTGTATAGTAAATGCAGATGATATCGAATAGTAACATCAAATAAATCAGGGATGGTATGGTATGGTATGGTATGACGGGCTATTATCCGCAACTCCACGACAAGGCGCGGTTTTTGCGTGAGGGTGGGCATTTTATTGAACAGGATGCCTCCTTGGAGACGTGCCAGCCCGTGATGGCCTCCGCTACGTTTTCCGTGGCTAGTGTTAAGTCGATAATAGTGCGGCTCCTTTTGGTGACGAAGGTTGGTTCGGAGCCGGTGTTTAGTAGGGTAAGGTTAGTTGTGAACAGATATTCAACAAGGGACTTACCTCTGTCATTTTGTGTGGTCATGCCCCATAGCGGGTGGTGGGCATTGGTGTCAGCCCCGATGATGACCTCTATCCTTTCCCTCTCGCAGTGGTCCACCATCCGGATGAGGTCTTGCGGGGGCAGCCCTTCCTTATCGGGCATGTAGGCTGAAGCGAGGATGACCACCTTGTCCTCGACGTCCAGCTGTGTGTGCAGTTTTATTGTAGTAAGATCTCTGTAACAGAACTCTGTAAGGACCTGTGTTTTTAGGTTTTTTGTGACGTATATACACGATCTGGGGTGATCGTGTCCATCCGTCACTATAAGCTTACCTCCTAAGTTGGAGAGCCCCTGGATGTGGCCTGCCCTAATCCATGGTTCCTGGATCAGGACAATGGCCGTTTGTTGAACCTCCAGCCATTTTCGCAGCTGAGCCGTCCCATCTCGGCTGTGCTGGAGGTTCACTTGGAGGAGACTAATCTTCGACGAAGGGGACGCCATCGCTGGTCGTACCCTCCTCGTCTCCTCCAAGTTTTAGCCCTGCGAAAAGGTCGCCGGGCTCGACGTCACCCTCCAGGAGATTGGAGATTGAGGCTAGAACGTCCTCCGTCTCCATGGGTGCGCCCACATGCTCGACCTCGGCAGAAACAGCTGTTGGTGTCGGTGCCGGCGTCTCCCCGCTGGGTCCAGGAGCGTTTGGAGGAGGCTCTGTCTCCTCTGTCGCGGATGGTCGCTTGAGCTCCTGTCTGATGGTTCCTGTTTCTGGGTCCCATCCCAGAGGGACATCGGTAAACCTACCGGACCGACCCTGGAACTTTACGTACACCGTCCCTACTCCAAAAGCGAGACGGCGTCCGGTCTTCATTAGGGTCGGTACTTGGTCCTCTGGGACTCCAACCACCAGGAACCATGCGGCGTTCTGTTTCGCCGCATTTAAAAGGGTCCACTTCGTGACCTCAACTTCGGGGTTCTGGAAGGACAGAACTCGCCCTATGCTGCGTGCATCCTCCAGAAGTCCCTGTGGGTCGGGGACCAGTATGCCACAGCGAACTTGCTGAGGGATGTCAGCTTGGCTTTTCACGACCAGCTTTACACTGGACGTGATAGCCAGCTCGCTCACAGTACGCTGTAACCACGTGCGCGTGAAGTCGTCTTCACACCACAGTTTAAGAACCCCCTCAGTGAAAAGTGGTTTGGCTTTAAACTTTGGGGGCTGCAGTTGTGTCCGAGCCAGGGCATCCCCGAAGATACGATTTTGTATCCCGGTGAGAACCTGTTCGGACACGTCTTGCGCCTGGCGACTTTTTTGGTTTGGTCCAACCTTTGCCTTTTGTACTCCCCGCGGGGCGAAGAAGTCTCGTTGAGAGCACGTTTGGCGGAGGGCTGGTCATTCCTATTCGGCCGCTGTTTGGCTCCCTTCGCTCCGTCACTGGTCCGCGGCACATTTTGTCCACCAGCGGCGAAGTTAAGTGGGCCTTTGGTCTCTGGCCTCGTTGCTGAGGTGCAGGGTTGTGGGGAAGAGGGAATAGATCTGGCTGCGATGTTGGCCATCCGTCTTTCCTTCTTCGTTTTACGGGGCTTCCTCTTCTTGGGCTTCTCTAGTCCGGCAGTAACCTTGCCGCTAGCGACCAAGGGTTGGGTGCGTGTCTTCTTTTTGTTTGGACCCTTTCTCTTCGGCAGTTGCCACCCTTCAGAGAAAGCGTCCTCCGGCTGGCCGCCAGTCCCTTCCTGCCCATGGGCTGGACTGGACGAGCGCGAAGCCAGCGGGCTGACGCTGCGGGAGCCTTCGCCGGGGAGAAGGCTGTGGGACAAAGAGGTTTCCCTCTTGTGTGTGTGATTACCTTCACGGGTACCCGTAGATGAAACCACTGAGCTTCCCGTGATGGTAGTTTTTTTGCCCGCTCTGGTACCCGTAGATGGAACCACTGAGCTTCCAGATTGGGCTGAGGATGTGAGTGATTGTATAGTGTGCTTGCCTCCGCCGGTACCTGTAGCCGAGGCCACTAAGCTTCCGGTTTTGGCCAAGTGTGCGCTGAAGGCGCGTGTGGTGTTGTTACCCTCCCTGGTACCCGTGGTTTGAACCACTGAGCTGCCAGTTTGGGCGGTGTGGTGTGTGCTGTTTGTGCCCTTCCCGGTGCCTGCAGCCGAGGCCGCTGGTCTGCCGGTTTGGGCCGAGTGTACGCTGAGGGCGCGTGTGCAGTCGTTCCCTTGACTGGTACCCGTAGTCTGAGCCACTGAGCTGCCAGTTTTGGGATTTGTGGTATTAGTAGTGTTAATATCTGTTGGCCTATCCATGTTAGTTTGTTAGTTTTAGATTCGTCTCTTTGGCTTCCCACCCTCCACGGAGCCCGCAACTGGGAGTACCTTACTCGACATACTTCGAGGGGCACTAGGACTACCAAAGAGATATAGGAGTGCAGAGCTGGTTTACAGTGCGACATCGGAGGCTCGATCGGGTTGACGTTGGGGCATGAAAAGGCCCACCCACAACGCCTGGTTAACCTTCACTTACCTCGTCAGCATGACCTTTACCTACCACTTGCGTGGACCCTCCACTCCTCGCCGGTGGCCCACAAGTGGGACACCCTGGCCTAATTTCCCCAACCATGGCTAGTGGTTGAGGCCACCGTTTAACCTGAAATCCAGGCCAAAGAGGGCGTGTTGCCTCGCGAACGCATTACCGCCAGCGTCGTTCGGCTCAACCCCCCAGGATCCCTTCATCCCTGCGTACGGCGCTCGACTGCGTAGGTCCATGACGCAGGTGACTTCCCAGTCACAGGGTTATTTTTTGTTTCAGGGTTTTCTTCCCCTCGCCAGATTGTCCGGTTATGGCGCCGAAGATTCGCCCTCGTGCTTTATATTTAGCTACTACAGTTCCGAGGTAGGTGGGTTGAGCGAGGCTCGTTATGAACTGTAGCATTGCCCGGAGGGGACGACCCACCCGGATGGATTTGGGCAGGTCCGACCCCAGCCCGCGGCGGCGGTCTGGGGGCGGCGGGGACGTATATAAAGCACTTGTCGGTGCGCGCCGAACAGCCTAGCTTCGCTCACCTAGGCGTACGCTGTTGTCATCTTAGCATTTGTGAATAAGGTAAGTTCCCTGGCCGAAGTTACCCCACTAAGGACTTAACACCGACCCCCCCCCTTCCAAATCAGGGATATATTTACACTAACTATTATATAGAAATAATCAGATATAACATTCGCAATTGCAGATATAAGTAATCGAATTATCATAATAGTCAGCAGCGGATATTCCGAATATGTACGTTGTTGCGGACAATGTCGCCCACCGTCAGATTCTGTGGTCCATAGCAGGTGTCCGACGCGGAAAGCGTGCCATTCAACAATCTGGGTCATTTAAACGTCAGTAACATACTATTGCGATATCCCGCAACCACAAATTATTCTATTCCCATAGTTTAAATAAATTGATACAGTGTACTTACTATACAGCTGTATTACGCGGTCTTATGTAAGTAAGTAGTTACGTGTGCTTTCTGTAATACTGTAACTAGTAAGTGCGAGGAGAATGAGCGTCTGCTAATGTTTTGGCATCTGTAGGCCATGGTACTATTATCTGTTCTGTGCCATGGTTATGTTCATGTAATTACAGTTAGAGGCTGGTAATGAAATCACAAGCATTGTTGGGAACTTGGGCACAGTTTTGGAGACCTTTCGCTTAGTTCATATGCATAAATATATTTAAGTGTTCTCGTAAAGATTATATCTGCGGTGCCGAGGGCGGTGTTCTAAGATAGCGTTTAATGTTGCAATTTCCAATTTATTTATGCGTTGTAATTATCAATGATAGTTCTATTAATAGAATTTATTACAATGTTAGAGTTGAAAGTTTAAGGTCAGCAATGAAAGCCGCTTGATTATTTAATTTGAGTTAAAATATAAATGGATTGATTAGTAATCATGGTTATGTATTATAGGTATTAGGTAAGTATATTCAGTTAATACTTGAAAAATGATAATAGGTATATTTACTGTGATGTAGGAATACCATATTTTTTATTTATAACTGAAGCCCGGACTCGGGCTGCGAAGTATCTACCCAAAATTTAGTGTTTTAAGATTTTAATAATAACTCGATAGATACCACATTAGGCATCAATTAGCTTAACCTACAAAGAGCAAGTAGGTTACGTTTAAGTTAAATATTCATTCCAAATTTGAAAAATAAAAAAACAGTAGATAATTGTTCGCGTTAACAAATCTGTTAGGTATAATTAATTGAAATGAAACCACTTTTTGACGAATTCTAAAACATAACATAACATAAACTCACGCCTGTATTCCCCGAAGGGGTAGGCAGAGGTGCTAGCACCCACATTTCACCAGTTTATGTTCAGGTCCCAATGTAATAGGTGGCGAGCCTATTGCCATTAACCGGGCACTTATAAACCTGCGATAAATACACACATAACTTCGAAAAGCATCGGAAGGTCATTAGTGTGTGTCATGGTAAACCTGGGATCGTACCGTACCTCGTCTCAGCAGTCCATTACCCATACCACTAGGCTACCGCAGATTATATGTTATAATTAAGTAATTGAAATAAAACCATTTTTGACGAATTCAATCGCGATTTATTGTATGAAACATGTCTGCGCTCTCACCATAGTCACCATACGAAGTAATTTCACTTTTACCTCATTTATCAATTGAGTCGATACATACACGCGTACTTAGCCGCTAACACGTTACACAATATACCATTACATAAAATATTATCACGTGAACAAGTATATAACCGAGCAGCAAATCAGTGAACTGTTACAGGTTATTTCATGATATGAGCAACATATGCTTATTTAATAACTCGTAAACTTAAACTAAAAGTAGGTACGTTGTTACTTTAAATTTTAATAACAAACAAATATTCCATAACAGGCTATCTAGATACAAAGTAAACTAGACAAACCTAAAATGCGGATAAACATACTTAAGTACTATGATTATGCATAGAAACACCCAGGATGATACAAAGATCCATATGAATGCATATAAATAATCACAATGAGCTGGAATCGAACACGCACCCTCTATGAGCAGTTGCTTGCTCTACGGTTGCGCCACAGAGGCCGCCAAACACACCTTATACACTGGATATAACAATTATCATCATCAGTATCCAAGCACCAATTGCGTCAGAAGTACTGCAAAGTCCGGGGTCTGCTGTCCTACTACTTCTTTCCTCATGGATTGGTTATTACTACTACTACTGCCAGTGGGGACGCCCCGTTTGACCGGTCGAGCAGCCCTTCTATATGGGGCCATTTCACCCAATTACCCTATAACGACTGCCATTTATGTTCATATGGCAACCGGGACCGACAGCTTAACGTGCTCTCCGAGGCATGACCAGACCATTGCAAATACATACATAGGTACAATACATATTCATGCATATAAATATTTGCACTGAGCGGGGATTGAATCCGCGCCGGTGCGCCGGCCGGCCGGCCTCCTGCGTAGTGGCCGCGTTCAATACCGCCATACCTCGGAGGCTGTCATGTTGTTATGCTGTTATGTATTGGTTACTCTGACCAGACTCTGCAGTTACCCCCAGAAATGAGGCCCTAAACGCAGTAACTGCCGTAAAAGGCTTTTAGGGGGCAACTGCAGAGTCTGATTCTCAACCCCGAGAGGAATGCCTGCTCCCGAGCCTCATCGGTCATTCAGCAGGTATACCGGCATGAATTTGGCTTGGGCCCCGGACACCTAATTGGGTTCTATACAGTATATACCCATATACCTACTATAATATTACTACAGTATTTAATGTACAAAGTCTCAAAATGATCGTAAATTTATTGATTTAAATTTGATTTTTGTCCGAAATAAATGTGTGTACCAAATATCATAACAATCGGTCAACAAGAAGGGGAAAAAGCCAAGGGAATAAGATAATTTCAAGCACTTTGTTTATCAAGATCAATCTTATACTAATTGTATAAGTATTAACAGTTTATCTAAGAAGGAGGCAAACTTTTAAACTACTTCGCAACAGATTATGGGATTAAACGACCGTAGAAGACGACAAAGTTGTTTATAACTTCATAGTTTGTAATCTATTTGGATTTCAAAGTAATCAACTAAATTTAATTCATCAACACTTAGTAAAATACTTACTATAAACATAAAGGTTTACAATAAACATTATCGAAATTCGCAGTACTAGCGTCCGTATCTATAAAAATTCAGGTCACGGAAGCTTCCAAAATTTTGTGTTAAACTTATTCATACTTTCAAGTCCACGTACCATTGAACATGCAATTATTGTTTGTTCACAGGCTCAGAATAACAACGACTCTCAAATCTCAATTGTGTATTCACCAACATAAACCGCATTTATGCAAAAAACCATCTTGTATACCGTCTAATTGCCTTTCGGTTCGGTTCCTTTTGTGTTGTTAATCAACGCACAGCGATTGTTCCAAATCCATTGTCCTCTGATGTTTGCCGGACCTCGGACTTGATTACACGATTTTCGCCAAGAGACAACGTCAGGAAAATTTGTAATAAGGGACAGTAATGAACTGTGTGTCAAGTAGTATTTTCTTTAATAAACAATGGTTTCTGTGTATACTGTCTGGGTATTCAAATGTAAATGTGTCAATTTGGAATTTGGATATCCGAATGGGTTAACGAATTCTATAAGGTATAAGCTATCTACAAAAGTTAGTGGTTAGGTTGTGGTATTATATCAATATAATTCAAGAGACAGAAAGTACATTCCTGTACACTCAGTGCACATTCAACTGCTACACTGCTTATAGGCGAAAGGATAGACCAGGCAACTTCTTACCTAGTAGTCTATCCATCAGTTGGTATAGATGAAAGTCATGGTTAAAAAAACCTATTCATTAATTACATATTTACGCTTATTTTCGGTATTAATTATGTTTAGGTGGAGGTTTGTTAATTGCTAATAATATATAACTATTAAAGGAATATGAGGCGTCATATATATTACTTGTAATTAGGGCAAACGTAGGGAGCTCAAAGTGTCAAGCCAAGTTGGGTTTGTTAGCGAACCCCATGCGGTTGTATGTGGCTTATAGATATACGATAATATCTCCTTACGAAACGACGTGAAGGGAAACTAACTAAGGATGAAATTGATATTCAATTCTATTACTGCAGAAAACGAAACTAAAAGTCATCAGTTTTTATAGGGAATTTAGGGATCAAATTCAGTAACTTATCATATACCAATAAAATAACTAAAAAAAGTAATTTTATAATAAGAATCGCTAATATAAAATAATCCATATATATTTTTAAGCATTATATTTAGTTTTGTTATATTTTCAAAAAAAAATCTTATTAGTTAAATCGTTCCATACAATTTTCACCACACTGATGAAAATACATAAATCACAGCAATTCAATTCGGATTACGTTAATTGGTTTCTCACGAAATGTCAACGGCTTTTTTTAATACCCTGGGGAAAATAAAATCAAGGGACGGCCCGTTTCCACGTGGCTAAAGAGGCTTGTTTATTGTTGAATTACGTTTTATGTCGGCGAAAACATTGATTAAGTACAACATCAGCGTTATATACCAGAGTGATAAATGTTTGTACCAAGCCGACGCGAAATTTTCTTTATGGTGATGGTGACGTTCTTCTTGTAGTGGTGTAGAAAAAAGTAACCAAACATATTATAGTGTAACAGCCATTATGAAGGGGCAAAATGTTATTTTATTTGTACTATTTTCTGTAAGAGACATTGAACAGTGTTTCCGTCCCCGGACAACGGTTGGCGGTCCACAACTGTGCGTTTTTCGAGAAACTGTGGAATGAACTGTCGCCAGCGGTATTTCCGCACCAATACGACTTTCAAACCTTCAAGAAAAGAGCGTACTCTCTATTGAAAGGAAGTCAACATACTTGTGACTCTGAATCGTCTCAGACGTCGATATGCAAAGATTAGTCGTCCTATTAAGCAAGTTCTGAAATTTATTTACGTTCTGAAATTTTAGCCTGTACTTAAGTCGTCTAACATAACTTTAGAAAAGTATCAAATATATAGGGAAAAATAATCTTCTCGGGCGGGACTCGAACTTAGAAAAGTATTTACTTTTCTGACATGAATATTCTTTAGCAGAATCTACGTATTTACACTGTCCAGTGCTCCAACCTCGCATGTGAATAACACAAAATAAAACCGTAACTGAATAAGCTGATGTATTTTAAATGAATCCAATTTCGTTCCCTCATACAATCTATCTTTTCATTATTTTTATTGGAATTGTTTTTTGTTTCAGGCATTGCAGAATGGTGCATGTGTAATTAACAAAATATAAGTGGTGTATACGAATGATTGTTTGATAATAAAAGAAAATGTACGTGAATATGTTTTATAAAAGAACGATGTTTATCGCAACAATCTTAGTGGTAGTGAGTGCAGTGGGGGCAAATGGGAACTCTTCGAATGTGTTGGGTGGTAGTTCTCGTATGGCGTGGATGAAGTCACTGCTGGATCACCATCAGTGGATGGAGTTCCTCAACAACGGCACCATGTCTTTGTCGCAGGAATGCGAAAAAGACCTAAAGGCTTATCTGAAAGGTCTTTCTGATGGACAACTTTGGGCTTCGAAAAGTAAGTTTTTCACTGCTTCTACTTAATAGTTTCTATTAAGTATTAGAATAAATGAGTAAGAATAATACATGTTATTGCATATAAATCCATACTATACTAATCCGTACTAATATTATAAATGCGAAAGTAACTCTGTCTATCTGTCTGTCTGTCTGTATGTTACGCTTTCACGCCAACCATGGAACCGATTTTGATGGAGTTTGGTATAGGGGTAGATTAGAACATGAGAAAGGACATAGGCTATGTTTGGTCGCGATAACCGACATCCACGCGGGCGTAGCCGCGGGCAAAAGCTAGTGATAAATACCGGACTTAAATAGGCACTACACGAAAGATCCGTTGCTCCATCGCTAATCGATTTATATATCACTAGCTTTTGCTCGCGGCTCCACCCGCGTGTAGATCGGTTATCGCAACCAAATATGTTTGATGTGCCTATGTCCTTTCTCAAGATCTAATCTACTCACTTTATCTCATAAACCAATTTTCATCAAAATTGGTTCTGTGGTTTAGGCGTGAAAGCGTAAGATACAGACACACAAACAGAAAGACAGAGTTACTTTCGCATTTACAATATTAAGTATGGATAACTTTACTGACGTTTAACCGAAAATTCGCGGCAGCATTTACGTCGTGTGTAACGCGTCCTTTTGGGTGAAAGTATCAGGTGATTAATAAACGCAGTACAAGAAATGTCATTCGATAGTTACGATAATATGAAAGCTTTCCACTGAGTAAACATTAGCACAGAATCTGTTTAAAGAAATTACATTATTAATGTAAATGACTGCTGTTTACCTGTTTTATAATCGTTACGGTATTCTTGCGGCTGACGCAACTTACGTAAGTGCGGTAAGATAAGAGTTGGAAAGAAAGCAAGTGGCCGGCGCGGTGGGTCGCCTAGTACGGCAATCTGCTCCAAGTAGGTCGTCAGCCGATGCACGGTAGGTACAGTCACTATCAGATCGATTTTGATGAACAAAGTGCTCAAAATGATCTTAACTCCTTGGTTTTCAAATTTATTTTAATCGATTTTTTTTCCTGATTTATTTATTTCAAATTTCAAATTTCTCCATTTATCATATAGAATACTATACAATTATGAATATAATATTACCTACTTTTGCATACAGCAATAAACATTATGATTAATTTCAAACCCTTGCTGCCAATATTATACATGCTTAGTAATACCTCAAATGTAAAGGCATTATCTATGTTCGATTAAAATTAAGTACAAAGGATAAAGGAAAATGTTGAAATCTGCATAAGACAGTTTCCATATCACATAGGAGATACATAGGACATATCTATTAAACAACAAGTGCTAGGTTCCCCTCTTTAGGCTATTTGACTATTTTTTTTTTACTTTCGAAAAATGACCACTTGCTTATAATATAATGAACTGTAAAAGAGAAATTTTCGTAACACAAATAGTTTTCAAGATTATATAATTTTGAAAAATTCAATTTATCGTGTCGCCCGAAAACGCTCCTTACAAAATCGTACGAAACTGTGACGTCACGCTTCTGTAGCGCGCAGTGCAAATGTATGGAGTGCAAGAGAATATCGCATTTATCTTGGTCTACGTTGCGTTTACACGTATATAGTTCATAATCAAAGTTATTTAAAATTCAATCAGGAATCTAAAAAGTTATGTATTTGAATTGAATTTGATTGTTTATATTTTGACTTTTTTGGGAATTTCAACTAATGAAAAGTCATAGTTTCAGTTTAGATATGCAATATTTTATTTTGCAAGGCATATTTTTTCAGAACAAGCTATCATATTAAGTATTGGGAAGAATCGACGACTTACTCAAATACCCTATTGCTCTGAAATTTGATAAACACCTTTAGGTCGGAGAATAATACCTACAATTTAAATCAATAAAACTCTTTGATTTGCTCATAATACCTTAGTTATAAGATCATTTTTAGACTTTGTAGTCAAGATATTTCTGAAGTTGACTGTACTTGACTGGTTGCTTGAGAACGGTAATAGCTCGGGTTTACCCATGTATGAGATGTCGAAAATGAAATTACGAGATTGTTGTCATAATTATAATGTAACCTGCCTGTTTAAAATGATCGTTGGATGTTGTACGATATTTTAAAATATCGTATGTTACTGATTATACTACTAATGTGGTAAACAAACACGAGCCCTGTGATGGTAAGCGGTCACCGATAACCATAAACACTACCAATATCAGCGATCTGTCATGCCATCTGATCTTCACTACTTCAGTCTTATCAAAGAAGCTCTAGGAAAAATAACTTACCGAAAAAAAAACGCATTAAAATACAAAGGTTATGAAAGTTATGCTATAGAATGAATAGAAAACTGCTACACTTATGTTTGTTTTTTTTTTATAAATATTTTACAACATTCTACTCAACGCTATCTAGACCAATGGTAAGCATAGCTTAACTAGCTTGTGTTATGATTGTTATGAAATCTTGAAGGCGGATAAACATACTTTGATACCTTTTTTTTGTAAATACATATCTAAATTCAGTCCAGTTAAGTTCAAATGTTTAAATTTTAGTAGCATAGTATAGATAGTAGTAATAATTTTAGAATCTGTGCCAGCTTTAGCTTGGAAACTTTCCGAGCCGTATTGCAGATTACGTCAGTATGTAGTTAGGAGTATTTGCTTCCATCTGAAACCGTTATCGTATGACCTTAGTAGATAGATCCGTGACTTCTGTGACCAAATCTAATGACACCAATATTTCTTAACCATTCTGACTGCCTGGTCAATAAATGGATACACTTAAGCAAAATTATTACCGTAGTAGAAATGTTTTAAGATATAAGCAGGGTGAAGCGCAGAGTCACGGAATGGCTTCATACACTAAACTATACTGACACAGAATCACTGCTCAATCCTCTTATTTAAACATACACACACTCACACTCACACTCACACTCACACGCCCACACACCCACACTTTAATACAAATACACATACATATTCCTCTCCCCCACACACATACAACTCCCCACTAGAAAACCTAACATACCTACCCTAACCATACCCATACCTAGCATAATTAAAAAATTTCTACATAAGTCACACAAATTTTTGGTACAAATAATTATACATATATAGTAGTAACGATGTAAAACCATCGCACTTAACAACACATTCACGGAGGATCACTGGCTCCCATAATACAGGAATACCTAGTATGGGAGACAGGGGCTATATTGTAAGAGACAAAAACCTCAGTGCATGAAGATTACCTTATTGTATAGTAGCTTAAGTTTTAATGAATTTGTATTTGTATTTGTATTTGTATTTGTAATAAAAACATTTGTAATTTGTAATAAAGATTGCATAATAAACTTCTCCATTTCATTAGGAGAGTGATAGATAGGTAGGTACAATATTATATGTATATTGGGATAGATTTTATCGATAGCCTTGTAACTTGAAAGCACCTGTATTAAGGTATATACGGCACGGATGCCAGCCAGCAATGGAGGACTGGTTGTCTCAAGTTTGATGACCTTGATAAAAACTTTTTCACTAGGATTTAATGAGTGCATTCTTGTATAGGATGGGAAGGACAGTTGCGCTCAAATGTTGCTAACCACTAACTTTACACACAATCATTACATTGAAGTTAATCAGTAAAAATATTGAAATATGTTTTGTGAATTATTCAAAGAGCAAATTAAACTATTTATAACTAGCTTTCGCCCGCGGCTCCGCCCGCGTAGATGTCGGTTATCGCGACAAACCTTTCTCATGGTCTAATCTACTCCTATACCAAAGTTCATCAAACGATCATTATACCCCGTCCATCATATTATTGTATTTTAGACAGATGAAAGTAGTGATTGCAAGAAAATTTAAAATATCGACAAAGTTAAAAACCTCGATAAAAAAAATCGATATATGAAAATATTATGATAAATGTTATAAATGATTTCATGTGGAACTATAATCTATTATCATTCTAAACATAATAATAAAGTAGTACTTAGATATTTCGTGTCTGTACAGTTTACAAATGTAATAGAAAACGATTGTGGGCTATAACGCATACGCTAATCTCCAAAACAAAACAACTGACTTCTAGAAAAATATTCCAACATGCTGATTTCCTGGTATTTATTGAAGAGTTCCGTGGCCTGTCTCTGAAATCCATCATCAGATCTTTATGAAATTTAAATGGGACCATTTTGGAATAAACCTCTTTCAAACAAAAAAAGAATTTTGACAATCCGTCTACAAATGACGGAGTTGCAAAAAACATCTATCCGTAAAAATCATACAAATATAAATAATTATAAACATCCGAATTGTTGCTTAGAAATCGGTTAAAAATCACCAGTTATGTAATATTTAAAAAAATATATTTTCTGTAGTCGATATCAATTGTGACATTTTAAAGTTATTATAATAAAAACACAGTCGATTGACTAACTACATCCCTAAAATTGCTTTCTGGCTGACGTGACGATGTCAATGAAGAATGGCGCATTGGCGCCTAATTTTTGTTAGGATTTTCAGGTGTTGACGCTAGAACAAAGTTATACAGACCACTGTCAGTGAGCTGTCTAAAATACAATAATATAATGGACGGAGTATAATTGGCCTCAAACCCTCAAGTGCTAAACCTTCGTCGAAGCGAGGCTCTATTTCTGCGTCGCAAGAACAGTCATTCTTAAAAAAAGACTTTAAATAAAATCTCTGAGATTGATTCTTTTTTAAATCTAATAATGACCCAGCTGCATTGCAACGACACAACGCAAACCCAGAAACGGAGAGTCACCCTTAGCCAGTGTAATGTCGTGTTTTAAACTATCGTAAGCGACGACAAACTCCGAGTTTAACTTTCCGTGAACGTACAAACTTTTCATTTCCCCTATCCAATAGATTATTACAACGAGTTGTGCGATATCTTTTCCCGCTCAGCTATTACCAGTTTCTCTCCGTCAGTCGTAAATATCCTCAGCCTCTTGAATCTTTACTCATTCCTGAACGTGACTGAAATGAGAATCATACGATTGCGTCACTTTTGATTTGAAAAACTATAATACGCTCTTCTTGCTGAATGGGACGTTCCGCAAATTCACACAGTCTGTCAGAATATATACCTACCTCATTTTGTTCAAGAGTACAGAAGATCGGTAGTAACAAAACAGAATTTCCTGACTTCAAGCTATTTCTTTATTTACTTATTTAAACTTCTTGCACAAGTACAAAATAAATGTACAAAGGCGGACTTAATGCTATGGGCATTTTCTACCAGTCAACCTTAGGGTGATGCAGGGATATTTATGTCCAAGGTAGATGCACGAAGTATTGTGGTGATATTTTGACCTAGCTAGTTGATTTACCAGAGTACATATTTGTTGTAGTTCCTTAGGCACTAGTTACCATTTATCTTCAGGTCAGGCAGTGTCCTTGTTTATTTCTAAGCAGTTATGGAAAAAATAAAGTGAGTATGACATGTATCTACACAATACGGTCTTTAGGATAAAATAGATAAATTGATCTATTTTGTTACAATATCACTAACATCAGAAACGCTCAGGTAGGTACCTAGTTCAGGTGGTTCTTTATTAACCTATACAGAAATTCCTTTTCTGAGGCGTCTCACCGTTGGTTGATAGCTATTACTATCCCATGGGGACAATTGGGATATTTTTCAAATGAATTCCCAGTTCCCCCTTGTAGGGGAGAATTCGGTGTGGTAGGTATAGCGGGAATATCTCAATATTTATCTTGTATCTCGAATGTAATAGAGCAAATAAACTTTGTTTCACGGAATCATTCATCAGCTGTCGAAACGTGATTACCTACAACGGTTTCTTCGGACTTGTTGGAATGTTTTTCTTATTACAGTCGTTATTATAGCAATGATCTTCATCTATCGTTGGGTATTTCTTCATTCACGTGCTTTCGTATCCATAAATATAAGCAATTTATTTAGTTTAAACACTGATTCGTTGAAAGTCACATTTTTTAATATTCTTTGTACAAGACATTTTAGAAATTCATCCCCTAAATCATGACTATAATACATAATATAAATGTAAATGTGTAGGTACTTACGTGTGTTCATTAAATAAATATACCTAATTGTTGTGTGCAAGTGCAAGTGACAGGTAGTATAATTATGAGAATGTTTCTCATCATTGTATTAGCGCAGCTACGAGTAGAAACATACTTACGTGCCCAATTAGATGCGCTATGCCCATATCTACTCGTAACTCAATAACACAAAACTCCTAACTACTTGTTAATATACAAGTGTTATAAATTTTTGCTCTGGTTCCAGATTGGCTTGCACAGCAAGCTATAAATTATGTTGTACGAGCTCCCCAACAAAGTAGGCGAGCATTGGGGCATATATCTAATAATTCACTCAATGTCCTCAAGATGCTATGCTGTGGTTCCAGTCAATAGTGTAGATATTTTTGTGGCACACAATGGTAGAAAGTCGTTTGATCGCGTAGTCGCCATGTTGGATGTACTGCAGAGCCAGGGCAGGCACTAAACGAGGCAAGTGACCACCCTGAAGCTATTGTTGTATTGTACTCGTAGAGCATTCGGAGTCATTTGGTTTTAGTTCATTACTTTTGCGCAAAAATCTGTGGATATTATTACGAGTATATATCCGTATCTATTCTGTGCCTATATTGGCGCTTCAATTATTTCTGACTCTGGACTCTGGAACTATTATTGTTATATTGAGGCGTATGTGAGGTGAAAAAAAAATAGGGATATGATAGATTCTGTTAATAATGTAGAGAGGGTTATGTCTCGTTTTCTTTAATTTTCCAAGCTATTGAAATAAAATATTTGAATCGAAAACATCGGATTGGGCTTTGCCCCTGTAAGGAAGAGATCGCGGGTTCGAGTCCCGCCCAAGAAGATTCACTTTTTCCGATGTTTTCATTGTATAGTAAACATACATAAATGCTTTAAAAAATAATTCAAAAATATTTAAATTACTATAAATGTAATTTGTTTCGTCTAATCCACCTGTATGCCTGGATGAATTGACGTTAGATTAAGATGTTATAAATTAGTCATTAGAGTGGAGGACACCTTAGCTTAGTAGTTAGCTGCACGTACGAGTTAAATACCTTACTGAATGAATATTACGACTGATGATGTGTTACATTTATTAACAACTAAGTGCACAGCTTCTTATGCAATAAAATGATTTAATTTATTACTATTTATATTTAAATATTCAATTAGGTATTCGCAACCGTACACAGTGGGTATTTTATTTTGTAAACAAAAATGCACAGTAAATTTTGATGGTGCATCATAATTTACACCGTTATATATTGTGTCACCATTGATATATAAGAACAATATATATAATGGATGAACCAGTCGAATATTCTGGCACTGCGCTACACAGGATCACTTATAATTAAGGGAAGTGAAAATTGCTCCCTTGGGAGGTAAACTCGTTAACCAGTAAAGGACTGATTGCCAAAAAGGTTAACAAATTCTCTGAGTAATCAGCACCGATGTGTAGCCACGCTTATTCAACTTGCCACAAGCTGCCCAGCGGATTGTGTACTTTTCATTATCCTTGTGATACATTTTTTGTCAGAAGCTAGGTATAATTTAAAAAGTTAATGTACTGTGTCCTCGGAGTGGCGCGTTAGTCTCTTGAAGAGATAACGACTGGCCTCGAGGGGTTTATGAGGGTATTATTTATGCTTTAAAATAAATATTGCAGTCTCGATTATTCTTTCTTTTAGTAATGCTGAAAAGTACTCTCCATGCACAACCTATTAGTATAATTGAATGAATATTTAATCCTATTTAGAATTCTGGACGTGACTAGTCTACCAATTTCTATTACTTTTTTTTGCAAACCCTATTTAGTGGTTCTAATTAGTATTGTTGCTGGTATTCATAATAGTAAAATAACGTAAACGTGGGAGATATTTCCTCAGATCTCCCAATTTTAAAGGGATAGGAAACCGGACCCCGGGTTCCGTGGTGAATCCAAGAATGTAACCTCAATTACCACGAAGATGATGACTTTTGCTCAAACATACGCAAAATTGACTCTGAACAAGACCTTTCTTACAAATAAAAGACAAAAGAAATTGCGACCATATCGCGAACAAACACTGCAAACGTGAAACGGTACGATATTACGTCTGTCGTGACGTGTCACGACCTTTTACCGTGGCGTCGATAATTACCTCCTTATTGTGTACCATTGATTATGAGTATATCCATAGCCATATCTTTGAATAATTATACAGCATATAGTTAAAATCAGCGATGACCAATCTCATATATTCTGTGCCAACAGCCAGCGATGACAGTAAATGATATGCAAATTAATATTTTTTCTGGTTGCTGATTGACATCATCACTTTCTCTACAATATTGCATCATGATGGATCATTTTTACAATGTTCCACGCTTTCTCGCTTTTATTGAAGCATGAATTGATGGGATTCTGTAAGTTATAACTATCTGTTTGCTTTATGTCCCCTTTAACAATAGACTTGTCATAGAGCGAAGGTATTTTAACCATATTTATTATAAGGGGCCCTATTTAGTAAAATTGCGTTAGATTATTAAGTTCAAAATTAAAAATACAATAAAATCGTGATTGATTCCTGACGTAGATTTAAAACCTCATGAGTCTATCTTTATTAAGAGTGTGCATTTCTACGTAATCGAATTGATTTCACGCGTTTAGTTACGCGAGAAAACGTACCGATACTGAATCGGGTTCCTTTTTTTTTTTTTTTTTTTTCCCGTGCGGAAATCCCCTCGGATACCCCCCTGCCGGAGCCGGAAGGGGAGGTTATGTCGGACTCGAACCGACTAAAACCGCACGCCGACTGTGGGTCGTGGTGCTAGGCCGGAGGTGAGGTTGTCACCGACATATCCCTCGCACCCCGGCGAACCCAGGGCCATCACTTATGGTTTAGCCCTCCTCGGGAGGGGGGACACCGTTGTCCCCGACTCGCCCCCGGAATGGGGAGGCGCGCTTCTCAGCGCGCCGTCGCCGTGGCCTGCTTCTGCTGGGGTGACAGGCGGCTTCACCCGTCACCCCCAGGCCCACGCTCATGAGGGACGGAGGTCAGTCAGTGCCCTCCGACGCCCGAGTTGCCTGTGCGCGCGGGCAGCGCGGTTCGCGAGTCTCGCTCGCTCGCGCTGCCTCTCCCGTTCCGCCGTCTCCTTCACGACCATTACCTGCTCGCTGAAGGAGACGCCGGCCGCCCACGCGACTGAATCGGGTCCCAGCAGTGTTGAGGATAAATACTCGGGCTATTAAATGATTTTATTTAGTTATTAGCATCATTATCAGTACGAGTAGCTAGTTCCCACCGAGACGGTTCCGGCGAGATGCTTTTTTCGGATATAGAGCGGTGAGAGCAAGGTCTCGAGTCTTGGTTATTTCATTATTATTTACGGCTCAGTTGAAGAATGACCAACTTATATAATAACGTTTTAGAATTATTCATTACGTTCTAATTAAGTACTTATCACTGCGTAAGTTATAGTTACCATAATTTTCAATGGCCAGATCAGGATTGCCTGAAACGTGCTTTTCTCTCGAAGTTGGATGGTAACTATAACCAAACCAAGCCAAGATCAGCCAAACCAATTACAGAAAGTAGAAGGACTTCAAAAAGATTTTTTTACCGAGATATCTAGGTACTGTAGATCTGTCACGCTAGGAAAATAAATCGTAGGTGTTTCTACATATTTTTTTTTCAAAAAGATCGTCCATCAGTACTCAAATTAAGATCACATAATTATTTAGTTTTTGAGATTCAAACACGTAATATTCTCGTTATATCCAGACTAAGTAAGGAAGGTGAAACGGGTATGTTTGCTTTTCCACTGCATAACCATTATTTTTTAATAATTCGTATACCCACAAAGGATAAAGGTCAGATATCATCCGTACAATAGGTACCCACCGCTACAAAATAATTTGTCATGTTGTAATACTGAGCTTTAAGGATTTTATACAGTCAATCCGGTTTCAGTCGGATAATCCAGGATTCTGTGAAATGTCAAAATGAATTTATTACAACACAACTCTTTCTATTATTAATTGATATTGTTTCGGCTATGGTAAACAAAAGACTCTTTTTAAAAAAGTCAATAATTACGAATCATAATCGTCGAAAAGCTATGAAAAATTATTTCTGGCCATATTATTTCTTTCAACTTTGAATAACTTCTTTAATGATTCTTTTTTTACTAGCTGAATGTATTGCCAAAATACTTGAAAAGTTTTCATTTAAAATGAAAAACATAAACCAGTCAAGGCTTGTCTAAAAAAAGAACAACTGCGTTCCAAATAGTTCCATTCCAAAAGCGAATTTAAATTTACATTTCAAAATTTCTGCCTCCAATGTAATACGCAGGTGTCTTTGAATAAAAGGAAAGGGGAAATCTATTACGGAGCATTATAAACAGTGGAGAAGGATTTCAGGCAAGTGGTCCGGGTAAATGATGCTAAATGAGTGTGCTTAAATAAATGAATAGGCTAGGCAATGGTACGCGATCAAGCGGAGAAATGTGCAGCTAACTCGAAAGAGCGCTTTAATGCTTGGTTTTGTTATTGTGGTATGTTTCTGTCAGCCGTCTCATTTATTTCAGTGTTGTTCGTGTACAGTAGGTATAATTACGATACAGTTAGGACTAAAAATAATCTTGCTAGCAGCTTTAAAGAATGTTCTGCTGACTATTGCCAGAAACAGTCCATCCATTGCTGGATATAAATACGTATTGAACCTTTTAGAAGTCTGTTCCGACAATGACTAAATCTACCTCTCCATAAATAATTCAGAGACAGCAATTACCCGGAACAAAATATATTTTTTAATATACTAAAATGTCAACGGAAAATACCGAAGTCTTCTAAAGATTTATGAAGCCTCCGGATTTGTTTATTTGGAAAGACATGCGACATAAATATGATTACATTATTTGAAGAAAATAAACCGAAATAGATTTTCGAACATTCCGTTCCATAAATCATGAGTAGACTTATCGTGAAGTTACCCCGTACCACCTGTAACTCCACTCACGTTATTTTTCTGGAAAGTTCGTTTTGACAAATAGCTTGACTGTTTTCTTTCACTTTAAAATGTTTACGTGCGATTGTGATCTTAAAGTCGATTTATGGTGAGCTAAAAGTAGGCTCAGAAATGAGGTTACAGATACCATTAATGTTACTATGGCGGCCTTTAGCTTCAGCCTGACGTCATTAGATGCTTTTTCACGTCCCGCTTAGTCCTTTGAGGACTCAAGACTGTAGGAAGAATGAAAGAAGAACGTGAACTCGTTATTGGAATTTCCAGTGAGGAAATTCTACGAAGTAGGTTTTTCCCTTTTTAAATGAGGGTGTAAAATATACTACTACTAGTATTTAATTTGTATATAAAAAAATGTCCGAAGTTTTCACGCATTCACTACTTATAGCATATTCTAGCTAGATGGAGATAATAAGATTTTAATCTATACATGGATTATTCATGGATATCTATTACATTGGGACCTAAACATAAACTGGCGAAATGTGGGTGCTAGCACCTCTTCGGGGAATACAGGCGTGAGTTTATGTTATGTTATGTTATGTTATGGATTATTCATTTTAGTATTGTACCTTAGTGAGGGATTGAAAATTTTTACTTTTTTATTCTTTTGCATAAAGTGAAATAAATTCACAGTAATTTCACCTTTACATTCATGATGTGGATTTCATATCTTGACAACCGATTGCCATGGGAATGAAAGACTCTCTGAATTTATATATGGGTCAATTTCCGACGAATGTTAGTTTACTGTTTTGGTTCATGTATTCGAATACTGTGACGGTGTGGTAAGATAATAAAGTGAATTTGAGAGCCATTTGTGAATTTTTAAAGTGGTAGTGGTGAATTTCAAAATGTCTTGCGTTGAAATGCTAATACTACCTACTTATAAATGTTGGTGTTTATACTATTGTAAAAAACCGTTTATTTATTAAAATTAGTTATTTAGCACAAAAATATTTTTCTTAGTGAACATACTCTATACCTTGCGTGGGTGGTGTGCGACTTGTGCGCTAGAAAAAAAATATTTTCTTTCAATGGTTTTTTTACAATTATACTATAAAAGTTTTATTTGTAATTTATAATAATTAATGTAATTAATAAGTTGATTCAATTTTTGATGGTGACTGTACTTAACTTTACTTATCTACAAATACTTGTCATTTGTTTTTTATTTAATAACTAGTCCAATATTCGGTTTCTGTGTACTTCGGTCCTAACGTTCAAGTGAAAACAAAGTTTAATTATCTCGTTCACTTAAGTTAATAAATTCGTTTCAGTGTTTGCTCAAATAATGGCTATATATATTTCGTGACTTTTTAACATACTTTTATTAGTTTCTTCTGTAATTAAGTCACTAACTAGATAATTAACTCACCAACTAAGCGGCTAACTATGAATAGCAAAATTTAACTTAATGTTAATTGTATATCGATTTAAGACTTATAAAAGTAAATGATATGCTGATAACAGTGAATTATTTTGATAATAATATAGTAACTTGATAAAGAAGCCAGAATGCTCATGTTATTTTTCGAGATGGACCTTTTTGGGCCTATTATTATATTTTTATTATTATGACAGCCTCTGCGGCGTGGCGGTAGTGAACGCGACTGCCACGCAGGAGACGCGGGTTCGATTCCCGCTCAGTGCAAATATTTGTATGCATGAATATGGCTATTTGCATTGGTCTGGGTGTTTCTATGTATAATATGTATGAATTTACAAAAAAAAATGTAATTAAGTATGTTTATCTGCATTCTAGATTCCATAACCAAAGTTTACCTTTTCGCATTCTTTTTCACTCTTTGCAACATTTTCACAATTTTGTATTAAAAGTTCCCTGGAAAGCTGCCAGATTAATTGCAGCAGCTTTCCAGGGATTGTTATGTTATGTTATGCTTTTTCTGGGATTCTATCACGATTTATTTATTATTATTTATTATGTCTCAGTGGCGTGGCGGTAGTGCACGCAACTGCCACGCAGGAGACGCTCCCCGCTCAGTGCAAATATTTGTATGCATGAATATGACTATTTGCATTGGACTGGGTGTTTCTATGTATAACATGTATGTATTTACAAAAAAAGTAATAGTAAAAGTATCTAAGTATGTTTATCCACATTCTAGATTCCATAACACAAGCTAATTGAGCTTACCATGGGTCTAAATAGCGTTGTGTAAAATGTTGTGGAATATTTATTATTTATTTATTTATACAAAAAACCGTGGACTCCAGTTGCACAAGCTAAGCTATAACTTTTGTGTATAAAACTTCAGGCACATAGCTTTTTGTATATCCAAAGTACTTGGGTTAAATCTTATTGTCAAATTTTGGTGTTACAGAAAAATATATTCAGTGCTATTCAGTGCTGGAAAGTTTAAGGAATAATAAATCATAGTATTCGTTTTCAGTTTCTCTCTTCCGAAATCAGACAGAGTTACCAAATTGTGTTAACAAATCTGAGAAATTGTAATTAAAACCTTCGCAATTACTCCACCGCAGTTCAATTAAGTTTTAATTAATTTTGTGTTA
This sequence comes from Eilema sororculum, assembly GCA_914829495.1. Lineage (NCBI taxonomy): Eukaryota > Metazoa > Arthropoda > Insecta > Lepidoptera > Erebidae > Eilema > Eilema sororculum. Next base: position 18,315,819 of record OU618534.1, on the reverse strand, counting down.
GTCAAATAACAACACTGGGTTGATTAAACGTGATCAACTTCGCTTATAACAGATTTAGAGCATAATTTTCATACATCAAGTTGACAATGAAACCATTGCATAGTTGAAAGTTTCCCAAATCGATATTTGAAATTTTTTTTTAATGAATTTTACAGCATTAAGTATGTATTCGATCGATATTTAAAAACTTTAGTAACGTATGATGGATTAAGTAAGTATAATGGTTCACAGGAAAGGACTCCTAAATTACGATCATACAAATTATTCAGCACAGTAGTCTCTCTCGACCAATGATTTCACTTAGGACCTTTCACCTTTAAAATACCCATAGTTGACTAGCACTAACAGTGTGCATGTACCAAAACTTCTATACATAACTTCGTGGTCTGCCAGCAAACTCCCAACGGTCGTGTTTGATGTAATTTATTTACCTGTGACCTTTGTCCTGTCGTTTCACAAGTCCTCCAGTCAGCCCCTTCACGGGGCTCACGGCCCATTCGCCTTTACATTACTAGAAAGCGTTGTATTTTAATTTATGTCCGTGGCGTTAGAGTACTGTAGACAGTTATAAAAATAAAGTAGATACTTAATATCGTATGACCATTCTTTTTTTTTTTAGATTTTTTTCTTAATAAATTTAATTTTATTTGACATTCTTGAATTGAATTCAGGGACTTAGGGCTACAAATTAAAAGTTTTGAATGCAACCGTGACGATACACACTATGCTATTATCATAATTTATTATCATAATTTAGACTCTGAAAATAATCTGTAATCGAACCTACTTACAACACTTTGCAAATGACGAGGCGACGCGACGACCCCTTGAACTATTTCTGTATAATGAATTTCTAATACATGAAATATGCAATTTGTAGAAATATAGATGAATCATTCATTGGTTCCAACAGTTCATTAGAAAGTTGGTAGATGGCTCCACCGTCGCCCTTAAAGACGGATATAAAGAGAAGGCTCATTTGAAGTGATAATAGGTGTGGCTCAATAGCTCAGTTGGAAGAGCATTCCCCCTGTAATGGAAAGGACGTGGGTTAAGTCCCACTTGAGCGCTTCTTTTTACCGATGTATTTCGAATAGATGAATTACTTTCATATCCGATATACTTAAGTAGGGGTTCAAACTCACTTCACTTTCTAGCCGGACGTGGCTCTGACTAGACATTCTCATCGGGTTACAGTATTAAATAACAGTTGCTCTTAAAAGGGAGATAGTAAGCAGACCCTAGACAGGTACAACATTTCTTAACTGCGCTGATCTTCTATTGCAATCAATAATGGCGGTTGTACCTAATTATGTGCCGGCCAAGTACGAGACGACCCCTTGAACTATTGCTTAGGTTATGTTATGTAACTTTGGTTTGGCTTCTAATACATAGAACACACTAGCTGGCTATTCTTAGCTTTGCCCGCTTTGCCCGAGTCTTATTTCGAACACCGTGGTAGGGGGTGATGTAATTGACTTTAATGATTCCTGCTCCGCTCGGTAACACCGAGATGTTATATAGTCTATGCCTATAATATACCTGTCAAATAGTGAAAGAATTTTCCCAGTGAATGCAGACATCTATACAAACTCGCAAAATTGAACCACCCTTTTTATAATATTAGTACCTATCTAAACAGACTTTTTTTTTATAAAACAGTTATGATAATATTTTTCTCAACTGTGCTGTTCTTCTATTGTAGGTAATCAATAACGCTGATACTAGTAGGTACCCTTTACAGGCAGTATCAGATTAAACTTGAATCTTGACCAATAAAGTAAGTACTTAAAAAGACCCTAACACTATGGTATTAAGATCTTTTTGAACACCCTGCCAGTCAAGATCGATTTGATGCTGACTGTACCTACCCGATCACCTGCCGACCAAGTACTTACAGTGAAATATAAATAGTTATTACTTTATTATTAATAGTTATTACTGATGTATTGCCGGAGGATATAACGTATTAGGTACTTAGCTACAAAAAGTTAAGTATAATATGTACCTAACGTATATATGCGTTAGGTTTTTCGTAATGGCGCCGGAAACAAAGTAATAACCGGCAACATTATATAAGTTTAGGGTTCGTTTATATGTAATCGAGAGAAGTAAATTGTTTATCGTAATCGTGATAGCAGTACTTGAAGAGATTGGGCAAGTGGGCAATAAACTTATCACGTGACTTGTGACTGGCTAGTTCTTGTGCCGGACTGTAACTAAACTACTGGTATTGGGTTAACTATATATTATAGATGTATCGTAGGTATGCAAGTAAATTTCTATATTTCTATTTTTGAACCCTATTACCATCTATGGGGCCAAAGACACCTCACCTGCTAGCCGTAGAAAGCCGTAGAAGTTAGAAACTTTGGTACAGACTTTTCTCTTGCAGTTATGAGATCAGATGGCACTCACTCTCATAAAATAAAATTATGTTAAGATAAGGAAAGAGTAGGAGAGTAGACTTCGATTTATGAATAAATACATATTATAGAATCCTCATCACTGCAAATATGTATATTTACGTGAAACGGGTTTCTGTAAATGTATTTAAGCCCACTCTCCTATTCTCTAACATGACAGTCAAATTCAAAATTATAAATGTTACATATTAACTCTATTAGCTCAAGTATAAATTTTAATAAAACAGGAACATAATTTAAGCAGAGACATAAAAGTTTAATTAAAATGAACTTAGTAATATAAAGTAATGAAAATAAAAATAAAAATATAAATATTTACATACATAATGCGTCGTGAAATTCCTCCGCATCGTCGCCGACCGGTAACGTACCCAGAAGGCTGGCTGCATTGCCACGTTGAATGGCAAATTATAAATTATAATAAGTAAATTAAAAAAGTCTAGTGATAAGAACAATAACTAACAAATATAACAATGTAATTCTTCACTATTATTTCATAACAAACTTGGTAAAATAACTTATAATAAAGGTAAAACAGTCGTAATTGCTTTAAAAGTCTCAAGAGCTGACGCTGGGGGATTCAGAATAAGAAATTAAAAGAATCTTTATCTTGAAGCAGAGCGAAAAATTTATTTGTGTCATTCTACCTTGGTTTTCTTCGCTTAGTAGACAATTAACAACGAAGTTGCATGAAAAAAGATCAGAAACCGTACTCTTTCAGCATTTTTGTAAAACTAAATGAACCCATTACAAAACCCATGGACTCATTTCCGATTGGAAACGGGCCCATTGATGTCCAAAACACACGTTCAGTTAGAAAGAAAAAATAAAATTAATTTCATAACAAATGAATCTGTTAAATGTACCCTATATACACGCATAACTTCCGAACGACTGCACCAAATTGTATAGATTTTTTATTGTGTTTGTTACTCTTAGGTTACCTACTCTCTACTCTCCTTTTGCGTAGACTATTATATAGCTTGATTTTTAATAGCACTAGGGAAGGTTCATATCTGACGGAACATGCGTCGCGTATTATCGGTCGCGTAACGCCAGAACAGACAAATGTATAGAAAAACACTTGACCGTTCACACTCGACGCACTAACGTAACATCGGTTGAGTGTGAACGGTCAAGTGTTTTTCTATCTTTCAGGTTTGCTATCTTGATTAATAAGATGAAAACGAAGTAATCCTTTGAAATTAGAACTCGTTTTTAGGTGCGGAACCATAATGAAATTGCACTAAACGCGATAACGTGGTAATTCAATTACACATTCAGTCATTAAATTGCACGAGCCATTAAGGCTCTGCGAACATTGGAAATTGCATCCAGATTTATTATTATTGTGAACGTATATTTCAATTAAATGCTTAATTATTCGACACAATTAAATTTTGACACAAATAATAGACTTGAAGCCAAGGGTTCTTTTTTTTTATATATCTAGAACACGTCAATTTGACTTCACCTCGCCTATTGTACTCTAAAGGCAAAGTCTCGGAGAGAGGGTCACCATCGCAAACATGTACCATGTTAACAGTGGTGGCACTCAGCTTGACGGCCTCATTAGATGCCTTCATTAGGTTCTATATAAATAATATAATATTTTGAATGCAACATTACATGTTCAGATAAAAATACCTTGTAGCTGATAGGTGATAGTACCTGGCCATTATGTTGTTTTTAGATTGGGGACATCAACTACAAAGATAATTAACAACAACCGATTGACTGTTGAGGCTCTGTAAAAAGCTATATCCTCCCGGGGTTCAAGTCAGTTGCTCCCATAAAAGTCATATAAGTGAAATCAAAAGGAGGGTGAAGGAGTAAGAGTATACTCAACATTTTGATGATAGTGCGTTTATCCATCAGTACCTAGTGGCTCACCATTTAGTACTAACTATCTTATAATAACTGCCTAAATGGCTAGAGAAAAATGCCAAATAGTTTTGTGAACATTAAAAAGAAATTGACATTTTTAAATTTCGAAAACCTTCAACTATTATAGTAGCATTTCAAGACAGAAAGTTGTATTAGAGATAATAATGGGCGGTATTCCTTTCATAGAGAGATAGCTTTCTTACCAAATTTCACTCGAGTGCGAGGCACACAATCCTCGTTCCATTTGTATATGTCACGTTAGTACCTATCACTTTCTCTCCAACCTTCACCTTTTCGTTATGACCGACGTCGTATATTTTTTACGTCATCTCGTCGTCTGAATTTCGAGCGCTTTTGAGTCATAGGGCCGTTTTCCGTTGGGTTGACCCGGATTAATAGCTTATTGTATGTTAGGTATTACTCACAGCTTTTATTGCGACAACTTTTCGTAATCGCAAAATAGAACAGAAGAAATTTTTTTGTTCTGTTCTGTGGTCAGTATTGAATGACCTAAAATATTTGTAAATAAGGATGTAATTTTAAAACTAGTGATGTGATGCCCGCGTCTTCATCCCCATGAACTAAGATCTGGGCTAAGTTACATTTTATAACGTCAACTAGCTGCAGTAATAATCCAGCCAAAAACGATCCAGCTACTTCAGAGATTCCCTAGAACAGAGATATGTTAGAGATATAGGGATATTTACTATGTTTTGTTAGGAGTTTCCGATATTTCGCTGTTGCAAGCACCATGATCACAGAGGAACATGAACACGATATCTCTAATAGTAATGTCAGTGACCATGATAGTTTAAATGCCAAAAAATACATATAAACAGATCGACAGGCAGACATTTTAAAGGTAGGTTTTTGTTATAGGTAAGTATCGTATGACACATTCATATGTTCAATTTCAAAACTGTTATTTTAATGTAACAAATAGTCATCTAATGATTTAATTAATTGGCTAATTTATTGAATCACACTAAAATTAATGGGTGAGTGGCGTTCCACCCGTTGCGATTCGACCCGTTACCGTCTCCACCTAAATCGTTTTTGCCAGTAGGTACAGTCAGGAACATAGATAATAAATCATTTATTGATGAACTTTTTATTTGAAATAAAAAAACATCTATAAAAAGGTAAATCACAGTACGTGGTGGTGCAGAGCCTTGCTTTGTCTTCTACGATGACAGCACAGAAACTCTCTTAACCAGGCATTGTATGATTTTTCAGTAATATCTACCCAGATGAAAATGCGACTGCATTTCAACGCTTTAGCCATTACGTTACTCGTACGCTCATTATTTAATTTGTGGTCTCTATTCGTTTCTAAAGTAATATTTACAATAAAGTAGATAATTATAGAACATGTGTGTGTACATATATTTATCGAACAAATATCACGTCTATTTGTTTTTGGAATCACTTAAGAGTAAAGCTGTATGAAGTAATCTTACGTAAGTCTGTTTATAAAATATATATTGTCTGTTGCAATAACTGAGTGCAATGATATTATTTCTATACAACATAAATTAATCCCAAGGTTACTTGACACTACATATAATTACGCCTAACGGGTTAGGCAGAGGTGAATTAACTCCCACATTTCACCAATAATTGTATCCGGTCCCACGTAGGTAATAGGAGGTGAACCTATTGCCATGTTCCGGGCACCATTGATATCTATTCATATGCACAATTTCAAAACTGTTGTTTTAACGTAACAAATAGTCAAGACATAAGTCAAAGATATATATGTCGGAGAAGGGACTAGATCATCAGCCTTCTTCGGGATGATCCTACGTATCGTGGGCGATTAGGGTGAAATGCGAACACAAAACCATTGATTGTTGCTTCAAACATTTACTTTTTGTTTAACAATTTTAGCAAACACTCGAGTCTTAAGCTTATTAGAACAAAGATGATGAAACTAAACATAACGTATCTCGAGTAGTTAGTTCGCGCACTCCACAAAGATTACCACCACCTCATCGTACCCCAACTTATTCGTTTTCTCTATAGAAAAGGACTTATCCTCACATTGATCGATCCTTCTTCGATCTCCCATTTTTCTCTGATCTTATTTACAAGCGCGCAAAATCATTATGGCGTCGACCTCACCCCGGAGTTATTCTCTCGGCTCAATATAGTTACGTTTTAGTTATGATAAACAATGTTTTGATGTGATGTTCAAATGCGATAAATGAATTTAAAGTAAATAATGATTTTACAATACCTTTTCATGACAAATTAGTTTACTCATTAGATAATTTCATAAACAAAGTACTTTTATGACTGCGAGTGGTTAGATTCGTTTAGTTATACAAACCAATTGCCATTATGAACCTATGTTAGGAACCTTGCATTTGGATTTGATACATTTTAAGAAATCATATTAAATTATGATCTAAAGGTCTTCAAGTTCGTAGTTTCGTCTCTTCTGTTATAAAGTTGAGTGCGACGCACTCCCTCCGACATATATATATAGCAGCAAAAGGCTAATTGATACACTGTATGATTTTTCAGTAATATCTAACCACATGAAAATGCGACTACATTTCAATGCTTTGGGCATTACATTACGCGTACGCTCACTGAAGCTGAGTCTGGGCTGTATAATCATATCTGTCTGACACTACAATTAAAAGAAATCTTTAGATTTCAGATAATGGGTTTTATTATAGAAATATAGACTAATGTTGTCCGTTGCTCCATCCGTTGGAGTTCAGACCTCCGATACATTTCAAAATTCAGTTTCGATTAATCCCTATTTACCATTTATTACACCTATTTTACATTTACCATTTTTGTCATTTAGGAGATTAGGATTACATCGACAGTGAATTGTGAATAGGTTTTTATTACGAGAAATGAACCTCTGATCTTGTTTCCACCATCCGTGGAAAGAAGAGAAAAGTCTGTCTTATTGTAATAATCTATCTCTGTACCATTTCATGAAATTGGTCATGTGCTTGTCATATATATAATACTGCTTCATTGTGTACAATAAAGGATATTTTATCTTTATCTTGTTGCTTATAGTTGAGAAGTGAAAAAACTCTTACTCGTCATCTTGTCGACTTGCCTTATCTTCTATACGCTCCCGCTACCACCTCGCAGATTTGGTTGAAACCTTTTCGATTTATAAGAACTTAAACCATTATACTAATTCTACGACTAAGTTCTTACTATTGATTTATGTGTAAGCCTAAAATTGAAATAGGAATTATTATTTAGACGTTTATCAAACATGAAAGGCAAGGACAAAAAATGTTCATAGCAACTAACTATAGTTAGAAGGCAAAAAGTGACCGCTCTCTCAATGCCCCAAACTATTACCAAACTTTCCTTTGATTTCCTAACGTATCGAACGACGCACAGCGATTGGTTACGGTTACACTAAAGTTGGCTCAGCGTCACCTCAAAACACAATCAAGATCGTCTTTCATTCTAATATGTGTACATACAAACCGCAAAAGGTTAGACTCATTTGTTACCAAACTATCGGCCAAAGTTTAAAATCATACATTTTTGCTTCCATATCATGTTGTATAAATATCTACATAATCTTATATAAGGCATTGTGGATCTGTACGACAATTTCCTGTTCCATATTAATGTCCACGTCATAATACAGAGATTTGTGTAAATATTACCAAATTTAACTTACTAATTAACACAAATACTTGGGAGCTAGTTTCTAAAACGCTTTTCTCCGATCCTATGATTGCATAATGCTGGAACTAGTTTACCTACCTATGACTATGAAGTTGTGAATGAAATTATAATAGCTGACCTACTTGGGGTACATTTCTTTGAGCTGATCATGTTTGTGAGACATAGCAGTATTACCCGTCGGTGTGTTTGTGCCTCGCTCGCTAACGCCTCATTTTGATGCATTGCCGTGCCGCCGTTCGGTTCCACCTTGCTCCTGCGATTACAATTTCCTTTCATCTTATATCTGAAAGGAAATCTGGTTATATTTTTATGGCAACTCCATCATTTTAAAGGATTTTTTCATAGAAACCAAAAAATTATTGAGATACTGAATCGAAAATTTTATTCATAACGAGCTTTAAGATTCATTAGCGTCATACGTCTGTGGGGAAAGTAATGAGACAATCATTTTAGCTCACTGGGTATAGCAGTCAACATTAAGTGCAATGACATTCAGATAAAAGAAGTTAAGTATCCATTTGTCAATATTCAAAGTTTTAAGTTGGTACTAAGATCTACTCTCTGATTTTACTGAAAAGCAAATTGTGGGAAAAGAAATGATCGCACTAGCAATTTATGAGATGATGGAGGATTCAATCACAAAAGAATTACTAGAAATGTAAGTGGATATAGAAGTAAAGATTATGAAAACGATTTCTCTGATTTCTGTTGTCATTCATCAGGCACCTTTCCAGACTTCATACTGCTACTGAGAATTTATCTACGACTTCACATTTAGTCGCAAATATAAGCACAAACCAAACCAAGATTTGAAAGAGATTCTGAAAAATATTGAATATGTGCGGAACCCCTAATAGATCACCTAGCTGGTGCATGACTTTTTTATATAGGCACGTCAATTTGACTTCACCTCGCCTGATGTTAAGCTAAAGGCAAAATCTCGGAAAGAGGGTCACCATCGTAAACATGTACCATGTTAACAGTAGTGGTACTCAGCTTGACGGCCTCATTAGATGCCTTTTCACGCCCCGCTTTGTAGGAAGAAGGATTGCGTCCATAGTTCACCAGATACTACATTTATTTCTAGGTTACAATAGAAGCAACTCATCTCACGACACGGTTAATGCTTGAATAATGCAAACTGCTTTGCAGCGCCCCCTTCTGTTGTGCCGTAAGCCTTGTGATAAGTATCTCGTCTACGCTTAGGTAAATAAACTTTTATAATCGAGTCTTACATTTTTATTTACCAAATACAAAACTTAAATCGTTTTGTTAAAAATTATCGAAAGTGTATATCTTTATTATTGAAATTTAAAGATATTTGCGTAGCTGCTCATATATCCACCCAGCTCTTAAAGATCATGAGAGTAAATGATAGAGTAAAAATGACTGATTAAAATTATAGGTATAGTTGCCAAATGGTAAATAAAATAATAACCAGAGATAGATATTTTAGAGGCATATTGTGCGATATTAGCTGTCACTGTCACTAAATTTGATATGCGGTAATTCTACTGATGAATGAACAGCTATACGAATGTTACTGAAGTCGCTTGATATTCACATATAATCAATCCGTGCGGTATCATCAGTGACTAATACTACATTAAAATTATACATAACCAGTGGAAAAGTATGTTATTATTAGTGATGCAGCATTCGTTTCACAAAGCAAGCGGAACCGGAACTGAATGGTATTTGTTTCCGCTCTAGCCGCGCAAGATTATGCAAAACACTGCTTTAAAAAAAAAACTATCTTCTTCTCTCGACTGAAGCGTTTGCTTTCAAAGCTTACACTTTGAATACCATATAGTATTTTTGTTAATATTTTATCAGCAAGTGAAGCCGCGAGACAAGCGTTGTTACATATTCACATCGCAAAGCCGAGCGCCTGAAAGAGTCTGAGTTATTCATGTGATGTATATTCTTGTATATTGGGTACATTATTTGGAAACGTCGAACTACTTGGAGCAATATTATTGGTTTTTTTATATCAAATACTGAGATGTTTGACGCAAACTGAGCTTTGGGCACTGTGCTGTATGGTCTTTGTAGCTCAAAAAATAGGTAAGTAACTACAAATCTTCAGATCGAAAATTGTATTTCTGTGCGATCGAGTGGGAAAATTCTGTGACCCTTTGAATTAGTTTAGTGTATAGTATGTAGTGTATAAACAAAGGATAAGTACAGTCTGTTCATAATCTTTATACTGATGGACCTCCAAACAGGAAGAGATTCAATATAGAGCGAATAAGTTATTGAAATGTCGACCCTCAAAAACAGGATCAGCGGTTGTTCATGGTTTTCCTTTATTCACACCTACATTTTACGTCGGTGGTTAAAAACTATGATTCGACATTGTATACCTATTATGATTTCAAATACCTAAATTACTTTCGTCATAAACACATAACTAAATTTTTGTACTTCTTTTGTAGACTCTAAAAGTTGAAAATCTTAGAAACCTATTTTAATTACATTTATCGTATTCGGGTCCCTCCGGAACGGGTGCCTCAGGAACTGGGGCCCTTAAGTACGAACCCGTTTTTGAGGATTATTTGCAACTGATTTATTTAAAATTCGTAATTGGATTATCCGATTATAGATTATAGTTTTTCCTCGAATTCAAACACAGGTTACATCGTTAAACTTTTAAGGGCTGTGGAAGGATTTGAGGAAACCTACCCTCCGGGGGGTGAACGAAACCCTTCCCCTATGCAGCCGGGTTGGGCTGCTAGTTTATTCTGCTGCTGCCCCAATCGCTACTGGATGAATTGCTTTTCCGAAACGGCGGCGTAACCAAAACTGATTTTAATAAATGAAAATATATACTATGAATAAATTGAATACTCTTAATAGAGAGAAAATTATGAAATAGAAATATAATTTGATTATTTTGTAAATGTATTGATTTAGTTATTTATCTGTGTTAAAATATACCGTTTTACTTCGTCGTGTCATTGGCAATACACAGCTATAAAACATATAATGACAATAACGACTAACGATTTGTATCTGAATTACGCAACAAGTTATTTGACTAATAAATCATCATCATCATATAATCACGCCTTTATACCTGGACGGTTAGGCAGAGCTGAACTAACGCCCACATTTCAACAATCATTGTATTCGGTCTCACGATTGTTGACTCGAGCCTTGCATTTAAGGCTGAGTCTGGGCACCTTGTACGACACCGCATGGGGTGGCCTAAATTCTACTCTGCCGGGAACCACGCGACTTAATGAAAGTCTAAGAATAACTTCATTTTCATGAGACCAACTAAAGTATACCTACATACTTTATTTAACTACTACGCTATCAACAACTTTGGGGCCAAGTTAACCTAAACTGATATACAACGGACGAGGATCTGGCTCTGGCGCACTCTTTCTTTTCGTGATTTGGAGGTCACACTACAATTGGTCTCGAAAGGATGAGATACCAATCAAAAGAAAAAAGCAGACGCCGGGCCCCAAAAACAAACTTTGGACGCAACAGGGATTTCGCTATGATGATGACGATGACTTGGCATGGTTGTTGAAGAAGTAAGAAGGAAAAATACAAAAACTTACGGCTATAAAATAGCAGAACAACATTGAAAAATTCCCCTAAAGATAAGCCAAAGTTTTGTGCCTCGTATTTCTGTGTGCCTGAATATCGTCCGTATTCATCGCGAAGTTCAAGATGTTTATCATACTTATCTCGTGACAACACCGCTCAGGGGAATTAGAAAGTACAGAGTTCAACTTGTTAGTTCGACTCCAATATTTCACATTGTAAACGGCATTGAACGTTTAGACAGTGTATTCTCATGGGATCGTCGAATGGAGTAAGTAAATGATAATATTAGGTGTTGTATCTTTAATAACATAGGTATTTTAATATTCGAAACGCATTTTAAATTACTGACAGTAGATAACCAAAAATAGTTTCAAAATGAACAATTGCAAAAATTTCATGTACCTATAGAAGGAAACGAGATCAAACTTAAACAGTTTCCTACTAGCATTTGAAGAGTTCCACTATCATTATCTTAGTTTATGAGATTAGCTTATTGGTGTTAAATTTGGTCGACCAAGTCCAGTCGCGCCCATTGTGTCCCTACATCTGCACAATAAAGCGACTGAAGGAGCAGTTAATGTCACTGAGATTTGGGTTGGACTGGGCGCATCTAATTAATTCCAGCCCCTCTAGACAAGTGGCAATTCACTAACCGGCGTTTGGTAGAATAGAATGACGAATTTGATGTTAATGACATGTGTCAAACGTCAAATCCCATATATTCTTCATTCTAGTCTACCAAACGCTGGCCAGCGAATTGCCACTAGTCTAGACGGGCAGTTCTCAGGACGTATCCGTTGAATCTTGCCATTGATGCGTCGAAGAAGAATAATACTTATGTAATAATTCGGAACATTCGCACACAACTTATTATAGTTGGGTACTCGTACATGTGAGACTAATACAAGCGTGTTAAAAAGAAACTATAACACGTGTGCTGTGATTGTTTAATCTATCGGACTAATTGCGTGCATTAATTAATTACGTGAATTTGTTACCTACATTGTTCGCGAATATTTGCATGCTGTGCGGTAATCAAAGCGGTCCAGTTCACGAACTATCGACATAATACTAGCACGAAAGTAACCAACACGAATTTATTATACACTTGATCTTATTTTGTAAATAATGCATAGGTACAACGTTCATGGATAATCAGATTTCATTGTGGCAAGTGCTATTTAGGATGTCCCAGATCGTTATTGTTTATGAGGGCCAATGCATAGGTTTGTGCCTACTTAGACAGAAGTGGCAAAGTATGGAATTTTGTCAATTAAGTTTTACGATCCAGACACTTCTGTATAGGCTAACTATCAACCTTGGAAGCCTGGTCGAGAAATGTTACCCGGACGACATCGAATCCTTTGTACCAGATTGGTAGAATATTGCAAATGAAATAGAGAGATAATCCTACTTTAATGAGTTTAATGCATGATTGTTCATTTTCTGTCGACTAGCCAATCTATGGACTCTAAGGACCTGACCAATCTAAGAATCTGTGCAATCCACGAATCTGTCAAACGTTTAGCTGGCAAAGCATTTATGTATGCAAATTTAAAAGCCTTTCTTATGCAATACTTCTAAAACAGAGCAGAGAAATATTGTTTAAGTATCATTAGCGGGAAAGAAAAGATCAAGTTAGGTGAACCAAGTATATTGAGAAACCGTGTGCAGCAGTGCAGCTTGTGACATAACGTTTGCTGTGCAGGCGGGCAAGGCAACACAAGCGCTCGCGCAGCGGCCGGCACCGCCACACTCTTGCGCAAAATTCTCATAACGTGTAAATCGCAAATTTCATAAGTAATCCGTGAAAGTTAGCGATTCATTTCACTCACACGCACCGTTGCGGGGTACTGACGTTTCTTGTTAAACAAGCCATGCTTGCGGTGACATAATCTATGTAGATTTAAAACCTGCAACTGGATATACAGGTTTACGTTTGAAGGAAAAGCTTCCTTAGTGATATAGCCATTTTAATAGCAGTTACTCAAAGATTGCGTTGTTAAAATACTCTTATTTGATGTGTAAACAAACATGATATTGTAAACAAACATAACAATAAAATTGTCTTATTGATTGAACTTAACCTATATAATCAGAATATAATGTAGGCACTAACGTCACAGTTTTGATAAAAATGTGTTATAAAAATCAATCAATTACCTGGTCTATTGCAGTGCCTATATGTTTTGTAACATAAAAGGAGTAGATGACTTCATTTATAGCATGTCGAAACTGAAAGCTGCTATAAGAATGTGTATTTTGTGGCAACTTTATATAAATCATTAACTTATGAAAGCCTTTAAGAAAAACGAAGGAATTAATAAGAAGGGCAACGGATTCGGAACACGTTTAGTATTAATTTAGTAACTATAGAACCGTTATTTAAATAATATATGGTATGTACATTATAAGCATATACGTTAATTCAGTGTCCTCGGAATTTCTAGCCCGAAATCATGGATTATTTTGATATCTGATGAAAAATATATTTTGGTACCTTAACCAGTTCGCAATTCTACATAACAAGAAAATATAATCCAATTATTATCAGAGTCGACGGGATATTTACCAGTGAGTGTTTGAGAGTATTATTGGACGTTCATATTTTAAACAATAATATCAATTCAACTTAAAATATAAGTGTATTGATGTTTTTCAATAATTATCACAAGCCACTCCGATTGACCACCACTAAACGTTCATAAAGTGGGTTAAATGAATTGGAAATTCATTACCTTTAATAGATTTAACTTACTGATTGACAGGTTTCAAATAGTGATTAATGTATTATTCCCGTCCGCGATGTCGCCGCATAATATATAGTTACCATGGTGGATATAGATTCCATTATCGAACGTGTGTCGTAAGTGCAGTATTTTTTTGAGATCAAATTTAATCCCAATGCCTTAAAAAGAAAGCAAACAACCGTGATCAAAACTTTTTCATAATCCTGACGCCGTTTGATCAGAAAATTAAAGATAAGCTCAATTACAAAATACAGATACTGATGAACGTAAACTATGAACTCGAAGGGTTAAAATGAACTCTTAAAAACAGCACGGGTTAGTTGAAATATTATATTAGTTTTAGTAAATACTTGAAAACCTGAAAATATGTTATTACGTAACAGGAAAAGTAACAAAACGTTTACACAACCGAGTAAACACTCACGACTCGCTTTCAAAAGTATTTTTAAAATAATTTCGTACCGTTGGTTTTACCTTTTTGCAGTTGTCGACTTCTACCTTTATTGCTCAAAGGTATGCTTGGGGAAACTCGATATTGAGTTATGTTCACCGTTGTAAGAAAACTTTTGTAAAATATACATAACATTTTTAATATATTTTTTCTCGTGTAAAATGAAGAGAATAATTCAGTATTACCTTTCGTTAACTGTAGTGTGGTAGAATTTTCGACTGCTAAGTCAGAGGTTGTGGGTTTTATTCCCGTTCAGTGTAAATATTGGTATGTATGGCTTAGTACATACAGGATGGTGAAATTCTCTATTTCCAGAATTTCTAGTACTTCCCCTCCCGAGGGCATGAAAATCTTCCAGCCTGTACACCTATCTGCATTGGTTTGGGTAGTATATGAAATGTTTCACCCCATTCTATAGATAAATATGTTACAAAATATTTATTAAATTTAACCACAACATGTGAAATTTAGAAACAAATCAAATCATAACATGAAATCATTGTTAAACGATGAAAGACTTTCAAACGCAATATGTCTTTAGAAGTCTACAATAGCACTAAATTGTCAACATGTTGACACAAAGGCGCGTACATCAATCGAACAGGGTATTGCAAACTACGGTCACGTTACAACATATTGACTACACACCAATACACAGCGACTGAATGGTGTAAGCCAGTCGGTCAATTAACAGGAATTTGCCCAACATTGCCCAACATCAAACGTCAATCCTTTGTAATGAAATATTTAATGAAGCTCGAAACTGGAACGGATGTAACGGAAACCACCGATAATAACATTATGACTTTAACAGTCTAGAAATTTTACATGTGTAATGTACAAATGTACCTATGTTCCTAGGTACAGTTAGCGTCAGAAATATCTTGACTACAAAGTCTCAAAATGATCTTAAATCCAAGGTCTTAAAGCCAAGAGAAAATCAAACAGGTTCATTGAATTAAATTGTAGTATTGTCCGAACCAAAGGTTGTACTAAGGACTATTGTCTGTACCAAATCTCATAACAATCTGTCAACAGGAAGAGAGGAAAACCAAGGAACTAAGATCTTTCTTCATCAAGATAGATTTGATGCTGACTGTAGCTATTTAATGTAAATACCGTTTGATCTTACTACTATTACAAACGCCAAAATTTGAATGGATGGATCATTAATTTACCTGCCAAATGGGAAGAACAGATTTGGATGACATTTATTTTAGCACAGAGATAGATAACTAGAAATTGTACAACAAAATACTTAAACATAATAAATATCACATTATTCGTCCCTTATTATGTGACCCTCTTTACTGAACTTCTCATTTAAATTACCATCAGGCGATGTAAACTTATA
Source organism: Eilema sororculum (assembly GCA_914829495.1). NCBI lineage: Eukaryota > Metazoa > Arthropoda > Insecta > Lepidoptera > Erebidae > Eilema > Eilema sororculum. The sequence goes on along the minus strand of OU618534.1, from coordinate 18,299,706 downwards.
TAGACGAGCCCTACGTAAAAATACATATTAGGCATGGCTTCAGTTTCAGTCAGCTCATATAAGTAATTTTTTCTCGATCTCGAAAATTTCGAATCTCGATATTTATGAATATTCAACAAAATAAATTTTACTCACTGATTTTGCTGATTTTACAATAAATGTTATGATTGTATATTAAGAGAATTCGTTTGTAGTCCACCGGCTAGGATAAACGGTGTTCGTTTGGGTTTTATTATCATAAATAAATATTAATGGAATAAATTTCGGCTCTGTAACTTATTATTTATATTAATGGGTTTCTTGGTGTTAAATAAAAGATAATGGACTGTATTGTACGTATTATAATTTCAGAAAAGATTTACAAAGTTATGATGAAGGTTCGTAAAACAGAAAAACTTTAAATTGAGAATTATGTAAAATAGGTACGTGTAACGTGATGACGATAGGCTCATTTCAAGCGACATCTTGGTTTGACAGTGATGTGATTTATAAATATTCAGCAAATCTTTAATTCTAAAACTTATACAACTTTACTTATTAACACGTACCTAAAATCAATAATTATATAAAATTTAAATGTCGTTTTAGGTATTTGTAGTTTCGCAGGCATGAGCGATAAAACACCCTATGATTTGATTTTATTTTGATGATAAATCCAATATGAATAAATCGACTCAATTTTCCTTTGTATTCAGTACCCTGTCCGTAAAATGTACGTACGTATATACGAATACCTACCAACATAGTAACTGTACGAGTATAACATTTCGACAATCGTGTAGGGTGAAATACATGTTCGACTGATAAAAGCTTTCAGAGAGCTCACTTGTAAGTAGAGGATTGTATTACTAAATATAATAAACATACTTCGTATAGGGCACGTGTTTATCTAGTCACTGCCAAAATATCAGACCGGAATCATTATGTGCGTTGACCGGACTCTGAACAATTCACGGAGAAATGAAATGAAGCGCGAAGCGTATTCTTACGTAATACGCGTGAGAAAAATATTCAAGCGAAGCAAGTGCAAAATTGACCGTTAAGTGGAACGTTGTACGGCCGTGACGCGAGCAAGCGCTTTGCGCGGTGACGGTCGACGACACAACAAAAGTCTCATTACCTCTCGCCAAACAATAACAATAAATATCTAACCCAATCCATCTTATATTCAAAGGAGGAAAATATCGCACTGGTGCTTGAAGTCGATTACTAAAAACTAGGCTGTTTAGTCTACCCCAAGGCAATTTAGTGCACATTTTCAGGAAGCAGCAAAACGTAAAAGCGTTTTATTTTTGGGCTTTTTCTAGTTACCGCAAAATGGATTATGCTCAAGTTTTTAAACGGATCTAACTGAAATTTGGCACAGGGATAAATTATAGTCTTTGTTTTTTGCCAATACACTACTTTTATCCTTAAAATAGGTTACCATGGATTATGGGAATAGAAAAATATTCTACACCGGTGGAACTAAGGGCAACAACTAGTTTGAATACAAGTTCATTGACCAAAACCTTCACATTGCTAGCTTTACTTGTAATGCGAATGTAACTGACATTAACAAGGGTTACTGAAATATGTAACCTTTTTTTACACATGTTACGTGTTTTAACCGCCTTTGATTGTCATACGAGTAAATGGACCCACAAAAAGTGTAACCACAGAAAGAGCTTGTGACATTCAAAGAATTTACACATAACTACATCTCATTGCAAATATAAATTTCATGGCTCTTGGAATACTTCAAAGGTTTTCCCAACCCTTTTCGGTATAGCTTGCCTTTAGTAACAATATATTATATCAATGCTTGCAGCCATGGTTTTCTGTTGCTTGACTAATTCAAAGTATCCATGCTCTTAAATTTTTATTATCATTAATTTTTTTAAATTTTTATTAAAATTAATCATTAATGCATGATTTAATATCCAGGTAGTGTTTTGTAGTCGTTCTTCAAACATTATTAGTTCTCTTTTACTGCACCTGTGCTACATTTATAGTACCTTGTGCCGCATGTGCCATAATGTTAGATAATCAAAATTTTAGACGCCATTTCGCTGGCAGTTGGTGCAATGTTCTCTGAGTAGTGCAATATAAAACGGGAAATACTGGCATCATTGCACTAAATGCGGTAAGATATCGTTCCTAATTTTATAGAAGATTGCTAAATTAATGAATAATAATTTATGAAAACATATTTATCCAGTTATTTGTAATGGCTAAATGTATATGTTTTCGGTAATTAAGGTCAACAACGTTTCAACATCTAACATTGACAAATTTTATACCACTTAGGTGGCAGACAAGAACACGGCCGACCTGATGGAAAGTGAGAGAAACGACCATTAGCCTAGTCTAGTATAGTTATCAATTTCACCTGAATTTGTGTATTAACTTACTTACTTTAAGATCCAAGCTAGCTTCAATAGCCTCTGTGATAGCAAGATTTATTCCTCAGTTGAATGAGATCTAGGGTCGGTAATAAATCAGTGGAATTATGCAGCGTGCTGGCTGAGTTGGATCTCGAGATCACGTTACAGATATCCGGTGGTGATTGGAGTGCCAGCAAACGACCCAAATAAGATTATAAACACTCTTCACCGACTAGGAGCACGTTTATCTGTAGTTTATGTCTTAAATTAATTTTACGCGGATCCCTCTTTAGCTTGTCGCATAATTTTACAGGCTTGTTTGAGTTAGGCCAATAGTTGTATGTGTCATAAAAGTTTACTGGTAAATTTAACGGATTGGTAAATATGCAGTAAGTAATTTATGGCAATACTTTTTTAGATGAAGTAATTACAATGAATCTACTGGTTGTATTAAAAATTCTTGACGTTGTATCGTACAACGTCCTTTATATAAGTGGATACTTATTAATAACTAAATATTTTATGCCACTCCGGACACTCAAAAGAGTAAAAAATAATGTAATACTTTTTAAATTTGGGTCACTTGGAAATGGCTGGATTAAGTATTAATAGGAGGATCCCTTTTACCGAATTCTTAGGATTAAGCGAATTACATAAAACGTTTTAAATATTACTTCCATTGGGAAGACTTCGTTCTCGTTTCTTTATTTTGTTTTTACCGTTGATTGTAACTGTTGTAGGTATTACTTATATCATAAATATTGAATGATATATCCAAAATATAAAACCGAAAATATTAATAAAAAAAACCCTTTATCATGGTATAGTGGAGATGGAAGGAATAGACTTGTAATACAACTTTGAAGTATATCATATATTATATATTATCTCTAAAACGAATGTGACGCGTGGCGTAATAGTATGATTTAGTATAAGGAAATTTATACTGCAATGGTAAATGGGACAGTTATAAGGGCTGATGTAGATTTCATGGTTTATAAATTACTAGCTTTTGCACGCGGCTCCGCCCGCGTGGATGTCGGTTATCGCGACCAAACATAGCCTATGTCCTTTCTCATGGTCTAATCTAACCCTATACCAAATTTCATCAAAATCGGTTCAGTAGTTTAGGCATGAAAGCGTAACATACAGACCGACAGACAGACAGAGTTGCTTTCGCATTTATAATATTAGTATGGAAGTATGGATAATAGTTCGGGACTTCACGCGAAAAATTTTTGGAGTGTAGTTTTGTTGGCTTGTATGCTCAACACACCTCCGCGAAAGCCCCCAAAGTGTAGTCTTTTACCCGAATATTATTATCACCTTTACGTGGGAGACTACGCGGGTGGAGGTAAGCCCCGCTCATCTACCCTCGACCACATTCAGAGCGGCATGTGGTGTAATTTATGTTCACTCAAGTAAACTTAACGTATTAGAGTTGAAAAGTGGTAATAAATTGGAGTCAATTACGAAATTATGGTTATCAAAACTGACAAAAAACGAACTTATCACAAACTGGACTGAGGATATAACTTTTAAGTTATTAGTTAAGGAGAACTTAATGTACTGTTTCTGTTGAGATGTAGCTAACTTATTTATTATTTTGAAATGCAGACAGTAAATATTTAGAAGTGAGTGTATGTTGTATGCGTATAATATAGGCTCATTTCAAAGAACTTATTACTTCAAGTTCGCACCTATCGACTTGCATCTTAGCTATAGGTGCCACATTGTCGCAATGCAACATTCTGCCAAACATTAATACAATGTGGCCATTTGGCAATCCAAATGGTCACATTGTATTAATGTTTGGCAGAATGTTAAAACCTACAAAACTATCTGTTTGTCGTCTTCAAATACATAAGTTAAATTCAGACTTCACATTTACAATGGCATAAGAAGATTTTTAATCCTGCAAATTTTAAATGTGGGCTTTTCTATTATGTGTCTAGCAATGGACAACATTATTTTAAATATTTACCTAGCGATCGCAGCCACCCCGACTCAAGATAGGCTAGTACATGGGACTAGCCTAATATATAAATAACTAATTTTCCGTAGATATATATCTATTATAGCGTACTTACGCACAGAAGTAGCGGAAGAGGCAGTAGAGCGAATCAAAGAGGAAGAGTTGACGGAATTCGCCCCGATGAACCTCTTACTACTACGTTTATCCATCGGTAGGACGTGCTAGGACGGAGTTTACCACGCAGTCAAGCTGAGTTCCACCATTGTTGACATAGTACGTATTTGTAATGGTGACTCTCTTTCTCGGGAAATTTACGTCAGGAGACTTTACGTCCAGCTTACCATCAGGCGAGGTGTAGTCTAATTGGCGTGCTCTATATAAAATAAATCAGTAGGGCCACCCTTGACGTGTGACAGTCATGTATTTATCATTCATATGTCACCGACCGAACCTTTTGGCAAATACTAGTATACTATCTGTTCTGTGACGCAAGCTTACGGACTGGCAGCTTTAACCAGCAGCACAGAATGTTTCCTTTAGTCAAATGAGGATAATTTGCAATCCAAGAAAATGCTTGCGATAATCATTCGTAATTGTTGTGGTAGCGTCTTCTCCAAATTTAAATTAACTTTCTAATTACTTTTCTAGCCTAATTTGAGTTAAGCCTAAAACGACAAAGGAATTTTTAGTATAATTATAACGAAACGGGTCTATTAGTCTTAATTGCTATTACTTATAATACTCATGAATATTTTAAATTGCCGTTTCACAATTTGTTATGGAGTAAGCTGTTTGATTGTAGATAGATAAGTCCAAGTCCTTTAGAAAATTTGTATCGAATAAACAATCAATTGTTTAGAAATTAAGTTTATCGAACTCAAGTTCGATAAACTTAATTTCTAACTCCTGACGAAAAGAGAGGGGTGTTATAAGTTTGAGGTGTCTGTATGTCCGTGGCATCATAGCTTCCGAACGGATGAAGTGATTTCAATTTAGTTTATTTGTATTAAAGGTGAATTATGTGCGAGTGTTCTTAGATATGTTTGATGAAAATCAATGGAGACGTGTAAATGTTACGGAGGACGTGTAAATGGTAAAGCGGGGATGGGGAGTGTCGGGGGTTTTTAAAATTTTTTAATTATATTATATCACCTACCATAGTAACGATAGCTAAAGAAAGAAATCCCTCAGTATATTGTGACTTCATATTGGGATAGGATACTTTTCAAAAAAACCTTTTCGAAGTAAAGAAAAAGTTTACTGACTAGCACTGACTGTTACCAGTCAGCATCAGAAAGATAAATACTGTAAATACCTGGCAACTTATGTAGAGATGAAACACGAGTTCCTTCTTTTTTTGTTTATGGTAAAAAGGAGATACACATACCGAAGGTTCATATCTTGCCAGCAGTGGCTGTTGGTGTGAGAATGTAAACACACTTTTACATCCCTTCATTCTCAAGTGTAACATACCTACTTCCTGTAGTATTTTGTAAAGGTTACCCTTAACCGAAACCTATATTTTATGGTGGATTTCCATCTGTTCTTGTCTGTTAGTTTCAGCTACTCCCCGAAGTGGTTTGATCAATTTTGATGGGCTTGACTGGCAGGATACCTAATATTAAAAGACATATCTTCGGTTACTATTAGTTTAAAAAGTTCTACGTTAAACTCAGATCTATTAATGTAAGCTTATGACTAGAATTAGGTCCATGACCCAAATGCACTTGTATGTAACAAAAATTTTCAGCTGAAGTATTCTTTGATATTTTTTGTGTAATGGTCTCCTGCACGCACTACGCTCGTTATCTCAGTTCCATAACTCAACTCAAATTATGGTACAGCTCAGCATCGGTAGGAGATAAACATTTTTGGTCTTGGCCTAGATAACATAATCGGTCTATTATCAATTATCACAATTATATGAGCAGTCCAGAAGTGGGATCTAATCCCAGTTGCATCCAAAAACATATTTGCTTATTTTTAGGCTCGGGTCTGTAATACTCTTATTTGTTTAAGGGATTGTCACGTAACATACGATGATATAGGCGAATTATATGTGATATTATTTCTTTACAACGGAAAATATTTTTTTGACAGAACAAACGTAGTGCGAATAAGATACTGCAACTGCTGAACTAACCATAAAGGAGAAACATCATTATATAAATGAATTGCCCGCTGTTTCTCCCGCGTAGATGTCGGTTATCGTGACCAAACGTAGTCTATGTCCATTCTCAAGGTCTGGTCATATATTATTTCATCAAAATCGGTTCAGTGGTTTAGGCGTGAAAGCGTAACATATAGACAGACAGACAGATTACTATCGCATTTATAATATTTTGAGTTATAACCCGATTACCAACTTGAGACAGGGAGATCATAATCCTACAGATTAGTAGTGTAACACTCTCCGGGATATTTACCATGTTGTGCATTTTGTTTTGAGTAACCTACATTTCGGCGCCGTTGCAAGCGCCATGATCACGGTGTACTTAAAACAAATTAACAACATGGTAAATATCCCGGTGAGTCATACACTACCAATGTGAATGACTTGATGTTAATCTCAAATCATATACCTATCCTGAAAATATAATTCTGTCAGATCTAATCTACATAACTCAAGTAAGTCGAGCTTAGGGACTAGCTCTCTTTCCGATGTATTGAATCAGTTGCTGGGTACTAAAAACTATAAGTAGGTACCTATGTATGTTCTAATCCCGTAAGTATATAATACAGGAGGTGTATGTAGATTATAATTCAACGTCAAAACTTTAATTAGAGGTGGGTGTATCTTGACCGAGATTACAACGCAAGGCTTTTAGGCACTGTTTCAACTTAGAGGCACCTGAAAATTTTCGAGCTTGTATTCAAGACTCAGGTATATACCAAGAGATAAAGTGTACAATGTTATAATCCTCGACCCTAATTGTTTTTAAGTCCTACTGATATTGAAGTAGCGTTTCATAACAATATTGTGGAAGAACGGGTTGTTGCTTGTTAAGCTCCCAAGCTCTAAAAAGGATAGTCTAAATTATATAAGCCCTATTTAGACCTGAACTAAGCATTGCTTATTATATTAGGTTCTAGAATGCGGAGAAACATGTTTACTTTTAATATATTTTTTCATATTTTTTTACAATTTTTACTAAGTAATAAAAAAACCCGACTGCCACTGAAAAGATCGCATTTTGATTTTCTATCCATTTTTATATACCTGTGTCGTTCACACAATCACGACGAATCAAATGACAACTCGCATATCAAAATGCGTCAAGCCGTTCAGGCTTTATGCCGTGCCAAATAAATGGACATACATACATACATACGTACATAGTCTCGAAAAAAATTACCCTCCTTCCTTCAGCAGTCGGGTAAAAACATCATGACCCAGTTTAGTTTTCTGCCTTCCATTGGTGAAGTCCACCCTAAGTTTGCAAACAAGTACACAAGAAGAAAGTTATGAAAGTCACTTCAGCTTGGTCATTAAGAACTGATTTGTTATCTGGTATAAATTAATTACGATGGCAGCTAATTTCGAAAGGCACTTGTTATTAATAACGATGACACAAACTGATTTGAATAACCAGCCATAAAATGTAGATTGCGATGCAAAAAGGTGGAGTAAGTTAAGTACCCTTTAAATTGAAATTGGGCTGGGGATATACCTGCCTGCTAGTAGAAATAATCAGCGCTATATGGGTAATGGAGTGTGACTGGAAAAATATCAGTGACGCCCTTTGCGAAATCTGATGTTGTAAGCATTTAGTGGCACTGGTAATCGCTTGAGGTATACCAGCTACTGCTCTAGCAGGAAGCCCGGGCCGAAGGTGCATAGCGTTTTCGCGTGTAAGTATCACTCTGTTTATGTTACGGTCGCTAATGCTGGTGGCCAGGGCTAGATAGGATCTCTGGGATATTCACCCTAAGGCATAGGTATTTAGACAGACGAGACCAAAACATAAAGCCTATGTCCTTGCTCAAGGTCAAATCTATCCCTTTACCAAATTTCATCAAAATCGGTTCTGTGGTTTAGGCGTAAAAGCGTAACAGACAGACAGAGTTACTTTCGCATTTATAATATTAGTATATGGATTATAAGAGAAGATATAATTCATAAATATACTAATGAAAATAATATGTAACTAGCCGACCCACCCTGGTTTTTCCCGGGGCATAAAAGTATTTTGAACTCCTTTGGCAATTTTGAAAATTTTTCTCTGCGTAGGAACCATCCTCGTACTACGAGGAATATTCTAAAAAAGGAATTAGAGAAATCGGTTCAGCTATTCTCGAAATTGCGCTTAGCAATACATTTAGCGATTCATTTTCATATTAAAGGCTTGTGACCAGGAATTGACTGGTAGTATTTTGTTGCTAATTTTCTTGTTTGTTTTCAGTTTTCGACGCATCAGGCCAGTACAGTCCCAACGTGTTGTTCGGCAACGAGTATTGGCTGGGCTCGATCAACGCGTGCAAAGATCTGCAACTCACCCAGTATTACGCTTCCACACCACCATTTGCCACCACCTTCTTTGTCGCAAAAATCAATATGACAGTTGATAACGAGCATTTACCACAGGTGAGCTATGTTTTTTAAACTCTTGTTAGAATCTGGGACAAATTTTATTTCCTTCAGCAATTTAAAGAGGAATCTACTGTTGTAACTCAAGTTGTAAGTGAAGAACAAAATTATGACGTTTAAAAGATAAAAGAAAACATACTTTGAACAGATCCTGTTACGATTTATTTGGTGTTATCTTATTATTTACACGGATCTCCGTTCCCTTGTGATGAAAACTGCTGCAAAACAACCAAAAGTATTCATACTTCCATACTAATATTATAAATGCAAAAGTAACTCTATCTGTTTCTCTGAATGTTACGCTTTTACGCCTTAACCGATTTTGATGAAATTTGGTATAGAGATAGATTAGACTTTGAGAAAGGACATAGGCTATGTTTGGTCGCGATAACCGACATCCACGCGGGCGGAGCCGCGGGCAAAAGCTAGTACCAAATAAAGTGCAACAGACTCCGTTGAAGAATTTTATTTCAACGCGTAAAATTCGTGTAAACTTTCCACAATATCGTATAAAATATCCCCTTACATTTCAATGCATATTTTATATTATACTATGCTCAAATCCATGTGTATTTGTACTAGCTTACCGAAGAATGTTGTTGAGTTATTGCAGTGATATAAAGAAACTACTTACTTTCATAGATATGATAACTTTTCAAGCATTCATGACTACTTAAGCATTTATTTGGCGTAGGTATTTTATACTTTTCTACTTCCTTAGCAAAAAACTGTTGTTATGTAATATCAGAGAAATCTAAATCCTTTGCTGCATCATAGATTGTACATATACCTACCTAAAGTTCCAAAACTCATTACAAGCACTCAACAAAAGTATTAAAAGTTAGTTTTCAGGGAAGGGACCTACTTTTCTTATCTAAGGTAATTTAACTTCAATAAACGTTTTTGTACCGTCCATGTAAGTTTGTTTTTTTGATGTGTCCAAGATTGGTCCGTGTACCTTTAGTCTTTTCAATTACGCTTGTGAAGGATTTCAGTTAGGCGAATTTTGAATACCATTAGCTAGTTTGTATTCCTTCTAACGCGGGAGTTTTTGATAAGTTTTGTTAAGTATTCTACCCCTTAAGTGTAGCTTGGATAAGTGTAAAAAAAAAATCATGACGTTTTTATATATTCACTGGCTTTGGTCCACGACTTCACTGGCCGTATGACAGTGTCGGAAACTGAATGACATGTGCTGACTATAATATTTGTGATTTTGAATTTGATCAGTGTTGGTCAAATATTTTATTAATCTTTAAAATCCATCCCTCAAAGACATCGGGTTCCGTCTGATACAAACTATTGATACCACTATTCAGTTAAAGTTCAATTTACGCTACATTCGACCAATCGCGAGTAAAGTTTATTCCTAGAATAAACAGGCAATATGACCCACATATTGGCTGTTTATTCTAGAAATAAACTCTTAGAGTGGTTACTGAAGAAATTAAAATATGTACCTACTATCTTTTTTTAAAAAAAATGAGAACAAGTAGAGATATAGTACATACAAGCAAAAATACGACCACTGTTCGGTAACTTATTCATCTGGTTCCTACCTCCTGTTTCAAATTCAAAATTCATCCCCGCCTCACCCAGGAACCGTGACACAATTTTTGTTCGAAACATACCTACCTACCTACATAGAAGTCACTGGTTTTATCTTTCTACGCTGACGATTGCAGTTCAAAGCGATTTCACTTGAGGAATGGCTCATGGCCCTCGGGGTTACTTGGCGAGTGGTATTTCCACTATCTCGGTTCATAGTTCGTGAACTTTCGCTCAATGAATAAGCAATGGTCATGGAATATATATTACGTAACTGTGCAAACCTTTACTGTTCAGGTCGACCTTAATTGCGATTATGTTTGAGTTTGACCTTTGGGGTTCGCATACATAATAAAACACATTATATTCAAACAATATGGTCATTGGTCTATTACTGTTCTTTTGTACTTGTAAAATTTGATTAGAATTGGGAGATTCACCCCAAGCCAATGTGAAAGTTAATTATATCTTATTAGAATTTTTGTAATTAAAATTAATATATGTAGAAAATTGATCTGGAGTTGCTTCTCTACATGATATTACAATGTGTAAATTGATAGCTAAAGATAAAATATTTTATATTTATGCCTAATAAGAGATAAACAATGTCTCGTCTCGATATTTGAGCAGCATTCCTTTTTGTTGAGGAACGTCACGACTCGTTTAATTACGCCTAAAACCTTCTTGGGAAGATGACACGACAACACATAATAAAATTGCGCTAAAAATCTACAAGAAGAAACCCAAAGATAAGTTAATTACAAAATGTCAAGTATTTATGACCTTAATATTATTAGTATCCTTCTCTGTGTCTATTAAAGTTTAATTTCAAAAATCCCATCCTGGCCCTAGCTGTCCAATTGCACCTTATGAATGCTTTAGATTGCAGACGTTGTTGAAATATACGACACATCATGAAAACTTGTCTAACGCAAAGCCTGGACTGTAAGTCCTAATTATTTTTCATGTTAGCAAAGTTTAATAAAAAACTTATTTAATATAAAACTTCCATCGATGGACTGAAGTTGCTACATTTCTACTCATATAAGGAGTAAAGAAACACCGGTGCATTTTATTAAAAAGAAAAATAGAGCATATTATTTGTGTGGCTGCTCACGTGAAACCACATGGGAGTTTATCGATGATTTATATTCGTTTTGTTGGCATCTAATCTATAGTCAGGTTAATTTATGAAGATTGGATTTTTTTGCTAACCCTAATGATTATTAGGTTATGAACATAGGAATTGTCACCAAAGTTAAGGACTACCCTTTAGGTTTAGGATTTAGTATTAGTTATAAAGTGATAAGAGTCCAACACGACGCGGTTAGTGTACCGACGACGTGAAGAATTAACACATAGAATACTAGATATCCGTCCAAAAATTTTGTAAAATGTAACGGTGCACGCAAAAGCATTGAATTAACTGCAGAAGCTTTCGGATACACCCTAATATCCCTAAATTTGGCTCATCTATATTTTCACCTTCCGTAAATGAAGGTAACGAACCTTAAAACCATGATATGAATTTATATGACCGTCATAAACGTTAACTAGATCTACTTTCAATAGGTAATGTACTTATGGACAAAGGTGAACGCTTTAATGAAAAAAGGTCTCATTAAATTATGTACCCTTTGTCCATAAACATGTTAACGCGGTATCATCAATGGGTGTTAAACAAAGAAGTTTATTTACAATGGTTTCATTAAATTTATGAAATACTCATAAATTATCGGAAAATGTATTTGCATTTTGCAATTTATATTTCGGAAAAGATGTCGAGACTTTTACTGAAAAAAAAAATTTATATCACTTAAGTGGTAGACACACCGCCCACCTGATGGAAAGTGGTTACCGTGGCCTATGGACGTATGCAATACCAGGGGTGTTATATTCGTGCTGCCGACCCTGAAGAAACCTTCTAATGCCCTTCTTGAAGAACCCCATATTGTATAGAGTCTCTTGGGAAAACCAGTACTGTGTCTAATTAATAAGCAGTTACTTAGTGGTTGAGGAGGCCTTACAATCGAGGGGTCCCTAGTTCGAGTCATGACTATTACACTCATGGAGATGGAAATGATAGCGGAGTTGTTGCAAGGCAATCGAGTCGCGTGCCATCCAAACGTCAAATGGACTCATTCGGTAGGAACGTTATACCTATGAAGTCCTTCGACTTTTGACACCCCGCGCGTCTCTCTTCCTACTCGCATTCGGCGCGCGTTTTTATTAGTAGAAATATCAATGGGGCATCTCCGTTACTTAATCATATTCTGTCCTCCGTGATTACACTACTGACGGGAACCCACACATAAGCAATTTAACTTAGCTGAAGAGGTTAGAGGGAGTGTAGTAATTTTGGTAAGTAGGTATATTCTTAAAACTATACTAAGTATGTAACTATACTGTATGTATTTATGTTTATATGTATGTATGTCCGTATGTATGTATGTGTATGTAGGTATTTTTTAATGAAATAAATATTTTCTTCCTAATTTTTGTTATCTAAATGCCTACGTAATAAATTAGTAATAGTTTTAGTGTACACCACAAACTACCTGTTCTTGCAGTTCAGTCCATCCAAACTGGTTGTCTGGAAGAAATCGCAGATCGCGATAAGGCCGCCCATTGTACAACTTTCTTTCATTTATGTATCCTCTGCATATATTCTATGTTTGGTGTGCAATAAAGAGTATTCTATTCTATTCTATTCTATTCTATTCTAAGGTTGGATATTAAAGGAGTTTTTAAATCTTCAACACTTAACTTTCTTTTGCTCATTGTAATAAATTTTTATCGGATATTTAACGATTTCTTACTTATTATTTTATAGCTACACTTTCGGCAACATTATGACTGTTGTTCCGTAGTAGCTTTATAAAATTTAGCAATTTTAATATTCGCGTGAACTTAAAAAAATATCTCGGTTTTGGAGTAATAAGTGGTATTATGTCAGTAAAATTGCTTCATACATTTAGCGTGCAAAGTTTCCTCATCAAACTTAATCTGTTTTACCACAGGTGAATGTGAAAACATTGTAATGTTGGATATGAATTACCATTTAGGTTCAACCAACGTTCATTACATCGCATAGTTGCCTCACGTTATACTTTCATGTAAAAGATATAAAGATAATGAGTAAGCAATAAAATTTTACGAAATATTTTAATCAGGAATGTTTTTATTGGTTTTTATTCAGCTATTTTATTTCATTACAGTATATGATGTGTCACGACATTCATTGTTCGTTCATTAGATACCTATGTTGTAGTAACTTTTTGATAAAAATATAGCTTTGTTCAATAAATAATTTAAAGATTTATAAGTACACTAGCTTTTGCCCGTGGCTTCACCCGCGTGGATGTCGGTTATCGCAACCTAATACAGCCTATTTCACATCCACATCATTCTACACAATGCTACACAACAACCTATGGATTGATGTTTCTATGTATAATATGTTTCTATGTATAATCTAATAATAATAAGTATGTTTATCCGCATTCTAGATTCCATAACACAAGCTATAAAAAAGCTTACCATGGGTCTAGATAGCGTTGTGTAGAATGTTGTGGAATATTTATTTATTTATTTTTATATTTATTAATCCATGGTCTCAACTAACTCTATATAAAATTTGAATGAATTTTTTGTAGCATTTATTATGCTAAGTAAAGTAAGTATTTAAGTTTGAAAAACATCGAAAATATCGGAAGTTTCACTTGAGCGTTTCATTTTTTCCGATGTTTTTCGATCCATACAAAATTTTATTAAAACGCTCCAGCCGTTTAGACGTGAAATAATACTTAAAAAATATCCATCCATGCTTACAAACTTTTGTGTTTATAATATTAGTATGATTAGTAGGTTATGCAAGCTTTTGATGCACGCACCCGGATGAATAAAAAGAGATGAAGCTGTTTTTTTTTATAATTTGGAAGTTAATATTCGTCCGAAAAGTATTGAATATTCAACTTCCAAAAGGAATTGGTGCGAGTCAAATACTGAATATTCTTAGTAACCGAATATTCGCGGTATCTTTATTGACAGTGTTGAGGAGTTTTGAAGACCTTTTACAGGAAATTTGCTATTTTACCAGTCGTACGAATCTGATTTGAGTAAGGATTCTGATGTGACTGTAACCTACATCCTCCATCTTTAGTTGTATATCGACCTTTCATTTTAACACATATTTTTCTTCGGATTTAGGTTTTTTTCCGGTTGTTTACGTTTTTATTAGTTTTATACTGTTAGATGTTTATTTTTTTGTAATGTATGTTTCTGTGCTGTTGTGAGATCCTAGGTTATCCTTCAGGCTTTCAGTCTAATTACAGCCACACTTCTATATCGAAGTACATCGATGTTCTATAAGTAGATTAGGTTATCGAAATTTTCAGAGCTCCATTATCCGTGATTAATGTCACAGTAAGCACTTAAAAATGTGTAATATGTATCTATTTCTAAAATTGATAGCTTTTTTTTTAGTTAAGTTGCGTCCATATTATAATGTTTGTTTTCACCCGAATGCCAAGGAAGGGTTTGATGTGTACCTTTTAAATGGTCGTCATCTATGTAGATGACGTACAAAAGCTAATTTCGCGTGACATACAAAAAATACACGCCCCTCGGTATAGGGTCGTGTTTTAAATTATTAATTTGTATTGAATATTATGAAACCTTTTTCGTCAGACAGATGGCTCATAAAATATTTCAAACAGATACTTATGTATAAGTTGTACAGTCAGCAGATCAGTAGGTATTCAAAATGATTTTAATACTTTGGTATTCCCCCCTTCCTGTAGACTAGTTGTTCTGATATTTGGTAAACACCCACACCGTCCGACGATAATACTATTTACACCAATAAAACAGTTTGGTGACAACATTAGTAGGTATAAATATAATTTTGAGCACTTAACAAGACCAGCAAGAACGATCTGATGTCTGTATTAGTTCAAAAGCAGCACAAAATATACTTCAGCATTATAATGAATGTAGTAATCTGTAGCAATTGTTAAGACTTGTTGTGTTAACTGGAATCAAGATACGATGGATTTGATATGTCCTCACTAGCTCAAGACAAAAAAAAAAGATTGAAGAAGACATCAATGTACCTAATGCAAGTAGTATTTGTAAAACTTATAGTTCTGACAAAAATCCATACTAATATTATAAATGCGAAAGTAACTCTGCCTGTCTGTCTGCCTGTCCGTCTGTTTGTATGTTACTCTTTCACGCCTAAACCACTAAACGGATTTTGATGACCAAACATGGGCTATGTTTGGTCGCGATAACCGAAATCCACACGGGCGGAGCAAAAGCTAGTAAGAAATAAATATAAAAATATTCAAAGGCTAAAGAAACATAATGGTAGCTTAGAGGGCTTATTGTTATTTATATTTATATGAACAAAGTGGTGGGAAGCGCCATCTATCGGCTGTCTCTAAGCTGAAAGTCTGTTCTGCAGTCGTTGTCACCGTTGAAGACTTTGATAAAGGAGTCTATTCATAAAGCCTGTATTTAGAGTAGAAATATTACTGACGTCCATATGCCGGTGAACTTGGCGTCTGGAAAATGTACTTAGTATAAAAAGTACATTTTGCAAATGTTCAACATTTACATACTGTGTTGGCTTAAAGGATCATATAAAGTAACTTTTCAAGATGAAGTTCGCTTGCAGAGAATTTATTCGATTCAAAAACCAATCGTATTTGAGAGCAGCTGCTTTAGGAGACCAATATGATATCAATTTCGTTGAGATGTGATAGTGAATTAGTGATAGCATAGATGCCACAGTGGACTCTGTGGTCTAAATCAAAGTGATTATGTGTTGTTTTAAACAAATCTGTAATGAACAAACCCTTGTTTAGAATTTAAGAAACTAGTTGAATAATTACTAGGAAGTATCACACTTTCATAGGCTGCGGTGGAAAATGCATAAAACACCATACTTTTGAGGACATAACACACGATCCTTAACTGATTAAGATAATTTTCATGCTATGTTCCAATCATTTATTTGAATAGAATAAATTGTCATATTTCTGACATCAATCATAATTTAATTAATGCATTTTCGGCACTATGGAAATTAAAGCGTAGGTACTAGTTAGGGCTTATATAACCCATTTATTTAAAATTAACATTTCTAAGAATACCTATCTTAATTCTAGGAGTCTATTAATCTTGTGAACAGTTCCTGCGTAACAGCATAGTTTACAAAGCTGGCGCTAAAAAGATTGATGATCGCTACATAGAGTTATTCATGCACACCGGCAGGTAAAAGTCATTATTTACTGAATACAATTAACTTATATATCTACTTCGCCTCTCTTCCATTCTTTTCAGATCATATAATTAATTTTATTTCCCTGTGTCTTTGCTCCCGCACCTTTAGCCCGTATTGAAAGTTTAATTCGCACCCTCAGTGGAAAAGGCATAAGACGAAAATGCTGATTTTTCAGTATGGTGAAAAAACTGAATTTATGGGCATATTGACTTTATTTCCAAACGTAGAAGAATTTCGATTTGTGTAGAATTATTCTTATATCAAAAAAAGGAGAAAAAAATATTGCACTTCGTGTTGTATTTAAGTTAGTGCTAATGTTTATAGTTTATTAGGAATTGTAAAAATAAATTATTATGCTATTTTTCAGAAGACAATAAAATAAAAGATTCTGAGTATCAAAATATATGCCAGTCTTTGCCAGAAAAGTAAAATGTATTTCAAAAAGTATTATAAGTAGATTAAAGCAGTAATGAACTTGTGAATATGAACATTTATGGTAGTATAAGTAAGATTACTGCATTATTTCCTTTATAAAAATTATGTTTGAAATACACAAGCAATACTTACCCCTTTTTTCAATTTAAGTTCTTGTTAAGATAAATTAAGTAAACAATAATAATTACTTATTCCATTTTATGTTATAGAAAAGTTAGCTGCATATTAACACATATTACTTAGAGTTATTATTTATGACTACAGGGAAAAAAGGAAATGCATTTTTTTTATTCACTATTTTTTATTTCAGGCAAAATACTAATTATATTTTGGTAACAATTAAAGTTCGTACTATCAACAATAAAATTGCACAATAATATTCAGAAATATAGAGTTTCGGTGAGGATTACTACCACTATTGATTTTTTTATAAACTCTTAAATAATCAGTAGATAATTTGTTAGGACTAAACTTAAATAAGTTTTTATTGGCTCCGTACAACAAAATGTTTATGTTCTCTCAATAAAAATCAAAGGTAACAAGCAAAAATTATTAACAAATCAAGGTAACAAGTTATAAGTAAAACATATTTTGTTATTACATAACATATAACCTCAACTTACGCCTGTATTCCCCGAAGGGGTAGGCAGAGGTGCTAGCACCCACATTTCGCCAGTTTATGTTTAGGTCCCAATATAATAGGTGGCGAGCCTATTGCCATCAACCGGGCACTTATAAACCTGCGATAAATACACACATAACTTCGAAAAGCATCGTATAGTCATTGGTGTGTGCCATGGTAAACCTGGGATCGAACCCAAGACCTCGTCTCAGCAGTCCTTTACCCATACCACTAGGCTATTAGTTATTACACATGTTATTATTAAGGCTAGGGACCCCGAGTGGTGGCATTACGATCGTATCCTTCACCTACTAGTTTAGTTTAGTTTAGAGTTTATTAATATTATTAGTATAAATTAACATAAGCCTATGTTATGGCTATTTTTTTATGCAAATAGATAGTGAACCCTTTACAAGTTAAAATAGAAAAGGATGTTACACGTTAGTAACAGACATTAGGTAATGTTATGATAATAGACTGTGAATCATTCATCAGCCTAGTGGTACGAGTCGTCGTCTTGTACTCATATTACAGGGGTTCCTCTACTTGGAGACCAAACGATTACTATGATATATTAAACTTGTATCACTAGCTCGGCGGTAAGCGAAAACATCGCGAGGAAACTGCACATTCATTATATTTAATATGTAACCAGGATCCTATTGGTCTGGTCTGGGTGTTTCTATGTATAATATGTATGTATTTACAAAAAAAAGTATATAAGTATGTTTATCCGCATTCTAGATTCCATAACACAAGCTATAAAAGCTTACCATGGGTCTAGATAGCGTTGTGTAGAATGTTGTGGAATTGTGGAATATTGTTAAGGTTCGCCTTTCCGGTTACGAAGGTCAAACGACAGTCGCTTCAATGTAATTACCAGACTATATAAACCCAGACAAATCATTGTTTAAGCGGACCCCGGACTCCCCAAGAGCAGCCGGGAAAACACTAGGAGGATTAGACAGGAAACACACACATCAAGGATTACAGGATATCAAGAGAGTCCGGCATAGAGCCCTCTCTGCTAGACCTTCTATTGACGAGTCGCCCGGACCAGTACAGTGTCTCGGTGAGTGCTGCTTTAGGTAACTCCGACCACTGTCTGGTCCGCTCCACCGTGCCCATTGTAGCGCCCCCACGACCCGTGCAGGGGAAGAGGCGTCTTTGGCACTACTCGTCAGCGGACTGGGATGGACTACGCGACTATTATGCTTCCATCCCGTGGGTTGAACGCTGCTTTGAGGGTAAGAACCCATCTGAGAGCGCTACTGCTGTCGCCGGTGAGATCGGTTTGGGTATGGAATACTATATCCCATAAACCGATGTCACCGGAGTCCGCAGAGCGCGTCAGTGGTTCGGGTGCGAGTGTGCGGAGGCTGTTGAGCATAAACAGTCTGCGTACCGCGCTTGGGTGCGGGCGCGCGTCACACGCGATCCCAACAAGGCCAAGGCGGCGTACAACAGAGCCACTAAGGTCTGCAAGAGGGTTTACGTCAGGGCGGATGCCCAGCGCATAGCACGGCTGGGCCAAGAGCTAGTGGCGTATCTCACGGGTAGCCGTGGCTACTGGCGACTAGCCAAAGCCGTGCAAGCCAACTTCTGCCAGCCCTCGCTGCTCCCGCTGAGCAACCCCGATGGATCTCTGGCCCATGAGCCGCAAGAGAAAGCAAATTTGCTGGTCAATCTCTTCGCGGCCAACTCCCGAGTCGATGATTGTGGTATGCAACCACGGACAATGCCCACTGGTGACCACGCAATGTTTGATATCCATATCAGGTAACGCGATGTCCGCGCAGTACTACAATCACTCGATGTCCGGAAAACCAGTGGTCCTGATGGTATTCCAGCGGTCGTACTTAAAAAATGTGCAGCGGAGCTATCTCCTATGCTAAATCGGCTGTACCGACTGACCCACAGTTCAGGTACAGTGCCGTCGGCTTGGAAGGAGGCGAAGTCCAGCCGATCCCCAAGAAGGGGGATCGCTTGGACCCAGCCAACTAACGACCCATAGCCGTCACCACAGTGCTGTGCAAGGTTTTCGAGCACATTATTAACACACAATTCATGCGCCACCTAGAGGATCACTCCTTGCTTGGTGACCGGCAATACGGCTTCAGGCTTTTACGTGACCCACCTTTGGGGTGAGGCTATGGAAAAGCACGGCGAGTCACTGGCAATTAGTCTTGACATTGTCAAAGCTTTCGATAGGGTATGGCATAAATCGCTTCTTTCCAAGCTACCAGCCTTTGGCCTGCCTCCCAGACCTCCCTTGCCTGCTTGCTTTCCTGCAGGGGCGCCGTATTCGTGTCCTTTGTGATGGACGAGCTTCGGAGTTCTTGCAGGTAAATGCTGGCGTGCTCCAGGGTTCCGTCTTATCTGCCACTCTCTTTCTTCTGCATATCAATGATATGCTCTCTAACGGTAGCATTCATTGCTATGCAGACGACAGCATTTTACACGGGAGGTATTACGCATATCCTGCGGCCAAGCAGTCTGACATCGCGGAAAAAAGGCAGCTTCTTGTCACTGAGCTTGACCGGATCCTGGACCACATTTCTCAATGGGGCGCTAGGAACCTGGTCGAGTTCAATGCCTAGAAGACCCAGGCATGTTCGTTTACAGCAAAGGTATCTCCTTTCCTTCCCCTTCCCACTCTTCAGAGCACACCATTGCCACTGCAGGATCACTTCAGTATCCTCGGTATGGATGTTCGCTGCAAACTGAGTAACAACTATATCGAAAGTATCATCAAATCAGCCTCGCGTAAACTCGGAGTCCTGAAAAGAGTGAGACGTTTTTTCACGCCGGAGCAGCGGTGTCTTCTATACAAGACCCAAATTCGTTCCTGCGTGGTATACTGCTCACATCTCTGGGGCAGCTCCGCAAAGTACTTACTAAATGCTCTCGACAGGTTGCAGCGACGTGCAGTCCGCATTATTGGGAATCCTGAGGTCATGAACACCCTGGAGCCTTTGCAGATGCGTAGAGATGTTGCGTCTTTGGCAGTATTCTACCGTCTCTACTATGGTGAATGTTCTGACGAGCTCTTCCAATTAGTCCCACCCTCTCTATTCCTACACAGGACGAGACGTGCAGGGCTAAGATGCCATCCATATACGGTGCAGAGTATACCAGCTAGAACCAAGCGTTTCAGTGACTCATTCCTATGCCGCACCATTAAGACCTGGAACTCCTTGCCAGCCCACGTGTTTCCTTCTTCCTACAGTCCCGGGTCCTTTAAGCGGGGCGTGAAAAGGCATCTAATCAGGCCGTCAAGCTGAGTGCAACCACTGTTAACATGGTACATGTTTCCGATGGTGACCCTCTTTCCGACACTTTGCCTTTGCTTAACATCAAGCGAGGTGAAGTCAAATTGACGTGTCCTATAAAAAAACATTGTGTCATAATCTCTTTTTAGCTTATACAACAATTAAATCTAAATATTTACTCACCTAATAACTTCAAAATTCTTATCGCCCTAATGCGCTGCGTCCGGTTATACATTTTCAGGTCACTTTACTTTAAAATAAGAAGAAAAACCACTCAATTGTTGTTGTTTTGTTTTCGCAAATGCGTTAACGCAGGTATTACCTTGACCTAGAAACGGGCACTGGCTGTCAAGCGCGTGGATACGCACCCGCCCCGTCCCCACATCGATGTATTCACACTTATGTTAGCGGTGTCTACTCCCACGCCGCAGTATCTAATCATACTTCTCGGTGAAATGAAAATATTTTAGTGAAAGAAAGAAGTAATCGTTCTTATTTTACAGCCGCGCCACAGTATGTAGTCTTATGTTTCGGCGTATAGAAAAGTTTTGAGTGGAAGAAAGCAGTAGTTATTCTTATTCTAATTTATTTTATGTTCATAAAAAGTAAACAGTCATACAGCTGTTATTATTTTCTAAGTTTATCTTTTTGGCTAAGTAAGCGCATTTAAGTTAATTTCCTTAGCTAGTTAATATAACGAATAAAAAAATAATCGTGTACACAAGACTAGCGATGTAAAAGAAACAAACGCATTTAAATCATAATAATTGTTACTTTTAATTTTCTACATAAAATATTAGGGATAAACGTAATAATAAGTAATACGTCATATTTCTCAATTTATTTTTTGCGTTATATCACATAATCTAATAATTCGTAAGAAAAAATGTAATGGAACCAAAATTCTCAAAACGAATTTCTTGTTTTAATTCGTCAAATTTAACAAGAAAAATATGAAAAAAATTTATCATATGTATCTTTAAACGAACCTTTCAAATATGATAAAATCGACGAATCAAAATAAGATCACTTATGCCTATTTTCCACTGGGGGTGCGAATTTATCGCAATGAATACATAGTTTGCCATGAAATAAACACATCAGCATTGTATAGTTTGATAACAGTAGTGTCAAAATAATTATTTAGTACGGTGTGGATGGAGAACCTAACTAGGCCGGCAAATGGTTTCCAGCAAAAAAAAACCAAGGAAGTTGGCAAGGAGGGCCCTGCCAACATCCTTAAGGCCCCAGCTTATTTCATTCCCTAACCTTAAATAGAGTTATCGGTGTACAGGGGTACACCCACAGCTCTATCACTATACGAATAGTGAAAGATTAATATTTTTCATTTTGAGTAGCTGTTCATTAATTCAAATATTTCTGAATTCAGAGCAGACTAATGCTGGTTGGTGAGTGCATGCCGGCGTCATGCGATGCGCGTGCATTGAACATGCTGCTGGGTGCTGCTGAGGAGTCGGCGGCGGAGACTGCAGCAACTCTTGGCGTGGAGGCATCCTTCTCGACAGTTAAAGTTCGACCTGTACCTGGCGGCTATGACCTCTTCGCTGATCCTAAACTGCATATACTTGGGTAAGTTCTGAGTAAAACTATATTAGAGTTCTTAAATTATACAATAGTAAGAAGATTGTAAATATAATTAGGTGTGCAAATGAACCATCTTTATATACGAATTATGAAGTAGGTACTACTTTCAATCAGCTTTCTAATTAAACCTACGCCTTGAAAGTGCTTGATTTATCACCACAGAATGAAATGCCATTTGCGATTTGTATGTGTGACCATGATTAAGTAATTCCTCAGGAATATTTTACAAATGAAATATTAAAGGAAATCTAAGGCCGCATTTAGTGAATCATCTCGGTCAGTGTTGAAGGCTTTCGCAGACATACCTACACAAGCTTCATGGTTATAATGCTGAAACTGGATATGCTTAAAACAGTAATGTGTGAATTGTGAAATTAATCATCCCATAGCTATGTACCTTATACGCGACGTATGCAGGACACTACTACACCACTGCAGTCATAATTATGGTTCCGAAGTATTTCAAATTGCCTCAGCCTCGCAACTATAACCTGTTTTTTTATAAACCCAAATTGTGCTTATGAAACATGAAAGCGAGGTCGTGTTGTAATTATTTGCAAATTATCCTTTTTGTAAATGTAACAAACAAAATGGAAACCTGCTAGGTCATTTGGCATTCATAAAATTAATAAGTGACGTGACACAATCTAGTAAGTTAAAATCCCGTGTTGCAGTATTTGTGGTCGCACTCCTCCGAAATGACTTGACTGAGTTTAATACTTTGTAGGTATGAAGTAGGTATACTTGGTAAATAACTACGTAAAGTATTTTCCATGGTCCTATCTAAATATCTTGATGTTTAACTTCACTTTTAGTATTTTTGTATGTATAAACAATTTAAGGGTGCATCCTCGTGCTCCTACTAAATTGTCCTACTGGTAGGAGCACCGGGACACCTATGTCCTGGTGCTCCTACTACAAAGGCAACCGTGAAACGTCCAGTAGGAGCACCAAGACATTACAAAAATAGAAGTACTCATACACCTACTCTGATTCAAATACAGACGAATGCAGATATCTACAAGTGTCACTTTGTTGCATATTTTGTCACTTTTGTGCAAGCAAGAAAAAAACTATCTAAATAATAAATTATATTAAAATTTAAAATGAATACAGAAGAAATTATTCCCGTTTTAATTAAAAGGAAACGCGGAACTGTACCTATTGCTCTTCAAAGGAAAGCAATAATATAAACAAGGAGTTTACAAAAGTGTAGTGAAATATGACAGTGCAGCTATATGAAACTCGACCTGGATCATTATTTGAAAATAGGTTTCTGTATGAAATTCAAGTCATAGACTGTGTAAAGTAATATGCAAAAAAGACTCAGAGGATAACAAAAATTGAAGCTCTAAAATGTGTATTATTTTTATAACGAAAAAGAAAACTAATCTCCTCTATCGAATACATAGAAAAAAATGGGGCGGGACTCAAACCCGCGATCTTTCCCTTACAGGGGAATGCCTTGACCAACTTGGCTACCAAGACATGCCCGATGTGATTCGAATTTCCCTTCTATTTTTATCCGTCTATATTCTAATCCTCGTCTAAACCAAAGTATGATTTACCACAAGAACCTTCCAGGCCCTCGATTCTACTAAAGCTAAACCACTGTGGTGCCGCGGTCACTGCAAAAAATGACAATAAATTTTAGACATTATGGTGGTGGCAGATTTATGTTTTCAAAATTAATTAAAAAAGGTTCTGTTTGACGTATAGTTTTAATACAAGTTTTTAAATGTAAAGTACATATGCGGATTTTTTTTTTTAAAGATGATGTCATCCAAATGTCTTCCACCTAGTTGCACACATTGTTTAAAACGGAGCATCGTATTCCGCACCACACGCTGCAGTAAGCTCGGTTCAATTCGATTCTTGCCGAATGTTGTCTTTTAGGTCCACAATAGTTCACGGATTGCTGGCGTACTTCTTACTTCCGTCGAATTTTGAAGTGTGAAAAAAATTGTCGACGAACGAGTACGTAGGAATCGTTGCTTTTGGAAATTGCATCGATAGCGTACGCGCGATGGTCACCCGTCCACTACGACATCGTGACTGGGAAATCCGCACGATCAGTGATCCGAGTGATTCGAAAGACACTACCCCCTCCCCGCTCCGCTTATAACTTTTGAGATAGTCGTTTTTTTTATGTAAATCTGCCTCCAGTCTCCCTGTACCTACTGCTAAACTCCAAAATGAAATGAAAACGGTTTCATTATACTTCTTGAATTACTCTGCAAAAAGTCATTGAATTTTGGACTTCTGGACCTCATCGCTCAGTAGCGGTGGCACCATTGTGTTGTTTGGCTTTAGCAGAATCGAGGCCCAGATCATCTGCCAGTGAGATCCCCCAGCGAATTCTGATTGAAAATTACTACTAGGAATTTTTCCTATGTCAAAAAGATTCACGACCTTTTGGGGTATAAATCGAAAAATATCGATCCTTGGAAAAAAATACTACCACTAAATTAAACTACTACTTTAAATTTCTTAGCTTGGCGGGACCTCTTTTAATTTCCTCTTAAGTATTTTTCGGTTGACTGTACAATATGTAATGCAATAGGAGCAAAAAGAATTAAATTTTGAAAACTATTTTATTCCTCTTGGTTTTTATGTTCAGTAGGAGCACCAGGACATGGGTGTCCTGGTGCTCCTACCAGTAGGACTATTTAGTAGGAGCACGAGGATGCACCCACAATTTAGGTATCTGAATCGTCAGTGTCGTTCATTAGCGTGAAGTTATTTACATGAAATGTCGTGTCACTTTGACATTTCATACTGTATTTATTCTTCTTCTGATACGAGTAGCATCTGAGTATCCTGATGAGCCTACAGTTACTAGTAAGGTGAAAACGCGAATTCATTAATAAACACAAAGCATTAAATTTTATATAGCAGCACAACGTTAGCTGGGTCAGCTAACAAATAATATTATTCCCTGCACTCATTATAGCGAAGTGCGTATATTTTCAGTTTTATTTTTATTTTGAATTTTTTCAGAGTCAAATATTCACATAACTTGTAGGTACATAAAACAAACTATTTGAGAAATATGATAACTTATTATATAAGTAAGTACCTTTTATAGTTAAAGTTGGTTAGTGAATATCTTTCATAACTTAAGTTAAGTTGGTAAGTGCCACTGTAAAGCTCATCTAGTTTATCTCCTGACAAAGGACTCGTATAGAGACCAAAACTAATTGAACTTTACCGAAATACACACCTGAATTCCATTGTACATACCTACCGAAGCCTTGTCGCACGTGTCACACGTAGGCGACAATGGCCGAGCGACAGCTGTCGTTGCATGTTTCGTAGTACAGGAAAGTTGTCAGCACAGCGGCGGTTCTAAACTGTCAGATCCGCCATCTTAAGAGCAATTTCATACTTGTCTGGAATGCGCTTGAAGTGATATGTAATAATTTTCAAATAAAAATGTATTTAAGGTAAGCAAGCAGAATGATTATGTTTACGAGGACGGAAGTTTTTCGCAAAGGTACATAATTTAACGGTTGATTTAGAAGAGTGTAAAAAGAAAATAGAGGTATCTTCACCCGGAGCGATTTCCGAATGAGTTCGGAATACCAAAGAGGTCTATTGTTTGTAAGTTTACCCTCGTTCTATAAACATTAAAATCAACTCAATTTATTTCTTGGGTGTTAGCACACAGCTTGTTGTATTTATGAATTAGAAGATAAATAGAGGGTATTCAGGCTTCATAATCAAATCCGCTCCATGTCACTGTATCATCGGACATTGTCATCGGGCTTATTAGGAATGTATACAAAATTTTAGACACCGAGACACACAAACAGATTATTTGTCTTCTTATACTATAGATCCTTGTCATTATAAGTAACTTATCGTCGATGTTTTTGAAATGTTCAAAACTCTACTTTTAGTATACTTATACTATCATTCCTCTCTATAGCAATGTAAATGTAAAAGAAAAGCAAGTACGTATTGATTTGCGTGGCGAACTTTTGCCCGACTCAATTTGCCACACAGAATTCCTTAGTAATAAAACACAATATCACTGTTCAATCCCGTGATATAACATCTATGAACATGTACACCTACATCGCCTTCTCGTCGTAATATGGTTTCTACACATAGATATACTATATTTTGTTATGTAGTATGATCTAAATAGATCTAAAGACATTGTTCTGCTCCAAAATGCGGTAAACAATGTGTGGGAATACGCTGTGAGTCTATATTAGGATGCTCGTCAGAAACTTTATCATTGTTTCTCACTGGTATTTGTTATTAATATATAGCTGTTATTTGCTATTCTAAAACATTTAAAGTGGAACGAGTCATCATCAACAACTTAGCTACTATTCCGGTGACTATATTATAAGTAGTTTATAATAGTTCGGGATTTCACGTAACTACGAATGCTGTAACGCGCCCGAAACGTCGGCAAAAGTAAGTTTTTCCAAAATATATCGCGTGAAGTCCCGAATTATTATGAGTAAAGGCCGCGATAGTTTAAAAAATATATTATAAATAGATGTAAAATCAGAAGAGTAATGTTATCTCCAGGACTTCCGTAAGTTAGGTATTATTTAAAAATGAAAGGAATCAAGATAAATTTCAAAACAGGATAGTAGACATCGCAAATAGCAGTGCTTCGATACATGACAGAATATGAAAAGCCGTTCGTTTCCGCTGTATCGAACAACTTTGAATATCGATATGGACAGTCGATATCCTGAAATATCGACTATTGGTTTATGCATGTATCTCAGACCGTTGGCGTGCTGTGTGGTGGAGCTTTTAGGTATTACTGGTCTTTATACATGTAGAATCATTGGAGTCAAATGTATGAGAGAAAGAAAAAACATTTTTCAAGTGTATGGGTGTAGTGCTTAGGTTTCCCAAGACTTTGTCATAGAAGAATGTAATTATAAATATGGAAAAAGTTATTGCTATCTTATTACTACTCTAAAAAGTTATTATAAATATGGAAATAGTTATCAGCTATGTTATTATATAGTTGAGTGATTGAATATTCGAACCTGGGATTTACAGGTGTGAACCCACTCCTACCTAATTAATAATTTACAGTATACACTTCGTAAATACAGGTTAATTGCTTATAGTAAAGTGCGCCAAAATACATAAATGTTTTATTGCTTGGCAGTTCTTGAAAACACACAATTTCCTAAGTACATTTGCGAGAACTACCGGTTCAACTACGTCCTGAACACTTGCCAAGAACCTCATTTGACAGGAATTGTTTGTTGCGTGCTTTGCATGAAAATGATAGCTTACTTCGTTCATGAAACTTTTGTACATATTAACAGTCAAACTGCTAGTATAAACATTAAATAAAATATGCATACAAACATACTTTTGTTGAAATTCATGAACACAAGATACGAATTTGGGATAGTACCTACTTACCGTTTGGTATACCTATAGGTCGAACCATATATCTTGGACCTAAAATGTGCCCTATACGCGCAGTACCTACACGTTACTTGGATATATTTTTTAGATAGCACGGGGTGCTACTGCGGTAGAAGATCTCAAATTCACCAATTACCCATTTTATTTTATTTTTTTTGCCGTGGTGGAAATCCTTCATGGATGTTATGCCGGACTCCTACCGACTAAAACCCCCACGGTATCGCCCAGCAGCCTATAGTTGGGAGCCCCGGGTAAGCCCTCGGAAGGATGTCCCCATCAATAAATAAAGTTCCAAAGAATATCGCGTGTGAAAAGTTGAACGCCGTCTGTAAAATGCTCATATTTTATATATGACCTCACGGGTCACGCTGACTCTAAGTGGTCAGCACAATACAGTTTTATGATTTAAACACCCGGTGAAGCGATACGATACAGTCTATATCGCATTAAAGTGTATCTACACAAGTAAAGTATCTACACAGTTAAAGTGTATCCAATGTATCAATACATTAAGTGGAAGAAATTAATCGCAGTTATCTGCTACCTGAAAAAAGAGCACATCTCGTTTGTAATTTAATCTATTTTATTTTCTATTCTACAGAACCTTTACAATTTTGGTGGGAGTACTGATGCTCATCGCTTCAGTGTACGAAGGCTACCTGGAGCGCAAATACCGGGTCGCAGTAGAATCACGAGACCTGGAACTGGCACGCAACGAAGGAAACCATAAGCAACCTGTTGGTACTTTCGTTTATAATATCTTTATTTTTTTACTATCAGAAGGTAAGCTATTAGAAGGAGATAAAACGTGACGTTGCTTCTCAAACAAATTGAATACGACGATAAAGGCAACAATTTCAGTTCAATCTTTTTGTCGTGTGTGCTTTGGATGATTGAGCAGAATGTGTGACTGGTTAGCGACGCTGTCTTACCTACGTCTGGTGTTCTAATATAGATAAGTGCCTCAATAATAAATTTCAAAGAGTGAGGAAACTACAAAATATACTTACATGATATTTTCAAGAATGTTCTGTAAAACATCTTGATTGATTTTTATATATGTAACTTCAATAACCCACAAGTACATAGGCGGACTAAATGCCTAAGAAGTGTATGAGACCTCTTTAATCTTACTCGCATTCTGCATAAATTCGGATACAAACAATTTAAATTACCAAAAGGTAATTTGGCGATAACTAGGTACATACCTATTTCAACATTTCAGACACATGCATATTAGTCACTTCATTTGTTATCACAGAATGGTTAGCCCGTTGACCATAAGTACCTACTAAAAATTAATCGAAACAGCATAAAAAACAAAAAATGAATCCGATATAATTCAGCAAAATACAGTTATCATAAACTTCAAGAATATAATAATATGCCAGCACGATATAAATATTGATCCTATTGAATGTTTAGGTATCCCTTAGGTAAATAATATAATTACAATAATCTTTTGGATTGAAAAGAACCCGTTGGCCTTGTTACGAGAGCCAGTTCATTGTGAACGAAAGTAGCACAAACCTCACCGAAATAAACTATTGTTGCGATAGTAACTTAGTAATGTATAGTGAATGTTACCAAGCAACTGCCTCAATCACTATAAGCGCTCCTCTTTTGATAATATACAGTGTAATCTACAAATGATTTTGATAAAGGGATGTCTTCCCTCACATATTAGGTACCTAACCGAAGTATTTCTATGGTCGAACGACAAACATAACTGACGGACATTGTCTGGTTGACTGACAAAGGGACGGGCATTATTAAATCAGGAAGTTCGGGTCTCTATGGAACATATTTATTTATTTATTATATTATGGCGTACACCAAAGTTTTCAATCGAAATTATTGAATTTCTTATGAATTGCTTTTGTTCCTTCTACGTAATATACCTACTTCTTTTTATAAAAATGAAGTAATATTCTAGACCTCATTCCCTATTATTAAATGTCTTAAGGGTTCTTAAGTCTGTTCAAACGGTCAAGTAGAGATGTTAGCGTGAAATTGCTAAAACTACGGGCGTAAGCTTAAAAGTCCAAAAAATTAAAATGGTATTAATAATAATATACATACCACGAGAAGAGACTTATAGCTATGCATTGAGAGTTTAGTTACATCATATATTATATACTACGTATCAATGGATTGTATTCAATGGATGACAGCCTCACACTCTAAATTCAAATAAAAATAACTCAAAACAAAATATTTGTATATAATATATTTAATTTATAATTTTCATTAAAATTATCAATTTACTAGTTTGAATGTAGTAGATACATGTAGGTATTGTATCATTCGAAACAATCGTAGCGTTTTATCGCGACGTCGCGTCGTGCGTCGCATCAACAGAGCGGGTGAACGGAGCTTTTGTGCAATTCACTGCTCCATCGCATTTTTCATTTGGTATCTATCATTTCCACGCGTACCCACTATATGTATGTATCATGACAACGTGTGTACCTACATTCCCTCTTTTAATCAAATTGTATTTATTTTCATGTACCCATATGTGTAAACAGATACCTATCTCGACTTCAAACAAATTATGTAGGCACTATTACTTATTAAAAAGCGTGAAGTATTAAATCCTAAATTGAGTAAATTATGTACTTATGATATTTCGTGAAAAAGTTATGATCGTTTCTCTCTGAAAAAGCGTTCTCTCATCATAATGTGCTGCATTTGAGCCATTGATCACTTTTATGGTTTAAATAATTCAATTTACGCTTACAAACACACTCGCGTAGACATTTTAGCGCACCTGTAATAGTAGCATAGTAGCCGATGAGTGAATGTCGTCATAGCTGATCGATCAATCAGGGGGAGGGCAAGATTTTTTCTCCATTTAGTCCATAGGTGGTTTAAGTGATTGCTAAAACTCACACATAAACATGCTCTACGTGCCATATCAATAAAAAAATGTAGCCTTTTAACTTTAGCTGCTTAAACTTTTACAGAATATAAATTTAAATTACTGAGAACTGTAATTTTGTTCATTCAAATTGCTAAATAGTATCTAACTGTCTACCTAATAGAGTTCAATATAGGTACTCTTCGATATACCTACCATGTATCTAGATGAGTACTTACATCCATCAAATCTATTGATAAAAAGTGCTCAAAATGATCTTAATATTAGGTACAAACCTTTAGTTTCGACAATAATACCAAATAAATCAATAAAACAGTTTGATCTGCTCATAATATAAGAGTTTTAAGATCATTTTGAGACTAAGTACAAGATCGTTCTGACGTTGACTGTACTTGACAAACAAGTAGTCCCTACCTATACTTGGTAATGGTATCTACATGATGCCTACTTACGCCTTCTATATGTATTCACACGCCATCACTATTCACGACGCACGAGAAGTAAATAGGCACTTATCGTGAAAACATGAAAGTTATTATGGCTGATACAGGTATTAAATAAACATCTCGTTAGCTAAACAGCGTCATTATCTGGTATATATTTTGTTTACGACGTAGATGGAGACAATATTAAGGGTGTATTGCTATTAATCATGTTGAAGGGGTGATAACCGACACCGAGAGGCCTGTGGTTATTGTACAAGGGTGGATACGGCAGGATGGAGGGCTCTCCACGGACACGAGATAAGCAACTTTTAATAAAAAATAATGATGGTGGTATAAGGTAGCTTAATTATATATTAAATTTCACGAATCTAAATGAAATCTTGGAATTAGGTCTTGTAATTTGGGACTAGAATTAAACGCCTTCGTAATGTAATTTTGGGAGATATCATTATTAACATCAATCATACCTTCGGATTTGACAGCTTTATATGAATTTCTGTCTTTATTCATATAAAGATGAAACAATATGTAATGAAACTTATAAGCATACTAGCTTTTCGCCGCGGTTTCACCAGCGTGGATGTTGGCATGTCGGTTATCACGACAAAACATTTCTCAAAGGACGTAGGTGTACGATGTAACTTGAACGTATGTAACTTTGAAAATCACGAACTTTCCATACAAACGTTTATCGCCTATTTTACGCTCTTAGTAGTTAAATTTTGAAAAAAGCTGATACACGTGTTCATTCATTTCTCAAAAGACGAAGTTGTACGAAGTTTGTAGTTTCTAACTTTGAAAATGACGACTTTTTAGTATATAATTTTTTCTTCTATCTTTGCAGGTTTTACTACAAAAACCGTAATTTTATTAACATATAGTCGGAAGCACTACATAGCCAATGAACGCGGTAAAAAACATTTCACTTTGATATAGTACCTATTTATTGTGTGGTACTAAAATTGAATAAAATTCATAGGGGAAAATTAAACTTTGAAAGGGTATTATTAATATTTCTTGCAGCCACAAAAGCTGGAAGCAGTGTATGCTATATACATTTTCCAATACCTATCTCTTCTCAATTGACTAAACATGTGTCAATTATTAACAGCCTTGAATTGTTCTTAATCATTGAGCCGTTATAACTTGACGATATTTTGCAGATGAACAACAATGTAGCTGATGAGAAGCCGGCAGACAATGTGGACAAAGACCTTCGAAGGGAAACTTGCGGTGAGTACATAATTTGTGTTTGTGACACAATAATAACACAAACTAAATGTGTTTATCCGATAGAAATTTATGATTGACTTTTATGGGTGTTGGCAATGTGCCGTATGGTTAAATTGGAGCACTATGTTTCAAAAACATTGTTAGCATAGTCGCTAGATTATCTGGTATCGCTGTCATTCGGAGAAGATGCTGTTTTCCTTATTAGGTCCCTTTGAACAAGAAAATCTGTACCTAGCTAACCTCTCAAGCTCGCTTTTTTACTAAATTTGGTCATCGAATAAGCTGAAACGTAGCACATTTATGATGTTTTATAATTGTTTTGTCTGCATATACAATGGTTAAATTTAAAAATAAGTCTCAAGTTGCTGATGTGAAGCACCGCATTATGCGAGAGCGTGATCATATTGTGTGGGATCTACCGTATTGCCCTTTGATGCTGCTCTTCGCAATGTAGGCTATACTTACCATACTAATGAGGTTCATCACTCTACGCGCGCATTGGAAAAAAGTCAAGAACAACTTGTCTGGGAAACTGAGACTTGTGTGTGGATTAATTTAAATATTTTTAACGCCATGCTACCCCCAAAAATATTCTTTACTATTACTCCACAATTCCAAGATATTGACTTTACTTATCAAGAGAGCATTTATCGGAAATCTCCAAGATATAAATTGGTGGTAATTATATTATATTTCATTGGCTATTTATCAGCTTTGTATTATGGCTTATTTGTAAGTAGGTATATGAAGAAAATACCTATTATCACGATTATCCCCTAAACCCAATTCCACGGAATTACTCTGGATCCAATTAATTTGTTAATGCCCTTAATATTCGCATTAATACAACTAAGCAGAATATTACCGTTAATAAAATCTTGTGCGGTCTGATAACTGCCTTATTGCTAAACTTTTATGCATATTTATTACTGTTCAAACTTGAATTTCCAAAACCAATTTGTTTCGTCATAGTCCAAAGTCTATTAGGTATTTTCATCGTGTATTTTATGAAATAATATTGCAATTTATATTTTTGGTACGATAATATGATATCAATTTAGAAATAGAACGCGCGAATACACACTCGACCGTAGCGTTAGGCTACGCCCACACAGAGACAGGTCGTGTCTGATTTTAGCAGGATACGGTTTAGTCACAATATAATTTTTATGTATAAGTTCACACGTGCATTGGGCTTTAAAAACTGACAGTTAACCGATATTATATTAAAAATCTTATGGTCTCCGTGTGAACGTAGCGTAAACGTTGGTTGAACCATTGCTACCCTTGAATGGGGAAATTGGAAAACTTCATCTTTTATGATGATAGATCAAACATTCGACTGAGAATATTAAATGGTTCTGCAGAGATCAATGCAATCTAATTTAGTGGTACAAAAATGGCAATTCGATTGCATTAACCAATGGATGCAAGTTCCTATTTGAAAATATTATTTACAGCTATCTCTTATTTCTTGTAGTTTGCTATTTATTTACAAATGTAATTCAGGTTTCTTAATATAAAATGATAATAAATCACTTTAGCCTACATATTCGTAATTATAAATTAATAACAATGAGGTAATTACATATAATACATTTGTATAAAAATAATGTAGTGTTATTTATTAAATAATTCATGACTCAATTATAATAACTAGTAGCTTGAAAAATAAGGTTTATCAACTTATGGAACGGAATTTATTTATAATTTATTTCTTGTCGAATATATGATTAAACGAACTCCCGAGTGAAGTTCTATCATTATTATATGAGTTGCTTCATTAGAATATATGAATTATTACACCGTAGTTTCCTTGTTTACATGGTAACACCGCACATTTTTTAAAGATATTTTAAAAGAACCATAGACGAATTTCCGCTCTGCCCATCCCTAGCGCGCCATCTTGTTGTTTGTTCATTTTTTAGAGTAATGTAACCTATACAAAACTTTCTAATAATTGGGAAAACACTAGGGAGGGAGGGTGTTCATATATTCTAATGAAGCAACTCATATAATAATGATAGAACTTCACTCAGGAGTTCGTTTAATCATATATTATATATTCCTTGCTTCATTATTCATATATGAATTATTACACCGTAGATGTTAAGAGCAGAAAGTTTTGAAATGAAAGGCATACTAATAATATACTCATATTTTTAATCATAATTATAGTACAGTAATTATTATTACTACCTTAAGTACTTAGGTAAGTTTACTTCTAGAGTTATTAATTTATATTATTGATCAATTAACTATTGGTTCGAACATAAATAAACAGACTGGGCAAATTCGCCTTCGTTTAATATAATTCGGTTGTAAAACCGGGCAAAAGAGTTAGACGAGCTGGTCCAACCAGCTGTCTTGCGAATGGTTTCGATATTGACGCCAGCAGAGCTCGCAGCGGAGGTCGATGCGTGGCGTGTACTATGAGCACCAAATAAACTTATGTTAACCCCGCTCTCTGCCAGGACTTGTTTAATCCATCGGCTGATGGTCTGCGTCGTAGCTGTTTTATGAGGACGTTTGTACGTCAGAAGCAGCCTGTTTGTTCCTTCAGGTCGGATATTTCTAGTCTTAGAAATATAGTCTGAGAGGACTGTCGCTGGGCAAATACTGGTATTTTCCCTAAAGTATGGCAAGAATAAGACAGGTTGGTCTCTACCAGGTGCTGATGTTTTTATAATATCAGTTATGAGGATCTTAATACCATTATCTGAGAAAGAAATATTTTCGAGCTTGATCAGAGAAAGAGTCTGCACCCTGTGAGCGGTGCAAATAGCCAAAGATATTACAAGTTTCTTAGTGATCTTTTCAAGTGAAAGGTCCGAGTTAGGAATCCATGTGGAAATTAGATTTAAAACTAATTGAGGATCCCAGGTGCTAGAATATTTAGCTCTTACGGGTTTTATTTTGTATGCCCCCTTTAGTAATCGTTTGACGCATTCATCTGAACCGATATTATTGCCAATGAAAACTGACAAAGCAGAACGGTGGGAATTTAGACTTCCATATGCACAACCATTATTAAATTGCGTTGCTAGAAATGTAAGAATTGATCTTTTCGACGGCTTGTAAACATCAATATTTTTCGCGATGCAAAATTCCCACCATAGTTTAAGTGAGGTATTATATTGTTTGATAGTACTGTCCGAGAGCGAGGATAACATCAGTGTTGATGATTCCTTGCAGGCACCCTTTCTCGAGAACGACGCCCGGAGAGCCTCGCGACAGCCAGGGTAAGGTTCTTGTGTAAGGGGTGGTGATCTCTGAAATGAGATTGCAAAAGGTTTTTACTGGGATTTAAATAATATACATCCGAAACTAAAATGCTTTGAAGGAGCGGAAACCATGGCTGTGAAGGCCAGTAGGGATATACTAGTATACCATGCGCCTTATCTTCAATAATTTTTCTGATGCATTTTAGTACTAACGAAAATGGCGGAAAGGCGTAAAAGTAGTCTGTACTCCAACTTATCGTGAATGCGTCTATGATTTCCGCGTCTGGATCTTGTTTCCATGAAACAAATCGGCTACACTTAGCGTTATCACGTGAAGCAAAAAGATCTATTACTGGTTTACCCAAATATCGTGTGATTTTTGTATAGACCTCATCAGAAAGCGACCATTCAGTGTCCGGATTGACTATTCTGGAGGCGGCATCTGCGTGGTTTTGTTTGGTGTTCACGTATGACGCGAATATCCAAATACCACGCTGCTCACACCACTTCCAAAGTGATCGAGATAAGTCGTTAAGGTGAGGGTATTGTATACCTCCCATACGATTTACATAACTTATTGCAGTTGTGTTGTCTATACGTAATAATATTGCACAGTTAGTTACATTATTGGCAAAGGATTTCAAGCCCAGAAAAACAGCCATTAGTTCTAAGTAATTAATATGATGTAATTTTTCTGTGACCTTCCATTTACCGTTTACTTCCTTTTGCTTACAGACAGCACCCTATCCTGTTCTAGAAGCATCGCTATAGATTTCGAGTTCAAAGTTTGGTTGCCTCATAAAATGGGATGTATTAAAAATGTTTGATGACCACCACATTAGGTCCTCCAATATAACATTAGGTAGGTTAATATTGGCTTCATAGTCATTATGCCTGAGCAAAGCTAGATATTTTTGGCGTTCTAAGACCTTGGTGTACATCCATCCGTACTTAGCTGCCGGGCATGCGGCAACCAAAATTCCGATAAGTTGAGCAAATTCGCGTATAGAACAAGATGGTAACTTAGTAAACTTTGAAACTAACTCTGCAATTTTACTTCGTTTGTCGGAGGGTAGACATATGCTTAGGTTTTGCGTGTTATAAACAAACCCTAAAAACTTACATGATTGCTGTGGCGTCAAACAACTTTTGTCGTAGTTGACGACAAAACCTAGACAACGGAGTAACCTCATCGTTTCTTTGACGTTGTCTACGCATTGTTCAAAAGTATTACCGATGCATAGAATATCATCTAAATAACAAACGGATTGGAACCCGCGAAACCTAAGAACAGCTATAACTTCCCTCATAAGCTTAGTAAATACTCGTGGGGCCACAGATAATCCGAACGGTAAGGCATTAAAGGAGTATGTGAATGTTTTAATGGAATTATTTGGTTTGAATTGAAATTTCAAATATCTACGATCAGAAGGTCGTATAGGCAAGAGAAAATATGCATCCTTCAGATCGATAGTGGCTAAGTATCCATCACGTGGTATTAATTTACATGCCGTCCGGTAATCCTCCATCTTAAAATGCTCATTTCGAATTAGTTTGTTCAAAGGTTTTAAATTCAATATAAAACGTTTGTCACCGTTAGGTTTTGGAGTGAGGAATATTTTAGAAATGAATTGATCATTTGTAACGTTACATTCAGAAATTGCTCCTATTTCTATCAATTTAGTAATTGCTTCTAGCATAGATAAGTTTTCAGTGTAAGAAAATTTATTTTGCGGTATTCTTGATTGAATTACAACCGTTCGAAATGGTATGGGATAGCCGTATTTTATCCAATCAAGTACTACTTTGTTGTTTGTTATTTGTAACCAACAATCGTAAAAGTGGGTAAGTCTACCCGCATGTACCTGAGCTATCGAAGATTCTGCGCCGGGGCACGTGATTTGTCCTGAGTTGTACTCCGCTGCGGCTGATGCGCTGGCGCTGTGTAAGGTCGACGAGCTCCTGAGCTCGCTGCCGGCTTCCTGTGGTAACCTCCTCGCCCCCCCCTGTTCGCCGGGTAACGAGGAGGCGCGTTCCAGTTTCCCTGGTGGAAAGACCTATTGTTGGAAGTCGAAGCCGTAGGTTTTTGAGGCTTGGCTGGCTTCTTGATAGAGAGGCCTTGCTTCTCGATGACCTTTGCGGCCTTTATCCTCTCTGAGAGCGATGACCCAAACAACGATTCGTCACGCTCAGATTCGCTAAACATATGTAACATTTGTTTGTCCAAACTGGGTGTAACCAGTTTCATCCGACTTTGCGTTGCTAAGAAATGTGAATCACATAACAGTCGGCAACCATTGCTTAGATGTTTCATCGCTTGGACTTTGTTGTCGCTCTTTAACAGCAAATCCATACCTCTGTTGATGGCCGTTATACCGGCTCCAAGTTGTTGCTGTGATGATGCAACAATTTTGTCACGATTGCGAACCATGTCCGGTACCGCAGCAGAGATCTCTGCGTTCAACTTCGGCGCTTGTAAGAGCTTGCAGTTCTCCGGTATTAAATAGTCTCTCAGAAGCTTATCTTTGCTTTCTTTGGGCATCCCTTTCTTGAGTAAAGGTAGCCACAATTTTGTCAAATTGTCGTGTATGCTTTCACCATAGTCCGGTGAATCAGACGTGGATTCTCCAAGGGCAGACAAGAGTTCTGGATCCAGCTCAGATGCGACTTCTTCTGCCTGTTGATTAGGTACACCCAAATCACCAGTGTGATCAGGATTTTCATTAAAACCCAGTTCTGAATCTAGCATGATGTCTGGTTCTACCGGTGTTGACTCGGGGATTGCGTCACAGGCATCTCCGTTTTCTTCGTTATCTAAAATTACAATTTGCAATTTAGATTGTGAAAAAAAAAAATATATATATATTTGAGGGTAGTTTTTTGCAGAGGAACATTACATCTATTTCAGATTGTATGTATTTTCTGCTTAGGTCATCGTTGAAGACTCGCAGTCAACCCCAATGCCAATAACATTCCATCTATTTCATATTCTATGTATTTTCTGCTTAGGTCATCGTTGAAGACTCGCAGTCAACCCCAATGCCAGTAACATTTTTAACATAGTTTTAAGAATTGTCAAAGTTATTAACTCGCAGTTAATCCCAATGCATTCCAAAACTTTTAATGAATTATTTGTTTGCTATCAGTAAATAGCTTTCGGTATTTAGGTACTTCGTAGTACTAATACACAAACACTTAGGTATTCAATACTTTACTAACCTTCATTATCTGACGACGAATCTATCGGGGAAATTATCCTCTGTCTACGTCGTTCACTTTCTTCGATTCTTCTTATTTTCTTTGCGTATTTATCTATACGAGACTGCGCACTTCTTTTCGGCATGATGTCGGAAGGCGCGTGCGATAGTTACCGCGCACAAAAAAGGAATGAACAAACAACAAGATGGCGCGCTAGGGATGGGCAGAGCGGAAATTCGTCTATGGTTCTTTTAAAATATCTTTAAAAAATGTGCGGTGTTACCATGTCAACAAGGAAACTACGGTGTAATAATTCATATATGAATAATGAAGCAAGGAATATATAATGAAAACTTGACTGAGCTATTGCATTTTTCAAACCCTATTCCTTGCAATTTACAAGTCTTTTCATCAGTGTTGTTAAATAGTGTGATAAAACAAAACATAGGTACCTACATACACGAACTATGATAAGTTGGAATTGGAAGTGCTGCTAAAGGTTAAAAAAAATCAGCCAACCCCGTTTTCTAAAAGATCTATTTAAGGATAAAAACTCAACTCATCCAGAATAGTCTTATTGCTACATGGTACAGTAACGTTAAACATCATTCTGCACGTTGTGGCTGAGCGTTTTGAGCTTCATAGCGGCCTAAATCTACATAACCGCGGCGCAAATGATATTACTCAAAACTTGGAAGTCGTGAGCTTTTATTAAAAATTGTAGTCCCGTTACCAAGGCGGCTTAGGGTGATAATCGTTTGAACTTTGTATAAACTCGAGGAGATTGAGAATACGAAACAACGCAAATTCTTTGTTCTTGAAAAGTAATTCTGAATATTTATGACTGCAACTATTAACATTTGTTGAATTTTTACTCTTTTTGTTGCCAGGTGTCTGGTCGGAAGTGCTGTTATCTTTCTCTATACTTTCAAACGGAAGAACGATCCTGAGTACGGATATTCCTAATGACGGGGCATTGACTTGCCTTCATGGAATGAGGTACGTTTCATTTTACGACTAAACTTTATTCGTTTCGTCCAGTACTGTACCCTTTTTCGTACGCATAGAAGGTTTCCCGAATCATTTAGTAAGACGTTCGCTTTGATGTACTTCTCTCAATCAGTCCTGAATAAACTCTTGTACAAAGTGCTCTCATTCTAAGATACATTTGTGGAAGGGTTTATACATTTAGGTTTTGTGTTTCAACAATGACAGCACTGGTCCTATTCTAGGTTATTTCATTATAGTAGCAAAATACAAATTAACTTTAGTTTATAGCATACCTACCACAAA
This sequence comes from Eilema sororculum, assembly GCA_914829495.1. Taxonomy (NCBI): domain Eukaryota; kingdom Metazoa; phylum Arthropoda; class Insecta; order Lepidoptera; family Erebidae; genus Eilema; species Eilema sororculum. The sequence continues at coordinate 18,259,310 of OU618534.1, read as the reverse complement.
ATTAATTCTGTTTTGTGGTGGGCTGTAAAGCCCAACAGGAGGTTTATTAACAAATTATTTTCCAGGTTTATTAGTAGTTAAAATGTTTAGTTACTAAATTATAGCCGGGATTATATCGTACAAATTTGTTTCAAAATGTCAATATAAACACACATATTACACACCCACAAACACGTAAAATACCTACAATCATAGTGTGCAGCTCTCAGAACTGAAGAGTAGTGCAGCTCGAAAGAAAACCCATGTAGCCAGCGTGGAAAGAGTAGGCCAAAGCCTGCCAACATTGGAAGATGTCCAGCAATGGACCGCCATAGACCAATTGATATTTAGATAGGTACTTAGACAAAAAATATTAAACTGATAAACATTAACAAACTATAATTTTATTATTACAAACTATTCAACAAATTGGCATGCCTTAGATAGGTACAACAACACCTCAAAATGTAGGTTTCGTATGATTTTGCATCAGAAGTACTTATTAAGGGTTATCCTAAATCTTTTTAATAAAATATAGAATTCAATTAGCTGCATTCTTAAGTATCTTGCAGTAGATAACTTTAAGAATTAACTTGATAACGAATTTAATCACAATGAATCTGTAACTGAATAAACCTAATAGATATACAGTGAGTTACAAAATTACAATGTATCAAAACATTTCTGTTAATGTTATTTTTTTTTGTTATTTTCTGTTAATTTCTATGTTATATTTTTATATGTTATATTTCTATATGTCTATATGTTAACGTAATTTCTGTTAATATTTATATAAAAGTCTTTAGTATATTTGACTGGGCCACTACTTAACTAATTAATATTTTACAGTTAGCAATTTGGTACATTTGTTTGATTGTTATCAATTCGGTACGAGTTATTCCCCAGTGGTTGTTTTGTTTTAATCAGGCGAAATGAATTATGAATAAACATTATTATAGACTTTGTTTTAATTACGCAAACGTTTTCCATTAATGAGAGAAACGCTTTGTTATTTACTTTGAACGATATAACTATATTTAGATACTCAACTTCAAATTCAGTACTTATATCACAGTATAAAGTATTTAGTATGAATCATGAGACTGTGCTTATACTGGGTGATTTTATAGTTTTTTTTGATTATGTATGAGAATAATATTCAGGTAAAAGAAATAATGTATGGGTGTTGTAAAAAAATTTTTTTTTTTTCACCAAATTAATACTTCCAGATGATTTTGCTAACGAAACTGCGTCCAATTTCTTCTTTCCGAAACGACTATAAAATACCCTGTATCCTATATGGATGGTAGTTATTATGAGTGATTCATAAACACTAGGTAGCCCGTGCACTTGGCTATACTCGTACTAGCTGACATTTCGAGCTGTATGTTTCATTTTCGGGGGGAATTGGTAAAAAGGGGAATTCGGTCCCAGGTTTTACCATGGCACACACCAATGACTTTTCGATGCTTTTCGAAGTTATGTGTGTATTTATCGCAGGTTTATTAGTGCCCGGTTAATGGCAATAGGCTCGCCACCTATTGGGACCTAAACATAAACTGGCGCAATGTGGGTGCTAGCACCTCTGCCTACCCCTTCGGGGAATACAAGTGTGAGTTTATGCTATGGGAATAACCCTTTATAATATACAGGGCTGCTGTTCAGTTCACCATCCGACAGTAAACATACAGCCTACGACTAAGAGCCCGCTGGAAGACAATAGGCTTGCCACCTATTATGTGAGACTGAAAATTATAGTTGGCGAATTGTGGGTGTTATACCTCTGCCTAACACTTCTGTGATTTACAGGCAAATTCAAATTCAAATTCAAAAATATTTTATTTTGTATGAACCATTAAATCGGCACTTACAAAACGTCAACATAAAGTAAATATTAAATACTAACTAATACTAGTAAATGGACCACCGGTTCGAAACGCGGCCCAGACCTGAGAAGACTCCGGCAAGAAACTCAGCGGGCTTTTTTTTTTTGGTCTATTTACGAAACATTTACTTAGCCTAAAACTTATGGTCTAGATACAATGTTTTGCTTGAGTAGCATAGCTGAGCGAACAGCTCATTTCCAAGCTTGTTTATCGTTTAAATATTCTTGGATTTTATAATAGCCTTTCTGGCACCCAGTTTGCTCTTTACTGTATTTTTAAATTTATTAACAGGTAAATCTCTGATTTCATTAAATTTATTATATATTATTATATGTATGAATAATTCTATTTATGATATCCATTCGATAGTAAACATAAAGTCCATGGTAAAGTGCCCGCATGACGGCAATAGGCTCGCTACTATTAAGTGAAACCGAAAAGTTAGTTGGCGGAATGTGAGGGTTGATAAACCTCTGCCTAACCTTCGGGTATTTACCGGCGTGAATATATATGACGTCTGTATGTATACCTACGGTTAAAAATATATCTTTTGTACGGTGGTTACGTTAATTTTCACGTGACGTCACGCGGTCTTGGTGATTACAAGTCCCAAAGCCATCATCATTCACCAGCCGTAGTACAAACAGAAGCTTTGACATATTATGTACTCTATCAGAAAATTCTATTAAACTTTTCTGCCACCGGGGAAACAAAGTCTGTTTACATTTCATGTAGAAGTATTGAAAATGCTTTTTAATGTTATAAGTTTAGTAACTTTACATTTACATAAACGGCGTAATTTATCCTGCGTACAAATAAATTTCATTGTCTATCTATAGGTTAATTCATTTATTTATTCATAGGAAATTATAATATTGTACAACATCATTAAATTAACCGCGGCTGAATAACATTCCCGTAACTTTTTTTCTTTTTCGTTTTACTAGGTACTATGCAAACCCTATTGGTTTATAAGTGCTAATTATAACTAAACTGTATATTATCTCACGGTTTTATTTGATAATAAATAAAATAAAAATAGTATTGTGTACGATCTCCAGAATTATTTGAAGAAGGTAATGTTACACGTTAATCACTGGCTATCACAAACATTAATATGTACCTACCTAGAATCACACGCTAAATGCGCTGTGGTTCTCCCAAGCGACTACAATATGGGGTCCTTCAAGAAGGGATTCAGAATGTTTCTTCAGAGTCAGTAGTACGAGTTTGATGCCCCTGGTGTAGCATACGTCCATAGGCCACGGTAACCACTTTCCATCAAGAGGGACTTGTGCTTGTCTGCCACATAAGTGCTATAAAAAATACGAGTGCTTCCATTTTAAGTGGTACAGCTGTTTAGTTCATAAACTAGATTTAGCCAGTTCAATTACATTCACGATGAATAATTTAATCCAAATATTTAAAATACCATCTGTATTTCTTTCTCAGATTCATGTCAGTGATATGGGTGATCATGGTACACACTTACCTTACCATGTTCTACGTGGCTGGAAACAAAACTATGAGGGTCATCACTGAACGGAACTTTTGGTACCAATCCGTGGGCAACGCCTCGTATTGTGTGGACACCTTCTTCGTGATCAGGTCAGTATAGATTCGCTTAACCATGTTGGTATGACATATAATCTATGGTTGATATACAAAGGGAGATTTATAATTAGAGTATCTACATCTCTTTACGAATAATACTATAATTAAATATTTATAAATTAAGGTGTGATTCTGAAGCCGACCACATACGAAAACTGCCGATGCAGCAGATACAGCGCATAAATTACTTGGTAAACTTCGATACGAATAAAAGGGACCATTGAGATGCCGCAATGAATTACGCGTATCTGCTGCGTGCAGTTATCGTATGCGGTCATCTTCGGAATCATACCTTCCTGTTTCTTCTGACAGACATCAGTTAAAATTCAACATATCAGAATATAACATTCTGCGCATTATATGGACGATAATGCCGATCATGTGTGTAAATCGCAATTCTTATGATTACCCACTAGGCAGTCATAGTGTTAAGAAGCTTATTGTATATTTAGGCACGTAAACAAACAAACTATTAAATGTTTAACCCAAGTTGTTTATAACTTAAAGCAGCCTAATCATCATCGCGCAGTATGATACGTTCACTTTTATGGCACAACATAAAGTGCTTAACCACGATACACCAAACATAATTAAGGTTTATTGCAGTATAATATATTATAAACCTGCAATTTGGCCTTCAAGAGGAATTGTGTCACCTAAAGGTACATACTTGATGAAGATGATTTAAAGTGTAATTATGAAATTCTGAGCTCAATAGTCAAGATGTTGTAAATTTATCCCAGAATGATTAACATTAAGCTTAAATTAGGCATGTTATAATCTGGAACTACTGTCACTGAAAGTGAAAGGAGATAGTTCTCACAGGATCCTACTAAGTACGTCATTGCCAGATCGATAGGATTTGTAATGAGTTTAAAACTCTGGGATATGACAAGAGTTAGACAAATTTCGTAGTGTTTCTGACCGTTCAATCAATAGGCCGTGGTGTAAAACACACGGTAGGTTGTTTTATTGTGGTGAGAGTACGTACGTAAGGGTACTCTTATGGGGAAAGTATCGTTTCCCCGTTTCTTCACAAGGCATATCTGCAATTTCTTTTTATCAACTACTTGTTCCGTTAGTAAGAATCAGCACTCTAATTATACAAAACACGTGTCACTGTTTCTAACATTTCTTGGGCCACGGAATTCCAATTTAAATTATTTGTATCCGTTTCAACTTGTGCTACAATGTCCGATGTTCATTTGATTAATGATTAGTTAGAATTTCATCTGAAGGAAGGACAAAACCCTTATCTCCTTTGATGTCCATCAATCCGCGTGATCGTCAGAACCAATTAGTAGTGAAATGCTCTGAATTATCAATGTTAGATTGAGGAAATCCGTTAATAACGGACTTTGTGTACAGCCATCAGTAATGTACCCTACACTTACACTTGGGTATGACTTAGTGTATAGTGTAGTGTAATTTAGTGCATGAAAGGTATGTCTTTTATAACTTTTAATGTAGGGTCGGTTCGACCAAAAGCGAGTAAAGTTATACCTGGAATAAACAGCCAATATGTAGGTGATAATGCCTGTTTATTCTAGAAAAATACTTTACTCGCATTTGGTCGAATGTACCGTTCTAAATTAGCTGGTAGATATACACTTGCCAGTCTAGTTCTAACTTTTTTATTAATGATAATTGATAGCAGAGGTAAGGTATTTTTTTGGAACGTGTTAAACTATTTTGTCTGCTGTCCTATGGGAAATAAGGTACGCCAAACTTTACAGTTTTTAATTTGCACTTTGATTGCAGTTCATTTGAATAGTTCTAGAACACTAAATGTTGTTATTAAGATACTGTTAATATCCGATATCTTATATATTTAGGTAATGACGGAGATAGATATAAATAAACTGATAACATCTGTAGATAATGATTTCAGTACATCAGTTACCTATGTGATTTATGCACGCAAATAATCGATTGTAGATTTGATTCGATATCTCGATGTCAATTTCCCGGATCTCCCATAATCCATTCACACTTAGCTATCAGCAGTTAGATCTCAGAATCAGAAATTAACTAGTTGTTCATTTACGTGTCTCATAAAGTTTTGGACAATGCCATCATATAGAGATGCTTATATTCTAATACAAAGCTTTATATTAATACCTAAATATTTCCACACTATTCTTCAGATATATAGGTATTATTGATATTATTTAAGAAAGACATTTCGACACTTTGAACTAATACATTACGTTATATTCTAAAGACCACGCTATAAAAATAAACAAATACTTTGACTTGACCAACGAGTTAACCAAAAATGGCTATGTGGTTAAACTCTACGCCGTGGAAGTGGGAGCAAGGGGAATTCCAGCTAAATCCCTGTATAACTTATTTAAAGACCTCGGATTGCCAAGAGCTTCAGTAAGCTCTTTACTCAAACGAATATCTAAAACGGCGTTGATAGGATCTTACCAAATTTGGATAGGTAGAGGGGGGAACACGACTGACGGTGGAGGTGAGCGCTGATGCATCACAAGGTGGCCACCCTAAACCTACACCTGGGTCGCAAGTCCCAGGCGCCGTCGCAGTGTTCCTCTCTGTACCACGCCATGGACCCGGCGACCGCACGGTGAATCCATGGAATGCTAAGAACCGGATCTCATCTCAAGTTAAGGAATTGCATCATCACATCTAAAGTAATTTTAATTACAGTTACTACGAGTATAATAATAAGTGTAACACAAAAAAAGCTTCTTTCAAAGGTTTCCCATTTTCATAAGCTCTCTTACTCCTTTTCGCTATCTTGTATGACACCCATCAAATTTACACACATTCAATGATTAATTTTCAATTCAATTACGAAAATAATAATTAGTAAAAAAACTATGTAGAAGTAAAGTCTGCGATGCTCGCTCTGCGCTCGTCCGCTCTGCAAGCAAATTTAAAAAGTTATCGCTCCTGTTTACTTCCCCTGTCATTAGTGCGAGGTGACACACACAAACACAACTTTTCTGTATTCGCACTTATTAAACTTTGCTAGTGTGCTCTTTACGCTTGGTAGGCAAATGCATTAAAGTTTCGCCGTACCGGTCGTCCCTCGTCACACTTTTATGATTTTAAATGAATAGTGATGGCAATAAAAGCTTCGTCAACTGAAAGCGTGTTTTTGCCTATAGCTGAAAAAAAAACATTATACAACATGATGTTTAAAAGATGTGCAAAATAATAAAATTTTGACGCTGATTGGAGATTATAGTGATAGATTGTTTTTAATGACCTCTGTGAAAGAGACACGAATGTATGTACATTCATGTTGTTTTATTTATATATTGTTTTGTTGCAGCGGTATTCTCGTCACAATTCTATTTTTAAGGACAGAAGACAAAAAGAAGAACAGGCCTGCACCTCAAGACAAGGAAGATATAAACAAGAACCTGAACGGTTTTAGTAATTCTGCTCTCTCTATCTCAGTCATCAGCCAACAATCTTTCAAGGAAGATTTACTAGACAAGCCTAAAGTCAGTGTTTACTCAATGGCTGAGTTGTTTGCGATGGTGAAGTCCTTCTTCATTTTATTTAGCTACCGTGTTATAAGATTATCGCCAGCATACGGATTCGTGATTGGTTTAAACGAAGTTGCCCTAAGGTACACCCATGATCGATCTGTTTTCGAGCCAGCCATCTTTGATCATATCACCTGTGATAAATTCTGGTGGCGGAATCTCCTTTACATCAACAACTTGTACCCACAGCGTGAGATGTGCATGGTATGGTCGTGGTACATGGCGAATGACACACAATTCTACGTCGTCGGGATCATACTTTTACTTATTTCTGTCAAGTGAGTATATATAACTATTACATGACTATTGCTATACATACATACATACCTACAATCACGCCTTTATACTCGAAGGGTTAGGCAGATGTGACTTAACACCCACATTTCACTAGTCATTATATTCGGTCCCAAATAATAAGGGGTGACCCTATTGCCGTATTCCGGGCATTATTCTTAACTCGAGCCATGCATTTGAGGCTGAGTCTGGGCTGTATATATCTATATGATGTTTAAACAGCCCTATCCCTTAGTCACCTTCTACGACACCGCTTGGGAAGAGATGGGGTGGTTCAAATTTTATTCTGCCGGGAACCACGCAACTATTGTTTCATGCTTTGAAATTACGACTTTGGGGTACGGATAAATTATTAGTATCAGTTTGCAATTGACAAACACACGAAAAATTGCAAAACAAGTCTATAAAATAAACCACCTTGTCTATCAACACATAAATTAGAATTAGTTTAATGATAATAGTTACTATTTCAAGCATGTAAATAGCGTTTTTAAACTACTAGACGTAAAAAGGCACTATCAAATACGTACTTACCTACTTACTAACTACAAACAAAAACTGTGAATAGTGTTGCTTGGAACTTTTATACTTTGCTGGCCGGCTTGTTAAGCCGATTTACGATTTCAATTCCATCTTGAGAAGAGTTCTCCTACCTATTGTCTTGTTTTACTCGAACGATTTACATTCTAGTCAAGCTGTTTATGTAATATGTATCGCAGCTGGGTGTTCATTATTCCTGCTTTATTTTTAATAGAAGTGGAATAGAAAAGAGATACTTTTGCAAAATGTACAGAATAATGATTTGAAGTTTGTCTTACACAAAACTTGCTATAACTTTTTTCTTTATCTTTTAGAGAAATTAGTCCGTTACATAAATATATTATGTAAAACCGTATTCTGAAATCTGAATGAAATATCTGAAATCACTGTATTGTAATAACTTGTATTACAGATTGAAAATTTTAAATGCGATTTATATTACAGGCATCCGAAGTTTGCAATGGTGTCCTTGGGTCTACTAATGGTGAGTTCATGGGCGACTACGATTTACATTTCCGTGTGGCATCAGTACAAGGCACGGATACAAGAGCCTTTCGAAATGTTCGACACACTGTATGATAAGCCATGGTCGAGAATAGGACCCTATTTAGTCGGTAAGTCAATAATAATGCCACGTATTTTGTTTTTTATCGTAGCTGATTGATTTGAAGTCCTATTCTGAAATGACGAAGACTAATGTTGTGCTATTACAGTTTGAAAAATCAATAACTTTACAAGAATCTCCTTTTCGATAAGAGCAGAAAATAATAAATACAGTTCTTGCAATATACTCGTAAATATAGTACCTACGAGGTTATTATATCTAGGAGATAAATTGGAAATCTCTTGTTACGGCATCATGAAGTAGAATCTCGCTTGCAGGACTTGTTAGCAGCTAAGCTCATTTATATTTCATAGCACTATGCCCTGAATACTACCTAGTTGCTCTTGTTTAGTACTTCTAACGAGTTTAGTATGGCTGTGGTTTTCGAGATTTTGACTCAGGACTATGTAAGCTAGAGGGCATTATTCAATAATGCTAATTTGCGGCATTGCTGAGTTCATCGAAAACTAAAATACTTATGTCAGGCATCGATAGCTCATTTAGTTAAAAGAGAGTGGTTTTTACTAAACCAGCTAAGCTCATTGAATCTTTTTAATGAAATTCCTAATACAATTAATCCACGCGCCTGCTTTAATCGCGGTCTGACCCTTGATGGATAAATGTTGATTACATTATGACCCTCTTTGTAACGAGTTAAACCATCGCATTTCCTTCTTTTTAATTTAAAACTCAAACAATTCTATTTGAAGTAATCTTAAAAGGAAAAGAAGCACTGAATAAGTTGAACAATTTGTAATGTATGCATGACGATATGAATAGTTAGAATATATAACGCTATTATAACTGCGAAAAAAATTAAAAATATAACAAACATAACATAATTTGAACTTGACATGAAGCTGTGACCTAAGCTACGAGTAGTTTTGTTGCGTTATCAACTTTTCGTAATTTTAGGCATGAATTATACAAATCGAATACATAGGAAAAAAGAAGAATCATCTCGGGCGGAACTCGAACCCGCAGTCATTCCCTTACAGGGGGAATGCCTTGACCAATTTGGCTACCGCGATACGCCCGATGTGATTCAAATTTCCCATCTTATACGTCTTTAAGGAATCACATCGGGCGTGTCTCGGTAGCCGAATTGGTCAAGGCATTCCCCCTGTAAGGGAAAGACTGCGGGTTCGAGTCCCGCCCGAGATGATTCTTCATTTTCTCTATGTATTCGATTTGTATAGTTAGCATACTCAATGCTGTAAAAATTCATTCAAATGAATTATACAGAAAAGACAAGAGACAAAGTGTAAGGCATAATCAAATCTAAGTACGTAAATATATGAATATACTTTGCGATTACATAATGACTCCTGTCTATTCACATCTCGTAACAATTACTATTCATCTTGTAAAAGAAATCATCATCGACAGTAATCCGAGACGATAATATGACCTTAGAAAAAGGTTAACATGATTAATGGGAGATGATAAAGATAAATCATCGTAAACCAATATAATATATAGTAGGGTCGAAAGGAATTAGTACAGCTCATCGATCTTTCTAAAACTTGTAGCGAATTATGAATAGCATGTGATGGATGAATGTAGTTCTAAGACAAATTAGTAATTCACTAAGTATTCGAAGGTTCGGTGAAGTTTCGCCTATAACTAAGTTTCACCAAGTTGTACACTGTCATGTCAATATAGTTTGAATTGTTTTGGTCCAGTAATGGCCTGACTTCAGTCTAAAATGGTTTTCATTATATCGATGTTTCTCAAGCGGCGGGCGTATAAAAAGCGTCGGTAGCTTAGTGGTTAAGGAGTCGGCCTTAAGATCGAGAGGTCCTGGGTTCGATCCTGGCCATTACACTACCGACGTGAACCCACTCCTAGCACAAGCGATTTAGCTTAGTTGGAGGGGTTACAGGGAATATTAGTAACTTCGGTTCTAATATTCTTTAAAAAAAAAGTTGAAATTTGCAATGGACCTACAATAAATTACCAATTAAGTAATAGGCAGAAAATAAAAAATAAAACACAAAGAATGTATATTAGACAGCCCAAAAAACAGCATAAATCAATGGATTACAGTTATAAAATTTTATATGAAGGTTTTATTTAATTTCACAAATACTTTCAAACGTAGTATAAATAAAGAAAGAAAAGCTTGTCTGGATTTTTCCATATCAGCACTCAGCCACAAATTCCCTGCATAGAACAGAATTATATTTACGATTTTTATTATGTTTTTCTACATTTCGTTTGCAATAGATTTTTGTTAGTAGACTATTACAAATACTTTACAACTGTACTAAATGACAATGAAATCTTCTAATATGATGATATTATTTTCTTAAATTGTCTCACAATCGAATTTCTAGTTTTGCCCAGTCACCATATAATAATTTAACAGCTCGTCGATTGCAGTCCTTCAGACTATGGCTCTGATTCAGCCGATATTGATTTATGGGATAGCAGACTATCGCTATTCTATGAATAATATTCTTCGTTATAAAAAGTTTTAAGTGAAAAGTTAAGTTTTGTAAGAAGTTCGCTGTCATCATCTAAAACCACTTATCAAATACACACTTTATAAATGGCTAAAATTAATAATATAATATTATTGGAGTTATTAATAGCTTAAAAATGCCAGGTACTTAAATATCAAATGTAATTTTCATTACGTCTTTATAGTAATAATAATTATGGTAGTTTTGATATAACGGATTCTGTCGTTGTATTGAAAGTAACAGAAGCCGTATACGTAACGTATTTAATCCATTGCAGTCCGCAGTATATATGTAAAACGTATTCTACGTTTTCTGCAAAACATGAAACAATTTAGCACTACACATTTAAGGTGTAAGTTCTCATCATTCTTTTTCACACTTCCTCTTACCTTACTCGCGTCCATATTCCGATCGGAGTAAATTAAAAAAAAACTGAGCGCTTCAATAGTTTGTGGCGATCGTCACAAACGACAGAACAATAAATCATAGTAGTCTTTGTTGGGTCACACGTCTGTAATTTAATTCTACACAATTAAGCGCACTAGGTCAATAGCAATTTCATTATTTTTCTGTTGCACAATATATTTGGCGAGTGTTTATGCTCTCGCTTCTCATAGACTCGTTTGTTACGTATACTTATGTTTTATTATGAAAGTAAGAACCGCGAAAAGCGATCGAGGTCGTTTAGGTTGCGTAATATTTATCTAAAATCTTAAATATACTTTTTATTTGGCACTTTTTTATTTAGTTAGCATGTACTCGTATTTATAAACCTTTTGTGCCAGTTTTATACATTTTTAAATTTTTAGTAGTACAAACAAAATACCCAAGTATCTAAAATTCAATATTATCCCTGTTGACCTAGCCTGTCTGCTATAAAATAAAAACGCTGTTAAAATTATTTAGGTCGATACAATGCCGTGCCGAGATCGCGAGGAATGCTCGCCGCTCAACTGATTGTGTAGACTTTCGGAATTCGGATCCTCTCGTAATCCCCCGAAAATGGGCCCTTTTACTGAGATTTTATCGATCTTATTAGAAGCCGAACACTTCTAACATTTGGGCTTCCGTTTGCGAGTCAATGACAGAATCAAAAGGGTCTCGGACAAAGGCATAAACGGTAGGCTGAGCAATCTGATAACTCGATGCGGTCGGCGTGCTCACGCTATGTCCTGTCAATATCATCTAACATGAACATTGACTACACTCAAAGTACTCCCTATCTAATGCAATTCACTGACAAAAGGCACTTTTATTTTTATCACTCCTTTGTAGCTTTTCAATCTGATAGTTACAGGCTTGAGACAGAAAGTCTTTTAAACCAAATTAGACCGAAATATTCTTGGCAACTTTTCAGTTCCTAATAAATTTAGATTAAAAGAGTCCTATTTAACATGATATTCTATTACTTATACCAAAAAGAAGCTCTAAGTGAAATACGTGTGTAAGAAAATTGAGTGTGCAATAAGTATGTTTGAATTGAGAGATTCTCGACTGGGAGCCAGCTCGTTGAAAATTTTATTGAATTTTATCATCAAGAGATTTTACGTTTTTCCCTTGCTCCTGATCTATGTGTTTTGAGCGGATATTACTATTATCCCGACTTGGTAAAACTTGAGCTGAAAGAAATGTAGGTCAACTGATAAAATATATAATTTGAAAGGTGATAATAGTGAAATAATTGAATTTACAGCATTAAGTATGCTAACTATACAAATCGAATACATAGGGAAAAAGAATCTTCTCGGGCGGGACTCGAACCCGCAGTCTTTCCCTTACAGGGGGAATGCCTGACCAATTCGGCTACCGAGACACGCCCGATATGATTCAAATTTCCCATCTTATACGTCTTTAAGGCGACGTGGCGTCATCTACCAATTTTCTTACGAAGTTGTTATAAATAATAGTCGTCAAATTGAACTTGAAATGTGGTGATTCATAAATTAACACCTTCTCGCAGATTACTTTTCACGGTATTATTTGCGTGAATAATATGAATATAATATTAAATTTGTTTCAAATTATATACTGAAAACGTTTTGAATGCAGCAATTAATTTAACTTTAAAACCCATTTCAATTCATAGTTCTTAAATACGTACGAGTAGGTACTTTTTATCCAAAAGTGGGTTAAACAGAATCAAAATTCTATTGTGGTACGCACTATATACTATTATAGAGGGCTGGTTTATTCCCTGTGCAGAGGATTCAACGTGGCAATGCCGACAGCCTTCGGTTGACGTCGATGGGGAGGAATTCTTTGACGCCTGAACCTGCAGTTTTGCAGATATTATGTCATGTTTTATATTTTTATATACATATAATAATTATTATGTGTATTATGTAAACAACAATAGTAAATAGATAGTTTATCACTGTACTAAATTATATAGATGAAATTCAATGTGCACTATGCTTGTAATAATATTCGGATTAAAAAAGTAGGCCACAGTAAAATACTCGCTTAAACCAGATCCGCTCAACTGGGGCAGTACTTCAACCTTTAACAAAATACCAACCAGAAATAACCTTTTTGTTCCTACGAAAGTCTCCAGGGTTCAATAAAAAGTCTCTGTACTGACAGCGGGAAAACTATGTTTGATTCCTACAGTGGCAATACTTTTTTAGTTTTTGACAGGGTTGAAACCCTTTGAAACCTCACTGGTGATAGGGAAGGTTGATATAAACACTTTTGTTGCTTTTACAATATTATGTAAATATTTTAGATTTTGAAATATCTGAAAGATATTTTGACATCTTTCCTTAATTTGTAATGCGAAATTTTAATTCATATTTTTTATAAGTTTCAATTTTATTTTAATAATATTTATAATGTGAAAATAGAGCTGGTTGACTTTTAACCACGATTTTTATAAACTCGCTTTTTATTCTATTCAGGCGGAGTTTTGTAATAACTAAACTTGGTAATTTGTGTATATTTAGTAAATATTTTTATCGAATATGTTTTCTTTTGCCTAGGTGTCAATCCGATATTCCGGTGGATTTTTCTAAATATATAAGTGGTACTTACACATCAAAAAAGAATTCATGCAAACTGGTCTAGCCATTCTCAAGATTTGCTCTTAACCATAAATATTTATTTGTTATTCACAGGAATGATAGTAGGCTGGTACTTGCACAGGACGAAGTGTCAATTGAAGTTGCCGTACTGGCTGGTGGCGGTGGGTTGGCCTGTCGCCCTGGCCATCATTGGAAGCCTAATCTTCAGCATGGTAGACGGTTACTTCGAAGTGTGGCCAACAGCATTCTACATCAGTGTTGGACATACAGGTAATTTGAATCGTTTTGATATCTTCGAAATAAATAAATGAGGAAAATATATTTAAATTGAAATATGTTTTTAAACCTATACCACCGTCAAGTGGCACATGTGGTTTAAGTAATACAGTGAAGTGGCATATTGGCATTGTGGTAGAAGTGGCATAGTGATATAATTGAGGCATATAGGTCATCTAAAAAGGCTTTTAAAGGTAAAACATTGATGAGTCAATTCTCGCAATTACGGTCCGATATTTAAGTATGTTAAAATAGGCATAATTACTATTTATTTGTTTTTTTTTTTGGTATTGACATCTATATCCACAAATGAATAAATAATCTAGATAGAAAGTTGCTACTAGGAATATAACACAAAGGCGATTCAGTTTCATAACATTCAGACCCACTTCTGGACTACACTTTCCAACAACCTCTATACGATATTACTTATGACGTATGTTATATGGCAGCCTTCCTAAGTATTTACGTGTACGAGCGAGATGATTGAGATGGTACTCGTATTCAACAACAATAGCATTTGGAAAGATATAATTCAAATATTTATCCAAAATGTTAATAACGTCCCATTTTTATTTACTTATAGTTTATGTCCCGAACATTTATCCGATAAACTGCCTTCAGTAACATGAAATGAAAGTGTATCGCTACATCAAAATTTCCTCGAGGACTTATAGTGTGTTAAAGCTTAACCTGTTTGGCACATGTTCGTTTTAAAATATTTGTGAAATTTTGTATGCGTTTATGTAAATTATGTCCTTCCCTGGTTGATGCGAAGCCTTGTTTTTAACTATAAGGTTAGAGTTTGGAAGAAAAACATTACGAAGCATTATTTTATTTTCACTTACACTTAATTAAAAAAATATACCTATAGATAGATGTCCTAGTAATTTTATTCAAACAACGCGGGGTCTTTTTTTTATTTTCAAATGTTTAACAACAATAATATTTTGAAACGTGAAGTCATCAGCCTCATCATCACACGTTGCTCTGACTTTGACATGGGATAAATACTTCTGCCCATCATCATCCTCTGAGATGATGTTAATGAGCATGGCAAGAGACTTAATTAATTCGGTGTAGGAGTTCCTGAAAACTACCAAAACATTTTCATTTCTGCTAGAAAATCCTGTGGTATTTTTTATGTCAACCGTAATTACGTCGAGGTACTAATTAGGTTTCGCGTAGACAATATCATTAAACTAAATACGAACTAAGTTATAATTGGGCTTCTGCGGGCGATAGCAGCATAATAATTTAGTTTTTTATATTAGGGCGATAATCAGTAGGTATTCGTAGAGTGCAAACATTCATTACTTTATAGAAAACATTCATTACACAAAATCGATATGTTTTGCTTGTGTTACAAACTTTTAATGAAGGTACTTATGTATGCTTAATTAAAAGTTGATATATGTTCATGATATTTTTTTTTTTAAAGAATATTAGAACCGATGTTACTAATATTCCCTCTAACCCCTCCAACTAAGCTAAATTGCTTGTGCTAGGAGTGGGTTCACGTCGGTAGTGTAATGGCCAGGATCGAACCCGGGACCTCTCGATCGTAAGGCCGACTCCTTAACCACTAAGCTACCGACGCTTATACCGACGATATCCATTTGCCAAAATCTAAAAGTTTTACCCACTCATAAAGGTTCACTTGTAACATTGGTAATTTTGCTATTTCGAACAGCTCGGTAGCTGCTATATAAAAATGAAGAGGGTACGATACTCATAACTCATATAATCAAGTCACCCTTCCTTTGATTAAATGAGTTTCTTGAATCAATGGACACATATTTTCATACACATAAAAAATCCGTTTGCCAACTCGATACTGTAGCTCGATATTTTATTACATCCAAGATACTAGTAGAGGCTAATATTCGGCTTTTGAGATTAGCTTACAACTACACAGATTCGGACCGGAGGTTCTATCGACAATGGTTTACTAGGAAGGTTTATGAAACAGCTTGAATCATGAATGCCAGTGGCAGTTGCGGCCATAACATAACTTTTTTTACAGCTGTAGTTCTTAGTCAGGGCCCAAAACGGCAGGTGGGGTAGGTGTATTTGAAGTTGGTAGTTAATGTTAATATTGACGTACCTAAATTAATTTGTACATATTGTAATTATAAGACTTCAGACTACGTGTTGTAAGAATTAACAAGTGTAGGTAATACCCAAGTTGAAGCTGTTAACGAGGATAGGATGTGTGTGACCATTTTCTCTGACTTATAAATGCTAAATAATAAATATTCCACAACATTCTACACAACGCTATCTAGACCAATAGTAAGCTTAACTAGCTTGTGTTATGGAATCTAGAATGCGGATAAACATACTTAGATACTATTTGTTTTCGTAAATACATACATATTATACATAGAAACACCCAGACCAATACAGACATAAGCTGTCTGTCTTATTATGGACATGACAAATACATAAGCATACATTTTATAAGCTAAGGCATATTCCAGAACGATGCTGTGATGATACTTAGGCCTGAATCTCGATTTCCATTGACAGATTAATAAATTGTCAAAGACAATTTGTCCTCAGTACTAGATATTAAGAATTTTCCCTCTTAAAAGTCGGTTAAAAATAATTTTTTTATCATACTTCTTGTACTACAAGTACGGGTTTACATCGTCGCCACATAAATTATAGTACAAATGTAGGTTTGATTTATAGACTAACTTTGCTTTCTATTATATGATTAGTTCTGGCTCTGGGTGTTCTCTGTGCATTACTGTTTGTAAAGTTTAGAAATAAATCCTGGAGGTGTTTCTGCTCTTTAAAAAAAACAAACTTAAAAATCTTAAAACCTCACTTCAATAAATCTAAATATTAATGGTTACAAACATACTATGTAGGTACGTAACATACTATAACGGATTATATTTTTACATTAATTTGTACAGTAAATCTAACAATATTCATTCATAACTGGATCCGGACCGCACGCAAAACGTGTATAGGTAGAGGCATTATTTGTTTATTTTTTACTTCTTACTATTATATTTAGTGTGTGATTATTCAAGTTGGTTTTTTCAACATTAATATTTTAAATACAGCTGTTATTACCATAATTATATGAATTGGTGTCTAATTTGCATATCTTAGCTGCATAAAACAAGTCATGATAAATTGCGAATGTATAATTATTTATGTTAGGAAATTAAATAATGCATAAATTATTCTTATTTATATTAACCATCCAAAGCAATTTGAAAACACGCATATAATATTTAAATGAATTTTATAGCATTAAGTATGCTTTATGCTATATCATCTGTAGGTATGCTAAAAATCAATGTTTAAAAATGATGTAATATCATTCATTAGTTCCGATAGTTTGTAAGAACATCAGTGGATGACTCAACGGTCGCATTAAAGACGGATAAAAATAGAAGGGAAATTTGAATCACATCGGGCGTGTTTCGGTAGCCGCGTTGGTCAAGGCATTTCCCCTGTAAGGGTTCGAGTCCCGCTCGAGAAGATTCATTTTTCCCCATGTAAACGCATTTAAAAGTTCTAACTTACAAATAAAAAAATATAATTTAAGTTAAGCTACGCATATTTCACATTACGACTCCAATGTTTACTGTGATCCACTGTGGGGCTAGTGTATCCTGTGATACTTGCAAATATTTTGGGATCCACCGCCTTCTTCACTAGTGGATCACGCACCTCAAGGTAGTTACGAAGATTGACACTTGTGGAACTTACTACACGTATTAAATTAATTGATGGTTCCCGGTGGAGTAGAATAGGACCACCCACCTCTTTCTTGGGGTGTCACAGAAGGCGACTAAGGGATAGGGCTGTTCTCCGTCCGATAGTAAACATATAGCAAATGACTAAGTGCTCGCCCCGAGGAGGGCCAGACCGTAAGGGATGGATGGCCCGGGTCAGCCGGGGTGCGAGGGATATGTCGATGATAACCTCACCTCTAGCCTAGCACCACGACCCACAGTTGGCGTGCGGTTTTAGTCGGTTCGAGTCCGACATAACCTCCCCTTCCAGCTCCGGCAGGGGAGGTATCCGAGGGGATTTCCGCACGGAAAAAAAAGTGCTCGCTTAGCGGCAATAGGCTCGCCCCCTATTACATATGACCGAAAATCATGGTTGGTGAAATGTGGTGTTGAAACACCTCTGCCTACCCTTTTAGGTATTTACAGGCATTTATGTATGTATATGTGGAATGTTTACTTTATCCAAAATAGCAACAACTAATGAGTTTTTTCTTTCAGCGTGGGGTGTAGCAGTCGCGTGGGTGGCGATTTCCTGCTGCAGCGGCTATGGCGGCCTGGTCAACTCGGCACTGTCGTACCGCGGGCTACTGCCGCTCAGCAGGCTCACGTACTGCGCGTACTTAGTTCATCCTACTATCTTGATGTACACGTCCTTCCTACTGGACGGACCTTATCATATGCAGAATTCTGGCGTGGTGAGTACACTTACATGATCAATATTTGTATGACTGGAGCTATATTGAAGCAAGAAGCATGAAATTAAGTCTTGATAGTGATGTAACTTTGTATGTGTACTCCTTATATTCTTAATTCGGTAGATTCTTGTGGATATTTTTCCACTTTAATTTTGAAAATTTTTTAGTACTTGAACGTATCTCTGGAATTGGCTCAACATTCAACAACTTCATTGAAGCGATTTCATTTGATCACTCACTTTGTTAAGCACTTTGGTTTGGTGTCTCAGTACAAGCTATATTCACTTTGAATGATAAAGTTCCAGTACAACAGTGGTTTCTAAGTAGTGTTACAGATCTGTAGGTATCTAAACCTAAAGTCCTAGTCGTAAACGTAGGTACATCTGCTACATCACGTAGACGATGTAGCAGGATATGCTACGCCAGGCTACGAAATCTACGAGCAATTACCATAAACGCTACACCACGTGTATGCCTTCAATATACAACAATTACAAACTTACGATACTATGTTACATGAAAATTGTACAGTAACTTTGATAGAAATGAGAAAGGTACTTTGAATCCTAAATTAGATACAAAAAGACAAAGATATATTCAAATAACGAAAAGCAATAAATATAGAAAATAAGGAATAAAAATGAGCAGACCGTATTTGTTATAGGGGCTAAGTAAAACTGAGAATTCCATATAGAACTCAATTGTCTTCCCAAATTTGAATCGAGTCACAGGTGTATGAGACTTCAGACAAATGAAAATGTACGATTATTTCGCTTTCAGTAATCCACTTTGATAAGTGAGTTCAACAGAGTAATTTGTATTTTACAGAACATTGTGTCGCTGTTGTATAATGCATGTAAGATTGAGTTAAACAATTATGTGGAATTGGAATATTATAAATTCTACGATGCCTATAGTTACAGTATCTCCCTCTTCTTTTTTTATTTTTAATTTCTTTTTTCATTTTTGTGTATATATTGTACAGTTAGTATTTTAGGTAGCATAATAATAAAAAATTATATAGATGTGTGTATAATCAGCGGCAAAAATAGCTGATAATTTTCAAATTTTAAAAGAATAATAATTATTCATATTTCTTCTTGAAAATGCCGTTCAAATTAACTAGTAGACTTTAGTACTTTTAAATATTGATTACGATATAATTATCAATTTTCGGTTTTAAATCTGTACAATCACCATCTTTTGTTGCTGACTGTATATCTTATCATCAATATAGTGATTTCCAAATTGCGTCCAAACACTTCTTGTTGTTTCTATTGGTTTATCAGATTTTCGGGAGTATCTGCCATTTGACCTTCCAATCCTAAGTGGAAAGCCAAAGTTTTTTTTTAATCATTTATTTCCCTAATAATAATTACATAGTTTCTTAAATTTACCTTCTCGCCAAACTATTGCGTTTGATGGTGAGATGCGCTCTGTTTTACAACAAGGTTACTTTACTTACCTACACACTTTAACCACCGCATTACATGCGGTAGGCCGGCCTCGAGGAGCAAGTTCCTCAATTTGGTCCTCAACACTCCTTTGCTCATTTCAGGGCTCTGTCATAACAGCTCATATTTATTAAATGTCTCGGGTACTGTGTATTTTGATAGTCTTTCACCATAGTAGTCGTTGACCCGTGGTTGAACTAATCTATTTTTTCTAGCACTTCTAGTGCCATATTTACTGTTTATAATTTCTTTATGTTCATAGTAATACTCCAACCCTAGCAAATATTCAACCTTTTTTTCTAAGTCAGAACCTCATCCGTTCTTAGCATGTATGCCAACTTGTTCAGCGGTTGTTCACCCGCGTGGTTCCCGGCAGAGAAGAATTTTTGCCACTCCATCTTTTAACATGCGGTGTCATACAAGGCGACTAAGGGATAAGGCTGATTAACATCAGACAGATATATACAGCCCAGACTCAGCCTCAGACATAGGCTCGAGTCAACAATAGTGCCCGGAATATGAAGGCAATAGGCTCACCCCCTATTACATCGGACCTACTACAATTAATGGTGAAATGTGTTAATTGTGTTAATTCACCTCTGCCTAACCGTCCAGGGATAAAGGCGTGATTACCAGTAGGTATGTATGTATGCCAACTTGTAGTCGAGGTTGACTCGCGCTTAAAATAGGCCCCTGTACTTAGTAACTATTTGTTTAACCTGTGCATGTACACAATGTACATGTACACCCATTTAAATTGAATTGAGATCTGACAATTCAGAAAATTTTATAATGATTTTATCTTTTCGATTCGCTGGACAGTATGAAACAAAGTTGGAGCGCTGCCGATCGGCAGTTAAGTGCAGTATGCTGAAAAATAACGCAATGCAGTGAATATTAAAATACGAGTTTGTCGAACAAGTTGTACAGCTTTTAGCTCTAAGTGGATGATTTAGATATTCTAGCAATGGAGAATTTAGTTGTTGAACCACCTAATTATAGGTACTCTGTTTATATCGACAGTAGTGCAGTTTGATATTATATTTTGTACTACATTTTTAAGTACCTGTGAATAGTGGGTTCTCTGAAACTCGCACTGTTCATATGTTATGTTTGCAAACAGGTTTGATTATAATATATTATAGGTTTTTGATTTTATGATAAAAGGCAAATTTAGTAAATTGGATCTTAATCATGAATAGAAAGATTGTTACTATTATATATTAACAAGTTATAATAACATTTTACTAACAACATAGTTATACAAAATATATATAATAATATAATAGAAAAATGTATGAGGGTCTTAAAAAAAAAACTGGCGCCAAATTTATCGAAACTATCCCAGATGATTTTGCTATCGAAACTGTGCCCAAATTCTTTTTTTCCGAAACGACTATAAAATCACCTTGTATAGGTACTTGGTCAAAAAGAAGCATGATGTGAATAAATTGTGGTTAATTTCAACACCGATATCGATGAGACACGGAGAAAGAGCAATGCAAAAAGAACTTATTTCTAAGTGTAATACTTTGAACGCGAATAAAAAATTGAAACATTTTTATTTGACTGCAGCTCAAATAGCGCATTCCATTTTAAATCCCTTAAGCTTTTAAGTTGGAGTAAACAGCTAGATAAATTTGAATGAATTCTTTATAGCATTTATTATGCTAACTTTAAAATTTGGGAAAAAATACATCGGGGAAATCTCGATCTCGATAGAAAATCTCACTCGAGCATTTCATTTTTCCCGAGGTATTTGAAGGTAGATAATTATCAATATCCGTGTGAAATTGGCGATAACCACATTTTGTTATAGCTATAAATCTTACACTGAATCAGAATCTACAAGCACACGAGAGATAAACATATCATTACAGCTGCCTCTCTGAACATAAAATATGTCGTTAGCGATTCACTTCAAAACGGAGTACACTTGGAGAGGACTTACGCCACGCTTTCGACGTATGTGCCTACTTTCAAAGGCCGATACATGAAAGTCATGTGACAAAGCAGAATATCTAACATTGTTATATTTGATTCTTTTATTGAATAGTTTTACTGAGTAGGCACTCAATTTCAGTAATATAGTTGTTGTTCTCTCAATCTTAAGTATGGCACTTACGTTTGAGTTCATAACTACTTAGGTATACCGCATGTTTATGGGCTCATGAGTTAACTTTTGGACTCTGATAAATGTATTAGATATTTTATAGATCTATACCTACAGTCCCGGGTCCTTTAAGCGGGGCGTGAAAAGGCATCTGATGAGGCCGTCAAGCTGAATGGCACCACTGTTAACATGGTACATGTTTACGATGATGACCCTCTTTCTGAGACTTTGCCTTTAGCTTACCATCAGGGGAGGTGAAGTCAAATTGACCTATCCTTTTATTAAAAAAAGCATACACAAAAGTTTATTCCACTCTAAAAACTCTTTTGCCGTGAGACAATAGTGTTATTAGGTGCAAAAAGTCACATTAATTAGAATACAATTTTGGTCTAGCTGTTACCCGCATGCCAGCCAGTGACCAACCAATTTTATTCAGATCCGTCTAAATATTTTTGCAGGCAAGAGTGACAAACATACACACAATCTTTCACACTCTTTTAGTAGAAAACATAATTCTCTAGTTCGGTCATATTGCAAATACGACCCTTCTTCCATCCTAGTGCCCAAAAGTTTTTTTATGAATTACCTCGAAGTGTTAGGGTAGGGCTAATAGGAAGCAGTCATCTCCTTTGTACCCGCGATTTACGATAGAACATAAATGAGTTATCTGACGAATGAACTATAAATTCTATGAAGTCATGAAACTACACTAAAATATAAGAGCGAGTTTACTTTTTATGTCTTTTATACAATAATTAGCAATTCGCTAGACAATTATACTCAGAACATACAGTTCAGAGTAATTTAAATTTTGCAGAAATGTTTTCAAATATATTCAACTCAAATGTGTAGTAGATTCTACCAAGTGCCACCAATCTCCAGTATAAAGAGTATGAAGTTAATATATTTAATACATTTCATGAGCTTAAACAAGCCTGTAATCTACGTGTGGGTGTGATCAATATCATTTACGTACATCAATATAACTATGTAGATTCTTTTGTTTAATTAATTCAAATAAGTTAATAGATTTAATATTACTTACTAGAACACATTAAATAGATGATAATGTAATTTACGCTTACGGTATAAGTTATTATTACCAGCGTCTAATTCTGTTACAGTTACTAAACTTATTACAGCGGCTTTAACTTGGAGATTGTATGAATGCTAATGAAGAGACTTATCCCAACTGCAATTAAGAATGATTGCCCTTAGTCATAACTTTGGTACTTATTTATATAAAAAAGCAAATATTATTGTCGATACCGAATTTAATCTTCATTTCATGAAGATTGGTGATTGAAAAAAATAATCAAAATACCTCAAATTTCGTACTTCAGGTTTCCAACAAGTTACTAACAACCTAACTTATTATCATTTATGTTTACAGTTGGCGATATACGCTGGGTACGCAGTGATGGCATTTTTGTCTTCCTTCGCCATATCACTGGCGTTTGAGGCGCCGGCAGTGAGACTCCTGAAAATCATCAGTGGAACGTCACGGAGTAAGAGAAGCCAGTGATTTATGAACGAAGGAGAGACGAGGGTCATACCGACAGGATGAAATGAGACGTGAAGATATACAGCGGTATTTGATCAATGACTGCTCACACTTCGATCTTAATTAATTTATCAACTTTAAAGGCGGAACCACACTTCGTTATAAGTTATTTGTTATTTGTGCGAATAGCAAAAACAAATGACACATATTTAGTGTAATAAAACTTAGCCGAATTACAAATAAAGAAGTATGGTTCTGCCTTAAGAATGTTGTACTCACTTGTATAAATATCTCACAAATATTTGGTAAAATCTTGTTTTACGGTAGAAAAGAAGAATCAATTTCCTCCACTCAATGTGCGCTCTATACTAGCTTTATTTAGGGTATAATTTTAAGATGACTTCATAGTTACCCATAAAGACTTTTATAGTTACCAATGCGAGTTCGTATGTTTTATGCCTTTCGATTTTATATAAAGAATATGACCGAGGGTCTGTCACATTGAAATTCACTGTTCCATAAAATGCTGAAGGCACAATATCTCACTATTTTATTGGACCATTGTCACGTGTGCGAGTCACCATAAACTCGTTGACCTGCTTGTAAATTGCTCGAGTAAATTTTATTTACTGATAAGGACATTCGGAAGTTGTAAAAATGAAACTGACTTTGCAATCTTTCAGTTGCTATAATTGCTTAGCAAGGTATGACATTTTGATAATAACTATACATATTTATCAACTCAGTTCTAAACTATGCAAATATGCTCTGATTTCAGTTCAAACTATTTACATCTTTGTGTGTTGTCACTCTTCATATAAAATTAGGCATGGCGCCCTTTATGAATATTAATAAACCACGATATTCCCTAACCACTTATCTATTATTCACTGTACTGTACTGTACTTCACCAAACCGGAGGTTTCACAGGATGTCAGATCATTTTAATTTATAGTGACTATTCCATATCAGCATACGTAAACATACAATGAATCAATCAATTTCTCTCCCCTGCGTTATCTCTCCTGCCATAGCCATAAATCCTGCCCTCATTGTGCGATAACCAGGTTCTGGTTGGTAACATAATATCAGTAACACAGACGCAATTTGCATACATAATGAATCATCTGATGTTTCATGAGCTTTTCATTTTGTAACTCTACAGAGAGAGATATGTGGCGGTTCAACTTCCCTTACTGGTTTAGCACCCTTAAAGGAAACCCGAAAATAATGTGATTCAATGTTAAAGTCAGCGTAATGAATATTTATGCAATAATGTATGAGTAAATTCAAATATTTCTCGTAATGAGATGGTGACTCGTAGTTCTATTTGATAGGTAGAGCGTAAAATACAGTACAATGCTAAGAATCAAAATAAGTGTGAAGTTTATATGCTAAATTAATCACGATAACCTTGAAAGTGGAAAATAAATAGTTTAATCATGTTTAATGATCGTTATGATTTAAAAATGTCTTTGTTTGTGAATGAAACTAGCTAGAATGGGTATAAAAAATCATCCACCAAAAGAATGATTTTGATTACTTCAATGAGTAGTACTGATTAACTAGTAATAAGAACAAATGTTCAATGACAGACATCAGCTACGTTTATTACGTTTTTTTTTATTCGTGGTCAAAATAGGAAAAAGCGAACGAAATTATTTTTAAGGTTTTGTAAATAAAATCCATCACTTTTTGTTAGTGTCGTTTATAAAAAATTAGCATTCCTAAATGTGGGCAAATCAACTCGAATAGTCTAGAACCCTGCATCACTTAACACCTCAGATGTTAGGTTATGAAGTACCTGTGTAAAACAACAAATAAATGATTGATTGAACGTTGTTTGTTCGTTCGAAAAGCCTACGATCACATCAGTAGCACGTGCTTCTATATCATTAATCATGATTTGATTGTCTTTGGGCCCCTTTTAGTTCTGGTGCTGTATATTATATTGATTTCGAGAACCTATTCAATATTTTCTACCCCTAGTAAGTACATAGTGAAAAGTACATGTACTTATTTGGAGGTATAGAAGTTATTATAGGTCCAAATGAACCTTGCTTTCATTGGTAAGTTTGTACAACAACTTTACGTATTCCTTATCAATAGTTAGCAATGTAAGTGTATCAATTAGATTATTTTTTAAGATTATAATATTTTAACATGTGATATTTCATTATATATTTGGAGGTCACTGATAACATTCTCCTCGAATTAAATAGTTTAAGTAATATCTTTAAATTACTGGCGTAATTCCTTTTAAACTAGAAAAGGTTTTGCTTGCTCAATGTCGTCATATTATTATCACAAACCTCAAGTTACTGAAAATTGTAAATAGATTAAAATATGTTATAAGTAGTATTGTAAATAGCAGATGTTTATAATAAAGCATTATTTAATTTTATGATGTGTAATTATTTCACTTGTATTAGATATTGAGGACCGTGGCTTCAGAGAAGTAAGCGGCTTATTTAGATTTTTTTTGTTCTCGGCATTTAATAGGAGCTAATCCGATTTGAAACATAATGAATTTGCTCCAAGGGAAATCACTACAAGTTCGAAAATGCTGCTAATTCTGTTGTTACATCTCTAAACTTAAAATTCTCTAAAAATTTTCTAATTGCATCTGTTTCTTTCATTATCAGATAGAAAAGGACAGATGATTTATTTTAGTGAACACCTGTCAAATTAAGTCGGCGCCTTGGCGGTACGCTTCAATTTTAGGCGACATCTACGAACATGCGACTTAACTTACTACGCACCAACAAGGCGCTGTCTTAATTTGACAGGTCTTAACTTGAATAAAATCATCTGTCCTTTTTTATCTGATCGTGAAAGAAAGAGATGCAATTAGATTTTTTTAGAGAATTTTAAGTTTAGAGATGTAACAACAGAATTAGCAGCAATATCTTACATACTTATACGTTTTTTAAGCATTAAATTTTATTGTACACTAAGAACACGTATGTCGGAACCTCATCATTATAAGTAAGATATGGGTACATTTAGCATTTATGGAGAAATTATCTATATATTATCAAATAGTATACATATTATACATAGAAACACCCATACCAATGCAAATAGTCATATTCATGCATACAAATATTTGCACTAAGCGGGGATCGAACCCGCGCCTTCTGCGTAGCAGTCGCGTTCACTACCGCCACGCCACTGACGCCACACACACGAATAGTATAGCGATAAGGCCGCCCATTGTACATTGAACCGTAAACTTGCTACCTACTTGTAATACTGTAAATTTATTGGTGTACAATGAAGAGTTATCTATCTATCTACTTAAGCGATTGTCAGAGGAGTATTATACTCACATTTCTACAATTATACTTTTTTAATGTCTTATGTTAGGGGGCGAGCCTATTTTGTACCAATATAGCATACCGGGCACGTTTCCAAAACTCCGTGTTGCTAGCTCGAATTTCCGAACAGAACCCCCAATAACACTTCAGTCGGGGATATCTATCGGTTCTAACAATTACAAGTTGGGCGATAACAATAATCACGTTGCTGTCAACACCACATTGAACAAGTTTTGTTGTTCTTTTTTACTGAGCATTGTTACAAAACCCCGACCATTAATTCTGTCTACATCAATTTAGTTGGATTTATAGTTATACTAGCTTTTGCTCGCGGCTCCGCCCGCGTGGATATCGGTTATCGCGACCAAACATAGCCTATGTCCTTTCTCATAGTCTAATCTACCAAATTTCATCAAAATCGGTTAAGTGGTTTAGGCGTGAAAACGTAACATAGTTACTTTCGAGTTACTTTCGCATTTATAATATTAGTATGAATATGGATTTAACTATAAAAGTTTGTTCGTATACAGTGGTGCATTTTTTGGAAGTATATTAGGCGAAAATCCACGTCATATGAAAGCTACATTCTTTTTTTCGTGCGGAAAATCCCTCGGATACCTCCCCCGCCGGAGCTGGAAGAGGAGGTTATGTCGGACTCGAACCGACTAAAACCGCACGTCGACTGAGGGTCGTGCTGCCAGGCTGGAGGTGACGTTGTCTTCGACATATCCCTCGCATACCGGCTGACCCAGGATCATCTATTACGGTCGGGCCCTCCTCGGAACCAAGCTACATCATAACCCAATTTCAAGGTGAAAATCTCGGATGTGACCGGGATTAACGCAAAGAGGTTGGTGATGATACAAAATAATTTGTGAAAAGAAAACGTCTAATAGTGCCGAATGAGGTAACTATAATTGGACTTGTATTTTTTTTTTATTAAAGCACGAGTTTCCTTCTTCCCACAATCCCAGATCCTTTAAGGAGGACGTGAAAAAACAAACATTTGTAGAAGCCGCAAGTGGAGAGTCACTAATGTGGCGTTATTGGTATCTATAATGATGGCCTTCAATCCTGACACTATCATCAAGCGAGCGGACGTCTTAATAAAAAACAATTTATTATATCTAAAACGCAAAATATTTGATAGATGATGTTGGTGATTGCGAAACTTCATTCCATTAGAATTTTCGGCTTCATATATTATACAATCCTGCGGCTGTCTACTTCCAGAAATTACAATCAGTCGTAGACTGTCGTAGCATATCCTGCTACGCGGCGTATACGTAGCAGCTACGCCCCGAGGTACACTTACTCTTAATAAGTAAAATATTCCCTTCCTTCCTCTCCCTACTCTCCAGAATACACCGCTAGCTCTACAGGATCACATTGACATGCTCGGAATGGATGTTCGCTGCAACCTGAACAACAAGAATTACATCGAGAGCGTCATCAAAACAGCGTCGCGCAAACTCGGGATCTTGAACAGGGCGAAGCGGTTTTTCACGCCGGAGCAGCGGTGTCTTCTGTACAAGACACAGATTCGCTCTTGTGTGGAATACTATTCTCATCTCTGGGATGGTTCCGCGCAATACCTGTTAGACGCTCTTGACAGAATGCGGCGACGTGCAGTTCGTATCATAGGTGATCCTGAGGTTACCAACACCTTGGAACCTCTGCAGTTGCGTAGAGACGTTGCCTCTCTGGCCGTTTTCTACCGCCTCTACCACGGCGAGTGTTCTGAGGAGTTATTTCAACTGATCCCACCCTCTCCCTTCCTATCCAGAACAACACGTGCTGGTCTGCGGTGCCATCCACACACGGTGGAATCCATACCATCTCGCACTAAACGGTTTGGGGGCTCTTTCCTCTGCCGCACGATAAAGAGCTGGAATGCTCTGCCCGCATACGTGTTTCCCTCCTCTTACAGTCCCGGGTTCTTCAAGCGGGGCGTGAAAAGGCATCTATCAAGGCCGTCAAGTTAGGGACCACCATTTTACGTCCAATTGGCACCGGGAATGGTGGTCTGTATCTTCTGGAATGCACTTCAGCTTTGTTGCCATCTAGCGGGGTGCAGTCAATTGACGGACCAAATATAAAAAAAAAAAAAAAAAATATTGTTGCGCATTTCTTTGATACCTTACTCATACACCATATAGCAATAGCTGTTGTGAGATTGTGAAACATACATAATTTTATTGAGATTCAAAATATTTAATTTTTGTAATCATGATTTGTGAGTTAAACCTAATAAAACGTGATGAAATCCCCGAGATCTTTGCTGATAGTTTTTTAAAGATTTCTAAAAACCGAAACTGCTAATATTCCCGCATATTAGCTTAGGTGGAATGATAAGTACAAATATCATAATACTAAAGTAACTAGTAATTTCGGTTGGGTATTAGTCATCTCAATTACATGCAAGTGAGATCTTGAATTCGGAATCTATATTTAACTATATCTCTATTTAACTATATCTTTATTCAACAGTATCTTATTGCAGTCATAAATCTTTCATCTAGAGGCATAAACTACAAATAAATGAGACAAACATTTTATTACTACCGATCCAAACATAAAATGTATCGTAAAGTATTGGCTAAAAGCTTCGATACATTTATATCGTACAGTACAGTCGACATAGACTTATGCTACCGTTTCGTCATCCATTCAAAGGTGAACATGAAAGCGAGGCGAAGCCTTTATGCAATGAAAGCTAAGCAAGCCTAGGCATAACGATATTCGCAAGCCGAATTATACGTGTGTATGTGAGATTAACTGTTACCTTCGACCTACGGCTTGAATCCCGTACGGTTTATCGAATTACCCTCGGGCGATACAATTGTCTACAGTCCATGTTGTAGAGTGTAGAGATATTGCTGATGCAATGCAAGGAGACAATGGGTACGGATTTTTTTTAGCCCACCTTAACAAGTATAGTATATAGAATAGGTAAATTTTATAAAAACTGAAATTTAATTAGGGCTTGTGCAGATTATAAATATTATTTTCTTATTATAGGTTAGTGTATACATGGGCAAGGATATAGGTGAATTCATATGTGAAAGTTTACATATACTTATTTCATAAACTCTGTGTAAGTGTCATTGCCTGATGGATGATTATATCCAAGTTACTAAGCTCACAAGGCTTACAAGAGCTGCGGAGTTCCCAATTACTCACTTATCACTAGACCCCTAATTTACTCAATATGTGGTTCGAAGTTCGCAAGTGTTGGGAATCAGACGCTACTATAATACAGTATACGAATGATGGTATATAGTGGCTCTACATTGCATGCACGTAAGTAAAAAGAAAAACATTCCACACGATTCCATACAACGCTATCTAGACCCATGGTGAGCATAGCTTAACTAGCTTGTGTTATAGAATCTAGAATGCGTATAAACATACTCAATTAGTTGTTATTTGTAAATACATATATATTTTACATACAAACCACCAAATCAATGCAAACACCCATATTCATGCATACAAATATTTGCACTGAGCGGGGATCGAACACGCGCCTCGTTCACTACCGCTGCGCCACAGAGGCTTATTAAGTACACACTTATAAAGTATTACAACCTCTTTTAAGTATAACACTTTATAGTAGATTGCTTTTTTTCATTTTTTTTTCAGCAAAATCATCACATTAAAAACAAAAACGTTGAAGACTCTTATATTCCACAAAAATAATATTTCATAGCATAATATAAACATACGTTCTATAATACAGTGTAGTATACTACATACATTTAATTGATCATTAATATTTGCCAGAATATAATAATCTAATATTATTAATGCGAAAGTAACTCTGTCTGTCTGTATGTTACGCTTTCACGCCTTAACCACTCAACCGATTTTGATGAAATTTGGTATAGGGGTAGATTAGACCATGAGGAAGGACATATGCTATGTTTGGATGCGATAACCGACATCCACGCGGGCGGAGCCGCGGGCAAAAGCTAGTAAATCATATAAATTGATACGTATTTAATACACGCTCAAGACTATAAGTCAGAACAAAGAGCTATTTGAACACGAGACTCTATAAAATTAGAAAGATATAAAATTCTATTACCTCGAGTTCCTATTGGTATCGAGTATTTCTGATCAGAAATATGTTTCGTCAAGGGAACAGGCTGTTAGTGTATTGTACTCAGAACTTTCCTGATTGAATCCTAAATACACTTTGATGAACATTACAAGTCTATTGCGGGTATCGTGTGTTCATATCAAGTCAGTAAGACTTACTTTATCTAATAGTATACCTGCCCTTTACATCGTTTAATCCATACTAATATTATAAATGCGAAAGTAACTCTATCTGTCTCTCGGTCTGTCTGTCTGTCTGTATGTATGTTACGCTTTCACGCCTTTACCACTAAACCGATTTTGTTGAAATTTGGTATAGGGATGGATTAGACCTTGAGAAAGGACATACATAGGCTATGTTTTGTCGCGATAACCGACATCCACGCAAAAGCTAGTAGAATAATAAATGTATGAGATTTGGCGTATATGACAATCGTTAACGACTGTCATTTAAGTCAAGACCCATACATTTATCATTTATTTCTACGACACGCCGCCGCCGGCCTACGAATTGCCACCTGTTTAGAGGGGCAATTCGGATTTGAATCGGAAGCTGCGTGTTCAAAAGTATAGGTATTTATAGAATAAATTTAGCATGCAGAATTTCGTTAGTTGGTTATGCTATGTGAGACTCGAACCGGCTACAAGGACTACTAAGAACAGAGAAACGATTTTATCTACATCATTATCTACATCAAAATTACATTACAAATACAAACAGCCTCTGTGGCGTGGTGGTAGTGAACGCGACTGCCACGCAGGAGGCGCGGGTACGATTCCCGCTCAGTGCAAATATTTGTATGCATGAATATGGCTATTTTCATTGGTCTGGGTGGTTCTATGTATAATATGAATGTACAAAAAAAACTATCTAAGTATGGTTATTCGCATTCTAGATTCCATAACACAAGCTAGTTAAGCTTACCATGGGTCTAGATAGCGCTGTGTAGAATTTTGTGGAATAGTTACTTTATTATTTATTTATTATGTCATTTCGCATAAATAGATGCCGCTGATCATAAATTTACAAAAGATCTCTGTTCACACATTTAGCACTTCAGCAGCTTTCAGAACTTTAGATACGCTTGAAGTAGTATAATTTTCTTATTGACCGTCGTTAATATTATAGTCACTGTTTTAAAGTTTTTAGTTTTGTAGAAGCCAATTTTGAACGTGTACTCTTTTGTTACCCACAAATTAAGTACCGCTGTAAAATAAATAATCGCATCCTTATCAGTTATGTGCACATCGCCATGTGCGGGGTGGAGATAGCCTTAGATTTAGTCAGCTTTCTTACCTACGATTTATTGAAAATACGCCAATGCTAGTCGTTGTAATCGGACAGTTATATATGAAATTCTGACGTCAAAAGCGGTCGGTCGTTGTAAGCAGAGCCGTAAAACCAAACATATGCCTGTACTTTCGCTAAACAGTTGGTTGTGAAATGGTAAGTCAAGTCATTATTGTACAGTTACGAACAAAATGACTCATAATTACAATATAATATGGTGCATTGCCAAAAAGGTTTTATGTCGTCACGTTACGACTTACATAAATAAAAGTAGACATAACAAAAGTTATTTGTAATAAATACTAGTTTTATGAGTTATAAGTTATTATAACATAAATAAAAATGCCTGTATTTCTAGCTTATACATACTTCCATACTAATATTATAAATGCGAAAGTAACTCTGTCTGTCTGTCTGTATGTTACGCTTTCACGTCTAAACCACTGAACCAATTTTGACGAAATTTGGTATAAGGGTAGATTAGACCTTAAGAAAAGACAGGCTGTTTGGTCGCGAAAACCGACATCCACGCGGGCGAAGCCGCGGGCAAAGCCTAGTATACAATAAGTTAAAATAAAATAAAATAATAATTTAACTATATACCTCTTTATTCCAGTCCTTCTCATCCAGTTTGGTTCAACCCTCTCATTAATATGTGTCACACCATCTCCTTTACCACCCTGCCACCGTTCCACCACCCTGCCTCTTGGAATATATTCTGTACTTTTTAGTCCATTGTCTGTTAGTTAGTAAACTAATTATAAATAAATAATAAATAAAATCATTTATTTGCTGACCAAAGGTATAAAAAGATGTTAGGTAGTACATTTAAATAGGAAATATGTTCTCTTCAGCCTACCTTATTGGCATGCTTAAATTTCTTGATAATTACTTGTAACATTTAAACAATAAAATTATTAAAACATACGGAATGTCAAGTATGTCTGCAGGATGTAAAGAATCCTACAGTCCCGGGTCCTTTAAGCGGGGCGTGAAAAGGCATCTAATGAGGCCGTCAAGCTGAGTGCCACCACTGTTAACATGGTAAATGTTTACGATGGTGACCCTCTTTCCGAGACTTTACCTTTAGCTTAACATCAGGCGAGGTGAAGTCAAATTGACATGTCCTGTCTAAAAAAATATTTATGAAATATTAATAAGTAACATTCAATAAGAAGGTTCATAATATACTCGCGTTTTACAGCAGCGTTAATATGAATGTAAAATACAATGAATTTATATTACATAGTCAAGTTTATTACATCACCATAACATTGTAAAAGTAATATGGGGGATGTGATCCATTAAAATTTTATTTTAATGACTTTGACATTCTTATTTGAAGGTTTAAACTTATTAGAACTTATGAGATTATTTATTACGAGTTATTACAGGGCCCTACGGGGTCAAGACTGAAGTAAACGAGTGGTACGAGATCCAACAACTTTATCCAAATCCTATCCTAAATCCAAAGTCGAGTGTCGGTTGGGGTATAGGTACACGCCACTACAAAGAGAAGGCTGAGTAATGTACTCAACTTGGCGTTCCGGGCTGGCCCCGTGAGAGTGTGATGTCGTCTTCCCCAAAAGGTCACCAGGCGTCGCGGCCGCTAGTCCGGTCCGGAATAAAAATCTTTTTGTTTAAAACGTTTTCAGGATATTTGAGTCTATGAAGCTTGTTAATTCCTAACTAGTTGTTGCTCGCGGCTCCATCCGCGTGGACCTTTTGTACAGTTTTTGTTACCCTTGGGAATAAATTCCAGGAATGAAAAGTACCCTATGTGTACCCAGCCTGTAAATTTATCCCTGTATCAAAATTCAGCCAGATTCGATGAGCCGTTTGAGCGAAATTGAGTAACATCCTAACATCTTCAATACTTTCACATATAACATTATAGCAGGATATAAAACCCTTTTTTTCGTGCGGAAATCCCCTCGGATACCCCCCCTGCCGAAGCCGGAAGGGGAGGTTATGTCGGACTCGAACCGACTAAAACCGCACGCCGACTGTGGGTCTTGGTGCTAGGCCGGAGGTGAGGTTGTCATAGACATATCCCTCGCACCCCGGCTGACCCAGGGCCATCCCTTACGGTCTGGCCCTCCTCAGGAGGGGGGACAACGGTGTCCCCAACTCGCCCCCGGAATGGGGAGGCGCGCTTTCGGCGCGCCGCCGCCGTGGCCTGCTTCTGCTGGGATGACAGGCGGCTCCACCCGTCACCCCCAGGCCCGCGCTCATGGGGGACGGAGGTCAGTCAGTGCCCTCCGACGCCCGAGTTGCCTGCGCGCGCGGGCGGCGCGATGGATATAAAACCCTATCTTAGTAGTTCCGATGTACGGTATAGTTGTGTAAACATTCTGAAATGACTTTTTGAGAAGACATTACACATTACATAGACGTCTTTAACGTTAATTAAACCGAGGAAGTACTTTCTATCACAATTATAGGGCACAGCCAACGTTGGTATTCACGAACTTGATTATTTGCGAGCGGTTGGCATTTTGCGAAGTTGGTATTCTAAACTACTCCTATACCTACTCAACTAGTACAATGGTTTACTTTCAGATGAGTTTCGGACTTATTTCCCTGCCTTAGTATTATATTTTTCTTGAATTAAAAGTCAAAAACGAATCGTTTTTTTTACCTAATTTAATGGGTTATTTTAAGGTAGCCAATAAACTGAGGATTTGATCCAATAAAATTATCGTGAAGTGCTCGTCTATCAAAAGAGACGGATGAAATATCGTGTAATTTACTTTAAACCCGGAGTCAAAGTTGAGATAATAAGCTATTTGTCTTGTCGTCCCTAAAAATATGACAGTGGGTGAATCAAAAGATGTAATCTCGTAATCACCTCAGATTGATTTCAAATGTAGATGGATACTTATGTAAATATGATTATTGAAATATTCCTAATTCAGACGAAAAAGGAATAAATTGGTTTAATTTTTTTCATAGTATTTTTGAAAAAAAAACAATGTAATCTTTCTTGTGAGCTCGGAGTCGGGTTGTCGGGTTGCAAATAGCATAATTGTGTTCTCTCAGGATCGCCATCCAAATAATTACTTCTATGATGTCATTCAAATAAAATTGCAAAACTAATTAATTAAGGTACAAATGTTTCATTAAGGCGGAACATGCTAGGAATATTTTTATTGTTCTGGCTAATGGCTTTTTTAAAGTAAGTAATTAGAACATATTGAATAACACACTTGTACTTTTCCACTGACTTTATTTCAGAAATAAAGTCAGTGGAAAAGTACAAGTGTGTTATTCAATATGTGTAGCAGATTCCACCAAGCGCCATCAATCTCCAGTATAAAAAGTAATTAGAAAATTTCGCTAATTAAGTACTATAACGTTTATCTTTTGAGATTGCACTAGAATGCTTAACTTGTGAAATTTCAAAATAATAGACGACTATTAAGTAGGTATTTGACTTATAATTTATATCAGGGTGTGATTGTAGGTGTAGAATCCGACCAAGGTCCTCGGAGCCCCAGCAAACCTCATCTGCAACTGATGATTAATTATAGACTTAGGGTCTGGCCGAGACTTTTCTCTCAGGGTTGGGAATTCAGGAACATAATAATAAAGTCCCGTAAAAGTTAATTTTGGAAGAGCAGAAGAGCGGACTCCGGGCTGCAAAAGATAAACTTTGGATGCAAAGAAGACTTGATATCTAGTAAATGCTTTGGATAAAAATGTTTCCTGCAATCAAAGTAGAAACTTCTAAAGGAAGCACTACGAGTAAACAGAAGTAAGTATTTAAGTTTGCTAGTTCAGTTATCAAACATCTATTTTCTACGTGTTTGGTTATAAGTACAGTCAGCATCAGAAAGATGTTGACGTACAAAGTACTCAAAATTTTCTTAATTTCGTTTTTTTACCCCTTCCAGTTGACTGACTGTTCTGATATTTGGTACATGCCTTTAGTTTGGACAATAATCCCATTTAAATCAATAAAAAAGTTTGATTTGATCTTAATACGAGAGTTTTAAGAACGTTTTGAAACTTCGTCGTCAAGATATTTATGACGCTTACTGTACCTACTGAAGCTATTCTATTTCACCCAAAATAACTTCTAAACCTAGAAGTTTTGTTGGAATACGTGGCGTGAGATAAGTCATATTATTTTGAGGAGTTTGTTGTTATATATCGTGACATAAATTCGATGACGGTTAATTTATGAGATATACAAATTATTTATTTATTTTTTTATTTATTTATTTACACTTAATGCACGTTGTACATAGGCGGACTTAATGCCGTAGGCACTCTCTGCCAGTCTACTATAGGTTATTCAAGAAAGGAACAATTTTATGATCAGTCCAGGCATACTCTTTCTATATAAAGTCGAAACAATAGTACAATTAAATGTTTGAAAGGAATGTCGAAAAACTACAAGCCTCCCACGACATGTCGCATTGATAATAATAATCGCCATAATATATGATGAGATACATAGATATACAGATACATATTGAGGTTTTATCTGGTAATGAAAATGATACACGGTTACGTGCGCGACTCATTAGGCGCACTTTGGGGCACATTGACCTAGTTGAAAATTACATCCCTAGGTTTGGTTGACTGATGAGACAAGTGAAGTTGTAAAAACAATACCCTCTTTAGTTGATAAGTTATGTTCTGTAGTACTTGAAATCCCCTGATATACATCTTTGCTTGCGATAGAGAGGAGGGAACCCAATTACAGGTTTTGTATAAAATGTTATTGGGTGTGTTTGTACTAAAATATGTAGGTATATATGTGGTTCACGATGGAATTGTGTTCTTTCGCGATAGCAATTTTTTGGTCAATACAGTCACATTTATTTATATAGATTAGTAGAATTCATTAGGTGAATTGCCATTCTTCTTATTGCTTGTCAATTGTAACACCGTATACAAAAGAACGTTAAAATTAATTCAATAATTAAAGTAACAAGTCATTGTTCTATTTTCCTTTCGTAAGGAAAATATGTCATGAATAAGGAAAGAATGAAAAACCAGCTAAAAAAACTTGCATAATGCCACTACAAAAGGAAAATATGTAATAGACTACATAACAAGTGAAAAAGTAGGGAATTTCCATCGAGAGTATTAGTTGCGTCCCGAGCAAAGCGAAAGATGCTCGGGATTCTACTGTGGAATTCTGATCGGAGCGAGGGATACGATAGCCGATGTGATTTTTTATCACAAGGTATGCATTTTACTTTTTAATATAAGAACAAATA
The DNA here is from genome assembly GCA_914829495.1 of Eilema sororculum. Classification (NCBI taxonomy): domain Eukaryota; kingdom Metazoa; phylum Arthropoda; class Insecta; order Lepidoptera; family Erebidae; genus Eilema; species Eilema sororculum. The sequence goes on along the minus strand of OU618534.1, from coordinate 18,221,629 downwards.
TTAGCAAAAAGAATATGTTTTTTTAAACATCCTACCCATGTTTAAAAAAACATATTATTTTTGCTATTATTTGTTCAGCTAGCAACTTGCTAACGGCATGATATCCGAGTCGAGTCGACTGAAACCAAATGATGTCTCCTAATACTTGTACGTGTAAATACTAATAAAAGTGGTTTACCCAAATAACTTGATTGTATAATACTAGATATGCTTTAGCACACATTCATTTTGTCCCTCGCAGATTAAATAATTATACTTCAGTTTTTTAGTGATTGATTTCAATATAAAGATCGTTTGTAACGTGTCATCGCAACTTCTAAGGGCGTCTGTACATTAAAGTACTGTGAAGTCTGTCTTAAGTTTACAAGGCATAGAAGTGTGAAAGCAAAGTTGAACTTTGTCGTGATTGTAACCTTTGAAGCTTTTTACTACATCGTTTCCAAGAACTGCGATACAATATACGATGCGATACGATACGTTGCAGTATCAATGTAGTATGTGACTACCTCACAGTTTTGACTATTAACTGAATGATTATAAAATATTCGTATGTAGACTAGTAAATTGCGATATCAATAAGATATTAAAATGATAAAAAGTCCGTAGCGTAGCGGTCGTGAACGTGGCCACTACGCAGGAGGCGCGGGTTCAATCCCCGCTCAATGCAAATATTTATGTGCCTGAATATGGGTATTTACATTGGTCTGGTCGTGCCTCGGAGAGCACGTTATGCCGTCGGTCCCGGTTGCCATACGAACATCTATGGCAGTCGTTACAGGTCTAGCTGCAATGCTTCGATATCAAGTTTGGGTTGTGGAGTTCAGATGGCAATCGCTTCATAGAAAATATCGAAGTTTAGCCAAATCCGCAGTTAGTCTGGTAAAGCAGACCCCACACTCCAAGCTGAAGCTTCGGATTAGACAGGGATTAACGCTAAGATGAAGAAGAAGAATAAAATAATAATGATATGATCATAATGTTTATCATATGTCTTATCAAATACATGTAGGTATATTCAATGTAGCAATGTTTCAAATCGTCTATGTGCCCTAGTTTTGCGCATCTCAGCAAACAAACTCCATCGTGGCATCAGAACATCAAACACAAGACTCAATGGTGTGTAAAAGCAAATCGAATAAGAATAAACGGCAAAATAATATTAGGAGTCACCCAGAGAGGTGGGATTAGATACGTGAGGCATTGTTAAAATAGCCGCCTGTAGTCAATCGATCGATTCACGTTGCTATCTGCCTTCTCCCTGAGGCACGATAGGGGAGGACTGCGTGCTGGAAAATTGATAACGAAATATCCGAGTAGGAGATATACTGGGTGAATCTTGAAGGTCGAATAAGGTCGACATTGTCAGTTGATGCCCTCTTAACACATTTTATTTTCAAAAATGTTTCACAACATATCATAAAACATTAAGCTTTACTTAATTATATATTTTTTTTGAAATAGGCATCATTTTCGTAGGTTACTAGTTTATTTAGATTTTAGTGGACCAAGGAAATCAACTGAATACGTGACCTTTAAGATTCACCCTACTGTTATATTTGTTCTATTCTGAAGGATACGGTGATTAAATTAGAAATTTAAAAAACCCCCGTCACAAAAAACACCAAAAAGTTGAAAATAAATGAATAAATTTTAATTCAACGGTTGCCATATCGGGGGACCGTAACCGGTTAAGTACTCCTTTATATCGTAAGGTCCCCCGACATGGCAACCGTTGAATTAAAATTTATTCATTTATTTTCAACTTTTTGGTGTTTTTTGTGACGGGGGTTTTTTAAATTTCTAATTTAATTTTAATTTTATACTTTTTAAATTGATCTACTAGTCAAGCTCTTTCATTTGATACCCATATTGAGGGAATTCTAAAGAAATTTGTATTCCAACATGTTGTGGCGGCGGCCATCTTGGACCGATTTTTTTCAAACATAGCTAAGAACACTCCCGACTAATATACCTTTCAAACAAAAAAAACTAAATCCAAATCGGTTCATCCGTTTGGGTGCTACGATGCCACAGACAGACACACACACACACACACACACAGACACGTCAAACTTATTAGGTACACCCCGTCGTTTTTGCGTCGGGGGTTAAAAATAAAATAAATCACGTGTAGATTTTATAAAATTAGAGGCATTATTAAGTCGAAAGACGGGTGTTGAATAATTTAAAAGCTTCATTATCTTCAAATTTCATAGTCAAATACATTAAATGAGTTTAGTAATAATTGTGTAGAATAAAATATTGCAGATGTTCCTGCAAAATGATAATGACTGAGTTAATACATTACACAACAAAACGTAGACATATTTTTGCAATAATAATGATGATTTAACCTATTAAAAATTAAGTAAAATAAATGAAAGAAATAAATGAATATTTTTATAAATGAAAATTTCTAAAAAAAATAAAGAAAAAAGTAATGATCGTATTCATTAATTTTCAACTTCCGATACTTATAATACTGGTATGCAGCTAAAAGTGACGTTGCCTTATAGATCTTAAGGCCTCACACACCCTCAATTCTATTAGTATGAATTAATAATACACACACACATTAGTACCTACCATGAACGTGAAAGCTCTTTAACAAAAGAACGTGCCCCTCAGTAAAACCAATATTATCTCAGTACATACATCGTTGTATAAATACTTTGGTCGTACTTATCATACCAAAGCCTTTATATTCTAATTAAGAAATATAGTCGTCCCGATTCGTAAACGAATACGCACAATAATGGGAATACGTACATTATCTGATTAACTTTACAAACTTCCAACCTCCAAACAAATTATGTAAATATCTGACTGATAACATCCTGTTGCTGAATACATATATATTGTGTATCATAAACCTTTACGTTTAGAATTATTATTCACAGATTTATCAGTTTATACGAAATGAAGGGCATAATTTACTTTGTAATGGAAAAATCTGCTTAAAATAAAGTAAATTTGGGTAATCATAGTAAATTAATCACGTTAGAAACTGCTATGATAGCTTTACTATGCTCACTTACAAATTGAAATGAGACAATTAAGCTCTTTCATGGCTAAGCTTATTGTCTGCTGACAGTAGACAAAGAGTTTAATTATAACAAAATACCCGTAAGACAAAGACGCTTTCCATTGAGAGGTTTTAAAATACAATATCACGAAATGAGTTCTTTGCAAACCCGTACAAAACGGTTTGCGACCCCTTCACTTCAAGACTTTGCTAATTGCTTCGGCGCTTCCGCTGAAAAAAACGAGCTTGGAGTGTTAATTAAGGACATTTTTCCTCTCTTAATGGAGGCATAAGTCGTTTCATAATAGTGCCTAAGTTTACTGCATCTGCCGACTGCAATGCCTGCTCCAAGGCAGCAGTATTACTATGATTACACAATTTCTTATTATGAGAGAAACTAAGAAACGAAGACAGAAGTAAACCTAGGTTTAATGAGGATAACATCGCGAACAATGCCATAATCCTAACAATTTGTAAACTATTTGGATTTGGCCAGCAGTTTATTGCAAGTCAAGTATACAATTTCGAAATTTTATATTTTAACTGAATATTTGATTTAGAGACTATTGATTTTCTGCCTGAAGAACGAAAAAAAATCCTTGGAATTATATTTGACTTAGAAATTTCATTGAAGCTGATATGAAGATATGCTAAGTGTATTGTTCAAACTTCCTTAATATTAAGAATTTGCATACTTAACCAATTCTAATTCAGTTGAATTCAACCCCTATGTGTATTCACTGCTTAAATAGCCCCATTTGTTGTAGCGCTACAATTTCAGAACGGACTCGAGTACCGGAATTCTTGGTGTCGATATCTCCAGGGATGTCCAGTACCGCAGTCACTTGGAAGACGAGGTCAAGTTGATATCTAAAAGTGTTCAACAGGGCAAAACAGTACTCCACTGGGGGTAAAGACGTCCATAGGCCAAAATAACCACTTCCTATCAGGCCCTCGATTTTACTGGGGCTCCGAGAGGGAAGCTAAACAATTATTGTGGTCCCGCAATCACTGCAAAAAAGACAATAAATTTTAGACTTTATTTTTATACACCTAAAGTTCAAAATGAAATAAAAACAGTTTCATTACACTTTTTAGTTACTCTGCAAAAAGTCATTTAATTTTGAAAGTCTATTATTTGATGCCGTTTTTAGCAGTGGGGGTGGCACCATTGTGGTTTGGCTTTAGCAGAATCGAGGCGCAGGTAAGCCGTATGATTATTTGACACCTAAGTGGTATAAATAAACGCATTTAGTTAATAGAATATCTAACAAACGTTTTAAATGAGATACTATGTTTGGCAAAATTATTTGAAAGCACTGAACCCGCTAATCTGCTGACACATGTCGACGAGCTTCACATTGTTGCAAGTTGGTACGCTTTATAGACGGTAAGTCAGTAACACGAGTTGAACTACTTTGTCTCAACAATTTAGTTATCGACGTTATATAAATTTTGAACAGAATGGTCCATAAAATAGAAGACTTCTTCAAAATATGTAACTGGCAGCTAATAACAAAACCCTTCTACCTGGGACAATATTTTTTTAAACAAACATTTGTCCATAAAATATCAGTTGGACTAAAATGTATATAAAAGTTGTGCAGATGTCAAAGTATATACAGGGTGAGCCATAAACTTAATATATACTAACGTTTATGGGGTGATCAATCCAAATGAGTCAGTAGGGAGAAGTCAGACACTGAAAGATAGCGACATCTGTTCTTAGGAACCATGGCATCGATGTTAGATTTACTAATAATGACATTCAAACTTTTTTTAACTCTCATACACAACCGGAAACCGAACTTTGGTCTAACTTTTAAATCAGCACAACCAATTTTATCATATTAAGTCAAACTCTTACGATGTACGAATATAAGAAGACGCTAAATTATTGATTAAAACCCCTCACACTACGACTATTTACAGACACCAAAGTGAATATGCGAGCCATGTACATATTTGTCAGCTTAGTAAAGTTCCTATGATATCTTTCTTATAAAACTAGTAAAAGAACACAACATAAGCAAAGGTCGAAATGTGAGTGTTTGGATAATATTATACCCAAATATCCAACAACCCTTGCCTCGGGTAACAGAATTGTTTGCCAATTACGAGTGTACCCTACTGCCCAAGAAAATAACAAAGAATCCCTCCGTCCACTTGGATCCATTGAATGAGTCCATTGAATGACGTTTTTGAAATTTGCGTGATCGAACTGACGAGACGGTTACACTGTTCTAAAACATCTTTTTTAACGTAGGGTAGAGTAAATTTAGGTACCTTGAGTACATATAAAGTTTGCGCACAGTTACAATTTATAGTTGTTGGCATTTATAGTTACTGTTGGACTCAGCAACCCTACATCATCCGTAGCTCAAATAGTTCATGCAAACTTTATTAAACGAGCACCCGTTTCGTGTGCCGCCAAGTTCAATTATTCACGTTCAGGTTGAATAAGTTGGAAGATCTCAATTCATCTAGTTCTACCTCGCACTTCACCCTGAATATAAAAGCGACAGTGAACCCACTATATGCTATTCGGTTGGTTTCATATCAAATATAAAAGAGTCTATAACATTGTAACATGTGTATACAAGTCCAAGTAGGGATACTTAATTTATGATTCACTTTTTTGTAGCCTTGAGACTTTTCTACCTCTTTTCCGAACACCAATCCATGTCGCATCCAAAGTTATCACTACGGATTTCAGTTATCATTCGGACCCAGGATTCTCTCTCCTGCTTGTTTTTATTCCCATATCAGATGGTATCAGACGGTAGTCACAGGAGTGACTGATCTCTTAACCCCGAGAAGAAAACCTGCACTAGAGCTTCGCCCGTCAATCAGCAGGTCCGACTTGCTGGTGATGTTAATATAACTAACACTAGCCATTACACCCAGTATGTTTCTCTTTGAATATGAACTTAAAATGTAGACATACTCTATATCCAAATAATATTGCTATTGTTAGGTGCGATTACCACTACCAAGTACGAAAACTAACAACGTGAGGATACGTCAAACTAAAGCAATAAATTGCGGGGCGAGAAGTCACGTACGGCGCTCGAATGGATTCAGACGAACGCATATACCAAAATATTTCGTGTCCATGTACGTTCCCGTACATCGTTAATCGATACAAATGCTGTTGGTTTGCGGCTCGTTTATAACTTTTACATAGTCCATATTGTGTATGATATTTTAATAAATTCTCTAAATCAATATAACCAACAATTTTGAGAGCTGAAGGAGGCCGCCACCATCCTTTCAATATTGTCAAATCGTGCTAAATTGCATTTAATTTGCAATAAAACAGAATGCTTTTGACAGAGTCAACTATACAGTCGAATTTTTAACTAACCGAAGTAAATTGACCGCTGCTATTGTCACTTTATAATAATCATACCATTTTCAATATAATAGTGATGCATTTAGTTCTCGTTCAGCATGCAGCAACGCCACCTTCAAATTGTCATGACTTTCTTGACGGATCAAAGAATGATTCTTTGAGAATTGTCATAATCATTCACTTTATTACAACTTTATTTTTATTTCATCAAAAACTAACAACCCAGTAAACGTCAGTTGACTTTGCTTAATTAAAAATTCTACTATGGTTCCGATTTCAGCTATTTCACAGAACCGTTGGTTCATGCCGTAGAATATAACTTTTGGTCCTTACCTATAGAAAAATCACTACCCAAGACTTCGTTTTTTAACAACGAAAACGGTCACTATTGAGGAAAATTAATTCACTAATTTTAAACGTTTTAAAGCAATCATTAGGCTGATACCCTTCTCTAAACATGACTCGAGTTGGTTTCTGTTTTTCCTAGCAGAAACGTGCCTCTAAGCAATACATATCGTCCATGTACTTTTATTAGTATGTAATGTTTGCTGAGCTTCGCTTAAACCGATGGTAATGCACAAAAATATTTCCAGCCCCGTGATATCTTTTCATTCAACAAGGAAAAAGGATTGCGAAAAATAACAATTAACTTTTTTTTCAAGCCGTCGTCTTCAAATAAATTATATTTCGTCGCATCGCTAACTTATTGGATTTAAAAGATTGAAGTCATTATTATCTGTAATATTTAAGATAGTATTTTAAAAATATTAGACGAATGTAGTAAATAAGGCCTATTGAAATGTAATAGCAGTACCAACAAAAAGATCTTTTATTTATCTGGTTAACTAAATTGAGCAACTGTTGCCTATTAATTAAGAACTTGCTATTTTCTCAATGTCACAAGAGTAGGTAATCTAAATTATAATATAGGTTAAGTAACCTCTAAGGGAAAGGTCGTGAGTTCAAGCCTCACTTGAGCGTTTCATGTTTTCCGATGTTTTTCGAACTTTAAAGTTAGCATTGAAAATGCTATAAAAAATTCAGTCAAACCTAACCTAAAAGGAATAGGTATTAATAAAAAACTAACCGAAAAAGGTGCTAAAAAGATCTGACAAGGCTGTGAAGGCCATCATTGAAGCAATATTGACTTTGGTTCCACAAAAATCGGGGACCTTGGTAGTTAGATTACTAAGGACTCTGAAAATTTAAAGGGTCCTTTCGCTGAATAAAAAAATATCGATGACCTCGAACACCAATCATAGATGTTTAAACTGAACTGTATTCTGTTTACGTTCTGAGAAAAATAGCTCTTTCATTTCTTACTAAATTACTTTCTTTTGTTGAAATGAAAATAATATCATTCTTTAACTGAAATAAACCGAATTCGCAATTCGGGTCAGATTTACGGCACGTCCAACAAAGGCGCGCGATATTACATTTAAAAAAATAATGAAGGGAATATATACTGGTTAATAGTGATAAATAACGGTTAATAAACCGAAAAATAGCCCGACGAATGGAGGGTTAAGGTAACACGGCGCGTAAAGTGAAGCTGGGTTTAACAATAAGGATCGTGTTAATTTCGTAAAGTGATGTAAGTACTTTTGTATTCTTTCGTTATTTGTACGGTAACCATTAAGGCATTAAAACAAATTCCTCTCAATGACCCTGAAACGAGTAATTGCTTCACTTTGAACTATATAGTATATCATAAAAAGGAGAAGAAAAGTAAGTATAGTAAGTAATTCAAAATTTTATCAATGAGCAAATCACCGCATTACGTGTACCTACTGTGTATTATAATTCAAACCTATTACTGGCACAAACACAACTATAGATGTCTAGGTTCAGTTTACCCTAATGATAATATCCTTTCCGTTCATAAATCGGTGCTGATAGCGTCGACACTAGACGAACATGTGGTGTGGCCGAATTGGAAGGTTTTAGTCACTATGGCGTTTATCTTATGTTCATCCTTCACACTCCACCTACTCTCGTAAAAATTAATAGATATATTTAGGCAGAGTCAAAAATACTGCTTAGATGACGGAACTGTTTTTGGAATGAAAATTTCTTATGTGTGTTGTTCATGTTTAGGAAGGAAAAATGCCTTTATATACATATACGGCCTATACGAGTATAAAACAGTTCTCTCATCTCGGAAAGAGTATTTTTAATCTTCAATATCTGAGGGGAAAAGCCGTTTTTATTCTCTAGAGGATAAAGTAAATTGAATTTAGAACATCGTGTGCACTAAGTTTGTGAATTAAAAAAAACATTAAACCTATTTACTGCTACCTCTATGGTACCGAATATATCATACAACTTTTTTTTTATTTGTTAAAAACTCAGACTCGGAACCTTCTTGGTGTTCTTTTTTCTTTTTTCTTTTGAAATAAAAGTGTACCTATCTTGTGATTGTAAACGGTTTTTTTTTGCATTTAGTCATTTCCTCGCTGAGGTGGAATGAAAAGTTATGTGTTGCACTCGAGTGCAAAGATTTTTCACCTCGTGCTCTTTTGATTCCCTCGCTAACGCTCAGGATTCTAATTTTTTAGAATCCTTCGCTTGCTCGGTAATCAAAATTGAACACGCGGTTAAAAAGCAACTTTGCACTCTTGTATAACAAATAACTATTACCACACACTATCTTAATAGTTTCTCAAAGCATGTGATGACACCTATTTCAAATCCAATAAAATACAAACTTAGTTTGTTCGGTGACGTGTGACATTAAATATATATTATATAACTATAATTATAATTTTACTGTAGAGCCTCTTCACCATTGTGTTGTGGTTGTTTTAGTTGCAATATATGGTAGAAAGACCGTCTTTACTTTGAGAGAATGACAATTAATTTACGAGGCAAATAATGACTTGTAGTTCCAATATAATTGCAATTATTTCGTAACAAGTCAGTATTTTTTTATTTTTTTTTTTTGGTCTGGCAACACTGACACGAACAGCTGTGAAATTTTAAGCTTACAGTCCGTCAAATCTAAGAAGTACCGTTTGACAGTTCTGACAATTGAATGATAGGGATGGGATGAAAAAATCGATTACTATAATATCCGAACTTTAAGAGATCGATTACTATAATATCCGAATTTTAAGAAATCAATTGTTATAATTAAATAAAAGAAATGTTTAGGATATTTTTTTATTCACTACTAGTCCTAGTATCGTCGTCTTCGTCATCATCGTCATTTAAATTAATGACCAGTTGATTGTCCATTACATTATCAAAGTGTACGTCTCTTTCGAAGTCGTCCATTATTATTTTCTTTGTTTTTTGTACTACTTTACTCCAATCTTCCTGTGTAACTTGGGCACATGCTTCCTTTAATAAACCTTCCATTTTCTTGACACTAAAGGGTGGTTTTGTGTTGTGTCTTGCTGCATAACCTGTAAAACAATAATGTAACTATTTGATAGCAGACGAAAACCATTGTTTAAATTATAAATGTTAGAAGTACTCGTGTTATTATTATAATATTATAAAATATTACCTTTAACTTGGGCCCAAATCAGTTCAATGGCATTATATTGGCAATGGTACGGAGGAAGTCGTATGACTTTGTGCCCGTGCTCTTCGGCCAATTGGTCAATTACATATGTCGGTTTTGGTGGTTTATGCAATTTCACTAACTGTAATAATTCAGCTTTTAATAGTGACATGTCGGCATCCACTCCTTTTCTTTGCAGCCATGCCACCAAATCTGCTTTCTTATTGGCTGACGTAGGTGCATTACATAACTATTTAGTTATGTAATCGTAATATGTGAGATAAATCCCATTCACATGAAAAAATATTTGTTTGGTTGTCAAGTGTAATTTGTAAATAATACATTCGATTTTTCGTATATGTAAACGATTTTTTTGCATACAAGTGTATCCAAAGAGTCGCAACACTACGTGCAGTGACCTAACTACGTAACTTTGTAATGAGGTCAAGAATATAACTATTAGAAATTATTTACTGTGTAAATATGTGTTATTTTGCTTTGTTTGAAAGTTTTCAATTACATTTAGATATTAAGAATTGTACATTTTCAGATACAATAATTAAATCTTTCTAAATTCATGGTTTTATGAAAAAGGTTATCGAAACTGAATAATGTACGTATGAACAAAGTTGTTTCGGTTTGAAAAATATGAAACGTCAAACGGTACCTCTTAGATTTGATGGACTGTAGTGTAATTTTATTAAATTATTTAAATTAAATTAAACTATCAGTGTTTTTCAAGTGTATAATATATAATATACGGCAGTAATAATACTGGTGGACATTGTCTGGGGCCGCAATTGCTGTGAAACCACCTAAAAAGTGAACAAGAACAGTATAACGGAATCGTGATTGGATTTGATTCCGAAACCTGCGCCTACGCTAGCTAAGTTTGAAATCAGGGGAAGTATTTGGTGTTACACCTATTCCTTATACTTTATTTCGTACACCACAAAATACAAAACTATACAAACGCTCACATAACTGTGAGCAACGTCCATCCACACATTGGGCTATGCTACAGCCTCAGTTGCCTTGACAATTTGTGGAAGCCAGCTTGAAGACGCCAGCAAAATAGCCTCAGACAAATTAACACACTCACACAATACTGTGAACTAACATATTTCTCTCCTACTTGTAGTAATTCTTACATACATCTTGTTCTTTGTCTACCTACTTCTCTAAAGTTCAAGTTTTCTATTTATGTCTAATTTAATGATTTTTTAGAATAACCACTAATTGTATTTCAGTTTAATTAATAACTATATAATATTAATTCTACTTTAATTACTTTCTTAATAAGTACTTACAACTATCAGTAACTATTATTGCTTTTTTACCCTCCCTTCTCAGTTAATAATTTATTTGCAGTAAGTTTTATTATCCCTTAACTTTATCAATCCTATAATACTATATCCAGTTGCTTATCACTTACTTTTATTTCAGTACCACCAAAACATTTTAATAGAAAATAATGAAACCAACAATGAAGACCCGCAGTGTTGTATCCCGTGAATTGCAACAAAAGTTAAACCTCACACTAAAGGAACTTGAGATCAGCAATAATCTCAATAAGCAGCTGATTGAGGAAAGGGAGGACAGTGAAAAGGAAGTGTTAAATGTAGTCGAGAAAAATTCCCAACTCAAAAAAGATATGGCCGGCCTACATGCTGAGATCATGGAGCTCACACTCCAACGAGATCACCTCCAGGCAACGCTGACAGGCCTAGAAGAATGCAGTAACACCCATGAACAGGCCTTGAAACGTATAAGCTTCCTGGAGTGCGAACTGAGTGATGTACACAACTCCATTACTCATATGGAATCTGTCAGATTGGCAGATGAAGCTGCATTATCCAACAGCCTCTATAATGAGCTGGTGGCAGGGGAACCTGACCTAATTTGTCTCGAGCCTTGCATCACTGCAGACCTAATTGATATCACAACACCTGATACCACAGTTGCATCAACGGATATAGCCTGTGACGATAAACTGTTATTGAATTCCCCGGTAAGATTAGTTAGTAGCGGCAGAAATAAGTATAAGAAATATGTTAAATTAAATAAATTTATATGTAAGTCACAGAAAAAGATCAGGTATCTCAAAATGGGCATCAACAAATGTCGTAGGGCCTGTAATTCTAATGTACAATTAAGACAGTTAATAGAGGTAGGTAAAACCCAGACAGACCAATATGAGTCTGATCTATATCAGCTCCAGTTAGAAATCTCACATTTAAATGATTCCTTAAACTCTGTAACATTGAAATACCAAACCGCACAAAAGGAAATAGGAGAGTACATTGAGGCATTAAATAGTCTAGTGGACTCATGTCATAGCAATGAAGCAAGATTCAAGTCACTTGAAAATCTGTATAGGCAGGGATTTGAAGACTGTGACAAATCCTTGCCATGCTTCATCCCCCCTGTCGATGACACCATACCGGCTACCTCAGGCTGTACCAGTACTCTGGACTCTGTTTATGATTCTCCTGTCAACACTGAGCCGCCTAGTAATATAATGGTGTTTTCTGACAGTGTGGGTCGTAACATGGGCTCAATGTTTAATCATCATTTAAAAAACTGTTTTCATTACTGCCTGCCCAATGCAACTTACACTCAAATAATAGATAAAATTGTACTTTCCAAGTTAAATAGTAGTTCCACTATTGTATTGCTGGTGGGTGAAAGTAGCAGAGTAGGCAAGAAAGAATTAATGTACTGTATAGACAGTCTAAGTAAATTAAATGTCTTTAAAATAATATTATGTGCATTCCCATATGTGTCTAGCCAGTCCTCATGTTATTTAAACAGAAACATACATTACATGAATAATTTTATTCATACCATGACATGTCGTCATAGTGACAAATTTATATTTTTTGACACTAATAATTTTATTAGTAATTATTGTTTTAAGACGAAAGATAGTATCTATCTTACAAAGTTTGACAAATATAAAATTGCTACATTAATAGCAAATAATATTAAGTTTTGGAGAAGTTTACATTGTAAACAAACAAATAACCCAATATCTACAGTTTTACCAGGTACTTGCTCTGGTAATTTTATATGTTTAACTACTAATACGACTGATTTAAACTAAATGTTCAGACAACAGGAATGCCTGAGCTTAAGATAGCTCATCAAAACATACAAGGCCTTCCCGGCAAGGAATTAATAGTAGAAATATTCCTAGAGGAATTAAATGTGGATGTTTTGTGTTTGACTGAACATTGGCTCAAGGAGAGTGAGATGATGTTTAGTATAAACAATTACAATATTGTAAGTTGCTTAAACAGAAAGTCTGCTATTAGAGGTGGCTCCATGGTCCTTATAAAAAATGGTCTCCGCAGTAAAGAGCGGGTTGACATTGTTAGACTTTCTGTTGAGCGCTGCGCTGAGGTGGCCTGTGCCGAGCTTGATAGTTGTTTAGTAGTCTGCGTATACAGTCCACCCAACAGTGATTTTCGAGCTTTTATTAGGGTCATGGATCAAGTTCTGGGGATTGCATCAAGTAGTAGGAAAAATCTTATTGTGTGTGGTGACTTTAATGTAAACATCTTACAACAGTCTAGGGAAAGTACTCAATTTCTAAACATGTTCAGAAGTTATAATCTTGAGAATATTTTCTGTGAGCCGACTAGAAACACTGCTACGAGTGCCAAATGCTTGGATAATTTTTTTAGTGATAGTGGATACTTAAGCAAGTCTCTAATTAGTAAGTTGCCCTCAGATCACCAGGGTCAAATAGTATCCTTTTCCAAGGGTATTAATAGTCAACCTAAGGAGAAAATTATGTGTAGGCCCATAACCTCAAGTAAAATTAAAAAGTTCAAAGATATGTTAGAGGATAAACTTGATTCTTTAGCTTATTTGGGTAATAATCCTGAGGCTCATTATAATAGTCTATTTACTACATTATCTGATGCTTTTTCCAACACATTCAAACAAAAATGTAAAAAGCATAATACTAAATCTAGATTCTGTGAATGGGCTACTGTAGGCATATATAAAAGTAGACGAACACTATTTGATTTATACGCCCAAAAACAGTACAGATTTGATAATGATTTCATTGAATATGTTAAGAATTACTCCAAAATTTTCAAAAAAGTATGTAGACAAGCGAAGGCCATTCATATTAAAAGGAAAATAATTGAGGCCCCTAATAAAATGAAGGAAACTTGGAAAGTCATTCACAAAGAGTCGGGTAAATGTAAAATGAGGGATAGTATTACTAAAATTAAATTGGAAAATAAGGATTTAACCTCTCCGAAAGATATTGTAAATGCGTTTGAAGACTTTTTTACCAACATTCCATTTAAAATCACTTCTTCAATCAATTCTTGCGCCCGCAGTGCTGTGGCTCTTCTTGAGAGTAATATTAGTTCTTCTTCTAAATTTAACTTCAAACATATTGATCCCAGTGACATCTTAAAAGTTTTCAAGCAACTTAAAATGAAAAAGTCTGAAGATTACTGGGGCATGTCAGTCAGTTTAATTAGTCATGTAATTGATATCATGGCACCTGATTTGGCACTCATATTTAATGAATGTGTTGATAACGGTACATTTCCTAATTTAATGAAACATGGTAAACTAATACCATTATTTAAGAAGGGATCCAAGTCAGAACTTGGAAACTATCGCCCCATTTCTATTTTGCCAGTTCTGAGTAAGGTGTTTGAGAGAGTGATGCTCAATCAGATGCAACTGTACTTCAAGACCAACAATCTTTTCCACAGCCAACAATATGGCTTTACTGGCGGGAAATCTACCACCGATGCGGGAGTGGCCCTAGTTAGCCTAATTTACGACGCCTGGGAGGGATCGCAGGATGCCATTGGGGTATTCTGTGATCTTTCCAAAGCATTTGATTGTGTTGACCATCAAACACTCTTACTCAAGCTACGTCGATATGGTTTTGATAAGAAATCAATAGCACTATTAGAGTCGTACTTAACGGATAGGCTTCAGACTGTTACTGTGAATAACGTAAAGTCAAATGGGTCAAATGTCAAAATAGGTGTACCCCAAGGATCAATCCTAGGACCCTTTCTGTTCCTGGTATATGTCAATGACTTGCCTTATATGGTCGAGGCACAAGCTGGCATAGTACTGTTTGCAGATGATACATCGTTAATATTCAAAGCAAATAGGTATAGTACAGATGCAAATAATGTTAATAATATTCTGAATGCCATGTCAAATTGGTTTTCTGCAAACAACCTATTGTTGAATGCAGAAAAGACCAAATGTATGAAGTTTACACTACCCAATGTGAGGCAAATAGACGTTGATGTTGTGCTGGGGGGGAAGGGGCTAGAATTCGTAAACACCACTACCTTTCTAGGAATTACAATAGATTCTAAATTACAATGGGGTGACCATATCACTATTCTGGCCAGTAAACTTAGCTCTGCTGCTTATGCTGTGAGACGGATTAGGCAGTTGACTGATGTAGCTACTGCTAGGCTCGTATACTTTAGTTACTTCCATAGCTTGATGTCCTATGGAATACTACTTTGGGGAAATGCAGCAGATTTAGAAACTATATTTATATTGCAAAAGAGGGCAGTTCGTGCCATTTATTGCTTAGGCAAGAGAGACTCCCTCAGGGAAAGATTTAAGGATATTGACATTTTAACTGTAGCTTCCCAATATGTATTTGAAAACATAATGTATGTCAGGAAAAATATATCTCATTACACAAAAGTAAGTGACATTACAGACAGAAATCTGCGTAACAAACATAGACTTTTACTTCCATGTTATCGGCTTAGCAGGGTTAGTGATTCTTTTAAGGGGGATGGTATACGTTTTTATAACAAACTACCAGAATCGATCCTTGGTATGCCTGACGATAAATTCAAAACCTTTGTAAAAACCACCCTATCCAAAAAGGCATACTATAGGATAGATGATTACTTGAAAGATAAAAATGTCTGGCTTGAGCATGGTGCAGGCCCCTCGTAAATTGCTATAATTACAGCATGGTACTGTATTAGTTACGTGACTTATTTGTTACATTATGTAACTTTGTTTTAATTCTTAATTATAAAGAGTTTTATATACTTGTTGACATTTAGCTTTAAGAAAATATATATTGTAAATTGACGTCCAAAAAATGCCGCAGTGGAGTTTGTTGCGCCGTTTCTTCTCCACCAGCGCCTTGGAAGCGGTGGTAAACTTAGATTAAGTAGAATTAAAATTGACGTCAATAAGAAACAATTTTATTGTTCTATATTGAAAAATAAATGACTATGACTATGACTATGACTATTAAGCCTGCAGTAGTGTCTTTGTGGCATGTGGTGTGAAATATATTAGTATTTTATTTAGTAGCACCCTTATACTGCTAGTACTATTATGTATTCTGGGCTTATACATTATAATAATAAAACTATGTTTCTTTTGGTTACAACATATTTGAAAACGACTTGATTTCATTCTCCTTTTTCTTTGAGTTTTCCAATACAGTAGGAAGATAGGTATGACTCTCTTGTAACTCGAAAGTTCTTACGGAAATGAAAATTTAAAAATGGCGCGGAAACAGTATTTCACATCAGATGATTTCAATTCCTTTGAAGCCTGCTTTGGAAAATGCTCAAAGACTTGTTCTTCAAAGGTGCTATTGTCACCTTTGGCACTTTGTCAAGTTTGTATAATTATTTCTGGCAAGCGTAAACAGTATCTCTCATCGATTGAGTAAAATGAAATGGACAGTAAAATTGAACATCGATAAGTAATTTGTTTTCAAAAGCTATTCGAAGTGATTACATTCACTTTCCTTCGGATTAAATTTATGGGCCTTTTTTTAATTTATTGTAGAGAGTAGAGAGATGGTAGGTGTTTAAAATTTTGAATTTGGAGTGAGTAAGCTTGTCATTTTTTATAACAGTCTCGCCTTCTTGTTTTTGATTATATTACTTTATTTCTTCCATAAGGGTTAAAAATACTAATCTTCAGTAGATTATATGTAAAGTGTTTGAACCGTATCTTTTTTATTATAGAATTACTATCTTTATTAATACGACTGTACCTACCTTTAGCATAGAACTGAAAAATAAAAAAACATCGACTGACAAGAGATGTTCTGTTAGGTGTAAATTCGGCCCGCTCTTCGTTTGTTGCTTTGAAAAGCACTTCTGCAAGCTTAGGTACGGAGTACCCTGTACCGGCTGGAACACAAAGAGCTGTTTCGCAGTAAGGCCTCAACATTCTCCACCTTTGAGGACGTTGAATATCAGAATGGTGTATTTAGTACAACATTAAGGATAGCTTCATGTTATAGATTAATTACGAGAAAGTCAACTCAAGACGAAACTTGAACGAAAACGTAATATTTAGGAGAGTAACATACCTTCCATGACTTAATAGGCTGTTGTTACTCTCCGAAATTTTGTGACGCAAAGGGTACCTTCATACCAACTGAAATCCGAAACCAAATAAGTACGTCAAGTAACAGTAACGATCAATATTACTAGAGTACTAGAGTACTAGAGTAGTTACTAATAGTAACTAGAGAAAATTGATTTGTGTTTTCAATGAAATATTTTGTATTTGAGTTAGTCTGAGCTCAAATAAATTATTTACTCTAATATTGGAACTCAAATACAATTTGAGTCTCAAACAAAATCACTCGGTTCGTTGTAATTAAATCGGAAACAAGTTCAGCTTTTGTATTCGCTGATAGCCAGTTTCTAACTCATTATTTCGATATTTGCAATTTTTCATAGCAATTGTTAACTCAAATTTCGAATTGTTCTTATGCACTATTCATACATTCTGATTGCCGAGTGCTCATTAAGTATTAAGTAGGTACAGTCGGAGTCAGAAATATCTTGACTACAAAGTTGCAAAATGATCTTAGAACTAATGTATTAAGAGCAAATTAAACTGTTTTATTGATTTAAATTGTAGTATTGTCCAAACTAAAGGTGTGTACCAAATATAAGAACAACCCGTCAATAGGAAGGGGGATAAACCAAGGAATATTAAAATCATTTTGAGCACTTTGTTCATCAAAATCGATCTAATGCTGATTGTAATTAGGTACTTAATCATTTATTTCTCGTTGAGCTAAGCGAGCTGTAAGAACTTGTGGCGATACCACATGTACCCAGCGCCATCTAGCGACAGCAAGCCGAACTACTACGACACTACTACGTCACTACGAATCCTGCATCACGAAAGTGAAGTTCGCGCGCTGGTACAACATATATACAACATCCCAACGACAATCGTTGGGCCGCGGCCCGCCAGGCGTGATCACCTTGCCTGGTCGGAGGATCCTCCCTTTGTGTTGGAGGAACATCACACCTCGTTCCTCCACAGTGGTGACCCCGACGTGATCTGATCACGTAACCTTCGCTGTGCATATCAGCAGCTTCCTCATCGTCACATCCCATTCACTTCTTCCGCATGAGCGGTAATCAAGTCTTCGCCATCCAGCACTTTCGGCCCTTACAAGGATGCCATAGCATGCAGCGACCGCTGCAGCCTGGTTACCCTTCGGCCACGCCTGCATCCACGCCTGCATCTAAGGCATTCGCCCCACTACACGGGAGACTTACCTCGCTTCATAGAGGATTCACCCCGTCACTACCGAGGACTACTCACCTCAACTCACCGAGGGCTACTCACCTCAACTCACCGAGGGCTACTCACCTCGACTCACCGAGGGCTACTCACCTCAACTCACCGAGGATTCGCCTCGCCTCACTGGCGGCTCGCCGAGCATTCATCTCGACGCTTCAAGCCCCAACTCACTGGGCGTTTCAACGCAGGACCGCAAGCACCGCAGCACCGCACTTGCCCCGCTTCTTCGGGACCAGCGGTTATCCCGACTCACTGGGACTAGCGAGGATGACTGTTCCGCCAAAATGGAATACACGGCGTCCAGCTCCGACGAAACGGAACTACTCAAGACTGGCATTGGCACGCTCCTCAAGAGAGCTAAGACAGCCTGCTGACTCATCGCAATCAACCTCCGGTCTTGGAGGGGAGTGATGTGGCGATACCACATGTACCCAGCGCCTTCTAGCGACAGCAAGCCGAACTACTACGACACTACTACGTCACTACGAATCCTGCATCACGAAAGTGAAGTTCGCGCGCTGGTACAACATATATACAACATCCCAACGACAATCGTTGGGCCGCGGCCCGCCAGGCGTGATCGTGTTGGAGGAACATCACACCTCGTTCCTCCACAAACTATTCTGAACCCATTATTATTATATTTATATAGGTAGGTACTTGTCAATAGCATGGGGGTGAATTTCCCGGGACCAAGAATTGCGTGGCATCGATGAAATCGGTGCTAAAAACCATAGTTATAATGCTCTAACATTTTTTGCTAGTTAGGTGAAATAGTGATGTATGTGTAGCACTAAATATTCTTTTAAATAGGATTATAGGTAATTCAAAAAAAAACAAAATACACCGAAATCTTTCATTGCCGTGTTTGTCCACATGTCACCTATTGTGTCGTAATACCTCATTGATAAAAATCTATTGGTTATTTTTATTAATACCTATTTTTATTTGATACGTGAATAGTTAAAGTATTGTTACAAAATACATTTATTCAAATATTTAAACAATACAACGAATGGTTAACAAAAATACATTTGTCCCAGAACTACCTTTCATCGCCGTGTTCTAAACATGTTTTTGTATATTATTTTATCTAACGAATTGCGTCCTCCCTTACATGCGCTAAACGTTGCATATTGGTGCCGCCTAAGTGCTCGACACGGAAGAACGTACACACGTAGCTGCGTTTTGGCGCCATAGAGGTAAGTATACCATTTTTATGTTACTGGACATTTTTTCTTTCATCGCCGTGGATAGGGATAACTTTATAATTTAATAAGTTATCCTCTTGATTAAATATTCAATAGAACGCCATTTTTCTTGTTTATTTTTGTGAAGTGATTAAAGCTTCCAATAATTATTAGATTTTTTGTTATTTTATATTTTTGTCTCGTTTTTCATTGCCGTGCTTTCATTGCCGTAGTTTCCGTGGTCAAAATTTGCTATGGCAATGAAAAAAAAAACACGGCAATGAAAAAAAAATCATTGCCATGCATTGTAAAACAATTTAGTTTCATTGCTGTGACTAGATGTTTCATTTCCGTGACTTATGTTTTCATCGCCATAGTATGATTAGGCATTATAAACATCATTACCTGATAAAAAGGTAGCACCGAATACTGACAATACAGGATTCGAAAACGTACTTATGTATTATTGTATTGTTAATTTCTTTTTGTGTGACAGAATTTAAATAAATGATCGGACAACTGTGATTCTATTATATATTTGTTTAATTGTACCTACTCCTTTTGCAGATTTTTAACCTATGAAATTTGTATAAATTTATTGCATGTAAGTAGGTATTTAATATATTATGTTCTATATGGATTTTAATTTCTGTGGTTGATTCTTTCATTCCCTTGGCATAATTCTTTCATTGCCGTGGACGCTTGTTTCATTGCCGTACACGCATGTTTCATCGCCGTGGCATGTAATTTTTAATCTTGTATATCTCGTTAGTTTTTTTAGTTATCTGCTAGATATTAAGCAAGAATACATATAGTATCAAAACCTTTAATTAACGCGATGTTTTTTTATTATAACACTTAAGGTCAAAAAATCCACGGAAATGAAGATTTTAATGGACTTGTTGAAATTCACCCATGGATATAATCAAGAATCAAGAGGGTCTTATCAGGGCTGAACCGGGTGGGTTAGTTATTAGTCTTACCTGTAATTTAAAATATTATCTACCAATTAACATACAAAGTTGCAGTTGAATTTAAATCCATATACGGTGCAGAGTATACCAGCTAGAACCAAGCGTTTCAGTGACTCATTCCTATGCCGCCCTATTAAGACCTGGAACTCCCTGCCAGCTCACTTGTTTCCTTCTTCCTACAGTCCCGGGTCCTTTAAGAGGGGCGTGAAAAGGCATCTAACGAGGCCGTCAAGCTGAGTGCCACCACTGTTAACATGGTACATGTTTCCGATGGTGACCCTCTTTCCGAGATTTTGCCTTTGCTTTACATCAGGCGAGGTGAAGTCAAATTGACGTGTTCTATATAAAAAAAAAGATATGTCTGAAACAATAGCAACGCCTACAAAACTTTAGGTAATCAAGAATACCTACCAAGATAGCTTTAAAAACCATTAATTTTATAGTACAGAGAAAGTTTGACAGCTATTTTAAACCATTATAGTATTTTGTATTTTTTTGGGTTGCATACTGAATAATTCAACTTTGTAAATTTAGGGGTAATGAGCACGTTTTAAGTGTCTAAAAAAAGTATCTAAGTATATATTATGTCTATCCGCATTCTAGATTCCATAACACAAGCTAGTTAAACTAGATAGCGTTGTGTAGAATGATATGAAATATTTATTTATTTATATATTGGTTTCAAAAAAATATGAAATATGAAATTAATCTACCCGGGTGAAACCTTGTTCCAGCTTCCTTCTTTTTACTTTTTATCCCTATTCTAGGGATAAAAGTAGATAAGCCTATAGTTTTATGCTTACCATGCGAGGTGATGTCAAATTGACGTGTTCTATTTATAAAATGCTCGACTATATCTCTGTACCAGTACAACCTTACATAAACATCGCAAACTTTCACATTTATAATATTTGTGTCTAACTCTGCTCCCCAAACTAGGAACGAAACTTGCTCGTCGTCAGTTCCAGACTACCTACGTTCTAAATCCACCAAGGTCGCTTATAACTCTCAATTCAAAACAAATATTTCAAAGTTCAGCCAAAAATCAATGAAGAAGTGGCTACCTAATCATAAACAACTTTGAGTGCGGACAGATAGGGAGGCTTACCGTTTCATATTAAATTCGAGTGTTTCTGAATTAGTCAGCCATATTCAACTGAGAGTCTCACGGTGAAATAAGCATAAATTTAATATCGACTCCCTTCAATTTCTATTCAAATAATCTACCTATCGGGCATTCAACCAGGCGGCAACTGTTGGGGTATTTAATACATAACACTTAATAAACTAATATAAAAGCGAAAACTGAACAGCTATCGATGTAGACCTTAGTAGGTACCTATCTATATTATTATATGACATGATGATAAATTTAGGGATAAAACGTGCTCGACTTACCTATCACATTGGTCTAATTTAGGTGAGCTGCGAACCGCAACATCAGCGCTCCTAGTTTAATTAAGTTTTGACTCATCAATCCACTATATAACGCTTAAATTACATCATGGACGCAAATTATTACTGTTCATAACATTACTTTTGTTGTTGTTTAATAATAAATAATAAGTAAAATATTGAACTAAGTACTACTAATGTAACTTTTAAACTATCGCGGCGTTTACTCATAGTTTTATAATGTTCGGGACAGTCAAGTCGTGACCACGGGTGCTGCAACGCACCCGAAACGTCGGCAAAAGTAAGTTTGTCAAAAATATATTGCGTGAAGTCCCAAACATTATAAACTATAAGTACTACTACTAACACATACCAAAATCTTCGAAGCACAGGCAAACCGAGTCCTTATTTAGTAGATATGTCGATTTGCAGATCTGCTAATTAAAGGGCTAGCATCCTGACTCGGGGCTAGGACACAGACCTCAGGCACAGTCGTGATAGTCAAGTAAACCGCATTTTTTTTCTATATTTGTTAATTAGACTTTGTGTTCCAATGCATTGGCATTCCTTGTGCAGAAATAGGAGATCCGATCTCCTTGCTTAGCTTCAGATGAAGGTCTTTAGTATTTTACTTAAAAAGTAAAAATCTCATTCAAAGATATGAATTAAATAGGGTTTTACTAGAAAACGATACGAAATAGAACGTTGCTTGATAGCTGAGTATTTGATCAGTTTAGTTGGTCAGAGTGGAACAACCCGTTTATTCATAAATCGCAATAATTTCTTTCTAACTGAACTGCTTTATTAAAATGAAAACTGGTCCAGACGGGCTCAAGGCGAAATGGGAATAAGGGATTGTAAGACAAACGCTCGGTTTTGAACAAAATTTTGTTGTAATTAGCAAGATTAATAGCTTAAGGAAGGTTCGAGTTCAGTAAGAGTATTATTTATGATATTATCGTAACTGAGTGGGTATCTCATTACCTACTTAATGACATTGTTTTTTAAACTGTGGCCTGAGGCGAGTCAGACTCCTTCCTTGATTAAGTACCCTTTAGAGGACAACTGTTATGAGTTATGATACTTTGAGAACTAGGGAGAACCATCCATATTTTAATAACGTATTAGTTTACATATATATAAAACAGATTAGGACCAGTAATTTCTTAAAGCTTCCATGGGTCACTAGAAATATACTATGATCCACATTTCTGTCTCAACCTAGACCGAAATTCGCAGTACCTAGGTCGTGGCAGTGTCTCTCCTGCAAGAGATAATTTTACGTAACTATTAATGGATGTTATGTATAATAAAGCGATATGATTGAAGTCTATTGTAGGCCATTGCCGGGCATAAGCCAGCTCCACCAATGATCGTTGGCAACCGATGAATCAAAATATTATTAGGTATATCAAAAGTTAAAAGGCAAACACAATTTATTTTCAACTTTTTGGAGGTGTTTTTTGTGACGGGGGTTTTTTACATTTTTTTTTAATTTTTATTTGTTCAAGAACTAAAGGTTAACTGAAAAAACATTCATCTATAGTTAGATATAAATGCAAAAATGTAAATAAGTATATTATTTACGTACTCACTGATTCATTCCTGTTCGCGTTGTATTTATGTTAGTTCCAAAACTCTTGACGTCCATTTCCGAAGTTTTAAGTAGTACTTAATTTTACTGATAGCTTTCGGTTGTTTACGTTGACTACACAAAGTTATCAAATATTTAATTATTCTGTAATAATTCTGAAATGTTGCCGCTATTTTAGTATTTTAGATATATCTTCTAATTGCCTGTAAATATATATTTATTGTACTCGTAAACATGATTCTGTTTTATGTGCCTAGAGAGGGAAAATAGATAAAATACGAATCATGTCTAAATCATTTTAGTTTGAAAATGTATTCAAAAGTATTTGATAACCTTTGAATAAATTTTCAAACTGAAATTATTTGGATCACAAACTTGGCTCATATATTATTACCATTATAACTTTGTCTTCTCAGGCTGAATGTTTATATCCCACTATTAAAAACAATAAAGTCTTAATGGTTTATGTCAATAACACCAATTTTAAGTAAGTAAGTGCTTGTTTAACTAAGTACATAGATTGTTTAATAATATAAAAGCGTACATTCTTATTAAGTGTTTTCCTTAAGGGGATTCAAAAATATTAGGCAATAAAATATTACATTATTTAACTTTAATGTAGAGCAGGGGTCCTAGAATGACTACTATGTAACGTACATGTATAATAAATCGATATGAGCCCCGCACGAAACATGTGTGAAAGACGAAGCATTTATGCATCTTGAGATAACTTCGGTTTTCTTTCCATCTTCCCGTTTTCTTTTACTTTAAATAAATAAATAAATAAATATTTCCCAACATTCTACACAACGCTATCTAGACCCATGGTAAGCATAGCTTAACTAGCTTGTGTTATGGAATCTAGAATGCGGATGAACATACTTAAATACATTTTTTTTTTGTAAATACATACATATTATACATAGAAACACCCAGACCAATGCAAATAGCCATATTCACTTTAGGTTATACTGCTCCGCTATCACTCCGCCACCATGATCCTATGGAGCCGGGATTTCTATGGAGTTTACAACTAACTTTTATTATTTTAGAGATTGGAAGATATTGATGAAGTTCCAAAACCGAGTATTAGAGTATCCTGCAGTAATTGTAAGACTTGCTAATTGTTGAATTTGGTAAAGTCAGCTCTCAGTTGCGACGAATAAAATTTACGTGATTGAGATCTTATAAAAAACACTATTATTTAAAGGTTCGAAATTTTGTAGTCATTCTAACTCTTTTGTAACTAACTTACATTAGGACAGAAAGAGGGTCGTGTTGATTGGTGCAAAAATGCTTCTTAAAAGTACGATCACGAACGTTCAAAGGATGTCTATGTCTTTGTGACAGGAGACGGACGTAGATTTATTGTTTGCAATCTTGAAAATGGGTATAGGTAGGTATTCGTAAATTTTCCAGACATGAAAAATAAGAAAAAATCGAGTAATTGTTTTGATAAATCGTTTATAATAAGTCAAATGAGAATGGTTGAAGAATAAAAATAAATATTAATCACTGACAAACTTTCTCAAAGTGAAGTAATCCTTTCAATTGCTTATTTTGCTGGGGAGGTATGCATACTAATATATTTAAATATTATTGAATGAGTTACACTTTCCCATCATGTCGTATCAATGTTACGTCAACATCGTCATTCTTATAATGATTTCCCAGTTGTGTCTAAAGTTTACACTTTGGACCCCGGGGTCGATTATTTTTTTTATTATTATGTCGGTTTATGCGAATGTAACTGCCGTCTGACCTCTTTACTCTTTAAAGGACAGCCAGCTCCAGAGATTTGACCGTTATTTAGCGTGTGCGCCAACTAGCAGGTGCGATTGGGTCTTGTACACTTGAACCTACTAATTCACATAATTTATAATACCCAATGCCAATGCTGCCACATATTATTGCTGCACAGATCGAGCAAAAATACCGATTCGAATAAAGTATTTTATTCGAAATTCATCTTGATTTTAGATATTGAAAATTATACATTACAGTAAAATTTCAGTCGCTGTAAAACTGCGAAAACATCGGTAATATATAGCTCTCATAAAATAGCTTTGAAGTTTCCCAATGTATTCTGGATATTTGTTATTGAAGGAAAAGAAAAGAACGATGTTCAAAAATTTAAACGTACCTATATACTAATTATATTATTCATTCGTTCATTCATTTAATTTCTCTCTGGTTAAAATTAGCTGAAGAGAATTAATGACAAAGGACTCGCAACGGCTAATCCTCTGGTCCTTTATCATTACGTTCCATTAGGGATTGGAAACCGATGCGACGGAGTTCACAACGGAAATGAATCTACTTCAAATACAAGCACTTAGTTCAGTTTGAATAGTTACTGAATACATTATCAGATATCTTCATAGCCGCTTTTTTAAAGTCGCTGAGTGAGAGACTACAACTGTGGATAATGTGTACTTACATTTTATTTTGCAAAACCTTTTTCAAAAGTTTGAAGTACAGAATTGTGAACACGCTCTATAAATATCGTATTCAATCACTAGCTTTGTCCCACACAAGTTTTAACTAACCAAAAAGCTTTTAGGCTCATAAATATTCAAAAGAGTTTTGAAATATTTTGGTACCTACATCGATAAGACTACTTATTTATAGCGTCATACCTAGATGTTATTTGGTCCTTTGTATCTCTTTATTAGGAGCCAAATTTAAAGTCAAATTGACGATTAAACGAGTAATTTATTATTGCAAAGAATATTTTATATCTAGTTGTAATACAATAACTATTATAACACAGACTCAAGCAACATGCATATGAAACTACACTGCTGACAGTGCTTGGTGGAATTTAATACCCAAATAATAGAATAATCTAAATTTAGCTGCGTGGCCTCCCAAGCAGATAAATTTGGATTTACTCGCGTATCGCGGAAACCTATTAGAATTGGTAGAATATATGATAGAAAGACCATATTTATGTTCTCTCATATCCTCATACCATATATATCTTTTACCCATTTTTTAACCATTGTTTATGTACCATTATTCAGTATCCACTTTTAGTGGTGGGGGAAGCGCATACATTACATAACTAATATTAAATAAATACATAGATCATCCATCTATAAAAAAGTTTTGTATTACTTCAGTCTTATTTAATGTTTTTCAGTTTTTTTGCGCACCCATCCATCTTGAGGGCCACATACCCCAACTAGCAAAAATATGTCGTATAGTAGTCGCGGCAACGCAAATTATTCAGCATTTTGGCTCCTACTAGAAGTCGTATAAACGTAATGAAAACGTTTATACAACGCGATTTGGGCCCATTTTATTCAGCAATTCAGTCACATAGACATCGTATAAAGGTAACGGAGTGACTGTTACAAGCTTAAGTTGCGCTATAACTGTAACTTATATGACTTTTATGTTACGTTTGTTTGTTAAATTAAGCAAGTGCGTCGTGTTGTGTTTTAAAAATTATAAGTACAATTTATTTAGCAGACATGTTAATTTGTAGATTGCACCAAATGTAGGTTCGTAAACTCACGCATAGGTTTGCAAAGTATTGCGAAGGTAAGTTTTCTGATGAAATATACTAGGTTTTATCATAAATATTTAACGCCCCCCTTCAATTCTTAGTAATATGAATATAATAACAAATATTTTTTATATTAACATTCATTTGTACACCATTTTTACTGCTAACAGGTCGTATAATAGCTTCTTATACAGCAAATTAGCAGTATAAGCGCCATGATTATATTTTAGGGTTCCTTAGACCTTCCTAAAAAGTTTTCTAAAAAAGATCTTTTGTTTATTTATTTATTCAATCAACCACTTATTGTACACAAGAAAACTAAGACAAGTGATAATTGAGCAGTACAAGCAATTATACGACACTTGGCACTAGGCTTGTAATAGTCGTATGAATGCAACTTACACAACATAATAGCAGTATAAAAGCAACGATGTAGCTTTTATTCGACTGTGTCACAAGAAAGTTATATAATGTGCTTTTACTCGACGAAATAGTAACATAAGGGTCGTATACTAGCGACTTATACAGCAAATCTTATACGACACTTTAGTCATATAAGTATGCAGAGTAAACGTTTACTCAGCATCATTATGTGACCGAAATGCTGAATAACTAAAATGCTATATAAGATGCTTTTATACGACACATGCTGAATAATTCACACTTACTCGACTTTTATATCACCGAATAGCTGAATAAACTCAACCTTATAAGACTAATTTGCTTGTTGGGACTGGTTGGAGGAATTTGTCAATATGTAACTAGCCTCCCCTAGCTTAATCTCACGCGAACCGACCGAATTTTGTTCTACGCGTTCGCTAATAATATGTGTGCATGCAATTGTGATGGTAAACATTTTCTATTCCCGACTGTACCTATACATCTTCAGGAAAATAATAACAGACCCTATGTACTCAGAACCTATTAAACAGAAGAACAACAATAACACATAAATATGTATATTATTATGCATACCTCCCCGGAAAAATAAGCAATTGAAATCCCACTTCACTTTGAGAAAGTTTGTCAGTTATTAATGTTTATTTTTATTTTTCTACCATTCTTATTTGACTTATTATGAACGATTTATCAAAACATATACTAAGATTTTTCTTATTTTTTATGTCTGTAAAATTTACAAATACCTTCCTATACCCATTTTCAAGATCGCAAACAATAAATCTACGTCCGTCTCCTGTCACAAAGACATAGACATCCTTTGAACGTTCGTAATCGTACTTATAAGAAGCATTTTTGCACCAATCAACACGACCCTCTTTCTGTCAATGTAAGTTAGTTACAAAAGAGTTGGAATGACTACAAAATTTTAGAACCTTTAAATATTTTTTGAAGGTGACTTTCTTGTCTGTTTTCATCAAGCAGGCAGTGATCGCAACTGAGAGCTGACTTTAGTAAATCCACAATTGCAAGTCTTACAGGATACTCTAATACCACAGTCTAACGATTCATACTACATACTAATACTCTATCTCTGAACTATCCCTTTCCCCGATAACACCCAACCTCTAAAATAATAAAATTTAGTTGTAAACTTCATAGAATTACTAGCTTTTGCCCGCGGCTCCGTCCGCGTGGATATCGGTTATCACCTATGTTCTTTCTCAAAGTCTAACCTACCCTTATACCAAATTTCATCAAAATCGGTTCAGTGGTTTAGGCGTGAAAGCCTAACATACAGACAGACAGACAGAATTACTTTCGCATTTATAATATTAGTATGGATAGTAAATCGATAGCATCTGAGGCTTTCACCGCAAATCCGTTTACTCTTTTTATGGGATACATATTTCAGGGAGCGATTGCCTTCTGGCCTCCCAACCCCGAGGGCCCCGAAAGTCTCGTTCGTCAATCAGCAGGTTGGCTTGGTTGACTTCGTAGAAGTTCAAAAACACCCCAATAAAGTGAACTTCCTGCGGCACTATTCTGTCTCAGTCTCGATAACTTACGGTTAGGTATATTTATTACCAATCGCACTCTCTTTAAACCATCTATCGCCCAGTCGTTCTAAAAGCGATACAATATACGTTAAACGATTCATTGGACTCTATAAATCAAGTCTCCCACTGTTGGTCCTTATCTTAATAATTTTTCCCATTCTTGGAAGTGATTCATAATATATTGTTTCACAAACATGCTGTATCTGTTATTCATACTATTATAAAGTTGTAAATAAGTTGTTTTTTTTTATGAAGGACACGTCAATTTGACTTCACCTGTGGTAAAAAAAAAACTAAAAAAAGGCAATGTCTTGGAAAGAGGGTTACCATCGTAAACATGTACCATTTTAACAGTCGTGGCACTTAGCTTGAGGCCCTCATCAGATGCCTTTTCACGCCCCGCTTAAAGGACCCGGGGCTGTAGGAAGAAGTAAACACGTGAGCAGGGAGTTCCAGGTCATAATGATGCGGCAATAGAAATGAGTCACTGATAATCTGTTCATGGTGATATTTAAAAAATCTTGGATTATGTTAATTTAACGAATTCTTTTTATTTAAAAAAAATACTACAAAAAGATGACCGTTAGGAACGTACTACTCGTGCGAGTTAACATGGCACCTGGCTCAATCAAGTGTAATGCAATACGTTTAAAGTACTGACTGCAAAAGAAATTTTGAATTTTCGAGAGCGCCATATTTTATTAGATAAATTTCTTAAATTCTTTAATATTGATTAAAATAATTAATAGATTTCTAATCGTAAGATTAAAAAATAAACAATCTTCATGGCATGTTTTTCTTAAAATAAGCTTGTGTTATACTTACATTGTTGTAAAGCATAAAGTATAACGTATTACAGGTTTATTTAATAAAATCACAGTTGGTGAAACTACTAGACATTTTTTATTTCTAAAAATGAAATTATTAATATAAATATATTGATGAAATGTTATCCCAATAAAATATTGTGATTGTTTATCTGTACAATTTTCACATCCTTGTATCGCATCGCACCCCTTATTATTAAACCAGGTTAAAGCTATTTTTATTGGAAAGGATATCGGAGATCACAGCAGTGACTAAACATGCCAAATTATAAGAGGACATAATAATTTTACTAGCGTCAGTTCCTTTAGTGGTAGTTTACTGCCTAAATTATGACAGTACACGTGCATACTAAGAGGGAAAAAGTCCTATTCATTATTTTTATAATATTATATTGATGGATTAGTTTAGTTTTTACTACGGTGATGATTACCGCCGTTGTAATAAGATTCTATATTGATAATGAGATTTATTGAAAGTGTGGATGCATGTTTGTTAGGTATTTAATCAAACCACATAGCGGTAGAACGAATCTGGATGAAATTTGGCAGAGATAGAGAATTTAAAAAAAAAGAATGCTTCATAATCCAATCAATTCAATTCAAAAAATCCAAGAAATCCATACTAATATTATAAATGCAGAACATTGTAAATCTGTATGTTATAAAGTATTATGACGAAAACTCAATAAAATAAATCAATATAAATGTTCCAAATGTAACAATAACAAAACTCTACAAAATCTGATATTAAAAACTACGATATTAAAATGTACTACAGACACTGTGATGCGGACTGCAGGACGAGAGCTTGGCATCGCGCGGAGAAGTGGGAGGAGGGTTGTTCGCAAGGCCAGGTGCATGTTAACTCGCACGAGCTGTATGTAATGTGACAGTCGTGTTAATGTTTTCTTCTTTCAAAAATATAATTCTTAACTTGCAGGTATAGTGTTCAAATACGTGAAAAGTTGAACTATGAATCAGATTAAAATGACATAAATTCAATATTTCTGATATAGTCATTATTTCTGGAAGCAATAATTTACAAAATGTTATTGATATAATACATCAATATTTCTTATAAGGCCATTATTTCTGGAAAAAGTAATATACAAAAATTGTTATTGAAGTAATAACATCAATATATCAATATTTCTGATAGGGGCATTATTGATTCGCGTCATTCTCAGCAACAACAACAATTTATTTTGATAGTATTAATTTATTAATGCCTACAAATATACCTAACAAGTCTTTTAGATTTCTAGGTTTGGGTCCGAAGTATTTTATCGGTTATATTATTATTATTTATTATTATTCTATGTGTGCACTACCATTTCAGAAGTGATTACCTGCTTTGAGCCGTCCATTAGTTAGACGTGGCAGGGCTATCTATAGGTTGTATTCACGCTAATGGTTTAATGTGTAACTGTAGGTTTCTATCAACCTGTCTGTTAATAAACAGACACCATTAATTCTCGTTATCCAGTCCATTTGGGTAACATTAACGTCTTCAGTCCAATTAAGGACCTGCCCCTCTAGACAAGTGGCAATTCGCTGGCCGGCGTTTGGTGGAATAGAATGACGAATGTATGTGATTTGACCTTAATGACATGCGTTAACGACTGTTATATCATGTCATAGACGTCAAATCCCATTTATTCGTCACTATATTCTACCAAACGCCAGCCAGCGAATTGCCACTAATGTCTAGAGCGGCTGTAGAAACTAAACGATGTAGAACTGAATATATGATAGTATGGGAACAAAGTAAGCATAAGGAACATCAATTTCCTCTCAGAAGTTTCGTATTTTAATCAAAACCTGCAATCGTAAGATATGATTTAAAAGGTGTAGGTATCTTCAATTCAATTTCCTTTACCCGTAAAATGAACTCGTTGAGTTATATTTAGGTTAGAATCTTTACTTTTTGCACATTTTCTCAAAATGTTTGAACTATACAAAAACACCAGTAGAAACGTGTGTAATGTGGACACTCGTGTTAAGAGTTTCTTCTTTTAAAAATAAATCTATGTATCTTCAGCGTGCAGGCATGTGTTCAATTTGAAGAGGAATCAGATTTTATCCTAGGCAAAAAGTGGCCTAACTATTGACTGCAGGGTGCTAATGGCCCCTATAAAGGCCAGCTAAGCAGATTAGGTACTACTCGTAGTTAAAGTGTAAATCGTACTTGCAAGGCGATACATGCACTGTGAATTAGGAACCTATTTGTTTTACTAAAATGCCAGTAAGTAGGGTAAGCTTTCAATGAATTTCGCAAACATAAATACCATTTAATGATCACAAATTTCGATTCAAGTAGATTTAAGTAGATTCGGTATTTGCGCGAACGCAACTACCGAATCTACTTGAACCGAACCGAATCTACTTAAACTATTTTATTATTTCCTTATTAAGAGTCATTCATCAACTCGCGGGCAATAAGCTTGCGGGAAACCGCGAGTTGGCAACTTTCAATTTTTGATTATTTTCCTGTCGTCAACTCGCGCGATTGTCAAAGTTGACGTATTCGTGTACAGTCAGTTACGAAAACTTTGTGATAAATTTAATATAGTTTGGTACCTATTTAAAATGTAGGTACTTTATAAGATATTTTAGACTATGTTATAGAATATAGTACGAAGAAGTTTGTAAGTGGTATCAATGAATGAAAAAAGAAAAGCGAGTGACTATCGTGGTATGGACATACTACGAAAAAGGATCAAAGTAATATCACAGAATAGGTAATAGTACTAGCGTACTGAATTGAAGCTCACACCCCCGCGCAGATTTCATTTCCTCACCCCGCACGTTCGAATCAGAAAAATCCATCTTTAATTATTATGTAATCGATTAGAATAATTAATAGATCAGTTACAAAGTTTTGCAGAGTAGGTACCATTTTTTTAATAGATTTGCACATTTACAAATGTTAGTTCAATATAATAACATTACAGTCAACGTTCGATCTTGAAAAGTGAGTAACGAGAATACCATTGTAGACATTTGGGAAATTAGATCGGGATTAGATTTTGAACAGATTTTTGTTACAAGAACTACCTTTCAACTAATAACAATAAAAATCCTCTCAAAATCGACTAAGTCACTTTACTTAGCAAACAAATAGAATATCAGACCGACAGATTGACAAAATTTCCAAAAAAGCTATTGTTTATAGTATCTTGTATCCGTAGTGATTTATAGGTTATCCGTCTGTCGGCTTTACACTTCCAGTTAAAAAGCTATTATTTTAACGTTAAACAGACACTCCAATTTTATTTATTTGTATAGGTATTATAACTAAGCAAAATGTAAAATAATTATAAACATGTTCTATCAGGTAGGCCCTGCGCTTCGACCAGGCTCGGTCGGCGAGAGATGTCGTGCGGTGTTCCGCAGGGATCGGTCCTGGGACCGCTACTGTGGAACATCGGTTACGCCTGGGTGCTTAGCGGTGAGCTCGCGGTCGGTACCGCCGTCACGTGTTATGCGGACGACACACTGGTGACGGCGTGCGGGGCTTCATACCGCTAAGTGACGCTGAAGGCCACGACCGCGTTTGCCCAAGTCGTGGAGTGGATCCGGTGGCTGGGTCTCGAGGTGGAGCTACGACTTGGGCGACCAAGCGCAGGGCATGCCGTAATATCGGCGATAAGACCCATCATAGAGGAATGGCTGGAGAGGCCGCACGGCAGCTTCTCGTACCGGCTGACGCAGGAGATTAACGGAGTTACCTGTGTCGGATCCGGAAGGAGCCAACGTTCGAGTGCCATCACTGTGATGCGAGCGAGGCACAGAGCTGCACACGCTGACCGAGTGCCCGGCGTGGGACACGCTGAGGCAGATCCTAGTGGCAGCTCTGGGGGTGGGAGTCCTCACGCTCGCCACATTGCCCACAGCAATGGTATGATGTGCGAACGCTTGGGGTGCGGCCGCCTCCTTCTGCGAGCAAGTAATGCTCGAGAAGGTGGCGGTCGGTCGGGTCCGGACTAGACTCCGGGCCCAGGAAGCCCGCAAAGAGTGAAGGCGAACCGGACGTCGGAGGTCGCATAACGATTACCGTCCTCCATGAGCGCTGGCCTGGGGGTGACCGGTGGAGCCACCTGTCACCCTAGCAGAAGCAGGCCGCAGCGGCGGCGCAATGTACGCCTTCTCGTACCCGGGGCTAGACGGGGACACTAGAAGGGGGCCATCTCGAATGAGATGGTCTTGGGTGTGCCGGGGCGCGAGAGATATGCTTTCGGCAACCTCACCTCCGGCAACCAAGGACCCAAGATGGCGTGCGTTTTGGTTGGTTCGAGTCCAACATAACTGCCTCCACCGGCTCCGTGGGGATTTTTCGCACGATAAAAAAAGGCCCTGCGTTTGTCTGCCACTGTGATATAGAAATATAAACTTATCTCCACAATACATAAAAACACAAAAAACTTCCACATTTTTACTAGACGAAATCTTTGTATAAAAAATTAACTGCACTAATACTTTTTACCCCTAGTTTTATCCTATTTTGGTCTTATCAATATTTAAGCTTATTTTTCAATAAAATGTACTTTGTCTTATCCTACAATAAAATTTAATCACCACAAGAAAAAGAGGATATTCCTACGACGTTTCATTCATATGACATCGCTGTCATAACCAAAATAAATAGTTTACGCATCATTGGCCGTCTCCCCCTCACCTGATTTTACACGTCTATATCGAAATCTAATATAAATTAATATAAAAAAGTAAACAGTTACTTTAACCAATGCGGGTGTATAAATGCGCGAGTATAAAAGTTGGTTTTATATTAAATTTTTGGTTTCGATTCATTTTTCTGACTGTACTTTAATGTTCACGCGAGTTGACGACAGCAAAATAAAATAAAATTCAAAAATGCCAACCCGCGGTTTCCCGCAAGTTTATTGCCCGCGAGTTGATGAATGACCCCTTATTAATAGAGAGATTGACAGAACGATATATTGTATTTGAATAAACAGCATTGATCTCAAATAACATGAATAACATTAACTCCGTTCAGTAAATATACACATATCTCACAGATACATATGAAAATTTCTAAGTATAGTGCTGAAAACCTCGGGAAGCTGTAAGATCGCGTGATGTTATCTGTTCACGCTTCATCCGCTCGGAGAAATTTACTTGTTAAAATGAGCTTTAGCGTCGTTGAAAAAATCGTTTGAGGAAAGTTTGCAATAAATATACATGTAGGTTTATAATAAAGATACTCAATAGTGTCAGTGTATATTCCTATTTAAATATTTAATTCCGTTGAAACTGCAATTAATTGTAATTAACTGTAATACAGATAAGTATAAAGTAATGCGACAGCAAGTTCCACTCCTTTTCTCCCTCATTTCTCCTTCTATCAAAAAATCTCCTGACAAAAGTTGAGTTTTAAATCAAAGATCATGTGTGCCAAGTTTGATGAAAATCGGTTAAGAAATGCGCCCTAAGGCCGGAACTGACAAACATACAAAAGACAAAAGCAAGATCGGCCGCCTTGTCAGAACTGAGACTCTCTCTCTATCTCGCTTCGATCACTCGGTCAATAACTATTCTGTTAAAAACGGGAAAGAAGTATTATGTAATTACGTCACACTAATATTTCATGTTTTTACTCATCCAAGAAGTCAAAAACTCTTCTTCATTCTAATAAGCATCATTCTATCATGATCATAGTTTAACACTGGGATTATGACAATCTTACATAACATAACATAAACTCACGCCCGTATTCCCCGAAGGGGTAGGCAGAGGTGCTAGCACCCACATTTCGCCAGTTTATGTTTAGGTCCCAATGTAATAGGTGGCGAGCCTATTGCCATTAACCGGGCACTTATAAACCTGCGATAAATAAACACATAACTTCGAAAAGCATCGAAAAGTCATTGGTGTGTGCCATGGTAAACCTGGGATCGAACCCGAGACCTCGTCTCAGCAGTTCATTACCCATACCACTAGGCTACCGCAGATCTTAATCTTAATGAACTAAAAATGAAAGGAGACAAGAAAAATGGTACTGGAAAACATTATTAATTATTCTTATTTATTATAAAGATTGAAAAATTTTCATCATCAAATTGTAATGGTTTCATCGCTTATTATACTCCGTCCATTATATTATTGTATTTTAGACAGCTCACTGACAGTGGTCGATATAACTTTGTCCTAGCATCAACACCCAAAAATGCGAACTAAAATTAGGCGCTAATACGTCATATTTCATTGACAACGTCACGTCAGTCAGAAATCAAATTTAGGGATGTAGTAAGTTCGATCGACTGTGTTTTTATTTTATAATTTGAAAATGTCACAATCGATATCGACTACAGTAAATAAAATTAAAAAATATATTACTGGTGGTTTCTAATGACTTCAAAACAAGGAGGAGATTCTCAATTCGGATGTGAATAACTAATTTTTTAATATTTGAACGCACATGGCTCCGTCATATATAGAAGGATTTACAAAATTCTTTTTTTGTTTAAAAGAAGTTTATTCCAAAATGCTTCCATTTCAATTTCATAAAGATCTGATGATGGGTTTCAGAGACAGACCACGGAACGCTTCAATAAATACTAGGCAATCAGCTGTTATTCTAGAAGTCTTTTTTTTTGTTTTCAGGATTAGCGTGTGCGGTATGGCCCGCAATTGTTATACAAATATTTCATTTATCGATTAATGATTTTTTAATCGAACATTTGAACTTTATCGATATTTAATTTTTTTATGCAATCACTATTTCCATCTGTCTAAAATACAATAATATAATGGATGGGGTATAGCTAGTCCTAGAAATATACCAACATCATCGAGGTTTAGCAGTAATTTATATGCAACGATACTGCCTGCACAATGTAACCATGTTGCCAGCAACCAGTGATGCAGTAAACTCCGAAGGCGCCATAAAATATTCCACGTAGTGTCCAGAGCATTAGCCACAGCATGTTGCCAACCTTCTGGCATTACTTTAGCGTTGTATGTACATTTCTTTAGTGTTACATTTTGTTGAGGTGACGTCCTGAGAATAGGTAATATTAATTTCGTGAAAACATTTTTTTTTTCATTCTAAATCGATTGTAAAAAACTGAAAAAAAAAATTATGAACAAAAACATTTTAGTTATGATACAACTCCGAAAGAAACTGAATACACTCAAGCAAGTTTAAAAAAACTGGGTCCCCTTTGGCAGGGTGCCCAGAATACTTACAGCATTCCCGCTTTGTAGCATATTACTAAGGAGAGCCTTTGCATGAGGAAACTGCGATCCCGGGGATTGTCAGCTACCTCCTTAAAACGCTTTACTGACTTTCACATAAAGTCTGTGTGCGCATGGGTTAAGGCCAGATTTAAGTGCCTTGACGCCATGGTCGCCGCTGAAGCCGCAAGCGTATATAACATGTATTATGATCCCACACAAAAACACGGCCATTGTTAATAAATCTCTGAGTAAAATAATCGCAAAACATAAATGTATAATAAACTTTTGATGACTTATGCAGTATTGTTGTAAAAAATTCATGCAATA
Organism: Eilema sororculum; assembly: GCA_914829495.1. Classification (NCBI taxonomy): domain Eukaryota; kingdom Metazoa; phylum Arthropoda; class Insecta; order Lepidoptera; family Erebidae; genus Eilema; species Eilema sororculum. Next base: position 18,184,155 of record OU618534.1, on the reverse strand, counting down.
GCATCCTAAGTACAGTTTTCAAAAAGCTTCTACCTTCAGTAATTTAATTATTTAAGAAAATTTCATTCTAAAAATAGACTCAAATAAAAGGGAGTTTACTCGTCAATAAACACTGAACATAATGCGAAGGGCGCGCCCGGGTGCTCCGATTCCGCTCACGCCACGCCACTCCAGTGGGCTCTCGAACCGTAAAATGGGGTTGTTGCTACACCAAAACAGCTCCGATATTTCATTGTCTAACTGTACAGAATCCACAACCGTAAGGATTGACTTACGCAACTGTTTACAGTCTTATTTCGTCTGTTTTTAATTTCCCACTACAGCTCCGTTTGTAGATCCACATCAACCCAGAGAGATGTAATTGCATTTTCATTGAGGTGAATCTTAAATGGAGCTCCACTGCCACAGTGTTTTACTGTGCTTTTGTTAGTCATTCATTTACGCTTTCATTCGTACTGTTTGCGGTACTAAAATGTCTGTCTTCCGCGGTATAAAAAGCAATGTCGGTTTTATGATACAAATATTTTATACAAGGAACCTTTTAACGTCAGGTAAATGAGTGAATATTGCTGTTGAAATGTAGAAGTCTACAACGTCATAGCAAAATGAATAGCTGTTTATCATAGTCAGTATACTAGGAAATGTAGAAAATTCAAATTCACAGTATCCTTGGAATATTCAGGTACGTTAACGCGAAGTGTCCCTTGTAATTCCATCAGATGAATGTCGCTGTTATATGAGACCTGACAGTTTAATTTCCTCCCGTGTCTGTTTTTCTTAATATATCTGTTTCGAATTTATTTTCACTATTTATGGCTGAATACTCAACGTTTAATAGTTTTCTTTCATAAACACTATAGCAGGGATTGCGTTTTACTAGCCTTTAAACTCCTTTTTTGTTAGAGTAAAAAGTCGTCTGACTGGCCCATGTCACTTTTGTCACAGGAGAGTTCCCTTTCTATTTGGTTTTAATCAATAGTACCTACTCTGATATAACAACTTTATTGATTTAGGATGCAACAGGTGCTGACACCGTTGCGCCTACACATCTTCCAGGGACTGCGGGCTGTGCCTGCGCTGCTATTGCTTCGAGATCCTCAAACGGCGCAAATATAGTAGTTTTAGTAGTAATTACATATTTGAGCTGTTTGGCGTTGAGACGCTGGGATCATGGGGTCCAAGTGCTCGTCTATTATAAAAAAAATGTATATCTAAACGTATAATAAGATGTTATCCTTGGTTTATTCCTTGCACAGTAGATTAGTATTGCCATTCAACAATATAATGGGGATGGATGTTCTTAAAAGAAAAGATGGCACATGTTCAGAGTACCGATTTAACACTGAATAATATAAAAATAGTTAAAAATGAAGATTATAACTAGTTTAACGAGTAGACAAGTGAAGACGACTTATGGTTTTATGAAAAAAGACTAGCTAAGTTGTTATCGAGAGTATGTACACACCTACTATACCGCATACAACAAGCCTACTGCTTGCAAAATCAGTCGATTTGGCGTCGATGCCACGAAAATACGGACAAAGCATTTTCTAGTAGGCACGCGTAGAAGGAAATTCGGTTGCTTCAGATTAAGTTTGGGGAGGCTAGTTACATATTGACAAATTCCTCTAGCCAGTGGGCAGCCCTCAATATGAGTGGGTAAACAAAAAAAAACGTTCTACGAATTTACACCTACGAATCAGAGTAATTTAAGGTAGGTTACTTACTGGCTAACAAGTGTCAATTTTGAAAATCTCGCGTTTTAAACGTAACCTAAGGGCGTGGGAAGCTAGCAAATATATGTCTGTATTTACTCGAACGCGGACTTTTTTATGCTCACTTTAGAGGTAAATATACCAGCAAAACTGAAAAACATTAAATAAGACCAAAGTAATACAAAAAACCCGAATGCCACTGAGAAGTCCGAAATAAGTTTGATAGCAGGCGGTACCCATTAATTTTCTTTCGGTTTATGATTGGCAAATGGGTACCGCCTGCTATCAAACTTATTTCGGACTTCTCAGTGGCATTCGGGTTTTTTTATTTTTTCATCATTTGTTTTATTTTATACTTTTTAGTTATGATATGTGACATGTATTTCTTTTTGTAATCTCCTTCTAATTTCCTTCATATCGTTTATACTTGAAATAAAAATAAATCAGTACCTAAGTAAGAAAAAAATAGCGAGAATAATTGTTTTGATAAACGACTTTAAATCTTTATATATATCCTAAACTATTATTTAAAATGAAAAATGATAAAAGGAACCTAAATATGATTTTAAAATACCTATTCATCGACACCCCACTTGACATAGTTCATCGACTTTTATTTTTTTTATTTTGACAATATGGCGTCTGGTTGTCGCTGTGGTGAATTTTAATTTCTGTCATGTCTTTAGTGACACTCGCATGGTTAAGACGAATCGATTGACGTAAGAATTATCAAAATAAGCCTATGCATTTGGTCTCTAGAACGCCACATAGAAACAAACATACATACATACATACATACATAGACTGATAAACACATTACCCTCCTTTGCGTCGCGCAGTCGGGTAAAAATACATGTAAATGAAGTGGATGAAATATGTATTTATTTATGTTGTTATGTAAACGCTTCTCCCACCACTAACAGTGGAAACTTTATATACCATTATTCTGGGTCATTCATCAACTCGCGGGCAATAAACTTGCGGGAAACCGCGGGTTGGCATTTTTGAATTTTATTTTATTTTGCTGTCGTCAACTCGCGTGAATATTAAAGTACAGTCAGAAAAATAGATCGAAACCAAAAATTTAATATAAAACCAACGTTTTGCGCATTTATACACCCGCATTGGTTAAAGTTATAGTAACTGTTTACTTTTTATATTAATTTATTTTAGATTTCGATATAGACGTGCAAAATGAGGTGAGGGGGAGACGGCCAATGATGCATAAAACATGCTATTTGTTATGGTTATGACAACGATGTCATATGAATGAAACGTCGTAGGTATATCGTCTTTTTCTTGTGGTGATTAAATTTTATTGTAGGATAAGACAAAGTACATTTTAAGCTAATGAAAAATAAACTTAAATATTGATAAGACCAAAATAGGATAAAACTAGGAGTAAAAAGTAATAGTGCAGTTAATTTTTTATACATTTAAGATTCCGTCTAGTAAAAATTTGGATTTTTTTTGTGTTTTCATGTATTGAGAAGATAAGTTTATATTTTTTATATCACAGGGGCAGACAAGCGCAGGGCCTTTTTTTTATTGTGCGAAAAATCCCGACGGAGCCGGTGGAGGCGGTTATGTCGGACTCGAACCGACCAAAACACACGCCGTCTTGGGTCCTTGGTTGCCGGAGGTGAGATTGCCGAAAGTATATCTCTCGCATCCCAGCAGACCCAGGACCATCTCTTTCAAGATGGCCCCCTTCGGGTTGTGGGGACCTTAGTGTCCCCATCTAGCCCCGGGTTCGGGGAGGCACCGCTACTGCGGCCTGCTTCTGCTAGGGTGACAGGCGGCTCCACCGGTCACCCCCAGGCCAGCGCTCATGGAGGACGGAAATCGTTATGCGACCTCCGACGTCCGGTTTGCCTTCGCTCTTCGCGGGCTTCCCGGGCCCGGAGTCTAGTCCGGACCCATCCGACCGCCTCCTTCTCGAGCATTACTTGCTCGCAGAAGGAGGCGGCCGCACCTCAAGCGTTCGCACATCGTACCATCGCTGTGAGCAATGTGGCGAGTGTGAGGACTCCCACCCCCAGAGCCGCCACTAGGACCCGCCTCGGCATGTCCCACGCCGGGCACTCGGTCAACGTGTGCAGCTCTGTGTCCTCGCTCGCATCACAGTGATGGCACTCGGATGTTGGCTCCTTCCGGATCCGACACAGGTAACTGTTACCGTTAGTTACCTGCGTCAGCCGGTACGAGAAGCTGCCTTGTGGCCTCTCTAGCCATTCCTCTATGATGGGTCTTATCGCCGATATTACGGCGTGACCTGCGCTTGGTCGCCCAAGTCGTAGCTCTCATTCAGCTTCCATGTCCCGGTGGAGCTGGGACCTCACGGTCCGAATTTCTTCAGGCTCGGGTTCCCGTCCCTGCTCCCGCGCCTCCTTTCGACACCAATATAGCATCGGGTTCCACGGTAGACTCGCCGCCTCCAAGGATATCGTGCGGTACCCCCTAATGGCGGTCCTGGCCATTGCACGCTGCGGCCCACGCAGCAGACGCGCATTGTTGACTGTCAGGGTCTCCGCCCATATAGGGCCCAAAGCGGCAGCTGTGTTCTTCAATTTGGGGGCCAGTCGTCGGAAATGCTCCCTGAAGTTCCACCGGCCGTCGAGCACGAGTCCCAGGTATTTCATCTAGGGCTTGATGCCGAGGAAATGTCTCCCACTATGAGGCTGGAATCCTCCGGTCGGTGGCATGCTCCGCACACATGCCCATGAAAGAACATGGCTTCGGTTTTATGCAGAGCCACCTCGAGACCCAGCTACCGGATCCGCTCCACGACTTGGGCAACCGCGGTCGTGGCCTTCAGGGTCACTTCGCGGCATGTAGCCCCGCACACCGTCACCAGCGTGTCGTCCACATAACACGTGACGGCGGCACCGTCCGCGAGCTCACTGCGAAGCACCCAGGCGTAACCGATGTTCCACAGTAGCGGTCCCAGGACCGATCTCTGCGGAACACCGCACGACATCTCTCGCCGACCGAGCCCGGCCGAAGCGCAGGGCCTACCTGATAGAATATGTTTATAATTATTTTACATTTTGCTTAGTTATAATACCTATACAAATAAATAAAATTGGAGTGTCTGTTTATAACGTTAAAATAATAGCTTTTTAACTGGAACTGTAAAGCCGATAGACGGCTAGACAGAGTTACTTTCGGAGTTATAATACTTATAAATCACTACGGATACAAGATACTATAAAAAATTGCTTTTTTGGAAATTTTGTCAATCATTCGGTCTGATATTCTATTTGTTTGCTAAGTAAAGTGACTTAGCAGATTTTGAGAGGATTTTTATTGTTATATTAATTCTCGTAACAAAAATCTGTTCAAAATCTAATCCCGATCTAATCTCCCAAATTTCTACAATGGTATTCTCGTTACACACTTTTCAAGATTTGAACGAACGTTGACTGTAATGGTATTATATTGAACCAACATTTGAAAAGATGCAAATCGATCAAAAAATGGTACCTACTCTGCTAAACTTTGTAACTGATCTATTAATTTTTTCTAATCGATTACATAATAATTAAAGATGGATTTTTCTGATTCGAACGTGCGGGGTGAGGAAATGAAATCTGCGCGGGGGTGTGAGCTTCTATTCTGTACGCTAGTACTATTACCTATTCTGTGATATTACTTTGATCCTTTTTTCGTAGTATGTCCATACCACGACAGTCACTCGCTTTTCTTTTTTCATTCCTTGAACTACTACTACCACTTACAAACTTCTTCTATTATAGCCTAAAATATCTTATAAAGTACCTACATTTTAAATAGGTACCAAACTATATTAAATTTATTACAAAGTTTTCGTAACTGACTGTACACAAATACGTCAATTTTGACAATCGCGCGAGTTGACGACAAGAAAATAATCAAAAATTGAAAGTTGCCAACTCGCGGTTTCCCGCAAGTTTATTGCCCGCGAGTTGATGAATGACTCCACATATATCATCTCATCTCCCAATTTTAATAGGTTTCTGCGACGCTCGAGTAACTACAAATTTCCTCCCTACCTATTCGTCTCTAGTCTACCGAATCCTGTTTGTGAAATACCAACCCATAATCGTTGTTCCAACAATTTTCTATTGAAATTGGTTCTACAGAAAATTGTTGAAACTACGACGTATATAAGTGTATTCACAACCACTTCGAACTGCCATTGAGCTAGTATTAATGCGAGAATTCTGGTGCAAAGCTTTTAGTGTCGGAACAAAGCTTGCACTTTGGAGCAAAGTAGTCGAGGGGTAAAGCTTCGACCCTGAAAAGCAAGCGTTCACCGCGGGAGAGCCTCATCCATTAATTAACAGGTGTACCAGCTAGTATGTGAGGATGTCTTCTGAACGAAAATCTTATCGGAGCCTCATACACACTCATAAAGAGTGTACCTATGTGTCTTTAAAAAGTAAAAAACTCACATTTTAGTTTTGAATTTGGATTTTAATCATACAATGAAAAAAATGGAAGGGGCAGTGTTGCAAGTATGCATATTATAAATTAACACCAACCGTTCTGTATTGAACATGTCTTATTTACTATTTGCGTCATTAGGTAGCTAGATTAACCATCGCTAGTGTAGCCCCGATACTCCGGTGGGAAATGACCCTGGAGTGATGTAGTGTTACGGCTTTGTTATTAATATTTATTTTGAATAAAGATCTCTTTATATTTTCATAGTAATTTCCTATTCCTAATAGAAAAAACGATATTATAATCTAGACGAACTTAGGCGATAAGAACAACAACAATCACGAAGGGTCAATGAGCCTGCTCTGACTACCTTACCTACCTTCATACCTGTTTGAAACATAGCACTCTGTAATATTTTTATTTAGGCAAATTGCCATTACGTCATAATAGTCGATTAATCGCAATTAAAATAATAATTGAATTCAATTATCATTAGGAAATTAGTGAATATCTAATGAACCTGACATTTAGAGGTTTTAAGTGAAATTATACAATATGTTATTACATACACCCGAATTTATCTTTCGAATAGGTTATAAGGCTATCTATTGAATATCCATCATTGTGTGTATTGATTTACTTACCGTATCAGATCAACAAAACATTCACAATGAAGTCATTATTTTATTCTTTGTTATGCCCGCGGCTCTGCCCATGCGGATATTGGTTATCTCCGGTTGTACTAAATCAATAGCTGTCAAACACACAACCAATTTTAAATCTGACCAAACTTTTTCTGATAAAATAAACTGCATCAAAAATATCAAAATCTAATCCGTAGTTTTCAAGCAAATACACAGACAAATTGACATGAATTTGAAAAAAATATCACATTTTTCATTAGGTATTCATGCATTCGATTAGATAATCGCACACAATTCGAACGAAACGACACTGTAATTATAACACGCCGACAGAGCGGACGTAAATATGTTCGGAATCATATTCCAAATACTCTCAGCACTGCTAGTACTGTGTCTGACTGTATTGTGTATCCTCCTTCGCCGTAACTATGGGTATTGGAAGAACCGCAACATTCCCTATGAGCAACCGGGTTTATTGTTCGGTAATCTCGGGGGTCTCATGAGAACAAGTATGTGGGACTTGATGTACAATTTAATGAAGAAACACAAGACAGACTACGTAGGAATATTTTTGGGATGGAAACCGACGCTTGTGATACATTCAAAGGAGCTCGCCAAGAGAATACTTGTGAAAGATTACGACAGTTTCCAGAACAGATACAGCTACCCGGGTGACCAAGATGATCCATTGGGCGCGTTGAATTTATTTACAGTGAAGGTACGTTATGAAAAGCTCTATGTTAAACTACACAGTTAATATTGTTATCTGTCTAAACTTACATCTTTGTGACTTACCACCACAAAGTTTATAATTAATGCGATAAAATGTTATATGTTTGTTGCTTGCGTAGTAAGGCCATTCCATACCTTCCCGTGGGTGCCGTATAACTAAGAGAAATAAGGCTCTATCCCATAGTAAACATACTGCACATGAAATAGTGTTAACGGTTAACGAAAAAGGACTCGCCTCCTATTGTGTAGGGCTGAAGAATAAGGTTTGTAAAATGCGAATATTAATGCATTTCTCCCCAACGATATTAGTAATTTATTCATCAGACTGCTAAAACTTTATTTATTTATTATCATAAATTGCAAATACAGGTAGGTAGATACAGGGCATCCTTTTATTAGGGTTACACTGTAGACTTGCGGCGTGCAATATTGTAATATTAAAAGCCAAGTTTTTTTTATTTAAATATCTTAGCTTTCAAGCTTTAGCTTTTAATTGAATTGAAACACATTAACAATATAAATTAACAACTAAAATGATTATAATTTAGGTACTTACCTGCTAGTTTAAATTACAATCCCGTAATCGTCAACAGAGCATTTCCCTAATAATATTTACTTAAAGTAAACTTTTCACAACTTCAATACAAGGCTCCTCAGGAATTGATTTTCGTAAATGATTATATATCCCAGGAGCCATACAGAAAATGCTCCTACATAAGTATGCGGTGGAGTTGAAGAGAATACAATTTTTTAAATTATGTAGCTGCACCCCCGGGGCGGTTGGAACAATTTTCAAAATGTTGTCTCGCGGTGGCCGGTGGCCGTTGGGAATAAGCCCTTTTAAGCTTCTTGAACATTTTTTTTTTCATAAAGACAACTGCTTTCGCATCTAAAGTTTGTTATTTCTATTGTTCTGCTCCTTCTTTCTGGTTTCTATGGATTAAAACTGCCATCTGACCCGAAGAACATCTGCTTCGTCCGTCAACCACCTATCTTGATGGGCTCATTACTGCTCAGCTCAGGTATAAAAAACAGTCCATCAAATACTTAGTAAGCAGTTACCGTGGCCTGCGAGAGCTTGTAATAACCAAAGTATTAGATTTGAGCTTTTCTATACATATTGTTGTGTGTTTATATCTTGACAGAGTCCCTTATGGAGTAAATTGAGATACGAGCTAGCACCCATGTTCACGAGCCTCCGCCTGAAAGGTATCACAGAACTGATGAACACCAACTCAGTAGAGCTAGTGCAAAGGATTCAGACCGACCATATTCTCAATAACAAACCTGTTAACATGAAGGTAATTATACTCTTTGTCCTGTCTCGCGGTTGTACTCGACTACGTGACGCTATGGAGGGTAATGTGACGATAAACAACATTCCGAAGCTAGGCAAATTGACCTATCTCAACACAAGCAGAGTGCAACAGGATATACATTAATCAGTGAACGAAAAAAAAACTTATTTCCAACATCGCGGTATTTTTAATTGAGATAACATATCTACCTTAATAATCAGATCGTTGATCGATTGATTTCAATTGAGATGGTAAGTAGATACTATCAAGTATATAGACTGATACTATCGAGTTTTCTTAATCTTGTCACTGTAAATGAGCTATGAAAATAATCAAACTTTGATACACTTTTATCGGGGGCACTCCAAATCGTTATCATTATGAAAAAGAGAAAATAAAAGTAAATAAGATTATGTAATAGAGAAAAGGCTTGCAAAAAACATGCTTATGGGTCTATAACCATTTTTAATTTTAAATATGTATTTTTACTATCCAGTTTTAGAATTTTTTTAACTCTATGGATAGGTACAGTCAGCATCAGAATCAAATATAAATCAATAAAACAGTTTGATTTGCTCATAATACGAGAGTTTTGAGATCATTTTGAGACTTCGTCAAGATATTTATGTCACTGACTATACATAATATTTAGTCAAACCAAACCTCTTCCCCGCTAGGGTGGGTTGAGACTTGAGACCACTATCCACTATCTAGTTTCCTGGCACGCATATACATTTCGCTTCTGAAGTTCTGACACTATTATACAAACTACTTATTAAATAAATAAAAAATATAACTACTTACTCTAATATGTAGTTTGCCTGCCTAGATGTAGTAATAAATATTAATAAATAAGTAGGTATATTGCAAGTTTAGGAGAAGTTTCTAACATCGAGCGGTCAACTTCGTTACAAATTGCGCGACCCGAATTCCCTGAGTAGCAGTCAGAATTGAACAATCAACCACGGAATTCAATATAGGTATTTCGTGGATAGGGTAATATTGATACTTTATAGGAATATCATAAATTACTACGAACTTTTTAAGACCGAGCTGTGATTGATTTAAGTTTACGTATTTTTGCAAAGGTCAATTCAACAAAGTCTAAAGCCGGGAAGGTCTCTTGACGGATTAATTATTGGCAGCTTAAATCATTGAAAGTTACTTAATAATCCCTACGCTTCCAAACTCTCGCAAGGAATTGACGTGATTGCGTCATTTATCTTCTCTTACAATTATGTGTTCGGGCGTGTCTCGGTAGCCGAATTGGTCAGGCATTCCCCCTGTAAGGGAAAGACTGCGGGTTCGAGTCCCGCCCGAGAAGATTCTTTTTCCCAATGTATTTGATTTGTATAGTTAGCATACTTAATGCTATAAAAATTCCTTCAAATAAGAACCTATTTGATATCATCGTGATGTCAGAGAAAAAAAAACAGTTTTAATTTTTCTTTCTGTTACAGGAGTTGTTCTCAATGTACACTTCCGACACAGTTGCATACACTGTCTTTGGATTAAGAGTAAGCGTTCTAAAGGAACTTGCATCACCACTTTGGTTTATCACACGCCACATGGTGCAATGGACTTTCTGGAGGGGCTTCGAGTTCACTATGATCTTTTTTGCACCCCCTATAGCTCAAATTATGAGGTACCTACTTGATTATAATATGCTATATAGAATTTTAAAATTATATAACACTCTTTCAGTGCTTGGAGTAGCCATTGCTGTAGTTACGATCACCAACAAAGTCCTTCAGCTTAAGAAATTCCACCCCATAGCGTGGAGTAACAAATTCAAAATTCAAAATTGACCCGGAACCGACACATTTTTTTGGCAGTGTGCTTATAAGAATTTTATTTCCTAGAAGGTTTGACATGACACGTTGAATTATGTGTTATGTGGCGAAAACCTATTATAAAGTCATTGCGCACGAAACCATCACTCACTGTCAGTCTGTTTACAGCAATAACAGCAACGGATAAGAATATTGCTCATGAAATTACCACAGAAAAGGAGGGTTAACCGGTTCTTCTGGTTCTGTCGCATTGATGTCATTTCGACTCTCAAATTATGTTTTCCCAGTGTGCTGCTATCTGTATGGCGTTCTCGTAAGATCCTTCGGTGTATACACGTGTACATGGGCATGTGTACACATACATGGGCATGCAATCTATGTTAACATATCTAAGGGTTCTACCTGATTCAGGGAAAGTTATACTTATCCAGGGCCAGCTGCCCTACATAAGGGGGCCTAATGACTCCTGCAGGAGACTCTACGCGGGAGTAGTGCGGTCCATGGCCCTATATGGGTGCCCAATATGGGCGGACACCCTGACGGTCCACAATGCGCGTCTGCTGCGTGGGCCGCAGCGTGCAATGGCCAGCAGGGCCATTAGGAGGTACCGCACGATATCCCTGGAGGCGGCGAGTCTCCTTGCCGGATCCCTACCGTGGAACCTGGATGCGAGAGCGGAGGCGCGGGAGCAGGGACGGGAACCCGAGCCCGAAGAAATTCGCCGTAATAGCGGCGGTAAGACCCATCAAGGAGGAGTGGCTAGAGAGGGCACACGGCAGCCTCTCGTACCGACTGACGCAGATGATTACCGGACACGGGTGTTTCGGGAGTTACCTGTGTCGGATCCGGAAGGAGCCAACGTCCGAGTGCCATCACTGTGATGCGAGCGAGGACACAGAGCTGCACACGCTGACCGAGTGCCCGGCGTGGGACACGCCGAGGCGGGTCCTAGTGGCGGCTCTGGGGGTGGGAGTCCTCACACTCGCCACGTTGCTCACAGCGATGGTAAGATGCGCGAACGCTTGGGGTGCGGCTGCCTCCTTCTGCGAATCTCACCTCCGGCAACCAAGGACCCAAGACGGCGTGCATTTTAGTCGGTTCGAGTCCGACATAACCGCCTTCACCGGCTCCGTGGGAGTGGTATCCATGGGGATTTTTCGCACGATAAATAAAAAAAAAATCCAGGGGAAGGATTCTCTAACTGCAAGACGAAAGGGGTCGGTTGTGGGTTCGTTGCTCTCCAGATTCTAGCTAAGGAGGGATGAGGGATTGCTGTACTCGTATTGTAAAACTCCTAGAGACTATCTGGTTTATATTGTCATGTAGGTGAAAGTAATATTAATTAAAAATATATTGATTTGTCAACAGATTGAAATTCTTTTCGGCTCCTGCGACTGAGTATGTGAAGAAATTGTTCTGGAATGTAGTTGAGGAACGCGAAAATTCAGGAACGTCTAATGACAAAGACCTTGTTAATATGTTACTTAACTTGAAGAAAAATCTCAAACTACCCGCTGATGCTGATTCGCGTAAGTTTAAATAAATACATGACTTAAGTATAATTCTTAATAGATGCATAGCATAGGGAAGGAACTATAAACAGAGCTGGAACATAACAAACATCACAAAATTATCGTATAACTTTTCAGAATTAGCTGATGACTTGATGTTAGCTCAAGCAGCTGTGTTCATTCTGGGAGCCATTGAAACGTCCTCTACCACTTTAAGTTTCTGCCTCCACGAATTAGCATACCATCCTAATGAGCAGGTAAAGTTTATTGATGATTTTTATTCTCCAATAGTAACAAATGAATCTCGGAATAGTCATTAATATACCTACAGGTAACAGAAATAATCTGGTATCTGGTACAAAGTGAAAAAATATCCTGTTTCATGATGATTGTGTCATGTAGATCGCATTGACTGTCGTTAAGTGGAATATCGATAATTGAAAATGTGTGTAGGATAAATCAGATAAAACTATTTCGTTACAATATGTAAAATTATCAGATACTCGTAGGCATATTTCACTAGATATTTTTAACTAGTAAATAAATACGTTGAAAACTTAGGCATGACGTAACACACATACGACAATTATTACAAAATTAGTGACCTACCTCCGAAGCCCACCTATGGGTGAGCTTGGTGGAATACTTTAAGTGCGTTTCGTGGAATAGGAAATTTTTTATTTATTTATTCATAATTTGCGAAATATGGGTGTTGTACCTTCGTGGAATACTTTAGATGCGCTTCGTCTGGGTGCGCTTAATACCTCAAGTAATGGAGGTTATGTTACGATAGAAATCAGGTATTATTGAATCAAAATGTGTATTTTCAATCATCGAATGTTTTCAAAAAAGTCGGTCAAGTCTTCTTCGTGTCAATGGATAATCAAATCTATTAAATTTTGTCAGCCCAATACTTGGCCATGGCGAAAGCATTTCCTGGTTGGTCAAGTGCAAGTCAGACTCGCACACTGAGGGTTTAGTACAAAATTGGAATCAAGGACGAACTTAAACCACAAAATATTTTGATTTTGCTGACTTAGAAATACAATTTTAACACAGTTTTAAGCCGTTATAGACCTGAGTATGTGGTATGAATTTCAACTTGATACCTTTACGGATTCCTGAGAAAAATGTCTCGACAGACAGAAGACTGACGGACAACGAATCGAAATATTAAATGTTCCGGTTTTTCAATTTGGATGAATTAAAATCGTTTTTGAATTAAATTGAATTTGGAAGATGTATTATAATAACACCAATTTTTATTATTTTTTAGGAAAAGTTGTACTCAGAAATAAGTAAGGCTTTAGAGGAGAAGGGTAAAGATGTCTTGGATTTTAACGACTTACTAGAAGTAAGCTATCTTACTGCTTGTATTAAAGGTACGTATCGCTTCCTATGAACGCTACATCAGAAATGGACACGTAGGTAGGAGTGCTTGCTTCAGGCTTACTTGGTCCGGTGCACCACCACATAATGTATTCATTTTCTTTTATAAAAAAACCCCAGCGTGCCAACAGCATCGATCATTTTGACTGGGACCGACTGAAACCGCACGCCGTCACGGATCTCAATTACCGAGGTGTAAGGTCCCTCGTACTCCGGCTGATCTAGGCCCAAAATGATCTCCTTGAATGTGGGATAATCCTCTCGTCGTGGTTTTATTGGGTTGACATGTGGAATCACCTGTTTCTTCCAGCCCTGTGCTCATAGAACCCGCCCGCCACACTATTCAAGTAATCGGGTATAGGTTTTCTTACAAATTACAACCTACTCCTACTTGTATTGTGAAAAGTAATACGGAAATACTAATATTCCAGAGACATTAAGAAAGTACCCTACGCTTGCGTTCCTAGACCGCGTATGCAACAAAACTTACAAATTAAACGATGAAATTACTATCGAGAAAGGCACACCTGTTTACGTGAACGTCATTGCCATCCAATACAATGAAGAGTATTTCCCTGAGCCTCATGAATGGCGTCCTGAACGATTCGAAAACTCGCTCGACAATGATAACCATGATTTTACATTCTTGCCGTTCGGAGAAGGACCGCGCTTCTGCATAGGTAATATATTTTCTTGTTGTTTGATTTTCAGACGGTTTCCAAATATTTCCTTGGCAGTAAAAACAGTGCCATGAAGTGAGTAGTACTCAACTAACTGATGCTTGCAGCACCACCCGCGTGAAATATTGATCCTGACCCCATAGCCAATGGGAATCCTATTCGGATTTCGGATTGTGTATCCCTGAACTAATATTTTAGTAAAATCTGTTCAGCTGTAAGAGCGTGAATGAATAACAAACATAAATATCCAAACATCGGATAGAATATATGCTAATACTTAATACTTTTTCACTAATCTTGTAAGGACCTTACCACATGTACAAAAAACATATATAAATTTATAAGCATGATATTTTTATTTGTATTCAGGTAAGCGCTACGGATTGATGCAAGTTCGCACAGCACTCGCACATATGATTATGAAGTACAGATTTGAACCTGTTGATATCTACGTGGTGGAAAAAGACCCTTACAGCGTGGTATTAGCACCTAAGACTGGAGGCAGAGTCAAGTTTATACCTCGTTAAAATATATAAAATCCTTATCGATTTATTTATTCGCAATAAAAAAGTTCTAAGAAGCTTTCTCGTGTATACTTTCGAATACCACCTCACCAAGAGTATGTATGAGTCTAATCGACCGAAACTACAGGGTGTTGGGACATCAGACTTATTGCCAGAACAGCAAAAAACATATTACACGAATTAGAGCCAGCATATTTGTGACCTCCCTTTGGTTGCACTTTGAGATTGAACTGATTGAAAACGACCCCACATAAATAACTGTAAGAATCATACACATAAAATACATAAAAACGACCAGCTATATTTTATAGAACACTATAAAATAACTCTGTGTCGTAGGACTTCCCTAACATCCAATGACTATTCAAGTGACAAATGACTACAAAGCACGATACGGAACAACACCCTGTGAATTACAGTAGGTACCTTATCGTTCCTTCAATATTTATATACCTACTAGCTTATGCCCATGGTTCTGCCCGCGTGGATGTCGGTTATCGCGACCAAACATAGTCTGCGTCCTTTCTCATGGTCTAATCTACCCCTATACCAATTTTCATCAAACTCAGACAGACAGACAGAGTTACTTTCAATAGTGTATCAAAATAGTGTAGGTACGCCCCTGATGTGTAAAGTGTATGAAAATGTGTAAAACGGTTTAAAGATATTTATTTCTCAAAGAACTTACATTGTTCACTTAAAAGAGAAACTTATAAAATTAATTATCACCTAACATAATGTTCAAATACGACATTCAACTATAGCTATAGCATAGAACTAATGTTAGTAGGTAAGTATTATAACTACTTCGTGAGTATCTGAAACAATCATCATTGTAATATTACTTTTTAACAAATCAAAAGAAAAACTCTAATCCGAATGAGACAATAAGTAGGTTAGTTTAATTCATGTTATCCCTAATATATAACTACGCAATCTCTTCTTAAAAATAGGTATTGATAATATTACTTTCTCTTTGACATGTTCCGGTAATTTATTATACAGTCTAACTCCTTCATGCCTAATATTTTTTTTTTACATAATGAAGTTCTGACTAGAGGTACCTCTAAGTTGTTTTTACGACGTGCATTATACCTATGATTTTTTTGTTGGAATGTTGTTTGTGAATGAATGTTGGTGGTCATTATTTTCCGAATGATCATGCATGTGTGAAAAGTGTATAGCTGCTGTAAATTCAGCAATTTGGTTTTTTTTATAGATTAGCTCAGTAGGTGTCAAGTAATCAAAATTAAACAAGATTTTTATAATTTAATTTTGAGTTCTTTGCAACTGTTGCTGGTTACTTGTTGCAGATTGTCCCCACAGCTGTATCAGATACTCAAGGTGAGGTTTTACTAGAGTGTCATAGATTGTGTATCGCAGATTATAGGGTACACATTTTGCCATATTACGTAGGGCACCAGTTATTGGAATTATTTTTGATCTTAGGTAGTATATGTGAGCTTTAAAACTTAATCTATTGTCTAATATAAGTCCTAGATATTTTCCTTCATTTGCCACTTGTAATGATTGACCATTGATTTCAAGTGGCGGAAAGCTAGGTATATTTTTATTTTTAGCTGAAAAGATAATGTAAGACGTTTTGCTGACATTCACAGTTAAGAGGTTTACCCTCAGCCACATTTCCAGAAGGTTAAGGTCTTTTTGGGCGGCTTGGATAACCTCTGTAATTGAGTTAAAAACTTAAAAACAAATGAATTTTTTAACAGTTTTATGTTGATTCTATTCCCATACGATAGATTTTAACTAAGTCGATTATCTTGATTAACTAATCCCGTAAATCGCTTACCTTGCAAAGAATAGAACGCAAGGAATTAATTGACATTCGGCACACCCTATTCGTGTTATGGGCGGGAATAGAATAGTATTAAAGACATTTTTCACGTGCTGAACCATTTACAAGGTACGGTGTACGTTCTAAAAATAGCTTAGTCTTTTTCTTTCAGTTTGCATGAGTCGTTATTTTGTTACTGGGGAATATAGAAGTAAAATGCTTTATTTCCTCTTAAGATTAGCCAATTTCATTACATATGGAGGGACAGCAATTTCAATACAAGTTTTAAATCAATTTCTGCTTTCTCCTGGTGATGTTAAAATAATTATGTAGTTTCAACTTTAATAGTTTCTTTAACAGAAGACCAAATTGTGAACAATGCAGGCTTAGGTACCTACTTTGTTGACAGTTTGGTCTTCTGTTAAATAGGAACTGTTTTTTTGCCTTTCACAATGCACGGCTCTAGCAAGTGTATTTATAGTGACTCTAATTACTTGACCTTCTACTTAGATAGTTTCCATTTCTAGCCATTGGAGAACTGAAACTTCGGCCTCACTGAAACTTACGTTTGTACATTCACAGATCGATTTGAACATTTGTGCTATTTTATGTAAAAACGGCTGAACGAATCTGGAACAAATATGCTACAGAGAATCGTCTGACTTCCCAACCCCGGTTTTTTTTTTATCTTGCGCAAAATCCCTACGGATACCACCCCCACGGAGCCGGTGGAGGCGGTTATGCCGGACTCGAGCCGACTAAAACGCACGCCGTCTTCGGTCCTTGGTTGCCGGAGGTGAGATTGCCGAAAGCATATCTCTCGCACCCCGGCTCCCAACCCCGTAAGGAACCAGGATCACAACCTTGTCCGTTAACCAGCTGTTCTAATGGCCTACAGATGAGGTTGACTTGGACCTAGAAGATCTTGGTGGTACTACAAAATGCATATAATATCTATGTAATAACATCATATATCATATGAAGCCGATAAAACATTCGAATAGACAAACAACAATTACATAACAAAAACGCTGCCAACTAGCTCCGAGTATCTACAATTACCCTGTCTCACTCCTCCCTGCTCCACTTCCATTATGTTCACGACATAACAGGCTTTCAGTCGCAATGTACCAGCTTATTGCATAACTGCGTTCTACAATAGCCACCCACAAGTGTCGGAATGAATATAAAAATAGTGCTTCTGTTGTCATGAAGAGGATTGTCACTCGTACATTTTCAGTTATTCTCAGAACGTTTAAATCCAATTCACGCACTACTTATATAAAATAACAGGAATATTCCCCCGCTATCGTTTGTATGCCACAATATGTGCAAGTTTCAACAGTAAAGCAATTGGGTACAAACTGATGTAAAGTTTTTGTCTCAATAATGATAACGGGAATTAACGCGATCATGGTATAGGTACAGTCGACAAAGGAGATAAGGTTCCACTTTTTCATATAAAGTTGTATGTCAAGGTGGAACCATATCTCCTTTGTTGACCGTACATGCGTACCTATAATTTGCCTGATGTTTGCCTGATAGATAGATAGATAGATAGATAATTCTTTATTGTACATCAACATTATTACAGAACAGTAGTACATGGATACAGTTACAGTTAAATGCACAATGGGCGGCCTTATCACTAAAAGTGATTTCTTCCAGGCAACCTTAGGATGGACAGGATTGAAAAGTATGTAATATAAGTGAGTGTTGATGTAGTTTCTTAAACATATAAATACCTATAACAAATAAAAGAGTGTGATACATGAGAAAAATACGTACATAGTATACCCTAACACAAAAATACATAATTATATAGTGAAAGAAATAAATAAAATGTGAATGTGAGGAGTTTTCAATGGCTACGCTATAGAGAGATAATGATTATTTACCATTGTTTTAAAAATATTTATGGATTGTGCCTCTCTAATCTTTACTGGCAATGCATTCCATAGGCCAATGGCCTTCACAGTACAGGATTTGCTGTAATAATCAGTAGAGTGCGCTGGCAACCCCAGTGTCAAGTTCCTAGACGGCCTCAAGGATCTTGCATGTGTGTCATGGAGAAATTTAAAACGTTCTTTGAGATAGGTAGGAGTAGCTGGATTAAAGAGAACGTTATATAATAATGCCAAAATATGAGCATTCCTGCGAAGACGAATTGGGAGCCACTTGAGTCTGTTACGAAATTGACTAATGTGATCATATT
The DNA here is from genome assembly GCA_914829495.1 of Eilema sororculum. Classification (NCBI taxonomy): domain Eukaryota; kingdom Metazoa; phylum Arthropoda; class Insecta; order Lepidoptera; family Erebidae; genus Eilema; species Eilema sororculum. The sequence goes on along the minus strand of OU618534.1, from coordinate 18,165,431 downwards.
TACGTAAGCCGAATATAAATCTGATACAAAAATTTTGAAGACGCTCAAGCTTATCAAGTTGCTCCTCAGTGAGATCAGGACAGCTGACATCGGCGTAATCTAGTAAAGGGAGAAGGAGAGATTGAACGAGTGAAATTTTAGTGGAAGTTGGAAGGAAGTTTCGTAACCGCCGCAAAGCCCCTGCTGCCGCGAAAAGTTTCCGACTTGTTTCTTGGAGTTGAGGTCTCCAGGAAAGGGTATTGTCAATAAGGATACCCAGGTTTTTTACACTTTTGTTAATTGGTAAAACAGCCCCTGCAAATTGGACTTGCGGTAGTTGTGACCAGTCAATTCTAGAAATCAACTGCTGACCACCTATTACAATTATTTGTGTTTTGGTTGGATTCACCGTCAGTCCATAATTATTACTCCATTCGGAAATGCGCTCCAGATCCGTGTTGATCGTACAAATTGCTCCAGTCAAGTCACTTAAGGGAGCCTGTGTATAGATTTGTAGATCATCGGCGTAAAGGTGGTAGGATGAAACAAGTTTTTCAGAGATGGTATTTATAAAAATTGCGAAGAGTAAAGGAGATAAAACGCCACCCTGCGGTACACCAGCTGTAGTATTGCACCAAGAAGAATAAGATTCCTCGATGCGAATACGTTGCCGGCGACCAAACAGGTTACCTACTGATGTGTGGTCGCAGGCTGTGTACCTACCTATACGAGTACCATGATCGCGTTAATTCCCGTTATTATTATTGTATAACAGGATAAAAACTTTACTTTCCCGAGAGTTTAAAACTTCTTATCTTGTCGTCTATTAAAAGTATGTTTATATAAGGTCGTCATAATGCGAACACGTTATGTTTAATGACTTAATAATTAAAATACTTATTTTATTGCTCACAATACGTCATCGGTCATTTGTGTGATTAGTCCTAATGTGAGTTATATATGAGATACTCTATCGTGGTATTATAAATTTAAAGTTATCTACATTCCAATTTTCATCAAAATCAGTTTAATAGTTACGGTGATAAGTTTAACAAGCAGTCCCACACACAGAGAGAGATTTGCGCATTTATAATATTAGTAGGATATATTATTTAGGTACTAAAAGCCGTATTGGATTAATCAGCAATTTAACTCTGCTCACGATATCACAGGGTGTTTACTTTCGAAAAGTAAATTAACTAATTTGCATATTTCGTTGAGCATAAAAAATGGATCAACAAATACGCATCCCCGAGGGTAAGCGTTAATCTGGAGGATTGGGAACGTTTTCGATTCTGTCCCGTTACATGTCCTTTATTAATTTTTACAAGCCAGTAATCCTGTCAGCTTGGACGTTACCAAATGAATTTTAATCCGAATATCTGTACCTACCTACTCAGTAACTGTAACTGATATTTATTTTGACGGGTGTACTAGTTAATTATATTATTTTTTATACAACGTAAACACTGATAGTGGAGGGTAAATATACGAAGTTCGTTGTACACTAAACAATGCACCTAACGAACTTTCTGATGCCCGGGTGAAATTGAGTCGACTGGACGTTCTCAGTGTAAGTAGACTTATTAAGTTATTACGCATGTTCAGCTCTAAAACACCACAGGAACTTTAAATGCATTAGGTTTTATGATATTTTCAGCCACAATGTATCTATTTTGAATGCATTTTAAAGCATTAAGTATGCTAACTATACAAATCGAATTGATCAAGGCATTGCTCCTGTAAGGAAAAGATAGCGGGTTTGAGTCCCGCCCGAGAAGAATAATTTTTCCCCATATTCGATAATATATCTAATTATTTTTATACCCTAGTACTTTAAATAAAACAGTAATTTGTATCTACTAATGTATATTTACATAAGTAAATAGGTTTTCTGTTCAATTAATACGGAATTAAGTAATTAATTGTTAAATAATCTCTGTACCACGCCATGGACCCGGCGACCGCACGGTGAATCCATGGAATGCTAAGAACCGGATCTCTCTATTCAATTTATTATTGTTAAGTATTGTTAAATAATAATATTAAATAAATTATTATACGCAATAAAAGAGAAACATTTGTAAAATAATTTCAAAATAATCTCCCATTCAACTGGCATGAAAGTCTTTGAATTTAGACTGGCTGGTGGCTAAGTTGAAATTGAAATACAAAGTTTTCTACAACAGCTGGTACTCTTTGGTGTAAAAGGGGCAATTCATACGTCATCGGCTCTAACTTCAATATCATTATGGTACCTACTAAAATTTCTTTTAAGATTTTATTTTCTGATTTATTTTACCAGTAGTTCGTAAATAATTCTAAATTACTTTAAAAACCATTTCGAGACTACAATTTGTTCATAAAATGCTCGACGATAAAAATTCTTTTAATGGCCTCCAGCAGGAGGAGTGGCTAGAGAGGCCACACGGCAGCCTCTCGTACCGGCTGACGCAGGTGATCACCGGACACGGGTGTTTCGGGAGTTACCTGTGTCGGATCCGGAAGGAGCCAACGTCCGAGTGCCATCACTGTGATGCGAGCGAGGACACAGAGCTGCACACGCTGACCGAGTGCCCGGCGTGGGACACGCCGAGGCGGGTCCTAGTGGCGGCTCTGGGGGTGGGAGTCCTCACACTCGCCACGTTGCTCACAACGATGGTACGATGCGCGAACGCTTGGGGTGCGGCCGCCTCCTTCTGCGAGCAAGTAATGCTCGAGAAGGAGGCGGCCGGTCGGGTCCGGACCAGACTCCGGGCCCGGGAAGCCCGCGCAGAGCGAAGACGAACCGGACGTCGGAGGTCGCAGAACGACCTCCGTCCTCCATGAGCGCTGGCCTGGGGGTGACCGGTGGAGCCGCCTGTCACCCTAGCAGAAGCAGGCCGCGGCGGCGGCGCAAAATGCGCCTCCCCGTAACCGGGGCTAGATGGGGACACTGTGGTCCCCACAACCCGAAGGGGGCCATCTCGATAGAGATGGTCCTGGGTCTGCCGGGGTGCGAGAGATATGCTTTTGGCAATCTCACCTCCGGCAACCAAGGACCCAAGACGGCGTGCGTTTTAGTCGGTTCGAGTCCGACATAACCGCCTCCACCGGCTCCGTGGGGGTGGTATCCGTGGGGATTTTTCGCACGATAAAAAAAAAAAAAAAAAAAAAAAATGGCCTCCAGCAGTGCTACGAGTACCAGCCGTATGATAACATAATAAGTACTGCTATTTAATGTCGATTTTAAATGGTACTTCCCCGGCAGAGCCGCGCTTTTCGTGCTGGGAAAATATTGTTCTACAACCTGGGAGTATCACATATTTTCAGTCATAAAAGTATCGTCAAAGCAAATGGAAGTGCGCTCGTTAACGCTGAGGAATGCTTTTAACATGCCGGCTGCGAATAGAAAATTCAATTAGACATGATAAGATATGGATCTACAACCATTATTACTACGTGAAACGTTTGATGAGTTTTTATTTCTTTTTGGGTAAAGTCAAGGTAAATTGAGTGTCATACACGTATGAATGAAAAGAAATGGTACAATTTATTTTATGTTTTAATAAAGGTGCTCTACATTTCTGTTACTCTATTTAAAAAATATATATATTTTTTGTCAATATTGTAACTGAGCTTCCTTCCTATAGCTTTCTATTCCAACGTCCTTTTTTTATTCATTTAAGTAATAAAATCTACAGGGAATTTGAAATACTTATAACTAATTCATTCATCAATCTTCGATACCTATTCAAATATAAAATTATTTATCCTGAGTGATTCTTCAGGATCAGGATCGACAGAAATGGCGTACATTGGGAGAGGCCTATGTCCAGCAGTTGACTGCAATGGGCTAATTGATTGCCAAAAAGCCATCCACTAATGAAGTATTCTTCAGGTACCTGCCAAATTTTCTCGTACGCAACCGTAATGGGCCACTAGTTTACTATGAGATGAGATCAATTATCGTTAGTAGGACCAAATGCGCTGCGTAATTATAATCAACTTAAGTGAACGCTAAATAATCGACTAATACACTAAGTATTCATTTTATTAGAAGCTAAATGGTAGTGACTAATGGTACAGGTGGTTTCGCGGCAAATCAACCTGTTCCTAATAAATCAAACTAAATATAAACAAATAAAATTAAATACAATGTTGAAAAGAGGCAAGGAAAAATTTAGTTATTTAGAATCTGCAAGGTTTATTGCTTAAAAAGAAAATATGTTTTTTACTTTTCTAGTAATAATTTACATGTAGGTACATCTAAATAATTTAAGTAGATACCTAAACTATGAAAGTTCTGGAGTTTTTTGGATAGGATTCAGAAAATAGCCAAGTAATAAAACTTCACACCACTCTTTCCCAATTACGAAACTAGCTAGGTATGTAAAGTTTTCGAAATAAAATCGTATGGTATAATATACGAAGACATTTAAATTACTCATACCCTTATATTATATTATACCCATACTACCAGTATGCATAAGCACCCATGTACGTGTCGACAAGAACCTGTATTAAAAAAAAAACATCCTATCCTAACGAGAGAGAAGAATCCTTCGTTTATAAAACGTTGATACGGATACAGCCTTGAGTTACGTATGCTCTTTGTGATGTGTTTGAATAACTTAAACCTTATGTTTAACGGTTTTTCGAGCCGAACAGGGTAAAAGCTTCTCTCTACTCGGAATCCTCAAGGGAAACGGCGAGAGAGCTATAAATATTTGTTACACTCTGAGAATAAGTTATGACCAGTTATTACTGTATAATATTATCTTTATTAAGCCGGTATTTAGGTAGGTATGCTTATGATGATATATGTAATTAATATTGGTCATTGATATCTAGTTAGAAATGAATGACAATATCCACTAATAACCACTAAAGATGTCGATAGTCACAAGGTAAGAAGGTACCTATCTAGTTTTATTTTCTAATAGTTGTTTATTTATTCACACTATACTTGTTTGTTTATTTATTCAAGAACAACGTTCAACGATATGTTAAATTAATACAGCGTCGCGCAAACTCCGGATCTTGAACAGGGCGAAGCGGTTTTTCACGCCGGAGCAGCGGTGTCTTCTGTACAAGACACAGATTCGCTCTTGTGTGGAATACTGTTCTCATCTCTGGGATGGTTCCGCGCAATACCTGTTAGACGCTCTTGACAGAATGCAGCGACGTGCAGTTCGTATCATAGGTGATCCTGAGGTTACCAACACCTTGGAACCTCTGCAGTTGCGTAGAGACGTTGCCTCTCTGGCCGTTTTCTACCGCCTCTACCACGGCGAGTGTTCTGAGGAGTTATTTCAACTGATCCCACCCTCTCCCTTCCTATCCAGAACAACACGTGCTGGTCTGCGGTGCCATCCACACACGGTGGAATCCATACCATCTCGCACTAAACGGTTTGGGGGCTCTTTCCTCTGCCGCACGATAAAGAGCTGGAATGCTCTGCCCGCATACGTGTTTCCCTCCTCTTACAGTCCCGGGTTCTTCAAGCGGGGCGTGAAAAGGCATCTATCAAGGCCGTCAAGTTAGGGACCACCATTTTACGTCCAATGGCACCGGGAATGGTGGTCTGTATCTTCTGGACTGCACTTCAGCTTTGTTGCCATCTAGCGGGGTGCAGTCAATTGACGGACGAAATATAAAAAAAAAAAACACAATATAAATTAAATTATATGTCAAATAACCGTATTCTAGAAACCATATTTAAGTTTACAAATACAGGCTATAACTACATACTTAGTATTAAGCCTATATATTTAGTATTTATTCTTTATACAATGTCTATTAAACGCCTACTTAGTAAAAACGCCTAGTTTAATTTACACTGCAATACTTCAAAATATTGAATACTTCAAAATACGTTACTACTTCCTTAAAAAGCACAGAGCCATACAAACAAAATTACTTCATTATTCTCAAAGCTTTCCACATTTAAAAAAGGAATAATTTATCAACAAGACCAAAAGAAACAGCGCGCAAAATTGTTGCGCCGAAGGTAAACAAACCTTACAACTATAAGTTATTGCGTACCAGCGTCCACTTGATGACATGGGTATAGAAACCCTTTATTGATTTCTTCTTAGCTTTATGTAAGTAATATATCCCTTGAAAACATATTAAAATGGTCACTCCATAGGAGACCAGAAACATTGCTCACATATTTTTATCCTTTTTATGTTGGTACAAAGACATGTTTTATACGTACTTTACTTTAGTTTTATATCCCCCTAGCAAAGAATAAATAATAGTGCGTATTAATCGAGGCTACTGAGGAAATGGCTATGTCGGTATCGGTCAACATGGTAGTCTTTTAACTAGTAGTAATACTCAATGCTGTTCCAATATGTCGTAGACTTTATGATACTGAGAATGACTATGACTACCTAATCTATTCTCTATTCTGTGACCTAATGACAAAAACTTGAATTTGGAATACGCGTTATAGAGTCTCAATTTTAGACTACGTTCTCGTACGACTACCGAGCTTGGACCCACGTCCGCGTACGACCCGTTATTAAACATCGTGTTTCGACCCGATTTATAAATCTTTATAAGACAACTAGCTTTTGCCCGCGGCTCCGCCCGCGTGGAAGTCGGTTATCGCGACCAAATATAGCCTATGTCCTTCCTCAAGGTCTACTCTACCCCTATACCAAATTTCATCAAAATCGGTTCAGTAGTTCATGCGTGAAAGCGTAACATACAGACAGACAGACAGACAGACAGAGTTACTTTCGCATTTATAATATTAGTATGGATTGCGCACGAAAGTGAAACGCTTTGATTAGTATCAAAACAAACGTTCCAAAAATAATCAATGAAAATAATAGGAGTGCAAAACTGGTGAAGAGGTTTATGCTGTTCGACTTACAAAGCCCCACCCCATCTTTAAGTTCCACTGTACAGGTGAAGACAGACAAAACTACTCATTTTAGATGTTTCATCAATTAAGTACAATTCATATAATTTATGGTTAATTATTGTATGTTTTTTTTTTATTTCTGTATTCATCTTTTTTTTTTAAATATTAGAACCATTAGATTAGCCAGTACTTAGTGATCACACGAGAACCAGACAGAAATTCAAAATATACAGCCCAGTTAATTATCCGTCTTATCAAGGTAAAGGGATCGTCAGCAAGCACATTGCAGTGCAATCATAATCAATACCAGAAACAGAAAATTGATTCTTAGTAGTCTCCTGCTGCTAGTCCAGAAGAATGGAGTAACTGATAGGCTCTCGTATGTAAACGCTAAATAAGATGGCGAAAGTAAAAGTGATCACGTATATCGTGAGGGTTTGGACCCGGAAACATCTCGTATCTCTAAGTTCCGCAACTTTTTCAAACTTGAATCGTCTTGGGATCTTTTAGTAATTTGGTATCAAAATACTTTATTAGCTTCTCGCACTCTGTAATTAAAGGCACCAATCTTAAGCTTAACGAGTAATAAAAGTTCTTGATACGCGTATATTACTAAGTGCACAAAATTCGTAAATGAGTGCGTATCTTGCGCTGGCTTTTTGGTCAGGGTTGAGGCAGACAGCAGTCGCCCCTGGAAGAGTAAGAGTGGACGCCTGACTCCATACTACAAACAGTCAGAAAGGTAAATTCCTGGATAAATATAAATTCAGTCAGACAGTCAAGATATTTTGATAAACACCTAAGGAAGAAAGCAAATATATTCGTTTCTATCTAAATGTATTCAGTAATAATCACTAAATATAACGAATATAATAGACATAACATAACATAACCTCACGCCTGTATTCCCCGAAGGGTTAGGCAGAGGTGCTAGCACCCACATTTCGCCAGCTTATGTTTAGGTCCCAATGTAATAGGTGGCGAGCCTATTGCCATTAACCGGGCACTTATAAACCTGCGATAAATACACAAATAACTTCGAAAAGCATCGAAAAGTCATTGGTGTGCGTCATGGTAAACCTGGGATCGAACCCGAGACCTCGTCTCAGCAGTCCATTACCCATACCACTAGGCTACCGCAGAATCACAACCTACGATCAAGATTTAAGTCAAGGAAATCGTTTAGAAACTGTAACACTGCACTGTATAGTACGACATCTGTTTAAAAATCCTTTGAATATGGAGTAGTTCGTAATCAGCGGCCTTATTGTGTCACTGCTGCAAGTAACAGCTTACCATCTGGGCTTTGTGCTTGTATAGTACCCGCCTTAGTTATATACTCATTTACTCTTATTGCCATATGTAAAATATATACTTTTGGTGTATATTTTACATATGGCAATAACAGTTTACGTAAAGTTTACTATCTGTTATTTTCAGCACTGTTACCTGCGAACGTACCTAACCTTTAAATTTATAAGTGCCTGACATTGAATTAATTATTAGGTTTAGTCGACGAAAAGCAAGTATTAGCATAATTTTGGTTGTGTTAAGTTTGAAAATTTTTCATAAATGAAACTAGGTAATACGCTTTTAGAAAATTATAAAAAGAAAATCATTATGTAAACTCATCCCTCGTTTTCACAAGCCACCATAATCTTTTACAGAATTTGAAATGAAAAACTAAAATATAAGAAAAATGAAATACCTGCTTACAAGCATATATTTAAAATGAATGATATGAATCTTGACTTATAACTAAGTAGGTACAGTACTTAGTGTCCATGGCCCTGTACGGGTGCCCCGTGTGGGCGGACGCCCTGCAGGCCAGGTTCGTGCAACTGCTGCATGCGCCGCAGCAGACGATGGCCTGCAGGGCCATTAGGGGGTACCGCACGATATCCTTTGAAGCGGCGAGTCTCCTAGCCGGATCGCCACCGTGGATCCTGGAAGCGAGATCCCTTGCGGCACTGTATCGGTTCCGTAAGGAGGCGCGGGAGCGGGGATACGATCCCGAGCCCGAAGAGGTCCCGGCTCCACGGGATCATGGTGGCGGAGTGGGAGCGACGACTTGAGCAACGACGCGCAGGGCATGCCGTCATAGAGGCGGTAAGGCCCATCATGGGGGAATGGCTCGAGAGGCCACATGGCAGCCTCTCGTATCGACTGACGCAGATTATCACCGGGCACGGGTGCTTCGGGAGATATCTGTGTCGGATCGAAAAGGAGCCAACGTCCGAGTGCCATCACTGCGACGCGAGCGAGGACACGGGGCTGCACACGCTCACCGAGTGCCCGGCATGGGCCGGACCGAGGCGGGAGCTAGTGGCGGCCCTGGGAGTGAGAGTTCTCACCCTCGCCACCCTGCTCACAGCAATGGTCCGCTGCGCGGACGCGTGGGCGGCCGGCGTCTCCTTCAGCGAGCAGGTAATGGTCGTGAAGGAGACGGCGGAGCGGGAGAGGCGGCGCGAGCGAGAAAGACTCGCGGATCGCGCCGCCCGCGCGCGCAGGCAACTCGGGCGTCGGAGGGCACTGACTGACCTCCGTCCCCCATGAGCGCGGGCCTGGGGGTGACGGGTGGAGCCGCCTGTCACCCCAGCAGAAGCAGGCCACGGCGGCGGCGCGCTGAATAGTGCGCCTCCCCATTCCGGGGGCGAGTTGGGGACACCGTTGTCCCCCCTCCTGAGGAGGGCCAGACCGTAAGGGATGGCCCTGGGTCAGCCGGGGTGCGAGGGATATGTCTTTGACAACCTCACCTCCGGCCTAGCACCAAGACCCACAGTCGGCGTGCGGTTTTAGTCGGTTCGAGTCCGACATAACCTCCCCTTCCGGCTCCGGCAGGGGGGGTATCCGTGGGGATTTCCGCACGAAAAAAAAAAAAAAAAGGTACAGTACTTAGTTACTCCATTAGTCATACATAAAGCCTTAAATTGGCTTTAAACCTAAACCAGTGGTTAATTATAGCGATAATCTTCTATAATATAAAAATGAATCGCTAAATGTGTTGGTAAGCGCATAACTCAACAACGCCTGGACCAATTTGGCTAATTTTTTTTTTTAAATGTTTGTTGAAATTCAAGGTTGGTTTTTACGGCGAGAAAAATTCGAATAATTGCCGAGAACCGACATCCACGCGGGCGAAGCCGCGGGCAAAAGCTAGTTATCGTAATAAAAGTATTTGTAAGAGCTCTTTCTAATTATGTTTCCTAAGTTTTAAGAGCTTTTGAAGCACTGGGTTCTTAATTCGGAGGACCCTGATGAATATTCGGTGATATGAGCTAATAAGCGATTCTAATCTCTTTAACCGTAATTTTATGAGATGACTGTGTTGGGTCCATAAAAGTTGTAATTAGGATTTAGTTAAGACCATGCGATGTTGAGTAAAAATACCAACCCTGGGTTCCTAGAGTCGTTTTTGTGAGATTGTAGTAAGAAATCCTTACAAACTGAGAATGATACATAATACTTACATACATACATAAAATTACGCCTTTATCCCGGGAGGGTTAGGCAGAGGTGTATTAACACCTCTTTTCACCAATCGTTGGATTCGGTCCCATGTAATAGGGGGTGAGCCTATTACCGCATTCCGGGCACTATTGTTAACTCAAGCCGTGCATCCGAGGCTGAGTCTGGGCTGTATACATTTGTCGGATGTTACATAAAACATACCTCTAGAAAAAGTTTTTCGTTGTTTTATCTAGCTGCTTAGGGATCATTAGTTTGTCCAAATACAATAAGACATAACCGACTATAATTTTGGCTAGGTGTTTAAAGTGCTATAGTTCGTGTGTCAACCCGGAACAACGGCATAATGTGCTCTCCAAGGTACAGAAATTGCCTAGACCAATGCCTATATAGACATATACACAATACATAACGCATAAAAATATTTACACTGAGCTGAAATCGAACCTGTACCCCTTGCGTAACAGTCACGCTCACTACCGACACTGTCTTTAATTACAAAACGTAAACGATGGAAAGTAAGAGGTTCAAACTTTAAACACAAACTTATGACATCCGATCTTAGCATGGATGGACTCGTAAGCAATTTCCCTACACAGTTTCGATCAGAATTTTATTCAACAATACTCCTTCAAAAAACGCAGACTATCAACAATACCAAGTTTAACCGTTTATAAAACAACTGGCTTTTGCCCGCGGCTCCGCCCGCGCGGATGTCGTTTATCGCGACCAAACATAGCCTATGTCCTTTCTCATGGTCTAATCTACCCCTATACCAAATTTCAATAAAATCGGTTCAGTGGTTGAATCGTGAAAGTGTAACATACAGATAGACAGACAGACAGACAGACAGACAGAGTTACTTCCCCATTTATAATATTAGTATGGAGTATGGATATGGATTATTGAGTTCAAATGGGATATTATGTATTATCACACTCGTTTTGAATTATTTAACGATCCTGGCATGTGAATAAATCAAATTTTAATTAATTTACTTAAAGCTAGTTGTCTATAATCGGTGTTAGAAAAGTAACATGAACCGGATCGTCGACCAAAATGCAGTCCCTAATATTTCGATTCCAGACGAGCTCCGGTTTTCAGTATAACGGCGGGAGAGCTACTGAACGCTCGTTTGTCGCCCGCTCCCGAAAACATTCCGCGAAAATCTACTCATACGTAAAAATATAGTAGCGATGTATACAGTAATATAGTAACAGACATTGCATGAAGAAAAGTTTAAGTGTCAGTAATGTAACTATGAATGCTGCACGGCTTCGATGAATGCATAACTGCTCGTTGCATCGGTGAGTGCTGAATGACATATGTACCTACCAGCTAACCTTTTTTTCGAATAGAACTGATTTCAATTATATCACGTACTTTAATCAGTATTTTAATCAGTATTTTAATCACACGAATGATGTGGCGAAAATTTTAATGGAATCAAATTTAATTAAGGAATTTCCTCTGTGCCGTAACTTTGGAAATCACTTAAAATCTTCCCAACTCACTGATTGAAATAAGATCGGTGTGTAATAGCTTTCATTAGAAGAGGTTTGTTTTGGTTCGATTTTATGGAATTGAGTATGATATTAATACTTGTCCGAAAACCTGAAATAATAATAAAAGTTAGCCCTTGACGTCATTACCTTTAGTAATCCAGAATTATAGAAGTCTATTACAAACAATTAAGAAAGAATAACAATAAAGTGGTGAGTCTGCAACGGAGAACTTTCTCGCCTTGAATGAAGCGTATAAGATTTACATTTACGTAGCTTCTAGTAGTTCATAGCCCGATTGTCCTCCCTTGAATGGGCTCGAGAGACATTCATTATCCCACCAACTTCGATAGTATATTTGATCCAAGACTACCAAGCTATCTACTATATTATTCTTAGTGGAAGGATATTACTAATCACCTACCAAAATAAACGAAGTAAGCTTTGCTATGGTAGGTACATAGCCGTTACATAACAATGTTGATATGTCAGTTTAGTTATGATTCATTTGCAAAACAAATATTGAGGGTTATTTTAGCTACATATTATTTATAGCATACCTTGAACCTTCGAAGTTCGAACATCTAAAGTGGTTTTGATAAATATTACAACAAAAAAAAACGAAAATTGGTGTGATTTTGCAAGTAATTACTAGACCCGTTACCCTAATAACCCTTTTTTAAATATAGGTCAGTTTTAATGCTGTATATTGAAGTATGCGAAATGTAGGGGATAATTTACCTCTGTATCCCCTTTGGGGATTTCCGGACATGATCGAATGTGTGTGTGTGTACGAGAACAACACGCACTCACAATTAATTCAGCATAAAATGCTCATCATCATCGTCCACACAAAGACGTCAGTCCTGATTGCATCCGAAGCCACGGTGCCCTCGGAGCTCATCGGCCCTCGGTTCGCCTTCCAGCTCTTCCTCCTCCACTTCGCACGAAATTGAGCCGTTGATATGAATGAGACCGTTTGTACGCTTGTCACCCTCAATGACGTTAGCACAAAATGCTCTTCTGACGAAGTAAGCACATGATATTTGCATCCGCATTACTCGTTATTTACGTATAAATCTTGTGAGTTATAGTTACCTAATTCACATTTTATTTATACTAAGGCAATATCTTGTACCGAAACATTTTATTATTTTATTTATTAAACGTATCGAGTGTGTAGGCGTAACATTCCCCATATCTAATAATCTTATGTAAATACGCACCTTCAAGTAAATATAGAATTTTTGGGGATATTTACCCCGGCCTTATTGCTGCCGGATACAAAAAAAAAACAGGGGAAAATGATCGCAATCATAACAGTATCGCTCTTTTGTGAGAAGAGCTTTCCTATAGGTACTTAGCTGTCGTAATATCATGGAGGCTTTTCACGATAGATGACTTGGATTGCGAAGTATTGAGTCATTCAAAGCACTGTGAGTACTGTAATGTATGGATGGATGCGATTTGTACCAACAATGGTTTCACGTCTAAACAAATATGCCCAAGAACGTGTGATTCGAGTCGTGGTCCTGTGATCTGGGATACCGGGTTCAAGCGTGATTAACACAATTATATTACATATTGCAATCATGGTATAGTTACATCGCAGACATTTGGTTGATTCAACAAGCTAAACACACCCACAGTTCGACCGTGCGTTGTAGTTAAGCCAATTGGTTCATTTATTATAAATCGAATTATTAAGGGTTATATGCAAAAGTTATCCTAAATAGATATTTGTAATTCAAAGACCCCAGAATGGTTGAACCGATCTGGGTGAAATTTGATACATATATGTAATTTAGTCTGGATTAGGTTTTTGTGCGTCTCAGGTACGTGATCACCGTTGCCTGGTTGCCTGGAAGAAATCGCTGTTAGCCATAAGGCCGCCCATTGTGCATTGTACATTTATAGAAAATTGTTTGTCTAATACTTTCACAATAAAGAATATTTTGTCTTTTATCTTTATCTTTATCAGTAATTCACATAGTTTCTAGAACCAATTAAAAAGGCTTCATTTTTCATCTGACTAATATTGAGGAAGTTCGTAAGTCATTTCGATATTAACTTCTATTATAGCACATAATTCTCGCCGTTAAACGCTAGATACTAACATATTATAATTTTAATAAGCATTTCAGTAGGTAGGTAGTTTCAAAGTTCAGTAAGGTAATTACAAAATGTGAAAACGTTTTATATTGTCGTACCATCGTAAATTTTACTTAGAAACATGTTCAGAGGCAATTTAATTTCATAACATTTTTAGACGTTTTTCGTAGCATATCAGTGACGTCATCGTCATACCGTCGTCGTCGTTCAGACTGTGACATGAACAGCAATGAAACTTTTCACTCCCGGTTATTCACTAACATTTGAATTTCGAATTTTAAAGCGTCAGGTAGTCGCTTGTCAAATGTTCTAAATCATAAATTGAAAGTTCGTCGTCCCATAATGGAATGAGCGTGAAAAGACTTTAGAGAGTGTTGACTTTGAACACTTTAAAAGCTCTTTTCAACGCAAAATGGTGAATGTTTCAAAATGTTTTTCAGAGGAAAACACCTAATCAAAGCAACGAATGATGTTAGTACAATGGTTGGGAATTTTTGCCAAAAAATATTGAGTCGTTATTCCACAAAGAAGTCCAGTATAAAAATAAGTAAAAGGTAAAAAAAGGTAAGTAGTGTTTAAAAACTAAGAGCCTATTCCATAAGTAGGAGTAGTTAGTAGGAGAGTTGTTTTAACCACTTGTGACTCTTCTTCGGTAGGTACAGCCTGATAGAGTCAGACTTTACCCAGCACTTGGCAGACTTTGTACCTTTTTCTACAATTCTAATGAAAAATATCATCCTCACACATACTCAATAAATATTGATCTTAAGTAGCAGTAGTAGACAGCCTCTGTGGCGTAGCGGTAGTGATCGCGGTCGCTACACAGTAGGCGCGGGTTCGATCCCCGCTCATTGATAGTATTTGTATGCATGAAAATGAGTATTTGCATTGGTCGTGTCTCGGAGAGCATGCTAAGCCGTCGGTCCTTCCTGGTTGCCATACAAACGTGTATGGCAGTCGTTATAGGGGGATTGGGTCAAATGGCCCACATGGAAGGGCTGATCACCCGGCCGGTCAAACGGCGTCCCCACATAATTTTATTTATTTCTATCCACGTAGACAGCATTTACTTTTTTACGTTAAATAAGTTTATTTACGCACAATGAGAAACTATGTTTTAAAACACCACCTTTTATTTTTAAGCTATAAGGTACCTACCTACTTACATTGTAGCAGATGGAAACATGTTGTCTCTGCCTACCCCACTGCGAAAGAGGCGTGAATGTATGTATGTAGATACCAGACCGGTACAACGCCCGAGCCATAAACATGGTCGGATCGATTGCCTCTTATATTTTGTAATTTATGCCTTGCTTATAAATAGCGATAAAATCGCCCATCTATCACTTTGGCCCCTAATCGCTATCGTAGTACAGCGTTACCGGAGTGTGAGCACCTATGTTCATAATCAGCCCTCCAGACCCCTCGCGTACCCACCTACCTGTTATATCATTTTTAGATTAGTTTGAATATGAATCTACCCCTTTATCGATCCTTGCTAATATTATAAATGCGAAAGTAACTCTGTCTGTCTGTTACGCTTTCAAACCTAAACCACTAAACCGATTTTGTTTAGGGCTAGATTACACCTTGAGAAAGAACATAATATGCTATGTTTGATAGATAACCGACATCGACGCGGGGGCAGCTGCGGGCAAAAGCTAGCATATAAATTAGTTACGATAACCTAAGCAAAAGCAAACCTCATTAGCTTAATTTGTAAGGAGTCCACCTTATAATGAACAGGGCCCGAGTTCGAATCGGGGCCATAACACAAGTAATTTAGTTTAGCTTTAAAACCTGTAGCAGATAGATAAAATAATATTTTCAGGTATGTTTGTTATTATGTAAACCATTATAAATCCAAAACGTCGTGCGGTGTTAGTAGGATCCAGTTCAACTAATTCAGTAGACGGATTTGCTCAAGAAAAAAGGTACATATGTTATGACGTTATGTATAGTAGGTACTATTATCTATTCTGTGGTTATGTTTACAGATTATAGATATAAAACATTTGCCAGGAAAACGTTCCCAATTTCAGATTCCAAAAAGTTTTTATATGATCGCACAAACAAAACTCAGACAAACGATTTTATAAGTTTAGAAAGTACTCACCTACCTATAACATACAACAGTTTAGCAGTGAACTCAATTATTCACGACATCGATATTGTTTGTGACTTTATCTGGCCACCTTCCTCCATAAAATATTTAAAAGTAGGTACGCACTAAAGTATGTAAGTAATCATGGTTGTAAAAAGTCCAAAGTCCCTCATAGCTGAAAGAAATTGATCATTACTTTTATCTCATTATTAAATTGACTAAAAAAATTATTAACTTCAAAAATAAAGTTGATTTTACTCAAAACTTTCAATAACATTTTGTGTTGTCCAACTGTAAAACACGTCGGGGTCGGCAATATTGGTGGCCAACTTTCGGTTCTTTCAACGTGACATAGCACACCAGATTCACCGGTTACAAAAGCTGCTAATATGACGAAACTCTGAACGATTTTGTGTGGTTTACACGCATCTGCGTACGCCAGGAAAGATTATAAATATATCATTCGGTATAGCAAACTACCAATACTTAGCACTAGTATAAATTAAATACGGCTCCGTTATTCCTTCAATTGTGTTTAGATTGACCCGAATACTAACTCAAATATTGAATTTTAAACAGTTTATAGCCAAATCACAATAAGATTTTTTTTATTGTGACTGTTCTAAGTACACTTTGATTTCTGCCCAAATTTCATGATTCTACTCAACGGGAAGTGCCCATTCTTAAATCAAACTTGTCACTCAATGCAATCCAAGTATACCGTTTATGTACTTAGCACAAATACGAGCCTAAATTCAGTTTCGTATGGAACCTTCAGTGCGCGGGCCCTACTCTCACTTGACCTGTTTATAATAGATAATTGCATGAGTTTTACCTTTGTCTCAGACATTTTTATGATAAAACTTACCGATTGGCTGAAAATCGCTAAAAAGCCCATGTAGTGAGGTTTGACTTTCCTTTTGACTTTCCTTTCTTTTTGATTGAATAAAAATCCAGGCAACAGGAAAATTCGTTTATGATGGAGTTTTGGAAATTTCTACCAACTGGTGCGAATTATTGTAACCTCGAATGTTTATCTTGACCGGGGTATAGTACTTAATATTTCCATGTTCAACTGAAATAAGCAAAAATTCGAATGCGAATTCCAACGCGGCTCCAACGAGCAGACAGTTCGCAATATTGTTCTGCGTTTATACCTAGAACATACGTACAACCAAGGAATTCACTGTAGCACGTGCAAAGTGAAATTGGTTAAGTATCTTTTTTCATAATAGTAAGCAGCTATTCAAAATATTTTTAAAGAAAACAGCAGGTCTAAAAAGGCCACTTTATTGGAATCTATTGAAATTTACTAGAAATTTAAAAATTACTCGTTATTAGCAGAATCGCTCAATGTGGCGTTTTTAGCCCCACAGATCTGGAAAATTCCACCTCAAACATTTATATCTCGAGATGAAGGCATCTTCATCATCTGCACACCACTAACGCTGAATCTGGGACCAACACAAGTTGCAGCCAGTTGCATTCGACGTACAGTTTGGAACCCAGCGTCCGCTCTCTTCCTCTTGCTCTTGGCTTATAATAAATAAAACGGTACATAAATACTTGCTTATACCTGTAAACCCCTTACTTATCATACATCAAGGCAGCTGTGCACCAATATGGAAAATGAATATACTTACCACATTCAAACATAAGTAAAGTACCTACAAAAACATTAATTCCAATAAAAATAACGCAAGAACAAATGAGATGGTTGACGAAAATGATTGAAGTGAGTGGAAAGAGGGTGCTTGGATTGAACAAAAGGCTGAAATAAAGACCTGTCAATCAAGATCAACAATAAGCCAAGCAATCTTTTTCTATTATGTATTATGATTGAATCACAACAACATAGTCGAACAACTCTTATAAGTGTAAATTAATACTTATTTTGTTTATATCATTAACTGTTATTTGTATTACAACTGTATATTGTTAACTGTCATGAATAAGGAGCCCTGTCAAAAGCTACGAGGCACAACCCGCGCAATCCAACCTCACCTGCATCCAAGTACGTCTGATAACAAGGATTCCTGTCGGAGTTGGGTGATCCAGCGATAATTGCTCCCATGAAAAGCAAAATGAACTAAAGTATATAAAGTATAGGAGTAAAAATAGGAGAGTGAACCCCAGTCTCCAAAGTGCAAGCTTCGGATGCAGTTGGGATAGCTGGGTTATAGAAGGAGCTGATGTCCGCAGTTCCACACGCGAGTTATTTTGATCCCGTTCTCGCAATCCATAGGATTACCTTAATTTTCACTTTATATGTTACGCTATTAATAAATAAAAGATAAAAAAAAACCTAGTGGTAGCCTAGTTGTATGGGTAATGGACTGCTGAGACGAGGTCTCGGGTTCGATCCCAGGTTTACCATGGCACACACCAATGACTTCTCGATGCTTTTCGAAGTTATGTGTGTATTTATCGCAGGTTTATAAGTGCCCGGTTAATGGCAATAGGCTCGCCACACATTACATTGGGACCTAAACATAAACTGGCGAAATGTGGGTGCTAGCACCTCTGCCTACCCCTTCGGGGAATACAGGCGCGAGTTTATATTATGTATGTTATGTTATATTAATACATCTACTCTGAATTTAATGAGCCTTGAGTAATAGACTCTTCCTTTACAACTTGAGTTCGGGGCGCTTTTAAATTAAAGCCGTGAAGAAATACTGCATTGTCATGATGCATGCACAGTTGCACTCTGCTTGTTCAGGCACGTTTAGTGATGCAACGTGAGTTGCATTAGTTTGGAAGAATAGTAAGTACCTATTGCAAGCAGTGACCCTTTTGAAATTCGTTCAGTAGTTTTTGCGTTGAAACAGACAAGAATTGCAGAAAATATTTTTAAGTTCAGTCCTCCAGTACAGAAACCGGTTTTTTGAAAGCGGTTTTTATTTTTATAACAATAACTAAGTATCCCGCTAGATAATATCCAAAATTTTACTTTAGCATTTTTTTTTAAATTTTATTCCATAAATATTTTATTATGGAAATTTAGTTATTATGGAAAATGTTGAATATTTAGCAAACCTCTGAGAATGGTAAACTGATGCTAAAAATACTTACCTGAAAATTTTGTTAAAGTAGGTACATAAAAAAGAATAAAAGATATATAAAGCTTTTCGCTCATGTTATCTTTTTCTGTGGTTATTTATTATTTACTGAATCTAAATATTCAACGTTGAAGCTAATGGATTATTTTTTGACTGCTATAAGTAGTCGAGGATGAATAAACTAAAAGCATTAACTACTTAGTAGGTCAGCGCCGCTTCAAACAGAAAGTATGTTTATTTCAATCAGCTACATTTCCTATCACATCTGAGTTATATCTTTCAAAACTTCCTCATTTACGTCCCACGCCTTCTATAAAAAGAAAATCTGCCGTTGTACAAACACCATCAATTTTTAGTTAGAATCTTTTGTAGCTACAAACATTTCCTCGGATTAAAAGAGAGCATAGTTGAAAGAAATAGGTAAATACCAAGTGTGCGGAGTCGCAATCTCCGAATACGTTCGCAACTCATAACTCGGGCCGTTACTGAAAAGTATTTGGATTATTAACATTTATAGCCTAGAAAAATAGCATCCGCTGCGAATTAAACAGAGAACAGAAAATCCTTATAATTGGTCTGCCTATCTATTGTGCCTACAAGACTGTGTGTACTGCGAAATGCGTATAGGTCTGTTACTACAAAATTATTTCCCTGAATTTGATAGAAATATGTACAGTAAATCTTAGCTTAGTAAACAGAAACACAAAAATAAGGAAGCGCCCATTCGACAGAAATGTCTAACATGTTTACGTTATTAATTAAGAGCTTCAAGCATGAATTATGTGGGTACGTTTGTAAACACCAGATGCTTTTAATATATAGATACTAAGGAAAAAATGTACCGTCTACTACTGACTGAGGCTACAATTATTTATATAGTAAATAAAGAACTGGAAGCCGTTGAATGTGGTAATGCCGATAGCATTTTCTATCTACTGTTTAGCCATGTACACCCTCAATCAGCTAAACGTAAATGATAATAAAATCGACCAGCAGGAAATACATTTTGCCAAACATCTTATCACGGATTCAGTATACAGCAATAATAAATGAAATCCAATTGACGGTTCTGTTTCAATATTTGCAGTTACAATAAAATTGATTGACGCTCATCAAGTCGAAGGTAAACTTGGGTAAGGGACGTAAACATGATCGCAAACCGTTACTGTTTGGAAATTTGTTCCCAAGTCACAGTAAACATTTACTGAGCCAGAGTGTCGGTTTGGATAAGGGGATAAATGTATATTTAGTGGTGTGGATACTTATCACATAATCTCACCAATGAGTAATTTACTAACTTGCTTCAACTTTATAATACGTTTAAACATAAGAAAATGATAAAAATTTTAACTTTGCAATACAGTAAGACTGTAAAACTTTGGCTCATAGGTTTAATAGCAGCCAAAATACGACCGCTTCTTCAATAGTATTCGTTTGTGTACTGGGTGTGTATATCTACTACTAGACAAGCAATGTAATTTTTTTTTCGATGTGTATTTTTTTAAATTTGGCCATACGTATGTGGAACGGGAAGCAGAAAAGTAGTGGTCTTACACCGATACCAAACTGTTTGTTCCGTATAGTCAGTCTACATGGGACTCATTAACATTATGTACGGTTACACTTTCAGGCTTTAATACAAATTAAGAATATTTAAGACCTTATTGAATGGGTTCAAAACAAATTAAATATGCACAGAATGCGCTACTTTTTATTGCGGATTGTGACCTACCTGCCTCTTCTATAAATTACAAACAAGCGAGGGTGAAAAATAATCGTTTCATTTTAATTCTCACGTTCATTGCCCATATATTACCTTCAACATTTAAATGCTACAGTTTAAATGTAATGAGAATTTGCAGATGCAATTGTAAGTTGCCGTCTGATAAGATGCAATTAAACGTTTAAAGAATAACAGGGGTGTATTGATCTTTCGGGGCCAAGTCAACGTTACCTGCAAGCCGCTGATAACAGCACCATGCTGATTGATGGAAGACTCTCGGACGTAAGATTTTGTCTCGGGATGTCCCAACTAACACACAGGAGTTGGCTCAAATGAGGATTAAAACAAACGTGACGTTTGCAAAGCAGTTCCAATTTACACATTCCTGTGTACAGTACTCGTACGTTCCATAATTTATCATGAAAATAAATACCCATGACATATGTAATAATAATTACAATAATCTAGTACTTATTATGTATAATAATGACACTTATATAGAAAGAAAGAAAGAAAATATTTATCTATTCAGACATAAAAAATATTCGAATACCTACATAGGGAAAAAGAATCTACTCGGGTGGGACTCCAGCCCGCGATCTTTCCTTTACAGGGGGAATGCCTTGACCAACTCGGCTACCGAGACACGCCCGATGTGATTCAAATTTCCCTTCTTTTCCGTCTTTAAGGCGATAGTTAAGTTGATTTGTATAGTTAGCATATTAATGCTGTAAAATTCATTCAAATAAAAAAAAAATATATATAGAGATACAGAAAATAAAGAATAAAATACACACAACAAAATGTAATGTTCTGCTGATATAAATAGCGTACTTAAATTTGGAAATATGTATCTTCCTAAAAACTTAAATGCAAATAAGTCATATCTATTGCTTCAAATACATCCGAAAAGAGCGTCTCGTCGTCAGATCAGAGCTATTAGATATTCTGTGGTCGGCGACCACCGGTTCGTTTGCTGCTATATTGTTCTAATGAATACCTGCGGCACAATATAACGGGATTCAAACCAATCAAACCCCTGAGCTCTGAATATTTAGTAACCCTTTTAAAGTAGTTGATACTCTAGTACACCGAACGCAGAACGAACTTCCAGAATATATTATTTACTTAGTACTCTGGTCATATTTTGAATTGAGTTAGAATATTAGTAGAACGCTAATAGACTTAAGATGTAGGAAACTTAAGATACTATGACCTGCAGGCACAAGCTGTAAGACCGTTTCGAACGATGGAACGAACTCGACCACTGAATCCGCGGGTGGAATTTCAACTTCACAAGCTCTAAATTTTGTGACGTCATGTTGTCTTGGCTGACATGTGCTCTGTCGACAGTGATGTATGTTTATGTGCTCAGCCTGCAATTGTCACCACCGCAGCACTATATGTGTATTCTGGTACCACAGGTAGGCATATATATAGGTATATGTGTGATGCCCATCATTACATTTCACAACATAGTATAAAGCAATATCACTTTCCGCGTCTATCCGTCCGTTATATCTTCAAAACTATGCTACAGATTTTGATGCGGTTTCTTTTAATACATAAAAAAGTTCAAGAAGAAGGTTTATATAATATAATACATACTTAATATAGTAAAGGGTGCAGCGGGATCGGACGCCCTGCGGGTGGAAAAAAATTGGCGGTACGAACTTCGCTGGGTCAGCTAGTCTTATTAATAGTAGAAACCTAGGCCAGTTAGTTATGATCGATGACTGTGTACCTACTATACTGACTATACAACAACGAGTAAGTAAGTTAATAACGTAACACCCAGTTATACCATAAAAATACGTTGGACAGGACATATGCCAGGACATATATGACAGGACATATGATGAGGACACGATGGTATTTCCTTCCAATAGAGCAGACCGACTGGGGAAGTATCTACCTCTGCTCCACAAAATATCGCGGCTATAATAACCTCGTGTTGTATTCCTGACGGAGAGTACTTACGGTAGCCCGAACTCTTTTTTTTTTCGAAATCCCTTCGGATATCTCCCCTGCCGGAGCCGGAAGGGGAGGTTATGTCGGACTCAAACTGACTAAAACCGCACGCCGCCTGTGGGTCGTGGTGCTAGGCCGGAGGTTGTCTTCGATATATCTCTCGCGCCCCGGCTGACCTAGGGCCATCCCTTACGGTCTGGCCCTCCTCGGGAGTAGTCCGAACTCACTCGAGAAATTTTGTGCTGTCAGTGGGAAGCTTTATCGTCTACATTGACGGCATAGAAACTCTCTGTACTTACTGGATCGACAGCACGAGGGTGACACCCCTGGTGTTGCACACGTCCGTACGTAACGGTAACCACTTTCCATTAGGTGAGCCGTGTGCTTGTCTGCCACCTAAGTGGTGAAAATAACGTTTTTTTTTTGTTCCAGGCTGAAATTTCACTATGACGAGAACAACTTCGCCGCCCTTGCGGTTGCTGGAACGCTTCGCAAACAGTACTCCTGCTCCAAGCACCTCGACTACAGCCTCTGTCGGCGCTCCTGCACCCAAACCCAATACCAACAACAAGAGACCGACGCCTATCATCATCTATCCTACAGGTGAGAAAAGAATGTACGAAGTTGAAGCTGGTCCTGACCAAACAACCATTTACTCTTTTCCGCACGAATGTACGGAGAGGGATAGACCTATACACCGTAATATGAACCCCTAGTTAACCTATATCTACACCCAATTGGCGCAAATTGTGGTCGCGTATATTGTCATGGCAAGCCCAATGTGACATAACTACACATAATAAGAGGTTGTGCGCTTGAAACCAGCGGGTTTTCATGAAAAGTATATTGACAGTAGAAACTGTATTTTTTGCACATTTTTTTTACATTTCTAACTGTCTATTAAAAAGTTCCTTTTTTGTATGTAATATCATTGGTTCGAAGTAAAATATAGTTTAGTATAATAGCAAACAACTCCGAGCTCGTAAACCGTTCCGAAAGAGAAGATCGAACCGTTGAACATCAGAATACCTAATGATATTGAAAAAGTCAGTCTTCATATTCAAAAAACACGATATCTTCAAGATTTTTCTGGTCCGTAAACGGGAAAATGTTATGGTAATGTTTATAACATGCTTACTGTAAGTGTTTTGCTACTGGTGTAGGTATTAACAATGGACCCATCCCATTGAACGGATCCAATGGTTCGTTACGTAATAATGAAAATGGAATTGTTTCAATCCCATGGGTCACTGAATCCATAATAAAATCACGTTACATGATAATATCTGAAAATAAAATTCCATGTTTGATACAGGAATACTACGATTTAACACAAGCAATTTACTCAAGTATTATTCAAATAGTATAGTCAAGCAGACAAGGCTCAGTAAATGTACTGTGCTTGACAACAGAAGTACCACTACCCGTAGATTTTGTATCTGGAGTAGGTCACTAACATCCCAGGGGTGGATTCAGAGGGCGGGTCACTGGAGCAAAAATATGTTCACATAATTTATTAGCCCTAGGTAATTTAGGCCCGGAGGTTGGCTCATAGCATCTCTCTGCTGAATTGGCCGTTATAACAAGGACCAGATTTCGAACACATTCAAATCACTAATTTATATTTCATTATTTTTAGTAATAATAAAAAATAAAGTTAATTATTTAGTGCTTATTACATACTCAGGAAAATTGCGCTAGTATATAGTTATTATATAGCTTCTTTCGTTAAATGCAAGTTTTAATGTCTGTCGGTCTGTCCTGGTAGTAACTAAAGCGATGAATGATAAATGAAAATACAATCATTTATAAACATTCCCCTTCGATTACCCCGCCACTTTGTTTAATGACATTTTGGAACAATTAGTATGCTAAGTTTCCAATAAATTTCAATCGAAAATGTTCTGTGACTGTCTGTATATAATCTCGCAAATCCGGTTTCTCTATCAATGTCTACCCATAGGTGACGTTCAGGCTTCCTACCCCTATTTTTATGCAAAGGATCGAACCGTTTGTGAATTGCCTCGTTATTTACCCACGTTTCAGTCTACTTGAAATGTCTCAGAGACTTCCGTTTTGCTGTATGCTAATGTGATATATACGATGTACCTAGGGTGGCAATGTCTGTCTGTCTGTCTTTCTATCTGTCTGTCTGTATGTTACGCTTTCACGCTTTCACGCCTAAACCACTGAACCGATTTTGATGAAATTTGGTATAGGGGTAGATTAGACCATGAGAAAGGACATAGGCTATGTTTGGTCGCGATAACCGACAACCACGCGGGTGGAGCCGCGGGCAAAAGCTAGTTAGTACATAATTTGCATTTTTGACAGCCTCTGTGGCGTGGCGGTAGTGAACGCGACTGCTACGCAGGAGGCGCGGGTTCGATTCCCGCTCAGTGCAAATATTTGTATGCACGAATATGGCTATTTGCATTGGTCTGGGTGTTTCTATGTATAATATGTATGTATTTACCAAAAAAAAGTATCTAAGTATGTTTATCCGCATTCTAGATTCCATAACACAAGCTATAAAAGCTTACCATAGGTCTAGATAGCGTTGTGTAGAATGTTGTGCAATATTTATTTTATTTTTTATTTTATTTATTTAATATTTAATAAATATGTGTACAGTCAGCGTCATAAATATCTTGACTACAAAATCTCAAAATGATCTAATACCAATGTATTCTGAGCAAAAAAAAACTATTTAAATTGTATTTACTGTCCGAAATAAAGGTGTGTACCAAACATCAGAACCACCAGTCAACAGGGAGGGGAGAAAACCAAGTAATTCAGATCATTTTTAGCACTTTGTTCATCAAATTGTGCCATTTTGTTATTCTGCTTAAATCCAGACGTTGAATTTTAAATGTGTATAA
Source organism: Eilema sororculum (assembly GCA_914829495.1). Classification (NCBI taxonomy): domain Eukaryota; kingdom Metazoa; phylum Arthropoda; class Insecta; order Lepidoptera; family Erebidae; genus Eilema; species Eilema sororculum. The sequence goes on along the minus strand of OU618534.1, from coordinate 18,139,769 downwards.
AATAAGAGATCCGGTTCTCAGCATTCCATGGATTCACTGTGACGGCGCCTGGGACTTGCGACCCAGGTGTAGGTTTAGGGTGGCTACCTTGTGATGCATCAGCGCTCACCTCCACCGTCAGTCGTGTTCCCCCCTCTACCTATCCAAATTTGGTAAGATCCTATCAACGCCGTTTTAGATATTCGTTTGAGTAAAGAGCTTACTGAAGCTCTTGGCAATCCGAGGTCTTTAAATAAGTTATACAGGGATTTAGCTGGAATTCCCCTTGCTCCTACTTCTACGGCGTAGAGTTTAACCACATAGCCATTTTTGGTTAATTCGTTGGTCAAGTCAAAGTATTTGTTTATTTTTATAGCGTGGTCTTTAGGTATGTTAGTTTCCTACGGCAATGTGTGATACATCAACAGGTTGGTCGTAAACAGTATTGATTTAATTCAGATACCAATGCCAATACGACTGGGAATGCTGTAATAAATGTTTACATTTTTAGTATCTCAATGCAATTTATTGTCTTTAAATCATGCTTTCAAAGAGATTTAGAAGTAGTTACAAGTGTATGGCATCAATTTTTTTAGGAAGAAGCACCTACCTACTTTTACAGCATGTTCTTATTATAGCTACTTCCTAGAACTAAGCCCACGTAATTGTTCCATATCCCAGCAATTCCAGTAAATTTGAGCAATTCTAAATTTACACAAATATCGGTACTGGAACGTATGTGGCTACCACAATGGCCTGGTATGGTATACCGAATGAATTAAAATGAAAGATTCAAAAGAGTCAAACTTCACTTTAAGATACAACACTTCTTCTAGAGTACTTATAGGTACTGTCAGTTTCATTTCCTTATATACGCCATCTCCATAGAAGAGATAAAAGAATACCCCCTGGACCATACCTTCTGAAAGGCAACCAAAACGTCGCGTCGGGTTAAGCGTTTCAGTGGTTAAGGAGTTGTCCTACTATCCAGAAGTCCTAAGTTCTACTCCTAGCCATTGCACTGCTGACTTGAACCCGTTAGGAGGAAGAGTAGTAATTTCGGTTACAAATATTTAATGAAAATTGTAATAAATCCGGTAAAAATATATGAATTAATTTTTTATAGCATTTACTATGCTAACTTTTTAAATTCGAAATACATCGGGAAAAAGAAGCGCACAAGTGGGACTTGAACCCTTTCCCTTACAGGGGGAATGCTCTTCCAACATAAATATTTAAAAGGAAAAAGAGTTATTTTTCCCGATGCATTACGAATTTAAAAAGTTAGCTAAATGCTATAAAAATATCATTCAAATATTTGGGGAGTCATCAAAAATCAATGTTGGAAGAGCATTGCCCCTGTAAGGCAAAGGTCGTGGGTAAAACTATTTTTACCGGTCAAGTCCCACTTGACCGGTAAAAATAGTTTTATTTTAATATGTAGGTAATTCGCACGCAACCTTCCAACGGTAATCAATTATCATAAAACTTTAATTACTATGTATGAAATAGGTACACTAGAAATACTCTCCCTTATGAATTTATCTTATCATGTTTTCACTTTAGTAATAAACATCTTTAAAACTTTATTACGAGACAACTTTTAGGTTTTCGATTTACTTCAGTTGTAATTGAATTTGTTGCAGACATTTGAAATTTAATGTAGGTCTGTAAAATTAGGTACACGGTGACCGCCGAATAAATTTTCCAGGCATACCGAAAAATCTGATAAGGGGATTGATAAATCTTAATTTTAACCAAAAACGGATAAAGATCAGCTGTATAAACAAAGTGGACTTTTATAATTGGTAATTTCAACTTGAAACTTATCTCAAGGTCAAGATCAGGCCACCGTGCACAAAGCACCGAGTATCGAGTACCTAGGTATTATAAGCCCCGATCGCTCCTGGGGCCGCTCCTGTGGAACATCGGATACGACTGGGTGCTTCGCGGTGAGCTCGCGTTCGGTGCCACCGTCACGTGCTACGCGGACGACACGCTGAGTGACGGTGAGTGGCGCTACACACCGCGAGGCGACCCAGAGGGCCTCAACCGCTGTTGCTCAAGTCGTGGATCGGATCCGGCAGCTGGGTGTCGAGGTGGCTCTGCACAAATCCGAGGCCTTGTTCTTTCATGACCCTCGGCGCAGGCCACCCCCGGGATCCAGCCTGACAGTAGGAGGTACTCCCATCGACATCAAGCCCCGGTTGAAATACCTGGGGCTCGTACTCGACGGTCGGTGGGACTTCGGAGAGCACTTCCGAAGTCTGCGCTCCAAACTGTTGGTGACAGCTAACGCTCTGGTGCGGCTGCTGCCCAACTTGAGGGGCCGGGAGGACTCCTGCAGGAGACTACGCGGGTGTCGTGCGGTCCATGGCCCCATACGGGTGTTCCGTGTGGGCGGACACCCTGGAGACCAGATTCATGCCCCTGTTGCGTGCGCCGCAGCAGAGGACGGCCTCCACGACAATTAGGGGATACCGCACGATATCCTTTGAAGCGGCGAGTCTCCTAGCCGGATCGCCACCGTGGATCCTGGAAGCGAGATCCCTTGCGGCACTGTATCGGTTCCGTAAGGAGGCGCGGGAGCGGGGATACGATCCCAAGCCCGAAGACATTCGGGCCGAGAGATCCCGGCTCCACAGGATCATGGTGGCGGAGTGGGAGCGACGACTTGAGCAACCACGCGCAGGGCATGCCGTCATAGAGGCGGTAAGGCCATCATGGGGGAATGGCTAGAGAGGCCACATGGCAGCCTCTCGTAGCGACTGACGCAGATTATAACCGGGCACGGGTGCTTTGGGCGGTATCTGCGTCGGATCGAAAAGGAGCCAACGTCCGAGTGCCATCATTGCAACGCGAGCGAGGACACAGAGCTGCACACGCTCACCGAGTGTCCGGCATGGGCCGGACCGAGGCGGGAGCTAGTGGCGGCCCTGGGAGTGAGAGTTCTTAACCTCGCCTCCCTGCTCACAGCAATGGTCCGCTGTGCGGACATGTGGGCGGCCGGCGTCTCCTTCAGCGAGCAGGTAATGGTCGTGAAGGAGACGGTGGAACGGGAGAGGCAGCGCGAGCGAGCGAGACTCGCGAACCGTACTGTCCGCGCGCGCAGGCAACTCAGGCGTCGGAGGGCACTGACTGACCTCCGTCCCCCATGAGCGCGGGCCTGGGGGTGACGGGTGAAGCCGCCTGTCGCCCCAGCAGAAGCAGGCCACGGCGACGGCGCGCTGAGAAGCGCGCCTCCCCATTCCGGGGGCGAATCGGGTACACCGTTGTCCCCCCTCCCGAGGAGGGCTAGACCGTAAGGGATGGCCCTGGGTCATCCGGGGTGCGAGGGATATGTCGATGACAACCTCACCTCCGGCCTAGCACCACGACCCACAGTCAGCGTGCGGTTTTAGTCGGTTCGAGTCCTACATAACCTCCCCTTCCGGCTCCGGCAGGGTGGTATCCGAGGGGATTCCCGCACGAAAAAAAAAAGGTATTATAAGCCCTAGTGAAAATAAAAAATATTATTAAAAAAAAATACCGATTTGATATCGGTCAACTACATCATCATTCTCTGAGCCTTTTCTCAACTCAATTGGGGTTGGCTTAGGTTCGGCTAATTAAGATACGGCTGAACTTATATTTCCTGACTGCCATCTGACCAATTTGCGATTTTAGTCAACTACATAAAATTAAAATAAACAGCGTTTCTCAATATCCTATTTCAGTTTCATATTTTTTCATTAAAATTCGCCTGAAATTCAATAGGAGTGGCCGTTATGGTTACAGACGTCATTACGCCGACCGAACGTTTCCGGCGAAAGTGCAAAAAAATTAAAAAGTAATTAGGGTAGCAGTAGGAGGCAACACTCGCAAGTTACGCTCGCTCGCGCTGCGCCGTTTTCGACCCATGAAAGATGATTTAATTTTAGATTGGCGTACGATGCGGGTAGATCTATTTTCAGAATGAAGAGGCATATATTATTCAGACCGTAAATTCTTAGATAGGACTAAACCTGGCCAGTGAGGATCTATCCGTGGGAATTTCTGTACACCTTTTAAATCCAAAAATAGAGGTCATTTCCAGGTTTCTACATGCTTTTATCTTTAACTTTGTTTGTATAAAAAAGGAAATACGTCTACAGGATTGATTGTATCATTGCACTTAAAATTTAATGTTTCTATTACAGGCTTAGTGGCTATCCTGCATAAACGGAGTCTGGACAGGGAAAGCTCTAATAAAGGACGTAACTAAAATATCAAACTATTTTCCTGTATTGCTTAGGTCCCTAAGGTCAAGTTCACATAATGAAAAACAACTTCATCTCTCAACTCCATCGAAAAGATCTACTTATACCATTGTGTAAATGTCTTGTCACAAATCAGCTGACAATATATGTATGTATGCATATGTAATTACTATAAAAGTCGACCTAAGGCACAAAACCTAAACACCTAAAATAAATATGTCAAACATTGTGCCCCTCAGCTTGCAGAAATATTACATGAGCATACCGGCTGAGGAGAAATGAGTCTCACTTTACTTGGAATTGTACCTACAAGCCGACGCACAAACAGGGTGTCTTGTTTGATATTGGTCTCATTTATCGTAGACGAGTTGCGCACTTTGTTGCAGGCACGGAATGTCTACGTCATAAGTACCCCACAGTATGGATGGAGAGGGATGGAGTTATATTATTACAACCGTATAAGATAAAGGGTCCAATACAAGTTATATAAAATTTATGTACATTGTATGTACATTATGTATATTGTTCATCGTTGAAATCCTACACTACAAATGTTAATTTCAGCATCCCACAGTCAATGTTAACGTGTTAATTTTCACAGACATTACAACAGAGAACTGTCTCTGTCACCTTGTAATTATTTAATTATATTCACTAATTAAGTTTTACCTAACTGGTTTGGGTTCCAATTTACCAATTATCGATGATCAAAAATACAATTCAGATGTTTTAAACATGTGATTGTGAAAATTGACATGGTTCTCACACAAGTTAGCATAGAACAACAAACGTACCTACACGCACGTTGACAACAATATATATATGTAAAGATATTAGCCTATTTCAGCATTCTCTGTGCCTAGGCCTGTGTGTGAGTGAGTGTGCGATTTCCTTATGTGAATCTACTTGACCGTGACGTAAGGAAGTAGAAGGGTTTAAATGGATATAGCTCACGATACATTTATAAATACTATCTTTAAGCTAAAGGTAACTATTTGCTATCTGTTTTTGTCAGGCGTGTTCCATTGTCATGAGTTTTTATTTTCGTTGTTAGTTTCGTGACTCCCACCAAATAGACCAGCAGATAAAATATTTCCATCGTCAGTGACACGTAGGTTATACTATTTTGTTTACTTTTAACTATTTTGTTTTACAAGTTTGAATATCTATAAGTGTGTATATAAAAGTTGTTTTAATTGGTATTTTAATGGAATCTGAACGTGTGTGTCTTCAGATACTGATAATCGTGTTGAAATGCTCCGATAATTTAACGGAGTTCTTAACCAGATAGAGTCCCCCGACATTGCAACCGTTGAATGAAAATTACTAGGTATAACAAAAGTTAAAAGGTAAACTCCTTTTATTTTCACCTTTTTGGAGGTGCTTTTTGTGACGCGTTTTTTAAATTTTTAAATATGTAAAACGTACCATCTTAGTCTACAGGTCATACTCGATTCTCGCAAGCATTAATACCTAGCTTCGAGGTTAAAAAAAACATCACCACGTCACGTAGAAAAGTAAATATGACGAAGATGCAATATAACAACCGAGTTCTGTTTATTGGTTAACTTTGCTGACGGTGATGCCCATTTAGGGGCATAGTGTGCCTCTTTAGGGCAATTTCCTTCAAATTTATTGCATTTTCTTTCTTAAAGGTTTTCCAAGGATACTTTAAAGGAAAATGATGACGTTACCGAACCATATTTTCAAATACAAGGACATTTTTTTTTTTCAATAAAGTATAAACGTAGCTTTGTGGTTAAGGAGTCGGCCTTACGATCGAGAGGTCCTGGGTTCGAATCCTGGCATTACACTAACTCCTAGCACAAGCAATTTAGCTTACGGGTTAGAGGGAATATTTGTAACTAATTCCGGTTGAAAATGTTCTATAAAAAAAATAAGAAAAACTTAATTATACCCCTGATACTTGAATAATATGAGAAACATTCTATTTTTATATCTCTCAACAAAACTCAAAGATTTTTCTCATTGTTGCAGTAACTCCGGAATCGATTGTGGTGCCGATTGTGTCGTGTATATTTGGATTTCCATTGTTGGCGCTAACCGTGATTTGCTGCCTAAGAAGAAGAGCCAAGTTAGCTAGGTACGTAACATTCGTATAACACTGTACAAGACTGTACTAGGTATGTACGGTCAACGGCAAAAGTATCTGACTGAAAACAGAATGATATTTATAGCAACTTTCGCTAGTTTCAATTTCCAAAAAGTAGGTGATTGAAGAAATGATAAATACGCTGACGATATACGCTGATTATGCTGTCGATTCTATTAAAGGCATTTAGGTACACAAGCGTGGTAGGCGCTGATAAAAGCTGATAGCAGCTGGCTACGGCCGGGAGTAGTAACCATTATGCTTTTATAAACGATTTTGATGTCATCGATAAAGATTAAATTAAAATGTTGCGACCATTTCGAACATTATATGCGGTTTCCGGGCGCATCTAATATTCGAAATGGACGCAATACCACACTACTGCGGGCTGGCTGTAGCTACTATCGGTATGAAGAGACCCTAACGTTACAGATTAATTAATTATTACTGTTCACGTTCACTTTACTTATACACTAGTTCTGCAAATTAAATCATTCTTTTCAGCCTGAATGACATTTACTTTAATAATTAAAGGTTATCTTTAGAAACTAACTTTAGGAACTAATGAGGTTGTATATTTCGACGTGAGCTGTCGGTAGATCAATATTGTTATTTTGTAATCGGGATTTAGATCATAACTGTCAAAATGGTTTCTTAAATGCCACACGCGCCTTTATATGATTTAATCCCCAACAACAAGTGGAGGTCGCTACCAATGTTGACATTCAAGGCTGATGATAAACTTTGATTGGGGATCGTAGCCTCATGATTTTTTTCTCTAGGACAAATCCACTAGCTGTTATTCAGTTCGAACCCAATATACCCACCTCACCATAAGATCCGATTGCACCGAGCATTGGTAGTGCTAGAAGGGGGCTAGAAAGATGCATCAAAATATTACTAAAGTATTATTAACGCCTCATTCAAAAATTGTACATTTGTCGCAGTCGTACCCGATAATCATCATCATTCACATTTAGATGTCAGTCCTGATTACATCCGAGGCCACGTTGTCCTCGGAACTGAGGGTTGCTTCTAGAATCTTGGGCGTACGTGGTAGTGAGACCATTTGCACGCATATTACCCTCCACGACGTCAAGCCTTCTTGAGCCTTACTTATCCTTTCTACCCGAACCCAGTGGGGATGCCATTGCTAGGCATTTGTTACGTAGCTTGGCGGTTGTCGCAAGACGTGGCCGCAACAGCGGAGGTGGCTCTCTTGCATTTAATCTGCGATGTCACGGACATGAAGGCTGCCACTGCAGCATTTTCATATCCGTGACACGCAGCATCTACTTGTGTTGCTACAACGGCGGCCACAACTCACAGCCGTCTAAAAGGACAGGTGTAATGATCGTCTTATAAGCCTGTCCTTTCAGCCTAAATGACATTTAGAATCGCATGTGACGCCAGTCAGTTCCCGCCACTTAGCCCATGCGGCGGCAATAAGTGCCTTGACGTCGTAGTCGATGTCACCAGTCACGTGAAGTACAGATCCCAGGTACTTAACCAGATCCATGCACTCGACCAAGTAAACGCCTATGGGTGTAGATCTGTTGAGTTTAACATCAGGTATTCTGTCTTCGCCACATTTAGCTTCAGCCCGCCGTTCTCATGAGTACCCGATAATGGTTTGTAGTAATGTCAATATTAAAATTAGAATTTCAATATACATTACATTGTAACGAGTAGGTACTTATTTTCACGTCACGTCATCGAGTACGCAATGAAGCTGGCTATTTAAAACCTCAAACAAAAACCGAGTCCCAGACAGGTCTGGTTGGTGAAATATGAGCGCCCCACCTCCTTTGACCTATTAATCGTATGACGACCTGTCAGCACCAGCCCATCAGAAAAAATTGCATCGCATATTGTGACTTTTTGCACCCTTTGACTAATATTTGTGGCTAGACAGTCACAGGTTTGAATTGAGTCTGTATGTGCGTTGCCTCCGTTTATTGTGAATTTAAATTATTTCCTAGCGCTTTAATTACCTGTCTGAAAAAAGAAATTAGGCACTAACAATTCTTAGTCCCGGTAACGTGGGTGACATCATCGAAATGGTCCAGACAGTCGATTATGTGACGTAATATACATGGCAATGTCGTCACAAGCGATGTGATTCTACATTGTAAGGCCACGCTAATACCCTTTATACGACGCGTATAGATAGCAGTTACAAGTAATGTGCGATAATCATGATTGATTCAATGACTTTACGATGTTTCTATAGCTTTAGAAGAAGCAATTTTCCGCACTGTATAATAAATAATACATTTTTATCGCACATACATACAGGAGACGTGTAATATTATTAACTAACGTACTAAGGGAAGAAATATATTAAATACTGTACCGGCCCTTCAATGTAGGTACTAAACGTAGAACCATAACTTAGGATAAATTGCTTTTCGCGTGCAGCCGTCGTCGTTCGGAGACTTTCCGCAAATTCATTCTACCACTTTAAGCACTATGATAAAAACAGCTGAATCATTATCTAAAGCTTTTTTATACATTCGTGTTTACAGAAATCTTAGTTATATAGCCCTATACTTATACCATTAGATGCTGTTAATGTACTTTGAAAGTGTTTACACAACTTACTGGATGAGAAAGAGTGTAACTGCAACGCCTGATTTTAGGGTATCTGGTCACACTATAACTATTACAATTTATATATTGTACACTCGGCAATGCCTAAAAGTATGCAGGCCACCGCCACACTAATAACATGCATGTGTGTGTAAATCTAACGAGTGACTTACACGCTCGTGCCAGCATCGTATACTTTTACCTTTTACAATATAGGGCATCCTGTCTTGTTCGGGCGTTTTCGTCTAAGCTCGGCTAAGCCGAATGGAACTCATCACCCGTGCGCGATTAAGTTAGCTTATTTTACTTCTGTCACATAAGTTCTCGTAGCAAAGTGTCTAAGACGGCGGATATAAATCTGCATCGTATTCGAGTGTCGCGAGATCGAATCCTTGCGCGACGAGCGACGCGACGTGCAGAACTCTTTTTGCCGTTTTTGTAATATATTTTTTTAGTAATAAGTATGGTAATATTACTAAAAAAAAATTATATATATGATTTAATATTATATAATATTATAGATTATATAGTATTACTATCTAATATAAAATAACAAAGAAGGAAAATAAAACAATTTCTTTATACTTATTATAATATGTAATATAAAATTCTGTAATGATTTTGTGTTAATATCAGACCGACACAATATCAGACAAGAATAGTCGTAATGTTTTTCATTTGTATTAGGTAAGTAATTTATTAATTAGTGACATGAATCAACATGTTATCAAGTTAGAAATTATGATCCAGTTATAACCTCTAACCTCAACAACAATAACATCATTCACATAATAATAATAAACTACTTCTATTGGCACTTTTGTATCACCAACTTTTTATTTATAGTTTTATTAAGATTTTTAAAAGCAAAATAAAGTTAGAAATTATGATCTAGTTATAACCTCTAACCTCAACAACAATAACATCATTCACATAATAATAATAAACTACTTCTATTGGCACTTTTGTATCACCAACTTTTTATTTATAGTTTTATTAAGATTTTTAAAAGCAAAATAAAGTTAGAAATTATGATCCAGTTATAACCTCTAACCTCAACAACAATAACATCATTCACATAATAATAATAAACTACTTCTATTGGCACTTTTGTATCACCAACTTTTTGTTTATAGTTTTATTAAGATTTTTAAAAGCAAAATATTCTAAACATCACTTCACAGACTAATAGCCAATAGGTGCACCATCACTGTCTAATACTTGTTGCAATCTTGTTCTCATGTTAGCAACCATACGAACTGTGATCACTTGTGTTATTTAATGTGGGTAGGATCAATATCAATAATGTTAATAGTTTTGACTGACAATTTTACTTTAGTCTCAAAACAAGTTAATAACAACACGCACACATAGAAACGTAATATAATACACTCGTTAGATTTACACACACATACGTGTTACTAGTGTGGCCTGCATACTTATAGGCATTGTCGTGTGTACTTAGCTATCATCCACTCACAATATCATATTCTCTATAAGTATAACCCAACACTTACCCCTCATAACTCTGATTAAATCTATGAATGTTTTGCAAATATCAGATAGGAGGTTGACCTACTGTTCAGTATTTCACTTACATACATACATACATGTAATCACGCTTTTATTCCCGGAGAGGGTTAGGCAGAGGTGAATTAGCAATCACATTTCACCAATAATTGCAGTCGGTCCCATAAAATAGGGCGCAATTTTTTACTCGAGCCATGCATGTGAGGCTGAGTCTGGGCTATATTTTTCTGTCTGATGTTAAACAGCCCTATCCATTAGTAGCCTTGTACGACACCGCATGGGAAGAGATGGGGTGGCTCAAATTCTTCTCTACCGGGGGCCACGCGGCTTCAGTATTTTAGCCATTTATAAAGAGGAAATATCCACCAACAATCAAAACCCGAGTTCAAATAAAGTAGGAAAGTTTTTCTCAATTATTTTCATACAACATTTATTATTCCTTACCACATTTCAATGCTTTTTGCAAACATTTCACCGCTTCCGTAGAAATCGATAACATTTTATCGGAATCCATTATTTTTAAAAGCTAGTTTTAGGCGTCATTTATGAAGTTTATAGCGCCTATCTGGCAGGTATCGTTCACATACAGTGTCTGGTTCATGATTAAACAGTGGTTTTGAACAAAATCCTATAAAACGTTGCATCTAAATTCGGCACCTTCTATCTGCATCATTACCCGCCCGATACGTAGGCAGAGTAATAAAGGGTGATTGTATGCCATTAATCTTACTTCGTAGTGATTACGATGAGTATCCCATATGCTACTCTCTAAGCAACTTATTGCTTGGGGCATATATTTTGGACCTAAACTATGCTCAAAATGTGCTTGTGTATATATTTTGAGGACAGCACGGGGTGTTATGTTAAGTATAGAATATTGTAAAACAATCCGCGTACGCCAGGGTCTGTTATGTTTCGCGATTTAGGTCCAAGATATATGTCCCGGGCAATATAACACATATACCTACTAGCAGATGAGGGTTTATTTTAAATTGTAATTTCAGAGAGCGTGCAAGGCGACGGAATTGTGAATTGGATCGTGGAGAGCTGTCAGTGGTGAAGTTATCTCCTGTAAAGATGAAACCGCGTGCGGTTAGCTTAGTGCGCTCGCCGCGTCCGCCGCCCACGTTAGAGCTGGACACCGTGCTTGAAGAACGATCAGACCCAGAACAAACCACATTATCACAAGTATTGCTCACATTATTTTTGCAATCCCATTACTTACATACTTAATCTAGTGTACAAAAATATCACTCAAAAGCCGGCGTAATAAAACATATTTTATTACTCTCTGCCGTTACATTGTGATACAAATAAAACAATGGCGCGACACTTTTATACGATATAAAATACTTATTATTGAAATTTTTCCTTTGTTTCTATGTAAATGGTCACCACTTCATCAAAAATAGGTTTATCTAAAATAAGTCCCGTTCCAATTTTTTAAATGTTGTATCTGAATGTAGAAACTTTTACTGATCTTGCGTTTAGTTTTATGAACACAAATGTTCGTAATTTACAGTTTAATTTTAACTATTAGTAAAATGTTTATGTTGGATAAATACCTACTTTACATTAGGCAGTCATCTATTTAATTGAAATCTGTTTCATTTTTCTGACCCTTACTAAAAGACATAAACCCAAATCCAGATAATCCACTTTAAAATAATACTAGTGTAATTCTTGGAGGTTTTTAAAACTTTATTCAAATCTAGGTATTTTTATTTTACATCTGTTAGTAATTTATTTGTGAAATGAATCAAAGCAAATTAAATTAAAAGTTTATAAATAACTGAAATGTTTTTTGAAGATAAAGATAAGTTTATTTGCGTACCTAATGCATTTAAACAAGACTAATTTAACTCATTCAGCTTTGCTCGCGTAAATAACTTCGATAACATCTCATTATATTAAACATTTACCTGAATCCCTTAAATTTTAAAATAAAAAATATCGCATCAAAGAAGTGTCGTGTCATCGATTAACATAAATTCATGACTGAAACACTGTATAGAAATTAGTAATTAATAGTGAGTAAAATCAAATTTACCTCTTAAGGTGGAGATAACCCCGGACCGCGAGGTGGGAACGATAATATTCGAAGCTGTTGGTGCTATGGGCACAGCAGCAGCAGCGGCTGTCTGCAATCGGGACAGCTAGCGACGTGGCTCGGTGCAGCCCGGCGCCCGCTCGCCGCTCTGGGCCGCGCTGACGAGCCAACCCCTCGACGAAGACGACCCTGATGAAGAGGACACAATCGGTGATGACAGCTAGCAACTCGACGAGCGCTCTATCGTAGATATTGGAGAGCGCATGAAACTATTCCTGGACATTCCTCTAAGATTCTAAATTAGTGTGACATTAATTCGTGTTCAAAATGGTGACACTACTTATACCTATTTGTTTCCTTAATTTCGCAAATATTTAATACAGAAATTGAAACTCGTACTTAATAATTCAATTCGTTGGAATCCATTACGCACTATCGTGTTACAGAATGTTTAAATCGATACTTTGTGAATTGATTACCCTTGCAGACCCTACGAGTATCCACTCTTTTGTGTAATAGTATTATATAGGAGGCTAAAGTGGCAATGTGCCGGTCACATCTGCCCTAGAAAATAACCGAACATTGAACGAGTTTTAGTAGAGGCTGCGTATAATCAAGCGTGACGTGAGGGCGAACCATTCGTCTGGAAGATAACGTAAAGTAAAGAGGTTTAACGAAAACTAGACTAGAAAAGGCCTATGTAGTTAACAACAATTAAAAAACGCGTATTGCGAGTTTGTCTGGGTATTTTCATCGAAATAAGATTTTTATGGAGCCAAATTTTGTCAATTTTAGCTCCAAAAAGAACAGTCTTTGTTTTTCATTTTGAAATCATACCAAATATTTTAATTATAATTGTTTTCAATTTGGTAATGACAGTTCTAACAACTAAAGCATAGGCGACCGGCAACGGCGAATGCATTCAAACCGTGGATTTAGCAAGTGCATCGTTGTAACACTTCATCGATGATGCATCGGAGCGTGGAGAGATACTAGCCGCGACCCGAATCCAAAATATGTGTCCGCAGTGCAACTTACAGTTGTTAGGGGATTGTGATTTTATCGTTGCGGCTGGGGTTCATATTTAGTATTTTTTGTAAAACGAAAGCTGCATTTCATTTTACTGGCACAAAGTTATGAATTTGCCGATTGTTCATGTTAAAAATTTGTGTGTTGATGTTAAATATAGGTATTGTAAAGTTTCTTCAATTATATTATTGTTATATTTGCTATGTTCACATACAAAGTTCTATAAAATTTTATTTATATAGAGGTTAGATATTGTTTCACATATTTATATAGTACATGTAGCGGACACCGGGACAAAGGACTCCGACATGATGGCCTCGGATGCCACCGGAACTAACGCAAAGATGATGTGTAAAAGTTACATGATCCTTGAAATTACTAATGAGAGATCATCATTAATGAGAGAGAATTTATATTTTGTTGAGAGAATTGTAAATATATTATTAATTATAATTACTCTGTATTGATCACAATACCTGACATCGTTTATGAATAAACTTGTGCGTAGCACAAACGGCACTGCATATTGTATATTAACTTAATTAACTTTACACAGGAGTAAATTGGAAGTCAAAAATAAAACATTAGGACTAAATAAACAGATTGAATGAAAATTAATTAGGCGTTAGAATTACATACATTTGTATGGCAAGCGAGAGGGATAAATTCAGAAACATTAATTTACTTAGGTGCAAGAAATAAATGCACGAAGCCTTGTAGTCCTAAAGCTGGAAAAAGTTATCAAAAGGGAGCAGTAGAGGAGTAGGTAGATTGCGACCAATAAAATTGTATAAATAACTAATTATTATATTGTATGGCTTACATTTATCTGCATGTCGATGGCTGATTCATGGGAAAGTTTGTGGTAAACTTATCTACTTTAAATTTTCGATTCGGTTATAATCAAATTTCGGTTCTAATCAGTTTTCCAAACCTGATGCAGGTTATGATCATCGAAAAAGATTAAATATTTTCACACCTAGAAAATATTTAATCTTTATTTCTGAAAAATAAACAGATTTTTAATCCTCAGTTTTCTGCTATTTCATTACAATATAATATTATTTAGGTAGGACAAACAAAGCTAATTAATTAATTACCCTCTGTGGGCATAGGTACTATTTAGAATAAGGAGCTCTGACGCATACTTTCTAAGATTTTCTTCATTTTGTCCCAAAAATATTTATTGTAATTCTAATTTTCAAATTTACTTTTGTGGTAAAGGAATTTAATTAATTTTTATCATACATCAATTTGACAAACCTGTGATCGGCTATCGGCACTTTTACGTTTTATCGACTTTATGTAAAATTGATGTAATTTAAACCGAATTTTATTCGTAGTTTGGCTTTGTAGCAAATGTAAATATAGAGTGATAGAGGCAACCTACATTATATAATAATTCTTGACTTCTAATTCAGGTATATCCATAAATCATAAAAGAAGCTCACAAATCGATGGTTAATACGTAGATCAATACTTATCGCATATTTAAAATAGGAAAAACCAGTAAAGTTATTTGAAAGCCCAAGTTCCATAAAACGTTCAGATTCTATATAGGTATTTTAATAAACTGTCTCGATTTTGTAATCTTTTCTAATATAAAATGGCTTTTTAAAAATGGATACATACATGGATATAGTAGCTATATTTACATTTGTACAGTTTTACAACTAAATAAATGAAATTTCGATTGTATGTCTTAGTTTCAATACCTATTTCAAAAAACCCCAAAGACGACTTCAAGTGAGTAATATTTACCTATAAATGTATTATTATTACCTAATGTAGGATGCTGTTAGAACGAGCGAGAGCAACCACGATGAAATCAATTCCCATTGTACAAAAACAACTCTGAAATTGTGCGAAGCAAAATGTGAAACTTCTGCCTTGTCATACACCACTACTGAAACCCTACAATTACAAGACTTGCTCACGCAGCGAAAAAGGAAGTTGGCTCATTTTCCCGTATCACTACGGAACACCTCTGAAAATCTACGCGACACAATATCCTAAAATAGATATGCAAATTTTGACGTAAACGTGATCAATAGTCCCTATGGGATTCTAGTGATTGGGATTCTAGTGGTTGGAGTTGTGCCAACCGGTCACGTTCAATGTGTGCTAAGCGTTTCTGTT
Source organism: Eilema sororculum (assembly GCA_914829495.1). Lineage (NCBI taxonomy): Eukaryota > Metazoa > Arthropoda > Insecta > Lepidoptera > Erebidae > Eilema > Eilema sororculum. The sequence goes on along the minus strand of OU618534.1, from coordinate 18,124,099 downwards.
TTCCGATAAATAGATTCTTTTGGAGCTGCCATATATATAAAAACTAGCTTTTGCCCGCGGCTCCGCCCGCGTGGATATCGGTTATCGCGCCCAAACATGGCCTATGTCCTTGCTCAAAGTCTAATCTACCTCTATACCAAATTTCATCAAAATCGATTCAGAGGTTTAAGCGTAAGGTTCACATCTTCTATACATATAATAAATCTGTAAACGATCGATGTCTGTACATGGAAAGGAAATGAAAAAAATTGTTATAGGGGGACTTTATAAACGTAATAGAAGCCAAATCAACGTTTTTTGGAATTTTTGTCTGTTTGTCTGTTTATCTGTTTATCTGTTTCTCTGTTTGTCTGTGAGTTTGTGCACGCTAATCTCAGAATCGGCTGAACGGATTTGGTTGCGGTTTTCACTAATATATTGTGGCAGGCTTCACTTAACATTTAGTGTTTGTTTTATTGAAATCGGTTCATAAATAAAAAAGTTATGTCAATAATAGCATATCACGGCTAACAATTTGTGATTGTGTGAATAGATCGAACCATTATAGAAGCAACAATGCTTACAAGAAGATATTATTTCGGTCATAGGAATTTGAAGAACTTCGAGAGGCCAGAGTTTTACATCTCAGCCAAGTCAGGTCAGGTTACTGCAGAATCTTTGGCACACCAGGTTTCTCGATAGAATTCATATTGTTCTCGAACGATTTTCTCTCGAATCCAACAAATTAGTAAGCAGCTGGTTCGGTAAAAATACTCCTGGCTTTCATAATTATTATATCATCACGCTATTATAATAAGGAATGGGGCAGAATGTTTTTATGACATAATATGTAAACGTCTATTTCACGCTATGATTTCATGGTAACTGCGGCTCAATACGTCTGCGGTGGACTTGTAACTTAGCTGAGTCGCGTTCGAATCCATCTCAAATGTAATTTTTCTTTTTTATGGTTTTTTATTGACTTTTGTTTAAATTTTTTATTTTATTGTGAATTTGTTGTATTTTATTGTATTTATAGTTTTATTTGAAGTAAAATATAAATTCTATGCTTAGTATTCTATAGGTAATACATAAAATTAGGCTGTGTGACAGTCATAGTAGAACTTATTATATAATATTCTTAGCTCTATACAAAATTCTTCAATTCGGAGAATGAAAATGGGGTCCCCACCCGCCTGAGAAGTCATAAAACTGGAACTGGTATCCCCCATCGATACCGATGCCACCTCATCGGGGCAAGCGCAATATTGGAATCAAACCGATTAAAATTTAACAGAGGAATGGGGCATTGGGGGTATTCTGGGGTTAGGTACTCCAGTATACCTGCCTTGGTTCCCTATCATAAATAGGCGGCCTCAACGTGAAGAGCAGGGATTGCTTCGGCTAGGGTGATGGGTAGCCTAAGCTATCACCATCAAAGCCACGCTGATGGAGGAAGTAAATCGTTGCATCTTCTATGAAGCACATTAAGTATTCTGGGAGATAGTTGTCCCTATCGTATTACCGTCTCTAGGTACCATGGTGAATGTTCTGATGAGCTATTGCAATTAGTTCCACCCTCTCCTTTCCTACACAGGACAACGCATGCAAGGCTCAGATGTCATCCACAACGGATCAGAATATTCCATCAAGAACCAAGCGGTTTGGTGACCCATTCCTATGTCGCCCCATTAAGACCTGATATCCCTGCCAGCTCACGGTTTACTTCTTCCTACAGTCCCGGGTCCTTAAAGGGGGGCGTGAAAAGGCTTCTGATGATCCCATAAAGATGAGTGCCACTATTGTTAAGATGGTACATGTTTATAATGGTGACCCTATTTCCGAGTCTTTGCCTGTAGCTTAACATCAGTCGAGGTGAAGTTAAATTGACGTGTCCTATATAAAAAAAAACTCCGGATCCTAAAAAGAAGAAAACACATGTGTGGGCAGAGCAATACATTTCTTAACCGCAAGATAAAGAAATGAAGTTCCGAACAGCTTAGTTCGAGGTGGCATTATTTCTACCGTATGTGACTGACGGAAGGAAGGAGAGATTAGTTGAAAGGCTCTTAATAGGCTCTTTCACTCGCCGTGGTGCGGTAGAAATGGTAAAATACAGCCTGAGGGACAACGTCTTTATGCAACTGCAGACATTATACAATGTTAGTGACCTGATGACTACCAACGCACGCCGCTGCGATATTATCTATTCCGTCTAATAAGTAGGTATCTAATAGTAAATACGTAAATCTATCCCAGAAATGATAACAGTACGCCAGGAGAAGCCAACCTATGTGTTAGGTATATAAAAGATACCGCTGCTCCTATTATATAAAAGAGACTGAATGTGGGCAGAGAAACACACAGTTCCGGTAAATTTCATCAGACCAAAAAATCCGCCACGTGGACATCAACTCCAGTATCAATTTGGAAGTATCTACATCATCTGCTGGAAACAAGCTTACCAATACAAGTAATATATAGCAAAATGAGGCTATATGAAACCATCCCAGTCAATGCTGTATTTGCTCTCTTGCCCACTGCGCCCCTCTTCTCTGCCTGTGTGTAAAGCAATGAACAGCGATGTGACTGTGGTCGATGGAATTTATCATAAAACTGGAATTGGCTCGGCAAAAAAGAGAACGACTGCTCACTGCTCAGGGCGTGCAAGGCACCGGGTTTTCTTGAAACTATTTTGTGTGATACTTGATGTACTTATTTTAATTTGTTCAGTTCGTAAGTGGTGGCAGCATGTTTTAAGAATTTGGGAGGAAAGAAGAATATTCAAACCATTAAAAATGGTGAACATTACCAAGCCCACATATAACAATGTTCATCACATACTTGATAATGATTTCGTCAGCAAAATGTTGAATTTTGCAAAATCCTTCCGCAATATTTGCCAAGCCCATAGAAGAAGTCTGTCAATTTTCGTAGTTTTCAGTAGTTTAGCCCTGTATTTATAAGTCAGTCACTCAAAAGACAGTCTTCATAATATTTAATTTAAAAATACAAGGTGGATGATGTCAAGCGAGTTCTCGAAATGATTTGAATACAGTTTGTTTCTTTTTTTAAATAAACAAATGTTTCCTTTGCGTAAAATTCACTATCTCCAGTACTTCCGTTCCAGTTGGGATGAAAATCTTCCACCATGTTTAATAATGAGTTTGAGCTATTCCGAACTAAACGCGGACGAAGTCGCGGGTAACAGCTAGTTTATAATTTATAATAATAGTATGGATGTTAAGTTTGTTTATGCTTGTACTTGCGTAAACAAGCCGCAAGTCATTACTCCTGCTGATTTACTAAAGAACATCCGGTACAGGTTTTCTTCTCTATGGGGGATTATTATCCGAAGAATTATTCAAAAATATATCGTATATTTAAGCTGTTATTATTATCTGTTCTGTGGTATTAGTGGTATAGTACGTATTTCGCAATCCTAATTCTACATACTTAGCAGTGAATGACGCCTGTCAAACTAATTTGTCATCTAAAGGTGGGCAAATAAGAGGCAGAGATGTACACACATTGTGTAAGTATGGTTGGTCATCGATGATTAATTTTAGATAACGAGACAACGAAGTCATGGGTCTGTTTCTTTTGTCCGAGACCGTAGGAGTAAATGATACCTGTCAAACACATTAATTTCTTATATGAAACTAATAAGCAATAAACACTAAGATTAACAAGCTTTAATTTTATAAGAGTAAAACCCTACACATTACACTTAACGTTGTGTAAAAACGAGTTCTGTGTCTCATGAAGTTTTTAAATCATAGGTAGTGGTCTGTCACACCATAAACGGGACAGTTCTGGACATACTGAATAGAAAATCATGAGATACCCGGCTCTATCCGAGAGCCATCAGTCGAAAATTGTGTTTCTAGCAATTGACTTGAACAAGAGAACGCTGAAACCTAACTAAAAGTTCAGTGTCTAATGAAGCTTTTTTATCATAGGAAGTGGTCTGTCACGCCATAAACAGGACAGTCCTGACATACAAAGTGGAATAACATGAGAAACGATTAACGGCCAACGACTACGTGTGCCAGTGGTGACAACTTATTTCTTTGCCTATTTATTACAGAAATCTGATGATAAATAGTAAATTGTTTTTTTGAGCGAAGAAGTGGTAGGAGAATAATGGTGATGAATTAATACAGTAACCTTTTTTAATAATAAGTAGTAATACATGGCTAAATATTGAATGTACATTTCCAAAAGACCTGGACTTCGTCCACGTAGAAAATAATATTTTGGACTTACTCGATTATTTTAAAGATACCTCTACTTTGAACAAAGTCGCATACAATAATATCAAGGTCTTATTGACGTTCACTAAGCCAATCATATTAAAATGTCATCAGATTGTACAGAAAATTACCACCTATATAGTACATAATTTGATTCAGATTCAGATTCATTTATTACAATTGTTAAAGCCGTTTTCGTGTGATGTACCTAATAATATACAGAGAAGATCCTATATTAAGTAACATAACATTTTATAGTTGCATAACTTTATTTGGGCTCATCATTTGGTATAATATTAACAATAATAAATAAGACATTTTATTTCTTCATAATTAGTTAAATAATATATCCACTATATCTTGTCGGTTAGTTAGCTGGCCTTAGGGGTTGAGCTTATTGATTGATGAGTATTTTCGAAACCAACATCTATAATATTAAAATGAATCGCTAAATGTGTTAGTAAGCGCATAACTCAACAACGCAACGCCTGAACCAATTTGGGCAATTCTTTTTTTTTAATATTCGTTGCAGTTCAAGGATGGTTTTTACGGCGAGAAAAATTCTAATAATTGCCAGGAAAGCCCTAAAGACAGCCCTTTGCTTTTTCCCATACGAACGTTTTCTAACTAAAACGTAGAGTAAATTTGAACTTTATGGCTATTGTCTGATGTTCATATATTATAAGAATACATAACCACCATATAAAATAGCCAAACCGACAGACGCCATGTCTTAATTTTGAATTTGGAATTCGAATTCGAAAAAAATCTGTTTGAGAATAAAATAAAGGAGTATTAGAATACTAGAATACTCCTTTAGTTTATTCTTCTATGTAATCTAAAGTTTTACATAAAATTGACAGAGGAGTTTTGGCGGGAAAGCGTAGAGGACGCATCACGGCTTTATTTTATTTTCCGAAATTGGTGTGAATTCGATTTTTTATGTTTATAGATGGTGGATTTTTAGACATAACGTCTTGGACAATGCACACACGTATAGGAAAGTGGCATATTACAGTGACTCTACGTGTTCAATCCAAATCTCTCGAGGGAGCTTTTACTAAAGTCCCCACAACTTTACTAAGGCATCAATCATCATTCACCGTTATCATCATCATCATCGTCAACGTCATCAACTCATCATCACAAATATCATTCACAATAATTTCAATGAAGAAAATATATAAAACTGATGACAAGGCAGGCAGACATGGTCATAGTACCTTAACCTGTTTCAAAAGGAACGAAAGAAACAAAAAAAATATAATTGACAGAATGCGTGCCGCAAATAGCGTCAGATGTTGCTCTGAATTTTCGTATTTTTTCGCGTTAATCAAACGATGGACGCGATTTTTTATACCACGTTGTCAGACAAGCATACGGCCCACCCGATGGATGGTTACCGCGGCATATTGACGTATGCAACACCAGGGGCGTTACACGTGCTGCCCACTCTAAAGAAACCTTCTAATGCCCTTCTTGAAGAACTCCATATTGTAGTCGCTTGGGAAAACCACAGCAGACTAGCTTGGTCCGCGAAAATATTTATGGTGGGTGTTAGGGACTCTGTGAAGGTACGGGTTACGGGTGTTTTTTTTTTCCAATAAGGCGAAAAATTGTTTGTTCGAGGTAGTATGAACGCCCTTGAGCGTAGAGGTATATGGTGGTCTCATGGGTATATGGGCTCTGTGGGTTTATGGGCCCCGTTGACCTATGGGCACTTTGCAATATAGGCCCCATTGAAACCCGGTGACGTATTAGCCCCATAGGTATATGGGCCCCATGGGTATATGGGCCCTATTGTATGGGCACTGGTGACCTATTGGTCTCTGAAGCAGTGGAGCTCCGTGAGCGTATGGGGCCCCCGTCGAAATGCTTTCCGTTCTCAAAATAATTGGAAGAATTTGATACAGCTAATTGAGGTAAGCACAACATAACATCATTGATTCTAATTTCTAAGGCGAAACGAAGTTTGCCTGGTCAGCTAGGATTTGCAGATTTGCTTGGGCCGCGAAAATATTTATGGTGGCTATTTTTTTTATTTAGGTCGATAAATTGATGGTTCATGGTAATATGAACGCCCTTGAGCGAGAGGTATATAATATGGTTGAATGGGTCCCATATACAGGCTCCGTAGGTGTAAGTATGGGCCCCGGTGACCTATTGGTGTCGGGAGCTCCGGGGGCGTATGGGGTCAAAGTCGGAATGCTTTCCGTTCTCAAAATAATTAGAAGAATTTGATACAGCTAATTGAGGTAAACACAACGTAACTTCATTGATTCTAATTCGGGCGAAACGAAGTTTGCCGGGTCAGCTAGTTTTATTATAACTTACTGGGTACCATCGCCATTTTATAAGGAGTTTTAGCTGCGATATATATCTATGTATTTATGCACCTACTTATCTATTAATTGTCTGAATTGGCATAGGATTAATTAGAAGATAAGCGCATCATGCATACAGTGATATGCCATTACGTCTTCGAAAATCAGTGCGATGGTAGTAGGTGCACATGAATAGATAATATCCATACTAATCATGTGGTATAAGCTGCTTGTTCATAAACATATAAATAAATAAAAATACCTAGGTACTATGTACAATATTTTATTATAAAATATTTACAATAATCGCGTTAACATAATTGCTTATAATAAACTATTCCTATATATTATTTAGGTACAACGAGTACGAGTTAATTAGATACACTTCGCAAAATACAATTACCTACTTATTAGTAATAATTCGCTTGTTACGTAAATATCTGTAAAATCCTTCTCTAACTAAGTATCTTCTTGGTCTTAGTCATATACCTACACCAATGTCAAACTCCATGTTGGTGATTTCTGTTGGTACTCAAAATAAATTTTGTACGTTAATAGGTACTTAAAAACTCACTTTTCGTTCCAGTTAATTAGTAAAAGGATTATAATTTCAAAACCTAGTGTCGTTATACTCTACCTTGCGCATTTCAAAACACTTTTCAATGTGATATTATTTTTTACTAAAATTTCATCCTATACGAATCGAATGAAATTTTAGTAAAAAATAAATATCACATTGAGAGGTGTTTTTAAATGCGCAAGGTAGAGTATATATAATACATGGAATTTAAGCTTGAACGAAGAGACCTTATCTCACATTGTAAATTATATTAGTGTAGATAATAATATATCGAACATTTTCACTAACAATTAAAAATGTTGTAAACTAGAACTTTTACAAATCGAATACATAAGGAAAAATAAATCTCTCGGGCGGGACTCGAACCCGCAGTCTTTCCCTTACAGGGGGAATGCCTTGACCAATTCGGCTACCAAGTTAGCATACTTAATGCTGAAAAATTCATTCAAGTAGAACTTTTACGTTTCATTCATTAGATACATTACATCTTAAATTGGGTGTTACCGTTTACAACCCCCTTTTCTTTTTTTCAACGCACTAAATATTTCCGTTAAGCCTTTTATAACTGAAAAACGGACGTAAGCGGTAACAAAAACTTCTTGTACCTATTGACCTAGTTAGTAACTACCACTCCGGGAACCCCGCTTCCACATTACAATGGTATGCTCTAGGGTTAATCCCTATACTTAATTCTCACTTCATACAGGCACAACAGCGTGGCTACACTACTTTTAACGTTACATTCTGACACAATAATTGGCCAGTACCGGGTTAAGGGGATTGCTTTGAGATCGTTGTTGGCAGTTGCACAGGTCGCGCGCGTTTATCCAATAAATGTTATCTGCGTGGGTGAAGGTTTAGAGGAAGGCAATGGGGCAAAGTTTATTGTATAAATTAAGTTTTATTTTCACTGTGTAAATACGGAATGAATAAATACATAAACATTAACATTAATACCAAGATAGATAAAACAATTAGCTCGGTCTTTAAGAAACCAATAAGAATTTGTAGTCTCTCTTTCAATTACACCCTGCAGGTAATTGAAATAGAATGTCTGCACGACCTATTTTGTAGAAGGTGGTAGAAATTTGATGGCACAAATTTGACACTTATTTCGACCGGGTTGGTACCACCGTGCACAAGTGCGAAAAACCCTCCATAGTAATCCAATCTCGGTTGGATTGCGTTCAGGGATCAGCAAGTGCATAGCCGGGCCGAGGTGATGGTAGTCGCAGCACTAGTGGGACCGGTGGGTTTTGGCGTAGTCTAGTGGGGTGTGACGCGGGGCGCCGCGCCGGGCAGGGAGACCCGTAGAAACGGTGGTGCCGCTGGCCGCCCGCGGCATAGTACAGGGGCCCAACTGGGACTAACCACCCTGGGAGGCTGCCCCACCAGGTCGCGCATAATCCCGATATGGCTCGTCGTGCCGGTTGGCGACCGGACGGGAGCCCGGCGACCATATTCGGGAGGGTACGGGGGCCTTTCCGTTCGGCGCGTCGGCTCTCGTCACGCCTCACATTCATAGATAAAACCAATCTCCCATGTTTTGTCACGCGGTGCTGCGGCGACAATCACCTCTTTTTCACGCCCTTCCTTACCCTTCACCTCATGGCAGCGCACACAACCAAAACTGTTGAAACAGTGGCTAGGGACTCTCCCACAAAAACTCTATTTGAGCTATTTGAGGTGGAGTCCACGAACATCTGTGGGCTCCATAAGAACCTCAACGCCGTCCACCATCACCTGGAGACGGCGAAACCAGCTATGCTGTTTCTAACGGAGACACAAATACGCCGCCCTGACGACACGACCTACCTGCTTTACCCCGGCTATGTTATCGAGGAAAATTTCCGAGCAAAAGCCGGGGTGTGCGTGTTTGTTAGGGCGGATATTTGTTGTCGCCGTTTGCGCTGTCTAGAGGACCCATCCTTTTCCATCCTTTGGGTACACGTAGACCATGGCTCCACGAGTCAGATCTATGTGTGCCTTTACCGTTCCCATACAGGAGATGCGGAGATAACTCGACTATTCGAATACCTGAGTCAGGCGGCAGATGATGCGCAGGAGCGGTTTCCGAACGCCGAATTGGTGTTTTTGGGGGACTTTAACGCCCACCACAAGATCTGGTTGGGCTCCACCATAACAAACCATGCGGGAAGAGCCACTCACGCATTTGCCCTGGCGCATGACTTGACTCAATTGGTGCACAAGGTCACGAGGATACCAAGAGAGTCCGGCCTAGAGCCCTCTCTGCTAGACCTTCTGTTGACGAGTCGCCCGGACCAGTACAGTGTCTCGGTGATTGCTGCTTTAGGTAACTCCGACCACTGTCTGGTCCGCTCCACCGTGCCCATTGTAGCGCCCCCACGACCCGTGCAGGGGAAGAGGCGGCTATGGCACTACTCGTCAGCGGACTGGGATGGATTGCGCGATTATTATGCGTCCATCCCGTGGGTTGAACGCTGCTTTGAGGGTAAGAACCCATCTGAGAGCGCTACTGCCGTCGCCGGTGAGATCGGTCTAGGTATGGAATACTATATCCCATACACCGATGTCACCGGAGTCCGCGGAGCGCGTCCGTGGTTCGGGCGCGAGTGCGCGGAGGCTGTTGAGCATAAACAGTTTGCGTACCGCGCCTGGGTGCGGGCGCGCGCCACGCGCGATCCCAACGTGGGTCACTTCAAGGTGGCGTACAACAGAGCCACAAAGGTCTGCAAGAGGGCATGCGTCAGGGCGGATGCCCAGCGCATAGCACGGCTGGGCCAAGAGCTAGTGGCGCATCCCACGGGTAGCCGTGGCTACTGGCAACTGGCCAAAGCCGTGCAAGCCAACTTCTGCCAGCCCTCGCTGCCCCCGCTGAGCAATCCCGATGGATCTCTGGCCCATGAGCCGCAAGAGAAAGCAAATTTGTTGGTCAATCTCTTCGCGGCCAACTCCTGAGTCGATGATTGTGGTATGCAACCACGGACAATGCCCACTGGTGACCACGCAATGCCTGATATACGTATCAGGCAACGCGATGTCCGTGCAGTACTGCAATCACTCAATGTCCGGAAAGCCAGTGGTCCTGATGGTATTCCAGTGGTTGTACTTAAAAAATGTGCAGCGGAGTTATCTCCTATGCTAACGCGGCTGTACCGACTGTCCTACAGTTCGGGTACAGTGCCCTCGGCTTGGAAGGAGGCGAATGTCCAGCCGATCCCCAAGAAGGGGGATCGCTCGGACCCAGCCAACTATCGACCCATAGCCGTCACCTCAGTGCTGTGCAAGGTGTTCGAGCACATAATTAACACACAGCTCATGCGCTACCTAGAGGATCACTCCCTGCTTAGTGACCGGCAATACGGTTTCAGACCGAAACGGTCAACGGGTGATCTTCTGGCGTACATGACCCACCTTTGGGGTGAGGCTATGGAGAAGCACGGTGAGTCACTGGCAATTAGTCTTGACATCGCCAAAGCTTTCGATAGGGTATGGCACAAATCGCTTCTTTCCAAACTACCAGCCTTCGGCCTGCCTCCTAGACTGTGTAACTGGGTTGCAAGCTTCCTGCAGGGGCGCCGTATTCGCGTCCTTTGTGATGGACGAGCTTCGGAGTTCTTGCAGGTAAATGCTGGCGTGCCGCAGGGTTCCGTTTTATCTCCCACTCTCTTTCTTCTGCATATCAATGACATGCTCTGTAACGGAAACATTCACTGCTATGCAGACGACAGTACCTTACACGGGAGTTATTACGCACATCCTGCGGCCAAGCAGTCTGATATCGCGGAAAAAAGGCAGCTTCTTGTCACTGAGCTGGACCGGATCCTGGACCACATTTCTCAATGGGGCGCTAGGAACCTGGTCGAGTTCAATGCCAAGAAGACTCAGGCATGTGCGTTTACAGCAAAGGTATCTCCTTTCCTTCCCCTTCCCACTCTTCAGAGCACACCACTGCCACTGCAGGATCACCTCACTATCCTCGGTATGGATGTTCGCTGCAAACTGAATAACAAAAACTATATCGAGAGTATCATCAAATCAGCCTCGCGTAAACTCGGAGTCCTGAACAGAGTGAGACGTTTTTTCACGCCGGAGCAGCGGTGTCTTCTATACAAGACCCAAATTCGTTCCTGCGTGGAATACTGCTCACATCTCTGGGACGGCTCCGCAAAGTACTTATTAGATGCTCTCGACAGGTTGCAGCGACGTGCGGTCCGCATTATTGGGGATCCTGAGGTCACGAACACCCTCGAGCCTTTGCAGATGCGTAGAGATGTTGCGTCTTTGGCAGTTTTCTACCGTCTCTACCATGGTGAATGTTCTGACGAGCTCTTCCAATTAGTCCCACCCTCCCCTTTCCATCACAGGACGACACGTGCAGGGCTAAGATGTCATCCATTTACGGTGCAGAGTATACCTGCTAGAACCAAGCGTTTCAGTGATTCATTCCTATGCCGCACCACTATGACCTGGAATTCCCTGCCAGCTCACGTGTTTCCTTCTTCCTATAGTCCCGGGTCCTTTAAGCGGGGCGTGAAAAGGCATCTAATGAGGCCGTCAAGCTGAGTGCCACCACTGTTAACATGGTAAATGTTTACGATGGTGACCCTCTTTCCGAGACTTTGCCTTTAGCTTAACATCAGGTGAGGTGAAGTCAAATTGACGTGTCCTGTGTAAAAAAAAAAAAAAAAAAAAGAATCTTGCAGACAATTGAGAATGTACAGTGTACACTTTCTGGTTCTTTCAAAGGTTAAAATATATTCCTAATAGCAGTAATAGCAAAAGCTTACAAAGATATTATCTATACACACATAATTGGACAACGCGGCTACAGTTACAACATTCTGATAAAAAAAACTATTATGATATTTGATAATGTTATGAGATGAGGATGCTATGTTTTATTTTGCAATTTTATATGCGACGTACCTTTTTTCTTTTCTTTTTCTTTTTAGGGTTCTGTACCACAAGAGGAAAAACGGAACAGATTTTTTGGATCAATTCGTTGTCCGTCTGTCTCTCTGTCTGTCTATCAAGACGTATCAGGAATGTGGAGACGCAACAAGTTGAAATTCATACCAAATGCTCAGTCTACGATACCTAGCAGCTGTGATAAAATCTAACTTTTAAGTCAATCCTATCAAAAGATATATACAACCGTTTATATAGCATGCGTTTGTCCGTCAATCCAATTTTGTACGGAAGCCTCAGTGTGCGAGTCTTAACTCGTACTTGGCTGGCTTTTTTTAAAGAATATGAAAAAATTTTGGCTTTGCCTAATCATTAGGTACTAGTTACTATAAATAACGAGGAAATGCCTCTGAGACTCTCGAGACTACGCGGAGACAAATTATGTCCTACATGAAGAATTATTAGTATAATTTTACGGTTAATCGTCGGCTGCGGTATAATAGTTTAGTCCTGAACTACCTGTCTGCTCTAAATTATGAAAGTTCAGAACAGCTAAATGGACTAGATAATTGGAAAATTTTAATTAGAAGATAACAAAGAACCAGTTAATTTAGTCTCATAAATTTTGTTAATTTTCTGTCTAACACCTATTGTTAATCCAGTTTAAGCTACCTAATTATTATGTTAGTAGCAGGTTTACGTTGGTAGAGTAGCTATTGAGCGGAATTTGGACCAAAACTCGTAACAGGACCGCCTTGACCAACTGTAGACTAATAAGGCGAAGGTCAACTTTTGAAATAGTTTCGATAATAGACCCGTTTGCTTGTAATTATTCAGTTTAGAACAATGTTATAAGCTAAACTTTTACTTAGGTACTTCTACTAAACTTCCGACAGTTTACGCGAAAATCACTCATTAAAATAAAACCACTTACAACCATGGTCGAAATCGGGTTAAATGTAAATAATACCAAATAAATCTTGAAAAAATCCGATGTAAAATCGAAACCGAATCGAACCGAAAAATAGTGCGAATGTTAAAATAAGAAAATTTTATATTTTTTCTGGGGTAGCCTAGTGGTATGGGTAATGGACTACTGAGACGAGGTCTCGGGTTCGATCCCAAGTTTACCATGGTACACACCAATGACTTTTCGATACTTTTCGAAGTTATGTGTGTATTTATCGCAGGTTTATAAGTGCCCGGTTAATGGCAATAGGCTCGACACCTATTACATTGGGACCTAAACATAAACTGGCGAAACGTGGGTGCTAGCACCTCTGCACCTCCGCCCTTCGGGGAATACAGGCGTGAGTTTCACAAAATTTACGTGTGGCTAGGTTTTTCTGATTACAAAAAAGACAGTATCAGCTAACACCTAAACCAGAATAACCGAACATCTTGTATTAGCACCAGAATCTAAATAGGTAAGTTTTCTGCTTCTTCAGTTGCACAGCCGCTTTTAAGAGACATTATGGTACATTCTATGTCCTGCTCATTAGTTTCCAGCAATACCAATGAGTCCCTGGTGTGATTTGGGCATCTAAGTATAGGTATGGTAAGGTTATGTGAATATTTTCGGCGAGCAACTTCCCTGTATTTGCAAAGTATGATCAAATTTTGTTTAAAACATGGTCCCGGTTCACATTAGAGTTCAAGAGAGGTAAGTAAGTATGACAGACTAGGTATGACATGATTCGTCACTGCACACTTTTTTTTTTTCAATTTTAGTAAGGCGGTTGGCTTCCTGTATATTTTAAAATTATCAGTAGGCATTTTTCATGGTAACTTTATTAGCGTATTTTACACAGTTAATGCGGAGGACACTCCGTCCACGACTGCCCACCGAAATATTTCTTTTGGACTACTTCCACATTATCATTTGTTTTGGACTAACCTACAGGTGACCTATTTGACTTATAGGTACTTAGTATAACTTGCAGTGAATAGGTCACTTGCACATTAAATACTACATATAATGCCCGGCTCGTTCACTATATAGTGCCACAGATAATATACTTCTATAATAGTTCCTAAAAATTTCAGTGGGTTGATTAAGAGTTAAGTACCTACTACACTAAAAAGTCTGCTCATTCTCGCACTCTGGGCAATAGAAGTACCTACTGATCACCCATCTCTTTTGTGGGGAAGGATTGTTACTTTTAGTTAAAATTCTGCGGTAGTGTGATTGAACTGTGTTTTGCGTTACTTGCATTTTTTCGCGGGTCTTTTGATAAATGGAGGGCACACAGCAGAACCGAGACAGATTCACTGTTTCTGAATTATTTTGGAGCGATAACCCCGGTACATAGTACACCCTTTTTTCACGTGTTGAAAATCCCCGCGGGAGCCGGTGGGGAAAATTATGTAGGACTCGGACCAACTAAAACGCACAACTGTAGACCATAGTGCAAAGCCGAAGGCGAGGTTGTCGGGCATTTCCCTCGCGCCTCGGCAGACCCAGGGAGTATATGGTACAGTACACCCGATTAGTGGAACATTGTCTAGCAATGAACAGCAACGGTGGCTCTTATAAGCTGTGAGGAACACTTATATTTAAATATCACCCTGACAGCTAGATGGCGTCGGGCTGACACTTTGTTCATAATTACAATTACTAGTTTGCCAAATTTCTGTAGATAAGGTTAACCAAGGCCAAGATACGAGTAATTTATTATAATACGCGCAGTGACCCTGATGATTCATCCTCTTATCTATAACATCAAAATGCATGATTATGACACACCTTAGAATAAAAATGATAATAATCCAGTCTGTTTTATACCATTATCTTAGTAATCAATCACATACCTAGTATACACACATATATTTGTGTCCGACGGCCAATACAGGTCAACCCTGGTGAATAATGGTCATTGCGCTCGGCCGATGGCTGTGCAAACGGATGCAGGATCTGTACAGTAAACACAAAATACAGTAAAGTTCTCTTTGGTCAAAATCTACAACTGATGCTACATATATAGCAATTTGTCCATAAACTATAGTAACTTGTCTACACAACACAACGGCTACACAAACATAATCTCTTCGTTTCTTATCGATTAATTAAATCTCTGAAATTGGTATCAAGTGACCAAGACCGTGACGTTTTAAAATAAAACTCAATAAACGTAATATGTATCATTAAATTTCATTGTTAATCTACAAATTGAAAAAATAATGTGTGAAAGATACTATGCAATTACCTAGTAAGTGAGACATGCACTAATAATTTCATGCACAGTTTGAGATTTTTACAAACGATTTTGCTTTAATCTGCGCAAGCTAGTTCATTTTCATAATCACATTTCGTCTCCCTGTACTCACCTTTACATACAGTAGAGTACATCAATTTAACTTCACCTCGCTGGATGATGAGTTAAAAGGGAAGTCTCTGGGATGAGGGTGATGGAGGCCCACAACTTGAGAGTCTCGTGCTTGCTCATCAGGGAGACACGCTTGTAGTATATATGCATAAGATATAAAGTAAAAAAAAACCATTACCATATGAAGAAGAAACAACAACATTGTTAGAAATAGGGTCACATTGCATATTCAGTAGTTGCAAATATATGCATAATTCAAAGAGAAGTTACCATGACAGCATAAGCTACGCGCTAACTTTAAACTTCTCGCAAAGCGTCAAAAAAGACAAATATTAAAACAACGTTATGCGTTACAGGAATTTTAAAGTCTTAGTTGTTGCCATACAGAATAAACGCCGGCCAAGTGCGACTCGGACTCGCGCCAAGAGGGTCCCGTAACTTAAGGTACATAAACCACAATTTATTTTGATTGTGTTGACTTAGAAATTTGATTTTTGCACTGCTTCAAGACGTTATAGACCTGAAGTATGTGGTATGAATTTCAACTTGATACCTCCACGCATTCCTGAGAAAAAGGTCTTGACAGGCAAACAGATGGGCAACGAAGTTATCCTATAAGGGTACCGTTTTTACCTCTTGAGGTACAGAACCCTAATAATGATTAAAAAATAAAAAACCCGACTGCCACTGAAAAGACCGAAATAAGTTTGATAGCAGGCGGTACCCATCAATTTTCTTTCGGTTTATGATTGGCAAATGGGTACCGCCTGCTATCAAACTTATTTCGGTCTTTTCAGTGGCAGTCGGGTTTTTTATTTTTTAATCATTAGTTTTATTTTATACTTTTTAGTTATGATATGACATGTATATCTTTTTGTAATTTACTTAACGTTTATACTTGAAATAAAAACTTAAATCAATAAGTAAGAACATTAGTAAGAATGATTGTTTTGTTAAACAACTTTAAATCGTTATATATCCTAAACTATTATTTAAAATGAAAAATGATAAAAGGAACCTAAAGATGATTTTAAAATACCTATTCAACGACACCCCACTTGACATAGTTCATCGACTTTTATTTTTTCATTTTGACAATATGGCGTCTGGTTGTCGCTGTGGTGGATTTTGATTACTGTCATGTCTTTAGTGACACTCGCAAGGTTAAGACGAATCGATTGACGTATGAATTATCAAAATCGGCCCATGCATTTGGTCTCTAGAACGCCACATAGAAACAAACATACATACATACATACATACATACATACATACATACATAGACTGATAAACACATTACCCTCCTTTGCGTCGCGCAGTCGGGTAAAAATGGTTATGTACCTCAAGAGGTAAAATTTCCATAAAGTTTCCAAGTTGCGCTATATCCTTATTTAGTTTAGCTTATCTATGTTATCTAATCTGCTTCAATTGTTTCATGAACTTCATTGTCAATAATTTGCTTGTATGCGTGACGTGGTTACAGGCGCTTTACATATTAATAATTATATTATTTACTAGCTGTCACGGCAACCTTCGTTTCGCCTTAGAAATTAGAATCAATTAGCTGTATCAAATTCTTCTAATTATTTTGAGAACGGAGAGCATTTCGATTCGGGCCCCATATGCCCACGGAGCTCCCGACACTAATAGGTCACCGGGGCCCATACTTACACCTACGGAGCCTATATACCTATGGGACCCATGCAACCATATACCTAAATACAAAAATAGCCACCATACATATTTTCGCGGCCTAAGCAACGGGCATTTTTGTTAATTCAGAAGAATGTCTACTAATCACCCTCTGACGATATTTGCACACATTATGTCAAGTCTATATCAAACGTCAGATAACATAGAAGAATATCATATAGCAGTATTAGAATAATAAACACATTTTTTTCCAATTCGTATTCCAAATTCAAAATTTAGACATTTTTGCCCGTGTCTCCGCCCGCGTGGATGTCGGTTCCCAGCAATTATTCGAATTTTTCTCACCTTTTAAACCTTCCCTAGACCTCCACGAACATTTCAAGACCAAGATAAGATAAATCCGTTCAGCCGTTCTCGAGTTTTAGCGAGACTAACGAACAGCAATTGATTTTTATATATATAGATAGATACCGAGACGTAAATTGCTGCATTCAAGCTCTCGCAGCCATTTCTCTCTCTCGCGGATTTTATATTAGCAGTGTGAAGAGTACGAACGTTGTACTGCAACCCAGCCTTAATTAAAGTACAAAGCAAATTGCTACAGTTCATCACCTTAAAACTATATATTTTGTTAACGACTTCACAAATAATTAAACTACGATTTGCAAGTTCTGTTGAAGATTTACGAGTATAATGTAGGAGCAACGAGCTAGCGAAGTTAAAAATCAATGATAGTTCGACTGCAAACTTCAGACGACAGAGTTGCTTGACCGACTTTTGTCTGATTCAGGCAAAAGTTTCCTAACTACATTTAGTTGCAAGTAGTAATTAAACCAATTGACATTTCACTAATGTTACCACCCATCGAAGAGGATTAACTTTATAACTTTTAATGACTTATAATGGTTTACGTACAACTAATAATTAAAATTTTGTTTAAAAAAACAATGTAAATTTACTTTCTTCAGATAGGTATTTCCCGATTGTTAATACCTCGTCATTAACGATACTAACGTTAGTTAATGTTTTGTTCGTCTTGTAGGTATTTATAAAAAAGTATACCCGAGTACATATCTGTATTTTAGAAACTATAACACAATCTAATAAAGCTATACTTACTTTTGGTCTAAGCAGCGTTGTATGCTTCATTCTTTAAACTGTGGAACGTTGAGAGCCACTGGCATTTGTTAGACTTTAAGACGCTAAAACCTATTAAACAAAAAGATAGAACATAACCGTTTAAATTAAATTTTAATAGCATTTATTATGCTAACTCTTAAATTCGAAATAAATCGGGAAAAAGAAGAACTGAAGCACTGAAGCTCAGTTGGAAGAGCATTCCCCCTGTAAGGGAAATGTCGTGGGCTCAAGTCCCACTTGAGTTCTTCTTTTTCCCAATGTATTTCGAATAACCGTTTAATTTAGGTAAAAGTAATAAAAAGAAAATTTCACAATTCTGATGGTCTCTTTTCTAATTCAATTACTCAACTGTATTTACTGTGATTTCTACTCTTTTTATAAAATTCGTAAATAACTCAAATTAAAGTCGATATTTAATAACGAGTTCAAATGACAAGTTCAAATATAATTATAATGGACACCATGCTTGCAATGTCTACCTACATTTAAAAAAAAGTATGCTAATTGTTTAAAAGGTCTCGTCGAGCACAGAGTCGAGATTCACGGATCGGGCTACAGCGGTTCTTTTTGGAAAAGCATGAATCCGACTATAATGTAAAGGTTTTTTGGATAGATAGATAGATGAATAGATGGTTGGGTGGATGGATAGATGGATGTATGGATATATAAGGAACTCTTTCATGCAAAAACTGCCGAATATTTTTTCTCCGGTGAATAGGTTCCTGTGGGTAACAAAGCCAGGTTTCAATGTTTTCTTTTCAAGCAAGCAAGCATTTTATTAATGCGATTGTTTGGGCGCGCAATTTGTATTTGTTGACTTGCCTTTTGGACGATTACTCACTTAATTAGGCACTACTAGAAGGGTTGTTACTAAATGAAATCACGTCTGTAGACTGACCTTAATCAACCTTTATTCCAATTGATCATTTGCTTATATAGTATGCTCGGTAAAAAACCATATCGCGATTCACAAGAGAACAATGCCATCTATCGTTGGTCGGACAAACCATGAATGTAGTGTAAGAAATCCTACTCAAGTTTATCACATTGAACAGCGATATATAATATAATGTACCTATTTATATGTAATGTACCTGAATGCAGGGTAAATATTTTTTTAAGTATAATACATCCAATATTTCAAAACCAACTTAATTCTAACTTATTTCTGTATATATTTCCCGCGTCACTAAACTTTATAAACTTCATTTCAGACTTTTACTGAATAAGGAAAGAGATTCATTAGATATATACTTTGCTGAGCTTAACTCTAAGACAGTTTTACTGTTTCCCTGACTTCCCTAGTACCATTTCCTGGTGCTGTTAACGAGATAACACTGCGTTTATTCCTGGCACATAGGACTTAACTCTAGAACTATGGGTGGGATTAATTCCTCTTTATGTCACCTAGCTAAGTGCATTCAGAGTTCAGTTTAATTCGTACATCTTTAATGAGCTCTAATGAATACTTAACATTCTCCAACATTCATTAATCACGATTTTCAATAAAATCTGTGATATAATACCGTGTTATGCCACTATGCAAATAATAGTTACAACCATACATACACTCACGCCTGTATAAATCCCCGAAGGGATAGGCAGAGATGTATTAACATTAATACCCATATTTCGCCAAATATAATTTTTGGTCCCACGTAATAGCGCGCACTTAGTCGGGACGGAGAACAGCCCTATCCCTTAACCTTAACCCTATTCTACTCTACCGGGAACAAAAATATTCAAATATACTATACAATAAATACTATTAATAAAATAACGTATGTATTTTTTTCTATTTTTTTTTCAAAGAATATTAGCAATCGAAATTACTATATTCCCGTTAACCCCTCCAACTAAGTTAAATTGCTTGTACTAGGAGTGGGTTCACGTCAGTAGTGTAATGGGCAACCCAGGACCTCTCGATCGAGAGGCCGACTTCTTAACCACTAAGCTACCGACGTATCTACCTAATCAATCACGTATAATTTGTGCAAAATTGACACGGTTAAATGCTTACTAATGTCGCAAATCGAACTTGAAATTCAATGGCAATATTTGGTAAAATGTATCAATATTTTATTATTGTTTGCAAGAGCCACCACAAGTAGTCCAGTGGCAAGGTCGTCTGACCGTGGTCACTAGTTTATATTGCGAGTTGCAAAGTGCGCGCGCGCCCAATACCCGCAGCTCTGTCTCATGGATCAGTGCGTGCAGCGCATATCCGATTCAGTTAAGTTAGTCTATGAGTGCTCAACACATTACACTGGATTAACTGATGTTCTTGTTAACAGACATTTGTGTTCTGAGAGTGTTAGTGCTGTGTGATCATTTATTAAAGTTGCGCTAAATGAAGCGGTGCGTAGGATTTTTTAAATGAGGTTAGTCTTGTTTATTTTTTTTTTCTAGTCTCCAAACTTATTATGACTCTCCAGAAAAAATCCTGTGGGAATTTTGGCTGGCTACTTTTTATCGGTGTTGGTATTAATAGCGTTTTAATATGTATAAATGCTTTATTGCAAATAATATTTTAATAGGTCTCTCATTTCTAGAATTTCGTTTAGTAACGATCTCATTTAATTAGTTAGTTTGGTACAGTCAGCGTCATCTAAATACAATTTGGAATAACTGTTATGTTACTATTATTGCAAAATCCGCTAATTTTCCAAATTTGGTGGCTAATAAAATAATAGTATCGGACTTCTAATCTGGATAATGAGGGTGCAAATCTACTCCAGTGTACAATTGATAGTAAATTCATGATTTATTCGAAACGGCTAGGTAAATAATTCAATGAACCGTCAGTAGCTTAGTGGTAAGGAAGTCGGTCTTACGATCTAGAATCCTGACCATTACACTACCGACCTAAACCCACTCCTAACACCGCATTAAACTTAGCTGGTGGGATTAGAGGGGATTTTAGTAATATAAGTTGCTAATATTCTTTTATTATAAGTACCTAGGTAAAGACTAACTACGTTGCTTTTGTTTTTTTTTTGAAGTACCTAAGTACCTAACTGGATCTGTGCGTTCGGTACAGGTAAATGGCTTCTAAATATAATGGCTTTTAATTCTTTTTTTTTTTTTTGTTTTAAGTGGTGAAATATTTATTCCGGTTGGTCGACGTTGGTCAACCTGAAATGCGTTCACAACCGCTAAATGTAAACAATATATGAGCGTGAACAAGTGGAGGTCATTTTCGGAACGCAGTTAATCAAAAATTGATTCTCTATTTGCTTTCGATTCAATACAGTTGTTCAGTCTGTGAAGGTAACAATTTAATCCGTTAATGATAAGTGAAAAGTTTGGCAACGTGAGATATAATTTATAAGCTTAAAAGGTGTAAAACATACATTTAATATTAATCATACAGACTGTAAAGTTTTAATTCACTTGTCATTAAAAAGTAACCAACACAGAAATGTTCTGGGAGCTGTAAGCGCCTGAGTCTTTAGCCAACTTCGTGGAATGAGTAGATTACATTAATCGTTAACTTTGCACTTGTTGATTTATATTAATACGTTGGTATTCTGTATGACTCACAAATCTCTGAGAAGAAAATTATTTTTATTTATAATATCGTACCTAAAGAGACAGAATTGTTTCGAATTATTTATAAGTTAAGTTAAGCACGTGAAGGCACAGTCAGCATCAGGAAAAAATTGACGTACAAAGTAGACTGATTGTTATAATATTTGGTACACACCTGTAGTTTGAACAATAATACTATTTAAATCAATAAAATAATTTGATTTGCTCTTAATACGAGAGTTCTTAAATCATTTTGAGACTTCGTTGTTAAGATATTTATGACGCTGACTTTTCCACAAAAGTATCTAAGAAATACATGTCAGGATACCACATCGAAAAAATCATAAAATGATTTCAGTTTTCCCGCCTGGAGTAAGTACGTGGTAGGATATGTAACGAAATTTTGCGTTTAACTACAGGAAGTAGATACCTACGTCTACTCTCAACACCCTTCTAAGCGTCCTTATTCTGTGTGGAAGGCACTTCGAACTTTGAGCTGTTTTAGATTCAGGGTCTTATTTCACAAAAATGGTAACAAGTTATCAATATCACAATTTCTAACCAAGATGATGTCACAAGGATATTTTTATTGATCTCACTTTTCCCGAGTTCTAATAAGTATATGACAGCAACCATAGCTAGACACGATGCTTGTTAAAATCACATAACTGAGGCGAGTTAAACGACAACGAACAAATAAAATTGTTATGCAAGTGAAAATCGTAGGTATGCCCAGTGTAAATAGTTAATACTATAATTTACACTGGCCATACTGTAGCTGCGGTAGCATAGTGGTATGGGTAGTGGACTGCTGAGACGAGGTTTCGGGTTCGATCCCAGGTTTACCATGGCACACACCAATTACTTTTCGATGCTTTTCGAAGTTATGTGTGTATTTATCGCAGGTTTATAAGTGCCCGGTTAATGGCAATAGGCTCGCCACCTATTACATTGGGACCTAAACATAAACTGGCGAAATGTGGGTGCTAGCACCTCTGCCTACCCCTTCAAGGAATACAGGCGTGAGTTTATGTTTATGTTTATGCATACTGTACTGTACTGTAATGTTGTAGGTATGATCTAGAGAAAAACATCAGTTAACTATACACAATTAAATCAGGAGGCACCCACTACACATCCAAATAATCGTATTTTAATTATATTATAATTCAAACAGTTATACCTAATTATATTTTGTTCTCTGAGTTCAAAATGCCTAAGATGTCTTCAAGAAACAGCAGTTCCCACGCTTGAGTTGAATAATAAAAGGACATATATTATTTTGTCACACTTATTGACTGCAAAGGCTTGAATACATTCAGTCAGTAGGCATATTTCTTCACTATATTGGCACACTACATTCCTGATACTAAGATTATTGTCATAGTTAATACCAATGCCTATTTTTTTTTTTCGATAATATTCTACACAACGCTATCTAGACCCATGGTAAGCTTTTATAGCTCGTGTTATGGAATCTAGAATAAGGATAAACATACTTATATGCTTTTTTTTGTAAATATATACACATTATACATAGCAACACCCAGACCAATGCAAATAGCCATATTCATGCATACAAATATTTGCACTGAGCGGGAATCGAACCCGCGCCTTCTGCGTGGCAGTCGCGTGCACTGCCGTCACGCCACAGAGGCTGTGTTGATACAAGTATTCACCTAAGTAGGTACGAAAGTATAGGTAGCTATTTGTTTTACTTTCCGATATAAATGTCATGACGAAAACTTCCGTCCGCCAATGAGTAGGTAGGTATGGACCTTACTCATAGTTCATAGAATTCTTTCAACATTTCATTTAAACTAGTTTTGTTTTTTTTAACCCGACCCCGCATTGACAAATATTTACATTTATATATAGCAGCAACTTACGAAACTGACTGTTAATTTGAAATGCACCTTCATTTAATAAATTATTGTTACTATGTTTTTCCACTAGCTTGTCCTCCGTCCTATGCAAATAACTAACGACCGCAAGTTACTCACATTAGGAGATATATACAAGACTAGCTGACCCGGCGAACTTCGTACCGCCAATTTTTTTCCGTTCCCGCTGCACCCTCTAATATATTAAGTACTAGCTGTTACTCGCGACTTCGTCCGCGTTTATTTCGGAATAGCTCAAACTCATTATTTAACATGGTGGAAAATTTTCATCCCAACTGGAACGGAAGTACTCGAAATACTGGAAATAGTGAATTTTAGGCAAAGGAAAAATTTCTTTATTTTAAAAAAGAAACAAAACTGTATTTATATTATTTCAAAAACTCGCTTGACATCTTCCACCTTGAATTTTTAAATTAAATATTATGAGTACAGTCTTTTGAGTGACTGACTTATAAATACGGGGCTGAACTACTGAAAACTACGAAAATTGACAGACTTCTTCTATGGCCTTGGCAAATATTGCGGAAGGATTTTGAAAAATTCAACATTTTGCTGTTTAAATCATTATAAAGTGTGTGATGAACATTGTTATATGTGGACTTGGTAATGTTCACCAGTTTTAATGGTTTAAATATTCTTCCTTCCTCCCAAATTCTTAAAACATGCTGCCACCACTTA
This sequence comes from Eilema sororculum, assembly GCA_914829495.1. Classification (NCBI taxonomy): domain Eukaryota; kingdom Metazoa; phylum Arthropoda; class Insecta; order Lepidoptera; family Erebidae; genus Eilema; species Eilema sororculum. The sequence goes on along the minus strand of OU618534.1, from coordinate 18,099,835 downwards.
CGAACTGAACAAATTAAAATAAGTACATCAAGTATCACACAAAATAGTTTCAAGAAAACCCGGTGCCTTGCACGCCCTGAGCAGTGAGCATTGGTTCTCTTCTTTGCCGAGCCAATGGTGGGTAGTTCCAGTTTTATGATAAATTCCATCGACCACAGTCACATCGTTGTTCATTGCTTTACACACAGGTAGAGAAGAGGGGCGCAGTGGGCAAGCGAGCAAATACAGCATTGACTGCGATGGGGTCATATAGCCTCATTTTGCTTTATATTCCTTGTATTGGCAAGCTTGTTTCCAGCAGATGATGTAGGTAGATACTTCCAAATTGATACTGGAGTTGATGTCCACGTGGCGGATTTTTTCGGTCTGATGAAATTTACCGGAACTGAGTGTTTCTCTGCCCACATTCAGTCTCTTTCATATAATAGGAGCAGCGGTATCTTTTATATACCTAATACATAGGTTGGCTTCTCCTGGCGTACTGTTATCATTTCTGGGATAGATTTACGTATTGACAATTAGATACCTACTTATTAGACGGAATCGATAATATCGCAGCGGCGTGCGTTGCTAGTCATCAGGTCACTAACATTGTATAATGTCTGCAGTTGCATAAAGACGTTGTCTCTCTGGCTGTAATTTACCATTTCTGCCGCACCACGGCGAGTGAAAGAGCCTATTATGAGTCTTTCAACTAATCTCTCCTTCGTTCCGTCAGTCACATACGGTAGAAATAATGGCACCTCGAACCAAGCTGTTCGGAACTTCATTTCTTTATCAGGCGGTTAAGAACTGTATTGCTCTGCCCACACATGTGTTTTCTTCTGTTTAAGATCCGGAGTTTTTTTTATATAGGACACGTCAATTTATCTTCACCTACTGATGTTAAGCTAAAGGCAAAGACTCGGAAATAGGATCACCATTATAAACATGTACCATCTTAACAATGGTGGCTCTCATCTTTATGGGATCATCAGAAGTCTTTTCACACCCCCCTTAAAGGACCCGGGACTGTAGGAAGAAGTAAACCGTGAGCTGGCAGGGATTTCAGGTCTTAATATTGCGACATAGGAATGGGTCACCAAACCGCTTGGTTCTTGATGGAATATTCTGATCCGTATGTGGACGACATCTGAGCCTTGCATGCGTTGTCCTGTGTAGGAAAGGAGAGGGTGGAACTAATTGCAATAGCTCATCAGAACCTTCACCATGGTAGAGACGGTATTACGATAGGGACAACTATCTCCCAGAATACGTAATGTGCTTCAGAGAAGGTGCAACGATTTACTTCCTCCATGAGCGCGGCTTTGATGGCTACCCATCACCCTAGCCGAAGCAATCCCTGCTCTTCACGTTTAGACCGCCTATTTATGATAGGTAACCAAGGCAGGTATACTGGGGTACCTAACCCCAGAATACCCCCAATGCCCCATTCCTCTGTTAAATTTTAATCGGTTTGATTCCAATATTGCGCTTGCCCCGATGTGGTAGCATCGGTATCAATGGGGGATATCAGTTTCAGTTTTATGACTTCTCAGGCGGGTGGGACCACTTTTTCATTCTCCGAAATGAAGAATTGTGTATAGATCTAAGAATATTATATAATATGTAAGTTCTACTATTACTGTCACACAGCCTAGTTTTATGTAGGTACTACCTACAGAATACTAAGCATAGAATTTATATTTTACTTCAAATAAAACTATAAATACAATAAAATACAACAAATACACAAAAAAATAAAAAAGTTAAACAAAAGTAAATAAAAAACCATAAAAAGAAAAAGCACATTTTAGATGGATTCGAACGCGACTCAGCTAAGTTATAAATCCACCGCAGACGTATTGAGCCACAGTTACCATGAAATCATAGTGTGAAATAGACGTTTACATATTAAGTCATAAAAACATTCTGTCCCATTCCTTATTATAATAGCGTGATGATTTTAATTATGAAAGCCAGGAGTCTTTTTACCGAACCAGCTGCTTACTAATTTGTTGGATTCGAGAGAAAATCGTTCGAGAACAATGTGAATTCTATCGACACACTTGCTGTGCCGAAGATTCTGCAGCAACCTGACCTGACTTGGCTGAGATGTAAAACTCTGGCCTCTCGGAGTTCTTCAGATTCCTATGACCGAAATAATATCTTCTTGTAAGCATTATTGTTTCTTTATTGGTTCGATCTATTCACACAATCACAAATTGTTAGCCGTGATATGCTATTATTGACATAACTTTTTTATTTATGAACCGATTTCAATAAAACAAACACTAAATGTTAAGTGAAGCCTACCACAATATATTAGTGAAAACCGCAACCAAATCCGTCTAGCCGATTCTGAGATTAGCGTGCACAAACTCACAGACAAACAGAGAAACAGAGAAACAGATAAACAGACAAACAGACAAAAATTCCAAAAAACGTTGATTTGGCTTCTATTACGTTTATAAAGTCCCCCATAACAATTTTTCTCATTTCCTTTCCATGTACACACATCGATCGTTTACAGATTTATTATATGTATAGATAATTTAAAACTTATGTGGATATTTTGTTAGAAGTGCTACAACACAAAAACGAACTCAGACCACTAAATATAAACCTAATAGTGGTTACATTGTAGAAGCTCGTGAGGTATATAAGCACGAAGTAAATTAAAGACCTCTCCGCCTCTCTCTCTCTCTCTTTCTCTCTCTATCTCTCTCTCTGCCTACCACGGAGGGAGAAATAGTTAAGTTCAAATTAATTTAAGTTAAGCTTAACCGAGGCGTGCTTAATTGCTGGTACGCCAATAGGTTCGTGAATTCCTGTATATTATGATATTTGGTGGATGCTCAATATATGCAATGATGTAAGCAAAAGCATTTTTTCATTTGATTCTTTGCAAACCAATAATTTTGTAGCGCCCGTAGTCTTCTTATCTGTTACCACGGGAAATAAAAAACCTCTCTATACTTAAAAATCTAGACTAAACTGGTAACATATCGCAGAAGATGGAACTCTAATCCATACTTAATATTATAAATGCGAAGGTAACTCTTTCTGTCTGTCTGTTGGTCAGTCTGTCTGTATGTTACATTTCACGCCTGAATCGATTTCAATGAATTTTGGTATAGAAGTAGATTAGACCTTAAAAAAGGACATAGGCTATGTTGGGTCGCGATAACCGACATCTAGACGGGCAGAGCCGCTGGCAAAAGCTAGTAGGTATCTATATAAATGTGGGAAGAGGATACTTTGACTTTGTAACAGAGTAGTGATGTAATGCAATAACCATCAATAGTGAGATTCACGATAAACATCAATGCACTTTGAGTTTATCGGTAGGTATACACGCGTAACCTATACCTTTTATAGGTGTTGGAATATGTAAAATACAATTAACACTTAGTTAATTAAAGTGTGTCTATGTGTTAATATATTTACACCTTTAAAGGTAGATAAATAAATAAACATCTTAGGCGCAACGCATTCCATTCCATATTATTCATGGTATTTACTGCTGACGTAATTTTTATTAATCATCCCCATAATTTCCTACCGAATAAGTTACAAATAACTGTAAAGAAAATAATATATCGTCATTTTCTCTCCTCGTGCCTATTTTTCAATATTTAATTGGTGCGTTTCCAGGCCATTGGTACAAAGAAAGCCTTTAGATATTAAAATAAATTAGATTCACTAAACGTTCTTTCATAGTCGAAATTCAACATAAACCACAATTAAGTATTTAAAAATAGTACATAATACTTACCTACCTCCGATTACCATATACAAGAAAGTTTGGAAATACCTACATAGGTATATTACTACATACCTGAAAGGGTTCTTGAACTGTACAGTGACAATTTAAAACCTTGAAGTTTTTGAAATAAATTGATGTAAACACATCGAATACGATAAATTGAAACTATTGTAATGTGTAATGATAATGACAGTATTATGGGGAACGCGTTATTTTACACTTATATTTATCATACATAATAATATTTATACCTATGTATATGTTACTGGAAATGTATGAAATCAAGGAATTGTATACAAATCCTAGGAAATGTGTGTTAATTCATAGAATGCCTGCAGTTCCACCGGCAATGTGTGAAATAAATGGGTTATTGTCTATATTTGCGGATGATTTTTTTTTTTTTTTTTTTTTTATATAGGACACGTCAATTTGACTTCACCTCGCCTGATGTTAAGCTAAAGGCAAAGTCTCGGAAAGAGGGTCACCATCGTAAACATTTACCATGTTAACAGTGGTGGCACTCAGCTTGACGGCCTCATTAGATGCCTTTTCACGCCCCGCTTAAAGGACCCGGGACTGTAGGAAGAAGGAAACACGTGAGCTGGCAGGCAATTCCAGGTCTTAGTGGTGCGGCATAGGAATGAATCACTGAAACGCTTGGTTCTAGCAGGTATACTCTGCACCGTAAATGGATGACATCTAACCTAATCTATCCAAGTTAAATTGCGTGGTGTGGACACTGCGCCCCGACCTGGATATATTATAGGTTAGAAGACTGAAGCGAAAGCGAGGCTCCAGCATTACCCTAAGTGGTTGCATTTTTTATAACCACCGTCATTGCCGGTGGAACTGCAGGCATTATATGTATTAACACACATTTCCTAGGATTTGTATACAATTCCTTGATTTCATACATTTCCGGTAACATATACATAATAATCTACTCATTGGACAATACACATAAGTATGAGTTATGTTCGACCATCTTGCAGGCACCAGGATATAAACTAAGGAAAGGAAATACAACTCCTAAGAAAATGTTTACTATAAAAAATGTACGTACAAGCTGATGCCCGTGACTCCACCCGCGTGGAGGTCGTATCACGACTTTTGGTCACAAATCCGGTTCTAGTTCCTCAACCAATGGCGATCAAACATATGGCAGATTTTAAGTCTGACATAGACCTTTCTTTTTGCGTCCATTGTAAACCCCCGTCCCAAAAAAACACCTTGAAAATATCATTTTATATAATGTGCACGTGATACACTCCCTTCTGGGGGTGAACCCCACAACTTTTAAAGGGCTCAACCGAACATGTCTAAGAACACTTGCACATATGTCACCCTTAATACAAAAGTATTTCCTATGCTATAATGCCAAGGTCGCAGAACGACCTCCGTCCTCCATGAGCGCTGGCCTGGGGGTGATCGGTGGTGCCACCTGTCACCCTTTTGTTTTTTAGCAGAAGCAGGCCCCGGCGGGAGCGCAAAGTGGGCCTCCCCGTACCCGGGGCTAGATGGGTACACTATGGTCCCCACAACCCGAAGGGGGCCATCTCGAAAGAGATGGTCCTGAGTCTGCCGGGGTGCGAGAGATATCTTTTCTCCATTCTCACCTCCGGCAACCAAAGACCCAAAGACGGCGTGCGTTTCAGTCGGTTCGAGTCCGACATACATAACCACCTTCAACGGCTCCGGGGGGATGTTATCTGGGGGGATTTTTCGAACGTAAAAAGAAATGCTATGATGCCACAGGCTGACAGACACGTCAAACTTATAACACCCCTCTCTTTGTATTCAGGATCGCTTATTGAACACAATCCAAATTACTTTTTTATTTCTCCAATGTAGGTATGTACAAACAGACACGGCTAATTTACAATTTTGTAAGGGTGGTATTTAAACGCAAATCAAATAAAATACTTTTTTATGAATTAATAATCCAAATTACCATCAAAATTACTGATTGCACAGCAGAATACTAAACTCAAAAGTATAAGAAAGCACACTACAATTTATTTTCTTAAGGTAAGGCTGTTTATCTTAAAGCAAAGCAATTTTATTAATGCACGACAAAATAATCCAAATTCACATCAAAAATACTGATTGAGCACCAACAAACTACTTACTTGCTTAAAAAAAAATAACCACGAAGACATAAGGCGGGAGCTCCGCTTCGCTTCGCTCCCGCCTTAGTCTTCTAACATAACCTATCCATTTCGGGGTGGGTGGTGATCATTCTGAACTTAATTACTTAGTATAAGGGTGAATTTCTCAAACGTAAAATTTTCGCGGCGTGACTGAAAATCATACCTTAAAGTTAACATATAGTAATGATTATTTTTTGTAAGAAAGATATCGTTTTTCTCTATATGCACATATAAATTATATTATTGAAACTATTCTTGTGAGTGTGTAAAAAATGTCTTTTCACCTAAATTCTAAGCTTGGTGGCGCGTCCACAACCTGTTTTCTTGGGAATGATCACAGTTTAATCAAAACTTCATTAGTTTACTGAGTATACTTAATAATAATTCGATTCGGCATTATTTTAGCTATCTTCGATACTGTCATTCGTAGTATTTAGTACTATACTTTATCTTAAAAATAATTTATAAGATGCGTCCGCGGCAAATGTAAAATTTTGGTGGGATTTATAAAATCATCGAAGGAGTCGTATTGAAAGTACCTATAAGGACGACACTATCATCATTGGAAACGTTCAGTTGGGTGTTAATGAGCACCAGTGCCAGTTGTCCCCAGTCCGTTTCGTTTTTCTGCCAAACACGTAAGTAGGTCGTTTCATAAGCATCGGACAAAAATATTGTAATTTTTGTGTTGATTATTTAAAACGGTTTATTCTCATTGTATGTTTTAATATTTAAGTATAGTGTACAGGTTCAGTATGTGTATTAAATTTTGGTAATGTAACCACTATATTCTAAATAGTACTTTTATAAATAATTTTTTTAGACATGAAACTAATTTTGGTGGAGCAATTTTGGTGAATTTGGTGGGGTTTTACTAATCATCAAAATTGTATATTTACACCAAAATTTGTTTTCATAGTTATTTGATTAAGCTCCTACGTAGTCCGACGGGCTACTAGGTCAGGTGACCTCTACGTAGTATACCCTGGGCAATGGAGAAAGCACCGCCTCTCTCCCTAGGTGGGAAAGAGGTTGTTGGCTGTTGAGGGTTGTTCGGAAGCTTTCCTAATTTTCTCTCAGATTAACCATTAGCATATGAACTACGCATACAAAAGACGGGCGAGTAGTTGGGTGAAGTCAGCTAATGCCGCAGTAGGGACAGGCCGGTGTGGTGGAGCATCGTGCGCTCTTTCCGTCACCTGCTTCTACTGGCGTGAAAGGCGGCCTCACTCTTTACTACTAAGCCTACGCCGTTCAAACCTGCCCACCCTTCTTCCCTCCTCTCCACTGTCTACATCATTTGGCTTTTCTTCCTCTGCTTTCTCACTTACATGAAAGCTACCGTGGATGCAAGAGTGCCTCATGCAATCTTTTGCACGTGACTCCACGCAACAAAGCGATGAAGTCGAAGATGTAGGTGACACGCAACTCCTGCTTATGTTGCTCCAGCAGCTAGCACTTTGCTATCGTGTAAAAGGTACTCAATCTTCTCCACAGAAGGCTTCTGACCTCTACCATCCTCAAGCTCCTACATCCACATCCTCACATGTTGCACCAATCTATCGGCGTCCACCACCGATATTAACAGCATACATGGGCAGTTATGGAGTGATTGTCTGATGCTATCCGACCAAAATACCACGCTGATTGGGAATGGACTAAGGACAGATCACAGATCACAGAGACAGTGATAAGGAAGATTCTCATATTGCCAACAGCGGTTCGAACAACGGAATCAGAATCGTGGTATTCGTGGTACATGTCTCGGATGGTGTAAACCTCTGGAACCCTTTTGAACCGCAATGCCCATCAGCTCACCGCGTGAGAAACTTAGTTGAAGGACTCCTGTAAGTTCAGAAATAGACATCACACTACCAACTTGTCTTGCCACTACCAAGTGTCCATGGCATATCTTCCGTCCACCCTTAGGCATACCGAGTACCATATTATGTTGCTCCAGCAGTTAGCACTTTGCTATCGTGTAAAAGGTACTCAATCTTCTCCACAGAAGGCTTCTGACCTCTACCGTCCTCAAGCTCCTACATCCACATCCTCACATGTTGCACCAATCTATCGGTGTCCACCACCGATATTAACAGCATACATGGGCAGTCATGGAGTGATTGTCTGATGCTATCCGACCAAAATACCACGCTGATTGGGAATGGACTAAGGACAGATCACAGATCACAGAGACAGTGATAAGGAAGGTTCTCATATTGCCAACAGCGGTTCGAACAACGGAATCAGAATCCTGGTACATGTCTCGGATGGTGTAAACCTCTGGAACCCTTTTGAACCGCAATGCCCATCAGCTCACCGCGTGAGAAACTTAGTTGAAGGACTCCTGTAAGTTCAGAAATAGACATCACACAAGTTGGTAGAACTTGTCTTGCCACTACCAAGTGTCCATGGCATATCTTCCGTCCACCCTTAGGCATACCGAGTACCACCTCTCCCAGTTTGAGAATAACTGCCTAAATCTTTTCCCAGCAATCTTGAATAAGTTCGTCGATAATATTGGCGCCATTAGAGTAAAATATAATCCTTGCTAGAAGCAAGGATAGATAGAACAATCAAATGTTTTGCTTTTATACTGATACTACTAACAACTAAAGTGGTTTTGCCATATAAAAATGAAGTTGGTGATAAAAGGGTAAAAATTAAGGGTTATATGCAACCATTAAGTGCCAAATTCTAGAAAAAAAAACAAAGAAATAGTATAAGTAATAATAAATAAGAAATAAAAATAAGTTGATATGCAATTTTGGTGTTAGACACCAATTTCGGTGTATTGAAAATTCAGGTGTATAAAATAAACAAGTAATTCCCAGGGCTAATTAGACTATTCAAACATATTAGGCATAAAATATGTATTTCTAGCTAAATATTGAAAGAGATTACCTAAATACCTAGAAATAAAAAAAATCACCAAAATTAGCTAAAAATTCATAGATGTTGAAATTCACCCATAAATGCTACTCGGATAGATATTTTACTTTGACAATGAGTATCTTCTACATGCGCACTAGTTAATTTGCTGTGCAGTTAGTATTTTTGATAAACATTTATAATTTTTGTACTTAAATAAATTTATTTGTATCGCATTATGAAGATAAAAGTAATGTCATGCTGATGTATATTTTATTTTTTTCTGCAGTACTAGTTATGCTTAACGTTCAGTTTATTTGTAGTAAAGTAATTTATTTGATTTAAAAAAGCATATAAATGATGAAAATATATTGATATGTGATTATTTATTTGATGTGCAATCAATAATTTCCCATTTTATAATAAAATAATACAGATAATCCACATAAACATAAATGTGAGCCATAAAGATAAAATCTTAATTTTATATGTTTTCTACCGTGTCCATTTATTTTTATTATACCTATTGTATTATGATTAACTGCTTGTGTGATTAGATGCCTGTCTTCCACAGCGCTAAAGCTATAACGAATGATTAAGAAGACTAGCTTTCTTCCTTCCTACACGATACGGAGTACAGTACTATGTTTACGACAATCATTACCTTACATACCTACTCTATGTACTGTACCTATACAAGACATTAAAAAGTGACTCTTTTGATATATTGAATATTTAAATTCACCTATCCATCAGCGGCGAGGCATCCTTACAACCCGATTCCTGCCGTATTGTTCTTCAAAGGGAGCCGTGGTAGAGATTTTTACATTTACACTCCAATATTTTTGTTATTATAGCCACGGTAACTTACAAGACCATAGTTTCTGTGCTAAAGCCCCTATCTATGTTTATACATATATCTATGCTTTTCAAGCTATACAAATGAAATATCAGCTACGGTCGCTCTCCTTTCGTCTTTTGCATATAAAAATAAGCCGAAAAACAAGTTGTCATTTAATTCATATCCTGAACTTCCAATGCTGTTACAAAACTATTCGTGAAAATCCACTCGCCAATTATATTCGGGTTCTTCTGACCCCCTCAACTGCCCCTTAAATACCTGAAATTATTATGCATATAAAATATTTGAATGAATTTTTTATAGCATTTATTATGCTATAAAAAATTCATTCAAATATTTGGGCGGAATCATCAAAATTCAATGTTTAAAAATGGTTGAAAAATCATTCATTGTTTCCAACAGTTCGTAAGAATGTTGGTAGATGGGTACACCGTGTCGCCATTAAAGACGGATATAAAGAGAAAGAAAATTTGAAATGATTCAGGTGTGGCTCAATAGCTCAGTTGGAAGAGCATTCCCACTGTAAGGAAAAGGTCGTGAGTTCAAGTCTCACTTGAGCATTTCATTCTTTCCGATGTTTTTCGAACTTAAAATTTAGCATAATAAATGCTATAAAAAATTCATTCAAACATTATATAAGCTCAAGTCCTATTTTTTGACAGAATTGTAGGAACAACTACAGCTCTGTCAGAAAGTACGACTCTAATTGCAGTAGATTGTGTAGAGGTCTTGTTTATGATTGTAAGTAAGATCTTTTTTTTTCTTCTTCCCCATACTTAAGTACCAATTTAAAATGAGCAATATCTATGAACCTGCTAAAGTTGTAATCATAAGTGTTGCACACGAGCTCCAGTAGTTAAGTTTAAATTAATTGGGTGTATTTATTCTGTTATTTAAATAAATAAAAAAAACCTCATTAAAAATGACAAGACAAGGGCAGGCAGACAGATGATGATGAATCGCTCTTTTTGTCCTAGGTAGTCTCGGTCAACTGCATTTTTAAGATTGCATCAGAAGCGGTTTAATACTTGAAATTCTTATCGTAATATCTTAGTCATAAGGAAGTTGCACTTTGATTGCGTCCCTAGTCACATAGGACATGATGATTGCGTATACGCATACTTACAAACTTAACTATTTATTAGATAGAGGACCCTAGGTGTAGATATAAATAGTGTGATATAAATAGATATATAAACAACATTTAACCTTTTATAGATATATAAACAACATTTAAGCTTTTAATAAAAGGTTAAATGTTGTTTATATATCTATTTATATCACACTATGTATATATAAATAGTTAAGTTTAACGTACGTTATCTGTTCTGTGGTTTAACTGTGCGTTAAGAAACAATAAGTCACAAATAACTCAAGTAGGCATACAAAATGTAGGATTTTATCTAGTGTCTACATAATATTCTGATACCACAGCTATAGGAACAAAACACAGTACAGAATAGGAAACAAAGCTCATCACATCTGTATAAATCTTATACTAAGTCCTACTAGTTACCTCCGGCTCCGCAAACCTGGAATTCTGATTAAGTTCCCGTAACCCAAAATAAGTAAGGCATAAAAAGTAGCCTAATGATGTTTCGGGCAAACAACCTTCGCATCTATCCATCAGAACGAACATTTATAATATTTATAAGAGTATAACATACCTAAGTAAATTGACATTCCAGTTACCAAACTACCAGTCCCATTATTGCATCAAGTAAACCCGTTTGACGTACAAGTGGGTACTTACAAGCTATGTATAAATACGCTTATGGTTTTGTAATTTCTCGTATAAGCCTGCCATGCACCTTATGTTATGTAGCTGTATCGAATTCTCCTAATTATTTTGAGAACAGAAAGCATTTCGACAGGTGCCCACGGAGCACCCGACACCAATAGGTCACCGGGGTCCATACACCTAGGATGCCCATAGGTTAATAGGGCCCATATATACCTGCCGACACCTATGGGGCCTATACGGCACAGAGCCCATAAGTCAACGGGGCCCATAAACCCACAGAGCTCTTATACCTACGAGACCCATACAGTCATACCTCTACCTCTATGCTCAAGGGCGTTCATACTACCATAAACTATCCATTGTTCGACAGAAATAAAAAACATTACCCTCCTTCCTTCGGCAGTCAGATAAAAATAGCCACGCGCCCTTACGTCCACAGAGCCCCCAACACCCACCATAAAGACGTCTGTTGGGTCAGCTCCTTTATATGGTGGATAAGTAATCATAAAGTTTCTCATTTTTCACGCAATTTTCTTATTTTTTTCTTTCACAAGAACCTTATATAGACAATAACGAACAAAACATCAAAAATGATCGAAACTGGTGCAGCCGTTCACGCTTCATCTCGTGACCAAGGGAAATAGTGATTCATTTTTATATATTACTAGCTTTTGCCCGCGGAACATAGCCTATGTCCTTTCTCAAGGTCTAATCTACCCCTATACCAAATTTCATCAAAATCCGTTCAGTGGTTTAGGCGTGAAAGCGTAACATACAGACAGACAGACAGACAGAGTTACTTTCGCATTTATAATATTAAAGTATGGAAGTATGGACTAGCTTTTGCCCGCGGCTCTGACCGCGTGGATGTTGGTTTCCGGCAATTATTCGATTTTTTCCACCTTTTAAACCTTCCCTAGACCTTCACGAACATTTCAAGACCAAGATAAATCCGTTCAGCCGTTCTCAAGTTTTAGCGAGACTAACGAACAGCAATTGATTTTGATATAGATATAGATTTTAGCTTACCCTGTTGACTTACATTTTAGATCCATGCGTAATGTAACTACTAATTTGCAGCGGTTCTCATTTTAAAAATGTGCAAATGAGTTAATTATCTCTTTCCTACCTTTACCAGTTTTGATTGCCTAAAAACGATTTCTATCATTCCCAGTTATCAAACCAACAGATCGTTATATCCCTGAGCTACATAGATATTACGTAAACGATTTTACAATAACAATCTTTGTAATTATGCTAATCTTGGTCCATTAATTTAATAGTTGTTGAATCTGTTTTAATTATCATGTTGTTAGAAAGAAACATAAAATTTATAGGTAGGTACCTAAATTATATACCTACCTATAGCCAAATGTACCTACCAGCTCTTGCAGCTCTATCCTATAAGAAAAAAGGAGTTGGTTCACCGAAAAACCAAATAACACAGAGTACAAGAAGATTAATAGTGATTGTATTGGCAACTTCATAACGATAGAAAACTAGCCGTGGGTCTGTTGGGAGTCCTGGGACATCCTTCCGAGGGCTTACCCGGGGCTCCCAACTATAGGCTGCTGGGCGATACCGTGAGAGTTTTTAGTCGGTAGGAGTCCGGCATAACATCCATGAAGTATTTTCCCGCACGGTAAAAAAAAAAACGATACAAAACTTCTCGATTTCGCGACTTCTTCTTCGACGAATGTTAGACCATCGTTTGCCTTTATTAGTTCGTACAAGTGTAAACCTTCGGTATGTTATCGCAAAGAACACGAGGAAGCTCTCATATCCTAGTCGAAATGTCACCAATTTATTACTACTACCATTACATGGCTATTGACAGCCTCTGTGGCGTGGTGGTAGTGAACGCGAACGCGGTGCGGGTTCGATCCCCGCTCAGTGCAAATATTCATATGCATGAGGATGCATTGATTTGGGTGTTTCTATTTATAATATGTTTGTATTTACAAAAAAGTATCTAAATATGTTTATCCGCATTGGTCGAGATTTCAAGACAATAAAAATTACAAGCCATGTAATAGATGCCGGGTGTTAACTTGTGTATAGTATAATATATCAGAACGATACAAGATCGTTTCGCATAAAGTATGGGTAAGCCACTCGCATTTTTTATATTCATAAATCACTTGATGTATGAAGGATGAAAGATATGAATTCTCATTACCAAAATATCAATTTTCTTTTTTCTACTTAGTAAAGCAGAATATATAAACTCTAGCTATATTTTTTACATAAAATGTTACAGTACAATATTGACAAGGGAACGATTACTCACTCTAGATGAAGGAAAACATTGTTGAGAACATAATATAGCATTCTTTTGTACGCCTAACATTTATTACTGTGCTATATGACATTCAATTACGTAGTCCTTATGTTCAAGTTCAAACACTGACGTGGTTTACAAGACATTATACCTATTGAAACCAACCTGTGTCACGTAACTGGAAATATCAAGTTCTATGCATTGCTACACCTGTAAAAGCTTTAAAATTAGCCTTGGCCCTCGACCACAGGGTCTAGTGCACGAACGGTTCCTTTAATACTAGCAAAGCGGGTAGACAGGTGCTCTCTAAAGAGCTGGGAGGGCGTACAGATTCTTCATTACCCGCGGTCTACCTGTTGCATAATTTTTATTAGGTTGTAGACGAGGATGTAGACGAGGACTCGAATAAGTTTCTCAGCGTAGGTATGATACACACTACTGTGTGTACTTTCTACTGAAAGAGGCAGATGAAAAGGTCATCAACCTCTTTCAAGCTCTTTATATTGAATAAGTGCTTATATTCAGCATCTTTAAGAGGCACAGTAGATCTAGAACAATGGGTGTTCTAAATTGCACTATTTATAGTAGGTACTTAAATGTTATAAATTTTGAACAACCTATAGGGACATAATATGGTAGGTGGTAGGCATATGTCTACCGTTTAGGTAGTTATATATAACTCTTTTCACTTTTTAACCTGTTTCCCCTGTTAAGCTGTGTACCAACATTATATACCTCGACGCAGAGAATCATGTTACGATATTATCTCAAATTATTGTAAGTACTCTCACGACGTACATTTCTTAATATTTTGTTATCCTTAACACACTTACGAAATTCGATCACTATTTAAATAATCAAACAAGTTATAACCAAGTTCACCTGCTTTACCAAATATGTTAGGGCTATAAATAAATTATCATTTTATTTTTGTGATGCAACAAACAAAAGGAGTTTGAGAACGGTGGGCTGAAATAGTCTGAGTACCTACCTACTTGGTTTTGAACTCAATACTCAACCTTTGTCATTGGCGATGACTTCGTCGAGCAGACCAGGTTGACTACCTTTTTTTTTTTTTTTTTTTTCGTGCGGAAATCCCCTCGGATACCCCCCCTGCCGGAGCCGGAAGGGGAGGTTATGTCGGACTCGAACCGACTAAAACCGCACGCCGACTGTGGGTCTTGGTGCTAGGCCGGAGGTGAGGTTGTTATAGACATATCCCTCGCACCCCGGCTGACCCAGGGCCATCCCTTACGGTCTGGCCCTCCTCAGGAGGGGGGACAACGGTGTCCCCAACTCGCCCCCGGAATGGGGGGGCGCGCTATTTAGCGCGCCGCCGCCGTGGCCTGCTTCTGCTGGGGTGACAGGCGGCTCCACCCGTCACCCCCAGGCCCGCGCTCATGGGGGACGGAGGTCAGTCAGTGCCCTCCGACGCCCGAGTTGCCTGCGCGCGCGGGCGGCCCGAAGAACCAGGTTGACTACCAGGGAATCATGGGATTAGTACTTCATGTGACTGAGGACATCGATTGCTACATCAAGGCATGTATTGCTGCAGCATATGCCAGTGGAGAGAGGTGTCTGGTGTCATTTGTGACCAAACTAAATTTTATAAGAACTTAATTCCATTTTTATTGCCAAGCGATAGCGCGACTGTCACATCTAAAACTACACCACAAGAAGTTTCTACCAAGACAAGCTCCTGATGCAGTACAGTAGAAAAATCTTTGGTTAAAAATCCTATCTACGTAAGTCATACCTAATCATCCAGTGGTATACGGAACAACAATTAAGATTGCAATTATCCACATAATAAATTAGCACCAAACAGCAAAGTTTAAAAGTTGGTTATATGGTTGGGTCATGTCTCATTCTGATAAATGGACAAGTTAATTTAGACGTTTGCCCAGTGTACGTCAGCCTTGTGAAGTCTATGTTAGTTAGTACTTAGTAGGTACCTACTTACTGTTAACACCTGCTCACTAAAATAAGCAACGAACAAATATACTCCGTAGGTCCTAGTGAGATGGCAGACATTCAGAATAATTTCAAACGGGCTTCCCCATTCAAAAGGTGTATTCGTATTGTATTCGTTTTAGGAAAATTGTGAAATGAAATGCTTAGAAAGTACTTACTCAATTTATTATCCCAATTGGATTAGGAATCCATACTGATATTATAAATGCGAAAGTAACTGTGTCTGTCTGTCTGTCATTCTGTATGTTACGCTTTCACGCCTAAACCACTGAACCGATTTTGATGAAATTTGGAATAGGGCTATGTTTACTCGCGATAACCGACTAGTACGCGGGCGGAGCCCCGGGCAAAAGCTAGTAGTTAATAATTAGTAATTAGATCAACCGATTCACACAATAAACAGTTAATATTAAAATATGATTTTATGTTTTGATCTGATTTAATTAAAATACTGACAGAAATCAGATAAAAAGCACTCCATTGTAATCCAAATATAGGAATAAATCAATGTGCGTTTCATAAAGGTGTAAGACCTTGTAGGGCCTTGTAGGGCCCTGTTTGGTGGACCTACCAAACCAATCTAAAAGAATTGACTGACGACCGGTATCGAAAGTAGGTACATACGTCCACTCGCTTACAGAATGTTCTTGCTGCTTCAGTGACAATAAATACCAAATACACTAGCGCCTTTTCACTTTCAGGAAAAAGTAGCTCTATAAATAGACACGACATGCGACGGTTTTCGTGCAGACATAAAGCAACAAAAGAAAAGTTATTATAACTGTTCAGTTTGAGTCTTGGCAACGTAGTTTACGTAAAATATTCTCCGTCTGTAATTTTTGCGCTTCGACTGTTCGTTTTCCCATAGCTCGCTGTCTTTATTTACCACTTTTCTATGTCGGTTTATTATTTAAAATAGATTTTTTTGTTAAATTGGAAATTATGTTGAAATATGGTTATTGTTTCAAGTATCTCTATTAGATGTGCAATGCAAATGCTAGCCTACTGACGAAACTTTTTATAGGAGGTTAGCGGGCCACTTGGATTATAAGTCGACGTATATTCATACCTATTTTAGATATAGACTTATAGTAGGTATTAATAAATTCATAGAAAAAAAACAAAACAAAAACACGCTAGATATTTCATAAGTCTTCTAAACACATTACCCAGTTATCCTAGGAAATCAAGTTTCAGTAGGATTTTCAAGGAAAAATTTTCAAAGAAAATGTATATCCTAGCAGGTATATAGATTTACGTCAATAAACCAAGACTACTAATTTATTAAGCATAAAATATTAGTAAGAATGACATTGAGCTGTCCTAATTACAATAATCTGTCTGGCCATGCTAGGATTTTAACATAACAGTAGTCAAAGAAATAGAACAGCTCACGTACACAGCCAAATTGCTTGCGAAACTCTATGGTCGAATAGGTAATGTAAATGGTTAGTTTGACATCAATTTATTTACACGGAGTGTAGGTCTGCCATATAAACGACCCATTACCAACATAATGGAAAGTCTACGTATAAAAATATCGTCATATAAGCTTACACTAAGTAATCATTATTATCGATACCTTTTTTGTGCGGTAACACTACTCAACACTTAAAAAATATCTGACCCAATTCATATTATTTCATAATAAGCTTGACCAATATAAAAATACTGTATGCATTATAATATATTTTTTTATTTTTTTACCTACCTACAAAAGTTAAAATGCGGGTAGTCCGGAAACTTATTACTTTTGCAAATGGAACATAGTGCATTTGTTAGTATATTAACTGACTTCTAAAATGTCGTGAGTGTGTGTTAACAGTCCTGATTTATTTTGCTATATTTGTGGCGAGTTTACGCCGAAATCGAAAAAAAAACCACTTTCTGACTTAATTAAACAGTGCTATCAAGCTTATTTTAACCGTGTCGTAAGGAATCAAGACAAATCATGGGTTCCTAAAGTGTGCTGCTTAAGATGTTATACATATCTCAATGGTTGGTGTAAGGGAACAACTAAAAAAATGCCATTTGGTACGCCAATGGTGTGGATGGAGCCAACGAATCATGCCGTCGATTGTTATTTTTGTTTAACGCAATTAAAGGGGTTTTCTGAAAAATCAATACGAAGTATTAAGTATGCCATCGGTCATAAAACCTCAGCCACATTCTGACGAGTTACCTGTTCCTGAGTGCCCAGTGAATTTAATTCAGACAGTTGAAGTCGACTCGAGTTCGACGGATAGTGAAAATAGCGAGGACCCCCAATATGTCCCAAAATGTGCATCTGAGCCACTTTTATTGAATCAAAGTAGGCTTAATGACTTAATAAGAGAATTAAATTTACCCATTGATAAGGCAGAATTATTGACATCCAGATTACAGCAATGGAATCTATGTGAATCAGATGTGAAGGTATCTTTTTATCGTAAACGACATAGCTCACTGGTTCCGTACTATTCTAAAGAAGATGGCTTAGTTTTTTGCAATGATGTAAATGGATTAATGGCACAGCTTGGGCAAAATCATGTAGCTGCTGAATGGCGTTTATTTATTGATTCCTCAAAAAGTAGCTTGAAAGCAGTATTGTTGCATAATGGAAATGAGTTACCGTCCTTGCCCCTCGCTTATAGTGCTAATTTGAAAGAAACTTATGACGTTATGAAATTTTTATTAGAAAAAATTAAATACAGAGATCATAAATGGCCAGTTTGTGCAGATCTTAAAGTGGTTGCTTTGTTAACAGGCTTGCAGGCAGGCTATACAAAATATTGTTGTTTTCTTTGCGAGTGGGATAGCCGAGCTCGAGCTCAACATTTTATTAAAAAAGATTGGCCATTACGTCACTCTCTAGTAGTGGGCCAGAAAAACGTAAAATTTGAACCATTGGTTGAGTGACGCGAAAATTAAAGAGGGTGTTTTCGTAGGTCCAGACATAAAAAAGCTGATTCAAGATCCATCTTTTATATCTGCTCTCAATAATATTGAAAAACAAGCATGGAACGCTTTTGTCGATGTCACTAACAATTTCCTTGGTAACAAGAAATCTAAAGATTTTCGCGAAAAAATAAAAGTTTTATTGGACTGCTACTATAAAATGGGATGCAATATGTCACTTAAGTTGCATTTTCTTCACTCGCATTTGGACTTTTTCCCTGAAAATATGGGATCAGTCAGTGACGAACATGGCGAACGCTTTCACCAAGATGTTGTCGCATTTGAAAAGCAATTTCAAGGCAGATGGGAGCCTGCTATGCTCGCGGATTACTGTTGGAGCCTTATTAGAGAGACCCCTGCTACTGAGTACAAGAGAAAAGCCAGCCACTCCAAAAAAACTACGCCATTTCAATTAAAATTAGAATAAAATTATTGAAAATTCGTTATTTCGGACATGGATGTTTATCTGGACATTGAGATGTGATGGTGTGTGTATATTTGCATATTTTTATTACTTTAGTGGCAAGAAATAGTAATCACATAATGCGACCTCAGATAAAATCAAAAGTTGAAAATTTGTTGAGTAGTGTAATCCGCCCGGATACCTACCACTCCCCCACAACACCATCAGTGGGTAAGTCGGTCTCATTTACCGGGGTGTAAGGTTACCCAATAACGTATTTATCTAGTACCACGGATGACCCTGGTCTGTACCTATACGGTTTTGGGAGGACCCCCTCGAGAGTGTAAAACTTGTTGTTCCCGGAAAGGAGAAACGCAGCTGTCACCTTGGCCTGCACTCAGAGACCAGACCACCCCTTGATTGCTCTTCACTGTGCCCTCTGCCTTTCAGAGAGGCACGAGGAAACCCTCCGAGCAAACCTATACAATATACAGGGCCGGCCGGCGTGGCTCCCGCCTTGGGAAACCATGACCATGGTCTGGTCAAACCAGAATTCTTAATTAGGCATAATGTTTCTCTTACTGGTTTTACTCGTTAAATATGCGTAATTTGTCAATATTTTGAATCCCGCAGTTCCATATGGTATGTACGCAGATAGTTAACGTCTGTCCATCTAATGAAGTGCTGTCCCACTTTTTGGATATAATCATTGCGTAATTAATTGCACGCTAAGGTCTTTTTTCACATTATGAGTCAATTAAAATCATATTTGGATTTCCATAACATTTCTGTAAATATATCTAATGTCGTATTTATAAGTCGAAGTTGTGTAATCTATCTAATGTGTGACTCTAGCGAGCTGAACATTCCCTAAATGTACCGAAAAATCAAGATAATTGTATACCTATGTACCTAAGCTTTTCATAAAATCGTAAATAATATAAATACCCTGTACCCTAATCATATATTACCTACTTAGATAATTCTCGCTCCACTTAATAATCGGAATTCCGATCGGAGGACTGGGAATAACCCAAAAACAAATATCGTCAACATTGATACTCAGGCATAATTTTAACAATTTATCAATTAGCTGGTTGACCTTTTACTTTAGACCAAGTCATTTTTCAAATCTATTTAAGTACATATGTCATAGGGAAAGGTCGTGAGTTCGAGTCTCACTTGAGCATTTCATTTTTTCCAATGTTTTTCGAACTTAAAAGTTAGCATAATAAATGCTATATAAAAAAAAAATCATTCATACATATGTTTTCCCGCCTTCATATATCGAAATAGAGTGGTAAATAATTGTTAAACTAACCTTGAATTAAACACACTGATAATGCCTAAAGACATAACCACGTAACAGCAATTTGCACAAACATTTAAGTTTTGAAAGCAAACGTATTCTCTTGAAATCAGGCTACAACAACAAAGGCAAACTACTGTAAAGCTGACATCTTCTTATTACCGGTAAGTATACATAAACACTTTAGCAACACAGACGTACCTGCGAATAAGGTCTTACAACATATAGGATTAGAGGTGTCTCTTTTCTGTTCTGTGGTGGCTATCTCCTTAGTTTTAGCTCGTTCCTTTGTAATCCAACTATTTCATATCTTTATCAGAGTTTGTTTAAAACTTAGTTCATTTCTGCTGTGTATTATATTTCTCTGTCTGGTAAATTATACTCAGATCTTTATTACCAGGAAACGAGTCTTCTGTTCTAAAAATAGGTACCTACTTATTGCATGCAACTACTAGTCTATTAGAAAATTGCCGAAGAAATTGAAAAGGCCAAGAAAAGAGAATTACCAACGTGAACTCACTCCTAACACAAGAAATTTATAGCTAAACTAAAGGGGTTCTGGGGAATATTAGTCATTGCAGTTTCTTACATTTTTATAAATATATATTAGCCAAGATATTTACGTACTACGTACTGCAGACTTTCAAATTTATTTATATAAATAGGTAGTTTAAAAAATACCTTGAAAAGCACTTCATGCTCGACACATTGTATTATGGTAATTTTAGACCTGGTAATTTGACTTCACGTGCCTGCTCATATTTTACCTTCTACTTTATAAGCACAGCAACGCGACGAAGCAGAAGGACGTTCCATTGGGTATATTATTTCATGTTATTTAGTCTACATCACAGATATATCTATATACTTGGGACTCACTACCTATATATCGCTAAATAAATCTATCTATCTATCTGTCTGTACTTCGATAGCTGTTCTGGGCGTGTTGGTGGTAAATCCAAAAACAGGAGCTGGTTTACTGTATATAATATTTTATTTTAAAGAAGGGTACAAATAAGATTTTGGGAGAACCCGTTGAGGTATAAAGGCAAGAGAGCGTTTGTGTTGCTAGCACAAATAAAAAGTTAAGATTAAAAAATTAAAAATTATATAAAATGTTGCTATCCGCAACAGTAGCTAAGTAGATATTTCAGGGATCGAGTAAAGACATCAGATCAATCTTGACGTACAAAGTACTCAAAATGATCTTAATGCCTTGGTTTCCGCCCTTCCTGTGGACTGATTGTTCTAATATTTAGTAGGTACATATACATAATACAATTTTAATCAATAAATCAGTTTGATTTGCTACCTTTTTTTAAGATCACTTTGAGACATTATAGTCAAGATAGTTTTGACGCTAACTGTACAGTGTACGTGAGATCTCATTATCACCCATTAAAATTAAAACTTAATGAGTGTTGATATAATGACAGGTGTGTCATACACCTAAATAATTACATGCACAATAGTAATCAAAAGCCTGAGTGCGTTTTATGTCTTCGGATGTCGCCCATTACGGCTGGCGTGACTGACAATCACGTAATCCTTCACATATTAGGTGATGGTCAAACAACCTCATTTGCAATATGGGTTACTGATATTTTACTATAGTTTTATAGCTATTACGCAAGTCTCATTCATAAATTGTTGCTCTGCAGTGAGAGTTAGAGGTCATTGGCGCGTAACCACGCTTCGGCCAATTAAATATCGATACACGTTGGACTTGACCTTAACATCTAAATACTATATTTCCTACGTAATACATATCGTATCGTACCTCTCTAGTCAACTTGCAAAAAATGGCATTGGACGCATTGATATACTAAAAATTGGACGCGTAGGTAAGTATGTCCCTTATTTTTGAACTAGCTGACCCGGCGAACTTCGTACCGCCAAATATTTTCCGCCCTCGTGGCGTCACATCCCGTTCCCGCTGCACCATCATACTATATTAAGCATTTATTATACATAGACCTTCCTCTTGAATTACTTTATCTATTAAAAGAAACCGCAAGATATAAACATACCGTAAGTGAGCGTACTGCTGATTAGAAGGGGAGACACGGCTTCCTTAAGCGGGACCACGGAGACACTTTCGTAATCGTGAGAGATTTTTTTTTCGCTGTAGTTACAAATGCTAGCTGATTCTTCGAATGCGTTCTTAAAGGACAGCCAGTTCACAGGGTCACCGGAGAAAATTGGGAGTTCTCTTCACGCGCTGACGTGACTGAGCAAGTTGGTGGTATGGCTGGTGGCTGGAGACGTTGCAACCAGCTCCTTTAGCGCGCAAGCTAGCTGCTAGACCGGATCCATGCGCGAGCCTAACCCTCGCACCCCACACCCTTTATGTGTAGGTACAAAGTAGATTTATGTAGGCTGACGTACCTACTTAAATGAACACAATAATAACTTTCATAACTGACATTCATAACTTGATGGAATCATATTTAACTGGTAGACAACAAATAACACAGGTTAACAGACTTTGTCCCGTAACAAAATCGGAGTGCATATACCAATCAGAACCTGCATTAGAGAATGCGAAGCGAACGAGAGCGTTGTGGTGTTCCTCAGGGAAGTGTGCTTGGCCCACTCCTATTTCTGATTTATATTAACGATTTACCACAACTATGTCAAGGTCATATGACATTGTTTGCTGATGACAGTAATATATTACTCACAAGAAATAATAATTATGACGATTTTGAAAATGACATTAACATGATATTCAAATTTATTAGTGAATGGATGACATATTATAACAATTTAAAAATTAATATTGATAAAACTAAATTAATGAATTTCAATCAAAGAAATAATAATGTATCTAATTTAAATATAAATAAGTAGCTTTTTCCCGCGGGTCCGCCCGCGTGGATGTCGGTTATCGTGACCAAACAAAGCCTATGTCCTTTCTCAATGTCTAACCACTTATACCAAATTTCATCAAAATCGGTTCAGTGGTTTAGGTTTGAAAGCGTAACATACAGACAGACAGACAGAGTTACTTTCGCATTTATAATATTAGTATGGATAATGGACTGACAATAGGTCAAACTGACTGCACTAAATTCCTGGGGTTGCTTTTAGATAGTAAATTGACTTGGAAGCAGCATATAGAACAGATATGTCTTAAGCTTAACCAATTTTACTATGCCTTACCGGTTCTTCCACCAAATAGATGTAAATGAATCTACATCTATTTGGTAGAAGAACCGGAATACGTCACAGAGATGTGCTATGCATTGTACCTTCTAATACTTAATTAATGCACGTGCACCAGAATATTTTCTGTATGGGACCTAAATTGTACAACAAATTACCCAAATGTATTTGCGATGAAGAAAATATTGTATCATTTAAGAAAAAGTTACAGCATATTCTACAATCTAAAATCTACTATAGTGTATCAGACTATTTCTGTGACAAATAGTCCCCTAATCATATAATACCCTATAATCATTATAAATTTAATTATACATTTGACCAATATTGTACACGGCTAATGCGGCATATTACAGAGCTCTGTATTTAAACTATAAGACCTATTGTATACCTACCTGTAATAACAATAAATGAATCAATCAATCAAAACTTATATAATCGCTTACAATACCTAAATAGGTACAGACAGATGCGGAAAGCGACTTTGTTTTGTACCTATTTTTGGAGTGAAGTTGAATACGGGATAACATCACAAGTACTGAGCACATTACTGTTTTTTATAGAAACGAATCATTCTGAGATAGTGTCGCACTTTTTCATATAAAGTTGTATGTATATATGTATAGGTGCAACCGTATCTCCTTTTAAAAAATAACTTATTATTTCTATAACAGCTTTTTTCCAAAAGGAACTATTAGTAAATGTATTAAAAGATTTCGTATCTCATTCCCTACTAATAAAGAGAAATTTTAAGAATAAATATGCTCAAAAAATGTGTCTCGTGTTTTGATAATAAAAGCTATAGCTACAGTTATTCTTCTTAATGCTGGGAAACCCTACATTTATTTTCTTAATTTTTAGCCTCTCGTTAAGTAACAACTGAAAGAGAGGCTAAAAATTTCTTTCTACTCATTTTTACTTTGTCTAACAAAATAATTTTGGTGACTTCTCTAACGACCACCACGTATTGACAACAAGGTCAGTAAAATGATTACTATACATCAGATTTTTTAATGTCGTTTCATTGAGATTTATTATTTACATTTTTTAATGGTCACGATATCCTACCAATAGTGTGACGTGTTATTCCAATCCTTTGCTTCCAAATAATTATCTCTGCTAGACCCTGTTAGCTATTGAGATTTTTGTAAGACAATATTGGGCGTCGCATCAAAATAAAATGAAACTCATAGAAAATTAGCTTCGTATTAAACACGTGTATAAACTGTACCAGTGTCTATTATACCTACTTGGTTCTTTTAGCTTATTTATGAAAGCCGTCACTTGGGTAATGTTATTTCATATAACGGCTAGTTTTCTTAAACGGTTCACTGCCATTCAATTAAATTGTATTCGGGTTGACTGAACAAACCACGCCAGATGTTTGGCTTAGGTGCGTTATTATGACTGATTGATGTGGAACAGTTACGTAAAGTGACTCAACGGTTTTGCTTGGCTCAAAATTGACAAAGACCTGATATATTTTTTTTTCCACAACATTCTAATTCCCATGGTAAGCTTTTATAGCTTGTGTTATGGAATCTAGAATGCGGATATACATACTTAAATACTTTTTTTTTGTAAATACATACATAATATACATAGAAACACCCAGACCAATGCAAATGGTCATATTCATGCATACAAATATTTGCACTGAGCGGGGACCGAATCCGCTTCCTGCGTGACAGTCGCGTGCACTACCGCCACGCTACAGAGGCTGTCTAGTTGTAATCGTTAGCATACTAAATATTTAAAAAATCATAATAACTGTTTTAAGAAAAATATCGTTTCTTGGTGAAAAGGTTCTGGTGTCCCTACTCTACTCTAAAAATAAGAACTGTTGCTGTTACAGCAACAGTTTTCTTTTATTTGTTATTAATAGTCAAACTGTTTGTCCGTATGATTATCGGATTAATAGAAAGCATAGGTAGGTACTTAAAATGGAGGAATGGTTGAATGGGTCGCCTTAGTTCTCTGATTCTTTCCAAGTGGATTTCAAGGGATATGGCCCGTCCAGATATTCGCTGGGCACTATCCAGAAGCTTGACAACTCTGATGATAGCTGGTAGAGCCTTCAATCGATTTATTCGTCAGAATGGGAAAAACGATAGTGTTACGCGGTCATTTCTCAGGAGGCGATATGTCATGTGGATTTGCACCAAGTTTCTAATATTAGGTATCTATTCAGGTCTAACAAATTATATTTTATTCGTAACTGTGTTTAGTTTCAGGTGGTTAAAATTATTATCATTCTTCCGTAATTGTAGGGATTTATATTTACAGAAATACTTAATACACTTCTGAAATTGTACATGAATATGTGAATAAGTAGATAAGTAAGGAGATACCTATGCAAATATATAAGGCTTCGGTGATATTTATAACTGTATTTTTTTTTCGAATCACTTCCTCGGTAAAAACAGGAAAATTAAAACAGAAGAATGCGTGTATCAAAGAATATAGGTATATGTTGTATTTTACCAACAAGGGCTATAGGTACTTATATAAATTAAATACTACTCTTGTGCGGAATTCCCACATCTGTAGGTACATTCAAAAGGTTAACTATAGTGTGTAGAGTCCTTGACTCAACATACTACAGCACAGGTATTTGTGTATTAATAGTGTAATGTAACCAAATAATGTAACACTCACCGGGATATTTACCTTGTTCTTTATTTGTTTTTAGTAACCGATATTTCAGCGCTGTTCCTAATGTGAATGCTCTTGTTAATCTCAAATCATACGTAAAGTAACCTAAGTACATGCCCAGCACTTAATCAATATTTGATAGTGTTACTCCCTACACCCAATAATTTGGTCACGTAGTACCACCTATAACCCTTCATAAATAACGAGTTATGTGCTCTGCGGTCGGTTCCTTGTGTGGTTGCCCTTTGGTATGGGGTTATTTGGGTCATCATTTATCCTTTTGGTGCGGCTGCCTCCTTCTGCGAGCAAGTAATGCTCGAGAAGGAGGCGGCCGGTCGGGTCCGGACTAGACTCTGGGCCCGGGAAGCCCGCGCAGAACCCTTTATTGCCCGTGGTTCACCCGCATTGTCCACCTAGGTGGACTACAGGCAATATTTTTTTCCCGTGGTTCACTCAGGTGAACCACCGGTAATTATTATTTCCCGTGGTACACCCAGGTGAACCACGGGTAATTATTATTTCCCGTGGTTCACCTGGGTGTACCATGGGTAATTATTATTTCCCGTGGTTCACCTGGGTGTACCATGGGCGTAGAACACTCATTATATTCATGTATATTTTATTATGGCCTCTTGGTTCAGCGGTTAGAGACACTACCTGCTGCGCCGGAGGTCGTGGATTCGATTCACACTAAGGACAATTCTTTGTGTGACCCATAATGAATTGTACCGAGTCTGGGTGTGTTTTCTATGTATAATAAGTATGTATTCAAAAAAAGTATGTTTATCAGTTATTCTAATACTTACCCATAATACAAGCCTAGTTGCTTAGTTTGGGACTAGATGGCGCTGTGTGAATGTGGTGGAATATTATTATATAATTATTATGGAAACACTAGAAGTTATAATAAATATACAAAATGATAATATAAAATTATAAGGAAGTCGATCATTCTACGTAATAGTTAGAACAAAATAGACAATTTTATTATGACTCTTTGGTGTTGATAGTGCTGGACATACATATATTATTTTAATGAAATATAAAATGTGTTGTCTTTTGTTGACAATGTCAAATCAATATCATTTACTCGTATTTAACATCATATTCCATAGAAAAAAAAAAAAAAACATCCTATTTTATCGTATTTAGAATAGAAAAAGAAGTCTGTAACATTATCATCATCACGGTACATAATGTCTGATGACCAATTTTTTTTTATTAAAAGAAAAGGAGGCATAGTACTTTTGTCTGCAGGACATCAATATTACAAAGTCAAAAATTTAAAAATGAAACGGAAATGTGGAGATGCTCGGCATATAAAAAGTTGAAATGCTCAGGAAATATAATTTTTCGTGTAAAAGTAAGTAATTTTCTTTTTATTTAATGCAATATGTGGTTAATTTTTAGACGACCACAGATTTAGTCGTCGATATTTACTTATACCATCCAAATTTTCTTTCAGGACAAATGCATAATCAAAGCCAAAGATCATACGTGCTCACCTGATTTATCTCAAAATGAAATTGCAAAGGAAGTTGCTCTTTTAAAAGACAAAGTGAAAGTATCCACCCGACCTGTGCCGGAGTTATATGAAATAGCTATCAATAAAATTAAAAATAAGGGTCTAGATATTGTAACGACAATACCGTCTATGTCCAGCATCCAACATTGTTTATATGATATAAGGAATAAGGCATTGGGAGTTCACAAAACGAAATTTACGAATTTGCAAGAAGTAGTTGTGCCTTCGAAGTTTGAAAGCTTTATACTAGCAGACTATTACTACGAAGATTTACGAATTATCTTGTTTTGTTCCCCACACGGCAGGCAAAAAATCGGAGAAGTACAAGAGTTTATGGGTGACGGGACCTTTAAAAGCTGTCTAAAACCGTTTTACCAACTATATTCCATTCACGGAGATATTGGTAGTTCTATTGAAACAACAAACGTTATGCCGTTCATATTTGCATTATTACCTAACAAAAGTCAGGCTACATATAGAATATTATTTAATCTTATTAAATCTACATTACCAAATTTTAGACCCTTAAAATACCATTCCGATTTCGAAAAAGGAGCCATAAATTCCATTCTCGAAGTTTATCCAGGAACAGAAATACGTGGCTGTTATTATCACTGGCACAAAGCTTTATGGCGTAAACGAAAATTATTAAAACTGAAATCTAAGGGGCAAACTAGGATAGTCGGTCTCACAGCAGTTCTTCCGCTTCTACCAGCTGAAATTATGCTCGACGGCTATAATTATATAAAAAGTGAAGGCCGCGAACTGAATATGATAAGTTTTTTTAAATACATTGATAGTTTTTGGAAAAATCTGTATTTTAGCCAAATATTATCGGTTTTCGGGGAAAGGCATAGAACAAATAATGTTTTGGAGGGTTTTCATTCTAAACTTAATAAAAAAATAAATAAAAATACCACAATTTTAATAAGACTGTTAAGTGTGCTCTTAGAAATGACAAAACTACAATCAAAAAGACGAAAATTAGACATCGAAAATGATGACTATATTACAAATATTCAAATGCAACTCGTATCCAAAGAAATTTCTGTGGGAGAGGCTTTAGAAAAACTCCGCTGATATGGTAAAGGAAAACATATTTGGTTAAAATACAGATTTAATTTATTTTACAATTAAGCTAATCTTTCGCTAACAATATGAATATTGGATCGCAATAAAGCTTTTTATTTATGATGTGAAATATCGTACTTTAGTTAAATATCTTTTTTATATTGTAAAATGATATTCAAATAGTTTAATTTTATATTTCAATGTGTTTTAGTTACGTAAACTTTCAACAATTACTTGTATGCTTAATATAATAATAATAATAATAAACGTTTATTTCTCACCATGTCTCACTATCAATGTTATCCTTTCGTTATACAATGATGGAATAATATGGATATTCCAGTGGACCACGGGAAATATTTTTTACCCATGGACCACCTAGGTGGACAATGCGGGTGAACCACGGGCAATAAAGGGCGCAGAACGAAGGCGAACCGGACGTCGGAGGTCGCCCATGCCGTCCTCCATGAGCGCTGGCCTGGGGGTGACCGGTGGAGCCACCTGACACCCTAGCAGAAGCAGGCCGCAGCGGCGGCGCTAAATGCGCCTCCCCGTAACCGGGGCAAGATGGGGACACTGTGGTCCCCACAACCCGAAGGGGGCCATCTCGAAGGAGATGGTCCTGGGTCTGCCGGGGTGCGAGAGATATGCTTTTGGCAATCTCACCTCCGGCAACCAAGGACCCAAGACGGCGTGCGTTTTAGTCGGTTCGAGTCCGACATAACCGCCTTCACCGGCTCCGTGGGGGTGGTATCCGTGGGGATTGTTCGCACGATAAAAAAAAAACATTTATCCTTTTACTCATCGTCTTCTGTTGGTAGGTACATATTAGTATAAGGAGCCATTTATACGTACTTACTACTTTTTGATGTCTTGTCTAGTACGGTTATTGTTTCTCTCACGTAATTTTACCTCATCTGCGGCAAGCCCTGCGGTGACCCTTTAGGCTTAGGCTAAGACTTTACAATTTGGGGTTTGTACCTATCATGTACCTTGTTAGTAGTTTGAACTAGTTTGTACCTAACGAACACATAGTGACTGCCATAAAGTATGCAAATCGCACAGCTAACGCTTATGTATTTGAAAGTATTTCAAACTATCTCCGAATTTGCATATATAAGTTACAGTTACTTATTGAAATTTTCTCTGTAAAGATTGACTTATTCAAATACATCGGGAAAAATAAAATGCTCAAGTGGGACTTGAACCGACTACCTTTCCCTTACAGGGGGAATGCTCCTCCAACTGAGCTATTGAGCCACACCTGAATCACTTCAAATTTCCCTTATCTGGGCATGTATTCGAATTGTAAAGTTAGCATAATAGATGCTATAAATTTTTTGCTAGTCAACCTTTGGATGCTGAAGTCAAAAATGCTCGAAGGATTGTGAGTTGTGACGATGTATATGATGAGTTTTGTTTTGTAGTGCTATTTGACCTACCTAAAAAAAAGGAGAAGCCCTCAACATTGGGATAAGCCTATATGCAGCAGTAGAAGGCGATAGGCAAACTGATTGATTGATTGATTGAACAAAAAGAAGCCTGTATAGTTTTTTCACTTGTGGTTATTAAAACCACCACATATTTCTTTAAATCCACCAATCCAATCAGTAATCTGCAATTATGTCCAACCAATCATTCAACAACTACCGTGCTATCCGTACTTTTCTGTACTATTTGCATCGGTATAACCAGTTCTATAGTATGACTTAAGAATAATATGAGATAAGAATACGCATTTAAGAATGGTATGGAATTGTAGTAGTACGGCCGAGCATCGCGTAACGGTAGAGCCACAGTAGAGCCGTCTATTGCTAAATCAGAGATAGCAAGTAATCTTCTAACGCAGTGCATATATTTGCAAGTATGAATATGAATATTTGCAATGGTTTGAACGTCTCTATCGATATAAGAGGTATCTATAGAGACAGTCATAATCGACCAATCAAGTAAATGAAAGGAAGGTGTATCGAAACCTTGTTAGGTTAGGTCAGTAAATTGCCGTCTCATTGGTGGACAACCTTGCACAGCGATTTATTTTTAACCAAATAATCCCATTATCGAAGCACTTAGATATAACGGCAGTATGTATATACCTAAGCTCGTAAGATCGCAAAAAGTAATTGGATTGCCGAAGAGTGTTCTGACGAGCGCTGGCTAAATTAAATTACTAACGGAGGGAGATGCGTAATTCACACTGTATTACATTTTTAGCTTTTTAATATACATTTTAGTGCGCAGGTCCCCAATGTAAGTAAGGTCGACGTATTTCTCACTAACTGACGAAGAACAACACAGTAGGCACCTTTTTTGTGATTAAAAAGAAGTTAAGAACTTACATGAAGTCTTATAAATTTAAACATGTGAATTTATCTTAATGAGGCTGGTTGTGAGATTGTTGAATGATATGAAACATGTCGTTAAGCTCAATTTGTATTCATATAGACTTGCCAGTAGTAAACGACAAACCTTAACCTTCAAATATTTTAACGTAGTCGTTGGAATGCATAAAGTCGACGACAGTTGAGCCTACCGACTTGAAATTGTTAAATTAAATGTTTAACAACATTTAGAAGGTCTTTTATTAGTTTATAATTTATCTTGACTACTATAGACCTACAGTGAATAATATCGAAATGTGCTAGGTAGTGGAATGAAGGTTACTTGTTACTACGTTACTCTATGCGTTACGTTAAAATTACTAACAAAAATTTATGTAAGCACCGTATTATTGGTCTTCATTTATTTTTAATTTTGTTTCAGTTATGAAGAATAAAAAAGAAACAATATGCGATGGTTCATCTTCTTCTTACTCGGTCTTATACCTGCTAAAGCAATGTCGGATACTAGAAGATTTATGGACTACTGGACCGACCTATTCCGGCCCTTTCCTCGAAATCCCAATGAAGGCTTCCTCCCCGACTACACACCTAAAAACCAAGAAGAGTTTGACTTCATAGTTGTAGGGGCCGGTTCTGCAGGCTGTGTTATTGCCAATCGCTTAACCGAAGTGTCACAATGGAAAGTCTTACTTATAGAAGCAGGCGGTAATGAAAACTTCTTTTCTGACATTCCAATATTTGCTGCATTCCTTTCTATTACTCAAATGAATTGGGGCTATAATTCAATGCCGGAACCCAGAGCATGCAAAGATTTGAGAGGGAAAGTTTGTTATCTGCCCCGTGGCAAAGTTCTCGGTGGTAGTAGTGTGCTAAACTTTTTAATATATCAACGAGGACATCCTGAAGATTACAATGACTGGGCTAGAATGGGCAATGATGGCTGGAGCTATAATGAAATTCTTCCTTACTTCAAGAAATCTGAAAATATTGGTATAAAAGAATTACAAAATTCGACTTATCATGGTACTGGTGGATATATGAATATAGAATATTCTCCGTACAAATGTCCTCTCGAAAATATATTTAAAAAGGCTGGGGAAGAACTTGGTTATAAATGGAGAGATCCAAACGGAGAAAAAGTGATCGGCTTCTCCAAACCGCAAGCCACTATGCGTAGTGGCAGACGATGTAGTTCCTCAAAGGCATTTCTGGAGCCGATTCGCTCTAGACCGAATTTAAAAGTTACAAAGATGTCGACAGTTACGAAAATTTTATTTGACCCTACGTCTAAAAGAGCCATAGGTGTGGAGTTTATGAAACGAAATAAAATGTAAGTACCTACCTGCTATTCTGTCAACGAAATATTTAGTAGATAAAAATACCTAAGTAAAATAATTATTCAATATAACATAAGTACTATAACATAATTTAAATGGTGATTTAAGTAGCCCCTAACTATTTGTATTTTTTTTTATAAAGACTAGGTAGTTCAGCACCGGACTCAACATTATCCATCCATCTCTATAGATTTGAATTATTTACAGCATTCGAATTCGGGCACGGAAAGAAGTGATTCTCTCGGCTGGATCTATCGGATCCGCCCAACTACTCATGGTGTCCGGAATAGGCCCACGAGACCATTTGCGCGAAGTGGGTATACCCAATATAGTAAACCTTCCTGTTGGATACAATCTACAAGATCATGTTACATTCTCTGGAAATGCCTTCATTGTTAACCAAACAGGGATAACGGTAAATGATGTAAGTACAGTAATAATAGTAGGTACTTACGTATGTACTGTAAGGGTGATGTATCTTAATATATAAAATAAATAAATAAATAAATATTGCTTATGCATTCATTACACACTCACTCACCATAAGCATGAATGATGCTTAGAACAAAAATACTTCTTTAAACTAAATATAGGTACCTACTCTGTATGCGACAAACGAATAAAAGCGAACGATGTCTGACTGACCATAGACCGCTTATGAACTAATATAAAGTTATGAACTTATAGACCAAAGCAAGCGAACGCTGTTGATAGCCTTCGATTCCTTTCGATTGATAGTTTATGAAGAAGATTTAAAAATCGTGAAAAGAAATAAAGTTCTCAATAATTCCATGATTTTCATGTAAAACACTTTCATATCTACACTATCATGATTCTGAAATTCTGGATAGGTAACTGTATCCTTTTGACGCATAAAACCATATACGTAAAACACCACCTTTACGCAAAACGCCTAATTCGTAAAACACAATTTACGCAAAATACCAACTACGCATAACACCAACTTGGGGCTACGCAAAACACCAACTACGCATGGGTAACACCAACTTTTTCATAAAGTTATATTTTTTTAAACGTGCTGAAACGTGCTTCTTTTGGCCTGTTGTATGTTCGTCTATTTCAATTAGGTACTCAAGAATAAATTGGATGTCAATATTGAAGAATTTAAAGCAGACTTTGAGGAAGCAGTTATTTTGGCAGTAAAAAAGTTGTATCTGGAAGTACAAATTTCAGGTTGCTACTATCACATAAGCAAATCATTTTAGAGGAATTTTGAGCAATCATTTTAAGCAAAGAGTATAGAAGAATGACGAGGTTTGCTGCAAATTTACCTCTACTTCCGTCAAATATCCATTACAATTAATTAGCGTGGCAAACAAACGAAATAGGACCAACAATCCTCTTGAAGGATGGAACCGAAGACTTAATTCAAGAATCCACAGAAATCCATCCTTATTGTATTTCATAAATAAAATTAAAATAGAGGCTGGGTATAATGATCAATCATTGATTTTTTTTTAAAACCCGTGTAAAAAGTAAACGGCGTAATGTTGGATATCGGCTTTGATAGGCAATGTAAGAAAAAATTGAAACAATTAAATGAAGGGCATATTCAGCCATTGGACTTTTTGAGAAAATTGATGATTGATGATTGTTAAAATTATTATGTAACAATCATTAGAGTAACTCTTTTACTTTACACACATTAACTATGTATGTACTAACTAGATATGTTATGTTATGTACGAATTTATTTTCGTTTTCTTTGATTTCTACTTATTATACCTCTAAGAAATAAGTTTTGTTTTATTTTGCCTCTTTTGACGGGTGCACCCAAAATTCCGAAGTATTTAATTCCAAATTTATGTACCTATTCCGATTTTCAAAAATCACTCAAATAAGCCCTCAAAATTCATATAAATAACTCTAAACTTCTAACTTCATAAGGTGGTGTTTTGCGTTTGTGGAATTGTACGTAGTTGGTATTTCGCGTATCTTTTCTAATTCATCCGCATAAAACCATAAAATCGTGAGTTGGTGTTTTGCGTATGTGGTTTTATGCGTCAAAAGGAACTGTATCTTACTTAAATGGTCCTGATGATCCAATTTTGTATTATACCTAACTACTTAATTACACTCCAAAGATGCAAATAAATAATGTTATATTCCTACCTACTTACTTACTGTCCTTTGCAGTTCTCTGCTGCATCACCACTTGCAGCTGCAGCGTACATGGCAGGTGGAGGTCCCCTAACGTTGCCTGGAGGTGCGGCTGGCCTCGCTTTTGTCCACACGAAGCAATCTCCTGACCGGGACAAAAGCAGACCAGACATTGAACTTGTCATGGGTGCTGGATCTTTGGCTAGTGAAACATTTGGGATATTGCGGTCGTTGCTTGGTAAGAGTTGTGCCTACCTTTATGAGCATTTGACACATATTTTTAATGCTAATTCCGGCATTTCCGGCCCTTAGGGAAGTAATTAGCATGAGTTTTTCCCTCTCTATGGAAGGAAGCAGCAATTTCCATCCAATAATCAGATCAAAACAACACTAGGGTATGAGAAATGAAAAGTATACGTATAAGTACTAATATCTTATTTAATTCCAGGGATAACAGATGAATGGTATTGGCAAGTATATGGCTCTCTGCCTTTGGCTGCTAGACTGCGCTCATTCGTCATTAATCCCGTCTTAATTCGACCAAGAAGTGTCGGTCGATTGAAGCTGCGAAGCCCCAACTTTGCGGATCACCCAAAAATTTATATGAATTACTTCGCGGACCTTAACGATTTGAAAACCATGGTCGAAGGCGTTCGTATGGTATGAATTATCATAGATAAAAAATACACATTTTTTTAACTATTTCATTACGGATGTACCTAATAGTTCCCTTGCATTCAACCAGTGAAAATCGCGCCCTCGATTCTACTAAAGCTAAACCACTGTGGTCAGCGCAAAAAATGACATTAAATAGACTTTATTTCTATACTATCAAAGTCCAAAATGAAATGATAAAAATTTCATTACACTTTGTCATTCACTCTGCAAAAGTCATTTAATTATAAAACACATTGCTCTAAAGTCTATTATTTAATACCTTTTTTGCAGTCGCTGCGGCACAATTGTGGTTTGGCTTTAGTAGAATCGAGGTTCTAGTGTGTCGCTTGGTCGGGAACCTCCGTGTGTAGAGCTCCTTCCTCCCTTGATCAGATCATAGTTCCACCTTCTTGAAGGATGGATAGATCCCTAAGTACCTATAGGTACCTATGTACCTATCCGTTAACGGCCTAGGATTTTATAGGTAAAAAACATAATCGTAAGACTTTTTCGTAATGGTAATCAACTATACCTAAGCTATCACTTTTGTAGGTGGAGAAAGTCATTAGTACCAAAGCATTCCAGCGCCTTAACACCAAAATGCACGACACACCATTCCCAGGCTGTGAGTCTTACTTGTTCGATTCTGATGAATATTGGGAATGTGCTATCATGCAGACTTCTATTACTCTAGACCACCAAGTAAGTGATAAGATAATTTCATCAATAAGTACTTATTCTAAAGATTCAGAAACCTGTGAGAAGTCTCCATACGATTATTCCATTATCTGTTGTTCATGTTTGTTTGTTTCACAGGTAGGAACGTGTAAAATGGCGCCAGTAGGTGATCCAACTGGAGTAGTCTCACCAAGGTTGCTAGTCCATGGAATACAAGGCTTACGAATAGCAGATGCATCAATTATGCCCCGTATACCAGCGGCGCATACTCATGCCGCTGTAGTGATGATCGCTGAAAAGGCTGCGGATTTAATTAAAGAGGACTGGGGTCAGCCGATACAGTTAAACGAAGATTATGCTAATTTCATATACGTTTAATGAGGATTCCGTCACGTCTTGCAAAAATATTAATTAAGTATTGTACAGGGATGAGAACGTCGAAGGCCATAATTGTTAAATTATTGTTATCAATAAAAAAAAATTGACAGTATAATAGGTAGAGGATGTTAACATCCTCTTTGTCAATAAATAGCTAGGTAGGGTACTTCCTGGTACCTACCTCCTTCCCTTCTTTTGATCATAACTAGAAACGAAAGTGCAAAAAATATTTTAGTCAAAGTATTTTAAGATTTTTAAGTAGGTAAGTACACATTAAATACGGTAAGTATAGTACCTAAGTATCAGTGGCGTAGGATGAAAATTTTCGAACGGGAAGCCGATGGGAAATAAATCTAGTTTAAACATTTCTACCATCTCCGCAAAGGGAAGGCGACAGGAATCGAGTTATAGGTATCTCTCGGCAAGCCACTGGTAAATATAAGTACTCTCCTCCGTGATAAGTACCTACCTATGTGTAACAATTAGTTATGGTCGTGGTCATTTTAACTCTAGTCAAAACTGTATACCAAAAAACCATAGTTAAGTGAAAATTAAGTTATGTACTACTGACTACCTACTAGGCATTTTCACCACAAACATGATTGTTCAAGAATGCAGAATCGCAGTACATACCTGCATAGATATAGGTTGAATAGTAATAAATGTGCAATATTGTTAAAGAAAACCAACATTGTTATAGAACAGTTATGGTACCTACTTACTTAGTCACGTTCGCGTATTCCCTATTTTTTTTTCTACAACCCATCACTTTTATTTTGTTTGTTGGGCTAAAGAAGGGAATTACGTGCGACATTGAAGAGATCCATGATAACATTGATAACGAACGTTTAGATAAGTATTTTCATTTTAAAAATCCGCGCCGCAATAACATTATTCACGCCTGTAATACCCGAAAGGGTTGGCACATGTGTAATTGTGTATCAACCATGGATAATATTAAGTATCTATGTATAATATAGTATAATTATTGTATCAAGACTCACATGCCGACAACTATGTTTTTTAGTTCCACGTATTGGGGGTGAGTCCAGTAACATGAAGCGGGCACTTTGCTATGAGCTAAATGTCTACTGTCCGATGGAGAACCCCTATTCCCTAGCCGCTTTCTACAACACCCACGGTGAAAGTGGATGGCCCCATTCTACACCCCCGGGAAATACCTAACACAATATAATATACTTAGGTATGATTCATGATTGAACCTATAAAAAACTCCATCTATCTATATCTATCTATTCTTTAGATACAATAAATGTAATCTTTAAAGGAAATGTATGTATCAGCCTAACTTTATTTGGTATATTATTAAATAGATTACAAATAAGCAAATCAGCATTTTTCTTACCTTGTTTTTCAACAATCTACCTACATGTTTCTCTACTATATTTACGATTATTAGGAAGTATACACACCAAGTAGGCTGACATGTTGACACAGCAATACAAAGGATGTTATTGGATCCAAAATAGGTATCCTGATACAAATGGCCGCCTAGTCAAAATTTACTTTATGCCGCATTATTTCCGTCAAAGCTTTTCTTCGTTAGTTAGATAGCGAAATAATTATTCGCGAGCATAGCTAGTTAGTCATAAAACTGAAGTTTGATTTATGCGTATGTTATCCGTAGTACACCCGGTAGAACCACCAGTAGTACCTACCACAGTTACGCATAAGTAACCTTGATACAACTGATCTGTACGTCAGTGAAATCGATGAGTAGAGGACGCTTGGAAGTAATCTCACTATATTCTGCAGATGAGTTGCAGTCTCCCTCTTGTCGGGGTTAAGTGGGGACATCGCGCTTCTCATAGGCAAGGAGCAAATCTTAAAACCATTGATGACATTTTAAAATTACAAGCCGTAGATTGTGGTTTCAGAGAGCCTTCAGAGTTTATATGTTGTAAAAGTGCTCCAGGACTATGACTTGCAAGGACTTCCAAAAAGATTTTAAACACCCTTATTGTTTAACATATCTCAATAAATAGGCACCTATCTATAACTAAAAAATAATTAGAATCCCTTCCCATTTGCTACAAGAAATCACACACAGTCAGCATCAGAAAGATGTTGACATACAAAGTACTCAAAATTATCTTAATTTCGTTTTTTTCCCCTTTTCCAGTTGACTGATTGTTCTGATATTTGGTACACACCTTTAGTTTGGACAATAATACCATTTAAATAAATAAAATATTTCGATTTGTTCATATTATGGCAGTTTTTAAGATCATTTTGAAACCTTTTTGTCGAGATATTTATGACGCTTTATATAAAAAAAAAAACAAAAACGCGTTTGAAAAAGTATTATTGATAACAATCTTACAATTCTACATTTAAAATTGAACTAGCTCTAATAAATAAACACAAGAAATTAGTCTGCAGAAGGTCCAGTTTTGGTTTTCCTGTTCAATTTTCTGTATAAGAAGGAAAATCTTTTTTCCAATTCTTTCCACTTGGTTGGTCTGATTCTAGGTGCACCAGTTTTGGACCACATTTTCTTTTTTCTTAGAAGAATCTGTAACACATAAACTATTAATTTAGAATGTTGCAATGGATCTGAATGCTTCAATGATGCTAAGGGTAGGTACATGAACAGTGAGCATGCCAGTTATTTTGCTACCTAAACACCTCAAGAACCAGGTTTGATTCATGGGTTGAATATAGAGTTTTTTATTATTTCTGTTAGGATATATTTTGGGAGTTGGCTATATGCACCATCAGATCACTAATGAGCAACAAAATCACAATGGCGTTGGCCAGTCAGACTGAGGAATAATGCACTATTTGAATAAAATTTTAAAGCATAGTATGCTAACTATACAATACCAATTATTCGACATCAGGAAAAGTGAATAACTCAGGTGGGGCTTGAAATTTCATTCAAATATTTGGGCAGTTTCAAAACATTTTTATACATTGAATCTAAAATCAATATTTAAAAATTATTGGAAAAGCAATTATTGGTTCCAACAGTTTGTAAGTGTTGGTAGATGACTCCACTGTCACCTTGAAGATGGATATAATATATTTAGAAGGGAAATTTGAACTGTTTCAGGCACGCCTCAGTTGGTAAGAGGATTCCCCCTGTAAGGGAAAGGTCACGGGTTCAAACACCGAATTCAAGCAAATAAAAGAAAAAAAGATTTTTCCTGATGTAATCAAATTGAATAGTGCACTAAATGGTATTTAGCTTATTTTGCAGATATTGATTAACAAATATAATGAAGACTTACATGGTATTCACTGCCACTAACACCCCTAATCCAAGATGGAACTGTGTAAAGTGTCTTCACTGGATGTACTTCTCCAGATCCAAGAATGTCAATGTAGTCATTTTGTCCAAAAAGAGCTTTGCGTTCAGTCCAAGCATTTGCGGGCCTGAAAATGACAAAGCAGAAACACCTGATAAGAAATAAATTACTTATTTCACATTCATTTGATATATCCTGTTTGAAAAACAATACAAGAAACTGATTTTTTTTTAGTTGTAGATGATATTCAAAATTTGTTGTTAAAATATTGGATACTTTTAGTTTAAATTAAATTTACAGTTTTTTTTCACAAAACAATGTACAAAATTATGTAGCATTCTTCCTACACTGCCACTATATAAAATTTTCACATAATGATTACTAACCTGTACTCTGGCATAGGTAAAGGTTTTCCTAGGGTCCTGGGTAGTAGACCTCCACTCCATATTTTTTCTTCATATCCGTAGCGTCTTACTAGTCGCGTTTTATCAGCATGATATCTAGTTCTGCAAATTGAATAATTTTACACAATTTAAGTATATCTGACAGAAGCAGTAAAAAGAATAAATCAATGTTTGGTAACAAATACTAACCTCACTATATTCACAGTAGGTTTGAACAAATTGTCCATTAACCTAAACCCGAACCACGACATTTAGTAAATATATACCCAGATTAGAACAATGACAATTAATTTATTTAAAAGAAGCGTAGATAAATACAGTAAAATATGATTTTTATTTTATTTATTATTTCCTTTCAGGTTTTCATTTTTTTTATTCGCGGCCACATAAGGCAATGAGATGACGCCATGGATATATGTCCTTTAAGCAGTTTCCTTTTATTTTTTTTAATCACACCAAAAATAAAAAATCTGTTCAAAATTCAGTGACGATCTAATCTCAATCTCCCTGCTAGATTTGAGCATGCAAATTTTATATACTCTTTGATGTAAATCATGTACAAAACAACTGAATTCCCCCATGAATCCAAAACTCCTTGATTCGAGTTAAGTTGAACTCGAGTAGGTGCGGTGCGGGTTGACTCTACAACTGTCATTGTCCTCATATAATCTACGGTTCTCATGTTCTTATAGAAAAATATTTTGTAGGTTATGTTTGGTTCTAGGTTATAATATAATATTATTTTGTTTTGTGACTTCGGTTGAGTGCTGTGCTTACTAGTTACAAATAAAATTCCTTCTATATAGTTGAAGATAAGAAGTGAATTTCTGTCTATTTAATCTCTTGTACTACTGTTAACTACCCTTGTTGTATTTTTTTAGATCAAAGTAAGTATAACAATAACACTGCTGTAAACTTAGATTTGATAATCTAAGGCTGTAAAGTTAATGTAGTTTGTTGTATTTTTTTAGATCAAAGTAAGTATAACAATAACACTGCTGTAAACTTAGATTTGATAATCTAAGGCTGTAAAGTTAATTTAGAGTTTTGGCCGACGTAATAAATACGTTTTTTATCAATTCCTTCCAAAGTTAAGTGTTCTAACTTTAACCAAAGATTTTACTATTTATTTTCAGCTCAACAAAATGACACAACAGAAAAAAACTCTGAAAATAAAGAAACTGAAAGCAGAATTGAGTAAAGAATTTATTTTTCTGAAAAATGTGTTCTCACTCATGTCTTTACCTCAACAAATGAAAGGTTTGTATAAAACACACAATATGAAATCTAAAGGTACCTAATGCCCAAAAGCTTCTTGCCTTCTCAGTATGGAACCTGGAAGCTAAAGTTGCCAACTTCTTTCTTCTTTGAAGTCTCACATAATAATAAAATAATGACCATTTTACCTCAGCCTCAAATGCATGGCTCGAGTAAAAAATAGTACCTGGAATACGGCAATAAGCTCACCCCCTATTACGTGAGACCAAATACAATGATTGGTAAAATGTGGGTGTTATGCCACCTTTGCCTAAAGGCATGATTGTATGTATGTTTACACCCAAAACAGTGACATAACTAATAAAAATTCTAAACAAATTGTCAATACTTATTGGTTGGTTGAAAATAATGTTCATGGAGGGTCATGTTTCTGTCTTTACATTCAATGGCATGAATGACATCAAAGCTAATTTGAAATAATG
The DNA here is from genome assembly GCA_914829495.1 of Eilema sororculum. Classification (NCBI taxonomy): domain Eukaryota; kingdom Metazoa; phylum Arthropoda; class Insecta; order Lepidoptera; family Erebidae; genus Eilema; species Eilema sororculum. The sequence goes on along the minus strand of OU618534.1, from coordinate 18,058,248 downwards.
GAATTATATAGGTATAAGTGTCCGACTGTATTATTTGGGGCTGGAGTTGCTGCTAGTCAGTAAGTAACGTGTGTGGCTCTGGCTTCCCTATCAAGGTTTAGAGGTACGGCGGTACGACGTAGCACTTTTTGCAGCTGGGAGGACTGATTCATATGCTTGTACCTAATGTTTTATCTTATATTGTTATTTCAACAATTACGAAGTTCATCTATATATAATTACAGGTGATGTTGAAGATAATATGGATATAGAAATTGTAAATGAAAATCAGAAGAGTACTGAAGAAACTATTGTACCCAAACGTGCTCGCAGTATTGCTGAACTCGAAGATAAATTAGAAAAGATTAAATCCCAAAATAAATTTAGTTTCAAAAATAAATTGCAGAAGAAGAGTTTAAATAGTAAATTGAATAAGAAGATTAAAAAGAGAGAAAGGATAAACAAATCAAAAGTGAAACTAGCTGCAGATAAATCATTTTCTGAAGTGACCAAAACACTTGAAGAGCAAAAACCTAAGGTGAATGTTGCCAAACCCGTATTCAATAATGAAGGCAAACTTGTATTCTCCAAATTTGATTTTGCTAATGTAGGCAAAAAAGGTAAGCAGTGAAAATATTGACTTAATTAAAAATAATTAAAAAATTGGTATAATTATAATGCTAAACAGAATATTTCTAAATTCACAGAAAGGGTAAACAAAGGTGAAAAAGATCCTAAAAAGATCTTAGAAAATCTTAAAGAGCAAGAAGAGAAAGTTAAAGATTTAGAGGAAAGAGACAGTGGGAAAGCTAAAATAGTAAAGGAAAAGATTGCATGGAAAAATGTCCTACAAAAAGCTGAAGGTCAAAAAGTTAAAGATGACCCTATATTACTGAAGAAATCTATTAAGAAAGTGGTAAGTGTTAGTGTTGTAAAACAGATTTTCCAATTCATTAAAAGAACGGATAAAATCTGGCTGTGCAAGAAAGGCCCAGCATACATTTAACAATTTGTTAGATGACTGTGCTATGAGCTATCACAACATTTTTAACATATTATAATAAAAAATCATTCCACAGTTGCCCTGCATGATTTGCCCACACATGTGTTTCCCTCTTCTTACAATCTCAAATTATTCAATGAAGTGTGAAAGGTCGTCACGGTAGGACCACTACTTTGGATTTCTCAGCAGCTGGAATGGTGGTCCTTATCATCTGGACTTCACCCTAGCTTCTTACTCTCTAGCAGAGTGTAGTCAATTAACCGGTTGTATTCAACTGGTTGTCTAATATAAAAGCCTATATATTTGAGGTTATAAATAGATCTGACCTTATTTTATTATGTTTTATAGGAACAAAAGAAAAAGCAAAGTAAAAAGCAGTGGGAAAACCGAGAACAGAATGTACAACAAAAGAAAGAAGAAAGGCAAAAGAAGAGGAAAGAAAACATTGCCAAGAAGAAAAAGGAAAAGAAGTCTAAAATAGTAAAGCAATCTGTAAAAAGAGGACGCGTTATCATTAAATAAGTTAATGTTAATATTAAAAAAAATACATTCACTACTAAGTACCTACTCTTTCATTTTATTTTAACTCACTTGAAAAAAGAAGGTCTCAATCTCTCATGGTTCTTGATTATCATACCATGGCATGCAATAATGGAATATAAAGCCCGGCATTCATTGACGTACCAATCCACCGGATTTGTTGCTGGCGACAAGTTCGCGGACAAATCTGTGTGTATGAGGTGATCCTCGGTACGGCTCGCGGCTCGAGGCTCGCCGCCCGGAGCCGCGAGCATCGAGCTCGAGCCGCACCCGAGCCGAGCCGTACGTGTGTGGGCGACCACGGATTTGTCGGCGAACTTCGTCATTCGCCATCGCGCTCTCGTAAGCACAGGTACTTACTACGTACAGTCAGCGTCAATAGTAGCATCAAAAACTGAGTTCCAAAAGTATTGACTCTTTAATTTTTTTCAATAACCTGACTTACCTCTTTTTCATATTAATCACACGCGTTAAGGTTTCAAAATAATCACTGAACTATTTTCAAAATAAGCTGATTCATATTTTTTTCAATACTCATGACTAAATTGTGCTTTTAAAGTGTCTGATATTTGATATTTTCTAAAGTTTACGCGAATGTCACTCATTGAAATAAAACCACTTTTTACGGATTCTATCGCGATATATTTGTTATTATTACTTTTTAAACCGACGTTTCGGCTGCTTTGCAGCAGCCATGTTCGCGGTGTGACTCACGACGCCGGGTACAAACTGACAACATGTTAAAATGTATAAAGTATCAGATAGCACGAGTGTCAAAATGTACAATATTGTTATGACAAAATATCATTTTGTCAGAATGTACTAATGCCAAAATGTTCAATCGACAATATGTATTTTTATGACCAAATGAGCAATGGTCAAAATATACAGTTGCTGAAATGTTCAATTGACTGTATGTACTTTTCTTGTTTTAACACTAAATTCAAATTAAAATCCACAAAACTTATAGTTACTTATATATTGTACTTTATAGTTTACTTATATTATTGTTGTTTTTTTATATTTTATTTCATATTTTTCTTTGCTTTCTTTGGTCATTGCCTTCTATTTGATGTGAACATTTTACCATTTATTCATTATTACATATGTGTTTTTTGACACACATGCAATATTACATTTGTAATTTCTAGCATCACTGCATTCCTACATTTGATCGTTACAACACTTGGACGATTTGAAACAATTTTACGTTTGTACATTTTGACACTCGTGCTATCTGATACTTTATACATTTTAACATGTTGTCAGTTTGTACCCGGCGTCTGACTCACGATGGTAGTTGTCACATAGTTTGAAATATAACCCAACTAGCAAAAATATGTCGTGTAGTAGTCGCGGCAACGCAAATTATTCAGCATTTTGGCTCCTAATAGAAGTCGTATAAATGTAATGAAAACGTTTATACAACGCGATTTGGGCCCATTTTATTCAGCAATTCAGTCACATAGACATCGTATAAAGGTAATTTTTTCAGCTACATCGTCACGTAATTGTCGCCGGAGTGACTGTTACAAGCTTAAGTTGCGCTATAACTGTAACTTATATGACTTTTATGTTACGTTTGTTTGTTAAATTAAGCAAGTGCGTCGTGTTGTGTTTTAAAAATTATAAGTACAATTTATTTAGCAGACATGTTAATTTGTAGGTTGCACCAAATGTAGGTTCGTAAACTCACGCATAGGTTTGCAAAGTATTGCGAAGGTAAGTTTTCTGATGAAATATACTAGGTTTTATCATAAATATTTAACGCCCCCCTTCAATTCTTAGTAATATGAATATAATAACAAATATTTTTTTATATCAACATTCATTTGTACACCATTTTTACTGCTGACAGGTGGTATAATAGCTTCTTATACAGCAAATTAGCAGTATAAGCGCCATGATACCACGCTGATTATATTTTAGGGTTCCTATGACCTTCCTAAAAAGTTTTCTAAAAAAGATCTTTTGTTTATTTATTTATTCAATCAACCACTTATTGTACACAAGAAAACTAAGACAAGTGATAATTGAGCAGTGCAAGCAATTATATGACACTTGGCACTAGGCTTGTAATAGTCGTATGAATGCAACTTATACAACATAATAGCAGTATAAAAGCAACGATGTAGCTTTTACTCGACTGTGTCACAAGAAAGCTATATAATGTGCTTTTACTCGACGAAATAGTAACATAAGCGTCGTATACTAGCGACTTATACAGCAAATCTTATACGACACTTTAGTCATATAAGTATGCAGAGTAAACGTTTACTCAGCATCATTATGTGACCGAAATGCTGAATAACTAAAATGCTGTATAAGATGCTTTTATACGACACGTGCTGAATAATTTACACTTACTCGACTTTTATATCACCGAATAGCTGAATAAACTCAACCTTATAAGACTAATTTGCTTGTTGGGAAGTTAAAAGTTAAAGCTTGGGACCCAGTCATCCACTTAATCAAACCCAGTAAGCAGCAAAATCTAGCAAGACTTAACAACACAGTGAGCTCATTCTGGTTTTCTCTGACTTTTAATAGTCGACGAGCCCGCAGCAATCGACCAATCCCTTCATAGAACAAGGACAACCTTGTTCTATGATGGGATTTGTCGATTGCTCTACGACGAGCCAGCAGCGCTGTGTTAATTTTCGCAACCGATGTTTATTGTAAAAAAAACAACATAAGCTTAAAGATAGCTAGAAAATTATAGCTAATAGACTTAAAATTAACAGGCCACTTATCTAACGTAAAAGTTTATTTTCACAACTGATGCTATGATATAAAAAATGGTATTTTGAAATAGCCACAAAACTGTAGCTAAAAAAAACTTTCCACTGGTATACCGGAAAGGTTAAAAAATTAACAAATCACTTACTTAATTAAAGTTAAGGTTTTGAATGGCAAGGTAACTCTGTCTGTCTGTCTGTCTGTATTTTACGCTTTCACGCCTAAACCACTTAACAGATTTTGATGAAATTTGGTATAGGGGTATATTAGACTATGAAAAAAGAATCGCGTCAAGGTCGGGAACACGCTAAGTGAGGACAAGCAGGTGCGTTGTGGCGTTCCGCAGGGGTCCGGATGTGGACCTGTGTGCTACTTAATGCATGTAAATAGCTTATGCGGAACATTACAACATTGCACAGCACACATGTTCGCGGATGACCTTTGTATACTGCGCGCGGGCACTGACTTGGCCGAAACTTGCCGACTAGTACAACAGGACGTGGATGCAGTTGTTAAGTGGTCACACGACAACGGCATAGTACTCAATGCTGACAAAATATTCCACAATAATATTCCACAACATTCTACACAACGCCATCTAGACCCATGGTAAGCTTTTATAGCTTGTGTTATGGAACCTAGAATGCGGATAAACATACTTATATACTTTTTTTTTGTAAATACATACATATTATACATAGAAACAGCCAGACCAATGCAAATAGCCATATTCATGCATACAAATATTTGCACTGAGCGGGAATCGAACCCGCGCCTCCTGCGTGGCAGTCGCGTGCACTACCGCCACGCCACAGAGGCTGTCAAAACAAAACAACACAATTAATCATACATTCTCCCTATTTACCAGTAAAACACCCCCCTTACTCAATGTACACTCATTCATATGAATGTTTCCACAACAACCTGGTCAACTGTAGCTGCAAACCGATAGAGAGAGTGAAGTGTGTAACCTACTTGGGAATGAAAATTGACGAACACTTTTCTTGGTCTGAACACATTGACTTTATATGTAACAAGCTCAGAGTTATATTAGGTAAATTCACCCATTTAAGTTATAAAGTTCCCCGTGGTAGGTACTCTAAAACTATTATATACAAGCATGGTGGAGTCTATTCTGGACTATGCACTCGACTGTTATGGACTCACGTATAAAACACATTTACATAAGTTAGAAAATATCCAATTGAGATTTATTAAATTACTAGTAGATAATAAAATTAAAAATAAGTATAAAAACGATTACAATAAGTTGTTTAAATTATGTAAAATATTACCAGTCAGTGTGAGACATAAATACCTACTTGCTACCAACAACCATGGCAGTCGGGAACATGATCCAGCGCGGACCTGTTATCTAGACAACAGATACAAGACACGAGCAATGTCAGCGGGCAAATTTGTAGTCCCCAGGGTTCATAATATGTATGGTGATAGGACCTTAAATAAAAGAATTCCTTACATATTAAATAGCTTGCCTCTAGACATAAGGAGAGAAAATAGAACAAACTTGTTTAAAATTAAATTAAAAAACTACCTAATCGACTCACTGCCATAATGTGACACCAGAAATGTATAGGTACTCACGCGGCTATTTAAACTCCATAAGCCATAAGTAAATATTGTCAGATATACCTAAAAAAATTCCTGATCATAGTCATAGTCATAGTCATTTATTTTTCAATATAGAACAATAAAATTGTTTCTTATTGACGTCAATTTTAATTCTACTTAATCTAAGTTTACCACCGCTTCCAAGGCGCTGGTGGAGAAGAAACGGCGCAACAAACTCCACTGCGGCATTTTTTGGGACGTCAATTTACAATATTTATTTTCTTAAAGCTAAAGCTAATCCCACAGTCAAACCGTTTGTACGGTTTTGTGGGACAATGTATTAGTTCATAAGATGTATATGTACTCGTACTTACTGTAAATAAATAAAATAAAATAAAAATAAAAAAAAGGACCTAGGCTATGTTTGCGTGGATGTCGCTATAACCGACATCCACGCGGGCGGAGCCGCGGGCAAAAGCTAGTTATCTACATGACATGGTCATGTAGATAACATTTATACATTCCGTAAACCTGACAATTCTTGATAAGCCTTAAAACAAGAGGCAGAACACAATATTTAAATCAAAATGTTCTATTCTTCGAAAAACATTCTTGTTCAGGTAGGTACTTTTGAAAATTTCTGATACTGCTTTACTTTTGATAGATAGTTTTTTTTGCATTATGAAAATATTAATTCACCAAACACTTTTGCGAAGCGATTTTGTCAGACTATTGTAATATGTCTTGCAATGCATTTCTTTTGGACAAATCACTTCGTTACTATTGATGTTGACTGTACAATAATAACTTGTCTTTCGATGATCAAAAAGAGTTAGGTACCTATGGCAGGCATTTAGATAGTTAGATAAGTAATTCTTTATTGTACGCCAAGAGATTTACAGTAGAACAAGTAGGTATATAGATAGAATGTATGCAGCACAAGTACAATTTATTCAGTTATTTAAATAAAAAACGTACTTGTGGAAAATGAAAAGCGAAGCTTATCACAATAGAGGCATTTCATTGAATAGTGGCATTAAAAAACTGAAGAATTTGTTTATTTGAACACACTAACTTCAGGACCTACTGATTCGAATTGAATATTACGTTTATCGATGAATGTTAGACTATAATCATCACGCTACTGCTCAAGGGAGCGGAGTAGTAAGCATACATGTCAAAGAATTCAACAGATTCCTATTAATTGTTTGAAAATTAATAAATAACGGGTCTACATAAAAAGGTATATGGCTTAAAGGGGTGCCATGGGGTTGACCTATGGTCGGTTAGTTTTTCAATAATTAGATAATCACATGACTAATTGCTTGCTGTTTCATTCAACCATTCCATTCTCCGCACGCGCTTTATAGCACGTGCAAAGTGCAGCACTAAAGGCCACGGCAGGGGTTGCTCAAGTCGTGGGTCGGATACGGCGGCTGGGTCTCGAGGTCGCCCTTCACAAGTCCGAGGCTCTGTGCTTCCACGGACCTCGGATGGGGCCACCTGCGGGATCCAGCCTACAGGTAGGGGGCGTCAGCATCGGCATCGAGCCCTCGATAAAGTATCTGGGACTCGTGCTCGATGGCCGGTGGAACTTCAGACATCACTTCCGAAGTTTGGTCCCAAAACTGAGGGGGGCGTCAACCGCACTCGCGCGGCTGATGCCCAATATCAGGGGACCCAACGCCCCCTGCAGGAGACTGTACCTGGGGATCGTGCGAAGTATGGCCCTATACGGGGCCCCCGTATGGGCAGAGAACCTGACGGCCAGTAATGTGGCTAGATTTCTGAGCCCACAGAGGGCGATGGCCGTCAGGGTGATAAGGGGATACCGCACGATCTCTGGAGAGGCGGCATGCCTCCTAGCCGGGACCCCTCCATGGGACCTGGAAGCGAGAGCCCTTGCGTCTCTATTTATATGGCGCAAGGAGGCGCTGGAGCGGAGCCAATGGCCTGCGTCTCGAGAAATCGAGGCCCAGCGGTCCCAGCTCTACCAGGAAACCGTGGAAACATGGAAGGTGCGACTTGAGCAACCAAAGGGGGGATTCGCCATGGTGCGAGCCATGGTCTCCAGCGGGAGTAAGTGGGACTGCGCCGCCTCTTTCTGTGAGCAGGTCATGCTCGTGAAAGAGGCGGCGGGGCGAGAGCGGGAGAAAACTCTCCCACCCGAGTTCCGCAGTCGGCGGCTTGGGCACCGCCGACGTGTCTTCGCCGAAGACCATCGGCCTCCATGACCGGGGGCCTGAGGACGGTGAGTTGGCTGCTCACCGTCTTTACAGAAGCAGGCCCATGACGGCAGCGTGACGTGAGGGATTCACGCACGCCCCGCCGCCGCGCGCCGGCCGGACCGTACATGGCTGTGAGGCAAACGAATACTCAATTAGTCGGCCGACCGACTAGTGCAAGCAATTTTCGACCTTATTGACATCACATAAAACAGATTTTTTTTTCGTATATTCGTGGTCTGTGGCATCTATTTATATGCGAAATGAAATATTTAAAGGAAATGTTATTAAGGTTGAAAATCGTTTTTTTGTTCTTAGTAGTCCTTGTAGTCGGTTCGTGTCCCACATAACATGCCCACCAAACGATTTTGCTATCGAAACTGTGTCTAAAATCTTTTCTTACGAAATGACTATACAATCTGGATGTATAATACCATTTTAGAGATTTTTAGTGTAGCTGATTAAGTGTGCGTAGTCTCTAAATTGGGCCAATGGATTTCAAGACAAGTCCTGTATGTGAACTTCGGCCCTAATCCCTTGTGACGTCTGGATGATTACGATTCCTGCACTGTATTAAGGATGCGCCGCCTCATCAAGTGTGTTCACTGGTAGGTATACCTAGGTGGGTACCCTCTTTGGACTAGTAGGGGTACATGCGATACCCGCCTATTGGTAATTTTACCAGTTATAGCATTAGGTAATCTATGCCCGGACTGGCTAAGGGTGAAAATTTTGAAAAGGGAATCCTGTGGAAAATAGATCTTCTAGTTTAGTTTATCATGCACCAGTGACCCTTTGGGGGAGCCGGCCGTGATTGGGTTGTCGGGATCCCTCGCCAGGAGCCACTTCTACATGCGGTCTTTATAGATATATTATGTTAGCTTATATTGTAGAGGTATACCTACTACTACTAAACACTACTATAAACGCGTGAATATTTGTGTGAGTGTCAGTAAGTAATCTCAGTAAGTACTGCACATTTCAAAATTGACCCGATGCATGGTTAGAAGTATGTAAAATATTCTATACCCACCAACGAAGCCTCCTTGCAAACGATTCTAGTTCTTCTGACTTTATGACTTCGTGAACATAGAGTGAAGTTTATCTCAATTTGCTGGGATATAGCCACACAGTAGGTAGGTAACCGTCGCCACATGTGTTTTATTATTCTTATACCTAGTGGTCTCACAGCAGCATAAAGAGGTGCAGCCACCAGTGCCACCGATAACGCCTGCTGAAGTTCAGACTGCCATTCGTCGCATGAAGAACCGGAAAGCTGTCGGACCCGACGAAGTCCCCATCGAGGCTTGGGAGGCAATGGGTGCCCGTGGTGTGGGCATCCTCGCAAATCTTTATAACCGTATCCTCCTCACCGGTAAAATCCCAAACCAGTGGAGGCTGAGTGTTATTACGCCAGTCTTCAAGGGCAAGGGATCGGTGCAGGAGTGTGGTAGTTACCGAGGTATAAAGATAATGTCCCACACCATGAAGCTTTACGAGCGGATAATCGATTCCCGGATCCGACAGGAGAGTACCCTCTCGGAGTGTCAGTATGGGTTCCGCCCCGGACACGGGACTATGGATCCGGCGTTCGCCCTAAGAATCGTCGCGGAGAGATACAGGGAGAGAAACACGCCCCTGTACTGTCTATTCCTAGACATGCAGAAGGCCTTCGACTGTGAGCCTCGCGCGATGATCTAGTGGGCACTGCGGTCCAAAGGAGTCCCAGAGGCTTACATCGACACCATCCGAGACATGTACCAAGATTCCGGTTCCGTGGTTCGGACCGCTGTTGGCGACACGAAAACCTTCCCCATCACCGTCGGGGTACACTAAGGATCCGTACTCAGTCCCTACCTGTTCAGCTTAGTGTTAGACGTTTTGTCGGACAGTATCAGAGACTCACATGAGCAGCCTCCATGGTTGCTTATGTATGCTGATGACATTGCGCTGATGGACGCAGACAGGAACAGATTGGTGCGACGTGTGAAAGTGTGGAAGGAGGCGCTTGAGAACGGCGGTCTGAAGCTAAATGTGGCGAAGACAGAGTAGGTACTTGGCGTTAAACTCAACAGATCCCACACCCGTTCGCATAGGCGATGACTTGGTCGAGCGCACGGATCAGGTTAAGTACCTGGGATCTGTACTTCACGCTTCTGGTGACATCGACTACGACGTCAAGGCACGTATTGCCGCCGCGTGGGCTAAGTGGCAGGAAATGACTGGCGTCACTTGCGACTCTAAAATGCCAGTCAGGCTGAAGGGGCAGGTCTATAAAACGATCATTAGACCTGTCCTCTTACACGGCTGTGAGGCGTGGCCGCTGTTGGAGCGGCACAAGCAGATGCTGCGTGTCACGGAAATGAAAATGCTGCGGTGGATGTGTGGAGTCACGCGTAAAGATCGCGTGAGGAACTCGCGCATCCGCGGCAGCCTTCATGTCCGTGACATTGCAGATAAAATGCAAGAGAGCCGCCTCCGCTGGTGCGGCCACGTCCTGCGGAAACCGCCCAGCTACGTGGGTAACAAATGCCTGGCAATGGCGCCCCCACCCGGTCCAGGTAGAAGGGGTAGGCCCAAGAAGTGCTGGCTTGGCGTCGTGGAGGGTGACATGCGTGAAAACGGTCTCACTACCTTGGACGCCCAAGATCGTGCGAAGTGGAGGAGGAAGAGCCGGAAGGCGGACCCTGAGCTCCGAGGGCACCGTGGCCTCGGATGCAATCAGGACTAACGTCTCTATGTGGATGATGATGACCTTTTTTTTTTTTTTCCGTGCGGAAATCCCCCCGGTGCCGGAAGGGGAGGTTATGTCGGACTCGAACCGACTAAAACCGCACGCCGACTGTGGGTCTTGGTGCTAGGCCGGAGGTGAGGTTGTCAAAGACATATCCCTCGCACCCCGGCTGACCCAGGGAATATGATGATGACCTAGTGGTCTCACCGTACGACAAGCTCATGCTATGCTCCTAAACCCTAACGAGTCAAGGATACGATTAACCATCACATCTACTATGTCTAGCCGTCGCGTCGTACGAGTTACGAGCAATGTAGTTATTTTTTATTCCATTTGGGTTTATCCACTTAGTTATACGTATAACAAAATGGACTGAAAAGTCCAAATAGTTATACTGCTTAGTATAACTACATGGATTCGATTAATTTGGGTTTAGTCCAAATTTTGGGTATGAAACTTATGTTGTGGTGATAAAAAATAAAATTTCAACAGAAAGGAAATGTCATTTATTCGTTATGATTAGTAACGGTATTTACGCTGGTTAACTAAATTCTACGACCGAGTAGTACTCGTTAAATAAAAACGTTCATTATCTACACACAGGTAGCATTCATCTGCTTCCTACAATTAAGGCCAAACTGCCAGGATAAATGGAGTTTAGCTTAACTGTAGGCAGTAAGGCTTGGTTGGAAAATAATGAGTTCGTATAGTAGGTAGGTAATCCATGTTACACTGTTTTACAGTCTACTATACTAATCAAATAGATGAACTATATTCTATGTACCTAACTAAATTCATATGAACACATTTTTTCTTAAACCTAGGTGCATTTAAAAGTTACACACCATGCTAAAAAACTACAAAGACAGAATATTTAGGTACCTAATGGTATATTTTTTCTGTATAATATCAATCCAAATTGTAGAATCAGTCACAAAGTCGGGGATTAAGATTATACAAAATATGATCTCTATGTAGAATTTAAACTGGCGTAAACACAAGCTGTAAGAGAAATCAAAGTCATAATTTTTTTTCTATGAATGAGTTTATCAATCGAGAATCAGTCACCACTGAACTGAGCATGAACACTCAAGTAGCTTATCCCAGAGAAAGAAAGAAAAGAAATTAGGATTAATCTTGTTTCTCTGATTGAATTAATAATAATTAAAAGCAGTTAGTATTGTGGTTCATTTCTGTAACAAATTTATAATGGGAAAAGGAGATGACTGTGTGTAGAAATAATTAATGAGAATAATCTGTCAGGGCGTTTAAAATTGTGTAGGTACTATTTGAATGAATATATTCCCAGTACAAAATGTTAGTAACAGTTAAAATGTACCGAATTCTAGACTACGTTATTCAAGTACAGACGTTTATCGTTCAATAATGCTTGCAATGCCTATCGGTGATGTAAGAACAGACTGCTCCGTCCCTTTTATGAATTACTCATTATTATTGTCATATTTAGCCAATCAGTAGAATTCGGTACATAACGTGAATGAATTCTAACTAACTTTTTCTTATGAATATTTCATAATAAAATATACTCTTTACATAATTTTCTTACAGATAAGTATAAATCAATAACGATGTTCTCTACAACCAATGACATTGCAAAATGTAATTCGAGTTGACTGATGTCCAAATAATTTTTGAAACATTTACACTGCCAACTGACTTTCTTGGGATATTGAAATTGGAATGAAAGTCAAAACTCAACTTGCCTGGCCCAACCCTAGGATATATCCAATGGATGCTCCTACTTGAACTGAGTTATTCCATACTAAATTGTTAAAGTATTCGTATACATTCTATGGAAAGAACTGATGAGATACCTACATTTCTTGGATACTGAGTGTTGTCTTTTTACAACTTAAATATATTCTGCTGCAGGTACCTAACTCATAAGTAGCTAATACTCGTACTAACTATTTATATAATAAATAATAGATATTTATGCTTTCCATTTTGGTTAGGCTTTACATTTCATATTATTTTGATACAATGTTAATTGAAAAAGAACATACCTACCAGTTATTTCACTCATAAGTAGGTACCTATAGGACACATTTTAGTCTCCCATTTTGACTTTCCAACTTTGAAACTGACCATGTTTTACAATTCAGTACAGTAAGTATTCTGTTACTGCTCGATAAGCAAGAGGACATAACCACTAATGATTTATAATGTCTATAGAAAAACTTAAGTATTTTGCATCTATCAAAAATGGAAGTACGTAAGTATGTTTTTGTTCTTGTCATTTTGCTTATCGAGTAGCAAAATAGTGGCTAAAGACAATACAAAAAATCATATAACATGTATTATAATAGGTAACCTAAACCAGATTCAACCGAAACGCCCTAATAAAGTCACCTTTTAAGTAACGAGAATATTACTATTAATTCTATAAAACAAATTTGGTATTATAAACCCAATATAAAATTTCGGTGGCTTTTATGTAAGAGCAAGATTTCCATAACATGGAACTTAGGTACATATTAAAAATCTTTAAAATATAAACTACTTAACTATGCCATAAAATTAAAAATAAACTAAGCTATTAGTATTAAAACATTTGTAAATAGCAACAACTGATTATGAATAAAAAGCCTCCAAAGAGAAGTACTCCTTCCAAATAACATGAACAAAATAAATAAAATCAGAAATAATAAGCTTAAAAAAATATAAGAATACAAGATAAAATTTGAGAGGATAGTAACTCCTACAATTATATTTACCATAGTAATAGTAAAGTTATTAGCTTTAAACATAGCCTCAAATCTTAGAATTTAAGTGTCAAAAATATGTAAGAAACCTTAAACTTATATATTTTTATAAACTGCAATATTCTCAGTGTGTAACACTTGTAGAATTAATATAGGTAAGAAGGACATAACAAATAACATGCAAGGCTTTGCCAATGGTACATTGCACTTCTCCAAATAATTCCAATAATACAACAACATTATGAAACAATTTGTCCCATAGCTATGAATATAAAATTGTCTCTACAAAATATTCCAATACAATGAAGACATTTATATGTATATGAAACTACACATACTTATGGATAAGGTCTTTGGAGCATAAAGTACATAAGAGCAATGGAAAATATGCTCATCATATGCCTCCATAGATTATTATAACATACAGCTTATGTAGGCAATCTAAAACTAAAACATTATTATCTAAAAATTATAAAAATAACATAATCTTAAACTTCTCCAAAATAAAAAAATAAAAATTGTTTTAATGTATGTAATACTGCACATTCACCTTTACTCTAAATCAGTCAAAGCGTTGTTATAGAAAAGATATCAAACATTAAAAAATATATGTGATAAAATGTACAAATAATTGTAGCTTGTCTAATTATGTGTAGCATACTTTTTATTTGATTTAGGTCATGAAATAATTAAAGACCAGAGATTTACTTTTAGGTTAAAATTAAAGGTGGTTTACTATTAAAGCATATTCAAATATATTAAGTCTTCTTTCTTTACATATATGAGAACATGTTCTAACAGCTACTTTACTTAATTTGTAACTGTATTATCCTACTAACTAAAGTCTAAATTTAAATGGTAATAATAAAGCAAGTCGTGAGGCGGGATATTTGCATCAGTCTTGTGTAATTCTCCATTATGAAAATTATTACTGTCATTTATTTATCTATTTGGTAATCTTGTAAAAAGAAACTGTTTATTTACTGTGTTAATTAGTTACTTTGTAAGCCATCTGGCATAATGTATCAGTTCAACTCTGATTTTAAAGATGAAAGAGTGGCATCAAGCACTCTGCTTGCTGCATATCCAGGAATATTCAGGTAGGCCGGCTTGTCATGCTCACATAGACCTGGCTGAGTGCAACAGCGGCTCATGGAGGGTACGCTTGTGCCAAGTTGCACACTGTGACTGCCGCTTGCTTCAGATGTTGTCCCTTGACAAATCATTTTATGATTTGTGAATTGTTCCAAGGAACGTAATTGTTCACCACAGATTTCACATTTCAATTCTCTAGCATGTACTTTCTTGTGACTGTTAAGTGATCTTGAATTATCAAACACTTTAGTACACATGTCACAATACTTTAATACTTTTTCTCCTGTACATACCACCTTATGATTATTAAGTCTGTCCAATGACATGTAACGCTTATTGTTGCACAGATCACATTTGAACTGTTTCTGGGGTACTCTTCCTGTATGAACTTGCATGTGTTTACGTAAATTGCTCTTGTCTTTGATATATTTAGAGCACACTGAACATTTGTTAACATCTTTCCTGGTATGTGTTGCATCTAAATGTCTTCGTAATTGTGATTTTTTGTAAAATGGCTCCAAACATATTTGACATCTGAATGGCTTTTGTGCTGGGTGTACTCCTGTTAGATGTGTATTGAACTCTAATATGGTAGGGTAGCTCTTTCTACAGTGAGGACAATGAAATAGTTTACGGCAGATTCCAGAACTAGAGTCACAAAATGGATCTGAGCAGTCATCACAGAATGAATCTAAGCCAACTGGAGGTGTCACAGTATCTGTATGAAATGAATCTAAATCAGTTTGCAATGGATCTCTGTCTGGAGTCCCAGCACCAGTAGGCTCTTGTTTAACTTTAGCTTGATCACTGTTTTCAGAAAAATCATCTTGTGATGGTAGATTTCGTGAAGTACTGGCAAGCATCCACCAAGGATTGTAATGCCATGGTCCCAGCCCTGAGTGAACAGCGGCCTGTTCCTTAATATCACTGGACTTTGTTTGTGTTTCTGCGTTAGTGAATCCAGGAAAACTGGGTAATTCTTGATTTTTGGCCCTCGACGATTCAAAAGCACTGTGTTGGCTTATTAGATTTTCATATTCACTCGCGTCCATCAACTTCCTTTCATTTCGATCCCCTTGATCCCTTTTCGACATTATTTCAGAACAACTTCTGAAAAAATAGAATTTGTTAATGATTGTGAGTATCGTGACATTAAAATTATTTAAAGATAAATAAACTGCAAATCACGAAACGTAAACAAACAACGCAATTACGCGCCCAAATAAACACACGGCATAACTTTAACTCAATTTTCTTGTCCTTACACACTGACCACGTCAGAAATTGTTTTATAAGATCATATTCTAAAATATTATAAACCAAAACTAAACTAATTATCAAGAATTAATTTATAACAAAGAAGAATAAACAAACAAGGACCATTATTGATGTTTAGTCTAATAAGAAAACTATTTGGGAATGGATTTTTAACGACCATAAATATTTTGCTTTTCATTCTTGGTGCTGCAAAACTAATAAAAGTATTCATTCTAATACCTACTATAACAAGTCTGTCCATAAAATTCTCAATATTCACAATTACTTATTTTAAACAACATCGGCCATTTTGTTTGATTAGTTTCTATTAACTTTTTTCATAAAGTTGCGTACACATTGAAACCAAGTCATTTAGCCTGGCCGCATACGCCAGATACAGATCAGTATAAAATTATAATATTTCCTTTATTACCCGTGTTACTACCAATCTTACTACTAGTAGTAACACCGGTAATTGAGTTACCATTCTTACTACTAAAGTTGAAAGTTGTTAGAACAGTAAAAAGAAATTACCCATGTTACTACTGTAAAATTAAAATACAAAATCAAACAAAATTGACGAATTTGTATTTTATTGAATTAACATGAAATAAAAAAGAAAGAAACAGGCAAATACAAGTAATTTCCAATGAAATAAAAAAGAAAAACATGCCAATCACAACAATTGATTGTGAAATAAAAAATAAATAAAAAAGAAAAACAAGCAAATCACCGCAATTGCTTGAAAAATAAAAAAGAAAAACAGGAAATTAACCGCAAGTGCTTGTGAAATAAAAAAGAAAACCAGGCAAATCACAACAATCGCTTGTGAAATAAAAAAACCAGGCATATAGCTTATCTATTTCACAAATTCTCGATTCTTCCCAACACTGCTTATAATGTTAGCATGTCCTGAAAAAATCTGCCTTGTTAAATAAAATGAACTGGAAATATGATATTTCATTTTTTGAAATTCCCAAAATAAGTCAAAATAATTATATACCATAAAATTCAGTTCTATAGATAAGTTGTAGATTCCTTATAGAATTTCAAATTACTTTTATTACGAACTATGTACCTACGTGTAAACGCAACGAAGACTGAAATAAATTTATGCGATATTATCGTGCACTCCATACATTTGCACTACGCGCAACCGAAATGTGTCGTTTTCGGCCGGTCCGAAACATAGAGTTTTCAAAATCACATATCTTGAAAACTATTTGTCGTACGAAAATTTCACTTTTACAGTTCACTATATGACTGACATAAAGGGGTTTGGGTAAAGTTGGCGTCATTTTGAAATTGAACGGTCATTAATGAAAATCATTTATTTTAATATAGTACAGTATGAAGTGATCAAAAGTTACTATGGACAAACTTCTCTAAACCATAATCGGGATGTAGATATGCAGGCTGGATTGTTTGATCGTACTTGGAGGTAAAACTCTAAATACTGGGATGGCGAATTTCACGGAAAGGAAACATTCTTTTAATTTAAAAACAAACAGATTCACATCAAAGTTTTCCGTAAATGCCACACCCGGTAGTCGAACCTAAATTCCTGTTTTTCTTTTTTATTTCATGAAAAATTACTGTTATTTGCCTGTTTTTCTTTTTATTTCACAAGCAATTGTTGTGATTTACCTGGTTTTCTTTTTATTTCACAAGCACTTGCGGTTAATTTCCTGTTTTTCTTTTTTCTTATTCATGCAATTACAGTGCTTTGCTTATTTTTCTTTTTATTTCTTTTTTATTTCACAATCGATTGTTGTGAGTGGCATGTTTTTCTTTTTTATTTCATTGGAAATTACTGTTATTTGCCTGTTTCATTCTTTTTTATTTCATGTTACTTCAATAAAATACAATATCTTCAATTTTGTTTGACTTTGTATTTTAATTTTACAGTAGTAACATGGGTAATTTCTTTTTACTGTTCTAACAACTTTCAACTTTAGTAGTAAGAACGGTAACTCAATTACCGGTGTTACTACTATACTCCGTCCATTATATTATTGTATTTTAGACAGCTCACTGACAGTGGTCGGTATAACTTTGTTGTAGCGTCAACACCTGAAAATCCTAACAAAAATTAGGCACCTACACGTCATTTTTCATTGACAACGTCACGTCAGCCAGAAAGCAATTTTAGGGATGTACTTTAGTCCATCGACTGTGTTTTTATTAAAATAATTTGAAAATGTCACAATTGATATCGACTACAGAAAATAATTCTTCTAAAAAATATTACATAACTGGCGGTTTTTAACCGATTTCTAAACAACAATTCGGATATTTATAATTTTTTATATTTGTTTGATTTTTACGGAATAATGATTTGTGCAGACGGATTGTCAAAATTCTTTTTTATTTGAAAGAGGTTTATTCCAAAATGGTCCCATTTAACTTGCTTATAGATCTGATGATGGGTTTCAGAGACAGACCACGGAACTCTTCAATAAATACCAGGAAATCAGCATGTTGGAATATTCTTCTTGAAATCAGTTGTTTTGTTGTGGAGATTAGCGTGTGCATTATGGCCCACGATCGTTTTATAATACATTTGTAAATTGTAGGTATAGACACAAAATATCTACTGCTTTATTATTATGTACAGAAAGATAATAGATTATAATTCCACAGGAATTCATATACTTATCATAATATTTTCATTTATCGATTCATTATTTTTTTAATCGAGGTTTTTAACTTTGTCGATATTTTAAATTTTCATGCAATCCCTACTTCCATCTGTCTAAAATACAATAATATGATGGACGGGGTATAGTAGTAAGATTGGTAGTAGCACGGGTAATAACAACTTGAAATCGAAGAAAGTAGCTCCATCTTTTTACAGGACTTTCTACTAAATGAGATAGCTGAAGACTTCACATGTAATCAAGATAAGATGATCTTACAGGTTTAAATAATATTATCATATTATGTGCACAAACATTAGTCGCGAATGGTCGGTCAAAGGACCGCATTGCGAAAAACGGTGGTTCACTTTGCTTAGTAGACCTTGCACAAAAGACCACCACCGATAAATACGAGACTGGCTAAAAATCCCCCTGAAGTAACATCTCTAGAGGCAAGGCACCGTACAGGCAAGCCGCAAAGGTAGGTGTGAATTTTCTGTCATACATTAAGTTTCCCGAAGCACCTACCTCCATAATCTGCTCCGTAGGCAATACATACAGTCCGTCAACGAAGCCGTCTAGACAAAGCAATCGTGCGGGGGGGAGGAGTGGTGGAGGAGGGGGGGGGGGGGTAGTACTCGGTATGCCCATACATTTTACTCGGTACTAAGGATTCAGAGCTGTCTCATTGGTAATTAGTGTAATTTCACGTTTTTAAATTACCTATACATTTTTTCGGGAGTGGTGGGGGACGGGGTATTACTCGGTACGCCTATACATTTTACTCGGTACTAAGGATTCAGGGCTGTCTCATTTTTGTAATCACACTAATCACGTGATATTTTTTTTAAGGCTCGTTTTGTTTGTTAAAATTGTTTTTTTTTCGTTTTCTATATTTAGCTATCCAAGATGGCGGACACGAAATTTTCATAAAAATCGATATGGGTATCGTTTTCAGGGTTCCCAAAAACCCTCGCTGATTGCGAATATAACATGCATTTCGCGATCCAAAATGGCGGACTCAAAATTTTACCAAAATCGATATGGGTATCGTTTTCACGGTTTTTGGGGTCGCTGATTGAGAATATAACATCCATTTGGTGATCCAAGATGGCGGACTCGAAATTTTCACTAAAATCGATATGGGTATCGTTTTCAGGGTTTTTGGGGTCGCTGATTGCGAATATAACATCCATTTGGTGATCCAAGATGGCGGACTCGAATTTTTCACTAAAATCAGTATGGGTATCGTTTTCAGGGTTTTGGGGTCGCTGATTGCGAATATAACATCCATTTCGCGATCCAAGATGGCGGACTCGAAATTTTTACTAAAATCGATACGGGTATCGTTTTCAAGGTTTTCGGGGTTGCTGATTACGAATATGTTATTCATGTAGCAATCCCAGATGACTGGATGGATGATATATTCGTAATTAGCAACTCTGAAAACCTCCAAAACGATGCTCATGTTGACTTTGTGGGAAATTTCAAGTCCGCCATTTTGGATCGCTAAATGGATTTTATTATACGTAATTAGTCACCCCGAAAACCTCGATTTGTTTTTTTTTTTTAATTTTAAGTCCGCCATCTTTGATCGTCAGTTACATGGTCGTCAAGCCCGATAGCAGACAATTGCCGGCAGGCAGTCATACGATGGGAAACTGTCGACTCCCAACTGATCGTGTGTAGCCGCAAAACTGACAGCAAGGCATGGCCACCAGGCGAAAATCGCTTTCGTGTGTGGGCGCTGTCGACTTAGGACTGCAGGCCGCCCGATACGATTTGAAACTGCAGGCGAACTGATCGTGGATAGGCTCCTTAAGAATATATCAACAATTTAGCGATCCCGGCGATTAGCGAAATTCGAATTCGAATTCGAATCCGAATCCAACCCCGAACCGAACCCGAATCAATATCCGAATTGAAGTCGGAATCGAAATAGAAATTCGAAATCGAAAACGAAATCGAATTTGAAACCGAAATCGAAATCGAAATCGAAACCAAAATCTAAAAACTCAGACCTAAAATATTACGTTTGCCTCCGTGGCGTGGCGGTAGCAAACGCGACTGCCACGCAGGAGGCGCGGGTTCGATTCCCGCTCAGTGCAAATATTTGTATGCATGAATATGGCTATTTGCATTGGTCTGGGTGTTTCTATATATAATATGTATGTATTTACAAAAAAAAGTATATAAGTATGTTTATCTGCACTCTAGATTCCATAACACAAGCTATAAAAGCTTACCATGGGTCTAGATAGCGTTGTGTAGAATGTTGTGGAATATTTATTATTTATTATTTTATTTATGTACCTACACATATTGACAGACTTGTATTTTACGGCATTCTCAAAGGTTTACATTTAGCAGAGGTTTTGTATGTTCTAATTGCTAAAACCCACAAAAGGCGAAACCGGTGAGGTTCAATATAATAAATACTGTGGAAAAGTACAATTAGTGTTCTCAATATGTGTAACAATGGATTCCACCAAGTGCCATCAATCAACAGTTATAGTATTACCTATATGTACTTCTCCTATCTATACTACAAATAAATAAAATTGGAGTGTCTGTTTGTAATATTAAAATAACCGCTTTCTACTACATGCATATGAATGTATATACGGTACACATACCAAAATATATATTTTTAAATTTTTTGTCTGTCTGTCTGTCTGTCTGTCTGTCTGTCGGTTTGTTTTGGCTAATCTCTGGAACGGCTGGACCGATTTGGACGGGACTTTCACTGGCAGATAGCTTATGTAATAAGGAGTAACTTAGGCTAAAAAAAAATGCCAAAAACAAAAAAAAATAAACTGATTTTTTTTATTAAGTACATTCCACGCGGACGAAGTCGCGGGCACAGCTAGTATCAAATATAAGTTGGTTGGGGTAGGATAAAACTTAAAAAGGGAATAGTTCCCCACAAATTCAAATGTCTGCTGTGATAAAACGTGATGTGTGAACTTTTAAATTAAGACGTTATTGTTGTTGCTAAATAATGAGCTACCATATGTCCATTTACTTTAAGTAGGTTATCCGATTGTCCTTTATTGAAGCCTTCATCCATTTTTATTAACAAAAGCGAAAAAAGAATAGTAAATACTGCGCGGGTCCATTCACTGCTACAGCTGAGCGCGGACTGCACGGAGCGTTGGAATATGACGTCATCCAAGACAAATCAAAAGCCGTACTCAATTTTGATAGCAGCCGCTGATTGGACATTACTCGCAGATTCGTATGAGAAACACTATAAAATACCGGAGGATGTTTGTGCCTCGTCATCCAGACCCGATATATTCCTATTTTCAAAACAGCAAAAGCGTGCAGTACTAGTAGAACTCACAGTACCGTGGGAAACTAACATACCTAAAGACCACGCTATAAAAATAAACAAATACTTTGACCTGACCAACGAGTTAACCAAAAATGGCTATGTGGTTAAACTCTACGCCGTGGAAGTAGGAGCAAGGGGAATTCCAGCTAAATCCCTGTATAACTTATTTAAAGACCTCGAATTGCCAAGAGCTTCAGTAAGCTCTTTACTCAAACGAATATCTAAAACGGCGTTGATAGGATCTTACCAAAGGCGATCATTCAGATTGGGCTATTTTTTATTTATGCGGCCACTAAAAAAAATGCTTGACTTTGATAGAACACAACATTGTAAGCATTTTTTATTACTACACCAAAGTTCTAAATAGATTCCTTGAGATTTTATTTAGGGTTAAATATTTAGTGTAAAGTGTACATAAAACAAGCTAGTATTGTCTAAGTATTGTCTAATAACTACTATATTGCTTCTGTTATGGTAGTCTAAAATGGCTTTACGGTCTCGTATGGAAACTGTGTCTGTCCCGCAGTTCTGGTTCTGACGAAATGCGATTAATCCGAAAAAAAAAATAGGTGAAAACAAAAACACTAACTGTTAAAATGCAATTTTGTATTTATTATTTAAAGTTCGCCAGCTCTTACAAACATATCCTCTAAGCCTTCAGCAGGAATGTTTATCACAGGAAGGTGCCTTGCATACCCCAAGTACCACACAATACACATCACATGGGAGCAGCAACCGACAGTTCTTTTGCCATTAAGGCAGGTGCAATAATAATGCGCTATGGCTTGCCTGCCCGTGAGAGTTGTATCAACACATATATATACATTATATGTTCTTAAACGAACATGCCGTGATTGAATTCGGGCTCGAAGTAGGCAAAATTCTCTTTCTTCAACCTCACGTAGATGTTCAGCGGGTATTTCTCCCCCAAGTTCAATGGTAAATCTACCAGTGCCCTGGATGTGCTCTGCATAATAACTTCGGGCCTGTTTTATTTGGTAAATACCGACTGCGAATAAAATAAGGTCTTCCTCCGTTAACATAGGGAATGGAATTTCAGACGGCGTGTCGATTCGCACAAACTGTGCCCGTCTTCGGTTATAATTGTAAGTATTTACTATATCGCCTAGTATATTTGGAATACCCATCCTTTCTCTTACTATTTCTAAAAACGCTGGGGCTCTGACATTGTCCGTAATCATCACATAACTAAGTTCGTGACTAAACAAAACAATGCCGGCCGGTACAGCGGCGCCCGCCCCCCGCCTGGCCCCATCCGCCAGGCGGAGTACGCTACACCGTAAGTGCGAGCGAGATGGCATGTGGCGCAGGCGCACCCGCTGACCGCCCGTGAGGTACCTGAGACCTTTTTTTTACATTCTGACTCGCTATTACGACAAAATATTGCAGTAATTACGATTTTTTCACAAACTTTTGAAGTTACATATTATCTCTCAGAGCTGACGCAGAGTTTTGGTCTAGTAATAAAAAAATGTTTATTTTGTTATATTCAATAACAATACTAACTTTTTTTCCGTTGGCCGGCACTTTCAAAATTAGCCCAAATAAGTATGACGAGTGAATGTTCTCCTTTGGATAGGTAGAGGGGGGAACACGACTGACGGTGGAGGTGAGCGCTGATGCATCACAAGGTGGCCACCCTAAACCTACACCTGGGTCGCAAGTCCCAGGCGCCGTCACAGTGTACCTCTCTGTACCACGCCATGGACCCGGCGACCGCACGGTGAATCATGGAATGCTAAGAACCGGATTTCTCAAAACTACTCAGTATTTTTAAATAAAACAAAAACTAGTGTTTTTTTACACATAAAAGCTTTACTGCAACGAAGTTTCAAATGATTTTACGTGCCCATGAACATTCCTCATTACTTGAGTAGAACCGGAGATATAACCAAAAGTAGCAATAGCCGACGTCCATTTATTAGCGTGAGTTGATGTTACTTGACAGAACAAAGAGACCAAATATAAAATATTACAGAAAAATAAATAAAACTGACGTGACAACCCTGACATTTCCGCAAACATCAAACGCGATAGACTACTGTTAGATCACTCGATACACAACTCGATATACTGTGGTATAGTACTATAAATCTGTGCGTGAATCTTGATTTTTATGAATAAATTTCGTAGTAGCTTCATGTCTGTTATTATTGCTGTCTACGTAATCTAAGCTGTCTACGGCTACGGTGTCAATCCGGACCGAACGTGAATGCAAAAAGTTTTTAAGTATAAAAATGGTGGATTTTAATCATAATCATAACGCCTTGGATAACGCACATGCGTATAGGAAAGTGGCATATTACCATCATATTACAGTGAATTGTGACTCTACGTGTTCAATCCAAATCTCCCCAGGGAGCTTTAAGTAAAGTCCCCACAGCTTTACTAAGGCATCAATCATCATTCACCGCTATCATCTTCATCATCATCATCATTAACGTCATCAATTCATCATCATTATTGTCATCAACAATCATTTCTAAAAAAATAAATAAAACTGATGACAAGGCAGCATGGTCATAGTACCTTAGCCTGTTCTGAAAGGAACTAAAAGAAAAAAAAATTATACCCTAAAGGCATGCCTAAAAGGGGTAATACATCTTCCTGAAATTCAGAATTTAGAACAGTGTAATTGCATTTAGGAAGCAAAGCTTCCTAATTAGGAAGTTATTTATGAAAATAATGGTTTCCGACGTCCTAAATGTCTAAATCGGATGAGAGTAATTACGTTTCCTAAATTCAGGACGCTCAGTCGCCGCGCGCCTGCCGTTGAGAGCGCATGTTTGTCTTTCTCTCCCAATATAATATTGCGTATGTACCGACGAAATAAATGAAATTTTACATCATCTAGTATGCTAATTATTCAAATCGATCAAGGAAAAATTATATGATCGGTCCAGGCGGGATTTGAACCCGCGATCCTTCTTTTACAGGGAGAATGCTTTGACCACCTAGCTACCAGACTCACACTCAAACCAATCTGTATCCGTCTTTAAGGCGATGGTGGAGCAATCTACCGATGCTCTTACGAGCAATGCTATCGGAACCCATGAATGATCTGTCATTCATTTTATTCATTAAATTTTGATTACTCCCCCAAATGTTTGAATGAAATTTTACAGCATGTAGTATGCTAATTATTCAAATTGATTATGAAAGAAAAAAATCGTTCGTCGTTAAGCTAACCGCAAGGGTTATGGCAATATCAATTTTTTGGTTTTTTTTTATAGTATTGAGGGCATTTTGTCGCAATTCACTCGACAGTCGACACGTCCGTCCCTTGCCGCTCGTCCTTAAAAAATGATTTAGGATCCTAAATTAGTGAACGTGTAATCGCGAGCTTCGGTGACTGAATTTCTTTTCCTAAATAGCTTTCTGAATTTAGGATTCTGAATTCAGGAAGATGTAATACCCACTTAAAGGTCATATGGTCATAGACTTTGAATCATGCTTTGAATACACTATTCTTCTCTGTCTACTCCATACTAGAGAATAATCTATGTTTGACAGTGTTGTGTTTGTGTTCTTCTGACTATTCAGAATTTCAGAGGAAAAATAAAGTAGTGAAACGAAACTTTTATGCTTAATCCTGTCCATCAATTAGAAAAATGCGGGCTATTACTTTCATTAGAAAATATGCAACAATTGCACCTAATAGCAATAATTTTTTAGAAGAAATGCAAAGGAACTTCATCCCAACGAACTCGTTTCAGAAGACATTGTTATCGTGTGGTTCTGCTGCAATAGCTCTTCTGAACCCACACCGTGGTGATATGATTGCTTGCTTAGGTGAAGTCACTGGTGAAAGTTCCCTAAAATACATGCGTCAAAAGATGCTCTTAACAGATGAAGGTACCGAAATAATGAATGAACGTCCACGGATTAATTCACAAACTATCTCCTTCGATAAACTTATACAAATGCCTGAAAACACCTTGGGGCGTGTTTATGCAGACTTTATGAAAGACAACAATATAACTGCTGATTCAAGACTGCCAGTTCAGTTTATTGATGATCCAGAATTGGCTTATGTAATGCAAAGATACAGGGAAGTTCATGATTTAGTGCATGCTACATTATTTATGAAAACTACAATGTTAGGAGAGGTAATCAGTAGATAAATCAAACTTTTACTTGCCAATATGATAAAAGTAATAGTAAACATATATGTTTATTTATTTCAAGGTGGCAGTGAAATGGGTTGAAGGAATTCAAACTAAACTACCGATGTGTATCAGTGGTGGAATCTGGGGAGCCAGTAGGCTAAAGCCTAAACATCGCCAACTGTATTTGAAGTATTATTTACCTTGGGCAATAAGAACTGGCAATAATGCCAAGTTTCTGCAAGGTACTAAAATTAGGTTTAAATTTTATCATTTGAGAAAATGACTTTGCTGTCTATATTATTGTAATCAGAGATCCCTGATGGATAATCCAGGCACATGTCAAGTACCTAACATTATTTCCCATTTACATCTTTAAGGCCTAATTATTATTAAAGTAGCTTCCCTCACTTCTCACTTTCCACTAATAAATGGCCCGGCCCACATCTGATCATGTGGCAGTATCTTGGATAGAACAGAATCACAACTACTTATGGGATTAGTAGCAATTCGTCATAAACGCAAAGTTGTCATGCTGCTCAACTGGTCATTTTCGCAACTGGTCATTTTCGCAACTCGTCACTTTCGCATCTCGTCATTTTAGCAACTCGTCATTTTCGCAACTCGTCATTTTCGCAATTCGTCATACGAACCTATTCTCTCATTTCAAAAAAAAGCTTGTGATTGTTTATTACCTCTTCGTAGGTTATTTACTTTTATATCATTATTATTTGCATTATTATTATTATTACAATAACATACTTATAACATAACGATATAGGTATGTTTAGTTTTTAGCAGCACATATTAGACATGCAAATAATAATGATATAAAAGTAATTGTAATATATTGTGATATATTAAATTAACTTTATAGAACTTCTATTAAATAACACATAATTATTAGACATGCAGACAATTTTAACTCAACCATGACATTAAAATTATCTATGATAAATAAAACATTTTTGGTTCTAATTTTGGTTTTGATTTCTAATCCTAATGTTTAGAAAATCTAGCTACCCAATACCCGGCTTGTACCTACCTACGAAGAGGTAATAAACAATCACAAGCTTTTTTTTTAAATGAGAGAGAATAGGTTCGTATGACGAATTGCGAAAATGACCAGTTGAGCAGCATGACGACTTTGCTTTTATGACGAATTGCTACTCTAATAAATATTATTTGCGGCTTGTCACATCAATGGAAAAATTGTTCATCTGCCTTTAAGCATTTATCGGATTCTATTTACAGGTTTAAGAAATAAAAAATAAACAAAAATAATTTCAGGTATCTTCTTTGAAAAGAGATGGGAACAGAACATAGAAGACTTTCACAAGGAATTCAATATTGAAAGGTTAATCAAAAAGTAGTGAGAAGGTAAGTAATGTTGAAATTATAGCTGTTTTATAGTTGAAATATAATAAAATAAATATTTGCCATTGACTTGTCACTTTTATTTATGATTAATTTTAAAATATGTACATTTATAAAAACATTTCTGAGCTTTGTCCATTAACATTGTGCAATTTGGTTGTACGGTCACCAACTTCTACTATCCACTCATACCATACCCTTCGGGAGTTAACACATCGCCAGAATCTTGCTGTGATTGTTTCGCCTTTGTGTACTCGTAAGGGAGTCTGAAATTAAAAGATTAAATAAGTTAGAATGCCTAAGATACAAAATTAAAGGAAAGTATTTTTTTATAATACCTTAATTGGTATGAACACTGGAAACCATGATATCATTCCTGGGCTGTGAGTAGAAGGAACTATACTAATCATTTCTTTGGCATATAGTGAACAATCAAAGTATCCTCCAAAGCCATGCATAACACTATCTTTCTCAACTTTCCATGTAACAACAGCTTCTCTCCGGTTCTCTGTCAATGGCAATTCCCTGTAATCTGTCATTTCTTGACCTTCATGATCTGTTGCACCCTTTGCTGGATGTTCAAAAGTGAACAGCACCTGGATTAAAAATAAATAAATCTTAAAATGTTTCCGAATAAGTAGGGACAGCATAACAGTCCATTTTATAGCTAAACAAAGTAGCTAATTATTCAGCTACTCTTTCACTACTTGTAGGGTAGTTTCTTCCATAAAATCCATATATCATACTAAAGGAGAAGGAAGCATGCAGTTCCGCTGAACCACACAATAATAAGAAGTACAAATCAAGATAATTTATGTACAGTGAACGAAAATCGAGCGCACGGATCAGGTTAAGTACCTGGGATCTGTATTTCACGTTTCCGGTGACATCGACTACGACGTCAAGGCACGTATTGCCGCCGCGTGGGCTAAGTGGCGGGAAATGACTGGCGTCACTTGCGATGCTAAAATGCCAGTTAGTCATTAGACCTGTCCTCTTACACGGCTGTGAGGCGTGGCCGCTGTTGGAGCGACACAAGGAGATGCTGCGGTGGATGTATGGAGTCACGCGTAAAGATCGCGTGAGGAACTCTCGCATCCGCGGCAGCCTTCATGTCCGTGACATCGCAGATAAAATGCAAGAGAGCCGCCTCCGCTGGTGCGGCCACGTCTTGCGGAAACCGCCCAGCTACGTGGGTAACAAATGCCTGGCAATGGCGCCACCACCGGGTCCAGGTAGAATGGGTAGGCCCAAGAAGTGCTGGCTTGGCGTCGTGGAAGGTGACATGCGTGAAACCGGTCTCACTACCTTGGACGCCCAAGATTCGCTTTTTAAAAAAAAGATTTAATTGATTTCACTGGTATATTACTTTTAAACACACAAATTAAAATAATTATTGAGAACTGGTAGATTTAGGAGATAGAAGAGTTCGCGGTCAGAGTTGAGACGAGACTGAGGCTCAAGTCCGGCGGATCTTGGGACTGAGCAAAAGTGCTGACTTGAACAGTAGGACGGGGCGAGAGCTGACACAGCCCTTTCGCTAACATTAGGGATCCGTAACAGCCCCCCGATTAAGAGGAAACTATACCTTTTAAAGGGAAGTTTACGGTAAAAGAAATAGGAAAGTCGAGAAAAGAAGAATAAAAATAATTGGAATGATATATGGCAATCAGCCAATGCGAAGAGAAGGAGCAGGGATAAAATCGGGAATTTCAATTCCTTCATCTTCAGATTCAGGGTTTTGATTTCTAGCAGTTCTTAAAAAGGGGAGATTCCTATAAATACTAGTTCTCTTACAAAGTTTAAATATAAAATAACTTAAAACTAGACATAGAATTAAAACAATTATAATAGTATAATAGTCTTCATACAAAACAATTTTGGGTTTATCAATTATTTCTCTAAGTTCTTTAAGTAACTTTGGATTTTCAAATGCAATAGTATCTAAATCAATATTTTTTAAGTTTACAGATGGGAGATTTGGTGCAATATTCGTATATTTTAATTCGTTACAGCATACATCATTTATAATGTTTAATTTGGTATACATAGGTCTTAAAACTACGTTTACATTGTTCTTAGATATTAATCTTGTATCTCTACTATATGCAAGACATCCTTGAGGTAAGTCCATTATTCCAGTACCACTTATATTTATTTCAGTAATTGATGAATTACATTCTATACTTAATTTAGTTTTTTCAGACATGACAAATAACCATTTGTTATTTTGTAAAGGTTGCCAAATATTTACATTACCAGTAAAGAATTTAGTTAAGCAGATATCGGGAATTGATGTAAGTATTTTACTAATGATCTCCGTCTCACAAGAAGGAGTGGCGAGAGAAGAATAGGAAATAGAAGTATCGCAAAGGTAGTGACCGTCTTTTATTGGTTTGCAATCATTTAAGTTATCTAGTTTGCAGTACGTGGACTTATCTTTACTTATTCCTAAGTATTTAGAAGAAGGTATGATAGTAGTATAAGAGACTGGATCCTTGGGGCTGTAAGGCGCCGGACAAGGTAAGTTATGATATAAGAGAAAATTAGTTGGATTCACTAATGGTATTTCGAGTACGAATACTATTTTATTCTCGCTTAAATAGCATGAAACAGAGGATACATTAATAATGTTTTGAATATTAATCAGGTTTAAAAGAACGGGCAGTCGTCGAGGACTGGGAATGAATTTGTAATTTTTATTTAGTTCATCGTAGAGTTCTTTAGGTGTTAGAATTGTGGGGTATAGAATATTTGATTTGCTGAATAGTATCGCATTAACAAGGTCTTCTACTTTAAAAGATAATGTTAAGAGACTATTCTCGATCATTGAGGTTAGTTCTACTATGCGGGATCTGATATTTAATTCGTTGGTCAAATACGTTAAATTTCGAACATCTATGTACAAGGCGTCAATGGCAACATTTAATTCATGTTCGTTGGATTTTATGGTTTGGATGGTTTCATTAAATGTGTTAAGGGTAGAGGAAGTTATGAGAATATTTTGTTCTACAAGGGATGCTAATTTCTTCTGATCGGACTGAACTTCTTGAATCGCTTTATCGTATCGCGAAGCATCATCTTCATCCATGGTTCCGAATAACTTTTTGGATAGTGTACCGACGATTCCTAGAAGGGCTCCTCTTTTGACTTTGTTAGAAGTGAGATATAGAATGGCATCGCTATCACGAGTTATATCTTCGTAACGAGTTATTAGAGGTTGAAAGAGGTTGTAGCATTCTACGTTATTTAAGATTCCAGAGTTTTCACAGAGTGATTTAGAGGCATTAAGAACATAATATAAATTATTAATATGTGGTTTTATATATGATATATCCACAGGGATGATTACATTAAGGTTACTATCTATTAAGTTTAAAGACCCCAGAGGGTCAAAGTAAATTCCTGAATTGTTCGTCAGGGGCTCGATGAGTTCTTGGCTCAAGATTCCCGAAGTAGAAATACTGTAATGAAAGTACAACTAGTATTAGTTTTACTGATTTTGAAATAATTTACTTTATCATAATTTGAGGTTAGCTTTCAGCTCTACGAGCTAATTTTAGTTGATCGTAGTGGTGAATCACATGACGTCTATTTATGAGCAAGGTTAGTGTATTTCTACCATTAATTTTAACCACCTTGTAAGGTCCTTTCCAGATCGGTGAAAGGGCTTTACGAAGGCGTACATGATTCTTGAGATAGACGTAATCTCCAACTCCATATTGAACTGGACGGGAGTGAGCATCGTAATAGCGTTTAGATCTTTCTTTAGATATTTGAATGTTTTCTAGAGCTTTCTCTCCTGACAATTTTAGCCGATGATTGAGTGCCTTTACATACTCTGGGTATGTAAGGTCTGCCCTTAATTCATAAACAGAATCAGGTATGAAGGCTTTCTGACCAAACACGAGTTCGTATGGCGTGAAGTTCGTTGTGCAATGAACAGCTGTATTATAGGCCATCATTGCGGTGTAGACGTATTTGTGCCAATTTGATTGGTTTTCGTTTACGTATGACTTTAAGTATTCCTTAAGAGTGGAGTGGCTCCTTTCGAGAGCACCTTGGGTTTGTGGATGATATGGAGAAGACCATAGTTGTTTGATTTTAAGGAAATCACACGTTTTCTTAAATAATTCTGCTGTGAAGTTGGTGCCTTGGTCAGTTAAAATCGATTTAGGAATGCCAAAGATTGAGATAAAGTGTACCAGACATTCACATGTATCTTCTGCTGTAGCATTAGACACTGGATAGGCGAGGGAGAATTTTGTTAGGTCATCTTGTAGAGTGAGAATGAATTTTAGGTTAGTTAGACCTGCTTCGGGTAATGGACCTACAAGATCAAGGCTTAATCGTTCAAAAGGTTTAGTAGAAGTAGTAGTGATTTGCATTGGGGATCTATTTATCTGTCGTAGAGCTTTATTGCTCTGGCATAGTGAACAATTTCTTACATATGTATCTATATCGCTACGCATGTTTTTCCAGTAATATCTTTCCCTGATTCTGTTAAACATGCGGCCTGATCCTAAATGGCCAGCGATAGGAATATCGTGATTTTCTCTGAGTATTTTTGCTATCTCAGAAGGAGTGGGGAAAATTGTAGTATTGCGGTAAATATGAACTGGGATTTGTGAATTATTGAATATGTAGCAGAACATATTATATATTTTTATCCAGGTGTATTTATCAAATGGGTTTCGGAAATCTGTAATGGCGAAACCACAATCAATTTCGGGATTTAGCAGTATTTCGGATTTAAGGTTAAGTAGTGATTTAAATATATCCTGATATGAGCTGTTACTAAAATGGTAAACTTTTGTGAATAAGAAGTATATTTTCTTTTCTTTATGGGTAAAAGAGATAGTGGAGTATAAGGTTCTCTCTTGATTTAATATAGTTTGAGAGTTTTCCATTTCGCTTAGTATTTCTTCTATATATGGATTTGAGTTATCTAAATCTATGGAGGTAGGTATTACAATAATTTTGTTGTTGCATTTTAATATGCTATCATTATATTCGTGAACTATTGCATTGCTATTAAATTGTTTATTGGACATTGTTTTTAGGAAGTTACTATAGTTTTCGTCTAAAGGAGTACTAGTGTCAGGAGGAGAGGCATTAAGGGGAGGAGAAGTAGAAGAACTAGGAACACTAGCAGGATTTGGAATACCAGAGGGTCCTGGTATTGGTTCAGGAGATTCTGCATCAGGATTTAGTGGAGTGATCTGTAATTCAGGACCAAGAATTTCTAGTATATCATCATCATTCTCTAGCAAGTCTACAGAGGGTATATCGTAGGAATCTAGAGGTTCGGAAGGCAGTTCTATGTCGAGGTCGTCTAAAGTCAACGGTGAAAAGGTAGGAGAGGGAGACTGGCGGTTCAATCCGGAAGTAGAAGGGATAGGATTGTCGTAAGGGTTTTGAATTGGGTTTACAGGAAATCTGGATAATGCATCAGCGTTGCTGTTAATTACTCCCTTTTTGTATTCGATCTTATAATCAAATTCTTCTAGTTTCAGACGCCATCGGACTAGACGTGAACCGGGATCTTTGCAATTGAATAACCATTTTAAAGGTCTATGGTCCGTGACAATTGTAAATTTGTAGCCATATAAATAGGGTCGGAATACTTTGGTACCAAATACTATGGCCAAACATTCTTTTTCTGTGGTGGAGTAGTTTACTTCGGCTTTGTTGAGTGTTCTAGACGCATACGCAATCGGACGGTCTTTTCCAATATCCCCTTGAGACAAGATAGCGGATATAGCATAGTTTGAGGCGTCACAAGTAAGAACAAATGGTTCAGCAAAGTTAGGATAGATGAGGATCGGTGCGGATGCTAGTTTTCGTTTCAAGTCTTCAAACGCTATTTGTTGTTCATTAGACCAATTAAAGAATGTGTCTTTCTTTAGTAATGTAGTCAAGGGTTTTGCGATTTTGGAAAAGTCTGGAATGAAACGCCGATAGTAAGATACGAGACCTAGAAATGATTTTACGTCTTTGGGACATTTAGGAACTGGGAATTGAGACACTGCACGGGTTTTTTCAGGATTCGGACTAACTCCTTCGTCACTTATTACGTGACCAAGATAACAGACTTCTTTGCGTAGGAATTCGCACTTGTCAGGCTGTAATTTGAGATTATGTTGACGCAGTCTGTCAAAGATTTTGGATAGTTTGTCACAGTGGGAAATAAGATCATGGCTGTATATGACTATGTCGTCGAGATAAACATAGCAATGGACACCTTGTAGACCAGCGAGGGCTGTATTCATGAGCCGTTGAAATGTCGCGGGAGCGTTTTTAAGCCCAAAAGGCATCCTTTGGAATTGGAAATGACCTTGGGGAACAGTGAAAGCAGTCTTGGAGGCATCTCTTTCAGAGATAGCAATTTGATGAAACCCAGAGCAAAGATCGAGAGTGGAGAAATATTTACTATGTCCCAATTGATCTAATATTTCATTTATTTGAGGTATCGGGTAATTCTCCCCAATGGTTATATCGTTTAATTTTCTGTAGTCGATAACGATTCTCCATTTCTTCTGTCCAGAAGAGTCGATTTTCTTAGGGACAATCCATATTGGGAAAGACCAAGGAGAAACGGAAGGTTTGATTATGTCTTGGGAAAGCATTTTCGAGATTTGTGTATCGACTTCTTTTTTATGGATTTCGGGGAATCTATATGATTTTACGTTAATGGGTTCCGAAGGGGATGTATTTATTTCATGTTGTAGCAAGTCAGTGGTCGACAATTTGTCGTGGGGAAGGTGGAATATGTCGGAGTACCGTGAACAAATGTCTAGAAGATGGGACTTTTCCTCCTCATTGAGGTGATTTATTCGCAGCATATGTAGTACTTCATCCCTTCTATCCATGGATGATTTGGGTGAACTAGAAATACTAGACTGGAGAGAGGCGATTTCGAGAGGTTGTAGTTTTATTTTTATATCTGAAGATACGGTGACTGGTTTTTCGGAAATGTTGACTACTGATATATTAACTCTATTGTTTCTTTTGACTTTGACAACACAGTTAGCAACTAAGAGTGAGTCAGAAATGTGTTGATCTAGAACGAGTCCTTCGCGGCACTCGGGGTTATCCACTGTGCATTCTATTATTGTTTCAGAACGAGGCAGAATGTTATAGATGGGTTGGCTGTATTTTAGTTTAATCACAATATGTCGGATTTGGAGCGATGACCCGTTGTAGTTAATTATTGCATCGAGGTTGTCTAAAAGGTCGGTTCCAATTATACCATCGTAATTTAGATCTATTTCTTTAATTACGTGAAATCGGTGTGTTAGCTCAGGTTCGTTTAAGAATAATTGCAATTGAAAGTGACCTAAAGTGGGCATGGTTTCTGTGTTGGTATTAATTCCTTTAAGTTGAATGATATCTGGTTCAAGAATTGGCATGCTTTTGATTGACTGTTCTTTTATCAAACTAACGCAGGAACCTGTGTCAATTAAAAAGGTAAGTTCACGACTATTCACTTGAGTGTTGAGGACTACATAAGGTAAGTATCTTTTCGTGGAGTTGGAAGTGATTTCGTATATATTATTTTGATAATTGTCTTTTGTTTCAGGTTTTGAGGATGAAAATGACGTTGAATTAGATTCTAAGTTTTTCACGTGATTTGTTGTAGAAGGAACTGGCGATTGGTAAGATTTAGTGGATATAGAAGGGTTTGTAGTCGTAGATGATTCGGTAGGTACAGGATGTTCAACGGGTGCAGGGGGTTTGGCAGAGGCAGTGGATTTAGTAGAGGCAGTGGATTTAGTAGAGGCAGTGGATTTAGTAGAGGCAGTGGATTTAGTAGAGGCAGTGGATTTAGTAGAGGCAGTGGATTTAGTAGAGGCAGTGGATTTAGTAGAGGCAGTGGATTTAGTAGAGCCAGTGGATTTAGTAGAGCCAGTGGATTTAGTAGAGGCAGTGGATTTAGTAGAGGCAGTGGATTTAGTAGAGGCAGTGGATTTAGTAGAGGCAGTGGATTTAGTAGAGACAGTGGATTTAGTAGTGGTGCCATTGACGTCTAAGGAGTTGTTCTTTTGTTGAGGTCTCACGAGACACCGCCGTGAGCCTGTTATTCGTTTAAATGACCTTGATCATCTTGGTTTTGGTTGGAGTCCTCGTTCACGTTGTGAACGCGGGGTTGTTGCCGGTTTGATTGGCCCGGAGGATTATTATTTTGGGTAGGAGATTGTTGGTTTTTAGCGCGGTTATTATTATATTCGCGCTTTCGGCACTCTTCAATCGAGTGACCTATGTTTTTGCAATATCTGCAAATTTTGGGGTCGCCTTTAGGGTCTGTTTTTACATTGTTAACGTTTTGGCGACGTTGGGGGTTTGAGGTATTATTTTGATTTTGGTTATTCGAAGCGTTTCTTTTATACATTATTTTTTGTATTTTTTCCTCAGAGATGGCGAAACTTATTGCTTCGTTTAGATTTCGGGGAGATTTGCATCTAATAATGTTTGAGATGCGTGGTATTAGTCCAATAAGGAAGTGATGGAGAGCCAGGTCTTCCATGGCCGCGGTACGGCCTGGTGCCTCTTTGGCTTTTGTGAGAACGATTTCTGTTAGCAGTTGTGAAAGACATTCCTCGATTCTAAAACCGAATTGACTTACAGTCTCGTTAGCGGCTTGCTTGCTTTCTTGCAGTTCCGCTAAAAGATGTGAATAGTGTTTAGTGTCTGCAAATTGAGTTTTTAGGAATAACTTCAGTTGTTCCCATTGAGTAAAAGCTTTAATTGAGCTAGCGATCTCAGCTTTCCCTTGCAATTGACTTAGAATGTATCGGAATAGTATGGGCTTTTGTTCGGTGTTAGCGAGCTCATAGGCGTTGTTGCAATTTGCTAGAAAAGAGTTCAAAGTTTGTCTATCGCCATTATATGGTTTTATAAATTTAAATAAAGTATTTAAGTCGATGTTGAGTGGTTGTATTGGTATGGATTTACTGGCTCCAGGTACAGATGTTTGAGCTGTGGCCGCAGCTCCTGTGGCTACGGCTGCCTCTTTAGTGCTCATTTTCTAATTTAGTTAAAATACACAACGAAATTGATAAGAATACACAGGTAAAATACACAGAATTTAAATATAGTACACAGAAAACAAAAATACAACACACAAAAACAATTGGTAAATAAAAAAACGAATAAGCAAATAGACAGATTACTGTTCCTTCTTTTTTGAAGTCGGATAAAAGATTCAGTGATCTAAAAATAGACGCGCACAAAGTTAGTACAAAGTTCACTTAAGCGCGAGTGTCCGGCGTCTGGAACTGATAAGAGCGGCGCACAAAGATTCGGCGAATTAGCGGATGTTATGACTACACGCGTATGGTGTACTTCACTGCACTAGACATCAAATCTGCACTTACAGAATACTGATGATGATGATGTGGGGTGAATACATGTTCACCTTACTGGGTACTTATGGGTTTGCAGGACCGGTGTATTCCCTTCTTAGGGAATGCCAACACGTACTCAGCACGGCTCAGCAAGACACAGCACAGCACACAGCACGCGATCACTCGCGGGATACGGAGAATACACTCACTTATAGTATGTTCACAATTTGCGCGTTTTACGGATATCGGAGGGGTAACCAGGATTTATAAAATCCCTTTCCGCTGCCACCAATGTTACGGGAGACTTTGGAGTTCGCTTTTTAAAAAAAAGATTTAATTGATTTCACTGGTATATTACTTTTAAACACACAAATTAAAATAATTATTGAGAACTGGTAGATTTAGGAGATAGAAGAGTTCGCGGTCAGAGTTGAGACGAGACTGAGGCTCAAGTCCGGCGGATCTTGGGACTGAGCAAAAGTGCTGACTTGAACAGTAGGACGGGGCGAGAGCTGACACAGCCCTTTCGCTAACATTAGGGATCCGTAACAGTGCGAAGTGGAGGAAGAAGAGCCGGAAGGCGAACCCTGAGCTCCGAAGGCACCGTGGCCTCGGATGCAATCAGGACTAACGTCTCTATGTGGATGAAGAACGAAAATTAGCATAAATCACAATCACATACCTTTGTTTCAGCAATGTCATGTTTATTCTGCATGTAAACAACCCATAATGTCTCGAGATTGCCATTTTTATGTACAGCAGTAGAGGTGGAAGTCTTTGCTGCTGCCCATAATCGTGGTGATGAGATCGGCGCAACAAAAGACCGGTATTCGCACGGTATCGATATACCTCCGGGTTTCAATAATCCCGCAGCACCATCCAAACATTCAGGAGAAAGTTCATTGTCACCCCATGAACCTATATTAACAAAGATAGTAGTAGCCAACATCTTTACAGTAACGCAATATTAAGCCATTTGTTTGGAGAGCACATAAGCAGACACTGAATATTTAAAATGTGTTAGGGTCAATCCCCACTACTGACAGTGGCGCACAGCGGTTTTGGGGAAAAATATAACAAACCATTTTGAATCTTATCTACGCGATAAAAAGATCATAGTCATTTGAAGGCAAAGGTGAAGCCCCGCGTAGCATCGCGGCACCGCCTGCTCTCGCGACCATTTCTAGTAAGTACAAAGGTCGGACCGCCGCTGGTCTCTGTTCTTTCAGTGTGGATTGACCCTTACAGTTACTCACCTAGTAGTTCTGATACAATTATATCAGCTTTTGGTGACAGATTGATTTGTCGCATGTCACCTGGTATCACTATGACATCCCGGTCACGCCACACCTCTCTGACTTGTGCTGCTAACACCACAACTGCACAAGGATTCTTTTCTACTGCAATTACCTGTTATACCAGATGAAAATTAATTTTAGCTTTGGAACAGTAGATCTCAATTGGGGCGCCTCGGCCCTCGCGCTCCGCAAAAACCAGCAACCAAAAAGCAATACCTAACCTACCTGCCTGCCTACCTGACACTTTCTTGTGTGTCTTTAGGTAAAGTGTCTTTTACACTGATCAGATGTTCGGCAGGTCACTATATTATAGCACCTGATGGAGAACACAACTTACCTTCACATTAGTATTTGTTATATCAGCTGCATTAAAAGTAGCTCTGACAAGAGGTCCTCTGCCAGCACCTAGTACCATCACTGTAACCGTTTTCTTTTTTACATGTTCTCCTTGTCCAATTTCATTATCATCTCCAGCTGAAACATCTTTAGCCTGAAATGCATTAAAATGAGTTCTCATAAATGCATAGACAGAAAATAAGTAAAGCTGTGCTGTAACTACCCTGTATACATATATAATAATATTATTAAAAACAAAAACAATAAAAAAAAATAATGTTACCAAATTGAATAAGACAGGAAACAGTTTTGATAGGTACAGGTGGGATTTGTACCTGAAATTCTTCTCTTATGCCCACCATTCACTACACGCACCGCGAGCCGAGCCTCGAGCCGCACCCGTCCGCGGACAAATCTCTCATCGCCCACACATTACGCGAGCCCTCCAGTCGCTCATCAACCTTGGCGAGCCCTGCACGTGCTTTATAGAGCGTGCGGAGAAAGGAATGGTTGAACGAAATAGGAAGCAAAATATTATCATGTCATTATGTAAATTATTAAAAAACTAACCAACCAAACTTCAACCCCATGGCACCCCTTTAAGCCATATAACTATTTATGTAGACCCGTTATTTATTAATTTTCAAATAGGTAATAGGATTCTGTCGAATTCGGTGACATTTTATGCCTACTACTTCGCTCCCTTGAGCAGTAGCGAGATGATTATAGCCTAACATTCAACGATAAACGTACTATTCAATACAAAAAATATTTCGAATCAGTAGGTCCTGAGGATAGTGTGTTCAAATAAACAACAAAGCTTTATAATATTATATGAACTGCCATTAGTATGTTTTTTTTATATAACTGAATAAATTGTACATTAAACTGCATACATTCTACCTATATACTTGTCCTACTGTAAATCTCTTGGTGTACAATGAAGAATTACCTATCTAAATTTCTGCCATAACTCTTTTTGATCATCGAAAGTCATGTTATTATTGTACGTAGTAAGTACCTGCGCGTACAACAGCACGATGGTGAATGACGAAGTTCGCCGACAAATCCGCGGTCGCACACACACGTACGGCTCGGCTCGGGTGCGGCTCGAGGCTCGCGGCTCCGGGCGGCGAGCCTCGAGCCGCACCGTGAGCCGCGAGCCGTACCGAGGATCACCCCATACACACAGAGATTTGCCCGCGAACTTGTCGCCAGCGACAAATCCGGCGGATTGGTACGTCAATGAATGCCGGACTTTACAGGGAGGATGCTTTGACCACTAAGCATACTAAATGCTTTAAAATTTTATTCAAATATATGTTACTAATTCGAAACTAATGAATGGAGGCATATAGTATGTAAAATATACACACAGTTCTAAACAGGGTGTATGGTGCTTCACCAAGACCCTTGCAAAAAAGTAAAGTCACCTGCTGATTGATGCATTGGGCTCTATTGTAAGCTATCCACTCGGGGTTGAGAGATCAGGTGGCAGTACTCTCATTAAATCTACACAAGCCAAATAAGCTGTGAAAATCTCAGATGTAACTGGAAACAGGACTTAGTCCCGCTTTTTCTTTTTTTATACCACTTAGGTGGCAGACAAGCACACAGCCCACCTGATGGAAAGTGGTTACTGTGGCCTATAGTTTCATTTCAACACTGTTGTTTCCAGTTTATTATTTTTAGTTTAGTTTTATTATATGAATACATATACAGTCTCTACACACACTGTACAAATTGTATCTAAATCTAATACATCACATTAGTGAAATAAGAGATACCTTTTGTGACGATTGTTTTTGCAAATCAACTAAAGCTTGAGCAATGGCTTTTTGATATTGGTTATATTTAACAGGATCCTTTTCAAACACATTATAGGTATGTGTATCCAAGTTATCAGCAAGAGGCTGCAATGGATGTTGCAGATAATCTTCCCATCTGAAAAGTAATTATGAAATAATGATGTCAATAAATTTATAAAACTATTCTAGAATCATAATTAAAAAAAAATACATACCCTCTTGCATAACTCAACATAGGATCATCCCCAAAATAGGGTCGCCTTTTCCAAATTCTACACAAATATTGGAAGTAGAATTCTATATTAGCCCTTCTTGCTCCACTGATAATCACTTGGGCTTCGTGTTCTACCATGCTTACAACTAATTGCTGGTGCGCTCGAGACAGCACTGGGAACCTGAAAAATCAATAACATACTAAATTTTAAATATCTGGTATTTTTCTCCGAGATTGTTAAATCCAGTATTGGAAAAAAATAGTTAACTTAAAAAGTTTGAATGAATTTTTATAGCATTTATTATGCTAACTATTGAGTTCGAAAAAAGTTGAGTTCAAGTCTCACTTGAGCATTTCATTCTTTCCAATGTTTTATCTTAAAAAAAAATTATAGTGTTCTGGAGCATTTTGTTGTAACTATAACACCACCCTGGCTCAGAAATCGACCCTGTATAGATTCTCCAATAACAACGATTTTAGAGTATTTTAACAGTAACAGATAAGAGCATGTAATCAGTTGTATAAAACTACCTGCCTGTTGAACATAACAATAGGTTATTGCAGGAACTAAACACACGCTGCACAAATTAACACAAGAAAAAAGGATTCTTTCATAAAAAAATTTGGACTATAGTTAAGCTGATTGCATTTTGCTATTGATACATACCTTGTAAATTGCAAAAATTCAACAAAAGTAGTCTTACCCTTTTTTATTATTATGGAAAATAGAGGTAGGCACAATTATAGCCTTCACTGGTTCACCAAGCCACCTTTTGATTATATCTTGAGATGGCAAATCTGCAGAAATTTCCAATACAACACCAATTTTTTTATCCCATTCCAAACGCTCATGAAATTTAGACCACCATTGCCAAGGCTCATCAAATGCATCTTCATTATTATCATTGTCTTTATCAGATATTCTCATGAGGTTACTACATGCCATAGGCACTCTGGCCCAAAGTAGACTTTGATGGTGACTGAAAGAAATTCAGAATATTTATTTAAATCAGTTTAGTAATAATATGCAGCTATGATAAGTTTGCTTTTTTTTCTTTGTGTCTTTTCTTCTTTGTGCTTTGGACAGTATGTTTAGCTATTGGGCTCTATTGCCTTAAATGTAGCTTCTGTTACGAGTAGATGGAACCTTAAGAAGTGTGACATGCTGGTCCAACTGCAGAACTTCGATATTGGTATGGTATGACGGGCTATTATCCGCAACTCCACGACAAGGCGCGGTTTTTGCGTGAAAACTTCGATATTGTTAGTGGGTTGTGTAGGTCAGATGGCATTCGCTTCACAGGAAATATTGAAGTTCAGATATCACATTACTTACTGCCAGCAGGGGACGCCGCGGCCGGACGGGTGATCCACCCTCTTGCGTAGGGCCATTTCACCCATTTCCCCTAATCCCCCTAATCAGATATCACATAGTCGAATGGGAAAATTGTAGCTGAGTTAGGAAGAGTATCAGAGGATGATGCAGCAATGATAAGTATGATGAAATAATTATGTAGTTCTCACCTGTTTTCATAATGAGTCAGCACTATTCTAGCTAAATTGTTAGTCTCTCTGCCATGCAGAGTTAACATTATAGCTGGGACTCCTAGACCTTTACAGTAACTCAGTTCTTCACTTAATAAGTCCTGATGACGCTGACGGACTGTCGGCGACGAGGAATCTGGATTGAGGTAAGGAGACACCTTTGCTACCATTCGGCTGGTCCAATCTTGAGGAGACAGTATCATATCTGACCTTGTAAAACCACCAACCCTACCGGTAACCATGAATGGTCTACGAAAACGTGGATGCACTACCGGTGAAATTATAAACGAATAATTTGAGCGTAAACCCTCTGTTAGACATGCTTGTAAATCCGAAGTGGTTATAAAGTCTAATCCGCAAGAAATATCTGGTTGAGCCATTTTATTGTACTTTCAATTTCAATTCCTATTACAATACAATAATGTGTCTTTCTTCCAGTTTCTACATTGACACCCGTCTCGTCCCGCGTTCTATCTTATTTCTAAACAATAATCTCGCTCGTAAAACGAAACGACGTTGCTGTCATTTTTTGACATCTCAACTCAAATAAAAACAAAAACGATTGTAACCGGCCCTCCAGACATAGCCCATCGCATTGCTCTTCGCGTTGCCGGAAATTATTTGCACGAGTAATGCCCTAGCCTCCACACGTTTATCGCGTCGTCGCTCGTCGTGC
Organism: Eilema sororculum; assembly: GCA_914829495.1. Classification (NCBI taxonomy): domain Eukaryota; kingdom Metazoa; phylum Arthropoda; class Insecta; order Lepidoptera; family Erebidae; genus Eilema; species Eilema sororculum. Next base: position 18,015,674 of record OU618534.1, on the reverse strand, counting down.
ACATACACACACACAGTACGTATTCGCCGTAGACATTCGCAAGTTGTGTATTCGATGTGAGTGTGTACTGTGTAGATGGATCATCGCACTTGTGTTGCCGCTCCGCGCCGCTCGCACTCGCGCCGTGAAGCCGAAACTTGAGCATGACGAATATGCCTTCCACACACTGACCTGTCTTCCACATGACGTCCCTGTCCGCTTCTCTCGCCACTGCACTGCCACTTCCCTCGCTCATCGTCGAGTCGTTGTAATAATTAACATTAACATTATGGTCTTTACTACCCTTAACTACTAGGCTATATTTACTATGTCTATGCTACCAGGTCATAAAATCCAAAAAGAATATGATACTGTAAATACTGTTAATTATACTGTTTTGCCCACCAACCTATACTCCCAGAGACAGTGGGATAAGCCGCTTTGCAGCATATTAAGGCAACAATTGTTAAATAGTTCTCACAGTGTTGCAGAGCGTGCTCGCCTCCTGGCTGTGGGAGAGTGGGAGTCTGGTGTATGGCTTCAGGCTCTTCCGTCATCCAACATTGGCACCATGTTGGATGACACGACTTTCAGGATTGCAGCCTGCCTTCGTTTGGGTGCTCCCTGTGTTTCTCCTCATCGTTGCCACTGTGGAGAAGTCGACAGCCTCGGGCATCACGGCCTATCATGCGGCAGGAGCGCAGGACGCATGTCACGTCATGCACATTTAAATGACATTATCCGCCGGGCTCTTGTCGCCGCCGGCGTCCCAGCCACACTTGAACCAGTTGGTTTGGTGCGCGACGATGGCAAGAGACCGGACGGTATGTCTTTGGTGCCTTGGAAGATGGGCAGGCCTTTGGTGTGGGACGCAACTTGCGTCGATACCCTTGCGCCTTCCCATCTTCCAAGTACGTCGTACTGCGCTTGTGCTGCTGCGGCATCTGCGGAGACCCTCAAACGGCGAAAATATGATAATTTGTCCAGCAATTATATATTTGAGCCGTTTGAGGTCGAGACGCTGGGTTCGTGGGGTCCGAGCGCACGGTCGCTCTACAAATAAATAGCAAAGCGACTGGTCTATGCTTCGCGTGACCAAAGGGCTGGCTTCTTTTTTGCACAACGGATTGGCATTGCCATCCAACGGGGCAATGCCGCCAGCCTTTTGGGCCATATACGTTACCAGTCGACATCGATGGGGAGGAATTCTTCGACGCCTGAACTGCCCTCCCTCCCCCTTCTTCGACTTTTTTTTATTTTCTTGTAAATATTGTACTTTATTATTATTATGTTTGTTATTATGTTAGTTTTAATTTAATCATTATTTTAGTTTTAATTTAGAAATAATTTTATAATGTTCCAAAATAAATATTGATCCTTCAGAAAAAAAAAAAGAATATTATGACATATGACACTTGACAGTAATGACAGTTGCACAAGCACAACAAACCAGTGCACTTGCAGTGCACTATTTATCTATGCAGTGCACACTGCACTCTGTTTATAATTGTTTTTAGTAGTTTTATCCTCGAAATTACTAAATACTACGAGTACGTGCGCGATCAAGCAACTTTGTAGGTACTAGGTATTATATATCGATGTACTCTTTGCAGTTACAGCAGATTGCCTTCTGCTATGCCTATGCTCAGTGATTTTATCATGAAACTAAATATTATATTTTAATTAGTAGGTAAATAAACGATCTTGATAAAAGTGATCTAAAAAAATGTATGCCTCTATGATTAGATGGTAATTGCCGTGTGTTTCATTACCTACTGTTTTCTTCTGATCGCATTTAGGAATTCACGTTCAAAACTTGTAAATAGCCGTATTCATTGAAATATGACCGATCAGAATCCTCTGCACGTTTGCTCCCCGGAAAAATCACCGGCGTCCGGTAGGATAATTGCTAACAGAAGTGGCAGACCAACAATGAAAAACATGATCAAATTCGGACCGCAACCAACGTCAATTATAATAGCTCAAATATTAAACGAAAGAAAAACCGTATCTCGCATGGATGCAAAAGATGAAGCTTTAAACTTAAATGATCGGTCTCCTGAAAATGACCATTCTGAAGAGAATATTTATGATTGTACAATTAGTACTCATAGGTAAATAATTTTGCTAACTCAATTTTTTATTAGGTACTTACTTAAATCATGGATGTTATCATTATAAACATTTTATGAGCCAACCAAACCCCTTTTTAAGAAAATTGCTTTAATAACAACTATTGTTTTACATTTACCACATTCATAAGTTCATTATCTCAGGATATATTTTAAGTGATAACCAAACACCTTTAATATTCTACCTATGTCATGCGTTCAGAAATGATAATAATGATAAATCACTGCATAATCTAGGGTCAGATGGTGACCAGCAGTTTTTTGGATGCAGATTCATGTCCTATATGTCTTACATTTATAGCTACTACATTTGCTAACTAATAGGTTTAGGTCAACATAATTTGTAAGAAATTTCACCCCACCAGCTGCTATTCCATTATTATCTTCCACTAACTTTTGCCCGCGGCTCCGGCTCTAAACCGGGTCTAATCTACCCCTATACCAAATTTCATCAAAATCGGTTCAGTGGTTTAGGTGTGAAAGCATAACATACAAACAGACAGAGAGACAGAGTTACTTTCGCATTTATAATATTAGTATGGAATAATATGAACTTTTCTTTAATTTCCAGGAGTAATAGCTCAAAGGAACACACAAAGCATCCGACAAAACACAAACAGTACTTCTGTGACTACCCAAATTGTAATTATTCTTGTAAAATATCTTCAAATTTAATAAAGCACAAACGGGTCCATACAAATGAGAAACCTTTCCTTTGTGAGAAGTGTTGTTTTAGATCTAATTTTGTTAATTCCCTTAAAGCACATACAAGGATACACACAGCTGAGAGGCCATATCAGTGTGCACATTGCAGCTATAAATGTAACAGCAGTTCTAATCTCAAGAAACATTTGAAGCAACGGCATCCTGATACCACCAATTGTCAGTGTATTAAAACTTAATGGGTGTATGATATGATAATAGTTAATTAAGTGTATAATCTTGTAGTTGAGTGTAATTTTTGTGCATAATGTATATTATTAAATACATCAGGTAGCAACAAGAATGTACAATGTAATCATCAATAATTTAATATTACATGAGAAGAAAATTGTATTTAGGGAAAATAAATGATAGTCTTTGTCCAAAGCTTTTTATATTCAATAACCTAAGTATATAAGATCCTAAAAAGTATATAGTAACTGGTATAAATGTTGCCCCAAGACTTTCCTCTTATAACATGATAGAATAACTCCATATTTGTAAAACAATTTGAGCTCAACAAGTTTACATGAATCTAAATAATGGAAACAATAATACTAATCTTGTTCACAATGTGTAGTCAAATATCAGTGGCAATGTTCTGTGAAGTCTACTACCACAGATTCTCGCCATCCAAAGAGGAAGTAGCCCGTTGCGGAGCCGAGAACGACAGCGGTACACAACCACACATTGTACGTCATAAACACCAACATCAGCATATAGCTCACTAGGACTTGAACACCGTGCAGGACAGTCTGCCAAGCATGCGCTGCACTCATCATGGTAGGGCTGAAAAATAATTATGTTGATAAGAAAAATATTCAACTAGCTATTGCTGCACCTGCGTGGAATTTCGCTTCCTTCCGGAACCTGCTCCCGCTACTTTCTATCCCGGGAATATCATAGGCAGCGGGGACGGGATCAAAATTTCACGCGGGCATTAGCTAGTTTATGATATTAGGAAGTAGGATTTACAAATGAAATCTAATTTTAGAATAAGGTAAATAACTACACCTATGATCTTCGTTTGGTATTGATCAGGATAAATATGTATTACAATATTGAAGACTAACATTAATGAAAGCTTACTAGGTACGCTACCTATTGCGTCCAAAAAAAACAGAAATGCGTTGTGTTGTGGTAGGCTGTTTACTGCCTTGTGATTGTCGTTTGAGTTACGATCGAGAGTTGGGGATTCGAACCCCAGACACTATCGACGTGAAACTACTACTAGACAAATAATTTAGTTTTTTTTACTATCCTTCAAGGAAGATCTATATTTTTATTGTGCGGTAATCCCCTTGGAAATCTTCCTACAGTCCCGGGTCTTTTATGCGGGGCGTGAAAAGGCATCTGATGAGGCCGTCAAGCTGAGTGCCACCACTGTTAACACGGTACATATTTACGATAGTGACCCTCTTTCTGAGACTTTGCCTTTAGCTCATCAGAGACCGATGCCGAATGTAAGATTGTTTATGACATATCCAGATAATTGCCTCAAAGCTCAAAATCGTAAATTAGTAGTAGACAAATAGTACGTAGGTACATAACTCATAAAATGGATACTTACATATTTCTTTCAAGAGCATGCGGTACCGGTCTTAAAAAGAAACAAAAAAAAATAGCGTTAGTAATAGAATAAGAATTACCTACCTTTAAGTAGGTGCCTATTGAACAAAATGTATGTAAATTGTTAGATAGTGATGAAAAAATGTTAATATTGTCTTAACAGATGAAGTGCATGGGGCTCCACCAAGATTTTCAGAGCTCAAGTCATCTGCAAGCCCGTGCACCTGCTGTTGATGACGGACAAGATTCTGGTTTAGGCCTTCATTTCGGGGTTGGAGGGTCAGAAGAAGAATTTTAACACCTGTTTGTATAGGTATAAGCTACAATAAGTTCAGCAATCAATGTCGGTTTATATGTACTAATTTCATACGATTTTTTGAGCGTACGGCACTAAAAATGGCCAGTCTATTATACTGGATATGTTACTGGCAATGTGTATAATCCAGTATTCTATACAGTGCCTATTAGGTGGCCCCAACGTATGACATGTTATCAAAAAACTTAAACAGTGGCTTCAAAAGCAACCACGAATGGTAATACGGGAGCTCCGTTACCGTATTAGCCTTCTAGCCTGTACCTATTCGGGTCGGGGCGCAGTGTCCACATCGCGCGATTTGACTTGGATAGATTAGGTTAGGAGGCTAGCCCAGTTACTTTTTTTTTAATAATCGTCCAGATATAGATTTTCCATAAAGCCAGCCTTGTGGAAATTCTAAAACTATAGATCAAGATCTATTTATTTCATACATTGCATACATATACTATTTAATAGCATACATTGCCCAGAGATTGTATATATAGAATGCCTGCATTATACAGATTGCCGGTAACATTTCCTATGCCTTTTTAGCGTATCATGTACCTAAATAAGCATACTAATTAAATTTTTAACGCATGTAACGACTCTATTTCACGGTTTAATATTTTAGAAACGCATGTTAAACCTGTGTAAATATTATTATTATTCTATAATGAGGCAGGCAGTTACTACAATTGATAATTACCTGTATCCTGTGTTTCTAATTCTTGTCGGCTTTGTTTTTCCTCTTAATTACAAATGGGTTACGTATCAATTCGCCGAAGTTCATTTCAACTACGGTCGACTTAACTACAGTTGATACATCTATCTACGATTAAATCACATTTTGGATGAACACTGTTTTATTCACCTACGTTTGATTGAACTATGTTTGATTGCACTGTTGGAAGATTCACCGAATGGTTAAGATATTGTTTATTTCAACTAATGGACGACTCACCTACGGTTCATATATGGGTGGCAAAAAAAAAAAAAGAAAACTAATGCAGGAGCTCAGCTCCGCTCCGCTCCCGCCTTAGCCTTCTAACCTAATCTAACCAAGTCGAATCGCGCGGAGGGACACTGCGCACCTCAACATGGACAGATATAGGTTAGAAGGTTATTTTTCTTCCATCCCTTAGACCCATATCTATCTGGGGTCGGGTCTTCTTGTACTTCTGCGCCAGGACGGTCTGTCCCGGATTGTCTCAGGGGCTAGGGTCTGTTTTATTAGCATTAGCCTTCGTGGTTATTTTTTTTATTACCGCCCATACATATACATATTAATGCTTATTATATGAATAATCAATAATATAAACCGCAGGTTAAATGAAAAACTTTCGGAATTTTAATACGTAATTAAATCAATAGTAAGTACCTCAGTGAATAGTTCATTATTTCAATGAAACTTAGGTTAATTCACTTATTAGGTGAATAAATCGTTTAAGAGTTGACCGTAGATGAATTCAACTTCGGTGAGTTAAACTCCGATGAGTTCAGCGTCGGCGAGTCAACCGTCGGTGAGTCGGACGTCCATTTTGTATTTCGTACCATTAGGTATGTCAACCAGTAGGTGAATCAACCGTAGTTGAAATTAACTTCGGCGAATTGATACGTAACCATACAAATGTATGCAGCCTGTTCATAAATTAGTTAAAAATAAAAAAAGGTTGAAGTTGAAAAGATAAACAAAGTTTTGAAAATAGGTTCTCTACAATTTCTAGGTAGCTATCTATTTGAGATAAATCCTGAAAAGGATTTGATTCCAACTCCGAGAGGAAAGTCTGTGCCAGAGCCTGGTTCGTTATTTAGTAAGTGCGCCGACTTGAAAGTATCGAGGTTGGCTAGTGCCTCCAGCAAGATGGTAGGGCCCTGTACAGTGCACACTTACGTCAACATTAGGTAAAAATCTTATAATTATTTGAAATTATGAAAAATGAAATACGCAAAACTCAACTGTATACATTGAGGTTCATCTGGGGCACATAGATTTGCAACTCCCTTATCTGGTGGTGCCACCGCACAATATTGCAGTCCAGTGTACGTTTTCCACAAGAGGTGTTTTCTGTAGTATTTAAGGCTGAAACAATAGGTACCTTTTGTGAGTATATACCTACATAAATACATATTATTATTCATACAAAACCCAGACCTATTATTCATACAAACACATACTTGGGTCGCCAAAACAATGCGCCATCACAAGCACGTGCGTTGTAATGTAATCACTTTTTTACCATCAGAATCACTGCTTTCTTTTATTTTCTTCCATAGTTTTTAAATTACTTGTTGATTCGAATAACTTAAATCACTAGAATTCCGTGAAGGTGGTCGGAGCCAATACGACACTTTTAAAATTTTCAGACTTCAAGTGCATGTCCGAACAAATCGAGCGGGAAATTCAAACTGACTTGCGCCTACCCGCACGCTCGCGACACCCGCTGTCCCGTCGCGTTTTCCGCTCACCCGCCCCGCTCGCACTGGGTGCGCCATAGTTAAAACCTATGTTTGTGTCACACGCCAGCGGATTCCACTGCCCGCCCCGCCGCCACTGTAATTTCACACTTAGGCTGCGATGGCGGCAGTAGGGCGACCCCGCAGACTCTCCTCTCGACGACCTTAGCCGCTCAACGGATGTTGCTGCATGGCTGCACTATGCGTGGTTATTTTAATGGGGCCCATGCAATGAGTTGCGAGTCACCACCTGCCTTTTCCACAATGCTGAGACTTATTGTCATGGCAGGGGAAACTAACAGATCCCTCCATAGCCCAATCACCAGTCCATCCAATACTCAACCCCATAGACCATAACTAGTTTCCATTATTTCAATAGTCTCTGCACCTGGAGGGGACCATCCCCGGGTGTACCATATTGTGCGCTCGGGGGTGGTATCCGCCATGTGTGTCTATCCCTAGCATATTAAACTCTCTTAAAAGGGCCTCTACGTCTTGGCTTCGGCCCCACGCACGCCTTCCAAAGGCCCGGGACTCCATAGTCCCGAGAGTCGCGGAACAGAGAAATAGTAATAATACTAATAATATTATCATAAAAATATCGAGAGTCCCACTGAATTCCGAAGTACAAAATCGCTATGAACGGTAGTCCCAAAGTACGGAAACGTGATTCACGTTAGTGCAGCGAAAGTACAACACAATATAAACACGCATTGTCGAATGTTTGTCACTGCGATACACGTTACTGCGCATGATAATCAAATCACTGAGGTTTCAAGCATAAGGGATCTGTGCGCCTCCCCGTACCCGGGGCTAGATGGGGACACTATAAGGTCCTGACAACCCGAAGGGGGCCATCTCGAAAGAGGTAGGTCTGTCGGGGTGTGAGAGATAATGTTCCCTGCATTCTCACTCCTTCTGCGAGCAAGTAATGCTCGAGAAGGAGACTTCGGAACGGGAGCGGCGGCGTGAGCGAGAGAGACTCGCAGATCGTGGCGCCCGCGTGCGCAGGGATCCACGCGTCCGCACAGTGGACCATCACCGTGAGCAGGTGGCAAAGGTGAGAACCCTCATTCCTAGGGCCGCCACCAGCTACCGCCTCGGTCCGGCCCACGCCGTACACTCAGTGAGCGTGTGCAGCCTCGTGTCATCGGTCGGTGATTTTGACCACCAGTCACGCCATGGAGTTGAGTTGTTATTATCGTCAAGCAACAACATAATATTTACCTACTTCCAGCACTCAAAAAAAAATAATATATATATTTAGGTAGAATTTTTGAATGTAGATTGGCCAAACCCTAAACTATAAGAAATTGCGAAAAGTACTCAGTTGGAGGCTCGATTTATATTTATGAAAATGCAATATTGCTGCTTCAGAACAGTAACAAATAAATATACCTACTAAAACCATCGAATTCTTTTTTTCTATTTAATATCAAAATAGATCTTACCCTTCATAAAGTAATGCCATAATGAAAATAGCAAAGAAGGATCCAATAAATTCTCCGACATCTGTCACTTTCCACCAAGAGAACAATATATATTCCATATAACCCCCATGAAACTGAAAATAATATAATAGATATGTATTTTTTAATCCATATGTATCATATATCAAACGTATTTCTGTATGACATATTTATATACTTACTGTCATAGCCATACCGGGTCCATGCATGCCGTGAGTTGAAGAAGTGAGTCCTGCATGCATATGCATATCCGAATGGTGTTGTGCATTTTGCTTGGGGAATGCATTTGTCATCTCTAGCAATTTCGCAGTGATATTCTGAAAAAAAAAGCACAACATTAAACCCATTTAGTATTAAAGTGATGGTGTTTTTATTACCCCTTCCGCGTGAAGCCAAGATCTGGGATTTAATTTTTTTATGAATTATGAAGAACCCTTATACTTTTCCGAATACAAAAGTAGCATAAGTTACACCTTATAAAATCAGCTATGTACAGTAGTATTCCATCAAAATCGGTCCAGCGTCTTTGGAGACCAGATAGACAGATTTAAAAAAAGTTTTTTATTCTATAGGTTATGTAGGTATGTTATGTTGTACGCATTCATTAAGGCTATTATTATTATAACATTACAAACAGACACTCTAATTTTATTTATTTGTATAAAATATAGATGGAACTTCAGAAAAGTACCTACATCTTACACAAATCAGTTGTATCTACAGGCCTATAGTGTTGCCAAATAGCCCTAGGGGTTTGGGACGTGACTATACAAACATTTACAGGCCCTGATAAACATTTATTGAAAGCAAGTTGCGAACTTATTTTTCAACTTAGTTGTATAAAATAAAGGTCATAAAGCTAAATAAAAAGCCAAGAGATGAACTTACAGTATTTAAAGTATCATTTTCAAACATGTGATGATGGTCATGGTAAGGCGATGGGGAGGCAAGTTTCACGTGGTTCATATGGTTAATATGATCACTACCATGTTCCATACTCATAGGATTTGGACCTTCCATGTTTTCTGGGAAATCAATCTACAAATGAATAAAGTGCTTAAAATTAACATCATAACTATATCAGCCCCCAAACATCCCACTGCTAGGCCCAAGCATCCTCCAGATATAGACAAAATTTGGACTACTAATAAGACACTGGCCCAACAAGTTGATATAGGGTTTTTTATTTCATTTGCTCAGCCTATTTGAACCCATACGCAATAATTGCAGCAGTTGATGATGTAGAAGACTGATTCATTTTTTTATTTTAAATCTCAATAAAATTCATCTTTCTATTAGTATACAAGATCATTGATTCATATTATGGCTAAAATTACTTTAACAAAAAAAATCGAAGAATGGCGTAATGATACTCTGCCTCCACTAGTTTGGCATTGTATGCTGACACCACGGGCACCCATTGCCCTCCAAGCCGCTATGGGGACTTCGTCGGGTCCGACAGCTTTCCGGTTCTTCATACGTCGAATGGCAGTCTGGACTTTTGCAGGCGTTATTGGTGGCACTCACTAGTCCTTGATTTGGAGGGAGGTCTGGTGGCTGCACTTCTCTTTATGCTGCTTATTCAGATGCTAGTGGAATCGCTCTTCTTCACCTCGACTTCCTCGTACAACAGATTGCCCCCAGGGTCTTTAATGCAGCGGCACTTGGTTATAGCCTGCCCCGCTTTGGCCCTGGAACGAGCCAACTTATAGATGAGCTTTTGCCCTCCAGACGATTCCGTCTCGTCTGGCCCTGGCTACGGCTCTCCTAGTGGCACCTTTGGCCTCTTAGTACACGTCGTGATCTTTGAGAGATTGGGACGCTTGCCACTTTTTAAAGAGGGCTTTTTTCACCCTGATCTCCCTCTGGACTGTGTCGTTCCAGAACCAAGTGTCCTTGTCACACTTGCGTCCACCATTAGAGGTGCCGGGCACCGCGTTCCCCGCCTCAAGAATAGTTGCCTGAATCTTGTCCCAGCAATCTTGTACAGGTTCATCTACAACATTAGCGCACTTGTCCCCGATAGCTGAGACGAGACTCTGGGACTTGGCTTCAACACGTTTATTCCCAGTAGTTCCTTTGGCAGTTCCTCTGAAGGGACTACTGAGACTTTTTTGTCCCAGTAGTTCCTTCAAATAAATTAAAGGAACTACTGAGACTATAAAGTCCCTTAAGTTCCTTTGGCAGTTCCTTTGAAGGGACTTCTGAGACTTTTTTGTCCCTGTAGTTCCTTCAAATAAACTAAAGGAACTACTGAGACTATAATGTTTCTTCAGTTCCTTTGTAAGTTCCTTTAATGGGACTACTGAGATTTTTTGACCCAGTAGTTCCTTCAAGTAAACTAAAGGAACTACTGACACTGTAAAGTTTCTTCAGTTCCTTTGGCAGTTTTTTTTGAGACATTTTTGTCCATATATTTCCTTCAATGAAACTAAAGGAACTACTGAGATTATAAAGTTTCTTCAGTTCCTTCGGCAGTTACTTTGAACAAACTATTGAGACTTTTTTGTCCATATAAGTCCTTCAATAAAATTTTGGAACTTCTGGAACTACAAAGTTCCTTTATTTCTATGTGTATGTTTGTGTCCCTCATATACACACATAAAAAAAAGTAGTTTTTTTTTTTCATATCAAAAGCCCCTTCAAAGGAACTGCCAAAGGAACTAAAGAAACTTTACAGTCTCAGTAGTCCCTTCAAAGGAACTTCCAAAGGAACTGAAGAAACTTTATAGTCTCAGTAGTTCCTTTAGTTTATTTGAAGGAACTACAGGGACAAAAAAGTCTCAGTAGTCCCTTCAAAGGAACTTCCAAAGGAACTGAAGAAACTTTATAGTCTCAGTAGTTCCTTTAGTTTATTTGAAGGAACTACAGGGACAAAAAAGTCTCAGAAGTCCCTTCAAAGGAACTGCCAAAGGAACTTAAGGGACTTTATAGTCTCAGTAGTTCCTTTAATTTATTTGAAGGAACTACTGGGACAAAAAAGTCTCAGTAGTCCCTTCAGAGGAACTGCCAAAGGAACTACTGGGAATAAACGCTTCAACAAACAGACACCACTTGATTTTTTGGGTTTTACGCGGAGGTTCATGACAGGGAGACGGTGTTGCGTAGTGAGACTCTCTCCGGCTATAACCTTGCAGTTGGCTACCGTGCTCCTAGTGAGTAGGAAATCGATCTGGATAGCACACCCCCCGTTCCTGTAGGTGATAAGATGTTCGGGCTTCTTTTTGAAGTACGTGTTCACGATGATAGGATCGGCAGCCGCACACGTTCTGAGGATATACTCACCCTCTGGGTTACCGCCATAACCACGGTGGACACGCCCAAACTCCTCACACCCACCACCCACATGACCGTTCAGGTCACCACCCAGAACAATACCCTGCGACAGCGGAATGTCACGGAGTACTTCCCCGAGTTGGTTCCAGAACCAGATCTTTTCGGCTTCGCTACACCCAGACTGTGGAGCGTAGGCACTTGTCATGTGGGTAACAATCCCATCGACAAGCACCTTCACCATAAGCACTTGCTTTGCCGTTTCACCTCCAAGGTGACGTCCCGAGGCGCTCGGGAGAGCACCACGCCCATTCCGGCCTGCCCATCAGGAGCAAGTGTGTACATCAGCTGGTAGCCGATGACCTTGGAGCTACTGCCCTGCCACCGAGTCTCCTGCAGGAACGCCATGGCCACCCTCCGTCTGGAGAGTGCGGCGGCCAACTCCCTCGCGCGACCATTTAACGTGCCGATGTTCCACGTTGCGAAGCGGAGTTTTCGGTTATCGCGAATTTTGGCCTATTCTTCTTCTTTAGCCGTGCCCGGCCCAGGCACGGTAGCCCTCGCCCACTTGTTACAAGAGGCGGGCGACATTCCTGCGCGCTGTTTGCGACGGTTCCTTACCCGATTCCTTGCATAGTCCTTCATGTTGATTTGGCTAAAGTTTGGTCTTTCCGAGGGCCAGTGCCGTCTGACCCCCCAACCCCGAAAGGAAAGCCAGCGTGTGGTTGACTTGGGTCCCATAGATCTTGTGGGACCCCAGAGCACCCAACAATATATTTTATTTACAATTTAACAATCTTATAAGTTTCAGATGAGACATCTGAATAAGTTATAATAATGTTTAACTAAACTTATAACTCAAATGCATTGTATAAGCAGCTGTAAATGTTATACATTTAAGTGCTACAATTCACTGTAGCAAAAGTAAGTTTATAAAACACCAATCCTAACAATACAGATACAATTTTGGTTTCAACATTATACAGTTTGTTTTTGCCTAGTGCCAAAATAAATGCTACACCTACTATAAGCTAGTTTTATCAACACTTGGCTAGCCAAGTCTAGATCTACACTGCAGGATAACTTATAGTAATTTATACAGAAGTCTCACTGTAATACAGCAAATACATATATAGCCACTCTTGTTATCATGTACCTACATAAAGAAAATTTGCAATAAAAAAAGAAATGTAATTTTTAAAAAATCTAATAATAATACCTAATAGCCCACTATTAGGTATTATTATTAGTTTTTTGCAAAATTACTTTGAAAATTTAAAACAATCAATAACTTAAGGAAATAAAGTTAAAGGTCAGATTCAAGTGTATTAAATTAGTTAGTTAAGTAAACAATTTTTCATTTACACCCTTGATAATAATACCTATGGATAGTCAAATAAGTAGAAATAGTTAGCCTACAATTTTTTTACAGTGAGTCTACTGCCTTATGTCAATTGTCTAATACCTATAGAAATATATTTTTGTTATTATACCTACTTACCTAAAGTCTTTACACTATCATTATGTTTGTACTAATACAAGTAATTAGTTCAAACAATACAATATACATACATGAATCCCTCTGTACTTAAGACAATGCAGGAACAATTATTATAATCTATGATAGTAAATTATGTAAACATCAAGTTATTTAATTGCTGAGGAAGTGATTCATGTAAGAATATAGAGGCAGTTAACTATATGGTATAAAATTAAAGTGAAAGCATAGACACATTAATAAATAAAACTATAAGTATACAGCCCACTTACATTATAAGTATGTAGTTTAGAAGTGAAATGTTAAATAAATGTAATCAGATATCTATCAAGCACTATTAGATAGTGACCAACAACACTGACATTAATGAAAGGTGGTACTGAATTGAAGTTACCAAAGTGAAAGTAGTTTCAATAAAAAACTAGAGCATGTGAAGTTCAAATCTTTTAGCATTAACAACTTTATGTAACACGTACCTAACATGAGTAGCCCATAAAATAACGCTAAATACTGTCATTTTATGCTGTTAAAGATTAACATAAACTGTAATAATGAAAGTTATAATATGTATAAGTATAACAGCAAACAGCTATCAAGAATTAGATCAAATTCCATACACGAACCAATTGTGTAACTATGTATATGTTGGAACCATATTATTGTATACTATTTGTATCGAGTAATACTGAAGACAATTCAAGTGTTCCTATTGAAATAACATTTACATAATATTATCACGGACACTTACTCAGTAAAATATCTAAACGTGGCACTTTATAGGAAACGTTTTTAATAACAATTCAAATCGGTTAGAAAAACTGTTGATATTTTGTATAAATTAATTAATAATTTTAAGTCATTTCTTTCCAATAGTCTTCAGCTCACCAAAATAATGCAAATCAAGGCGAGCGAAACTGCCGTCGTCCTGTCTATTTATGACACCTGTGACATTGTCATAATTGTCTATTTTATTTGACGGATCAATTATTGGTTTATTATTTTACATATGTTGGCTAACTTTGGCTGATGAAATATGTTGGGTAACTTTGGCTGATGAATAGAAAACGCACTTTTTGGTTCAAATTTTGAACGTAATTTTCCAGCCATTTATTTAGTTAGAGTCTGGCCAGCGAAAGATGGTGCAAATAATAGGCGCCAAATTTGAAAATTCAAGGGGTTATACAACACTGTACACCGAATAACGGAGTTGATACTATCAAGAACTTGTTAGCATGATTTTTTTTTCTTTTTCTAAGGCGCACATAAAATCAGCCTACATGGTACCGCAGTCTAACGATTCATATTACATACAGTCTGTCAATGAAGCCGTCTAGACAGAGCAATCGTGCGGGGGGAGGGGAGTGGTGGGGGACGGGGTATAACTCGTTACGCCCATACATTTTACTCGGTACTAAGGATTCAGGGCTGTCTCATTTGTAATCACACTAATCACGTGATTTTTTTTTCATGACTCGTTTTGTTTGTTAAAATAGTTTTTTTTTTTCGTTTTCTTTATTTAGCGATCCAAGATGGCGACACGAAACTTTCATAAAAATCTATATGAGTATCGTTTTCAGGGTTTTAGGGGGTCGCCGATTACGATTATATCATCCATTTAACGATCCAGGATGGCGGACTTGAAATTTTCACCAAAATCAATGTGGTTATAGCTTTCAGGGTTTTAGGGGTCGCTGATTGCGAATATATCATCCATTTGGCGATCCAAGATGGCGGACTGGAAATTTTCACCAAAATCGATATGGGTATCGCTTTCAGGGTTTTTGAGTTCGCTGATTGCAAATATATCATCATTTTAGCGATTCAAGATGGCGGTCTCGAAATTTTGACTAAAATCGATATGGGTATCGTTTTCAGAGTTTTCGGGGTTGCTGATTACGAATATATTAATCATGTAGCGATCCAAGATGACTGGATGGATGATATATTCGTAATTAGCAACCCCGAAAACCTCGTAAACGATACCCATGTTGACTTTGTGGGAAACTTCAAGTCCACCATCTTTGATCGTCGTTAAAATGGTCGTCAATCCCGATAGCAGACAATTGCCGGCAGATAATCATACGATGGGAAACTGTCCACTCCCAACTGATCGTATGTAGCCGCAAAACTGACAGCAGGCAATGGCCGGCTGGCCAAAATCGCTTTCGCTTGTGTGGGCGCGGTCAACTTAGGACTGCAAGCCACCCGATACGATCTGAAACTGCAGGCGGACTGATCGTGGATGGGCTCCATAAGAATATATCATCAATTCAGCGATTCCGGCGATTAGCGAAATTTCATCGAAATTCGAACTCGAATTCGAATCCGAATCCAAACCCGAACCCGAATCAATATTCAAATCGAAATCGAAATTTAAATCGAAATCGAAACCGACACCGAAATCGAAATCCAAAAACTCAGACCTAACCAAAAGTCGCAATAGCCGACATCCATACGAGCGGAGCCGCGGGCATCAGCTAGTAATTTATATTAGCGTGAGTTGATGTGCCTTGACAGAACAAAGAGATCAAATAGGGGTCATATATAAAATATTACAGAAAAATAAATTATTAATATAGGTGTACCAGAATCTCATGGCAAATTGTAAATCAGAAAATTATAAAGTGCAATACTGGGGAAATTGGATTAAACTATCTTGATACTTTTAAATTTTGGAGAAAATATATTTATTTTTAAACAATACACGGGGCCTATGAATACCATAATAAACAATTAAAATAAAACATTTTTTTAATTTATATTTAGGTACATATTTAGGTGTCTATTATATAGAGATTTTTATTTTTCTTCTTGAAAAATTATCAACAACATACTAAACTGCTAAAGTAAAATATCCTTATCACTTTTTTGGAAGTATCACCACACTCGTGACCCATTTGTTCAACCCTGCTGGAATAGTCCAGCAAGACGAGGAACCCCTCGCCATTCTTTTTCCCATTCCATCGAAATAATGAGGCAGGGTCCCAAGAGCTAGCGAAAAGGATCCACGTCCTGAAAGAGCCAGTGAGCCTACCCTACCATCCTACCTGCGAAGTATTCCTTTTCTTACGATTGTTCGTATTTTACGATACACATGGTAAACAAAATGACAAACCTTGTGCTTTTATTTGACCAATGACATTAAACGTTCCCATTTCAAAATCATCATTTTATTTATTTCTTTAACGCTATGAGATTATAATTATGAGGTATATTGGTGACAATACAATCAATCCTATCTGTGATGTGATGATAGATCTATCCCAATAAAATGTAACAAGGCCATTTTCGAGAACTGGGTCGGACACATACCTGTAGTATGGTACCCTCGAAATCACAAGATAGTATTTCAAGGTTAATTTAAATATAATATTCTTGGTTGTGAATTGGGCCTGTGCAAATACTCTAGGACGAAAACAACGAGACATAATGTGTCTAAATGATTCTCCAGGGTGGTGGTATGCCCTAAAAATGTCCACAATACCGTCCTTCACAATATATATGTTCGAAAGTTATTCGTCATAATAATTTCGTCCAAGATTCCAAATTCGTTGCAAGAGAATTTGGCATTTATCTCTGTCTATGTTGAGTTTACATAGGAACAATTTATTAAAAACAACTAGAACAACTGTAGAAACCAATTTAAAGTAAACCTAAAATGCTCAACTAAATATACAATAATTTAGATAAAAAAATAGATAACTAAAACTAGTTATTATTTCATGATCATAATCACAAAGAAGTTATGATACAAGTTGCAAAAAATAAAAATTGTCTGCCACCTAATTGGTATAACAAAAAATATATTTATTTTCCTAAAACTATGAGATACACACCTAAAATTAACTTTATGGAATCCAATTTTCCTGTTTTTTACACCCGACGCAAAAACGACGGGGTGTTATAAGTTTAACGTGTCTGTGTGTGTGTCTGTGATGAAAGGGCTTGACTAGCAGACCAATTTAAAAGATCGGTTGTCTGTTTACTGACGATAGTTGAAATATATGATTTATGCTGATGGTATAGTTTTATTTTTCAAAAGAAAATTGTAATTTTATTTGTTTGATAGATATTTTGTATGGCTATAGAGAAAGGGGTAAATGGAAATCACAATTGAATTGATCAAGTTATATTTATTTGTACGCATAAATACAATTATGTCAATTTTTATTTTTATTTTTTTACAATGACGGAACGCCTCAGAGTGATGTAACGCCGCATGACGTCATGTTTTTTCATGCGTGCAGCCAGCTCCATCGAATTATAAGACGTTGTTACGTCAAAAGCATAAAATAAAAACAAAATTTAAATAACCCCCGTCACAAAAAAATAGAAAATCCAAAAAGCCTAACTGTTAAATCACACCATGTATCGTTCCGATAATATGACATTATCGGAACGATACATGGTCCTCCCGACATGGCAACGGTTGAAACAAAATAATAATAGATATATCAAAGTTATAGGGCAAACACAATTGTTTTAAACTTTTTAGATTTTGTTTTTTGTGGCGGGAGTTTTTAATTTTATATGTTCATAATAGCGATTTATATTTGCACATCTTTAAATATATCAATCATAGTGAACAAAAGCTTTCGTATATCACTCTTTACAGTTTTTTGGGCATTGTTTTTAACGAATACTACACAATATATATATAGTACTAGCTTTTTCCCGCCGCTTTTCCCGTCGGTTCCAGGCAATTATTCGAATTTTTCTCACCTTTTAAACCTTCCCTAGACCTCCACGAACATTTCAAGGCAAATCCGTTCAGCCGTTCTCGAGTTTTAGCGAGACTAACGAACAGCAATTGATTTTTATATATATAGATAGGTACATACAAGTACAAAATTGAAGTCTCAAGACAAGAAGAAAAACATCTATAAATTACCAACTGACAGAAAAAAAATGTTGCCATATAGAAGTTTTAATTAGGTTCATCCATAGATTATTTGGGTTCATCTTTCGTTGACCAAAGTCTACCGTCATAGACTAAAGGCTGCCTTCAAATTACAATAGGTACTATGTCTCATCGTGTGCATCTGGACTGAGGGCCCAACTACGAGACTTATAGGGCATTTAGTAAAAAATCAGTAAAACTTAATGCAAGCAATCATAAATTTCTAAAACGTAAGATAAAACTGTTATGATCAAATAACTTGGGCCCTCAGTCCAGACGTTTGCATAAAATGTTATAGCCTATAGCTCAAAAAGTACTAACTCTAGGTTGATCATTTCTATTTTAGAAAATAAGTCTGAATTTCTAAAATGTTTTACTAAATACCCATATTTCTATTGGTTATAGTTAAGAAGATAATCAATATTGAATTTTACCAAAACGTCTGAACTGAGGGCCATTTTTATATCATTCTCAAATGAAATAAGACTTATAGGGCATTTAGTAAAAAAATTGTAAAACTTAATGCAACCAACTATAAATTTCTAAAACATAAGATAAAACTGTTATGATTAAATTACTTGGGCCCTCAGTCCAGACGTTTGCATAAAATGATATAGCCTATAGCTCAAAAACTATTACTAAATATACTAAAAATTACTAAAATATGAAATATCTCCCATTCTCCTAACTACTATACTTTAAGAGACTGATTGATACTTTCACTTTTCATTGAAATTGTTTTTTGGTAGGGTGACCATCAATTTAATACCAGTATAGGTCCATTGTTGTGATATTTTATAGATATGTACGTCATTTAGGAGCATGGCGGCTATCAAAAATGGCGCATAATATAGGTATTATTAAAGTAGAAGGCATTATAATATTTATATGAATTTTGTTTTAATTTAAGGCAAAAGCACCAATAGTAGGCACTTTAAGGACAAATTAAACTTCAATCTACAAAATCATACACATGAATTTATAGAATGATCGTTACATATTTTTTTTTGCTGTTACAGCAACATTTAGAAATTAACTTTATTTTAAATAATAAAGAAAAATCATTTTATCTACTCTCATATCATACTGAAATATAAACATTAAAAAACTTTTATTACAGTCTTTACACGTCTAAGTCGTATTGTAATTTGAAATAAATTTTAAACGACTTATTTTTAAGGTTTCGTACCCACAGGGTAAAAAAGGAACCCTATTAGTGAGACTTCACTGTCCGTCTATCTGTCTGTGACCTGACTGTATCTCACCTACACAGAGGAAATAAACACAATAATTGATAGCTTCCATCGCATTCACATAACAAAGAGAGAAACTCACGTCAATGTCGTGTAAAGAAATGAGACAGAGTGACTAAATTTTCTGTCTCCTGTCTCGTGCCGGTTTTCAAATGTCCGCGAACTAGTTCACTAAACAAACGATTGCACGAAAGTAAAAAAATACAGATGTTCAGCTTACTGTTATTTATATGTTCAGAAAAAATTAAAATTGTTTTCAAACACGAAGTAATATTCTCAATTTTGTTTTGTAACAGTTAGTGTACAGATATTCTACTACTCGTGCGAGTTAACATGGCACCTGGCTCAAACCAGTGACATTAAAAGTACTGACTGAAAATAGGAATTTTCGAATGTGCTATATTATATTACGTAAATTTCTTAAATTCTTTAATATTGATCAACATAATTAAATAGATTTCTAGTCGTAAGATACAAAAATAAATAATGTTCATGCCATGGTTTTTCTCATAATAAGCTTGTATTAAACATTGTTGTAAAGTTGAAAGCATAACGTATTACAGGTTTTTAGACATTTTTTTTTTTCTAAAAATGAAAATATTAATATAAACATATTGATGAAAATGAAATCCCATTAAAATATTTTGATTGTTTATCTGTACAATTTGTACTTCCTTGTATCGCACCCCTTATTCTTAAACCAGGTAAAAGCTATTTTTATCGTTGAACTTTTGACCAAAAATTACAACAGAACGCAAGGACGCCGGACGTTCCACTAGAACTAGTTGGTGACGTCACAGTCCAAATGAGTCATTTTGACGTATGGAAGGCACGTTACTCGATTGCCTTCATGATCATTTCTTTCTCCATTGATCTGACCTACGACTTATCTTATCTACCTAAATCAGGTAACCCGAACACCATATCGTTTGCTATAATAGTATGTAACTATAAACTCAAGTGGCTGCAAAGTAATAATAACCATATGGCTGACTGGTATGATATTTGCGCGCAACGGTTGATCACGTGGGTAAATGGGTATCGAATTGAGTTGGAACATATTTTTTCTAAGGCAGTGAGTCATCTGTTCCAACGGTTTAGGTAATCTGTGCCGCTACACAGGAGTCACGGGTACGATCCCCATTTAGTGTAAATATCGGCAAGGATATCGAAAGAGATCATAGCAGTGACTAAACATGCCAAATTCAAAGAGGACATAATAATTTTACTAGCGTCAGCTGGTAGTTTACTGCCAGAATTATGACAGTACACATGCATACCAAAAAGGAAAAGTCCTATTCATTATTTTTATATCATTATATTGATGGATTAGTTTAGTATTTACTATGGTGATGATTACCGCCATTTTACTAAAATTCTATATTGATAATAACATCTATAAAAAGCGTGGATGCATGTTTTTTAGGTACTCAATCAAGCCACACAATGGTAGAACGAATCTGGATGAAATTTGGCAGAGATAGAGAAATAAAATAAAAAAGGAATCCTTCATAATCCAATAAATTCAAATCATACTAATATTATAAATGCAGAATACAGTAAATCTGTGTATTATAAAATGTTATGACAAATATGCGATATAATAAATCAATATAAATGTTCCAAACGTAACAATAACAAAACTTAACCAAAATCCAATAATGAAAATTACGAAATTAGAATGTACAACGGTCACTGTGATGCGGACACTACTGCAGCTCGAGAGCGGGGCATCGTACGGAGAAGCGGGAGGAGGGTAGTTTACAAGGCCAGGTGCCATGCTAACTCGCACGAGCTGTACGTATGTATATGACTACAAACATTCCTTATCTCACACTGATTCCAAAAATTATAATAATTTTAACTACGGTATATAGTATCATAATAATAATTTGATTGACTTTAGAAGTACTTATTCTAATACTTTCTGTGTGATTTTATTTTACTTAGGAATCTCAAAATATTATTTTGATCATTGTTTATTATTCACAGGTAGTTAATTACTACCTATCTTCTTTTGTTTACACAGAAATTACGATATTACTATATAATATTACAACGAGCGAAGCCGCAGCACAAAGCAACATCATTCGACATCGATTGCATCGTCGCATCGTCAGCACTTCAAGCCCGCCCATGTCGCGCTCAGCCTCATGACGCGCCGTCAGCTAAATGCATTTCGCAACTTACTGCACACCTGGGACTCCGTAACAAATATAATTTATTGAATCACTTTGGCACTAGCATCGTCCAAGTTTAGACATAGTATTAATTATAAGTCCTAAATTGTAACTGAATTTATTCAATTAAATTCTTATTATCTCCAATCTCAGTTTCTTTTAACTCCTCCGGCTGTCACCTACGTAATTCAGATCGTACCTACCTACATATTGATAAGTAGAAAAAATAATCTAATAATGTAAGATATTAAGTTGGTAACAATTGGTAGGTACCTACGCAATTATTTTTTACTTTTTGGTGCGTAATAATTTGTATTGGAAAAGTTTTTGCCCTTTAGTTTTTGATGTTGGTTGTTTCAAACGTATTTTTATTTTTCAATTTGTAGTACCAATATAAGTCATACGGTTAACGGTAGCCCGTGGATCTACTCGCAAGGAATACTGATCATGTCCCATAACCGTGAACAAATCGCCAAGATAAAGGGAAATCACAAACATTCAAGCTTTCTAATTTCAATGTAAACTAGAGAATCCAGTAAACTGATTGGTACAACCAATCAGGTCTATGGTGCTACTACGAGAGAAGATAACATGGCGGTTGGCGTGAACCTTCATGTGATGTGTCCATAGATAATAGGTACATACGCTATTATATTAATAAAATCTATTGTAGATCGAAATTCCAGAGCGATGAGCGATCAGACATAACTTATTTTCAATGGCACTGACACTAATAATGTTTTAAAGAAAACTACATAGGTAATAAAAAGCGACAAGTACGAGCATCCCAGTC
The DNA here is from genome assembly GCA_914829495.1 of Eilema sororculum. Lineage (NCBI taxonomy): Eukaryota > Metazoa > Arthropoda > Insecta > Lepidoptera > Erebidae > Eilema > Eilema sororculum. The sequence goes on along the minus strand of OU618534.1, from coordinate 17,993,174 downwards.
GCTTCATGAAAGTGCACTGCGAGGTAACAGCTTCGGGTGCGAGCGGGATTAACGCTAGTATGAAGTACCTAGAAGATGAGAGTACCTACTGATCTGTTCATAAATAACAAAGTATGTATTTAAAAAAAAAACAAAAAGTAACAAAATCATATGCACCCTACCAAATTTATTTCTATGGAAAAGTAAACAATCGATTTTCTCTTAAAGTATGGTACTTAGGAGAACGCTATCTGATATTTTAGTAAAAAAAATTACAAAATCTTAATACAATTTGCGTTATTCTACAAGGTTAAGCCTGGGTAGTAAGTCAGAAAATCTTGGACCCTCAGTTCAGACGTTTTGATAAAATTCAAGATTGATTTTCACATTAAATATGACCAATAGGAATATGGGAAATTAGAAAAATATTTTAGAAATTCAGGCCTATTTTCTAAAATAAAAATGATTAACCTAGGGTTAGTACTTTTTGAGCTATGGGCTGTTTCATTTTATGCAAACGTCTGGACTGAGGGCCCAAGTTATTCCCTCTGTCCCGTGGGATCCACTATCTCGATCCACCAGTGGATTGAATAGCACGCCAAAGTTCACTATGATCCACCGATTCTCTCGGTGGATCCTGTGATAGTTTCATCTCATAATATGCTAACAGTTTTATCTTACGTTGTAGAAATTTATTGCTTGCATTAAGTTTTACAATTTTTTTACAAATGCCCTATAATTTTTTATTATTACATATTCAATTCAATTCTTGATGAATGAATATTATTACATATTATTATAAATTAAAATTGAATTTGAAAGTTTCATTTCGTTTGACAAGTTGGTCCCTCAGTCCAGACGCATGCTGTCTCATCCACTCGGCTCGACGAATAGCGAGGGAAGTGGCGAGTAAAGGTTTGCACCGGAGCGAGATTTTGTGCACCGATTGAATGGGCAAGCTCCGATTGAATCTCCGGTGATCAGCGGAGAATTATATTTGTTTTTTCTATTTATACCTATTTTTCTTACTATTAACATTAACCGACAAAAAATGGGCAAGTGCGGGTCGGACTCGCGCACAGATGGAACTTACATAGGTGCACCTACCATCTATGCTAATATTATAAATGCGAAAGTGACTCTCGTCTATCTATGTGTCTTTCTGTTATGCTTTCACGCCTCAACCATTGATTTGATGAAATCTATCCTATGTTGAACCCCATAATCCTCCTTTATCCTTGCTTGCAGCTATAACGTCTTTTCTTTATATTTTTTGACCAAAGCATGCAGCATTATTATAATTATTATGAATATAACATTAAATAAAATTTAAACAATTCTTTTTTTTAACTAGCAACCATGATGATGATTTTATTTCAACCAATAAAAATGAGGCATTCTCTATGCCGCCTGAGCCATAGACTATTATTGGTCTGATAATCCATTGAGCAATGAGGACATACCGATATCTATATACAAAATCCAAGGAAAATTATAGTACGGCGTTATCGCAATCAATCTTATGATTTCCATGGAATCCTGAGAATTATTAATATGAAAAATTAAAATATACTCATTTTTATCACTTTCTTATGCTGATTTTTTAGAATTTTCTTTCCAGTGCCAAATGAAAATTACTATGCTTAGAGACGCTCTTCATTGTCGGTCTTGTTTGGCCGCCATGTCTGAAGTTCGTTGTGTCTTCGGAGGTCGTGTTGTGCTACTCTTTAATGTTTATAGATTTCAGTGATTTTGGTTTTTTAAAGACGATGAATTTATGTAATTATTGAATAATTATGATTTAGTTTCTTGTGTGGAGTGACAATTTGACTGAAGCAAATGATACATTTTGCGTTTGAAGAAGTTCTCTAACATCGTATTTTTAGTTCATCCGCCATATTGGCGTTAATATTTCTTCGTAAGTCTTTTTTCATAATTTTTAGCTTTACTGGTATTATTTGGAAGTCATTTTTATATCATTTTGTTGCAGTTTTTGTTAGGCTACATAATACGTTAAAGTAGAGTGTGCATGTTGCTTGTATTGAGCAATATTTCAACTTTTTGGTTCATGGCCTCTTTAGGACAATTTTCTCTTACTTCTAGTTACTACTTACTAGCGTTGTGATAAATTCGATAAAATGGGATTACAGAAGTATCTTTCAAATGTTGATTATTATTGGTCTTGGCCAATGTAATATACCTATGTAAACATTGTATTGTAGATACTCGTTAAGTACATTCTTGTTCGTGTGCACTTTTAGATGCAATAGTTTTAAGAAACAGTTGTATTTACATCATTTTAATTCATAACTATATTTTTCAAATATATAATATATTCCAAATCTGTTATTTTTTTATTAATATTTCTACCTATTTACCTGATACCTGTTTATTGCCGAAATACATAGTTAGGCCCAAAGAACGTTCTAGATCAGTTATACACTCTCTTGAGCGTCATTCAGCCAATGTATATTGCTTGTGACTCATTAGGCAAGTTATGTTTTTTTCATTGGTTATATTTACCATAATCACTATATTGTTGTCATGGATGATGGTAGTATTTTAGTAGAGATGCATGACATATTTATTATATATTACCTATGCATGCCCTCATTGGTAATTTTTTAGCATTCAAGGGGTGAACCTATGAAAAGAGCAAAATAAAAGACCCTAAGGAACCATTGTATTGATACCACTACATGTTACATTTGATATCATTTGATTTTAGGCAAATCTGTCATAGAAGTTTCTGCAAAGATACTAGTAATTCTGCACATATTTAAACGTCAGATCCTAAATGTGTTACCTAGTAGTGGGCATCAATCCTTATTATCAACAATTTCGTTGAGGTAAAGTTAGCTATTGATAACCACAGACTGTAAACATTCTACATATATTTACTTATTAGGTCTGATGAATTTTAATGTAGAATCAATAAGCTGAAATGATACATTCAAAATGCATGATTAAACTCAACTTGTGTAGCCTCTTTTCGTGTTGTAAATTTATTACCATTGTAGACATCAATTTTAATAACCTGCCAAAACTCCAATCATACTGTCTTGCAGGTGGTACAGGTTGGACATTTCAAAAAAGGGACCCTAAGATGCAAATTATTCTCTAATGTCCTCTACCTGCTTGCCCCTAACCATAGCAGTCACATAATTTTTAAAAACTAAATAAATACAATCTGTGACATTGAAAAGTTGTCAGATCCCTTCCAATACTTCTTGATATGTATTGCAGAATAAGTTATTGCCTAAGCAACCTGAAATAACGAATTAAATACAATGCAGACCAAGTTAAATGTGATTCCTTGTCCTCCATACATTTACATCAGGTGATGTCAGGTGATTCACCTGCTTTCAGGTTGAAGTTGAGTGTTTTCAGGCAGCTTGAAAAATAGGTTTATGTTTATAATAATATGTTTTTCTATCATTTTTCTTTTCCTATCTTATTCAATTTGTATTTTCAAAATCAAATATCTTTGAAACTATTTGTCATAAAATTTTTCACTTTAGCAGTTCATTATATTACAAAATTAATAATTTTTCAAGAGTAAAAAAGCAGTTAACATTCTGATTATTATTTTCAAAATCCTAATATATATAAGTTTTCAGTTAAGTTGTACTATCAAGGCTGATTGCAGATTTAAATTAAAACACAAAAAAAAGTTGCACTATCTATGAATCACAGAAGAATCACTCATTGAAATACTACACACTTGTTGTACCTGCGACTTCATCCACATAAACTAAGATCTGGGTTTCAATTTGTTGCATGCAACCCTAGTAGGAACTTTTTCAAAAATAAAATTAGCTTAGTTACCCCTATAACATAAGTTATCTAAAGTAAAAATCACATCAAAATCGGCTTCACCAGGTTAGGTACCTCTTATGACAGAAAGACATGTAGGCAGAGAATGCTTTTTTGTGTATTGTATACACATATATATTGGCAAGAGACAATGCACTCCAGCTGCGCAGAAAGCATTTTTATACTCCATTTCGTTAACATTTAAACTATGCTAACCATTTGACTAACTAGTTGTTTAGTTTCTGTTTTAGGTCTTTAAAATGAGTTTCCAAACAGACAAAAATAATTAACTGAATAACAACATTAAAAAGATATGTCGAGGTTTTTTTTGTTTAGCTGAGTACCTATAACCAAATAGAGTATAGGCCTCTGTGGCTGCCGGGCGTGACAGACCAAGCGCACAAATTATCCAGTTGTAGATTATATTACACTAATATGGACTCAAAGGATTCCAGTCATTGGTAGATCAGTCCATTTGTTGGTTTTGTGTTTGTTCCACATAGTGCTCATGCATGAACTTCTCCCTCACTGCTGACATTCAACATTTTTGCCTGTATCCCTAAGAATTTTCTGTATATGTTACTACCACATACTTGAACAGTTTAAGTATAAAAGGATTAACTTATAATTTAGTTTCTAAATATGATTAGGATACTGCATATTTTGACATATTTAAACAATACTACATAGTAAGTAGTAATTATAATATAGGTATAGATTATGTTCAACATGAGAGTGCTTCGTTAGATAAATAGCTGCTATGGGTACACCCCATTAGCATGTTATAAAGTAACTAGATGTACCTAACAGAAAATTTAACATAGTTCTAACTTCTATCAAATATAAGAAAATTCTTTCATAGTAGGTATAAGTTGAACACGCTAATCCTTTTTGAAAGCAAGTGTACATAAATATTTTATAAGTAGTTGAGGTTCCAATATAAAAAAAAAACATTACCTACTGACATGATGCTCTATATTCATTCTAATAATGTCATTCATATAATTGTTTCAGATTAACAAGACAGTCTAGAAAACGTTTTTGGTGCTTCATTACCCCAACTATAAAATCTGATGCAAGGTAACCACCTCATATTAATGTTGAAAGAATACAGAAGACAGAAAAAGGAATATTTAATTCTAGAAGTGGTAATTTAAAAAGTTAATTTGCTGCAATATTTTTTTGAATTGTGCATTATATACAATAAAAATATTTTGCTTATTGATAGTACAGCTGAATTCATATATCTTGGACCTAAATTGCAAGATATAAAAGGCCATGGTGCACACAGATTGTTTTGTAATAATCTATGCTTGGTGAATTTGAGCTCTTCCACCACAGTTACACCTCATGCTATATTCAAAATACTTTTAAGAAACATGAACTGTGCATATAGAGCACATTTTAGGTCCAAGATATATGAATCAAACTATATAAATACCAACCAATGTACATATTTTCTTCCTATTTTTTCAGGTAGGGTATCAGTTATAAGTCTATATGGGATGACCTGCTTCTAGGTGCAAATGCACCAACATATATTCATATTATGATAAAATGGTTTAGTGTTATAAAAAGGCATAGCTGATGCCTCGTAGCCAGAGATTGGATGAGCCTCTTGTTACGATTGAGGTGAGAGTTTTGATAGCTGTGTTTTAATTCAATTTTTAATTAACAAATTGTTCCATAGACACCTTGGGATGCAAATATTGCAATGAAACAATAAGGCGTGATACATGTGGTGTGGCAGTAGAACATTCAAATACTACCTCAGGGTTAGCAGGTTCATAATCTGCTTGTTGTCAATATATTTAATGTGTCTTCTTGCATTTATTTACAAAACATAAAATGTATCTAAAAAGTTAATCCGAATTCTAAACCAATATGTATTCTCAATTCTAGATATGTCAGATGCCTAGTTACTAGTCAGTCCCATCCTAAATGTTGGTTTCATTTTCGATTTATGTTATGAAAAATATGTAAATACTAGCTTTTGCCCGCGGCGCCGCCCTCGTGGATGTCGGTTATCGCGACTAAACATAGCCTATTTCCTTTCTTATAGGTCTAATCTACCCCTATTCCAAATTTTCCTCAAAATCGGTTCAGTGGTTTAGGCGTGAAAACGTAACATACAGACAGACAGACAGAGTTACTTTCGTATTTATAATATTAGTATGGAAGTATGGATTCCACACAACGCTATCTAGACCCATGGTAAATCCTAGTTTAACTAAGGTTGTGTTATGGAATCTAGAATTCGGATAAACATACTTAGATACTTTTTTTTTGTAAATACAATCACATTATACATAGAAACACCCAGACCAATGCAAATATACATATTCATGCATACAAATATTTGCACTGAGCGGGGATCGAACGCGCACTTTCCTGCGTAGCGGCCGCGTTCTCTACCGCCACGCTACAGAGGCTGTCAAATTCAGCTGAATGTGATAATAGTGTATAAACATAGGAATTTAATATTGAAAAAAATTACGAATTACTACAGTGGTGGTGTCACTTTGGCAGGTAGATTGCTGACTCTAGCACAATGCAGCAGGCAGTCGATCCTCTTGCGACCACCAGCACGGTAAGAACTCCATAATTTTTAAAGATACTGTCTGATATTAAGTTTCTTCATTATGTAGCCCTTAAAAGGATAATATCGATATATAACAGCGACATATTCTTTCCATACACAGCCAACGGTGGAGCCCGTCAATGGAACTCCACCTGACGAATCGGCGCGTCGGCAGGGACGGATAACAAATCAGCTACAATTTCTGCAGAAAAATGTGATGAAAGCAGTATGGAAACATCAGTTTGCATGGCCTTTCCATCAACCTGTGGATGCCAAAAAGTTGAACCTTCCGGTATGTATATAATATTTAAGTTAACACTTGCAAAATTAGTACTAACACAAGTCAGTCTGTGTTCTAAATGTTCTTTGATTCTGTTTTAGGATTACCATAAAATTATTAAAAAGCCCATGGATTTAGGAACAATAAAAAAGAGACTTGAATCCAATTATTATTATTCAGCCCAGGAATGTATCCAAGATTTTAATACTATGTTCACCAACTGCTATGTTTACAACAAACCGGGTGAGGATGTGGTGGTTATGGCACAGACTCTGGAGAAGTTATTTTTGAATCGGGTAAGACATTTATTTAAATTTATTCTATTAGGCAAATGTTAGTAACACAAAATTAACAATATAATAATTTGATCTTTAATTTACCAAATATTATTTTTAGAAGATTCAATTCTAGTTCTTGGTTAAATAAACCTAACAGTAATGCGCTTAGAACAAGAAATTTTATATGAACAGGTGTGTCTTGTCCTGTTCCGTGTCAAGTCGCATCAGTACATTGTTATACACTTAGTTCTATATGTATGATTGGGTATACAATATTTATATTAAAAGTGGATCATTTATTTGGATGACCTATATCTTAAATTTATGTTCCAAGTAACATCTTTTTACTCATACACGTAAATATAAACCCAACTTTCTACAATCAATAACACTGCTACAATAACTAGCTTTACCTGGACAGTGTGTGTACCATTACATGAAGTAAGCGATTACTATAGTGGCGCCGATGTAATATAATTAAATCGAACATTCATAGATTGCCCAAATGGACAAGGAAGAAAAAGAAATTGAGGCACCATCGAAAGGTGGGAAAGGTACGGTAAAAAAGCGTGGCACAGGAGGCCCGGCTGCTCCAGTGGGCAGTGCACCAGCGACGCCCGTGGCGACTCCGGTGCGGCCTACAGTCAAGGCGCTGCCACCCCCTCCGCACCCCGCCGTCGTGGGCTCCACCAACACCACCACCACCCCTGCCATCACCACGCCCTCGGTCACACCTCCCGCCACACATACCGGCTTGCCGCAGCAGGTGAGTGTACCAGAACCTTTATCACTATTGTAAAGCAACAATAAGCTAGTGCAGTAAATTCTGAAAAGACTACATTACAAAACTAAAATGGGCAGTTTATAATATCATATTTTATAAACAACCATATATATTTAATAAATCTATCTTTCTGTTTATATCGGATAATCTTCGAAACCGCTAGGTCGATTGTTGTCAAACAATAGAGCCTCAGCAAACAGTAGTCCCGATTTTGTGTTGTATTTGGATTTGGACAACACAACAAAAGCGGGACGACGACGTCAATTGAAGTTATAATAGAATTTTACATATTGTGCTTTCTTCAGGTTGCAACACAGCCGTCTAGTTTTCACGTGACCCAGCCTGCGGCTCCACCTCCTGTTACGGCTATACCAGCGGTTACGTTGTCGCAAACTCAACCTGCAAAGGTAAAAATATCTCTTTCGTTTGGATCCTCTAGGATTGTTAAGTAAATTGAAATTAGCCCTAATAATATAGATGTATGTTTTGTAGGTGAAAAAGGGTGTTAAAAGAAAAGCCGATACTACTACACCTATGGGCAGTTCATTTGAAGGTGGTTACACTACACCCACAATTGATCAACAAAGTGGTCCTAAACCTGCGAAAATATCCACTAGAAGAGAAAGTGGGCGGCAGAAGAAGGTACCTGTTTATTTGTTACTATCATACACATAGTTACTTGTTTTGTTTGATTTTAAATTGTTTGTATTTAAAATCAATGTGACCTTTTTTGTATAGGCAAGTAGAGCAGCCGATGACAGCTTCAAAATGGGTGGCATATCCCCAAGTGGAGCAGGTGCTTCCCACCACCCTGCCATGACGCCACAACTAGCAAAAAATAAAGAAAAGCTCTCAGACGCATTAAAGAGTTGCAATGAAATTTTAAAGGAACTGTTTTCTAAAAAACATTCTGTAAGTTTTTTTTATATGTTTACTTACTTAGCGCCGCGGCCGGGCGGGTGATCTGCCATCTCAGGGCCATTTCACCCAGTTCCCCTAATGTTTTATTGGAGTTATTTCCATCAATACAAAAATTAACATAATTTCCTAAATACTATCTTAACCGACAGGGTTACGCATGGCCGTTTTATAAACCTGTAGACGCCGAGTTACTTGGACTTCATGACTATTTCGATATTATTAAGAAGCCTATGGACCTCGGCACTGTGAAACAAAAAATGGACAATAGAGCATATAAAACAGCTGCTGAATTTGCCGCTGATGTACGCCTAATATTTACAAATTGTTATAAATATAATCCGCCGGATCATGACGTTGTTGCAATGGCTCGAAAATTACAAGACGTCTTTGAAATGAGGTAAGTTCATTATACAGGGTTACTGGTAACTCGCCGTATTCCTGTCAGGGGGTGTTAGAGGACCCAAAATGCTACAATTTTGACCCCCTATAATATGTATGGCCAAAAATCAGTAGTTTTGGAAATAATTGACTTTTTGAGTTTTTTCCGAATTAACCCAGAATTAAGCTTTCAAGTGCAAATTAAAATAATCTTTTTGTGGAGTGGCAATTATTATAATTTATTTTTGTAGGTGATACTTTTACAAACCTAAAATGGTAATAAAAACTAACAAAACTATTCAAATAAAAAAATGGTGGCCCATTTTATGAAAAAACCATGATCTCCTGTACTAATTATTTGTCTCAAAAATTCTATGGCGGTGAGCGTACAAATTACGGGAATACCTTGTGCGTTTATTCAGCTTTCCAAAAAGGTAATATCAACAGAATAACATAACTTATGAAGAAAGGCGAGTTTTAATAAGCGGGGTACAAATGCACCTAAGACATTTTCATAGTTTAGGATCAGCACAACGGGTACAAGATCTCCGTTTATTATTTGACCTATGTTCAGATTTTAACCGTAATTTGTACGCTCACCGCCATAGAACTTTTTTGAAATAAATAACAAGTACTTGGAGGGCATGGTGAAAATTTCAAAATATTTTTTTTTTCTTAAAATGAGCCGCAATTTTTTTATTTAAAGGGTTTTATTACTTTTTATTACCATTTTAGGTTTGTCGCGGACGTAAACGGTATTAACATAAAGATGGCGATGACTTATTGAACATTTTTTGCTTTTTTGTAGGTATGCGAAGATTCCTGATGAACCCATTCACGTTGGAGTTCCCCACATAGATAAGGGAAGTTCTGCATCCAGCTCAGAATCTGGCTCCGAGTCAGAGTCTGAATCAGATGACTCTGAAGAAGAAAGGAATAATAAAGTTAAGCTCCTAGAAAAAGAGTTACTAGCATTACAGGAGAAAATGAGGAAATTAGTAGAGGAGTCGAATACTAAGAAGAAAGCAAAAAAGAAAGTAAAGGATAAGACAAACAAAAAACAGTCAATATCGAACAATGCCGTGCCCAAAACTAATGCAGCTGCTACATACACGGCAAAGACCAACAATATTGCAGAAAATTTAGGTATGTATCTGGATCTTTTTATTAAATGGCAAAATATTGTCAGTTGCAGCAGATACAGCACCTTTTTTCATTTTTGTATACTACAGTCCCTATCATATTATGTCAATTTGATTACGACTATTATGATGTAGCTTGATTCAAAGATCTTGGACCTAAAACGTGTTCTATGCGCGCAGTTTACGTATTTTGGGTGACTCCAATTCACCAAGCATAGGTTATTACAAAACAATCCGCCAGGCCCTTTTATATTTTGCGATTTAGGTCCAAGGTATATGAATCAAGCTTATACGATTGTAGTATGGTGTATTGTAGGAGAGTTCGCGGGAACGCGGAAGAGAACGCATCGCGGTATTGTTTTATTTTCCACAATTGGTGTGAATTCGAGTTTTCTTTACTAATATTATAAAGAGGAAAGATTTGTATTCTTGTATATAATGAATAAGCTCAAGGAGCAAGCTTCAATAGGAACTGATTTCAAAAAGTCTTTGGCCTTTGTAATATATATTTTTTTTATAACGAAAAAAAGAACTCCAGTCCCACTTGAGTTCTTCTTTTTCCCGATGTATTTCGAATTTAAAAGTTAGCATAATAAATGCTATAAAAATTTCATTCAAATATTTGGGCGGAGTCATCAAAAATCAATGTTTAAAAATGGTTGAAAAATCATTGTGACTCAATAGCTCAGTTGGAAGAGCATTCCCCCTGTAAGGGAAAGGTCATGGGTTCAAGTCCCACTTGAGTTCTTCTTTTTCCCCGATGAATTTTTAAGTAATATAATACAAAATAAGACTAGACTTAAAGGTTCTAGCTATCATATCATAAAATCCCTTAAAAAATATGTATGCATTGTCGTTCAGCGAGCAGCGGCGTGCGGGGTAAGACGGGCAGTAAGCGCGGCGGCGGCGGCGCGGGGGCCGGCGCGGGCGCGGGCGGCGGCGGCAAGGCGGGCGCGCGCCCCGCCCCCGCCAAGAAGAAGAGCGCGCCGCCCGCCGCCGCGCCGCCGCCGCACCCGCCGCCGCACCCCGACACCGACGACGAGGACGTCGCCAAGCCCATGTCCTACGACGAGAAGAGACAGCTCTCGCTCGACATCAACAAGTTACCTGGTGAGCATCCAAACATTGTATAATTGCTACCACTGTATTATACCTCACATTTCATTATTTACAAGAGACAATGGTGCAGTTACTTTGCTTTTCATCTCTTCTTAGTAGTCAATATACAAGGTGTCTCAAAAGAAAGTTCACATTTGTTTAGGTTATTGCGTGAACTCAATTATTTCGATGGGCGCGGAGGGTGTGTCAATCGGTAGCCTGGTTCTTGGGAATTTATTTGCTATGGAGTGTTTCTCGGGAGCGGACCGTGCGTTGTGCGTTCGCGAGTTTTATGAAAATGGTAATTCGGTGACTGGAGCGCGAAGAAAATTGTGCAATATTCGATATATTCATCACTTGAATGATGCACCAAGCATTCGAATCATTGCATAATGGGTCAAGAAGTTTGAAGAGACCAGCTCAACATTGGGTAAACCAAAATCCGGGCGTCCAAGATCTTTAAGAACAGTCGAAAACGTAGACAGTGTCACCCAGTCTATTCGGGACGATCCGAACCTTTCAATGCAGAAGCGTGCTGTGGCCTTAAACGTGCACAGATCGTCATTATTGCGCATTGGTTATAACCAAAGAACATGGTTACAGCAAGATTAGGCAGTTCACAAACGTCCAACAGGTCTCTGCTGCGAGTTCGTGAAATTTTCCCTGGCAAATTAATCTCTAGGAGAGGTGACATAAGTTGGCCTGCACGTAGTCCCGATTTGACACCTATGGACATTTTCCTGTAGGGATATGTCCAATCTAATGCCTCGTATACACTACTCGCGAAGTTTCTCGGCGCAGTACTCGAGCAACTTTGCCTACAGTCCGAAGTGCGACACCACACACTCGTTCAACTTCGCGAGGAGCTCATTCGCTCTAAGGTGTCGAAAGTCTGCGCACGTTCGTCCTTATGACATTAATGATATTGGGGTCCCAAATAATAGGTTCTGCTTGCACAGTTTCGAGGAACAACATATTTTCCTCCTGTGAAGACTGTATTTTGTTCATAATAAACACAATATGTGTCACACGCAATAATTATAATTATTGAGTACTGAAGTCGGCCGAGTAGTGTAGAGAGGTACTTCGTGAACGCACTTCGTGCAACTTCGGGCCCTTTGACTCGGGCGCAAAAACCGACAACAAATGGAAGTCGCCCGAGGCAAGGTAAAGTTTGACGAGGTAAGCCGAAGTGCATCTCCACACTATCGTATTCGCTTAACTTCGTTCAACTTCGCGAGTAGTGTATAGGGGGTTTAAAGTTTACACCAACAAACCGACTTCCTTGGCACAATGAAAAGAAAATATCCGTCACGAAATGGCAGCCATCACGGAGAGTAACTGCCGAGCCGTCATAGGCAATTTTAGTGTTCGATTAACTGAATGCCTAGAACGCAACGGTTTACATTTAGACGATGTCATTTTTTAAAAATAAATTCCCAAACACTGTATTTTAATATATAATAAATATTTTTACAATAAACTTTCAACTTTATTTTAAATATTTTTTTTAAATGTAAACTTTCTTTTGAGACACCCTGTATTTCTGACGCTGATCACGCTGACTTTAGTACAGTAGTACCACGTTTATAAGTTACGCCGATGTACCTGCGCAGAAGTCTCATATTTGAAACGCGCCAAAAAATGTTAACCAATCGCAACGCTCCGCCAAACATGGCCCTTTATTATTGGTTGCCGCCTGCGCGCCATGTTCGAAACAATGAACAATGAGCGAGAAAGCACTACTCTGTGGATTTATTGCATTTTCAATCTTAACGCAACGTAATAAAGTTGGTGTTTCAATAGCGTTGGCAATCGTAATTAATCGGCGTTATCTTACTCTTCTGAGCAGGCGAACTTTGCCGATGCGACTTATAAATGTGGTTCACCTGTAGTTAGGTATTTTAAGAGCAAATCAAACTGTTTCATTGTTTTAAATTGTATTATCCGAACTACCCTCCTGCTAAAATGGCGTGACTGTCAAAACAATCCGTCAACAGTAAGGGGTGAAAACCAAGGAATTAAGATCATTTTGAGCACTTTGTTCATGAAGATCTTGTTGATGCTGACTTTACCTATGATTTTGTTATTTTAATTTAGTCTTTTCAGTACATACTCTTCAGTCTCAACTGACAATGAACTGATCTGTTCAACCATACAATATCCAAAACTTTATTCTTCATGATGAACCCATTTGGGAGGAGGAGGAGCGGGTGTGGTATATATAGCCCCCTCAGATAAGCATGATGTCCTCAGTCAGTTAATATTATGTTTATTCTTTTCAAATAGGTGATAAGCTTGGCAAGGTTGTGCACATCATACAAAGTAGAGAACCCTCATTGCGAGACTCTAACCCAGATGAAATAGAAATTGACTTCGAAACATTGAAGCCGTCTACACTACGAGAACTAGAAAACTATGTTGCGTCATGTCTTCGGAAAAAGACACGTAAGCCCTATTGTGAGTGAATCCAGCATTATTTTCCTTTTCCTTATCCATATTCTTCCTTTTCCTGCACCTGTCACCCTATCCAGTGCTCGAAACAATCTGACAATATGTAATTGCATCTTGTTTGTACACACAGGCACAGTCAGCAACGAAAGTCAATTATAAGCCACTCTTAGTTAATTTATAAGACTGTTGTGGCACCAAAATAAGTTGTCACGGTGTGTCTTTTCATTGCTGAAGAGCCAACTTTATGACATGCTCTTTCCTCGCGGATTTGGAGTCATACAACTCCACTAAAAGTCATACGGCAAATCTAAAGAAAGAGTAGCGAACTTTGGCACCAAAGTGCAAACTTCGGATGCAACCTGGGACTGATCCATATCTAATACTGATTGCCTTGTTATAGTTGTGATGCACTTATTTGAGCTACCTGTAGCCCATATAGGGCAAAGTATTTTATCTTCCTATTTTATACCTATACCTTCCTTTCCTGATCGGCAAATAATGTTGGTGGAGCCAAATTATTGTCGTATTTTGTATCTTATATTATATATATTGATAAAAAAAATATTTACACAGATCGTAAAGTTTCCGGTAAATCTAAGGATGAACAAATAGCAGAAAAGAAGCAAGAATTAGAAAAACGGCTACAAGATGTATCTGGTCAACTTGGAACAAATAAGAAACAGCAACAAAAGAAAGGTCAGTCTAACATTTTTTTCATGTATGCTCATACCTGTAAATCCCCGCAGGCTAGGCAGAGTTGCATTAACATCCACATTTCGCCAACTATGAGTTTCGGTCCCACGTTATAGGGGGCGAGCTTATTGCCGTCAAGCGAGCACTTAGTAATGGTCTGTATGTTTCCTGTCGGATGGAAAACAGCCCTATCCCTTAGTCGCCTTCTAAGACACTCACAAAAAGAGATCCACCTCTATTCTATTCCACCGGGAACCAACACGGCATATTCTCATTTGCTTATATAAAAGACCAAAAGGTTTACCAAGCATTCATAGAGAGTGATTTTTATTTCTACCGATATCTTGGACCTAAATCGCAAGATATAAAAATAATTTATTCTTGGTGAATTTGAGTCCACCGCAGCATCACCCCATGCTATTTTAAAAATACATTCAAGAAACGTTTACTGCGCTACGTGTATTATTTGTACCCGCGCTTATTAAAACTCGCCTTTCTTCATAAATAATATGTTATTCTCTGGAAGTCATTACCTTTTAGGAAACCTGAATAAACGTACAAGTTTATTTTTTGAGACAAATAGAGAGCAAGTTAAAAATTGGAAAATTATTTTCATGAAATGATCCATAATTTTTTTATTTAAAAAGTTTTTTAGTTTTATTACTTTTGTAGCTTACTAAAAGTATGACCTGCAAAAATAAATTAAAATTAATCCCACTTTTAAATTTTTTAAATTCGCATTCGAAGACTTAATTCTGGGTTAATATGGAAAAAACTCAAAAACTCAATTATTTCGAAAGCTATTTATTGATTTTCGGCCATTTTTAAAATTTTGGAAATCCTGGTTTTGATTGTAAATAAAACAAGTGTAAATGATATTTGGCTATTTTATGTACTTTCTGAAACAACTTTGGATTTGAGGCAATACTCAGCAAAAAAGTACGGCGGTCCTGTCTCTCATGGACATTGTCCTTTTGAAACATTTTTGGGACATACTTATGATATACGAAAATAGATTGTGACACTAGCATTTTCGGCGGAATACTAAATTACTAGCGCCGAACACTAATACATTTTCTAAGATAAAAGTAGCCTTACATCCACTATCTGTTTGTCACTTCAATTTTATTTATTTGTAAAGTAACGTATAAATATAATGAATATATAATAATGGGTAATATTTGTCGACAGAGGGTTGCAAGGAGGCCCTGGGCGGCGGTATGTCGTCGTCGTCGAGTTCGTCGGACTCTTCCAATTCGTCGTCGAGCACCGACACCAGCTCCTCGGACAGCAGTGACAGTGAAGCAGGTTAGATTACAATGTCGACGACTTACGTAATCGATACTATCATTTCGTTCAGACAGGACACAAAGTTAGCACTGAGTGGTACCTTCATTTGTACCATATGATGTAAATTACAGTTTTAGTATTAGATTTTAATAATACTTGCATTTAAATTAAGATGAATATTTCACTTTGTATGGATATGTTCAAAAGCTTAAGTAAATAGCTGTATAGGTAATTAGCGTTTTTTTTTGTCGTAAACATTACAAAAGCGGAACTTGAAAGTTTTTTACCTTTGCCAGTATTTTTTAACAATACGACCAAGTTAAATACATTTTTTATTTAAACTAAAATGCAATTTTAACCGGTAAAATTAATTCTAGTCTGAAATTGATTTTGGTGGCTGAATGAATGGTGAGTATGACCATGGGAATGTGAGAACTTACATCAGAGAAATGTTCGATTAAGTGTATGGAATGGCATTTGTTTGATTTGCAAGTTGTTTCTTGAATTGATGCTGTGTATGTTTATCATGGGTAGTGAATAGTTTCCTTTTATTTATATAATATTTATTTGAAGACTCGTTATTGAGAATTTTAAAAAGTATTTTTTTTATTTTATGGTCTGGCATTTTGCCTTATTTATTTATGACATAAATGGGAAAGGAAGAATGTGCATCGATTGAATATTGAAGACGAGTATCCTTCCCAGGATGGTATGAATATATCATATTGTTTTTTTTTTGTATTACCAATTTGCATGAAAGACAAATATTTTACTGCAAAGTGTGAATGAGCTAGCTAATTATTTAATGGGGAGGGGATTATTATATTGCTGGTGCTCTATTATATGAATATTCTAACTTAAAAGGGCTCCGTGCCAGAACTAGAAAATAAATACTTAAAATACCCTAAACTACACTATATGTTTGAGAGTAAAAGTGAGTATTGTGAAAGAAGTTTTGAGTAAATATTATTTCCATTTCTGTGATATTGGAGGGGATACCACCTGTAGTTTGATTCAATATGTATATTACAAGTCCAAAGTCTGTTGCACATTATAAGAAATGTTGGTAAAGGCACAAAACCATTGTTAGTGAGAAGGAGAAGCCAGCTTTGATTTTTGCTGATACTGTGATATTGGTGCCGGTAAGATAAATTTTTGGTTTGCACTCATGAACCAATAGGAAAATACCTTTTCACATAAATATTTTTAACTATGTCATGTCCTCAAATGCGATTTTATTTCATTTGCATCCTAAACATTGATATCTTTTTATGGATTCTATTGAAAAGTTTAGATCTCACGGTTACTAATTGCTTTTGAGTGTGAAATTTAAACCCACATAATAATGATTGAGGCTTGGAATACGATAAGAAATGTGGATAGATAGTAGTGTCGGTACGTCCAGGGTTGCGAAGAGAAGAGGAGCACCGAGACCAGCTGGCGAGTCAGCACAGCACTAAGGGAATTTTGCAAACAATTGTGTAAGGACGGATACCAACTTAGCAAGCAAATTTAGCCGGTCATTGTCTCACTTCTCATTTTGTTACAATGAGGATGTATTTTTGTGACATGTTGTAGTAAAAATATATATTGAAAAGGTGTTTTATTGGTTTAATGCTTGATACACTTTGATGCTTGCTCTCAAAAATTTTATGCTGTGTGATCAAAATTGTCTACATTTAAAAAATATAAAACTTAAAGCTGGCCTCCTTCCTTCACAAATTGTTTGCAAACTTAGTTACTTAATAACAACTATGTCAAAGATTTTTAAATAAAATATCACGTATTGTCATGGGCACTAGATTATTTCCTTGTATCTATCAGCATGACGCTAATACTTGTTACGTTAGGCTTTTTTTGTAATGTTTATTAGATATAAAGGAAGGCTTAATTATGTAACAAGATTTGGTTTCATGGTAGGTACTATTTATTTGGATATTCGAATATCAAGAAATTAGTATTATTTATATTTCTAAATGTGAAGTACTTACATGAATGCATCCCTTTAGATACATGAGAAAGTTTTAGTGTATCAAACATGTATTCTAAGAATCTTGATCGAACATATTAATGCTTGGTGTAAGATTTTTTGAGACCTGATGAACATTATTGTCATTTTTTACGACTAATGCATACAATTTAGTATAATGTCGTTTTAAAAGGTCTGCCTAATTATTATGTAAAACTGGAACAAAACTGTTTTTGCTACTTCTGTAAATAATGTTATATAATGAAATTGTAAAGCATTGTCTTGAAGATTGGATTTAATTTATGTAATCTTAGTTTCTTTTTTATTTTATGTTAGATAGTTCCCTAATCAAGAACAAAAGCATTCGTCTTTCTCGTTTATACAATTCATATCAAGGACGAAAAATAATGCTAACTAAACTTTTAAATCACAACTTTAAATTTTTAATAGGTTCAAAATTGTATAGAAACAATATTTCATAAATTTTATATTTTTTTAGGTTGTTCAAAAGTCGAAATTGCAAACTGTTAGATTGCATATTCCGCGGTTTTTGATTAGTCGTGACGATGAACAATAGATGTAAATAAATTATTTATGTTGCATACATCACGTTTTACGATTGACTTAGGTACGTAAAATGTTGACCATTTTACCTGTATACTTATTTTATTGTCATCTTATTTAGAAAGCTTTACATTATGCATATATACCTATACATTTTATTTTAGATAATATTATTCAGATTCATTGGCTCAATTGAATCAGACTAGAACAATTTGTTTTTAAATTATGTGAGGAGAGGATAACTTCAATAGTCCACTATTTACATAGTATATATTTTTGTCAAGTACAATTGCAGGTTGCTTCAAAAGATCTATAATATAAGTTAGTATGTAGTGAACATAATATTTTATCTAGCAGGCCCTTCCACACCGAAGGACATGAACAAATAAGTTAATTGTATATGTTACAGTAATATTATAATAACACAAAGATGTCAACACTTAGTAATGGTAATTTACTTTTATTTATGGGGCCCGTTAGTAAAGGACTGATAAATCTCTCAATTGATGTAGTCTGCTAATTACAAGTCACTATTTATTTTGTAGCTAGTTTATAAAATAAATAAAAATAGTTAAAAATTGTATAAAAACACTTCCAAGTATCCTAACGGGTTCTAAATGTGAGGATCCACTGTAAGTTTCAATTTAAGAAACATGTACACTTGGTGCAGTTAGTTCATTCAACGCAACATTTAGTTGTAACATTAATGTAGAGAGTTGAATTGTAAACTGAAGCACTATGTGTGTTAAATTGTATGTAAGATTGATTTAATCAACTCATGACTTAAAAATTAATAGGATAAGAATGAGTGAAAATAAACTTTGTATATATTTCAATATATAATGATTAAGTAAACTTTTAAGTAACTTATGTTGAATTTCATTTGGTTACCCTGAGATCTAAACACTAGACGAAAGTATACACACTAACGAATATATAAGTAAGATTTTTTAAGCACGCTATATATACTCGAAAACGGTAAAAGTATAAAGGTATCAGTGAACACGTGTGGCTTCTCCTTTCATCTCGCCTTTATTCGAAGGACTAAGAGTCAAACGTCACGTCAAGCTAAGTATATGTGGTAGTAGTAGGTGTAAACATAAAACATCGCTCGGACTTCATTATCTATTTTGTGCATCCTTGTTTAATTACAGGCACCGGTCCTAGCAGAACGCCAAAAAAGAAAGCGAAGAAGCAACACCAGCACCAGCCGCAAGCCGTAAATATTACGCATTTTTCTTAAATGTTTCACATTATATGGATAATCGATGAATGTTAAGAGGCATCACTATTGTTATTTTAGATGAAGCCACTAGCGCCTATTAGCGTAGCGGTGGCGGCCCCTGCGCCGGCCGCCGAGCCCGCGCCGCTCGCCGCCGAGGTGAAGGCCGCCGCGCCGCCGCCCGAGCCGCCGCCCGAGCCCAAGGAGCCCGCACCGCAGGTGGCCGCCGCGCCGCCGCCCGCCCCCCACCCCGCGCTCGCCTCGCTCCCCGCGCCGCCCGGCCCCGCGCCCGACTGCGCGCTCGCGCCCGCCGTCCGCGCGCCAGAAGAGCCCAAGCCGGTCATGAAGACGGAGCCGAGGAACGGCCTCGACAAAGTTGATCCGTCGCAGTACATAGATCCCATCGAGAGGTCCTTGGCTAGTCTCGAGCGAAGCCTCAAGGCGGACGCGCCGATGGATATCAGCGTCGGCGTTTCGGACTCGTTGCGTCTCGACGAGGAGTTCTCGCTTCCTAAACCTCAGATGATACCGGACGCTGCGCACCAAAATCTGATGGCTCAGCTAGGAGGATTGACCGACGTGGCTCGTGTGCCTGAGATTAAAACCGAAATGTACCTTCCGTCCCATAATGGGTTCGTGGACAAAATTAGTCACGAGCGCGAGATGTCTAGGCCCGATATAGTTCCTAATATTCCGGTCATGACGAGTGTAGCATCGGTATCGTCCATATTTGACCCGCTCCCGTCGACACAGCACAGCGTTATAGCCCAATCTCATCACAATATATCGAACCCGCAATGTTTGCCTACACCCGCTGTGAAAAAAGAGGAAATAAAACCGCTCCTCACGCCTAAGCCTATTGAGGATCTGATGGGAGTTCCTAATATGATTTCAAATAATGTGTCCGACCGGGCAAAATATGAAATGGAAAAGAAATTAGAGGACTCGAAGAACTCCAATTTTGCACAAGCCTTCAAGCTCAAACAGGATCCGAATTTGAAAAATGCGAGTTCTTGGTCTTCGCTGGCGCACGCTGGTAGCCCGCAAAGTATACCAAATATGAGTACCAATAATCAAGTAAAACAAAAGCCAGTTATGGATACCTTTCAAGTAAGTCCTTTCATGTAATAATATAGCTTTGGTAATCTTTCGCAATTTTATTAGCATTGCTAGAAATAAAACCACTAACAAAATTATTATTTGGATAGCGATTAATTAGTAAAAATTATAGTTACTGCTATGATCCTCATTCTATATGCGGAGTCGAGAGAACTGGTTGCAATGTTGAAATATTCGGTAGCAAATTTTCTAGAAATTGTTCAATAAATTTTTCAGGCTTTCAAAAAGCAAGCTCGAGAAAAAATCGATCGTCAAAGAGCACTCATTGAACAGCAGGAACTAAGGAAAAAGGAACAAGCTGAGAGAGAAAGACAACGCCAGGAAACAGAAAGGCGACATCCCGACGAGGAAAAGATAAGGTAATTAAAACTTAAAACACTGGCTAAATTTAAAAATTTGTCTTTGGAACAGCAGTCTTTGGGAAAGCGATGTTAGTAATTTTTCTACCTTTAATAAAGTAAAAGTAAAGTCCAAAGACTATCACTTCGGGATCTTTTCCTTCAGATATTGGGCATATCACTATATCTAACCGACTGAAACATACAACACAATTCACTAAGTAGCAATTATTTCCATCGGGGACATCGCCGTCTGGACCCACGAACTACTCGTGAGATCATAGACCATTTCGTCCATTTTCCCCAGTTCTCCCCTGGGGGCGAGTATGGTTGATCGGTGATCCAGCTATACCTCTGGACCTAAAATGTGCTTAACTATCCGCTTGCACCAGGGCATGGTTTGTCTCGCGACAGGTCCATAAACTAAGGTAGATTAATTAGCCTATGGAAGTCCACTGTTGGACATAGGCCTTTCCCAATGTGTACCATTTCTGCTGATCCTTTCGCCTACCGCAAAAGGTGGCTGGGAAAGACTGGTTTCCCAGCCACCTTTTTCAGGTCGCCAGTTCATCTGGCTAGAGGGCGCCCCGGTTACCTTCTAGCGGTCTCCACGCTAGGACTCGTTTGCTCCAACGGCCGTCGGTCTTTCGGCAGATGTGGCCAGCCCACTGCCATTTCAGCTTACTTATTCTGCGAGCTATGTCGGTAACTTAACTATAGGTCGGCCCATATCTTCGACCTAAATTGTGAAATAGAAAAGGCACTGGCGCGCGCGGATTTTCTTGTAATCACTACATAGTTTATAGCAGTCGCTTTCCGAGTCTGTCCGTCCCTATGTATGCTTATATCTTTAAAACTGCGCTACGGATTTTGATGCGGTTTCTTTTAATTCACAGAATAATTCAAGAGTAAGGTTCATATGTATAATACATGCTTAATATAGTAGAGGGTGCAGCGGGAACGGGATCTGACGCCACGCGGGCGGAAAAAAATTGGCGGTACAAAGTTCGCCGGGTTAGCTAGTAATCTATAATTATTGAATTTGAGATCATCCATCGTAGTAGGACCGCGTGCTATCTTCAAAATACATCTAAAAAACATGTACTGCGCGTATAGAGTACCTACATGTTATGTCCAAGATATTTACAGGGTGATTTTATAGTCGTTTCGGATAAAAAGAATTTGGGCCCAGTTTCGATAGCAAAACCATCTGGAAGTATTAATTTGGCGAAAAAAAAAAAATATTTGTATACTTTTTTCCTTTCATCTGAACATTATTCCCATACATTATCAAAAAAAAATTGTTCTTTCGATCCGAAACGACTATAAAACCACCCAATATATCGAGCAATACTCACGTATGTATCATGGACCTGTCGCGAGGTAGATCACTAAGGCCCACAATCCACGGAGGAGTAACTTCATAGACGATCAAAATACGATGTGTTGCTTGTGCAGCCCAGCGTACTGAACTCTATCCACGAGGCGTATTGCACGCGTACGTTTTCATACTTTTCTTTCATTTGTTGCCTTTTTTAAGAAAAGAAACACTTGCGTTCACTCGTTGTACGCCTGGGCGTACAACATACGGTACGCCTGGCGTCGTAGCTACGCGAGCGCGACGCTGACGCTCCGTCGACAGAGTTACATTGTTTTATATGGAAGCAAGCATACATCAAACGTATAATGAAGAATACGTGCCTATGAAGCTACGCTTCCGTGGACAGTAGCCCTAACAGCTTGTGGTAACGCGGTGTTCAGTTCCAGAGCCGTGCGCAAGGTGGAGAGCGCGGAGGTGGCGTCGCCGCACGTGTCGCCCGTGGCACGCGCCTCCCCGCCCGCCGCCGCCGCCGCCGCGGCCGCCGCCGCCGCCCCCGATAAGCCGGCCGCCTCGGAGCGCGAGCGCCTGCGCCAGCGCGAGCAGGAACGTCGCCGACGCGAGGCCGTGAGTCCACCTTCTATACTTGTTTACTACCTTTTTTTTTCCGTGCGGAAATCTCCTCGGATACCCCCCCTGCCGGAGCCGGAAGGGGAGGTTATGTCGGACTCGAACCGACTAAAACCGCACGCCGACTGTGGGTCGAGGTGCTAGGCCGGAGGTGAGGTTGTCATCGACATATCCCTCGCACCCCGGCTGAAGGGGTCATCCTTTACGGTCGGGCCCTCCTCGGAATTTGTTTACTACCAGCTATTGCAGCGAGCAGGGGGTGTAACTAGGCTGGACCATGTCAGAAACACACACATAAGAGGCACCTTCAAAGTGAGACCTATCAAAGTACAGGAGAGCCGTCTAAGGTGGTACGGACACGTAATGAGGCGACCACCCGAGCACATGACCAGGCAAGTGCTTGACATTGAGACCAAACCCCGAGGACGAGGTAGACCCCAAATCACATGGATGTCCATAGTAAATAAGAATCTCAAAGACGCCCAAGTCAACAAAGAGACGACCCAGGACCGAGTTGCCTGGAGGAACATATACGGAGGGCCGACCCCAAATAAAATGGGAAAGGGCCAGGCAAAAGAAGAAGAAGACCAACTATTGCAGCGAGTGGTGACGTACAAAGTACCTATATAAGTATCACTTCTTCTTCATCCTAGCGTTAATCCTCTAAGCGAAGCTAAGCTTTCAACTTGGAGTCTGGGGTCCGCTTTTACCAGTCTAACTGCGGATTTGGCTGAACTTTATTTTCTGTGAAGGGACTGTCATCTGACCTCCACAATCCAGGCGATATCGAAGCATTACAGGTAGACCAGTTGTTGGACTTTTTAGGCTTCAACTACCCGTAATGACTGCCATAGATGTTCGTATGGCAAACGGGACCGACGGCGACGGCTTAAAGTGCTCTCCAAGACACAACCAGATCAATGCAAATACCCATATTCATGGAGGATCGAACCCGTTCACTACCATTACGCCACAGACGCTGTGTACAAAATATCACTTATCACTACCCCATCTCATCCAAAGGGAGTCGTAAGAAGCGACTAACGGAATGGCTCAATTGTACTATGAAGCCGTTATATATTAATGCATTGTTCTCCGAACTAAATGTGTTTGCAAAGTTTCGGTAAAGGATATCGGTAGAGGAGTGCCCTTTGTAGTGGCTGGTGTATACCCATACACACATTTATATCAAACCAGAAGTTAGAAAATTTAAGTTTCATACCTCTTTGAATTATATTAGGTCCTTAGGGGCGAAATTTCTAAAAATCCTTTCACTAGGATGCTTACAACATAACAGGGATTAACTGCCAAATTCAGGTTTGTGGTCCCAGTTGTTTAGGTTAAGAGTCCGTACCACTCCAGCTCGAATTCAAATTTTACCCCCGCGCGCCTCAACAACGCGCTCGCGCCGGTACTACTCGCGCGCAGATGCATCTATCTCACTCCCGCGATGACCCCGGGCCGGCCGACGCGAGGCTCGGCCGCCAAGTTCACGCGTTATCAATCGATAGGGTAAAGTAGCTAGTAATTTAGACATCAAGAAAGTTATGGCAATAAACAAACTTTTGAGAAAAGTGTGCATATTGTAATGATAATTTACATAAAACTTATAATATATTTTATACTTATCCTATTAATATTATAAATGCGAAAGTTTGTGAGTATGTATCGCTGTATGTATGGATGTTTGTTACTCTTTCACGCAAAAACTACTAAATGGATCTGGCTGAAATTTTATACAGGGGTAAATTAGAACCTGGAATAACACATAAGTTGCTTTTTATTCCGGGTTAACGTTCCCATGGGTTGCAGGAACGGGAACAAAACTTCACGCGGGCGAAGCTACGGGCAGCAGCTTTTTTTTTTTTTTTTACCGTGGGGGAAATCCTTCATGGATGTTATGCCGGACTCCTACCGACTAAAACCCCCACGGTATCGCCCAGCAGCCTATAGTTGGGAGCCCCGGGTAAGCCCTCGGAAGGATGTCCCAGGGCTCCCAACAACCAACTCGTCTAGGAGGTGGTTCAGGTGCTATCCCGCGTCTATGGGGGGTTTTCGGGTATCATCCCGCTTCATAGGAGGGGGGAGGCGTGCGTGAGTCCGTCACGTCACGCTGCCGTCATGGGCCTGCTTCTGTAAGGACGATGAGCAGCCAACTCACCGTCCTCAGGCCCCCGGTCATGGAGGCCGATGGTCTTCGGCGAAGACACGTCGGCGGCGTCCAAGCCGCCGACTGCGGAACTCGGGTGGGAGAGTTCTCTCCCGCTCCCGCCCCGCCGCCTCCTTCACGAGCATGACCTGCTCGCAGAAAGAGGCGGCGCAGTCCCACTTACTCCCGCTGGAGACCATGGCTCCCACCATGGTCTCGAGCGAGAGAGTGTCCACGCCCAAACCCACCACGAGGACCTGGCGCTGTTGCGCCCACGCCGTGCACTCCACCAGCGTGTGGAGCGCTGTGTCATCGCTGCGGTCCCCGCAGTGCTGACAACCGGCCGTGGTTTCCCGGTGTCTTCGCCACAGATACCTACCGAAGCTACCGTGCCCGGTAAGCATCTGTGACAACCGGTAGGAGAGAGCACCATGTCTCCTCTCCAGCCACTCGTCCATGACCGGTCTGACGGCCGCGATTGTGGCGAATCCCCCCTTTGGTTGCTCAAGTCGCACCTTCCATGTCTCCACGGTTTCCTGGTGGAGCTGGGACCGCTGGGCCTCGATTTCTCGAGACGCAGGCCATTGGCCCCGCTCCAGCGCCTCCTTGCGCCATTTAAATAGAGACGCAAGGGCTCTCGCTTCCAGGTCCCATGGAGGGGTCCCGGCTAAGAGACATGCCGCCTCACCTGAGATCGTGCGGTATCCCCTTATCACCCTGACGGCCATCGCCCTCTGTGGGCTCAGCAATCTAGCCACATTACTGGCCGTCAGGGTCTCCGCCCATACGGGGGCCCCGTATAGGGCCATACTTCGCACGATCCCCAGGTACAGTCTCCTGCAGGGAGCGTTGGGTCCCCTGATGTTGGGCATCAGCCGTGCGAGTGCAGCTGACACCCCCCTCAGTTTTGGGACCAAACTTCGGAAGTGATGTCCGAAGTTCCACCGGCCATCGAGTACGAGCCCCAGATACTTCATCGAGGGCTCGATGCCGATGCTGACGCCCCCTACCTGTAGGCTGGATCCCGCAGGTGGCCCCATCCGAGGTCCGTGGAAGCACAGAGCCTCGGACTTGTGAAGGGTGACCTCGAGACCCAGCCGCCGTATCCGACCCACGACTTGAGCAACCCCTGCCGTGGCCTTTAGTGCTGCGTCTCGGTGCGTTGCTCCCCGCGCCGTAACGAGGGTGTCGTCGGCGTAACACGTTACGTTCACCCCCCTGAGCAACGGACCACGCAGCACCCAATCGTAACCGATGTTCCACAGGAGTGGCCCTAATACCGATCCCTGCGGAACACCGCACGACACATCCCGCCGACCCGGCCCTAGCCAACTCGGGTAAGTAATGGCCCTCTCGGAGAGATAGGCCCCGACAATTCGACGGAGGTAGGGAGGCACTCCATGGTAGATAAGCGCCTCCCTAACGCAGCTCCAGGGCAAGGTGTTGAAGGCGTTGGCGATGTCAAGAGACACCGCCACTATCACCTCACCCTGTGAGACTGCTTCCTCCGTCAGGCCTCTAATGCGCATGATCGCATCCACCGTGGAGCGCCCCTGACGGAAGCCAAACTGGCTATCCGCCAGATCAGGCCCCACGCGTGTGAGATGCCTGACGAGGCGTTGTGCAATAATGCGCTCAAAGAGCTTGCACACCTCGTCAAGCAACACGATCGGCCGGTACCCTGATGGAGAATTTGCCGGCCGCCCCGCCTTTCGGATCAAGACCAGTTTTCCTGTCTTCCAGACCTTGGGAAACTGGCCTTTTTCGAGGCATGCGCTAAAGAGCCCTAGAAATCGAGGCCCAAGCTCCTCAAGAGCCAGGACCCACGCTCAGCCTGGAATGCCGTCGGGTCCAGGGGCGGTGTTTCTGCGGGATTTAAGCCGCAGTACAGCCGCCCCTAGCTCACCCTCCGTGACTACGGGCACGTTGTTCTCACTGCCTTCCGCGCTGGGCGCCTGAGACGGAGCCATGCGCGGAGGAATGTGTTCCTCCGCTCTTGATGGAAACAAGGAGTCCAGGACCACCTCCAGCTGCTCCGGCTGGAGACTCTGGGTCAGTGGGGGCGCCTTAGCGCGTAATTTGCCCCTTACCATAAGGTACGGGCGCCCCCACGGGTTGCGCTCCAGAGTCTCTATCAGCTCCTCGCGGCCCAACTTTTTGGACCGCTTGATGGCCGTATGGAGGGCCCTCTTGGCCTCCTTGTACCCACCGGGGAGGCTCGGGGTGTGAAAACCCCCGCTCTCCGTGCTCCATCTAAGGTGACACCAACGGTGGTCCAGCTGCTGGAGGTCATCGAGCGACGCCTCGGCGTCCGAGGACCGGGCATACCGCCCACCGCTGGCGGCACCCGTCGTCGCGTCTTGAGCGACGACGGCTGCACCCAGTGGTGCTCCTGGTCCCAAGCCAAGGCCTCCGCCCCTAAGAAGACGGCACCTAGGGGAGGTGGTGGAGAACGACGTGCCCGTAGTTACGGAGGGTGAGGAACATCGGCTACGATTGGATGCTGCGTGGTACGTTGCTCAGAGGGGTCAGCGTAACGTGTTCCGCCGATGACACCCTCGTTTTTTTTTATCGTGCGATAAATCCCCACGGAGCCGGTGGAGGTGGTTAAGTCGAACTCGAACTAAAACGCACGCCGTCCCAAGTCCTTGGTTGCCGGAGGTGAGATTGCCAAAAGCATATCTCTCGCACCCCGGCAGACCCAGGAGGACCATCCCTTTCGAGATGGCCCCCTTCGAGTTGGGGGGACCACAGTGTCCCCATCCCCATCTAGCCCCGGTTACGGGGAGGCGCACCTTGCGCCAACGCCGCGGCCTGCTTCTGCTAGGGTGACAGGCGGCTCCACCGGTCACCCTCAGGCCAGCGCTCATAGAGGACGGAGGTCGTTCTGCGACCTCCGACGTCCGGTTCGCATGACACCATCATTACGGCGCGGGGAGTAGCGCACCGAGACGCAGCACTAAAGGCCACGGCAGGGGTTGCTCAAGTCGTGGGTCAGACACGGCGGCTGGGTCTCGAGGTCGCTCTTCACAAGTCCGAGGCTCGGTGCTTCCACGGACCTCGGATGGAGCCACCTGCGGGATCCAGCCTACAGATAGGGGGTGTCAGCATCGGCATCGAGCCCTCGATGAAGTATCTGGGGCTCGATGGCCGGTGGAACTTCGGACATCACTTCCGAAGTTTGGTCCCAAAACTGAGGGGGGCATCAGCCGCACTCGCGCGGCTGATGCCCAACATCAGGAGACCCAACGCTCCCTGCAGGAGACTGTACCTGGGGATCGTGCGAAGTATGGCCCTATACGGGGCCCCCGTATGGGCAGAGAATCTGACAGCCAGTAATGTGGCTAGATTGTTGAGCCCACAGAGGGCGATGACCCTTCAATAGAAACAGATGAATGGAAATTCATAATTACGTACTGTCTATAATAAATATAGGAATACGTATGGTAGTAGTACCTAACTACTGCTATATTTATATTATGATCATTCGGGTTGGTAGGTACTCATGTATTTACAGAAATATTCCGTTTATTCCGAAACTGACCCGAAAACTTGACCCGGTCGCGGGTTAGGTAGAAACTTTAAAAATTTGTTCCGAACGTAACTGTAAGCGACACATTATACTTATTATTTTATGTTCATTTATGTAGGTACGTCAGCCTACATAAACCTATAAATTTGTACCTACGCATGAGGGGTGCGGGGCGCGAGGGGTAGGCTCGCGCGTCGTACGAGCCGGCGACGCGCGCGCCACCGCCTGAGTGCTTGAGAGTCCGCCCGCCACGCCCGCCGCGCAATTGTAAAAATCGTGTTTCACGGCTCGCAACGTTTAGTTAAAATAATTATTGTTGTACCTAGATACTTTGTAGAACGGAAATAAACCCTAAAAGTGTAAACTCAAGTGTTCATTCATTTAACAGCCACACCATTAACATTGGTCACTTAGAGCCGGATTAGTGAATATATTATAGGTTATGAAAAAAATGGTTAACACACGTGGCACATTGCGAACCGCGGCAAAAAAGGAAAAGTGCGGTGAATTAGATCCTCGAAAGACGGAAGAGGATGTGGTTATGGCAGGCCCCAGCAACACGCAAAAATCGTTATCAAACGGAAAGCGATCATCCGCCAGCTCAGCGCTGGCACGCATGAAGCGTCTGGAGCTGGAGACTGCTAAGGCGAAGGCGCACATTGAAATGGAGCTGCTGGATAAAAAGTTAGCCGCAGACCTAGCGGAGATAGAAGAAACCTACAGCGCACGTGCGTCCGAAAACAGTCAAGGTCACATGAACGCGAAGGGCGTCGAGGAATGGCTCGAGCGCAGCGCTGGACTAGACAGCAGGAGAGAGCAGCGGGCTGACGACAATGGTCCATCAGCAGGCCCTTTGCTCCCACCGCAGTCATCGCCTGACGATGGCACCATGATGGGTCCGGTCCAGCAGCTAGCCTGCGCACTTAAGGAGCTGGTTGCAACGACGGCAGCCACCAGCCATACCACCAATTTGCTTAGTCGCGTCAGCACGCCGAGAGAACTCCCGAATTTCTCCGGTGACCCCATGGACTGGCTGTCTTTTAAGAACGCGTTCGAAGAATCGGCTAGTATCTGTAACTACAGTGAAAAGGAAAATCTCTCACGATTGAGAAAGTGTCTCCGTGGTCCCGCTAAGGAAGCCGTGTCAGCCCTCCTAATTAGTAGTACGTCGCCTGAATCAGTGATGTCCACGCTAGAATTACTGTTTGGGAACCCGGAAATCATTTTATCAAGAAATTTACATGAAATTAAAAAGTTGCATCCCTTACCGGCAGAATACCAGAAAGAAATAGTACCATTTTCTGTTAAGATAAAGAATTTCGTCGCGTCGGTACGGGCACTACGGCGAGAAGAATACCTACAGGGCGTCGGCGTAGTGAACATCGTGCTCAATAAGTTACCTACAGTGCTACTTAGTAAGTGGGCTGATTATAGTTACCTACCTATCACGGAAGGCACCAAGAGTAGGCTCGACATACTTACTGACTTCTTAAATCAAGAAGCGGTAAGGACATCTACGTGTAGTGCCCATCTAATGAACCTACGGTGGGACAATAAACGTTACAGTAGTGATAACAAATCGGAAACAGTGTTGTTACAAACTGAAACCAGTAAACAAAGTGATGAAAAGTGCAATTTCTGTCGTGGCTCTAAACATAAATTAACAGACTGTAAAAAGTTCAATAAATGTTTACAAAAACAGCGGTGGTTATATGTAAAACGCGCTCGTATATGTTACAAGTGTCTAGTATCACAACACAACCGGCAGACGTGTCCCGCCGCCCCGTGTGACGTAGAGGGCTGCGGTCGACCTCACCACCGTCTACTACACTACGTACCAAGTGCGCGTCAAACAGTCGCTACAGTCAGTGATAATAACAATACCCCGATAACCTCGGCAGAACCCCCGCCGTCAACGTTGATACCTACTGAAACAATAACAAACATAAAAAACAGTGCGAGCAAGGTGTTGTTAAAAGTTGTACCAGTGAGTGTTCACGGACCTAATGGCGTATTCCATACAAGTGCGTTATTGGACGATGGATCTACCGTGTCTCTCATCAGTGCAGCGCTCGCGTCACGGGCCGGCCTGCGCGGCCGCCGCGAGACGATGCAGGTGCGCGGCGCTTGGCACGGCAGCACGCTGACGACGGAAGCGGAGAGCCTGTGTGTTTGTATATCGAGCTATGACGGTGAGCGCTTTAAAATTAATGTTCGTAGTTTTCAGAACCTTCGTGTACCCGAACAAAAGTGTAGTTCAATAAGTTTTGATCAATATTCTCATTTGTGTAGTATTAAAAATCTGTCTTGTTACAATAACACTAAACCTGAGATTCTTATCGGTCAGGATAACTGTCGATTATTGTTACCCATAGAAATTAGAGTAGGTAAGAGTAACGAACCTTGTGCCACTCGCACTCCGCTGGGATGGTGTGTCCATGGGCTGGTACCCTCAACGCTGTCAATGCGCTCGTGTTTCACTACACTGCATGTTACGGAGGTAGCATCGGGGTTGGGTAACATCCCAGAAAACGACCTGCACGAATTGGTAAGGAAGTCATTTACCATCGAATCTATGGGGATATCCGGGAAGCCACGCCAAAATACTGATGATATACGAGCTCTGGAACACCTGGAACGAACGTCGAAACTAATTGATGGTCGATGGCACGTAGGTCTACCATGGAAGGACCCCAGCTGTAAGATGCCAGACTCGGAACGTACAGCACTGTCTCGACTGCATAACCTGGAACGCAAAATGACCTGTAATGAACAATACGCACGAAGGTACCGGGAACGGATTAATCACTTACTAGATAACAATTTCGCAGAGGAGATTTCAAATAACACAAAGACCGATCAAACATGGTACCTACCTCACTTCGGGGTCGATAACCCCAACAAAAACAAACTACGGCTGGTTTTCGATGCAGCCGCTAAAGCACACGGTCTGTCACTTAACAATTACCTATTGACCGGTCCCGATTTACTAATGTCACTATTGGGTATTATGTTGAGATTCCGGGAGCACGAGGTCGCCATAGTAGGAGATATAAAGGACATGTTTTTGAGAGTCAAGATTTTGGCCTCGGACCAAAATGCCTTACGGTTCCTATGGCGCGATGACCCCAGCGAGTGTGTAAGGACTCTAAAGATGACGTCTTTAATATTCGGCGCGAACTGCGCCCCATTCATTGCTCAATTCATTAAGAATAAAAATGCACTTAGGTACGAATCGTCAAAGCCGGCCGCCGTTCAGGCCATTCATAGTCAGCACTATATGGACGACTATATAGATAGTCAGCCAAACGAAAAGGTTTGCATTGATTTAGCGCGTGATATTACGTATATACACAAACAAGGTGGGTTCGAGATACGTAATTGGCTTAGTAATAGCGCGGCGGTACTGAACAGTCTACCTGAGGAGTTGCTCGCGACCTCGGCCGCTGCAGTCAAGATAGGGGCAAGACATGAAGGTGAGCGTGCCTTGGGAATCATATGGTACCCTGACGATGACACGTTAGGCTTCGCCACCTCATTCAAACGGATACCTACAGAAATAATTGACGGGAATAAAATCCCTACAAAGCGAGAATTATTAAAAGTCATCATGTCATTATTCGACGTCTATGGGTTCCTGTCCCCGTTTACCATTAATGGTAAAATACTATTACAGCAAACTTGGAAATCAAATATTAACTGGGACGAAAACATAACCGAAGATGTATGTACCAAGTGGTTTAAATGGTTAAAACTATTGAAAACAATTAGTAGCATTCGAATACCACGATGTTACCAACACGTAAATTCATTACGTCACGCGCACACAGCTACAGAGTTTAGCAAGATAGAAGAATCTCAGTCGCAACACTCGCAACTGATAAGCGATTCATTAGGAAATGTAACTGTGCCTACGAATAGGTATACGACGCCCGACCTACCTATTAATGAAACCGGTTATAGATGTTTACAACTTCATGTTTTTTGCGATGCATCGCTGCAAGCTATGTGTGCGGTCGCTTATTGGCGATGGATTGATGATAACAAACAAATAAATGTTTGTTTCGTGGCTAGCAAGTGTCGAGTAACACCTGTAAAACCTGTAACGGTACCCAGATTGGAATTACAGGCTGCAATCATGGCGGCAAGATTAGCAAACACATTACAGTCCACACATCGAATAAAGCCAGCTAATCGTTATTTTTGGTGCGATTCTACGACGGTGTTACAATGGATTGATAATAATACGCGCTGTTACAAACCTTATATAGCTCACCGCCTGGGCGAAATCGATGAATTAACGCTGAGAAAGGAATGGAGTTACGTACCTACGGCTATGAACGTTGCTGATTTGGCCACTCGGGAAAATTGGGATAGTCTTCAGCTAGACGGCGAGTGGTTTAACGGACCATCATTTCTACGCAACCTGGAGACTTCGTGGCCTATAAGTACAGTCCTACCTGCTAATGAGTGTGACTTAGAATATGTAACAAATATTTCATGCGAAGAATACTTACCTGAGCACGCATCTGTGCCGGACCCGGGGCGGTTTTCCTCCTGGATACGTCTGCTTCGAAGTACGGCCATGGTACTAAAATTTATAAATAAATGTAAGAAAGTGGAAGTCTATGACTGCACTACTATGGAACGCGCTGAAAACTTACTCGTACGATATTCTCAGAAGAAATCATTTCACGCCGATATATCTGCAATAAAAAATGGAGAACGGTTACAGAAAAGTAGTAAGCTACTCACATTGACGCCCTTTATTGATGAACGAGATGTACTGCGTGTAGGCGGACGTACAGGTGTCGCCGATGACGTTTCACTCGATGTCAAACACCCTGTAATCTTAGATGGAAGATGTAAAGTGGCTAAGTTGATAGTGAAATATTACCACGTGAAGGCAGGTCATGGCAACCAGGAAATGGTAGTAAATAATCTGAAACAAAAATACTGGATTATACGTATGAGACCTACAGTTAAAGAAATAACAACAAAGTGCATGCTGTGTAGGCTAAAAAGGGTTAGGCCTCACATGCCTCTAATGGGTGAGTTACCTGCTGCCAGGGTAGCTCATCACCAACGGCCCTTTACCCATTGCGGAGTAGACCTGTTTGGCCCAATAGAAGTCACCATAGGGAGACGGAAGGAGAAGCGGTACGGAGTCCTTTTTACCTGTCTAACCGTAAGAGCTGTGCACCTTGAGACAGTATCGTCGCTCAGCACCGACGCATTAATAATGGCCCTTAGAAGAATGGCTTCACGACGTGGGTGGCCCGCCCATCTGTACTCCGACAATGGCACAAACTTGAGGGGCGCTGATACGGAACTCAGGAAGGCTGCAGCTGAGCTGGACGAGCGCACACTACAGACCGCTGCCACTATTCATGGCACCAACTGGACCTTCATACCACCAGCCAGCCCCCACTGGGGTGGAGCGTGGGAACGCCTGATTCGTAGTGTTAAGGTCGCCCTGAAGGTAACCCTCAAGGAGAGAGCACCCAGAGAAGAAGTACTCAACACCCTGTTGGCAGAAGTGGAAGCCATCGTAAATGGACGTCCACTGAGCCATGTTTCAGTCGAGGTCGGCAGCAAAGAGTCGCTGACACCCAACCATTTTTTGCTTGGCTCGTCTTCCACGTCGCCTCATATGGGCAGCTTCGACGATTCGGACGTGTACCTACGTAAGCAGTGGCGGATAGCACAAAGACTGACGGATATGTTCTGGAAGAGATGGGTCACCGAGGTGCTGCCTGAACTCATCCCACGCCAAAAGTGGACCGTAGATGGTCAGGATCCACTTAAGGTCGGGGACCTTGTTTTTATCGCTGACCCCGATGCTCCGCGAAGCGTGTGGCCGCGTGGCATTATAGAAGAATTATTTCCCGGTAAGGACGGCAGAGTGCGAGTGGTACGGGTGAGAACTCAAGTAGGGACTCTTACGCGATCAGTCGCGCGTGTCGCTAAAATTCCGGTGGAGGAATGAGGGCCACGCGGTGACCGTAGTGAGCGACACGTACATTTTGTTATAGTTATTTATGTGCATACCGTTACATTGTTTTTCTTTACAATTTCGTCATTCATAGGCGTTTAATATGTCATTTTACCTATGTTTAGATTTAAGATTCTACTTTGCTATTCGTTATTGTGTGTTTTAAACCTTTTAAAGTCATCTTTAAATTAAATTTGTTGCCTTTGTGTTCAAAGCATAAACACTTAATAAGTACCTAACTAGAGACGAGGTACCTACCTACTAGAATACCTTGTGGTCAATCAATATTGTACCTATTCTTTATGTGTCCATTTAAATAAGTGATAATTTTGTGCTATTTATCTACCAATTTGTATTGCTAGGAATTTAAATTCTTGTGTTATTTTACATTATGTTGCTATTGCAACCATTGAAATTGTGTTCTTGTATTACTTATACTGAAATATGTTTGTGTGTTATAAATTTGCTCTTGTATGTACCTAATTTAAATTAGCTCTTGTGTTATGTATACCTAATTTAACAAATAAGTTGGGTAGTTTGTATAGAGGCTAATTTTGCATCTACTATGTTATCGATCCTTTCCATGTGTCGCTACAGTTCCAGTAGGTTTGAGTGCTGCTAGCAGCACTGGGGGGGAGAATGTAAGCGACACATTATACTTATTATTTTATGTTCATTTATGTAGGTACGTCAGCCTACATAAACCTATAAATTTGTACCTACGCATGAGGGGTGCGGGGCGCGAGGGGTAGGCTCGCGCGTCGTACGAGCCGGCGACGCGCGCGCCACCGCCTGAGTGCTTGAGAGTCCGCCCGCCACGCCCGCCGCGCAATTGTAAAAATCGTGTTTCACGGCTCGCAACGTTTAGTTAAAATAATTATTGTTGTACCTAGATACTTTGTAGAACGGAAATAAACCCTAAAAGTGTAAACTCAAGTGTTCATTCATTTAACAGCCACACCATTAACAGTAACCCTCTTCCTAACCTGACCCGACGGTCTCGTTCCTATCATAACCCGATCTGGCACTTCGCCGTCCGCTGCTGCGGCACGCTCGCTACGCTCGCTCGGCTCATGCGTTGGGGTCACAGTTCTAACCTAACCTACAGAAGTTAGAGTTACCGCACTTCGACTTTCGGCTCTGAGTCGCCCAACCGCGTCGTCCGTCGCGTCGTCGCAGTGAGCGACCTGTAGTAGCCAGGACCTGCCTGAAAGACTTGGGCTGCTACTGCAAGATTATTTTTTCGATACATAGGCAGGTATGCCTATTTCAATCCAAATTTTTGAAATAGGTAGGTTTTTACTGACCTATTTATTACTTTCTACTAATATAGTACCTATTGCAAATTGTTATGTACAGTATAAGCTACTTAGGTAGGTTGATTAGATACTTACTATAATAATAAATAAATAAATATTCCACAACATTCTACACAGCGCTATCTAGACCCATGGTAAGCTTAATTAGCTTGTGTTATGGAATCTAGAATGCGGATAAACATACTTAGATACTTTTTTGTATGTACATAAATATTATACCTACATAGAAACACTCAGACCAATGCAAATAGCCATATTCATGCATACAAATATTTGCACTGAGCGGGGATCGAAACCGCGCCTCCTGCGTAGCAGTCGCGTTCACTAACGCTATTTTTTTTATCGTGCGTAAAATCCCCACGGATACCACCATCACGGAATCATCATCAATACATACATATTATACATAGAAACACCCAGATCAATGCAAATAGCCATATTCATGCATACAAATATTTGCACTGAGCGGGAATCGAACCCGCGCCTCTTGCGTGGCAGTCGCGTGCACTACCACCACGCCACAGAGGCTGTCTACATAATACATCATTCATATGTTTTAATATTTTTTTACGCCAACATACACTTTTCCTCTTTCAGTTTACTTTATTACCCATTTCGCCTGTCAAAAGATAGGTACTTGAATACTTTCGTATCGTCTATCGTAATCGTCTGCGCAGAGCGCGTGCGACACAAGTTCCCCGTATGATAGCCGAAGCAACACTGAGGAGGAGGCCGGGCGGCAGGGCGGTTCAAGTTTAATGGTATCGCTTGAGTAAAAATTTAGACATTTGCTCGTTACGCAGAAACCAATGTATATTTGTAAAATTTGAAACACATAATGTCTCTTAACCACTAAACTGCAATTTATTGTGTAAGTTTAGTGATCCTATTTTGCGTAATTAATCCATAATATCGTTTTATTTGTACGGTTTAGAGGTAACTTTGCAATGGTTTTCTATCAAGAAAATTTTACGTAATCGTGTTTTTGCCACACATAAACATTAGTATTTATCCTCAACTTTACCACACATGAATTAAAAAGTCCATGCTTTAGAACTTTTGATATTATACACGTTTAAGCTATGTCATTTGAGGTAGTACGGACTCTTAAGGCTTTATACCTATTGATAAACCAGTCAGTCCGGACTAGTAAATATGTTACCGGCAATGTGTTTAATCGGGTATTCTATATGATTTATTATTATATAGAATGCCGCGTGCGCAGCAGGCAATGTATGACATGGTATCAAAGAACATTGATGGTGGTTATTAATAATTACGACCACGTAGGCTAATGCTGGATCTCCGCTTCCGCCTCAGTCTTCTAACCTATATATATCCAGGTAGAGGCGCAGTGTCCACACCGCACAATTTGACTTGGATAGATTAGGTTAGAAGATGTCCCGCATTAGTCTTGGCGGTTATTTTTTTTTATAACCATTCAGATATAAAAAATTTCGCAAAACTATCCACATATATAGACCATAACCTATTTATTTCACTCATTGCCGGTGGAACATTCTATGTATTAACATACATTGCCTATGCATTGTATTGAATGCCTGCATTATACATATTGCCGGTAACATAGACATAGATTATGTGCCAATATACCTATCATTATTTAATATCAATTCTTACATTATTATCCATAAACGTTAACGGCAACTTGAATGTAACAAATTTTAATTTATCTTTTCAGATGGCTGGTCAAATAGACATGAACATGCAGAGTGATTTGATGGCCGCTTTCGAAGAATCCCTTTAACGTGCTCCTGAGACGTTTTGATAAATTGTACATATGAGTATATAAATATTAATTTTACGTCAATGCAATCGATAATTATGGTGATAATATGACACTGAAGTGAGTTTGTGATCGTCTTGTGCGTGAAACAGTTGACTAACGTGTGGTTAAGTGCTGTGAATAGGTATACTTAAACTGTTGTAACGTCATTATTGATTTTGTGGTCGCATATTATGGACCTTTACTAGAGGGTTGCATTTTAATTAACATTAACTTGTATTATAAGTTTGTTTGTAAGGTCTTAAGGTAAACAACTCTCTTTACATTCGTAAGTCTATATTTATATTTCGTTTTAGAGGCATCTTCTTCCTTCCATAATTGTTTTATAGTGTCTACTAATGACCATAAAAAGATAGATGGAAATTGGAAATTCAACATGTTTTATGTTAGTTGGTGAGAATAGACAATCAAAGAAACTATGAAATCTGTTACATGTATTCACACCGTTCCTCATTGCATGGTGGATTTACTTGAATGTTTCATCAATAACATTGTTTATTGAAGCTTAGAAATTAGACGAAAATAATTGTAAGTGTATTATGCCATAATATTAGAATGTCGCTTTTAGTTCAACGTGCAATGGGCGACAGCGTGAGTTTGTATTTATTAGTAAATGGAATTTCTGTTACGTATTCGATTTTTCGATAAATATTGCTTAATGTTAGTAGATTTTTTATCAGTCTGTCATTAAAACAGATCAAATGTCATACATTTGATTTGAAATATATTTATTTTACATTGGAATATGTCTTTTTATGTTTGTAGATAGATAACTCCAGTGGAAATGTAGTAATTTTTTAAACAAATTCTGCATACCTCATACATTGATGAGAAATAATAGTATCAGTAACAATGGTACATAAAACATTGTATATTGTTAAGACTTATAATTTCAGCCATTTACTCTCAAAGTCGAAATCAAATGTAGATATGAAGTAAAATATATTGACATTCCATATTCTAATGTGTTGTTTAAATTGTTATTTATGTTTATTTTCGGAAGTACTTATGAATCAGGTTTGGGCATTTTGAACGCTAATTATGATAGTAAATTTTTGAGAAACCTTACGTAATATCTTTACCCGAAAGACGCCGGGCGCACACAGCTATATTATTGTAAAACTATCGTCATTAATGCCGGTAAGGTTGAAGGGTAGGTTGCTAGTATTCCTGTTACCCGAGCGATACAAACAGAATGCTGCATGTTAGTGAGATTAATATACTGCGGTGGGTGTGTGGAATCACGCACAAGGGTCGCGTAAAGATCTCTCGCATCCGAAGCAGTTTGCATGTCCGTGATATCGTAGATAAAATGCGAAAGATTCGCCTTCGCTGGTATGGCCAAATTTTGTGGCAATTACCAGGCTACGTATAACGACGGGTATGAAATGTCTGGCAGTGCCGACTCCGCTGGGCCACGGTAAGAGAAATAGACTCCAGAATTATTGGTTTGACGTAGGAGATGACTTGTGTGTGCCAATGGCTGGTCGAAGTGGAAAAAGAGTACCTCGTACGACACCAGGACCCCACGCTTGAGTCTCTTTAAAGAAAATATTTTAGTCAGTAGGTCACAGCTATTTTAAAGAGCTTAAGAGATGCAAAAGAGGCCGATAACACAGAAGCACACCTGCATGAACTCTGCAGTAAAACTAATGCAGGAAGCTGGTAATCCTGTTACCACCACTTACCTGACACCTATAATCCAATGCTATCCACCACATCGACGTATGTACTGCAAGTGGATCAACAGGCAAAGTAGGTGGCGCTGTCAGAAAAACGGGCTCCCTCAGGAAAGTGTTCTCGCACACGTGTTATTCACCAATGAGCAGCAACTGAGGTTACACAACAAATGACCTAAAACCCAACCCATCAAAAAACCCAAGTTGGTATGCGCCTTTCATCTGCGCGACCGGGATGTCAAACGTCAGCTCAGAATATTTGGTCGGGATCTGCGTTGGGACACTGTTTCCACCCAAAGTATTTAGGTGTTACCGTGAGGTACACACGTATCGTGAGGTTAAAAACTCACTGCGTAAACACTAGAACCAAAGTAGGTCACAGCCTGCTACGCCACCTCACAACTACGACCTGGGGAGCAGCACTAAACGTCCTCACCTCTCTGTGTGGCACCAGTCAGCACATGCCAGTCAAGTGGACATCGCCCTGAACGTCACCTGCCAAACGATCACCGGTTGTCTTAAGCCCACCCCCCTCAGCCTGTCTTCTACCCACTATCAGGTATCGCACGACCTTTTATTCGCCGAGTCACTGCCTGCAGGCTAGAAAGGCCTACCTTTGCAAAGAGAAACTCCCACAACTTTCTGACTTCTTACCTCCCCAGCAAAAGTTACTTCCGGGATACGACCTCTCATGGCCGATATGGAGCTCTCACAATAGTGTGTAGGTGGGCAATTTAAAAAAAAATCTGCATATACCATTAAATGCACTTACAAAACGTCAATAATAATAAATATTAAAGACTAGTTTGGCACGAAACGCGGCCCAGGCTTGAGAAGACTTCGGCAAGAAACTCAGCGGGAATTTTTTTTGGTCTATGGAATACAGGACCCGGCCTTAACTGCGTGTGAGTTGTGACTGCGGTGCCCCCGTGCAGCCTATGGTGCTCTTGGTTTCATGTCCCTTATGTCCTTACCTCCTGCACTAAAGACGATTTCAATAAAGCCACTGACAGCGCGGTTGAGATGGTACAATTTTGTGCAGGAATCATTTAGTGCCAACAGTGAATCATTGACACGAGAAGAAGTGGATCAACAAACGGTGTAGGTACAACCTCGAAACGCACAACTCGTGCCGTAATTTAAGAGAATGTTATGGAGTTAGAGATAACAGAGCAGCGGAACTGTCTACTCTAAGTACTGTAGATATGGTAGCGGCCTTTACCAAGTGGGTAGGTAGGTACCTACCTACTATGCTTCTTGATAAGAAATGTGAAGACGCAATTTCTATACATCCTAATAACTCTAGTAGTAGGTAATATCTTCCTTTCCCTCGCAGTTTCTTAAAAAATATGTTTTATCATCTTGCTCGGTCGGCATGACTGTAAATTGTTAGTTGCAAACTAGCATAACAATAGAAACTAGGTATAAACGTGTACCTACGTTCGGTTTGAATCGTATCTTAGGCCTCTGCCTCGAATCTTGCGGGCAGCGGGGCGGCGGCGGCGGTGGCGCGGGAGCGGCAGGATCAAATACGGACAATCAAATGGACCGACCACCCTCGAAACCAGCGGCGCGGTGGCGGGCAACGGGCGGTGCACTCCAGTCGAGCGGTGACGGCCCGCGCGTCTGCATCGCAGTGTTGTGTGTGCAATTTATTTTTGTGACGTGACGAAATGTCCTCGGACATGCTAGAGGAAATTATTTCAGCGATTTTTGAGAGGACACCGATATGGAATACCGAACTCGCCTTTTCTTTTCTTTGCCCTATAAGTAGGGATTCACTTCTTCCTTTGCCCACAATAAATCGAGCGTCAGGAAAAAGATGTCGCCGTTGTTCAGACATTTCGTTCGCGAATAAAAACAAATATCTCAACGACTCAAACACGAACACAACACTACGCCGCTATAATGCCGCGCGATCTGCCCGCTGCTTTAGAGAACGGGTCTGGGTTGCCCGCGCCGCCGCCCCGCTGCCCGCAAGAGGCAGAGGCCTAAGGATCAATCCCCAAAGAGCAGCGCGGCGGCCAGAGTTTGTTACCAGAAATGAGTGCGAGAAGGCTCTCTTTCGCAGCGGCGTCCGTGGCGCCGCCCTGCCCCTCCTTCGCCTTCAAATGACAATGATCTTTTAAGTAGATAAAATTCAAAATGTTTTGTAATATTTTGCCTCAAAAGGCAATCAATTTCGCGTGCCTTATAGCTCGATTCATATATCTTGGACCTAAATCGCGAAATAGAAAAGTCCCTCCCGATGGCGCACGTATATTGTTTTGTAATAATCTATAGGTTCTTGGTGAATTTGAGCTTGTCCACCGCAAGTAGCACCCCGGCCCCCTGCTATCTTCCTAATACATCCAAGAAACTTGTACTGCGCGTAAAGAGCATATTTTATGTCCAAGCTATGTGAATCGAGCTATATTAGAACTTTGACAGCCTCTGTGGCGAGGTGGTAGTGCACGGGACCGCTAAGCAGGACGCGCAGGTTCGATCCCCGCTCAGTGCAAATATTTGTATGCATGAATATGGGTATTTGCATCATTGGACCAGACCATGGCGGTCGTTACGGGTAGTTGGAGCCCCAAAAATTCCAACAATTACTTCAACACCAATGGATTGTGAAGCTCAGTGGCAGTCACTTCGCGGAAAATAGAAGATGAACTCTAGAAGACAAGAACTATGTAGAGTTTTAAGATTTAAATTTAGTTAAAATCATCAACAGCAACCTATTTCCGTTTTTCTTAGACAGTAAATTAACTATACCTACTGTATTATACAGGTAGAGCCTATAACATTCCTCGATAAACGGATTATTCAGAGACGATAACGACATTTAAGAGCGCGCATAAAGCTAGAAAAAAGTCAGATTTCACCCGCACACTTCATACGTCCCGCTCTCGTCTGTCCACACGTCTGTCGCTCCGCAGTATTTTGTGTGGCAGCTAACCACCATGTTTAGTACGCAGGCGCACAGTATACCCAAAATAATCAGATTAAATTTGGCAAAGTACGAGCTGGATCATTATCTATATAAGGTATACTTTGAACACACAATAATTTTATTTTTGGTGATAGATAAAATGAGTGGGATTTGTAAAATAAACATAAGCATTGAAATAAAACTACTTTTTACGGATTCTATCGCGTATATTTGTTATTATTTACTTTGTAAACCGATGTTTCGGCTTCTGCAAATTTACGCAAAATGAGCTCACTGTGTTGTTAAGTCTTGCTGGATTTTGCTGCTTACTGGGTTTGATTAAGTGGATGACTGGGTCCCAAGCTGGTGGTACGTTCCATCCATCCTCTCTATTAAAATTTGGGTGTTTTTTAATTTCAATAGCCTCTTGGATCATTCTAGGAATTTATCGATGTTCTTTGGCGAGTATCTTCAGATACTCGCCAAAGAACATCGATATATTAATAAATTATTTTTCTTTTTTAAATAAATATTCCACAACATTCTACACCACGCTATCTAGATCCATGGTAAGCTTTTATAGCTTGTGTTATACTTTTTTTTGTATATATATATACATATTGTACCTACATAGAAACACCCAGACCACAGATCGTGACCCAGACCAATGCAAATAGCCATATTCATGTATACAAATATTTGCACTGAGCGGGAATCGAACCCGCGGCTCCTGCGTGGCAGTCGCATGCACTACCGCCACGCCACAGAGGCTGTCAATTAATAATTTAATATATAAATTTATTTTTGGTGATAGATAAAATGAGTGCGATTTGTAAAATAAACATTAGCAGCTTAGCTTTAATAAACAGCTTAAAATATACTGGTCAAAATATGAATGCATATCTTTTGAAATCGTCAAATATTTATATTAACACATTTATATCACGAAATAAATTTTAATAAATTTTCACTTTATTATTATAATTTGTTGTGTTTTAGATAAAATCTTCCTAAGAACTCTGACGATTCGCTGAATAATTTTACAGGTAGTGCATAAATAATACGAAAAAAT
Organism: Eilema sororculum; assembly: GCA_914829495.1. Lineage (NCBI taxonomy): Eukaryota > Metazoa > Arthropoda > Insecta > Lepidoptera > Erebidae > Eilema > Eilema sororculum. The sequence continues at coordinate 17,949,853 of OU618534.1, read as the reverse complement.
AAGTAAAAGAAATATTTATTTCAATAATAATTACAAAATGCTTACATGTAATATACTTTCAATTTTGTTATAGGTAGATAAGAATAAGGTAAATTAATGTTTATTTCATACTGAAATTGGTTCAAGACGCCTAAAGATATTACTTTCAGTTCATAAAAGTAGACGATCACTGTAGAAAATTAATTTGAAAAAATATCTTTTTAATCTATAATTGGAAATACAAAAGCTATTCTATGAATATGACGTCAATAATGTGGATATTACGAGGCCGTTTACGAAATTTTTTCATTTTGTTCGACATTGTGATTTTAGAAATGTGATTTCATAGTTAAAAACTGTATTAATTAGAGGTTAACTGAATAAATAAGAAAGATCATCTCAAATAGTAATGAGTAAATGAGCCAGATACGGTATTTACTTATTTTTATTACATGATTTTGATTATTCTACCCAAAACCCAAAACACACTATTTGTGAGTTTTTGTGGAAAAGGTTAAGGAAATGACCTATTACTTATTGTTTTGACGGCTAAACAGTATGAAAAACTTACTACGTATTTTCCTGAAAACTATCTATTTCTTCAGTGTATTACTTTTAACTAGTTCATACAGGATATGAAACTAAAAATATTCAATTTGGACAAATTTTTCGAAAAATTCAAACCACAATGGGACTTCAACGCCAGAGTCGTGAACCCTGGCGTTCCAGTGCTCTTACTCTGAGCTAGCCTTCCAGGGGGGTCGTCCGTGTTCCGTGTGGTTGAATTTTTCTATTACTTGTTTTATATTTGATTTGCTTGATTTATATAAATGAATGTTTAACCAAAGCAAAGGAAATGGCTTATTATGTAGTGAGATTTTGAAACTCACTTATCTAATATATTTTTTTATAAACAGTACTAGTCGGGATGGTCTCTTTTTTTTTTTTTTTTTACACAGGACACGTCAATTTGACTTCACCTCGCCTGATATTAAGCTAAATAGATAGGATCCTAAATTAGTGAACGTGTAATCGCGAGCTTCGGTGACTGAATTTTTTTTCCTAAATAGCTTCCTGAATTTAGATTTCTGAATTCAGGAAGATGTAATACCCACTTTAGCCATTTAGGACGTCGGAAACCATTCTTTTCCTAAATAACTTCCTAATTAGGAAGCTTTGCTTCCTAAATGCAATTACACTGTTCTAAATTCAGTATTTTCTAAATTCAGGTTTCTGAATTTAGGAAGATGTAATACCCCTTTACGAGATGCGCGTCCCTGGTGCGCAGGGTGCGGGGGGGGAGCAACAGCGTCCTGAACATGATCGCGAGAAGACTGGACAGTCGCTATGTAAACCATTGTTGTGCCACGGCGGCGGGGGGGGGGGGGGGGATGGTGCAGGAATGGCCTTTGTAATTTTTTTTTAATTCTTTTTGTTTTTATTTTACTGACATAGACTAAGTAATACTAACAAATATTGAGCCTTTGTTGCTTGTAAATAAAGAAATTCATTCAATCATTCAATACATAAAGATTTTTTCAATCCGAACGAGTAGTTCCTGAGATTAGCGCAATCTCAGGAACTACATACAGGTTCTACTGGCAAGGCACCCAACAAAGAAAGTCTTCAGCTTTTTATTAATGATAATGATGAAATGAATTTCATAGTTGCATTTTTTATTTACTTTTGCGGTATTTTTTGGATTACACCGACAGTTTTCTGCTTGATATAGCTCCACGAATTTATGTTTCGTCAGTATAACTTTTATTAATGAGTAAAAATTATAACAAAGAAAAGAAACTGTAAGAAACACGCAAACACTCATTCGCTTCCCGATGAATGAACACTGATACTGATGCGTCGTCAGATGTGGAACTGTGGACAGGCCGGACTCGCTCGTGCTGAAATCCTTTGATCTATGCCACAAAAACCCAAAAACGTACGGATGAGTGCCGGATGGATCTGCGGACCTTAAATACCTACCAGAGATCAGCAAATTACCCCCTCTACCTACATGTCTGTGGAAGCGTCCGCAGATGTATGTCTAGGTGTAGAGCCAGCATTACGCTCAGACACAAAAAGAGCTCAAAACGCGTTGTAGTTATCTCAAAAAGTTCACGGCGTGTTCTGAATAGGTGGTTTAATCATGTCACAAATTATAATATACCACTGAAAAGGACGTGTATTTAATAATCTTGCAGCGTTGTAGCGTAGTGCCTAGCTAGAAGCTCGTTTCGCAACGTGTTGCGAGCGTTTGCACAAGTTCCATAACACGAATTTCACAATGTAGAGTTTCTACGAAGTTTTTTCTTTTTTCAGTCTTGGAGCGTGACATACACATATTTCTGTCGACGAGGTTGGCCATCACCACGGAGGACAGAATATGATTTTTCCTTCTCCATGGCCATCACTTTCAATAGAGAGCTCTACAGGAAAGGTTGATGATTACCTCATTTTTCGCCCTGAATTTTGTAAGGAACGGACACCAAATCAATAGTGTTATGATTTCAATAGGAAGTGGTCGCTACGTGGCACGCAGCTGGACAACTCTCGTTAGTAGTAGAGGTGGGTGAATATGTGTAGAAGTAGAGGTGGAGTCAATCAAATAAAAATTTTCGATGACACTTCACACACACTTGATTTTATTTTTTTAAAGTTAGGAAGCGCTGAATGACCGTCCCTGTACATGGGGGAACTGTCCACAACGCAAGAACGTAGAACATAAACATAGTAATTAATCTATATTGCAATAAAACAACATAATCCAATTGGAATAATAATATATCACATTCCTTGATCTTACTGTACAAGTACAACTAGACTACAGACAAGCACTTAAATATATTATTACATTAGTAGTATGTATAGATATCATTTAAATAAATTCGCGCGAACCCGCGAGTTCCTCAGCGCTACATAGAATCCCACTCGATGAGGTAGGCGGGTGGCGCCCCGGGCACGAGGCGGCGCGCCTGCACGCGGAAGGTTTGTCCCGCGCGGAAATACGACTGCACGCGCGACTTCAGTGCGGACAACTGTTCCGCTTCCACCTCCGCGGTGCTATTGTTTATTTTATGAGGACTCAACTGTAGACTCTTCACGCTGTTAATAGTACTTGTATTTGTAGTATTGTGATTTGTATTTCGTCGAGCATTTTCGTAATAATTTTTTTCTTGCCTTTGTCTCAGTCTTCTACCGTTAAAATGGTTAATTCCACCGTTCTGGGAAGTATCTACTCCGTTTTCATTCGAGTTTTGAACAGATTTGTTACCTTCCTCGGGCAGCGGGCACGATTTGTTGAGCTAGAAAAAAAAAACATTTAACGATAAATAGAGAGATATATAGGACATACAATGGTGTTAAACTTGTAAGAATGGTACAAAAATGTTAAAACTACGACATTTCACAACTTGACTAGAATAAAAAAAATATCACAAACGCACAAATTGTTGCATAAAGCTAATTTAGTTTTCGGAATGAACTGTTTAGTCAATATTTGATGGGTGGCCAATCGAAACTAAATTTAAATTGCTACATCATGTTTTATTTACCTGTGTTTGCAGATACTTCCGCGGTCGTCTGTATTTCCTTCTCTTCACCTCGCCGTTAGGGCCGATGACTATATCTTTTTCGCTAAGCTTTCTCTTTAATGGTCGTATTAGAGGCCCCCCAGGTATCATCGGATTCAAGTTAACAGGCAGTGAAAATCTCGACTGAAATGCATTTTGTTTTCCATTTTGTTTATTGTATGCACTCGACGAAAAGGGTTTCTTACCAGAGTGAGTAAATTGCATCAAAAATGGGTTATTTTTACCCTGAAAATTTGCAAGTGGGGGTATAATATGATCGAGAGTACCCCTGCTAACGGAGGTTTCATCCCCCGAAGACTCCATGTCATAGAAATTGCTAGGGTAAGAAGGTTTACTGTTCATATGGTGCAGAGACATTATTTTGGAATTTTCAATAATGTTCTTAGTGGACAACTTAGATACTTCTAAGTTCATAGTAGCTATTCGCGTCGAGTGAGTATTGATGTCGATGTCAGTCACGAGACTCTGGCCCACACTTGTATCAGCTACATTCTCTTTGGATATTTTATCTAATTTTACAGAACATGGAACTAAGGAAGGACTATGTGATGGCACTGGAGGACTTTCACAAACTGATTGTGTATTCGTATTTGTGACGTCTAGTTCTGTATTTGTTTCTATATTATCAGCTTTGGCATCGGATATTCTAGGAGTAGACGAGCGGTTAGAAGGCGAAGGCTGTTCGTCAGCTTCTGTGGGTTTCTCGTAGGAACTAGTTGAATCATTTTCTGAATAAGAGTTGAGATTTTCATGGAATCGCTTGCCCATCATTAAATTTAACCAATGTCCATCGACTGGCACGATCATATTGTTACGTTGATTTTGCACTATATTTTTATAGGAACTTTTGTCGGAGTTACTGCTGGAAGGCTGCGAACTGAAAAAATACATCATAATCAATCAATCGATTTTAAATTGGTTAGCTAAATTTTGAGTTTCTCTTTCACGCGTGTAGTGAATTTACCTGTCGTCAACAGAAGGCATCGGCGATGGGGCCCGCGGTAAGAATCTCAATCGCGGCGCGTACTCCCGCACTTGCTCATCAGTCAACGCTTCTCCTTTCTTAACCTATTGTGTACAAAAAAATATATTAATGTCTACGTTTTTGTTCTATTGATGTGTTATAAAATGTATAAGTTTTGAAGGCCATCCATCAGACATAAATAAGATACACAAGTACAGGTGTCTATAGGTACGTTTATGTCAGTCAACATAGTCTGGATGGTCTGCAACAATCAAATAACACTAGCTAGCTAGTTCTAAGTCCCAACCTGCTCTAATGCTGAAAGCTGGAAGGGTGATGGTGGCGGACGACGCAGTCGTAGACCCCAAATTGTGGCGCGTTTCTTCATTTCACGCCCACATCTGAATCGTTTCCGGGACGACGTTAAAGCAGTTAAGATTCTTTCTCGGCGTTCGTTCACTGGAGTTCGCCACATCTAATGATTGAACGCAAAATTTAGAATAATGCTAATGGCTTTTATGCTTTAAAATTAATTATTAACTTTCAACTTTTCATACAAACCTTCTCAGGTAATTGTAACGCGTGCCAATTATCCATGATGTACGGCATTATGACGTTATCTAGGTCAAAATAATTCGGCGCATTGTATGCGGTAAGATTATATAGAGCAAGGTGCGCCAAGTCCAGCCAACATAGTTCCAGTCGTCGTAGATATTCCGTTCCTCCGTTACAGTGTGCACAGGCAAATATATACAATCTAAAACAATATTCAGTAGTTATTCAAGTTTACAGGTTCAAGCTCTTGTTGTCGTCCTAAATAGCTGATTAGTGTAATGAAACTTTGAAGTTAGGCTGAAAAGACGGCGTGCGGTTTTAGTCGATTCGATCCGGAGGTGGCGTTTATGTGTCCGACATAAACGCCACCTCCGGACAGCAGAAGGGGTGTTCAAGAAGATTTCCGTCGGAAAAGAAAAGTCAGTGCTAAGTCCTAAATCGCGACTGTTTTGCTTTTATGTATTGGCGAAGCGATAGCAGTCCGGGTAGACATATGTATGTATTTAGAAAAAAAAAGTATCTAAGTATGGTTATCCGCATTCTAGATTCCATAACACAAGCTAGTTAAGTTTACCATGGGTAAACTAAAGCGTTTTGTAATATTATATAATGTTGTGGAATATTTATTTATTTATTATTATTATTTTATATATATATTAGACGGTGCGAGTTTCACGCACGTTTCAGTCGATAAACCCTAATACCATAATACTAGCAATAATCGCCCTGTCAATGTTTACACGCGCAATTCTCGCATACGATTATTTCATACGAATTTCGCAAGTGACATTTCACCTTATACCACAGAATAGATAATAGTACTAGCGTACCTACTTATAGTTTATGTCATTGCTTTAAAATTCTGTTTAGACCGACACTATCAATATTCAATTACGAGGCGATTCTCGCCAGGCGAGGACAAGCGACCGACTATAGCTTCTGCGTGTTTAGTAGACGATGCAACTTTTTTCTCTCCTTTCGAAAATCGTATATTCGAAGGGAACACCCAAAAATTCCGAAATATTTAATTCCGAATTTCGAAACTCCGATTTTCAAAATTCCGAATATTATAATTCCTAAGTAACAAATCTCCGACTATTTATATTTAAAGTATTAATATATAATGTATTTTGTAATCAGTAGGTGAAGTAAGATTAAAACAATAGTTCAATAATAAAAGAAAATGGCAACAATCCTTCAGGCAGGTTTACATGGCGTTTGATTGTCGGGTTTGTGTTGTTTCGGAATTTTGATAATCGGAATTCGTGTTTATGAATTTCGGATTAATATTCATTCGGAATTGTAATGGTTCGGTATTTTGAAATTCGGAACTCTGACATTCGTAGTTTTAAAATATTAGGAATTTTGAAATTCGAGATTTCAATAAACAGGATTTATGATACATCGGATTTCTGACTTTCGGAATTTCGAATCATTCGGAATTATGAAATTCAGAATTTTGAAATTCAGAATTTTGAAATTCGTGATTGTCAACTTTCGGAACATTTTAGTAGGTAGGAAGGAATAAAGGAGGATGTAGTTATCCACATGTAAGTACGAGTATGTTAGTTGTGTATAGTGATAAGACTTACTTGTCGCCAGCATACAATGGGTATTGTAAACTCGATACACATCTTTGGTGAAACCATCGAGAACATCGACAGCAAAGTAACATCTGTAAACATACATTATTGGAAATTATTTAATACTTGTCAGAATGACTGCCTCCTCGCGAAAGGTCTTGGTCAGACTAAAAAAAATGGATATTTGATCGCAATCGTTGAGTGGAACTGGAAATATGTCTAAAAGCCGCGATAACCAACATCCATGGGCGTGGAGCCGCCGGCACCAGCTAGTTGTGAATAAGGAACTATGGCTATTAGACTATTAATTCAGTAGACAACCCACGACCCGCCGAATGTTTAGCAGACTAGTCTATAGTATAGTCTAGGTTGTAACTCCAGTGGTGTCACAATGTTATCGACTAACATTTCCCTGAAGAGCTTTCACGACGTGAGGTCATCGGCAACCAGAGACTAAGCAAGTTGCGTTTTCATTCTTTGCGAATCAAGCGATTCTTAATCCAAACGACAAATAATTACGACAAGCGCCAAGTTGCTTTTCAGGTTTGGATACTCCAGTATACCAGTATAGTATACCCCTGTTTGATCTTATCTTCAAATAATCAACTATTATACCAACCTGAGCAAGCCAATCGCTTTTTTGTCCACAGTAACAATGTTCTTGTTCTTTCCCAGTATCTGATGTTACCGATGATGTTGTCGAAGCCGTCTGAAAGAAAGTCTGTTTAATAAGATATGCTAAATTTTAAAACGAACAAATTTTTAATAACCATGAATAAACTTAGGGCGTACATCACAAGGTGGGGTCAGTTCTTGTTGTTGCCTCCGTTGCTGTCCACCCTTAAATCTGAATAAGTCTGATCTCTTCAGTGCCCTGTTCTCTGCTGCTGCCACCCTGTACCTTTGGTCCACGCATCTTTTACAGTGCCACGATGCACCTGTAACGCCAGATATTTCGGAATTTGTTTATCAAATATTTTGAACGAAACATTACTATAACTCGAAAAGTAAAGCCAGAACTAATATGACGGTTTTTCCGCCAGAATGATGAGTATTTGTCACCCTGAAGACCCATTGCCTGAAGAACTACTCCACAAGAGATAGGGAGTCTTTGTTAGTATTGGAGTCAACGGGATATTTAGCATGTATTACTTTGAGTACCCGATACCCGATTTCTAGCACCATCATCACGGAGGAACTGAAGTACTGCCGCTTAGGATTGCATGAGTTTAGGAGTAAATATATTCGATATACCCTCTTTTGTAATTGCCTCCGATGCTCTCAGCAGCAATACTGGTCTTATTACATTATCGAGGCTAACCCGGTTAACTTAACTGTATCTACTCGCGATTTCGTTTTGGTTTGTTGACGGTTATTTTTGCACAGGCGGACTGTGTTTTTTAATTTCAAACGCATCTGTTTCGTTTTATTGGTTGATCCTATATTTATATAAGAACTGCTGCCGTTACAGTCAACCTCATACACTCCCAGCCTACATTTTACCTTTTTAGCTGACTGACGTAAGGCAATGTTTTTTAACGGGGATAGATAGATTTCACGGAATCCTTCTTCAAACATTCAAAATTTAACACATGGTATATATATTATCCCGTTGACTAATACTAATGATAGTGGCCATGATAGTTTGAACTAGTATATAATATTCGAAAAATTAAATTTTGCTAAAACTTTATGCATAAAGTAACCAAGGTTCGGGCGCAGTGCACGAGCTTTTTATAGTAAGCGCGTTATCAACTGAGTCGTCGGGTCATATATGTCAAAGAAAACAATTATCTATGTCAATGACATAGAGCAGGGCTGCTCAACCTCAGACCCGCGGGTCGCATCCACAATAGCAGAAGAGGGGGAGGGCCTCGCTGAAACGCTGTCACTGGCCCGCCAACAATCTCCGAAGCATACGTTGAGCCCGACTAAAAAAGGTTGAGCAGCCTTGACATAGAGAATTGATTTATGGCCCGACCACTCAGTTGATAACGCGCTTACTATGGTGATATATTAGCAAAATAAGTTAAATTTATATGGAAATTATAAATTACACAATATAAAATGAAATGTTTTGGACACCAATAATTATAATAGATAGCACTGCACAGTATTATTCTAACTGGACTTATCTCTTATCTGCTATGACGAATACTGGTCAAGTACTCGTATTTATGATGCCTACATAATTCTTTATAAATTATTTTTGACAAAATATGTTAATTTTGTACATACCGTTAATCCACGCATCGACGGGCGGTGAATGGCACTTAGCATGATAGCCTCGTCCGCACATGTCGCATGCAATGATTGCGTTAGTGGCAGGACTTGAGGCGGGTCCTTCCCTACGTTTGCAAACCACGCACATAATGCGCCCATCGTCTGCCGGTGGGACGCTAAGCAACTTGAGAGACGACACAGGCGCCCACGCATGTGTTCCATCTCCAAATTTGACCAGACACTTCGCCACGCCCGTTCCCACCTCACAAGAGTCATTGTCATTACTGGTGCTTAGTTCTACGATAGTTCCTGGTGAGAACAACAAGTTGTATGAACTTTTCTACTTGGAATAGTCACAAAAAAAGAGAAAGGATTTGGTTGAGGAACAGCCATTCATTTTATGTCATGTTATCAAATTAAAAATACTTCTAGATCTTTAAATATAATCAGACATTTCCCATATTCAATGTTGCTTATAAGGAAATAGTAAAGCAATGGTGTTATCAGATAAAACTCAAATTAATACACACCTAAATAATAACGTCCATCTTTATAAGGTACGAGTACATCATCACCACAGTGGAATGGATTTGCATTAGTTTTCTCCGTGTTGGTAGTAGAGTCTGGCATGGCATCCTGTGTTTCTTCTTCTTTTTTCTCATTCTTTTTGTTAACACATGGTGTGATAGTTTTGTCAAGATCGTTCAGTAGTGCATCTATCACAGACAGCTGTTTGGAAACCTCTTTGAAAAAGAGAACAGTAGAGTAAATTATATTATATATATTTTTTATAAATCATTAAAAATATTGAAAGAATTGGAGAGAGTATTTGTGACTAATTCTGGAAAATTATCATCTTGCATATAACATTCCCAGAAATGCACCAATTTTAATCCCCAAGTTATTTCTAGTTATTGCATATATAATATGCACTATACACAAATTAGTTTAAAATAACAAGATTTTTTTACAATTTCAAATACCATAGCCATAGCCTATTATAAAGGAAATGCAGTTAGATAATATTTTATGAAAATAAAAGTGAAGTATTATTTATTGTGGTAGTGGGTGAAAAAGATTATGTACACTCAGCCTCACAAAAATTAGCACTGCCAAAATGTATGTGGAAGTAACCCTAACAATATCTGTTTAGTTGATTATAACCTACGGCCAATTCTGACAGAGGTGGCATCAGTGTATAGAGGATTACACAAAGGCTTTCCATGTCTTTGTCTGATTAGACCAAGGGTAAGCTAATTCAATTTGTCACAACTGGCACAAGCTAGTCTTATCAACTTCTGCTTTGGTATGGTATGGTATGGTATGACGGGCTATTATCCGCAACTCCACGACAAGGCGCGGTTTTTGCGTGAGGGTGGGCATTTTATTCGATCCACCCCAACTCGTTGAAGAACGCCAGCAGGCTATTCACACTGCTTTATGGATGATGAGCACTAGGGTCTGTAGCTCGAGGCATACGTCGCTTCATACTATGGAAGAGTGGACAGCAGCCATTGGGGCGGAAAGCCTTGCACTGCAGACCCTGGTGCCGGTCATGGTCAGCAGCGAGAGTGCGTGGAACGTCACTACTTTCTTTTGTGAGACAGTAATGCGCGCAAGAGGAGCATCATCAAAGGAAAGACAATACATGGTCTGCAGCCTCAACGACGTTGGAGCTAACCGTGGCCAGGCCCTAGCAGAAGCAGGCCCAGTGTAATGGCGCGTTGAGTTTTCGCGAGCGTCTCTCTATAAGGGAGTGGGGTTTTGACTCCTAACAACACGTCGGGTAGCCAATGTTAGTGGCCAATGCTAGACCAGGTTCCCCCGATAATGAAGGCCGATGTGACTAAAAAAGTTGCGACGCCGGTCAGTCCGTTTCACCCACGTGCGTCATTCCCAGGCGCGCTCATAGAGCTTGACCCTTCGACTCGGTACAAAGACGGGCGTTGAGGCTCTTCGACAATCCCATACTTGCAGGCGATGTGGAACCTCTCAGCCTCAGGAGGGACTTCGCGTCGCTTTGTGTGTTCTACCACCTTTACAAAAGTTTGTGCTCAGATGAATTGTTTGACATGATGCACACAGCCACATTCTATAATCGCACCGCTCGCCATAGGCAGGGAGTTCACCCTCTCACACACTGCGACCGGAAACGGTGCGCACTGTGCGGTATGAATAGAACTTCATTCCACGCACGCTCAAGCTGTGGAACTCCCTGCTGTGATTTTCCCAAACGACTACAATTTGGGGTTCTTCAAGGAGGGCATTAGAAGATTTCTTCAGGGTCCCCAGTGCGAGTGTAATGATCCTGGTGTTGCATACGTCCATAGGCCGGGGCAACGACGCAGCCGATGAATTGGCCAAGAGAGGATCAGGGGCGATAGTACATGGACCTGAACCAATACTATCCATTCCTCACGCACAGGTCAAAACTTGGCTGCGAAAAAATACGGAAGAAACCCATCATTAAGAATGGACAAACACTGAAGGATGCAGGCAAACAAAGAATGCAGTTTCAGTAGCATCAAAAACGTTTAGCCGAAACCTCAACAGGTTAAAAAGGGAACAGGGCACAGGCATCTTGACCGGTCACTGTCCCCTAAACAAACATCTATTTACAATAGGTGTGACTGAAAGCACCCTGTGGGGAGGCTGCATGGGGTCAAAAGAAACGCCACATCATGTGCTTACAGTGCATGAGCGTAGCCAAACAATGGGTGAAATTCCTTCAGTCACCAGCATCACTCCGGGAAGCATATGGAAACCTGAAAAGGCTGCTGGTTGGTCTGGGTTGGTTAGAATGAGAGGTAAGACGGTATGCACAATGGCCACATCAAGAGGCTAAGTGCGGAACAGCCCAGACAAACTAACTAACTAGGCCATTGTAACCTTCCATCAGGTGGGTTGTGTGTTTGTCTACCACATAAGTAGTTTAAAAGAATAGAGGATGGAAATTCTCTTATGTTCAATGTGCCTTCTGAAGCCTGGAAAAATGGTCGCTCCTCCTCTTCCCTATCCCTTCTCATTCCTTTCTGGCACCTCTACGGGGAGTATGATTGCTTCACCAACATAAAGCATTGGCATTCCTCACACTCTCATTACTGACCATTGGCCAGCATCAGGATCTGCAGCTTCCCACTAAGACAGCTGTTGTACTGACATGGTGCAGCACCAACCACACAGTGCACTCTACCAGTGTATAAAGCGGATTGCCAACAGAACAGCTTTTTGATACTCAACTTCAGGAAATTCATTTATATGGTCTTGTCTGGTTAGATTATGCCTACCCATGGCTAATCTAATAAAGATAGTATTTTTTATATTATGTTTAATGCTAAACTATCGAAATTACTAATCAGAAATACTTACTTGAGTTTTAATTCCAAAAGTGTGCACAAAATAAATATTAGTTTTAAATAAATAATCAAAAAGCTAAATAAATACAGTAGGCATAAGTACAAATTTTGTAGATTAGTTATTATAAAGACAGACACATTAAATGTCTTGTGAAAGAAGATGCATAATATCTGAGATTATCTCAGTGCGTATTATTGCAATAATTTTCTGTATTAATTTACCATTATTTGTTAAGCTGCAGATTAAAAATATGTTATTGATTGCCTTTATTTGCCGTGCTCTTCTACTACTAAAGCGGAAAGAGTGAAACTACTCTTCAAGCCCATTAATTTTAATTATGGGTTCATTTGTTTAAGGCTTTTATTCTTTAAACTTCACCTTCAAGTCTTCACTGGATAGAGTCAACTTGACAAGGTTCATTACATTTTAAGACTTATTATGGGCATATAATATGTGCACATTACTTCTGATGAGGAAAATTTACAATATCATATTATACTCTGACTATTATTTCCTTCATTCATGAGGAAAACTAATTAAGACATGAACAAATTTCAACATGAGGTGTACCAAATTATTTCAGCTCCAGCACCACAAAGGCAAAACCTTATTTTATTAATTTATGTGTACTTACAGTTGATCATTCAATCTTTTGATTATTAACCAACATAGAAACAAAACAGTAGTTGTTTATTTGTATTTTTTGATGTTTTACAATAAATTATTTAAAGGTATCATGTCATGAGTCAAAGTAATTTATAAGAGGCATGAACAACTAACAATTTAGATTAGAACCTTTTTTGTTTGTGGTTTGTTAGTGGGCATGTTCAATCAAAATGACAACATTTTTATAAAATGCAGTTACTTACAGATATGTTACAGACAGTGAAATATTACAGAAAGGTGAGTTCATTTAATATTTGATGACCATTGCATAGGTATACCTACATCCTTAGACTCTGAAAGATACTTTGCGTGTATACTAACATTGTGGGAACATTTAATTTCCAATAACATAATGTGCTTACAAAATGCGTTTGGTGGATTTATTAGAAGAGACAGCTTTACAAATGTTTTAGAAAAGTGCACGTTCAAGAGTTCCGAGTGCTCTGAGTAAAGCAATCATCACAATTTTATTGAAGCATTTCGAAATCTGAGCTAAAATCTTCTGGTAATAAAAACAAGATACTCACCAGCGTTGATGTCCATTTCAATTACTATTTTTTTTCTTAATCACTGCATTGAAGAAGCATATTTTCAACAGAAACTTCATACTGTTTATGCAAACACATAAAGCATTAGGGCTTTTGCGGCCATTATACGAGTCAAACGTTTCACAGTTTTCCCGCGGTAACAAAATGTATTTTCAAAATGATAGTTTAACTAGACATTCTTCAATTTCATAACTTAACTGCACTATGTTTCTCTCAAATAAAACTCTATTATTGCTAAATTCATACTAAAAATCAAATAGAAACTTAACAAGATAACCTTTCGAATAAAATTTACTCTAATATCGGTCGGATAACAACCCCCCCTTTGCACTGCACGTAACAAGTTCACGAATATAGTGTTGGATGTTGGATGTGATTGTGACTAAAATGCATGTTTTAGTTATTATTTTATTAAATTAGTAGTTATACTACTAATTTAAATAAATTACAATTAAAAAATACTGATTTTAATAAATCGCTTCATAATGGTACTTGTTTAGGTATTTTGTTATTTATCTAAATTAGTAGTGGTCTGTCTGTTGGTTAGGTTCATAATTTAAACATACCTATCTCAGGTTGTTAGCAATAATAACATTGTGCATCAACATTCAACAGTAAACAAGTAGTATGCTATTTATTCAAATTTCAAATTTATTTAGATTTCGATCGTTTAGTTCGTTCGTATATTTATCGGTAGACTATTCGGTAGACGGTTCTTACCCACCGTGCGTCGTCGCCCCATGAATCACAGTTGTCAGAGCATTCTCCCAATAAAGGGCTGGTCGCTTTTCCAAGCAAATAAGATATAACGAGTTCAAGACTGAGCATTCACTTAGTCTTTTTCAATGTAAATCGATTGTGTACTTGTGTCTGCCTTCTTCATCCTAGTATTGATCCCAGTCGCATCCAAAGCGTTACAACTTATAGTCTGGGGTCCGCTTTTAGGCTAACTATGAATTTGGCCGAACACGGGCTGTGCTGATTTCAAAATCTTGTATCGCGCAAGTTTTTTCGCTGTTTTCTGTTTGCGCTACAAGCTTTTGAATCAACGTACAACCTGTGTACAAAATTATTACCTACTTCAGATTTTAAAAAAGCAAGTAAATAAAGTTATTTTTATGTTATAGCTGTAACGTATGTATGTAACACTAGACTGCTTACCCAAATACAAATAATTTATCTGGTTTAGTTCAGAAATGCCCATGACCATCTACCGTCTCCATACATGGTTTTTTAAAAGTACGTTATCAAAGTTATTTTTCATTTTTATTTTCAATTTGTTAGTTTTCATAATACTTATGAGAACATGCTGTGTCTTCTACACTGACGGCAGCACGATTGTGACGACCCTGGTGTTGCACACGTCCATAGGCCATAGGTAGTGTGCTTGTAAGCCACCTGTAGAAAAGTCTATCTTATTAAGTTCAGAAGTGCCCATGACCATCTACCGTCTCCATAAAGATGTCGTATCTATGACCATCATTCAGCTTCATAATCAAACCGTGGTTACCATCTAGTACTACAGTAGGTATTCGTCAAAACCAATCAAACGAGCCCATACTCGCAGATGTTATGTCAGTGAGTTCCTGTGGCCATCTTCCAGCTCCATCATAAGACCCTGACTACCATCTAGCTCCAAAGCTATGGTCAAGACCAATCAAACGTGCTGAGACTCGATGGGGTTGCGTTATTTTATTTCCTATGACCACTTTCCAGCTTCATTATTAGAACCTGATTACCATTGAAAGACAAACTACTCGTCAAGACGATTCAAATGAGCCCAAACTCGATGAGGTTGTGTCGTTTAATTGCGAAGTTCCTTTGCCACCTTTCAGCTACATCATCAGATCATGCTGGTCTTAATCATAATATTGCATTGTCACGCGATTTACATATGTATGCAATATTTTAACTCAATCAGTAACCGGAAAGTGGGTCAATTATTGTTCACAAGATTTGATAATTATGTGATTAAGATACCTAATAATAATAAGAAATAGGACTTGGAGGTCTTGTAATGTAACTCAATCAAAAATCTACCACGTGTACCCAGCGCCATCTAGCGACAGTTAGCCGAACTATTACGTCACTACATATCCTGCACCGCTAAAGTGAAGTTCTGGCGCTGGAACAATATTACAATATTATGTACAGTAAGGCGGTTGGCACACTGCGACGCTCGACGCGGCGTCGTTCGTCGACGCGCGTCGACGCGGGAGAGCTAGTATAGTCCGAGAGATATTAGAATTTTTTTGGTAGGTAGGTGTGTGAAATAATCTAAAATTTTGAGAAAAGTAAAGTAAAGCCATCCGACCATTAGCTCGATAGCCCAGACTATATTAAGAACGCTAGAGATGAAAAGAAAATGATTAGAAGTGCAAGCTATTTTCGACTTATTGACATGACATAGTAACTAAATTTTTTTCTTATATTCGTGATCAGCGTCATCTTTTAACGCGAAAAGAGACGTAACTAAGAAAATGCCATTTAGGTTGAAAGTCGCTTGCAGTCTCTGCGTGTTCCGATAACGAGCCAAAACAGTGGTGTCGGCTCCAATACCCGATATTGGGCATCGATATTTGACTTCCTCCGATCTCGGATGTCGGATATTGGATATCGGACGTCAGTTGATGTGAAAGCGCTCTTAATTTGACGTTACATAGTCATGTTGCATTGCAAAAATATTTATTTAAAATTCGTCTCAAATACCTACACAGAAATTTCTAACAGCTCTCGGACTAAAACTCCCTCGAAAATCACGCGCGTGAATGCAGATTTCAGTGTGCCATACCTCGCGTTTTCTGCTTGTACGCGCGTATTCTGCGGCAACGCGCGTGATTGCGTTGTCAGTGTGTGCGACTACGAGGTATGGCACACTGAAATCTGCAATCACGCGCGTGATTTTCGAGGGAGTTTTAGTCCGAGAGCTGCTAGAAATTTCTGTGTAGGTATTTGAGACGAATTTTATATTAATATTTTTGCAATGCAACATGACTATTTAACGTCAAATTTAGAGCGCTTTCACATCAACTGACGTCCGATATCCAATATCCGACATCCGAGATCGGAGGAAGTCAAATATCGATGCCCAATATCGGGTATTGGAGCCGACACCACTGTTTTGGCTCGTTATCGGAACACGCAGAGACTGCAAGCGACTTTCAACCTAAATGGCATTTTCTTAGTTACGTCTCTTTTCGCGTTAAAAGATGACGCTGATCACGAATATAAGAAAAAAAATTAGTTACTATGTCATGTCAATAAGTCGAAAATAGCTTGCACTTCTAATCACTTTCTTTTCATCTCTAGCGTTCTTAATATAGTCTGGGCTATCGAGCTAATGGTCGGATGGCTTTACTTCACTTTTCTCAAAATTTTAGATTACTTCACATACCTACCTACCAAAAAAAATCTAATATCTCTCGGACTATACTAGCTACCCGCGTCCACGCGCGTCTACGAACGACGCCGCGTCGAGCGTTGCAGTGTGCCAATCGCCTAAGCTTCAGAGAAAAGGAACCCCCCTTGGGAATAAAACTATTATCAAGGGGGGTTCCTTTTCTCTGAAGCTTACTGTACAACATCACAACGACAATCGTTGGAGGATCCTACTCCTACCTTTGTGATGTAAGTACATCACACCTCGTTGGGGCTCGTTCCTCCACATGTCTAAAAGAAGACGAGACTGGACTAAGGAGTTTTTGGCGGGAAAGCGTAGAGGACGCATCGCAGTATTATTTTATTTTCCGAGTGTGCATTCGAGTTTTATGTATAAAAATGGTGGATTTTTTGCCATGCCATAACACAGTGATATGGGCATTATAGTGAATTGTGACTCTACGTGTTCCATTCAAATCTCCCCAGGAAGCTGCTTTTAGTAAAGTCCCCACAACTTTACTAAGGCGTCAATTATCATTCACCGTCATCATCAACATCAATAATAATAATTATCATCCAATCATTTCAATGAATCTGATGACAAGGCAGCATGGTCATAGTACTCTAGCCTATTCCGTAAGGAACAAAGAAACAAAAAAAAAGGACGACTGACAGAAGTGACAGACAAGACAATATTTATTTGGTTGCCAAGCATCACGAGTCACTAAAAGAATAAACATTGACGAAAAAACACATATTCAAGTCTAAATCTAATGTCTATTATATTGTTCAGGAAATAATACCCATAATAGCTAACCCGATACGTTAACAGTGATGGGTAATTCGGGCCTCAAACAACATTATGATATTGCGTCTAAAACAGGTGTGTTGCAATTATCGGATTACAAATTAAAGGAAGTACCCGTCGAAGCCTTACAATTAAGTGATACTTTGCGAAATTTGGATTTGTCTAAAAACAGATTACCAGTGTTACCTGAAAATGTCTGCAAATTTAAGTTGTTGAAACAGCTCAATTTGGATACCAATAAATTGGAATCATTACCAAATTCTCTGAGCAATCTGAGGAAACTGGAGATGTTAAATGTTTCTAATAATTCAATATCATGTCTGCCAGAGACTTTTGGTCAGTTAAGCAATTTGAAACAAGTATTTTTGAACCACAATAGGTTAAAATTATTTCCTCAACAATTATTAGGACTACATAATTTGGAAGTTCTTGAGTTATCTAACAATAAGATAATAGAGATACCCAGTGGAATGTCTGAGCTCTATGCAGCTGAATTAAATTTAAGTCAAAATGAAATATCAGTCCTTAGTGAAGATTTGTGTCAGGCTCCAAGGCTGAAAATTTTGAAATTAGAAGAGAACTGTCTGAGCTTGGATGCCATCAGGCCTAGTTTACTTCGAGACTCTAAAATTCATACAATAAATTTAGATGGCAACCTCTTTGAATCAAAGCAGTTGGTGTCTGTTGAAGGCTATAATGAATATACTGAAAGATACACTGCAATGAAAAAGAAACTATTTTGATATATTATAAGACTCAATGTAAAATGTCTGGATCAGATTGTCAAATAAGAGAACATTATAATAATTTAATAAACTCTAATATATCAAATCTATTTGGCTTTTTATTTTTTTAATCTCTTCATTCATGAATCATGAAAATCCTCATCATGAAAATATTCTTACTTTTTTTTTTTTTTTTTGAGAATGACTTCCCGAACTGTCTGCCCTTCAACATGCCATGATACTATAAAGACTTTCATTATAGATACACTTTCCTGATAGATACACTTGTGAAAAATACCTACTCAATGAAATTTGTATGGTTTCTGTGATTATATCTGTATTATTAGGTATCGGTGAGTGCACATATGGATGTAAATATTGTTTTTAATTCTTCAATCTCCAACCCTCCATGCCTCGCTTTTCTCGACCAACCCACCTGTCACTTTCATATCCTATCTCACAGTTTCTGTAGGTACCTACTTGCAAAACTGAGAACAATTGAAAAGATATTTATATTGTCTTGCATGTAGCAATTTAACAGGTTATGGGCCCAATATGCTTCTACTGGGTAATAATAGCATTGTTTTAGCATACTCTGTTATGCTAGGTACATAACTCTCTTTTCAGCACATCTATCTTGTACTGGTGTGTAACTCACACTGAGTTGGTCAGTTACTGTGCGGGGGAATGGCTAGAAAGGCCACATGGCAGCCTCCCCCTGAAGAGGGCTAGACCGTAAGGGATGGCCCTGGGTCAGCTGGAGTGCGAGGGATATGTTTAAGACAACCTCACCTCCGGCCTAGCACTACGACCCATAGACAGCGTGCGGATTTCGTGATTTACGCACGAAAAAAAAAGAGGTCAGCTACTGTATTATTCATTTGCTAATTGGTCTAAATTATCTTTTTGTGTTGTTCCATTAGTATATAGTCTTATGTTCTGTCAAGAATAAAATTTACGAAATAAAAAACATAAAAAACATCTTAATAGGCTTTCATGTTTTGCCTTAATAAAATTCATTGAATGTAAATCTATATAAACGTGTCTATATTCGTCGTTGAATTATTATGGGGCATTGTTACATTCTTAAAAAAACTTAAAACAATAATATAATATATAACATCTTGAAGAACGAGCTTCATTTCATCCGGCATAGTTTCCCAGACAACTCTAAAGTAGGTACCTATTGTTTACAATTACTAGCTGTTGCCCGCGGCTCCGCCCGCCTGGAATTCTGATTCCGTTCCCACTGAAACTACTGTTAAGCTGTTGGTGACTTGTAAAATACTTTAACCCATTATTAAATGCACATAATCTTAATAGTTTTCAGCATTTCAGATAATGTGTGGGAATCTAGCCGGATTTATTGACATTTATGATAACTACTCTGCTCCATTTGATTGGATGATATTAGTCTATGATATTCACAATTAATGTGGATTTCTATAGGTAAAATTTGCAAAAGCGATTCTGTAAATTACCTCCTACAACCTCATATAGGTGTGTACAGTCGACATGGTGTCACTTATTTACACCTGTAGCTCAACAGATTTGAGTGGAATCCCAAATGTAGATAGCTGGTATCGGATATATTGATCCTATTCCTAATGAAATGGACCTAGGCTATTTATAATATTTTAGACCACGGGAAACTTAGCGTGGAACCCAAGTACGTAAATAGTGACCGATTGTGATTTATGTGACTAACTATAATAGTTAGACCATAATCATAACTATCGGGACTATGGAGTCCCACGCCTTTTCTTTATACATACTTCTAAGGTAGACAAGCACACGGCCCCTCTGATGGAAAGTTCGTGGTTACCATGGCCTATGGACATATGCAATAGGCACTTACTAGGGACGTTACACTCGTGCTACCGATCCTGTGGGCCTTAGGTTATGGGCTATGGGTTACGTATTGGATGGACTGATAATTGGGCTATGGATATTGGGGGAGACTAACGGACGCCTGTCGTGACGATAAATCTCAACATTGGTAAAAAGCAGGCGATGACTTGCCAACTCTTGGCATGGGCCCCATCAAAACTGCCACACTTAGTTCGGCTATGGGGTAACATCACTTGAGCGGCAAAGGTTGTCGAGAAGCGAGTCTGCGGGCGCAAGATCACGATATGTCGGTCAGCATTCCCCTGGCTTTATGACATTTTACCCTTCTTACCTGGAGCATAGGTATCTTGCGACTTCACACATGATCACATGATCAGCCAATAAAGTCAAGCACAAGAGGTGAGGGGGAATAAATCCGAGCCCTTGGGAGCATCACTGTATGTCGCCACTTACCAACTTCTCGCCATTAGGAATTTCTTACGTATTTTTTTACACTTTTGGTTACCTTATTGGAGTTTTGGGCCCCTAATTTTTATCCTTAATTAGAAGGTTCTTACAGGGTCTGCATTCGGCAGCACGAGAGTGACTCCACCTGTGTTGCACACGTTGATGGGCCGCAGTAACCAATTTTCATCAGGTGACCCAAGCTTGTCCACCTAAGTGGTATAAAAAATTTTAGCTCCCTTAAGGTGCAATAAATCGTTTTTATTGCACCTTAAAATGAATCCCGCAGTTTCGGAGCCTATTCATTTCAAACAAAATCTTTCCTTTTTATAATAACAACGATATTAGCAGGTAGGTGTACAGACAATAGACACAATAGAAGTACATTAAAGATGAAGGTACAAGTTATGAATGTTCTCTGCACGTAAAAAAATATTTCTAACGTAGTGGATACGTAAAGCATAAAGTCAGTGTTATCGCTGGTTATCGGAATCACGCTGACGTGACGCGTGTATGTGGTGCATTAATTCAGGGAGTGCGATACGAAGTTTACTTAACCCAACCGGCATCCAGTCACGTCACACGCCCATCACAGTCAAGTCATTCTTCACTTCAACTTCAGTGTTGTGAACGCACTGTGTCGTAGAGGTCGCGTACCTCAGTTATCGTATATATCGCGACTTCCAATTCTGTAACATAATATTGGAGAATTAAGTTTTAGTGAATGTTTATATTTTTTATATAAATTCAGTTGATAAAAAAAGTAAGTAGCTCTTTGCTTTTTACCTTAATTATATCTACTTTTAACGTACTTATCACAAGTAAGAGATGCATTTTTAAGAATATTTTATAAGTATATAAACTACCGCGAAAGTGACGAGTCAAACTGTCGTTTAATTATGTAAATGAATTTGAATGTTATCATTATTAGTGTACGGTAAATACTAAATAGTACAGATTACTTCCTAAATTTTAATTAATTGTAATCATTAATTGATATTTTGTCAAGTTAGCCCCATTTTACTTACCTATCTGTTTATTTATTTCCTGAACAATGATACATTGTATTGAAATTATAATGGACCTTAGTAGGTATCATACTAAATACATATCTATTATTATTAATAGGCATGTATGTACCTATATATTATTATTACGAGGTATATGTTCTGTTTAGTTGATAAGTGTCATTTATTAGAAACTTGCATTTAAGCAAAATTTACGTATAATTATTTATAGGTAAGTTTATGTGGATCTATAGATTAGTGACAGATTTGTAATTATCTTTACCGATATCTATAGTTTATCTTTAGGAACTAGGTACCTACACACTTGGAGTTAAAAAAATAGTTTGGTATATTTTGAAGGTACCTACTTATATACATAGTTAATTATTTCGCTGATATAATTACCTAGGTACTCACTTAAATTGATAGACATCAACATTGCGGCTTTCTATTTTATTTTTGGTAATACCTACCTTTAATTTAACTACCCTGTTTATACCTACCTTTAGTTACCTAAGTACTTATTCTATTTTTAAACTATCTAATTCACTATGGGGCGTTTCTTTTAAACTATCTAATTCACTATGGGGTGTTTCTTTCTCAGAATCGATTTATTTTTAACTATTTCCCGGTTTCCCCATCCAGCTAAAACCAATGTTATTTAAAAACATTGTCGATATGTTGTACACATAATACCATTGATTATAGCGACATAATAACATAACGTAAATGTATATGCTGTTATCTCTGCCTAGCCTACCCCGGAGTTAAATAGGGGTGAGCTTATTTAATGTATGTATAAATGTAGGTATATTTCGAAGCGTCGTCGGTAGCGTGGTTAAGGAGTCGGCCTAACGATTACGATCGAGAGGTCCCGGGTTCGATCCTGGCCATTACATTACCGACGTGAACCCACTCCTAGCACAAGCAATTTAGCTTAGTTGGAGGGGTTAGAGGGAATCGGTTCGGTTCTAATATTCTTTAAAAAAACACTTATTATGGATCTCTGTGATCTCTTAATATGAATATGAATATGAATATGAATATGAATATGATCATTCTATGAGACTTTTTAATCGACTTCTAATTCCCAACTCAGTTGGAGTCTGCTTGCCAGAGTTTAACTGTGATTTTGATATTTTCTGTGAAGCGACTGCCAGTTGGCTTCCAAATAGAAATAGACAAATAGGCATATGCATGTATTAACACTCAGCGGGAATCGAACCCACGCCCCCTGCGGTAGTGAACGCAACCGCGTTCACTACCGCCACGCCCCGTGGCATTGTTAGCATACAAACATGACCTTAATATTAACTGAAAAATAAACAACTTTTTTTTTTCATTTTTCGGACATACATGATTTAGCAGGCAACTGATCAACTTCTCTTAAAGTTCCGAGAGTTAATTTTGTTACACCGTATATACGATTTAAACTGAAGTTCATATTAAGTAATAAGGATGCTCGCGTATAAAAAACAACGCACGTAAAATGGTTGCTTGGTCCGAAACCTTTACGCGCACCTCCACGAGGACGGCAGCGCCTCTCATGTACCTAGGTGAAGACACGCTGTCACTTACGGCCAACGGCCACTTCCGACCGAGGTGGTGGCGCCCCTGTAGAGGGCTGCTCGGACGTTCTTCACGTGCCTCACTGAAGTGTCCCTAGCAGAGGCACAGTCGAGAGCAGGTAAGGGGCGGTTGGTCGGGCGCAGGCCTTGGGGTGATAGCCTGTCACTCCAGCAGAATAAGCAGGCCTGTTCGACGGAGCAATCTCTTATATTTTACTTCATGCAGAGTAAACCTGCTAGAACCAAGCGTTTCAGTGACTCATTCCTATGCCGCAGCACTAAGACCTGGAACTCCCTGCCAGCTCACGTGTTTCCTTCTTCCTACAGTCCCGGGTCCTGTAAAAGGCCGGGGCGTGAAAAGGCAACTAATGAGGCCGTCAAGCTGAGTGCCACCACTGTTAACATGGTACATGTTTACGATGGTGACCCTCTTTCCGAGACTTTGCCTTTAGCTTAACATCAGGCGAGGTGAAGTCAAATTGACGTGTTATGTATAAAAAAAAGTACTACCTAAGTATTCCAATGTAAAAATGGATTTGTAAATGGGTGGTATTTAAACGCAAATCAAATAAAATACTTTTTTTATGAAATAATAATCCAAATTTCCATCAAAATAACTGATTGCACAGCAGAATATTAAACTCAAAAGTATTTTTCGTAACGTACGGCTGTTTATCTTAATGCAAAGCAGTTTTATTAATGCACTGCTAATGCTGCTAGCGCACTACAAAATAATCCAAATTCACATCATAAATGCTGATTGAGCACCAACAAACTACTTACATGCATATAAAAAAAATAACCACGAAGGGTTTTTTTTTTTTTTTTTTTTAATCTTTATTGTAGGAAGAGGGTTTTATCATGATGATAATGTCACCCTCATAGGTGGTACACAAAAAAAACTTATCACCTATTTCTAACTACAGCCATAAACATGTTATAGATAACTTTGGCTCTTTTCGATTGAGGAAGTGACAAAGCCGTGAAATATTCGCCCACATTTTCACTATTGAACTTCAGCACTTCTCTATCGGCTGCGCTCCGGACACATTCCATAAGTATGTGATGGACATCCTCTATTGTACCACATGCGGTACACATTGGTGATGCGACTTTGCGCATCATGTATGCGAAGCTATTTAAGGGGAAGTGTCCTGAGCGCAGCCTCAAAGCTGTGACTATGCTGTGCCTTCTCATATCAGACCCTCCAAACCATAGTGAACGCGGTAGGTTTGGTTGGATTACTTTGTACCAAATACCCTTACTCAGTAGACTCGTCGCAGAGAGACTCATCGGCAGAGTCGCACTTCTCGTAGCAAATCGGTATAGTAGGGAAGATAGTCAGTCAGGAAGCCTGAACAGACTGCTCCCTTTGCCAGATGATCAACTTGTTCGTTACCCGGGATTCCGATATGGGAAGGTATCCATTGGAGACGAATATTCCTTTCCTGTTTCATTAGAGATAATATACTTTCTAAAATAGTATATGCCACTAGAAAGCCCTTAAAATTAGAAAACCCACACCGAGATAAATGTTGGAGTGCGCTACGAGAGTCGGAAAAAATTACAACGTTCTTGGAAATAACATTTTGTACGTATGACAACCACGAAAGGTATTTGTTAGGTAGGCACAACTGCTCTCTGCCCTCAGCTTTTTGTCGTGCCTATAACTATACGTCATCGTATTGATCAGCGTCTAAATCCTACTACCGAAGATACAATGTCCTAAGTCCATTTTTTTTTTTTTCAAATCCTCATTTCATTATTGTACGATTTTTTAGAGGTGTATAGGTAAATAGGTATGAAACAAGAAATTAGAGCCTTCAAATATCTAAAGTCCAACGACCGCACGAGACGGACACACATCAGTTAACTTTTTATATTGTATATGCTTAGGTTTAGGGACCATGCAAATAGCTCATTTTTATCCCCTTCTTCGCTACTAGTATAATAACTTAGTCAAACCTCGCCAGAACACACTCCACGCCACGGAGGTACGGTGACCTAACAAAACAAATTTAAACCGCTATACCCCGTCCATCATATTATTGTATTTTAGACAGATGGAAGTAGTGATTGCATGAAAATTTCGTCGATATGAAAATTTAAAATATCGACTAAGTTAAAAAACTCGAATAAAAAAATAATTAATCGATAAATGAAAATATTATGATAAATATATGATTTCATGATGAATTATATTATGTATTATAAAACGATTGTGGGCCATAACGCACACGCTAATCTCCAAAACAAAACAACTGACTTCTAGAAGAATATTCCAACATGCTGATTTCCTGGAATTTATTGAAGAGTTCCGTGATCTCTCTCTGAAACCCATCATCAGATCTTTATGCAATTTAAATGGGTCTATTTTGGAATAAACCTCTTTCAAATAAAAAAGAATTTTGACAATACGTCTACATATGATGGAGTTACAAAAAACATTTTTCCGTAAAACTCATACAAATATGAAAAATTATAAACATCCGAACTGTGGTTTAGAAATCGGTTAAAATCACCAGTTATGTAATATTTTTTAGAAGAATTATTTTATGTAGTCGATATCGATTGTGACATTTTCAAGTTATTATAATAAAAACAGTCAATGGACTAACTACATCCCTAAAATTGCTTTCTGGCTGACGTGACGTTGTCATTGTATTGGCGCCTAATTTTTGTTAGGATTTTCAGGTGTTGACGCTACAACAAAGTTATACTGACCACTGTCAGTGAGCTGTCTAAAATACAATAATATAATGGACGGAGTATAATATTTATAAAATTCTAGTTTAATTTAGTTGACAAACTGTGACATCATGACATTTGTATGAGTCGTAAATTTCCTGTGACACAATGTCACCCTTCGTTGGTTAAGCCCTTTTCCGCCCCTGAAAGTATGACTTAATCACGCCTATTTCCATGCTTCTATCATGTCCTGTCCTTTTTACAATACGTACCTACCTATTTAATAATGTAGTGGTACCAACCTATTGGCTAATAAATACCCCATAGTGGCTACTATCGGTGTAGTTTACGATCGACCGCTAATCATAATCCATAATCTAATCTATTATTTTATACCTACCTTACCTATAGCTTTATACATTAAGATAGCCCTATTAGTGTAAAGAATAATTAATTATTAAATTACTTTTTTATAATACATATATATGGTATATCTTTTGCCCGCGGCTCCACCCGCGTGGATACTGGTTATGCAAACATGCATCCATCATCAGCTAAATCCATCCATATATCCATACTTACATACAACCTTTGGCGTTTATAATATTATTTATTTAATTATTTCGTACACACAAGAATAAACACAGAAACATAGGTGGAAATTCTATTCTATTCATAGGTGGAAACAGTTGTACAGAGGCTATTAGTAGAGAATATTAGTAGGACTATCTCAGAAACAGCTCTGTTTTTTGTCTATTTGTTGTCTTTTTTTACTGAGATAGCTAAAATATAAAAATTTCTGGCTTGAGAATGTGCAGGCCCCTCGTAGAATGATAAGTATAATTACAGCATGGTTCTATTGTATTAGGTACGTGACTTATTAACATTATGTAACTTTCTTTATTATGAAGAGTGTTATATACCTACTTATTGTTTATTCAGACGCGAAATGTACACTCATCCTCATTTAGCTTTATGAAAATAACTTTTGTAAATTGTCGCCTAAAAAATGCCGCAGTGGAGTTTGTTGAGCCGTTTCTTCTCCACCAGAGCGCCCTGGAAGCGGTGGTAAACTCAGATTAAATAGAATTAAATTTCACATCAATAAGAAACAATTTTATTACCTATTCAAGATCAAGATTGAGATTACTTTGACTTTGACTTTGACATTGTATCACGAATGCACATCAGTGACCAGCAATAAAATTTTAAGATAAGAAAGTCTGCTTTATTTTATGGACTTGGTGACAGAATCAGTAGATAGGTACCTAATCTAAAATCGGTTTTAAGGCTTACAATACTTTAAGTAGCATGTTCAGATATTATTGTGATTATGAGAATAAAACGCAGATATTAATTTAATAGACTCACCTAGATACCTACTATACTTACCTATTGCTCAAACTTGAAGGCTGCTTTATAAGGGTCATTCATCAACTCGCGGGCAATAAACTTGCGGGAAACCGCGGGTTGGCATTTTTGAATTTTATTTTATTTTGCTGTCGTCAACTCGCGTGAATATTAAAGTACAGTCAGAAAATTGGATCGAAGCCAAAAATTTAATATAAAACCAACTTTTATACTCCCGCATTTGTACACCCGCATTGGTTAAAGTAACTGTTTACTTTTTTATATTTATTTATCTTAGATTTCGATATAGACGTGCAAAATGAGGTGAAGGGGAGACGGCCAATGATGCATAAAACATGCTATTTGTTATGGTTATGACAACGATGTCATATGAATGAAACGTCGTAGGAATATCGTCTTTTTCTTGTGATGATTAAATTTTATTGTAGGATAAGACAAAGTACATTTTAAGCTACTGAAAAATAAGCTTAAATATTGATAAGACCAAAATAGGATAAAAGTAGGAGTAAAAAGTAATAGTGCAGTTAATTTTTTATACATTTAAGATTTCGTCTAATAAAGATGTGGAAGCTTTTTTGTGTTTTTATGTATTGTGGAGATAAGTTAATATTTTTTATATCACAGTGGCAGACAAGAGCAGGGCCTTTTTTTATCGTGCGAAAAATCCCCACGGAGCCGGTGGAGGCGGTTATGTCGGACTCGAACCGACCAAAATGCACGCCGTCTTAGGTCCTTGGTTTCCGGAGGTGAGATTGCCGAAAGCATATCTCTCGCACCCTGGCAGACAGAAGACCATCTCATTCAAGATGGCCCCCTTCGGGTTGTGGGGACCTTATTGTCCCCATCTAGCCCCGGATACGGGGAGGCACACCTTGTGCCGCTGCCGCGGCCTGCTTCTGCTAGGGTGACAGGCGGCTCCAACGGTCACCCCCAGGCCAGCGCTCATGGAGGACGGAAATCGTTATGCGACCTCCGACGTCCGGTTCGCCTTCGCTCTTCGCGGGCTTCCCGGGCCCGGAGTCTAGTCCGGACCCGACCGACCGCCTCTTTCTCGAGCATTAGTTGCTCGCAAAAGGAGGCGGCCGCACCCCAAGCGTTCACACATCGTACCATCGCACAGTGTTTCGCTTAGAACAAGCTAGCTGGACAAAAGTCATTGTCGAATATCCAGAAATGTATTACCTGAGCCTTTAGCCAGATACCCATGTGTTCCAATTCTAAGAATTGTTTTGCCCTAATATCAACTACTGATAAAATAATGAGTGTAGTAATACGAAGAAAAAGTTGAAGTTTACTTATTCCTTGCGTTTTTACGCTTATCAAAGTAACCACTTATGACAGTGAGTTCAAGTTTTTTGAAAATTGTTAGTGATGAATCTGGAAGTTAAGGGTGTATATTTTTTAATTGTAACAATAAAATTGATATACTTCAGCCGCACCTATTTAAAATACCTACAGTTTAAAAAATAATGTTAGGTAACGACGATTGTCTGAATTCTTTGGACTAGAAAGTACTTGTACCCTCTTGTACCCGGGCTAGAAATTGTATATATTATAGCCATATCTGTAAACTAGTGAATTTAAGTCATTGTAGCCTGCGCACTTGAGTGTAACTTTGTCATTATGTCTGTTTTTCAGATTATGAATTTTCTACTAATATACGAATATATTCTCGACAAATATCAACTCTTTACTAAGATATATTGATAGATAATAAGTAATAATTCCACATTAAATCATGATACCTATATTTTCATTTGTCGTTGTATTTAAACGAAGTTTTCAACTTAATCGATATTTTAAATCTTTATGCAATTACTACTTCCATCTGTCTAAAATGCAAAAACACAATGGACGAGCCATAGAGTTTTCTGTGCTGAAACCGTATTAATACACCATAACAAAGCCAAACGATGCAATATACTCCAATAAATAATATTGTCTAGCTAGCTTGTTCTAGTCGAAACACTGTGCATCGCTGTGATCAATGTGGCGAGTGTGAGGACTCCCACCCCCAGAGCCACCACTAGGACCCGCCTCCACGCCGGGCACTCAGTCAGCGTGTGCAGCTCTGTGTCCTCGCTCGCATCACTGTGATAGCACTCGGACGTTGGCTCCTTCCGGATCCGACACAGGTAATTCCGTTAATCACCTGCGTTAGCCGGTACGAGAAGCTGCCGTGTGGCCTCTCTAGCCATTCCTCTATGATGGGTCTTATCGCCGATATTACGGCATGCCCTGCGCTTGGTCACCCAAGTCGTAGCTCCCACTCAGTTACCATATCCCGGTGGAGCTGGGACCTCACGGCCTGAGTTTCTTCAGGCTCGGGTTTCCGTCCCTGCTCCCGCGCCTCCTTTCGATACCGATACAGCATCGAAAGGGCTCTCGCATCCAGGTTCCACGGTAGGGATCGGCAAGGAGACTCGCCGCCTCCAAGGATATCGTACCCCCTAATGGCCCTGCTGGCCATTGCACGCTGCGGCCCACCCAGCAAACGCGCATTGTAGACTGCCAGGGTCTCCGCCCATATCGGGCACCCATATAGGGCCATGGACCGCACGACTCCCGCATAGAGTCTCCTGTGGGAGTCATCCGGCCCCCTATGTTGGGCAGCAGCCGCCCCAAAGCGGCAGCTCTTCTTCTTCAATTTGGGGGCCAGTCGTCGGAAATGCTCCCTGAATTTCCACCGGCCGTCGAGCACGAGCCCCAGGTATTTCATCTGGGGCTTGATGCCGATGGAAATGTCCGCATAACACGTGACGGCGGCACCGCCTGCGAGCTCACCGCGAAGCACCGAGGCGTAACCGATGTTCCACAGTAGCGGTCCCAGGACCAATCCCTGCGGAACACCGCACGACATCTCTCGCCGACCGAGCCCGGGCCCGGGCCTACCTGATAGAACATGTTTATAATTATTTTACATTTTGCTTAGTTATGATACCTATACAAATAAATAAAACTGGAGTGTCTGTTTATAACGTTAAAATAATAGCTTTTTAACTGGAAGTGTAAAGCCGATAGACGGATAGACAGAGTTACTTTCGGATTTATAATACCTATAAATCATTACGGATACAAGATACTATAAAAAATAGCTTTTTTGAAATTTTGTCAATCTGTCGGTCTGATATTCTATTTGTTTGCTAAGTCAAGTGACTTAGTCGATTTTGAGAGGATTTGTATTGTTATTAGTTGAAAGGTAATTCTCGTAACAAAAATCTGTTCAAAATCTAATCCCGATCTAATCTCCCAAATGTCTACAATGGTATTCTCGTTACACACTTTTCAAGATCGAACGTTGACTGTAATGTTATTATATTGAACTAACATTTGAAAATGTGCAAACCGATCAAAAAATGGTACCTACTCTGCAAAACTGATCTATAAATTATTCTAATCGATTACATAATAATTAAAGATGGATTTTTCCGATTCGAACGTGCGGGGTGAGGAAATGAAATCTGCGCGGGGGTGTGAGCTTCCATTCTGTACGCTAGTACTATTACCTATTCTGTGATATCACTTTGATCCTTTTTCGTAGTATGTCCATACCACGACAGTCACTCGCTTTTCTTTTTTCATTCCTTGATACCACTTACAAACTTCTTCTATTATACTATATTCAATAACATAGCCTAAAATATCTTATAAAGTACCTACATTTTAAAAAGGTACCAAACTATATTAAATTTATTACAAAGTTTTCGTAACTGACTGTACACAAATACGTCAATTTTGACAATCGCGCGAGTTGACGACACGAAAATAATCAAAAATTGAAAGTTGCCAACTCGCGGTTTCCCGCAAGTTTATTGCCCGCGAGTTGATGAATGACTCCTTTATAAAGGAGGTAAGTACCTTTGCATTCCATGAAATATAACTCATCATTCAATTGTTACGCAGTTAGTGTTACCTGTAGTTACAACTTCAAATGTTAAAGAGCACATTAGTGCTAGATAGACATTGCTAATTAGAATAAATAAGTTAGCCTTGATGTAGCTCCTTGAAAAACCCGTGATAATTATCGATATTAAGAAATAAATAGGTACGTTTAGTAGACTTCGAGCCTCGTGTTTCGTCATCCTGTTTATATGCACGGTGAACCTTTATCGCCACGATACAGTGTAGCAAAACAAAACGTATTGTATGGCGACAATTTGCACGCCTAGGGTTGTTGCTTACATAGAGAAACAGGATACAGGTTATAATCTCTCATAGCGTTTAGACTGCTATACCAGCACACTTAGATAGATTTCCACGGATCCCGTCAGGAACATCTGACCGGGTAGATACCATCATACGCACCCTTACGAGAATCCCCCCATAGTAATCAATCTCTGTTAGATTTGCGTTCACATAAGTAAATAAGTGCATAGGTGAATATGACGTAGTCGTCGTCGTAAGGCCTCAAGGTTTCAGGGCACTTACGCCAGTAACCACTTTCTGGCGTAAGTAGCCTGAAACGGGGCCTTTCGGGGCATATTCATTAATTAAACCATCTACGCGCTTTAGTTACGGTGCTGCTATGACCATCACTTTTGTCTGCATCCTCAAAACCGATACCATGACAATGTATGATTTAACAGCGCCGAAATATAGGTTTCTCTAAAACTTTAAAAAACATGGTAAATATCCCGGCGAGTGTTTTACTATCAATACCATGACAGCACAAAACAGAGTAAGTAGGTAAATGGGAACACAGTGAATTCACTCTCCCACCAACTCTCTATTTGAGGTAGATGCCATTAACATTCTTTAGCTCCACACAAATCATCTAGAGACCGTGCACTCAAGAATGTTATTTCTCAAATTCAAACACAAATAGCCTGAGCCCCCTTGGTACGTGCGCATCTCCATATAAAAAGGTGTTTCTTTTGACAAAAGCTGAAAAGAGCCACAAATACTCGCTATAATATAGTACAAGCTAAGTAAGCGTGGTTTAGTCCCTAATACTTAATAATAGATGTTATAATTTAACATGACGTGTGACGTGACCCGACATTTTGGTTATAGCTATCAAAAATTGACGAACTATACAAGAGGGATAATAATATAAGCTAGTAAGTGGAATAATACATGCCATGGCATGGCAAGTGGTATTCATTAATGATTTAAACGAATATTAATTTCAGATGTTCATCACAAGCGTTCTAGATAGATTCTGAGAAAGAGCCGTCGATAATATTATTTATTGAGATAATTTCAATACGTGTAATATGATAAATAACTTACTTATAGTACAGGTCAGAGTTCGTGCATGCAGTGATAGACTAACGTTTCAAAAACATTCTAGTGGAATAACACTGTAATGCTCACAACTCGAATACGCACTCTACATAGGACCTGCCTACCTTTTATCGTTTAGATATCTACTAATTCTTAGTAGTTCTATCCTACTGTCATTAGTTTCGTGTCAGAACTAGTGAGAATTTTATTCCCAATAACTAGAAGCAAGAATTACTCATTGGATACCTATGTCCTTAGGTACCTGCATGATCCTAGACTATAAAATATTTTTGTTGTAAATTGCTATTATTGTTTCAGGCCCATAAAGGCGGTTTAAAATGTCTGCCTTCAACGTAGTGTTGGGATGCGTGATGGCACTCCTAGTCATATTATGTACAATAAGTTCAATGGCCAGGTACTACATTAAGGTAATTAGTTTTTACCCAAGAAACATTTTATTAAATTTTCATTTGCTACTATTTATGATATTTTTTATACATATAGCGCGAATTGCTTCCTAAAGTTAAAGAAACTGCCACTGATTAGGTACAAAAATCCAAAACCTCTAACAGAACAAGTAAAATAAGAATGTATCTCCTTTTAAAGATTCCACTAACTGTACCTACATCCTCACGTAGATTCAATGTCAAAACCAGCTTCTTCTATGTACTTAGATGTACAGTGTATATAGAATAGTAAATATTAGTGACCTAACTGCATAAGCATCGTTGGCTTGCAAGGTTAGTAGTATTACCTACTATAAGGGTATCTATACCATCAACGTCCACATTTGTGATATTAAATAAGTCTGAGCTCTCGGTATGCTCTCTGAGCGTACAGAGAAGCTCGTGTGTCCAGCACGATGAATAAAAATAAACGAAATCTAAACTTAAAAGCCTTAAAACAACATCGTAATGACGAATCGTACCATATACGGTACGATTCGTCATTACGATGGATTTGAGAAAAATCGGTGCAATCCATCGCGCGTTGTATGGCCATATGGTTGCTCAATACATGGATGGAACGATTATGTAATTGAAACAATTAGTATTTATTATCTGTGTGCACTACAGCAATAAAATTCTTGGAGCATACTGCTTCGAGCTCTACGACGAAATCAACGTAGAGCACACTCTAGAACTGACGATTAGTGGATTACACTCAAGTTCTAACTGTGGTCTTACGACGAGTTCATCGTGAAGCTAGATGCTGTGTGCTAAGTGAATTGCACTGCAGCAATCCAATTCTATTTTATAAAAATACTTCATGCTCTACTAGGCTGTGCTCTACGTCGAGTTCGTCGTAGAGGCTAGATCTCGACGCTGCGCTGCGCTGTATGCTAGGACGACGAAGAACGACAAATGATCGTACTGTATAAGGGCCCTTTATGAAATAAAACGACATTTTTGTTTCTTTAATTAACTGTAAAAGTAGCCTCATTTAATTTGTATTAACCTATAAATCAGTTTTAACCTTGCCAACAATTGTAGGTTACAAATAATATTGTTTCAAATGCATGTCTATAAGCAAATTTAACACTTAGCTTCACTTGAGCGTTTCATTTTTCCGATGTTTTTCGAACTTTAAAGTTAGCATAATAAATGCTATAAAAAATTCATTCAAATATTTGGGCGGAGTCATCAAAATTCAATGTTTAAAAATGGTTGAAAAATCATTCATTGGTTCCAACAGTTCGTAAGAATGTTGGCTTACTGCTCCACCGTCGTCGCCCTTAAAGACGAATATAAAGAGAAGGGAAATTTGAAGTGATTCAAGTGTGGCTCAATAGGTCAGTTGGAAGAGCATTCCCCCTGTAAGGGAAAGGTCGTGAGTTCAAGTCTCATTTGAGCATTTAATTTTTTCCGATGTTTTTCGAACTTAGCTGTACGGTAAAACGGGGGTGAGACCAGAATAAAGCTTGCAAAATGGGGGCGCCTAAAATAAAAATATAATAGGTTCCATGAAATTAACTAATTTCTATGGTTTGATTTCAGTTCACAATATTCATCGTTCTAAGTTTGGTATGCGCTACCGTTCCAGTGCCACTTATGTTACTCAAGCCATTTGATCCAAAAAATGCACTGTAAGTACTATAAAATCTACTCTTTTTTTATTGTGTGTCCAATAATATTACTGAATTTAGAGAATCTAAAATCGCATTGTGTATTCGTAATATGATTGAATTGAATTGAGTGATTATTGATCTAATGGACCGCTCATCCCGCATATATGTATCCCTTCTCATAAGCAGACTAAGGCTCCGAGGTCAAAGCCTCTCATGCCATCACCGGGCAGAACGCTGAGGTGATGATGATTAGAACAGAAGCATAGCGAAGGACAGCTTGATATTAATTTCACGCTTTCCATCTGTAGGTACAATCGATGCAGATTGATATATTATTTTTTTGCAGAAAAGATTTCTAGATGTTATGCTTATGTTATAGGTAATTCAACTTGTTAGTGGCATTTGGAGTTTGTCTAGACCTAAATAAGTACTCCAAATGCCATTAAAAAGATAAGTAAAACTGGAGCCTTTTGTTTAACAACGACTTAACATTTATTCCACCTTTAATAACATATTTTCTGTAGTTTAATTTTCTCCACTTCAGTCATCAATACAGTCATGATGATGTAAAGTCGACATAAGCAAAACCACTATTTATTGAAATGTGTAGTACGATCGTGACATAATTATATTTAGAAACCAAAAGTTAATGAATATATTTTGTCTTTACCACACATTCTTATGATTGCAGAGCTTGCACAGGTTTCGTAGTTTGGATATGCTAGTTTTTGGATATTTATTTCGACAATTAGCCAGGAAGTATATAGATTGTCTTCTATAATATGTAATGTTCATGTGAGTTCATAAAATACTGAAGCACCAAAGAGGGTGAAAGTTTTCAGTCACAAATAGTTAGATGAGCACTAGTTAATTTATGATCCTTCTTTTAAATCGGCGAACGTAATTTATATTCATTGTTTTACATACTTCTTTCACTACAACAGTTATGTGTAGGTAAATTGCGAAGGTATTTAGTTTATTTGTAGTGTAATGTAAACCAATAAATAACGTTTAAAATTTATACATATTCTGAACAGATACAGTTAATTGCAGTAAATTGCACTGCATATATTATACGAGTGGACTGTACATGTACACTTATGTAGTTTTTCAAGCGGCAAATAATGGCAATTTGATCAAATTACCTTCAATGTTGAGCACGTTGGTACCTAATTCCATAAACACAATGCATTTCAAACATGTGAAAGACAACTGATCGACCTATCATCATTATCTGGGCCTTTTCTTGGTTGGCGTCGGTTGTCTAGTATGAGGCTGAACTTAGATATTTTCCATGTTGCGACTGCCAACTGACCTCCACAGTTCTCCAACTACCCGCAACATTGTCATAGATGTTCGTATGACAACCGGGACCGACGTCTTTGCATGCTCTCCGAAGTACGACCAGACCAATGCAAATTCCTATATTCATGCATACAAATATTTGCACCGCGGCCGCGTTCACTACCGTTACACCACAGACGCATCTCACTAGACTCAATTTTTACCTTTTCTTTTCGCGGTTATAAAGAGAAGGGAAATTTGAAGTGATTCAGGTGTGGCTCAATAGCTCAGTTGGAAGAGCATTCCCCCTGTAAGGGAAAGTTCGTGGGTTCAAGTCCCACTGAAACATTAATTTTTTCCCGATGTGTTGGAATTCTCTTTTACTCTTGTTTAAGACTACCATGAACCATCTAATTTGTCTTCTTCTATTCTTGATCAATACGATCACATGATACATTTACCTTACCACTATATACATTTCATTAGATGCTGTTTTCCTATTGTGGTTATCGTGACACCTACATTGCATTGAACCAATGCAGCCTACTTATACGTGACATGTTAGTAGAATACTAGGATGTCGCACAGATACAATCAAAATACATTATCAATTCAAGGTTCTTTTTCGAAAAAAATCACGTCATGCATATTATGTGCAGTCGAAATCGAGGTTGGATTGGATGTACAATCAAAATGAGTCACTTAGTGTTTGGTAAGTAATGCTGATTACTGATTACATAACACTAATCGACGCGTAATAACGATGTTACGATATGAAAGTTTAAACAATATAATTTGGATCTAATTATAAAATTTAATATAAATACTATTTATGAACTAATGCAAGAAATTATGCAGTGGACAGTTATTTAACCATGTATCTACGTAACGCACAAAAAGATGATGATGACTTACATATTATATGTGACTGAGTTTTTGGCTGCACAATGGAGTTAAGTGTCCAATGCCATAAATATTATCATTGATTCGATGTAAGTAGATGATGATAGCTGTTAAATAATTTCATCATCAACGTTAATGTTAAATTCGCAAATTATTAGTAATTGGACCAACTATACCCAATGCTGGGGAGGTTAGCCATTTGTAGCAAGTTAGTGTGAGATACTTTTTTTCGTGTGGAAATCCCCTCGGATACCTCGCCCGCCGGAGCCGGAAGAGGAGGTTATGTCGGACTCGAACCGACTAAAACGCACGCCGACTGAGGGTCAAGATGCTAGGCCGGAGGTGAGGTTGTCTTCGACATATCCCTTGCACCCTGGCTGACCCAGAGTTAGTGTGAGATACAGCATGCGTCAACGCCAGGTAAGGAAGTAGCCGAGCAGCGCCAGCGCTACGCTGCTGTTAGAACTCGCTACAGTCGAGTCGCTACCTCACTAACTGGCTACGGATGATCGCTCCGACTAGCCTCGGCTCTTCTCTACCAGAGTAAACATTCTTCTTTTGCTACTCTCAGTACTTCGAGTCTTCAAAGCTTGATAAGGTTATTTTTCTAGGCCATTAATATATTTATTTACAATTCAGATTACTATACTAGCCTTTGCCCGCTACTTTGTCCGCGTAAGTTCGGATTAGAAAGGTATA
This sequence comes from Eilema sororculum, assembly GCA_914829495.1. Lineage (NCBI taxonomy): Eukaryota > Metazoa > Arthropoda > Insecta > Lepidoptera > Erebidae > Eilema > Eilema sororculum. Next base: position 17,912,368 of record OU618534.1, on the reverse strand, counting down.
TGACACAGTGCTCCTGTTTCCGCAACCCAGATAAAGTTCCTTAAAGTGTCTCTGAGCCTAGTACTTCATGCAAATGTACCAGGGTCACAGAAATAGGTACTAATCACCTATGCCCGGGATAAAATAAAGGTTGAACGGGATGAAAAGTATCCTATGTCCGTCTCCTGGTTCTAAGCTACATCCTCACAAATTTTCAGCCAAATCGTTACAGCCGTTCTTGAGTTATAAATAGTGTAACTAACACGACTTTCTTTTATATATAAGAAGATTAGACACCTAACTAGATATGTTTTTTAAATTGGTGCTGATGATGGTAATGTTAATTCACGAAATTCGACATTTATAGTACAATGGAGTAAATTTTGTACACAGGATACCTGCGGCATCGCTGAGGGCTTTAGCGAGATTGCTCGGACTTAGTTGGACAGTACGAGGGCTGGAGAACGTGAACAACAGTCGGGGGACAGTTGTGCTTCTGAATCATCAGAGTGGTCTTGACCTATACGGTAAGTAGGTAAATAAAACCAGATATAATAATATTTAGAATGAAAACATTATAAAAAATATATTGCAAACCCATATAAGTACCTACCTACCTGCTAATGGGGAAATCGTCATACGGCATAGTTTCTGAAACGTTGCTCATTTTTTACGTTTCGAAACTTACCTACTAAGCATTTTAATTTAGTTTAAATAATACATATATAAGTCAATTCAGCAATTCTCAAAGGGAAACTATTGTGTTAGGTATTACTTTTATAATTTATTTTAAGTTGAATAATTATCTACAAGATAATTTTTTTATAAATTCCTTTTTACTTGCCAACTGTTTGTTGCTTTACACAGTAGCTTATTTGAGCCACACCTCCATGTGATAGAAAATCAGAGTGCCTAATACATACGTACAATAAAATCACGCCTGTTTCCCATAGGGGTAGGCAGAGCCTAATAATCTCTCGAAATCTTTTAATGTTGAGGTTTATCAGAGTGTTTTAATGAGAGCAAAGTTTCAATCTGTTGTTTAAAAATAGTACAAGATTTATGATGCTCGAGTTTGGGAGTATGAAGAGGAGATATAAAGTGGGTCCGAGTATACTTCCTTGGAGCACACCAAAACTTATAGGAAGTTTTCCACTCATAAATTCTCCAACCTTTACTAGATTACGAATAAATTAAATTGTGTAGAGGAGTGTTTAGTTTTGAAAATATAGGTGGTTACCCAGAGTGAGACCTCTCGAATCATTTAAAAAATGCTAATCTTTGGCAGGCGTAGACCGTGTTGAAGCAAGGCCCATCTTATAGCCTTTTACCGCCCATGAAGAGAATTTATTATAATTAGATAACCTCTTAAATAAAGAATATGTGTCCTTTGTTGAATACATCTATAGCTGGCTTTGAATAACTTGCATTTTCGAAGAACAATAAAACATACTGCAATCTGAAATTACAGAAATGTCTTTATCTCATACAGTAGAACAGTCATCAGTTAAAAATATTAAATAACTAACTGACGCCCGCGACTCCGCCCGTGTGGAAGTCGTTTGTCACGACTTTTGATCATACCTCCGGTTCCACTCCATCCTTTGCAATGAAACATCCGACAGATTTTCAGTACACGCAGGCTGATCCAATAAAATACATTCAGATTCATTCGATAAACAGGCTAGAATTCCACACAAAGTATTTTTGTTAATTTAACATAATTCAAGGTTTCTTTCTTAACATTATACGATTAATTTACAATTTTATAATAGTCAGTACTTTCCTAAACAATTTCCTAACAAATTTAGTCAGCCAGCGTACCTAACCGATATCCACGCGGGCGGAGCCGCGGGTAACAGCTAGTTTTATAATTTTGCTTAATTATTTTTTTGTGGCGAATCGTTGTCCGTAAAACACTTGTTGTGTAATTACCGATATCATATTATTGGAGCAATTTGACAATTATTATAATATTTGACTTTTATTTCTACTTCCTATTTCATGTAATATTATAATTAGCTCGATCAACGAAGCGGCGCGGTTTCAGGTCCCGCCTGAGCGATTCACCTTTTCCTATCATAATCGATGTAGGTAAAAGAACAAAAAGTCGAATATTTTTAAATATAATATATTTAATTAATCAAAGTATGAACCATTGTTTTCTATGCACTTTTGCCATCTCATAGGTAGTTCATTGATCCCTTTACTAAAAAAACCAGTCGGACGGGAATCAATAAAATCTGTGAAGGCGATTTGGACTGCCCCATCAGAGTTGAATTTTTTCCCTTGCAAGAAGTTGTCCAAATTTCGAAAAAAGTGGTAATCTGTTGGAGCAAAGTCCGGGGAGTACGGAGGATGTCTTAGACATTCCAAGCCTAGGTTGTTTAGCCGCTAGCTTTTCCATCATTGTTTGCAATTGCTGACAATAGACATCAGCCGTAATAGTCTGGCCAGATTTGAGAAAACTGTAATGAACTATACCGGCACTAGTCCACCAAACGCTCACAAGTAACTTTTTTGGGGTTAATTTTCGCTTGGGGCAGGATTTGGCTGGCTGGCCAGGGTCCAACCATTGCGCTGAGCGCTTCCGATTATCGTAAAGAATCCATTTTTCATCACAGGTAATGATTCGGTTTAAAATACCTTCATTATTGTGCCGGTTCAGTAATGTAACGCAGCAGTCGACGCGCGTTTGCCGGTTTGCTTCAGTCAATTCGTGAGGTACCCACCTTTCAAGCTTTTTAATCTTCTCAATTTGCTTCAAGTGAATTAAAACAGTTTTATCACTAACACCGCAGCCTGCAGCTAACTCGGACGTTGTTTGCGATGGATCCGCTTCCACAATAGCCTTCAATACTTCATTATCAACTTGGGTCTCAGGCCGTCCACGGGGCTTGTTCTGCAGGTCGAAATTTCCAGAACGAAAACGTTGGAACCAAAAACGAACTGTGTTTTCTTTTGCAACATGACCGCCATAAACATCATTCACCCTTCGAGTCGTTTCCGCAGCACTAGTGCCACGGCGGAACTCGTATTCGTAAATAATGCGATATTTTAAGTTTTCCATTTTGTAAAATGAGTGACGCAAACAGAAAAAAACAGAAGAAAAAAAAACAAATGAATGACGGTCATCGAAGCACAAATACATGAGTAAATAGCTGTACAAATTTGAATTTGGAATTCCTTACCAAAGAGGAGAAAATCGTGATAAAAGTGGCCAGTACGAAAAACGCCAATTTCATATGTAAGGACCTTATATTATGGGCTATGTGTACTTCCAGGCTTCTAAAATTGAACGTGAAGCCACAGGCACATACGCTCATTTTTACGTATCTGAACAGTCGGGGAATACAATAATATCTTCCATTGAAAGGTTGCATTTGGGTGAATTTCCCGGGACCAAGAATTGCGTGGCATCGATGAAATCGGTACTAAAAATCATAGTTATAATGCTCTAATATTTTTTGCTAGTTAGGTGAAATAGTGATCTATGTGTGGCACTAAATATTCTATTATATAGGATTATAGGTACTCCAAAAAAAAACAAAATACACCGAAATCTTTCATTGCCGTGTTTGTCCACACGTCACCTATTGTGTCGTGATACCTCATTGATAAAAGTCTATTGGTTATTTTTATTAATACCTATTTTTATTTGATACGTGAATAGTTAAAGTATTGTTACGAAATACATTTATTCAAATATTTAAACAATACAACGAATGGCTAAAAAAAATACATTTGTCCCAGAACTACCTTTTATCGCCGTGTTCTAAACATATTTTAGAATATTTTCTTATCTAACGACTTGCGTCCTCCCTTATATGCGCTAAACGTTGCATATTGGTGCCGCCTAAGTGCTCGACGCGGAAGAAAGTACACAAGTACCTGCGTTTTGGCGCCATAGATGTAAGTCTACCATTTTTATGTTACTGGACATTTTTCTTTCATCGCCGTGGATAGGTATAACTTTCTATTTTAATAAGTTATCCTCTTGATTAAACATTCAATAGAACGCCATTTCTCTTGTTTATTTTTGTGAAGTGATTAATACTTCGAATAATAATTAGATTTTTTGTTATTTTATATTTTGGTCTTGTTTTTCATTGCTGTGCTTTCATTGCCGTAGTTTCCATGGTCAAAATTTGCTATGGCAATGAAAAAAAAAACACGGCAATGAAAAAAAAATCATTGCCATGCATTGTAAAACGATTTAGTTTCATTGCTGTGGCCTGATGATTCATTTCCGTGACTTATGTTTTCATCGCCATAGTATGATTAGGTATTATAAACATCATTACCTTTCTTATCAAACTTTCTGCAATACGATTATAGATTTGATTAGTTTTTTACTGTACAATCAATTATAAAAAGATGTTTCCGTGTTAATCTTACAAAATGATGGAACATTTGGCTTTCATTGCCGTGGACGCTTGTTTCATTGCCGTACACGCATGTTTCATCGCCGTGGCATGTAATTTTTAATCTTGTATATCTCGTTAGTTTTTTTAGTTATCTGTTAGATATTAAGCAAGAATACATATAGTATCAAAACCTTAAATTAACGCGATGTATTTTTATTATAACACTTAAGGTAAAAATATCCACGGAAATGAAGATTTTAATGGACTTGTTGAAATTCACCCATTTGGGATTGCAATTATCAGAAGATGAAATTTTCTTAAATATCACTAGCATTTGCCCGCGGCTCCGCCCACGTGCATGTCGGATATCGCGACCAAACATAGCCTATGTCCTTTCTCATTGTCTAATTTACCCCTATACCAAATTTCATCTAAATCGGTTCTGTGGTTTAGGCGTGAAAGCGTAAAATACAGACAGACAGATAGTTACTTTCTTATTTTATAATATTAGTATGGATTAGTAAGGGGGATTGGCGTCCAAGTTAAATCCGAATCTGTGGGTTGTAAACCTTGTACCACGGCCGCAATTTTGGAAAAAGATATTCAAATGGTTTTTGTTGGCGGAATTAAAGTTATTAATAAAGATTACTTACAATGCGTAGCTGGTGACATGGCTGACAAGAGAGAGAGAGAGAGAGAGAGAGAGAGGAAGAAAGTGGAAATAGAGACATAGACTAGATTCATTGATAATATAGGTACCTATAGACAACTTAGCATAAAGACAGGTCCTGTAATATCTCCTCTTTTTTTCTAAACAAACTGAGGTGACATTTGTGACAAGTAAAATATTGACATAAATAACAAACACGAAGTTAAACATTTTGTAACAATTAAAATCCCACTTCTGAGACCATGTTGTAGGTGTAGATTGGCTGAATGAAATTTATTTATTTATTTATACATCATACTACCATGCTTACAGGTCATCACCCAATACAATGGTAGTAGACCACAATAATTAATCCTCTAAAAAAAACTAAAGATTCTCAAATGCAGTAGGAAAAGAAATACGTATTCAATAAGTAAAGATCGCTTATAATGCGTGTATGTGACTGGTGACATGGCTGAGACATAGACTAGATTCCTTGACAATATACTCATAGATAATGTACCTACTTACCTTACGACACGACTACGCTGTTTTCTTGGGCCTAATAATGTAAAATTATTATAAGTAGACACTCATGTACCCATTTACCCCTTATTTACTTTGATTGGGCTATTTTATAAAATATCTAGAAACATGTGGGTATAGTCAGCGTTGATTGGTAATATAAACAAAACACTGGGTCACTTTATACTAGCTGACACTCTGAGCTTGGGGCGTGCACTGACGATTTCTGTGAACGGCTCTTATTTATTATATTTACACCACTATCTGATTTGCACTAGTCTTAAATACACTACTTATATTGATGGATTCTGAGGGCCTTAGTATCTACTACCAAAATACTCAAGGACTACGCACGAAAACCCATCTATTTAAGAGGAATGTACCTAATGCTTAATACGTATGACGTAATCGCCATAACAGAAACATGGCTTCCTGACAGTATCAGTGATAGCGAGTTACTTGATGAGAGATATATTGTTTGGCGAAGAAACAGAAATTACGAAGTCACACAAGAGAAATACGGAGGTGGAGTTCTTCTGGCGGTTCGCCGCGACATAGCATCAACTCCCCGACCGGAATGGTCATCGTCGGCGGAAGATATTTGGGTTACACTATCCTATAAAAATAACAACACCAACTTGAAAATTCATATTTGCACCATCTATCTTTGTACTGAAAATTACGGGAATTCATTTAACACTCAACTTTCCAATTTCACTGAGAAACTATCGTCAATCATAAACTCCTGTCCAAATGACCATTACGTTATATTGGGAGACTTCAACCTACCTAACATCCACTGGTCCCCGAACGCTGACCCTCCATACTCCGAGGTAACAGGTGAAACACAAATAAACTTTTTTGATACACTATCAGTCTGCGATCTCACTCAATCGAACTTCTGTTTTAACCTCTCAAAAAATAGGATTCTTGATTTGGTGTTAAGCAACACCAATCTGCAAGTATCGCTATGTACCGCCCCATTAGTCTCAGAGAATGTCCATCATCGACCCCTAGATATTACACTAAACACCTTGCCCCTTAAACCACTACAAGTCCATTCGCGCTTAAAATATTTTTATGAAAAAGGGGACTACGAATCTATCAAACAGGTTCTACACAATGTGGATTGGAATGAGTGTATATCAAATGTTCCACTTGAAGATGCCATAAGCATTTTTTACAAACACCTAAATGACACGATAGAAAAACACATACCCCATAAGTTACTATCCCCCATCTTTTTTCCCCCTTGGTACAACGCTCCGTTAAAGAAACTTCTTAAAGAAAAATTTAAATTCTACAAGAAATATCGTATATACGGTAATACCTCGGACTATAATACATTTTCATTACTACGTCAAAGAGCGAAACTCTTAGAGACGGAATGCTACAATGCTTACCTCAGTCGCTGCGAAACCTCCATAGTTAAAAATCCCAAATTATTCTGGTCTTTCATAAAATCTAATAAAAACGGTTCAAATATGATACCATCCTCTCTCTCGTACGATGGTCTTATTGCAGACTCAGGACCCGAAGCTTGTAATCTTTTCGCAAACTATTTTCAGTCAACCTTTCGCTCACCCACCAACATGTCTTCACATTCATTAACACAACCTTCGTCTAAAACCTGTAGCTACAGCATAAATACAATAGGTAGTATAGATATAACTCCCGATGCCGTAAACAAATTACTTCGGTCACTAGATCTAACAAAAGGAGCAGGACCGGACCAAATACCGCCTCTCTTCATATATAAATGTGCTGATGTCCTAACGAAACCCTTAACTATATTATTTACACGTTCTTTGAATGAAGGTGTGGTGCCAGGAATCTGGAAATCAGCCTTTATAACCCCTATTCATAAGAGTGGAACAAAGAATGATGTAAAAAACTACAGACCTATATCGAAACTATGTATTTTCTCTAAAATATTTGAACGTCTTATATACTCACAGATCTACAACAGCCTTTCAACCTTTTTTATACCCGAACAACATGGTTTTCTCCGAAGTCGGTCGACTACATCAAATTTACTGTCTTTCACAGAGTTCACCACCTCGCATATGGACTCAGGAGGACAGGTTGATGCTATATTCACTGACTATAGCAAATGCTTTGATCGTATAGACCATTCAGTACTTTTGCAAAAAATTCTTGATGCCGGTATCCATGGAAACCTATATAGGTGGTTCACATCCTATATTGAAAATCGCTCTCAGGCCGTAGTACTCAATGGCTGCTCATCTGCGTGGAATTTTGTGCCATCGGGGGTTCCTCAAGGTTCCCTTTTAGCTCCCTTATTGTTTAACATTTTTATTAACGATGTATCCTCTTGTTTTGTGAATTCAAAATTCGTCCTTTATGCAGACGACATGAAAGTCTTTAAGCAAATTAAAGACATCAGAGATTGTTCACTATTACAGAGGGATTTGCTAAATTTTGAAAGTTATTGCAATATCAACAAACTAGACATTAACGTCGACAAGTGTCATGCAATAACTTTCACTCGTAAATTAGTACCTACAGACTATACATATAGGTTAAAAGAACACGAGCTCAAAACACTCAATGAGGTGCGTGACCTTGGTATAATTCACGACTCTAAACTGACATATGAGAAACACATTGCCAGTATAACCATGAAAGCCTATAAAGCCCTAGGTTTCATTATTCGATCGAGCTCCCAGTTCCGCAGCATAAAGGTTACAAAGATCTTATATTGTACTTACGTGCGTAGTATCCTTGAGTACTGCTCACAAATCTGGAACCCGCGCTATGATACGTATATAGACCGGCTAGAGTCCACGCAGAAAAGATTTATGAGATACCTACAATTCAAGTGCAAAACGAACGATGTCAACTACGTAGTCAGGTGCAGGAGACATCATATACTGCCCCTCGTCGAAAGACGCAAGATCACGGACATAGTCACCTTATTGAAAATATTACAAGGCCAAATTGACTCCCCAGAATTATTATCGAGAGCAGGTATTGTGGTACCAACAAGAAGCCGTCGAAACCCAAATATTAATCTTCTACACGTTCCCCACAGCGGTACTAATTACAGGCAAAACTCCTTTTTCAACAGAGCCTCAAAATGTATAAATAACATTGACTTACCCGATTTTGATTTGTTTAACACCCCCCCATACAAAATTAGAAATATATTGTCAAACGACTGGTTCGGCGTGACGTCTTGGCTGTCGAGCTCAACTTGATTGATGTAGTTTTACTGTTTCCATTAAAAGATAAAAAAAAAAAAAAAACCTTACCTCCTCCTCCAAACACATTGTTACATAGTTAAATATATATTTTGTACTTTACGTATACTTGTAACCACTTTACTTTATATAATTAATTGAGCGAGACATAGTTTGTTATCCTAGTCATAAGATGCGAAAACTTTTAAATGGTTTTCAGACATTATCAAAGGTACTGAAGAGAATTGTATAAACTGTTTGTTTTCCTAATAAAGTAAAATAAAATAAAATAATGGCTTTTTTTTAAAGCGAAAATAACATTTAAGTAATTTTAGCGAAGCGCTAAGGCTACACAGTCTTGGACTTTTGGTTGATAGTTCAGGTACCTACAGTTTACTTAAATAATTACTGGCTTGTTTAGTTTAGCGTCGGCTCGGCGTTGATGAATCAGTCAGTAAGTAATATAATATAAATATAAGTAGGTACCTAGGTACGATTGGTAGTCTCGGTATTGTGTACCTTTATCATTATAGGTACCTATTGGGTTACCTACCTACCGATTTAGGTATTTGGTTTCGTTTTTGTTGTGTAAAGAACCTGCACATCACCAAGCTGACCTTGTTGACAGTTGACACACGTTTTGTAAAATACAAACAACATAATTGTTTATCTTATCGGGCTATCTATCCACTTACGCGAGTCGGAAAATTATTAAATATTAACATAGTTTTTTACGTTGTAATTTTTTTTAATATCTCCCTGATAAGTACCTACGTAGTCCAGTCTTAGATATGTTCCAGTTTGAATTATAGTGAAAATTGGAATACTTAATTAAAATATTCATGTTATTGCGTTTAAAAATTACCTAGTCAATGATGAAAGTATTTATTGTTATAGCGCTAGCAGTAATATGGCCACTGATGTCCCGTTGCACGGTGGTTGCAAAACGTTCGCTGCAGTACCTCGTTCCTTTTGGCACTGCGACGTGGCTGTGGGGCACTGTGTTCATAGACAGAGGGGCTCAGACAGCGCGAGATGCTCTCAACAAGCAAGTTCAAGCGATTAAGGATCAAAAGGTAACGTCTAAAGTACATATTGCTCGGCACATTTATTATCTTGCACCTGAAATGTGCTCAAAATTTACCCTATACAAGTTTCTGAGGTGTGTTTTGAGGATAGCACGGGGTTCTACGTCTGTGGAGAAGCTCAAATTCGCCAATCATAGATTTATGACAAAACAATCGGCGCGTGCCACGGTCTCGTTTATGTCGCGATTTAGGTCTAAGATACGTTCCCCGAGGTATACCTAGAACTAAGAATAAAATGGTATGTGGTGGAAGGCATTTGATCTGTTTTACACTTAGTTAAAAAGTAGAACGCCTGAAAAGGCTTTCGAATTTTCTATTAGGTTAGGAAAATAGGTGGCTATAGTTTAAAGGGATTAGTGGTGCCGTCCGAATCTTCTTGTTATTGCTGATGTTTGATTTGGTACCTATCTGTTTACTTCCATATTATACTATTGAACAATGAGTCCCTGTAAGTAGTAATAGTTGTGTAATGTTTTGTCCTATGGCGTATTTCGTCAGAGAGGATGATCTAATCGCCAGGAACGAGGTCATCGTCATACTTCACACCTAGATATAGTGGTACCTATAGCTAATGTTCCGACCGGATGACGTAATCATGTGGGTACATAGACGATACCAATATTGCTGTTTGATTTGCCAAGGTTAATTTCTTTTTGACATCGTGAGCTGATAGGCAGGGCAGGTAAGTTTACACCTATGGTCACGGTCAACAACCATTTAAAACATTTATTTCTTGATAATTTAAATACATTTTTGTTAGTGTATCTAACATTTTGGACTTAATTCTAGTAAAGAAGAACACTATAATATTTGCACACAATAAGTCTATTATATTCAAATATATATTTTTTATAAGTAGTATAATTTAATATAGCCAAATACCTATTTAGTTAAAATATACGTTTTATCCAAAATAGTTCTATAATTTTACATACCGGCATATGAGAACAAGAGACATTTTTTTCGCAGATCAGTTCAGCAGTGGATCAGCATCCACTACCTATGACAACATTCACAACATTAAACGGGAATCAACCGGGGAATAGGTCACTCGAGTAAATTTTTCTATAAACTAGGTATATGTATACATACAATACGCGCCACACAACTTAGAGCGTGAGCCTACGAAGTTAGCTAAATATTGATGTTTGCGCAACCGTCGCGAACAAAAGTACTAAGTATAAAAATACATCTTTATTACTTAAATGCGGTAGCCTAGTGGTATGGGTAATGGACTGCTGAGACGAGGTCTCGGGTTCGATCCCAGGTTTACCATGGCACACACCAATGACTTTTCGATGCTTTTCGAAGTTATGTGTGTATTTATCGCAGGTTTATAAGTGCCCGGTTAATGGCAATAGGCTCGCCCTATTACATTGGGACCTAAAACATAAACTGACGAAATTTGGGTGCTAGCTGCCTACCCCTTTGGGGAATACAGGCGTGAGTTTATGTTATGTTATGAATTTTTTATAGCATTTATTATGCTAACTTTTAATTTCGATAAACATCGGAAAAAATGAAATGCTCAAGTGTCGCCCTTAAAGACGGTTATAAAGAGAAGGAAAGTGTGTCTCAATAGTGTGGCAGCGGGCCACAGCGAAGAAAATCTGAGAATCGCCCGCAACCGCAGCGGACGCGGATAAAAACCGCTCCGTGAGTTCTTAGGCCACATAGAGAATATTCTTCAAAATCAAAATCTCTCTAATTTGTTGACTGTTTATGTATAAATGAATAGGTAATAACTATTAATACCTACCAACAGAAACTCATTTACAACAGTCAGTACTTCATTGGACAAACTTGTATCTTTAATAGTAAACATAGAGGTCATTGTCCCAGCTGACACACTTAATATTGTGCTTCGAACAATAGGGCAATTATACTGTGGGATGGCTGGCACTGGAAGGAATTACGGCATATTTTAAGTCTCATTAAATATTTACTGGAATTTACCTAAGTGAAATTGGAGGGTAAGAAGTGGAATCAGGTCATTGCAATATCAAAACGAATATTCAATTGATAGTTTGTTATAGTTTTGTGTTAACGGATAATATTTAAATACAGAAATATGAGTTAACTCATAAACGTTATAAGCTTATTAAGTTGATGGAATTATTATAGGGAGTAGGTAAATACTTATAATATCTAGTCCTACATATAATAATTTATTCAAGCGATCTATATCGACAACCCGTGTAACCGTGCCGCTAAATAATTGCTTACTGGGAGCACCAGTTTAGGTCGGATAGAGTAGAACTCTTCTATTAAACGTTCCTACTGGCGCTCCCAGGCGTTCCAGTCTACTTCCATAGGTTCCGGTCTACCTACTCACAAAATGGATGCAAATGTAGACTGGAGTTTCAGTAGAATATGTAGGTACCTATCTGCGATGTTGGCATTACTAATAAACGTATGCAAATACGTCGTGTCGATGACAATGACTCAGAGAGATAATACTAAATAATTCATTTTAAAGTCATAGTTTGGCCTTGTGATAAAAATATCTGTCTGGATCTCATTTGCAGGGGGCTTGTCACATGTGTGTTTATCTACCTATGCTCAATAGAGTTGTTTGTTGATATTATAGATAACGACAGGATGTGTGTGCATAAGATGTAGAGACATTTTTGTCACATTACTACCGAGACCCCGCGTAGTTCCCGGCAGAGTACAATTTAGGCCATCCCACCCTCTTCCCAGGGGATAGCGCTGTTTAACATCAGATATATATTATACAGCCCAGACTCAGCCTCAGCCTCAGATGCATAGCTGGAGTCAACAATTGTGCCCGGAATGCGGCAATTGGCTCACCCCCTATTACGTGGGAACGAATACAATGATTGGTGAAATGTGGGTGTTAATTTCACCTCTGCCTAACCTTTCAGGGATAGAGGCAAGGTTGTTACAATACTCTACTTCACGAGAGATGAGTCTCTAACATCCATGTTACTCCCCGGACCTTGCTCCAACAATATATCTACCACTTTCTTAGGAATTTAAATCGACCTAAGTAACAATTATTTAAACATGTATGACTTTGAGGGGAAATTACTGAAACGTACTGTGTAATAATAAAAAAATATGCACTTGTGTGATGATTAAGTAATTGTAAAATATTTGTGCTCTAATTTGCAATTTTTTTTTGTGTTTATAGAGGAAACTTCTGCTGTTCCCTGAGGGTACGCGACATTCCGGTGACCGCTTGTTGCCATTCCGTAAAGGCGCTTTTCACGTAGCAATGGACGCTGGTGCACCGATACAACCAGTCGTTGTTTCAAAATACCACTTCCTGGACGACAAACGACACAAATTCGGCTCAGGTGCGTAAGGACCCCGCTCCCCAATTTATAACCGGTTTTACCTGTCTTCAGAGGCTTTGTGATGGTGTAACAACGTTATTTAGTAGTGCCATGTATGTTTTTATCTTGTATCAAAGTTATTTAGAAGCAATGATCCTTAAATTTTTATCTGTTGTTTTTGCATAATGAGAAGTGATGATTTGCTCAGTTGCTAAATATTTCTACAATCATTTATACAACACTATTATAATTTTATTGTCAATAGCTTCGGGCCCAGTTTCTCGGGGCTGCTTTATCTTTGTCAGTCGAAGATAAAGAGAATCCAATGTTCGGCCTGTACCTGTTAGGTGGTTCTATTAATAGTAGGATATACGTAGAAGGAAATTCGATGTAACTTGAGCGCGTCAGTTAACCTAGGGTTATTGAGAAATTCCTCCAGCCGGTAGGCAGCCTTCAATATGGGTGACGGCGCAAAAAAAAAATCGTTCTACGAATTTATCTACAGCTACGCGTCAGATTAATATACATATATAGATACCATTTTGAAAATCTCGCGATTTAAAGGCTTTGCCAAACAGAAGGCGTTATTAGCACCGCGTAAGCGTCGCGTTTTAACGACGCGTTATTTTTATGTCACACCAAAGGATTAGCCCGACGCTCCTACGCGACGTACCATTCGCCAGAGCACTACAGATCGATAGAAGAGTGTGAAAAGTTTATTCGGTATTTGAGATGTCGAGTGATTCTGATGAGGAAGAATTATCAACTTTATATGCTCTATCACGGTCACAGAGAAAAAATTTTTTTTTATTTCTTTTCCGATTTCTTCCCACAATTTTGTCTTAATTGTTATATTCTTATAAGAACTATCCTTCGTATTGTATAAGCATAGGTATTTTCTTTTTTTCTATCAAATTTTCGAACATTATGCATTAATTAACATACATTCACGTCGACGCTAAAACAAAATCTGTAAAAAATATAACGCTGGACGTTATAGCGTCCTAGCGCCGCGACAAGCGCTGCGTGATGCTAGCGCTGGCGCTCTGTTTGGCGGTACATCACCATCGCAGTACAACACAGCTCGGCGTCATAGCGTCGCGTTAGCTTAGCGCCCTGACGCGCGATAATAACGCGTTCTGTTTGGCAAAGCCTTAAGAGTAACCCAAGGTCGTGGGGAGCTTGCAAAGAAATGCCTTTTTATGTTTATTTCAGAGTTAAACGAACCAGAATAACTGTACCTACCTACCTAAAACATTAAATAAGACCAAAGTTATACAAAACATTACCTAATTAAGATGAATGATATATATATTTATTCATTATTATGTATGTATACGCTTCCCCCACCACTAAAAGTGGAAAATGTATATACCCATTATTCTTTCTATCATCTAATCTACCAATTCCAATAGGTTTCCACGGCCCGTTCCCAACCGACCACCTGAGTTGTTCACCTGGTTGGTCAGTTAGGAATAAATGTTCCTAACCACCCACCTTGTGCATCTGGTTGGTCAGTTAGTAACAAAATATACTAACCGACCACCTGTGACTGTATAAATGCTGCGGCTTAAATCTATACATACGAGCCAGTCGTATGTTTAGATTTAAGCCGCAAATGATTAATTTTTGTGCAGGAACATATTCTCATGCAAATAAAATACAAATAGTTTTTTTCAATCTGTGATCTCTGATAAGTGTATACTACGACAATTTGTTTTTTTAAGCATACTGTATAAAAGTCACAGGTGGTCGGTTAGTATATTTTGTTACTAACTGACCAACCAGATGCACAAGGTGGGTGGTTAGGAACATTTATTCCTAACTGACCAACCAGGTGGACAACTCAGGTGGTCGGTTGGGAACGGGGGGTTTCCACGATGCTCGAGTAACAAACAACTAGATTAATTTAGCTAAGTGGCCTCCCTACCTATAAGGTTTAATTAAAAAAATCAGTTAAGTATAGGTAACTTCTAAACCGAATAAAAACATTTAAGGGTTGTGCTGATCGTAGTGAGCTTGAGCTTGAGCCCCGAAGGTCATAGTGTCCTGACACCCCATGATTGACGTTAACAACGACTGAGGATCTGGCGTAGGTTGGCGGGTTTTGTCGAAAGGAAAATTGAATTGAATGACGGACACCGGGCTCCTGGGATGCAACAAGGATTGCGCACCCCACCTGGACCCATCTCGATTTTACGTCATGATTTTTTTAATGTTTTAATTTCAATTGACCCGAATGACTCTACATCTATAATATTCGAGTACCTACCTACCTACCTGCCTATTATGATCAAAGGTTGATTATATAAGTAGTAATTAGGTAGGTATGCGTATGTGCTGCACTTATATGAATGTGTTTATAGTGATGTTGCCTATTTGCAATTTTTGCAGGTGAATTCATTGTGTCAATTTTGCCAATGATCGAAACTGAGGGCCTCACGAAGGATGACATCGACGCCTTGGTTGAGAAGACACAAAAAAGCATGCAGGAAGAATTCACTAAGATTTCTTCAGAGACACTTGAAAGATTTAATCAACGCGCTAATTCGCGTTGATTAGATAAGGTACATTTTTTTTTAATTTTAAGTAATCGGGTCATTTAAATTATTGCTTAAGAAAATTTATTTGTGATAAGAGATTGATAAAGCTTTGAATCTTTTCTGTTGAACCTACTTGATAAAGTAGTGCTGATAATTTGACTTGTTACTAAGAAAACTATCACCTACTTAAATATCTAGGTTATTATTTTTAAATTTTAATCTACAGAAAGACATACTATGCTGTAGTTATTTTTTATTTTTATACATACCTACCCGGTTATCTATAAATTCATATCATGCAATAAAGAGCTGTGATAAACATTTGCATAATAGTATTAGATGAATTACAAAATTACCGTTATTCGAATTGTTGGTGTACTAGTCCGTAAGAATGATGTATATTTATATAATAAAAGTAAATAATAAATATTTGCATTAAGCCTATACCTCCCTACTTATTTGTTATGGGAATAACTCTACGTACTGTACCTATAGGTAAACGGAATAATGTATGGGATTTATAAAAAAATATTTTTCGTCAGTTTGACTTGCGCATTAAAAATCAGCCTATATTATCCAGATCTGGCATTCAAACAAGGAGCATAATATTCATTATGTTTACTGACATACGCACAATAACATTCATCATAAAATGGCGTTATCTTGATGAACTGTGTTTATATAAATGATTTGTTACAACAACAATAATATTGTTAACAAATACGAGATAACTATTATTTTGTAGAGCATGTAATTAGGTACTTAGCGCATTTGTGTATGTAAAATTGTAGATAGATAGGTAACGGGGACCATCCATTTTCGGCGCTGACTATACCTCACACTATTACATGAAATAGAACAAACAATAATAATTAGCAAGTGATATAGGTAGGTACTTCAGCAGGCGACCTACGACTTCGACCTTCCTGTGTTATTAACATTAAAACGTGACTTCATTAGATAAATAGTGGGCAATTATAGAATTTAATTAATAGCTACAGTTACTGTCAAGTCTGTCATCATCGAAATTTGCATGCCACTTACTGCGGCTAAACATGTTGTGCTATACCTACTTAAGTTACTTGCTAAGATCTTTGTTACCATGTATCTGAGCAAATAAATTTATATTTCTATTTCAAGATGTTGATGAACAAAGTGCTCAAAATAAATAATTAAATATTCCACAACATTCCACACAACGCTATCTAGACCCATGGTAAGCTTTTATAGCTTGTGTTATGGAATCTAGAATGCGGATAAACATACTTAAATACCTTTTTTTTAAAAATACATACATATTATACATAGAAACACCCAGACCAATGCAAATAGCCATATTCATGCATACAAATATTTGCACTGAGCGGGAATCGAACCCGCACCTCCTGCGTGGCAGTCGCATGCACTACTGCCACGCCACGGAGGCTGTCGAATGAAAAATGGTATTCAATTCCTTGGTTTCCCCCGTTCCCGTTGACTAATTGTTTTGACATTTGAAACACACCTTTAGATCCGACCATTGAGTTATTACTAATTACCACTACGTAGTAAATATTAGTTCAATGGTTCGGACAATTTAAATCATTAGACAGTTTGATTTGCTCTCAATTTTAAGCGTAGGTAGGTAGGTATTTTACACCTTAGTTTTAAGATGATTTTCAAATTTTCGGCGCAAGCTTTCTGTTCGGATTCGGGAGGTCTATGAAAGTCGGTCATGGGTCGTGGTCCACCTGGGTGGACCACGGGCACTTTTTCTTGCTGGTGGTCCACCTAAATGTTGAGTAATGTGCAAATCAAAAATGACTATGGGTCGTGGTCCACCTAAAATTAATGATCCTGTTATTTTATTACTATTGAAAAATGAATATGAAATCATTGCTATGCGGACGGACAGTACTGGAGATGCATGTTACACGGGCCGTGCAAACATCCGCCAGTCCGAGGTGGAGGAGAGTCGCGAACAACTTGTATCAGAAATCGAGACTACTCTCTCGGGAGTATCCGATTAGGGTCGACTAAACCTGGTCCAGTTCAACCCCACCAAGACACAAGTATGTGTTTTCATCGCTAAGAAAACCCCATTTATTGTAGCGCCGCAATTCCTGGGCACACGGCTTACCATTGCCCCGAGTATCGGGAGCCTAGGCGTCGACATTTCAAGTGACGTCCAGTACCGCATTCATTTAGAGGACAAGGTCAAGCTAGCATCAAAGAAACTTGGAGTTCTTAACAGGGCGAAGCAGTACTTCACTCGGGGCAGCGACTCCTTCTTTATATGGCGCAGGTTCGGCCCCACATAGAGTACTGCTGTCATCTTGATGCCGGAGCGCCCGCACGCCAGCTTAACCCTTTCGACTCGGTGCAAAGACGTGCGTTGAGGCTCGTCGACAGTCCCATACTCGCAGGCGATGTGGAACCTCTCAGCCTCAGGAGGGACTTTGCCTCACTATGTGTTTTCTACCGCATACCTATATAATGGTTTGTGCTCAGATGAATTATTTGACATGATGCCCACAGCTACATTCTATCATCGCACCACCGCTCGCCATAGGCAGGGAATTCATCCCCACACATTGCATCCGAATACGGTGCGCACCGTGCGGTATGAAAGGAACTTCATCCCACGTACGCTCAAGCTGTGGAATGAACTCCCTGCCATGGTTTTCTCAAGCGACTACAATATGGGGTTCTTCAAGAGGGGCATTAGAAGGTTTCTTCAAGGTAGGATCTATATGAGGCAACGGTTTCGAGTGGCTAGATCAGAACGAAGTTTAAGGAGCAGATGAATGAATTCATGTATTCGGAAAGAGATTGCATATTATTGTTTATAGGTGGACTACCGGCAAAACATAGTGCCCGTGGTCCACCTACGTGAACTGAGGTGGACCACGGGCAAGAAAAAGTGCCCGTGGTCCACCCAGGTGGACTAAGCAGGTGGAACACGACCCATGACCGATGAAAGTCACTATCGTAAAAGCCAACAAACCAACCAATGTTTCCAATGTTTTCGAACTTAACAGTTAGCATAATAAATGCTATAAAAAATTAATTCAAACCAACCATAAATAAAAAGCGGACCCATGGCTCCAAAGAGGGGCTACGTACCCACTGGACCCTCAAAATTCGACCTCATCTATAAATATGATCCACTAGAATTGGACCCTCAATCTTGGATTTCATTTTTACATTAGTGTCCACTAGACCCTCTGTCAAACATCGAGTTCCATTCGACCTAATTTGTACATCTTCATTTGAAAAAGTTAAAATACAATCACGCACAAGAGTGATACGCACAAAAGTGATACTTCGAATACGTTTGTAATGGTAACTTATAACGTTAAATTGATAAGTAGTACCAGGGGTAATGCAAGACCTCCCGTGGTACTACAAGACAGGATAGTAGTACTACGGGCAAAAAAAATCCCCCTTTTTTTTCGTGCGGAAATCCCCTCTGCCGGAGCCGGAAAGAGAGGTCATGTCGGGCTCGAACCGACTAAAACCGCACGCTGACTGTGGGTCGTGGTGCTAGGCCGGAGGTGAGGTTTTTTTTTATCGTACGATAAATCCCCACGGACACCACCCCCACGGAGCTGGTGGAGGTGGTTATGTCGGACTCGAACCGACTAAAACGCACGCCGTCTTGGGTCCTTGGTTGCCGGAGGTGAGATTGTCAAAAGCATATCTCTCGCACCCCGGCAGACCCAGGACCATCTCTTTCGAGATGGCCCCCTTCGGGTTGTGGGGACCACAGGGTTCCCATCTAGCCTCTCGGTTATGGGGAGGCGCACTTTGCGCCGCCGCCGCGGCCTTCTTCTGCTAGGGTGACAGGCGACTCCACCGGTCACCCCCAGGCCAGCGCTCATGGAGGACGGAGGTCGTTCTGCGACTTCCGACGTCCGGTTCGCCTTCGCTCTGCGCAGGCTTCCCGTGCCCGGAGTCTAGTCCGGACCCGACCGGTCGCCTCCTTCTCGAGCATTACTTGCTCGCAGAAGGAGGCGGCGGCACCCCAAGCGTTCGCGCATCGTACCATCATCGCTGTGACCAATGTGGCGAGTGTGAGGACTCCCACCCCCAGAGCTGCCACTAGGAACCGCCTCGGCGTGTCCCACGCCGGGCACTCGGTCAGCGTGTGCAGCTCTGTGTCCTCGCTCGCATCACAGTGATGGCACTCGGACGTTGGCTCCTTCCGGATCCGACACAGGTAACTCCCGAAACACCCGTGTCCGGTAATCACCTGCGTCAGCCGGTACGAGAGGCTGCCGTGTGGTCTCTCTAGCCACTCCTCCATGATGGGTCTTACCGCCGCTATTACGGCGTGCCCTGCGCTTGGTCGCCCAAGTCGTAGCTCCCATTCCACTACCATGTCCCTGTGGAGATGAGACCTCACGGCCCGAATTTCTTCGGGCTCGGGTTCCCGTCCCTGCTCCCGCGCCTCCTTTCGGTACCGATATAGCATCGAAAGAGCTCTCGCATCCAGGTTCCACGGTAGGGATCCGGCAAGGAGACTCGCCGCCTCCAGGGATATCGTGCGGTACCCCCTGATGGCCCTGCTGGCCATTGCACGCTGCGGACTATGCAGCAGACGTGCATTATGAACCGTCAGGGTCTCCACCCATATTGGGCACCCATATAGGGCCATGGACCGCACGTCTCCCGCGTAGAGTCAGGTGAGGTTGTCATCGACATATCCCTTGCACCCCGGCTAACCCAGGGCCATCCCTTACGGTCTAGCTCTCCTCGGGAGGGGGGACAACGGTGTCCCCGACTCGCCCCCAGAATGGGGAGGCGCGCTTCTCAGCGCGCCGTCGCCGTGGCCTGCTTCTGCTGGAGTGACAGGCGGCTCCACCCGTCACACCCAGGCCCGCGCTCATGGGGTCGGAGGTCAGTCAGTGCCCTCCGACGCCCGAGGTGCCTGCGAGCACGGGCGGTGCGATTCGCGAGTTTCGCTCGCTCGCACCGCCTCTCCCGTTCCGCCGTCTCCTTCACGACCATTACCTGCTCGCTGAAGGAGACGCCGGCCGCCCACGCGTGAGCAGGGTGGCGAGGGTGAGAACTCTCACTCCCAGAGCCGCCACTAGCTCCCGCCTCGGTCCGCACACTCGGTGAGCGTGTGCAGCTGTGTCCTCACTCGCGTCGCAATGATGGCACTCGGACGTTGGCTCCTTTTTGATCCGACGTAGATGCCGCCCGAAGCACCCGTGCCTGGTGATAATCTGCGTCAATCGATACGAGAGGCTGCCATGTGGTCTCTCTAGCCATTCCCTCATGATGGGCCTTACCGCCTCTATGACGGCATGCCCTGCACGTGGTTGCTCAAAAGGGATCTCGCTTCTAGGATCCACGGTGGCGATCCGGCTAGGAGACTCGCCGCTTCAAAGGATATCGTGCGGTAGCCCCTAATTGCCCTGGGGGCCATCCTCCGCTGCGGCGCACGCAACAGGGGCATGAACCTGGTCTCCAGGGTGTCCGCCCACACGGGGCACCCGTATAGGGCCATGGACCGCACGATACCCGCGTAGAGTCTCCTGCAGGAGTCCTCCGGGCCCCTCAAGTTGGGCAGCAGCCGCACCAGCGCGTTAGCTGACACCAACAATTTGGAGCGCAGACTTCGGAAGTGCTCTCCGAAGTCCCACCGACCGTGGGGTACGAGCCCCAGGTATTTCAACTGGGGCTTGATGTCGATGGGAGTACCTCAAACTGTCAGGCTGGATCCCGGGGGTGGCCCTCGCCGAGGGCCATGAAAGAACAAGGCCTCGGATTTATGTAGAGCCACCTCGAGACCCAGCCGCCGGATCCGATCCACGAATTGAGCAACAGCGGTTGTGGCCCTCTGGGTCGCCTCGCGGTGTGTAGCGCCACTCACCGTCACTAGCGTGTCGTCCCGCGTAGCACGTGACGGTGGCACCGAACGCGAGCTCACCACGAAGCACCCAATCTTGTCCGATTTTCCACAGGAGCGGCCTCAGGACCGATCCCTGTGGGACACCGCACGACATCTCACGCCTACCGACACCGGTCGCACTTGGGTAGATGACGGCTCTCTCCGTCAGGTACGCCCCGACTATGCGGCGGAGATAGAGACGCACATCGTGGTACACGAGCGCCTCTCTGATGCAACTCCAGGGCAAGGTGTTGAACGCGTTGGACATGTCCAAGGATACTGCCAACATCAACCCGCCCTGGGCGACCGCATCCTCCGCCAGAGTCCTCACGCGCATGATGGCATCCACAGTGGAACGCCACCGGCGGAAGCCGTACTGCGTGTCCGCTAAGTCCGGCCCCACTCTAGAGAGGTGCTTGACGAGGCGGTTGGCAATGACTCTTTCGAAGAGCTTGCCCACCTCGTCGAGCAACACTATGGGCCGGTACCCAAACGGCTCGTCCGCCGGGCGTCCGTTTTTGCGGATGAGGACCAGTTTCCCCGTCTTCTACATCTTCGGAAACTGGCCCCGCTCCAAGCATGCGCTGAGGAACCCTCGCAGTTGGGGTTCGAGACCGTCTTCCCCTAGAGCTAGGACCCACGCACGGCCTGGAATGCCGTCGGGTCCCGGTGCGGTGTTCTACTTGGCTCTAAGCCCTCGCACCGCCAGCTCTAGTACTACCCAAATGACCTCGGGCACGTCGCCGTCAATAACCACACCGGGCGCAACAGGCGACCGAGGTGGCGGGGTCATCTGCGGCGGAATTATTGGACTTCCGATTAACAATTTTCTACGTAACTGTACCTTTTCTTGTTAATATAATACCGAACAAATAACAAATGAACACATATTTTTCCGAGGTCTAATAGCCACTAACAAAGGAGGGTCCAGTGGAGTATTTTAATTTGATTTAATTTTGAAGGTCCAGTGGGCACATTAATTATTATATTTTGAAGGAGGTCCAGTGGGACCTAAAAGTGAGGGTCCAGTGGGTACTTTTGTGAGAGGGTAGAATCTTGGAGGTCGAGTGGGTACACAGCCCAAAGAGGATGCAACTGGATAATCGTTAGGCGTAGGAGGCATGATGATAACTTCGAGTTGATAACCGAGTTTCGGAGCTGTGGACGTCTGGCATTACGGCCTGACCGACATGTAAAACTTGATAAATAAAGGGACAAGAATAGTAGCTCTTTATAGGACAGTAATACTTAATATTGAGATGGCGATCCTTTTATGACTCGTACAGCAACCAACATTGGAGACTGTAGCCATTAATATGTCAATATTATAATTAATGTGCGTGTACTCTTCGAATATGTCAAATATGTGAGATAAGACGGACTCCAGATAGACAGTGGACTCTTAATAATAGCTTTACGTTTTTAGTTTTTACCCCAAATATGGGTCTGACGCTGAAATAATACCTAGGCCTGGGCTTAGTCAGCAGAATACCTATCGGTAGCAGATCTGGGCCTCGATTCTGCTAAAGCCAAACCACAGTGTTGCCACTGCCACTGCAAAAAACGGTATTAAATAATAGTCTTTAAAGCGATGCCATTAAAGTTCAAAATTAAATGACTATTGCAGATTAATTTAATACGTGTAATGAAACTGTTTTCATTTCATTTTGGACTTTAGTGTTATAGAAATGAAGTCTATAATTTCATTTCATTTACACAGCTTCAGTAGAATCGAGGGCCTGATCGAAAAAATCGTCTGGACATAGCGTTTTCATTCCATCTTGACCTAGGTTACATCATTAGACTCGCAGATGTTCTAAAAACTAAAAATATCGGAAGAGCATCTTAAAACATAATATCCAATATCCATCTTCGAAAATGATACACGTAAAGGTAGATATATTATGTATAAATAGCGGTATATGGGCTTATCACTAAGTCCTGAGATTATAGGTTCTGAGATAAAAATGTGATAAACCACGTTAAACATATCACGTTAAAATACCTAAGTTGATACTTCTAATCTTCTAGGATCGCGATAATTATCCATATTCCAGAGTTCAGGTGTGTCAATTTATCTATAAACACGTGTACAGCATTTCATGTGAAAAACTATAAGTAGCCTACGCATACTATAAGTACCTATCTAGATATCGATATTTTTGACAAGTTTGAATGTACGCAGATGACACAGATTTTGTTGCTACATATAGGAATCATAATATCGCGTGGTATTCTGCTCCTGTTCTGTCCACACCTTATGTTGTTTTATACCATTTAGGTGGCAGACAAGCACACGGTCCACAGGAAGTGATTACCGTCTAGTTTGAATGAACGCAGAAGACACAGATTTAGTTGCTACAAGTACCTACTTATTCACTATTGTGAATAAGTACTTGTAGCAACTAAATCATCTATATTTATAAATCAGCTATATTTAGCTAGAGCTCCTGTTCCTTCTGCACATTATGTTAACACTTGGCCGGCTTTTTTATACCACTTAGGTGGCAGACAAGCACACGGTCCACGGGAATTGATTGCCGTGGTCTAGATTAAATGAACACAGATGATACAGATTTAGTTGCTATAAGAATCACAATATCACGTGGAATTGTGCTCCTGTTCCCTCTGCACCTTACTCATGTTAATTGATTTATACCTATCACTTAGCACACAGCTACATTGTGAATAAGTGCTTGTAGCACAAGCACACGGTCCACGGGAAGTGATTGCCGTGGTCTATGGAAGTGTGCACCACACCAAGGGCGTCCCACTCGACCTGCAACCCTGAAGAACCTTCAAATGACCTCCTTGATGCGTTTCTTTTGTGTGTACCTTTGTCCTGAAAATAATGAACCCAAAAAGATTGGGCACTTATCCAATTCTCTTTAAAGTTATAAGAGATGTACCTACGCTTATAACTTTGTATTTGCGTTTTGGTTTATAGATACTTTTTTTTAATATTGAGGGTGGAATTTCTCCCTTCCTGATCATGTTACCTAAAAATCAAATTGACTAATTTATAATTCGTCTTTATAGCAAAATGCCTAAAATGCTAAACGAATTATTTTCTGAATGCCGTTAGAGTAACTCGACTAGAGGACTCTACAGAACGACCATAACTTGAAATGACTACGTTTTAACGTTGGAGCACGCCGAACTGCAATTTGCTCGCGCACTTTTTATGTGTTAGTTAAATGTCAACCTTATGTATGTATAATACACGCAAGTGAGAAATCGCTATATTCAGATATACTTCTACATAGGTACATTCTTAAGTCAACCTTTACCGGACGATAACACAAACTATTGTTGAAATAACTTGCCCATAAAATGTTTAGGTAGGCACACAGCGTCTTAAGTTAATTGAAACTCGGATTCTATCAAGATCCTTCAGTTTCCTGTATTGAGTACCTAATGCCTACTTGTGGTTCCGCAAATCAACAAGTGACTAATTTATTATTCCAAGTCTTCCGTGAACATTACTCACTGCGACGTGTTTTCAGTATTTTCATCATGGTAACAGGGACATCGGGAAACCTTGTAAGGAAGTCCCTAACAACACCGTCATGGAACACTTAGGGAATGGAACCCTAGTGATGATAAAATCGTTCTACGAATTTACACCTACGCGTCAGATTAATATAAAATAAGTTAGTTACTAGTTAACAAGTGTCCATTTTTGAAAATCTCGTGATTTAAGCGTAACCTAAGGGCGTGGGAAGCTTGCAAAGAAATGTCTGTATTTACTAGAACGCGGTCTTTTTTATGTTTATTTTAGAGTTAAACGAACCAGGGTACCTAACTGAAAAAAAAGACCTAAGTAATACAAACATTAATTTATGTACACTAGCTTTTGCCCGCGGCTTCGCCCGCGTGGATGTCGGTTATCGCGACCAAACATAGCCTACGTCAAGGTCTAATCTAGCCCTATACCAAATTTCATCAAAATCACTTCAGTGGTTTAGGCGTGACAGCGTAATATACAGACAGACAGACACGAGTTACTTTCGCATTTATAATTAGTACTAGCTTATGCCCGCGGCTCCGCCCGCGTGGATGTCGGTTATCGCGACCAAACATAGCCTTTGTCCTTTCTCGTGGTCTAATCTACCCCTATACCAAATTTCATCAAAATCGGTTGTGGTTTAGGCGTGAAAGCGTAACAGACAGACAGAGTTACTTTCGCATTTATAATATTAGTATGGATGGATTTATTATCATGTTATGTTACGCTTCCCCCACCACTAAAACTGGAACTTTATATAGGTACCATTATTCTTTCTAATCTACCAATTCTATAGGTTCCACGTGGCTCGAGTAACTACAAATTTAGCCACGTGACCTCCCTGCCTACAACAGACACCGAAGTACTCGTAAGTAGGTATGATGTGATGCCAATATCGACTATCACCGAATAATCTAAAAGGATAGTTTTAATTCCATGATATCAGAAAAATAAAACTTGTTCTTTTGTGGTTATTTTAGATAAATAATTTTATTATTTCAGACAGTTGTATGCACATCGTTTTAAACCCTTAATTTGAGCGAATATCGTCGATTGAAGTATTATTTTCAACACTGTCATATCTTATGTAATAAATTGTGTTTGTATAGGATAACATAAATTTAAAAGAATACATTTAATACATTGAAATAAGCGTGATAGCAATGTAATTTCTAATCTTAAACTAATAATGCAGGAATAACAAACACAAACTTACGTCACAGTGTCATTATATATGAAAACAAACATTTTGTTTTAAATAAGTGTCGGAATTGCACAATTATGTACATTGATTATACAATATTATTCCTATATTTAATATGAGACGAAATTACACAATAATAGGTACGAGACAACAGATTAAAATTAATGACTTTAGAATAATACTTCCTGAGTTGAACAAATACATTTTATTATGAGGTCTACAATACAAAGTAAATTATAATATATTTGTCTATTTATATATATAGGTCTATATTGAGAGTGAATTTCTTTGGTACCTTTTTTTCTAAGAAACTTTCTTTTTTATCTTTGGATATCTAATTGCCTTAATACTATGACCAATTCATCTTAGCACAACCGTTACATCCAAACAATGTCAATCATAAAATATATTTTCAAAAAGTATGATAGTCAAAAACACTACTTCATAATATTATAAAAAGTAGTATATTAATAATTAAAATATTTTGAAAGATATTGAACAGTCATTATTCTTTATCAATATGTTTTTATTAATTTTATTATTTTGTATATAAACTACCTATTTACATCAAATAACTGTTTCTAATTATGTGTATAAGAACTAAACTGTTTAGTATGAGTAAAAGTATAGTCCTAGTGTTCAAAAACCATTTTTCTTCCAAAAAAATATTTTTATTAGTGTAATACATTTTGTTATGAAATTCAAATACCTTGATATGGTACACGAAAATACAGTGTAATTTATCTTTGAATAAGTATACTTGTATATTATAATGGGTAAAATATGGTCCCATTATAAACTCCCTTAATATTAAAAGTTAGAAACAAAATGGCATGTTTAATTCATTTTAATAACTATTAGCAAATTATATACTTAATTAATGAGTGGTTATTCACTTTAAATTATTGGAATATTACAGAATTTGATTAATTTAAACATGACTGCCAAAGTTCCGTTTATTGTTGTTCTTTGAGTCATGTTAACTATATATTTTGAACCGAGTTAAAGCTATGTATTTTTAATTTCTGAAACATTTATTACTATGGTAAATGTTAACACGACGCAGTTTTTAGGATTCCGGACCGGTGTACCAACGCTATTAGTAAATGAATGCTGTCTGATTGTCTATCTCTTACAAGAATAGTTATTTTAAACCATAACAGTTTTTTGTGCACGATAATGCGGTAGGGACCCGCCCCAAACAACATTAAAAAATGCTTTGGATACTAGGATATCGTAATTATGTAATTTTATGTCATGGGTACTAATACCTTACTTTGCAGTGTAAGGCGTGTCTGTCGTAACTCTAGTCAGATTCTCACTACTCTTCCCGATATGTCATGTGAAAAGCAGGGTTGGTACTATATGTAGTTTCAGCATTCAAAACAGTAGAAGAATAGATAGAATTGATAGCGGACTGTTGTCTCTGCCTACCCCAAAGAGAAATGCACACCATTCTGCGAAGAGTCACGTGGTTCACCAGGTTTGGTGGTATTATGATATAGATATAATTATAACAAAAATAATTATGCAAGATCGCTAAAACCATCTTTAATTTCCGTCTAACTGCCAACTTGCGTTGTGGTCTTGTTAATTTGGCCGGAAAAATGAGAAGACCTCTCTGTATGCAAATAAATTTCAGTCAGCAAAAAACTACTACGTTTAGGTACGGTTGTCCGGAATGTAATGTGAGCGAATTAGATTCGCCAATGGCCGATTTATTTTATTTTTGTTGCCTTTATATTATTTTATATGTAAACCATAGCAGCAAATTTAATAAAAGAAATCAAAAATACTGGTCGTCCGTCACAATTGTTTGTATTCAGGTTGTTAAACAATAAATCGTCAAGATTGACGTGAAAGGTTGCGAATTAGTTGTTGTTTTTAGTTCTTTGTAAATTCATGCACGAAGTGATCGCACCGTATTCAGAATTTATATTGAGCGACAAATGTGCGTGGTTAGTATATTTATTACGAAGTTGTAGTGCATAATATCACAAAATCCCTTATGCAAAAGACAGACAGATCTTTTTGCAGTCGTTATATGACTAGAGAGTAAGCTAAACGTAGTTCAATTAACAAAACTAGTATTTTGACTATAATCTTTTTAAAATTTGATAATTTTGTATTTTCGTTAACGACAAAGAGTATTATGGTCTACGCTATATTTGCGTTCTTATACGGATTTATTTGCATATGAACTCCGTTCAGCATGTGCTAATATATTAGGTGTATTAAGTATAATATAAAAAGTAGGTTATAATGTGTAAAAGTATAGGTCAAATTAAGAACAGGTACAAAATCTTTGTGGTAGATGGAGTTGCTATTAAAAAGATTTGACCTCTGTGGCTATGTCAGAAGTCGCGAATCGATTGCCTCTCAGTGCAAATACAATCTGTATAATGCGGTTCTTTCCCACCGTCCACCTTCCCAGATCACCTGGGTGTACGGTGGTAATTAACTACGGTTCACCTTTGTCCACCTAGCCCTAGGTGTACCGTTGAAAATATTTAATTTCCACGGTACACCTTGTTATAGTAACGATTTTCATAGGTAATACATGATATATAAAAAGATAGTAATGACACTGACAATTTACCTACTTCATTTTCCGGATCTAGCATTATATTATTGCTTATTAATTATTATAGTTCGGATTTATTTTGTTGTTTTTACTACTACTATGGAGGAAAATAAAATAACTATAATCAGTAGAAATGGTGGCAGTGTATTGTTATTTATAGAACACCAACATCATAAGGTAAAAACATTCAAGAATGGCGCCAGTCTATGGAGGTGTTGTTTTTACAGAAAGAGTAAATTTACGGGAAACATTATTATACAGGTATTTACGAATGTTGAATAAATTGAAAAGCAATTTGCAATATACTCCTTATTTTATACTAAGTTTTTTTTTTTTTTTTATTGGCAGACAAGCACACGGCCCACTTGATGGAAAGTGGTTTGTACGTGTGCAACACCAGGGGAGTCACACTTGCGCTGCCGACCCTGTATGCTTAGAGGGTTCCTGTGCCGTCAGTGTGAAAGAAGCAGGACAAGCCTTTGGTTTTCCCACTGACAGCACACAAACTCTCCAGTGAGCTCTGGCTACCTAACTCACCGCTGGGAACAACACGCGGTTATTATGGCCGCGGTATTCTGTAGGGCGAAGGTACTTCCCCAGTCGGACTGCTCAATTGGGCGGATATACCGCCGTGTCCTACCTTACACATTCAAGTTATTGTAGTGAAAAAGTAATTGTTATATTTAAAATTTTAGAATGAATGCGTCTTAAAGGAAAAATGTCATTTCTGTACTCCATCACCTTCAAAAAATTTAATGGCTATCGAAATTGACAACTTGAAGCACACTGTAAAAAATACTCAAGAGCCAATACCCAAGTTATATTAAATGGCTTGTGAAAATATACAGAACACAGGTCTAGACTTAATAGAAAAGATACCGGCATTGAGTAGCATCCAACATAGCCTATACTATGCAAGAAACAAATCGTTAGGAGTCAACAAGACAGTATTTAAAAACTTCGACGATGTTATCGTGCCCGCCAAGTTCTTGGATTTTATATTGGCCGATTTTTATGATAATGAAAGCAAAAAGCGTATATTGATTTTTTGTTCAAAAAAGGCTCTAGCAAATCAGTCGTTTAGAAGAATATTTCGGTGATGCTACTTTCGACTCTTGTCCGCATCCATTTTATCAATTGTTTATAATTCATGGCGAAGTTGAAAGTAGCATCACAGAAACAACAACGGTCCCTTTAATATATGGCTCTTATGCCGTATAAAAAAGAATCGACATACATTACAGTATTACAATTAATTCAATCCCAACTGCCGTCGTTCCAACCAAAAAAATATCATTGTGATTTCGAAATAGCACAAATAAACGCTTTTAGAAAAGAATTTCCAGCCCTAAATTTGAAAGGTTGCTACTACCACTGGTGCAAAGCAGTTTGGAAGAAAGCAAAAAAATTGGGAATAAAATCGAAATTTGATAAAATAATAATTGGATTGACTGCGTCACTACCTTTGAATGAATACATTAATGAAGGCTTATGCTACGCAAAAACTGAAAGTAAAGGAAAAGAAAAATTAAAATTATTTTTCCGTTACATCGATGAGTTCTGGTTAACTAAAAAATTCGATGATGTTTTATGTGTGTTCGGCGAGCGTCACAGAACGAACAATATAACAGAAGCTTATCATTCTAAACTGAAGAAAGATATAAATAAAAGAAACTCGTCAATTCTGAGGCTATTAACAAAATTGAAACAAATTGAGTCGAATGTGAGATTTCAACAAAACAAAAGAAGGAAAATACATATAGAAACAGACGATGAACTTATGCATATCCAACTACAACTTATAAATAAAGACATATCGGTAGGTTACGCCCTTGAAAAACTACGATAAATGATTTCTACAAATAACAATACATACATACATACAGTCACGCCTCTTTCCCAGTGGGGTAGGCAGAGACCACAGTTTTCCACTTGCTACGATCCTGATCTTTCGCTTCTTCTACTTTCATAATTGTTTTCATACATGCTCGCACCAACAAATACCCTGTATTTTTTATTTTATTTTTTGTTTTGTTTAACATTAAAAGTAAAGTAGCTTAAAATTTTATAGTTCAACTAGCTGTCCCGGCGAACTTCGTACCGCCAATTTTTTCCTACCCTCGTGGCGTCAGATCCCGTTCCCGCTGCACCATTTAGGGGGATGAAAAATAGATAATAATTAAATGACGATTGATCATTTTTCTACCGGAAAGAAAAAATGATTAAATTACTAAAATGGCTATTAAAAAATCAGGGTTGATCGTAGAAGGGTGAAAATTGAGGATTGTATGTATTTTTACCCGACTACGGCGAAGCCAAAAGGAGGGTTATGATTTTGACAGGCTATGTATGTATGTATGTATGTATGTATGTATGTATGTATGTTCATTTGTTCCCTCATAGCTCCTCAACTACTAATTAGAACTGGACATATGAGGTATCGTTACAAGCGGCTTGATCGTCCGATGGTTATAGGCTATATGACGTGTCACTCAATCTTGTGTGGCGCCCTCTAGCGCTCATAAGGTACTGTGTTAAAAAATAAATTTGAGATAAATATGCCGTGTTTGGTATCAAATGAAAGGGCTAGATAAGCACATTCCAAATATGTATAACTTATTAGCTTCACCTTGCCCCAAAATAATATAAATAAAAAATAAAGTTTAAAACTAAAACCCGACTACCGAAAAAATCACGCTCTAAAAGTAACAAACAAGAAAATATCAAGGATAGCCGTGGTCGTATGCCACTTACTCTAACAAAACAATATATTCTAGGGTTAAGTGGCATACGACCACGGCTATCCTTGATATTTTCTTGTTTGTTACTTTTAGAGCGTGATTTTTTCGGTAGTCGGGTTTTAGTTTTAATTGTATGTTGTATCATAAAAAAATAGAAATTAAAAATTTTGTCTAAAAAATAAAAAATAAAAATTTAGGGGTGGACTACCCCTAACATTTAGGGGGATGAAAAATAGATGTTAGCCGATTCTCAGACCTACTCAATATGCTCACAAAATTTCATCAAAATCGGTCAAGCCGTTTCGGAGGAGTATGGCAACAAAAACTGTGACACGAGAATTTTATATATTAGATAAAAAAATCTAATGAAATGATTCAAAATATTAGTGTACGCCTAGAATAAGACTATTTTTTGTTTGTTTTTTTTTTTTTAACTTTCTCATGTGTACGCCTAGAATAAGACTATTTTTAGTTTATGTTTTTTTTAAGTTTCTCATGTGTACGCCTAGAATAAGACTATTTTTTGTTATGTTTTTTTAACTTTCTCAGTATATATAAAAAAATCTAACTATTTTAATTAATTAACTGTACAATAAGTCTTAAATGCAATTAAAAAATTGTAATCCAGCCAGCATTAAATGAGGTGGAACGTCACCAATATCTATTAATGATATACTGGAAAAGTGAACCATAGTTAAAAAAAAATTACCACTGTACACCCAGGTGGTCTGGGAAGGTGGACGGTGGGAAAGAACCGGTATAATGGCATAGGTCGGGATGCTTGCAGGTAGGTATAATTAGTATATATTTACAACAAAAAAAAGAGTATGTTTTTAGAATTTAGAGATATTAGAGTACTTATTACAAAAAATATTGTACATCTATTTAATAGCAACACATACCTAAAGACATGTTTTAGATAACAAAAATAAGGTTCTCTTAGATTATGTAGTCAGTGAGTGCGTGACAGGTCCTAAACTAAATTGTAAATAAGTATCGGGCTCATTTGCAAGGACTTACTTGCGTCATAGTCGTAATCCGTACATTGTGTGGAAAAAACATTGGTTTGAGCGTAAACAAGCCAGCTTGTTTTCACAAGAAGTTTTAATATTCTATAGGGCGACTGGTTACACATGATTTGGTTAATCTTATGTCCCCGTCACGTATAGCATGGCACTATAATTATTTTAACACAATAAGGAGAGACAATTCAACAATGAGTAAACATAGTCTTATGGCACTGAAACACTTTAGATTCAGTTTTCAGATCATAAGTTTTTCTTATAGTTTTAAATAGTTGTAAATTGCAACCTAAATTAGTTTAAATTCAATAAAATACAGTGAAACACATTACGTGTCGAGTGTTAATTTTAGGACGAAATTAAGAAACCAATTAATTCTGTGCAATGTGAATTGAATAATTACAATCTAGAGTCGGAATATA
The DNA here is from genome assembly GCA_914829495.1 of Eilema sororculum. Classification (NCBI taxonomy): domain Eukaryota; kingdom Metazoa; phylum Arthropoda; class Insecta; order Lepidoptera; family Erebidae; genus Eilema; species Eilema sororculum. The sequence goes on along the minus strand of OU618534.1, from coordinate 17,879,350 downwards.
CCTAAAAATACTGAGATGCATGACTTTAGCCAGACCACAACTGTGCAATGTTACTCAATAATTAATTAACATTCAGTAGTGTAGGCAGTAGGCTAGAAACACATTCTGAATACAAAAAAACACTCAACCAAATGATGCTTCAAAGCCTTGCATTCTATTGCGTTCCTTGATTATTAATTAATTACTTACATCATGTTTCATTTGACGCATTTCATTATTCCTTACGAACACATTTTTAAGACATTCTAAATGTTTGTGAAGGACAAGAACGTGACTAACGCTTTAAGCGCGTATTGTAGGTAAAAATTATTAATAATAATACTTCATGTACATACATAGCACAGTACATAAATAAAATACTACAGGAATTCAGTGCAGTCTAACATAACTTAGTTTGCCTGTTTTTTTTTCATTTACAATATTGTACAAAATGAAAACCTAAAAATAAGTCACTTGACACTAGGCAATTAAGTGATCTAATAGATCATAAACAAAAAAGCGTGCCTTACAATTATAGACGACACTAGTTACAATTTTATAGTATAAAATCACAGAATTTGTATTTCATGCGATTGGAATGCTAGCTAAATACTAAAAACATTCATGCATCAGCATTATTATGCTGACTGAATAGCTTATTTTAAGTGATTATAAATTTAATAGTAGGTGGTACCGTCCATGGCCTTAAACTATGTTCAGTCCTCAATGGCGAGAGGGTAGTTTGGTGGTAACGTGCTCAGTACCTCCTTTGAAAGTTCTTTGTATACCGCGTCCATAGTGTTCCGCACTTTCACTATCAGTTCTGGTACATTGTCCATTGTTAGTCCCACAGTTGGGACAGGCTCTAAACATTGTATAATGGCATGACCTGTAATGTATGCAAGTCAACGGTTATTATAAATATTCACGGTATTGACAGCCTCTGTGGATGGCGTGGCGATAGTGCACGCGACTGCCACGCAGGAAGCGCGGCCGTTCGATTCCCGCTCAGTGCAAATATTTGTTTGCATGAATATGGGTCTGGGTGTTTCTATGTATAATATGTATATATTTACAAAAACAAGTATCTAAGTATGTAACACAAGCTAATTAAGCTTAGCAAATGTTGTGGAATATTTATTTAAAGTAAATTGTACCAAAATAAGAACAAATTAAATAAAATGCTTACCTTTATTAAATATATATTTCTTTCTGTTAATAAAGTAATAAGGTGAGAACACAACAGGTATGATTGGCACTTGGGCAGCCACTGCAATGTTGAATGCACCCTTTTTGAAAGGTAGTAGTTTTGTGAAATCTTTGTTCCTTGTTCCCTCAGGAAATAACCAAATTTTCGTCTGTAATTACAATGATAATTTCTCTGTGAGTTGATATTGTACAATTAAACATTGCCAATAATATTTATATAGCTTCAGGAATTTAAATAATCTATTTTTTGGAGGTTTATAGTTTTTATGATACAACACCTTTGTCTAAAGCCATTAAGTGCAGATACAGAATGTTAATGAAGTAATGTTTTTATTAATTATGCCTACTTGTTTGACTGACCTATTTACTACGAATCTTGAGCTACAGTTCAGTGTATTGGCGTCAGCGTTCATTTATGGATGATTTCAGTGAAAACAGAACAATGAAAATAATAGATTACTAAATAGTCAAAATCAAAATCAAAATCAAAAATAGTTTCAACATAAAGTAAATATTAAATACTAACTAATACTAGCAAATGGACCACCAGTTTGAAACGCGGCCCAGACCTGAGAAGACTCTGGCAAGAAACCATAGACATAAATATACAGACGTGAAACTACTACGAAATTCATTCATAAAATCATATTAGGAAAACGCCAATTCTCCATCTTGCTTTCCAACGTAGTGGGGATGTAGTAGCACCTGATTGGTCAAATAAAATTGCTAGTGATGCGGTGATAGAATTTTAATTATCGATATTTTCCCAAATATTTAAAGAACGAAGACCACTTTCCATACATAGTGAATGACTTTTTAAATGCCGTTGACTTTTTATTATTCTATCGCATAATGGTACTGGTATTACTGATGAATAGATACTAAAACATTTTTTACAAAAAAAAAACAAAAATATTAAATAAAAATTCGATTTTTTTTTGTCCAAATCGATTTTATTTTTGTGCCAATGTGTTATGTACCTGGAGTACTACTAAATATATGTATATATATATCGTTACTCAAAAACTGTAAAGAATCTTTGTAGATTCTACGTCCTTCTGGGCGAATTATTCGAAACTCCGGCTATCACAAGGAAAGTCTGACAGAAAGCCATAAGCACACTGCAAACTGAGAATACAAATAATCGGCATCCACTTAAGCTAATTACTTAATTTTTTCTTTCAAATGTATTAATTTTTAGTCTGTGCCCTTTTTATATCGATAAGTAGTTATCGACAGTTTATTGGATTCCCTACTAGGCCGCCATACTGCTTTCCATTCATTCATAAAATCCAAGTTTAGGTAGGCAGTTTTTTTTCGTAGGTATGGCACCTCTTGATATAAAGGGGTATTACATCTTCCTAAATTCAGAAACCTGAATTTAGAAAATTCTGAATTTAGAACAGTGTAATTGCATTTAGGAACCAAAGCTTCCTAATTAGGAAGCTATTTAGGAAAAGAATGGTTTCCGACGTCCTAAATGGCTAAATCGGATGAGTGTAATTACGTTTCCTAAATTCAGAAAGCTCAGTCGCCGCGCGCATGCCGTCGAGAGCGCACGTTTGTCTTTCCCTCCCAATATAATATTGCGTATATACCGACGAAATAAATGAAATTTTACATCATCTAGTATGCTAATTATTCAAATCGATCAAGGAAAAATTATATGATCGGTCCAGGCGGGATTTGAACCCGCGATCCTTCTTTTACAGGGAGAATGCTTTGACCACCTAGCTACCAGACTCACGCCCACTTTTTGATTACTCCGCCCAAATGATTGAATGAAATTTTACAGCATGTAGTAGGTATGCTAATTATTCAAATTGATTATGAAAGAAAAAATTCGTTCGTCGTTAAGCTAACCGCAAGGGTTATGGCAATATCAATATTTTGTTTTTTTTTTTATAGTATTGAGGGCATTTTGTCGCAATTCACTCGACAGTCGACACGTCCGTCCCTTGCCGCTCGTCCTTCAAAAATGATTTAGGATCCTAAATTAGTGAACGTGTAATCGCGAGCTTCGGTGACTGAATTTTTTTTCCTAAATAGCTTCCTGAATTTAGATTTCTGAATTCAGGAAGATGTAATACCCACTATACTCTAAGCAAGAAACTCAGCGGGCATTTTTTTTTGGTCTATTTACAAAACATTTACTTAGCCTAAAACTTATGGTTTAGATACAATGTTTTGCTTGAGTAGCATAGCTGAGCGAACAGCTTATTTCCAAGCTTGTTTATCATTTAAATATTCTTGGATTTTATAACAGCCTTTCTGGCACAGTTTGCTCTTTATTGTATTTTCAAATTTATTAACAGGTAAATCTCTGATTTCATTAGGAAGCTTGTTAAAAAAGTATCAGTATAAAACAATGAGGGATATTGACGTAAGCTTCCGAGACCATCAATTTATAAGACTAGGCTAGAAATAGTTTTAAATAGCTAGCTGTGGAAATCTCACTATCAGACTATTTAAATCATCTCCAGAGAGGAATCTGGTTAAAAAAATATTTGTATTTAGAATCAATAAGTTCAAATGAATACAAAAATATAAAGAAAACCTGTGAAATCTACAGAATCCCATATCTCAATAACTATTAGCTGATATAGAGAATAAATTAGGTGTACTCATTCATATCCCCTAGGAGTACAATTTTCTTAACATTGTGAGGTGCCTTTTTTGCGAAAAATTCCCACGGATACCACCCCCACGGAGCTGGTGGAGGTGGTTATGTCGGACTCAAACCGACTAAAACACACGCCTTCTTGGGTCTTTGGTTGCCGGAGGTGAGATTAAGCATATCTCTTGCACCACGGCAGACCTCGGACCATCTCGCTCGAGATGGCCCCCTTTGGGTTGTGGGGACCATAGTTGAGGTGCCTAAACAAAGTATAACTTACCTTATTTTTAATCATTACTTCTGAAGTTACCTTGAGTTGTTTATATGCATCTTTGGAATTATTTCTATCAATAAACACCACTCCTGCAAGGTATGCGGCAAGGCCAAATGGCCACACATAAAATATTTCTTTTCTTGCAATAGCAGCTACTTTATCCGCCACATGCCAGATATTGAACATTCCTGAAAATAGGACTTAGGAATTTCATTTTCTTATAGCTGTAAGTGAACACAAGAGAATGAAGGTGGTGCAGTGACAGTGGTATATTCCTAAAAGTAGGAACAGGAAGAAAGACAGACACTCTGGCTTTTAACACCAGTATATCTTGCAAATTTTATTTCATATTACCATTAGTCACAATTTCATCTATGCTATTGTTATGAAATGTAAAAATGATCAACACCAACACCATGATACAAGATGAAAATTATTTAAATATTGCCATCATTAAAGTATGCAAAATCACATGTCATATTATTTTAATTCCTTCTCGTTAAGATATTGATGAAAGCGTTTGTTTCAATCAAACTTCATTGTCTTAATATAGCAGAAAAAATTGTTTTATATTCTTTTTAATTTAACTTGTGCTTGTAATTTTTAAAATTTATTATGGTAGTAATATGATATGCTAGCAAATTAAGTTAAATTTAAATTACTTATTAGCCTCAAGGTCTAGATTGTAATTGTCTGAGTATCCGTTTAATAATGAATAGTTACTACATAATAAAAAAAAAAATGGTAGTATACTGGTTATATTATCAACAAAACAAAATGTTTTTGATTTAAGATGTTTCATTCTATGTCCAGTATACTCTTTCCTTAAAATAATGGCTCCCAACTAGTGAGACAAGTGAACACCACAAACATATATGTCGATGATTTGCAACATTCATTCCTAAAAACAAAACTGTAATAATATTTCTTATCAACATAATATCAAATTAGCTTGCTAAGAAATCAAATCAAAGGAAACTATTTATAGATTGCATACTTGTACATTGTTGTGAGCAGCAACACTAGTATTTGCTAAGAGGCAATTGACAAATTGACCTTAGCTATATGAAATGAGTTCATCGATCACCTCAGTAACACACATTTATTGTGATGGAATCTAGTGCTTTTTTCTGAGGAACTGTGTTTGGATAGCCCACATACCTAAAATATCTATAGATGACTGATGATTTGAAACCACAACAGCACCACGGTCTTCTGCTAAAACTTTACCATTTCTCAAAATCCATTTTACTTCTATAACTTTCGTAACATGTTTAATTATTTGAGATGCAAATCTGTAAAATGTAATTGGATAAAATTAAGTATGTTTAGTAATAAATTTGTTGACAATATTGAATGCAAGCTTATTGGATATACAGGGTGTATTTTTGAAACAAGGCAGTAAGGGCAAGTACCTTAACCTACAAACCAATAATTGAAAACTGCACCAAAATCGGACTAGTATTTTTGGAGAAAATTGGCAACATAGATTTACATTAAAAATGCTTGATGTAGCACCCCTTGTTGAGTTGTCATTGTAACACCTATCTAAGAACATGCTCCAACTAAAGCCCATAACTGAAAACTGCATCAAAATTGGATTGGTAGTTTCGGAGAAAATAGCAACATGGATTTGCACAAACAAACAAACACACAAACATTCTATCACCCCAAACGCATATACCGTCTCCGTTCCGTCGTGGGTAAATTAAGACATTATAAGTGAATTGGCTAGTATTTGCGTAAACGATGCAGTCCGTTTCAGGTGAATCACCGGCTAGCAGTTTCAGTATCGGTGATCGTGACATAAGTCTCGCAGAGTAGGTGCTGATGTTACGTATATAAACTATAAAGTTACTTACAGGGAATTCTTGACGTTTTTAGGGTTGAACACAAAAAACGGTAACAACACCACTGCTGTTATAGAAGTCCAGATATAGAAGAGAAGAAATTTTGATTTAAATTTTATAAAATTTGGTGTTTCCGAAAACAATTGTTTTAATATGTAAGTCACGAAGACAATAACAAGCATGTAAATTATTTTATCCAACATTATAATATATTGTCAACAGACTCAATAAACAATACAAACGACCTTTTAGCTTCAAAAACAAAAAATAAACATAGAATCACAAAACTGAACAATACATCTGTCTGAGTTGATTTGATTTAGCGAAGCGCAGCTCAAGCCACAAGCAGCCAATCAAGAGAAACGCAATGTTGCCAGGTGACTCTATATATTTACCACTAATCTAATAATACAGAATAACGTCTACCTATGAAAAAAAGGAAAGTTACAAAAATATGATTAACTGGAGATAAAACCCTAGTCGAAGAGCAATGGGCATAGTTTGGCATCAGAAATCACAGTCATAAGCTGTTTTTGTTAGTTGTGCGCGATGTACTGTCTCATTTTGATAAAACACTTTGTGGCATTGGTTGCTCAGAGTAAAGAATTAACTATACTTAGAATAACTGTACAAGAATCTTTGTGAACGTATGTTAACTGTGGTTTTAGATCCAATATTTACTTCCAATCTCTATTAAAATCCCCCGAAATAAAGGTGGAGTTTCCTCAATCTGGCAACATTAAAAAACAAATCAAATGGAGCGTTCCAGAGACCTCGAAGATTATGATGTGAAAGACACTTTAAGCATTTCATTTTAAGGCTGTATAGGTACATACGGTGGTCGTTGCATTTTTTATATTTTTTACCTAAGGATATTCTAGACACAAGAAACGCACTTGGTAACCAACAAAAGTAGCCCCAACTTGTTTTTGGGGATCCCCACGCCGGGCATTCGGGCAAAAAAGCGATTCGGCGAGGTCACTCGCCGCGTCAAAGGATGGCATGAAGGCCCTGATGACCGTCTTGCGCTGCGGAGCACGCAGCAGCTGTACGTGCCTGGCTTTTAAGGTTTCCGTCTATATGGGGCACCCATAGGGCCATGGACCGCACGATTTCCGCCTAGAGGCCCACTGATGATGGCAAGAAAAAAAGGCCGGAATATGTGTGTGAATGCTCAATGCTCAATTTTACACTAATATGTTTTAACGGAGAAGGTATACCTCTCCATCATATCATAGTGTAAAACGAGACACGTTGTTCTTTCTTATCTAGCATTGATTCTATCGAATATTTTAAGAATGCTTGCAACGCTCATAACGTTCTTACTTGTTCGGACGTCCTCGCTCCTCCGAGCCATTGATATACCTACTTATTATTGAATAACTAGATCAGTAGTTAGACCAGCCACTGTCTACTATAGAACAAAAAAGCTATTGAGACGACGATGAGAGATGCTTAGTTTGTTAATCTAATACCTAGCTGAGTACCTAGTTGTTAACCGAGTGACAGCCAGACAACAAAATTAGTAAAGGACATCATACAAACAATCAGGAATTGACCATGTTCTTCTCGTTCTTGCATGACCATCATTGTTTCACCTACATTATCCAATATCCTTCGTTGCATTAAATTTGTCGCCCACCTATGTCTTTTCCTTCTTTTCCTAGTGAAATAATAAATGCAGCAGTCGCAATTATAATATTGCTGTGAGAGTCGGACATAACGGAGCATTGCACACAGAATTGACACTGATGAGCAATGAGCATTCGTTCAGCTGATCTAAACATCATCATAACAAACGATAGCATGTACAAGAATTATATTGCTTGGTTCTCATTCTTGCTTGTTGTCATTTTGGTATAATTTGGCTGAAAACGTGGCTTCGTTTACACAAAAAGAATAAAAAAGAATGCTCTTGTTCTAGCTCTAAATTAGTCTAGCCACAGAACAGAAAAAAGTCTAGCTCTACGTTCGTTTGGTCTAAATCCACGCTATATTTGACAGGATCTGAACAATGCCGCTTTGGACTGGAACCTACTTGAGAAGAATTACAAAAATAAAAAAATACACCACAAATATCGAGGGATATTTAAGTTTGCTTTGGCAAGAAAACGCCTATATATGATATAAAATAATGTAATTGATAATAATTTACAATTCAGTTCTAGTTTATTCTTTAGTTATATAAGCTTAAAACGAGTATCTACGTAATAATAAGTATAGATATCACATTTATTAGTTTTCTATCCCACGAGGGTGAATGGGTAGTCAGGTGGTAATTCACTGATCACCTCCTTAGACAGCTTCTTGTAGGCTACGGTCATTAGATCGTGTACTTTTTGGATCAGTTCCGGTACATCGTCTGTGGTCAGCCCAACTGTGGGAACGGGTTCGAGACACTGGATCACGACGTGACCTGTAAGTATAATAAAAAATACGTTGTTGAGAAAAAGGTATTGACAGATTGACATTCATACAGAAATACTTTTATGATGTGGCTAGCTTAAAAACTCTTTAAAGACCTTGCGTTTTGTCGATTTTCATGATTTTAGCTCAACGACGTCATCTCCTCAGTCATCATCAATGAGTAATGACCAATTGCTAAGATAGTTTGGCCACCCTAGATACTTAGGCCTCATTTACGGAGACGTGGGGCGTCTCGCGTTGCGTGTGGCGTGACGTCTCGCGGCGCGTCGGACGTTTTTTCTGTTTACGGTGGGGCGGCGCGTGAAGCGGCACGCATCATTGCACGCGTAAACACAAACTTATAGCAATATACGACGTTGTTCATAGAGAAGCGAGACGGGAAGAGTGGCGGTGCCCGCCGCTGCGCCCGCGGCGAAACCTCAAGCGTGTAGCGAAGCACGCGGCGGGCATCGCGGCGGCGCACGCTCGCCTCGATCAAATCGACTAGGTTTCTAAATAAGACTGACAGAAGATTCCGCCTCGGGCATAGCTTCATCGAGAATTGCCGCTGCGTGCGCCGCCGCGATAAACGCCGCGTGGGACGCGTCGCCGTCGGTGCCATCCGCGGGCTCGGCCGCAAAAAAACGCCCCATTTCAAACAAACGCGTCTAAAATCGCTGCTCCGTAAACGCACTCATACAGCGCCATATATATTTGAATTCAGTGTGGGCCGCTCATCGCAACGCGCGACGCCCCGCGTCTCCGTAAATGAGGCCTTACACTTTTTGAGTAAGTATGTTCTCTATTATCCAATTTATAATTGGAATTTTGATTTTCAGATTATTTTGAGTAAGTACTTTAGTGTTCAACATTTTTCTGATGCTGACTGTACCAAACAATCAAAGAATCAGTTTCATTTATTCAACACTAGCTTTTGCCCGCGGCTCCGCCCGCGTGGATGTCGGTTCCCGGCAATTATTCGAATTTTTCTCTACGTACAAACCTTCCCTGGACTTCCACGAATAATTCAAGACCAAAATTAGCCAAATCGGTAAAGGCGTTGTTGAGTTATAACATTACAACGAAAAGTGGCATTGATTTTTATATATATATATATAAGCACTTAAATAGCACATATATGAACGTCAGAATTTTACATTAATGTCAGGAATCACCTAACTGATAAGGTGCTTACCTTTGTTGAAAATGTATTTCTCCTTATTTATAAAATAGTAAGGTGAGAACACGACCGGTATGATCGGCACTTGCGCCGACACCGCAATGTTGAATGCACCCTTTTTAAATGGCAGTAGTTTTGTGTAATCCTTGTTTCTCGTTCCTTCAGGGAAAACCCAAATTTTAGTCTGAAAAAATATCAATTATCAAATAATTAGGAAGGTACATACGGCAAAATAGATAGGTACCTAAACATGCGCAGTCCATGAGGGGAACATAACCTCCCCCACTATTCTAAAAAGTATTTCTGCACTTTTTACACTTATTTTCTGAAGGAATTTCTGCATTTAAAAAAGTGACCAGAAAACTTCAGGCTGAGACCAAAGTGACTGCCCCAATACTTGCGATCGCGCCTGTACCAAGTAGACAGGTACAGTCAGCATCAGAAAGATGTTGGCGAACAAAGTGGTCACAATGATTTTAATTTCGTTTTTTGACCACACATACACACCTTTAGTTCGGACAATCTTACCATAATATATATTAACTATTAAGATCAATTTGAGACTTCATCGTCAAGATATTTATGACGCTGATTGTACCTACCTTATCATATAGTTGTATGAAAGTACTTATTATACAAGCTAACATGAATTATTGGTGCAAGATGTACCTACACATGTTGTACCTACATATTAATTACCTAGATTGGAAAAATAAATATTTAAAATAATTTGGTTATCAACTACTTGTGTAGCAAAGAAGTGGGTAAGAATACTAAGTAGGTACCTACCTACTTACATAAATACTTGCCACTAACTTTATAAGTTATAAGGTTTGGTTGATTGCGTTTTTACGTAATGTATGTTATATTTCGCGGTTTAGGCCCAAGATAATTATATGGTTATGGTGTATTACAACACAGAAGACTTATATCAAACTTTGAAATTGCGACACCAGTCTTCTTTCAAATAATACTAATATTATTACCCCTCCGCAATATTATTTTAAGCATTTTCCTTGCTGACGTTACTACTTCATACAAATTATGTAGGTATAAAATGAAGAAAAAAAATCAATAGGACGAATCACCGAAGGAAAATTTTAATTATTTTTAATCTGTGATTCGTCCCATTGGGCGGAACCGTTATAGGACGAAACACCGAACTTGTCGTTTAAACTATACTTGGTTGAAAGATCGCTATCTACCTAGAGCACGCTATTTAATTTGCACAAGCAGCAATGTACTTAGACCGAATTATCAGTTTATTATGTTCATTTACTTATTTGTGGCGAGTAGGTAAATATAAATATTTATTGCACGTAGGTAGGTCCTTAGACTTAATAACAAAGTAATGAATAAGTTGAGTAACATCTTATTATGAACTATAGAAAATCTATTATTTTTCTTTTTTTATTCACCCAACGTTTATTCCAGTTCCAGTCGCATCCAAAGCCTCGGAGTCTGGTGGCCGCCTTTTCCAGTCTAACTGTGGATTTGGCTGAACTTCGATATTTTTCGTGAAGCGACTGCCATCCGACCTCCTCCACCCAATGCCAATATCGAAGCATTACCGTATGCTGTTATAACTACTTACTCACCCACTTATTGGTTCCCTTCCCACGCAGTGTCGTACAAGGCGACTAAGGGATAGGGCTGTTTAACATTCAGGGCCTCGATTCTACTAAAGCAAAACTATTGTCAAACCACAGAGATTGCAAAAAGCAGCATTAAAGTTTAGACTTTATTTCTATTGACTAAGGTCCAAAATTAAATGACAAAAGTTTCATTACACTCTTTTATTCACTCTGCTAACAGTTATTTAATATTGAACTTTAAATGCATCGCTTTAAAGTCTATAATGTCCGAATCGAGGCCCAGATGTTAAATAGCTCTATCCCCTAGTCGCCTTGTAGATATATACAGCCCAGACTCAGCCTCAGAATCATGGCTCGAGTAAATAATAGTGCCCGGAATACAGCGATAGGCGCACCTATTACGTGGGACCAAATACAATGGTTAGTGAAATGTGGATGTTATGTCACCTCTGCCTAACCTTCCAGCCAATAACCATATAACCAATTATCTCAATTGATTATTTCTAAAAATATAAGAATTTGAAGAAGTGTGATCCTATTGACATTTTGATACTATTATCAAATGAATAATCAGTTTGGGTCATTAATTTTATTATTTTAATGATTTCAAGAATTCAGTTTGTGTCTTAGGACGGAGAAAGAAAAAATATTGAAGGCTTTAAGCGGTCAAAAACATAATTATAACGCCCTAACTATTTTCCATTCAACTTTCGGTCTTCTCTTGCATCATAAAAAAATGGGTTCATTTCAATAGGCTTTTTGCGGCGTTTTTCTATGGAATTTGAACAAACTTATACATTGTTAGATGCATAAAGGAGCCCGGACAATAAATTTTATTACCCAACATCCAACTCTTCGCAATCGTAGCACCAGAAAGGTTTGTAGGTAGCCTACCTGCTTATAAATAAATTTTACCAACCTTTTTTTTCGTCATGACCTCTGAGGTGACTTGAAGTGTTTTATAAGCTCCTTTGGCGTCATTTCTGTCTATGAAAACGACTCCGCCAAGGAAAGCGGAGAGGCCGAATGGCCATGCGTAAAATACTTCTTTCTTGGCTATTGCTGTGACCTTGTCTGCTACTTCCCATATATTAAACATTCCTGGAAAACATAATTAAAGAATTGTGAAACTAGAGCATTGTCATACACACCCCTACTGCCCTTTGAATTTAAGTTTGGACCTGTGATCCAGTCAATCTAAAACATTGTTATATTATGTGAGTGAGGTTACAATAACTAGCACCCGGCTGAAAATTGGTAGGATTCGAAAAACATCGGAAAAAATTAAATGCTCAAGTGAGACTTGAACTCACGACCTTTCCCTTACAGGGGGAAAGATCTTCCAACTGAGCTCAATAGCTCAGTTGGAAGAGCTCTTACGAATGGTGTGGTTCAATAGCCACACCATTCGTAAGAATGTTAGTAGATGGCTCCACCGTCGCCCCTTAAAGACGGATTTAGAGAGAAGGACAATTTGAAACAATTCAGGTGTGAGCAGAGCATTCCCCCTGTAAGGGAAAGGTCGTGAGTTCAAATCTCACTTGAGCATTTCATTTTTTCCGATGTTTTTCGAACTTTAAAGTTAGCTTAATAAATGCTATAAAAATTCATTCAAAATGGTAGGATTGTTGAAAGCATTATCACAAACCCTAAAAGGTCGTCATAAATCAGATGCAATTATTCAAGGTCAAACGTACTTCAATTGGTTTTCGCGATTTACAGCCAAACAATAAGTATTATCATGAAAATATCTTAGACAAATTAGAGATCAGATAATTATCTATAAGGAGGTATCAAGTTGAAATTCATACTAAATACTGGTCTGCACGTCTTGAAGCTGTGAAAAAATCTAACTTCTACGTTTGGCTGTAAATCGCGTAAATTCCTTTATAAGTAGTGACGTTTAACTTTGTATAAAAAAACCAAGCATCGGATTTATGAGGACTTATAAGAGTTTGTTTATGATGGCGTTTTGGACAATCGTACCAATTTCAGCTGTATTATTAATAATAAAACATATTTTTTAGACCTAGTTGACATAGATATATAAGCACAGAGCTTATAAGGCTTTCTTTGTTAAAGTATTAATCTGCTTTGAAAAATATTATTCAAATCAACTTTATAGATGGGTAGTTACCTAGTACATCGAGTGAGCTCTGGTGGTTTGATATGATCATGGCGCCTCGGTCTTCGGCTATAATGTGTCCATCACGCAGTTCCCATTTCAAATCATACAACTTTGTCACATGTTTCAATATGCGGGCGGCAACCCTGCAATTACACAAAATAATAATCTACCACACCGCACGCAACGCAACGGATTATTGTGCTTTGTATAGAAAGTCGAACAAGTGCGTCTACTTGTCCGCATCGTACGGATATGCCCTCATCGGCAATGCTGGCGCTGCTATGCGTGTCAATGACGTCATTCGAAATGCCGGTCCTGGTGGACGCACACCACGCGGATTCCACCATTATTTGCATTTTGACAATCATTCTCGTCCTATCGATACTACGTCATTGACGCATTTCGCAAGTGCGTTCACTGCGAAAATCCGAAGGAAATGACGTCGGCAATCTGGACGGTTGCTGGGAGTAGCGGTAGCTATGCGATCACTGCGGATAAAGTGGAAGCAGTGTAAAAAAATCATTTGATGCGATCCGTTCGATGCGGGTAGGTGGACGCACTTGTTCGACTTTCTGTGCAAAGCATATTAGGGCCGGCGCCCACTGCCGGCACGGCACGGCATAGCATGGCAAAGGATTTTTTTACTAATCAAGTTATTTTGAATCTTATTATAGTGACTTTAGAATTCATTTTACTTTATTTCGTCAAACGATGCCGCGGCAGGCGGCGGCATGCCGCGGTAGGCTTCGGCATGCCGCGGTATGCCACGGCCAAGCCCCACTATCTACTCTAGCTTCAGGAGGAATGAAATAAATAAATATTGTAGGACAATCTACACAACGCTATCTAGACCTAAAGTAAGCATAGCGTGCCACGGCCCGCCGCGGTATCCTTTGCCATGCCGTGCCGGCAGTGGGCGCCGGCCCTTATTGCTTTGGGTGCGGTGCGTGCGGTGGTTAGAGTAGGTACACAAATGGAAGAAGGTTGTCAATCATTAAACTTTGCAGGTGATTTTAATTAAGAAATGTTGTATTGTAGCCAAGTCAGTACTCAACTGTTGTTAAGATCTTTTTGAGCACCCGGCCAGTCAGTCAAGATCGATCTGATACTGACTGTACATATAGTGTACATGTTAGGGAATTAGTTTATACTAATCTTTCCTCCCTCTACCCAAATTCCAGTATATTTTGAACCTATTAGTACCTACTTAATACTATGGATATGAAGGTCTATTGTTTGTTAGTTAGGCAATGTACAGGGTTGTTTGAAGGCTTTCCATGGGCATTCTTTCTGATGGCACAATGAAGAGGCAATGGACTGGTTAGTTCTCTGAGTACAGGCCCCAGACGACATGCGGTTTTAGTCAGTTCGAGCCCGACAAATAACTGCCCTCAGCAGGGGTGTTCATCTCGGAAAATTATGAATATCTTTCAAGTCTCTTTACCTTGAGAAAATGAATGAGTACTTAAATATACATTATGATATCTAATAATTTTATTAACTAGCTAAAAATATATTTACCGACAAAATAAGTCATAAAATATAAAATATAGATATGTAATCTATGAAAATATAAACTATCGTTTTTTTGTATTTTAATGTGTCATACTAACCGTGCTTCTGAGAAATATTTTTAATTTATGCACTAATATCATAATTATTACTGACATTTTATAATATTTATATACTTTCGTTAACTACAGGGTTTTAGTTTCATGTTATTGAACACTAGGTATAGATGGGGCTGCAATCGGGTTATACCTACCTATACCTACCTATTATTTTTCTCGTGCAGAACCCCGGCGAACTATTGGTGATATTGGTATGTTTATAACACTGCCTTCACTCTTGCCTTGAATGCGTAACCTTCAAGTCATTAGATTGCAAAATGTTAGGTCGTAATAAAGTGTGCCTTAAAAACAAACAAACCTGATTTATTGATACAATCTCATGAATAATTTCAACGACCTTTTAAGTGAAAAATGATATTGAATGGCATTAAATTTGTTAAGTACTTATTAAAAAGGTCTTAAAAATTGTTAAATATATAGGTATAATATACTAGCTTATGCCCGCGGCTCCGCCAGCGTGGATGTCCGTTATCGCGAACAAACATAGCCTATGTCCTTTCTCATGGTCTAATCTACCCCTATACCAAATTTCATCAAATTCGTGGTGGCGTGAACGCGTGACAGACAAATAGACAGGCAGTTAGGTACTTTCGCATTTATAATATTAGTAAGTAAGTATGGATAATAAATAATTGTAATTGTTGAGTAAAACCGATAAAGCACAGACATCCCGATGATTGATTTCCACGCGGACGGAGAAGCATAGCTAGCAAGACATCAGCTAGTAGGGATATACTCCTTTAAGTCTAAATTTCAAAGTAATCGGTAAACCAGAATTGGAGTTTATTAGTCTCATATCTCCTATATGTCTACTATTACCCATTATTTCTTGTGCATACTTTTTATAACGAAAATATTTTTTTTGTTGGCTTTCGTGTACTTTGTACATAAATACTTATTAACGTATGTTGTTTTTATGTTGATTGTCCATCTGACAGTTGTTGCATAGTTGACTTCAATAGTACTATCCCCCCTTTTGACATAAAACGGAAATACGTCATCGGGGAAATGTCGTGTGAGCTTATCATAAGCTTATCGTAAGTAAATATTCCTGGTGAACAACTGTATTCTATAATAAACTGCATCTTATATAAAAACTAAGGTATGGTTGCATAAGCTGTTGTTTTATTATTGATTTGACCTAAGTATTTAGGTATAAATTAGAAAAATGTAAAATAATTATTTTAACGATTAAAAAGCAAAAGGGTGCATTTATGATATTACTATCTTCATCATCATAGCGATTTCCAAGTTCGAAGTTTAAACTTTTTAAATCGCTATGATGACCGCGAAGACACCGGCGTTAGAGCCTTATGCTTTGGTTAGCAAATGCACCAACTATTTAGCAGGTGAGAGTGGAATGAGCCACAAATATATTGATAGGTGAGATATTTGGGATAATAAATGGGGAAGTGCACATTGGGCGCGACTCCAAGATATAAATGTCAGACAATCTTCCGCCCGACAGCGACATTGACAAACCATAAAGCTAACAAGACACAGAGCATTTTTGGACGTACTTTACAATAGGCTTTATCCAAAGATAATTTTTTTGTCAACTATTCTCCTTTAGCATTTCAACCGTAGATATAAAGTAGAAACACTTGGTGTTACACATACTATGTAGGCAATTAAGGGATAGGACTGTTTCCAATCTGAAAATAATCATAAAAAATCATGGAAACGAGCCCGTTTGACAGCAATTTAAATTCATATGGCTAGTCCCATGGGCCCGGAAAACATTGTTGATGAAATGTGGGTATTAATAAACTTTTATTTACCCCTTTAGGAATATACACACGAGTAGGTATACTATGAATGTGAGTAAAAATGTTAAGTCGGTTTGTGTACAGTCAGCATCAGATCGATCTGGATGAACTAAAAATTCTGAAACTTTGTAGTGTAGATCATTCTGGAGCTGAGTCTACCTGCGTTTTAAAATCTCAAAAGTTCTACATTCAGTTCCAATTTCAACACAAGTTCTACATTCAGTTCCAATTTCGACACGATTTACCTACAACCTGCTTAAAATAGCTTTTATTTCTTAGATTATTAATATGTCATATGAGTTTTATTTATTTCTTGCTTTTGTTACATCTAACAAAAGCAATTGCCGACAGGCAATCGCACGATGAGAAACTGTCGACTCCCAACTGATCGTGTGTAGTCGCAAAACTGATAGCAGGGAATGGCTGGTAGGCCAAAATCACTTTCGTGTGTGGGCGCTGTCGGCCTAAGACTGCAGACCGCCCGATACAATCTGAAACTGCAGGCGGACTGATCGTGAATGGGCTCCTTAAGAATATATCATCAATTTAGCGAACCCGGCGATTAGCGAAATTTCATCGAAAAACGAACTCTAATTTGAACCCGAATCTGAATTCTGAACCCGAACCTGAATCAATAATCAAATTCAAATCCAAACCGGTCTCTTTTTCTGTTAAGGCACATCAACTCACGCTAATATAAATAATTAATAAAATATTGTAAGTCTGAGTTCTTCTTCGACTCCGACTCCGCCTCCCGTCTCCCGCCTGCCGCCTCCCGCCACCCGCCTCCCGCCTCCCGCCTACCGCCTCCCGCCTCCCGCCTCCCGCCTCCCGCCTCCCGCCTCCCGCCTCCCGCCTCCCGCCTCCCGCCTCCCGCCTCCCGCCTCCCGCCTCCCGCCTCCCGCCTCCCGCCTCCCGCCTCCCGCCTCCCGCCTCCCGCCTCCCGCCTCCCGCCTCCCGCCTCCCGCCTCCCGCCTCCCGCCTCCCGCCTCCCGCCTCCCGCCTCCCGCCTCCCGCCTCCCGCCTCCCGCCTCCCGCCTCCCGCCTCCCGCCTCCCGCCTCCCGCCTCCCGCCTCCCGCCTCCCGCCTCCCGCCTCCCGCCTCTCAAATTGCAGTGCCATCGCACTGCAATTTTTTACGAAGATTTTTTACATATTTAAGTTCACAACATAACATACACATAACATAACATGTTCCATGTAATCCATGTCCATCAATGTTCCATGTAATAACATAAGGGAATTGATTCACCCAGACTGATGAGGGACGAGACTTCTACCCACGCCCGTTCTAAGTGGTCTTTACTACAAAAGTTTGGCTAACAAACTCGAATGTGGGGACGTATTTAACTTGGGTAAATTTATTGAACTCAAGTTCTTTAGAAAAGTTAAGTTGTGTTCGAAAGCAAGTCCGCCTCTCTATCTTACTTTAATGAAGGATCTTGTTTGACTTCCTTGACTGGAAAAAGCACGTAGATTACTATTTTTCTTTTCCTGCTAGATGACCGAGTGAGTGAAGCGAGCGAGTCTCCGTTTCGACAAGGTGGCCGATTTTGCATTTGTCCGTATCTAGGTATGTCGTTTGACAGTTCCGGTCTAGAGGGCATATTTATTTCTTAACCGACTATCATCAAACTTGGCACCATGTTCTTTGATTTAAAACGCAAGTTTTGTCGTGAGCTTTTTTTGATAAGAGGGAAAATGGAGGAGAAAAAGGAGATAGTTTGCTGTCGCGTTATTTATGAACGGATCTTGATGATTTTTGGATAAAACATCAAGGAGATGACTCCTCACAGGTTGTTGTCAAAAAATCATGCTTAGTACCTAACAGTTGAACTTCGTTATAAAAAAGCACATGATGCAACGGATAATCATTATTTTTTGGTAAAAAACCTAAGGTTCTTAAAGTGTCAGATTTGATTATGGGCACCTACCACAAAAATGTGGCAAACGGAACGGAACTTCTGGTAGGTAAGTGCTATGTCAAATGATCTATGTACACCTACAAAATATTAAAAAAATAAGCATCCAAATTGAGGACCTCCTCCTTTTTAGGAGTCGGTTAAAATGAATTCTGTATCCTGTTACCCTTCATCATGCTATAACTCGAGAACGACTTTATCACTTTCATTCTTCTCTTTTATTAAGTTCTTTAATAGACCTTGAAGAAGGTTCTCAAGAAAAGGAAAAAAAATGCACAGAAAAGTAGGTGAAACTAAGTTCAGAACGATAAGTAAGTACCTATTTTAATGAAAGCGCAAAGCTGCGGCTATAGTGAACATTAATAATACATAATTACTTATCTACATCAATAATATATTGGGAACAATTAATTTTAATAAGTATATTATCACTATATCACAATGTTGACTTAATACTTATTCAATAACACCGCTAGAACAATGTTTATGATTTCATTACAATATATTATAGTATTTATTTGTATACTTGTCTATTGTAAAAGTACACATTAGATATGAACTGACTGAGTGATAAAACTACGCGTCATAATTATTATTCTGTAACGATTCTATTTTTGTTGTGTAAAAAAAAGAAAAACACACCCTTGTCTTTTCCAAATTTTATTCCGGGGCCACCAATAGGTATAACTGTATAACGTAATGAATATATGCTGGTGTTGCAAAGGACTCGAGTCCTTGAGTCCTTTTATAAGGACTCAGTTGATGTATCATAAGACTCGACTCATTACAACAGGACTCCAAAACTAAAGAACTTATTTCACTACGAGCTCTTTAATGTGAAAAAAGGACACGAGTCTCTTTTTGCACTCGAGTACTTTTTTGCGGCGAGTCGGACTTGAGTCATTTTATGTATGAGTCTAATAAATGATGACATTTAAATGACGCTGTACCGGGCTTACCCGGTTTTTCCGAAAGAAATCTTAATTTCGTTCGGAAAAACTAAACTAAACAAGAAAATAAAGAAAAGAAAAATAATATCACAGCCATGCCGAACAACAGGTCGCCTCGCAGCATAATGCTGGACCGTGTTGCAGTGCAGGCGGCCAGCGCTGGTTTTGAGAAGCAGACTAAGAAGTACTACTGTCACCTCAAGACGAATGTATAGATGAATTTCGAACGTCCAAGACGTGTACAAGTAGCACAGTTGGTCAGAGCCTTCTCCCCGTACTCTTAAGGGACGGTTGACGTATTCAAAGCAAAAATTAGCCCGTGAATGAAAATTGTGAAGACTTGAGTTCTTTTCTAATACGAGTCCTTTTTGAAGACTCGAGTCTTTTTTAAGACTTGAGTCCTTTTTAATACTCAAGTCGCTAGTAGATGACTCGAGCTCGGTTGGACTTTAGACTTAGAGCCTTTTAAGCGCACTGAGTCTTGCATAATTGAGTCGAGTCCTTCAAATTAGGACTCGACGACTCGAGTCATTTGCAACACTATGTGCTCTACAAAGACCTAGGATCGCATTCTGACATCAGGGTATTTTGTCATTAATAGATTGTACATTTTGACACTCGTGCTATCTGATACTTTATACATTTTAACATGTTGTCAGTTTGTACCCGGCGTGGCTGGCAGTAGGTATCTAATCCAAAACTGACTTGTTAAATCTCTATTTTTAAGTGTTAGGACAGAAGCTATAAATGTAAGTATTTTTTATGAAAAGTACCTAGCATTGAAATAGACTTGCAAGAGAAGAATAACAGATTTGGTAAGATTTACAACGGCAATATTGTTAAAAGCTTTTTCCCTTTATTTATTTTCGGAATATTTAAGAATATTTTAGATTTTTTATTTATTATTATTTATACACCTGCTCCTTCCACATAACCATTATTATGGGGTTATAAATTATTCTAGTCACCTCTAACCATTTTGTCCAAGCGACAACAATGCGTGCATGACGGCCTGCATGAAACCTTTAAGGCCCTCTATTCCTGCAAAAGTAGGCATTTATAGCGATCCCGGCCGCTCGTAAAATATAACGCGCGAACGCAGTGACGGTGAACTCGGCGATGACCCTACCAGCGTCACAGTATAGAAATATGCAGTAGGAAAACTTGATTTGACTTAGAAAATTAAATGCAGTTTTTTAACTTTATTTAGTTATATGATTATATATATATATACTGAACTGTTTATTCTATGTGTTTAGTTGCTTGGGCGAAAAAAACTTACATTATAATAATAATAATGCTTGTAATTTTACAAACATTTCTTTGAATTGATGCTAACGGTTACTTTATATAATCGCACCGTTCGTCGTCGACAGGGCAGTTAAATACCTAAAGTTACAGAGATTAACAACTTTTTTCGTGCGGGAATCCCCTCGGATACCCCCCTGCCGGAGCCGGAAGGGGAGGTTATGTCGGACTCGAACCGACTTTTAGTCGGTTCGAGTCCGACTGTCGGCACGCCGACTGTGGGCTAGTTTTTATGAAGTATTTATATAAATTTACACTGTACCTTCTTTTTTTCGTGCGGAAATCCCCTCGAATACCTCCCCTGCCGGAGCCGGAAGGGGAGGTTATGTCGGACTCGAACCGACTTTTTAGTCGGTTCGAGTCCGACTGTGGGCACGCCGACTGTGGGTCGTGGTGCTAGTTTTTATGAAGTATTTATATAAATTTACACTGTACCTTCTTTTTTTCGTGCGGGAATCCCCTCGAATACCTCCCCTGCCGGAGCCGGAAGGGGAGGTTATGTCGGACTCGAACCGACTTTTTAGTCGGTTCGAGTCCGACTGTGGGCACGCCGACTATGGGTCGTGGTGCTAGGCCTGAGGTGAGGTTGTCATCGAAATATCCCTCGCACCACGGCTGACCCAAGGCCAGTAATTCTCCTGGGTCTGCTGGGGTGCGAGAGGTATGCTTTCGGCAATCTCACCTCCGGCAACCAAGGACCCAAGACGGCGTGCGTTTTAGTCGGTTTGAGTCCGACATAACCGTCTCCACCGGCTCCGTGGGGGTGGTATCCACGAGGATTTTGCGCACGATAAAAAAAGGCCAATAATTAAACTAACCTACCTAAATATTAAAATTATTCTATCCTAAACTAAAACAAAATTTATATTTATTTACACACACACAAATTATATACAATGTACGAATAATGTAGGTACTAGGTACCCCTGTACTGATATAAATAAAATATGAATTATAGAAAATCGTAAGTAGCATCTTCAGTAGTAATACTGATATTCTTATACTATGGCGCTATGAGTGTAATATTTAGGTATGATAATTTTTTAAATTACCAATCGGAGTTAGAAATTTAGTTTATGGCTTTGCACGACTTCTTTAGCTTGCGTTGTTTATTGCCCATATTGAATGACTTGCAACAATTTATTATAAATACGTAAAACCGATTGATTGGTGCACGAAACTGTCGCGCAAAAACTGACACAGGTCCTACTTCGGTAAGCGCAAGCGCGCGACTGGCGCAACTTTTCGGGCCTCAGCGGCGCGAGCACTCGCGAATTTAGTAGATATTTAAATATAACTTTAAAAATTATTTCATAATATAGTTAAAATCTGCGAAAATGTCTAGACATATGTAGTGGCTTTAGTTTAGTACAAAAATTTTATAGAAAGCATAAGTAATTTAGTCATAATATTCAAAAAAAAAATAACGAAAAGGGGTAACTTTGGGATTTTTTTCTATCGAGTGAAGTTCATCAGATCTTAACTGAATGCGAATTTGACTAGACTGGATCCTTAACTAATATATATCTTTTTTTCGAAATTTAAAACGCTTTTTCCTATGATTCAAATGCTTTTAAAAAACTCAAAATGCGGCCTACCTGGCCTTATGATAATAGAGGTACTTAATCAAGTATCCGAAAAGTACAGAAGCTGATGACAGACTTGCTCTACTTACTCTAAATGAGAGAGGCGTGAGTATATGCATGTATGTTCTACATTTACAGTCTGTAAACGCAAACTACTTACATAAACACACAAAGGAAATATCGACGTAAAAAGGTTATCGAACATGACGGACCTTCTAATGAAGTTATCTATTTTATTATTTTGTATAAAGCACGGAAATGGGATTTTCTATTAAGATTTCTCATTAAGATTGGAATCAGGAAAATGTGTCCAGTTCATGGCATGGTGGAGGGGTAATACTTTAAAGATCCTAAACCTACCATAGATTACAAAATATGGAAAATTGCTACCGTTTTTATAAGATTGTTCAGTATATTATGAGCGCTGGTGGTAGCCGAACCTAATCAGACTACACACACAGAGACAATCAAAGAGTAAGAAACAGAAACTAATTATCAACCATAATCTTATAACCAATAAACCTAAGCCATACTATTCACGAGGCGTAAGTTGAAAACATTAACTTTACAGGAGGTCAGAAAACTTGTTTACAAAAGTAAATGTAAATGAATATAGGCACATAACTGAAAGAAGAAATACTAAGTGAGAAGCTGTGATTGAAGTCTGCATTGTGTAGCTGGTGCTTTTCAGAGAGGGAGCCATGCCTAAACATTTAATAAATGTCAAGGAAATAAACATAGGTATTTCTCACAATTTTTGTATAAACAACTCAAAAGAGTTAAAGGATTTTAGCGTTTCAGAGATAAATTAAAATCTACATATCACAATACGCGGTATATAAAATTAAATTGTAATCTACCAAGATATGTAAATGGAAACGAATAGTTTGGTATATTTACGTTTTATTTGAAAAATAACAAAACATGCATTTTGTATTAAAATTTTGGTCCAATTAAAAAACCATGAGCAGGAAACTGAAATTACAAATTATTCGAAGTAGGTAATAAATCTTCAAACGCATCCTGGTTTCGAAGTAAGACAGTTTGTTTGGGTCCTAATAATATATTTTTATATTTTTAAATAGGTATAGGTATGTCTATTTTTAGATTTATTAAAAAAATAATTTATGTATTTAAAGTAATAAAGATTTTAATAATTAAAAAACACATTGTACAATGCACAGCGTCATATACCTAAATCAAAATTTAACACAGCTTTTAATATGAATTCTAGAATACATGGTGGAGTAGAATAGAACCACCCCCATATCTTCCTGCGGGTGTCGTAAAGAGGCGCGGGCTCGATCCCCGATCCCCGATCAGTGCAAATATCTGTATGTATGAATATGTATATTTGCATTGGTCTAGGTGTTTATATGTATGTATTTACAAAAAAAAGTATTTATTTATTTATACACATATACAATACAAGCTAACAATAAACACCAAAGCGCTTATAATGTTATAATACTAAATAACTAATGATTAATTAGAATTACGACTTAAGTATGTTTATCCGACTACATCTACGAGTACGACGATTTAAGTATGCTTATCCGCATTCTAGATTCCATAACTTAAGCTAGTTAAGCTATGCTTACCATGGGTCTATATAGCGTTGTGTGGAATGTTGTAGAATATTTGTTTATTTATTAGGTATTATTTATTTATTAATTTTCTTTATTCCGGATACTTATGCAACTTGATAACGATGACCAACACTGAGAGATTACAAAATTATTGAACTTATCGACTGAAGAAGGTTTATTGGAATTTTCGCCCCTAAACAGATTTTCGTTGCACATAATATTTCAAATGCGAAGCCAGGTCGAGTGGCTAGTATTCTATAAATATTGAAATTTTGTTCAATTAATCGATCAATCATTGCGGATTACTAAAATGATCTAATCTGATATTCAATACTAAACTATGTGGTTTATGTAAACTGATAATTTTTTTTTTTTTAGATATTCGGAATACAATACACAACATAGAAAAGTAGATACCTGAATCAAAACTTTAATCTATCGCGGACATGATATCTAACTAATGATTTAAAATTAGATTGATTAGTTATTGATTTATTGATTTCGCCAATAATTACAAAGTTCTATATGGGTACTTACCAAATAATCGAGGTATTATTTTTACTTAATACCATAATCATATTCACACGTGTAAACACCCGAAAAGAGTGTACCACTCTGGGTATTAGCACCCACATTTCATCTACTATACTACTATAGTATATGATTTCCGGATCTATGTAACAAGGGAACAAGGCTATTGTCATTGGAATAAAACCACTTTTTACGGATTCTATCGCGATATATTTGTTATTATTTACTTTTAAACGATAGAACCCCTAAAAAGTGCTTTTATTTCAATGCGTGACATTCGCGGAAACTTTAGAAAATATCAAGCCTATTGTCGTTAAGTAGACACTAACTTTGTAACGGGCTGTATACCGGGTGTAGGGGGAACGCTCCCGAAGCCGAAAACCCCTAGTAGTAGGTACTCCAGGTACATAACGCATTGGCATAAAAAAAAAAAAAAACAATTTGGACAAAAAAATATATTTTTCATATTTTTTTTTTTTTGCATTATTTACTCTTCATCGCGTTAGTAAAGCTAAAGGAAACGGTAATTTCATAAAAAGAACATCACTACAAAAAAATACAACTAGCGCGTGCTTTTTTGTAATGGTGTTTTTTTATGAAATTACCGTTTCATTGAGCTTTACTAACACAATGGAGAGTAAATAATGTAAAATCCATACTAATATTATAAATGCGAAAGTAACTCTGTCTGTCTGTCTGTATGTTACGCTTTCACGCCTAAACCACTGAACCGAGTTTGATGAAATTTGGTATAGAGATGGATTAGACCATGAGAAAGGACATAGGCTATGTTTGGTCGCGACAACCGACATCCACGCGGGTGGAGCCGCGGGCAAAAGCTAGTAAAAAATAAAATTAAAAAAAAAAAACGATTTTTTTTTCTAAACCGATTTTTTTATGCCAATGTGTTATGTACCTGGAGTACTACGAGGGGTTTTCATTTCGGCTTTGGAAGCCTACCCCTTACACCCGGTATTTATTATCGGAAGGAGGACAGCTCTATCCCTTGGTCACCATTTACAACACTCACAGAAAGAGATGGGATGGCCATATTGGCCATTGCTGAGTTGATTCACAGTGGACTCCGCCGTGAACCAACGCAGCCACAATGCAGCAATGTAATAATGTAAAATAGTTCAATCTGTACAATCGTAACGCACATACATATAATCACGCTTTTATCCCTGGTGGGTAAGGCAGAGGTGAATTATTAACACTCACCATTCGGTCCCACGTTAAAGGGGGTGAGTCTATTGCCGTATTCTGAGCACTATTATTGATTTGAGTCATGTAGCTGAGGCTGAGTCTGGGCTGTATATATTTGTCTGATGTAAAACAGCCCTATCCCTTAGTCGCCTTGTTCGACACAACATGGGAAGAGACGGGATGACCCAAATTCTAATCTAACGGTAACCACGAGGCAATCGTAATACATACTTAGTACATATAATTGTTTGCGTTAAGTTATACTTAAGTCAATACAGTGGTTATCGATTGACCTGAGCACAATATTATAAGTAGATACAAATTAATACACAGTTAGATATATTATCATAGACCTTATATCTAATAGACGTAGGTAACTCTAAACTTCAAAGTCATCGCAACCTC
This sequence comes from Eilema sororculum, assembly GCA_914829495.1. NCBI lineage: Eukaryota > Metazoa > Arthropoda > Insecta > Lepidoptera > Erebidae > Eilema > Eilema sororculum. Next base: position 17,853,216 of record OU618534.1, on the reverse strand, counting down.
CAATCTTGCATTCATTATACATTTTGAGCAATATTAATGGCTTGATATTGCCAATTTTGTGGTACAAGGCTGTTTCTATTATACTGATCGACATTATCTAAATAGAATTGGCTTAGTTATAATACATTTAAGTACCTACCTACCTACATGTTTTAATATAAATCAACCAAAACCCGATCATTAGATTTTCCCTTGACTAAGGAACGAACTGGAGTTTCGTTCCTATTTTTTTGTGTACAAAATCCCTTTGGATAGCCTCCCGCAAGCAGCGGGAGGGTATGCGAGAATCATGTTTGATCATCCACCCAACTGCTAAAGAGGGCCACACACCAAAGTCACCACGCAGCAAGCACATATCAAATTGCGACGAAAAGTCTATAGAACTTGCCGTTCTGATGTATGAAAAGAAATTAATTTGACTAGTCAGTCTTTTTTCTTCGTGCGGAAATCCCCTCAGGTCAGAGGTGAGGTTGTCTTCGACATAACCCTAGCACCCCACCTGACCCAGGGCCATCCGTTACGGTCTGGCCCTCTTCGGGAGGGGGGACAACGGTGTCCTCGACTAGTCCCCGGAATGGGGAGGCGCGCCGCCGACAGGCGACTCCATCTATCGCCCCCAATCCCGCGCTCATGGGGGACGGAGGTCAGTCTGTGTGACTAGTCAGTCTAGCCACAAAATAATTAAAAGTTGCATTTTTTACCTTTGAAAAACATGGATTATAAGTCAGTAATCCATTTAAAAGTAACGCGGGCGTAGACTTCGAGTCGTTGAATTTTGGTTTGGAACCCCATCCTAACACCAGCGACACTAGTAGGTACCTATTAAAGAAAATCTTTCTATCTATTCTATCATGAGCTTAAAGTCATATCTAAATTATAAAAGTAGAAATAAATCGGGAAAAATGCAGCGCTCAAGTGGGACTTGAACCTACGACCTTTCCCTTACAGGGGGAATGCTCTTCCAACTGAGCAATTGAGCCACACCTGAATCACTTCAAATTTCCCTTCTCTTTATATCCGTCTTTAAGAGCGACGGTGGACCCATCTACCAACTTTCTTACGAACTGTTGGGCCCAATGAATGATTTTCAACCATTTTTATACATTGATTTTTGATGACTCCGCCCAAATATTTGAATGAAATTTTTATAGCATTTATTAAGCTAACTTTTAAATTCGAAATACATCGGGAAAAATGAAGCTATTTTATGAATTTAAAAGTTAGCACAATAAATGCTTTAAATATTTCATTAAAATATATAAAAGTAGATAAAATAAAGCATGTACTTGCAAACAAAGGGCTATTTTTTGTAAGTATATCCCTGAAATAGCTATCCAAATTCTATCCGTGCTTTTTAGTCCTAGGTCATAATAAATGTTTAAATAATAATATCCAATAGCCAATAGTATTACTGAATGAGTTAGTGATTATTAATCAATCAGTGATAAATTTTTTCCCGTTGCAAATGTCGTTGGATAATTAAATGTAACTTTTTTTTAAAGCAGATATATGGAAGTATTTTATAGGTGAAAATTTTAAGTATTTTTAGATTATTTTTTAAAATTATTTTGTTTATAATAATAAATAATTATTCTTCATATTGAGAGAAAGAGATATAAATAATTAAGTAGAGTACACATAAATATAAATATGAAACTTTTAATTGTAATTCAATTTTGTAGCTACTCACCTCGAATTACTATTATCTTTTGGCTTGATTAAAAAGAAAGGCCATATTACAGCCCCTAACGCCAATCCGCAAAAATAGAAAAAGAAGAAATTAAAATAGTATTTTATCTTATTTGGCCCAGTGTCACGGAAATGTTTGAGCATATAGGTCGAAATACACACTATAGCACATATGAGCACCGTGTACCACATTTCAGACGTCGGAGTTCGCACCAAACACACTTACAAGCGGAGCTATGTTTATGTTCGCACTGACATAATTAAGTTATCATGTTACTTATGTTTTATCTCGCTAGGAGTCTTCAGAAGGAATTAACCGGTTCTTTCGTCAAGAGTCCGATGTTTACTATCTATGGTAAACTTGATTTGTTCATTGTCAATGAACTATATGATGTAACAAATATTTCGCATTCGTAACGGTATTTTATTACTGTTGAATATCCGTTAGCTATATTTTATGTTCTTAAATGGTAATGAATAGATTTCTAGCCGAACGGTATCTAAAAAACCTCTTGCAGATAAATTTGAAAATGGTCATTTTAATAAGTGTCTGCGTGATAATGTGTGTTTTCAAAATCAATAAAACGATTTCATAAACAAATGGCCTAAAATTTTTAAGATCATAGGGTATTAATCATTGTTTGTCCGTAATTTATACGCTCTACATATGATTGCGATAACACTGTTAGTTACTTTACACTTTCAGCTTTTACGGACTTCAGGCAAAGTTTGGACGACCAGCACCGTGGGATGCTACAAAATTTTATCCTATGCGGAGCCAGGAGGAGTCAGTCACCTATTAAAATATAGGACCAAAGCCTGTTTGTTGAACCAGGCTTTGTTTTTTTTAATATATATGTATGCGTATGGTTCATTATGCTTGTAATCCCAGTGCCCTTTAAATGTTTGGTATTATTCTTGTTAGCTTGCCGCGCCGCCCTCTGACTTCGCAACTGTGGCCTATGGTCATAAGTTTGTTCAGGCAGGTAAGGTAACGTATTTTTGATAGGTCAGTGGCAAGGCTGCCGAATGGCTTGAAGTCAGCTATCTAAAAAAACAGTAGGAGAACGGGGTCGAGAGTCTTTCGGGACCGGGACCACGGTCCCAGTTTCAGAACCTGGGCGCCAAAATAATAGCTTTGTATCACTCGGGATTTTAGACAGTAACAATTTTTGAAAATTAAATTTTGATTGAAAACACTAAATAGCACCTAGCATAAATCTTGATAGGTGATCTTCGTGGAGAAGGCTAGGTGCTATTCGCTCAGGTGCTATTCAGGTGGGTTCTCTAAGTGGACTACCTACCTACACCATTTTATCACTTTTAGGTCGTAGATAAATAAAATTTTAATGTGAATTATTATTATGCATACAAATGTAGGTACCTACGGAATTTGACGCATAATTCAATTCGGTATTGGACATTGACTGACCTTGATAATATGCGTAAAAAATAATTTACATCGGTGTGATATTGTGTTGTAATTAAATCCTCATTATTTGATAAGCCGAAGGTATTGTCGAAATTTGCGTATTTATGTATACTCGTACTTCCAACGTTTCTGTTTGTCTATTGTGCTTGAAATGGATTATGTAAACATAACAATAATATTATATTAAAATAGTAGACGGAAAGAAGAAATAAGTATACTAGTGAGATGCAGGTACAGTCAGCATCAAATTTGTCTTGATGAACAAAGTGCTTAAAATCATCTTAATTGCTTGGTTTTCCTCCCTTCCTCTTGACGTATTGTTCTGATATTGGAACCATTTTGAGATTTTGTAGTCAAGATATTTCTGACGCTGAATGTACCTATGTAATTGTCTATACTTACTTATTTCTTTGGCCGTGTGTACATGAGGTTAATTTTAAGGTAAAATATTTTTTCACGTATTAAAAGGGGCAGGGTCAGGAGTACCTTAAACCGACGAGCATGCATGAAGAATGTACCCAATGAGAGTCAATGAAGCGAGAGTAGTATGTCAGGATCGAAGCAAATGGAGATCCGTGATCTCTGCCTACCCTTATGGGAAACAGGCGTGAATTTATGTATGTATGTATGTATTTTTTCACGGTTCTCGTGTACCATGCGTTTTGTTTATTGTGCGCAATTTTTTTGATTTGACATTACTTACTTCAGTCTTAGAACTCATTGGATAAAACACAACAACTAATATAATTATGATACCTGTTAAAATTTTCTCAACCATAATACTTACATATTAACTCTTGCTTAGTCTAGGTACCTATGAGTTATTTCTAATTGAGATAGACATGTTTCGAATTTAGTGTCTTCGGCTCGTTTGCAGCCACTAGTTTTATTTTCTTTGCTGATGCCCACGTGGATTTTTAGTTCTTGCTGCTGAACCTCCTGGATGCATGACTATAGCCTATGATAGCCTATGATGCATAAAATATTTTAATGATTAAAAAAAAAATATTTTCTCATTTTCAATAAATGCGAAAGTAACTCTGTCTTTCTGTATGTTACGCTTTCACGCCTAAACCACTGAACCGATTTTGATGAAATTTGTTATAGAGGTAGTCGCGATAACCGACATCCACGCGGGCGGAGCCGCGGGTACATGCTGGTAATAAATAGTATAGATAAATAAAAATTAACACGCGTACCTACGTGTTACATTCGTACGATGCGTAGGTACTGAGTGTTCCAGGATGCATTCATTGCCGCAACTCTTATCACGTTATCGTAATTTTTATCATCATAAGTACTTTAGGAAGTATTAATATTATCCTACAGATTGTAGTATTGATTGTAAAACGCACTTTATCCGTCGTAATGCATGACTGAAATTCTTTACGTTGTAATTACTTTTAGCACTGAATGAATTTGATATTTCAAAAGAACCATTTGCCATTTCCATTTTCTCACACGTCAAACTATGATGACTTCTGGTGCTTCTGGGCAAAAAAGTATATTGATCCTAGTGCAAGAATAAAATAGGCCAACTGTATTTCACAATGCAATATAATATTTTAACATGATGAGGTGTTTAAGACACTGGTATAACATTTTTGATAGTGTGGTTAGTGGCACTAAAACTATATCTCGAACTTGTAAAATTTTGACCATTAACTATGAAGGTTGTTCTAACCTACAACTCGATGGAGGTAAATAAGGCAAACTTTAGTTGCGCGCTTAGCTAATGTCCCAAAGTGTGGGCATAAAAGTTTTATGTATAGAGACGCCTTGTCGTAAACCAGGCGACAATAATGTAACCCACTTTCATAGGCGGAAAAGCATACACTTTGTGGTTCACAATAAGTACCTATATCACTGTTTTTATGGTAGTGGAGTTTTTCGTGAGGAATGCCAATTATAGTTTTGAAACTATACGAAAACGTTTGGACGTTATTTGAGTGCGTGTTTTGACGAAATATATGTCTTGTTTTATAATTAAAAAGAGAGGTACCTACCTACAGGAGAATTTTGTCAAGCTAGGATATTTCAATGTAGCACAGTTGAGACACAGAACAGATAAGTTGAGGTTGATTTTTAGATTTTTTTTAAGAAATTTAATAAATAGGTACTTGAAATTAAAATTAAGATTATTAATTATAACTACCTACCCCGAAACCAGATAAAGGCCAGTTTTTTGAAGCAACAATAGTAACAGATATTACTTACTTACTAGTACCTGCTCTCTTTATTTTTCAATTAAGCTAAATTGCTTTAGTTAGGAGTGGGTTTATTCAATTCGGTAGTATAATGGTCGAGTTTTAAACCTGCGACCTTTTGCAGTCCGACGTTTTTATCGATGATCGCGGTGATTTTGAGTGCTGTTAGGCGAAACAATTAATATTTTTTTCTTGGACTTCTGAGTACCTACCAGAAGTGTTACTTCAATTTTGGATTAAGTTACAAAACCCTTAGATACTCTTGACTATAGTAGCAACACTGACGGGACTGTCAAGAATTTGGCAAAGCGCGCCTCCCTATTCCGGGGGCGAGTCGGGGACACCGTTGTCCCCCCTCCCGTGGAGGGCCAGACCGTAAGGGATGGCCCTGGGTCAACCGGGGTGCGAGGGATATGTCGATGACAACCTCACCCACAATCGGCGTGCGGTTTTAGTCGGTTCGAGTCCGACATAACCTCCCCTTCCGGCTCCGGCAGGGGGGGTACCCGAGGGGTTATATTTTATTATAAAGAAAAGTGATCCGTTTGTTTACAAATCCAAAACTAACCGTATCTATGATAGGTACTGTGCCAGTGAGGGTTGTGTCTCCTGTTTCGTGTCGTGGATGTGATTGAATACGTGACAAGAATGTAGACAGTGGTAGCGGTGGGCAGCGCAGGAAAGAAAGAGCGCTTATAAAAACATACTATGAATGTAAACATATTTAGGTACACATATGTGCATAAGAAATCCATACTAATATTATGAATGCGAAAGTAACTCTGTCTGTCTGTTACTCTTTCACGCTTAAACCACTGAACCGATTTTGAAGAACTTGGTATTGGGATAAATTAGACCTAGAGAAAGGATATAGGCTGTGTTTGGTCGCGATAACCGACATCCATGCTGGTGGAGTCGCGGGCAACCTCTGGTTATTAATAAAGTTGTACACAAAGATTTTATTTCAAAGGTGCTGACCAAATTGGTAAAGTATGGAAAATAGGGCAGAAGTACTCGAAAACGGTGTGCATGAAAGGTTTAATTATAGTATAGGAAACTTGTGAAGTATGTAAGGATGTTTCTGCTTACCCCAAAGAAAAATATAAAAAATATGTATGTATATAAAAATGTAAGAAATAGGTAGGTATTAAGCCATTAAAAAAACTAAATGTCGTTAGACTGAAGAGTAAAGTTTGAAGTATTTTTAAGCATTGCCTTTGTACACTTAGTACGCTGTAATTAAAAAATTACGATTGATTGATAATGAAACGATAAAAGAAAACAATACTTTGCTTGCTAATTAAGATCGTATTCCGTGTGTTTTGAATTTTTTAAATCAACAATGTCACGTAATACAGTAGCCCTATTACTTTTTACCTTTACTTTTGAAATGTGTTTAACTTCTAATAATAGCGAAGTGACCATTAGTACGCTATTTCCTCGGTTGACATATCCTACGTTATATAGAGACCATGTCGTTAAGAAATTAAGTGAGAAGGGGCAGAAGATGTTTTATGCCATAAATATACGTACGTATCATGAGTATTATAATATAACAATCAATTAGCCTATTGCAGTTCACTGCTGGATACGGCCTCTCCCAATGGCCGTCATTGCCGATCCACTGAGAAGGTAGAAGTATCGGTCTTAACTCAATATAATCTAAGCTAATAAAAATACCATTCTCGACAGTTGAGAAATTAAGATTCGATCGAGATTGAATTTCGAACGTATTTTTATGATGAGATTTAACCCATAGAGCTGTTTTGTCTGTACATTCAGTGTCTGAAAAATGTTGACGACTAAAGTACTCAAAATAATCTGGAAACCATATTTCAATTTTATATTGATTAATAAAGTATTCAAAAAGTTGTAGGTAAGTATCCAGAGTGGTCAAACTATCATATCAATTGGTCTTCCATTATTGTGTAAGTAAGTAGACATAGTCATAGTCATATTGGTATACACAATCACGCCAGTCTATTGTATCTAGGCAAGTATAGTTTCAAAAATCTAGACAAATCATGCATTTTCGTCGCATTCGCATTTTGCATCTCATTTTTTGTATGAATAAGAAAAGGATATAAAATGTGTCAAATGACAATGTCTGTTGTATTTTTTATATTTGTCAGTTGCTTAAACCATAAGCTATCAGCTTGCATCGCATCGGCGAGAAAAATGTAAATACTTACCCAAAACGTTTTGAGTACTTTAATTCATACTAATATTATAAATGCGTAAGTAACTCTGTCTGTCTGTATGTTACGCTTTCACGCCTAAACCACTGAACCGATTTTGATGAAATTTGGTATAGGGGTAGATTAGACCATGAGAAAGGACATAGGCTATTTTTATTTAACCGACATCCTGGCGGGCGGAGCCGCGGGCAAAGCGTTTGGTTTCCAGATTATTTTGAGTACTTTAGTCGTCAATATTTTCTCATGCTGACTGTACCATGCCATCTATATTTATTGAATTCATTACTAATTCCGTTTTCATGATGATTATTATATCAAGTTATTATGATGGTCAGTGAACAGTTTTGAAAATTACACTGGTACCTATGTGATAACTTTTTTTTTTTTTTCGTTCGGAAATCCCCTCGGATACCCCTCCTGCCGGAGCCGGAAGGGGAGGTTATGTCGGACTCGAACCGACTAAAACCGCACGCCGACTGTGGGTCTTGGTGCTAGGCCGGAGGTGAGGTTGTCATAGACATATCCCTCGCATGTGATAATTAAATTATTAGAAGGATGAAATCAGTAAAGAAACTTTTCAACTTTTAGTTATAATAATAATTTGTGGAATGTTTTCTTTTGTCACCAATATCTGCTTTTTTAGATCCCTTATGCCTAGAGAAAAAAGGGACATGCATGCCGAGAGGAAAATGCACCGAGCCTGATATGCTCTACATATCTCGTGTTTGCTATCGTAGAGATTTAGTTTGTTGTTACAACCGCTACACTCAACTAAGGGTGATTCGCAGTCGCAGTAGACCAGACTCTTTGCCGGACGACGATACAGTTTCTTTAGAATCTACAAACTTGAACAATGATACACTCAATGATGCTGCCGTCGAAGATGTAATCAGTGATACAAGGAGAGACACATTCATAAACATCACTCAGACAAATACCGCCTGTAATGATACTGTTGCTCCAATAATATTGTAATGGATTAAAATTAAAATAATGAGAATTTTATTGTATCTTTCCAAACTATTTGACAGCCTCAGTGGCGTGGCGGTAGTGAACGCGACTGATATGCAGGAGGCGCGGGTTCGATGCCCGCTCAGTGCCAATACTTGTATGCATGAATATGGGTTATTGGCTGGGTGTTTCTATGTATAATATGGATCTATTTACAAAAAAGTATCTAAGTATGTTTATCCGCATTCTAGATTCCATAACACAAGCTAGTTAAGCTTACCATGGGTCTAGATAGCGTTGTGTTGAATGTTGTGGAATATTTATATAAAGGGTTTTATCTTTAAATTTAAATAAAACTAAGTGTGTGTGAGATGAGAAATTATTATTAAACTAGCTGTCCCGGCAAACTTCGTTTCACCTCAGAAATTAGAATCAATTAGCTGTATCAAATTCTCCTAATTATTTTGAGAACGGAAAGCATTTCCATTCGGGCCCCATACGCCCACGGAGCTCCCGACACTAATAGGTAACCGGGGCCCATACTTACACCTACGGAGCCTATATAACTATGGGACCCATACAACCATATAACTCTACGCTCAAGGGCGTTCATACTACCATAGACCATCAATTTTTCGACCTAAATATAAAAATTGACTCCATAAATATTTTCGCGGCCCATGCAACGGGCATTTTGTTAATTCAGAAGAATGTCTACTAATCACCCTCTGACGATATTTGCACGCATTATGTCAATTCTATATCAAACGTCAGATAACATAGAAGAATGTCATACAGCAGTATTAGAATAATAAACACATTTTTTTCCAATTCGTATTCCAAATTCAAAATTTAGACATGGCGTATGTCGGATCATCTATTTTATATGGTGGTTATGTATTCTTTAATTTTCTAATTTTCCTCACAATTTTCTTCATTTTTTCTTTCATAAGAACCTTCTCCTAACAATAACGAACACAACAAAAAAAGAATTAGCGAAATCGGTTCAGCCGTTCACGCGTGATGTCGTGACCAAGGGAAATAGGGGTTCATTTTTATATACACTGACGGACTCATAAACTGCATCAAAGTTCAGGTTGACTCTAAAAGGATTTTTTATAATAAGTATGCAAACTTTTTAGATTAAATTATATAAATATGGAAAGACTGGCTCTTAATCTTAAAAAAATAATTAAATTTAAAAATAGAACTGCAGTAAAACAAATGAATATAGCCGGGAAAAGAAAATTTCCTTGTAGTATCAGATTTGCGTGTTATTTATAGCAAAGTTTTAAATTGATTCTCATTGATTTTTTTTGTTTTGTCAATTGAATTATTGTTACCAGCATAATTGTTGGGTTAGTTTTTTAACACATCGAGAGTTTTTGAACCATAATATGGATACTTCGTCCGAACAAGCGGCACAAATTGTAGCATTGGTGCGGGAGGGCTTGGATCAACGAACGATTGGTAGAAATTTAAATTTAAACCAGTCTACGGTTTCTAGAATATACAGAAGGTTTGTAGAGACAGGTTCTTACAGGAGGAGACGTGGTACAGGCAGAACTCGAGCAACCACAGGTCGTGATGACCGATTTATTGTTATAACTTCCCTGCGAAATCGTTTCCTCACGTCAGTTAACATCAAAACCGAGCTTAATGAAGTGCGTGGAGTAAACGTGTGTGCACGAACAATAAGAAGAAGGTTAAAGGAAGCGGATATCACCCCTTTTAGACCAGCAAATGGTCCAAAGTTGTCTACAGCTCACAGACAAGCTCGCTTAAGATTTGCGCGTCATCACCTGAATTGGACAGAAGAGCAGTGGGCCTCTGTATTGTTCACGGACGAGTGTAGGACATGTTTATATGGTGCAGATGGTCGCAGAAGAGTCTATCGTCGACGTGGGGAGCGATATGCTCAAAGTTGCATTGAGGAGCGTGTTCCTTTTGGAGGCGGTTCATGTATGGTCTGGGGTGGCATATCGATGAACGGGCGAAAAGAACTTGTGTTCATAGACATGGTCCGTCAAAACGGTAATAGAGGGGGTTTGACAGCACATCGCTACATAACAGAGATATTAGAAGATCACGTGGTGCCTTACATGGGATTCATAGGCGAAAATTTTACTTTAATGCAGGATAATGCCCGGCCGCATGCAGCTGCACAAGTTCAACATTATTGCGAAGAGGTTGGGATACGTACAATGAATTGGCCAGCACGCAGCCCGGATCTTAATCCCATCGAGCATGTTTGGGACAATTTAAAAAGAGCTGTATATGCGAGAAACCCTTCGCCCACGACAGTGGCAGCACTAAGAACAGCACTTTCAGAAGAATGGGACAATATTCCGCAAGATCTTTTAAAAACCCTTATAAAATCTATGCGGAACCGATTAGAATCCGTAATAAGGGCACGTGGGGGTAATACACCTTATTAAAACACAAATAAACCCTTGCATAAAGTTTGTGTCTATTGTTAAAACCAATTTTTTAATTAAACCAATTTTTCTTAAATTTCTGTTTTTTCTTCAAAAAAAGTCTTAAGGTCCTTTCCAGTACATAAACTTAAACTTAAAGATATGACCCTACGCTGTTTTAAAGTTCACGAACCAATCTAGAGGTTTCAATTTAAATCTGTATAGAAAGTATGCATACTTGGTTAAAATATTTATTTCAAAGTCGTCTATTACTTTGATGCAGTTTATGAGTCCGTCAGTGTATATAGATTGAAAGATATAGCGATGCTATTATGTGTGGAATATGACATCATTCAAATGTCCGCCACGTCTTCTCTGGGTGGAGCGCATGCGAGATATCCAATTTTCCATGACTTTTGCGCATAAATCAGGCTGATTTTGACCTATGGCATAAGTTATGTTGGCTTTGAGGGCCGCTGTGGTTTGTGGTTTATTTCCTGGGTGAGTTGAATTTTATACGGGTGCAGGCCCAAGTCACGATGCAAAATTCGCCAAGTTGTGGTCTGTGAATGGCCGAGTTCTTGTGAGAGACACGAAATAGACTGCCTCGGACTCTCCTGCACACTCTGGACAGCGGCGATGTTTTCGGCGGACCTTGCGTTTCGTTGACATATGGGTGTTGTGACAGTGGACTTAAATTTATTCACCACACGACAAATAGTCCCTTTAATAGTAGTGAAAATTTATGAAAATGATCAGGACGCAATGACTTCTCTGAAGCCTTCCGAGTGGTGGACATTGTCATAATCTTTATAATAACCGCTGTTCGTTACCTCTTGTACAATAAATCATGTAAGTTTCGTGTATACGTCACTGAAGATAGGTTAATCATTTTAATGATATCAGACTCGCGTGTCTATGTTGGTGGTTACCACATTTCGCCATTACTGCCTTCATAACTACGCTCTACGTTTTTCATCGAATTTGAGTTCTTAATATATTTGAAACTAGCTGTTGCCCGCGACTTCATCTGCGAATAGCTGGAACCTATGTATTAAATCATCGGGCTAAACTACCGAAAACAAAGAAAGTATACTGGCTTCTTAATAATCATGTATATACATTTAGTAATGTTCATCAGTTATCATGACTTAGATATCCTTCTGTCTTCTCAACTCCGTAGAACACTTACGACCACAGGCCGCAGAACAAAATAAAAAAATGAAGAGCGCCATGAGCATCACTTTTCTTCTTGCTCGGGCCTTTTTCACGAAAATGCGGTGTTACTCAAATAGGGAGGAATAATACCGCTTTATGGTTTGGTACATGATTTGTGAAGTGGTAATGAAGGCAAAAGTAGCGCCAGAAAAGGTACAGGAGAGGACCACTACTTTCCTATCTCACAGAATACGTAACGGACGTCACATAACGTGCAACAATCTCCTTCCTCCGTGAGTACGGACTTGATGGCGATAGGACCACTTTGACCAAAGCAGGCCCGAGAAGGTGGTGGCCTACTGTCCACGGAAGCGTAGCTTCATAGGCGCGTATTCGTCATTATACGTTTGATGTACGCTTGCTTGCTGCTTCCATATAAAACAATGTAACTCTGTCGACGGAGCGTCAGCGTCGCGCTCACGTAGCTGCACGCAAACTGTTATACGCCCAGGCGTACAACGAGTGAACGCAAGTGTTTCTTTTCTTAAAAATTTCGACAATTGAATGAGAAGTATGAAAACGTACGTGTGCAATACGCCTCGTGGATAGTGTTCAGTACGCTGGGCTGCACAAGCAACACATCGTATTTTGAAGCATCTATGAAGCTACGCCTCCGTGGACAGTGGGCCTTACTCACGCAAGGCCCTGCTCTCCACGTTGAGGCTACCTATTTATGATAGTTAACCAATGCCTGGTGGGCCTACCAACCACAGAAATACCCATCGGCGCCTCATTTTCGCTGTTTAATCTTATCCGGTTTGATTCCGATATAGCCACGTCTGCGTTAGCCCCAATGCGGTGGAATAGACGGATTGAATAATTATATATAAACAATGACGTTTTTATATTAATAGAGGCGTTATGAAGGAACATTTCGACTCTCAGAAACGGTGCAAAAATATAGCGTGAAGAAAGGCAAATAAAATTGTACATGATGCCATACCTGTCGCTAAAGGGAGATGAAACGTTCTTAGTTACGTTAAGCGCAGTGCAACGATCATCAGCTGCCATTAGGCCAGATCGGACTCGAAAGAGCGCGAAAAAGTAAAATCAAACCGAGAACAATATTATTAATAAATAAAACATTTTTATCCTTAGCGCGATTTGTTCATTCACGATGGCAATATTTTTATGTTTTTCGCAACTTTTCACAACGGAACTATTTTTACTCTACTATTTCTATCACACAGCCTTGTTTTATCACAATTTTATCCAAACTTTTGCATTATGTTGTCTAATATCACAAATGCGAAAGTACCTAACTGCTGCTCTGTATGAACCGATTTTGAAGAAATTTGGTATAGCGGTAGATTAGACCTTGAGAAAGGACATGGCTTATGTTTGGTTGCCATAACCGACATCCACGCGGGTCGAGTCGCGGGCAACAGATTCCCATGACCGATTTCCTGAGACGAAGATTCAGTTCAGTATGGCCTGATTTCCCGCAGTGCCAGTAGTACTGCTAAGAAGTACAACTAGTAGTACAAATGACACACCTTTGTATCTCTAGTACTACCAGTAGTACAAATGACACACCTTTGTATCTCTAGTACTACCAGTAGTGATAGTAGAACAAATGACACACCTTTATATCTCTAGCACTTTACCAGTAATACTAGAAACCTTACACGGCATGCATTGGTAGTACAACTGCACATTTATTTGGGTGATTCTTGAAATTCGGGTCCTTGAGTTGGCAATTTTTATTTATGATTTTTTTTGCAAAAACCATAAGGTGTTAAACTTTGGTTAAATAAAAAGTTATTTTTCAAATAGGCATCATTTTCGTACCTAATTCGTATTTCGTAAAACTTATAGCAATTTGAATTTTTGAGGACCACGGGAAAATAATGCGACAGAGGAATCAATTTTCAGTGAAACCAAACCAAGGGAATCAGATGTTTACCTTCATAATTTCAACTACGAGCAAAGTGATGCACGTGCTTCCACCGCAGCCTTTGAATCGTAACTGGCCCTCGCTAAATAAAGTAGTTTCGGAGTTTCCCAATAAGAATTTGCAAAATTTCACATGTGGAAAATTAAGAATTTGGAAATAATCGCTGACACCAACTTTCTAACTAGAGATGATAAGTGTGTACCATAAGAGATAAGTTTGTAGTGTTTGTACCATGTGTACTACTAGTTGCACTTAAGAATTAAAAAGTCGGGTGAATTTACATGTATTTTTTATAGTAGTACTAGAGATACAAAGGTGTGTCATTTGTACTACTAGTTGTACTTCTTAGTAGTACTACTGGCACTGCGGGCCCTGATTTGGCTGAGATGCAGCCACTCTTTGCTCTCCAAGTTTTAAAGATTCCCATGACCGAAATAATCTCTCCCTTCAAGCATTTCTGCTGCTTTTATTGGTTCGATCTATTCACACATCAGAATATTGTTAGGCGTTTTTTTTTCCTGCGCAAAATTCCCACGGATTTCACCCCCACGGAGCCGGTGGAGGCGGTTATGTCGGACTCGAACCGACTAAAACGCACGCCGCCTTGGGTCCTTGGTTGCCGGAGGTGAGATTGCCGAAAGCATATCCCTCGCAACCCGGCAGACCCAGTGGGGACCTCGGTGTACCCATCTAGCCCCGCGTACGGGGAGGCGCACTTTGCGCCGCCGTCGCGGCCTGCTTCTGCTAGGGTGACAGGCGTCTCCAACGGTCACCCCCAGGCCAGCACTCATGCGCTCTGCGTTCAGCGTTCTGCGACCTCCGACGTCCGGTTCGCCTTTGCTCTTTGTTAGGCGTCATTTACCATTATTGATATAACTTTTTTATTTATGAACCGATATCAATAAAACAAATTAAATGTTAAGTGAAGCCTACCACACTCTTTTAGTGAAAACCGCAACCAAATCTGAACCGATTATGAGATTAACGTGCACAAACACACAGATAAACAGACAAAAATTCCAACAAACGTTGTTTTGGCTTGTATTACGTTTATAAAGTCCCTTTATAAAAGTTTTTCCCGTATCCTTCCCATGCACAGACATCGATCGTTTACAAATTTATTATAGGTATAGATAGATTAGTACAACGTGATCTGCATGAATATTAAATTCACATTTTTATATTAATTATAAGTAAAAATAGTCTTAAGAATTTTACGCTATAAGTAGTTAGCGTTAAATTCTTAAGACTATTTTACGTTCAAAAAAGAAGAAAGGAATCTTTAGATTTTAAACTGCCTTATTTTATTAGATTTACTAGTTTATGTTCGCGACTCTGCCTGCAAGGATGTTAGTCATCACAAGTATCTACTGGTTATATCTCCAGTTCTACGAACCGATTGCATTGATCGCAACTTACATGACGGAACTCAAGTTTTGAAGTTTGATCAAGACCTTTCTATTAAAAAAACAGCATCAAAATCCAATCAGTATAAACAGACAAACAGATAACAATTTCATTAAGACTTATGAACAATGAATATGATGAGAGGTCTGATTATTATTTTTATAGGCGCAAATAGACCAATAGGTAGATATCTAATCAGGCATTAAAAGTATTAATTAAGTGATTTTGTACTAACGTCATACCTATTTACAGTTTATGATTAGATTACTAGCACGTACTTAATATCTAATATATAAAAATCTCGTGTCACAGTTTTCGTTGCCATACTCTTCCGAAACGGCTTGACCGATTCTCATGAGTTATGTGAGCATATTGAGTAGGTCTGAGAATCGGCCAACATCTATTTTTCATCCCCCTAAATGGTGCAGCGGGAACGGGATCTAAAAAATTGGCGGTACGAAGTTCGCCGGGACAGCTAGTAGTCTATAGAAAGATCCTGGTTGGACTTAAAATCTGATTTAGGTTAGGTATGTTTCATTTGGTTTCATTGCAATTGGGTCAGTTGCACCGGGGGCATAATCACGAAAACTGAAATAGAGTGGTATATATTAATACATATATTTGTTTTTAAATAAATTTCCAACAGCAAATTTCATATTACGAAAATACGAATATGGTGTCAAGATAACGTCCACTTCTTTAGGATTGTTCTAGGACAACATACTATTCCAGGATTTGACACATAGTTTATCATCACTCTTCTTACAAAATTAAAGAAAAACAGATGAAAGTAACTAAATAAAGAAACCAACCAATCAGTCCCGAAAAACTTATAATTGTTCAGAACTTCGAAACAATTAGTGGGATTATGTTGCTAGTGCCGTCTAAAGTTCGATTCGAAAAGTTTTTCCAATCACAACTAGAGGTTTGCGGCTCAGTTTTCCTCGTATTTTGGTGACAGTCTCGTAGATATTTAATGAAGTGTGTATGATGAATGTCCGTATTAAGGGAAGAATGTTCTAAATGACTGAATACAAGTTACTGCCAATATACTCGATGGTGTCTTAACGTTATGAGTATATAGAAGATAAAATATGATTGATCGTTATTTTTATCCCAATGTGTAGGTAATACGCACACTCCAGTGCATTCTTAACTTTGTAAGGTTGATAAAAAGCTCCTGAGTAAAACGAGATACGTACTTCCTTTTTCCCATTGATAAAAACTTCGGGGTCCCAGCCAACCTCATTTTCTAGCTGAAAGAGGTTCTTGTATAGGGTTTCCTGGCAGGGGTGGGGGATCCCGTCATAGCCAAAATAAAATGAAAGCGGACGTCCTCTGCCTCCTCTCCGCCTTCAGGTTCCGGGTTGAAAGTATTGGATGCTAACGAGATCATCGGTGATGTGACAGGTGATGAGGATAAGTTAAAGTTTAGTTAAAGTGGACAAATTGAAATTTGATTCGACTCTGTCGTCGCGCCCCGTAAAGCATCAAAGAGACTTTAAAAACGCCTTCTGCTCAGCGAGACATTAGGTAGTTTGAAGTGAAATAACGTACATTCCTCTTCCACGGTAGCAAGCTTTACATCTTGAAATAGGAAAACTTTATTACAATGTTTCTTTTTAGTTTGTGCTTCGTGAATCTGTCCGATCTTCCAGGGAAATACGAACGTGACGTTATGTTGAAGTTGACGAATGGTAAATTAAGCTTGGGTCCGTTAATGCGTTTCTTAGAGTGAAGTATAATTACGTTTACAGAAAGGAAAAACTTTCTTGGATAAAAAGCTCTTTTCTTTTCGTAGCAGTCAATGAATAGCAATAGAATTAGGTTGGGACATTACATTGTTAATAGAACTCTACCTGACTTTCGGACAACAATATGACGAGATTAGATGAACACAATTACGTTAGGTTAACGGTAATGTAATATCTACATACTAACGTCAGATCATCACCAGAAATGGTGCAAATGGTAGTGATAGTGATCATGGAAATTGTTCACGTAGTAACTAGGTAATTGGAGTACCATTTCATATAAATTGCAATCGAATATCACATTTTTAATAACATTAGTCCTTTTTAAACCCCGACGCAAAAACGACGGGGTGTTATAAGTTTGACGTGTCTGTGTGTGTGTGTGTGTGTGTCTGTCTGTGGCATCGTAGCACCCAAACGGATGAACCGATTTGGATTTAGTTTTTTTTGTTTGAAAGGTGTATTAGTCGGGAGTGTTCTTAGGTATGTTTGAAAAAAATCGGTCCAAGATGGCCGCCGCCACAACATGTTGGAATACATATTTCTTTATAATTCCCTCAACATGGGTATCAAATGAAAGAGCTTGACTAGTATATCAATTTAAAAAGTATAAAATAAAAATTAAATTAAAAATTTAAAAAAACCCCGTCACAAAAACAACCAAAAAGTTGAAAATAAATGAATAAATTTTAATTCAACGGTTGCCATGTCGGGGGACCTTAAGATATAAAGGAGTACTTAGCCAGTTACGGTCCCCCGACATGGCAACCGTTGAATTAAAATTTATTCATTTATTTTCAACTTTTTGGTTGTTTTTGTGACGGGGGTTTTTTAAATTTTTAATTAAATTTTTAGTCACAACTATTTGATGTTCCAATCGAATACCACATTAAACTATTAAATTAATCATAGTAATCTATTTCAAACGGATGCAATCGGGACTAAGGCAAGGAGGATGACGAATTTATCCAAACGATTACCAAAAATGGTTTGAGTACCTTCACCAGAAAAGACAGGTTTATGGCAGCTGTTACAATATGTGTGTATGTATAGATACATAATGTATGTAAATATATATATATATGTATACATAAAAATCCTTCTTAAAAATCCATTAAAAGGATGGACTATCATTCTTAACATTAGGTACAAGGTTAAGCCATACTAGATAAATCAGTCTTAAGCAATACTAGACAAAATTGGTTGTTTTAGATCTATTTTTAGTCAATATATAAATCTAGAATTATCAGTCCCGATGGGTTGATTCATCAATGGAGAGCTTAAACCGCTGGCTGTGAAGTTGAAATTTTGACAGTCGATGCCTCTGCAGGCAATAATAGCAAGCTTTAGCGAAGGATGTTTGGAAGTCCGCAATTTTCAAAGTTAGAAGCATGACCTGCATCATAATTTATCTATTTCTGATAGGCGCGTGAAGCGCTGCGCAGCCAATGGTGTGATGTGGCGATAGAGCTATATTATGCTGACGATCTAAAACTTTGCTAATGAAACTCATTGATAAAACTCACCCTGAGTAAGAAAGTCGTACTTTTCAAGTCAACCTATTAATGCTTAGAAAAATATGGCTCACGTTAAATATAGGTACGAGTATTTCATTAAAAAAATGGTTCTGTTTCTTGTCTTTTCGTGTTTCTTTAATTCTTTGTTAATTTCCCAAGTTTTATTTACAACAAGAATATAAATCTTTTCTTTTGATCTTGAATTTTGTCTTTCAAATGTTGCTTTTATGTATATCAGTATACTTCTTTTTCTCACTAATTGAAAACGTACCTACTGCTCTGGCTGACATAGAGAGAAGAATTAATAAGAATAATTTATTGTTCAACATACAAAGTGTTACAATATTGTAAATACTCATTTAAGCACACATTGGTTTCACTTCCATCTTATCTCTTATCTGTACAAGACTTTGGTGTCATTTACAGTAAATCACATTTTTGTATAAGTGAATAAAAGAAAATTAAACAAATTTTGTGCAAATAAATCTGTCACGGGTCGTATCTACCCCATATTGTAAAAAATAAGTTAATAATCTTTGATAGACTCGAATCAATGCCAAGGTGGATAAATAATAAGTAATTATTTATTGTTACATAATTTCTTAAACCCACCAATAATACCTAAGTCTAATAACCACACTTAATTTTAGTCCTACGTGGAATACGACATCCGTGACACCTCCGAGAACAAATAAAATAAGTAGGTAATAGGTACCTTTGCACTTGACAACAAACATAAAATAATACACATTTAATATTAACAACTGTTATTGTAAATTAATAACTTTCGGCCAAAAATGGACACAGATACATACCTATTTAAGTATTATATAATCCTATGATACCTACACAAATGTTCATTACTAACATCACGAAGACTATAAGCAATTTTCGGTCCGCAATCCATAGGGAGAAAAGTATCGAGCTACATACATTAGGCCAGGCACAGGGTGTATAGTCGATACTGATGAGCACGAGGCTGATATTTTACCCTCGCATGAAAATTTTCCTAACCTTCACAGCGCCGTCTCTCAGATCCGAATGAATGCTATGATACTGATTCTACAAAAGGCCAAGTGAAATTAAGTTGCCACTCTAAATTACATTTTAGAAGATAAGTAGTTACATAGAATACCACACTTAGACTGAGACTGAAAATGCCGGGGCATTCCACAAAGTTCACTGACAAATCCTTCTCCGTCCAAGCTGTTCGCCTGTGGAATGCTTTGCCGGTAAGAATTAGACGTGCACAATCCTTACCAGTTTTTAAAAAAACTGTGTATGATTACTACCTGCGGGACATCGGCTACATGTAGACACATTGGTCACACCTCCATAAACCGTAAGATAGGTTATGTATGAATGTACGTATGTATGTGTATGTGTGTATGTATGTATATGTATGTATATATGTATGTATGTATATGTGTATGTATGTATATGTGTATGTATGTATATGTGTATGTATGTATATGTGTATGTATGTATATGTGTATGTACCTATATTTATTTGTATACTTAGGTATATTGTATAAAACGTGTCCTAAGTACAATACACTGTAAAATACACCAATATTTGGACTTTGTGCACCATGCTACCCAAACATGGTTTCTATCTCTTTCTCCATCCAAAGGTTGCCTGTAAGAGATTGCCACTGTGCGATAAGGCCGCCTATTGTCTATACCTAAAATGTACCTACCTACAAACAACACATGTTTTTATCCTTGGTGTACACAATAAAGAGATACTTTACTTTTACTTTTACTTTAATACCTATGTTTCATTTGATCTATTGGAAAGGAATTACTAAGCATAACCTTTCTAATATAAAGAGCTACGATAGATGAGTGTGTTGGTAACAAACTTTACATCACAAAGTTTATGGCAGTCGGGCAAACCCAAACAAATGCAAATTTACCTGAAGTAGTCACATGGTACTATAAAATTAGCATGTATCTACGAGTATATAATATACAGAGCTGCAACATTAACATCAAGGTGTATAATAGTATTTTCTGGTGCATCTGATTACATGAATTTCTAAGTTGCTTTGAGAATGTTTAGAAGTGTAACGATGCGAATATTCCCAAAGGGCTTGAGAGCTGGAACTTTAGCGTACTGCTACGGTTGTTATCTTATATTGTTGAGTTTTGCTTCTAACTCCGCCAGGTTGTTCGTTTATCTAATTTGATATTTTTAAATGTTATCTTTGTTGTTATCCTCATAGCGATTTCCCAGTTGCATCAAAATTTACACTTTGGAGCCAGAGGTCCGCTATTGTTTTAGTTTTTATGGTTCAAAGATATGAAGTAATAGTGCGTTAAATCGAATGAATTTTTCTCTTCTGCAGATTTATTTTAATCAAAATGATATATAATAATTGAGTATGTAATATAAAGAATAAAAAAAGTACCTTTACTGTCAAGGATTCTTGTGTATTGGTTTCTTCCTCTTTTAAGGAAGTGCATAACTTTTAGTGAAGGGTATCAATGAATATCACTATCAGGCTACAGTTTTGTGACGCAAATGGATTAATTTATTCACATAGAACTAACGAGAAGTCAAGTCACTTGGAAAAGGGACAGGGAGCTGTGGAATGAACTCCTTGCTGTGATTTTTCCATGCGACGTCAATACGGAGCATTGGAAGGTTTTTACAGTGACGGCGCGAGTGTGACTTCTCTGTTGTTGCACACGTCCATAGGCCACGATAGCCACTTTCCATCAGATGAGACGTGTGCTTGTCTGCCACCAAGTGGTATAAATAACAACAACAAAGGATTTACCCCCAAAAGGATAAATTACCGTCTTCGAGAAGATACACCACTAACTTAATTGTGTCAAAAAGTTCCCCAGTTTTTATATTCAGTTTTCAAACCCATGAACATGAAACACAATTACGTGAAGCCCTCTCCTGACATTAGACTAAATTATGACTGCATTAGCTAGAAGTGACAGCCAAGGACTTCGGAAGTCCCTTTTCGGGAAATTAAAGGCATTGTTTCTTTTTTAAAGCGTAGGGACGAGCTCAGAATACATAATACTATCAAATACGACGAACATGACTTATAATGAATCGAGGCTGTATAAATTCCTAAAATGAAAAAATTACGTTGTTTGTGTAATATTATGATTGTAAGTTATTTTATTTCTGTCATTAATAAATTACAATTATATTATTTAAAGTATCTAATAACATTAATAATTAGTAGCTTTAACGTTAAATATTATAGCTTCAAGATGTGACAGCTGTCAGTGCAATTTTGATTTTACTACATTTCACGCCGGGTACAAACTGACAACGTGTTAAAATGTATAACGTATCAGATAGCACGAGTGTCAAAATGTACAATCTATTAATGACAAAATACCCTGATGTCAGAATGTACAAATGCTAAAATGTTCAATCGACAATATGTATTTATGATCAATTGAGCAATGGTCAAAATATACAGTTGCCGAAATGTTCAATTGACAGTATGTACTTTTCTTGTCTTAACACTAAATTCAAATAAAATCCACAAAACTTACAATGTTATTAATGTATTTATTCTTGTCTTAACACTAAATTCAAATTAAAATCCACTTATATAATTACAGTGACATAGCAAAATCTAAGTATTCTTCTACATTGAAGTGCATGTTGTACTTCAAATAGATATGCACTAAAGAGATTTTATATTAACTATCTATTTGATTTAAACATTTTATTATTTATTCATTATTACATTTGTGCATTTTGACACTCATGCACGATTACATTTGTAATTTCTAGCATCACTGCATTCCTACATTTGATCGTTACAACACTTTGACGATTTGAAACTATTTAACGTTTGTACATTTTGACACTCGTGCTATCTGATACTTTATACATTTTAACATGTTGTCAGTTTGTACCCGGCGTGCTACATTTGATTTCCGTGGATTTCCGGCATTAAAGTTGAATATGAAGTTTGCTATGTAAACCTGACAGGCGCCAAAAAGCAATGAAATAAAATATACAAATAATATCTTAATTTAATCAGTCGCATGTGGTTTTCTCAGTTTTAATAATGAGATAATTTTAAAGTTTAGGTGGTTCATATATTTACAATACTCGAATTCCAGCCAACCAAGTCGGTACACCTAATTAGTTGGCAGTTAGAACGCAAACGTCTGAAAGGTATAAAATTTTAAAAAAAGTCTTGAATGTGATATCAGAAGAAAAAGAAATAAATGTCCAATTTTAGATAAACGATTTTAAAACAGCATGGGTCGTTTTCCTTACAGGAAATACTGAAAAGACAGCATTAAACGGTTATGATAAACTTTGAATGAATATCAAAACCTTATAAATGTTTAAAAAAAATCTTTACTGCCTCTAGATTGATTTTCCGATTCTGAAAAATATTAAACTAGTTAATTTCATCTGTTTCTTATTTTTAATTATTCAGTAATCCTGAAGTAGTTTATCGGTATATGTATATGTCGGTTATCGCGACCAAACATAGCCTATGTCTAATCTACTTACCCGTATACCAAATTTCAACAAAATTGATTCAGTGGTTTAGGCATGAAAGCGTAACATACAGACAGATAGACATACAGACAGAGTTACTTTCGCATTTATAATATTAGTATGGAAGTATGGATTGATGAAGTTGAGTACTACAAAATAATGTTCACGTTATTGATTAATTTTCCTTTCTCTAGAGTATATTGAGCTGTAATCGCCGTACAATTTTTCATTGAAATCCTGTTGGTCAGGTCCCTGTATATCACACTATAGTCACAAGTGCATTAACAAACCATATTCAAGCGTATTCCATATGACAGCAATAACTTTTTCATTCTACAGAGGTATAGAGAGGATAGTTCAGTGGCAAAGCACTGGTAACTTCCTTGTACAATTCCTTATAAGCCACGGTCATCTTATCATAAACCTGTTCAATAAGGTCCGGCACGTCATCAATGGTTAGTCCTTTGGTCGGGACGGGCTCGAGGCACTGGATTATAACATGACCTGCAATTATATTACACATTATTAAAATTATATTTCATAGCTACTGTTAAAGCCCTACGAACTCGGGCTTTGCTCGTTGCTTTTCTAAAATGTTATTTAATGTAAGCCTTATCCTGATAGTTTCAAACACAATAAATAGTTATTTAAGCATCCAAATCGTCTTCCTTAAGTTTTGCACTTCTAAATTTTTTTTATCAAAATTGACAATAGACGAAAATATCGAAGATTAAGATGAAAGTATTCAGACGAATTGATAACATCTCCTTTCGAATACACAGGGAAAAAGAGTCTTCTTGGACGGGTGGAGTTATCAAAAATCAATGTTTAAAAATGATTGTAACATCATTAATTGGTTCAGATAGTTCGTAAGAATATCGATAGATGACTCCATCGTCGCCTTAAAGACGGATAAGAAGGGAAATTTGAATCACATCGGGCGTGTCTCGGTAGCCGAGTTGGTCAAGGCATTCCCCCTGTAACGGAAAGATCGCGGGTTCGAGTCCCGCCCGAGAAGATTCTTTTTCCCAATGTATTCGATTTGTATAGTTAGCATACTTAATGGTGTAAATTTAATTCATTCAAACATCTCCTTTATGACGTCAATTAAAACGTAGGCGGAATGGTCTAAAACAAATAAGAGATGACAATGATATCATTTTTGTCGAGTCCATTTACTTTGGTTGAAGAGTAAAGGTGTTAACACTGCTTACCATCGTTGAAAATATGTTTCTCTGTATTTATGAAGTAGTAAGGCGAGAATACAACAGGTAAGATAGGTACTTGTGCTTCAATCGCTAGGTAAAATGCACCCTTTTTAAATGGCAACAGTTTTGTATAATCTTTGTTCCTCGTACCTTCCGGGAAAAACCAAATCTTAGTCTGCAAAATACACATTTTACTCTTAAATAATTTTCGCGTTTTAGTCTGTCATTCATTTCGTTACAGGACAATATATGAAAGACCAACAAAACTAAATATAAACATACATACATAGCAAGGCTATTCAATCAATTAGCCTACTGCAGTATTTGCACTGTCCACTGCTGGACGTAGGCCTCTCCAAGGCTATTAAAGTGTGTTAAAAATAAATATAACAAATGGCTCACACTATTTTTTAATACGAGTTCTTTCGTTGCGTCTAGTTGTTTGTACCCGTTTTTACTTTTATTTCTGCTTACAAAAATGACTCCAGCCAGGTAGGCACCCAGGCCAAACGGCCACAAGTAGAATAATTCTTTTTTCACTGTTACGGTGATTTTGTACTTTACCATGTTCCACAAATGACATAATGCTGAAAAAGTAGAACATTCATAGAATCAAATACAATAGGATTTTCGGAGTAAACCAAAATAAAGGACAATTTAAAAAAAACTTGAAAACTTAACAAATTTCTTTCCTCGTCGCATGACTGTGGAATGGAATGTAAGAATATATAAAGGAGAAATATAAAATTATCTTTAACAAAAGAAACATTGAAAAGCGTAAGACAATTCTTAACTGATCTTCATTACCTAAAGTATCCAGCATACTCTGATGATTGCCAATGATGATAGCACCCCCTTCCTCTGATATGAATTTCTTATCTCGTATCCGATATTTCAGATTAAGCAACTTATCGACAAATACCACTAAGTAAGAGAACGCTCTGAAATTATAAATAATTGTCCTGAGTATGAATTATTAGACCTTTTAGAGACACTTCTCTTGCTGACACGCTTTTTTATTTGACTGAATTTTTTATAGCATTTTTAATGCTAACTTTAAAGTTCGAAAAACATCGGAAGAAATGAAACGCTCAAGTGAGACTTGAACTCACGACCTTTCCCTTACAGGGGGAATGCTCTTCCAACTGAGCTATTGAGCCACAACTGATTCATTTCAAATTTTCCTTTTTTTTGTATCCGTCTTTAAGGGCGACGGTGGTGCCATCTACCAACATTCTTACGAACTGTTGGAAACAATGAATGATTTTTCAACCATTTTTAAACATTGAATGTTGATGACTCCGCCCGAATGTTTTTCGATGTTTTTCGAACGTTTTTTTATATTCAGTCCGTTATTGGACAGCACCAAGGAAGAAAATGTCCAGAAGATATGAGTCACTATTCCAGACGCCGCCGTCGATACTATTATCCTAAGGTCAGCGCTAATGGAGGACGGAGGTTGAACTGCGGCGTCCGACACCAGTGCCTCCACTGCATCGGATGCCAGGGTCCTCGCATTGCTTCTCGTGTATTTTTATCTTATACCTGTATCGATTGGCGGAAGTCCTGCCAACCATGAGAGGAAAGTTGGAATCAACAGATATACTAGCTTGTAGCGAAAGTTTACTTGATCCTGGTGGGACCCTATACAATATAAGGTACAACAAAATGCATTGCAATACTGGCTGTTGCCCGCAGCTCTATTAGCTATATTATTACACACTACAACCTATCCTTGTATGAATCTTTTTACCCAGAACCATTAGAGTCTGATTGAATAACAGACATTCAAACATCTTAACTTCCACTTATGTATATTCTAGAATAATAACAGGATCACAGGATGAACAAAATATTTTAGACTTTTTAACTTACTTTTGATTTCCAGCATCTTTTGGGTGAAGTAAGGTGTAGGGTATAACCACAGTTGCGCTGAGAGCTATCCAGAAATATAATATGAAGAAATTTGAGTAAAATTTGACTATGCTTGGACCG
Organism: Eilema sororculum; assembly: GCA_914829495.1. NCBI lineage: Eukaryota > Metazoa > Arthropoda > Insecta > Lepidoptera > Erebidae > Eilema > Eilema sororculum. Next base: position 17,826,825 of record OU618534.1, on the reverse strand, counting down.
ATATTAACTAACTGCTTAAGTATGTATATCAAAATACACGATATGATGAATATAAACACAGTGTACCACATGTTTGTCTTCTAATTTCGACCAACGCAATTAAGTGAGTGCCTAATATTTGAATTTAAATAAGATGTAAAGGCGTAAAAAATATGTCTTATCAAAATTGAAATCAAACCGTAATTGACCATTTAAATAAAAGTAATAAAAACTATTTACATAATTTTCTCACGCGTATGTATCCTTATTCTGTTATTATTCATGTTAATTAGAGGTTACTCACTGCTGATTCAAATTATGATGATGACGGATGCAATGACTATCTAACATAACATAATATAAAATAAACTCACGCCTGTATTCCCCGAAGGGGTAGGCAGAGGTGCTAGCACCCACACTTCGCCAGTTTATGTCTAGGTCCCAATGTAATAGGTGGCGAGCCTATTGCCATTAACCGGGCACTTATAAACTTGCGATAAATACACACATAACTTCGAAAAGCATCGAAAAGTCATTGGTGTGTGCCATGGTAAACCTGGGCTCGAACCCGAGGCCTCGTCTCAGCAGTCCATTACCCATACCACTAGGCTTCCGCAGATATCTATCTGTACAATGACTACCTACTGAACGGATTTTGATCTGGTGATATGAATATATACACAGCAATATAAGGATACATAATATGTAGTAAAAACAATATCTTCATATTATAAACCTAAAGTCAAAGTAAAAAAAAGTAATTAGTAGGTAATTACAAGACGTCAAAATAAAAAACATATGAAGGACTTGTTTAGCTAATAGACCACACCGATTCGAAAAGTGAAAAACTCCACAAGTTATTCAGAGGGCCTTTATTTGGTCTATTTATAATCATTTATACTTAATCTAAATACAATAATTTGTTTGAATAAATACTCTTAAAATTTAAAATAGCCTTTTCGGCAAAGTTCATTTTAGATTAGATTTTTTATTCCAATAGGGAGCTTATTGAAAAAGGGTACATAAAAATCCTGAAACTCATAATACCGATGTACGAAAGACCGATATCCCGAATGTTCGTTCGACCGAATGTTCAAAATATCGATGTTCGACGTTCGCAACACACGGTTTGATTTGTACGCTCTGTGCAATGGTCCGATGGCATATTCCGAGCGGATATATCCGGTGCGATGCGCGTAACACACGGCCGGATTTTTACGCTCCGAACATTCTAATAAGTACTTATTGTACTTATTAGAATCAAATCAATAAATTAAAATTGAAAATTAGAATCAGAACTAAAATTTAAATTAGAAAAAAAACAATTTAAAAATAACACTAAGCATGGTAGGAAAGTCTATGGTTGACGCCGAACCATCAAAAGTTTTGATGGTACGGTGTCGAACCGCCAGACAAATCTTGTCCACCGGACAGCTCTTTACACGACCGGATTTGTACGGGCGGCGATCAAATCTGCCAGACCAATCTGGTCCGACTGGGTCTGACGGACAGCTCTTTACACAAGCGGATTTGTACGGAGCGGATAAATCCGGTCCCTAAAAATCCGCTCGTGTATTGTGGAAATAATATTCGATGCGCCGTGTCCATAGATTAAGAAGAGACAAAATACATTGACACCTCCTTGTGTCCAGCTGAAACTATCTTCTTTTTCATCTTTGCGTTAATCCCAGTCGCATCCGAAGCTTTCAGCTTTGAGTCTGGGGTCCGCTTTTCCAGTCCAACTGCGGATTTAGCTGAACTTCAACATTTTCCGTGAAGCGACTGCCACCTGACCTCCACAACCCAACGACTATATGGAAGATTTGCAGTTAAACTAGTTGTTGAACTTTTGAGGGGTCCAACTACCCATAACGACTGTCATAGATGTTCGTATGACAACTGGGGCCGAAAGCTTAACGTGCTCTCCCAGGCACGACCAGACTTATGCAAATAAATATATGCACTGAGCGGGGATCGAACCCGCGCCTCCTACCTAGCGGCTGTGTTCACTACTGCTGCGCCAAGGAGGCTATCCAGCTGAAATGATATCGTAACAGAAAATAAATAAATTATGAATATTATGATACAGGTTCCCATAGAAGAGCTGTACTTTAGTGTAATTTTTTAAATTTAAAGTATGTTTTTTTTTAAAGTATGGTTTTTAATTTTTTAATATTGACATTTCAGTATAATAAATAAATAATATTTTTTTTTATACAGGGCACGTCAATTTGACTTCACCTCGCCTGATGTTAAGCTAAAGGCAAAGTCTCGGAAAGAGGGTCACCATCGTAAACATTTACCATGGTGGTGGCACTCAGCTTGACGGCCACATTAGATGCCTTTTCACGCTCCGCTTAAAGGACCCGGGACTGTAGGAAGAAGGAAACACGTGAGCTGGCAGGGAATTCCAGGTCTTAGTGGTGCGGCATAGGAATGAATCAATGAAACGCTTGGTTCTATCAGGTATACTCTGCACCGTAAATGGATGGCATCTTAGCCCTGCACGTGTCGTCCTGTGAAGGAAAGGGGAGGGTGGGACTAATTGGAAGAGCTCGTCAGAACATTCACCATGGTAGAGACGGTAGAAAACTGCCAAAGACGCAACATCTCTACGCATCTGCAAAGGCTCGAGGGTGTTCGTGACCTCAGTATTCCCAATAATACGGACCGCACGTCGCTGCAACCTGTCGAGAGCATCTAATAAGTACTTTGCGGAGCCGTCCCAGAGATGTGAGATGTGAGATTACACAACATTCTACACAACGCTATCTAGACCCATGGTAAGCTTTTATAGCTTGTGTTATGGAATCTAGAATGCGGATAAACATACTTATATACATTTTTTTTGTAAACACATACATATTATACATAGAAACACCCAGACCAATGCAAATAGCCATATTCATGCATACAAATATTTGCACTGAGCGGGAATCGAACCCACGCCTCCTGCGTGGCAGTCGCGCCATAGAGGCTATATGAGGTTTGATAATATATTGTGACACTACGATTAGAATGTTTATTTCTTTAAACTTTTCTCGGAGGGAGACTCTTAGACAAAAGTTATAAATAGCTTGCACAGTCCGCTTTTGCAGTAAGTACAAATATTGTGTACCTAAAAATCCGCGGCATATATTCCCAACAGAGAATCCGTAGCTCTTATTACTGTAAAACAACTATAATAAACTAGCTTTTGCCCGCGGCTCCGCCCGCGTGGATGTCGGTTATCACGACCAAACATAGCCTATGTCCTTTCTCAAGATCTAACCTATCCCTATACCAAATTTCATCAAAATCGGTTCAGTGGTTTAGGCGTGAAAGCGTAACATACAGACAGACAGACAGACAGACAGAGTTGTAGTGCACGCGACTGCCACGCAGGTTTTTTTTTTTTTTTTTTTATCGTGCGATAAATCCCCACGGATACCACCTCCACAGAGCCGGTGGAGGTGATTATGTCGGACTCGAACCGACTAAAACGCACGCCATCTTGGGTCCTTGGTTGCCGGAGGTGAGATTGCCAAAAGCATATCTCTCGCACCCCGACAGACCCAGGACCATCTCTTTCGAGATGGCCCCCTTCGGGTTGTGGGGACCAAAATGTCCCCATCTAGCCCCGGTTACGGGGAGGCGCACTTTGCGCCGCCGCCGCGGCCTGCTTCTGCTAGGGTGACAGGCGGCTCCACCGGTCACCCCCAGGCCAGCGCTCATGGAGGACGGAGGTCGTTCTGCGACCTCCGACGTCCGGTTCGCCTTCGCTCTGCACGGGCTTCCCGGGCCCGGAGTCTGGTCCGGACCCGACCGGCCGCCTCCTTCTCGAGCATTACTTGCTCGCAGAAGGAGGCGGCCGCACCCCAAGCGTTTGCGCATCGTACCATCGCTGTGAGCAATGTGACGAGTGTGAGGACTCTCACCCCTAGAGCCGCCACTAGGACCCGCCTCGGCGTGTCCCACGCCGGGCACTCGGTCAGCGTGTGCAGCTCTGTGTCCTCGCTCGCATCACAGTGATGGCACTCGGACGTTGGCTCCTTCCGGATCCGACACAGGTAACTCCCGAAACACCCGTGTCCGGTAATCACCTGCGTCAGCCGGTACGAGAGGCTGCCGTGTGGCCTCTCTAGCCATTCCTCCATGATGGGTCTTACCGCCGCTATTACGGCGTGCCCTGCGCTTGGTCGCCCAAGTCGTAGCTCCCATTCCGCTACCATGTCCCTGTGGAGCTGAGACCTCACGGCCCGAATTTCTTCGGGCTCGGGTTCCCGTCCCTACTCCCGCGCCTCCTTACGATACCGATATAGCATCGAAAGGGCTCTCGCATCCAGGTTCCACGGTAGGGATCCGGCAAGGAGACTCGCCGCCTCGAAGGATATCGTGCGGTACCCCCTAATGGCCCTGCTGGCCATTGCACGCTGCGGTCCACGCAGCAGACGCGCATTGTGGACCGTCAGGGTGTCCGCCCATATTGGGCACCCATATAGGGCCATGGACCGCACGACTCCCGCATAGAGTCTCCTGCAGGAGTCATCCGGCCCCCTCATGTTGGGCAGCAGCCGCCCCAAAGCGGCAGCTGTGTCCTTCAATTTGGGGGCCAGTCTTCGGAGATGCTCCCCGAAGTTCCACCGGCCGTCAAGCACGAGCCCCAGATATTTCATCTGGGCCTTGATGCCGATAGAAATGTCTCCCACTATGAGGCTGGAATCCTCCGGTGGCACGCGCCGAGGCCCATGAAAGAACATGGCCTCGGTTTTATGCAGAGCCACCTCGAGACCCAGCCGCCGAATCCGCTCCACGACTTGGGCAACCGCGGTCGTGGCCTTCAGGGTCGCTTCGCGGTATGTAGCCCCGCACGCCGTCACCAGCGTGTCGTCCGCATAACAAGTGACGGCGGCACCGTCCGCGAACTCACCGCGAAGCACCCAGGCGTAACCGATGTTCCACAGTAGCGGTCCCAGGACCGATCCCTGCGGAACACCGCACGACATCTCTCGCCGACCGAGCCCGGTCGCACTTGGGTAGACGACTGCTCTCTCCGACAGATACGCCCCGACTATGCGGCGAAGGTAGGGAGGCACCTCGTGATACACGAGCGCCTCCCTAATGCAACTCCAGGGCAGGGTGTTAAACGCGTTGGCGATGTCCAGTGACACCGCCAGCACCACCTCGCCCCGAGCGACGGCGTCCTTCACCAGAGTCCCCACGCGCATGATGGCATCCACGGTGGAGCGCCTCCGGCGGAAGCCATACTGGCCATCCGCCAGGTCAGGCCCCACTCTGGATAGGTGCTCGACGAGGCGCTTTGCAATCACTCTTTCAAAGAGCTTGCACACCTCGTCGAGCAACACTATCGGCCTGTAGGCGGACGGTGAGTCCGCCGGGCGTCCCACCTTTCGGATGAGGACCAGTTTCCCCGTCTTCCACAACTTCGGAAACTGGCCTCGCTCCAAACATGCACTGAGAAACCTTCTCAGTCGGGGCTCGAGAGCGTCTTCTTCGCCTAGAGCTAGGACCCACGCTCGGCCTGGAATGCCGTCGGGTCCCGGGGCGGTGTTCTTGGCCTTAAGCCTTAGCACCGCCAGCTCTAGCTCTACCCAAGTGACCTCGGGCACGTCGTCGTCATCCACGTTGGGTGCCATACGCGACCTAGGTGGCGGAGTCATCTGCGGTGGAATATGTTCCACCGCCCGCGCTGGGAACAGGGAGCCAACGACTCCTCCGAGCAGCTCCGGCTGGATACACCGGGTTAACGGTGGGGCCCGGGGGCGCAGCTTGCCCCTTACCATAAGGTAAGGCCGACCCCATGGGTCCCGCTCCAGCGTCTCCAGCAGCTCTTTATGAGCTGCAGCCTTCGACTGCCTTATCGCCACTCGGAGGGCCTTTCTGGCCTCCCTGTACCCCGCATGAAGCTCCGCCTCTCGGGGCTCCGTATCTGCGGGGCGGCTACGCCTCCTTCGGAATCTGTGCCACGCAGGAGGTGCGGGTTCGATTCCCGCTCAGTGCAAATATTTGTATGCATGAATATGGCTATTTGCATTGGTCTGGGTGTTTCTATATATAATATGTATGTATTTACAAAAAAAAAGTATGTATATCCGCATATGTTTATCCGCATTCTAGATTCCATAACACAAGCTATGAAAGCTTACCATGGGTCTAGATAGCGTTGTGTATTATGTTGTGGAATATTTAAAAAAAAAAAAAAAAAATTATATAATATTAGTATGGATTATTATAATGTAACTATCATAGTATGTATACACAGGTTACACTATAATTTTTCAAGAGCATGTATCGCTTCAGGTCCAATAAATGTCTAGGGTAGCCACATCGGCATCGGAGAGACTGAGAGAGCAGACTAAGCTCTATAGTACAAAATTTCATGCAATCGGAATAACCAAAATGGAGTTTGTTGCGCCGTTTCTTCTCCACTGGTGCCTAGGAAGCGGTGATAAACTTAGTTTTAAGCAGAACGTTTGACGTCAAAAAGCTAAAAAATAAATACTTAGACTTTGACACTTATATTGACACTCGTTGTGATGAAGTCCGGATCGACCAGTAGATCAAACGCCGTAAATGGAGCTGGATAGGCCACACCCTCCGAAGGGATCCAAACCACATACCGAGGCAAGCCCTAGACTGGAATCCCCAAGGAAAGCACAAACGTGGTCGTCCAAAACACAGCTGGCGGCGGACTATCATTGGCGAAGCGAAAGCCATTGGAAAAACCTGGAGCGAAGTCAAACGCGAGGCTCAAGACCGTACGGGATGGAAACTCACTGTGGACGCCCTCTGCCCCAGCTAGGGGCCAAAGGACCTTAACTTAAGTCAAGTAAGTCAAGACTTTGACACAGCAATTATAAATAAATAAAATAGAGAGAAACTGTAATTTGAAACAAATTGCATGGCAGCATTATTGTATAATATTAAATACTAGTATTTTTAATACAGGCTACTTAGGTAGGTACGTATCCTAGCTAAGGTACCATTTGCGAACTATTATTATTATCGTGAAACAAAACCCGTACTCTAGACACTATTTATTATTATATTGTGTATTGTTTTGTTTTGTGTGGATAAAGATTATTATTATAATATTATTATATATTCAATTTTAATTATTATGTCGCATTATACTGCCATGTATTCGTCTTTACACATTATGACATTGCATTGTGTTGGAGGTTGGACTTTGTGACCTACAAGAATAAACAACATACATCATAAACATAAACTCACGCCCGTATTCCCCAAAGGGGTAGGCAGAGGTGCTAGCACCCACGTTTCGCCAGTTTATGTTTAGGTCCCAATGTAATAGGTGGCGAGCCTATTGCCATTAACCGGGCACTTATAAACCTGCGATAAATACACACATAATTTCGAAAAACATCGAAAAGTCATTGGTGTGTGCCATGGTAAACCTGGGATCGAACCCGAGACCTCGTCTCAGCAGTCCATTACCCATACCACTAGGCTACCGCGGTTATATATATAAATATAAGAATAAACAAGTATTGCTAAAATATTGTTTTAATTGTATTGCCATACCATTGTCCATTGTATATATCTACATATTTTGTTACTCATTGCCATAAAAACTAAATGAGTGTACCAAATATCAGATCAATCAGTCAACAGGAAGGAGTGAAATTTCTATTAAATTTGGCCCACAAACAAAGGTCAATTTTAATAAAAAAGTTTACTAATAATATCGGTACTTATTAATTTTGTATGTGGGTATATCATCGAGAGTGAAGTCATAATTTTGTCTGTTGGTTAGGGGCTTACGACCTCTTTGAACAACTTGTTATAGGCTTCGGTCATCTTTGCGTGAACCTGCTCGACCAGATCCGGTACATCATTTAGCGTTAGTCCTGTTGTCGGAATAGGCTCGATACACTGGACGATGACATGACCTGTAATTTAAAAAAATATTTTCAACAATTTTAGATCTTGAAGTTAGTTTGAATTCAACAAACAAATTTCGTAATTAAACTTACAATGAAGATAGGATAAAAATATATTATTGTAACGTCTATATTATATACATACATATATATACATATAACCACGCCTTTGTCCCCGTTTGTGAATTAACACCCACATCCCTTGAATTCTTAAAGCAAATTGAGTGTATGTTGGTGAGATATTCCCACCCAGTTCGATTTCGCTTTGGAGGTCAGACAGCAGTTGCTTAACAGGCATTATCGTAGTTCAGCCGTTTTGTAGATAGACTGAATATTCAACTGAGTTAACAAAAAGCTCGAAGAACATATAGAAAAACTAGCTTTTGCCCGCATGGATGTCGGTTATCGCGACCAAACATAGCCTATGTCCTTTCTCATTGTCTAATCTACCCGTATACCAAATTTCATTAAAATCGGTTCAGTGGTTTAGGCGTGAAAGCGTAACCTACAGACAGATAGACAGACAGACAGACAGAGTTACTTTCGCATTTATAATATTAAGTATGGAAGTATGGATAATGGTGGTGGCAAGCCATATTACCGTTACTGAAAGTATTTTTCTTCCTATTTATGAAATAGTACGGCGAGATCACGACAGGTATAATCGGTACTTGGGCCTCAACCGCAATGTTGAACGCGCCCTTTTTAAATGGCAACAGCTTAGTGTAATCACTGCTCCTAGTACCTTCAGGGAACATCCAAATTTTATTCTGTAAAAATACAATGTTATATTTTTTAAATACCTTTCACAAAAGTATCCGTATTAGGTACAGTCAGCGTCATAAATATATCTTGACGACGAAGTCTCAAAATGATCATAAAACTCTCGTAATATCAACAAATGAATTTTTTTTTATAGATTTATATGGTATTATTGCCAGAATTAGAGGTGTGTACAAAATATCAGAACAATCAGTCAACTGGAAGGGGGTCAAAAAACGAAATTAAAATAATTTTGAGTACTCTGTTCATCAACATCTTTCTGATGCTGACTGTACTTGTTTCATTCATTCTTCACAAGTTTCAAGTAAGTAGGTAGATCATCCACGTACGACGGATGTGGTAAATGGATATATTTCTGACTAGTTAAAGCAGTAGATATAATAAGACTACATATTACAATACTAACTTTTGCCCGCGGCTCCGCCCGCATGGATGTCGGTTCCCGGCAGTTATTCGATTTTTTCTCGTCGTAAAAACCATGCTTGAACTTCCACGAACATTTAAAAAGGAATTGGCCAAATTGATCCTGGCGTTGTTGAGTTATGCGCTTACCAACACATTTAGCGATTCATTTTTATATTATGGACTAGCTATCCCGGCAAACTTCGTTTCGCCTTAGAAATTAGAATCAATTAGCTGTATCAAATTCTCCTAATTATTTTGAGAACGGAAAGCATTTCAATTCGGGCCCCATGCCCCGACACTAATAGGTCACCGGGGCCCATACTTACACCTACGGAGCCTATATACCTACGGGACCCATACAACCATATACCTCTACGCTCAAGGGCGTTCATACTGCCATAAACCATCAATTTTTCGACCTAGATAAAAAATAGCAACCATAAATATTTTCGCGGCCCAAGGAACGGGCATTTTGTTAATTCAGAAGAATCACCCTCTGACGATATTTGCACGCATTATGTCAATTCTATATCAAACGTCAGATAACATAGAAGAATATCATACGGCAGTATGTATTGAATAATAAACACATTTTTTTCCAATTCGTATTCCAAATTCAAAATTTAAACATGGCGTATATGTCGGATCAACTATTTTATATGGTGGTTATGTATTCATAAATTTTCTAATTTTCCGCGCAATTTTCTTCATTTTTTCTTTCATAAGAACCTTCTCCTAACAATAACGAACACAACAAAAAAAGAATTAGCGAAATCGGTTCAGCCGTTCAGGCGCCATCTCGTGCCCAAGGGAAATTGGGGTTCATTTTTATATTTGGTTGTTATGGTATCATTGGTTACGAATCATCATAAGCTTTGAATCTAACATAATCAAATCAGATTTTTAGAAAAAATCATGAATGATATGGTTATATTATAATTAGGCAAAAAAAAACAATAAAATTTTAGGTAGATACAGTTTTACATATAATATCTAATGATAATTGAATCAAACTAACCTTTTCTTTTATCATATGGTGTTTGGCGGCTTGTAGTAGATTGTAAGCACTTTTTGCATTATTCCTGTCAATAAAAATTGTCCCAGCCAGGTAAGCGAGGAGACCGAACGGCCCCCAGTAAAATATTTCCTTCTTCATTATAAACGTAAAGTTGTATTTCACCTTATCCCATAAATGTGACATTGCTGAAAAATTTACCATTCGTTCAATCTTGAAAATAAACCGTCTAGAAGTCCACTTAACTCTAGAACTAGAATTATAATTGTATTATTGTTATTAATGACAATGTAAAATACAGAATTAATGTAAAGCCGGACGTATCCTAGCCAGACAGTCTGCGACCTATAAAAGATAGCTGGGTTAGACTGCATCAGGGAGACATAGGATCTGGTGCTATGGCGCACATTGAGAGAATCATAAGTCTTGTAGTGTGTACCGTAATATGCTAGTGGACGATCGGCGAAGAAAAACCTGAGTTACGTGTATAGTACAACTACCTAGTGAAGCCGAAAAGAATAGTAGATTAAGTATTAACCAAGGGGATAAAGCAGTGTCTCCTGTCGCGGGTGACGATTTAAATCGCGAGCGTAACGAAGGACCTCGAGTCCTTCCCAAGTGTAGCGAGGGTGTAAACACTCTACTTCTCGTACCATTGTGAGAAAATACTCTAACTCGTACCATTTGCGAAAAAAATATTTATAATTGCGGCAGCATTTGCATTGATGGAATCCGCCAATTCACTGTCACTGTCGCTTTGATTTAACATCGTAACGTATTTTTAGAACATTAACTTATTTATAAAAATAAATCAAAATAAACTTAACGTTTAAAAAACACGGCAAATTATTAGACTAATATTTTTTTCTCAGAAAAGCAAAGGCATCAAGCTCATACGGCCTCGTCAGTTTTCGTAATTTTATTTAGTACATATCATAACTGCATAATAAATGCGTATTCCTTTTTCCAAAAGATGTATAATGCTTTATATACAAACTCAATGGTGTAAACACAGATGTAGTTCAGTATAAATTTCGGTAAGTATTCCAAATTTATATCACATTCTCCCCTAAAGGATGAATGAAATTCAGTACAATTTTCTTTACCTGTTTTTACAGATTAAATATGACTATTGTTATGTTCGCTTTTTGTGGCATAGAATGTCACTTTTTTGAACAAGTGGTACCTACGAAAACAGATTTTTTTCGGTTCAGTATATAGTTAAATTGTTATATACTTACAATATACATTACAAAAACGGATTCAATAACAACGGTTTGTGAAAAAACAATATATCTATTTGAGTTTTACAATATAAAAACGGATGTAATCGAATAAAAACAAGACTCAATGAGACGATGACGTTATCAACAATGCATCGTTTCATATTTGAACTGATGGCTCTAATACATATACTTGTAGGTTGCCGTGTAGTGGTTGTGCTGCATGTAAGTACTTACTGCAGTTACTAGCTGGAATCAGATAATGTACAGGACCAAAGTCGTAAAACTATCTGGTTACAGCAGTTTCTTCCAAGATGTACTTGTGGCAATATCAGGAGCTCTCAATCATTTAAAAACAAATGATTAAAAAATAAAAAACCCGACTGCCACTGTAAATATCGAAATAAGTTTGATAGCAGGCGGTACCCATTTGCCAATCATAAACCGTAAGCAAATTAATGGGTACCGCCTGCTATCAAACTTATATCGATCTGATATTTTCTAAATTTTACGCGAACGTCACTCATTGAAATAAAACCACTTTTTTACTTACTTACTAATAACAAATATATCGCGATAGAATCCGTAAAAAGTGGTTTTATTTCAATTATCTCGATCTTTTCAGTGGCAGTCAGGTTTTTTTTATTTTTTAATCATTTGTTTTATTTTATACTTTTTAGTTATGATATGACATATTCTTTTTGTAATCTCCTTCTAATTTCTTTCATTTTGATACCCTACTCGATAAGTTTGAAACAAAATTATTTTCACAACATACGTTTTGGCGCCAAAAATTCACCATTTTGATCTTCTAGAAATTTTAATGAACGTGTCATTCACATAATCACGACGAAACGAAAATTTATATATTTTATTACCTATGGTATCAAGAATACTTTGATGATTTGCGACAATGATAGCACCTCCATCTTCTGATAAGAATTTTATATCTCGTATCTGATACTTCAAATTAAGCAACTTATCCACATATTTCAAAAGGTTAGTGAACGCTCTGAAATGAAATAGTAGTAAAAAATTAAACATTAAATTATAGATTAATTTTTTTATTTATATTTGGAATTTGGAACACTGTTACTAGGTCGTACAGCATATCTGTTCTGTGGTACACAGCCGTATCTTTGGGACCTGAAAAACCTGTCATCTGCCAATCAGACACTTGCTAGACATAAGGTCCTCGCGCAGGCTTTCCTCTAGGGCTTAGGACGTAAGAGAGCACTGAGCAGTCTTTGCCGATGAAGCTGATACACCAATGAAAAGCAGTAAGCGGACCCCGGCCTCTTAATGCAAACTTTGGTGGTAATTGGAAATTCTCTGTGAGAATGATGATAGAAGAGGTTAATTGGAGATGTTTTTCTTGCATTTAATATCACCATTTACAAAAAACATAATATGTTTAGACATAGGTACAGACAGCATCAGAAAGATGTTTGCGAACAAAGTATGTACTCAAAATGATCTTAATCTAGTTTTGTCACCTCTTTCCAGTTGACCTTTTGTTCTGATATTTGGTACAGATCTTTAGTTGGGTCAAAATTACCATCTAAATCAATGTAACAGTTTGATTTGCTCTTAATACGAGAATTTTAAGATCATTTTGAGACTTTGTCGTCAAGATATTTATAACGCTGACTGTACAAATCTGTAATGTAATTTTTACTTACTTCATGTTTCCAGTATATTTTGGTCTGAGTAAAGTGTAAGGTATCACCACAGTTGCCATGACGCATACCCACAGATAAAATATGAGGAAGCGAAAATAAAATTTAATTTTATTCGAGCCTGTATCAAATAACTGTTTTAATATGTAAGTAATAATAGGTACTATGGTAAATACAATCGCGTACGAGTACCACATTTTGGATGTCGAGTTCAACTGAACTTACAATACGTAATTATTTAAAATTATTGTTACTTCATTAAAATATAATGTTCTATTATTACTAGATATGTATCATATAAAATAATAGTAATTGTGAGCTGTGAATTTCGTGGTGTCACAGAATATACAGGGTGTAATCGTTAAGTGTGTCCAGGCAATTATTCCGTAACTATTACAGATATCAAAAAACTTTAAACTGATGTCGAAAGTACGTTACCTAATGAGTAAAATTACATAAATAACTTTTTAAAAATCAAACGAGAGGTATCTAAAATTTTGACACTACACCCTCCCATACATTTAGTATTAGATTAGTAGAAAGGTTTTAGATTCCTTATTTTAAGTGGTCTAGTACTCATTTTACCTTAATCATATTTTAGAACTAGCTGTTACCCGCGACTTCGTCCGCGTTTAGTTCAGAATAGCTCAAACTCATTATTAAACATGGTGAAAGATTTTTATCCCAACTGGATCGGAAGTACTCGAAATACTGGAAATAGTGAATTTTACGCAAAGGAAACATTTATTTATTTTATAAAAGAAACAAAACTGTATTTAAATCATTTCAAAAACTCGCTTGACAACTTCCACCTTGTATTTTTAAATCAAATATTATGAAGACAGTCTTTTGAGTGACTGACTTATAAATACAGGGCTAAACTACTGAAAACTACGAAAATTGACAGACTTCTTCTGTGGGCTTGGCAAATATTGCGGAAGGATTTTGAAAAATTCAACATTTTGCTGACGAAATCATTATCAAGTATGTGATGAACATTATTATATGTGGACTTGGTAATGTTCACCAGTTTTAATGGTTTAAATATTCTTCCTTCCTCCCAAATTCTTAAAATATGCTGCCACCACTTACGAACTGAACAAATTAAAATAAGTACATCAAGTATCACACAAAATAGTTTCAAGAAAACCCGGTGCCTTGCACGCCCTGAGCAGTGAGCAGTGGTTCTCTTCTTTGCCGAGCCAATGGTGGGTAGTTCCAGTTTTATGATAAATTCCATCGACCACAGTCACATCGTTGTTCATTGCTTTACACACAGGTAGAGAAGAGGGGCGCAGCAGTGGGCAAGAGAGCAAATACAGCATTGACTGGGATGGGGTCATATAGCCTCATCTTTATACATAAAAAACAATGCCACTTTTCGTTGTAATGTTATAACTCTACAACGCCTTTACCGATTTGGGTAATTTTGGTCTTGAATTATTCGTGAAAGTCCAGGGAAGGTTTGTACGTAGAGAAAAATTCAAATAATTGCCGGGAACCGACATCTACGCGAGCAGAGCCGCGGGCAAAAGCTAGTTTTGCTATATATTCCTTGTATTGGTAAGCTTGTTTCCAGCAGATGATGCAGATACTTCTAAATTGATACTGGAGTTGATGTCAACGTGGCGGATTTTTTTGGTCTGATGAAATTTACCGGAACTGAGTTTTTCTCTGCCCATATTCAGTCTCTTTTATATAATAGGAGCAGCGGTATCTTTTATATACCTAATACATAGGTTGGCTTCTCGTGGCATACTGTAATCATTTTTGGGATAGATTTACGTATTTACTATTAGATACCTACTTATTAGATGGAATCGATAATATCGCAGCGGCGGCGTACGTTGGTATTCATCAGGTCACTAACATTATATAATGTCTGCAGTTGCGTAAAGACGTTGTCTCTCTAGCTGTATTTTACCATTTCTACCACACCACGGCAAGTGAAAGAGCCTATTAGGAGTCTTTCAACTAATCTCTCCTTCCTTCCGTCAGTCACATACGGTAGAAAGATTATATTATATATAGATTTTAGGTCTTAATGGTGCGACATAGGAATGGGTCACCAAACCGCTTGGTTCTTGATGGAATATTCTGATCCGTATGTGGATGACATCTGAGCTTTGCATGCGTTGTCCTGTGTAGGAAAGGAGAGGGTGGAACTGATTGGAATAGCTCATCAGAACATTCACCATGGTAGAGACGGTAATACGATAGGGACAACTATCTCCCAGAATACGTAATGTGCTTCAGAGAAGGTGTACCGATTTACTTCCTCCATGAGCGCGGCTTTGATGGTGATAGCTTAGGCTACCCATCACCCTAGCCGAAGCAATCCCTGCTCTTCACGTTGAGACCGCCTATTTATAATAGGTAACCAAGGCAGGTATACTGGGGTACCTAACCCGTAAATTTTAATCGGTTTGATTCCAATATTGCGCTTGCCCCGATGTGGTGGAATCGGTATCAATGGGGGATACCAGTTTTAGTTTTATGACTTCTCAGGCGGGTGGTAGTCCCACCCGCCAGATACCACTTTTTCATTCTCCGAAATGAAGAATTTTGTATAGATCTAAGAATATTATATAATAAGTTCTACCTACTATTACTGTCACACAGCCTAGTTTTATGTACTACGAATACTAACCATAGAATTTATGTTTTACTTAAATAAAACTATAAATACAATAAAATACAACAAATACACAATAAAATAAAAAAATTAAACAAAAGTAAATAAAAAACCATAAAAAAGGAAAATTACATTTTAGCTGGAATCGAACGCGACTCAACTAAGTTATAAGTCCACCGCCGCAGACGTATTGAGCCACAGTTACCATGAAATCATGGTGTGAAATAGACGTTTACATATTATGTCATAAAAACATTCTGTCCCATTCCTTATTATAATAGCGTGATGATATTAATAATGAAATCCAGGAGTCTTTTTACCGAACCAGCTGCTTACTAATTTGTTGGATTCGAGAGAAAACCGTTCGAGAACAATGTGAATTCTATCGAGACACTTGCTGTGCCGAAGATTCTGCAGTAACCTAACCTGACTTGGCTGAGATGTAGAACTCTGGCCTCTCGAAGTTCTTCAGATTCCTATGACCGAAATAATATCTTCTTGTAAGCATTGTTGCTTCTTTATTTGTTCGATCTATTCACACACTCACAAATTGTTAGGCGTGATATGCTATAATTGACATAACTTTTTTATTTATGAACCGATTTCAATGAAACACACACTAAATGTTAAGTGAAGCCTACCACAATATATTAGTGAAAACCGCAACCAAATCCGTTCAGCCGATTCTGAGATTAGCGTGCACAAACTCACAGACAAACAGAGAAACAGAGAAACAGAGAAACAGAGAAACAGATAAACAGATAAACAGATAAACAGATAAGCAGATAAACAGATAAACAGATAAGCAGATAAACAGATAAACAGATAAACAGATAAACAGATAAACAGATAAACAGATAAACAGATAAACAGATAAACAGATAAACAGATAAACAGATAAACAGATAAACAGATAAACAGATAAACAGATAAACAGATAAACAGATAAACAGATAAACAGATAAACAGATAAACAGATAAACAGATAAACAGATAAACAGATAAACAGATAAACAGATAAACAGATAAACAGATAAACAGATAAACAGATAAACAGATAAACAGATAAACAGATAAACAGATAAACAGATAAACAGATAAACAGATAAACAGATAAACAGATAAACAGATAAACAGATAAACAGATAAACAGATAAACAGATAAACAGATAAACAGATAAACAGATAAACAGATAAACAGATAAACAGATAAACAGATAAACAGATAAACAGATAAACAGATAAACAGATAAACAGATAAACAGATAAACAGATAAACAGATAAACAGATAAACAGATAAACAGATAAACAGATAAACAGATAAACAGATAAACAGATAAACAGATAAACAGATAAACAGATAAACAGATAAACAGATAAACAGATAAACAGATAAACAGATAAACAGATAAACAGATAAACAGATAAACAGATAAACAGATAAACAGATAAACAGATAAACAGATAAACAGATAAACAGATAAACAGATAAACAGATAAACAGATAAACAGATAAACAGATAAACAGATAAACAGATAAACAGATAAACAGATAAACAGATAAACAGATAAACAGATAAACAGATAAACAGATAAACAGATAAACAGATAAACAGATAAACAGATAAACAGATAAACAGACAAACAGACAAAAATTCCAAAAAACGTTGATTTGGCTTCTGTTACGTTTATAAAGTCCCCCTATAACAATTTTTCTCATTTCCTTTCCATGTACAGACATCGATCGTTTACAGATTTATTATATGTATAGATTACGTATGATTATGACAATGATGATTTTCAAGTAGATACATGTGATTTTTTTTTTAAAGAATATTAGAACCGAAGTTACTAATATTCCCTCTAACCCCTCCAACTAAGCAAAAATGCTTGTGCTAGGAGTGGGTTCACGCCGGCGGTAGTGTAATGGCCAGGATCGAACCCGGGACCTCTCGATCGTAAGGCCGACTCCTTAACCACTAAGCTACCGACGCTTTTAAATTTAAAATATTTAAATTATCTTACAAATTCAAATTAGTAATAAACCGTATTTCAATATCGCATTAATTTGAGCAGACTGAAAAGCAACACACTACAAAAAAAAATTGTACTTACTAATAAATAAATATTATTATTTTTAGTTTTATTACTCTGCTAGGTTGATAAACAGTTTCCTTTATATCAGTACTAAGCTAAAATATTCTTCCCTACTAATGTTATAAATGCGAAAGTAACTCTGTCTGTCTGTCTGTCTATCTGTATGTTACCCTTTCACGCCTAAACCACTGAACCGATTTTGATGAAATTTGGTATAGGGGTAGATTAGACCTTGAGAAAGGACATAGGCTATGTTTGGTCGCGATAACCGACAACCACGCGGGAGGAGCCGCGGGCAAAAGCTAATTTAAAATAAGGACACTAAAACCTTTCTACTAATAACATAACATAAACTCACGCCTGTATTCCCCGAAGGGGTAGGCAGAGGTGCTAGCACCCACATTTCGCCAGTTTATGTTTGGGTCCCAATGTAATAGGTGGCGAGCCTATTGCCATTAACCGGGTGGGGTGACGGGTGGAGCCGCCTGTCACCCCAGCAGAAGCAGGCCGCCTCCCCATTCCGGGGGCGAGTTGGGGACACCGTTGTCCCCCCTCCTGAGGAGGGCCAGACCGTAAGGGATGGCCCTGGGTCAGCCGGGGTGCGAGGGATATGTCTTTGACAACCTCACCTCCGGCCTAGCACCAAGACCCACAGTCGGCGTGCGGTTTTAGTCGGTTCGAGTCCGACATAACCTCCCCTTCCGGCTCCGGCAGGGGGGGTATCCGAGGGGATTTCCGCACGAAAAAAAAAAAAAAAAAAGCCATTAACCGGGCACTTATAAACCTGCGATAAATACACACATAACTTCGAAAAGCATCGAAAAGTCATTGGTGTGTGCCATGGTAAACCTGGGATCGAACCCGAGATCTCATCTCAGCAGTCCTTTACCCATACCACTAGGCTACCGC
The DNA here is from genome assembly GCA_914829495.1 of Eilema sororculum. NCBI lineage: Eukaryota > Metazoa > Arthropoda > Insecta > Lepidoptera > Erebidae > Eilema > Eilema sororculum. The sequence continues at coordinate 17,808,195 of OU618534.1, read as the reverse complement.
AGATATCTCATACTAAATGTATGGGAGTGTTTAGTGTCAAAATATTAGATACTTCTTGTTTGATTTTTAAAAAGTTATTGATGTCATTTTACTCGTTAGGTAACGTACTTTCGATGTCAGTTTACAGTTTTTTGATATCTGTAATGGTTACGGAATAATCGCCTGGACACACTTAACGGTTACACCCTGTATAGTAGTACTGAGTGGCATGGCGGTAGAACATTCAACTGCTACGTTAAGTGTCGTAGGTTCGATGCTCAATCTCAATTCAAAGAAAAAAGATTTTTCTAGTTTTATACTCTATGTATCTACATATTAAATGTAGATACATAGAGTATAAAACTAGAAAAATCTTTTACATAATATGTAACTACTCGTATATACTCGCGTATATAGTTCACACAGTACAGTCAGCATCAGAAAGATGTTGGCGAACGGAGTGCTCAAAATGATCTTAATTTCTTTCTAGTTGACCGATGGTTCTGATATTTGGTACACACCTTTATTTCGGAAGATAATACCATTTACATCAATAAAACAGTTTTTCAGTTCAGCGTATCCCATCCCTTCGCCACTAAATCGCGCTCATGATTTGGTGGCGAAGGGATGCGATACCCGTCACACTAACGTGACGTGGTAGGGCAGACCGGGGATAGTTGACTATAGAGGTAGGTAAACTAACTATCAATAACTCGGCCAAAACAATCGCTTTGAGCCGACTGATGACACCTGAGAGTCCGTTACCTCTCCCCGCTCAGTCACCGGGAGCGCAGCGTCGCGCACGTACGTCGTTCGACTGAAGGAATTTAAAGTTGAAAAATAACGTAATTTTTTGTAATAATGACTATTTATTTATGGTTACTGATTGTCAAAGAATTTATAATGGATGTTTGATTCATGTTCTTTCTTTTATGTATGATTCTATGTAAACGTTACGTTGTTAATATGAAAAAATCCAGAAATATCGATCTCCGAATCAAATATGAACAGCGCAAGTTAGCATATGAATTTTCGAAAAAAAAACAACTTGTCCTTACCAGACTCATAGAATACAAGACTGATTGCTGGCATCCTACAATTTCTATACGAGCTCCTCAAGCGTCTGGTTTGTCTGGAGCTACATCTTTATTGTTTCATTATTTATGTGTTTAATTTTCAATTAAAAATAAGGGTAATACATACTTGTTTATGTATGTTGCCCTTTATCCTATTTCCTCGTAGATTTTGCCCTAACAAGTCCATAGGTCAACTTACCCCAAGCGAATAGTCGACCTACCCCAAGCATGGGGTAGGTCGACCAGTTTTTCGTATTGTATAAGATCTAGTCTGTGCTCTATATTGTAATGAATTAAGTACTTTTTGCTACTTTTTTCCGAAGCTTAATAGTTAACCTATGGAATAAACCCGTTTTTAAATTAATATTCTATAAAGAAATAAAAATATAGGCCTTTAAGCTGAAACCTAGTCAACTAGCCACGGTCTACCCTACTCACGCAAGGCTCCCTGCTCTCCACGGTGAGGTTACCTATTTAAATTAGTTAGTCAATGCCCGGTGAGTATACTGGGGTACTCCACCCTCAGAAATGCCCAGGAGTGCCTTACCTCTTCTGTTTAATTTTTATCATTTTGATTCCGACATATCGTCTGCGCTAGCCCTGGTGGGTCTGGTGCAACAGACGGATTAATTAAAACAAACATTTATTATACTGGGTGAATTTCAACAAGTCCATTAAAATCTTCATTTCCGTGGATATTTTTACCTTAAGTGTTATAATAAAAATACATCGCGTTAATTAAAGGTTTTGATACTATATGTATTCTTGCTTAATATCTAACAGATAACTAAAAAAACTAACGAGATATACAAGATTAAAAATTACATGCCACGGCGATGAAACATACGTGTACGGCAATGAAACAAGCGTCCACGGCAATGAAAGCCAAATGTTTCATCATTTTGTAAGATTAACACGGAAACATCTTTTTATAATTGATTGTACAGTAAAAAACTAATCAAATCTATAATCGTATTGCAGAAAGTTTTCGAATCCTGTTATGTCAGTATTCGGTGCTACCTTTATAACAAGTAATGATGTTTATAATGCCTAATCATACTATGGCGATGAAAACATAAGTCACGGAAATGAAACATCAGGCCACAGCAATGAAACTAAATCGTTTTACAAGGCATGGCAATGATTTTTTTTTCATAGCCGTGTTTTTTTTTTCATTGCCATAGAAAATTTTGACCATGGAAACTACGGCAATGAAAGCACAGCAATGAAAAACAAGACCAAAATATAAAATAACAAAAAATCTAATAATTATTCGAAGTATTAATCACTTCACAAAAATAAACAAGATAAATGGCGTGCTATTGAATGTTTAATCAAGAGGATAACTTATTAAAATAGAAAGTTATACCTATCCACGGCGATGAAAGAAAAAATGTCCAGTAACATAAAAATGGTAGACTTACATCTATGGTGCCAAAACGCAGGTACTTGTGTACGTTCTTCCGCGTCGAGCACTTAGGCGGCACCAATATGCAACGTTTAGCGCATATAAGGGAGGACGCAAGTCGTTAGATAAGACAATATTCTAAAATATGTTTAGAACACGGCGATGAAAGGTAGTTCTGGGACAAATGTAATTTTTTTAGCCATTCGTTGTATTGTTTAAATATTTGAATAAATGTATTTCGTAACAATACTTTAACTATTCACATATCAAATAAAAATAGGTATTAATAAAAATAACCAGTAGATTTTTATCAATGAGGTATCACGACACAATAGGTGACGTGTGGACAAACACGGCAATGAAAGATTTCGGTGTATTTTGTTTTTTTTTTGGAGTACCTATAATCCTATATAATAGATTATTTAGTGCCACACATAGATCACTATTTCACCTAACTAGCAAAAAATATTAAAGCATTATAACTATGATTTTTAGTACCGATTTCATCGATGCCACGCAATTCTTGGTCCCGGGAAATTCACCCTACTATGTTTGTTTGTGTGATCAAAATCTCGTACAAAGTTGATTGAAAAAACCTGCAAACAGATCAAGTTCTAAAACGCTGACGACCGACAAATTATGTGTACTTTCCATGTACAGACATCGATCAGTTACAAATTTATTATGTATAGATAGAATAGATAGATAGATATCCGTATAATGATGTAAATAGTAATTTAAAATATAAAAAATACATAAATATTCCCTATTGACGGCTTGTAAAATTTAAATAAATAAATGTTATTTAGAGAGACTAATAGTATAATGAAGTTTTTGTAGATTCTATTGTGAGTTTAGTTGCTCTTAGCGTCCAAAACGTGGTACTCGTACGCGTTTATATTTACCATAGTACCTATTGTAACATATATACTCCAACAGTTATTTGATACAGGCTCCAATAAAGTTAAATTTTATTTCTGTTTCATCATATTTAACTTTTGCGCATGCCTTGCTGCAACTGTGGTGATACCTTACTGTTTTCTAAAACCAAAAGATACTGGAAATATAACGTATGTAATAAATTTGCATTTTAGATTTGGTTTTGTGTGAAAAATCATATCTAAATGCATATCTATCAGTAAACCAATAGCTGTTGTCTACAACTTCAGTTTGCTTTGAAGTCTTACGAAACCCGAAATTTTAAACGAACGAATCATCTCTCGTTGAATAGCTGTTGCTAAATTTATATAATAGTTTGACCGAGGAATGAAATATTCACCGTGCAAAGCCGTTCGATGATTTTGTTTACCAATAAAAAAAATACTGCCTCATTTCAGAGCGTTCACTGGCCTTTTGAAATATGTCAATAAGTTGCTTAATTGGAAGTATCAAATACGAGATTTGAAATTCTTGTCAGAAGATGGAGGTGCCGTCATTATCGCAAATCATCAAAGCATTCTTGATTGCTTAGGTATTGAAATATAACTACATAAACTAGATTTTTCAACTAGATAAGTAGTACTAGCTCAGTACCCTATATATACAAGTGCGTTGGGATTGAATCATGGACCTCGAGAAATCAAGGCTTAGACATTTCAGCTTCATCAACCCCTACAACAACACGGTACAACAACTCGGGCAACCAAGCGCAGGGCACGGGGCGTTATAGACGGGATAGAGCCGTCCGCGTCATAGGCTTGAGAGGCAATACGGGAGCAACCGTTTCATAAACTACTATTATTATTAGGTACATCATTATACAGTTAATTTCCGAACGGGTTCTTTTAACGACTCACAAATGCTCTATGTTTTCAGCGATTTCACATGTACGGGACAAGGTGAAATATAACCTTATCTTTGTAATGAAAAAGGAATAATTTTATTGGTGGCCGTTCGGTCTTTTAGCTTATCTGGCTGAGGCCGTTTTTATTGACAGGAATAATGCAAAAAAGGCGTACTATCTACTTCAAGTCGCCAAAGACCATGTGATAAATAAAAAGGTTAGTTAAATTGAAATAAGCAAGGCTTTATTTGTTATTATCAATGGACATTCGGATTATAATTTTATTACAAAACTGTAGACTTAATTTTGTTTATTTCTTTAATTAAACCATTGATGTTATCTTACTAAAGTAGGCAGGTATATAAACTTATTTCAATAGTTGAATAAAACGTTTATAGCATTTATTATGCTAACTTTTAAATTCAACCGTGCCGTTTAGACAGCAACCGTGTGCATGTGAAAAAGCCCTCAGTCCTTACAAACTTAAATAATATTATTATGAGGCCTAATGTCCCGCGGGGACCGAGTTGACTTCACCTTCAAGCGTGTTAATTGATGAATGAGGCTCTGGCGCATTCTTTCTTTACGCCATTGGGGTATCGCTCTGTAAAAGTCAATATAAAATAGATAACGTATAAAAAAGAAGTAGGAGTGCGGGCAAATGTTCCAAAATGCTAGATTTCGTACCTACTCGAAACTTTGCAAGGAAGAACTACTATAGATCCTTATAATTAAATCTATTGTACCAAAACATGTGCGTATCCAACTTAAATATGAGGATGGAAAACTATTTGAATATTGTAAAATAATACCTGTCTACGATAAGGTAAGAATGACGCTAACGATAGAAAATTATTTTAAATACAATAACAATTTGATAGAACACCCCATAACCACATGCCAAATAGTAAACAAAAGGTTAATTACTAAAACAGCCAACAACTACTACGGCACGCGAACTACGGACTACTTAGTACCTAGACTAATAAACGAGATACCGCTAGAAACCAGAAATAAAATAAATTCCCACAAGATCCAACGAATAGTAAAAAACATATACCTAATTAAATTAAACAATGATCTAACTCGAACCAAGACAGAAATATAATTTATGAAGCAAATAAAGTAAAATAATAACATTTAATATGTAATATGTACAATTCATCTTTATTTTTAAATAAAATATTATAAATCTTATAAGTATCTATTATATTATAAATAAAATGTAAATAAAAACTGTATATTGTATTGTAGTTGTAGGTATATTGAATTACATATACTTACAATGTATATATTACAATTTATATTATCTGTGCTAGTCTGCTAGTACGAATTGTGAATCATTCTGTATCCCTAGCGCGTCTAGGCTCTTAGCGAATGTATGCAAGCGTAAACAAAAACCGGTTTACATTCAAAAGACTTGCACACCTACCTACTCTGCACTTACTATTTATTGTCATCGGCGAAACTTTTTTGTGTCTTTATTGATATGTATATGTATATACCTAATTATTATTGTTTTATATAAATTGAATGCAAGCATTGTAATTGATGATAATATATGTACACTCACATCCAAGATAAACCGATACGGGTTTTATGGGTGTTATCATAATGTACCTACTATGTAATGGTATTTCATAAATAAATAATAAAAAAGTGTTATTTTCACAAAACAAACTTTGGATGTTCCCTGAGGGTACAAGGAGCAGTGATTACACAAAACTGTTACCATTTAAAAAGGGCGCTTACAAGGAAATGGTAAACCTTTAACCACTTGAAATAATTGACTATTGTACCTACATTATTACAATAGACACATAATACTTACTACAATATATTGTACTGTAATGCACATTATTCATTTATTTGCAACTTTTTGAAGGTGTTTTTGTGACGGGGGCTTTTTAAATTTTTAATTTAATTTTTATTATATACTTTTTAAATTGATCTACTAGTCAAGCTCTTTCATTTGATACCCATATTGAGGGAATTATAAAGAAATATGTATTCCAACATGTTGTGGCGGCGGCCATCTTGGACCGATTTTTTTTCAAAAATAGCTAAGAACACTCCCGACTAATATACCTTTCAAATAAAAAAACTAAATCCAAATCAGTTCATCCGTTTGGGTGCTACGATGCCACAGACAGACACACACACACAGACACGTCAAACTTATAACACCCCGTCGTTTTTGCGTCGGGGGTTAAAAATATAATCCAAACTCCAATAAATGTTTGTATGAAAATATGGTGTGTTTTTTTTTTATAAATTAATGTTAAACTACAGTAAATTGGCTTTTTTTTTTTTTTTTTTTTTTAACCGTGGGGGAAAATCCTTCATGGATGTTATGCCGGACTCCTACCGACTAAAAACCCCCACGGTAAAGCCCAGAAGCCTATGGATGGGAGCCCCGGGTAAGCCCTCGGAAGGATGTCCCAGGACTCCCATCAGACCTACGGCTACAATTGCGGCCTCGTCTCGGGGGTGGTTCGGGTGCTATCCCGCGTCTATGGGGGGGTTTTCGGGTGTTATCCCGCTTCTTAGGGGGGGGGGGGGCGTGCGTGAATCCCTCACGTCACGCTGCCGTCATGGGCCTGCTTCTGTAAAGACGGTGAGCAGCCAGCTCACCGTCCTCAGGCCCCCGGTTATGGAGGCCGATGGTCTTCGGCGAAGACACGTCGGCGGTGCCCAAGCCGCCGACTGCGGAACTCGGGTGGGAGAGTTTTCTCCCGCTCTCGCCCCGCCGCCTCTTTCACGAGCATGACCTGCTCACAGAAAGAGGCGGCGCAGTCCCACTTACTCCCGCTGGAGACCATGGCTCGCACCATGGTCTCGAGCGAGAGGGTGCCCACGCCCAGACCCACCACGAGGACCTGGCGCTGTTGCGCCCACGCCGTGCACTCCACCAGCGTGTGGAGCGCTGTGTCATCGCTGCGGTCCTCGCAGTGCTGACACTCGGCCGTGGTTTCCCGGTGTCTTCGCCACAGATACCTACCGAAGCTACCATGCCCGGTAAGTATCTGTGACAACCGGTAGGAGAGAGCACCGTGTCTCCTCTCCAGCCACTCGTCCATGACCGGTCTGACGGCCGCAATTGTGGCGAATCCCCCCTTTGGTTGCTCAAGTCGCATCTTCCATGTCTCCACGGTTTCCTGGTAGAGCTGGGACCGCTGGGCCTCGATTTCTCGAGACGCAGGCCATTGGCCCCGCTCCAGCGCCTCCTTGCGCCATATAAATAGAGACGCAAGGGCTCTCGCTTCCAGGTCCCATGGAGGGGTCCCGGCTAGGAGGCATGCCGCCTCACCAGAGATCGTGCGGTATCCCCTTATCACCCTGACGGCCATCGCCCTCTGTGGGCTCAGTAATCTAGCCACATTACTGGCCGTCAGGTTCTCCGCCCATACGGGGGCCCCGTATAGGGCCATACTTCGCACGATCCCCAGGTACAGTCTCCTGCAGGGGGCGTTGGGTCCCCTGATATTGGGCATCAGCCGCGCGAGTGCGGCTGACGCCCCCCTCAGTTTTGGGACCAAACTTCGGAAGTGATGTCCGAAGTTCCACCGGCCATCGAGCACGAGTCCCAGATACTTCATCGAGGGCTCGATGCCGATGCTGACGCCCCCTACCTGTAGGCTGGATCCCGCAGGTGGCCCCATCCGAGGTCCGTGGAAGCACAGAGCCTCGGACTTGTGAAGGGCGACCTCGAGACCCAACCGCCGTATCCGACCCACGACTTGAGCAACCCCTGCCGTGGCCTTTAGTGCTGCATCTCGGTGCGTTGCTCCCCGCGCCGTAACGAGGGTGTCATCGGCGTAACACGTTACGGTGACCCCTCTGAGCAACGGACCACGCAGCACCCAATCGTAGCCGATGTTCCACAGGAGTGGCCCTAATACCGATCCCTGTGGAACACCGCACGACACATCCCGCCGACCCGGCCCTAGCCAACTCGGGTAAGTAATGGCCCTCTCAGAGAGATAGGCCCCGACAATTCGACGGAGGTAGGGAGGCACTCCATGGTAGATAAGCGCCTCCCTAATGCAACTCCAGGGCAGGGTGTTGAAGGCGTTGGCGATGTCAAGAGACACCGCCACCACCACCTCACCCTGTGAGACTGCTTCCTCCGTCAGGCCTCTAATGCGCATGATCGCGTCTACGGTGGAGCGCCCCTGACGGAAGCCAAACTGGCTATCCGACAGATCAGGCCCCACGCGTATGAGATGCTTGACGAGGCGTTGTGCAATAATGCGCTCAAAGAGCTTGCACACCTCGTCGAGCAACACGATCGGCCGGTACCCTGATGGGGAATTTGCCGGCCGCCCCGCCTTTCGGATTAAGACCAGTTTCCCTGTCTTCCAGACCTTGGGGAACTGGCCTTTTTCGAGGCATGCGCTAAAGAGCCCTATAAGTCGAGGCCCAAGTTCTTCGAGAGCCAGGACCCATGCTCGGCCCGGAATGCCGTCGGGTCCAGGGGCGGTGTTTCTGCGGGATTTAAGCCGCAGTAGAGCCGCCCCTAGCTCACCCTCTGTGACTACGGGCACGTCGTTCTCGCTGCCTTCCGCGTTGGGCGCCTGAGACGGAGCCATGCACGGAGGAATGTGTTCCTCCGCTCTTGATGGGAACAAGGAGTCCAGGACCCCCTCCAGCCGCTCCGGCTGGAGACTCTGGGTCAGTGGGGGCGCCTTGGGGCGTAATTTGCCCCTTACCACAAGGTACGGACGCCCCCACGGGTTCCGCTCCAAGGTCTCCATCAGCTCCTCGCGGCCCACCTTTTTGGACCGCTTGATGGCCGTCTGGAGGGCCCTCTTGGCACCCTTGTACCCATCATAGAGCTCCGTCTCACGGGCTGCCGCATCGTCTGGGCGGCGACGCCTCCGGCGGAATCTGGTGTACCGGCGGCGCGCGGCAACGCACTCCGCGCGCAACTGCGCGATTTCCGGCGTCCACCAGTACACCTGTCTTCTCGCCGGTCTGGGCCTAGCCCTGGGCATCGCCGCATCGCAGATATGCGACATGGCTCTCCCGAACCACTCCACCTAGTGTTGTAAATTAAAGCCTTGAGCCTCGAGCCTCGAGTCCTGAGCCTTGAACCTTAGCTTTAAAGGCTTAAGCCTTAAAGGTTTAAGGCTTGCAGGCTTAAAGCTTTAAAACTTTTAAAGCTTGCAGCTTTAGAAACTTTTAAGGCTTGCAGCTTTAAAGGCTTAAAGGCTTCTAGCTTTAAAGGCTCCCAAACTAGCTCATACACGAACACAATATAATATAATTGTACTGAGCACATAATATAATGTATACAACAGAATATCTTTAGACAACTTTAATATTTTTAAACAGAAGCGTAAAATATTTATACTAGTTCAATAAATAGTAAGTACGTAAATATCGATCGAATACATTATAAATTTGAACATTGAAAAACCACGAAAACAAATTGATGACTTTTTTGTTAAGCACAGATTTTTGTCATTCAACCTTCCTCATTCGGAATTCTGAATGTAGGTGATGTAGGGTTTTTTTTTTTTCAACCATGGGGGAAAATCCTTCATTGATGTTATGCCGGACTCCTACCGACTAAAAACCCCCGCGGTAGCGCCCAGAAGCCTATAGATGGGAGCCCCGGGTAAGCCCTCGTAAGGATGTCCCAGGACTCCCATCAGACCTACGGCTACAATTGCGGGTGGTTAGGTTGCTATCCCGCGTCTATGGCGGGGTTTTTGGGTGCTATCCCGCTTCTTAGGGGGGGGGGGGGGGGGGGGGGCGGGGGTGCGTGAATCCCTCACGTCACGCTACCGTCATGGGCCTGCTTCTGTAAAGACGGTGAGCAGCCAACTCACCGTCCTCAGGCCCCCAGTCATGGAGGCCGATGGTCTATGACGAAGACACGTCGGCGGCACCCAAGCCGCCGACTGCGGAACTCGGGTGGGAGAGTTTTCTCCCGGTCTCACCCCGCCGCCTCTTTCACGAGCATGACCTGCTCACAGAAAGAGGCGGCGCAGTCCCACTTGCTCCCGCTGGAGACCATGGCTCGCACCATGGTCTCGAGCTAGAGAGTGCCCACGCCCAGACCCACCACGAGGACCTGGTGCTGTTGCGCCCACGCCGTGCACTCCACCAGCGTGTCGAGCGCTGTGTCATCGCTGCGGTCCTCGCAGTGCTGACACTCGGCCGTGGTTTCCCGGTGTCTTCGCCACAGATACCTACCGAAGCTACCATGCCCGGTAAGTATCTGTGACAACCGGTAGGAGAGAGCACCGTGTCTCCTCTCCAGCCACTCGTCCATGACCGGTCTGACGGCCGCAATTGTGGCGAATCCCCCGGCTAGGAGGCATGCCGCCTCACCTGAGATCGTGCGGTATCCCCTTATCTCCCTGACGGCCATCGCCCTATGTGGGCTCAGCAATCTAGCCACATTAATGGCCGTCAGGTTCTCTGCCCATACGGGGGCCCCGTATAGGGCCATACTTCGCACGATCCATAGGTACAGTCTCCTGCAGGGGGCGTTGGGTCCCCTGATATTGGGCATCAGCCGCGCGAGTGCGGCTGACGCCCCCCTCAGTTTTGGGACCAAACTTCGGAAGTGATGTCCGAAGTTCCACCGGCCATCGAGTACGAGCCCCAGATACTTCATCGAGGGCTCGATACCGATGCTGACGCCCCCTACCTGTAGGCTGGATCCCGCAGGTGGCCCCATCCGAGGTCCGTGGAAGCACAGAGCCTCGGACTTGTGAAGGGCGACCTCGAGACCCAACCACCGTATCCGACCCACGATTTGAGCAACCCCTGCCGTGGCCTTTAGTGCTGCGTCTCGGTGCGTTGCTCCCCGCGCCGTAACGAGGGCGTCATCGGCCTAACACGTTACGGTGACCCCTCTGAGCAACGGACCACGCAGCACCCAATCGTAGCCGATGTTCCACAGGAGTGGCCCTAATACCGATCCCTGTGGAACACCGCACGACACATCCCGCCTACCCGGCCCTAGCCAACTCGGGTAAGTAATGGTCCTCTCGGAGAGATAGGCCCCGACAATTCGACGGAGGTAGGGAGGCACTCCATGGTAGATAAGCGCCTCCCTAATGCAACTCCAGGGCAGGGTGTTGAAGGCGTTGGCGATATCAAGAGACACCGCCACCACCACCTCACCCTGTGAGACTGCTTCCTCCGTCAGGCCTCTAATGCACATGATCGCGTCTACGGTGGAGCGCCCCTGACGGAAGCCAAACTGACTATCCGACAGATCAGGCCCCACGCGTATGAGATGCTTGACGAGGCGTTGTGCAATAATGCGCTCAAAAAGCTTGCACACCTCGTCGAGCAACACGTTCGGCCGGTACCCTGATGGAGAATTTGCCGGCCGCCCCGCCTTTCGGATTAAGACCAGTTTCCCTGTCTTCCAGACCTTGGGGAACTGGCCTTTTTCGAGGCATGCGCTAAAGAGCCCTATAAGTCGAGGCCCAAGTTCTTCGAGAGCCAGGACCCATGCTCGGCCTGGAATGCCGTCGGGTCCAGGGGCGGTGTTTCTACGGGATTTAAGCCGCAGTACAGCCGCCCCTAGCTCACCCTCCGTGACTACGGGCACGTCGCTCTCGCTGCCTTCCGCGCTGGGCGACTGAGACGGAGCCATGCGCGGACGAATGTGTTCCTCCGCTCTTGATGGGAACAAGGAGTCCAGAACCCCCTCCAGCCGCTCCGGCTGGAGACTCTGGGTCAGTGGGGGCACCTTGGGGCGTAATTTGCCCCTCACCATAAGGTACGGGCGCCCCACGGGTTCCGCTCCATCAGCTCCTTGCGGCCCACCTTTTTGGACCGCTTGATGGCCGTCTGGAGGGCCCTCTTGGCCCCCTTGTACCCATTATAGAGCTCCGTTTCTCGGGCTGCCGCATCGTCTGGGCGGCGACGTGTAGCGACCCAGTCCTGAAGTATCCTCCCCCTGTCTCTGGTTTCCCAGGAGCCCCAAGCCTGCAACCAAGCATTGAAATCTCCCAGGATCAGGACAGGGCGAGGCGAGGCGACGTCAAGCTCAGGGAGCCATAGCTCATATAAAACTTTGTTTTATTTCCTTCTTTCAATTTTTTCTATTCGGTAGCGAGTAGTGGATGTTAAGACTTTGGTTTTTATTTTAAGATCTTAGAAGCAATCAAAGTTTATGCTTGGAAGCCGTGAAGTTTAAAGGCTTAACGAAGCTTTAAAGCTAAAACCTTAAAGCCTTCATGGCTGAAGCCTTGAAGCCTTAAAGCTTGTAAAGCTAAAACCTTAAAGCCTTTAAAGCTTTCATGGCTAATAGCCTTGAAGCTTTAAAGTTTTTAAAGCTAAAACCTTAAAGCCTTAAAAGCCTTTAAGGCTTAGCCTTATACAACACTAACTCCACCTCGGCATCAATATTGGCAGGTCTGTCCGCTATCGGGATCCAGGCCTGCACTATGGCCGCCTCCAGGAGAGCCTCCGGATCCAGGCGATTGAGTGCCCAACGCGGTCCCGGGGGATTCGCAATAGCTGGCGGCAGGTTTGGTGGAGGGGAGACGTCGAACCGAATATATCGGTGATCTGATGACGTCTCCTCCTCCTCCACCACACGCCATCCCTGGACACGGCGGGCGAGCTCAGGGGTCGCAAACGAAACGTCTATGACCGAGCTGAGCCCCCGCCGCGTCCAGGTTGCAACATTCCCCCGGTTCAGGATGACTAGGCCACGTGTAGCGACCCAGTCCTGAAGTATCCTCCCCCTGTCTCTGGTTTCCCGGGAGCCCCAAGCCTGCGACCAGGCATTGAAATCTCCCAGGATCAGGACAGGGCGAGGCCGGCATGCAGCGAGAACGACGTCCAGCTCAGGGAGCCATAGCTCAAACTGATGCTGGTCGAGGTTTGGCGAGATGTAAACGGCCACGACAGCCACCCCCTCATATTCCGCCGCGACACAACCCGGGCCCCTAGCGATAAGCGCTAGGCGCGAGTCGTCCGCGGCGGTCCCCCCAAAGACAGTCGCCAGGCCGTGCAGATCCACTGGGCTTCCCGGGTGAACCCAGTACGGCTCGGCGACAACCACCACGTTAACGGACCACTGCCTGATGCTCTGGTACAGAAGGTCCTGAGCACCAGCGCAGTGGTTCAGGTTCACCTGCAGGATGCGGACATGGGTGCCCATTAATGGACGTCCATTTCCGCACCCTGCCGCGAGAGTGCACCGTCACCTCCCCGTGTGGACGGACGGGGCTTTGGCCTTGAGGCAGTACAGGCCTTACTGCCCACCCAGTGGTCGGCCTCCTTGTCTTCCGCCACGCATTTAAAGCAGCGTGGCGGAGCGTCACAGGCAAGGGCCACGTGACCGGGCTGACTACAGCGGAAGCACCGGTCTCCCACGGTGACTTCCGCCGTACACTGCACTCCCACATGCCCCACGACCAGGCACCTAAAGCACCTGGCTTCGCGTGGCTGCAGGAGATGCGCCTGTGCCCTCAGGAAGCCCCCGATAAGGAGGCTTCGTCCGTCCGCCACTTTTTGGGCCGCCGCGACGGGGCAGCTCACGACTGCCGACCCGTGGCCGTACAGGCCAAAGCGGATTTCGCTTGACCTCACCTGATCACGAGGGCAGCCGCTCGCCTCCACGACGGCGGAGATTATCTCCTCCGTCGTGGCCGCGTCATCCAGACCCGAAATGCGCGGTGACGCGAAGCCTCTTTGGCGCCTTCGCCGCGGCGGCCTTTGCCGCTTTTGCGGCGGTTTTTGCCGCCTTCTTGGCGGCCTTCGCCGCCTTTTTGGTGGCATTAGTCGCCTTCTTCTTTGCTCCCACCACCTCCCAGACCCCCTCACTGGAGAGATTCTGGGATGCAACGGGAGCATTGGCTGTACTGCTTGGGGAGGCGGGGTTGCCACCTCTTCTAGGTGCCGTCTTCTTAGGTGCGGAGGGGGCAGAGGCCCTCGGCTTGGGACCAGGAGCCCCACTGGGTGCAGCAGCCTTCGTCGCATATGACGCGACGACGGGTGCCGCCAGCGGCGGGCGGTATGCCCGGTTCTCGAGGACGCCGAGTCGTCGCTCGATGGCCTCCAGCAGCTGGACCACCGTAGGCGTCACCTTAGATGGGGCACGGGGAGCGGGCGTTTTCGCACCCCGAGCCTCCCCGGCCCCCTGGACCAGCTGCGTCAGCTGATCGATCTCCTCCCGCATCAACTGTTGTTGCTTGCGGGAGTCGGCAAGCTCCGTCTCCAGGCTCGCAACCCGAGCCCGGAGTTTCTCCTCCTCGCTGGAGACGCTCCTTTCCAGGAGCTCCTCCAGCGCTTTGGCGGCACCCGTTACCGCGTCTGCCACGACCCTCTTCTTTCCCGCAATATTTTTCTGGCCTTTTACGGCGCCAGAAATGCGGGAAAGTGCCGCCAGGATGTTCTGCGCCGCTGGCACCTCCGTGACCTTCCCGCTTGGTAGCGGGGGCACAATCGCTAGCGGCTCTGCTACCCTCCCTTTCACTCTGTAGAGGTCGGCTTTCCGGCCTCTACCCGCGGTGGTAGCCACAATCTTCCTCTTGCTAGGAAGGTCCTCCTCGCTGTTAGATGACACAGACCCAGGCCGACGGAACAGGCCCTTGCCTGGTTCGCTCGACCTGGGTCTCTTCCTACCTGCGTCGGCATGGATACCGAGACCGAGGGTATCCTCGGTCCCGCCACCCACGCCGGCGGCCGACTCCATCTCCGAGCCAGCACGAGTCGACACGTCTTCCGCGTCGCCGTTTTGGGTGGTTTTGAGGCACACCCATGGGCCTGTGGGACTGTGGTGACCCCTCCCATATACCATCCGGGATGAACCCGGGCGGGGGTCGCCATGGCTGGTCGCCGAATGGGTGTCCATTCGACCACCAGTCACAGCAAGGGATTCCCCGGACAGAGTCCGGGTACCCTCATGGGTAGTTTTATTCTTCGTAGTTTCCATAGCCATTTTGTATTTACGGTTAATGTCCGCCGACGTTGAGGTGGAAGGAGAGAGGTTGGGAGTGTATGTGAGGATGGGAAGGTGGGTAGGTGGGAGTGAGTGACGCCCTAGGCACTGAGTTCCCCCCAGTGATGCATCCCATTGCCAGGCGTCAGAGCGTGGGGTTCGGGGTGATTTTTTATAGAGGTTTTCTTCCTCGCAACTCCTAAGAGCCACCATGCCCGTCTGTTGCCAGATGGGGGTACGGCTCGGCCGATCGATGGTCCCCATGGGACCGTGTACTTCACCACTGATCGCTCAGTGGCAAAGTACTCGTCGCCCTGACAGTTCTCCGCTAGGTACGCTCTGCTTAGCAGAGCGCATGCGGAGAACTCGAAACCGGCCATAAAGGCCCCCCCTCCTTGGTGGACTATTTGCCATGGGCGACGACGTGCGCCTCGCGCAAAACCCACATCGTCGCCCACGTTACCAGGGTGCACCACGCGGAGGTTGTCCTACCCAGCACCCCACAGTAAATTGGCTGATAAACGATAACTTACAGATTCAAGTAATAGAAGGTTGCTTTGTACGATGTTGTAAAAAAGGGCTAATTAACGGTTTATGATTAGTGAAAGTCATAGCTTTTTACTAAAGTGGGTGATTGGTTGCCCAGGGGTCTTTGTTGCTAGAATATTGTTGTAAGCAAAAAGTGAAGACTGCTGCTAGATGCGTCTTTTAAAAGACCTAACAATGCAATGCAGACAGGATGATCCAAAAGTTTGCCAGAAGTTTGCCAGAAGTCAGCCTTCTTTTGCATGTTTCTTATCGAAAGGCTTAACGCACTTACTGGCGAAAATAGCGTCACTCAATAATAGTGCTTGATATTTGGCGGTGTCTGGAATATAACGACGGGGAAAACCAATAAGAACTAATTCTATTCTCAGGGTGTTGAGGATCCTCCGCATTAATTTGATATCCAGTCCAGTCGACCCCAAAGACTCTTTTGCAATTGTAATGGTAACTATACCATTTTCTTCAAATCTATCAAAAAGGGTCCTTAAATGAATAGTAAGACTGACAGGGCCCTTAGAAAACATGAAAATATCATCTATATACATAGCAGATATCTAGGCTTCATACGACTTCGTCTATAAGTATTTAAAAAGTTTGGTCTACATTTATAAATCCAAAATTACATGAGGTAAAGAAATTCAAATGAATCAAATGGCGTAATACTAACAGTCTTGTATTGATAGGTTATAACACAACAGTTATAATCATAACAAACAGTTATGATTATAACTGTTTGTTAGCTTTACCCAGATCAATTGTTCTAAAAAATATACAGCCAGATAATTTTTGGTTAAAATCTCTAAAATATCAAATCATATATGGTGAACGGGATAGCGGTTCGGTATAACTAGTGCAAAAATTAAGAGCGTGGTAGTCACCACAGGGTCTCTATGTAAACGAGTCAATTGTAAGGCCGAAGTCAAAGGACTATTTAAAGATCAGCTTTCAATATGTCCTCAAATTTTTTGACCAGCGTGATTTTTCAATAGAGCTAGTCGACGAGGACGTGCTGTAACGGGTGAGCCACCAGAAGTCTTAATATAATGCTTCATCTCTTGAGGAGCACCGTGTGGGTGTGTTATGCTAATATTTTTTTTAAGAATAGTATAATATAGTTATTTGGTACTGGAATAAGTTAGTTACTGAGACTGACAAGCGTTGAACTTCAACGATGGATAACAAACCTATCATCCCATTGCAAGCTTAATACGCACACTCAGGCAATAAATTACAATGGAATAAAATATCCAGACTTATAATTCCCCTGCCACGATAAAATTCTATCTAAAATTGCGCTTAAGACCTAGGTTAAAATTTAAAGTACTGGAAGTTTAGACCTATATTTTATTAAGCATATTTGCTGTATTTGTCGCACAAAGCTACTGGTTTATAGTAACACAGTGAAGAATCTATGCGGACAGAACTAAAACTAAGGCTAGTTAAATGTTACGAAGGTGTATAAAACTTTGACATTGACTTTTGAAGATCAAACTGAAAAAAAAACCTGATGTCATTATGATCTTAAAATAAAATAATTCTCACCATTATAATTTTAACAAAACCTTAATAACACTAAAGTTTGAAACCCCACTGTATTGTTTGTTTGAAGAACAATGGTTATTAATAATGCATTTTTAAGCAATTTTCGGAATCTATTGCGATTTTTTTTGTTTACACTGATTCCGAATTTTTGGTTGCTTTTTAGTAACCATGGTTACGGGGAAACAAAGATGGCGTTTGTCTCATTATCTGAAGTGGAAGAGATCTCGAAGTACCCGAACTCTTTTAAAAGGAATAGAAATTTAACTAATTCAAATAGCATCCGACAATATAATATACATCTTCAGTCATTGTCTAGATCTAAGTAAACAGTAATACTACTAATTTTTTCGCGGGAAATACCCACGAATATATCGGACTTTCGATAATCAGGGAATGCAGTTTAGTTTCTTTTGGAAAATGAAGAATTAATTTCTTGGAGTGAATTTCCTTTCTATAAGTAGGTACATTTTCCCCATTTTTTTACGTGCAAAAAATGCTCACGAATACCCCCTTACTGGAGCCGGTGGGGGAGGTCATTCAGCGAACTCCAACGCCCGAGTTGCCTCTGCTCATGGGCCGCTGCCCATTTTTGCGAGTCTCGTTCGCCCTGGCCGCTGCCGCTGCCACTCCGTTGTCTCCTTCTCGAGCATTACTTGCTCGCAGAAGGCGGGGCCGACCACCCACGCATCCACACAGCGGACCATCGCCGTGAGAACTCCCACTCCCAGGGCCGCCACCAGCTCCCACCTCGGCGTCCCAAATGCTGGACACTCGGTGAGCGTATGCAGTCCCGAGTCGTCGCTTGCGTCGCAGTGATGACACTCGGGCGTTAACTGTTTCAGCTAAGTACTTTTTTCCTCCAGGTAAGGCCGAAATCTTCCATCTTGTATATAAATAGTATACAGGGTGTATATGCACCAGCCCTGCCCCAAAACAAACCGGACCTTAGTGTATAATTTACCTATCTGCGAATGAGTGCCTATATTTGTGGGTAGTTATGAATTTATATTTATTAGTACCTTTTTTGTAGTTTCAAATACATGTAGTGAGCATTTATCTCTCTTGTATTATATACCAATTGAAAGAAAGAAAGAATGATAGAAAAATATTTCAATTCCGTTCCTAACAGTGTGTATCTCACTAAAGTACAAATAATTATTACAATTTTATATATATCATGCATGATATAGTATGATATGACACTGTGCGAACCCAAATAGGGCCCCATCTCAGCTTTTTTGGTTTTTATGTTCTTGTTTCATTTCATGTATTTGTGTTAAACTATACTCTTGTGTTCTCTTGTTTTGCACTATTATATTATCAACACATCATTCCAGACAAGCTCAAGTGGTTTATGGTTTGCTTTCTATTTAAGTTGCTTGTTGTAATGGTAATAAATAAATAAAAAAAATAAAAAATATGGTATGGAAAAAACTAATACCGTAAACTGTCCCGGGTATTAAATTATCCCTGGTGTAAGCTTTTCTACTTTGAGATGGCCCCCTCTTGCTCTCAGCTTACTGTCAATATAATAAAACAATGTTATACTAAGTAGATATATTGAAAAAAATAATTTATACATATTTGAAAAGGGGCCAGGTAAAGCTAATAATTTATACATATTTGAAAAGTGCTTCTTAAGCCCTTTCATTTGATACCAAACACGGCATATTTATTTCAAATTTATTTTTTAACACAGTACCTTATGAGCGCTAGAGGGCGCCACACAAGATTGAGTGACACGTCATATAGCCTATAACCATCGGACGATAAAGCCGCTTGTAACGATACCTCATATGCCTAGTTCTAATAAGTAGTTGAGGAGCTATGAGGAAACAAATGAACATACATACATACATACATACATACTGGAATGTTCAATGAAAGACGGACTATCGCAAACTGGTTTATTGTAGGTAGACACAAATACTAATAATTGATGTACCCTCAATTGTTCCAAACATTACATTTTTCCCCTCTTAATTGTACCCATACACTAGTACATTAAAGATAACCATACGCGCACAATATTTATGCACACACATTAATAAATCTAACAAATAACATGGCAACATATCATATGACTTTATACTTTAAAAAATAGTAGAAAGACTTATATTAAGTAGGTAACAAAACTATTTTGTTTTTGCATACATTTTACTTCGGCACCCGAGGCCTTAACACCATCGTGTGAGGTGAGTACTTCCGGGGCTGGCGTTTGACTACTTCAACTGAATCAGAAAAGACAACATCAGACGGGACATCGCCGTCCCCACTTCCCCCTGGAACGTCAGACTGCGCATCGCCATCCCCAACGTCCCCTATTCCACTAACTAGCTGCACTTGTTTGCTACCTAAGTTCGGTGACAAACTCAGAGGTGTCGACCAACCCTCATTAGCTGCTCCGTCATTGGGGACCTTCGGCTTCGATTGGTTAACACTACTACCGGTTTCTAAAGGAATTACCGAGTGTCGTGATTTTCTAGCTGTTTTCATGAGAAGCTGATCAACATGACGTTTATTTGTTTGACTATCGAGCGCCTTAACCTGAAACGATACCGGTCCCGTTTTGTTAACTATTACCCCCTCTTTCCACTTAACATCTCTGTCCTTGTAATCCCGCATGTATACCGCATCGCCGGGCTGGAAGTCACGCGATACGCCACCACGCCGTTCTTCTGCCCGCAATTGCGCCGCTTGTACTACGTTGGCGGTGCTGGGTCGTAATAGGTCTAATCTACCACTTAAGCGACGCCCTAACATTGCTACCGCCGGCTCTTTTTGCGTAGTACAATGTTCAGTGTTTCTATATGTGAATAAAAATATAGCAATAGCAATATCAAAATCCACTTTCTCTAACGATGCTTTCTTAAGAACTTGCTTGACAGAACGCACCGCATTTTCTGCGGCACCGTTGCTGGCGGGGTGATAAGGCGCTACTAGTACTCGTTTTATACCATTAGTTTCTAAGTAGGACAAGTATTCTTTTGAAGAAAAAGGAGGTCCATTATCGCTCACAATGGACTTCGGCAATCCAAATCGTGCAAATAACTTACGAAGGCAAGCAATCACTACCCGAGCCGATGTACAAGAAACACACTCAACTTCCAACCATTTAGTGTGGGCATCGATTAAAATGAAATAATATTTGTTTCGATACGGGCCCAAAAAATCTACATTAAGCCGCTCCCACGGCTGGGCAGGCCACGGCCACGAGTGCAGCGGTACCGGCGGGGGCTGGTCGCGCTGTGACGCACACGCACTACATTCACGACACATACGTTCAATATCTGCGTCTAAGCCCTCCCACCACAGGTAATTTCTCGCTGCCTGTTTCATTTTCACCACACCGATGTGTCCACTATGCAATTCATTCAAAACTGTGCCTCGTAGTTTACTAGGAATAACTACACGGTAACCCCAAACTAAACAACCATGCTCAATAAATAAATTATCTTTTTTCAAAAAAAATGCTCTGTCCTTTTCGCATTCTAAACTATTCGGCCACCCAAATTTAACATAACCCACTATCTTATTTAGCTGAGAGTCCATTTTTGTCTCAGTCTTAACTTCATGAAATGTGACTGGCATAGCATCTTGAACAAAGTTAAAGTAACTTCCTTCTAACAAATTGTCATCATGATTAGCCCGGACCGTACGATTTAACGGTAAGCGAGATAGGGCGTCCGCAAAACAATTTCTCGAGGACGGAATAAAATCTATGTCATAATTATAGGCAGCTAACCGAACCGCGTATCTTTGTAATCGGCTCGCAGCAGTTTGCGGGATCCCTTTATTTTTACCGAAAATGTAACTAAGTGCCCGGTGATCACTTCGCAATAAAAAATGTCTCCCGTATAAGTATTGGTGATGCTTAGTCACACCGAATATTATCGCTAGTGCCTCCTTGTCCAATTGCGAATAATTCTGTTCGTGTTCATTGAGAGTGCGGGACGCGCAACTCACAGCGCGCTCAGAACCGTCTGGGTAACGATGCGTGAGGACGGCGCCGAGCCCGTACGAACTACTATCAACGGAGAGGATAAGCGGCAAATCCGCATCATAATGCGCCAGCACCGGAGTACTACTCAGAATTTTTTTTATTTTATTAAAACTTTTGTGACACTGGTCACTCCAATACCACTTAACATCTTTTTTTAGAAGATCATACATTGGTTTTAAAACATCACTAATATTAACACAAAACTTTGCATAGAAGTTTACGAGCCCTAAAAAACTTTTTAGCTGTGTTACATCTGTTGGTATTGGAGCTGAAACAATAGCCTCAATTTTCTTTTCATCCACATGAAGGCCATGCTTATCAATGCGATATCCTAAATAGGTGACACTCTCTTTAAAAAAATCGCACTTCGACCAATTTACACGTAACCCAGCGTCTTTTAATCTACTCAAAACAGAACGAACGTTTTTTAAGTTATCCTTAGTATTTAAGCCACCTATACAAATATCATCACAAAATACCACCGTAAAAGGTAAACCGCTGAGAATTTCCTCTATTACTTTTTGAAAATTCTCTGGAATGCATTTAATCCCGAAAGGAACCCTCTTATATACCCAAGTACCAACATGCGTCGTAATTGCAGTCATAGGTCGAGAGTCTTCAGTTAAACAAAATTGCTGATAAGCGTGGGACAAGTCTAATTTTGAAAAAACTACTCCACCCGCCAGAGTTGCAAAAATCTCCTCAATACGCGGTAGGGGGTAATGAAAATCCTTAAGCTTAGGGTTAATGGTGGTTTTATAATCGCCACATATGCGGATCTCCCCATTTTTCTTAATTACTGGCACAATCGGAGTACCATAATCCGATCGGTCCACTTTGTAAATTACGTCCTCACGCTCTAAACGTTTAAGTTCTCGCTCAACTGGCTCACGTAAGGCGAGCGGTAGCGGGCGGGCCTTAACATATACCGGAGTTTTATCAGCCAAATGCAATTGCATACGAATTTTGCATGTCCCAAGCCCGTCAGCAAATACTTCTGGGTATTCGTTACGCAACGATTCTACATTTTGATCACATTTGAGTGTAGACAAATTATAACAATCATTTATATTAATTTTAAACATTCTGATCCAAATGCGACCCATAAGGGGCGGCCCACCACCCTCAATTATGTAAAGCTGCAATCTGTGACAATAAGACATATAGGTGACATTAACATTAATAAAGCCAATGGGTTTAATTACATCACCTGTGTAAGATTTTAAAATCAAAGTTTTCTCAGTAATAACATACTTAGGAAATAGTTTATCATAGCAAGCTTTAGAAATCGCCGAAAATTTGCACCCAGTGTCCACTTCAAATTGTAACGTGTGGTCACCTACTTTCAAATTCACATAATAAGGATCATCTCTAATACACGACAGGTTATAAAAGTTCACTTCATCATCACGATCCGTATCAGAGTCAACTAAAAAGAACTGACCTTTTGACTTCTCAGATGCTTCCTGCCGGCGACTTTCGTTCTTACGACACGTAACTTTAAGGTGCCCTTTTTCACCACAATTATCGCAATTATAATACTTGAAACGACACCTAGCTGCGCCGTGTCCCTCCCGGCCGCACCTCGAACACGCGGCAGGGCCCCGCTCAGCAGGCGGGGCGCCGCTGGCGCTGCCGGTGCCGCCGCTCCTGGCAGAAGCGGCGCGCTGCTGGCGGGCGCGGGGGCCGGGCGCGCGCGCGCTCGCGACGCGGTGCAGGCCGTCGGGCGCGCGCTCGACCGCGCCTCCGATGCCGCCGCCGCTGTCCGCCGACGTCGCCGCATGCCTATCAGCCGCCTCCAGGGCCAGTGCGAGCTCGATAGCCCGTTTATAATCTAATTTTTGTTCTGCAAAAAGCCTGGATCTCATATCCTCGGAGTACAGACCGGAGACGAATTGATCTCTGAGGTTCACCTCTAAGGTATTCCCAAAGTTGCAGGTCTTGGCCAAATGCTTCAAACCTTGTAAATATTCGCTCACAGTTTCACTCGAAACTTGCTTTCTTTGCCGAAAAACATGGCGTTCTGCGATCTCCGACCTCTGTGGCTCGAGATGTTCCTTTACAATTTTCACGAGTTCATCGAACTTCTTAGTTTCTGGTAAATCCGGTGAACATAGATCACACATCAATTCGTAACATGCCACGCCTACATGCGTCACTAACACTGCCACATGCAAATTTTCTGCGATGCTATTTAACACTAAATACTGTTTGATTCGCCTACAATACGCTTCCCAGTTCTGGGTACCGATTTCAAATGTTTCAATTTTACCGATGGGCATATTGAAAACGAAAAACACTTTAATATTAATTAAAATTACCGACTGCGCCACAATGGAATGTTCAATGAAAGACGGACTATCGCAAACTGGTTTATTGTAGGTAGACACAAATACTAATAATTGATGTACCCTCAATTGTTCCAAACATTACACATACATACATACATAGCCTGTCAAAATCATAACCCTCCTTTTGGCTTCGCCGTAGTCGGGTAAAAATACAGAACATTGAACATATTACACTGAAATAAATGTTCACTCTTTTTTTGTACAAAAACGGTTCTAAAAGGAATTTCTATACCTATTTTATGCAAAGTGATCCCGAGGCTGTTGTACGTGAGGGTTTTTTACTATCTCAACCTAATTAAAACTCAGGAATGAAAAATGTACGTGCCGTGGGCTGATTACTAAATCAAAAGTTTAATGAAAGAAATCCGTCCTTCTTTGGCATATACAAATCTAGTACAGACAACAATGATGGTCTTGGTAGGGAACAATTTAAAAATCAAATACTTTATGCACTACTCAGTCGTATTTATGTATAAAGTGATAATTTTGATTACCTACGGTCAAGTATAGTTGGTAACACTTAACACTTCAAAGAAGTGATAGGGAATTGAGAAAGGGTTTTCCTTTTGTAATGTTAAGCGTGTACATTTTCAAAGCTTAGTGAATTTAGATCTAAACCCACAATCCTCTCATGATACGGCCGGCGACACTGTGTTGCCTCTAGTAATAAATTCTGCCAGATATAAATCATAATAAATAACTCTTATGAGCTGTTTGATATAAATTGGCACTATCCCTTAGATTATGTTATTATAATGATTGGGCGTGACAAATATTCGGGGCTATAAATATAACGCGAAACATGTAGGTCGCGAATGTTCTCTACAAACACATTTTATGGTCACTGTTTCTAAATTAATTAGATGTATTCAATTTATGTGGTAATTGTTAATGTCCTTGGAATAATATTTATAATATCGTCTTAATGTATATAAAACATTATTATGTGAACTTTGCAACCAGAACAGTCCAAATAGATTTTGATTTAAAAGATTAGAAATATAAAACGAGTTTAATGTGGCACCCTAGTCAATGGAGAATGTGATTAGGTGTGCAAAATTTCTTGAAAGTTTGTTACAGTATAGCTTTTACATATATAAATACACCTGTTTTGAGTAAGTAGTTATGATTTTACAGGCATTCAAAATTATGAAAAATATCGAGTCCCGGACCGTGAAAATAACGTGACCAATTTCGTGATAACGCTCTCTTTCGCGCTAAACGGTCTGTTCAAAACAAAAATATTTTTTGAAACCATTCCTGAGATTTCTGGTGAAACGATGCTTTAATACTTCGCAAAAAAGTACAAGACGGGTTTTATTAATTAGGAATTCAATGCAATAAAACCATTTATTCAGCCTTCGATCAGTCGAGTATCCGTGTAATCCGTGGCAACCGGACTTTTCGAGCACTCTGCATTAATTGAGGCGTATGCTAGGATTAGTCCGGTAAAATTCGACTAAAACAGACAGATAGATCAACAAATAAAAATTTGATTGTTTCATGTAATCCTTTTTTCATTATTTGGAATAATCGAGATTCTGTTAGTTAGAATTAGGTGGTAGGTAATGTTACACACGTTAGTTATATAAATCTCTTTTAGAATAATTTTGTTCTCTTTGCTCTCCTCCAATGTCGCCGTCATATGTTATTATATCATAATGAATAAATATACCTAGTTACTTATACATTGAAACATGAGTTACAACATTGTTTTTATCTCAGTATGCTTTACTTACACAAAATGAGATGCCCAATGCTCTTATTATGTTAACGTTTTTCCTGTTTATCCGTTTACATAGATGGACTGCCAGAAGGGGGCATCTTTTTCAAGATATGATGTGTAATGTGACGTGAGGATCAGCGGTATCTCCATCTAGCCCTCGGGTATGGGGAGGCGCATATAGCGTTGCCGCTGCGATCTGCTTTTGCTAGGGCGACAGGCGATTCTATCCGTCACCCTTAGGTCCGCGCCAACGACGGTGATGATGGAGGACGGAGGTCATTCTGCGACCTCCAACGCCCAAGTTGCCCTTGCTCGCCTGCGGGCTGTGCGGGCCGGGTATGAAGAGTCATCAGACTAGTAAAATTACCTAGTTTGTTTCATAATCTCATAGTGCGTGATAATGATGATATTACTTACTTATAAATAAGATGAAAATATACTCATATCATGAAAAATCAAGGCACGGGTACTACAAGTTACTGGCAAGAAGATATGGGGCCTATAGTTTATAATGTCAACCTGGAGTTATAAATGTAACGTTTGTCACTGTCATGGATCAATTCCACAAAGAAATGGGGTTGCACGCAATATGCTCACTATGTGGAATATGTTACATTATTCACTGGGTTAATATGAAAATATTAAATTGTACCGCTTAACGTGTACCCTAGAACTACTACATGTTGTATGTGAATATCAGTTGCGGACGAGTGTGAATCTTTAATATAAATTTAACAGTGTCTTTAATTTTTATGTTTTCAATTCAAGATTAGCAGCAATGACAGGATTAGATAGAATCTAGAATATACGGATATACATACTTAGTTTTCTTTGTAAATACATTCATACCGGGTGTAAGGGAAATGCTCCCGAAGCAAAAAAATATCGAAAAGAGAATTTAATTGTTCAAATCGTTTTTTTATGCCAATGTGTTATGTACCTGGAGTATTACTAGGGGCTTCCAGCTTCGGGAGCGTTCCCTTTACACCCGGCATATACGTTAGCGTTATATATTATAGCAAAATCCAGACCAATGTAAATATATATAGTTCATGCATACAATAATTTACAATGACCGGAAATCGAACCCGTGATCTCTAATGTAGGTGCAGTCCGAAGGCTCTACTGCTACGCCATTCGGTTTTATAGCATACTAGCTTTTGCCCGCGGCTCCGCCCGCGTGGATGTCGGTTATCGCGACCAAACATAGCCTATGTCCTTTCTCAAGGTCTACTCTACCCCTATACCAAATTTCATCAAAATCGGTTCAGTAGTTTAGGCGTGAAAGCGTAACGTACAGACAGACAGACAGAGTTACTTTCACATTTATAATATTAGTATGGATATGGATTTTCTTCATTATCGGTATGACGGCTTCAAACAGTTTGTTTTTTTATAGATAGTTCACGTTGTGGTTTCATCCGCGTAACACCTGATCCCGATAGAATATTGGGATAAAACTAGCTTGCGTTACTTCTGAACCAAATAGTTTTCTAATGTCTGTGTGTATGTTACACTTTCACGCCTAAATCACTGAACCGATTTTGATGAATATAGACAGGTATAGGGGTAGAAGAGACCTTGATAACGGCATAGGCTATGTTTGGTCGCGATAACCGACATCCACGTGAGCGGAGCCGCGGCTAAAAGTTAGTATTAAACAAGTTGATTTCTTTCAAATTTATTGATTATAAATCATTATATACGAGTATCATCATTGCAGATGGAATCCCAGAATTTGCTCTACTATTCTTTCCACTAATGTGGATTAGCTTAGCATTCTCGGAAGTGACTACTGTCATCTTTTTATGAGAATTTCCTATATATTAATAGTTATTCTATTATTCGGAAAGAAAATCAAAGAATTGTAACAAAGTCCAGCTCACAGAGCTGTTCTCGAGATACCTGACGACGCGCTTTAAAAATGCACTTAGCGTTGTTAAAAAGTTACATAATGCAAATTAAATATTGACTTCTTTTCAATCAATACCGGCCGGTGCAATTTTATGTCTAAATCTGCATATTTCGCAATAACCGGTACCTCCTGTCAAACTTTTATTTAACGGCATGGATAGTATCCATACCTACTGATATTATAAATGCGAAAGTAACTCTGTCTGTCTGTCTGTCACGCTTTCACGCCTAAACAACTGAATCGATTTTCATGAAATTTGGTTTAACGGTAGATTAGGCCTTGAGAAAGGACATAGGCCATGTTTGGCCGCGATAACCGACATCCACGTGGGCGGAGCCACGGGCAAAAGCTAGTTGTCACAATAAAGTTAAATTGAATTGTATGGAAGTGTTTTATTTAACTCTCTTCAAACTGGGAATACCTATATTCTGAAACTACTTTTTTCGTATTGTTTGCTTTTTTTTCAATTACACGGAACAGCAGAAGCAAACACTCTGATATAAAGTTAATTTCCCAGCCCCTGTGGCTATTCCCTATGGCTTAAGAATAGTTATTGACTTTAATTTATTACAAAGCTAGATTTATTTCATCAAAATCGGTTCAGTGGTTAAGGCGTGAAAGCGTAACATACAGACAGACAGACAGACAGACAGACAGAGTTACTTTCGCATTTATAATATTAGTATGGAAGTATGGAAGTATGGATGTAGTGATTGGTATAGTGAACTCGACCACATCTAAGAAATGCCTACCTATTTGTCTGGATTCCTCCATACCTACTGTAAAAAATGGCATAGTGATGGCAAACTCCTTGTAGATTGACAGAGTTAAATAAATGTCCGCTATGCTATGCCATATGGGCGTACAAATGCAGTAGTGTATACTGATACAAAATTATATATGAATTTACGTCACAAGTCATCAATATTAGGTAGTTAATAAATAATGTCAATATAAAATTCCTCTTTAACCACCTCTCCTTAACCACAATAAGTTCATAAATTAAAAGTAAATATAAAAAAAATGTCATATAAACAAACAAAATTCATTTTCATTGAAAAAAATATTTGATTGAATTATGTACTTATTTGAAATGTCATTTTAGCAGTAAAAAAAATATTAATAATAAAAATAAAAAAAGACTACCGTATCTATGTCAATAATTTGTCATTGATGTATTCTTCCACTGAATAATAACATTTTTCCAGCAATAACCGTTTAATTTTACTCTTGAACTCATTAAAATGTGTTGTTTGTAGAATAGAATTAGGTAGGTGGTTGTACAATCTAGGAGCCATGCAGAATACACTTTTGTTAAGATATGCCGTCGTATTTGTGGGACAAGATATCTTTAAGTGATGTCTTTTACTGTTGAGATTTCTAAAAAGTTGCATGTTTTTTCTCACAAATAACATAGTTTCCATAATATAGATGGACGGTAAAGTTAAAAACCATTTCATATAATTAGTTAAAGAATCTTATGAAAAAGTTATGTAACTCCTTTAATAAATCCACGAGACCAGATTACCATATTTTCTGTTATATTTCTCAAGTAAAAATGTAATAAGGCTGTTTGTAACTTTGTCAATAGCAGTAACTTTTAATTAGCTTTTTAGCTTTTAGTGATGTACATTTCAAGTTGAGCATTGTTTATTTTGTTTTTATTACAGGAGTGGCTTGTGCTCCTCCAACGGTCTCTGACTTCTTCTTAGTTTCACTAACTTACAATTCAAGATTTCTAGAATAACCACTTTTATATTAATATTAGCACTAAAATTAAGCATATAATATTATATTCGAAATGCATCGGGAAAAATGAAGTGCTCAAGTAGGACTTGAACCCGCGACCTTTCCCTTAGTTCCCTGGTTCCAACATTCGTAAGAAAAGTTGATAGATGGCTCCACCATCACCCTTAAAGACGGATATTAAGAGAAGGGAAATTTGAAGTGATTCAGGTGTGGCTCAATAGCTCAGTTGGAAGAGCATTGCCCCTGTAAGGGAAAGGTCGTTGGTTCAAGTCCTATTTGAGCGCTTCATTTTTCCTGATGTACCTATTTCGAATTTTAAAGTTAGCATAATAAATGCCATAAAAAATTAATTCAAACATATAATATATTTTTATAGGAAGAAAGTTCAAAGAAATGATAGATATAGAAAAAATAAAGATAAAAAAACCTACATTCCGCCATCTATGATTTTCAGTTCAATGTAATAGGAACGAGCCTATTAAAAGTAAAAACGCATGAGTGCGTTTTAGGATTTTTCGGACATAACAATTAATTATCTATACATATTATCCAGCCTCAGACCATTCTCTTAGTCTGAGTTTAAAGCTTTTCGTGTGCTACGAGAAGCTACGATGGAGATGAAACTTGATTATATGTGTCTATTGCGTCTATATATCGTAAATGAAGTAACTTATACATAATTTCAGTAATATGTTCAAAACTGTGCACGTGTTATTAACTTTGTTGCTTATTGTTATGAAAAGTTTGATTGAAATTCGATATTACCCCGATTAATAACTATACTTTGGCTATCGAACCTTTGTCTATTAATTGTAATTGTAACTATAGGCGATTGTAAACTGGCAATCGATCGTATCTATATTTTACAACTTTACGGTGCCAGAGAAAAACTGGTTATTTAACAAATACTTAAACAAGTAATTTTACGCAATAAACATTAAATAAAGGACTTATTCCACATTTCCCCGTTGACAATTATTGAATTGATTGATTATTGAACTTTTTGTTGGGAATACCCGTTGATGCACTAAAATAAATTTAATGGGGATAAGTTAACTAAAAAGTTCACTAATCCCCGTCACGATAAATTCAAATATAATTAAAAAGTTCAATAATCCCCCGTAAATAATAATAATTAAATAATTTTTTGACGTCAACGGGGAATAATGAACAAAAAGTTCAATAATCACCATTCAACGGGGATTGTCAATGGGGAAAAGTGGAATAAGCCTAAATAAAGGAGGAAAACCAATGTTAACTTATTACATTATTACGACTTGAACACCATTTTTTGTAGTATAGGAATTCTATAAGACACGTATTTCGGTAATTTATCAAATAATATATGTAACGAAATATGTATAAATTTATTCCTGTAAACTATATTTGTTAAATAACCAGTTTTTTCTCGGACCTATAAAGTGGTAAAATATAGATAGGATCAATTGCCAGTTCACAGTTGAAGGGTCAGTCTTCAATTTAATTCATGTAAATCTAAAATTCATTAGTCAAGCAATAAATGGTAAAACTTTAGGTATAGGATTATCATAATCTATCATAACCATACACCCACCGTATAGTAAGTATTAAGTATCTATGTGAGAAACTTGTTGCAGTCATCATAAATGTTTTTCTTGGTCCTCTTTACACTGCACCAAAAAAAAAAACACCTTAGTTTACTTGAGTACTATTAGTAATTTGTGTAACTTTTATCCTATTAATTTTATAGAACTGAGGTATACCAGTAGTTCTATTGCTTACACAATGAAATCAGTAGGTGTTTTTACCAACATAGTAATCCCAATTTAAAAAAAAACAGGTTTGGTAAAACTCAAAGTTATTAGAATCTTCTAATAGCTTTCAGTTTTACCCACGTACCTACGTATAATTAAACCAATTTTTGATCAAATCTGCATCAAGGCAAAACATAGATCATTATTCACGATTTAAATTTTGTACATTTTCCAATTGTAGCCAAGTTTGTTTAGGGCGGGTGGGCGCTGCTGATAAAAGGAATAAATAACGTTATTCTCACTTGTTTAGTGATTCACAGCTTTATTTAGTGGCCCCTGAAACAACCCGCTCTAAATATTAAACAGCTTACTACAATATTCTTATAAATAATTGATGCCTTCTCGAAACTAATGTGAGGATAGTAATTTTCTAAATCCTGTACTTATATATCTGTCACTTGACAGTGCCTGTATATGTTAGGTAATCCAAACAAATAGATTATTTCTTACGCTGAACAAAGACGACATGTATACTATTTATTGGGTTCATTGGCATTACACTTATACCTTTCCTAACGCTCTACATGAATGATGATTACTTTAGTTAAGGGCCCGCCAGTTGCCCTGTCAAAGTAAATAAAATCTTAAACGAGGCATATTCTGCAATAATTCTGATAGCAAAAGTTCCTGAAAATATTCAAACCAATTGCACTGCTAAATATTCCTTTTTAAGGTTGACTTTTACCTAAAATTTTCTTTATACCTAAGTAGTTTATACACTATTAAGGAGTTTGGGCTACCCCCACCAAGATCCTTTCTGCTAATCTGTACCTATACCAGCTGATTGATCTGCCGGGGTGTGAGAGATATGCTTTCGGCAATATCACCTCCGGCAACCAAGGACCCAAGACGGCGTACGTTTTAGTTGGTTCGAGTCCGACATAACCGCCTCCACCGGCTCCGTGGGGATTTTGCGCACTATAAAAAAAAATACCTACTGATTGACGGAGAAGACCTTCCAGATAGCAGTAGGAAGTTAAGTCAAATCTAGACACAGATTATGCTAGCGACTCTGAACTGTAATGATCAGTTACAGTAGCTATTGAACAAAAAATCAATCCTGTACTTAGTGAAAGGAAATATTCAGCAAATATAAGAAAAGAATTTCCATTAAATACCTCCCTCAATATTTGCTTGATAGTTGAAGAGCTGCGATATTGACGGCAAGAACTTTCATGTGTCGTTGTTGGGGCTTGACCCAAATAAACATGGCCGAAAAAATCTTGTTAGTGGTGGGCTTATACTTTTGAAATTGAATTCTGTGTTCAGTGTTTGTTTATCGTCTCTAGCTCAATTTTCTTTAAGATATATTATATGTAGGTACCTATGCCTGAGGTAAAATTAAAGGTACATTAGGTACTATTTTTCTAATTATACACAATAGAGATGGTTTAATTGAATAAAAATAGAATAAAAATGCATTAATGAGTGGCAATATTAATCTAAAATTAAACAAATAAAATAAACTGTTGCATAATTAGAGGTCTTAAAATACGAGTGTGTATCACTCGAGTGTTTTAAGACCAAATTATGTGCAGTTTCATACACTAGTTTATCTAAGCTCATGAAATAAAATTAATATCATTTACTTTAAAAAATTGAGTGCTAGAATCATCTACTGAACATAATACGCGTTGCGCTGCGTTTACAGATTATATAGAGGAAAAATGCATTGACACCTACTTGTGTCCAGCTGAAGTTAAGTAGATATATTTTAAGAAACTGTATACTGTGTGTGTATATAACTATATAGTGTATGAAAATATTAATAATTTGGTCTTAAAACACTTGTGTAATACTATAAAAAACTCGCATAGCTACGGCTCGTTTTTCAACCCTTATTATGCAAGTTTTATAAACTACTATAATTTATTTATTCTGAGTACATTATAGAGATAGATTCCAATCGTTAATGGAAATTTCAAGTAAACGTGCCCCTTATGTAGTGTTCGAAGATAAAACACCTTGAGATTCTGGAGCGAGCCTAACAGCGACCCTTATTGGGGACACCTGAGTGTTTGCCTAATCCACACATAGGTATTTGAATAAACTCGATTGGACGTTACCCATTTCTCTATGTATATGTACATATAGGTATACCCTCTTGAATAAGGAGTGCATAAAACCTAATTGATGGTATGATGTCCTTGATTGAAACCAGTTACATAACCGCACTTATGAATTAATTTGTAGATAAACTTGAAGTCTTATTGAAATTCGGTTTGTCAGTAAAAGGTCAAGTGGCGTGTATACATTAACTTCTGAGTCAACGACATGTATTATGTTGCTTAACCAATCCTAATTTATTAATGACTTTAGCCATAAGCTACCTGCGCTATCACCAATGCTACATCTTCGCAAACTTGTACATGTATTATTAGAAGCAGAATAAAAGAATACGGATGGATCTACGTAAAATAATATAATTTCATGTTACGTGATTTAAAAAGTTAAGATTGCGACTCCTGGGAGACTAATAAAATACTTTTAAGCACTTTAATTATTCCTTCCTTCTTTTTTCAACAAAGTTTGCAAAGACATGTTTTTACTCTCTCCAATGGGTAATTCAATTTCAATTCTTCTAAACTTAGCATTTAGCTACGAAAAAGAAACATATAAAGAGCTTGCCGTGCGTCGGGTGCCGAGGCAAGATTCTAGTGGCCTTATTTGTTATTCAGATGCGGTAGTTGACGGCGCGCTTTGTTGCGAGGCTGTCGTCAAATTTAAGGCAAATAGGCTCAACTGCGTTCCCCCTCAACATTGCGCACACTTCTTTATAACCTTCGCAACCACCTTCAAATGGAAAACTCGGCGCTAGCGACTTTTATCTAAGGAATTCCACAAAGCTTTCAGTAGTAGTTTTTTAGTTATATGAACGTGTTATGTAATCAACATAACATTCTGTTTTCGCGTTACGCGATATTAGAGCACTTTTGAGACTATGCCACACATTCCTTTTCAGTATAATAGGCTATTTGACTAATTTTTTTTTATTTTCGAATAATGACCACTTTCTTATAATATAATGAACTGTAAAAGTAAAATTTTCGTACGACAAATAGTTTTCAAGATATTTGATTTTGAAAAATTCAATTTATCGCGCCGCCCGAAAACGCTCCATACAAAATCGCATGAAATTGTGACGTCACGCTTCGGTAGCGCGTAGTGAAAATGTATGGGGTGCAAGAGAATATCGCATTTATTTCGGTCTACGTTGCGTTTACACTTATATAGTTCATAATAAAAGTTATTTAAAATTTAATGAGGTATCTAAAAAGTTATATATTTGATTTGAATTTGATTGTTTATATTTTGACTTTTTTTGGCAATTTCAATTAATGAAAAATCATAGTTTCAGTTTAGATATGCAATATTTTATTTTGCTAAGCTTATTTTTTAAGAACAACCTAACATATTAAGTAGTTTTGGTAAGAATCGACGACTT
The DNA here is from genome assembly GCA_914829495.1 of Eilema sororculum. Taxonomy (NCBI): domain Eukaryota; kingdom Metazoa; phylum Arthropoda; class Insecta; order Lepidoptera; family Erebidae; genus Eilema; species Eilema sororculum. Next base: position 17,773,955 of record OU618534.1, on the reverse strand, counting down.
AGTCAAATAGCCCATTCACGTCTAAGATGTCTATTATTTGGATATATAGGCTTATCAGCTATTTTAAGTCGCCACACAATGGTCATTATTATTAAATTCACTACCCTTGGCTTCGTATGCAATCAAGTAAATACGTCTCCATGCGAATGATGATGATGACAGTTTAGAATCTGAGAGGTATTATCAACGAATATACAGCCAAATTGGCTGTATGGTCGCTGGGTATTATATATATAAGACAGTTGTAGTCTAGGGTTGGAGTGTCTGAAAGTGAGTGATAGTGTCTACATAAAAAAGTTATAGCGATCGAATTGAGAACCTCCTCCTTTTTTGAAGTCGATTACAAAAAGAGATAAATATGAAAGTTTGTTTCCGTTTAACATATTTATTTAATATATTATTTTTTTTTCTCAATATCACTGTTTAGTGACATCAGAACCTTTCTTTGAATCAAAATATAGAAGTAGGCGATATGATTATGATGTGTTTAGAAAGATTTATATTACCAAAGTGATGATATGACTAATGGAATGTTATAATAAAAATCTATTCCATTTATGAACATCATAATTGGATTTTTATCTGAGTCATGTCCATTAGGTGAATGAAACGAAAATTGAATTGAATTGCAAAATATAAAGAGACGATCAAATACAGAATATCTACGTATGTAGGCACCTGCCGCGGCAACGTTAATGAGATTATAACGATAAAATAATAGAAATGGGTTTGTATAGTTCCAGTTTAATCCCGCAGAGTCGTATGAATAGATAACTAATTTATTTATGTATTGATTAAAATATATTTAGATGGAGAATACAGATAACGATTCCAATGAAGTAAGTTTAACTTACTAATGAGTTCATTAGCGTTCAGTGGTGTACGTACTTCATAGATTGGGTTGTTATAGAACTCGTCCATGAATTTTTAAACCCAAGCCAATTAATGGATGTGGCTCTGCCGCGGGCTTTCCGTTGCATTATCTATTCTGTGCCGTTGCAATTGTTTCCATAAAAGTCGTATAAGCCAAATCAAAAGTAGTAAGTGGATCCGGGGCCCCAAAGTGTAAGTCAACGTGAATCTCGAAATATAATAATGACGAGAGTAACTGTATGTACATACGATAATAAAACTGCATTGAAATTTGAAACGAGCCTTAAAGTTATTGGTCAAAATGTGGCAATTAAGTAGGTAGATAAGCAACCGATATAGCAATTAAGTTAGTAAGGAAGAACTGGGTACTTAGTGCATCTGGAATTTCAATAAAATAATTTGTTGGATATAAATATACTAGCGTAGTAACGAAATGTTACGTTTTATCTATTATTTACAAATGTCCAATTCAGTTAATGAAATGTTCAACTAATTCGTGGAGCTTTGCAAAATGTTTATTTCTGACAAAGTTTCTTTTTAATTTTTTCGCAGCTAGAGAGAAACTTACCTTTGTGAAAATTTAATCCACAGGCTTCACTGCGGCCCCTTCGTAATTTGTACGCTGTTAGTAGCTGCGAACGTTTTCGGCCCCACTAATGATATCGCTCTGCATTTGAAAGCATAAGGAAAACGTGACAAATTCAATTGAAATAGATTTGAAGTTTCTTTTCCAGGGTTGCTGTAAATATTTTATTGCAAAAGTTGCTATCGTTATTATTTATTTAAGATTTATGCACATACAAAACAAATCGTTGGTACGGTAGCATAAGTTTGTGTTTATGTTTGCATATAATCATGACGTCATGTTCTTATCTAAAATATTCCAAATAAAATTCAGATATAATTAATAGAATTAGGTTAAACTGTTGAATAGTTGAAATTATTATCAATGGGAATCAATGTCGAGTTAAAATAATAAAAAGAGAAATTTAAATAGAATCCAATTACAATAAGCAGCGCGTATTTAGGCTCTAACTTATATTGAATCATTACTCTATTCTGTGTCATTACGAAGATTGAAATAGCGAAACAGTTGTACGCTCGAATTGTCTTTATATTTGAGCAGTTCTTAAGTTGAAACTATTTTGGATATCTTCCAATCAGTGGAGCAATGTTGTCTCAATTCAACATTTTGTCGCTGCATAGCTAAAACTATATTTGAAAGTAGGAGGTAATACCTATGGCTCGCTACTACAGCTTGTAGCTGTTGTAACAATCGTCTTCTCTGCTGGCCAGTGTTCATAAAATTCCTAACTGATATTTTAGCATCGCAAGTGACGCCAGTCATTTCCCGCCACTTAGTCCACGCGGCGGTAATACGTGCCCTGACGTCGTAGTCGATGTTACCAGAAACGTGAAGTACAGATCTCAGGTACTTAACTTGATCCGTGCGCTTGACCAAGTCATCGCCTATGCGAACGGGTGTAGGATCTGTTGTCTTTAACGCCAAGTATTCTGTCTTCGCTACATTTAGCTTCAGACCGCCGCCGTTCTCAAGCGCCTCCTTCATTGGAGAATAATAACTTATTTTGTGAGTCGTATTTGCATAAATTAATACCTGATAACGCATTTTGTAATTAGTAAATTTGATGCAAATATTAAAATTGTTAGAACATAAGTCGAAGGTGAAAATAAAAGATGATATTACATTCAGATCATTCGATGACTCTTTATTTACACAGTGATGACTTGGGTGAAACGTTTACTTATTAATACAACCAAAAGTACAGATCACAGGAAAGTAATTCACTAATTTTTATTACGAAGCTTATAATAAAGTTGACATTTTTAACTAACATTCTAGATAAACTCGTACGATTCACCCCGTCACTGTGTGCTTCACAAAGGGCGCACGCACAATCACTGACGAGGCTACAACATTGTACCGTAACCATTTCAAAATGTAATAAAATTTAGAATATCAACGACTTCCTAAATGTATTTCAATATTAAGAAACAATATGTACAACGTTAGACAACAATTTGGTGACACCCGTAACAAAAAATATTTAATTCTATGCAGTCAAATCTTTCTAAGGCCGAATGCGTGATGTAAAGTTATAATATTAAACAAAAATGTTATACAACCCAAATAAAATATAACAATTATTTATAACACTTATATTTAGATTATTTAAGTAGTGGGCAGCTTTGTTAAAACATTAAAGAACAGATCTAAGTAATATAACATAAAGTAACATTCGTTTTATGTAACATCATTTCATAGTAATTGCAGAGTTCAGACACAGCAATGCTATTTGGATGGATTTTTCTTTTAAAGTCACGGAAATAGAACTGGACTGTTTTTGAACTTACGCCAAAAAATATGTAGGCAGCCATTTTACATGAGCACAGATTTCATGTAGACGCTATAAAATTATACCTATGACCGGAGCAACGGTTATAGACTAATCTGTACCATAATATTTTTTTGCACCATGGTTTTGGACGCGTGGAAGGATACTTGTACAGCATTCAAGTTTCTTTTCCTCTATTAGAAACAACACCCCGCCATTTTCTTATCATACACAATTACTATAAACTTTATGATTTGTTAATATAACTGCCATACATTCCATCGATTTTGAGTGCTTCTACATTGTCCTTTTTTTAATACTTCACTATTTTGATCGGCATATGTTTTGCGAGATCAACTATGATCGATCTGCCCAATTAGCGTAATATAGTTGATTTGTCATTCGCTCAGTCACCTTATTCTCGTAATAATCCCGGTCATATGTGAGGCCTTAACCTCGGTGTCCGGGGTTCGCTTATCCAGTCTATTTGCTCAGTATTCATTTATTATTCTATACCCAAACTCCGTAAGCATACTTTTTGAATTTTCATAACTAGATACATTATCTTTCAAACTGCACTGTTCTTGGTTATCTGTATCCGTCTCTTTATCTCCCCATACTACACAAGGAACTCATCTAAACTGCATTCTTTCTTCTTTGAAAACTATTCTGCCATACCATATCATAATATGCAATCTACAACTTCAAACATAACTTTAGGGAGTATTCCCATAGCCAGTTAGTTCTATAGCAGTAGTTGGCAGGTACTGGTTTCAACTTATCATTTATTCAGATTTCCAAGTTTCGAAGGATCACTTCCAATATTGGGCGCAGCATAGAATGGCTTTGTGAGTATGTACTTTCAACCTTTGACAGGCTTTCTTAATATTGGACAAATAAATTGAATCTATGTAAATCTAAACAATCATCTACATAATATCTAGTAACTAGTTTGTTTGTTTTTCAATTAGTCTAATATTTATAAGTACAAATGATTTGGCAGTGCTGTAACAACTTTGTATTATGTAAATCTAAATTGTCGGTATTAACATGACGGATTGTGTATACAAACTAATATACGAAATAATAGGTAGGTACTTATAGTTACTTTGCTCGATGACCATTTCATATAAACAAGGACCTGCAAGAGATAAGTGCCTGCCTGTCTTCGATGGAGCTATAAATTGAAACGCAGTGTCAAAGTAAGTTATAATAATGAATGTTTTTGTAAATATATAGCTATTATAGGTATATATTGCTACGAATATGACTTTGGCATCCACTATCACTGGAATTGAGCCACTTGTTAAGTAGTACATAGGTCAAATGCCTTAATTATAAATTTCATAAATGTTTTATATTCAGATTTAACTGTAAGGTACGTAATAATGTGATATGTTAAACAATTCTACATTTTATTGGTATTTGTAGACTGACATACGTTATTAGAAAGTACAAGTTTGGTATATTTTAGAGGTAATAGATCCAACTGTATCATGAGTACCTTACTTGTTGTTTTATTTCAATACAACATCTATACACTGAAGTCTCCATTTGAAAGATATATTTGGGTTCAATTTTATTTCAGGTCACTTTATAACATTACATTGATTTCATTACATTCTGAGCAACGATCATTTACAATCAACTATTTAACAAGTTTATTCACGACTATGTCCACATTCCATGCATTCCACGTACAATTTCCTACAAGTTACTTAAATCGAACAATGGGTAAGGTAAGGTCTAGTTTATGTTTAGTAATTGATTAGCTAAGTTACTCCAGCGCTTCAAACGTTTCTTCTACGCGAATGCGAGATACTTAGTCCAGTTAACTAACAATATAAGAACACTTTTATTTCTTATCAATATAAAAGAAATTCTCTACACCACCATAACAGTTCTATCCAACATTAAATTCAGCTATTATTCTATTATTTCTATCGAAGATTGCCTTGCGGGCGATCAGATGTGTTCGTCCTGTACATCTGTCGAGAGAGAAAAAGATCATTTAGTTACATACGTAATATCTTCTGTCCATGTGCGCGATATCGTAAAAATAAACATGCTGTAAAAGTTGTTTTTCAGACTGACTAAAAATGGAATTAAAACGATGTCATTTAAACTGTCATTGTTATTAAAAGAGCCATTCAACCATCAACTACTATTTTTAGTAACTGACGTATTAATAAACATATGAAGGATAGAATGTTCTCCAGACCAAAAATTGCTAAAAAAATTAAATTGTTTGGTATATAAATCGTAGATAACTTTATGTGTCAAAATACAATCGTGATTATGTCTACTCGTACTATCGACACGTAAATAACAATTTAATAATTCAGATTTAAAAGTTTAATTTTAATTCATAAAAGTTTGTTTTTAATTTATTGCAATTTCAAAGTTATTTCGAAATTACGATATGACACATATGGACAGGTGATATACAAATAATTACATTTAATAAATTATTATACAGATCTACAACTACCTAGCAGGTACATAAAGCATTTAAGGAAAATATATAGTAGGCACAACATAAGGAAATATGAAATCATATAGGTATTCATTATAGCATTATCTAATAATAATGAAAGTAATGGCAAAAGAACGATTTAAAGTGACAGAAGAAGAGCGAGTTATAAGTATTGTATAGATATATTTTTTCGGAAAAAATGAAGTTGAAATAGTTATAAGCGTATTTTGTACAAAAGAACACAATCATATTGACATTCATGCAAGGAAATCTCGTTACTCAGCCTTAAACACCTAACACCGTTTACCTACTATAATATACATAATTAATACGCTATTTACACATTTAAATCGATGTAGTAAAGTTATCAAAGTGCTGAGGTGTATAAAAATCATTGTGTACATGTATTTATATATCAAGGATAGTTCGTGAGACTTAATTTTGGGTCATAAGGTAGTGGACGTTCACAAAGCATTAACAAGCACCAGTTAAAGGGGTCAGTGGTCCAGGGTGCAGTGTGAGTGTAGGTGACATGCATCTCTGGGGATAACAACACGGGAACTACGGGCCGGACAACATCTTCAAACTACTTACGTAACACTACTAGGAGCGGGGGTACACGAAGCTCGCACATACCTATACCGTACATCGAGCTCTGCTCTTTAAGTCTTCGATAAATGGTCTTTTTCTCCCCATTATATTCTAATGTGTTGAATCGTTTCGTCTTAACAAAGCCGTGAACAATTTCATAAAGATTTATAAATAAATGGTGTGCATCATAACGAGATTTGACTGCATGAATCCGAAAAGCTACGCGCTTAAATTATGCAATAAAATTTAACATTACATAACGAAAAAATTACATTATTGTACTTATTTCTCTGTGAAAATAACTATATAATGTCTTTAATGTAAATAAATGCCTGTCAAATATTATAATAGAGGCTAAAGCTATCTAAATATTCGTGCCAATAAAATAGAAACGTGTAAATTTGAAGAAATTCGTGTTAGTAATCATATTTTTTTTATATTTTTAAAATGCATAAAGAACAATCGTTGTAGCGACACTTAACACTAAGAGTTCTCGTATGAAGAGACACAACACTAGTAACTAATAGCCTAATAGATGTAGAGCGTAACATCTACAAATCGTAGCTTACAATTGAATACGTAGAAACAATGTATGAGTATGTCTCATAACGCTAAGAGTACCACTAAATCAGTCTAGTAGGAATAGTAGGTAGGTTTTTTAGACATAAAAAACACGTGCAAATGTTACAGTACGTGTGAGGTAGAGATTTTTGTTTAGACCGCGGCCTGAATGACATGATTAACTATATTACCAGTGATTCTTTCCTACAGCTAGCGCTGTGTGTTTGATTTTAATCATCTAACGGTGTTAAATTTTATGTAAATTTGAATTCCTTGCAGATAAGAGAGAATATTCTTCATTTGTAAATTCTCAAGCAGACCGCGGGCCAAGATTAGGGATAATAATCACGTTTCAAATATTTTCGCACAAGTGTCGTAAATAAATGTCATAAACAATAATTTGAAGTTAAGGCCGGAGGCTTCTGGAGGGCTTATGCGACTATATTTGAAGTAGGTAAGAATTAGTGTATAAATGTGTAATGTAATCGACTTGCGCAAATCGATGTAATGTTTTATCACCGTTGTGGTGACGTATATTGACAAATGCATTGATGACGACATTATTAAGGCGCAAAAATCCTATAAAAGTGGGTTCATCACGAATGGTTGGGGAAGAAATTGTACAAGAAACGTCTAGATGTAAATTTTATATAACATTCAAGACACGTTAGGTCACACGACAAGTCCATCAGTCACTTAGGTACAAACACAGTAGTAAACAGAGTCCATCAGGTCCATATGCTCTCTCAATTAACATTTAACGTAAAATTTTAAATAATACAGACATTTTCGAGATGCAACGTTACGAAATTTAGGACTGAATGGACCTGATGTACTCAAACAGAGTTCATTGTACTCTAGATAAACGAAGAAATAAGATGAACGAAAGTAGGTTAGTAGATTCACAGAACGACAACTTAGCAGTTATTAGGTAGTGCAAGTAGGATACTAGGCCGACAAGTATAGGCCCACCTTGTAATGTAGAGTAATAATTAAACAGGACAGAGAGGAGCCTTCGGCCAGGCTAATGAGTAGCCCGGACGGCCCATAATGAGGGTTCCATGCGATTCTGTCGGTAACGAGCTAATCACACCGACAGTCGATTGTATTCAAGAGTCCCTCCATATACGCAGTACTTAAATCCAATTGAAATAATAGTTTTAACGTAATAGCTTTAGATGTTGAACATATTCTATATATTATTACTATTACTAGGCTGAGCTTTAAGACTTTAAAAATTTCAGTAAAGGAATTCTATTACATAGATTTTGGAAGGGTCTGAGTGAATTCATTTTTTAACCTTTGAATATATATTTATGTATATATATTAAATTCAGTTTAGGTCACACTCGGAGGATAATTTAAATCAAACAGTATTAAAATGTCACTTTTAAGACACCATCGTGAATTAACGGGTTAACGACGCTATAATATATTACGAAAAAGTTTACATCTAGCGTTAACTGAAAGCTCATTAATTTAAGATACTAATACTGTTTCAAAAAAAATTATAGACGAACATAAAGGGTTAAACTTAGTTTAAAGTTAATACAACATCACGCTAGATGTAACTTAACCCTCAAATGAGAATCGTTTTAGAGGTAGCTCTCAGAGAAATCAAGGTCAGAGACAGAGGCGCGGGAGGAGCGCGTGTAGTTGGTGGAGGTGCCATAGTCGGAGGTGGCGGTGGCAAGGTCGGCCAGCACGCGGTCGCCTCCGCCCGTACCTTGCATCACACCCGCCGTTGTTGATTCCCGCTCGGCTAACTTCTGCTTCAGCACCCGAATCCGCTCCTCTTTCTGTAAGAGTAACTACTGTTAACAAGTGACTACTTATATCTTAACATATACCTATATAAATGAATCTCCTCCCTATGTAATAGCATCAACTGTTTTTTTAAACGCACGCCAAATAAAACCATCGGAAAACTTAACGATCATATTAATTTTTCTTATGCAAACTTTGACATTTACAGTAAAATTGAACAGCAAAGTTATGTTTAACGCCTTAACGTTAAAGTTTATATCTTGGTTTATATTGTCAAAAGTATTCAATATTCATTGGGTACTTAAAAGTACTATAATAAAACAAAACAACTTTATTAAATTTAGCTTTATTAAAAAGTAGAAAAGCTAAACTAGAACCTTTATATGTAACGTAAAGCTCTTTTTTATGAGAGTTTTTATTGTGTATTACTATATACTGTGTTCTTGAAAAAATAATTGTTTACTTTTTATGCGAAACATCTAACGCAGGTCAGACCGTCTTGGTTCGATGCGCCACTAAGAGCTATAACTCTTGGACTCCGGTTTTTAATGTTGCTATTAAAGTAAAGTTATGATTTTTAATCTTACTTTTTTTTGTGTATTTTTTAAATTTAATATGCTATTTATATGTTTTTCTATAGTACTAAGTTACAGTTTTCGATAAGTTTCGATGTTTTAAATCTGTCAGGCGTCCTTCGATGGATAATTTAGCATATGAGGCATACTTCGGAGCCCGTGGTGAGCTGGTTTTTTATAAGAGCATCTGTAAATTATATAAGTAATCACAAGGGGCGTGTCTCGGTAGCCTAGTTGGTAAAGACATTCCCCTTGTAAGGGAAAGATCGCGGGTTCGAGTCCACCCTTGAAAATTCATTTTCGATTTGTATAGTTAGCATACTTAATGCTATATAATGCTATAAAATATTTTAGTATTCTGACACATTACTTTATTAAAATCAGTAAAATATGCGCCACATAATTACAAACAACTTGAACCTACTTGTTTTCTTTTATTGTTTACTTAGTACAGTCAGCATCAGAACAGCATCAGAAAAAAATGTTGATGAACAAAGTGCTCAAAATGATCTTAATTCCTTGGTTTTCCCCTTGTTGACGGATTGTTCTGATATTTGGTACACACTACACACCTTCAGTTTAGACAATAGTACAATTTAAATCGATAAAACCGGTTTGATTTACTCTTCATACTTTAGTTTTAGGATTGTTTTGATACCTTGTAGTCAAGATCAGAGAAGAGAAGAGTCTGACGCTGACTGTACCCATAACAAAATGTAAGTTAGTTCGTAACTCGTGTAGTAGTTCGCCAAATGGAACAGTATTGAATTTTGTAAGAGTTTCCAAGTGGCAATATAGCGGGCAGATCCTATCGGCATTCATGGTCACTATCATGAGATGAGTTTCTAAACATTTTGCTAGTACCATATAGACATTCCGCTTGTTTTCATTCGATCGCTGCTAAGCTTTATATATATTTATAAGTAAGTCATATACCGCAAGCCATTTATGTTGTCCCTTTGATGCCGTCCATTCGGAATTCAATGAAATATTATCAAATACCGATACTTCTTTTCCATATACATTTCTTCTTAGTAGTAGTACTTTAGCGTATATAAAAATAAAGACAGTAAATTTGTCAACCTATGTAGAAAAGCTAAGCATATTTAGTTCTTAATCGCCGAGAGATGGCAGAGAAACTCACACGTTTAACTGCGTGGAATTAAGAACTTCTAATATGTTTGAAAACCAGTTCGAGTTAGATTTGCTTGTGGACGAAGAAGGTCGATCAAACTTAAATCTTTGTACATAAATTGGGGAAATGTTTGAAAGTATTTATCTGTTTAATTTGAAAAACACAGCAGACTCACTACTAAATTGAAATAATACAAAAGAGCCTCTAAAAGCTTTTCGAAATTTACGTAAAATGTTGTAAAATCATCTGCATTTATTATTTTTGTATTAATGAGCACTAATGAGTAATAATGTATTTATCGCAGGTTTATAAGTGCCCGGTTAATGGCAATAGGCTCGCCACCTATTACATTGGGACCTAAATATAAACTAGCGAAATGTGGCTGCTAGCACCTCTGCCTACTCTGACCGTTCAGTATCAAACGGGCCGTAAATTTCTTTGTAGTATAGAAAACTATGTACACGTCACATAAGGTCCTTCTCAATGTTCTGTCACGTAAATTGTACAATAAATAATACCTCAATAAAACTATAAATATTTTCAATTGTGAAATATTTTGAAAGATATTTTTCGTCATCATCAACTCAGTTGGTCGGCTTATAATCTAAAAGAAATGATTTATAACTTCAATATGTTCTGCTAGCGCCTGTCATCAAACCTGCACAACCCACTGGTAATATCGAGCTTCTATGGCTAGCTTCCGTGCCTGGCTTTTTGGGGCTTCAACTACCCGTAACGAATGCCACAGATGTTTACATAATGAGCGGAACCGACGATTTAACATGTCCTAGGCGCGACAAGCTATTGATATGTTTAGAACGGTCTCCCATCCTCAGACTGACCGTTAGTATTGCTCAACTTTGGAATGTACTAACCTGATCGGATACCACTTAGCCACGAGCCCCTTGTTCATATATGTGTGTTAAATTCTCATCTTCTATCTACTCGTATTCCAAGTGAAACTTCAACAAAACCCATCCAAACTTTCACGTAAATTGTAGATTACATTACAAGTATAAAGTACTTCCAAGTGAATAGACGTATTACAGTAATTTATAAGTTACCTGTGCGATAAGTTTCTGTAGTTCTTCATTTTCTTTGACTAGTTCTCGATAGCGCTCTTCGTCTGCCGGGGCGGAGCCAGAACCGGAGCCACGCCCGCTCTCCGCTCGCTCCGTTGGGTGACGAATCACCTCGATTACCTGATAAATAGTTTTCAAACTACTATAATACACCCAAATGGAATACAGAATACTTCAGTCTAACGCCACACATAGTCATTGCAAAATCCTGAACCTAGTAACAATCATAAATAGTACATAACAGTTTAGTTTCAAAATATTACTCAGTTGAAATCATCCTTAGTACATCAATATAGAAATTCACGATAATGGAGTGAAAAGGTAAATGAGATCAAAACATTTACGATTTAATATCATCCTGATACTATGAATTTATTGTAACACCAATTGAGAACACTTGTACTTCTTCCAAAGTATTTATTTTATTGAACAAATGTTTCATCTTTTTCATCGTTATCTGTCTCATCTTACAGCATTCTCAAAGGTTTACATTTTAAGGTTTTTGAAACCTTAAATGTAAACCTTTGATTTGTAATACGTCTATTCCCTTTTAAAACCTTAAATGTTCATGTTACCACGATGGTACCATGGTCACATGGTTCTTAATATGTGTAACAATAAATTCCACCAAGTGCCATCAATCAAAAGTATAAATAATTTATTGTAACTTCAATTTCATAACTATTCCCATTAATAAAACATGAAAATATGAATTTTGATTCCGATACTCCACCATTTTAATTTTTCACAAATTCCACCTAGGTATATCTACTGTGATAATTTCATAATAAGTAGATATATTTAGCGACATATGAATCAACAAAATTTTATGAACACATAACTCAGCTTTTTAACTTGACTGCAGTAGGGTAAAACAGCACATACCCGGATAGGATAGGACTTCAAACTTTCCAAGATTAAATGTTATTCACGATCGGCATAGTAAATATCCTGGACTGGACGGCGGTACTGCCATATAATGATGAATATGGTGCTGTGGTAGGTAGAATTAATATCGCAAAAAGGCATTTTTCTATTTAAACTGCGTCGCTATAATACCGACTACATTATCATGTTAAATCGTGTGTAAGTATCTCCGAGGTACGCGTCCATGCTATAATTTCAGAAGGGAGACCTCCAACTTATCTCGTAAATCACACTTTAGTTTATATTTTAACGACTGAATCAATTCGCCCTTTATACTAATAATATCTGTGCCCCAGTTTACAGGGGTGAGCTAAACTTAAAGTTATGAGACGAATTTCGCTATTATTTTGCTTCTAAGGTCTTTTACGAACCATTGTATTTTATTTTAGGGTGTAATAGCACCATCTTCCATGACACCTCGTAACATATTTTACTGGGAGGAAGGCAATAATTTGATTGTTATCACTTTCTAAAAGTGGGATAAGATTTAGGTTAAGAAGGGCATGGATAATAATAGAGGAGTCATTCATCAACTCGCGGGCAATAAACTTGCGGGAAACCGAGTTTGGCAACTTTCAATTTTTGATTATTTTCCTGTCGTCAACTCGCGCGATTGTCAAAATTGACGTATTTGTGTACAGTCAGTTACGAAAACTTTGTAATAAATTTAATATAGTTTGGTAACTATTTAAAATGTAGGTACTTTATAAGATATTTTAGGCTATGTTATAGAATATAGTATAATAGAAGAAGTTTGTAAGTGGTCTTCTTCTTCTTCGTGTCAGTGGCAACAAATTAAATACTTAGATATGCCCAGTCCAAAACTCGGCGACTTTGACCGCACCTTCCGTAGCTTCATTTAGGTCGGCAATCGTGCAGGTGTAGGGGCACAGTGGGCACGACAAGAGGTGGTCCATCGACTGTAGAGGTGCACCACAGTCGCAGCCACCAACGAGCGCCCAGGTAACCCCACTTTACCCGGTTCGCCCTACAGAACCTATTTAAGGATATCCAGGAGGCCCATTTTGTTTCATGCTCGGGTGGTAGGCTCTCAGCGGGCACACTACATCGAAGGAAGCTCCGTCTGCTTTTAAGGCGGGAGTTGGGTATGGCATGTTGGAAGAGTGGGTGTCGTTCTTCTGTCTCCTGTTTTCTCTTCTCAACCTCGCAAGCAACGTGCCGTTCGTACGTTTGGTGGAACGATACCAGCGAGTGGATAGACTCTGTTTAGGGGAGTAGGCTTAAGGCAGCCCGTTACAATGCGGCATGTGTCGTTAAGAGCAGTATCAACCTCCTTCGCATGCGCAGAGCGGTGCCATACTGCATACGCGAACTCACCCGCTGAGAAAGAGAGAGCGAGGCCGGTTGTCCTGACAACATGTGGAGCTGCCCCCCAAGACGTGGATGTTAATCTTTGCACCAGGTTGTTCCTGCTCGCCACTTTTTGTTTGGTGTTCCGGCAGTGGGTATTATAGGTGAGAGCTCGGTCGAGAGTAACACCGAGGTAACGTGGCTTTGGACAGTGCTCGATCTCGACCCCTCGCCACGAGATTTTAAGGGGTCGGTTTGCCTCCCGGTTAAGTAAGTGTAAGTGGTATCAAGGAATGAAAAAAGAAAACGTGGTATGGACATACTACGAAAAAGGATCAAAGTAATATCACAGAATAGGTAATAGTACTAGCGTACAGAATGGAAGCTCACACCCCCGCGCAGATTTCATTTCCTCACCCCGCACGTTCGAATCAGAAAAATCCATCTTTAATTATTATATAATCGATTAGAATAATTAATATATCAGTTACAAAGTTTTGCAGAGTAGGTACCATTTTTTTATGGATTTGCACATTTTCAAACGTTAGTTCAATTTTAACGTTATAAAAAGACACTCCAATTTTCTTTATTTGTATAGATATAATAACTAAGCAAAATGTAAAATAATTATAAACATGTTCTATCAGGTAGGCCCTGCGCTTCGACCGGGCTCGGTCGGCGAGACATGTCGTGCGGTGTTCCACAGGGATCGGTCCTGGGACCGCTACTGTGGAACATCCGTTACGCCTGGGTGCTTCACGGTGAGCTCGCGGACGGTGCCGCCGTCACGTGTTATGCGGACGACACACTAGCGACGGCGTGCAGGGCTTCATACCGCGAAGTGACGCTGAGGTCAGGCCACGACCGCGGATGCCCAAGTCGTGGAGTGGATCCGGCGGCTGGGTCTTGAGGTGGCTGTGCATAAAACCGAGGCCATGTTCTTTCATGGGCTTCGAAGCATGCCACCGGAGGATTCCAGCCTCATATTGGGAGACATTTCCATCAGCATCAAGCCCCAGATGAAATACCTCAGGCTCGTGGTCGACGGCCGGTGGAACTTCGGGAAGCATTTCCGACGACTGGCCCCCAAATTGAAGAACACAGCTGCCGCTTTGGGGCGGCTGCTGCCCAACATCAGGGGGCCGGATGACTCCTATGCGGGAGTCGTGCGGTCCATGGCCCTATAAGGGTGCCCAATATGGGCAGAGACCCTGACAGTCTACAATGCGCGTCTGCTGGGTGGGCCGCAGCGTGCATTGGCCAGCAGGGCCATTAGGGGTTACCACACGATATCCTTGGAGGCGGCGAGTCTCCTTGCCGGATCACTACCGTGGAACCTGGATGCGAGAGCCCTTTTGATGCTATATCGGTATCGAAAGGAGGCGCGGGAGCAGGGATGGGAACCCGAGCCTGAAGAAATTCAGGCCGTGAGGTCCCAGCTCCACCGGGATATGGTAGCTGAGAGGGAGCTACGACATGGGCGACTAAGCGCAGGGCATGCCGTAATATCGGCAATAAGACCCATCATAGAGGAATGGCTAGAGAGGCCACACGGCAGCTTCTCGTACCGGCTGACGCAGGTGATTAACGGAGTGGTGGCGGTCGGTCGGGTCCGGACTAGACTCCGGGCCCGGGAAGCACGCGAAGAGTGAAGGCGAACCGGACGTCGGAGGTCGCATAATGATTTCCGTCCTCCATGAGCGCTGGCCTGGGGGTGACCGGTGGAGCCGCCTGTCACCCTAGCAGAAGCAGGCCGTGGCCGCGGCGCAAAGTGCGCCTCCCCGTACCCGGGGCTAGATGGGGATACAAGAAGGGGGCCGTCTCGAATGAGTTGGGTCTTGGGTCTGCCGGGGTGCGAGAGATATACTTTCGGCAATCTCACCTCCGGCAACCAAGGCGGCGTGCGTTTTGGTCGGTTCGAGTCCGACATAACCGCCTCCACCGGCTCCGTGGGGATTTTTCGCACGATAAAAAAAGGCCCTGCGCTTGTCTGCCACTGTGATATAAAAATATATACTTATCTCCACAATACATAAAAACACAAAAACCTTCCACATTTTTACTAGACGAAATCTTAAATGTATGTAAAATTAACTGCACTATTACTTTTTACCCTAGTTTTATCCTATTTTGGTCTTATCAATATTTAAGCTTATTTTTCAATAAAATGTACTTTGTCTTATCAAAGAAAAAAAAATTTAATCACCATAAGAAAAAGACGATATTCCTACGACGTTTCATTCATATAACATCGTTGTCATAACCATAACAAATGGCAGGTTGATGAATGACCCTAATAGAGCAACAGTTACGAAACCCATAACCTATTTAGAATAACTGCTGGTTTACGTATAGGGAGATATTCAAGGCAATCACGGAGAAAGAAATAAGTGTTTACATTTAGACATCAAGTTGTATACCTAACATTATGTAGGCGATAAATAAATTACACAAGTTGAATTTATACCTCAACTAGCTTTTGCCCGCGGCTCCGCCCGCGTGGATGTCGGTTCCCGGCAATTATTCGAATTTTTCTCGCCGTAAAAACCTTCCTGGACTTCCACGAATAATTCAAGACCAAAATTAGCCAAATCGGTAAAGCCGTTCTGGAGTTATATCGTCAGGAAGGAAAACCGGACTTATTTTTATATAGTAGATATCATGTCGCGTTCGATTATGTAATACCCTTAAGTTTTTTATAAATTTATCTATCTAATCACGAAATGGATTAATCATATTATCCACTATTGTGGTCTAATCCCAAGAGTATATTCATACCCACTGCCATGAGCCAATGTATACAAGTACTGTTATCATTAGTCTATTAGTTATCGATCCATTTCCTCGAAAATGTTCCTCATAGCGACTAAAATGAAGTAAAATCAGTGCCGATTACCGATATAAAAATAAGTTAACTGTAACATAGTATACCTAAACCAAATAAGAAGGAGTTCTTAACTCCTAATGGAATGTTGGTCTACTATAACGTGCTACAACAAGTCGTGTTCCCGACCAGCAAAAAGGATTACACTCCAGTGGTTGACTTGAAGGGTGTACAAACTTGCAAGATGCAAACAGGATGAGGATGATTGGAGATTCGAAACTCGTCTTGTTCACATACTGCATAAACTAACTCCTCACCATATTTGTTTCGAAGTCCGGTAATTTGTAACTATCAACTTCGATATATTACTTAAAGCAACTGCCATTTGACTGGCTGCTAACCTTCATGGCATAGTGCCACCGGAGTACTGTACTTAGACCAGTTGTCGAACTTTTTAGGGCTTCAACTATCTTTAACAATAAATGTTCGTAAGATAATCGAAATTGAAGGCTTAATACATCAGAAAGATGTTGACAAACAGAGACTTCATCGTCAAGATATTTATGACGCTAACTGTACTCTCAAAATCACTGTGATTGTGATGCGAGCGAGGACACAGAGCTGCACACGCTGACCGAGTGCCCGGCGTGGGACACGCCGAGGCGGGTCCTAGTGGCGGCTCTGGGGGTGGGAGTCCTCACACTCGTCAAGCTGCTCACAGCGATGGTACGATGCGCGAACGTTTGGGGTGCGGCCGCCTCCTTCTGCTATCTCTTACAGGCAACCTTTTTTCTTACAGGCAAGGGTCTTAATATGTTAAGACTGGTTATCAATCCTAAGACTGACCTGTCTAGCATTTGCTTCGTGATTTGCAATATTAACCTACTCAGTTACCAATTAGCCACGAGCAAACTTTAAACTAACTCCTAACACAAGCATTTAGCTTAGTTGAAAGGGTTAACTAACTGGAAAGTAAACCACCGTAACTAAACTTGTAGTCCTAATCTATTTCTATACTAATACATATTTCTTTAGACTGTGCTAAAATGATAAATGCATAAGTAATTCTGTCTGTTTTGGTGAAAATGTTGATGAAATTTTATACAGGAGTAGATTAAATTTTAGGAAAACACTGTTTCTTTATGGCGCACATTGGGGCAGGCAAATATCCAGCAGTGGTCTACGGTGGGCTAATTGATTGATTGAAGTGTTTCTTTAATTCATAACATGTTTAGTTCATGTCACCCTGTAGCTTAGGTTAATTAGGATAAATTTAAATAAAATGAATCTAAATAATGAAATAATTGAGTAGTAGGTTTGCAAATTACAAATAAATAAATAAATATTCCACAACATTCTACACAACGCTATCTACACCCATCGTAAGCTTTTATAGCTTGTGTTATGGAATCTAGAATGCGGATAAACATACTTATATAGGTACTTTTTTTTTTGTAAATACATACATATTATACATAGAAACCCCCAGACCAATGCAAATAGCCATATTCATGCATACAAATATTTGCACTGAGTGGGAATCGAACCCGCGCCTCCTGCGTGGCAGTCGCGTGCACTACCGCCACGCCACAGCGGCTGACAAAGAACTGATTTCATAACACGAGGTGATATATTAATCGTGTGTCGGCACGGTGCACCTGTCTATCCTGTCCTGGCCATAATATTTCCAGCTCAGTGAACGTAAGTATTAAAATAAGCGAATATGGTAAGCGTGTCTTCTAGTAATATACATATTGTGAGAATAAGATAATGTTCATAGGTAACATACTTATGTGAGTAAAAGTTGTGACACAGAAATTGTACACAGAAATTATTTTAAATGAAAAAAAAAAAGATAGTAAATGTTAGTATTATCCGATTGTGAAATATACCCCAATCACCACCACCTTAATCACCAGAATATAACCTGATATTCAAAGGTTGAATAGGGCAAGGATTTTTGTTCGAAGTGAACACAGTTGTTTTTTACATTAACATTTTAGTACCTAACTAAAGTCTAAAGTCAGCTATCCACTGCCTAAGCTTAGAGTTGACTAAGTCACCTATTTAGACAGTTTAGGACTTAGATAAATATAATTATCGAATACATAGGGAAAAATAAATCTTCTCGGGCGGGAGTCGAAACCGCAGTCTTTCCCTTACAGGGGGAATGCCTTGTACAATTCGGCTACCGAGACACGCCCGATGTGATTCAAATTTCCCTTCTCTCTTGAAATGTTATTATATCACATATTTGTCTCACACTTACCTTAGGAATAAAAATCAGTGCCATGCTGAGAAAACAGCAGAAGACGATAGCTAAAGAGACGAACGCGAAGGAGGCGTCTTGCTGGCTCATGATTACAAGCGAGATCGGCGCCGTGATCAGACACAGCACCACCACGTTGTAAATACTCATGCCAACGTATCTCGAATCGTTTATCTGCCGTACTTTCACGGATCTTGTCTCGTAGGCCAGGAATAAACCGAATACCAACACCAAGCCCTTGTATCCGTACATCACACCTAAAACAATAGAACGTTCAATACACGATCAGAATATACAAATGACGGTTTACTAGGTTAAAACGAGAATGATGAGTACAAAAAGTATCAAGTAAAATGTAAACCTAAGTAACTCGTGTTTGACTGTACAAGTTTTTAATTTCCGAGGGGAATCCAGAACAAATCATTTTCGGAGGGAATCGATATACCTAGGGGAAATTGGGAATAAGCCCAAAAATGGCTGACATAAATATTAGTTACTTAATTACGCTGTACTAACATTAATAAAGCTACTTTGCTAGGTTATACTTTT
Source organism: Eilema sororculum (assembly GCA_914829495.1). Lineage (NCBI taxonomy): Eukaryota > Metazoa > Arthropoda > Insecta > Lepidoptera > Erebidae > Eilema > Eilema sororculum. The sequence continues at coordinate 17,754,658 of OU618534.1, read as the reverse complement.
TTGCAGCCGGTAATGATATTTAATATCCAGAATCACAAAAACAAGACATGTTACAAAAAGTTATTTAGCATATTTTACTAGTGTAGGCAAAATGCAATAATAAAGCAAGTTATAAAAATATATGTTACATAGCTATGTTAAATAATGTAGATGTGTTATTAATATAGCATTATAGACATGTTACATTATCTGAAAACCTTAAATCTCATCATCAATGTCAAATTTCGATCTAAATTTAGACGTATATTGAAGCATTTGAAGGTACTTCTGAGGTAATGTATATTGAACGTCATACTTGAGACATCGATGTCAAATTATAATTAATCAATTGCTACACTTGTTAATTGTTACGGGTTAAATTTTCACTTGTGTGATTTAAACAACCAGTCCAGTTCTAGGTAGTTTGTGTCTTTTATTACATTTATCCTTTGAACCTAGATAAACATCTAAAACCTAGACCAAATTCATAATAATATTGATTTTAAATATCACCGCACCATTTATCTAGATATCTATCACGCTCCCTGCTAGATACGGCCTATCATACGGTTTGTGAGAGTGTCCTCTTTACTCTCCCGTACTTTATAATAACGAAAAAAGTTGATAGCTTGGAAAAGTCATTGAAATACCTAACAGGATATATGTAAAGTGAACGATTTCCTAGCTCATAGCATTTAAAGTACACGAAACTTTAAACGAAAAGTAACAAAGAAAACAGACGTTATTAACGACTTTAGAAAAACTTTTAAAATTCTTCAAGTTACCGTCGCAAATGAGTCGCACTGGACTGAGAAGGAGATTTATATAACGTAATTTACTGTTTACGGTACTTTAAATCACTTTATATTACAGCATATCTTTTATAATTGTTGCTGTTTATGTAATGGTTGGCGCGGATTTGAGTGGGTTCATTTTGTAATTAAAAGCTGTTTTCAAATGAAACGTTTATACTTAGTGGATAAAAGGTTGGTATTATCTTTTGAAACAATATCATGTTTACTGTCGTTCTAGAAGCGTGCTCGTACCAGAGTTAGTGATGTGTGTGAAAGGTGTCACGTATTCTCTGTTGGGAGTGCATACAAAGGGATGCGTTCTCTTACAATGCAAATATTTTGAAACGTGTCGCACACCTACTTTGAGCAACGAATGTACTTTCTTGGTCCTTGCATATTTCTTTTGAGTGTAATACGTAAATAGGAAAACAGTCCCTCCATGTTCATATATTAGTAGCTGATGCTATAGTTTTGATAGCAATATGATCATAATAAAAGAAACAGAAATGTGCACTGCTGCTACTTACAAGAAAGTAAGCCGCCATCTTGGCTGCATGGCGTAACCTTATCTTCTGAAGGGCGATACTAAAAAGTGTATTTAGTGTACACCATATCCTAATTATTATTGATTCAAATATTAATATTAGTCTTTGTACCAGGATAGCAATTATTTATAACCATTTGAGTTATAAAATTTAAGTTAGATTTTATTCGTAGGTGATATACCTACAAAATGCTTTCGTCTTAACTTCAACAATTTTATAACCTTACGTTCGCGCTCTTTGGAAACTTTATTGATATCATATTACTTACCCAGCCATACGATATTATGATTGCTTGCACAGTGTTCCAATTGCGGCCGTATTTGCACGTCATCGCCTTGGTGGCTGGGCGACTCCAGAGGAAAGGTCTCCACGCTTCTTTTCAAAGGGTCTCGTAGTTGCCAGGCAGTCAGGAGAGCTACGTCCACTACCAATAGACCTCCAACCATTGTGTACAGCTTCCAACCATGTATACGCTTTTTCTAAAAAAAGTATAAAATTTATATGTTATAGAACTCGAAAACTAAGGTTCCTTTGACTATATGAACAGAAAGAATGTGGAAGTGAATTAGCTTATGGTATTTTTTGTAAAGAATTTCAGAAACTTTATTTTCCTTTTGGTATCCTGCGGTCATATTTTTAATCTTCCCAGATTGGTCAAGCCTTAAAGTCTCTCTCTAGATCATTATTTACATGCAAATCACGGTCGTTTCATACCAAGAGTCGTAAAGTTCGCGCTTTACTCAAATAAAGTCAAATCAGAAGTCAACAATATATTTAAATGACGTCGAGCGTACGCCGGCTGAAAGTGTTTAAGGAAATAAAAACCCTGATATCTCAAAAGGCATTCGTTTCCTATTTTCTAACAAGAGCTTCGTTGGATGTGATCTCAATAAGTCTTGTAGGAAAACTTCAGAGGTCGCAAGAAAATGTAGAGTTAAAAACGTAAACATTCTATATGTAAAGTGACACAAGACGATCTAATTTTCACTGTGTTGTTGCGAAACTGAAAGAAGTCTTTTTAACATTCATGACTGTCTCCTGTTGGATAAATGAGCGAAATACTTTTGCAAAGTTCTGTTAACGAGCACGTCACATTATCTACATGTAATTTATGTGAGAGTAAATATCGGCGAAGCGCAATATTATGTCTTTTCTAAACGCATTCTAATGTACTAATATTTGGAGATTTTCGTACCCGGGATTAGTCTGGATTTATCTACATAAATTATGTGATCGGTAACATTATAAACAAGAGTAACCATTATTTTTCTTTTACACAGCATACTACATAGTGCGGTTTTATATGAATTGCTTTTACCTACCTTTGTTTCCGCTTTTGGTTGAGTAGTATGCCGATGCACGCGCCATACTTTAGTAAACAACGCTCCGTACGCCATAGAGAATCCAATCGCCAACAACCACGCCCGTGCTGCGCACAGTCCCTCGAAATGTTGCTCTAGTACCCATCGTCCGTCCAGCCCCAGAGCAATTGCTGCACTTAGACAGACGCAACATCCACATAACATAACAGTATTGCATGCCGGATGCGACCACTGAATAACCCTGCAGAGAAATTGCACGTTATTTTACAACAAAAGTATCTAAACCCAACAAAATACGATCCAATGTAAAAACTTTAACGACTGAACGTATTGGTTTCCAGTAGTAAAAACTAAAGCAACGTGAGCGCACCGGATTCGAAATATCGACTTCACTCTTAGGTACCTTTAAAACAACACGATACTGTTCTGTTTCCTTAAAATAATGATTTATTCAACACAAAGACAAAATAAATATTGAAGAATCCCGATAATATCGAGTGTTCCCCTTTAGACGTTACCTGTTTCAGGTCATTTGCTTATTATATCATTGAAAATTGCTCGTATTGCATGTAAAATTCCCGCTAGGATAAAGTAATGGTAATACTAAGTAATCTTTTCTTGTAAATACAAATCAAGATTCTGATGTAGTTACATGTATGTAGTAGCAACATAAACAAGTCTATGAGTCATAAAATGGGGAAGGTGGCACTCATAAGTATTTTGAGTATTCTTATTTTTTAAGTTTGAATATTTTGTTAGTTATTATATAGTAGATGTAAATTTTTGAACAAATGTGCGCGTCTAAACTTGTGGCTCGTACGACAACGTACGTACCAAAATACGTTACCTTTTCATTGTATGATGTAAATATATATTTTAGTTTATCTAATATATGCCCAGCGTTAAGTATATTAACCAAATGGTCTTAACGAGACCCTTGTCAGTATCATGCACTACCCAAATCCAGCAGCTTATTCTAGGGACTGACGTTGACAAAGGCTCGTAAAGTTCCATATATAAGGTTCCTTACCTCCTGTGTCTGTGGAGGATATTGAAGATAATTAGTGCAATAGCGGCGAGAATCCCAGCGATGCAGAGAGCGGTCATGCATGCAAAAAGCGGTAGCGAGACCGTACGTAATTCAGTTACTATCACCGTCCGGTCCGGCGGCACCTTTCCACCTGCCCAAATATAAATTCATTTCATACCTGAACGCAATAATGTGTGATCGTAAAACGGCAATAAAACTATCATAATTGGAAATAATGTTCGCTATGAGAAATAGGAACGCCGCTGTTAGTGTTTCTACTTCCTTAACATTTTTATCATTTGTTAATGTTAGTGTAATAACTGCAAAACATAACTCTTTTATTACTTTTATCGGAAATGTAAGAACTAAGAATTTAATACCATTTTCACTTAACTTTTATAGCTTCTCTTTGAAATGGCAATAAAGTTCTATACTTTTTCCGTGCGGAAATCCCCACGGACTCTTTTTACCCGACTACCGAAGAAAGGAGCGTAATGTTTTTCGAGATTATGTAAGTTTTATAAATAAATACATATTATACATAGACGTCCAGACCAAAATGCCAATAGTATAGTTTTGTCACATTACTGTCCATCTCAATGATGCATGGAAGAAATCACTTTCAGCGATAGTGTCACTTATTGTACCTACTTACATTCTACTGTTTACGCACTACGTAGCTACTTATACATTTAAATAGAGGTATACTGTTACTAAAATCATTGCGTCTTTACTGTAAATTTCTTGGTGGACAATAAAGAGTTATTTATCTATCTAATGTACCTACATTCTTGCAATAAGCGGGAATTGAACCCGACCAATATTTAATATATTTGATGCTCCTCAGTTGTTAAGGGCGTACAACAACTTAAGTTACTTAAAAACTTATATAAATCATGTGCTTTCATACTGTTAACCTGCAAAACCACTGAACAGCAAACCGATAAGATATTACCAGCATCATCACACTATGACGTGTACATAAATTCTGTCTCGCAGTGAAAGGAAACAATACTAATAACTAACGTTATCGCTTCTATTGTGTTGTGGCGTGACGGAAAATGAAAATGCTATAGAAAAACTATATATTGTGTACGTACCAACCCACCGCTCACGATCTAACCACGTTAAGTTATCGGCCTGCGTGTCGTAGTAGCCCAGCTTCACGTAGTGATTTTCAGTTAACTGTTCGATTTGAGTCAAAGCTATGCGGTCACCTTGAGACGAGAATGCCACTAAGCCCTGTGTGCAAAAAAAAAAAAATTATAAATCTGATCTTAAAGGAAACACTTATTATAAAAACATATTCCCTTTACATAATTATTTTACGTAATTAAATTGTACGAGTGCCAATTTTTGTTGCATCCAAAGCTTACACTTGGAAACTTGGATTCTCCTCTCCTATTCCTCTTTTCTATGAATATTTATCTTCAAGTTTTTTTCTGATCTCTCATTTTCAAAACGAATACCTACGCCAAAGCCTCGTCCATCGATCTATCGGCAAGTGCAGCGATTTTAAGCGAATTTGACATGGGCCAAGGTTTTGGTGGATCTCCTAAGGCCAGACGAACTTCGGGTAGGGATCAGAATGATAATAGCTTTTTAATCTTTGTAATTAAACTAAAAAACACGTCATTTTGACTTCACCTCGCCTGATGGTAAGCTAAAGGCAAAGTCTCGGAAAGAGGGTCACCATCGTAAACATGTACCATGTTAACAGTGGTGGCACTCAGTTTCTACCCAAGATTGAGACTACTGTATTATAATTAGTTAGATAATATCGTTTGAAGTCTGTGTAGAAGACTATTAGAAAGAATGCTGCCAGAATATAACTCCACATAATCCTTACTAATATTATAAATGCGAAAGTAACTCTGTCTGTCTGTCTGTCTGTCTGTCTATCTGTATGTTACGCTTTCACGCCTCAACTACTGAACCGATTTTGATGAAATTTGGTATAGGGGTAGATTAGACCATGAGAAAGGACATAAGCTATGTTTGGTCGCAATAACCGACATCCACGCGGGCGGAGCCGCGGGCAATAGCTAGTATTGTATAATCTGGTATAGTACACAAACCAAATTGTGTCCCAAACCACAAGTTATTAGCGAAACATTCTGTGAACAATTTTGAATGCCGACTATTTGTGAATGGGAATATTTGTGTCAGAACTATAATTAAGTGTTCGACGCTGTACTCATTTATCACCATATTAATTAAACTAATAACCACGTACATAGGAAAGACTGGGTCAGATATGGTGATACGATATTAAAATTTAAAAGTAAACATGGAAATTTTAGTATATACATAATTTGGCAAATCAATCAATCAATAAATTAACCTATTGCAGTCTACTGCTGGACATAGGCCTCTCCCAATGTGTACCATTTCTGCCTATCCTCCACCTTCTGCATCCAGTCTATCCCAGCCACCTTTGACATGTATTCATACTTTTCTCTTTTTAGGGTACTGTCTGTCCGCCATATGCTTCTGTATATATTAACACCCACATTTCGCCATTTTTTTTATTCATTTTTTTATATCATTCACAGAAGAGAAGTGATAGGTGTTTGTTTATAACCATGCAGAAATAATTATTTTGCGTAGCTGTTGAATTAAATGGTAAGGCAAGTAATTAAATGTCATCGACCTAAGCTATTTGCCTAGCCCTTTAATCAAATGGCTGAACATTATTCAGGCCGTTAATAAACCGACTGACTATCCGCCGATCCCAATAACATACTTACAGTTAAAGATAGATCGCATCTACGGATAAAGTGCTCGGCTGTTTAAATTCAAAATATAGTAACTCCTATTTCACACCAATTTCGGAAAATGAAATTATACCGCGATGCGCTTTCCCGCAAAAAAATCAGTTACCATGTTTTGAATTTAAACAGCTGATACGTCAAATTTGACTGTTGCGATCTATCTTTAACTGTAAGTATGTTATTGAGAACGGCCGTAAGCCAGTTGGCTGCAACATACACATACTTTACAACTTCTACAATCATAAAACTTTTTATGCAAACACGCTGGTTTCAAGTGCTATTGGGTAGAAAGATCAAAAGCACTTTGATACCTCAATAATTTGATCATGTCTTACATTTTGCGAGATCGACCTTAACTTGTCTTTTCACTTACGTGTTTTAAATATTTGGTGTATCTTGCACTCCGGACTCATTCGTTCTATACGCCCAAACCACCTTAGCGAACCCTTTTCAATTCTCATTACGTCATTCTCTTTCAGCCATGCTTGTATTTCTGTATTTTTAGTTCACCTTTCTAATAAATAAGTAGGTAGGTATTTCTAAGTAGCTTTATTCGTTGTAGTTTGCCCCGAAACCATGTTTGAAGAACATTATGATGGGTAGCGATAAGATCAATATCTCTCTGGTACTGACTTCAAAAGAAATAATACCTTTGTACCGCCCGCATGTTTGTATGAAACTACACGAACGATTTTCATTACTTTTTTAATAGAATTATTTATATCTCTAAAGGAAGTTTCGAGTACCTGACCGGTGCCAGAGTCGCCAGTCAGCCAATCAGCAGGTGCAGATGCCGGTACTAAAGGGAAGGTTTTCTTGGACCCTGAAATTCTTGTTAGGATCTCATTCGGTCTAATACATCCGTCTTTTATTTCGTGCATCGCATCAATTCAGCTGAACCTATTTGGGTTTATTCCTTATTCCCCTTTTTACAGATACCCCACGAAAAGTCTGTTTCTTTAATGTTTTCGTAATTATCACGGAAAGGTTTGTGTGAATAATTTTTTTTGAATAGTCCACTAGGAAAGATTATACAATTAGGCCGAAGCGAAGTTATGATGCATCGCGATTCTATACATAGACTAGTGGTCAAATTTTGTGAGTGTGTTTAGATGATGTCTAGGGTATCTAATCGTCGAGACTTTTTGAAAATATCTTTCAGAATTTAAAAGGTACATTATTCTACTACACTACACTATACTACTACCCATGGGAACCGAATAGAAATCATAAATATTAACAAAATTACTATTAAAAAAAATATATATATATTTTTGTGCTTTGATACAGTTAAGTCGTGACCACGGGTGCTGTAACGCACCCGAAACGTCGGCAAAAGTAAGTTTTCCAAAATTTATCGCATGAAGTCCCAAACTATTATAAAACATGAGTATACGCCGCGATAGTTTAATAAAACTAAAACCCGACTAACGAAAAATCACGCTCTAAAACGTAATAAACAAGAAAATATCAAGGATAGCCGTGGTCGTATGCCAATTTTCCCTAGAATATATTGTTTTTTAAGAGTAAGGGCATACGACCACGGCTATCCTTGATATTTTCTTGTTTATTACGTTTTAGAGCGTGATTTTTCGTTAGTCGGGTTTTAGTTTTAAACTTTATTTTTTATTTATATTATTTTGGGGCAAGGTAAAGATAATAATTTATACATATTTGAAAAGTGCTTATTAAGCTCTTTCATTTGATACCAAACACGGCAAATTTATCTCAAATTTATTTTTTAACACCGTACCTTATGAGCGCTAGAGGGCGCCACACAAGATTGAGTGATACCTCATATAGCCTATAACCATCCTACGATCAAGTTGCTTGTAACGATACCTCATTTGTCCAGTTCTAATAAGTAGTTGAGGAGCTATGAGGGAACAAATGAACATTCATACATACATACATACATACATACATACATAGCCTGTCAAAATCATAACCCTCCTTTTGGCTTCGCCGTAGTCGGGTAAAAATTACAATTAATAATATAATGAAAGGGACGCAACGAGGGTTCAAAGTATGTCATGACTCACGAGCGAAGCCAGGGCACGCTTCTAGTAATGTATAAAATGAGAGTGCATGAAATTTATTTGTATAGTTTGACGCTATGCTTATTAAAAAGTATTATGTAGGTGTAGTTACTAGTTTCTCCCCAGCACCGATTTTCATAATACCTCGACGTAGAAAACTTACTCGTACCAACCGAAAATTAAAGTCATAGCAAGTTAGTTTCATACAAAATTTAAGCTCTGTGCGATAAGTGAAAATACACTTTATATTTCCACTAACTTCCTCCTCTCGCATAGAATTTAAATTTCATACAATACAACTTCAAGAAAACATTTTGAAAAGCACTACCCCCCGCATACTGGTACCTTCTAGTGCCAATGTGACATGTATTCTGAATACACTAGACATTAAAAATAAATAAGTGTCCTCTTTATGGTTTATAAAACACCTTATTCAACCATAAAAGATTCTGATCGCATGCGGATTACGCTGCACAAAAATAGAAATTAAAGGAGTAGAAGAAAGAAAGAAGATTATACAAGCTATCGAGTTTAATTTTGGTTTACTTTTAATTATTTTTCATGGTGCTTGGTAAAAATTATGTTTTGTAGTTTTTCTTTCTAATCATTATTTTAAAAATAATGTCAGTGAACGTCAAAGAACAAAATAACTTTTGAGTTATAGAAGATTCGTAGCTATTAAGCTACGAATCTACTATCACTCTCGTAGCTCTGTAGCAATGCGTAGCACCTAAATGTAGTAATCTACTACGCACTGCTACGAAGCTAAGAGAGCGGCCAATCCGGTTGTAGTACGTGTACGTACTACTAATACTTTTCATTTTGTCTTTGTCTATGCTATTATAAAATGTAAAATAGTCGTGTCTGTACATTAGTGTTATTGATTATTATATGAAAGACCTTAATTTAAGTTTGTCTGATTATTTTTTTTAGATATGAGACTACTTCAACGCAGGTGGACTCCCTGACATAACCTCAGGCTATAATTTTAACAAACCGCACAGAACCAAAATCTCTCTCATAACTAAGTCCTTTTCTGAAAATATCACAGAGCTGACGAATCAAATCTTATAAATTTTGTGTTCAGTTCGGAACACTTTGGTGTCTGGCTGGGTATAAATGTATAATAAAATTGATTACTTTCCTCCATCTCCAACATGTAGAGAGAAAATAAAAAACCTCTTCAAATTTATTACATACGATTTATATATTCAATGATGTATTATTATTTTTTCTGTTCATAAGCGGTAATATGTTTCATGGAGTAATTTTACTTAATGTTCCATTTATCTGTCAATCAGCTTCAGATAAATGACAAATTTCTTATTTATATTTGAAAAAAATAACTGACAAACGTAGATGATATTCTAACATATTATCTAGGTTTGCCCTACTAGCATTTGCCCGCGGCTCTGCCCGCGTGGATGTCGGCTATCGCGACCAAACATAGCCTATATACTTTCTCAAGGTCTAATCTACCCCTATACCAAGTTTAAGCGTGAAAGCGTAACATACAGACAGACAGACAGAGTTACTTTCGCATTTATAATATTAGTATGGATGAAATAAAGATATGCCGTGTACGATGGTATGTACGTAGGTACCTACACCATGATCGCGTTCATTCCAGTTAATAGTATGGTATATCATGGAACTCTATAGCTTAATATTAATTTTGTATAGTTTTCAGAACTAAAGGTGTACCGTACCTTTCAATCAATTCATCAAAAAGAAATGGGTAAATTTTCAATTACTGAATTTGAACAACAAACAGAGCAAGCTAATTAAAACTAAAACCCGACTACCAAAAAATCACGCTCTAAAAGTAACAAACAAGAAAATAGCCGTGGTCGTATGCCACTTTTCCCTAGAATAAATTGATTTGTCAGAGTAAGTGGCATACGACCACGGCTATTTTCTTGTTTGTTACTTTTAGAGCGTGATTTTTCGGTAGTCGGGTTTTAGTTTTAAACTTTATTTTTTATTTGTATTATTTTGGGGCAAAGTAAAGCTAATAATTTATACATATTTGAAATGTGCTTATTAAGCCCTTTCATTTGATACCAAACACGGCATATTTATCTCAAATTTATTTTTTAACATAGTACCTTATGAGCGCTAGAGGGCGCCACACAAGATTGAGTGACACGTCATATAGCCTATAACCATCGGACGATCAAGCCGCTTGCAACGATACCTCATATGTCCAGTTCTAATCAGTAGTTGAGGTGCTATGAGGGAACAAATGAACATACATACATACATACATACATACATACATACATACATACATACATAGCCTGTCAAAATCATAACCCTCCTTTTGGCTTCGCCGTAGTCGGGTAAAAATCATAACCCTCCTTTTGGCTTCGCCGTAGTCGGGTAATTAAAACCGTTCGATAAAGTATCTCCCTAGCAGCTTATTAATTAGGTATATTATTATTTATTAAAGGGGTTTTAAGTATGTGACGTTATGATATAATTGTGACTAATGTCGATTATCTTCGACTGTTAAGTTCGGCCTCTGTAGATAAGTAGCAATTTGCTTGCCGGCGTATCGTAGAATAGAATGATGAATATTCTATTAATGGTATCACAGAAAACCTGTAGTAGAGTAAAAACTATTTTCAGTGGTTCCATAATGACTTTTTTTCATGGTCCCATCAATGGAACGTTCCATGGAAGTACGGAAAAAAGGGAATTTAACGTATATGACATTCGTTGACGACTGTCCCATACATTTGCCGATACGCCACCCAGCGAATTGCCACTTATCTACAGGGGCTAGTTAATATTAAATACTAACGTGTAAACGAATGGTAGGTAGGTATTTGCAATTCAAATTCTTAATAATCAAATAAGTTTATGTGACACAATACTCGCGTCGGAAACCATTTGTGTGCTCGGAGGTAGGAACTAGTCATAAATGTATTTTATAACTTTAATTATATTTCGGTTTATGTCACCGCCACTGCCATGATACTTAAGCTTTTGAAGAGTTATTCAACAAGAAATAAACAACACGAAGAGATATTAAAAATGTTTCACTCGGAATTTATGAGTAAAAAGAGTTATGGGCTGTAATGATCAGATTTTTTACTAAGTATATAACAACAATAAAAAGAACAAATTATACCACAGGGTTTCATTTCATTGCCTTCCTTCCTTTCCTTTCCTACTGTTTCCACGCTGCGCTGGCCAGATGGATTGGTACAGACCACGGAGGACAGAATATGATTAAGTAACGGAGAAGCCCCATTGATAATTCGCCTAATAAAAACGCGTCGCCGAATGCGGGTGTGAAGAGAGACGCGCGGGGTGTCAAAAGTCGAAGGACTTCATAGGTATAACGTTCTTACCGAATGAGTCCATTTGACGTTTGGATGGCACGCGACTCGATTGCCTTGCAACAACTCCGCTATCATTTCCTTCTCCATGGTACAGACCTACCGACGTGGCCAGCGTGGAAACAGTAGGCCAAAGCCTCCCAACATTAGGAGGGGCCTACGTCTAGCAGTGGACTGCGATAGGCTAATTGATTGATTGCTTGAAAAACAACAAAAATGTTCCACTAAGTAATATTTATTCTTTAGATGTGATATTGGGCTAACAAAATTAGAAGCTCTTCTACATTACATTGTAATTTAGTGTGAATATCGTGTAAAAGGCGAAATATTATCCTGATACGATTCCTATAAAGTGGACTGCCGGTCAAGAGCGAGCAAAGCCTGGTTCGTTAATCAGCAGGTATTCTAGCTTTGCAGGTGAGGTTAGTTTGACTCCGAATTATGACCAGTTTTTCAAAATTCAACACCAACTAAATCATTATAATAACAATTATTTTTCTTATTATTGTATTTTTATATTTCTTATATATTGCCATCAAGATGTAATAAAAAAGATAAACGCCCACCTCTTACCAAAGTAAGTTACTCTGACACGTAATAATATAAATATATCATAGTGGAGTGGCTTCCGTCATGTGATCCTTAGTACCGGGACCCGAGTTGACAACATTTGTGTTTTAACCTGTTTCGTGATTCCGTGATATTAGCCATTTCTGCCTGATATGTATTCGAGGTGTTATGGTGTAACGTTCTTTAGAAAAAGCTCCTAACATGAAACTGTTCACGGTTTTTTCCGAGGTTTTCTGTCAGATGCCAGTCGCTTCCATAAAAACCATAAGAAATCAAATAATAGCGTGGTATGGGGAAGCTTTAGATATGATCGAGGTTCACGCTGTCGGTATTGACTTATGGGTAAACTTGTACATAATATACATATTATTATACTGTATACATCAGCTGAGTGGGTCATTCATCAACTCGCGGGCAATAAACTTGCGGGAAACCGCGGGTTGGCATTTTTGAATTTTATTTTATTTTGCTGTCGTCAACTCGCGTGAACATTAAAGTACAGTCAGAAAAATGGATCGCAACCAAAAATTTAATATAAAACCAACTATTATACTCACGCATTTATACACCCGCGTTGGTTAAAGTAACTGTTTACTTTTTATATTAATTTATCTTAGATTTCGATATAGACGTGCAAAATGAGGTGAGGGGGAGACGGCCAATGATGCATAAAACATACTATTTGTTATGGTTATGACAACGATGTCATATGAATGAAACGTCGTAGGAATATCGTCTTTTTCTTGTGGTGATTAAATTTTATTATAGGATTAGACAAAGTACATTTTAAGCTAATGAAAAATAAGCTTAAATTTTGATAAGACCAAAATAGGATAAAACTAGGCAGTTAATTTTTTATACATTTAAGATTTCGTCTAGTAAAAATGTGGAAGTTTTTTTGTGTTTTTATGTATTGTGGAGATAAGTTTATATTTTTTATATCGCAGTGGCAGACAAGTGCAGGGCTTTTTTTTATCGTGCGAAAAATCCCCATGGAGCCGGTGGAGGCGGTTATGTCGGACTCGAACCGAGCAAAACGCACGCCGTCTTGTCCTTGGTTGCCGGAGGTAAGATTGCCGAAAGCATATCTCTCGCACCCCGGCAGACCCAACACCATCTCATTCGAGATAGCCCCCTTCGGGTTGTGGGGACCTTAGTGTCCCCATCTAGACCCGGGTACAGGGAGGCGCACTTTGCGCCGCTGCCGCGGCCTGCTTCTGCTAGGGTGACAGGCGGCTCCACCGGTCACCCCCAGGTCAGCGCTCATGGAGGACAGAAATCGTTATGCGACCTCCGACGTCCAGTTCGCCTTCGCTCTTCGCGGGCCTGGAGTCTAGTCCGGACCCGACTGACCGCCTCCTTGTCGAGCATTACTTGCTCGCAGAAGGAGGCGGCCGCACCCCAAGCGTTCGCACATCGTATCATCGCTGTGAGCAATGTGGCGAGTGTGAGGACTCCCACCCCCAGAGCTGCCACTAAGACCCGCCTTAGCGTGTCCCACGCCGGGCAATCGGTCAGCGTGTGCAGCTTTGTGTCCTCGCTCGCATCACTGTGATGGCACTCGGACGTTGGCTTCTTCCGGATCCGACACAGGTAACTCTGTTAATCACCTGCGTCAGCTGGTGACGAGAAGCTGCCGTGTGGCATCTCTAGCCATTCCTCTATGATGGGTCTTATCGCCGATATTACGGCATGCCCTGCGCTTGGTCGCCCAAGTCGTAGCTCCCACTCAGCTACCATATCCCGGTGGAGCTGGGACCTCACGGCTTGAACTTCTTCAGGCTCGGGTTCCCGTCCCTGCTCCCACGCCTCCTTTCAATACCGATATAGCATCGAAAGGGCTCTCGCATCCAGGTTCCACGGTAGGGATCCGGCAAGGAGACTCGCCCCCTCCAAGGATATCCTATAGGGGGTACCCCTAATGGCCCTGCTGGCCATTGCACGCTGCGGCCCACCCAGCAGACGCGCATTGTAGACTGTCAGGGTCTCCGCCCATATCAGGCACCCATATAGGGCTATGGACCGCACGACTCCCGCATAGAGTCTCCTGTAGGAGTCATCCGGCCCCCTCATGTTGGGCAGCAGCCCCCCCAAAGCGGCAGCTGTGTTCTTCAATTTGGGGGCCAGTCGTCGGAAATGCTCCCCGAAGTTCCACCGGCCGTCGAGCACGAGCCCCAGGTATTTCATCTGGGGCTTGATGCCGATGGAAATGTCTCCCACTATGAGGCTGGAATCCTCCGGTGGCATGCTCCGAAGCCCATGAAAGAACATGGCCTCGGTTTTATGCAGTGCCACCTCGAGACCCAGCTGCCGGATCCGCTCCACAACTTGGGCAACCGCAGTCATGGCCTTCAGGGTCACTTCGCAGTATGAAGCCCCGTACGCCCTCACCAGCGTCTCGTCCGCATAATACGTGACGGCGGCACCGTCCGCGAGCTCACGGTGAAGCACCCAGGCGTAACCGATGTTCCACAGTAGCGGTCCCAGTACCGATCCCTGCAGAACACCGGCAGGGCCTACCTGATAGAACATGTTTATAAATTATTATTCATTTTGCTTAGTTATAATACCTATACAAATAAATAAAATTGGAGTGTCTGTTTATAACGTTAAAATAATAGCTTTTTAACTGGAAGTGTAAAGCCGACAGACGGATAGACAGAGTTACTTTCGGATTTATAATACCTATAAATCACTACGGATACAAGATGCTATAAAAAATAGCTTTTTTGGAAATTTTGTCAATCTGTCGGTCTGATATTCTATTTGTTTGCTAAGTAAAGTGACTTAGTCGATTTTGAGAGGATTTTTATTGTTATTAGTTGAAAGGTACCTAATTCTCGTAACAAAAACCTGTTCAAAATCTAATCCCGATTTATTCTCCTAAATGTCTACAATGGTAATTCTCGTTACACACTTTTAAAGATCGAACGTTGACTGTAATGTTATTATATTGAACTAACATTTGAAAATGTGCAAATCGATCAAAACATGGTACCTACTCTGCAAAACTTTGTAACTGATCTATTAATTATTCTAATCGATTACATGATAATTTAAGATGGAATTTTCTGATTCGAACGTGCGGGGAGAGGAAATGAAATCTGCGCGGGGTTGTGAGCTTCCATTCTGTACGCTAGTACTATTACCTATTCTGTGACTTTACTTTTTTACGTTACTTTGATCCTTTTTCATAGTATGTCCATACCACGACAGTCACTCGTTTTTCTTTTTTCATTACTTGATACCACTTACAAACTTCTTCTATTATACTATATTCTATAATATAGCCTAAAATATCTTACAAAGTACCTACATTTTAAATAGATACCAAACTATATTAAATTTATTACAAAGATTTCGTAACTGACTGTACAGAAATTCGTCAATTTTGACAATCGCGCGAGTTGACGACAGGAAAATAATCAAAAATTGAAAGTTGCCAACTCGCGGTTTCCCGCAAGTTTATTGCCCGCGAGTTGATGAATGACTCAGCTGAGTTCATCAAAGAGAAGTGAAATGAAATAAAATTATTCTATTCACGTGATCATAATTTATATGTTTAATTAAGAGGCTTATCTAATTTTTATCTAACTGCACAAAAATTTATGTTGAGGTAAGACAATGTTATCTGAAACTACCGTAAACACTGACCCAATTAACTTTGCTATCTGTATTTTTAATTATGAAGCTGCTAGCTGTACCCTGTACCTACTCCACGGTCACAACAGCACTAACTTAAAATTCCGCTTTGCTCTTGGGAGTCGAGGGTTGATGTTATCTAGAGTTTTTTAACCTACAGTTACATTTATTTTGATGCTAGGTGTTGTTCATGAAATACACAGTTTTTTTTTCTAGCGCCCCACAGGAACCTATTCCCGAGATAAAAAAGTAAAATTTAGCACATGTGGTACTTTTTGTTTCAGTTATTTTGTTTTATAGATATCCTACTAATATTATAAACGCAAAAGTTTGTAAGTATGGATGGATGGATGTTTGTCACTCTTTCACGTCTAAACGGCAGAAGCAATTTTAATAAAATTTGGTATGGAGTTAGCTGACACCCTGGATTAACACATAGGCTATGTTTGGTTGCAATAACGAATGTGTCCGTATAGTTCTACCGTTCAGTTCTACTAGTAGGACTAAACGGAGAAAAATATTCATTTAGTTCTACTATCCACTGTATGAAATTTAGTTGTACTAAACTGACAAAAAGTTCTTTTAGTACTACGAATTTGAGTACTTAATTCAATAGAACTAAACAGACAATATTAGTAGGACTATACGGACAATACTTGTAGGACTAGACGGACAAAAAAGTCAAGTGCAGAGTAAGAATATTTAATGACTAAATGAGAAATGCACGAAAAATTATATTGCTAACTCTTCATAACTTAAGTTTTTTAACTTAGCTAAACTAAAACAAACATTATTATGAATAACATTTTATCTCAATGGTTCTAAAAAAAGGGAAGTAGACATTTGGCCATTGACCAGCATCATTTGCTGTTTCAAAATATACTGATCATTTATGATATTTTCAATTTTCCTCCTTTTGATCTGCATATTGTCGTTTTCTATTTGTATGCTCTTTGTTATATTTAACGAGGCATATGTACGTGTAATAGTGGCATCATATATACATGACCTCTTGTTTTACAATTATTGTTAAGCCTCAAATGCCATCCTTCCACGTAATTAGTTGTTCTTATGCGTTCCACAAAAACATTCCAAATACTGATGAATTTCTCACTTTTCATCCAATATGACACGACATATTTAATGAACGGCTGCATGTTAATACCGTTGGTAATTAATATATTCATCTGTTCCTTTACATACGACCAACCTTCTTGAATATTGTAAATTGGCAACAATGGAAGAATACCGTTTAGTTGAAAAATTCTTTTTGTTCGTTTCATTTTTGTTAATTTTAATTGTTTAGTCTTTCTCCAGATTGCATTAGTAAAATGATAGAAGCATCCTTTAATAATCACATTTGGGAACACCTCCGCGATTGCTTTCATTGCGGCCTCTTCGAAGTCGAAAGAAAACTTTAAAGGTTGCCATTGTGGCACTTGAGATTTGATGATATTGAATACATTTTGATATGATTGATTAGATTTATTTGTCACTATCCCCGTTTAGTCCTACTTGTAGAACTGAACGGTAGAACTATACGGACACAAAGATTTTTTTCTACGTTTAGTCCTATTAGTAGAAATAAACAGATATTTTTCTCCGTTTAGTCCTACTAGTAGAACTGAACGGATTTTTTTCTCCATTTAGTCCTACTAGTAGAACTGAACGGTAGAACTATACGGACACAAGGGCAATAACCGACATCCACGCGGGTGGAGCCGCGGGGAAAAGTTAGTATATTATAATTATTTTATCATCCATCCAGACTTTTTTTGACCAGTTTAGCTACGATTCTACATAAAATGATCCACAATATTTGTAGCGGTATTGTCACAAGACCTGAGTGTAAAGACACTTGTCTTGAAGCCCCATCAAGGTCTGGAGGGCAAGTCAATACACCTTGTTACATCTACTGATTGACAATTAAGGCTCTGGTATAGGCTTTCCTCTCCTTCAGGTGTCAGATGGTCACGTAAAATAATCCCAATTATTATCGCGGCCTCCAAAGAGCAAGTTTTGGATGCAATCGAAATTGGTGCTTGTATAAAAAATGTATTTATTTATTATAAGAGCGGGGAAGCATTATGTCTATATTTTACAACGTATAATGGAATAGATACGTATGATATGGCGGTACTCACCGATACACCGAGGAATGACGTCGAATTTATCGCCTCGTAAATGTCGTCGGCAATCTTCTTGTTCGTGTACGTAAAATTCTTTAGACTTAGACCGCTTTTCTCCAGCTTTTCCATCGTTTTGTTGAAAGCTAGAACAAATTATAAGAGTTACAAAGAAGCCTTGTTCAAGTTAAAAAGATTTATTGAGGATTTTTCAATTGAAGAAATGGTTAAGTACCTTCTATGTTGTTATCTCTAATTTTTTTGAAGAAAGCTTACTGGGACAAATATACCAGATGTAATTCATATATTTTATATTACAAAAGTAGTTATTTAAGGAGAGTATAATTTTCAGGTTTATGTAGTAGTTTATTCTTTGAGACTAGTGATACCCAGAATTAGAGTCGGTGGCACTTGTGAAAAAATAATAATTATTTCTTTTATTATAAGAATTATTAGTTCAATGGCATTTTAATGGAACTAGTGAAGGCACCTATGTAAAACAATTTTAATAAGCTACTCATACTAACTGTTTAAAAAACGGGACTAAACATACCTACGATCAATTTTTTCAACAGTGAGAGTGATTTTGTGAGAATTTTTTTTTATTATCATCAGACTCGCATTTATTATCCTATATCTCCACCTATATCTCAACTATTGGTAAGTTCTTCATCTTTATCGTGTCGATGGCAATATTTGTGGCATTATGTGGCATATGACCAGCCCAAACTATTGGTAAGTGATGATGTGGTTGAATATGAACTACTAAAAATGTATGCAATGATAAAGTAGAAGAAAACATTCGTAACGTAGATTTTGTTTCAATGATTGCAATAAGATTGGTGACCATCTTATTTCAGTAAAGCGACCACAAAAGATGAATAAAAAATCACAACTGTTCAAGTAATACATTCCGCGTATAAATAAATAACGTCTCCGTTGTGATTACATTGTTCAAAGAGAAAAGCAAAAACGAATAACGATTCTCCTGTTGTAGGAAACGAGAATCAAACAGAAACAGGAAAAAAGATTGTGCCGATTACAGAGGTGTACGTTTGGCACAAGTTTCGTAAGGTCACGTAAGTTTTTCGGTTGCAATAGAGTAGTGTCTCTTGAACGATAATGGTTTGTTTTTGTAGTAGACTGGTGTAGAATTGAGACTTATCTGTGAGAAGTTTTTTCTATGCGATAAGCATACAACATTTTATCATCTCCTTCAACACACTAAGCTACCACTGACCTATAAGTCACTTTAATGGAAACAATTGAGTCAATTGGAACAAATAATATTGTTAAAACCCGTCGTTACGTAAGTAAGTAGGTACTCCCGTTGTATTTTGAATTAGTAGCTAAACAGGAAACTACTACATTGTGACAGTACTTTGTTAGTTTATATTTTAAGTTTAAACTCGTCTAGGATTTTCTTTGACATAATGTTTACCACCACATTCCAAGCTCTTGGTTGCATAACTTAAAGGTCTTCATGGTATACGTAAGGCAATGACAACGCTGCCCTACTCTAACTAAAAGGCCGTTAAGCCACAGTTGGTCGATTTTCGTTTTTTAATGCAGTCTTATACAACTTTCGATGCTCTATCTTTTGGTTTAAGACTCATTCTTCTATTATTAATAGTTTTAGAGATACTGAACATTGCTGAGCAGTTAAACCACATAAATTTTGTTACTTCCTTAATTAAAAAGCGGCTAAGCCACGATTCTTCTCTAGAAAGACGTTAACATACTTTAGCGGCTAATTCATGTATCATTTTTTTCTAAATTTACTTAACTAAAAGTATGTTATTAAGAAAAACTACGCTAGAAAGCAGTTATACGTCAATAGCGGCTTTTAAGTTATGTATTGAAATTAGTATTAGCTAGATATCAATCGCTAGAGAGCAGCTAAACGACAATTCTAGACTAAATAGCAGTTAATTAGTCTTGACATCGCCAAACCTTTCGATAGGGTATGGCACAAATCGCTTCTTTCCAAGCTACCAGCCTTTGGCCTGCCTCCCAGGCTGTGCAACTGGGTTGCAAGCTTCCTGCAGGGGCGCCGTATTCGCGTCCTTTGTAATGGACGAGCTTCGGAGTTCTTGCAGGTAAATGCTGGCGTGCCGCAGGGTTCCGTCTTATCTCCCACTCTCTTTCTTCTGCATATCAATGACATGCTTTCTAACGGTAGCATTCACTGCTATACAGACGACAGCACCTTACACGAGAGTTATTACGCACATCCTGCGGCCAAGCAGTCTAATATCGCGGAAAAAAGGCATCTTCTTGTCACTGAACTGGACCGGATCCTGGACCACATTTCTCAATGGGGCGCTGAGAACCTGGTTGAGTTCAATGCGAAGAAGACGCAGGCACGTGCGTTTCCAGCAAAGGTATTTCGTTTTCTTCCCCTTCCCACTCTTCAGAGCACGCCACTGCCACTGCAGGTTCACCTCAATATTCTCGGTATGGATGTTCGCTGCAAACTGAATAACAAAAACTAAATCGAGAGCATCATCAAATCAGCCTCGCGTGAACCCGGAGTCCTAAACAAAGTGAGACGTTTTTTCACGCCGGAGCAGCGGTGTCTTCTATAAAAGACCCAAATTCGTTCCTGCGTGGAATACTGCTCACACTCTGGGATGGCTCCGCAAAGTACTTACAAGATGCTCTCGAAAGGTTGCAGTGACGTGAGGCCGGCTTCATTGGCAATCCTGAGGTCACGAACACCTTTGAATCTTTGCAGATGCGTAGAGATATTGCGTCTTTTAGCATTTTTTAGCATTCTACCATCTCTACCATGGTGAATGTTCTGATGAGCTCTTCCAATTAGTCCCACCCTCTCCTTTCCTTCCCAGGACGACACGTGCAGGGCTAAGATGCCATCCGTATACGGTGCAGACTATACCTGCTAGAACCAAGTGTTTCAGTGACTCATTCCTATGCCGCACCACTAAGACCTGGAACTCCCTGCCAGCTCACGTGACATTCCCCTGTCCTGTCCAAGTCATCTGATGAGGCCGTCAAGCTGAGTGCTAATGTTATCATGGTACATGTTTACGATGGTGGCCCTCTTTCCGAGACTTTGCCTTTAGCTTAACATCAGGCGAGGTGAAGTGAAATTGATGTGTCTTTTGTAAAAAAAAAAATGACGAAATTTATAGTTTTTTGGATAAAGTCTAATATATATTATGTTTTTACATAATAATTATAATATTCTTTATCCTATGGTTTCGCGAATACTGATTATAATTGTTAAAGATGTAGGTAATTTTGTGACCTCATTACTGAATATGATTAGTAAAAGTTTGATTAAGTAAACTTGTTTATAATCGAAAAATATCGGAAAAATGAAATACTCAAGTGAGACTTGAACTCACGAACTTTCCCTTACAGTCAGTCTTGTTTTTATTGTTTAATTAATAAATAAGCTATTTAATAAATTTAGTAAGGTCTAATTGTCTGTTCTTTTTCAATGAATAAAGTTCTGATTTTATAGAATAGTTTTTAACTTCTTAACTTTTTATCCGGAACTGCTTACTTAAAAGGCAGTTAAATTGTGAGCGAGATGTCTTTAACTGCCTTCTAGTTAATCAATAGGAGAACCAGTATAAAAATATGTTTTACAATACCAAGCTAAAAAGCGTTTAAAATCCCATAACTGCTTTCTAAGTAAGGGAAGTTAGTCCGCCAAGTGTTAACTACTAGGCTATAAGGCTGTTACAATCCTTTAACTGCTTTATAACTATTTATATTTTGTTAACGTTTACTATAAGTACTAAACGAGACGGCTACAAAAAATTGCTTTGCTATAAAGCAGTTAAGGTATGGTTAGCGGCCTTAAAGTGCAGTATATTACGTTAAAATGAAGAAAAAATGCTCAGCTAAAAGTTAAAAAATAAATTTATATAAAATATAATAAATATAAATTAATAAAATATATAACATATTGTGCCCAATGACTATGCCTACAATTATAACTTGCAACGTTGTTCCTAGGTAGCACACTTTTCAAGAGACATCAATTCCCACTTATTTTTGCGTTTTCTCGGAAATACCTTTTTGCACTTAGCTGCCTTTTAGTTTGTGGACGGCAGAACGATGCTAATCTTCCTCATTTTGGGTTATACAGTTTCTCTAAAGGTCCCTCTACGGATTTTTTTTCAAGATTTTGGATTCAGACTGATACAAACCAATGTCTGATATAACCGTAACAATCCATGAAATAGTCTTTGCAGTTGTGAGTCAGAAAATATCTATAAAACATTACCCAGATGATATGTTGGCGGGCTTTCCAGAAGGGCCGATAACCTAGACTTTCAGGGCTTTACTGCACGAGCATACATCTTTTTCTGAACTAAGTTCAACTCCAATATACCCAGCACTTGGTACGTACTGTACTTGGTGGTATCCAGCCATTATTTCGACTAATCTTTTACCGAACTGCCCTACAGGACCATACGACTGACCTCAATTTGTTAATATAATTTCACATATTCTTCCAACTGGGTTATTACTCACAGAAAATAAATTGTTTATTGTACTACAAAGCGTATAGAAATAATAAAATAAGATATAAAACAAAAGCATCTCAAAAAGAAACAAATAATAATTAAGCGCTCCAGGCACTCGTAATAATCCTGTACTTATGAAAGACGACAGTAAATGTAACAACAACGAAAGCACATTTTAATTGAAAATTGGGTAGCTGTTACTGTAACAACAAATTTTACTTTTATCTATTATTATCTTTGAACATAAGTACCTGCCTACCTAGGCAAGTACATAAAATTATACAAAAAGGTAACAGAAATAAATGCGATTAAATGCCATTAAAATATTCGTGACTTTTTTGTGAAACTATTAGACAAATCCTTGGGGGCTACAACCTTTTTAGTCTACAAATTAAGTGATTGGTATTTTATGAAAGACAATTTCATAGTTTTATTGCGTGATCAAGATCAATATAAAAAGTTGTCCCTAAATGACGCGCTGTTAAAACTTGTTTTGTCGCTCATTTCAGCTATTATAGTAATAACTTCTAATCAGTCCTTTAGTACGAGTTTAGTAATACTGCAAACGGATAACCATTGGCTTAATTAAAAAGTATAGACTTAATTTTCGTTAATTCTGTTGAAAGGAGCGTCCTTTACAGAGACTAAATAAGTTTTCTTGTATGACCATTCTCATAGCAATTCCCCAGATGCGTTCAAAGTTTGGACTTTGGAATCCAAGGTCTACTTAATGTTTTAATTGGTATGTTGACTTTTCTGGAAGCAACTAAGGTAAAAGCACCAATGACGGACACTTTAAGGACAAAACAAACTTCAAAAGTGAAACCGAATACAATGGTTGGTGAAATGTTGGTGGTAATTCACCTCTGCTAACTCTCTAGGGATAAAGGCGTGATGATATGTATGTATGTATGTATAACCTATTTATGTATTACAAGTAAAGGAGAAAATATACAGCGTAAATATTAGAATAAAAAGGGTTCAAGTTATCTATTATATTGATGATAAAAAACGGTCCTTCATAATATTAACGATGGTGACATACCCAAAACTTATCTCATAACTTATTTATATAAAAACATGTACATACCCAAGGCAACGGCCCAAACAGCGTCGTAGGCCAGAGGTGCCTCTTGATATCCCTCCGGATATCTCTCGCCGTCGATGTCGTACCCAGCTTCGCGTAAAGCCTCGTTCAGTCTCGATCTGTTTAGATAAAACATTGTTTTTCTTATGCCAAATCACAAGGCTAAACTAACGGAGTATAAGGCAAAGATACGACTCTAGTTCCATTATATTTTTTTTCCTTCTATATCGTATATGTATTAAACATAATGTTGAAAAACACAGCATAAACATTATCATTTCCTACCAAAATATTTAATATTATTTATTTAATATTATTTTGCGACTACAATATGCTACTGACTTGAATTGGTAAACATAAATGTATTTATTTACTTTTAAACATGCACGATTGGCTGATAAAATATTTGCCCGTCATAATACCTATTAAAATCCACTTTGTTTGGAGAGCGTTACGGTATTTTAATACAATCATTAATATTAATAACATGGAAATAAGTGGATAAATAACGATCGAATATATGCTCCATCATAAAGGTTGTGAATAATTTTGTAAACAGCCTGAGACGGGTAACATACGCTCCATGATATTCTAAATTAAGGGCAGAGTTGTTTCACTGGTGTTGAGTTTATCTATTTTGTTTGCTGAGCAACGATGAAAAGCTCATTTAAGGGAAACTCACGAGAGAACTCTCTAGTGAGATTATATAAGTAGACATACGTTGCGACTTGCGTTTTATTTCTTTCATTCTTTGTTAAAGATGTGTTACAAAGGAGACAAGAGTATTGGGAGCAGTGAACTAGCAACGAATAAAGATAAAGTTCAAAAATACAGGTCACATACAAATCTGGTTAAGGGATTTTCACAAAGACGTATATTTCTACTAAATATTGTATAACTACGGATTCTGACTGCGTTTGTGTTGATAAAATGTTGATGTCAAATGTCCAAACTCAGTGAAATGATGGTGATAAATATATTATGATGTAGTGATGACCATATGCGGTTCCAAAAGCCGTATACGATCACTTGGATACAATGAAAGAAACCCATAACCATATAAACATTGATGAACACAATTTTCATTAACGTTTCGATCATAATTACAAGTCCTCTAGATAGGTAGATACGTAGAGTATTTACAGTGACTTAAAACAAGGTTTATTTCTAATATAAGTAACTACAAGTCGTGAAAGTTTCTAACATTTCGCGAAAATATAAATGTGAGGCCAACATTAAATAACTTAAACCGAGACGGTAGTAAGTACATCATAATGACAGCTTGGAGACGGATAAAGCTCTTACATTTCCTGGCAGAGTATCCCACTAGGTACACCGGTTACCTCATTACCTCTAAGGGTCGCCTTACATACTATAGTAAGCATTAGAAGGCTTTTCCATTTTATTATAAAATAACTTGTCGTTATGTATGAGAACGCCGTGATAAAAGTACAGTCAGCATCAGAAAGATGTTGACGAACAAAGTCCTAATCTCAAAATTATCTCAGATTGGCGAATTGTTCCGATAGGTATTTGGTACACACCTTTAGTTCGAACAATAAATACCATTAAAAATCAATGAAATAGTTTGATTTGCTCTTAATATGAGAGTGCTCAGATCATCTTGATATTTCTGCAGATATTGCTGGTGCTGATTGAAATTCTTTTAGTATTTTAAGCGATTACTATGAATTGAACCATATTTTTATATCAGGGAACGTGAGCGTACGAAAATATTTCGAATATACAAATAGAGTTGACGTAGATATAACAATAAAGTCCCGTCAAGAATCATGATACCGCGTATCTGTAGATATTGCCAACACCGAGTGTCGCGTCTCACGTCGAAAGAATGGAATATTATTATCTATCGTGTAAAGTGCTTTTATTCGGGATTGCATCGCATAAACGTCTCACAGGCAATATTTGAGTAACTTACAAAGGGAATTATAGTCAACGTTATTTCAGACGCCCACATGACAACCAAATAGGCGGGATATGTGGAAATGGTTTTTTTTCCATAAGAATAAATGTCAGACTATAAATAAGTGGAATGTATTATGTATTTGTCCACAATCCATACTAATATTATAAATGCGAAAGTAACTCTGTCTGTCTGTCTGTCTGTATGTATGTTATGCTTTCACGTCTAAACCACTGAACCAATTTTGATGAAATTTGGTATAGATTAGACCATGAGAAAGGACATAGGCTATGTTTGGTCACGATAACCGACATTTACGCGGGCGGAGCCGCGGGCAAAAGCTAGTATCGTAATATCTTCAGCTTTTACAATATTTGTTTTTTACACGTCAGGACTCAACGCCTGAATAGGCCGCCAATGCAGGAGCTACTTGGAATGCAGCCTGTGATGGAAGGTCACAATTATGCACATGTTAGTTGAATTCCCCTTTGCAAGTCTCTGGGCTTCATCATTTACATATTTTCTTTATATGGTCCAGATCGGAGGTATAAAGTTTTCCATTTTTACGAGATGGTTAATGTAGTAAAAAGGAGAAGAAATAATGAGGGAGCGAGTTAACGAATTATTCCGAAATTGGACTCCGATTTCAATATTGTCAAAATTTAAGAATATACTTTACTTAAAGATACAGTCGCCCTTAAAAAATTACAAATGCAAATATACTCACCGAAAATCTTCGGAAGTCATTCCAGAAATGGTTGTTTGGTTGGAGTTTTGGTTCCACATGAGAGCTTCTGTAGTTAAATGACCCTCAGCAGCCTCGCGCATCTGTTCCGGGGTGCAATCAATACCCTCCTTTTCTAAGTTTGTTTCGAACCAATTGTCTTCGTACCAGCCTGGGCAAGTAAAATATATTGTGGATAATGTTAAAAGAAGACTTATGAAACTTAATAAAACTAGTAATCTTTAGGTTAATCTTCTAACTCAATGTTTAAAAAATACCTTTCTATAACTTGAGCAAAGCAAAGGAACACAGGAGAGGATTTTGTCTAGGCACTTGTTCGTCTTTTACGAAATTATTGCTACCCTACTGTGTTTTGCATTCTGCACTCCAGCAACTAGCGTTCGTGATTTGAATCCTATATTTTAAAAACATACATTACACTATATTTTAAAAACTTTTCAAATCAATGTTTTGTCTAACAAATCAGCATCGGAATAATGGATAGAATGAAGTCTTTTGGGTGTCAAAACCCAAATTGAAGTACCAATATTAGAGAAGGGTATTTATTTGGTTTGAATGTTCTATCACCGTATTAATTCTATTTTATCCGTATTAATTTGTATTGTGTTGGTTTGTACACAGGTAATACAAATAAGTTTTTGCATCAATGGACCTCGTATTGTTTTTTTCAATGTATTGCTCCTTTTTATGATCGAAAAACTCTGTAGCTACTTTTATTTCTACGAAAAATTACAACCAGTTGTTTATTTCATAACGCGCAAATTAATGTGAAACAGCGTGCTACGCGACTTTTCTGGTTTTAAAGTATGGATCACCTGCCTTTGCGAGTGATGTTGCATGGTATAAAGAATTTATATACATCATTAAATTTTTCAGTAGGCACAGTTTGCCTTTACGCAAGACACACGTAAGATGGCAAAATCTTCTCACAATGTTTAGAGTATACCTACCATGCTCCATAACCATACTCCTAAATACTCGTACCTACAATTAAGGCGAACGAAGAGCTTGCCAGCATAATGGCGAATTTTATTATCAACATGAAAAATGTAACAATATGAATGACCAAATTACCATAATGCCAATTATTTATTCAAAGAAATAAACGTAAAATTATTTCCCTTTATTTTGCGTTCACGGCGAGACTACCCGAGTGTCGACCATTATTTATCCCCTTTCTCTATCCATTTCCTTTGTCCTGTTTGTTAGTAGATGCAAACAAATGTGTGTTTGCTGTGTCGTCTCCGCTTTGCTTCGGGCTATGTATTTCCATGAAAGTTCAAGCCGAAATGTTTTTACAGAAGCAATATAACTTTTTGGACGTTTTCTGGCTGTCGGAATTAGGTTATAAAAGAGATTCATGGATTAAAATTTTGATACTTGGTCAAACTTGTAGTCCGTAGATTGTGACAAATTATTATGTTTTTAAGGAAAACATGTTACGAGCGTACGTTGCAACAGAACATAACATTGTCGTAATAAATGAACTACTTTAGATCTTCTTCTTCGCACTTGTATGTAATAACTATGACGGCCTCCGTGGCGTGGCGGTAGTGAACGCGACTGCCACGCAGGAGGCGCGGGTTTGATGCCCGCTCTGTGCAAATATTTGTATGCATGAATATGGCTATTTGCATTGGTCTGGGTGTTTCTATGTATAATATGTATGTATTTACAAAAAAAGTATCTAAGTATGTTTATCCGCATTCTAGATTCCATAACACAAGCTAGTTAAGCTATGCTTACCATGGGTCTAGATAGCGTTGTGTGTGTTGTGAAATATTTATTTATTTATTACTTTTTCAGCAGTAATTACATTCCGCTTTGTGTTTTGATTGTGTTTAATAATTCTCTTATTACATCTAAATTGCAGTGCAGTCGTTTCCGCTTGACGATAACCTAGAGTAGCAAGCTCGACTACTGAATAGATAGAATGTCTGTATAACGCACACACAAATGGTTGTTCTGATTCGAGTGTACTCTGTACGTGTGTGGATTTTCCTTACTCTCCAAATTAAAGTCTCGCCTTTGAAAGTAGAATGTTTGCTGAGTTTTAAAAAGAGGGTTAAATTCGCAACCATGGTTATCTTAATGGTAAAACTTTCCACATTATCGTTGTCAATGATAATCATTATTTTGTCGATGATAATAATTGTGTTATTTCACCTTAGTTGTGAGAAAATTAGACGAAGCGTAGCATTATAGTAACTATATTTTGTGGTTAAAGCTATGTTCTGAATTGTATCTAATGACTTCCTTAAAGGCAGATAACCCAAAGAGATACTGTTAAAGCATAAAAAGGAGAGCGATGTTCAATTTTGGATGTTTACCTGCGGTAAACGAATCACGCAAACGTTAAACAGAGCTTCATTTGCAAAATGAGTTTCCTCATTAAGTGTATCCCAACGATTAGTTAAAAACGTTACATTTAGCTATACACCATGATTATATAATGTAAATATATATATATATATATATATATATATATATATATATATATATATATATAATTATAACTGTACATAAATAATGAACAAAAAATACTTTTATTATAATAACGGGAATTAACGCGATTATGGTATATGATCGCGTTAATCACCGTTATTATTATTGTATATCATGGAATACAAGAGTTTAAAAGTTCAAATAATACTCTTGTCAGTACCCTAACTTATTAAGGATAATACTGTGGAAAGTAATGATTGACTTACATCAAACATTTAACATTAAAACAAATGGACTTCCATTGCGATTGTTACGCAACTTATTTACGTTACTTTTAATTTGACATGTCATTCTTCAATCGCATTGGGTATTAACCAGAATAGTTAAAAAAATATATTTTAGTGAGCTTATTAAATTAAGAATGGCAAAAGAGCGGTGAGAGTTCCATCAGTATTTATTTTGATCATCCATCCAACCTATTTATAGTAAATGATTTGACTAATAAATAATACATATTATGACGTCACAATAGGTACATCCCTTTTAAAAGTCCTGATTCGGACCATGTTTTGATCTTGGTGTCAAACAGCCAATTCAAAAGAGGCCATTCCGCGATTCACACCATGGCCCGAATATTTATTGGTGTGAAAGAGGAACGACCCATTTAATTCATAAAATTTTCATTATAACTTTCCGTTTTCACTTAACGAATAAAAAAAATAATAAGAATTTTATCTCGATACCTAATTATTAAGAAAATATTGATGAATAATTTTATAATTTAGGAATAAAGTAAATGAACTTTGGTTGCGTGAAATGGTTGGCAGTTTACTCTCCATCATAATCATCCTCCTTGCATTAGTCCCGGAAGCATCCGAGGAGTAGCGCATATACAAGTATCATTAGAGAGTAATTAAATATGAAACACGTATATTATGTCTCATAATATTTACTATACCCAACAACTTGCTGACAGATATAGGTATATCTACATCATAAAAAGTTTCTTTGTCATAAAAAAAAACGCAAGCAAGAAGAAGCTTAAGCTTCTTGAAGCGAGAAAAATGTGTCGATTATTTTTATATGAAGTGATCTCTTAGTGAGCTATTTTATGTCCCAATAAACTTTTATTACGGAACAGAAAAGATTCCCGGAGCCTATATTAAGGCCAACCGGACGTTGGTAACCTGCCGAACTTGGGTTACCGTGCCTCTGGCAAAACGCCAATAATCGGCCGCACAAGTACCCACACTTATCCAATGAGCCTCAAGAGCACAACCTTCTACTAATTTGGAACACTCTTTACGATAAATCTTCATGGTATGGCTTTAACAGTCAGAAAAGAAAATAATTATATACGATAATCGTGTTTTTATGCACTTAGGCGTTTATATGATACTTAATTGAACTGAATCAATGCGGGCGCAGGAAGGAATGTAAATGTACCTAAATTGGACACATTAATGAAAATTGATTCAAAAGACAATCACCATTCCAAACAACTGTCACGAGTTCACGAGGGTCTTGTAGGCAACTCAGATTCATGAATACCCAAATCAGGGCTTATTGCCGTTCTGTTTTCATTATTGCCATTTTCAAGTCAATGTCCAAATCAGGTTAAAGTAAAATATATTTTACAGGCCTCATAATAATTTGCCTTGTCATCATAATGTGCGTAGCTATCGTCATCCCTGGACATAAGTATGTACGTGAATAATTTAAAACGAAAAATATATTGACCAAACTTACACGAGATTCAACTTGGAAAACTGTTAACAAACTTTTGAGTCGAGCTAACAAGTTATAGTCACTATGTTCCGTAAATTTCCGGCAACGGGTCTACTTTACACTTTTTGACAAAATAATCGTTATTATACATCAACAAGTCTTATAACACGATTTTATATACGAACATAGCTTTTAAAGTTCACTGCAAAATGTAGGTTTTGTATACTCCTGTTTTACCTTATTACAAAATCTCTTTGTTTTTAAACGGTTATATTTAAATGAATTTTTTTTTATAGCATTTATTATGCTAACTGTTAAGTTCGAAAAACATTGGAAAAAATGAAATGCTCAAGTGAGACTCGAACTCACGACCTTTCGCTTACAGGGCGACTGCTCTGCCAACTGAGCTATTGAGCACCACTTGAATCATTCCAAATTTTCCTTCTCTTTATATCCGTCTATAAGGGCGACGGTGCAGCCATCTACCAACATTCTTACGAACTGTTGGAAACAATGAATGATTTTTCAACCATTTTTAAACATTGAATTTTGATGACTGCGCCCAAATACTTGAATGATTTTTTTTTTATAGCATTTATTATGCTAACTGTTAAGTTCGAAAAACATTGGAAAAAATGAAATGCTCAAGTGAGACTCGAACTCACGACCTTTCGCTTACAGGGCGACTGCTCTGCCAACTGAGCTATTGAGCACCACTTGAATCATTCCAAATTTTCCTTCTCTTTGTATCCGTCTATAAGGGCGACGGTGCAGCCATCTACCAACATTCTTACGAACTGTTGGAAACAACGGTTATATTTAGTTTGGGTTGCTGGGGGATCCAATTCAAACTTAACCTCTTCCTGTTAACCGGTTCACGTCTGGTATTTCGTAATTACTTTTAGTTCGGTGACAATTCAATTACAATCAATTAAACCATTAACGTGAAAAATATTTTTTTCATTAAACTTGTTTGTATTCAATATTGTCAATAATATTTTGCTCATCGTTTTTTATAAAGTTTGGGACTTTTCGCAATATTTTTTTTTGGAAAAACTTATTTTGGCCGACGTTTCGGGTGCGTTGCAGCACCCGTGGTCAAGATATTGCGATTATCAATAGTAACATACATTTGAAATATAGGAAAAGTTAGCACATTAAGTTCTTTAAATGTTCTTTTAAATAAAAAAAACTATGTTAAAAGTAGTTATTTAAAAATAACAACTTTCTTCTTTCATTAGACCCCAGAGGGCCGTTAACGACATAGTCTTTCTCTTTATTTTATCTCAGATTTTTTCTCACTTCCATTACTGTCGTGCGCTATAGTTTATCCCGAGGGATTTATCCGGGCAATTCATTAATAAATATCTTAGCCAGACACGAGAAGTCATTTGTGAGATGAAAAGAAGTAAACCGCAAAGTGAAAAGTTGGTTCTGCAGACGTTTGAGTAAGTAGGCAATATTCGTTACGTACCTACAATCATTAGAAATAAAGAAAGAAAAACGAAAAATGCGTTTATTTTTACATTATTAAACAAACAATGATTTAATTATATAAAAACGTCTAAAATATAATTAAAGTCATTTCAAAAATGTTTAATCTAATGTAACAGGCTGTATTTAACTTTTAAAGTTAAAAATGAAATGGCTCCATAATAATAAACATTTATAAAAGGTAACTCAGGCAAAAGCAGTCCATTTTTGTTATTACGTTTACGCAAAGCGTCATATTTCTTTTTATCCTTCATCATAAACATTGTCTAAATGAGTTGTATCCGAGGATCGCTAAGTCGCGACAGCGAGTTTTGCCAAGCTCACATCCCTTCGCAATATTCTCCACAATTTATAATGTTTATGATTTATGCGAGATCATTGCTCATTTTAATGATAAATGTTTAAAATTTTTAATGTGTAGTAACCTGCGTATCACTAGCTTTAATGATATTTCCATGTGATGGATACAGGAACCTCCTTATACAGTACCAGCATGATATTGTTAATGCTTAAAGTACGTTGTGTAGTAGTGGATTGTTAAAAGTGAACTCAATAGTGCTGTCTATAACTTTAATTTTATTTTAATTTTAAGCATTCCATACAAATATTTACCCCTTATTTTATCCCTTTAGGGTATCAGTAATATTTGACATACCAAACTCTAATTGCAGAAATCATTTGCAGAGAGCCTCGTCCGTCAATCAAAAGGTATACCGGTGCCTTATTAAAAAAGGAGGTAGTTATTGTATTTAACTTTAATAAATAACATGACTTGGATTGATAAGGGTATCTATCAATACTAGTCAGGTAAAAAGTTACATAACATAATATTGCTGCCAGTAACACCTAGTGAAATATTAGTGAATGACGCAGTTGCAAGGGTTCGGCTATACTGACCTAACTTACGATCAAGCTTAGATAACCGAATGGTAGAGTAGAGATACTTTGTTTGAATATATTAGGTGTAAATCGGGACCTCAGGTGGTTCATTTTTTCAAGGAATATTTCTCGACTATGGTTCGGTCTCAAGGGGCCCTGTACATTTTTCGAAGTTTGATAATATTTTTATTACGTCGAGATACAAAAAAATATTATCAGAGTAGTAATCATTTGCAATGTATAAATCGTTGTTTGTGATTTATGTTTTATCATAGAGACCGGGTGAACCTGAAAACAAAAATTGGTATTCCATAGAAAGGACTGCTACTCAAATGTTTGCTGAACAGAACTCATTTCGAGTTTAGCTCGCCTTTGTACAGTAAGCTTCAGAGAAAAGGAACCCCCCTTGAGGATAAAACCATTATCAAGGGGGGTTCCTTTTCTCTGAAGCTTACTGTACATGTTCTTTGAAATGTTTTATGTTTGATCTCTGTGCTATGTGTGTGAAATAAAGAATTAAGAAAAGACGATTTCAATAAATAGATCTATATTTCAACTGAAGCCGTAGATTGACTTGCATCGTACGGGGTACGAAGAAAAGGTTTTATGGGACACCTTACATCTTACTGAGACCACCCTACTATGAGACCCAAGACCGCGGTATATACCGATATAATTCTGTGTAAAAATCTCGAGCAACCAGCTATTACTGCCCAAATATCACAACATTTTTCGAAACGTGTAAAATCCATTAAAAGAACAAGCAACATATTTTTTTTCTACTAATTTAACGCGTCGGTCGGTGTGGACGTGCATTTTACTCACAACGACAAGTGTTTTCGTAGATGTTTTATGAAATTTTTTGTCAAGCTTTGTGTAGGTGTTACCAGGAAAAAATATGATGTAGCCAATGATATTACATATAAAAAAGAGGCAGATATGTTATTAAAGTGCGCCTGGTGAAGACGCGAAAACGTCCCAATTGGGACGTATCGCATTTAGTATATGTCTGGCAAACGCCGAGTTGTCACGTATGTAAGCGCATAATAAAATTGCAACAAAAATGACACCGTGTGTCTTAAAAAGTGTACAAATTATGATATTAAATTAATAAAACACGAGGTATCTCCTATCACATGTAAGTACATACAATATTACCGATTTATCAGTGTATTTCATTAAAATTGGTTTAATAATATTTTTAAAATAATGGCGGCAGAGAAAAAAGACAGAAACACTTTTTGATATAAGTACGACAAGGACACAACAACACTGCTTGCATAGATTATCAGTACAGATGCGACATAGGGTAATTTTCACTTTACTGCCTAGGTACTAAAGTAATAATTGACATGTTGTTCAGTTTTATTTGTTATTTTAAATTCAGTGACAAAATTTTTGTTTTATTTATTTGTTATCCTTTAAATAATTGTAATAACCTAACTTTTTTTTTCAAGGTTTCCGACTAATGAAGTTCGACTTCAAGAGTGGATTGCAATTGTTAGGGAACAACGAAATGAGTTTGACTGGACACCTTCAAAAAGCAGCAGAATTTGTAGCAATCACTTTGAATGCACTGAGAGATATACTTCGAAATAAGGTCGAACATTGCTGAGGAAGAATATAAATAATTGACAAATATACCACTGTTCGGCTTCATTCTGCTCATAAAAAACTTTCTAAGAGGCAGAAAAGAAATAAATTAAATTCTTTTGAAGGCGTTTAATTTTTTATTATAACGTCATTGCGTCACTATGGTTTTATTTTCGAGAAGTTTCTTTATTATCTTTTTTAATTGTTATCATTTTCCGAAGTAAATAATGACATATTATTTTTTCATCGAATTTCATTTCTTGCCTACCAAAGAAATACCCCTTCTGTTCAACAAAATCATTATTTATGCTAAAAAGGCATACTAGAACGAACGAGACGATTGTAGTCCGAATCATTCCGAATTATAGCTATCTTTTTTACTCACGTGCTTATCCCATCTTTCATACTACTTTAACGCTAATTGTCAACTATTGTGCACTGACACATTGCTGGATCAGATTTGAGGAGTCAGTTACTATGAACGTAACATATCTTGTATAAAATATCATTGGATGTAGCGCTCATGACGTATTAGTACCCGGGAGCCGATGTTTTCAGATAATGTTATTTATGTTTCGCCTTCAAATAAGTGAAAAGGGTTTATCCGGAAAATATTATACCATTTTGTTTAAGCTTTCATGTTATACAATACCGACATTTTTGTTTAATTACTCAATTTATATTAGATAAAAAAATATTTTTAAGGGTTCGTAAGTAAAAAAGGGTACAAATTGCGTGTGAAATAATAAAACGGCTAAACCTTATTCTGAAGCATTTATCTATAGGTATGATTTTTTTGAAACTATCTATTAATCTTACAACTACGCATACAACTGTATTAACAAAGTAGTCTATGACTGTTAAAATATGATAAAGGCGGAAGGAAGCTCATCGAGCAGAGTGAAAAAACTATAGCAATGAAGTAAGGCCTGGGGTCACAGGTTTTACAAAATACACTTCAACGTCGATATTAAATGAGAAAGCGATTCTTCCCGGTCGAGGTTGTCTGTTTGTACTTTGAAGAGGGCAATCATACCATCTGGTATTTAAGAGGAAGCTAAATATATTTAGCTGAAGATACAGTTTGCGTAAATTGGAAGAGTACGAGGACTTCAAGAGGAACGTTTTATTGGTTTTCCTGCAACTCCAAATTATTCCGTTTTATTTTAAAAAGTCTATATTTCCGAGAAGTCATAAGTATATACGAATGAGTACCATCGTAAATAGCTAGTGGCAATTTTTTTTTTAATCAGCCGGTGCTTGCCCGTTGTTCACATATATAGTTCACCCAGTTAAAGTAAGGTGGACCACGGAAATTTATTTTCTTCCGTTGTTCACCTGGTTGCATCAACTGCCACCATTGGGATGGATTTTAAATCGCAATATCAGTAATTTTGTTATCAGAAGAAGAAGAAGAAGAAGTAATTTTGTATGCACAATATGATTTGAAGCTATTTACATATTTAAAGTGCCACGTCTGACTGTTCATTTTCCACTTTCATGCTTACATTCTAATTCTTTGCTAAATAATTTGGAGAGAACAATGTTTACTGGATCAGAGTACTTAAAAGTATATATTCGGTGTTAAATTACTACTTACTTAGCGCAAAAACGCAATCTCTAGGCGAGAAATGGCTGTTACCTCAATACGCTAGAATGGGTGCCACTTCAGAAGTAATAGTGTTTGTTGTACGAATTTGTAGTCTCTTGAGATTGTTGATTTCAACTTTAAGATTATCCTTATCTAGAACAAGAAACTTACCAATGTAAAACCATACGTAAGATTTGCCGTATAAACGGTGCTTGTAAACTTCGGAGTTTGACTGGACACCTTCAAAAAGCAGCTGAATTTGTGGCAATCATTTTGAAGCCACCGAGAGACTGATATACTTCGAAAAAAGGTCGAACATTGCTCAGGAAGAATATAAATAACTGACAAATATACCACTGTTCAGCTTCATTCTGCTCATAAAAATAATCCCGAAATAAAAAACTTTCTAAGAGGCAGAAAAGAAATAAATTAAATTCATTTGAAGGAGTTTAATGTTTGATTATAACGTCAGTACGTCACTATGGTTTTATTTTCGAGAAGTTTCTTAATTATCTTTTAGAATTATTATCATTTTCCGAAATAAATAATGACGTATTATTTATTCATCGAATTTTATTTCTTGCCTATCATCGAAATACCCCTTCTGTTCAACAAAATCATAATCTATGCTTCGAAGCTATCCTAGAAGCGCAATCGTCCAAATTATAGCTATCTTTTTTACTCACGTGCTTATCCCATCTTTCGTACTACTTTAACGCTAATTGTCAACTATTGTGCACTGACAGACTGCTGGATCAGATTTGAGGAGTCAGTTACTATGAACGTAACATATCTTGTATAAAATATCATTGGGTACGGGAATAAATGGACCCCGTATACACCTATTACTTTATTAACCTATAGCTATCTGAAATTTATCAATTTTTATTTTTTATCTTTTTAGTCTTATACATCACGAAAAGTGCTATATTACCGTCTTTTCGCCAGCAGATTTGTGAAAAATTGATGCAATTAGGAATTTTTGAAATTGTTCGGGGTCTTTGAATCCCCGTACCGCACTACAAATTAATAAATAAGGGATTATTAGTGCCCCGTAACGCACATTATTATTTTTTATCGATAAAATTATAGTGATGGCAAATAAAAAGATCGATAATTTTTTTAAATACCACTTTCATTTCTGTTTAGGAACTTACAAAATGGAAATGATATAACATGAGCAAAGTTGTTGGCGTGCTGAAGTGCTACAAGTTACAATGTTTTAAATTGTAGTAGTATATAAATTTTCATCATTACTCTATTCAAGGGTCACATCAACATTACGTAGTTCATTATAGGTATGTCTAGTACTAGGACTAGTGAAAACATCGTACTCTATTCCTGATTCTTAATTCTTTATTGCACACAAAATACAGAGGTTTATATAAAAGATAATTTCAAGAACATGTACAGTAAGCTGCAAAAATGCATGGATAGCTTAAGATCGATAATCCTATGAACTGTCAAACCCCAGTTTATAAAAAAAAAAACTAGATGGCGCCAGTGGTTTTACTAGCTATGAGCGTATTTAGAGAGCGACATTAATACGGTTGTTATTATTATGCTAACTACCGTTTCATTCTTAATAGTAATATTGTATACCTACCTCCGCAAATATATTTGTCATCTTAATAAAAAAGTAGATAGGTTTATTTTGGACCAGTGTAATAAATTCGTAACTTGCGGCGGTAGTGCATGCGACTGCTACGCACGGGGCGCAGGTTCGATCCCCGCTCAGTGCAAAAAAGTTGTATGCATGAATATGGCTGTTTGCACTGGTCTGGTCGTGCCTCGGAGAGCACGTTAAGTCGTCGGTCCCGGTTGCCATAGTTGCCATACAAACTTCTATGACAGTCGTTACGGGTAGTTGGAGCCCTCAAAAGTCCAACTAGTCTAACTTGAAACTTTGATATCGCCATTGGTCATTGGACCATTGGTTGTGGAGGTCAGATGGCAGTCGCTTCACGGCAAATATCGAAGTTGCGGAAAGCCGTCCCCAACTGAGTTGGGAAAAAGGTTCAGAGAATGATGATTATATTCGTAACTTAGAAATCATACAACAATTTAATCAAAAATATTTATTTCTTATTTATAAACGCTTTATTCTTTCTTTCATAAGTTTACACAGTTTTTCCATATATATTAATAATTTTTATGTCTTAGTGGTAGTATAATATTAATAATTTTTATTGAGAACATAGCTTAATTTTTCGTTTCCGATATCAGAAAGAAGATTGAAGCTTTTTGTAAACTCAATAAAAATAAACTGGAGACCGAAATACTATAAATCGTTAGTTTCCTGTGATGTAATTTGATAGGTATAGCAAGTTTAACTTGACTACACATAAAATGTAAACAAAAGTGAATCTAGCCACTAAAAAGTGAAGATAAACCTGAAATATTTTTTTTTACAACTGCATCGTTTTCAATGAAACATTGTTATTTAAATAAACACTGATCAATTAATTATTATTACTCACGCACTACAAACATATAGTTAAACTTATAATAAATTGTATAACAATTTACTATTCATAGAATATCACATTTCGGTCAGCACTTATAAAATACTACCACTAAATAAACTAAACAATTATGTTAATACTTCGTATAACCTCCGTTCTGATCGATAACAGCTTGCAAGCGGGAACGCATTGAGCTAATTAGGTTCTTACATATATCAGAACCACGTATTTCGTCCCATACTTTTAAGCAATGCTTCTCTAAGGCATCTGGGGTCCGCTCGTTTTGATTTTCCCATCGTTGGACAATAATACCCCACAGGTTTTCAATGGGATTTAAATCCGGCGATCTAGCAGGCCATGGAATAACAGAAATGTTATCATGCCGTCCAAACCACTCTTGCACACTACGCGAACGGTGTATGGGACAATTATCCTGCACAAATTTTATTATAGGAACTTCTTCCTCAGGAAACACGTTTCGAACTGTGGGCAACATAGTCTCCTCCAACACATCTATATAATGGCCACTATTTGCTCGACTAGGCACTCGAATCAGTTCTCCTGGGTCAGCAGCACTCATCCACCCCCACATGTTCACTGTTATACGACCAGACTCCATATTGGGCACTACGTGATCTCTGCTGTGTCTGGTATTGTCACGACGCCATAAATGTAAACGCCCATGTTGACTCGACTTAAAGGATTTTTCATCAGTAAAGATGACGTTACTCCAGTCGTAATTGGAGTACTCCAACGCGAACTCAAGTCTGGCTCTTTTATGGGTGTCCGTCAGGAATGGTTTTACAGCATGCCTCCTAAAATGCAAACCTTCACTGTGCAAGACGCGACGAACAGTATCCACACTTGTGTCAAACAAACCGGCGTAATGCTTTGTCGGCATAAATCCATTTTCCTCATAGTCCCTTATCATTGCATGCCTTTGCGTTGTGTCTATTAATTGTGGTCTGCCACTTCTTTGACGGTGTTTCAAAGAACCCTCTTCTTCGAATCGTCGCACCCATAAGACCACTGTTTTTCGCTATAACAAAGAAATAGAAATAGTAAAATAACAATTGAAGTAGCTTTTACATTGAAATAAAAAAATAGGATTATTTATATGGAAGTTATATAATAGGATACACTTACGTTTATGCCAATCTCTCGTGCTATTTCAGACATGTTTTTGCCTTGATCATGCAGAGCAATTATTTTTGCTCTTGTCGTCATGTCAATATTGCATCTCGTACTCATTGTAGTAAAAATTATTTGGTTAACTCAGCTCAAGGATAATAGAAATAGGAATGATGTTAGCGAACGAACAAACTAGCAAGTCACTGAGTTTAAGCAGCTATTAAATAAACTGAACTACCCACGTAATTGATTTAAGTATAAATTAAGTTCACCCTCTAAGATTAAAACATTAAGTTAAACTACAAAAATCTAGTAGTATTCTATTTCAACGCAATTATCATGTGCAATGTTAGCCAATTGATGTGCCTATGCGATATATCGTGAAATCAAGTTTTAGAGTTTCGAGTTCGAACCCTGCCGAGAGCATTCTGTTTTTGTAATTATATTATGTTGATTCATTTGTGTTTGTATAAATTAATGTAATGAAAATATTGATAATATACAAAAAGAAGTAAAAATGATGTTTCGTATATTTATTAAACTACTTTGATAGTTTTTTTTTCAAATTTGAAAGATAGCGCGGCGCCATCTAGTTAGATATTTATGAACCTTTTTTTTTCGTCAACAGATGGCGTTGAATACCGGCGCAAACGATTTAGTATTTGTAATGGCCATGCACTTTTGCAGCTCGCTGTACAAAGGCGAGCTTAACTCATTATGAGTTCTCTTCCAGCAAACCTGATTGTTGAGGCCGATGAAAAAGGTTCGTCATTCTTCTTGATATGAGACAATTCCAACATACGCCGCTATCGCTTTATTATCGAGTAGCTAATTGACGCGTCTTGTCTATATAACAGTACTAATGCCAATGAGCTCACGACCCCGTACGGGTGTACAATATTTTATTCGGGGTTGTATAGACCTCGTATCGCACTGGACCATGATTTTTACTATCAGGTCGGAACGAGGCTTTTATGATCCCGTATATTTTAAAAATATTATATAGTTCTAAATACGTCAAACAACACAAATATATATTTGTCTCTGTCATACACATATAAATGTCAGATATATACATCTCCCGCACCAGCGCGTGTACACTATTTTGTCTGACCGCACTGAATCACAGCAGTGTACGGGGTAGAAAAATCCTCATAACTTTAAGCATTAACACGTTCACTGGAACGTGTTAATGCTTAAAGTACGTTGTGTAGTAGTGGATTGTTAATAGTGAATTCAATAGTGCCGTCAATAACTTTAATTTTATGCTACTTACTTCGAAATTATAGAATTTTCATTACAGCATTCCATACAAATATTTACCCCTTATTTTATCCCTTTAGGGTATCAGTACCTAATATTTGACATACCAAACTCTAATTGCAGAAATCATTTGCAGAGAGCCTCGTTCGTCAATCAAAAGGTATACCGGTGCCTTATTAAAAAAGGAGGTAGTTATTGTATTTAACTTTAATAAATAACATGACTTGAATTGATAAGGGTATCTATCAATACTAGCCAGGTAAAAAGTTACATAACATAACATTGCTGCCAGTAACACCTAGTGAAATATTAGTGAATGACGCAGTTGTAAGGGTTCGGCTATACTGACCTAACTTACGATCAAGCTTAGATAACCGAATGGTAGAGTAGAGATACTTTGTTTGAATATATTAGGTGTAAATCGGGACCTCAGGTGGTTCATTTTTTCAAGGAATATTTCTCGACTATGGTTCGGTCTCAAGGGGCCCTGTACATTTTTCGAAGTTTGATAATATTTTTATTACGTCGAGTTACAAAAAAATATTATCAGAGTAGTAATCATTTGCAATGTATAAATCGTTGTTTGTGATTTATGTTTTATCATAGAGACCGGGTGAACCTGAAAACAAAAATTGATATTCCATAGAAAGGACTGCTACTCAAATGTTTGCTGAACAGAACTCATTTCGAGTTTAGCTCGCCTTTGTACATGTTCTTTGAAATGTTTTATGTTTGATCTCTGTGCTATGTGTGTGAAATAAAGAATTAAGAAAAGTCGATTTCAATAAATAGATCTATATTTCAACTGAAGCCGTAGATTGACTTGCATCGTACGGGGTACGAAGAAAAGGTTTTATGGGACACCTTACATCTTACTGAGACCACCCTAATATGAGACCCAAGACCGCGGTATATACCGATATAATTCTGTGTAAAAATCTTGAGCAACCAGCTATTACTGCCCAAATATCACAACATTTTTCGAAACGTGTAAAGTCCATTAAAAGAACAAGCAACATATTTTTTTCTACTAATTTAACGCGTCGGTCGGTGTGGACGTGCCTGACGACATTTCACTCACAACGACTAAGTGTTTTCGTAGATGTTTTATGAAATTTTTTGTCAAGCTTTGTGTAGGTGTTACCATGAAAAAATATGATGTAGCGCTCATGACGTATTAGTACCCGGGAGCCGATGTTTTCAGATAATGTTATTTATGTTTTGCCTTCAAATAAGTGAAAAGGGTATAACCGGAAAATATTATACCATTTTGTTTAAGCTTTCATGCTATACAATACCGACATTTTTGTTTAATTAATCCATTTATATTAGATAAAAAAAATATTTTTAAGGGTTCGTAAGTAAAAAAGGGTACAAATTGCGTGTGAAATAATAACACGGCTAAACCTTATTCTGAAGCATTTATCTATAGGTATGATTTTTTTTGAAACTATCTATTAATCTTACAACTACGCATACAACTGTATTAACAAAGTAGTCTATGACTGTTATAATATAATAAAGGCGGAAGGAAGCTCATCGAGCAGAGTGAAAAAACTATAGCAATGAAGTAAGGCCTGGGGTCACAGGTTTTATAAAATACACTTCAACGTCGATATTAAATGAGAAAGCGAGTCTTCCCGGTCGAGGTTGTCTGTTTGTACTTTGAAGAGGGCAATCATACCATCTGGTATTTAAGAGGAAGGTAAATATATTTAGCTGAAGATACAGTTTGCGTAAATTGGAAGAGTACGAGGACTTCAAGAGGAACGTTTTATTGGTTTGCCTGCAACTCCAAATTGTTCCGTTTTATTTTAAAAAGTCTATATTTCCGAGAAGTCATAAGTATATACGAATGAGTACCATCGTAAATAGCTAATGGCAATTTTTTTTAGAATCAGCCGGTACTTGCCCGTTGTTCACATATATATAGTTCACCCAGTTAAAGTAAGGTGG
Organism: Eilema sororculum; assembly: GCA_914829495.1. Classification (NCBI taxonomy): domain Eukaryota; kingdom Metazoa; phylum Arthropoda; class Insecta; order Lepidoptera; family Erebidae; genus Eilema; species Eilema sororculum. The sequence continues at coordinate 17,711,684 of OU618534.1, read as the reverse complement.
ACCACGGAAATTTATTTTCTTCCGTTGTTCACCTGGTTGCATCAACTGCCACCATTGGGATGGATTTTAAATCGCAATATCAGTAATTTTGTTATCAGAAGAAGAAGAAGAAGAAGTAATTTTGTATGCACAATATGATTTGAAGCTATTTACATATTTAAAGTGCCACGTCTGACTTTTCATTTTCCACTTTCATGCTTACATTCTAATTCTTTGATAAATAATTTGGAGAGAACAATGTTTACTGGATCAGAGTACTTAAAAGTATATATTCGGTGTTAAATTACTACTTACTTAGCGCAAAAACGCAATCTCTAGGCGAGAAATGGCTGTTGCCTCAATTCGCTAGAATGGGTGCCACTTCAGAAGTAATAGTGTTTGTTGTACGAATTTGTAGTCTCTTGAGATTGTTGATTTCAACTTTAAGATTATCCTTATCTAGAACAAGAAACTTACCAATGTAAAACCATACGTAAGATTTGCCGTATAAACGGTGCTTGTAAACTTCGGAGTTTGACTGGACACCTTCAAAAAGCAGCTGAATTTGTGGCAATCATTTTGAAGCCACCGAGAGACTGATATACTTCGAAAAAAGGTCGAACATTGCTCAGGAAGAATATAAATAACTGACAAATATACCACTGTTCGGCTTCATTCTGCTCATAAAAATAATCCCGAAATAAAAAACTTTCTAAGAGGCAGAAAAGAAATAAATTAATTTCATTTGAAGGAGTTTAATGTTTGATTATAACGTCAGTACGTCACTATGGTTTTATTTTCGAGAAGTTTCTTAATTATCTTTTAGAATTATTATCATTTTCCGAAATAAATAATGACGTATTATTTATTCATCGAATTTTATTTCTTGCCTATCAACGAAATACCCCTTCTGTTCAACAAAATCATAATCTATGCTTCGAAGCTATCCTAGAAGCGCAATCGTTCAAATTATAGCTATCTTTTTTACTCACGTGCTTATCCCATCTTACGTACTACTTTAACGCTAATTGTCAACTATTGTGCACTGACATACTGCTGGATCAGATTTGAGGAGTCAGTTACTATGAACGTAACATATCTTGTATAAAATATCGTTGGCGGTACGGGAATAAATGGACCCCATATACACCTATTACTTTATTAACCTATAGCTATCTGAAAATTATCAATTTTTATTTTTTATCTTTTTAGTCTTATAAATCACGAAAAGTGCCATATTACCGTCTTTTCGCCAGCAGATTTGTGAAAAATTGATGCAACTAGGAATTTTTGAAATTGTTCGGGGTCTTTGAATCCCCGTACCGCACCACAGTGTTTTATAGAACCAAAAAAAATTCCCTCTGCTGATTAGAGCAATAACCGATTAAGGTATGCATTTCAAATGCAAGAGTAAGAACACCCACGTGTCAAAATCAAATACTTTTTTTTATAAAAAATAATGAAGTTTACGTGACCTTAGAGTTCAAAAATTTTAAATTCATTCTAGAAAATGAACTGTCTAAGATATTTATTTTTGATAAATGTGCCTGATAAAGCATACTTGGGTGCATGTTATCGAGTTTTTATTTTTATAAAATCACCACAGAATACGGTGTTATTAATTATTTTCAGATTTTCGTTTTTATTTTTTTTTCTCTAAAAACTCAAAAGTGGGACTTGTGACCGCCACCGAAAAATAGTACATAAGAAAGCCTATCAGTAATAAAAAAAACAAGTTCCACTATTGCGGCCTTTGGAAGATATAGATTATTTTGTTCTAAGGTCAAATTATGTAACATAGGGTTGACACAAAAGGTCACAATATTTATTTTTAATGTAAAAAATAATATAAATAAGTAATTTCTTGTTAGTGATACTATATATATATATATATATATATATATATATATTATCACAAAAGTAACTTATTTATTATTATTATATACATATATAATGTGTAAAATAATATTAATTTTCAAAAAAATAGAATGATGCTACATGAATAAAGTTGTGGATGAACACTAAGTTTATTCTTAAAAATCGTTTTCGTTTCTTAGTGTTAACGTAAAGTCATCATCGTCATTTGTTATATTTTCGTATGGATCTTCATCAGCCACCGCTTTCATCACAATCTGCTTTTAAGAGATTACGTACAGCTTCTGGCAAACGTAGTTGCTTAGAGAATCTCCGAAGTTGATTAATATGTACCATAGAGATGAATGGATCAGATGATTCTAATGCACGATGAAACAGGTCGACCATTTTTTATTCTGCCAGTAAAACCTGTTACCGCCTTCACCGCGTGGAGGTACTCCCAGCTTATGTTATATTACTTAATACGATCGTGAGGTCTAAGGATCAAATTGCAATAATTATATTATAAACGTAAACCCACTCCTAGCATAAGAACATTGTTAGCTTGGCTAAAGGGCTTACCAAAACTGCTAATATTTTGTTAATTAATAATAATTCTTTAAAATATAATATTATATTCAATAGTTGAAATCAAACTAAAATTATTCATAATAAAATTATTTAAGGTCAAGTAGAGTGACAACCCTAACACTATTTTTTAAAATTCAATTCCTCTCAAAGGCCGCGATAGTGGAACTTGTTTTTTTTATTACTGATAGGCCTTCTTATGTTCTATTTTTCGGTGGTAGTCACAAGTCCCACTTTTGAGTTTTTAGAGAGAAAAAAAATAAAAACGAAAATCTGAAAATAATTAATAACACCGTATTCTGTGGTGATTTTATAAAAATAAAAACTCGAAAACATGCACCCAAGTATGCTTTATCAGGCTACATTTATCAAAAATAAATATCTTAGACAGTTCATTTTCTAGAATTAATTTAAAATTTTTGAACTCTAAGGTCACGTAAACTTCATTATTTTTTATAAAAAAAAGTATTTGATTTTGACACGTGGGTGTTCTACTCTTGCATTTGAAATGCATACCTTAATCGATTAATGCTCTAATCAGCAGAGGGAAATTTTTTTGGTTCCATAAAACGCTGTGCGCACTACAAATTAATAAATAAGGGATTATTAGTGCCCCGTAACGCACATTATTATTTTTTATCGATAAAATTATAGTGATGGCAAATTAAAGATCGATAATTTTTTTAAATACCACTTTCATTTCTGTTTAGGAACTTACAAAATGGAAATGATATAGGTAACATGAGCAAAGTTGTTGGCGTGCTGAAGTGCTACAAGTTACAATGTTTTAAATTGTAGTAGTATATAAATTTTCATCATTACTCTATTCAAGGGTCACATCAACATTACGTAGTTCATTATAGGTATGTCTAGTACTAGGACTAGTGAAAACATCGTACTCTATTCCTGATTCTTAATTCTTTATTGCACACAAAATACAGAGGTTTATATAAAAGATAATTTCAAGAACATGTACAAAGGCGAGCTTAACTCATTATGAGTTCTCTTCCAGCAAACCTGATTGTTGAGGCCGATGAAAAAGATTCGTCATTCTTCTTGATATGAGACAATTCCAACATACGCCGCTATCGCTTTATTATCGAGTAGCTAATTGACGCGTCTTGTCTATATAACAGTACTAATGCCAATGAGCTCACGACCCCGTACGGGTGTACAATATTTTATTCGGGGTTGTATAGACCTCGTATCGCACTGGACAATGATTTTTACTATCCAGGTCGGAACGAGGCTTTTATGATCCCGTATATTTTAAAAATATTATATAGTTCTAAATACGTCAAACAACACAAATATATATTTGTCTCTGTCATACACATATAAATGTCAGATATACATCTCCCGCACCAGCGCGTGTACACTATTTTGTCTGACCGCACTGAATCACAGCAGTGTACGGGGTAGAAAAATCCTCATAACGCAGTGAACGTGTTAATGCTTAAAGTACATTGTGTAGTAGTGGATTGTTAATAGTGAATTCAATAGTGCTGTCTATAACTTTAATTTTATGCTACTTACTTCGAAATTAAAGAATTTTCATTACAGCATTCCATACAAATATTTACCCCTTATTTTATCCCTTTAGGGTATCAGTAATATTTGACATACCAAACTCTAATTGCAGAAATCATTTGCAGAGAGCCTCGTTCGTCAATCAAAAGGTATAACGGTGCCTTATTAAAAAAGGAGGTAGTTATTGTATTTAACTTTAATAAATAACATGACTTGGATTGATAAGGGTATCTATCAATACTAGTCAGGTAAAAAGTTACATAACATAACATTGCTGCCAGTAACACCTAGTGAAATATTAGTGAATGACGCAGTTGTAAGGGTTCGGCTATACTGACCTAACTTACGATCAAGCTTAGATAACCGAATGGTAGAGTAGAGATACTTTGTTTGAATATATTAGGTGTAAATCGGGACCTCAGGTGGTTCATTTTTTCAAGGAATATTTCTCGACTATGGTTCGGTCTCAAGGGGCACTGTACATTTTTCGAAGTTTGATAATATTTTTATTACGTCGAATTACAAAAAATATTGTGAGAGTGTTTATACTGTAGATTGATGGCGCTTGGTGGAATCTGCTACACATATTGAATAACACACTTGTACTTTTCCACTGACTTTATTTCTAGACCTGACCGGTTTCGCCTTACGGCATTCTCAAAGGTTCACATTGATGTTTTCAATCACATCAAAACATCAATGTGAACCTTTGAGAATGCCGTAAGGTGAAACCGGTCAGGTCTAGAAATAAAGTCAGTGGAAAAGTACAAGTGTGTTATTCAATATTATCAGAGTAGTAATCATTTGCAATGTATAAATCGTTGTTTGTGATTTATGTTTTATCATAGAGACCGGGTGAACCTGAAAACAAAAATTGTTATTCCATAGAAAGGACTGCTACTCAAATGTTTGCTGAACAGAACTCATTTCGAGTTTAGCTCGCCTTTGTACATGTTCTTTGAAATGTTTTATGTTTGATCTCTGTGCTATGTGTGTGAAATAAAGAATTAAGAAAAGGCGATTTCAATAAATAGATCTATATTTCAACTGAAGCCGTAGATTGACTTGCATCGTACGGGGTACGAAGAAAAGGTTTTATGGGACACCTTACATCTTACTGAGACCACCTTAATATGAGACCCAAGACCGCGGTATATACCGATATAATTCTGTGTAAAAATCTTGAGCAACCAGCTATTACTGCCCAAATATCACAACATTTTTCGAAACGTGTAAAATCCATTAAAAGAACAAGCAACATATTTTTTTCTACTAATTTAACGCGTCGGTCGGTGTGGACGTGCCTGACGACATTTCACTCACAACGACTAAGTGTTTTCGTAGATGTTTTATGAAATTTTTTGTCAAGCTTTGTGTAGGTGTTACCATGAAAAAATATGATGTAGCGCTCATGACGTATTAGTACCCGGGAGCCGATGTTTTCAGATAATGTTATTTATGTTTCGCCTTCAAATAAGTGAAAAGGGTTTATCCGGAAAATATTATACCATTTTGTTTAAGCTTTCATGTTATACAATACCGACATTTTTGTTTAATTACTCCATTTATATTAGATAAAAAAAATATTTTTAAGGGTTCGTAAGTAAAAAAGGGTATTGCGAGTGAAATAATAACACGGCTAAACCTAGTTATTCCGAAGGATTTATCTATGGGTATGTCCACCGTCGCCTTAAAGACGTATAAGATGGGAAATTTGAATCACATCGGGCGTGTCTCGGTAGCCGAATTTGTCAAGGCATTCCCCCTGTAAGGGAAAGACTGCGGGTTCGAGTCCCGTCCGAGAAGATCCTTTTTCCCTATGTATTCGATTTGTTTAGTTAGCATACTTAATGCTGTAAAAAATCATTCAACTATATAGTAATCTTAAAATTACGCATACAACTGTATTAACAAAGTAGTCTATGACTGTTAAAGTAAGACAAAGGCGGAAGGAAGCTCACAGAGCAGAGTGAAAAAACTATAGCAAGTGAAGTAAGGCCTGGGGTACTCTCACAGGTTTTACAAAATACAGAATACTACACTTCAACGTCGATATTAAATGAGAAAGCGATTCTTCCCGGTCGAGGTTGTTTGTTTGTACTTTGAAGAGGGCAATCATACCATCTGGTATTTAAGAGGAAGGTAAATATATTTAGCTGAAGATACAGTTTGCGTAAATTGGAAGAGTACGAGGACTTCAAGAGGAACGTTTTATTGGTTTTCCTACAACTCCAAATTGTTCCGTTTTATTTTAAAAAGTCTATATTTCCGAGCAGTCATAAGTATATACGAATGAGTACCATCGTAAATAGCTAATGGCAATTTTTTTTTAGAATCAGCCGGTGCTTGCCCGTTGTTCACCGATATAGTTCACCCAGTTAAAGTAAGGTGGACCACGGAAATTTATTTTCTTCCGTTGTTCACCTGGTTGCATCAACTGCCAACATTGGGGTGGATTTTAAATCGCAATATTTTTTTTTTTTTTTTTTTTTTTTATACAGGACACGTCAATTTGACTTCACCTCGCCTGATGTTAAGCTAAAGGCAAAGTCTCGGAAAGAGGGTCAACATCGTAAACATTTACCATGTTAACAGTGGTGGCACTCAGCTTGACGGCCTCATTAGATGCCTTTTCACGCCCCGCTTAAAGGACCCAGGACTGTAGGAAGAAGGAAACACGTGAACTGGCAGGGAATTCCAGGCCTTAGTGGTGCGGCATAGGAATGAATCACTGAAACGCTTGGTTCTAGCAGGTATACTCTGCACCGTAAATGGATGACATCTTAGCCCTGCACGTGTCGTCCTGTGAAGGAAAGGGGAGGGTGGGACTAATTGGAAGAGCTCGTCAGAACATTCACCATGGTAGAGACGGTAGAAAACTGCCAAAGACGCAACATCTCTACGCATCTGCAAAGGCTCGAGGGTGTTCGTGACCTCAGGATCCCCAATAATGCGGACCGCACGTCGCTGCAACCTGTCGAGAGCATCTAATAAGTACTTTGCGGAGCCGTCCCAGAGATGTGAGCAGTATTCCACGCAGGAACGAATTTGGGTCTTATATAGAAGACACCGCTGCTCCGGCGTGAAAAAACGTCTCACTCTGTTCAGGACTCCGAGTTTACGCGAGGCTGATTTGATGATACTCTCGATATAGTTTTTGTTATTCAGTTTGCAGCGAACATCCATACCGAGGATAGTGAGGTGATCCTGCAGTGGCAGTGGTGTGCTCTGAAGAGTGGGAAGGGGAAGGAAAGGAGATACCTTTGCTGTAAACGCACATGCCTGGGTCTTCTTGGCATTGAACTCGACCAGGTTCCTAGCGCCCCATTGAGAAATGTGGTCCAGGATCCGGTCCAGGTCAGTGACAAGAAGCTGCCTTTTTTCCGCGATATCAGACTGCTTGGCCGCAGGATGTGCGTAATAACTCCCGTGTAAGGTGCTGTCGTCTGCATAGCAGTGAATGTTTCCGTTACAGAGCATGTCATTGATATGCAGAAGAAAGAGAGTGGGAGATAAGACGGAACCCTGCGGCACGCCAGCATTTACCTGCAAGAACTCCGAAGCTCGTCCATCACAAAGGACGCGAATACAGCGCCCCTGCAGGAAGCTTGCAACCCAGTTACACAGTCTAGGAGGCAGGCCAAAGGCTGGTAGCTTGGAAAGAAGCGATTTGTGCCATACCCTATCGAAAGCTTTGGCGATGTCAAGACTAATTGCCAGTGACTCACCGTGCTTCTCCATAGCCTCACCCCAAAGGTGGGTCATGTACGCCAGAAGATCACCCGTTGACCGTTTCGGTCTGAAACCGTATTGCCGGTCACTAAGCAAGGAGTGATCCTCTAGGTGGCGCATGAGCTGTGTGTTAATTATGTGCTCGAACACCTTGCACAGCACTGAGGTGACGGCTATGGGTCGATAGTTGGCTGGGTCCGAGCGATCCCCCTTCTTGGGGATCGGCTGGACATTCGCCTCCTTCCAAGCCGAAGGCACTGTACCCGAACTGTAGGACAGTCGGTACAGTCGCGTTAGCATAGGAGATAACTCCGCTGCACATTTTTTAAGTACGACCGCTGGAATACCATCAGGACCACTGGCTTTCCGGACATCGAGTGATTGCAGTACTGCACGGACATCGCGTTGCCTGATACGTATATCAGGCATTGCGTGGTCACCAGTGGGCATTGTCCGTGGTTGCATACCACAATCATCGACTCGGGAGTTGGCCGCGAAGAGATTGACCAGCAAATTTGCTTTCTCTTGCGGCTCATGGGCCAGAGATCCATCGGGATTGCTCAGCGGGGGCAGCGAGGGCTGGCAGAAGTTGGCTTGCACGGCTTTGGCCAGTTGCCAGTAGCCACGGCTACCCGTGGGATGCGCCACTAGCTCTTGGCCCAGCCGTGCTATGCGCTGGGCATCCGCTCTGACGCATGCCCTCTTGCAGACCTTTGTGGCTCTGTTGTACGCCGCCTTGAAGTGACCCACGTTGGGATCGCGCGTGGCGCGCGCCCGCACCCAGGCGTGGTACGCAAACTGTTTATGCTCAACAGCCTCCGCGCACTCGCGCCCGAACCACGGACGCGCTGCGCAGACTCCGGTGACATCGGTGTATGGGATATAGTATTCCATACCTAGACCGATCTCACCGGCGACGGCAGTAGCGCTCTCAGATGGGTTCTTACCCTCAAAGCAGCGTTCAACCCACGGGATGGACGCATAATAGTCGCGCAATCCATCCCAGTCCGCTGACGAGTAGTGCCATAGACGCCTCATCCCCTGCACGGGTCGTGGGGGCGCTACAATGGGCACGGTGGAGCGGACCAGACAGTGGTCGGAGTTACCTAAAGCAGCACTCACCGAGACACTGTACTGGTCCGGGCGACTCGTCAACAGAAGGTCTAGCAGAGAGGGCTCTAGGCCGGACTCTCTTGGTATCCTCGTGACCTTGTGCACCAATTGAGTCAAGTCATGCGCCAGGGCAAATGCGTGAGTGGCTCTTCCCGCATGGTTTGTTATGGCGGAGCCCAACCAGATCTTGTGGTGGGCGTTAAAGTCCCCCAAAAACACCAATTCGGCGTTCGGAAACCGCTCCTGCGCATCATCTGCCGCCTGACTTAGGTATTCAAAGAGTCGAGTTACCTCTGCATCTCCCGTATGGGAGCGGTAAAGGCACACATAGATCTGACTCGCGGAGCCATGGTCTACGTGTACCCACAGGATGGAGAAGGATGGGTCCTCTAGACAGCGCAAACGGCGACAGCAAATATCCGCCCTAACAAACACGCACACCCCGGCTTTTGCTCGGAAATTTTCCTCGATAACATAGCCGGGGTAAAGCAGGTAGGTCGTGTCGTCAGGGCGGCGTATTTGTGTCTCCGTCAGAAACAGCATTGCTGGTTTCGCCGTCTCCAGGTGATGGTGGACGGCGTTGAGGTTTGTATGGAGCCCACAGATGTTCGTGGACTCCACCTCAAATAGTCGTGTTGTGGGAGACTCCTTAGCCGCTGTTCTGACTCTATCTTTTTGGTGCGCTGTCATGATAAATGGAAAGGAATGGATGGGAAGGCGTGAAAAAGAGGTGATTGTCGCCGCAGCACCGTGTGACAATACATGGGACATTAGTTTTGTCTATGATTGTGACGGCATGACGAGAGCCGACGCGCCGAACGGAAGGGCCCCCGTACCCCCCCGAATATGGTCGCCGGGCTCCCATCCGGTCGCCAACCGGCACGACGAGCCATATCGGGATTATGCGCGACCTGGTGGGGCAGCCTTCCAGGGTGGTTAGTCCCAGTTGGGCCCCTGTACTATGCCGCGGGCGGCCAGCGGCACCACCGTTTCTACAGGTCTCCCTATTCGGCGCAGCGCCCCGCGTCACACCCCACTAGACTACGCCAAAACCCACCGGTCCCACTAGTGCTGCGACTACCATCACCTCGGCCCGGCTATGCACTTGCTGATCCCTGAACGCAATCCAACCGAAATTGGATTACTATGGAGGGTTTTTCGCACTTGTGCACGGTGGTACCAACCCGGTCGAAATTAGTGACAAATTTGTGCCATCAAATTTCTACCACCAGTTTCTATCAGTAATTTTGTTATCAGAAGAAGAAGAAGAAGTAATTTTGTATGCACAATATGATTTGAAGCTATTTACATATTTAAAGTGCCACGTCTGACTTTTCATTTTCCACTTTCATGCTTACGTTCTAATTCTTTGCTAAATAATTTGGAGAGAACAATGTTTACTGGATCAGAATACTTTAAAATATATAGTCGGTGTTAAATTACTACTTACTTAGCGCAAAAACGCAATCTCTAGGATAGAAATGGCTGTTACCCCAACATGCTAGAATGGGTGCTACTTCAAAAGTAATAGTGCTTGTTGTACGAACTAGTAGTCTCCTGACATTGTTGATTTCAACTATAAGATTATTTTTATCTAGAACAAGAAACTTACCAATGAAAAACCATACGTAAGATTTGCCGTATAAACGGTGCTTGTAAACTTCACAGAGCACACGCCGAGCTGCGACTACGTAGAACAATCCCACGATGACACGAGCATCTTGCCTCCTCAGGTTCCTTACAGCGTCAACAGGATCGGAGAGAAATGATTGCCGGGTTACAATTTCTATACCAGATTTCTTGCAGTGCGCTTCCAAATCTTCCACGGTCTGGAAAATAAATCCGATATAAGTATAGATAATGTAATTAGATATTGGAGTGTACGGGGCCTACAAAAAAAAAAAGAAAACTTCTTTGGAGCCTAGGACTTCCTTGCTCGCTCCCTGATGCACCTGATTAACAATGAACGAGGCTCGGGTACAGGTTTTCCTCCTCACATTGGGAGGTCGGAAGGCATCCCGGAAAACCAACATAAACGATAGAATAAATGGAACCCAGATCCCAGGCTTCCAAATACAAACGTTGAATGCAACCGAAAACTAACTAGCAGGATGAATCTCGGGGATATCTTCTCTGGGGCTGTGTGACAAAAAACTGTGCAGTTTTAGTACCGGCACCGGCGACCCGAAGACACTCTGGCTCAGGAAGTTCCCGCTCGCAAAAAAGTGACCGACTTGATAGCTTTATTTGGGGAATTCAACTTCAACTAAATTTTCTTAACTCTTTGAATCCCGAGTACTAAAGTGACTGCGAAATAAGTGTTTGCATGTAAATTGAAATGTTTCAGGTTGCTGTTCTGAAGGGCGTGTATACGAAGGGTAAATGAAAAATTCTTATTATGGAAAATATTCGGGGCGTCAGTGTTTTGTATGCGTGAATTCTTGCAAAAATATTCTTCATTGCGGTGAAAGCCAAATAGGAGCGCAAGAACGCTTCAAGCCCACTTTTGCAGAAAAATAGCGGGGCCGCTCTAATTACATTGAAACCAGCGTGAAAAGCCTGAGGTATTCATTGCGGGCAACTATGCTCTATACATGCCCTTCGTTATAATCGCGAACTTTATTTAAATCATTCTGCCAACAAAACCTGCTTCAATTCAACCTAGTCTCAATGCATAGATAATTCTGCTCATTCACAACAATTTATCATATTCCCCCAACACCTTTAATATAAATCGTTTAACTTTCAGTTGTACATGTGTAATGTAAAAGAATTTAAGAGACTTATTTTAGGAGGAAAGCCCTGTACTCTTTTCCTTAAGAGGTATCAACGCAAAGCACCTCTTAAATGAAAGCGGAAAGGTGGATATTTTGTGAATTTTATTTAAATAAGGCTATTCTTGACGATATTACATCATGGCCCCAATTTGTTCACATTTTCAATATTATGAAATCACAACTCTAAATATGGCTATATGTTTTATGGAATGTACCCATTTTACAGTATAATTATGTAAGTAGGTATATTGTACATAATATAATGCATAGGCATCCTTATTTTATTCTGTGGCATAGGTACGGTGTGTAACATAAATTATATCTTATTTAGTTCTAAAAAAGTATTGATCCAAAATGTTATGTGATGCAAAGTGCCATACAGAGGGGGTAACGCCGACATGACTGGTCCTCCAAAATTTTTTTTTTTATACCACTTATGTGGCAGACCAGCACACGGCCCAACTGATGAAAAGTAGTTACCGCGGCATATGGAAGTATGCAACACCAGGGGCGTTACACTCGTGCTGCCTTCTAATGCCCTTCTTGAAGGACCCCTTATTGTAGTCGCTTGGGAAAACCACGGCAGGGAGTTCATTCCACAGCTTGAGCGTGCGTGGGATGAAGTTCCTTTCATTTCGCACGGTGCGCACCGTTTTCGGATGCAATGTGTGCGGATGAATTCCCTGCCTATAGCGATGTGTTTATTTGACATATTATGAAGGTACCTACTATTAAAAAAAATGTACCTATATAATTTTTTTGGAAAATATTTGTTTGTCATTATTGATAATTGACATATTTTGATGACTAAATTAGCTGTAAAACTTTTACTGGTTCACGTGAATAACAGGAAACAATAATTTCAATCATCCCTGAAGTAAGTGTATCTCTTACTTTATAATACATGGATGGAAAATATGAGTGATGATATAAAATATTAGCAAAATATATTTATATATATTTCCGACACAAATTAATCTTGCAGTCTTTTTCAGTCTTCTTAATAAAAAAAATCCTATTAGGCAACGTCTACGAGTACTAACAGCCTGAATAAATACTCTTCTATTTATAAAAATACAGAAGTATTTCACTAGAAATTAAATCTCTACCCATACTGGCAGATATGGTATTTAAATTTGTTCTATAATGCTACCTATAATATATTTAAGTGCGTACTATTAATGTTCTAGTATAATACATAATAAGAGAGTTATATCAACCATGTCACTTCTACATAAGTCAAAATCCTACAGTAGCAGTAGTTCTTTTGCTAGTCCGGTTCATCAAGTATATACATTTATATTTCACGACCTAATTTACGAAAATAAATTATTGAAATAAACTTCAGGAATCGTACAAAAGTAATATGCATCACAGTTCGAAAGTGCTGTGTCTGGCAGCATATAATATATCTGCGTAGTTGTAAATCGTATCTGCGTTCGATGAGTTGGAATTTTTCAATACTATTTGCTTCAAAGGCCAGCTCATTGATGCATAAACATTATACATTTCAACTACGGCTTACAGCTTTCAGTTTCAATTGAATAAAATACACCTATGGGTATTGTGCAGTGGGCACTTAGTATTTTTTTCAATTCTCCATAATATAGTACGGTACGAGTACATCCAGCCTCAAAGGTATAAAGTGACTGCACAGATTTCAAACTTGTAAATGTAACTAAAAATTAATAAATAAAAAGTGTAGTCCAAATTACTTGTTACTAAATAGTCGTAGTTGACCGGTTGACCGGACGTCAACCGGACTAGCAACCGGACTACTGAGATTAAAGGATTTTCATAGAAATTTAAATTAATTTGCTATAAGATTAATATTTGAAAATATGAAAATGATCATCTACTTTTGACGCTGAATATGTGTTTCCGTATCTATGGCATTAATAGTAGAGTAGAGTAGGTATCCCGAGTACTTACTTCTTACTTTCTAATATATTATTAACAAATAAGATCACATGCATTACAATATGTTACAATTGTTACCGATATTATATCTTTCACAGTTTAATTTTATATTGCTACCACTATTAACCTCGACCAATATAAAATGTCACGTCGAAGCAAAGATGACCAAATTGATCCATTTATCATGCACGAGCGCGATCTAAGGAAGCATTGTTGTGCCGCCTCACGAGGGAACGATTATTTTCTCTTTATACCCATTGTAACAATATAAATTACACGAGAGTATTATGTGTCTGGCTATCTAATGGTTTGTTAATAGTATGCGTTATTGAATCATAAAGCCGTGATATGTTCAACATAATATCATTATCGTTATTTTCAGTCTTTAAACGAGCAATACTTTTGCGGATTTCCTACTTTTGGTTTATTTAGCTATACATGCCAGTGCGTTGGTTTTATTTTACTTTCTTCACTGTGTTATATGATTAAGTTGCTCAATATTCTATGCTCAGTAGTCAACATCCCAGAGAGGTAGGCAGATGTATCTTATAAAATTTATAACCTACATAGGTATATTACTCTTGTCAACTGTTTTCCACATAATGCAATAGAGGTTTCCTATTGCCATAAATAGGGCTTTTTTCAGATACCGTTCTGCTATTGGGACTTATAACGGCTTTAGTCATTTTTATGATAGTTAATTTTACAAAATGTTATCGTTTAAGTTTGTTAGAGTCATAAAAAAATATAGGCGCTTAAGCCGCTCTGTAAATCTGTTTATTTTCTAAATTATTTCGTAACTCCCAAGAGCTTCAGTAGATCGCTTAATATAATATTAAAGCTATGAAATGAATATAGATTTTCATACTATTATGAAGTACTTTGTGATTTAATGTTATGGAAATATATCATCTGTAATTGTTATACTACCTTCTATTATAGGTACTCTTGTATTACCCTATATTTTGATCGCCTCCATTTGTAAAAGTTATTGAAAATTATTATCTGAATATTATTTAGCATTTAAGAACATCCACACCTCAAGAGGAATTTCATTCAGTCCAATTGGCTTTCCGTTCTTCATTTCCATTAGGTATAAATAATATTTCTCGTTCACTAAAACTATATTCCAGTAATATTGAATGATCTTTGTATTTTCTCAACTTTATTGTTAGCTTTGTTTCCAAGATTTGTGTTTATGGTATAGATGTGTGGGTTTGAATAATATCTCCACCCTTTGTACTATTCTCTACTAATGATACTCCTTTGTTCACATATAAATGGCACAAATACGTTACCTTTATCAATACACTGTAAGACAGATTTCTGTAAAGATTTCACATCAATCGCATAATCCGTTTTGTGAACCTCTAACAAACAGAATCGCTTTCTTTCTTCAAGAATAACAATATACCTTTTTTTAGCTTTGCAATATTTTTATCAAGTTAGTAATGTTATTATTTAGATTTTTTCTCATTGATATTGTAGTTTTTACTTCGGACACTGTCACCACCTCGAATTTATCGATAAGAAATCTGTAATTGCAACGTGACATTCAACTATTATGAACATAAATATAGGTACAGTAATAATAATAAACACGCGTCCATCTTCACAATATTTTGTTCATATACCTAAAATCTTTCTATAAAATATTACCGACGTATAAAGTCTTTTATACTAAAATTGTCGTTATTGTAAAATCTGAAAACGTTCACGGTATTGCACCACTTGTATTTCATTACGTCGTATATTGCTTCTCCTTTTCGTCACAAGTAATGTTCCATTTACTGGAATATCGGTAGTTGCACCATACGAACTACTCTTATACATTTTTCCCAATTTTTCCACTCTTAACCACGGGCGATTTCTTTGTATTTGTACGAATGTGGACGCTTGTAAAGATCCGATATTTCGCCTTAGCGGTTCCCAATACGCAATAGAATCGAAATCGTTTAACCACTGAAGGCCAATCACGAGGATCGTTTGTCAATCTGCAGACAAAGCGCTTAGCGTGTCATACTCCACTCGATGTCGATACGAACAACTGCCGATCGAACAATTTCAGTCACGCAAGCGGTTGGGACCGCCAACACGATATGGTACCTTCACGTAATCACTCGCCCCGATATCATTCTGTATTATCACTGTGTTCAATGCTCCACAGGTTGAATTATCGAAACCTAATGTAATGTAAAGATAAGCCAACAGACAACACGCTGTTTATTTAGACAATAGCAGAGACTAATTTAAGGCGAGACATTTTCCTTTCGGTTATCTAGATGTGTTGGAACATCTAAACCGTTGAAATCTATTATGAGAGTGGAAATGGTTCGCAACGGGGAACAACTTTAAGTTTGCCAATAAAATAGAAACGTTTTATCACAGGAGACATGGCTGACAAGAAGGGAGACGGAACGACTCTCGGCAGCCACAATTACTCTTCTATTTCTTACGCAAACTTTGTGTAAAACCTCTTTACGTTGTGGGAAGGAATGAGAGAATGTTCAAGAGCTGTTATAATAAATTATGAGTTTGCCCTGCTTATCAAATATTTCTGTTAGTAAGTTCATAGTTATGTTCGAAATATATTTTGCTTTTCATAGCAAAAAAAGCGAGGGTTATTTATAAAATTTATCAAGTATTAAATTTAATGCGTAAGGTATTTAATTAAATGTGTCAGTTAATCATGTCAGTTAGGGTCATTCCAATTGCCTAACTAAGCCAGGCTCCTTTTAGCATTGTTCTTAATCAATACTTTCATAATGTTAATTAATAATAGTGATGGACAAACATATATAAACCTGAGCCTAATAATAAGAGTTTTTAATGATCCATATTATAGTGTGCAAAAAGGAACATAAATTATGTATTCCGTCAAAAGTATCGCGACGAAACATAGCCTATGTCCGTTTTCATTTTCAAGTTTATCTCTGTATCAAGGACATAAATGCAAGGATTTATCAAAATTGTAAGGTGGTCTGTGAACTAATTGTCAAACTTACAAATATATATAGTAGTAGTGTTATAGTTTTAGTTCATGTCTAATCTAAAGTAATTTATATGCAGATTAATAGAAAAATATTTTACTTACCGATATAAAAACCTCTTCAGCCTGTTGCAAAATAGCTATTCTGGACCAGCCAAACTTCTGCATAAGTTTTATCCTCGTCGGGTTGTGTACGGTGGCTGAAGGATGTGTGCGGAATAATGTTGGAAAGCGGGCGCGGTCTGACAATGCCGGTGATGATGCACCGTAGCATAGCTAGAACAAGAACATTTACATTTGCCTTTGAGACCATTCTATCCTCACTGCTTTGAATACATGAAAATGGTCTCGCTGTACTCGTATATAATAAATCTACTTTCCTGGAATGAAAGAAATGAAAAAGAGGATAATATTCTCTTAACTTTTTAAATGAACTGTTTGTTTCCTTTGTAATACCGCTGATTTTGCCTACGGCTATCTTGAGTAAATTTCTTTTATTAGAAATAAAAAGTGAAATAGTTAATTAAGACTCCTTGAACAAAGGCCAACAGTAACTGTATATATAAACTGGTTTAGTAACTTCTGAAACATTTACCAATTTACTTAAATTAACACTTCACAAAACTGCTAACTAAATAAAAGCGTGACTAAACTCATTACGTATAAAAACATTGTTGGTTTATACAACCCCAGTATCCATAAATGGCCCTTTGGATTCACTTGAACACCGTTAACCAATCAGAACAAGTTAATGTTATGTTGCCAGGGCTGACCCTTGTTGGTATCGATGATTTGAATATCACCCATTGGGTGAATGAAGCTTGTATCTCTTATTGGAAGTGTGCATTTTGTATATTGTTTTGATTTGAAATTAAGTTAAAAATAGATGCAAACTCAACACACCTGAAGGCTAAGATCAAAACGACATACCTACCTATTTAGTAGTAATAAAGAAAACATAAGCATAATAGGAAGTTTAACAACTATCAGATGGATAAAATTGTACGGATGGGACGTATTCCTCTATCGATAGTCGATATTCATTGAGTAATACATTTTACATTTTAGATTACAGTAAACTAGTAATCATGTCTTTGAATCAGTTAGAATATACGCATATAATAATTTGGTATCCTCTTTTAGCTCGTGATGAATTATTTATGGATTCAACGAAAGCATGTCTAGTTACTATTTGTCTTTTCGTTAACATAGGTACTTTTTTGAAGAAAACTCCAATAAATTATTATGAGGACATCAAGAAAATACAACCGATAATTCAAATTCAAATTCAGAAAAATCCTTTGCGATCTCATATCTACGCTTCACATACCAACTGTAGATATTAACGATTCAATAGGTTGATTCATAATTTATGTGAGTTTACATTTTTAAATTGCTGGGCGAGGTTAATGCCTAAGTACCTACGTAAAATATCTCATCATCATCATCATTATTTGCCTGGCCTTATCCCAAGTATGCAAAATATGCCAATTTGTTGAAAATGTTTAAATTATAACGCTTAGACATAGGAGTTGGGAGTACTTACGACCATAAGGTTCCACATTTTAGCAGCTTCGGCGACTGTGGTGCACACTGTAGAACATCCGGCGAGTAACAGCAACTTTTGCGGAGGGTTGTACAGCAGGTTGTACATAACGCTGGCGCCTAGACCCGGTTCACACTGGTGGATTATAATTTACATGAGTTTAATTGGACCTTGTTTGAAATAATTAAGTATGTCGAATCTATTGTACATTTTGACAGACTACAATCATTGAAATATCATATTTTCGAATTGATTTTGAAGCCAAATCCCAAATTGAAAAAAAACTATCTGGTTCAAGTTTTATTAAAATGTATTATAGTAACTATTTTTGTTAATTTAAACTTAGTTCTTATCATTGATGAAATTCGCTATAAGTAACAGTTGAGGTGAGTTAGTTTTGAATTTTGACAGGTAAATGAACTTGAATCATCTTAGATAATATTTTAGCTCAGAAAAAGTAAAACTTGTGCACTTAGTAGGTATAATGTATGATTTTTTTTTTTATAAATTGAGTAAAGCTCAATAAACAAATCATAATAAACAAGGCATTAGTTAAACTTATTAATTTAATCATCTAATGGCATAATCTTTATCCGAAGGAGTAAGTTAACGAAAATTAGAGCGACGAAATAAAAATTACAGCTTGGGGATTGGGGAGGTTGAGAGAATTAAAATAGCAGTAGATACCTTTCCTTAACAAGGCCATTTTAACGATCTTAAGTACGCGAAGTACAAAATGAAATACCTACACGTTTTACATTTAAATTCACTAAGAGATTCATATTCATGAATGACAAAATTTAACGTGTATCGATTAGTTAATTAAATTCCCTAACGGGTCCATCATTGATTGTAATCAAAGGAACGCATACGCCTAAAGCAATCCAAAGACTTTTTAATTAATTAGGTAACTTGGCCGCATTTATCAGATAAGGGAAAGGCCGCCTACATAATTACTTCAGCTCATTTAATCTAATTCGATCCCCCTAAGTACGTACTTTAGGATACATGCCTTCATGTTCGTGATTCATTGGAAATATGCGATTATTTTCGCCCTTATCATGCGATATTTTTTGGCTAACGTATTACTAGATCACTTAGTAATACGTTAGGCAAATAAATCGATATACTGGCAGATTTTGAAGATGATTGAAGACGTAACCTTACTAGGTGTAATTGCAGTTTTTTATTGCATACTTCTGCATTCCCTTTTTATATTTGAATAGTTTGCTGTTTAAAATATAATTACTATGTCTATATAAAACAGGTTCAGCAATAATATTTAACTTAAGTTAGATATTTTACCAACAGAAACATTCTTGTCATAAATAAATAATCTTCATGTACCGCAGTATTCGAGTACCATATAGCTATATCCTTGTCATCGTAATGACCCTCAAACCGATTGCCCTCAATAATTCTCCCCTATTATAACGTCGCCTCTCTTTCGTGATTTTCATCAAAAATCACAACGTTATCAATATAAAACTGTTCGGAATCGTCAATTTGTCTCTGAATATATATATAAATTTATAATACGGGAAATTACCTTTAACCGTCGCGGAAATTTTATCAAATAAAATTTTCTTCGTCAGCCATTCATAAATTCTCAATAATTGAATTGAACGTCAACCTCACCCTCTCGGTTGCAATATCATAATCCTGTGATTTTAGTTCATCTGGATTTCATGACATCCTCCCGTTGGAGAAATACGCAACCCTTTTTGTTAATTATAAGGACAGTCAGCTGGTTTTAGATTAAGTAATGGATCAAATTTATCACTGTATATTATGATACATCAATATTTTTTTCTGCTCAGATATAAATTTGCTGTTTTATCGAATATCATCAGGAAAAGGTGAATCGCCAGGGTGGGATGTTTTAATCGTATTGCGTTTGATGTTTATCAGATTTAAACGTTACATAAACATTAATAATTATCTCAAATAAGTTTCCATATAGGTAAATTAAATTATCTGTGTAGAAACTGAATAAGCACAAACTACTTAAGTAATCTGGGGTAGAAGTTGCAGAAGGTTCATGATTACTCACCGTTTTATTAATATTACGAAGGCACCTTACGCCTGTTAACTTGATTAGAATTCTAATTGGTATTTTCGTAACTTATCAGCGACAAAGTTATATTACATACAATCAAGTTAACTGTTATGAAGAGAATTTACGTTACGGCAAATTAAGATATTAATAAGTCAAATATGAATTTTAGAGTAGCGACATTAACACCCGTGAAGGTATCTCTTCTGAAAGTCAAAACCATGCTTTTAAGGTGGAATCATGTATCTATCATTTGTTATTAACCTTATTCGGGCCACCTCATTGGTGGTCCAGATACCACCACAACCACCACCACCACAAAATATAAGTACATATTTGACGAATACAGACTAGTGATATGTGTAATTTATTGACAAAAATGTTAAATGAATTAAAAACACCTACCTTGCTATCATTGCTGTGAATGTACAGTTTGAAACCGGACAGTAAATCTGAACGCGCATTGACATCGGCAAGTGCAAGCTCTGCGGCAGGTTTGCAGGCCTGGCCTCCTTGCCACCCGCCCTCGCCCTCCATTGGAAAGATGCCTCCAATGTGAAGATCGCCGTCGCGCCGTCCCTCACTGGGTACAGCGAGTAGGCCACAACTGCTCAGCCAGAGTAGCAAAAGCGTGTGAGCCCGCCGTGCAGGCCCCTTGCGCCGCCAGCACCATCGCGACCGCACCGCACTCACAACACACTTGGCAACAACGAATAATTGCACTAAAGTCTTCACTAACAATGCTTTAATATCACAATACACTGTTCTAGTTCGAAAACTAAACATATAATTCACAACAGTTTTTAATTTGACTAGCGGACGCTTTGAAAAATTAAAGTTTACGCGCACCCGGGGCATGGCTGCGTCAGCGATTTGATATAAATATGATATCACTTGTAGATATTGTAGACATAGCCTAATAAGCGTGAAATTTTCTAAAAAATATGGCTGAGAGAGTGGCCGGGGACCCGCGAAGCGGACAGCGCGCCCCGCCACCGCTGCCGCCGCGTGACCCTCGCCTCCCTGCAGGGTCATCGCTCGCGGCGGGGACATGCTGTCATTGTTCACCTCTGCGTGCATTTTCCATACTTTCTCCTGTAACAAACAAAAGAAAATATTATAAGTCATGAAAAATTTACACGTCTACTGGTTCCAAGAACGATATGCGATAGTGCTTCTTATACGACGAGTATTTTAACAATTTTAATAATTTGAATGACTTTTTTATAGCATTTATTATGCTAACTTTAAAGTTCGAAAAACATCGGAAAAAATGAAGCTCAGTTGGAAGAGCATTCCCCTTGTGAGGGATTGGTCGTGAGTTCAAGTCTCACTTGAGCATTTCATTTTTGTCGATGATTTTTGAATTTTAATAATTATTAAAATCCTCAAAATGTTTAATGTTAATTACCTTCTGGCTTTTTAATAGAACTTTGGCTGACAGTATTACTATTTCAATAACCTATTCAATGCACATGCAATGTTCTCTCTTTTGTAGTATTTCTTTTATTTTACCCCTTATTTATATTAGTTTCATTAGCTATAAATAATCATAGCATCAACTGTGATAAAATATTACAACAACTATTTATACAAGTAGAGCAAATAATTCAACGTTTTTAAACCTTTCCCTCATAGGTATATTATAAATATATTATCTGCTACATATACCTATTTCAAAACTATACTAATTGTAATAAATACACAAAGAGTCGTAAGTTAGGTGTGACTCCGAATACATTAATCTTACAATATTGAATAATGAACCAATTCAACATTCATCGATATCAGTCTGTGCCAACAATACGAGTTTCAGTTTAATATTGGAGTCTGTGGGAGCCTCAAACCAATTTTGTCGGATATCTTCTTGGATCACAATAGCCGAATACTTCGGAACTGGAACTTTTAAAAGTGCCATTCTTTCGTAACACTGAAGTTGTGAATGACTTACTCAATACGAATTTCTGCTGGCGGATACAAAAACCCGATAATCGTCCCTCGTAATCGCCCGCAATGAAATGAGAAGTTAATGATTCGTAGCTTATTCCTTTGTAATACCGATGGTAATCAGAGAGAGGAAATGGTGTTCAATTAAAATGTCGGTTTTCACAAAGCATTGTCTTTAATTGAGTACCCATCCGTAATTCATGAATCTTCCAGATACTGTTTTTGATCAGTAAATCAAACACACAATATCTCTCCATTATTAATATCTACTCTGGTTCAAATATTATGTTAGATAATCTAGAAAGTCATAGTCATGATACTTGTTTCGAACTCTTTAGAACACACGAAATGTTATCGCATTATCGTGTTGCAGTACCTCTGGCTACACGCGATGATCGATCACTACAGCTCCGAGTGCGCCGCACCGATATGTCGAGTTTGCAATTTATATATTTACCCAGACACCTCATCTCATACCGGTATCCACTCGCTAAATGATATATTACTTCCCCTATATGAAACTTGTAACTCAGCGTGGATATAAGCCGTATAACAATAGCCTATTACAAACTTTGCCCATCTCGCAAATAGTATTTTCGGTGCATTTTACCAGAGAGATACGACAGTAAGCGAGTAAATTAACTTACACAACGGCGACCCTAAATTCAATATTTCGGGAAGAGGTCGACTGTCCGCCGCTGCAATCATTTTTCAAATCAATTTTGTGATTTGTTTCTTCCATAACCAATATCTCAAACCAGGTCAAAGGGTTTCAATTTATTGAGATAAAGAAGTAAGCGGACCGTTCAGTAGTGATAAATAGTGCAAACTGAAAACCTTGCTTATTTTCGAGAACATCCTAAAAAAAATCCAATTCAATTTAAATTGAAAAAAAAATAGATATCTGGTTGTCTTAATAATCTTTGTACACCTATGCACAAACATAGGACCGTATATAACAATTGAAAATAATAAGAAAGCACCTACAGTTCATGTTCATGTCGTAAATTTTCCGTGAAAGCAGCAAGATAAAGACGTAACAAGTGTTTGGTATTGATTTACCATTACAATAACATTTAACAATGGTTAGAGTAGTGTAATAGTTACTGAATCAACCAGTTATAAGTTTATTTAGTTAAGTGTAGTTGTCGTAAGGGTTTGTGTTAGGTATAGTAACTCAAGTAAATCTCACAAAATATCAATCTGATATACTATTATTATAAATATATAAAGTTTGTGAGTTTGCGATGTCTCTAAAATCATACAATCTCTAGACCTACTGATCCGATTTTGAAAATAATTTTACTATTATAAAGCTACAGTATTGTGTATCGTAGGTATACATATCATCACGCTATCAGGGATGGTCAGCAGCGGAATTGGAACCAGAAATCCACGTATGGGGAGCCGTGGAAAAATTGTACATAATATGATATTGCTCTATTGAATCTGTGGAATATCATTAATATCTTCTCCATGAACGCCAATTTTATGTAGATCTGCGTCAACAGAAATAATAATACTGGTATTTTACTCGGTAGGTACGGCACTTAATGCTAGTGTTGACCTGCCACAGTTGCTCTCGATTTGACCGCCGGATTTACTATTTCTATAGATTTTAGCACCACGAAGCGATCGCTTTTGCAGTCACAGAACTGATAGATCGATAAGCTGTTGCCAACCAATAACTGGAAGTCTAAATTTGTTACAGTGCCCCATTTATGTTCTATCCATGTTTCAGAGAGCTCGAAATAGTTCGATCACTATAATATTTTGGCACGTTGAAAGTAAATCGATCGTAAATGGCCACTGTTATACGTGTATGCGTTTCTTATCTCCCAATTGTTGCTCGGCTACGCAACGATGTTCTTACTTGGGTGATTTGAAACTAGTATTGGCAAACGACGTCGTTTCAAACAAATATTGTGAGATTTCATGAAATACCTTATAGAAAACGTAAGCTTTTAGTCATGCTATGAACACCCTTTTTCAGTAAGCATAACTAACACAACTTATATGAAGGAAAGAGTGTTTTGTTATCCTAGTTGACTTTGTTTGCTACCCCCACAACTTGATCTAAATCTTCATAATTCATTGTATTAGTATTAATACAGACTAGCTTTGGCTAGCATGGATGTCGGTTATCGCGACTAAACATACTTAGCTTTAATCCAGGGTGTCAGCTAACTTCATACCTTCATAAGAACTGCTCCAGTCGTTTAGAAGTGAAAGAGTAACAAACATCCATCCATATTTACAAACTTTCGCGTTTATAATATTAGTATTAATTAGTATTTGAAAAAATATAGGTAAAGGTTTTGAACACTAACTAGCCAATAAATTATTTTTACCGTTTTTCAATAACGTATTAAGTATGTAGGTAATGAAAAGCAGCAAGCAATCAGATTAAGATTTGAAGACCTCGCTCCGAGTGGTTGGCAAGAAGCTAACCCAATCAAGCCCTGCTATTGCGGCAATTTCCAACGAAAATCACATAAAAGAACCATTCGGGCGTCCTTTCCTCAGTTGTCATTACAATTGTCAGCTTATTTTAGTATTTTACCTTCACCATACAAGGGGAGACCATTATTATCGTTATAACGTCGACAGCACTCGTCACATTAATTTTCATTCGAAGCGGTAATTCCGATGGTACGCGCTTATCGTACCGAGCTGTTTTTGTTAACGATAATGATTATTATGTAGTGACACTTTCAATGTGGCTCACTTTGACGTCGGTATAATAAGATATTTGCAAAAAGAAACTCTTCACAAACCAACATGAACATTCGTGTCCGTATTGAAATCAGCTGACAGAGCCTATGAATGTAATAAAATGTTGGCAATGTAAAGAAAATCGTCCAGGACAGAATGAACCTCGGAAATTCGAAATCAACCATTTACAAAAAAAAAAAAAAAAAAAAACCATTTACTTTTATGGACTACAGCATTCGTCTCGGTTCATTTACATTTGGGGCTCGTTCCGTTACCGAACTGATTTTTTGGCTGGATATGGTTACGTGATAAATTCATGTGTACATACACAAACATATGTATTATATTATATGTATACAGAAAGTAAACAATTCTAACGACACTAAGGAAGTTACAAGTAATCGCCAAGCGAATTATTTCGTTACATGACGCTACAATGTAACACCGATTGTACAATCTAAAATTGTTACTCCTATTCAAATTATTCAATTTAACGAAAGAATATAAGTCATGATGGTATGCCATTGTAGGATGCGAAACAAAAGAATTTAAATGATTTGTGAGCGGAGTTAAATTATGTCCTTTCTCTTTGGCAGCGTACGATGGCTGTCAATAGCAGCAGCTGTCCCATTTGTGTTTAAATTTATTTCAAAAAATTTGCAACAGCTCTATAAATTAAACGTTCTTCATTTGCTTAGAGAGGTATTTGCGAATAAACTGGAGTTAGAAACTCGACAACTGTAGTGTCTAAACTTTTTAAATTAAAAAGCAGAATTCTTTTGTCCAAGCGGAGGCCAACTTTTCTTGCTAAGCATACTGTCTTGTAGAATTGCTAGTGATTTTTTCCCCTTTTTTATGTTTGCAAATTTGAAAGAATTTTATTTTCAAAGTAAGTAAGGCTCGGCATTGCCCCCTACAAAAGGGCACTCTAAGCATTTCTATTCTGAATTTTTATTTGCATATCTTTGTACTCGAGACTTGATGAGGTAGAATAATTTATGAGTCGCTAAATAAAGAAACAAATATTCAATGAAGGAGTTTTGTCAAAATTCGACCGGACCCATTTATTCATATAGGTGCAGTCATATATTATATACATTTTCGTCTGAATGATATAAATATTGACTTCAGTGGTTCTTTTTTTACATATTATCATCTCGCATATCCGAATATTCCTGTCGCATTCAAAGTTTGCACTTGATAGGCAAGGTTCTGCTCTTGTTCCTATTTTTATTAGTATGTCTAGGCTTTTATGGAGCGACTGCCATATGTCCTTCTAACCTCGAGAGGAAATCTTGCACTAAATCCTCATTCATCAATCAACAGATATACCATCTCGCACCTGAGTTTGGCTTGGGCCCCAAAGATCTTATTGGGGCCACATAAATAATATTTTAGTACTGTAAGGTGAGCAGGGGCAAGAACGAAAACGGGGTAAGACAATCAATCCCACTTAACATCTGTTTCAGTATGCTTTTTGCAGTACACGTGACATTACTATTACGTCACTCACCTCGGTCAACGTTTGTCGCTGGGAGTAAGTGCTCAATAAGCCAATTTTGACGATACGATATTTTTGCAAAATGTTAGAGTTTTTCAAAATGTAGCCCCGTGATCTGTAACTTTCATGAAATGTTGTGTTGTTAGAATATCTAGTTATTACGAGTATTTTTAATTCTTAGAAATTTCATTGAACATAAATATAGCTATCGTGTGTAGTTTAGAATTTATTCATACTTCCAGTCTTAACCCATCAAAATTGACGTATAAAATGCACGTATAAAAGTTTCAATGTTTACTCATATAATAAAGTCATACATAAAAAAAAGGTAACAACTTAAAATAAGATGATTAGCTAATTAATACAATAAAAGGACCGACTTGATTTTTAGTGATGTGTAGTGTAGGTTATCTGCAGAATCTTAGTTAAGTTAACTTTAACTGCAATAATCTATTGGATAAGTGCCTGCACTTTCCCAGATTGGCGATTAAGTTGAATACGAGGAGATTAAGAAGTTCCTATTGTTCTTAGAAGTTCGAGGTAATAAGAAAAGTTTAACTTTCTAAATCTTTTAAAGTCTTCATAGATTATTTTCAAAAATTAGAAAGTCTATAGCTGTTTATTTGTTTTTAAATTTAATTGAACGCAGTAATCTCTGGGACCAGCTGCGTTTAAATATTATTGTATTAGTAGGTACCTACTTACATTGCAATTTGTAATAACAGCAGTTTACATAACTAATATCTATACATAATAATATGTAAGCATATCAAACGTTCATACAAGGGTCGTTAGTAGAACGAAATAATGCGACCCTTGCTCCCTCTTACGACACATTATCGCCCTTACCCTTAATAAATAGCATGGTGGTATGTCAAGAAAGTGTTAAGCAAATTCTTTTGCGTAAAAGCGCTATAAAATGTTGATCAAATATAATGCCAAAATATGGTCTTTTCATTTCTTGATAGGTGTAATAGTAGTATTCTTTTGATATCAGTTTAGGTACACAGTGATCACAGATTTTGAAAAGCTGGCATATTTGCTTTAACATTGTTTTTAGTCTGAAAACCGTACGTATGTGCCTATATCACGAAAATATGCTATGTACATATTAAAAACTTGTCAGCCTTGTGTTCCCCACCCACTGGTCCTAAAATTGTACCCTACGCGCACTCGTATTCTGGATATAGCGCCACAGCACCCAATCCTCTGCTTTCACCATTTAAACCTTACTTAGTTACGTTGTACCTTTATGTGATTGTTACTTTAGTTTGCTGCGAGTTATATTGGTAGCTCCAGTTTTACTAAACCAAGGACAAGTTGTGTACGGAAACCTTTTTCTGAATCGACTCTACTTGTATAGAAATATTTACTTACTCTGGTATTCGCATGTCGCATGAGTTAAATTCAGTAATATTATTTTGTATCATCTTTATCACATATAAAAGACAGGCATTATTCATAGCAATAAAGAACCGTATATATGTTTAGAAATGGAATTATTATTTTTTGATAAAAATATATTTAATACATAAAACATTTTCTAGCGGATTGAGACACATAACGTACAGCCCAATATACTGAAGATGGGAAGTTGATTACGAGTTTCCTACAGTGTGAGATGAGTACCTTTATTAAGGTAATTCGGGTAATTTCTGAATATGGAAAACAAGGTTGTGAAGATATTTTATTATGCTGACTGATTTTATAGTCGTTCTGGAACGAAAGATTTTGAGCACAGTTTCGGTAGCAACATTCTCTGAACCCATACTCTTTTCTGCTCATCCATACATACATTTTTTTTTTTTTGTGCGGAAATCCCCTCGGATACCCCCCCTGCCGGAGCCGGAAGGGGAGGTTATGTCGGACTCGAACCGACTAAAACCGCACGCCGACTGTGGGTCTTGGTGCTAGGCCGGAGGTGAGGTTGTCAAAGACATATCCCTCGCACCCCGGCTGACCCAGGGCCATCCCTTACGGTCTGGCCCTCCTCAGGAGGGGGGACAACGGTGTCCCCAACTCGCCCCCGGAATGGGGAGGCGCACTATTCAGCGCGCCGCCGCCGTGCATCCATACATACCCATGCACTATTTTAGTACAACCTAAGTACGACCAGGAATAGATGTCTGTGATGAGTTCGTCCCTACCTTTCCTTTAAACCGTATAGTACCGAACAGAATTTTTCATTACTCATTTTATTATGCATTCCGGCAGACGATCAAATATTTGTTTTAGTGGTGGGACTGTACAACTTACTGCGGCGTCGCCGTCCAAATAAATAGACGCTTTGTGGGACTATAAAACGAACCAATTTCACCACTACCATAACCGTAAACCGACTAGATTTGTACGTTACTCCATCAACCTAAATTAATATGTTATGTATTTTTATAACGTATTAAGTTGTTAGTTCGTCGTTTAAACTGCTTATGGCACGTATGTTGTATGTAGTTTTATGAATGATGGTATCATAAAAACGTTCAATTTACGATCCGATTATGTCCATTGAAGTTTCAGACTATTTCAGAGTAGATATTAACGGGTGTTGTATGAGCATTTAGCTGCGTTAAGTCTACGCTACAAAATTGCGTTTATTTCTGGGGCAAGATTACCCCGATAAGTAAAAACAGAGTTGTGAGATTTGACGGACATCATACTTTAAGAACTTACGAGCAAAGTTACCTTCCTCGACGCAGTTACCAAAAGTTGTTTTACTACTGTGAGGCGGATTTTTACTAGGCACGTCTACGGTACGTGAACGTATGAAATACGCCTTTATTGAGTTCGTGTTCGAAGCCTACACATTGATTGTTATTCTTTTCATAACAGGAAAATTCAGATTGCATGAAAGCGGTTTCAGTGTATATTGAATTGCTACTTTCACCTTTTTTCGACCACAAAGAAAGTCTGAGTGGCACAAATATGATAAAATTTTGCAAATTTATTATTTTATAAGGTAAATGGTGAATGGAAATAAACGTTAAACGAGTCGACATAATGAGGCTAACGAGCAGATCACAGTAGCTATAACGTTTAATTCTATGACACTCTCAGTTCAAGTTTGGATTTTATGTGCTGCGCCCTCATTTCAACAGATTACCTAGGTACTTCTAAAACACAGTGGTCAATTTTTGTGGACCTCTTGGACGTCCAATTTTAAGAACAATAATGTACAATTGGCCACAATAATAACATTCTAAATCATTAATTTGTTTTAGAATGTTAGGTATTATTGTGGCCAATCTCTATTTTTCTTAAAATAGAGATATTATTTTACAATCTTGGTAGATACCTTACTACGTGAAAGATCTAGGAGTAAGGTATCTAACAAGTTTGTACATGATGGAGGATACGCATAATACATATGACGGCGCGTTAATAAATTGTGTGAGATTAGAGTGAATGAGGTTTACTCTGGCGTAATACAGGACACTGGTGCTTTATGGTTGAGCGGCGACATTCGAATTTCGAACTGTCACTTTTGAGTTGGAAAAAATGGCGGACAATGTGTGCGGCGCGCGAGATGCACAGGCGTTATCGGAATATTTGGGGAATCGCTTCGCCCTTCAACCAAGCATTAGCGTGTCATGTAGAACGCTATTACTCCAGGTTGAATATACTTTGATAATCAACGATTGATGTCGTTGGAAATATTGTTATTCGTGTATTTGGTTGTGCTTTCTCCTCGCCCGTTTACCCACGCGGATTGTGAGTGCTATCTTACAATAAGGTCACCAAGATGTCCAAGACTCGAAGTATCACCCGTGTGCTTACATCAGAAGTGGTATCTCAGGGCAACAAGCTGAGGAGAATACTAGTGGCAACCAAAAGACTTGCTAGTCGGATTTACATGAAATAATGTGAAAATGTGACGGTCCTGATTCTCAGCTGCATCCCGACTGTGAAACCCGGTGAGCTCGTTTCTTTTTTTTTATCGTAGACAGTGGGTCCGTTTATTCTGAACGATAAGTGGTATAACCAAAGAATTTCTTGGAAGCGTATAATCCTATTTCACCCTCCAGGGAAAGGTACTGTGATGCTTTAACTCACCAGTACAAATTCGTATTTGAATCTTTTCCTATCTCTACAGTTCTGGTATTACATGGGCAACGATTTATTAGCTAGCAGAGTTCACACCTAACTGTAAAGTGGCTAAGTTAAATTGTCATTACACAAGAGAGTTTCGTTATCTCCCGAATACCTAACCATGCAAGTTTTGTTTTATTCCTACTATCGGTACTTGGTGAAGACTAATTCGAATGGGATAGGGTACGCTGAAAATAAGTTACTGTGATTGCTTAGAATGCAATGACACAATCAGTAAAGTACAAGAAGTAAGCAGTTCGTCAGAACGATAGGTTTTAACAAAACTATCCTATATTAGCAAAAGTAAGTTCTTCAGTATACTTACATACGCAGATGCCATGTCACCATAGTGCAGAGGCTTGTGTTGGGTTGTCACCCACTGAGTGAGGTGGAGTGAAACAAAAATTAATCAGCTCTGCAGGTTATCATTTTATTCAAGCGACATAAATTACGTATTACTTAGTAGTTTTTAATGAAAATTAATGACGGACATTTCAGATTATATCATGATGTATTACGGATTGGTAAGTTACACTGGTCGAAAGGACAGTGTCGTCCGTACCATGCACTTGCGGCTGGTCGAAAGGACACACCCATCCGGTCCAGTCAGGTTGTTGGTAAGTTAAACTGGTCGAAAGGACAGTGTCGTCCGGGCCATGCACTTCCGGCTGGTCGAAAGGACACACCCGTCCGGTCCAGTCAGGTTGTTGGTAAGTTAAACTGGTCGAAAGGACAGTGTCGTCCGGGCCATGCACTTGCGGCTGGTCGAAAGGACACACCCGTCCGGTCCAGTCAGGTTGATCGTACCCAGATAACAGTATCGTCCGGTCCAGACCCGAGTGGTTGGTCGAAGGGACATACTAGTGTAAATCTGTATGCGATGTTTGTTGATTGTATCCAGATAACAGTATCGTCCGGTCCAGACCCGAGTGGTTGGTCGAAGGGACATACTAGTGTAAATCTGTATGCGATGTTGGTTGATTGTACCCAGATAACAGTATCGTCCGGTCCAGACCCGAGTGGTTGGTCGAAGGGACATACTAGTGTAAATCTGTATGCGATGTTTGTCGATTGTACCCAGATAACAGTATCGTCCGGTCCAGACCCGAGAGGTTGGTCGAAGGGACATACTAGTATAAATCTGTATGCGATGTTTGGTGATTGTACCCAGATAACAGTATCGTCCGGGCCAGACCCGAGCGGTTGGTCGTAGGGACATACTAGAGTAAATCTGTATGTAATGATTTGTGAGAAAAGTGCCGTCCAGTCCTTGCTTGGTCGAAGGGACGCACAGCTTCGATTTTTGTCCATGTAATCATGAGAGGGTTGAAACGGGAACACTAGCGGGTAAGTGCGTCTGTGGGTAGCAATTGACGCAGCGCGGCGCACTTGCATCTTCAGTGTATTGTGCTAACTTCGTACCTACTAAGTGCTATGCCTATAATCTAGAACAGTTTACAGCCTAGTAGCAGTCTGTACCCTTACAAGTCTCCAGGTCATTTCGCCCCTTAGCTTCGAATCTCCAGTGCTCCAATACCATTTCGATAGAAGTCGCAGCACAGTAGCAGTTTAAATCAACCATGAACTGGCCAAGACGGCGGTTCATAGTCAGAAAGAAAAAAAAAGAAACAAAATAAAAATAAAGAAAAAAATGTCAGAAAAAAGAGCGACCTGGGGTGCTGGTTGGGTAACGGGGTGCTGGTTGGGTAACCTCCACGTTGGCCTTCCCGTTTCTTCCCCCTTTGGACCGCGGTCCTGGGGAGCGGAAGCGGGAGGGCTGGTGCACCCTGGACAACGGCTAACAGACTCCCACTTCGGGAGTGCTGTTGGCCGTTGACGAATAACCCATCGGCGGACCCCACTGAGGTGGGGTCGTGGGATGACGGGCCTGCAAGGCCCGTGGTCGTCGGCGTCTCTTCCAGTATCCCTCTGTTTTCAGAGGGGACAGGGGAGAGACGTTCAGACGTTCTAGGCGGGAGTGGCCCTGTGAGGGGCCGTTCGTGGGCCCTCTACATGTCCCTCTGTTTGCAGAGGGCGTAGTGGAGGGCGCGCTCTAGGGCGGACGGGTTCTCCACCTTTGGCTTCGTCCAGAGATGGGGGACATGGTCTGGGGCAGACCACCGTGCGGCCAAACCGTAAGCCTGACCTTGGTCAGGAACGGTGGCTCCTAGTGGGCTGCGAGGAAGACAACCTCTATAAAAAATTACCCCCAGGGGCGGACGGACTCGGTCTGGTGCAGACCCCGTTCGGCCCGGCCGTAATCCTGAATTGACAGGACCGGTGGATCTTCGGATCCGCGAGGAGTTAACCTCTATAAAAAATCCCCAATCCCAAGCTTTGACGCCTGGCGATGGGATGAGTGGCTGGAGGGAGTCCAGTCCCAAGGGCGTCCACGTCGAAGGACATTAACCTTAAAAATAATGACAATGGCTCAAGTTACGGATAAATCTACCCAGGAGGGTCCCAGCCTAGCTGGGGAGTCCCTCCCGTTGCCAGTCGGCAACGGCAGTCCTTCGTATTCTGGGGTGGACAACCATTGTTTGAGCCCGGCGCCGAGCTCTAAATCCGGCCCCAACTCAAAAAGTAGCGCGAAGGTCGCGCTACCCCAGGACGATTCGTCCTCATCGACGGTGGCGGTGACGTCAGTGGAATTTGGCGTCACCGCCGAAAAAGACAGGCAGGCGCTGCCTGGGTTGCAGACGAGGTCTGCAGCCAAAAAGCGCAAGGGAAAGGGGAACAAGAAGGTTCCCCTGCCGCTGGTGGTTGAGGTGGATGAGGTTTCCATCCCTCCCGGGCTCGAGTCGGCTGCCATCGGCAGCAGTAGCAGCAGCAGCGGCGAGGAGGAGCGGGTGGCCAAGGTGCAGGCCACCGGCCGCGAAAGGGCGAGGAGGAGTGGTAGGGAGGCCGCCCCCCCTCGGGACTCCTCCCCGTGGGCTGGATCCAACCCGGAGAAGGAGGTGCCAATGGGCTCGGCCAATTACCGGACGGTCGTGTTCCTCAACCATCGGCTCGGCCGAATGATGGCGAGGCAGGCGGAGTCTCCGACTCCCGAGCAGGCCGTAATGCTCGGAGTCGTTGAGCAGATTGCTGCCGCCAGCAAGGGTCTGGCTGAGCAGCTGGTCGAGCGGATGAAGGGAGAGGCCGAGGCCCGAAAACGGGAAGCTGAGTCCTGGCACCAGCTCCAGAGGGTCACAGCTGAGCTGGAGGCCCTCAAAAAGAGGGTGGAGCGCCTGACCGAGTTGCCGGGAGTGGTGACTCGGTCAATGCGGAGAGCGGCACTTGCGCAGCTGGAGAAGTCGGCGCACTCGGCTCTGGCGGGGCGACCGGTGCAACCGGAGCAGCCGGCGCAAACTGCGCAACCGGAGCGGCCGGCGCAAACTGCGCAATCGGAGCGGCCGGCGCAAGCTGCGCAACCGGTACGGCCGCCGGTTCGACCGGCGGAGCCGAAGTCCTGGGCCGAGTGCATGGCGGCCATACGCGCCGAGATGGTGGCGCAGGAGGAACGCACCAACCGACGGATGGAGACGATCCTGGACATCGTCCGCCGTCCTCCTCTCGCACCACCGGCCGGATACGCCGCCGCAGTGAGGGGCCCTGCCTCCCCGGCGGCGCTGGCAACCCCATCGGGGCCGGCTCGCCGCCCCTCTCCGGGTCCTCCGGGCCCCGCTCAGGGCGCACAGGGCATTCAGGGTAAGGGTAAGGGTAAGGGGAAGGGCAAGGGTAAGGGGAAGAAGTCCCCAGCCCTGGCCTCAGCTCCACCCCCGGCTTGGGCTTCAGTCCCAGCCCGGGCCCCAGCGCCGGCTGCCTCCTCGAGCCCCCCGTCGGGGGGCTGGGAGGTGGTCGGCGAAACCCGTAAGAGGCGGAACGCCAAGAGGAAGGCAGCCAAAAAGGCAAAGAAGGCTAAGGCTGCTGCGAAGGGAGCACCGGGGAGGCTGCGCGTCCCCCGCACAACGGCTGTCGTATTAACGATGACGCCGGAGGCGGCGGAGAGGGGACTGCAGTATCCCGACCTGGTGAAGCGGGCCAGAGGCCTCATAGACATGGGGCCCCTCAATCTGGCTAGGCCCCTCCGAGTGACACAAACTCGGACGGGCGCCCGGCTTATCCAGGTCCCAGGTGCCTCGGGCGGTCCCCAGGCTGATGCCTAGCGGCCAAGCTGAGGGAGACGCTGGATGCAGCCGACGTCCGGGTGTCCAGGCCTACCAAATGCGCAGAACTGCGCATTTCCGACCTGGACGACTCCATCACGGCCGAAGAAATTCGGGCCACCGTGGCGGAGGCCGGGGGCTGCCCCCTGGAGGCGGTAAAGGTTGGAGCGATCCGCTACGGCCGTCGCGGACAGGGGGCGGCAGTTGTCGGCTGCCCCATAGCAGCAGCCCAAAAGGCTGCCGATCGGCGGGTCCTCGCGGTGGACGGCGTTGTTGGGGTGCGGGTTCAGCTCCTGAAGGCTCGACCGGCTAGGTGTTTCTAGGTGCCTGTCGGTCGGGCATGTGGGGGTGCAGTGCACGGCGGAGGTGACGGTCGGTGACCGCTGCTTCCGCTGTGGCCAGTCCGGTCACAGGGCCGGTGGTTGCGAAGCTCCGCTTCACTGTTTTAGGTGTACAGCGGAGGGCAGACCGGCCGACCATCGGGCTGGGAGCAAGGCCTGCACCGGAGGGGAGCCTAAGCCGCGAGGTGGGCGTTCCGCCAATAGTTCGCAGCGGGATGCGGAGATGGTTCCATAATGGATCCCCAGCTCCGCATCCTGCAGGCGAACGTGGGCCACGGTGTCGATGCTCAGGCACTTCTGCTCCAGAGCATGGCACAGTGGTCCATACACGTCGCCGCTGTCGCCGATCCATACACTTACCGGCCTCCCGGGCCTGCCTGGGTGTTCGACCTGGATGGATCGGCGGCACTGGTGCGTAACGCCGCTGCGGGTGCCCCTCCCTTTGTGGTGATCGCAAGGGAGCATGGCATCGTAGCGGCGCGTGTGGGGGAGATTGCGGTCGTGGCCGTCTATCTCACGCCGGCATTACACCGACGCATAGGGCAGTATCGGCGGTCGCTGGAGCGGCTGACCGACGTCGTCAATGCCTGTCACCCTCGCCCGGTTCTGGTGCTTGGGGACTTCAATGCCTGGTCTGAGGCTTGGGGGTCCCGGCACACGAACCCGCGAGGTAGGGCTCTGGAGAGCTGGGCCGGTACTCTCGGTCTGGTTCTCCAGAATCGCGGGGCCGAAGCCACGTTCTGGGTGGCGGAGCGCGAATCGATCGTAGATCTCTCGTTCGCGAGCGCTTCGCTGTCGCAACGTGTGCGGGACTGGCATGTCGTCGTGGAGGTGGAGACACTAGCGGATCACCGATACGTTCGGTTCGATGTCTCCCCTCCCGAGAGTGATGCGCCGGTCACACCGGCCCCACGCGAGCCGCGCTGGGTGCTAAGGGGTCTGAATAGGGAAGCTCTCCTGGAAGCCGCCTCTGTGCAGGCCTGGGCCATGGTGCCGGACAGGCCTGACGATATCGATGACGAAGCGGCGTGGTTCCGGGAGGCCATGACTGTTGTTTGCGATGCGGGTATGCCTAGGGCTCCAGCCTATAGTCCGAGGCGCCGGGTCTACTGGTGGACTGCGGAGATCGCGAGGCTGCGGCAAGCCTGCGTGATCGCGCACCGCCGGTGGGCCAGGCTCCGTAGGAGACGTAGCCGCCCCGCAGACACAGATCCCCTAGTGGCGGAGTTACAAGAGGGATACAGGGAAGCCAGGAATGCCCTCCGAGCAGAGATCAAGCGGTCCAAGGCAGCTTCCTATAGGGAGCTGCTGGAGACACTGGAGCGGGACCCATGGGGGCGGCCTTACTGCTTGGTAAGAGGAAAGCTGCGCCCCCGGGCCCCACCGCTAACCCAGGTTCTCGAGCCGGCTCTGCTTGGAGGAGTGGTGGAATCCCTGTTCCCGGTGCGAGCGGAACACGTTCCGCCGCAGATGACTCCGCCACCTCGGTCGCCTGTTGCGCCCGGCGTGGTTATTGACGACGACGTGCCCGAGGTCACTTGGGTAGAACTAGAGCTGGCGGTGCGACGGCTTAGAGCCAAGAAGAACACCGCCCCGGGACCCGACGGCATTCCAGGCCGTGCGTGGGTCCTAGCTCTAGGGGAAGACGGTCTCGAACCCCGACTGCGAGGGTTCCTCAGCGCATGCTTGGAGCGGGGCCAGTTTCCGAAGATGTGGAAGACGGGGAAACTGGTCCTCATCCGCAAGAACGGACGCCCGGCGGACGAGCCGTCTGGGTACCGGCCCATAGTGTTGCTCGACGAGGTGGGCAAGCTCTTCGAAAGAGTCATTGCCAAGCGCCTCGTCGAGCACCTCTCTAGAGTGGGGCCGGACCTAGCGGACACGCAGTACGGCTTCCGCCGGTGGCGTTCCACTGTGGATGCCATCATGCGCGTGAGGACTCTGGCGGAGGATGCGGTCGCCCGGGGCGAGGTGATGTTGGCGGTGTCCTTGGACATCTCCAACGCGTTCAACACCTTGCCCTGGAGTTGCATCAGAGAGGCGCTCGTGTACCACGACGTGCCTCTCTACCTCCGCCGCATAGTCGGGGCGTACCTGACGGAGAGAGCCGTCATCTACCCAAGTGCGACCGGCGTCGGTAGGCGTGAGATGTCGTGCGGTGTCCCACAGGGAGGGGCCGCTCCTGTGGAACATCGGATACGACTGGGTGCTTCGCGGTGAGCTCGCGTTCGGTGCCACCGTCACGTGCTACGCGGACGACACGCTAGTGACGGTGAGTGGCGCTACACACCGCGAGGCGACCCAGAGGGCCACGACCGCTGTTGCTCAAGTCGTGGATCGGATCCGGCAGCTGGGTCTCGAGGTGGCTCTGCACAAATCCGAGGCCTTGTTCTTTCATGGCCCTCGGCGCAGGCCACCCCTGGGATCCAGCCTGACAGTAGGAGGTACTCCCATCGACATCAAGCCCCGGTTGAAATACCTGGGGCTCGTACTCGACGGTCGGTGGGACTTCGGAGAGCACTTCCGAAGTCTGCGCTCCAAACTGTTGGTGACAGCTAACGCGCTGGTGCGGCTGCTGCCCAACTTGAGGGGCCCGGAGGACTCCTGCAGGAGACTCTACGCGGGTGTCGTGCGGTCCATGGCCCTATACGGGTGTCCCGTGTGGGCGGACACCCTGGAGACCAGATTCATGCCCCTGTTGCGTGCGCCGCAGCAGAGGATGGCCTCCAGGGCAATTAGGGGATACCGCACGATATCCTTTGAAGCGGCGAGTCTCCTAGCCGGATCGCCACCGTGGATCCTGGAAGCGAGATCCCTTGCGGCACTCTATCGTTTCCGTAAGGAGGCGCGGGAGCGGGGATACGATCCCGAGCCCGAAGACATTCGGGCCGAGAGATCCCGGCTCCACAGGATCATGGTGGCGGAGTGGGAGCGACGACTTGAGCAACCACGCGCAGGGCATGCCGTCATAGAGGCGGTAAGGCCCATCATGGGGGAATGGCTAGAGAGGCCACATGGCAGCCTCTCGTATCGACTGACGCAGATTATCACCGGGCACGGGTGCTTTGGGCGGTATCTGCGTCGGATCGAAAAGGAGCCAACGTCCGAGTGCCATCATTGCGACGCGAGCGAGGACACAGAGCTGCACACGCTCACCGAGTGTCCGGCATGGGCCGGACAGAGGCGAGAACTAGTGGCGGCCCTGGGAGTGAGAGTTCTTACCCTCGCCTCCCTGCTCACAGCAATGGTCCGCTGTGCGGACGCGTGGGCGGCCGGCGTCTCCTTCAGCGAGCAGGTAATGGTCGTGAAGGAGACGGCGGAACGGGAGAGGCAGCGCGAGCGAGCGAGACTCGCGAACCGCGCTGCCCGCGCGCACAGGCAACTCGGGCGTCGGAGGGCACTGACTGACCTCCGTCCCCCATGAGCGCGGGCCTGGGGGTGACGGGTGAAGCCGCCTGTCACCCCAGCAGAAGCAGGCCACGGCGACGGCGCGCTGAGAAGCGCGCCTCCCCATTCCGGGGGCGAGTCGGGGACACCGTTGTCCCCCCTCCCGAGGAGGGCTAAACCATAAGTGATGGCCCTGGGTCCGCCGGGGTGCGAGGGATATGTCGATGACAACCTCACCTCCGGCCTAGCACCACGACCCACAGTCGGCGTGCGGTTTTAGTCGGTTCGAGTCCGACATAACCTCCCCTTCCGGCTCCGGCAGGGGGGTATCCGAGGGGATTTCCGCACGAAAAAAAAAAAAAAAAAAAAAAAAAGCCATGGAGTGTAGTGCAGGTGGTCATAAGGTCACCAATGAGTGGTCGCCCTGTCTGATTGTTATGTGATTGTTAGAGTGCCAATGAGTGGTAGCCAGGTTTGACAAGTTCATCATCGTAAGTTTTGTAACGAGTGGTAGTGACTTGCCTGTGAATAACCGTACGGCCCCCAAAGAATGGTAGCTTTTGTAGTGTGTTTAGTCGTTGAGATTTGAATCTTGTCCGGTTTGTCGCAGAGTCAGTGACGGACGAGCGTGTTTGTACAAGAACAACTAGAGCTTTGTGCATGTGCTTACAGATGGATCTCTGGCATTAGTCGCACGAGGACGAGCGACATGTCAGTCTGACCGTGACGGCGCGTTAATAAATTGTGTGAGATTAGAGTGAATGAGGTTTACTCTGGCGTAATACAGGACACTGGTGCTCTATGGTTGAGCGGCGACATTCGAATTTCGAACTGTCACTTTTGAGTTGGAAAAAATGGCGGACAGTGTGTGCGGTGCGCGAGACGCACAGGCGTTATCGGAATATCTGGGGAATCGCTTCGCCCCTCAACCAAGCATTAGCGTGTCATGTAGAACGCTATTACTCCAGGGTGAATATACGTTGATAATCAACGATTGATGTCATTGGAAATATTGTGATTCGTGTATTTGGTTGTGCTTTCTCCTCGCTCGTTTACCCACGCGGATTGTGAGTGCTAGCTTACAATAAGGTCACCAAGATGTCCAAGACTCGAAGTATCACCCGTGTGCTTACATATAGAATTGGAGAATAAATATTTACACGTTGTAATATAATTATTATTAATTTTATTTATTAATTATTTATATGGCAATCTAAGAATTGCCTACTGTACTAAACTTCTATACCGTTGTAGATTTTGGTAGAAACTTTACAGCATAATGAATAGTGTTTCAAAACACGCATTTACGGTAGGTACCTATATTGTCCCTTATTTCACAACTTTGATTGAATCTATTAAAGTTCAGAGTATTTCTCAGTGTGGTATGTTTTCATTGCAGGATATACTTACTTTAAAGATTATTTGTTAACGAACTTGCTCTTATATGGGTACAAGAGCTTGCTAGCCGAGGAGGTCATGGTGCAGTTTTTCCTCTAATGGTTGGGAGGTCAGATAGCATTTAGTCTCGTAAATACAAAGGAATAAACAAAATGTGGAAGGAAGGAGTGAGAAACAGAGCTCGGATGTGCAAGTATTTATTAGAAATAAAATCGTTACTTTCAAAAGTTACTAGTACCTACTTTGCATTTCATACATACAAAAATAGCTCGTATATCTCTAATTTATTGACGTGCGAAAATTTCCCTCGGATACCTTCTCCCCCGGGGGCCGGTGGGGCAGGTTATATCAGACTCGAACTGACTAAAACGCACGCCATTTGTGGGTCCAAGTGCAAAGCCGAAGGTGAGGTTGTTGGACATATCCTTCGCACTTTAGTGGACCCAGGCTCATCCCAATCAGTCTAGTCCTCCTCCTCGCCTCTATCCTTACATAGTTCAAGAGCTTCCTTTACTGTCATTAAACCAATAAGCCTTACATGCAAACTCGACGGTTACGAGTGCTTCGGCGTCCTTTTTTCATTATTAGCAATTTTGCAAAATGCAATAACAATTTACACTTAATAAGAAACTTTATCGTAAATACAAGGAAAACAAATCAAACGAACAATTTAATGCTGTTAAGTGAGAGAGTGGAATGCGCTTCTTTAATCTACTTTCAATCTAAAAGCGCCCCGACACGCGGTCGTTACCCGTAGCGTGGCGTCTTCATTAGCCACGTTGCCTATTTAGATACAGTGTTACCAGCTTCGTAAATATTCTCCCCAAAATCTCATCCCTTTTTTTAGGAATGTATAGAACGAAGCCATGTTGTGGAGTGCTTTAGCCGGCAATGGTATCTACATAATTTGATAAGGTCGACAGTACGGGACACTTGAAACTTGTGCATAAGCAAATTTGTTATATTCAAATTTATTTGGGAAAGGTCACATACATTTGAATTTTAAATCCATCAAATAAGTATTAAATGTTAAAGTCCGTATACATGAATGTAAATACGATTTGCTCATAAGCTGCCCTTCCGGATAAACCTTTCTGAGTATTGTTTTCAAAATTTTGCTTCCCCATGTCATTTATAGGATTTTAAAGGGATCTGCACATCATTGTGCCTTCTGCCTCAAATAATAGGTACTGTTTTGAGACATTGTGATTTATGATTGTCTCGTAATCAGGGAAAGAATACAGTTGGAAGATACACAACTTCATGATAATATTAGTAGAATTAGCTACGGCACCCAAAAAATTAACACTGATATGTTTGCTCCGCAGTCTTGCTCTATGTAAATCTACTTATTTCAAAAAA
Organism: Eilema sororculum; assembly: GCA_914829495.1. Lineage (NCBI taxonomy): Eukaryota > Metazoa > Arthropoda > Insecta > Lepidoptera > Erebidae > Eilema > Eilema sororculum. Next base: position 17,670,715 of record OU618534.1, on the reverse strand, counting down.
GTACAGTGTTATGCCTTGTAATATATGCAATCTGCTAGTGAAACTAAACTCAAAATCAGCCACATCGGAGATTAACGGGAGCAAACAGACAGATCAATATTTTATTAAATTTTATAAATACTTCTGTCATAGGTAAATATCGTCATACATACATACATGCATTTATTGAAAATTCTACAATTTTAATATTACAAACAGGCACTTGAATTTCATTTATATATATTAAGGATCTTTTCTCTTCCTAAAAAAATAAAAATAGCTTGCAACACCGAATAAATAAACACGGTGCACTTTCGTGAATTGCAAAAGCTGTACGGAGTAGAAATAGTTCAGACTGAAAGCAGCGGGAGTTCCCAATTAGTGATAAATTGTCTATAGGTATAATGTGGAAAACTGGAAACCTCAACTAGTGAACGAGCCATTAGACTTAGAATAAAAATAACGAGAGCACAGACATTTCTTATATCGTTTCTATCTTAAAATACTTATCTTCGAGTTTGATTTTTGGAGAAATTGTGCGCTTATTTTATTGTTCCAACATCAAAGAAAGTAAGCATAACTTGATTGTCATTCAGCTTAGCAAATAATAAAAAATAATAAATGCTAAAAAACATAAAACATTTAAAAGGGTTCCAAGACGGATTCAGGTAATTATAAACCCATCTCCATGGTTGTTGCCAGTATATTCAAAAACATTTGAATAGGCCATAAAGATTCATTAGAAGTTTCCTGAAAGAGATTGTTTTTACCGATAAGGCCGCCCGCCATGGGACCATATTTATCTTTATGCTTTCTAACCGGCATCAGAAGCAGATGACTAAAAATGGTTTGAGTTTTCTGAGTTTCCTTAATTGTCTATCATTTTTTGGCGAGTGGAAATTAGTGAAGTGAAGTTACTATGTTGAAATTACAAAATATTACCTACTTAGGTATTAAAACCCAGGTAACGACTAGTATCGCAGCGTACCCACCTTAAAGATAAGCCTAGGTATATTGGTGTATGGGTTTACTTCACTGCGGTGCAGCCTCTTAATTATTATGAATTACTCCAACGACCTTTAGCTGGAGTGCCTGGATCTAAATACAGCCTGGATCTAAATGTACATAGTGTGGTTTTCCCCTTGGTCGAGTCCAAATACAATAAAACCTCATTACAAACTTACGATTGACATGTTGGGAACTACCGATAAAATTGTGATAAGTACTCACACTTTACTTTAAAAAATCTTTTGATATTTCCTCTGGGATCACTGAAGACACCAGAAATTGTGTAATGTTGAGAAGTAGAGAAACAGGAGAAGGCAAAAGCCTGCAATCGGTTACGATAAAAATGATTGTCTGTGTCTACTGAAAGTCTAACACCTCCTTGAGTAGTCGTAGACAGAACAAAAAGTTTGTATGCATAGTTAGTTTAGGAGATGATCTATGAGAACTGAAGTCTACAGAATTTTCACTTTCTCAATTTTATTGCAGGTTCCTTTTAAAACAGCAATTATGTTAATAAGCAATCATTTGATGTTCCACTTAATCAACTAAATACATATCTGCTTCTGTTCTATAAACAAATATACATGTATTGTTAGGGCCCGATGAAGCGATGGTAAATGTTTGAATTTAGGTAAATCATTGTGAATAGTTTATTATAGCTAGTTAACAATGCCAATAAGGTGTCCGGAGCACAAAGAAATAAACGGTCGTTTGTTCAGGCAGCGTCGAAAGGAAAAGCAATTAGCCAGAATGCAAATAGCAAAATGTATTGTTGTGTTGAACACATTTGCATACGAAGCGACAGGCAAACGGAATTCCGAGGGCCTAGCGAACTCATTCCATGTATAAGCTTCCGTTGAAAACTTCTATCGTAAAAGTTAAAAAACCAATGCTCCTTTCACTTTAATTTCGTTCAGTGAGAACGAAACATCATTCAAAGTTTGTTTTATTTTATTACAAAAGTAAATAACACAACGAACACTTAAAAAAATCTGTATTTGTGAGGCAGGCTTACCTTTTTAATTACCATTCACCGCATTACCTTTCTTTACGAACTCGATACCTTCAAACCTGTTAAGAATTCATTTGTTTTCCAGAAAAGTGTTTTCTGCGAACCATTTACGTGGGCTATTCCGATTTACGCGATGCCATTTGGAGAAATTGTCTAATTAACCTGCCTATTGAACAATTTATTACTCAACCCGTAGATGTTTCAGTGTAATTTTGCCTCAATGTTATTGACTGTGGCATTACGAATAAATCACTGACGCTGTAATTTCGTTCCAAGGTGGCTATATTGCAGGGATCTGATATTCATTATGCGCATAATGGCTTTTACAATAATTTGTATACGATAGGCCACACCTGTTGCAGCTTTATTCGGATCCGAACTTTAAAAGCCTTAGTAAAATTAAAAAAGAAAACAGGTTGTTTGGATATAAAAGCTAATGATGCGTAGGAGATACCGCTTTTATGAAAGGAGGTAGTATGTGTAATAAAGAGTTTCTTGTTCATATATTTACATTATCATATTTTCATAAGTATTACTATACTACTCGTATTAAATACCGGAGGATGTTTGTGCCTCGTCATCCAGACCCGATATATTCCTATTTTCAAAACAGCAAAAGCGTGCAGTACTAGTAGAACTCACAGTACCGTGGGAAACTAACATACCTAAAGACCACGCTATAAAAATAAACAAATACTTTGACCTGACCAACGAGTTAACCAAAAATGGCTTTGTGGTTAAACTCTACGCCGTGGAAGTAGGAGCAAGGGGAATTCCAGCTAAATCCCTGTATAACTTATTTAAAGACCTCGGATTGCCAAGAGCTTCAGTAAGCTCTTTACTCAAACGAATATCTAAAACGACGTTGATAGGATCTTACCAAATTTGGATAGGTAGAGGGGGGAACACGACTGACGGTGGAGGTGAGCGCTGATGCATCACAAGATGGCCACCCTAAACCTACACCTGGGTCGCAAGTCCCAGGCACCGTCACAGTGTTCCTCTCTGTACCACGCCATGGACCCGGCGACCGCACGGTGAATCCATGGAATGCTAAGAACCGGATCTCTAGTATCAAGCAGACCTTAAGCTTATGAAAAGAGTGCAGTCAAAATATCAGTAATTTCTACAATAATTTTCGTATTGGTATACTTCAAAATTCGAATGCCCCAGTTTCATGAATTTAAGGCAAACACTTAAATATTTAAGTAGATCATTAAACGTTTCTGCAGTGGCAGATTCGTGAGAAAGAATTCACAATCGTTCGAATTTTTACAGCTATAAATCGTGAACGTGCCTGAGGCGGGAGTGGCGTACCGTGGTGCTGGCATCACGCGCCATCCCTCATCACCAAAGCTCGTCTCTGCTTCAGATATTCTGCTAAATGCTTCGCTAATTAACATCCAGACCTACAATTTATTTCAAACATTTCTGCGGTTCTTTAATTTGCCATCGAACAAAAACTCTGCAAGGAATTTAATAAAATGTTCAACTTTAATATTATGGAAAAAAATGGGAAATTTACTGAATTAAAATACTTTACTGTTTAAACTTTTGTTTGTAGTTTATATATTATAACTACATTTATTATTTGAATACTACGAGTATACAAGTCCGTAAATCACCATAATAAGTATCCACGGAAGAAAGATCTGACATGAGAGATTTACATATATATTCATCGTATTTATATATTTTAACGTAATTTATTGCGGTTTATTCCGGTAAGCAATATAAAATGTACATGTACTAGTCAGTATATATTTTGCAAGGCAGAAATAAAAACATCCTGACACTTTACGCAATACTGGTGTTAACTTAACCATACGATTCCCGGCTTCACGTACAATGTGTACAACTGTAAATCATACATACAGTTTCACGGCAAAGCGTAGTTTGTGGTCGGCTTTATGTACAAAAACATAAACTTAGTTGTGTTTGGTGTGAATGTTGAAAGCAGCCGACCAGCCGAGGTAAACTAATTTGGCAGGCATTCAAACTCATGGCCCATCTTTGAACCAAGAAACCTTATCAACTGAAAAGCTCGTGGCTTGCTTACTTTATTCACCCTTATATCGTAATATATGTGTATGTGCGAATACGTACCATTTGCAAGTTTATGTTAGCTCCGAGATTGGCAGTTTTATTTTACGACATACATATACTTACTATCTATTTAATTAAGAAGTACTTTACTACTCTTACTCTAATATTTTTTTAATATATCTGTGCTTTGACTATAAATGCTGTGAAATGTCGAGTTAGCAAAAAAATTAGATTAGTACCTACATAAACTAATAAATTTTAAAATTTGAATGAATTTTTTATAGCATTTATTATGCTAACTGTTAAGTTCGAAAAACATTGGAAAAAATGAAATGCTCAAGTGAGACTCGAACTCACGACCTTTCGCTTACAGGGCGACTTGACTTGAGCATTTCATTTTTTCCAATGTTTTTCGAAATTTTAAAATTACAATATAGACGTTCTCTACTTATAATTTATGCACAATATTAAAAAGTACCTTATGTAGGTAAAAAATACTAGCTCACAACAATGGCACTGTGTTCCTGTAGATTCTTAATCCTGCGTGGAACACTTCCATCCTGGGCAATGGAGACGGCAGTGCCTTTTTTACGGAAGTGGAGGTTATGTCGGACTCGAACCGACTAAAACCGCACGCCGACTGTGGGTCGTGGTGCTAGGCCGGAGGTGAGGTTGTCATCGACATATCCCTCGCACCCAGGGTCAGCACCCAGGGCCATCCCTTACGGTCTAGCCCTCCTCGGGAGGGGCGATGGCGCGCTTATTAGCGCGCCGTCGCCGTGGCCTGCTTCTGCTGGGGTGACAGGCGGCTTCACCCGTCACCCCCCGGCCCGCGCTCATGGGGGACGGAGGTCAGTCAGTGCCATCCGACGCCCGAGTTCGCTCGCACCGCCTCTCCCGTTCCGCCGTCTCCTTCACGACTATTACCTGCTCGCTGAAGGAGACGCCGGCCGCCCACGCGTCCGCACAGCGGACCATTGCTGTGAGCAGGGAGGCGAGGGTAAGAACTCTCACTCCCAGGGCCGCTGGAGACGGCAGTGCCTCTGACCTCACGTGGGGGAGACGCTATGTTTCTGAACCTAAGACTTTGTTTTACTTACTTAACGTCAAAATAGTTTTCTATTTTGGGATCATGAGAGTAATACGAGATACTTATTTCATGAATGTATCATAGGTCATTATTTTGGCAGGGCATTAAAATTTCACAAAAAAAAATGTTGACCTGAAACATATCAACGCAAAACTTTTAGGGCCCACAATGATAAAAGCCTCACACAATAGACAGTGACATTGCACTTGGTTAAACCGCCAAAATGATGACAAAAAATAATGTAGTCACTGAAGAACACAATGATCCATCTCGATTTAGCTGAATCACTAATTAATGAATTAATACGAGAGCTAACAGGGCTACTCGTGTCGTGATTCGACCCTCAGCTTGAAATGTGGCACAGTTACCCACGTAGCGTCGAAGTGATTCAATTAAGAAGACAGCTACTTCAGTAATTTTGCAGCGATCTGATTAAAAATAGATCTTAATCATGCATACGATGATTGATGTTACGATGAATAACTAAAACCTAACGTTTAGCAATCACGCAAATGTGAATCGAGCTAGAAAGTTAGTAGGCATGACTAATCCTAAAACGAATCTGTCATGCTCGCTAATCTTATGCGACTTGAAAAGACGTTCTTTATTGGAAAAAATATTTTTTTTATTGAAAAATATATACTCAATTTACAACAGTCGAGTTTTGTTTTATGATTATTGCATAGAATAAAATTATGTTTGACTCTTGAGTTGTAATTTAAAATAATGCTTGTGTCTACATCTAATAGTCTTTCTCTTCCTCTGTTTTGTCTTGATCCCAACCGCCAATTTTAGACAAAGCCAAGGAATTTTCTTGAGCTATGTTCATTAACATAGTTCCTAAATCTTCGGGTGAACGTATGATTGGTAAATGGGCTCGCCGTATAGCGCCTACTGTAGGTGGTAGCATCCTGTGAACTTTACAGCAGACTTTATAGCCCCAAGAGCAACCGGCGACAGCAATATCCATATTTAAATGTGGACATTGCATGATGTCGACGCAAATACCTCCGCGCGCCCAGCAGGTTGACGAGGATGTCCCTGTATGAATTATGTTAGGTTTTGTTTACATAAGTTATTGGATAGTGACGGTGAAGCTGGCGATTCATAATCATGTATGTACAATCTACAAAGGAGATACGGTTGCACCGTTACATATTCATTCATACTAATATTATAAAGGCGAAAGTAACTGTGTCTGTCTGTCTGTCTGTCTATGTAACGCTTTCACGCCTAAACCACTGAATTCGGTATAGAGGTAGATTAGACTATGGGAAAGGATATAGGCTATGTTTGGTCGCGATAACCGACATTCACGCGAGCGAAGCCGCAGGCAAAAGCTAGTAACTTTATATGAAAGATACAACCGTATGTCCTTTGTCGACTGTACCATAATGAGATATGGTACCGAAAGGTAAGAAAATATCGGAAAATAAAATATGCCAATGTCAGTCAATGACAAGAAAATAAAAGAATAGGGAATAGGTTTCATTATTTTCATCTACAGTCTGTGAGTGTGTATATTAATTATTATTTAATACCTTGTTGGCACATCAGACTCCAGAGAAATGCGATAAAAAGATAGATTATCCGTATATATGGATATAAAATACGTTAAACCGGAGGGCACTCTGCCTGAAACACTCCCATGGAAGGTAACACGAAACAGTTTTAAGTCACGTACACGAATGACATATTGGATGTAAAAGTGCTATCTAACACAAGCAGTGACAATTTATTTGTTAGTTCATTGCAGCAGCTAATTTACGAGCAGGTGTACCCAAAACTTAAGGTACAATTTAATAAGTCATTTTATTAACAAAAAAATCCCCTCGCGTTATTTCCCGTTATTACTTTTATAAAGTCATTTTATGTACCTTTTTTTACCCACGACGAAACGAAGACGGTATATGCGTTTGGGGTGAGAGGATATTTGTGTGTTTGTGCAAATCCATGTTGCCATTTTCTCCGAAACTACCAATCCCATTTGATGCAGTTTTCAGATATGGATTCGGCTTTAATTGTAGCATGTTCTTAGATAGGTGCTACAATGACAACTCAGCAGGGGGCGCTACAGCAAGCATTTTTAATGCAAATCAATGTTGCCAATTTTCTCCAAAAATACTAGTCCGATTTTGATGCAGTTTTCAATTATTGGTGTGGGTTTGATTGGTGCATGTTCTCAGATAGGTGTTACGGTGACAACTCACTAGGGGGCGCTGCAGTAAACATTTTTTGAATTATTTTTTATATGTCGTGGGTTTTTTAAAATTTTTTAATCTTGCTTTTTATTCTTGTTGTCTAATGCAATTGTATTTATTATCTATCAGCTGATGCCCGCAGCTCCTCCCGCATGTATGTACCTAGTTTATTTTTTTAGTCATACCTCATATAGGTTCTAAGACAACCTACTGCGAAATCATCGGGAAAAAGAAGAACTCAAGTGGGACTTGAACCCACGACCTTTCCCTTACAGGGGGAATGCTCTTCCAACTGAGCTATTGAGTTGCAGTCTCACCTAAAGCACTTCACATTTCCCTTCTCTTTATATCTGTCTTTAAGGTCGTGGGTTCAAATCCCACTTGAGTTCTTCTTTTTCTCGGTGTATTTCGAATATAAAAAGTTTCATTCAAACAACCTACTACGACCAAGCATTTTAAGTCTTACCAGGATCTTATATTACGAGTACAAAAAAAAAGGATTAAAATAGCTCCACTAGTTTTGCGTCCATCACGAACAACGAGTAGCATCAGAATAATAATAATTTATATAGTGTGTTTAGAACATAAAGTACCAGTAATGCACGCAAAACACTACAGCGATACAATATTAACAACATTTACTGAAAGGGTTAGATAGGAAGGAAGAAATACTTAGACAGGCAATCGGTGTAAATTGTATAAGCACACACATTCCATAAACAAACGACGTTTTATTACGCGTGTAACGTTGCGTAATTAACCATTATATTAACCGAAGGGTATCTAAGAGCAGAGTGTTTATTCAGAGAAAATGAAACATTATATTATGAATGAACAACATTTTCACATTGCAACATTTGTATATCGCAACAAAAACTAAAGAATGCTACTTAGTACCGGGTACAATTTATTTTTATGTTCGAACATTTGTGGAACAAAGGGATATTATGTAAAGCTATGTAAACTTGCGTTTGGAATATTACAGCTAAGCTAAGTTAGTCTGTACTGTGCCAAGAACAAAAATAAGTTATTTATGGCATCGATTTGTTGGAAATTTACGTAGCCGTACGAGCAAATGCGTCACTGTCCGTGTTATTTACGTGAATAAAAAATGTTGCAGAGGTTTTGTTTACGAAACGATATTTTAAATAATTTACATTATACAGGAAGGATACCGTCAGATATTGTTTTCTTAAATACTCACATGGTTGTAATACATGTTCGCCTAAAAACCCAGCAATACAAGAAGATGTTCTAGAATATGTTACACATTTTAATAAACTGGTGGTCGAAATTCGACCATAATTAATTTAAAAACTATAAGTTTGAACATTAATAAAGTTTTTATATATTGAGATTTTCTTTCAAAAAAGCGGTATACACATACATTATATAATATATATAATATACATTATATAAGACTATAGACAAAAATAATAATTATATTATGTCTCAAGTTGACCACAGACTAACAATACAGGTGTGGGAAATTTCGTATTCTCCGTCCGTGCAATTTTCGAAAAAAGATGTACAAAGTTTACCTGTTAATTGATTTATTTATCAATATTATATTAAGTTAAAACCTCCTTATAATTTTTTGTATATCTTTTTTTTATCTGTCAGTTGTGAAAATTAAAAAAAAAACACAGACTAACAATAATTAAAGTTTTGGGAAATGGCATACCCCTCCGATCACGCAATTTTCGTACAAGTAATAATATTAAAAATTTTGAAAACACCCACAACGAATAAAAAATAATTCAAAAAATGTTTACTGCAGCGCCCCTTCGTGGGTCGTTACCGTAACACCTATTTAAGAACATGCACCAATCAAACCCTAACCAATAATTGAAAACTGCATCGAAATAGGTCTAGTAGTTTTGGACAAAATTGGCAACATTGTTTTGCATTAAAAATGCTTTCTGTAGCGCCCCCTGTTGAGTTGCCATTGTAACACCTATCTAAGAACATGCTCCAATTAAAGCCGAACCCCTATCTGAATACTGCATCAAAATTAGATTGGTAGTTTCTGAGAAAATGGCAACATGGATTTGCACAAACAAACACACAAACAACCTCTCACCCCAAACGCATATACCGTCTCCGTTCCGTCCTGGGTAAAAAAGAGGTACAAAGTTACCTATTATTTATTTATTTATCAATATAATATTAGGTTAAAACCTCCTTATTATTATTTTGTATTTCTTATTTTATCCGTCAGCTGTGAACATTTAAAAAAAAAATTGGCATGGGACTGTGGTGAATACCTAAGCTTAAAAAAATAACTGTATGAACACGCAAGTAACATGCGTAGGTGTGTGTGAAAAATGGCTTTAGTGTGCGTAACGTTTATTTTACCAAAATTAAGGTATTGTAATGCATCGTTTAAAAAAAAACTCTTCGGTGTAAACTATATATGCCCGCAATTTTCGTCAAAAGGGATCGAAAGTTTTTGCTTCACGTATTAATATATAGAAGATGCCCGATCCTAGACATAGTAGTTGAACGCTCTACGGTAGGTTCTCTATCGATTGTAAGTATTTGTCAGTAAGTAATTGATTACTTGGAGTCTTATTTAGACACACGAAAGTATAATAGCGTAAATCAAAACAGGATAACCAACCAAAATACGCACATTCAACTTCATCCATATATTAAGAGGTTATCTTTCGCCTTTTTTGAATTTACACTTTTATATTACTTTTATACTTTTATATTAGAACCGAGATTTGCCACTCTTGATTCAAATGTAATCAGAATTGTATCCACTCGTACGCAAAGAGAGGAAGGAGACACATATAGTAGAAGAGTTGGAGCGCAAGCAGACAGACCACACATCATAGTTTTATCTTTATAAATATTGGGGGTTTGGGCTTACACAACTAACCATGCAATGGTTTCTTTCCCATGCCTGGAATGAATACGTCCTTGTAAGTGTCCGGCAAAATTGACCGTCCCGCTTGTGCTGACTCATTGAAAACTAATAAAATTACTACAACTCCAACTAGCAGCGACATGACTTACATAATTACATAGCAAGGTTGTTTCAAATAAAAAATACAAGCGATTGACTTTTTAATTAGCAAGAAAGTATGCGTGATACATAACGTTATGATTGAACTATTTTATTACAATGCAGTAAGATTGGGTAAACTAAATTAAAAACTACATCATTTGCTTCCTGCATTACTTTTTATCGTGTTTCAATACAACTAAAAGAGCTGGACTTTGTTTTTTTGAATTGTGATATTTTGTCTCATTTTTAAGCATCGTTGGAACTTCCTTTTTTTCTTTTTTTGACCTTTCAGCACTAGAATAGTAGTACTCTTCTGTTTCATCCTGCTTTTCTATGGAACTTTGTATTTTCACTTCCTGCGGGCCCTCAGGAATATTTTTTTCCTCAGGAAGAAATTCCCCCTCATTACCAAAGAGGACTCCTTTTCCACCAAATTCGTGTTTTATTGACCACGGTAAGGCGTAATTATTGATACCTTTGTCTTTGTAATCTCTCATTTGGAATTTATTCCATGTAAAACAGCATACCTCCAATTTGGATTTGCACCCGTTTACTTCAGACAAGAACCGGTGGCCCACACATAGCTTGAATTGTACGCAAATGCCGCCTTGTTGCCAACACGGAGTTGATTTCAACGATCCTGGGGAAAGATCATTAGGTAATATCTCGATATAAATTTTTTACGATCAAGCGCTTTCGTTCGTATCAAAATATTTTTGCGAATAAACATAGATTTCGCATTGCCTTTTCCTATAAACATAGTTATTGCTTTCAAAGTACCCAAAGAATAACGATGAAATGTAGCTTTTAAGTATTTGGACAATATAATCGCTATAGATTTGGCAATTATTGAGTTCTGAACTAAGAAAACAATCGAATTGGTTTTAATAGTAACTGGACGTTTTAGTACCCAAATCTTTCTTCATTTTAATAACTATTCCATTCGTGTGTTTGTTTCTAATTTCATAAACGGCTAAACCGATTTGGCTGAAATGTGTATGTGCGTTCCTATTGGTAGTAGTAGTATATCCATACTAATATTATAAATGCGAAAGTAACTCTGTCTGTCTGTCTGTCTGTCTGTCTGTATGTTACGCTTTCACGCCTAAACCACTGAACCGAATTTAATGAAATTTGGTATAGGGGTAAATTAGACCTTGAGAATGGACATAGGCTATGTTTGGTCGCGAAAAGGGGGGTTAAAGGGGGGAAATAGGGGTTGAAAGTTTGTATGAAAGTTTGTCATATTTGAAGATAGCGTGATGAAATTTGGTACAGAGGTGCATTGGAGCTTGAGTACGGATATAGGCTACCTTTTATCCTCAAAAAAGGGTAAAAGAGGGGAGGGGGGGGGATAGGGTATGAAACTATATGAAAGTTCGTTATTTTTGAAGTAATCCTAATGCAATTTGGTACAGAGAAATTTTGTGCATCTAGCTCTGACAATGACGGACTTTCATACAAACTTCCATCTCTTATTTTACCCCTTTAGTAGCAGAATTTCAAAAAATCCTTTCGTAGTGGATGCTTACATCATAAAATACATCTTCAAAACCTACTACAAAATTAATGAACGAAAACGTGATCGAACAAAAGAAAACATCCTACCTACTGGAATAAAAAGAAAACCTATTGGACCTACCTATACGCGATAGGTACGAAATAAAACATACAATGTACCTACCTACCTACTTGAACTTGCAACCAACTCCTGTTATTAATAAAGAAATAAATTCACAAAATAGTTGTGACTACCTATAAATTAACCTACGCAATATTTTAGTTATAAACAAAACTGTACCTACCTACTTGAACATGGAAGCCCACTACTACCATTCCTACCTACCTATGCTATGATTGTGCGGTACTGCTAGCATAAATATATTTATGACCGTATTTTTACTGATCAATTTAATCATACACACATCCATGTTTGTAATGTGTGTAAATTCTAAACAGTCTCTCACACAAACTTTCATTCCTCATTCCAAACCCTTCATACCATCGTCATAAACAAAACGTAGCTTTATCTAAGTACCATATTTCATCAGGATATCTTCAAAAATTACGAAGTTTCGTCCCCAACCTCTTTTTAATGCTTTTTAGCAAAAAAAGTTAGCCTATATCCATTCCCAAACTTTAATCCCCCTCTCTACCAAATTTAATCAGGCTATTTTCATTAATGTCATAAATTGTATAACACCTATTTTCCCCCCTTTAACCTCTTTTCCTTCATTGAAAGGTAGCCTACGTCCATTCCCGATATGTAATCCATCTCTGTACCAAATTGCATTAGGATTACTTCAAAAATAACGAACTTTCATATAGTTTCATACCCTATCCCCCCCCCCCCTCTTTTACCCTTTTTTGAGGATAAAAGGTAGCCTATATCCGTACTCAAGCTCCAATGCACCTCTGTACCAAATTTCATCACGCTATCTTCAAATATGACAAACTTTCATACAAACTTTCAACCCCTATACCCCCCCTTTAACCGCCCTTTTCGCGACCAAACATAGCCTATGTCCATTTTCAAGGTCTAATTTAGCCCTATACCAAATTTCATTAAATTCGGTTCAGTGGTTTAGGCGTGAAAGCGTAACATACAGACAGACAGACAGACAGACAGACAGACATAGTTACTTTCGCATTTATAATATTAGCATGGATATGGATTAATAACAGGAGTTGGTTGCAAGTTCAAGTAGGTAGGTAGGTACATGTTTTATTTCGTACCTATCGCGTATAGGTAGGTCCAGTAGGTTTTCTTTTTATTCCAGTAGGTAGGATGTTTTCTTTTGTTTGATCACGTTTTCGTTCATTAATTTTGTAGTAGGTTTGAAGATGTATTTTAAGATGTAAGCATCCACTACGAAAGGATTTTTTGTAATTCTGCTACTAAAAGGGTAAAATAAGAGATGGAAGTTTGTATGAAAGTCCGTCATTGTCAGAGCTAGATGCACAAAATTTCATAAATCTGTGACCTTTAAAGAAAATGAACACGTGTATCAGCATTTTTCTAAATTTAGCTACTAAGAGGGTAAAATAGGTGATAAACGTTTGTATGGAAAGTTCGTCATTTTCAAAGTTAGAAGCATGAAACTTCGTACACCTACATTTTTTGTGAAATGTTTTGTCACGATAACCAACATTCACGCGGGCGAAGCCGCGGGCAAAAGCTAGTTATTTTATAAAACTAGCTTTTGCCCGCGGCTACGCCCGCGTGGATGTCGGTTATCGCGACCAAACATAGCCTATGTCCTTTCTGAAGGTCTAATCTACCCTTATACCAAATCTCATCAAAATTGGTTCAGTGGTTTAGGCGTGAAAGCGTAACATACAAACAGACAGACAGACAGAGTTACTTTCGCAATTTATAATATTAGTATGGATATTGAGTATCTACAGACAATATCTGTGGATTACTAGGTAAATAAATAAGCTACAATTACAGCTGGGTGATTGAGCGAACATTAAATAATCATTAACTCCAAAATTATTGAAGAATGTTATGTATTTTCACTTGACAATAAATAACTTGAATGGCTGGTATAGGACGGTAAATGGTTAAGTTGTAATCAATAAAGTGACGTTATAATTCAGATTATTGTGAAGGTTTTTACAGTTCCTTCATGTATTTGATACACGAAATTGATTTGCTTACTGTGTTTTTTTCATTACTGTCACATTCAAATGATTTGACCCGTTACCAGCCTATGGCATGTCATGGCCCCTGTTTTTTTACAGCTTTACTGTATACCATATCCATCCATACTAATATTATCAATGCGAAAGTAACGCATATAAGTATGTTACGCTTTCACGCCTTAACCACTGAATCGATTTTGATGAAATTTGGTATAGAGGTAGATTAGACCTTGAGGAAGGACATAGGCTGGCTTGGCTAGGCAGGTTTGGTCGCGTTAACCGACATTCAGGTGGGCGGAACCGCGGGCAAAAGCTAGTATGGTATATATACTGTATTGTGTATACCATTGAACCAGCCGGAATTAATGACAAAAAATTGTCAAAGTTTTTAGTAATTTTATCCTCCTGCCTACCAGCGATACTTTTTGTTTAGTATGCTGCTTAAAGTTTAGTATTATATTCCTTACACGTTTACATATATCGGAAAAATAGTGAAAAAAATCTCACGTCACGGAAAATGGTTATTCACTATGTCCTTTATAAAGGACAAAGTGACGATATGACTACGTCCTTTATGAAGGACATAGAATTTTATTTGAATATAAATTTATATAAGCATAGGATATATAATTAAAAACATTAGATATTCTTTCATTATATGATTATTTATTATTAAATACAAAAAAATAAATAGAAACTCAAAATTGTTCATACATATGTGCCAAAATTAAATATTTTTCTTCAAAAATAATCGAAAAGTTCATATAATCAACGTTTATTCCTAATTTATCTTGAATTTATCGTAAATAAACATCAAAAGGTAGGAATCACGTCTTTATACTAAAACTACTTATGTAAATTGGAATAAAAATGCCAGGTAAAATAGTTACATAAAAAAAAACATTTCACAAAAACCTGTTCTTATTCATCAAACCTACTTGTCCTACAACGCTATTACTTCAGACCATTTTCGGGTAAGTGTAAGGCTACATTTGTATGGCATTCCTTGCAGGGTATCGCTTTTATTAGAACCTTGCGCTTTGTGATGTTTTTCTTCAAGCATACTCTTCTCCTTCGAAACTACAGTGAGTTTTTTCTTCTTTGTCTGTTCCAAATTTTGTGCCCATATCCAATTTATACTCTCTTAGCTGCACAATATTTCTCTTTACTCTAAGTACTTTTTTGTTTATTAACATCTCTGCATTGTAGCCAAGCAGTAACTACAGCTAGGTTCAAAAAGTGTGAGATAATTGGCCCACTGCACTAATATTCTGGTTAAATACTTTGATCACATCAGGCTTTCATACTTTTCCATGCTGCTTGATCATGACCATGGCTCATTCTTGACGTGGTTTTACCGTAGTGACAAGTAGACATCATGAAAACAGGCTTGTGGCAATAAGAGCAGAGACGTCTTCGTGTGAGCTGCAGAACTTACGAATCTCGTGGTAACTTAATTTTGAGTAAATTTTGAAGGCAAAAACTCTGAGTGGACGTCACAGTAATCCTTGAATAAGTGTAATTTAATTGTTCACCTGTTACACCTATCCATACTAATATTTTAAATGCGAAAGTAACTCTGCCTGTCTTTCTGTCTAACTGTCTGTATGTTAGGCTTTCACGCCTAAACTACTGAACCAATGTGGCATAGGTATGGATTAGACTTTAATAAAGGATATAGGCTATGTTTGGTCCCGATAACTGACATCCACGCGGGTGGAGCCGCGGGCAAAAGCTAGTTTGTTATATTTTAAACCTGAAAAAGATATGATAAATTCATAATATCTTTCAATGTACTACACAAAGTACAGTAGAAGTACAAGTATCAAAACTTTAACTACCTACATTTGTTCTTTATATAGGACATTGAAAAGTGCTTCAAGGTTACTTGAACATTATTTATTTGTACATGGGAATAACATTGTATGTCTACGTCACGGAGTATAAACTAATTACTAATTATTCAAAATCTAGATTTTTTTAAGAGTTTGACAAAATAGCAATTAATTGACCTACCTATGTGTGAGCACACCACTGCACAATAGCCCTCTGACATCATTTTGAAAAAAAAACTGTCTGTTGTGAAGTATCCTTGAATTTAGTTTCATATACCTAAATGTCTAATAGACGTAACTGTTAAATCAAATTAGTCATTTCATTCAATAATATGGCGCCAATTTTTTTTCATTCTTATGTACTATGAGTAGTACAGATGTAGGTACGAGGTTATATTAATATATTATGTTTAACGAATGTGTGGATCGTCAACATAATCATGTTCAACGAGTAAGAAAGAGACTTTTAACAATCAGTCCCAGTTTCAAAGGTTTCAGGAAATTATTATGAGATCGTGTCAGATCGTGATCCTCATTTTATGGATTTCATTAGAAATGAGGATCGCGAAAATAGTATACTCACTCCGAGTATCCGGCACGTCATGAGTATTGCCTGGTTCTGCAGCAACCGCGTCGGCAACTTCCTTTGGTAGACCGTCAGACCTTGTATCAGCTATGGAAGATAACGCTGTATGATATGCTAACAGTTCTGCTCGAAGATCTTCATACTCTTCGTCCATAGGAAGATCTAAATTCACATCATTTCTTAAAGCAGTAATAAAATCTCCTCCTATTTCTTCAGATGAATCTTTCTTCTTGTGATGTCTGCGTTTTGATAGCACCAAGGGACATAATATTAAATTGAAAAGCAAAATCTCACGCAACATCTCCATGCAAATTTTCACATTTGAGAAAATGTTATCCACTAGTTTTGCAATAACTTTTGTTTTAGTACTTTTTTATAGATATAATATATCGTAAATTTTATGTTGTTATAGTTGTGACGAAGTACTGAATTCTGCAACCAGAGTATACAAAAATAATATAAAATTACTGTTTAAGGTATGATTCGAAACTCAGCAGCATTAGCATTGCTGCCCCACTCGTAAACAGCGCGGCAGGCAACACCACAGTGACAGCACTGCTGCGTGCTGCCACTGTGGTGCCACTTACCTTGTATGTATTTAGAGCAAAACCTTCTGTATTTTTAAATGAATGATAAATCAATTCATTTAATGCGTCTAAAAGCCTGAGTGCAGGATGGTTTCCTAAAAAAATCGTTCCAATTCTTCAAAAAAGTGACAAAATGATTTCTTAGTGGTAGACATGATTGGTGACATGTCTTCCGGCTGCTTAATTACATTTCTAATGCATAAATCATTACTTATTGCCCCTAAAATAAACTGTGGTAATGGCATCAATTAATATTACATTAATGACACCTGAGAAATTACTTTTTTACTAGCTCTTGCAGGCGGCTCTGCCGATACCATACCTCAAAACGTACGTGACGTGCTAGCAATGAGCTCGCAAAGTACCCAATGAGCTGTTTCAGATCATACAGATCTGTTTTACATGACATTTCTTTGACTTAAAAGTTTTGAGTATTTGATAACGTCAACATTTAAAGCGGAATCACAGGTTTTGGTAATTTTCGGGAGAGAGGCCAACATTATCGCAAGATATTGCGTAATTGGTGCAGTTAAGATTGTTACATAAGTAAGGGTCAGCAAAACCGTGATAATTACTCAAATTAGAATCGGACAACTCGAGCTTGGAATAATTAGAACTACGGGGGCAATAGAACAAAATACACGAGTTATTTTTTATTGTGATGTTTAGATACAAGTTTGGTGTACTTAACTTGAGTATAAATGTCAAAAGATGCTAAGATCTTTAAAATGTTTCGCTGTTGAATGATAGGTAAGTATATACTATATCGATATTTAAGCACAAAAAAATATGTTATACCAAATTGTGGTACTTTATAGGAATCAATATAGGAAATGGTGGACTTAAAATTTTCCGCCCTACGTCTTTACACCCACAAAGCTTAATATAATAAAAAAAGCTTCAAAAAATTGAAAATTAATGAATAAATTTTAATTCAACGGTTGCCATGTCGGGGGACCTTATGATATAAAGGAGTACTTAACCAGTCAAGGTCCCCCGACATGGCAACCGTTGAATTAAAATTTATTCATTAATTTTCAACTTTTTGAAGCTTTTGGGGGTTTTTAAAATTTTTAATTTAATCTTTTTTTTATACTTTTTAAATTGATCTACTAGTCAAGCTCTTTCATTTGATGCCCATATTGAGGGAATTATAAAGAAATATGTATTCCAACATGTTGTGGCGGTGGCGATCTTGGACCGATTTTGTTTCAAACATAGCTAAGAACACTCCCGACTAATATACCTTTCAAACAAAAAAGAAACTAAATCCAAATCGGTTCATCCGTTTGGATGCTACGATGCCACAGACAGACACACACAGACACGTCAAACTTATAACACCGCGTCGTTTTTGCGTCGGGGGTTAAAAATACTTTGAAAGTTGATAGCCCTTATTTGTTATTTATCTATAATTTTTGGTCATGCTCGTTGATAACCCCGTTAATAATACATCTCGTTCCCATACGAAAAATATAACAAGTACAATAGTAGCAGTCCTGATGAATTATTGAACCATCCGGCCGGTACTGAATCAATTGCGTCCGTAAGCGCGCACCGGACGTTATGGCCCGTCAGTAAAAAAGCTTTTGGCAACGTTTGCCTTTCAACCGCTTTCAAAGAATTCACCAGCCCTTATTGAATACCTTTTCTGCCTTACAACTGATGGACTTGACGCGTCAACCCTCGAAGGTTTTCGTAAGTCATACATATCGTATTACCTCGCCGGCTCAATCGTCCGCGGAAACATCACTCAGATTTCGTAATAACTATTCGAGGTATTGAAACCTGAATAGCTTCAATAGACGTTTCGATCCCGAAATACAATTCCGAGTTCCACTTGGTATTACGAAGTATCGAATTCCATTAATCTTTTAATTAAAACTCGACTTTGATAAAATTTCTTTGGAGCATTGGCATAGGCAAAGTTGAAATATTCTCACTGTGTAGGGTTCAGATGTTGGCCTTTACAGTAATTGAATAGGGGTGAGACAGCAAGTCCTTTGTAGAGCACGTTGCAATTTCAAGGCGCATGATAATGACCGGTTCTTTGTCCTGTCCTTTCTTAAGCGGTCAGCCTTGAAGATAGAAAGCCCATATAACACAGCCGGGGCAACACTTCGTGCGATCGAAGGGTTGACGCTTGACACCTACCGGCTACCTATAAAATCTGAAATTAAATTATATTAAAAGATTTCTCTCGAAATATAGAAAAATGAATATTTTTCCATATATATATTGGTAAAGAATATTATACTGGCACTTAATAAAACTGTATTGATGATACAGTATTTTCATACAGAGGACAATGTTATGCCATGTTTAAAATGTTGACATTTCAAACTAATTTATTGAAGATAGTAAATTTTAATAGATGAGACGGTCGGTAAAAAAGGTTAACATAATAGTTTTACATGCTTCTAGTGATAGTTAAGTGGTCTCAAAATAATACATGCTAGTATAGGTATATTGTAATGAAAAATGAACGTAGTTATAGTAATAAGTACTCCATATTTATAGCAGCCACAATACGATGAGCACAGGGTAGGTACGGGTGAAATGATTAAGAGGACAACGTTTAGATGGACGACCACTTACAAAATTGGTTAACAAAACAAAATTCACCCCAGCCGTCGCGAATACCAGTTGTCAAATATTCTAATTTATCTAATTGAACATCGTAATCTCTTTAAGCTACGGTGCTCAGATGGCGGTTGCCACAAAGATAAACTAAAATTAAGTTAAATACAGTAACCATTTCGATATTTCAGCATGATAATACATGTTTTAATAATAAAGAAGAAGTATGACGTCATAGTATTTGAAAGATGTCAAAGTCGAGTCATTTATTCTCAATCTTGAACAATACAATTTGTTTCTTATTGATGAACATTATAATGGTGTTGCTTTATTATTTACTTTGATCCCGGCGTTTCGGTTGTTTTTAGCGACAATTGGTACAGGGAGTGTAAGATACCTCGTAACCATGCTAAATAAATCACGATAGAATCCGTTAAAAAATGTTTCATTTTACCTTAATGTTCGCGACAGACAAACAGTTTAAAAAAAAAGTGATTCGTGTGTGTGTGTAAAAAATCAATATAATCAGTGAAAACTAAAGTGAACAAGTGATCATAGTGCAATCGGACCCTTAGATACATAAGAACTGTAAAATTCCGTCTTCCTATTGGTCGAGCCATGAGCCGATCACCCCACCTTATTGTATAGTAAAATTAGTTTTGTAATGTTGGCAGCATGTAAACTTAGTCAAGATGTAGTTTTATAGCGAGAGTAAATCTGTATTAAAAATACCTAATAAATGTTACGAGATCGTCTTAAAATAATGTGTAAAGAATGTGCAATAATATGTAGATAATGCCTAAACATAATTTTGTAAACAGTACATAAACAGTTTTGTATAATTTAGCTTTAAAGTAGTAACATAGACCCCATTCCCAAACATTTTTAGATTAAAATCGATATTGTGAATAATTAAATATATATACAGTCCAGATGACCTTACCATGGGATGGGTAACCACTTTCCACAACCCTAAACAATAGATACATGAACAATTGTAAATAGATATAAATTTAGTATAAGAAAAATGTTGTGAACAATAGTAAAAACAGTTGTGCAAAATGAATAAAAACGTTCTCGGAATTAGCGGCCCTCGTTAAGGTAAAGTTTCGGAGTACTTAAGCTGGCGCGATCTGTAAACAAATTGCGAATTCTTAGCCGAGTCGCCAGTAGTAGTCTTCGAGACTTTGTCTCAGACGCTACACCCTGAATGGGCCGATAATCCCGAACATAACTATTCCTTGGAATATTATTGTTTTATTTTATTGGCATTTTCAGGAAACAAATCGGAATCGGGCCGTAACTGGCTGATTCAAGCTATCAGTAGAGACGCACGGAAACCACTTTCCTGCACTCGTTCACTATAGCTTACAGTCCACCTTCACCTCAGGGCAGGGAAGTGTGCAAACTGCTACAACGGTCAATCGCTTATCACCCATATAGACACGGACTTAAGCCGACCAGTGGTGTTCAACTCTGTCGCGAGACAGTTTCTGACACCCGCGCGAGGCCGTCCGTTATATTTCTGGTCCTTGCGAGCCGGATCTGGTACCTGCGATCTGACGATTGAATTGCGAGCCGGCACATAGGGTCGCTGTCTGTATAGGCAGCTTCCGGTCGGACGTATCGCATATTCTAAGTCTAGTCCATCCAGACCGTTGTGTCCATTGCGAGCCGGCAGAAAGCGTTGCTGTTCCGTAAGGTCAGCTTCCGGTCGGATAAATCGCACATAGCTATTGTTGATTTCCGTGTGTCTAACCCATTTATTTCAGCATTTTTATATTCCAATTAGAATTAATCTAATAGGAATACTTAGAGTCAGTGTTGCTAAACAGTATTAGAGTCAGTGTTTTATAATTTTAAATAGAGTCAAAATTACGTTCAGTATAAGTTACGTCAGTAAAAGTTTGATATGTGTTTATAACCATATTATATAAGCCAGTAAATAGTGCCAGTTACGTGTGCGCGATTTTATACTCGTTCAGTATCAGTCAGTTAGTACAGTTAACAGTTACGTGTGCGTGATTGAATAGTAAAGTATATAACAGTAAAAATAAACTCAGTGCACGTTACGTTTTAAAAGCCAGTAAAATAAACAAACAGTTCAGTATAAACTCAGTGTCGTTCGTGCGTCAGTTAATAGTGGTGCGTGAATTAATAACAGTCGTTCGCATTTAGACAGTACTTATAGTGAATATATAAACAGTAAATAGTAAAATAAACAGTAATAATTTTTTGTGCGTACTGTCGACTTTGTGTAAACCTACGTAAGTGAAACAGTGTCAGTGATCAACATGCCGACCACCAGATCTCAAGGCAAAGCAGCAGAGCAGACACGAGACCCGATCCTGCGCCACGAGCAGCCTCCACGCTCTCCATCAGTACCAGTTGGATCAGAGGTAAGCGCGCCATCGTCCATGGCTCAACCCTCAACCAGTACACCACGGCCCTCCAGCGCTAAGACGCAAACAGATTTAAGTAAACAGCCGTGGTCTCTGGGAGAGAATAGATCAGACAATACGTTACGCCCTGTTGAACAGATAGAAGGGGTACGTACAACTGAGCCAGTGAGCCGTGAACCAGGCGTTACTATAAGATCTAGATCCTCTTTGCATAATAAATCGATGGCGCGCAAACGAGCGTTGAAGGCACAGGAGGATATGCTCAGAATTAAATTACAGTTAGCTGAAGTTACCTTACGTAGGGCTGAAGAATCGGCCGATGACACTGACTATGATGATGATGCCCATTCTAGAACAGAGTACGTTCGTTCGTGGTTACAAGAAGGTTCGCCCTCGATACGACTCGGCAATGAACCACGTATAGTAAGTGGACACCTCCAGAAGGAGACCCACGGAATAGAGCCTCAGTTGGAAGCTCCTATGGTGCCCCGGGTTGGGGGCACAGATCCGAAATTAGATTTAAATAAGCTCCAAAAGGAGACTCCTCTGGTACCCCGGGTTGGGGGTACAATAGAAAATATAGATTTAAATAAGCTCCAAAAGGAGACTCATCTGGTATCCCGGGTTGGGGATACACCCGCTTATCAAGAGACTCAACAAGAGACTCCTCTGGTACCCCGGGTTGGGGGTACAATAGAAAACATAGAGAAACCTTATACACAGACTGCTCCGGCGCCCCGGGCTGGGGGCGTAACAGAACATTATATAGATCAAGCTAATAGTAACAATATGTTAAAACCGTTTATATCTGAATTAACTTCCGCTATAGCCGCACTTGCTGATAGAAAACCGATGGAGTCTTCATTTTCGTATCCATCGGCATCGAAGGTCATAATGACATTACCCATATTCAGCGGGTCACATACCGAGTGGTTATCATTTAAAGCAATATATGACACCACTAAGAATTATTTTAATGATATAGAAAATACAGCTAGGCTCAGACGAAGTCTTAAAGGCAGAGCTTTAGAAATCGTTAGCTCAGAACTGATAGCCAACGCACAACCAGATCATATTATAAGAGAACTAGAACTCCAATTCGGACGACCCGACTCAATAGCCCAATCAGAAACTGACAAACTGAGAGCATTACCGCGATGCACCGAAGCACCTAAAGATATTTGTACGTTTGCCAGTCGCATTAGGAGTAGCGTCGTCACTCTTCAGGCGTTGAAAAAGAATCATTATTTAATGAATGCTGAATTATTACGCATACTTACAGAAAAACTACCGAACTCATTGCGTGTACAATGGTACCGAATCTATACAGAGAAATATAACTCCACACCTGACTTAGCATCTTTTAGCGAGTACGTTACGGAATATGCCCGTTTCTGTAGTGCCTTTGCTCCAGCTGAAACCATCAGAGATTACCAGACGACCCGGCGTGTCCCTCAGAGAGCATTCAATGCCACTGAGAGGCACACTGGGGAGAATATTACATCTAAATGCCGTATATGCGACTCTGAGGGACACTACGCATCGAACTGTGAAACTTTCAGAAAAGGAAACTCGGACAAGAGGTGGGAGCTCGCTAAAAAACATAAACTTTGTTTCCGTTGCTTAAGAACACGTCAACAGGATCACAAATGCCAGCTTAGAAAATGTGGAATTGATAACTGTACTGCATCTCATAATAGATTACTCCATTATACGAAAAAAAGCAGACCAACAGAGACAAAACCAGACACGCATGAGGAGACAGTCGCCAGTTCAAATTATAGAGCACCTAGACAAGCTTACCTGAAAATAGCGCCTGTCAGACTTTCAGGACCGGCGGGAGATTTGTTGACCTACGCTCTCCTAGATGACGGATCAACTATCTCACTTATAGACGAAGACATCGCTGCCAAGCTGGGAGCCCGAGGTAAAACAGACCCATTTAAAGTCAAGACCATAGGGGACACAGCCATCGACTTTCCGAACTCGCGAAGAGTTGAAGTATACATAGGAAACCCCGACGGAACTAGCATCCCATTATCCGTGAAAACTGTACCGAAGTTAGACCTGTCATCCCAGACCATCACCGAGTCCGACCTAGAGGGCTGCGAACATTTACAGGACATCAAAGACCAACTTATATACACAGCGGGAACCCCTAAGGTACTCATAGGCCAAGACAACTGGCATCTTCTTATATCAAGTTACGTCAAACGGGGAAGCCGCCAACAGCCAGTCGCCTCACTTACAGCACTAGGATGGGTCTTACACGGATGTTATAATAGTATTCTAGGCCAAACAGTACATTTTATTAATCGCCTCTCAGCCGCTGATGACAGCATAGACAATCAACTGAAACAATATTTTTCACTTGATTCGCTTCTGTTAAACCCACGCCGACCGAATTCCGATCCTGAGAAACAAGCAGAAAACATATTAGAACAACACACGACGCGACTAACAGACGGTCGTATACAAACAGCTCTCCTATGGAGAAAACAGGATAGTGTGATGCCTGATAGCTATCAGAACGCCATAAGAAGGCTCACAAGTATAGAAAAAAAGCTAGACCGTACACCAGCCCTAAAAACAGCGTATGCAACACAGATGGAGTCCCTTTTAAGCAAAGGCTATGCAGAAGAAGCTCCGAAACAAACCACACCAGGAAGGACCTGGTACTTACCTCATTTTGATGTACATAACCCCAGCAAACCCAACAAGGTGCGTATTGTACATGATGCTGCCGCCAAGTCAGGGGGGATGTCCCTGAACGACTTTTTACTCACCGGTCCAGACCTACTACAGTCCTTACCAGGAGTTATGATGCGCTTTCGCCGTCACCGAATCGCCGTCACCGCCGACATCGCCGAGATGTTTATGCAGGTACAGGTACGTCCAGAAGACCGGGACGCCTTAAGATACCTCTGGAGAGGTGACCGGCGGGAGGGCGCGCCGACCGAGTACCGCATGAAATCTATAATATTCGGCGCAGCCAGTTCACCATGTACAGCAATCTTCGTTAAAAACTGGAACGCGAGACAGTACGCATCCCAGTTTCCCGAAGCAGTAGCAGCCATCGTCGACAGCCACTATATGGACGACTATTTACACAGTTTCCCAACCGAGGCAGAAGCAGTCCGTATATCGAAACAGGTACGTGACGTACATAGAAAAGCCAAACTAGAACTAACAAAATGGGTCTCAAACTCCGCGACTGTCATCCAACAGATACAAGATAGTCCAGGCCACACAGATATAGTCAACATAAACTCGAAAGAGCAAGAAGAGAAAATCCTTGGTCTAATGTGGAACCCGTCTACAGACGAACTTAGTTTTAATTTGAATTTAGCCAGACTACCTGAAAACTTGATAGATAAGACCTCACCCACCAAAAGAGAAGCCTTAAAAATAATAATGTCGTTATACGATCCATTAGGACTTGCATCACCAATAACAATACGAGCCAAACAGATCCTACAGGAAGCATGGCGTCTAGGAACAGACTGGGACCAGACGCTAGATGACAGACTCTTGGTCCAGTGGCGGACCTGGATAGTACATTTAAAGGCCCTAAAAGACGTCCGAATACCTAGATGTTATCTGGGATACACCGACCCTCAGTCACTACAACTTCATGTCTTCACCGACGCCAGCGAGTCAGCCTACGCCGCGGCTTTGTACTGGAGGACTGTAACCCACGAAGGCCAGGTGAGTGTCAGCCTCGTCGTGGCAAAGGCAAGAGTGACACCATTAAAGATTACATCTATACCAAGATTAGAATTACAGGCCGCGGTGATGGGAACCCGACTAGCTACAGCCGTTGTTGAGAGCCACAACGTGAAACCAGATACGATAACCTATTGGACAGATAGCAAGACAGTCCTTACATGGATAAAGAAAGGCTCAAGAACATATAAACCTTTTGTTGCACACCGCATAGCCGACATCGAGGAAAACAGTAAAACTACAGACTGGAGATGGCTCCCGTCAAAGTCTAACATAGCAGACGCTGCCACTCGCGACGTTCCCACTAATTTTAATTCGCAGCACGAGTGGTACAGCGGTCCGGCCTTCCTTCACAAAGAAATGACAGAATGGCCGATGGAGCAGCCTACACCAACTGAGGCTACGGGAGAGGAACGAGTCACCTCCATAACAGTCAAAGTAAGTTCAGCCATACCCGATGTAAATAGATTTTCCAAATGGGAAAGACTTCTACGCACCACTGCTCGGGTGCTGCAGTTTATAGATCTGTTAAGAACAGAACAGGTGGCCTATAAGAGGACAACAAAAAATCCACAAAAGGATCCCGACTGGCGCAACACTCAGCAGGTGAAGTTGAATAAAGGGCCAGCGGTATCAAAGGCCGCTGTACCCAGCAATAGTAACCGTAAATTTAGAATACTCACCGCCGAGTACCTCCAAGACGCCGAAAAATTATTAATAAAATGTATACAATTCGACTCGTTCGCACTAGAGGTGCAACGATTAAAAAATAATTCAGACATGCCATCAGATAGCAGACTCCGAGAACTCCGTGTCGAGCTTCAAGACGAAGTAATCGTCCTAAGCAGCCGCATAGCAGCCACAGAAGGGGTGTCCGATGCAGTCAAGAGACCGCCGATACTTGACAGCGAACACAAAATAACCAAGTTATATATAGACTGGACACACCGCCGACTACACCACGGTGGCACAGAAATTACCATCAACGAGATCCGGCAGCACTACTGGGTGCTGAGACTCCGACCGACTACAAAGTCGGTAATTAATAAATGTCTAAGTTGTAGAATACGAAAAGCACAGCCGCCAAAGCCAGCCACCGGCGACCATCCGAAGACTCGCCTTGCGCACCACCGCAGGCCATTCACATACACCGGGCTCGATTACTTCGGGCCACTCAGCGTGACCGTCGGGCGACAGCACCAGAAGCGCTATGTGGCGCTATTCACCTGCCTAACTTCCCGGGCAGTTCACCTGGAGCTCGCCGCCAGCCTGAGCGCAGACTCCGCAATCCTAGCTTTGCGGAGGTTCGCTGCGCGCCGAGGCTGCCCCACCGAGATCTACTCAGACAACGGCACCAACATGCACGGTGCCGACCGCGAGATGCGCGAGGCCATGTCTCGCGAAGCTGCACGTCGAGGCATCGTGTGGCGCTTCATAACCCCTTCTGCTCCCTTTATGGGGGGTGTATGGGAGCGCCTCGTCCGCTGCGTAAAGACCGCCCTAACTACGGTCTTACATGAGCGCCACCCAACCGAAGAGGTGCTCTGTACTTTGTTGTGTGAGGTGGAGCACACCGTAAACAGTCGCCCCCTCACACACGTCTCCGTGAACCCCGAGGACGCCGAGGCCATCACTCCGAACCACATCCTACTCGGTGGTTCCTCCCGACTGCCATCACTCGGTGAGTTTGACTCAACCGACATCGACCACAAAAAACACTGGCGACGCGCTCAGGCGCTCGCTGATATGTTCTGGCGCCGTTGGGTACGCGAGTACCTTCCCGAGCTGCAACACCGGCGGGAGCCCCGTGGGTCGGGGCCACTCATCGCGGTCGGCGATCCCGTCCTGATCGCCGACGGACAGCTGCCTCGCAACACTTGGCCAAGGGGCCGAGTCACCGCAGTCTACCCAGGTGCCGACGGTCAAATCCGGACCGTTGAGGTGCGCACAGCCGGGGGCGTACTCAAACGCCCCACGAAGAAAATAGTGCCACTACCCAAGTAGTGTCGCTCACCGGAGGATGCAGCGTCACAAGCGGCCGCGCCTCACTCCGCTGCACGGCGGGAGAGATGTTCGCGACAGACAAACAGTTTAAAAAAAAAGTGATTCGTGTGTGTGTGTAAAAAATCAATATAATCAGTGAAAACTAAAGTGAACAAGTGATCATAGTGCAATCGGACCCTTAGATACATAAGAACTGTAAAATTCCGTCTTCCTATTGGTCGAGCCATGAGCCGATCACCCCACCTTATTGTATAGTAAAATTAGTTTTGTAATGTTGGCAGCATGTAAACTTAGTCAAGATGTAGTTTTATAGCGAGAGTAAATC
This sequence comes from Eilema sororculum, assembly GCA_914829495.1. NCBI lineage: Eukaryota > Metazoa > Arthropoda > Insecta > Lepidoptera > Erebidae > Eilema > Eilema sororculum. The sequence continues at coordinate 17,642,670 of OU618534.1, read as the reverse complement.
TGTATTAAAAATACCTAATAAATGTTACGAGATCGTCTTAAAATAATGTGTAAAGAATGTGCAATAATATGTAGATAATGCCTAAACATAATTTTGTAAACAGTACATAAACAGTTTTGTATAATTTAGCTTTAAAGTAGTAACATAGACCCCATTCCCAAACATTTTTAGATTAAAATCGATATTGTGAATAATTAAATATATATACAGTCCAGATGACCTTACCATGGGATGGGTAACCACTTTCCACAACCCTAAACAATAGATACATGAACAATTGTAAATAGATATAAATTTAGTATAAGAAAAATGTTGTGAACAATAGTAAAAACAGTTGTGCAAAATGAATAAAAACGTTCTCGGAATTAGCGGCCCTCGTTAAGGTAAAGTTTCGGAGTACTTAAGCTGGCGCGATCTGTAAACAAATTGCGAATTCTTAGCCGAGTCGCCAGTAGTAGTCTTCGAGACTTTGTCTCAGACGCTACACCCTGAATGGGCCGATAATCCCGAACATAACTATTCCTTGGAATATTATTGTTTTATTTTATTGGCATTTTCAGGAAACAAATCGGAATCGGGCCGTAACTGGCTGATTCAAGCTATCAGTAGAGACGCACGGAAACCACTTTCCTGCACTCGTTCACTATAGCTTACAGTCCACCTTCACCTCAGGGCAGGGAAGTGTGCAAACTGCTACAACGGTCAATCGCTTATCACCCATATAGACACGGACTTAAGCCGACCAGTGGTGTTCAACTCTGTCGCGAGACAGTTTCTGACACCCGCGCGAGGCCGTCCGTTATACTTAATGTAAGTATAATATTCGCCTAAGCTCCCGAAAGTATTATAAAGATTATGTTTGAATAAATTGTACCTACTCGTACCTTTCTTCTGACATTAACTTTCAATTAAAGATACGGATTTGTCTATCAAACTGTCTTTTACCGGGTGCTTGCCGATTATCCATTGTTTCCGTTTCAATTTATAATGGACAATCAAATGGTGCATAGGAGTAACAGTAGTGAGTAAGACTGAGAATGTGGTCTGGATTGATCCCATTCAAAATCAAAATCCTAGTTCTAGACTCAACTGAGCTCACAGACGAACTGTTCAAAACAGTTTTGCTAACCAATAGTAGATGCAATACTTACAAATTGTATGCTTAGTAAATAAATAATAATAAATAGTTGCGGGTTCCAATTTCACCCAGTAATCAATACCAATGTGGACCTTATCTTAACACAATTATTTTCCATATTTGGAGGAGTTCATCAAAATACCAGTTATGTTTGACCCATATTGTTTATTCGTAATATAATAAAAACTGATGTTTTCTTTGTTTGTCCCTTATGCGTACCCATATCATTTATCCAATTGCTTCTGAAAGTTGTTGTGTCTATATATGTATTTATAGGTATGCAGTGGGTTGTCGTCATACGTACATAAATTTCTGATTATTCCTACCACGTACAATGTTGTTGTTTTTATATTATAATGCAGACTCGTTGTCGATTGCATGTTTCATGAGAACAGTGGAAGTCATGGTGAGAGTTATTGAAATGAGAAACTGAAAGTGGTCAAATTTTGAACACCAGGTGATCTTAATATAAGTAGTATAAACAATAACAGCTGCGTACTGACAGTTAACTAGTAAAGTATTTAAGTCCAATAAAGTAAAAACTATAACAGAACTGAAGTCTCTAAGGGAATTTGTCATAGCCCAGTCCATATTTTACTAATTTGACAACATTGTCAGTGCCTATTTATGTCACATGACCAAACAGCTGTCAAAATTGAGTCGAAGCAATTAGGGTTCGCGTTGCACAAGTGATTTAAGCAAAACTTTGTTGTTTAAGACCCTGGGGAACTTCGTAATGTCATTCAACAAACGATTAATCATGAAGCTTTGTTCTGAAGATGCAAACAGCTCATAAATAGTTCGTTAAGGGAATGGCGCTCCCGAAAATTTGATTAGAGAACAAGGTCAAGAATTAAGGTAAAATATTAAATTGCCAACCTGAAGGGTTTGTGATAAAGGACTGCTGCTCAGAGCGGATAATGTAAAACATGCATAATTAAACTATTATTCTCTTAGATTAACGTTAAAATAAAATATTTGCAATTTTGTTAACATCTGCTAATTGGCTATTTGACTAAGTCACCAATCCTTCCCAAAATTGCTTAATAATTAGTTTGTTCTAAAAATATGCCTTGACTTACTTGACTTTACATTATTTGAAATAACCAAAAGAAGTCAAAATATAAACAATCAAATTCAGTTCTTTATAACTTTTTAGATTCCTCATTATATTTCAAATTATTCTTATTAACAACTGTATACGTGAAATCGCAACGTCGACCGAGATAAATGCGATATTCTCTTGCACTTCATATATTATTTGCACTACTCGCAACCGACGAGTGACGTCATAAGTTAGGACGATTTTCTGTAGAGCGTTTTCGGGCGGGGCGAGAAATTGAATTTAATTTAAAAATCGAATATCTTTAAAACTATTTGTCGTAAGAAAATTTCATTTTTACAGTTATTACAAAGAGGTCATCATCAGAGGAGGAAAGTATTTTTTTTGTCAAAAACCCAATTGCTTAAAAAGGAGGAATACATTCCTGTGAACACATTAAAAGGATATCTGACAGGAATGTATGAAGAATGACATGTTGTGCCAGTCCCAAATAATTTGAATAAGGGCATGTAGGTAGATTGTAGATGATGATGATATGTAAATAAAAATGTTATGTACTGTTCCTGTGCGGAGCCTGGACCCTGGGCGCTAGTTTTTGATATATGATCACTGATCGTACTCAATCAAAACGACTCTGTACAAAATTAGTTATAATTTGAAGTGATCAAAGTTTCGCTATTGTATTCATATAGTTCACTATTTCATTCCCAAGATAGAATACATTAGAAGCTTGTCATCTTCAAGTTATAAGGGTCAAGTGAAGTAAACAAGGGGCCAGTGTCAGTGGTGGTCGTAACAACATACTTTACGCTTTAGTACTGATCATATTTTCACACAATAACAACATGGCCGCCAAATCGAAGATAACCTCGCTACACCGATAACAAGTACCTTTGTCTTCAAGTTTACCTCTCAGTTATTTTGATTATATAATACTATCTGAAGTTTACGCGAATATCGCTCATTGAAATAAAATCCCTCTATAATAATACCAAATTAATCGCAGAGAGGTGAGAAGTGTTGTAACCTGTTGATTTTTCAAATTTGGCGCCGACTTTTTGCACCAGCTTTCGTTGGCCAGACTCTGCAATTAATTTATCGATATTTGTATAATTCCTCTACAATAAATCATCAGACATAATTATGATTACTTTCTCGAACTAAAATAACCAAGCAATTTGACATATAATTATGTTATCGATCCAATACATACATTCATGTATTAAATCCACGATAGGTAACGTCTAAAAGGTTTTAGTCACACTTCACATTGAAGTTAATAGTATACAACCGGGCTGGTTATCATTGATTGTAATGTTTTATCTCAAAAAGAACAACAAGTTAATAAAGATGGGTTAGCCATCTATGTAATTTACTCCCTTAAGATCCGATGACGATAATTTTGATCTTTAGTTATTTCTAATATAAGTTCACAAAAAAATTACAAAATACTGTGGCACTTCGGGGACAACTAAAAACAACATTTTGGAATATAGCCATCAGTGACCCTTCAAATCTTTTAAAATAATGTTTTTTATTAAAATATTCTATAATTTAATCACATACTCTAAAAGTTTTCTCTATTGAAATGTGCAGTTTCATAAATACTAACGTGCTAATAACCACGTGCTGATATTTTATATCAATTTTCATTACGTTTTCGTACTATATTTCGATTGTTTAGTGCGACTATTGTGAATGAGGTCGAGTTCTGTGTTGGCAGTGCCATAACTGCGCTTTTCTGTTAAGTCTGTACGCCATTCACATTATTTGACGCATCATGACGCACGATGTTAACCCAACTTAAATGTGTCTTTTGTTTCCTGTCACCCGCTATTGTTAGTGAGTTTTCTTTATAGAATGACAAAGACGCTTTTATAAATAAAATTTTATAAATAGAGAATATACAGTGTGTATTTTTGAAATGGAGCAGTGATGACAGGTACCTTAACCGTTGTACAGTAGTTAAGTACAGTAAAATTTTCTTAGAAGACCTTCCCTAACCTACTGAGATATTTTAAACTACATTCACAGATTTTGACAAAATCATACAGACAGCAAGAAAAATGCTAAAAGTCCCAAATTTTTTTTTCCTATTTCATGTGGGGATTAAAAGACTCTAAGGGACCATTATTTTCAGCTTTGAGTACTAGGAAAGATAGAAATCTTGAATTTAATGCGAATATCTATTTTTTATATATTAGATATATTACTTATTGCAAATAAAACATTTTAACTAAGTATAACTTAGTGTATTGAGTTAAATAACAGAATGGACACTATTGTATATTATTGAAACGTCTAAAATAAATATGACTATGAATAAGATTAGTTAGTTAGGTAGTTAATTGATAGTGTAACATGTTTTAAGAAATGCGATCTAATAACATACTTGAAGAACTGCGGTTCATAACTGCCCGAAATCTTTAGCCTTTCAGTTTCTGAGCTCTTCTGATCTATTTTTAGAAACAATGTCAAGGCTCTCTGAAAGATTAGAAATGTTTTCTCTACTAGGCATAGATTTATCTTCATATGTGAAGACAAAGCGGGGAACTTTTTACGTGGGATCTGTCACAGGCATTTATCTTAATGACTAAGTAGTTTGTGTCTGTTTTGAAGCCATTTAATTAATCTTTTTGGAAACTTTTACATTAGTGTTTTACGCATTTGAACAGTTTTCAATTAAATTACGTTGCTATCCTTTCGTAGCTTCATTTACATAAGATTAACTATTCCAATAAGGGCCGGCCCGACCACACGCAAATAAGGTTTATTCTTAGAATAAACAGCTAATATGTGGGTGACATTGCCTGCTTATTCTAGGAATAAGCTTTACTCGCGTTTGGTCGAATGTACCATAAGAAGTATAACTACGGTGAAAATCCACGGAAGAAATCACTTCAAAATACATGTAAAATTTTATCTCTCCTAAGCAAAAATGCAGAGAATGAATAGCTTTGTTGGCGCACGGTATTAAATACCGAATCGTTAACATTCATAACGTGCATCAAATAAACTATTGATTTTCTTTCAACTTCATTGAATTCATATAAAATCGCAAAGCAATGACAAATGGCATAAACTCATTCGGATCTGCACGAAATCTTTATCCGAAGTAGGAATTCTGTACTTCCCCTCCTTAAAATAATGTCACGCTGACTGAGTTGTCATTCGACTTCAGCTTAACTGCAATGAAAATAATTCAAAGTCTTCGTCGTCGGTACATTAATTCTCAATATATTGATTTCAATTTCTGCCGTATTTAGGTTTTGTTATATTTTAGTTTATGTAACGTTAATTGTGTATTAATTACATTAGAAAAGTGATTACTGGCTCTGTTTTTATGTACAACTAGATTTTGCCCACGGCCCACGTGGGTGGGGCGTGGATTTCGGTTCCCGGCAATTATTCAAACTTTTCTCGCTCTAAAAATTATCCTTGAACTTCAACGAACATTGAAAAAAGAAAGAATTGGCCAAATTGGTCCTGGCGTTGTTGAGTTATGCGCTTACCAACACATTTAGCGATTGTATATATTTAGAAAAAAGTATTTATAAGTATGTTTATCCGCATTTTAGATTCCATAACACAAGTTAGTTCAGCTATGCTTATCACGGCTCTAGATAGCGTTGTGTGGAATGTTGTAGAATATTTATTATAGCAAATTATCAGTTACAATTGGTAAAAATTTATAGAATTTGGTATTGGACGAGTGTTCAAATTCTTCAATTTGAAGATTAATCAATTCTACTACTAATTTGAAGATAATTCATTTCTAATCTACTGAATAATCACCTCGCTGTTTATAGTATGCAATAGCATGTCATAGAATGCAGTAGAATAGGAAACTCAGCATTTTGAAGAATAATTTTATATCAGGCTCATAAAATGGTAGCCATATGGGTAGGTACTATAAAAATAAATAATGGGTTTAATGAAATATCCTATTAAGAAGTAGATAACACGGTTTAGGGGCCTCAGTTCCCCTAGAAAAGTGTATTTTTTTGACTAACGTTTTGTAGAATAAAATGACGAATGTATGGGATTTGACGTTTATCATGCGTACACACTTGTGACACGGACAACGGACATGTACGCTAAGTGTGGACGGGTGAACGGCTCGACCCGTGACACCGTGACCGTGTCAGTACCATAAACTTAAAATGCTAACAGACAAGAGTGAGTTTTAGGTACCAATGCATGAAGGCTGCATCGCGATAGGTACTATATTATTATCGCCCTTATAGACGGATATAAGAAGAAGGAAAATTTGGAATGATTCAAGTGTGGCTCAACAGCTCAGTAGGAAGAGCAGTCCCCCTGTAAGGGAAAGGTCGTGAGTTCGAGTCTCACTTGAGCATTTCATTTTTTCCAATGTTTTTCGAACTTAAAAGTTAGCATAATAAATGTTATAAAAAATTCATTCAAATATTTAGGTGTAGTCATCAAAATTCTATGTTTAAAAATGGTTGAAAAATCATTCAATGCTTCCAACAGTTCGTAAGAACGTTGGTAGATGGCTGCACCGTCGCCCTTATAGACGGATATAAGGAGAAGGAAAATTTGGAATGATTCAAGTGTGGCTCAATAGCTCAGTTGGAAGAGCAGTCCCCCTGTAAGGGAAAGGTCGTGAGTTCGAGTCTCACTTGAGCATTTCATTTTTTCCAATGTTTTTCGAACTTAAAAGTTAGCAAAATAAATGCTATAAAAAAATCATTCAAATACTATATTATTTTTCCAAACTGGTGTAAAAATCAAGTTTTTATGTATAAAAAAATGGTGATTTTTAGACTTATCGTTTTAGACAACGCACAAGTCCAATCTCCCTAGCTTCTGGTAAAGTCCCCACAGCTTTGCTGAGGCAGCAATCATCTCATTCATCGTCATCATCATCATCAACTGACAGCCTCTATGGCGTGGCGATAGTGAACGCAACTGCTACACAGGAGGCGCGGGTTTGACTCACACCTCATCATCCATTTGGCAATCCAAGATGGCGGACTCGAAATTTTCACGAAAATCGATATGGGTATCGCTTTCAGGGTTTTTGTGGTCGCTTATTACGAATATTATCATCTATTTAGCAATGCGAGATGGCGGACTCGAAATTTTCACGAAAATCGATATGGGTATCGCTTTTAGGGTTTTTGGGGTCGCTTATTACGAATATCATCTATTTAGCAATCCAAGATGGCGGACTCGGAATTTTCACCAAAATCGATATGGGTATCGCTTTCGGGGTTTTTGGGGTCGCTTATTACGGATATATCATCTATTTAGCAATGCGAGATGGCGGACTCGAAATTTTCACGAAAATCGAGGCGGGAGGTGGAAGGCGGGAGGCGGGAGGCGGGAGGCGGGAGGCGGGAGGCGGGAGGCGGGAGGCGGGAGGCGGGAGGCGGGAGGCGGGAGGCGGGAGGCAGAATGCGACTAAAAATTACGAATATATTATTCATACAGTCATCTCGGATCGCTAAATGAATAGTATATTCGTAATCAGCAACCCCAAAAACCGCGAAAACTATACCCATAAAGATTTTTAACCCCCGACGCAAAAACGACGGGGTGTTATAAGTTTAACGTGTGTGTGTGTGTGTGTGTGTGTGTGTGTGTGTGTGTGTGTGTGTGTGTGTGTGTGTGTGTGTGTGTGTGTGTGTGTGTGTGTGTGTCTGTGGCATCGTAGCGCCCAAACGGATGAACCGATTTGGATGTAGTTTTTTTTGTTTGAAAGGTATATTAGTCGGGAGTGTTCTTAGCTATGTTTGGAAAAAATCGGTCCAAGATGGCCGCCACCACAACATATCGGAATACGAATTTCTTCATAACTCCCTCAATATGGGTATCAAATGAAAGAGCTTGTCTAGTAGATAACTTTAAAAAGTATAAAATAAAAATTAAATTAAAAATTTAAAAAACCCCCGTCACAAAAAAACACTTCCAAAAAGTTGAAAATAAATAGAGTTTGCCTTTTAACTTTAACGGTTGCCATGTCGGGGGACCTTGAATTGTTCCGATAATATAACGGAGTGCTTAACCAATTAGGGTCCCCGACATGGCAACCGTAAAAGTTAAAAGACAAACTCTATTTATTTTCAACTTTTTGGAAGTGTTTTTTTGTGACGGGGGTTTTTTAAATTTTTAATTTAATTTTTATAGTGAAAATTTCATTATAAATTTCATGCAAGTCTACCGGTCTTAAGAGCTTCTGACCTGTCTTTTTCCAGTACATTATTAATTTGGTCAGTGTATGTTACGATTACATTAGAAACATATTTATAATGTATAGCACCCTGCTAAGTGCCAAAGATACAAGGTACATTGTACAAACTAGTTACTACAAATTCAAATATTAATTATTTTAAAAAATAAAAAACCTGACTAATACTGATAGATCGAAATAAGTTTGTAACAGGCGGTAGGTATCCATTAATTTTCATCCAGTTCATGATTTGCAAATGAGTACCGCCTATTATCAAACTTATTTCGATCTTTTCAGTATCAGTCAGGTTTTTACATAATAATAATACTTAATAATTCTTATAAATAAAAATCTAGAACAAGATATGTGCAAAACTGCAGGTTCAGGCGTCAAAGAATTCCTCCCCATCGACGTCAACCGGGAGGGTGGCCAGAAGGCTGGCGGCATTGCCACGCTGAATGGCAATGCCAATCCTTTTCGCAAGGAATAAACCAGCCCTCTGGTCACGGGTAGTGTCTATTAAACGTTTTGTTATTTCTTTATATAATAGACGTGCACTTGGACCCATGATCCCAGCGTCTCGACTCCAAACGGCTCAAATATGTAATTATTACTTAAACTACTATATTTGCGCCGTTTGAGGGTCTCTGCCGAAGCAGCAGCAGCTCAGACACAGTCCGCAGTACCTGAAAGATGAGAAGGCGCAAGGGTGTCAACACATGTTGCATCCCACACCAAATGCCTACCCATCTTCCAAGGCACCAATGACATTCCATCTGGTCTCTTGCCATCGTCACACACCAAACCAGAAGGTTCTAATACAGCTGGAGCCCGACGGATTATGTCATTGATGTACGCGTGCCGTGAAAGCCGACCCGCGCTCCTGCTGCATGAGAGACCATGGTGTCCAAGGCTACCAACTTCTTCTCCACAGCGACATCGATGCGGAGAAACGCAAGGAGCACCTAAACGAAGGCAAGCAGCGATACGGAAGGTGTTGTCGTCCAACATGGTACCAATGTTGGGCGATGGTAGTGCTTGAAGCCAAACACCAGATTCCCATTCCCCCACAGCCAAAAGGCGAGCACGCTCCGCAACACTGGTGTAAGCAGAAATGAGATGTTTTCTCACCATGTTGCAAAGCGGGACGTACCATTGTCTCTGGGAAGATGGGTTGGCTAGCAAATTAGTGTTTGGGCAAAACATTTTCCAAGCACTTAAGGCTTCGGCTTGGGGTTAGAATTTTTCTAACTAATTCATCCGTGCCATGCACCGAAGACAAAAATGCTGGTAGACTTACGTCGGTAATTTTGCGAACGCCGAGCCCGCCTAGATAACATAATAATATTTTTTTCAATACTTTTTAGTTACGATATTATGTGTTATATATTTTTGATACCATACTCGATAAGTTCGAGTGAAATATATTTGATAACATACGCTTTGGAACCAAAAGTTCATCATATTTCACATTGCATGTATCCAAGAACACCGCGATGAATACCTTTAATTTGAGACAAATTATGGAAATCCGTGAAGTGGTTCAGAAGATATGAGGTAATGAAGAATATTACAAACATACATAGGTACAAGATACGCTCGAAAAACATAACCTTCTTGACAGTCGGGTAAAAATAACATCACATTTAGTATTTGTAATCACAATGCCATCGAGTTAATAGAAACAGAGTAAACTTTAGACTAATTTGTCAAAACCAATGACCAAAGGTCCATTTCACAATACTTGCGGTGCGACGTTACATTGTAAAATTTTACGACAGTTCGTGGGAATTTCGTATAGAGGCGCGGCATCGTTCCTGCGACGTCATACCACAAGTATTGTAAACGATCCCAAAGTGAGACCGACTAGAGTACACTCAACACAAATTTATACGACACAGAGGGTGACAATGTATGGAAATAAGCAATATATTCATTGTCATATTAAAATAAAATAATATTGGCACTTAGATATAGGTGTAGGTATTTTATGAGGTATATAGAGCTCCACCAAGACTGTCAGGGCAAACCACGCTCACCTACAAGCCGATGTTCCTACTGACTGACAGACAAGGCTATGGCGTCACCTTTGCTCTAGAGGTTAGATGCCAGTCGATCCCATTTGAGCCGTTTAAGCCAAAACATGAGGAAAAAGAGTAAGCGGACGGTGGTGAAATTACAGATGTAACTGAGAACAATACATCTAACTTTATATACTCAAAATGATACTATTGTATACCACGTTTACACTTCAGTGTCACTGTTTAACCCCAATCAATGTACCTTCAGCCCCTATAGATAAGTGGCCATTCGTTAGTCGGCGTATGGTAGAATAGAATGCAAAATTCTTTTTGATTTTTTCAAAGGATGTTTGGTGTTGTCTGCTTGACAAATGACGTCCACACTGCATTAATGACACGCGTAGCAGCCACGCGGACACGCATTGATATTGACACGGGGTGCGTAGTGGATCACGTCGTGACTTGTCTCGGTACGTCAATTCAATAATAATATACTCCTTATACTTTCAGAGTTTTTGGGGTCGCTGATTGCGAATATTATCATCCATTTGGCGATCCAAGATGGCGGACTCGAAATTTTCACTAAAATCGATATGGGTGGGTATCGTTTTCAGGGTTTTTGGGGTCGCTAAATACGAATATATCATCTACTAGCTTTTGCCCTTGGCTCCGCCCGCGTCGATGTCAGTTATCGCGACCAAACATAGCCTATGTCCTGTCTCATGGTCTTATCTACCTCTATACCAAATTTCATTAAAATCGGATCAGTGGTTTAGGCGTTAAAGCGTAACATACAGACAGACTTACAGACAGAGTTACTATGGGTATCGCTTTTAAGGTTTTTGGGGTCGCTGATTACGAATATATCATCCATTTGGCGATCCAACATGGCGGACTCGAAATTTTCACTATAAAAATTAAATTAAAAATTTAAAAAACCCCCGTCACAAAAAAACACTTCCAAAAAGTTGAAAATAAATAGAGTTTGCCTTTTAACTTTAACGGTTGCCATGTCGGGGGACCTTGAATTGTTCCGATAATATAACGGAGTGCTTAACCAATTAGGGTCCCCGACATGGCAACCGTAAAAGTTAAAAGGCAAACTCTATTTATTTTCAACTTTTTGGAAGTGTTTTTTTGTGACGGGGGTTTTTTAAATTTTTAATTTAATTTTTATAGTGAAAATTTCGAGTCCGCCATGTTGGATCGCCAAATGGATGATATATTCGTAATCAGCGACCCCAAAAACCTTAAAAGCGATACCCATAGTAACTCTGTCTGTGAGTCTGTCTGTATGTTACGATTTAACGCCTAAACCACTGATCCGATTTTAATGAAATTTGGTATAGAGGTAGATAAGACCATGAGACAGGACATAGGCTATGTTTGGTCGCGATAACTGACATCGACGCGGGCGGAGCCAAGGGCAAAAGCTAGTAGATGATATATTCGTATTTAGCGACCCCAAAAATCCTGAAAACGATACCCACCCATATCGATTTTAGTGAAAATTTCGAGTCCGCCATCTTGGATCGCCAAATGGATGATAATATTCGCAATCAGCGACCCCAAAAACTCTGAAAGTATAAGGAGTATATTATTATTGAATTGACGTACCGAGACAAGTCACGACGTGATCCACTACGCACCCCGTGTCAATATCAATGCGTGTCCGCGTGGCTGCTACGCGTGTCATTAATGCAGTGTGGACGTCATTTTTCAAGCAGACAACACCAAACATCCTTTGAAAAAATCAAAAAGAATTTTGCATTCTATTCTACCATACGCCGACTAACGAATGGCCACTTATCTATAGGGGCTGAAGGTACATTGATTGGGGTTAAACAGTGACACTGAAGTGTAAACGTGGTACACAATAGTATCATTTTCAGTATATAAAGTTAGATGTATTGTTCTCAGTTACATCTGTAATTTCACCACCGTCCGCTTACTCTTTTTCCTCATGTTTTGGCTTAAACGGCTCAAATGGGATCGACTGGCATCTAACCTCTAGAGCAAAGGTGACGCCATAGCCTTGTCTGTCAGTCAGTAGGAACATCGGCTTGTAGGTGAGCGTGGTTTGCCCTGACAGTCTTGGTGGAGCTCTATATACCTCATAAAATACCTACACCTATATCTAAGTGCCAATATTATTTTATTTTAATATGACAATGAATATATTGCTTATTTCCATACATTGTCACCCTCTGTGTCGTATAAATTTGTGTTGAGTGTACTCTAGTCGGTCTCACTTTGGGATCGTTTACAATACTTGTGGTATGACGTCGCAGGAACGATGCCGCGCCTCTATACGAAATTCCCACGAACTGTCGTAAAATTTTACAATGTAACGTCGCACCGCAAGTATTGTGAAATGGACCTTTGGTCATTGGTTTTGACAAATTAGTCTAAAGTTTACTCTGTTTCTATTAACTCGATGGCATTGTGATTACAAATACTAAATGTGATGTTATTTTTACCCGACTGTCAAGAAGGTTATGTTTTTCGAGCGTATCTTGTACCTATGTATGTTTGTAATATTCTTCATTACCTCATATCTTCTGAACCACTTCACGGATTTCCATAATTTGTCTCAAATTAAAGGTATTCATCGCGGTGTTCTTGGATACATGCAATGTGAAATATGATGAACTTTTGGTTCCAAAGCGTATGTTATCAAATATATTTTCACTCGAACTTATCGAGTATGGTATCAAAAATATATAACACATAATATCGTAACTAAAAAGTATTGAAAAAAATATTATTATGTTATCTAGGCGGGCTCGGCGTTCGCAAAATTACCGACGTAAGTCTACCAGCATTTTTGTCTTCGGTGCATGGCACGGATGAATTAGTTAGAAAAATTCTAACCCCTAGCCGAAGCCTTAAGTGCTTGGAAAATGTTTTGCCCAAACACTAATTTGCTAGCCAACCCATCTTCCCAGAGACAATGGTACGTCCCGCTTTGCAACATGGTGAGAAAACATCTCATTTCTGCTTACACCAGTGTTGCGGAGCGTGCTCGCCTTTTGGCTGTGGGGGAATGGGAATCTGGTGTTTGGCTTCAAGCACTACCATCGCCCGACATTGGTACCATGTTGGACGACAACACCTTCCGTATCGCTGCTTGCCTTCGTTTAGGTGCTCCTTGCGTTTCTCCGCATCGATGTCGCTGTGGAGAAGAAGTTGGTAGCCTTGGACACCATGGTCTCTCATGCAGCAGGAGCGCGGGTCGGCTTTCACGGCACGCGTACATCAATGACATAATCCGTCGGGCTCCAGCTGTATTAGAACCTTCTGGTTTGGTGTGTGACGATGGCAAGAGACCAGATGGAATGTCATTGGTGCCTTGGAAGATGGGTAGGCATTTGGTGTGGGATGCAACATGTGTTGACACCCTTGCGCCTTCTCATCTTTCAGGTACTGCGGACTGTGTCTGAGCTGCTGCTGCTTCGGCAGAGACCCTCAAACGGCGCAAATATATCATCATTGGCCACAACATCTTAAAAGATGATTGTTTTGCAGTGCTTGCTCAATCACGGTCGCCCGCATTGGCGCAGGTGACTGTATAGGCCAATTTGAGCGCGACATTTCTTGCCGCATCTATGGCAGGTGTGACACGAGTCCGCAGGTGGTGGCAGATGGCGGAGGAGTCTTCTTTGTCTCAGCGTCTCGCACAAATCACCATCGTGCCGAGTCATGCCAGCCTTTATGTTCTGACGCCACTCCTGTCTCACTTCGGCGCGCTCCTCCCAACCATCTATCTTCATGTCAAAACTACGCATATCTCGTTTGCAGACGTCCTTAAATCTCAGCATTGGACGCCCTACAGGTCTCTTAGCGTCCGCAATCTCACTCAGCATTATCTGGTGTGGCAATCTCTCAGGACTCATACGGTAAACGTGACCTAGCCAACGAAGTCGCCGCTGCTTCAGCAAGGCAGTAATACTAAAGCAGCGTGTTTTTCTGAGGACTTCCTCGTTTGTCACTCTGTCCTTCCAAGTGACGCCAAGTATGGTTCTCAAGCAGCGCATGTGGAATGCGTTCAATTTACGTTCTTGTTTTGCGTACGTAGTCCACGTTTCTGAAGCGTACAGCAATGTACTCAGGACGCAGGTTTGATATACAAGAACCTTGGTGTTATTGGAAAGCTTGTTGTTTCTCCAAACGCGCGCAAAAAGTTTACCAAATGTTGTTGATGCTTTGCCAATTCGAGCGCCAATTTCCCCGTCAGTCACTAGTGAAGATGTAACAGTGGATCCGAGATAACAAAAGCGATCCACGACCTCAAGCACGGAACCATTTAATGCGATTTCAGGAGGCTGGTCTACGCCCTGCACCATGACGACAGTTTTTCTGGCATTAATGCTCATAGAGAAGAGCTGACAGGCGCGTTCCAGTCTCGACACCAATTCTTGGAGATCAGCCTCCGAGTTTGCAACCAGTGCGGCATCGTCCGCATACAACAGCTCTCTGATGATCAGTTCGTGCCGCCTCTGTTTGGATCTCAGAAGACTAATGTTATATAGCTTTCCATCCTTTCTGGTATGCAGATGTACCCCGACGTTACAGTCCTCAAAAGCAGTTATAAGTAGCGCTGAGAAGAACACACCAAAAAGAGTAGGTGCCAGAACACAGCCCTGTCTCACCCCGTGATTAACGTCGAACGCAGCAGACTTCTCGCCGTCGTAAATGACTGACGCTTGCATGTTGTCATGAAAAGTCTTGACTAGTGAGAGAAGCTTTGGAGGGCATCCAATTCTCTCCAGTACGTCATACAGACCTTCTCTACTGACACTGTCAAAAGCCTTGTTGAGATCGACAAAGGCCATGTACAGAGGAATCCGATGTTCTCGGCTCTTCTCCTGCACCTGTCGAAGGGAGAATATCATGTCGCTAGTCGAACGGCCGGCCCTAAAGCCACACTGAGACTCCGGGTATATTCTGGACGCCAATGATTCCAGTCTACGTAGGACGACCTTAGCAAATGCCTTTCCAGCAACACTCAGTAGCGATATTCCCCTATAATTGTTGCAGTCGCCTCTGTCTCCTTTGCCCTTATACAGGGTGATGATATCAGCGTCTCTCATATCTTGTGGCACTGTCCCCTCATCCCAACAGCGCAACAAGAGTGTGTACAGAGGAGAGAGAACACAGGGGATTCTCAGGAGTTCAGCCGGCAGGTTATCGGCTCCTGTACTCTTACCCAATTTCAGACTTTGGATAGCCCTATATAGTTCGTCTTCTGTGGGAGGATCATCGAGCTCGGTTATTTTTGGTTTACAAGAGAGGCAGACCAGTGCGTTGGGTTTTATAGAGACTTTTTGGGAGTACAGGTCAGAATAGTGTTGTGTCCATCTTTTAAGTTGTTCGGTTTTATCAGCTATCAGGTTCCCGCATGCGTCCTTGATTGCAGCTCGTTTCCTTGTAGTTGGGCCAATGGCGGTTTTTATACCCTGATACATCCCTCTGAAGTCGCCTATTTCCTTGCACAGCTGTATGGATTTGCACAAATTTACCCAGTATTCGTTGGCGCATCTACGGCTGGCACGCTGCAGTTCCGCTTTGGCCATCTTATAAGCGGTTTGTTTAGCCGGTTCCTTATGGTGGTTCAGGAGGCTTAAGTGAGCTGCACGCTTTTGTTGTAAAAGTGGGAGTAGAACATCTTCATATTTAGTAAACCAGTCACTGGTAGTCTTTTCCTTTCGTCCGAAAACTTTTTCCGCGGCGTGTGTCAGTTGATGTTTTACCAGGTGCCACATGTCTTCGGCGCTGTGGGCATTCTCTAATGCTACTTTGCTGAGTCCTACCTCTGTATGTTTTGCCAGGTCTTTATGTAAGCCCTTGTTGTGCATAGCATTTGTGTTGTAGGAGACTCCACGCATTGGTTTTTTAGAAGAGTGAATCTTCTTAGGAACATGCCGTGTTTTTGCCATGACTAGGGAGTGATCGGTACTGCAGTCGGCACTGTGATATGTACGGGAGTTAAGAATATCACGTAGGTCTTTCCTCCTCGTTATAATAAAATCTATCTGATGCCAATGCCCTGAACGAGGGTGTCTCCAGGATACCTTGTGCATGGGTCTGCTCTTGAAGTAGGTGTTTGTTATGCAGAGAGAGTGAGATGCACAAAGTTCCAGTAGGCGTTGCCCATTATCATTACAGTTGCCGATTCCGTGGTAGCCCATACATTCCGGCCAGTTCTCATGTTGGTCTCCTACCCTAGCATTAAAGTCGCCCAGCAGCAAAAGCTTATCTGAAGCACGCACTTTTTCTAGGGTTATTCTTAGATCGTCGTAAAATTTATCCTTGGTCTCGGCTGTTGCTTGGAGGGTTGGTGCGTACGCCGAAACAAGTGTAACCGGGCCCGAAGCCAACAGTAATCTTAGGGATAGTATGCGTTCCGATACGTATGACGGTGTTTCCGTGCATCCGATGAGGCGGTTGTGAACAGCGAAACCAACGCCGTGTTCACGTTTTTCACCGACGTTCTTTCCCTTCCAGAAGAAGGTATAATTGTCTTCACGGATATTGCCTTCATCCAGAAGCCGTGTTTCCTGCAATGCGGCTACGTCCACACGCATCCGAAGAAGTTCCCGGTCTATTACAGTCGTTTTTCTGAGTTGGAGCTGGGTGTCAGCGGACGAGGTCGTCGGATCGTCAATTCCAGGAAGCATAGTTCGTACATTCCATGTTGCAAATCTAGTCGTCGTCTTGATGATCTTCTTATTTGTTATAATATAGTAGTTTAAGTAATAATTACATATTTGAGCCGTTTGGAGTCGAGACGCTGGGATCATGGGTCCAAGTGCACGTCTATTATATAAAGAAATAACAAAACGTTTAATAGACACTACCCGTGACCAGAGGGCTGGTTTATTCCTTGCGAAAAGGATTGGCATTGCCATTCAGCGTGGCAATGCCGCCAGCCTTCTGGCCACCCTCCCGGTTGACGTCGATGGGGAGGAATTCTTTGACGCCTGAACCTGCAGTTTTGCACATATCTTGTTCTAGATTTTTATTTATAAGAATTATTAAGTATTATTATTATGTAAAAACCTGACTGATACTGAAAAGATCGAAATAAGTTTGATAATAGGCGGTACTCATTTGCAAATCATGAACTGGATGAAAATTAATGGATACCTACCGCCTGTTACAAACTTATTTCGATCTATCAGTATTAGTCAGGTTTTTTATTTTTTAAAATAATTAATATTTGAATTTGTAGTAACTAGTTTGTACAATGTACCTTGTATCTTTGGCACTTGGCAGGGTGCTATACATTATAAATATGTTTCTGATGTAATCGTAACATACACTGACCAAATTAATAATGTACTGGAAAAAGACAGGTCAGAAGCTCTTAAGACCGGTAGACTTGCATGAAATTTATAATGACAGTAAAGGAAGCTTGTGAAGTATTTAAGGAGCAGATTACGGATTATTGTCTCTGCCGACCTTGGAGGGAAATAGGCGTGAGCATTTATTATTTATGTGTGGATTAATACTACACAATAATTATAATATGTAGCTGCGAGTTAATAGTAATGATATTCCAATCTGATCATTACAATGAAGCTAATTAGTTTAAAAATTGACAAAAATTAGCATAAATCGTGAAAGTAAAAAATCTAAACTTAAAATAATAATCCATCAATATCATCATATTGGGAATTCAACGTAATGGTCCTGAAGGATTAATACACGTTCGTACCTAATTGGATTTAAAAAAAGAACGTAGACCTAACTCACTTATATTTCCTCTATTATCTCAAAATAGGGCAAAAGTAGCAAAAAATGTGCAGATTAGATATGAAAATGATAGAAGTAACGTTGTGATAGTTTATATCGATAAAATATTACTCTATAAAAATCTCAACCCTCAGTATTATGGCCTATACTTAAATAGAGTTGTTTATCCTTACAAAGCAATTTACTGGACAGAAAATGAAATCTAAACAAATGTGAATTCGATTTAGACATCCTCTCTAGAGCCCTCAAATATTTCGGGATATTCTGTGAATATTATTGACTTGAGTTGCCCAATGTTCTTTTCTTTGAAACAAACATCTATTATTTGTTTGAAAGAAAATAACATTGTGTAAAGACTAGACTGGATTCTGTTCAAGAATTTATAATTGTACTAAAATATGCAGGATATTCATCTTTCGAACAGAACTATCTATAGGTACTTTCATTCAATATTATAAATGCGAAAGTAACTCTGTCTGTCTATCTGTATGTTACGCTTTCACGCCTAAACCACTGAACCGATTTTGATGATATTTGGTATAAAGGTAGATTAGACCTTGAGATAGGACATAGACTATGTTTGGTCGCGATAACCGACATCCACGCGGGTGGAGCCGCTGGCAAAAGCTAGGGTGATTATAAAATCCGAACATAGGTAGCTTTGTATTTTTGTCAAAACACAAAACACTGAATCAATTTTGATGTAATTTGATACAAAAATAGACTAAAGCTAGGGAAAGGACTTAGGCTATCGTTACGATAACTTAATATTCCCGCGAATGGAGTCGTGGGGAAGAAAACTAGTTTTTTCATAGCAAAATGTGCTGATTGTTTTTTAAAGATCCATTTGCAGAAATTATTAGATTAGTTTTAAAACAATTATTTATTTTAATTTACAATGCTGAATTTTCCCATCTTTTAATCCATAAGACAGCATAGCCGCACTTTAAGATAACACAATAATTTATTTTGCTATCCTTTTCTTTAATGTATTGTGACACCTACAGTTCTAAGTCGTTAGCTGCAGCCTGCCTGAACCACAAAACCGCACGATGAAATATGCTCAACTTGAAAACCGATTAGATTCAAACTTTTTGCTTTGAAATTAATGTACGATACTTAAATTGTACATTGGTTGTGTTGTTTTTCGAGATAGTCAAAAAAAGTTGGGTTATGTTATGTATGTACCTATATGTTTAGGTATGTATGGTATTAACGAGACTGAACAAAAAAATTTTTTTTTCTCATTGTAGTCAATTTCAAAATGATGAGCTGTAACTTAAATGATAATGAGAACTGTAACTTTAAGAAAATGTCTTTAGACTAATTTTTAAATTGATATGATGATTTGATAATGATTACACAGTTAAATTTACAGTCGAATCTATATTATCATACACAAATTTTCGCCTCAGTTGCTAGCAAAATAAGGATCGTTGAATAGTACGTGGCTAAAAAACGGATATTATTTTAGGAAAATTGCTGCCTTAGAGCGAGTTTCAGCTCTTCCTTTCATCAGACAGTTTTTTGATGGATAACATCCGCATCTACTACCTACATCAAACAATACTTGAGAAAAATATGTACTATGATAACTTAAGTAAAAACGTGCGAATGTCGTTTGATATATTTCTAGGTTAAATTTGTATTGTTTGTCAATGACTTTAAGGGCATAACAAGAAAAAAAATCACTGTTAATATCATTCAAATCTAAATTGTGGAAATTTCGTATAGCCTTTACACAATCCCTCTTATCGCTAAAAGGGCCAGTGAATTTATTATTAAACGCCCATTGTAGACGGTAAGCGAATCAGTACTATATTATTAATGAGATAAAGATAGCTCTTAAGTAGAGGCCGCTTTGGGTGTGAGTGAAACTTAGTCAGTCAAATGAAATCAATATTTAAATAGCTGTAAGAGCATTGTCCATATTCAAAACGCTTTTATTATATGCCTTAATAATTAATCATTCTATTAAAAATACTGAGAACTTAATATGTAGGGCAACGGAAAGCGCTGTGGCTATGGCCAAGTTTTGGGTCGATAAAATCTAGGGAACACAAGCCATTGACTAGAAGAAGTAGTAGTTTAAAAAAATACGCAAGAATTTTCAGTAGATGGCCCCAGTGGTGTCCTAAGACATATGTATTTAAGAGTTTTGGCTATGCTTGGCCTATTCAGGTTATTTAGTTGGTTATATTGCGCGGGTTCGATCCCCGCTCAGTGCAAATATTCGTATGCATGAATATGGCTATTTGCATTGGTCTGGGTGTTTCTATGTATAATAATTATGTATTTACAAAAAAATAAGTATCTAAGTAGGTATGTTTATCCGCATTCTAGATTCCATAACACACACTTATTAAGCTTAACATGGGTCTAGATAGCGTTGTGCAGAATGTTGTGGAATATTTATGTATAAAAAAACACTAGAAATTAATTGATTGTGCTTCAAGTTCCGTCCTGAATGTTCACTTATCCGATTGTGTATAGCAAGAGTCAACATACTAAGCTACGTACTTCGAAATATAATTACATATTATAATATAAGCAGTAGAAATGGTCACAATGACGCAAGATTTTATATATTTTTTTCATGTGTCTAGAAATCAAAAGAAATCAAATCTGGCAGTGTGGTGCTGAATTTATTCAATACCGGGCCTAAGTAAATAGCTGCCACCGCAGTAACATTGATTAGATTCGATTTGAAACCTTCGAAAGACTTCTAACCATGATTTTGCTTTTAAAGGTATTTTTTATTTGTTTCGTTATGTAGCAGCGCGTCGTGTTGCCGTGCGCGCCTCTCTATAGGGGAGAGGTTGGGTTTTTTAACCTTTTTCTCCTCTAATAATCTTTTTCTCTTTACCTGTACACATTTTTTTATTACGTAGGTGGGTCATTATGGGTATAATGACTTTTGTGCTAATATTCATTCCGTAATATTTATGTCTCCGTCAAACCGTTAACTAAGCATATCTATTACCAACTTAATAATTTTGTCTATGAAATGAAGTAATCTTTTTTTAAATTTATAGTTTATGTAAATATATATTAATGTTATTGTGAATGTTGAACGCAATGTAGGTACCTATGTACATCTATACTATCTAATATTGAATAACACACTTGTACTTTTCCACTGAATTTATTTATAGACCTGACCGGTTTCGCCTTACGGCATTATCAAAGGTTCACATTATAAGATAATGCCGTAAGGCGAAACCGGTCAGGTCTATAAATAAATTCAGTGGAAAAGTACAAGTGTGTTATTCAATATGTGTAGCAGATTCCACCAAGCGCCATCAATCTACAGTGTAAACATATACTATCTAAGTTTTTTTTTTATTTAATAAGAATATTAGAACCGAAGTTACTAATATTCCCTCTAACCCCTTCAACTAAGCTAAATTGCTTGTGTTAGGAGTGGGTTCACGTCGGTAGTGTAATTCCAGGATTCGAACCCGGGACCTCTCGATCGTAAAGCCGACTCCTTAACTACTAAGCTACCGATACTCTGACGCCTGCTAAAATCAACCAAGATATCTGGCGAATGGACCATTATTTATACTTTTCACGACGATTTTGGTCATTTACCGGTGATTGTTATCATAGACCATGACGACTTGGTCAATGTTCTTTAATAGTGAAATTGTGATTCGCGGGAGCTAGGGACCCGACACGGATAGATTAGGTTAGAAGGGTAGGCAGAGACCTCCGCCGTACAATTTGTTTCTTTCCTTATGATAATGCACAAAGCACACAACACAAGCAGGAAGAAATATGAGCCTTGCGAACCGGAGCTCCGTCGACTTCGGTCACTATAAATAATATAATTTATTTGTATATAAAGGAAATAATTGTGATGTGTTGAAAGAATTATGAAGAGCACTTATTATAAACTCAAATCGGTAGTTTAAAACAAATCATGGGCGTTTGTTACATTCACAAAAATTGTAAATCGTTGCAGATTCAACGATTCGTCGTATCTCCTCAGTGAATGTCAACAATCACCGGTTTATGTCCGATTTAAGTATAAATAGACCTGTTTTTGAGTTACACCATCGAAACGGACTTTTACAGTAACATTTATAATTTTTTTTGCGCTAGTACCAATATCTATTCTGTGCTTTTGTTTTGATCTTGATTCTAAATGACTTAGTTTTGTAATTCCTCGTAAACCATATGTTTAGATTTAAAAGTACCATACGTTTTTAATCACTCATTTTTTTAAAATATTAAGTAGAAAGATTATTGCCACAGCGATAATATTTCCACAAAATAAGCTACAATATATTATTTTACAAGTAAGGTGTTGGACGAAGTACATGCATTTGATATCAAGAGGCAAACTTTGATACAAAGACTACCGTACGTTCAAAAGGATGCCGAAGCGAGCCCTTGTAAGGGACTCGCATATTATCGGGACAACGATTTATTTATGACACATTCTATTCATACTCTACGTGCGTAGATATACAGACAACGACAACGTAATGCCGCGGTATCAGCGCTCGATACGTGAATGATGTCTTATTTTTTTGTATCAGCACTGTACTATAATATCGTACCATCATACATACCACTTGTACTATGCAGACAGGACTCAGATTTTTATCCTAAGGTTTCTCTTGATTTCGTTCTTTTAACTTTTGAGGGAGCATATACGCTCCGATATGCTCACGGCAAAAAAAAAACATACATCGATTTATCGAAATATATTCGCAGACTTTCACTTTTACGGTATTAGTGGGATATGTTTAATGTAAGCGTTATTCCTTTTATAAAGAGAATTGATGGGTGTTGTGTTTCTGTAAGTTAGACGTACTTCCAAACTAAACTGGCTCTAATTTGAGCAATATCTATTGCCATTCCTCCCATTATTTCTAGGCGTGTCATAATCAAGTGAATTGTGAATTGATCAATTGAAGCTTAATACAATTTTGTTACACTGGAGACTAAAATACCTATATGTCTCAACATAGGTTCAGCTTCTAACTGTGCACATGGATAGATTTTTTATCCCTGGAATAAAGTGCCCATGGGTTGTGGACATGGGATCAGAATTTAATTTATGTATTTTCATATGAGCTACATCTACTGATGTAAAGAAATGTACCTTACATTTGTAACGTTATTTAGTCAGAAATTCATCAAATGAATTATGATCAAAGAAAACAAGTTAACACAAAGTTTGTGGCGCAAAGAGCAACGACATGTGAGGCGATTCTGACAAAGTTATGAACAAGGGGTCTACGCGATTCTCATTCGATTAAACAAACAACCGAGTGAAACAAAACATTGTTTTAGATGATACCGATATCAAAACACCACCAGACAGTATACCAACAGCATTTTTAACAATTAAACATTTGGACAAATATTTGTTTTGCCGAACAAAATGAAAGCTTTCACATTTTATGAACGCGAACGTTATATTTTGTGAATCCGGATGCCCACCCAGTGTGTGCTGAAACAGCTCATACAAAATGGATCCGACACCATTCACGTTATTTTAGGAGAGCAAGTATGCAGCATGTATGAATTTGTTTGACTAACGTATCGCGAGACTGTGTCATGTCTTACGTACCACTTACATATATAACTACATCATATTACCTGTGATATAGGTGTTATTAACTATATTCGGCTATATTCTAGATTTGGTAAAAGGCGGATAAAGCTAATATTACAAAAAAGAGACTAAAGTTACCAGTAGTCATTTTCCTAGTTTACTTCAAATTTGAACAAAAATAACCTACCCTTCTAGAACGTCTAACGAAGAACACGTGAAATTTTTATCTTTGCAAGTAAATGTGGCGTAAAAGCGGCGATATACCCCTCATGTAAGTATCGAAGGCAGTGTTGTATCTGCAGATTACACGCTTGATTAATGTAAGCCGGGAAAAGCAAATAAAGTAACATTTCACACGTAATATAAACATTCGGTTAATATAACATATTTAGAAATTAAGTACAATATGCACTGCGGTGTTGACAATTGGTGATTTATAGACTTCCGACTAACAATGCTACTGTAATTAACTAAGATTGATAAGATACCATTATTTTGTCACCCAGTACAGTCGTAGACATACATTTATTATACTTCATAGAGCTACTGAGGTACAAAATAACAATGCGACACACCTTGCGTTTGCTGTACACCAACCCTTATCTGTAAACATCAACCTTGGGAGCTCCGTCCATTTGTCTTGCCGGAACATTTCGTATTCAACTGTCAAATTTATAATTTAAAACGGTATGATTCTAGTTTGCTTAAGTCATTTTGATCACTACCGAATTTTTTGATTTGTTGTGTGTTTTTTTGACCGAAATAACTAATATTCCCCTAATCCCTTTAACTAGTTTCTAGCGATGTCAACTCACGCCTCTAGTTTTTTAAGTATGGGTACCTGTGGCGAGGGGGTATAAACTGACTCGTGCCGGCTTGCTCTGCAAGGAGAAGCCATAGTAGAATTCCATAATAATTAGCTATAGTCGTTTTATAAGATATTTTCCTTCGGCTTCCCTTTTCAATATTTTCCTTTTCTCAACCGTAAGACTGACTACCTAACAACTAAGCTATCGATGCTTATAATTGTATAATTTCAAATAACACAAACATAGGCTACTTTTTATCACTAGATATACTTAATAGGTTCCAGAGGTGCGGGTAACGAGCTCTGAATTCCTTGCAAACAACCCTGGCAATAGCTAGAGAAACAATTCCACGTCATAAGCATGCCTCGCTTCCATATTATATTATCATTTATTTTTGGATATACACATATATTCGCCTAAAACGTTGCCATTCCTTTTTTCAAAGGTACCTAATGAATCAGAATTTGCGAGTGATGTAAATGGACTATTCAGGCGAGAGATACGTCTACCCTCACTAGCGGGAGGACGACTGTCAATTTACTTTTATCGCGTTCAAGGGCTACAAATAAAATATTAACGCATGAAGCTGTACCCACTTACAAATACTTGTGAGCTTTTTTGTGTATTGTGTGGAGTAGGAATCTATGTTACCATAAAATTTAGAATTATATACAGGTGATACTGGTTGGGTTATGTTAAATTAACGACTTTGAACCCATAAATACATTTTTAGGAAATCTTGTACTTGTCTGTTTGTTCGCGATGAACTTAAAATTAATGAAAAGATTTTGATGCGGTCTTTATTAGGCTAGACTTGATTTGACTCAATGTTCAATCGCAATTGGATAAGTAGAACCGGAAAATGGACAAATATCCGATATCTATGAGGGCGGAAACACAAGTATCATTTACAATAAAGTTGGACGTGCGCTTCGTATGCAGGCAATATAAAACTTTTGGATGCCAACACAAATTTCACGTTATCGCGGTCAGATCATTAATTTTTATTTATACAGTCGGTTTGGGATCATTAATACTTTAAAGAGTTCATTTTGATGAACGATCTATAAACAAATATTGAATATGTAGATTTTTAATTAGCTTCTGTGTTAACATACATATTCTCAAAGGGTTTTAAGCGCAAATTCAACACGAAATTAATCCACGGCAACGTGTAATACCCGGTAGCAGGTGTTATGCCGTGGGAGAACCCTTTTTTTCATTTCATTATTTGTAAAGGACCTATTATTCTTTATTGTAATCATTGTCGACATTTTTAATAATATCCGGCTATATATAACGAAAGCAAACACGTATGTTACCCTTTAGAATTTATGTGTATATTTTACTGTGTGACGTTGTTGGTTCGGATGATCGAATGTATATAATTAGACACCTTAAAATGTATATTTTAAGGTGTCTAATTATTCTCTTCTTCTAATTATTAATTAAGCAATGAATCAGCAAGATTAAAATCATCATCCTGTCATTTTTCCAATTATTTGTGGTTGGGGGTAAATGGAGTCACATCAAGACCGGACCTAACTAACTCCACCCGCATCAAGTTGCCCTTAGTATCGCGAATCATCACTTCTGTTGCCCCATTTTTTGTATATTCTGTTTCACGTAATCTATTCATCTTTTTTAAAGTCCAGCTCATTCATAAAGGTGTCTACAAAAAATCTATTGCAAATAACATTTATTACTTTTACTGTGTGTTAGTTTAATACATAAATATAAAAATATAAAAAGCATATTCGAAGTGGTCTCCATTGACTGCAATACATTCTTTAAACGTTGAGGCCAGTTTTCATTAGAAGCACCCACTCCTTCCATGGGAAAATACTTCACTGCCAATCGTATGGATTGTTTTGGGGAACTCCTCTTTTTCAAACAGAGATGAGACCTCCTCTCATTGTATTATATTAATAGCCCGATACACTAACATTGTACTAATGCCAAGCGTATGGAGATTTTTAAAAATTGCATTTGGCTCCATACCTACTTTGTGTAATGCAATCACAGCGATTCGGTTCTTTTCATCACCCCATTCGATTTTAATATCGCAAAATATTGTACAATGTATTGGCGCAAAAAACACGATAAACAATCATATAAACATACCAGATTCCAAATTCAAATGTAATGTTTTGTTTCTTTTTTAATTGGCACAGTATTTATGGCCAGACTAAGTATTTATTCCCTTTTCCATCCATTCTCATCATAGATGCAGACATCTTTAATTCTCGATTGTAAAACCAATAACAATATTGCTAAATTCACTGAAATATCCCGCTCATAAATTAGTTCAACACTGAATATATCAAAATTCCTCACAATATTGAAATAAATTTGGTTAATAGTTGGCAAATTTACAGTTTGCAGCGGCAGGTTGCCAGCCAACAATGTATAGGTGAAATTTTGCATTTTCATTAGGTAAATTGTGGAGTTGAATTAGCTGGCGACTGTTCAGTAGATAGGTATATCATCAGTATGCATGGCAGGGTCTAACGCCGTGAGGCGTCAACTCGCGTTGATTGCGTTACCACCTGCAGGGTAAACAGCACCCACTGAACTGATAGTGTTACGATCATTTTGAACTAAAGTGCTGTTTTATCCAACCTTAGTCCCTTCTAATTTTAGCCTTCACTTAAAATTGTTGGTAACAATAACTAAACAATGTTAAAATAATAAATGAGCAAAAGTCCTGGGACATCCTTCCGAGGGCTTACCCGGGACTCCCAACCATAGGCTGCTGGACGTTTTTAATCAGTAGGAGATTTTTCCCACAATAAAAAATAAAATAAAATAATAAACGAAGAACAGCTGCCATTGCTGTTGAAAAGCAACAGAAACGTTGGGTTCGGTTTAAATAGTAAAATAAAACCAAATATACCTACCGCGATAGAATTCGTTGAATAGGTATATATTCTTATTTCAACAATAAATGTATTTTGTCGATAAAGTCCCAATTGTCTGTATCCATCCAAGTGAGAGATAAACAGTCGTCAATTGTTTTAGTCGGAGATAGACACTTGATGTACCAGCTACCTATTTCAATAGCTTTACCAGTTCCAATCATTTTACATTCGAAAGGAACTCGGTAAATAGGTATTTAAAACAGACAAAATAATTTAATCTTAAAACAAGTAAACTCAGTATTGTTTATTCGATGGAATTAGATGCTTTAGCAGTGCTTTCAAAGAGTTAACAATCACTTCTTAACTGTCATACATTTAACTATTGGTATTTAGAATGTTGCTATTGATTTTATGTTAGTCATGATATGCAGATGATTAGCAGGTCTAGGAACTTTCCTCCCAGTAAAGCCCTCAACAAAATGCACTCAGCAGAGAACATTATTAATAACGACATAACCTTTTTTGAAGTGAAATGGATATCTTATTGTTGTGAAGTAATTATATTTTGGTAATTGTATAGGTAGGTACAGGAACCACACTACAAACTTCTCATGCCCTAACTTCAAAATCTGTGCCTTTAGTGAAGAAAAAGAAAATGAAAAATCATACCAAAACTAATATCTAGATTGAGCTTGGAATATTGTAAGTAGTTAAGTAAGTATTCAGAGTATGAATACATTAAATACGTATATACTCACAATTATACGTCGATATATATTATCCTACGGCAGGTAGGTTGGTACCCAAAATAGAAAATTAGGTCCTGAATAGCACCAGTTTAGCTCCAAGTTTGACAATAAATTGAATTATTATTAAAGTTTCACAGTTCAGTGTAACCTTGCCTTTAGTGCCTGTTAATTCAAGCGTTTGATACCTCACATAAGCCCATTTGGCAATATTAATACGTTATGATAATGAGACTGTCAACAGCGGGTAAATCTGATTCCGGATGCTACTTCTCAATTCTCATTACACACGAACTTTATCTCCATTTTGTCGTATAGGCTTATCTCGTAACTCTCATTAACGAGTCTATGCAAAGTTGGTTGGCGTAATCCATGACTTAATAGTTAGGGAGACATATCGATTAAGCGAGGCCCTCTTTATGTATCGATCTTCCCACCTCAGAGCGGTCTCGATTAAGCCGCCATGTTTTAACGCCTCTACGTTAGACCCAAGATACTATTATGTGCTAAAGATCGTTCGTAGCCTAAGATCTGCGGTAGCCTAGTGGTATGGGTAATGGACTGCAGAGACGAGGTCTCGGGTTCGATCCCAGGTTTACCATGGCACACACCAATGACTTTTCGATGCTTTTCGAAGTCATGTGTGTATTTATCGCAGGTTTATAAGTGCCCGGTTAATGGCAATAGGCTCGCCACCTATTA
The DNA here is from genome assembly GCA_914829495.1 of Eilema sororculum. Lineage (NCBI taxonomy): Eukaryota > Metazoa > Arthropoda > Insecta > Lepidoptera > Erebidae > Eilema > Eilema sororculum. The sequence goes on along the minus strand of OU618534.1, from coordinate 17,613,801 downwards.
AATTGGGACCTAAACATAAACTGGCGAAATGTGGGTGCTAGCACCTCTGCCTACCCCTTCGGGGAATACAGGCGTGAGTTTATGTTATGTGATGTTATGTTAGATCGTTCGTTAGTCGATATAGCTAAGTCCTAATCTTCCTCACAATTTTCAGTTGCTTTCAAAGTCTGTGTATGAAGCCCGGGATTCGGTTTTTTATTGATATGTTTAGGCTTTTCTGGGAGGGCCTGTCTACTGACTTATCGAGCCTAGTCGGCTATTGACGCGATTAGGAGTGAGGTTATTTCGGGCCGAAGTTGTAGTTTTTTATATTCACGACACGCGTTTGTATGAGTGCCGGAACGTTACCTATCATCCTTTCCTCATTACATTCTCAACAGGCAGATGCCGCCGTATATGTTTATAGTCACAATAATCACTCACCATCATACCTCTAGACATAGGACTAATGTTATTTGAATAAGTACCGAGAGAGGATTTAATCAGTAAGTTGTGAAAATTTAAACCTACATAATCTTGAACAGTATTATTATTACAGTATTTTAATAAGACGTCTACGTTAAAAGCTAAATCAGCTGAAAAGATTACGAAGCTAAAAAGAAAAATTAAGAAATTCAGCAACATTTAATGAACCAGAGCCTTTCAGAAATATTTATGGCCGATTGCGCAGCCTCCCTCGAGATATTTCGATAGAGCAAGGTGTAGTCAAGAGTCTATTCATTTCACATTTATCACACAGTGTTAAGACGTCTCAGTTGAGTAGTAACAACACTCACAAAACTAAGATTATTACAGATATATGGCCGTACTTCAGGCACTTGGAACGGAACGTTTAAATTAATTCGTGTACGTATTAATATTGTTGACATAATCGGATTTTCGGTCTTGGATAAATCGTCGATCAGATGCTTGAGGCATGCATGATGTTGAATATAGTTGCCTGCATTCTTTTTTAAGGTTTTATATAGGTTCTATATTACGTCACATATTATGTTAATTATATTTCAAGCCCTGAATATAAATTTGAATTTTTGTTAGAGCGGTAAGTCAAATAACGGTGTGAATGTGTATAAAACTATATCTAACAAAGGTTTAGTATCTGTAAAGTTTTCTTTTCATAACTATATATTGTTGGGATAAAAATATTATAATATTTACAGTACTGTGTGATTCAGGAAAGATGTGGAAAATACCCAGTGCCGGCTGTCGTCTAAAAGTAGGTTAGAGTGCCCATACATAGACAACTAAATAACAGGACGATTTGAGTTGATCGCATGCAAATGGGTGTCGTGATAGTATCGCGCCATCCGCTACCATCGATTATAATGTCTTGTATTCTCAGTGGTTTGGCGGACTCTATGTAAAGAATTCTACTAGAGATCGCTAGTTTCGCCTATAGTCTTTCAACTACCTTTACCATTCTGTCACCATTTGTTGTATCATACTCACGAAAAAAAGCGCTTGCCTTAGAGTATATGAAGAATCATGCACTATAAAGGAGTTTAAGTCGTAGTAGTTACTACTTTCCCACTTAACATGAAACATTGGTGGCAATAAGACGATGCATTTTTCCATTTCTCCCTTATTTTATTTACCTATGTAATGTATATTGTATATAATATGTAATTTTTAAAAATTACTTTACTATTCGGACATCACTTCAAAGAAACTTGAATACAACTGCTATAAATATACAGCAAAAATCAATTTACAATGATCGTATCGTTCTTTAACCTATTTAACCTACATTTGAATTATATCGTGTGAAAGCTGACATCTGTACCTACATCATATTGATTAATCCATTTTATAGTAAACGTTTAAAATCTATAATAAAATAGCAGGGTAGTTGAAAGTTTGTAGATATTTCTTGATGATTAATTACTACAATACTGTACTTACGAAAGAATTTGTAAGAGTGTAATGATTATGGCATAGCTGATATACAGACGATTTAAATTTTAGGCGTATTGACGTGTCAGGCATTTTGGGAATAGGTTGTACTCGACCGGACCCCAGCTAGCAATGTAGTGGTAGGTAAACGACATAATGTCTGACGTCATGCGTGCTTGTCTTTTCTTCTCACGTACTGGAAGTCTTATTCGAATTGTCGCACTGGCTTTCTGGATTTCCAGTGACTAGACTATTGCAAGAACATCACATTATCTTAAACGGATTTCAGGCATCAAGTGGCGCCACCGAGGCTTTAAGGTAAAAAGCCTCGAATGTAATCAGGACACAACGCTGCCAACTACGGTTATCGAGTCAGCTCCTCGCATGATCCACTTTAGATTTTCTTCTTTCTTTCTTGACTCAACTAGTATACCTACTTTCAAAGCATCAAATCTAAATCACGATGTTGCAGTCTTCTTACTCATCAATTCAATCACATTTTTCACAGTTACAAGACCTATCTATCAATTGTAAAAAAATAGACAATTAATTTTATACACACAACCATACACTAGTGATTTTTAGTAGCACCTAAATACTATACCAAATTAATTAACTGCTAAGTTCCATCACATGTTATTAAAAGCGTTAATTAGCTAATCACACGCACCACTAATTCCATCGCTGACCGCCATCCGGTCAGTGGTCGTCACCATGGGTATATTGGTTTTTACTCTAATATAATAGGTACATATGTATGATGTACTTATATTTTAATTCTGTGCCTTAAGACACGTGAATATAACTTCACTCAGCGAAGCCGCGTAGTAGTAAGATCAGATGACGAAAAGTTTTTAGAAAAAAAAAACCATACTAATATTATAAATGCGAATGTAACTCTGTCTGTCTGTCTGTCTGTATATTACGCTTTCACGCCTAAACCACTGAACCGATTTTGATGAAATTTGGTATAGGGGTAGATTAGACCATGAGAAAGGACATAGGCTATGTTTGGTCGCGATAACCGACCTCCACGCGGGTGGAGCCGCGGGCAAAAGCTAGTGTTTTTATAAAAAGATTTTTTTAAATATGTGAATTCTAGATTTCACATGCTTAGTTTGGGTCGAGATAAAATAGCATTATTACAATATACGCAGGACAAAGAGATACCCTGAGGCATGCCAACATTAAACCTGCAATAAATTCTGGAGCCTAACCATCACAATAGACTCGAATACAGCGCTCATTAGTTTTGACTGTTAATTAGAAATGACTCCTATTGTTTGCGAATATAGGTTGACTTCGATCGAGCGATGCTCTTGCCGTAAACAACAAATACTAGCAGGTAGGAAATGGAACGATATTAGATGTTACCTAGGTGAATTGATAACGGATAAATGAGGTGATTACGGAATAAGGGGTGAGGAATTATGCAGTTATTTATTTTAGGTAAACTATGGAAAATTGCAACGAAGTGATGAACAGAATCTTCGTATTCCGGGTAACAAAATTTAATTCACATTTTGCGAAAAAAATTGTTAAAAAAATAATTTTCTATTCAAAGATAATTTTAATTTAATAATTTCTTTAAGATAAATTTCTATTCGCGATAATTGCATCAATATTCGAATACGTTTTATATAACTCAACATTACATGTGACATATTATATGCTGCAATATAATTTTGTTATAACTTTGTTGCTGAGTATACGTTCTCCAGATATTTTGCCCTTCAACTCGGAATGCGAATACCAAAATTTGTTACATTATTCGTAATGCCCCAGTGAATAAAACTTGTTCCTTTGTCCACATTTAATTAAACTACAGCCTCAATAATAACAGACCCCTGTGTTCTGGTTTGAAGTAATCGTAACAAGAGATATTAATGCAGATAACTTCAAACAAGAAGTGCAGACGCTTTAATCATGTAATTCTTTTTTTGTACTTATGTATGTAAAACATTTACTAGGAACTGCAATTTTTAAAGTGAAGGTACATTAAGTGCCAAATACACATCACACAAATAATTCTCAGATCAATACGTATAAGTATTCAAAAGATAACCCTATGATCCCCTATGGTCCCTATAATCTGATTCCTGCCAACTTCCGTTTGCACAGATGGTAGATTCCTTCAAGTTTGACCAATTAGATCGAGTTAAGAATTATTTTCCACTGGCCTCACTTTTGAAAACTTTCATCCTTCACCTACCACTGATCTGTATATTATAAGTTACATAATATATAATGCATTACGTAGCTTATACTTGTAATGTACACATCAGTGTTCTAGATTCAGTTCTGTAGGTAATTACACGACCATAAGATTTATTAATTGCTTCAACGGGTACAGAAACAACGATTTACGATAGTCATCAATTAGATTCAAACCATAGGTAAGTGAAAAGCCGTAAACGCTATTATCCGAATGAACAAAGATACAAATTACAGAAACCGAAATGAAAATGGTACTGCCATAATCACTTTACTTTCTAACCATGAAAATTAAATCTTGCAAAAGTCAGAAAGTAACTTACAAATATGTTTATTGCTACAGCCCCACCAGCTAACTGTTTACTGAGGTTAGTGCTAAAATATTCTCGTTGTACTAACTTGAGTAGAGTTTTACCATAAAACCAGTCTCTTCATGTTATTTATTAAAATTTTGTCTTCCCCTTGTCGCACCACTCCTTTACACCCCAAGCTTATCTTGCTTCAGGCAACTCGCATTATTCTTTCAAGAGATACTTCGCGTCTAATTAAGGAAATTGTATTTGAATATAAAACAAAGACGCCGGGAATCTCGTTATTCAGACTCTTGTGGTATCTTTTATGTTTGCATTAAATTAAAAGAGGTGTAGGAATTGCAGTTTAAATTGTAATGATTTGCATGGATTGTACATAATATTAGCATAAATTTCAGTAAAGACAATTTTACGTAACTTACTTTTCCTCTCAGTTTTTATCGTAGGTAAACACGTGCTTAAGTAGGAAATTGCGTGCACAGTGAGTGTAGGAAATTGGTGGGACGTCAGGGTTAACAAAGCGGTTGCGTTTAAGAGCTCGGTATTATTTCCAAGGAAGGGAGCGTTAGTGAGGATCGTGAAGCTCCGTCGCATGCTTAGGCCCAATATAGAAAGGAGATAACATTAAACGGGCCTAAACACCACTAATATCGTTGCTTTGTTTCCCCTATACGAAGATATTGACCTGATTATTATTATAAGTAAGAGCGGTACCCCGAAATTTGATGGCCACTTATTCATAATCTGCTTAAGATTTTCGAGGGTCAGTCATCTTATTTTATTTATGACCGGACCGAGTGCGATCTTTCGTGACTTATTATCATAAAGATTCAGTCCTTTTTATCGATAACCGCAGGCGTGAAGTCGTGGCTATGACGTTATTATATGTTTCCGCATTATTCTTGTCTTGGGGTGTCTCTGTAGATACGTGTTTATGTATAGCATATAAAATCGATATCTAAAGTATAAGAGATGCTTATATCTTTGCTCACTATGCTTTTAAATTAAAGGCCGGGAAATATTTTAAGCTGTCATATGTAATTATGATCTTATATATGGACATTTTGTTGAAGCATATATGAGGTCCAATTCATAAAATTAAGTGTGGTAGCTGAGTACTGTACCTACATTATGGGTTATGGTAAGTGGTAGGGAACGTCTCTATGGACGCACGGCGTGACTTTTAGTGGGGCCTTTACTACGCTGAGTAATTTATTAAGGAAACTTGAACTAAGAGACCCTTTTGTAGAACTTGTATCAACGTATTATAGTTTAATTGGTGGCGTGCCCCTTGTGTTGTAAGTATACATAGCTCTTTTTTTACGTTCGGTTGGTCTTGATATATTTAAACATGTCCTCTAGCAACATTTAGCTTAATAGCTGTTTTTATCATCATCAACAATCGCACAGAGTGAAAGTTGAAGCCTCATTAATTTATTCCGATATTTAAAAAAAAGTTTAAATATTAAGTACAAAGAGTAAGAAAAGTAAAAAGTGTAGCAGATTCCACCAAGTGCCATCAAACAACAGTATACACAAATATTAAGTAATTGGTACACGATTCTAAATAACATAGGAATAATAACCAAGTAAAATATTTCCAGAGAAATAATATGCGAACCTAGTATAATAACTCTGCAAATCTGACTTAAAATTTTCCAAATGTATTCTCAATAGGTATTTGTCTGTTGTATTATGTCTATATCATAAATTACTATCTATAAAATAAAATGTACATTAATCCCTATCTATTAAATCTCTCTGTATCTGTTATACTTCTAAATTAGTATAATATTTTGGTCCGAATTCTAACTACACTCTCTTATCTACTTAATAGGAGGATAAGTTATGTTTACCACGTTTAATTACAATCATGAAGAACCCGAATCAGGACTTAGCACCGCTAAACAGGCATGAATAGAGGTACACGCCTGATAAATAACTCTAATTTCGTACACTACACCGCCTATGTTTCTGCCGCTCGAGTTTCACGTGAGCTGTATCGATTATTCCTAGACCACTTTATCCTGGAAACAAAATTATCTACAGTATCTATCCTTACATATTTTACAGAAAAAAGCAACCGCCTCTTGCGTTTGAATTTAACATTGCTTTTTACAAAATCACTTGCTTTGCACTCTGTGTAAACTTGTAGGAAGTCCGTATATTTTATCAAATATATGAAATGAAAATGACTTCTAGGATTATAATTTACTAACGTGAAATCCGTATTGCTGTACGGGTGTGAGACGTGGAAGGTTACAAAGGACAGCTTCCACAAGCTTCAGGTCTTCGCCAACCGATATCTTCGCAGAATCCTGGGTATTTATTGGCCAGAGAAAATTTCCAACGAGTATCTTTGGGAACGCTGTGATGAAGTCCGGATCGACCAACAGATCAAACGCCGTAAATGGAGTTGGATAGGCCACATTCTCCGAAGGGATCCAAACCACATACCGAGGCAAGCCCTACACTGGAATCCCCAAGGAAAGCACAAACGTGGTCGCCCAAAACAAACCTGGCGGCGGACTATCATTGGTGAAGCGGAAGCCGTTGTAAAAACCTGGAGCGAAGTCAAACGTGAAGCTCAAGACCGTATGGGATGGAAACTCACTGTGGACGCCCTTTGCCCCAGCTAGGGGCCAAAGGACCTTAAATCAAGGACCCTAAGTGCAATTAAGTTGTGGCTCTGTGAGCTCCCATGGATTGCAGAGGCAAGATCAGAATTCGAATGGGTATCTAAAAGAGAAAAGTAGTTACTTATTTCATTCACTTATTTAAAGGTTTAAAGAGTTAATATAATTATAAATCCGAATAATGTTGAGATACTTTTTTCGTTGCCTGTACTCCTGAAGCGTACTAGAGACACTAGAGGTAAAAATATTGAGATCGTGATTTCGGTGACCATTTTTATTTTAAAGAAGGCGTTTCGTCGTAAAACGGATATAGTCCCATTGATCGATGTTTTCCCTGCACTATCGGTAGACTATCAACTCCTTAGCTCTTTTTCCATGTACCTACGTTATTTAGTTGAAATAATGATGGTAATTTATCAGTATAGCTTGATTTACTACCTTGTTATGCCTTAACGAGAAGATATCCAATTAGCACTGTTACCTGCTGCCGCTCGCCCGTACGACGATAATTATGAAATTCGACACCACATTGGCATTGGTTTGTTAATCCGCTCTGTCGTATAGATTATAAAGGCTTAAAACATTGTTATTGGCAGGTGCTTTGTGTGTGAAATTCACCTATATATTGTATAATTGTAAATCATTCTACTTAATATCATTAATGGGGAAATTTGTGATGTTCGGATGTTTGTTACTCAACCACACTCAAACGGCTGAATGGATCTGGCTGAAAATTGATACAGACATATATTATATTTGGAATAACATATATACCCTACTTTCTATCCCTGGAACAGGTTCCCAGGGATTGCGGGAACGGGATCTGAATTCAATTCAGTTGGAGCCGTGAATTAACTGCTGGTATTCTATACTGGAAGGTTTGGATGAAAGGAGCTTTTAATAACAGTAGAGCTTATGAGGTGGGTCGGGATAGAAGTAATTAATGGAAGTGATGTTTTTGATAACCTCTAAGAAGGTACTACTGTGTAAGACCTGACATACAAACATTTTATTAAAAAGGCCAAAAAATAACATTCGTTGGTTTTGTAATCACGTACTGTTGCCTAAAGCCAGCAACAGAGCCCTATCCGTCTTTGAGCAGGTGAAGTTAGTTTCGGCTCCGAAGACCATGGTAAAACATAATCACATTAATTTCTATTTAAGCAGATTAACAGCCCACCAACCTTAATGATGAAATAAATGAAATTCGTGTTTTCATCAATGAAATTTTGTTTCTCACAGCTTTCGCAATGGAATTCAAATTAAAACAGAAATTCTCTTACCTTTCATCTATTAAAACATATTCTGACAGATAATCTCGCAGTTCATTGCTTTGAATTGTATTCCTTTTACATAAAATACACAGATTACTCCAATGTCATTATTGTTTGTTCTGTAATTTCTTGTATTGTGTGATTCGAGCCATTGTGGTGAAAGATTTGTCAGCCGAGACTCGGTAACGCAGGGCTTCATGCAACTTGTGATCACTTTGCTGTAAATAAATTTAATGTTTCTTTCATTCTTTCTTTCTTTATTTATTCAGTTCTAAAATTTGGGTGTTCAGGGTTCTGCTAACACTATCAGGGTTCAATTCATTCTCACGTGCCCGTCAGTGCTAAATTATGGACTAAGCTCTGGTTTTCCGTCAATCACAGCTAACAAACCAATCAAAGTGGACCCCGCAATCTAAAAATCGACATTTCCATTTGTATTTATTTTATTAGATTATTTAAGATCACAGGCGCAGTCAGGCACAGTCCTAAAATTCAGAATTAGTGTTTTGAGCAATTCTAGTCTTTTACCTACTTTTAATTGTATAGATTAGCTTTCTGTTTTAAGTGACAAGGTTTAAAATTGACGGCTTCAACGTGTAAATGACGTGATAAAAAGCAGAAAGAGCCACTTGTGGACTCCGCACAAGAACGTTTCGTTAATATATAGAGTTTGCCGACCTAATATGACTTAGAAATTGTATATGTATATGTATTTTAGGGAATAATCTATTTCTGTAAGTACCTATAAGATTATATACGATCAGCAGTGCGAGGGTGATTTCTTAAAAAAAATTACCATCATTGTAACAAATGTGATCTAGAAAAACAGGTTTCATAATATAAAAAATGGCCATCGTTATTAAAATTTAACAAGTTTCGGCGTATTTTTACAACCTTTTTATTCATAACAAAAGCTCATAAAACATCCGTTGCCAGATGAGATATGAGATGTAACGAAGCAGAGTAAAATTATTTAATACCCAAGTCACAACAGAATTAATTGACATGACCCGGGCGAAGCCTCTGATTACATTCAATGGGATATTCAGAGGCCTTTAAGGTCAACGTAAGTCAAACGGAACGACAAAGCGATATTTTAATGTCGCACTTTGGGTCACAGAAGTTAACCAGTTGAAATACCCTAGTCTATGGGTTGTACAGTCTCCCTCAGAACTACTTGTACTTTTGTAATGAGCGCTACAAATATGCAAAGATCATTCGTAAATGAAGTTTATAAACGATTTTCGCATTGAAATAAATAAAAAGATAAATATTATAATAAATAATATAATAATAAATAATAGATATTTCACAACATTCTACACAACGCTATCTAGACCTAGCTTGTGTTATGGAATATAGAATGCGGATAAACATACTTAGATATTTTTTTGTAAATACATACATATTATACATAGAAACACCCAGACCAATGCAAATTATTCATTATATATATATTCACGCATACAAATATTTGCATCGAACCCGCGCCTCCTGCGTTGCAGTCGCATTCACTACCGCCACGCCACAGATTTTTTTATTTCAAAAGAACAAAGACATATATTTTTCATACATACCTGTAAATCCCCGAAGGGGTAGGTAGATGTGTATTATCACCCACATTTCGCCAACTATGAGTTTTAGCCCCATATAAAAGGGGGCGAACCTACTGCCGTCAATATTTTCAATTTTTGATTGTTTCAAGTAAAGTTTCAGAGCCAAGGTGTGAACATGTACTACTACTGATGGCGACTGTATAATACATAATATATGAAAGTACGCGTTCATTTTGAGCATCATGTTTCAACTGTCTACTGTAATCTTGCTTGTCATTTATTCTTTAATATTCGCAAAAGTTATTATTTGTACTCGTACTTTTAGCTGTGGTGCCATGTATCATACTGCCATGGAAATCTCTTTACTCAACGCAAAAATATTAACCACCTACAATCATTGACTTGCAATACTAACACTGTACTTACAAATTACGAAAGAAAAACTAATCTGGAGCATCTAAGAAAAACAGGCCACAATTGTACGAAGATTTTACAATAAATGAAAGAAAGATCACCTAGCATTTCCCATAAATTGACTACTAATTTGAGGAGCTGAAAGGAATGCATTATCGGACTTTCAGTACTCGGCTGTCCTTTGCTCTTAGTTCGTGGAATTTTGTATATCGGCCGCCAGATAGTTTCGCACAAGAATAATTACGTCACTGTTGTCTAAACTCGAGTTAATGCGATGCGGCAAGCCGGATTAATGGTTTACAAATTCTTGGGAGAGCGGTAAAATGTGTGCTTTCACAAAAAGCTATTCAGGTTTTTACCATCATCAATAATGTAGTTTTGAAGATGTATTGGCCAATCGACGCAGTGATATACTTAAACTAAAAGATGCAAATGACAGCACTTCAAAATGTATGATGTTTGCATTTGCAGTTGACCCAGAGAAACACTTACTGAAAAAGAAAACTCCATATAAAGGTGGTAATCAGGATTAAAAAATATACTTATGATAAACAAACCGTGAAAAGGAAGACAATTTTAGAAATATAGCCCAAACATAAGTTGTGTAGAGAGATCGCATTTGTTTTAAAATTACTAAGAACTTGTTTTAAAACATACTCCACAACCCCACTCACAAAAGTTGTATGCGCATTCTACTATAAATTCCTGTGTAGGAAGAGCCATACGTTTCGTACCCATAAGCGCCGCCAACTATGTAGATAATTCAGTGCTATAGAATTAAATCGCCGTGTAGGTAACGGCTCGTAAGCCATTAGCTTTCTATTATAAAACCGCAACATTACCAAGTCATGAGAGATGGTTGGCAGGTGCATTTCGTAGAACATTTCACCTCTTATATATTATTTATCGAGGGGTTTGAGCACTGCGGTCTAATTGTGAACTTCGAAGAATTTTAATTCTTTATTAGCAAATATTTTATGGTCAAAATAGTAGTCAAGGTATTAATTATTGAATTAATTTATCAGTTTCACATATTGAGTAAGACACTTTGTACTTTTCCACTTATTTTTCATCTGACCGGTTTCGCCTCACGGCATCTTCAAAGGTATGATATGTGAAATTAAGTAAAAAAGTACAAAGTGTCTTACTCAATATGTGTAGCAGATTTCACCAAGTGCCATCAATCAACAGTATAAACAGTTATCGGTTTCAATATTTTTTAAGAAGTCAAGCCATTATTATCACTGTAGTGACATTATGCTTTTAACCATATCTTTGATAATTTAACTAATAGATAAGATTAAACCGCGAACATTTGATTACAATAATATTTGAAGACTTATTTAAGGACAAACACTTTTCGGGGATACTATATAAGAACAAATTTAATCAACTAATATCACCATTCTACGGTACCTCTTCACAGATTGAGCATCAAAGATTTCCATTACATACAGAACAGTAAATCTAACGGATATACGTAAACAAAGCTATCTCAATTTACCAATAAAAGCCGGATTAATTGTCGTGTCAAAAATACCATTTGTGACAAGAATCTATAGTGCTATTCATATTGTGGATTACAATAGACGATATCTCGTGTCTGCCAATATGGAATATGGATTAGTTAAATGGCTTGTCTCGCTTTGCGACTAACCCACAGATATAGACACACATTAGGTTGGTCTGCGGATTAAATTAAGTAGTAGATAATAATAAACAGTTACACAATTGATACTTGCGAGTAATTGGTTGCTTTGTTCGGTAATACTATAAGCACTTAGTTACCATAATTGCGCATTTCAAACAGACATCGACTGTTAAGGCGCATTCGAAACTCAAAATTTACAAAACCGTAGTTTGTAAAGGGTTAGAGGCAACACGTTAAATTTTTCGATCGTAACACAACTACGGTATAAAGGTAGCTTAGACCTTAAGAAAGGACATAGGCTATGTCGCGATAACCGACATCCACGCGGGTGGAGCCGCACATAAAGAAGAATTTGGTGCCTGAGTTAACCATATTTTCAATAATAAACATTGTATTTTTTTTCTGGATCTGCGGTAGCCTAGTGGTATGGGTAATGGACTGCTAAGACGAGGTCTCGGGTTCGATCCCAGGTTTACCATGGCACACACCAATGACTTTTCGATGCTTTTCGAAGTTATGTGTGTATTTATCGCAGGTTTATAAGTGCCCGGTTAATGGCAATAGGCTCGCCACCTATTACATTGGGACCTAAACATAAACTGGCGAAATGTGAGTGCTAGCACCTCTGCCTACCCCTTCGGGGAATACAGGCGTGAGTTTATGTTATGTATTTTTTTTTTCAATTTTTTTTTTGAAAAGAATATTAGTACCGAAGTTACTAATATTCCCTCTAACCCCTCCAACTAAGCTAAAATGCTTGTGCTAGGAGTGGGTTCACGCCGGTAGTGTAATGGCCAGGATCGAACCCGGGACCTCTCGATCGTAGGGCCGCCTCCTTAACCACTAAGCTACCGATTTATTATGTGCGTAGAGAACTGTACTTACTAAAATATAGTTTTAAGAAATAATAAATTTCAATTATATGCTTCGCATAGACTAAAGAAACCCAACACAAAAGCGTTCATCCCACTTATCAAAACAATATAATATGGTTATACAATATTAAACTCTATGAACGGCTTTTTGAATTCAAGTACGATCACGCCTTAACAGATGTATTGTTATAGACATGACATAATGTCTCAGGTCAACTTAAACTATAACAATAAGCTTAAGGCGTCGACAACAAGTTATACACGTATAAACTATTATATTCGAGCGATTACTAAGGTCGATGCCATTGCTAACAATTGCGTGTGATAACACCCTACCCACTACATTGAGGATATCAAATTAAACTTGAACTAAACTAATTAGACATAGTCGGACGTAATGCAATAAGGTGGTCTAATAACTGAGGCAGACCAAGTCAAACAACGAAATTATCATAGCTGTCTTTGTATTAGCACTAACTAATGTCCAAGTCTCCGTCTGCATGAAATCTTGATCCCGTTATATGCTCATGTGTTATTTAAGATTGTGTGATCTATCTCTGTACCAAATTTCAGCTTAATTCGTTTAAAGTTAGCACGTGATTAAGTAACAGACATTCATATTTATAAAAACATACATAACATACTTCGCAAACTTTTATATTTTTAATACTACTAGCTTTTGCCCGTGGCTCCACCGTCGTGGATGTCGGTTATCGGGACCAAACATAGCCTATGTCCTCTCTCAAGGTCTTATCTACCCCTACACCAAATTTCATCTAAATCGGTCGAGTGGTTTAGGCGTGAAAGCGTAACATACAGACAGACAGAGTTACTTTCACATTTATAATATTAGTAAATAGGATAGGATTAAGCACTAAGTAAAGAAGTAATCATTAAGTATTTCAGTGATAAATATGGCTATTATTCTTCGAATTTATCTTATTGTTATTATCACTAAATTATCTGAATGAAATAGACCAACACTTTGAATTTAATAGACCAATTCATTGTTATCTGGTTACTGCAGTATTTTCAATTTATACAGCATTAAATCAGCTGCGGTAAGTAACTGAGGAAACATAATTATGCAGTGAAGCGTCATCCGATGTTGAACACTGGTCCCAGTCTTATCGGTTCGACTTATCGCATCCATTCAATGTGATCGGATTATACTGTAAAGAAGTTGCAACGGAATTAAAGTGCTATCGAAATTCAATATCCGTTGCACAAGATACCAGTATCCTGATTTTGTAACGCCACGTTTTGAAAACACGTTATTTTAATTCGATTAGAAAGATAAAGGTTGATTAAAACAAAGATACGAGTACCTTCGTTTTTGTGAAGGTATTACATCTTCAGAATAGATTTTAGCACGATTCATTTTCAATTTGATTTTTAAAATTTTCATTGAGATTTTAAGATGTTAAATGAGATTTTGATGATGCCGTAATATTCTGTTCTCAATATGCGATGTTTATTCGTTTTAAAAATATTTTTCACTAAATCAGGCCCTAGAAGCACTCAACGAAACACAATCCCCAGTGAAACACTACTGACTAGCTTTAACCGTTAAAACGTTTCTGTTACATTAATAATGCAATGTCATTCGAACATCTTCATTGAACGAAATCATATACAATAAAGCAGTTGAAAATCGATAAAACGATTGACTCAGTCCCTTTGTTTGTTTAAGTGTCAATCATTTCACCTGACTGATAATTCGTACTTAACATTTTTTGTTGAGTAAAGTATTGAACCTTTCGAAGCCGAAAATTTACAGAGTATTTTAAGAGTCATTTCAACGATGAATTATGTATTAGAGCGGACTGACAAGATAATGTGTTTGATAAACATGGGTGACAGCGCGTTTCACGAAAGCTGAATAATAATAAGGAAATAGGGTCTACACAGTGCTACGAACTGCTACGAAGTGCTACGACATGTTGCACAAATTTTCTTTATCTCAGCAGAAATGGTACATTTCTACTCTCCTGATATATGTTGGGTTGTCCTACGGTACATACGTGTGTCGCAGCTGTTCCCGTTAATATTTGTCCGCTATGAAACAAAGCCAATATCTGTAAAAGTTTTGGCGCGTCGCTCCATTATTTATTCAGGGCCTCTTGCGTTTCTTTAACTTTCCGAGAGCTGAGCTCATCGATATTATAAAGGAGCCCTCTGTTTCGGCACAATTGGCCGCAATTTTTCCCACAAAGTCAGAGCTTGCAAATAAATTTTCGATTTTTACTTTGGTATAGCACACAAAGATATGGCTGCAATTGACATATTAATAAATTGTAGGGAATAGAAATTAAATATCAAAGTGAATAAGTATTCATCACTTATGAAGTGAGTACTCTTAGTTGACATCGTCTAAAGCGAACCTTGTTAGTAAGTAGATTAATTTTTAATTGCTCTCAAGAATGGTTTCCTTGCTGTTGGCCTTGCTGTTTTAAACAAAAGCGAGAAAAATAATATTTTTTAAATGGAGAAAACATTACGTTCTTGTTACTGAATATTCAAAGACTAATTTGGTAGTACCCGTGCAAACAGGCTTAGTAAAAAAGAATGAAACAAATGAATACAATACCCACGTGAGGTCCTTTTTCTATTTTACAATATAAATATGTCTATTTTCAAGTCAGGTTTTGAACATAAGTGAAAAATGCATACATACCTCACACATCACAAGTTCACAACACAACACTTTTCAAGTGTCATGCACGTCCAACATAATTCCGAAACATATTTCGGTATTTCTATTTACACAACAGTTATAAAAAAATAGAAATTTGAAATTTCTAACAATTTATATCATCCCATTCCTTACAAAATAATATCAAATGGCTTCGTACAAAGAGCTCTTGAATTCGAAACCGAATAAAATAGTATCCTGTTATGATACCATCTTACCCAATTGAATTATTCAAATACAATGACATTTCTCGACGGAAACGATTGCGGAATCGAAAACCCTTCACGAATACGTTTATGTGGCTCAATGTTTATTAATGATAATCTCAACAAACCTGAAGAAAAGCTCGGCCATTTGGAGAGGATAAAATGGGCAATAAAATATGTTTGTTTATGTACTTTAACTCAAAAATGGAGAACAAGAAAGAAAAATAGTACTCATAGACCAAACTGGCAAACATCGTGAAACAAAGGTAACTAACACTAAGCTTGACTAGGTTCTAAATAACCAGTACAATGCTTTTTTTCCCGTGCGGAAATCCCCTCGGATACTCCCCCTGCCGGAGCCGGAAGGGGAGGTTATGTCGGACTCGAACCGACTAAAACCGCACGCCGAATGTGGGTCGTGGTGCTAGGCCGGAGGTGAGGTCCCTCGCACCCCGGCTGACCCTGGGCCATCCCTTACGTTCTGGCCCTCCTCGGGAGGGGGGACAGCGGTGTCCCCGACTCGCCCCCGGAATGGAGAGGCGCGCTTTTCAGCGCGCCGTCGCCGTGGGACCAGTAAAAAATTTATGTAGTAGTAGAGCGGAGTCTCCTGACACAGGCTTTTATTTGCTTAAAAGGAGGTTCCATTCATTATCTAAGTAAAAATGTATTTTTATATCAATAAAGTTTATTATTATTTATTATTATTATTATTTAATGCTGGGACTGTTGGAAGAAGGAAAACACATGTGACGGTAAAAAAAATTGCGTCAGGGATTAAAAACAACATTTTATAATACCTTTTTTTAATAAACATAAGTGACCTATCAATCGTATAGTAGCAACGATTTACAGGCAATCGCATCGAGAAACGTGGCCTCACTGAATTCGATCTAGTCAAAGTGTCAGTCAGGGAGGCGTTGAATGGAGGCGGTGTAATATTGCTCATTGTAAAGGCTATGTAAGGCTTAGGACATCCACGACTGAATATATATCGTCTATATTCAGTCGTGGATGTCCAAAGCTTGTGAAACTGATGAATATGGATGATATAAACACAATACGTGGGCTATTACTCTCAGTATCCTATGTCAAAAAACGTTAGGTGTCGCTGCATTATTGCACACGAGATATTTATTCATAATGACTGTCAATATTTTATATATACTTATGGGATATTCGCTGTAATATATATATTTTTATGTACACCTTAGGTGTATAGGGCACCATTGAGTCTTTTGTTCTAGCCATTGAAGAAATGAAAATGATATCACCGTAAGCCATCACCATCATATACACGTAGCATTATGTATAGTAGCGTATGATTGGCCATCTTGGCGCGCAATCGAGCAATAATTTCTACATGAACACATTCTTAATAATGGCCTACAGTTGCAAATTACAGAACGTAGCCCATCACTATCCTCTGTGTATTGAAGGCTTAACATTGGACTGTAGAGTGACACATTTGAAGACTCGATTTGGTTCAGGTGGGAGCAACATTGCCCTTTCTGCAGGTGGCAATAGACTGGTGACATGTGTCACTTTGCAGGCGTTCCTATGCTACGGTAAGCGCTTATCATCGAGTAGGATATAAGTTTGATTATTGTCTTGTTACTACAAAACTTTTCCCGTTCTAGGCACACACGTGTGAGATAAGCTCGGTCCTATTGCCTTCATAAGATGTATGTGTGTATTAGTCGGACAAAATCTCTCCTAAAAGTTTATATCCTTAGAATAATCTTGTGTTAAGATTTTCTCGTCAAAACTAAGCCGCTTTTATTAACAACGGTTTTTTCTCTTTTGCTTACGTTACTTTAGTAAATATAAAGACTCTTCATTATATACTTGTTATGCATTTTCTTAAGTATTGCATATATTTAGACAAAGTTATTACTCTCCGAGCCTTTTCCAACTCAGTCAGTTTCAGTGCAATTACGAAACGACTGAACTTCGGTATTTGCAGTTACCTGCAACGAGGGCTTGATGTGCTTCTCGAGCCATGAAGACGTCTCAATAACTGTAAAAAATGGTCACCTGTCCTAAGGTTGACCTGGCTAGTAGTTCAGAAAGTATAATCATATACTTTAATTACTAGGTGAGCAGTATAGTAAGATCATTATCGCTCCCGTATTTTTCCCTAGTAAAATGTTTGATCATGTTAATAAGAGCTCGTTTTTCCTTATTAAGATCAGTACGGTTGATACACTGTTTACCTACCTTTGAACAAAGCGAAAATGCTCTTATTTCGAGATAAAATACAGAGTTCTTCGTTGCTATTTATATTTCTTTATTATGTTAATACCGAAATCATGTTCGTATCCTACATTTTCTCAAATAATACAGTAGATTATGTTGTAATTGTACTTCATGTGAAAAGGCAAGGTAAATAATTACGTATAATTGAGGGAAAGGCTGTTTTATGATAGACTAATATTTTCCTCCTTCTTATAAACACAATTATCGTGGTAAATATAATACGTCAAGTAAGCCTGTATCATCCGTGTCGAAAGATGCCTATTATGTTTCGAATTTTCGTAAATAAACGAATGAGATTTGGATTGATGTTGTGTATTTATTTTGTGAATTGTACATGTGTATATTTTAATATACCTACTTTTTATATGACTAAGACATCACATATCCTCATTGAAGAACCCCAAATAATCCACAGAATAACATTTTAGTTAATTTGTGCTAACTGAAGGCCTATTTCTAGCAGTATTTTGTTGCTTCAGGATTTTAAGTTTAGGTTGGATTCACCATCTGTGGGGAACAGTTGTCAAAAAAATATATATTTTTCGCAAATATATATCTACTTATTGCTATAAAATGTGACAATTGGTGCAAATTTAAAACCGCAACAGCACTTCAAACCGAAAATGCTACTCTTATATTACATTTATGCATTATGTTATGCACGACACTTCTAAATTATCGAGAGTCAAAGGATAATAATTCAATACTATACAAGATGGATGCCTTAAAAGCTTGCAAATTGGCTTCTCTTGGGTTTTACATGTCAGTACGCTTGTACTATTATCTATTCTGTGATGTCAGTTTAATAGTCAAGAGACAGAAGGATGCTATTTAGCTAGATTAGAACAACTTGGCTAGGTAACCTAATAATTTAAGATAATACTTGCTGACAAGGGGTATCAAATATTGACTTTCTTTGGGCCAAGGTATTAGTTATACTTTTAAGGTTATGGTTTATCCATTTTTAGATTGTTTCTTTGTATTTTTCACATTAATATTACTGTTGATAGTGCAGGGGTGGTCAACTTCACCGATTTTTGGTCTTGATACACCAATACCACTAAAATGCACTAAAATACCACTAAAATGCCACTGCCACTGCAGGATCACCTCACTATCCTCGGTATGGATGTTCGCTGCAAACTGAATAACAAAAACTATATCGAGATTATCATCAAATCAGCCTCGCGTAAACTCGGAGTCCTGAACAGAGTGAGACGTTTTTTCACGCCGGAGCAGCGGTGTCTTCTATACAACACCCAAATTCGTTCCTGCCTGGAATACTGCTCACATCTCTGGGACGGCTCCGCAAAGTACTTACTAGATTCTCTCGAGGGTGCTTTGGGGTCCCACCAAGATCTTCGGGACCCAAGCCAACCTCACCTGCAAGCCGGTGCACCTGCTGAAAAACGGACGAGGCTCTGGCGCTGGCTTTCCCTTCAGGGTTGGGGGGTCAGACGGCAGTCGCCCCCGGAAAGGCCAAAACTTAGCCAAATCAAAAAATGATAGGGCGCCGCCGCAAAACGGCGCGCAGGAGTGTCGCCCGCCTCTTGTGACAAGTGGACGAGGGCTACCGTGCCTGAGCCGGGCACGGCTAAAGAAGATAGGCCAAAATCGCGATCCCCGTAAACTCCGCTTCGCAACGTGGAACATCGGCACGTTAACTGGTCGCGCGAGGGAGTTGGCCGCCGTACTCTCCAGACGGAGGGTGGCCGTGGCGTTCCTGCAGGAGACTCGGTGGGAGGGCAGTAGCTCCAAGCTCATTGGGGACGGCTACCAGCTGATGTACACAGGTGCTCCTAATGGACAGGCCGGGGTGGGCGTGGTGCTCTTCCGGGGGCTTCAGGATGACGTCTTGGAGGTGAAACGCCATAGCGCCCGACTTATGGTTGTGAGGGTGCTTGTCCATGGGATTGTAACCCACCTAATAAGTGCCTACGCTCCACAGTCTGGGTGTGGCGAAGCCGAAAAGATCTCGTTCTGGAACCAACTCGGGGGACCGTGACATTCCGCTGTCGCAGGAGATTGTTCTGGGTGGTGACCTGAACGGTCAAGTGGGTGTGAGGAGTTTGGGCGTGTCCACGGTGGTTATGGATACGGTAGCCGTAACCCAGAGGGTGAGCATATCCTCAGAACGTGTGCGGCTGCTGATCTTGCCATCGTGAACACGTACTTCAAAAAGAAGCCCGAACTTCTTATCACCTACAAGAGTGGGAGGCGCGCTACCCAGATCGATTTCCTGCTCACTAGGAGGCACAGCATCAGTAGGGTAGCCAACTGCAAGGTTATACCCGGGGAGAGTCTCACTGCGCAACACCGTCTCCTTGTCATGGACCTCCGCGTAAAACCCAAAGGCAAACGAGTTGAGCGCGGCCAACGCAGAATCAAGTGGTGGCTGCTTGATGAAGCCAAGTCCCAGAGTTTCGTCTCAGCTATCGGTGATAAGTGCACCAATGCTGTAGACGAACCAGTGCAAGCTTGCTGGGACAAGATTCAGGCAGCTATCCTTGAGGCGGGGAAGGCAGTGCTCGGCACGTCTAAGGGTGGACGCAACTGTGACAAGGACACCTGGTGGTGGAACGACACAGTCCAGAAGGAGATCAGGGTGAAGAAAGCCCTCTTTAAAAAGTGGCAAGCGTCCAAATCTCCCGAAGACCACGACGAGTACAAACAGGCTAAACGCGCCACTAGGAGAGCCGTAGCCAGGGCCAGACGAGACCACTTGCAACCGCTATACAACAAGTTGGAATCGTCTGAGGGGCAAAAGCTCATCTACAAGTTGGCGCGCTCCAGGGCCAAAGCGGTACAGGCTATAACCAAGTGCCGCTGCATCAAAGACCCTGGAGGAAACCAGTTGTACGAGGAAGTCGCGGTGAAGGAGAGATGGCGCTCATACTTCCACGATCTGCTGAATAAGCAGCATAAAGAGGTGCAGCCACCAGATCTCCCTCCAAATCAAGGACTAGTGCCACCGATAACGCCTGCTGAAGTTCAGACTGCCATTCGTCGCATGAAGAACCGGAAAGCTGTCGGAACCGACGAAGTCCCCATCGAGGCTTGGAAGGCAATGGGTGCCCGTGGTGTGGGCATCCTCGCTGATCTTTATAACCGTATCCTCCTCACCGGTAAAATCCCAAACCAGTGGAGGCTGAGTGTTATTACGCCAGTCTTCAAGGGCAAGGGATCGGTGCAAGAGTGTGGTAGTTACCGAGGTATAAGCTTTACGAGCGGATAATCGATTCCCGGATCCGATAGGAGAGTACCCTCTCGAAGTGTCAGTATGGGTTCCGCCCCGGACACGGGACTATGGATCCGGCATTCGCCCTAAGGATCGTCGCGGAGAGATACAGGGCGAGGAACACGCCCCTGTACTGTCTATTCCTAGACATGCAGAAGGCCTTCGACTGTATGCCTCGCGCGATGATCTGGTGGGCACTGCGGTCCAAAGGAGTCCCAGAGGCTTACATCGAAACCATTCCAGACATGTACCAAGATTCCGGTTCCGTGGTTCGGACCGCTGTTGGCGACACGAAAACCTTCCCCATCACCGTCGGGGTACACCAAGGATCCGTACTTAGTCCCTACCTGTTCAGCTTGGTGTTAGACGATTTGTCGGACAGTATCAGAGACTCACATGAGCAGCCTCCATGGTTGCTTATGTATGCTGATGACATTACGCTGATGGACGCAGACAGGAACAGATTCGTGCGACGTGTGAAAGTGTGGAAGGAGGCGCTTGAGAACGGCGGTTTGAAGCTAAATGTGGCGAAGACAGAGTAGTTGGTGTTAAACTCAACAGATCCCACACCCGTTCACATAGGCGATGACTTGGTCGAGCGCACGGATCAGGTTAAGTACCTGGGATCTGTACTTCACGTTTCTGGTGACATCGACTACGACGTCAAGGCACGTATTGCCGCCGCGTGGGTTAAGTGGCGGGAAATGACTGGCGTCACTTGCGACACTAAAATGCCAGTCAGGCTGAAGGGGCAGGTCTATAAAACGATCATTAGACCTGTCCTCTTACACGGCTGTGAGGCGTGGCCGCTGTTGGAGCGACACAAGCAGATGCTGCGTGTCACGGAGATGAAAATGCTGCAGTGGATGTGTGGAGTCACGCGTAAAGATCGCGTGAGGAACTCACGCATCCGCGGCGGCCTTCATGTCCGTGACATCGCAGATAAAATGCAAGAGAGCCGCCTCCGCTGGTGCGGCCACGTCTTGCGGAAACCGCCCAGCTACGTGGGTAACAAATGCCTGGCAATGGTGCCCCCACCCGGTCCAGGTAGAAGGGGTAGGCGCAAGAAGTGCTGGCTTGGCGTCGTGGAGGGTGACATGCGTGAAAACGGTCTCACTACCTTGGACGCCCAAGATCGTGCGAAGTGGAGGTGGAAGAGCCGGAAGGCGGACCCTGAGCTCCGAGGGCACCGTGGCCTCGGATGCAATCAGGACTAACGTCTTTATGTGGATGATGATGATGATGATGCTCTCGACAGGTTGCAGCGACGTGCGGTCCGCATTATTGGGAATCCTGAGGTCACGAACACCCTCGAGCCTTTGCAGATGCGTAGAGATGTTGCGTCTTTGGCAGTTTTCTACCGTCTCTACCATGGTTAATGTTCTGACGAGCTCTTCCAATTAGTCCCACCCTCCCCTTTCCTTCACAGGACGACACGTGCAGGGCTAAGATGCCATCCATTTACGGTGCAGAGTATACCTGCTAGAACCAAGCGTTTTAGTGACTCATTCCTATGCCGCACCACTAAGACCTGGAACTCCCTGCCAGCTCACGTGTTTCCTTCTTCTTACAGTCCCGGGTCCTTTAAGCGGGGCGTGAAAAGGCATCTAATGAGGCCGTCAAGCTGAGTGCCACCACTGTTAACATGGTAAATGTTTACGATGGTGACCCTCTTTCCGAGACTTTGCCTTTAGCTTAACATCAGGCGAGGTGAAGTCAAATTGACGTGCCCTGTGTAAAAAAAAAATGTGAAGAAAAAGAGAGAGTTTTGAGAAGTGATTTGTGAAGTGTCAACTGCCAGAGATAGGTATATATTGGTAGCAACTGTAGCAAGATGTGTTAATACAATAGAAAGATATGACACGTACACTACAATACAAACTTATCATGGCAGGCACTTAAATTGTACAACTACAGCAATTTCGTTGGTGATGGTATTTTTATATCGCTTAGGAGTGAGATGCCTGGTCCATATTGCGAATTCGCAAGGCAATTGATCAATATTTCACATAACCAAAGAGTTTATTTTCTCCTTAAGATCTGCAAATTTATTTTAGCAAAGTATTAAAGCATATTTTTATTGATTAAAATGCTTTTTTTTATTATTCCCTCTAACCCCTCCAGCTAAGTTCATTGTTTCTGTTAGGAGCCGGATCACGTAAGTACTGGTATGCATGCCCAACACTTCTCGATCGTAAGGCTACTTCTAAAACACTAAGCAGTTAACGCTTACTAAAAGGATGTTGAAACGCAAGTTTGCTACATATTTTATTTCACCTTGCAACTTGCTGCTGATTCCTATAAGTTCTCTCATTTGAAAATCGTTTTTAAAACCTAACCACAGACCTGAGATAGCTTCAACTGTATTCAAATTAAGGTGGGATAGAATATAAAAGAGATATTCGTCGAGATTGACGCAGCACTGCAGTACTGTGCTCAACTGGGTCTGCATTTAACTTCTCGCCTGGCATTCAAATGAGAATTTTGAGTCCTCCCTAACGTTTAATGCAATATTAATTGTCCATTTAGACGGTAACTAGCAAAACCGACGCGGATTTGTAAGACAACTTTATTTTAAATTAAAGAACCTAAACTTTTTGCGCAGCTACTAACGCACCAACTTGCGAAGAAACCCCGCAATAATGTTTTGTGCAATTCTCTAATGAGTTTCAATTTTATATTATATTTTGTTTCATAAGTTTGCTTCGTAAACTGTCTTATTACATTTTCCATCCACCAAAATCTTTGCGGAGAAAATAAATGGGTGAGGAAAAGTCAATTTCGAAAGGTCTTTCTCGAAAGGGTTGGGCTTAACTCATTGCGTAACATTGTATTCGTAAATGGCATGTGTTTTAATTAAAAGTTCATATTTAAGCGTATAATATTCTTGAGGTGGAAAGGTAAATCCTTCGCTCGGTGAAAGTGAGGCTTAAAGAATTACGTATTACAAAACGAGCTTGAAGTATTGTGCTTTAACATTTGTTTTCAGTATTGCCCGTATTTTATGTCTGTTGGTTTACATAAACAAGGTTCACCAAAAACTGTCAATTAAAGTTAATTTAAAATAGAGAGGAAAGATTTCGGAGAATTCGGGCGTGGTCTGGTAACTTAGTAGTCAAAGCATTCTCCCTGTAAGAGAAGGAATCTCATCCGTAGACAAAAAAAATCCGTGACGTAAAATTTTTGCGTACCGCTTCAGTAGTGGTTGGTGTTTCGGTTTTATCACCCTATTCTTTTTTAAATTATCGGTTATGAAATGACTACGTACGTCTCTTATAGGCTGCAGTCCTAAGTAATCTCTTAAAACACGAAGTACGAAAACTTAAAGTACAAACGCTACGTGAACAGCCAGAAATTTTTTCTGTCACAAACAGAGGAGGTCTCATTGTACCTATTATTAACCCAATACACAAACATTTTACTAATATCAAGCCTATGGAGAGCTTGAGAACTTGCATCCGACTCTATACCTACTTTGTGTAATGCAATCACAGTGATTCGGTTCTCTTTATCACCCCACTCCATTTTAATATTGCAAATGGCGCAAAATGAGAAAACACAACGAACAATCATATAAAAATTACAGATTCCAAATTCAAATGTAATTTATTGTTTATTTTTAATTGTAACAGTATTTATAGCCAATATTTATAGACTAAGTATATGTGAATTATGTGCATCCACCCAATGATACCTCATTCATATATTATGTGATGAGTGGTTAAATTTAATACAATTTGTTAGTCTGTGCGGTTTTCTTTATTATGAGAGCTGCTGTTTATTTATCTGTTCATATTTGAGTAGTAAACACGATAATGAACAAGGTTTTCGATGTGCCTATAGCGAATACACGTGTATATTTGCCTACTACTGATGATGTGGTAAGTACAGATCTATATTTATGTTACAAATTTTAGTCTGAAATTTGTATTTGAAACCATACTGTACAAACACACTAGTGGTTAAAGGAGCCTATTTACTATAACAACTTTGTATAGTAAAACTAACAACAGAGACGGTAATTTTCGTGCACGTATTTTTATAGAAAGTTTAACCTTTGTTTATCAGAGGTTATAAACTCTCTCTAGTTTAGGTTTTAAATAAAAAATAAATAAACGACTGAGGTAACAACGATCATTCACACGCACGTTTATTGAACGTTGAACCTTTTAATGACGGAATGGCTTAATGCCCACTCAGTGCAAATAGCCTCTTTGTGTTTATCTTGGCATTGTTCACGTATATATCTGAGGTTTCAACTCGAGGCTCAATATGAGATCTGTCACGCATAGTGAAAAAAATCCTCTCCTTGAAGACCTTACCATCGCTAGCTTGATTCCTGTACCCAATGCCTGTGCGGTACTATTGAGTATTCATAGTTTAGAGGTATACCTATCTAGGTTTTTCATATTTAAAAATATGATATAAAAGCATTTTAAATGATTAAAGAACAATAGAAGGCATAACATAACATAAACTCACGCCTATATTCCCCGAAGGGGTAGGCAGAGGTGCTAGCACCCACATTTCGCCAGTATATGTTTTAGGTCCCAATGCAATAGAAGGAATATTAAATAATGTTGTGTGGTATTAAAATACCTATTCTACAATGGTGTCTGTTATCTTGATTATTAACTGCAGTTTAACTTTTGCTTTATTTCGCTGCTCTAATCGAAAACTCTCATATAATTTGGTATTGATGAAATTCCAATCTCGGCCGCTACGCCATATTTAAACTCTTGAAACTTACGAACAAATCAATTGTTTACATCAAACAATTGCTTCTTCAAGTTTGCAAATCGTCAAACTTTTCGTCCAATTAGGACAATATCGACTTTGTTTAATGTGTTTTCCGTTCATGTTAGTATTACCTAAACCTTTTTATACTTATAAACTGTCGATCGCATTCAAGTATTTCTTTTTAACCCCCGATGCAAAAAGAGTGGTGTCATGAGTTTGACGTGTCTGTCTATCTTTGGCATCATAGCTCCCGAAGGGATGAAGCGATATCAATTTACTTTTTTTTGTACTAAAGGTGACTCATGTGCAAGTATTCTTAGATATTTTTGATGAAAATCAGTTGAGCTGTTCAATAGTTTTGGAGGTCAAAGAGGGGATGGGGAGTCTCGGGGATTTTAAAATTTGTAATATTATGATTATTGTTATTATTTAAACTTTTACACAAATACCTACAGAATAATTTGTACAAAGACTGCCTTTTTTGTACAATAAGTAGTAATATTGTAATACATTCAACCAAACGCGGGTAAAGTTTATTCCTAGAATAAACAGCCAACATCAGCCACTTATTGGCTGTTTATTCTAGGAATACTTTTTACTCGCATTCGGTCGGTCGAACCGGCCCTGAGAGTAGTAAGTGAATCTCATTTTATTTCCTGTCAAAATTAATTTCAATCAATTTGTTTTGCACAGTGTTCGTGTAATATTCACCCAATGGAAATCTTTTATTAAACTAGAACTAGTAAAGTTGACACTTATAATGTTTGCAAAAAAACGGAATACGAAAAAACAATAGGTTAACATTAAACAAAGAAAGTTATCTGTTCCTACAGTAGTATGTTATGCTACTATGTCTTTCGCTGTTCTAAATTGTTGACTGTTAAACAGACAATTTAGCACAAGGTTTCGTTGCAAACCTTTTGTGAAGACGAAAGCGATATTACATATAATAGGTCGCAGAAAACGAAAGTCATTTGCCGCCCGAGGTTGATCACGAAGGGGTTCCTAACTTACATAGCAACTAAAATATGTTGCTTTCGGGCAAATTGTTTTGAAACAAACGCTATATGAAGGTCTAGGGCATGATGTATTTAGTGTATTATAGCTATGTATCACGTTGTTGGTATTTGAGTGAATATCACTCAAATATGTGTGAGAAATTGACTTTTATTAATACTAACTGATGTCCGCGGCTCCGTCCGCGTGACATTTTGATCCCGTTTTCCATACCGATAGGAATCTATACTCTAATACATGTACCAAATTTCAGCCAGATCTGTTTTAAAGCCGTTAGAGTGTCAAAAACAAACATCCTAAAATCTTTACAAATTTTCACTTTTCTTATACCAGTAGGAAGGAAGTAGGATAATTTTTTTCTCTCAGTTGTATGTGAAAGTAATGCTATAAAGAATATTTATTGTGTTAATATTCATCGTGTTAAACTGTTTCCCGTATTTTACTCATTATACCTACCTACTTTTGAATCCCTAAAGCGAGATTCCCAGCAGATATCATTTGTCGCGATGACACGAAATAACGCTATCTTGTGTATCTCGCTCTAATTACGGAAGTTTCAAAGTGAAAAAAAGCGATAGATAGATAGATACAGCTAAATGCGAAAGGCCGTCTGTTAATGTGTCTTGACCCTTAATCGTTCTACCGGCGAAACGTCCCTAGTGGAAAGATTATGTCATCGATTCATTCATGAATTAATCGTTTTGACGACGAAACGTTCGCAGCGGAAAGGTTCTATCTTTGAAAAACTCATGAACGAAACATTCTGTCGGTGACTCATTTGGCAGAGAAATCTTTGTCACAGATATGTTTCAGAATCTTATGCCTTAACTACTATTGAATAAATTATAACTAAATGACTGGCTAGAGGTTATTCCGTAATCAAGAACAACATACGGCAAACATGTTATTACGTTTGGATGATTCATATTATATCTAGAATCTTATTGTCATAAGGAAGAAGATCACAAACGCAATGGATATTCGTATCTACGTATTTATATGTACCCTCCACGTATCGCGATAATACAATATATCGTTGTTTTCGTATAATAATGTAAATTTATCGAATGTATATTTTATCGCGATACGTGCAGTGAAACGTAACTAGGAGTCGTTAGAATGAGATGGTGTAATAAATATATAGGCGTAAAGATATTGTGGTCAAATTACGACTAAGTACCGAGCAATAATACACAAATACGAAGGCACCTATTTATTAGTATCATGGTGGTAAAAAAACAAGATATACTCGTAGACACCTACATAAAAGGGTTTAACTGGCAATTAGATGTATCGCAAATATTGACATCATAATATACCTAATTATAGTATACGATTTCAATATTTAATACTTAGGTACTAACCATTTTTTTACGCCACTTCGGATTTGTTACCGTAATACCGATAGCGTTATTTCAGTACAGTATACTCTATGAGGAAATTAGCTATCGAGTTCAATAGAATTAAGTGGCCCCGTAGCTCTAAAATATTATAAATGTTGGTAAACTGTTAAGTGGCCACTCTGTCGTCAAAGTCAATGTTTTGCGCAAGTGCGTAGAGCGGCACAAGAGGCCGGCAAACTTGGTAGAGTGCTCTCCATTTAATTCGATTTAGTGTGACTAACTAACAAACTGAAATCCAAGTAGGTATACAAAGCGGAACTACTTAAACGCTACTCATAAAGTGTAATTATGAATACAGCGTTTTTAACTTTATGGCTCTCTGAAACAGTGCAAATAAATTTTGATAATAGTATATATTTCAAAGTACATCCATATTAATACTATAAATGCGAAAGTAACTGTGTCTGTCTGTCTGTATGTTACGCTTGCACGCCTAAACCACTGAACTGATTTTGATGATATTTGGTATAGGGGTAGATTATACTATGAGAAAGGACATAGGCTATGTTTGGTCGCGATAACCGACATCCAGGCGGGTGGAGCCGCGGGCAAAAGCGAGTAATATATAAAATAACGTTAATGGCAATTATTGCGATTATAATATAGGTACAACATACATATCTATGAGCTCTGAGTATACATTAAATAAAACAGCAGGGTACAATATTTAGTTCCTTCTTGCTGCTTTTTTTCTCTGAAAAGTACCATGTACCATCTAACTACTAAGAATTCTGCTGATCCAGCTGATTAGCTAGATTACCCTTAGGAGAGCGCAACTTTTTTGATAAACTGAAGTAACAAACGAGCAGGTAGCCATCGCTATACAAAGTTAACGCTAAAGGTTAGCGAAATTGCTATAGTGCTCGTAATTGGGTTACGTCCACATCAATATGTTTGTTATAACTTTATTATACCTGTCAGTTACTTTCTATGAATCGATAAAAGTATGAGAATCCATTTATAATAGTTACTAGTGCTTCTGCGAACAGCAGACCTTGTTATTGTTGACGTTTTTCACTAAGTACCTACGTCATTTGTCCTGTTAAAAATAAAAAGACTACCTCTATTAAAATTAGAAAAGGTTCCCGACATCGACAAGCACCTCTTTTAATCGATAATGTAAAAAAAAACTTGTTAAGATCAATGAATGATTTCGTTTTAATATTATTTATTAATTGTGATCCATAAAATAAATGACGATGCAGCAAATTTACTAATTTTAGGCCCAAGTAACAATGATGCCAATTCTGATGTGACATCTCTTAACTAAAAATAGCTAAAAATCTTTAAAATTTAGTTTACGCCTGTCAAATGCCGTTTTGTATTCTGTGAACACACGACTAACCTAAAATTAGCTTGACACGACCAAACTTAGCGAAGTTACTAAATTTAGTTCATTTTTAGAGAATTTGTATTCTGTTGTACGTTTTAAGTGTCAAAAATTCACTATAATTAGAAATGTCACACTAAAATTAGACGGCACCTAAATAACTGCCGACTAAGTTAGAGATAGGTGTAGTTCTACGAGATACTTGGTCCAGAACCTCTATACGGGCATGCTAGGCAATGGAGATGGCGGGCGCCTCTCTTCCAGAGGGCAAACACTGCCACCTACAGCAAATTCGACCGAGGCGCTGTAGAGGGTGGCTCGTAGATTTTCCTCGTGTCCCTCTCGGCCTTGGTCACTAACATTGGCGACTTCGACATGATATTGGAGATAAAAGGTTACCCTTCACCTGGAGAGTCACACCACCGCCACCCTGGGCTTGCTTCTGCTGGAGTAACTGCTAGCCCTAACCGTTACCTCTAGGCTCTTCTAGCAAAACCGCCGACCATATGGCAGCATTAATAGTAAAAATATGTTAGGTATCACTGCACTCTGATGCCCAGCGGCCTCTGGCCTGGCAGTAGTTCCTTCGACTGCTACATCAGGGGGCACGGGTTCGATTCCCGCCCAGTGCAAATATTTGTATGCATGAATATAAGGTCGAACTTGTCACACCTACGTCCATTTAAATTGTTCTGAGTGTTTCCGTGAGCATATTAAGCTATTGGTCTTGGTTGTCATACAAACATCTAAGGCAATCCTTACAGGTAGTTGTAGTTCTGAAAAGTCCAACCACTGGCAACTGCAATACTTTGATATCAATATGCTACTATTTGTTCATGAAACTAATTAGTTGTGGTCACATGGCAGTCGCTTCACTTATCGAAGTTCAGTGGCATTGGTAGACTGGAAACAGTGGACCCCGGACACCCAGGTGAAGACTTCAGATGCGACCGGGATTACCACAAGGATAATGATGACTAGCTGATCCCTGTGACTCCGCCCACATATACATCGGTTATAGATTGTTCACCTCTAGTTTTTATCAAACATGATGCAGGTTTTATCATGATCAGACTTAAAACCTGCTGCATCAAATTGACTACATTTGTGTGAATTTCTAACAAACAGGGTGGTACCCATAGACCAACTCGATTGCACAACTGGTTGTGAGGACAGACATGGATTAAAAACATGGGTTCAGAATAGTTTAATTAACATAAAACAGGGATTTTTATAATTATTAGGAATCTTCTTTTATCTTCAGCACCGTTCTTTCTCAAAACAACAGCAATCACTTCAAGCAACAGCAATCACTTGAGCACTGTGTCGAATCTTCGGTACTTCTCAGCAAGTTATCATAGGAAAGATGATGTAAGGGCCTAGGCAAGCCGTATTAGTTCCTGTAATGAAAATATAAGTATTACGTTGGGTTATAAAGCGTTAGGTAGTAGATACTTAGTACAGTTTAAATTGACACTTTTTTATTGCTTCAAGACTGGAAGACCATTAAATAATTGAGGCGGTCCCAAGTATAACTGAAATCTTCTACTTGATATAAAAAAGATTTAATAGCGGGTCTCCTCTTGTTGCCCTCTTTGAATCACAAACATTTTGTGCCTTTCTTTTCACTGTATAAAGGCATTAAGCATGCAATACCCACTTCTTTCTTTCAATTATGGTATAGGTTTCTATGCTATGCTCTACATTTTCCATCACAAAACTTGTAAGACACAATAGGCATATAGGCAATCAAATATACTTACATTAGGTACATGCTCCCACCGTTGCATGATCTGCAGTCTATGTTGTTTAGGCTGTTTGAAAGTCCTGCCTTAAGTCCTTACAATTTGAACCAGCAACTGTTGTGGCCTCTTGTGGGCAGTCTTGTTTCTCTTGTCCGTGTTTACTTTACTTTATTTCTTCTTCTTATTGGCTTCTGCAGCGAATCACCGCAATTTGCCAATGATGCTAGTGAAGTACAATGTAATGGCGAAAAGTTTTTCCAGAAATTCTACCAGTGCCACGTTAGCCCGGCAGGAAAAGAGTCTACTTTATTTCTTTTGTAAATTTTGGATATCAAGAACTTATTTAAGATCAACAACAAAATGTTGATTGACAAATTGACTTGCACAGATTCAATCAAAGATAATTAGTTTATTTACAGGGTTGCCAGGAACGTTAACCGAGTAAAACTGTATTTACTTAGGTTTGGCTAAGAAAAATCACAGTTTCTTTACTATTTGATCAATATTACGCATTTATTAACATTTGTCGGCATTCTAAACACCTATAAATATGGTTTTTAAAGATTTTGTGAAAATCCCCTTTATCATTCATTCTTATTTTTTTAACACCGGCAACACTTTCATATTCAACTTTTAGCGATGTCATATTCAAATTTAGAGCTGTCTTGGAGAACACTAAATTTAGTTCGACTAAACAACAGAATACCCATATGTCAATCACTGAGCTAAAATTAGAAAATTTTAGAGAAATTTAAATTTAGAGAGGTGCACATCAGAATTAGCACCAATAAGTCTCCTCTATAAACACCCTACTGAAATAATATTCTGAGAAGTCTTAACCCGTATACTGTCGGGTCTTATATTTTAACTGTTCTTGACAATATTCGTATTGTCAAGAACAGTTAAAATATAAGACCCACACGAGTAAAGAGTGACAGATGAAAGTAAATTCGGCCACCGCTAAAACCGAGGAGGTCGGCTTTCTCGGTCCATTATTTTCATACACTACTTTGATCTAATATTGATTACTGAACCACAAAAAATACGAGACTTCCTTAAACATAATTCATGGTTACAAACATATTTCCTTTAATTTCGCATATATTTTTTGTGCAAATAATAACATTTTTCCTTCATTTTTATACTGAGATTAGCCTGAAAATATAATTTGTGAGGTCATTATGTTTCTTTATACCCACCTAGGGTATATATATAAAATAAATTTTTCCGGGATATCCACGTCACCAATTGGGCCATATTATGTTGGATTAAGACAATTTGACTCCTAATTCCCTCTACATCAAGTTCTTTCAGACCTCCTAATTTCGGATAGTTAGGAATGTTACTGTAACTCAAAACAGTTGTTTACGTATTACAGTACTATTATCTATTCTGTGGTATTACTATTAACATGGAACTTAATACGAGTGTCCTATACTGAATAGCGCACAATTCAATGTAAGAATTAATTAGTCACCAACAGTAGCCATGTACTAATAAAAGCAGATTGGCACGCAACTTTTCGTGACGGCAACACTTTAATTAGTAGGTACATATTCGCAAAAAGGCTTCCTAATGAGGTTTCGTGTTGCATTCGGGTCTGGATTCTGATTCACTTTCAAAAGAACATGAGTGTGTTTATAGATTAAGGATCATTCTCACACAATTAGGAGCCACGAACACGCCTTCACGATTCGAGAATGGAACTCTTAAACAAACGACATAAATTCAAATTACGTTGTCGAGGCATGAAAACTAATAGGAATCCTCCAAAATTCAGACCGTCCCGAGAGAAGAGAATATCAACTAAGTCTTTGGAATACAATACGCAATAAGAATATACAATGCACTACCGAGGACATTTTATGAATAGATATCTATTCGTCTACTGCTATTGAGATTTAGATTTTTGCGTCGAAAGATTACTTTACGAATACTTATTATTGACAGCCTCTGTGGTGTGGCGGTAGTGAATGCGACTGCCACGCAGGAGGCGCGGGTTCGATCCCCGCTCAGTGCAAATATTATGAATATGGTTATTTGCATTGTGTTTTGTTTGTTTCTATGTATAATATATATGTATTTATCTAAGTACGTTTA
The DNA here is from genome assembly GCA_914829495.1 of Eilema sororculum. Classification (NCBI taxonomy): domain Eukaryota; kingdom Metazoa; phylum Arthropoda; class Insecta; order Lepidoptera; family Erebidae; genus Eilema; species Eilema sororculum. The sequence continues at coordinate 17,580,247 of OU618534.1, read as the reverse complement.
TCCATATTCTAGATTCCATAACACAAGCTAGTTAAGCTTACCATGGGTCTAGATAGCGTTGTGTAGAATGTTGTGGAATATTTATTTATTTAATTACTTTGGAGCCCCAGATTTTCAGGCACCCTCTACCATCTGTCCTTCTTAACCTGAGAGTAAAGTCTATGCTAGAACTTATGATGGCCAACATGTCCACTTGTATAATACCTACTTGTATAACTTCAACAGAAATATTTTACAGTTTCTGGAAGTATCGTAGTCAGTCCAAAAGTTTAATTCCTTCCTAGCAACATAGCTCTCAACTGTAATTAATCGTCCCTATATAATATTCTTGAGCTAATATCTGGGCTGATATTATCTTTATTCAAGTTTAATGAAAACTTCTGTTTTGACTGGATAGATGAATTTTATCAATTTCTGACGCTGAAATTGGTTTTATGTTTATATTCAATCAATTTGATTTTGCGTAGCTAATAACTATGAACGACCAATCGATTTACCATACCTGTTTCCATAATAATTACTACATTTTATTCATAATTCAGAAATAATGGTCTTGTTACTCTGAACAACAAACCCTTACTATACTTTCATTACATTTAATGATAAATAAAATCAACTACTTACCTACAGCATCAGTTTACATTTGCGTCTAATTACCCTCCCCTATGTTTTGACATAGGTACAGAAGGGGAAGTAAACAAATCTGAACAATTTTCCGGCGAAATAGCCTATTCTCTCAGCCACAAATCTCGACCAAAACCGGGATTAAGCGTGATGATAAAACCACATTTGACCTTTTTTATAGGCAAGGGTAAAAAGGTTTAGCAGAAGAAAACAGTATCGATTTAAGTGTTTGCTCAAGGCAATATCCTACCTTAACAAAATCTTGATATTGATATATAACTATCATGACGTGGAAGTGTTTGCGAGTCAATGGATTTCATTAGAGAATAATTATTAGCTGTTGCCCGTGGTTACGCCCTCGTGCATTTCTGATCCCATTCCCGCAACCCATGGGAATCTAGTCCAACGATAAAAAAACGTAAGTATGATATCTATTCTGGTGCCAAATTTCAGCCAGAGTCGTTGCGTGATAGAATGACAGACATTCAAATCTACAGAAACTTTCACATTTCTAACATTAGTAGGAGTAAATTAAATTTATTGAATACATTAATAAAACATCTCATGACAGCTACCAGCGTAAAAGTACCTAACTGTCATGGTACGAAGCGAAATTGGTAATAAATAGATTACCTAGCAAATTTAACAGAAGAAATAACAAAACGACAATATTTATGCCGTACATTCCTTATTACTAACTTAATTAGTTATCACCTTTCTGCTAAATCCCTCCCAAATAAAAAAAGCTATTTAACAATCGAAAATGAAATGTTGTTGTGACAGTTAGATTTCGTACGGCAATTTACGAATGGCTTTGAAACGTTTGAAAAAGGAATTCATGGATAGCGTCATTAAGCTTGACACCTGACTGCGAGAAATGTGTCGACAACATGCTACCTCGAAGCAAAGAGTAGGTACCTATTCAGTATTTTCACAGCGAATGTGTGGGCTGGGACTTATTCGGAACATAGCCGCTATAAGTAGCAATGTCAACACTTACGTAGGAATATCCCTACATCGAGTTTTAGGTACAATACCCTCTCTTAAAAGGCCGGCCATGTCTAACAGATATAAAAGTATCCCTTAAGGGGTGATCAGGAGTACTTCATATCAATCATTGCGGGTTAAGCTCGGCTCGCTATATTTTTACATGCTCCAGTAAATTGAACCCAAAATGATAGATGGCACTATCTATCCCCGTTATCTAAGATAATTCTTACGTTTTCTTTATGGAAGGGACGCCTTTTGTCATGCATAGGAATTTTGTGACTGAAAACGCCTGGCAAAATGTTGCTAAAGTTCGGCTAAAGTTAGGTACATTTTCATTTATTTTTATCAGTTCATAGTAAAATGCTAATGAAATAATTAACCCCGTAATTTTGTGAAGCTTCAACTGTATGTATCCTATGTTTGGTGTGCAATAAAGTGTATCTATCTGTCTATCTATCTCTCAAATTGTTATTTAACGTGGAAGATCCGGGAAATATTTTAATGTATTTACAGGATTTGACAGCAAATAGATTATTATTGTTACTTCAAAATATATACTTAGGTGCTTAATATGTAATTATATTGTCATTAACGTTATTTGTTCTATCACATGTCAACTGAATGAGAATCGATAACGCTTATCTCTCACCTTGGAAAGAAATTGCTAATATTGATTTTTAGTCCGCTAACAATGCTGCAAGTAATAAAATTGTTGAATATAAAGTAGCGTGGACAATGGCCTAAATATCATGTACATAGCTGGTTTAATTTCAGAGACTAAACCGAACAGCCTGAGTTAGCAAGTTACCAAAATGATAAAAAAATAAAAATCTTAGTGCATAAAAATTTTAGTGCAGGTGGCCCTGGGTCGACAAGGGTGCGAGAGACATATATCCACTACTTACGATTCTTAGGGTCATAAACAACTTGAACCACCGATAAATTAGACCTGGTTGTGAATGCGCAAAATCTCCATTATGAGCCATTAGGTATATCTACTCAGAAATGCACGGGCCTCGTTTATAATCCTAATGGATGCCTAATAGTGTTGTATGTATTCCTATATTACTCGTAAGATCTAGGTTATGTAGTTGGCCTATTAGATAGATAGGATAGATAGACAACCTATTGTTAAATTTTGGAAAGAATTTTTGATATTAATAATTAACTATTAAGTTTTTAACAAGATTTGTTTGACTTCAGGGTTGAAGGGTGAAAATTTTCAAAACGGAAGCCGGTGAAAATGAAGAGTATAAATATAAACATCTCTACTACGGCTTAAATTCACTGAGCAAGCCGGCAGGAATCATGTTATTTGGACTCCTCGCCACTGATGTCTACCATTTTTACTTTTGAACGTGTTTACTAACAATCACGTAAACGGATCCGCGGATAGTTGCTTGGTTTATATATAAACACATATAGATAGATAGATAGATAAACACAAACAGGAGTAGTTACGTGTACTTTTAATGGATTAACCACAATTTACCCCTTTAACCTCTACACATATATTATCAAACGGGATTTAGATTATAGAGTGATGTGCGATCAAGAGATCGCACTTGTAGTTGGTACCTACTTACGTACAGGCACCGTCAGAAATATATTGATGTAAAGTAAAGCCAACGAAGCGAGAGACAAAACGTAAACAAAGTTTCAGCGGTTCCAAACATGTTTATTTGAAAATTATTACGTATTACTTCAAACTCATTCCACACAGGAATGAAATTTTTCATAAGATGGCGGAGCTGACAATTTAGAAGCGCTGGCTGTGCTGACAGCTTTCCTGTACTACGAAATACGCAACGACAGCTGTCGCTCGGCCATTATCGCGTACGTGTGAAACGTGCGACACGGACAGACAAAACAATTGCTAGTATATTTTTCTTTAAAAAGCTAATATTCCCTCTAACCCCTCCAGCTAAGCTAAATTGCTTGTGTTTTTGTTTTATTGATTTCAATTGTGTGAATTAAGATGTGTACCAAATATCAAAACTTTCCGTAAACAAGAACTGGGGAAAACCAAGGAATTAACATAATTTTGAGCACTTTGTTCATCAATATCTTTCTCATGCTGACTATACCTACTCATATTTACATTATACATTACATGTTAACGCATATAATCTAGTCTACTTAGTAATAAATGTACAGAAGCTTTTAGATATTATGAATAAGAAACTGAATTTATCATATTCAGAATTCTGTTCAAAGAAACTTGTGAGTAATTTTGGAAAGGTCAGGTCACTGAAAGCTTAGTGTAATGAGTTCGTATTTATAACATTATGCTTGGTAATGATAAGCAGTCTTTTTAACATTTTCATTAGTTTCACCTCAAGGTATCCTCAAACTACCTATAGTATAGGTATTGAGTACAATCTTAGCTGTTGAATCTAATCAGCTTCTAATAATCGTATTGATTTAAACTGAATTAGTAACATTCATACGTATGTACATTCATACGACATTAAGTCCGCCTATGTACTTTGTGCATAAAGAATAAATAAATAAATTAATTAAACAGTTCTTTGTGCTGATTTCATAGGAATCTTCAACCGTATTATATATATCGCCGTCCCCGGAGAATAAAATGATAACTGCAAAAACACAACTTTTCAGGAAAAATAAAAAACATATTTTCAACTATTACTCCTGAATTGCTGGGAATAGATACGTGATAGTTAGGTTTTCTAAAACGTATTTTTTTTTCATTTGAATCGTTTTAGTCAAATTTGCCTAACACCTGTCAAAATTAAGATATTTAAAGAATAAAAAGTTAGTGTAAATGAATCATCATCAAAGTTGTATCATGTAAATTATCATTATTTTCTCCGTTCAGCGTGATCAGAAAGAAATTATGATACTCCTTGCTTTTTTTACATTTTCTTCTACGAGTTGGATGGGAGTGATGATGATAATACTTTAGTATCATTTTATTCTCATAAATGCTGCATCGAACGTCATAAGTCGTCGATCCGAACTTCTTTAGTCGTTAGACTAACGTCTTTATACGAAACGAGTGGACGGTTTTGAACGAGAATAAAATGATAACATGCATTTATTATATTAAATTTTATGTTTTTTTACGAGAATATAATTCTATTACTATTTGTCAATATAGCCAGTGAGGATACGTTTATGGTAATATTATATTATCCTTTTATTCCCGTTCTTTTAGGCCTGTCTTAAATCTTCGAATACTATTGTAATTTTTTGCAACTCTTTAAATAACGTTAAAATAATTACGAAAAAAATTAAGTAGATGTATTAACCCTCAAAGATCTCAAAAATTACATAACATTAAAATCAAGATAATGGTAGTTATCATTTTATTCCCCGAGGACGGCGATCTATAGGTGCGATTTGGGGGGTTTAACCCTGGTTTGGAAGTTATTTGGTTTGTTTGTTTTAATCAGTCCCATATATTGAGTTTACTGTCAATACTACTTCCTAGTAATATTATAAAAGAGAAAGTTTGTGCAGAGTTTTAGCTGTTTGAATGTTGCTCAACGACGCTTCCAAAATCCATTGAAATGTTTGTGGTGTGAATATCTTACGATACAAATATTGAAATCTGATACAGGAATAGACTGTAAGCTAGTAGGTACTATTATCTCTTCTGTGCTGTTTCTGTAAACTGGAAAAGGTATTAAATAGGTCATTGTCATCTCTGAAATGAGTTACCATGGGTTGCAGGAACGAAATTAAAATAAATTAACTGTTTACCTAGTCGTTAACTTGAATGAATTTTACAACATTTAGTAAGCTAACTATACAAATCGAATACATAGGGAAAAAAGAAATGTATTCGATTTGTATAGTTACCATACTAAATGCTGTAAAATTCATTCAAGTATTTGGGCGGAGTTATCAAAAAATAAAAAATAAAAACAATGTTTAAAAATGATTGTAACATCATTCATTGGTTCCGATAGTTCGTAAGAACATCAGTTGATGACTCACAGTCGCCTTAAAGACGGATAAAAATGGAAGGGAAATTTGATCACATCGGGCGTGTCTAGGTAGCCGAGTTGGTCAAGGCATTTCCCCTGTAAGGGCAAGATCGCGGGTTCGAGTCCCGCCCGAGAAGTTTCATTTTCCCTATGTGTTCGGTTTGTAATCGTTAAGGTCAAAAGTTAATAGTTATGTTTAAACTGTAATTGGTAAGTTAAAGTTAATTAAACTAACTGTAATTGTTAAGGTCATGTTTGAAAATACAAGGTGATTCAATTTTATTTGTGTAATTTATAGTGATATCCTAAATAAAATGAACGTAAATAGTGGTAGTAGCATACAACTGAAAGCCATTTGCAAGATTACTTCTGATAAGACCGACTGGCCGTGCAAGCTACGTTATTATATTACATCATGCTCTTGCAAGGGAATGTTCTGTACGCAAGAGTATGTTGTACTGTATATTACTTTTCTGTCGTATTATAAAACCATTTATAATGAAACCTACGATATGTTACAATGGTAATTTACCTAGATATGGATACGTTTGTTACCTGAGTTTTTCTGTAGGTAAGTTACTATATATTTATCTGTACCAAACCTTTATTAGATTTCTCTTTTTATCAGTCTGGTATTATATCTTTTTTCATGCTGCAATTTCTTGGGAAAGCATCCTCATCGTACATCGAGAGTGGTAATGTTGAACTTAGTCCGACTTAAACCGCACGCTGCCGTCTCGGATTTTAATAACCGGAGTTTATCTCGCACCAGGATATACCGCGAGTAGTAGACCAAGCACCCCAGTCTCCAGGCTTGTATGCAGGCACGATTTTGCTTTGATTTATATGTTTTCTGTATACCTAACTCACGCCTCACTCTTAAATCATAAAACGTAGGCTCCACCGTAGCAGTAGTCAAGAAAAAGTAATAGCCCTTATATTGATTTACTGCTTGAGCTAAGTTTCTCCGTACAGTGATACAAATAAAAGCCAAGAAGTTTTTTTACGAGGAGTCTTATTCAATTTACTTTTGGCCATCTAGTTTATTGTCCATCGTGACATAGCAAGGGCGGACTTGACACGTTTATAATGTCAGTAACGTAATGTTCGTGACTTTAGTCAGGCACAAAGGTAAAGTTCGACCTACGTAAAGGCAGCACGTTTCGACTTCTTCTATTTATTTTTTACTAACTTAGTTATATTTAGCTTAGTAAAACGTAGACCCCATGTTGATTTTATTAGCACGTCATACGTGTGAATTTATTATAGATTGCAATTATATCATTTTTGTTTTATAAAGAATATTAGAACCGAAGTTATTAATATTCTCTCTAACCCCTCCAACTAAGCTAAAATGCTTTTGCTAGGAGTGGGTTCATGCCGGTGGTGTAATGGCCAGGATCGAACCCGGGACCTCTCGATCGTAAGGCCGACTCTTAACCACTAAGCTACCGACGCTTAGGTTTGTGTAGATTTAGTATGCATTACTTTTTTCATAGTCTAATAGTTAGACAATGACGAAGTATAATATAAAATCATATACTCAACACAGCCTACTATAGAAAATATAAAGAAAATAGCAAGAAAAAGAAACAAAAAATTGTCACCTAATCATGATGAAATGCGTACTCAAATTCCGATTTTCGATTTGAGTTAAGTCACATAATTAGTTTAAATCTACTTTTAATCTTTTAATTATTATTTAATCAAATGTATAAAGTTCTTCGCTTGATACTGTAACAGATAGGAATCTATGAAATATGCAATATATTACTTGCAAATAACTCACATCATTCCAATTCCATAATGTCCGCAGAACATTTATCCAAGTCTTATCGAGGTTTCCAATTTTCAATGCATTCAAATTACCTGTAAAAGAGAAAACACTGGTTAGACATATATAGTAATTAAATGTTTAACAGATTTAGGTGAGTTGTTATAAATACTTATGTATGTTTTTCTTCATTTTATCTTTTCATTATTATACATAATAAATAAATGCTAAATTATGTCGGAATATTCGTAACCATGTACCTATCACCGTAACTACTGAACTTAATTCATTAAAATTTAAATCGTAGATAGTTTAGTTTCTGGAGTGCTAAATGTTCAGTGATCCGGTCCTAAAGAAGATAAAAAGGGTGATAAAGTTTATCTTTACTATACTGTTCTTTATTTCAATTTACTCAAAATATTTAATATTTTTTTATCATATAAGGACCCCTAGAAAAGTTTAGTGGCACGTCGTTAGTAGAATAGGGTCCCAATAGGTCGTCCTAACATATGGGATTCAAAGAATTGTCATGACTTTTATGACAGTCGTAGACATATATCAATATCATACATTGATTATTCCATTCTAGTCTAGGGGGACTGAGGAGTGCATAATTACTTATACTATAAGTACTTGCAAGTAAATTATAATACTCATGACGGGCTTAATTCCCTAAGGGTAGGTCCCCTACAACATAATATGCACGCAAAAGTCGTATAGTTCATAAAATATATTTGTGTGTTATTGAGTTCGTTACTGACGTACATAGGTACACGTCCAGTTTCTATGAGAGAAAGCTCTTGCTTGACGTCACTCCCGGTCACTAAAAATAAAAACAACTAAGGGGTTGTGAAAGAAATCGTGTTTGAATAAGGAAACGTTAATCGAATGCTTTATTCGCCTTGACCTCGTTTTGTGTAGTCCAATGCTACCGTCTACAGGCCGCCTATTCACGTATGCCAGCTATTTCAAGGACGCATTGTAAAATATTATAGTTTCAGACTGAATTTTTTATTTTACTTAAACGAAAGTAAGTGACTCCACTGTAATTTATATAACGGAATGCTCAGACGGATAGGGTACAGGTTAAACGTAAACGTCAATTGTTATGTTCCAAAACTTACACATACTTATTTTATTTGAGTGAATGTGTTTTTTTAATAAATAACAATCAATTATGTTTGTTACAGTAGGTATATAAGGTCTTATTATTTTCGGGCTCAATACAACTTCGCCTACTAACTGATACATCTGCCGAATAACGAACGAGAATCTGACGCAGGTGTTTGTCTCGTGGTAGGGACAGATGGCAGTTGCCCCTACGCGCCTAATTAGGCCAAATAAACTTTTAGGAAAGTAGACGCAAGGTTCAGGAATACAACTGTGGTCATTGTTATCGTCGGCTTGCTACAATTGTCAGTTTCTGCCCATTTTCAAAGCTCATTTTAAAGCAACAATGTCATGTTTTGTGCAACTTTTGAAACTCAACCTAGGGTTTCCAACCTTTCTCTTAGCGGAAGCAACTCAACAGGCTAGGTCTTGGTAATATATGGCTAATAAAAACGCGTAGCTTCCAGTGCAATTTGCACTGAAATATTGCAATACACTCATTTGTTAATTGTTTTTCTCCTTTTTTGATTGACTACGTCGTTTATTGCGGCGTAAATTACATGGGCTTATCAGCTCGTCACAGGGGTGTTTTTCAGGTGACCAAAAGACTATTTTCTCTATCAAGAGTGCACAAACAACCTATGAAAAAAATGCCCGGTTGATGACGATAAGCTCATCGATTTACTTGAGATCGATAAACATAATTACAGCAATAATATATATATAATAATATATATAATTATTTTAATTAATTTAATTATTAATATAATAATATATATAAAATATATAATATAATAATATATATAAATAATTTACCTCTGTATGCTCCTTCAGTGATAACAAGCGTGTGCGTGAGAAGGTATATGAATGCATTATTTATTTTGTATTCTTTTTCTCTTCGTATTGTTCGGCACCTGTAGTAGCTAATAAATAACTCAATATAACTCTGACACATATCTGACGGGTGGATACGACTGATATTTTGTTAGTAATATTTAGGTAAGTACATCTTCTTATTTATTATTTATCTTATTTACCTTGTAGCTGTTCTAGTAAACCTATACATACACATATATTATATAATGTCTGTGAATTTAATTTATTTTATTTGCAATATATTTTAACATGACATAAACTTACGCCCGTATTCCCTGAAGGGGTAGGCAGAGGTGCCAGCACCCTCATTTCGCCAGTTCATGTTTTTGTTTATGTTAAGTTTTTATATTTTATATCTAGCAGCCTGTTCCCATCAATGTGGTTTTATATAATTCATTATCACACTCCTAATACAATTCAATACATATCTCTATTCCTCCACAAAGTACTTGATCACGTTGTCCATACCCAGCATAATGGCAATAAAACACTCTCTCAAATCTCATTTAATCTGGTTTCCATCACGGTCATGGTACGAATAAAGCCTTACTGATAACATCAGATTAAGCATGGCAAAAAGGATAGTAGGTACCTACTTAGGTATTTCATTCATTTTCAGTAACATACTAGCAGTAATAACTTATCTCCTTTCTCATGGTCTAATCTACCCCTATACCAAGTTTCATCAAAATCGGTTCAGTGGTTTAGGCGTGAAAGCGTAACATACAGACAGACAGACAGTCAGGTAGACAGACAGACAGAGTTACTTTCGCATTTTTTTTTTTTTTTTTTACACAGGACACGTCAATTTGACTTCACCTCGCCTGATGTTAAGCTAAAGGCAAAGTCTCGGAAAGAGGGTCACCATCGTAAACATTTACCATGTTAACAGTGGTGGCACTCAGCTTGACGGCCTCATTAGATGCCTTTTCACGCCCCGCTTAAAGGACCCGGGACTGTAGGAAGAAGGAAACACGTGAGCTGGCAGGGAATTCCAGGTCTTAGTGGTGCGGCATAGGAATGAATCACTGAAACGCTTGGTTCTAGCAGGTATACTCTGCACCGTAAATGGATGACATCTTAGCCCTGCACGTGTCGTCCTGTGAAGGAAAGGGGAGGGTGGGACTAATTGGAAGAGCTCGTCAGAACATTCACCATGGTAGAGACGGTAGAAAACTGCCAAAGACGCAACATCTCTACGCATCTGCAAAGGCTCGAGGGTGTTCGTGACCTCAGGATCCCCAATAATGCGGACCGCACGTCGCTGCAACCTGTCGAGAGCATCTAATAAGTACTTTGCGGAGCCGTCCCAGAGATGTGAGCAGTATTCCACGCAGGAACGAATTTGGGTCTTGTATAGAGGACACCGCTGCTCCGGCGTGAAAAAACGTCTCACTCTGTTCAGGACTCCGAGTTTACGCGAGGCTGATTTGATGATACTCTCGATATAGTTTTTGTTGTTCAGTTTGCAGCGAACATCCATACCGAGGATAGTGAGGTGATCCTGCAGTGGCAGTGGTGTGCTCTGAAGAGTGGGAAGGGGAAGGAAAGGAGATACTTTTGCTGTAAACGCACATGCCTGGGTCTTCTTGGCATTGAACTCGACCAGGTTCCTAGCGCCCCATTGAGAAATGTGGTCCAGGATCCGGTCCAGCTCAGTGACAAGAAGCTGCCTTTTTTCCGCGATATCAGACTGCTTGGCCGCAGGATGTGCGTAATAACTCCTGTGTAAGGTGCTGTCGTCTGCATAGCAGTGAATGTTTCCGTTACAGAGCATGTCATTGATATGCAGAAGAAAGAGAGTGGGAGATAAAACGGAACCCTGCGGCACGCCAGCATTTACCTGCAAGAACTCCGAAGCTCGTCCATCACAAAGGACGCGAATACGGCGCCCCTGCAGGAAGCTTGCAACCCAGTTACACAGTCTAGGAGGCAGGCCGAAGGCTGGTAGCTTGGAAAGAAGCGATTTGTGCCATACCCTATCGAAAGCTTTGGCGATGTCAAGACTAATTGCCAGTGGCTCACCGTGCTTCTCCATAGCCTCACCCCAAAGGTGGGTCATGTACGCCAGAAGATCACCCGTTGACCGTTTCGGTCTGAAACCGTATTGCCGGTCACTAAGCAAGGAGTGATCCTCTAGGTGGCGCATGAGCTGTGTGTTAATTATGTGCTCGAACACCTTGCACAGCACTGAGGTGACGGCTATGGGTCGATAGTTGGCTGGGTCCGAGCGATCCCCCTTCTTGGGGATCGGCTGGACATTCGCCTCCTTCCAAGCCGAGGGCACTGTACCCGAACTGTAGGACAGTCGGTACAGCCGCGTTAGCATAGGAGATAACTCCGCTGCACATTTTTTAAGTACAACCGCTGGAATACCATCAGGACCACTGGCTTTCCGGACATCGAGTGATTGCAGTACTGCACGGACATCGCGTTGCCTGATACGTATATCAGGCATTGCGTGGTCACCAGTGGGCATTGTCCGTGGTTGCATACCACAATCATCGACTCGGGAGTTGGCCGCGAAGAGATTGACCAGCAAATTTGCTTTCTCTTGTGGCTCATGGGCCAGAGATCCATCCGGATTGCTCAGCGGGGGCAGCGAGGGCTGGCAGAAGTTGGCTTGCACGGCTTTGGCGAGTTGCCAGTAGCCACGGCTACCCGTGGGATGCGCCACTAGCTCTTGGCCCAGCCGTGCTATGCGCTGGGCATCCGCCCTGATGCATGCCCTCTTGCAGACCTTTGTGGCTCTGTTGTACGCCGCCTTGAAGTGACCCACGTTGGGATCGCGCGTGGCGCGCGCCCGCACCCAGGCGCGGTACGCAAACTGTTTATGCTCAACAGCCTCCGCGCACTCGCGCCCGAACCACGGCCGCGCTCCGCGGACTCCGGTGACATCGGTGTATGGGATATAATATTCCATACCTAGACCGATCTCACCGGCGACGGCAGTAGCGCTCTCAGATGGGTTCTTACCCTCAAAGCAGCGTTCAACCCACGGGATGGACGCATAATACTCGCGCAATCCATCCCAGTCCGCTGACGAGTAGTGCCATAGCCGCCTCTTCCCCTGCACGGGTCGTGGGGGCGCTACAATGGGCACGGTGGAGCGGACCAGATAGTGGTCGGAGTTACCTAAAGCAGCAATCACCGAGACACTGTACTGGTCCGGGTGACTCGTCAACAGAAGGTCTAGCAGAGAGGGCTCTAGGCCGGACTCTCTTGGTATCCTCGTGACCTTGTGCACCAATTGAGTCAAGTCATGCGCCAGGGCAAATGCGTGAGTGGCTCTTCCCGCATGGTTTGTTATGGCGGAGCCCAACCAGATCTTGTGGTGGGCGTTAAAGTCCCCCAAAAACACCAATTCGGCGTTCGGAAACCGCTCCTGCGCATCATCTGCCGCCTGACTCAGGTATTCGAATAGTCGAGTTACCTCCGCATCTCCTGTATGGGAACGGTAAAGGCACACATAGATCTGACTCGTGGAGCCATGGTCTACGTGTACCCAAAGGATGGAAAAGGATGGGTCCTCTAGACAGCGCAAACGGCGACAACAAATATCCGCCCTAACAAACACGCACACCCCGGCTTTTGCTCGGAAATTTTCCTCGATAACATAGCCGGGGTAAAGCAGGTAGGTCGTGTCGTCAGGGCGGCGTATTTGTGTCTCCGTTAAAAACAGCATAGCTGGTTTCGCCGTCTCCAGGTGTTGGTGGACGGCGTTGAGGTTTTTATGGAGCCCACAGATGTTCGTGGACTCCACCTCAAATAGAGTTTTTGTGGGAGAGTCCCTAGCCGCTGTTTCAACAGATACTGTATTGTGCGCTGCCATGAGGTGAAGGGTAAGGGAAGGCGTGAAAAAGAGGTGATTGTCGCCGCAGCACCGCGTGACAAAACATGGGAGATTGGTTTTATCTATGAATGTGAGGCGTGACGAGAGCCGACGCGCCGAACGGAAGGGCCCCCGTACCCTCCCGAATATGGTCGCCGGGCTCCCGTCCGGTCGCCAACCGGCACGACGAACCATATCGGGATTATGCGCGACCTGGTGGGGCAGCCTCCCAGGGTAGTTAGTCCCAGTTGGGCCCCTGTACTATGCCGCGGGCGGCCAGCGGCACCACCGTTTCTACGGGTCTCCCTGCCCGGCGCGGCGCCCCGCGTCACACCCCACTAGACTACGCCAAAACCCACCGGTCCCACTAGTGCTGCGACTACCATCACCTCGGCCCGGCTATGCACTTGCTGATCCCTGAACGCAATCCAACCGAGATTGGATTACTATGGAGGGTTTTTCGCACTTGTGCACGGTGGTACCAACCCGGTCGAAATAAGTGTCACATTTGTGCCATCAAATTTCTACCACCTGTGTAGAATTTTATTATATTTATAATATTAGTATGGATGAATAGTGAATTTACCAATACTATTGATCATACTCCGATTCATCAACATTTCCCTAACAGTGATCGATTGGTTTTACAATTACCTGTCTGGCCGTTGGAAAAGTAAACGCATAGACATTCACTTTTCATTCAAAAGTGAATGTCTATAGAATGTGGCAGAATATAAAAAAAAACAATCTCAAAGTAATAATTATTTGAATCTAATTTTTTTGTGGTTCCGTGGAGAGACCATTCTCCCTGTAAGAGTGGGTTCGAATCTGGCTTGAACAGAACAAATATTTACCTATATAATCCAATTATTTGAATCGTTTATGTTTTCTTATTTATATGATCTTCACATAATTATATTGGTACTAGTAATTGAAAGAAAAAATACTACTATCGGAAAAGATCCAGGTAAACTCGTGAAGACAAGTAGAATAGTTGGGTACATAATTAACATCTCCAGTGGAAGTGGTGCCTTATCTGAAAGGAATTTTTGATAATGCAATACTGAGTTTGATCCCAGAAATGTCACATTGTGCTCTTAGTTGCTCTGTTAAACAACTATGTATGTAAAACAGAAGCAACAAATAAATAGATTTTGAAATACATTAGATACTCTACTCGTATTGATACCTGTTTTACTAAACATAAATGTACCTTTACCTAGCAAATTATTATTAATGTAGTAAGTTGTAACATGGGTTCAGCATATTATATTATCAGTGACACGGGGTTTAGATATTACTTAAAGGTATTACGACTCGTCACGTCACTAAAGTTTCTGGTAAATTTTCTAAGTTAAGTTACCCAAAATTAATAAAATCGATTTTATAGAAGTTTACTTATGTAAGTGCCCTTAATTTTGGCTTATATATTACTCATCCAAAGTCAGTGATAAATAATGAAAGCGTAACATCGAAGAGAAGAAAAAATCTCGAAACCACTCAATAAGTTCAATCTACCTTATATAGTAATCAATCACACAATTAAATTCGCCACATGAGATTTCTTCTGTAAGTAAGTGATACAGAACAACGTCTGAAAGTTATAACAAAAGAAAATCCCACGGGCCACTACTCGTCAGATTTTCTTTTGTTATAAGTTTCGAAATTTGTTTATTCAGTTCCCAGTAGATGATTATAGATTTTAGCCGAATGTATAAGGTATAAAAAGTAGGCACACATGTTTATTTTATGACAATTCGGGACTACACGCGATAAAAAAAATTACTTACTTTTGCCGACGTTTTGGGTGTTATGCAACACTCCTGCTCACGACTTGGCTGTTTTATCGCGTGAAGACCCAAATTGTCATAAAATAACCATGAGTTTAAACTGCGATAGTTTAAAAATAACGTTGATACACATGTTTATATACCTTAGATATACTTTCGGTGAAATAGTTATTGATCTGCATTGAATGATTTTCAATTAATTTTAGTCATAGTTTTATTTAAAATGTCATCTGGAAAGTGAGAAACGAAAATGTCTGATCATGTTGAACATATAAATATCACCGGTGTGTTTTTCAGAAGAAAAATATTATCTCTCCATCTATATGTACCTAAGTCTCCCAACAAAAATATTGTGAGTTTCTATGATAATATTTCAGCAACGAATATTACGATATTATGTTTGTTCGGGTAATAAAAACAACGACCCATTAGTGAACATAGGTGTACCTGTAATATGAATAACAAAAATTTACTTTACATACACCCAACAACAGTCTACGAATTCAATTAGCATGATATGATTAAATCAATTAGATTCATATCTCCGTGATATTTATTTCCAGAAATATGTGTGGCGTTTCGCATCAGAATACAAATACCGTACCATTTAAATTGGTTTTGTAGAATTTAATTCCATTTCAGATACACTTTTCCATACGTAATACGCAAGTGAGGCGACACGAGATAAATAAAAGTTTATAACGGGACAATATCCTGGCAGAACCGACTCCTGCCGATTAATAAAATTTGTGAAATATTACCGCATAAATAAAACATAATGGAAACGAAAATATTCCTCAGAAGAGATTTTTCAGGCGTTTCAGAACGTGAATCATAATAGTTGTCATTTGTTTTTACGGGTAGTATAATTTTGTAATTCGAACGCATAGCGGAATAATTAAAGTACGCAATAAAGCCCATGTTATTATGCTTTTAGGGGGAACCATATCTCGTAATATGTTATTTGCTATGCGACTAGGCTTTATTCGCCCAAGTATTTGTCGCTATTCATGCTGATAGGTACTTATATCAAATGTGCCAATACTTACATATTATATGTGTTACTAGTTGTTACTCTGGTGCTAGCGGAGGAATACGTGCGACACCAAAAATATGATAGAAAAAAAAAATTAACTCTTCTTTTTCACGTCGTATGCGGCTGAAAGAGGCGAATAACAAATAACATAATGTGGCTTCACCTTATAATATTCGTTGAGAGCTCCCAGATATTACGTTAAAATCTTCTACGCCGATTTCACGAACATTTGGGCGTGTACGCTCATTTGGTGGAACGGCTAGTAATTGGGTATACAAAGTAATTGTTAACTTACTTCCCCATCAACCCTAAGCTTTTTGTTTTGTGTTAGGTACCTACCGCTGTGTATGTGTTGCGTTTCTTTACGTACTTTTATAGTTTTCACTATAGTAATTAAAACGCAACGCACGCGACTACTAACTATGTCTACGTAACTTCCTAGTACAAGACTGTATAAAAAGATTTCTGCGGTCACATCAATGATGAATATACTTAAATATTAATAAAGTTTTTCAAGTATTTCAGTGGATCGTCCTATCGTGTAATAGCTATAGGTACATTGAAAAAAATAGCTTGAATTACTTTAGTGTTTGGCCACCCAGAACTATTGTTGGGGTATAACGTAGGTAAGCAGTAGACAGGAACATGGCAGACCTCTGCTGCTTACCATATTCCTGATACCATATAGCAGACGACCTTATTTTTGAGTGCAGAATAAATGGTAGGTACCTATCGTACCATTTTTTTTAAATATTCCATAACGTTTTTCACAACGCTATCTAGACCCATGGTCACTTTTTATAGCTAGTGTTATGGAATCTAGAATGCGGATATACATATTTATCTACTATTTTTTTTGTAAATACATACATATTATACATAGGAACACCCAGATCAATACAAATAGCCATATTCATGCATACAAATATTCTCAGCACCTTTCAGCCCAACCCATCGCCTGTAATCTATTATGCTAAATTAATAAACATACCTACTATATCTAATTATCTAGATTTAAGACAAACCAGAATTATTATTATAGGAATTCTAAACCACCTTTTGTAATCCTAATTTCAAAACGTTAACAAGCAACGTTTACAATTACGAGTACTAAAGTGCCGGGTTTTAACACACATAACAATAAAAAGTCAGACTCAATAAAAGTACGAAAGTATCCATTACGCAGTCGCAGTTCTAGCCTAACCTGGCCAACTGCTCATTTATTATATGTACGTAACTATTTGGTTTCAGCACGCTCGGACCGTAGCATATAGGGCGTTTAGTTCTTCGGACTTATGAAAGTTGGGAAATAAAATCGTATTTATGAAACTGTATATTATAATATTTTTATTATTTTATTTATTTACTTACACTTTATGAACGTAGTGCATAGGCGGATTTAATGCCTCAGGCATTCTCTGCCAGTCTACTACTAGGGTGGTGCAGAGCTAGTACGAGGTAGGCGCATATTAATGTGGTGGATTTAAATTGGTGATATTTCGACCGATTATATATATAGATGACTTACATATACTGACATAAACATAATGACATATATGACGTGAAAACTGAGAAGATAAATCGTGTTTATTTCATTAAATTCAATAACAGGTCAACAATAAATCAAATACCATAAACAATCGCACAGATTTATGTTCGTCCGAAAAAAGTGCCGCCAAACCTGAATGTACCCGGTGCAAAATACCCATCATATTGGCTGCATTGCCTCTTTGAATGGTTAGGGCTAGCCTTTACACTTTGAAACTCTGCTATACACTTTCGTTAAAATTTGAAATTCAAATTTTTGTTTGAAATTTTCCGAAAAATTTGAAAGTCAATTAGAAAGAGAAATAATAATAATCAGAATGGGATTCTCAGGCATCATCCTTCAGGATTTTTGAGTATAGTTTACGATCGGGTTCTGGATATATTTTGGGATTTTCCCTATGCGAAGCAGAGAGTGTGTGGTTCGATATCATAAATCGTTATGTTATGAGTCACCGCAAAAGTAACTCGAAATATATTTTCATCCGTAGCTTGTTGAAATATCTATAACATAACTTTTAGTTAGGGGCATTTTTCATTGATACAACTGCAATTATTTGGCAATCATTTTACGAAAATATGCCTATTCTATTAGTTACATTTAAACTAATAGTTACGTACACTTCGTCGTTCTGTTCCTTTCATATTACCCACCACCTAACACAGATTTGTTTTATGTTTATGTTTTGACACGTAGACATAAACAATGGCCAAACAAATAAAACTTTGCCAATGTGTTCGTAAATACTTTTATGTCTCTAAGTAATTTGTTACATTTTTTTACTTCTTTGTTTAGACTGGTAGCGTATTTAGAATGAAAAAGGCGAAACAAAAAGAAACATAAAAAGGTAGAAAAACTATGATATGTGGTAATGGGAGTGGAAAAATGGAATATGCAATGTTGTACCTGACTACTTACGTAAATTAATGGCAATGTTAGCTAAGTTAGGCTAAGTGCTCTCTTACATGATATAAATATCATGCCTATAGTTTGATTTTGCGGGTTATTCCTTCTTCGTACCACGAAAAATCATACCATTTTAAATAATTATGAACTCGTACTGATTTTCATTTCTTTTTAATCCTAATTCATACCACTGCACAACAACTAACTCATGCCATTTTTATGGTTTAATACGATTACCATCATACCATATAAAATTTCTCATAAAAACACATTTTGCAACTAAAGTACGGTTTACAAAAACGTAACTCATATAACTGACTAGGCTCACAAGTTTAATAAATGTATAAACTTCTTGAATTGATATTATGATCTAATAATATAACAGTAATAAAATAATAAAATCAGTTGGATGTAATAAAATGCAATCGAACTTTTTTGTACTTTTTACGTCGGTATGGCTTGAATGGATATTGGTATGATTTAAGAATGGTATGTTACGTTACGTGTATAATGTAATGGTAAGTTATGAATACGCATTCGGTATGATTTAAGAATAGTATGAGTTGTCGTGGTATGAAGGCGGTACAACCCGATTTTGCTAGTGATGACATTGATTGATTTGAAAGTATTAAATTGAAGTATTAAAGCCTCTGTGTGAAGTGGATGAATATTTTCACAAAACTATGTTAAACCTGGGCAGCGCAGCGCAGTTCTCATGACATTATAGCGAGGTCACATCATGTCCTAGATTTTGACTTATGTCAAACTTAATAACTATCTTGATCTTAGTATTTTTTATACAAAAGTGAACGCTTTGTTGGTATACAGTTGTCATAGATATCGACTTGTAATACCTCTGAAAATGTACAATAAGTTCTGAAGCTTAATTTATACCTACTAACATAGCTTTTTTTTTTTTTTTTTTTTTTCCGTGCGGAAATCCCCTCGGATACCCCCCCTGCCGGAGCCGGAAGGGGAGGTTATGTCGGACTCGAACCGACTAAAACCGCACGCCGACTGTGGGTCTTGGTGCTAGGCCGGAGGTGAGGTTGTTATAGACATATCCCTCGCACCCCGGCTGACCCAGGGCCATCCCTTACGGTCTGGCCCTCCTCAGGAGGGGGGACAACGGTGTCCCCAACTCGCCCCCGGAATGGGGAGGCGCGCTATTTAGCGCGCCGCCGCCGTGGCCTGCTTCTGCTGGGGTGACAGGCGGCTCCACCCGTCACCCCCAGGCCCGCGCTCATGGGGGACGGAGGTCAGTCAGTGCCCTCCGACGCCCGAGTTGCCTGCGCGCGCGGGCGGCGCGATCCGCGAGTCTTTCTCGCTCGCGCCGCCTCTCCCGCTCCGCCGTCTCCTTCACGACCATTACCTGCTCGCTGAAGGAGACGCCGGCCGCCCACGCGTCCGCGCAGCGGACCATTGCTGTGAGCAGGGTGGCGAGGGTGAGAACTCTCACTCCCAGGGCCGCCACTAGCTCCCGCCTCGGTCCGGCCCATGCCGGACACTCGGTGAGCGTGTGCAGCCCCGTGTCCTCGCTCGCGTCGCAGTGATGGCACTCGGACGTTGGCTCCTTTTCGATCCGACACAGATATCTCCCGAAGCACCCGTGCCCGGTGATAATCTGCGTCAGTCGATACGAGAGGCTGCCATGTGGCCTCTCGAGCCATTCCCCCATGATGGGCCTTACCGCCTCTATGACAGCATGCCCTGCGCGTCGTTGCTCAAGTCGTCGCTCCCACTCCGCCACCATGATCCCGTGGAGCCGGGACTTCTCGGCCCGAATGTCTTCGGGCTCAGGATCGAATCCCCGCTCCCGCGCCTCCTTACGGAACCGATACAGTACCGCAAGGGATCTCGCTTCCAGGATCCACGGTGGCGATCCGGCTAGGAGACTCGCCGCTTCAAAGGATATCGTGCGGTACCCCCTAATGGCCCTGCAGGCCATCGTCTGCTGCGGAGCATGCAGCAGTTGCACGAACCTGGCCTGCAGGGCGTCCGCCCACACGGGGCACCCGTACAGGGCCATGGACCGCACGACACCCGCGTAGAGACCTACTAACATAGCAAGAGTGTAGGTAGACACTATTTTATTTAAGAGCCTTGAGTCGTAGATAGAAGTTTCTGGTCTGTAATTCCTGCAGGAAAACAAAATTATGCTATCAAAAACATCAGCAAAACTGAATCTTCTCGGGTGGGACTCGAACCCGTGATCATTCCCTTACATTTTATCTTTAACCTTAAGGGTTATTCTTATTTATTGATTTATTGCAAAGTAACGATCATTTGTACATTTTTGTTAATGTTCAGCACACCACCGATGGCGAGTATAAATGTATTGCTTATTTATTACCGATTGCAATCTATAAATATCTGATTCGTTTCAATAGCTCTAGCTCGAAATACTTGCCTACTTCATTTCAGTAAGTGCTCTATTTATGCCGTAGGTAAATTGTGTAATATCATTTCACATATCGAGCAAACTTTTCACACTATAATCATACTTTTCTACCAAAAATATTATCAAAAAGTTTTTATGCTCAAAGTTAGAGTATTTATGAGTTTTGGCGTCAAGGTGGGCTTGCACAAGTTTTTCCTGTATATTCGCAGTGGCTAGGAACATGTAGAGACATAGTTATTAACTAAATTTTGTATACATACCTACTTATCACAAAACTTGTATTTATTCTTTACAATGTTGTGTTAGGAGGACTGTCGTGAAATAAAGATTTATCCATCCATCCATATACTCACGTCTGTAAATCCCCGAAAGGGGTAGGCAGAGGTGTATTAGCACCCACGTTTCTCCTATTAAGATTTCCGGTCCCACGACGTAAATATGACGGAATAAGACGAAATAAAGATTTACTCGAATGAAGCATTTTATGCATTAAGTAATATAATATAATATTTATATTGGTTCATTATGCATGTTTAAGCATTTAGTAGATATGCTAATTATCCAAATTGATTAAGATAGTTTTTTTTTTAATCGGTCGGTCCATCATCGGACCTGCAATTTTTCTCTTACAGGGAGAATGCTTTCAAAAGAAGAGAGAAGAAGAAGAGAAAAAGGGGCTTTTGAAATTTGTCAGGTTTGATTTATTTTAATCACTGTGGGTTAAGAGGCTTTCGGGACCGGGACCGGGGTCCTGGATTTTCCAGGTTTCGCATATTTATGTTGATTAGTGATCACCAACAAATTACTGACATGATCTCTCTTAGGGAATATCTTCGTAATTACATTACATTAAGTTATACATATTGGAACTATCTCTTGTGCAGGATAACGACCTATATGGAATAATAATTATTATTTTAGCTTGTGGGTACAGTTTGGTGGGTACAATGTGGAAGCACTCAGTTCAGGAGACAGAGACTGTCACTGTATGTATTTGTGGAACTGTATGATACAATACATTCATTTCTTCAATAACTAATAATTAATTCATTAAGTAATGGCGATCGCTGAAAACCAGACCTAGTGTGAACGAATCAATATTTAAAATATAGCACAACGAAAACAAAAGAAAAGTGTATTTCATTTTATTAGAGATTCTGGTAATTCGCAGTTCAATTCAAATGAACCAACAAAATGTTATCTTGATTGATATTCTTTTCCGTGTGTGGGTTAATGGAAAATTATACTATAGTAACTGCTAGTAGGTTTCCAAGAACCGAGTAAGCAAACTATCAATTTTATTGTTATTAATGCCCATAAGTGCTTCTACGCTACATACCAGAATGACTAATTGAATATGTATATGCTTTAGTCCCTTTTTGCATAAAAAGATAGTGATAATATCGTGATGATAAATCTCTAGGTAGAAAATATGCATAAGGTTCTAAGACGCTATTCAGGACTGCACTGAATAAGTTGACAATGCAAAGCCTCGATAATAGTGGCTTTAAGCTCGAAATCTTAGAGATTTCCTCCTTATGTGAGTAGAATAAGGTATGAACGATTATTTATAAACTTTTAATGCATAAGACCTAATTTAACTTAGTAGCCAGGGTAGCTGTGTCGCAAGGTTTCACAAGCGTTGATAGGTATTGTAAAAAATCATATCACGTTATCAGTTAATAAAATAAATATAACGTCGAATATAAGACTTATCGCTGCTCGTATTCGGGCAGGCAAGGAGGGGCCTACCGTCTACCGTCTATTCCCCTCAAAATGGACGGGGCGACTGAAATTGTGGCCAATTAAAGAAATTGTGCTGTTGAGGGCTGGTACGTACGTAGCCCATTTTGATCCTACTGCGTCTTCCGGTATTAAGTTTGATTACAGAAATATCATTGGATTTTACTTTGACTTTAGTGGGTACTTCAGCGTGCCCTCGTCACATGAGGAGGTACTTATGATGAGATTTCACACAAAACAAAGAATAGCGATAATTCAGGTGATTGTTTGAATAATAAATAAAATTGTAAGTTTACAGGACTGCTGACACCGAATGGTAAAGCAAGCTTAGGGAAATTTAGTGTACTCTTTACATATTAAGTGCGCGAATTGGTAACTTTTAAAGTAATATTACTAATATTAGTAATACGAGACGGTCTCACTAAGTTTATTGATAACAGATTACATGATCACTTTTTTATACCTCCCTGAAAAGTCAGGCTATAAAATAATAAGTAAATAGTAAGTTTATTGATAACAGATTGCATGATCACTTTTTATACCTCCCTGAAAACTCAGATTATAAAAAAATAAGTAAGAATGTGCTACTTATTGACAGTAGATAATAACACTAAATTGATATTTAACTATTCAACTAATATCTTAATCTTTACAAAATAATTGTATGGTGACCATTTATCGTAATATTATTTATATTTACATTTTACATTATTTGGAATCTTATCGTCGACTGTAGTTTATCAGAGTAACAATAATAATAATAATCTACTAAGGAATACTTATTATAAACGGAAATTTTATTAAAAATAATTTTGGTAATTCTATTAAAAATAATTCCATTAATTAAATGATGGCTGTTAATATTTATTGTGCATAGTTTATGCCCGCGACTCCGCCCGCGTGGATGTTGGTTCCCGGCAATTATTCGTTTTTTTCTCGCCGTAAAAACCATCCTTGAACTTGAACAATTTAAAAAAATTGGCTAAATTGGTCTAGGCGTTGTTGAGTTATGCGCTTACCAACACATTTAGCAATTCATTTTTATATTATAAGATTATGGTTTCATAAGTTGATAGGTAGTATTGTTATCACATTACTAAATAATAAATAATAGTGCATAAGTATGAGCATTATAACCATTGTGAGTGGACTGAACCCATGCCAATTTAAAGTTACTTAGTTTCATAAAATAATTAGTACGGTACCTGGTAAGTAATCGTATACAGTCAATAAAGGTTAAGAGGATCGAACAAAAACAATGGCTCTAAGCAAATTTTCACCTCGTTCTCTCATACCCTATATCTATTTCAATTAATTAATTTAGACACTACAGAAACAAAATCCTTATTCTTCCTTCATATGTTTGCCTGTGTATGTGAAAC
This sequence comes from Eilema sororculum, assembly GCA_914829495.1. Taxonomy (NCBI): domain Eukaryota; kingdom Metazoa; phylum Arthropoda; class Insecta; order Lepidoptera; family Erebidae; genus Eilema; species Eilema sororculum. The sequence continues at coordinate 17,556,281 of OU618534.1, read as the reverse complement.
GATTCTATTATTTCGGGTAAAAATGGCAGCAAGACAAGCATTTGAGCGCTCCCGATCCATCATTAATTCTAACGGTAACATACGAGGGGAAGGAGATGGTCTCTTTACTAGGTAATAATATTCCCGCTAATTATTAGGTTCCGAAAACGGAACAGATGGCAAAGCAACATTTCTACAGATAAATCGATAGCACCGAGTCTAAAATTGCTCTACATTTAGTCCATAATCAAAACGAATTAAAATATTATTTGGGTTGCATAATAAAAGAGGATTCGAGGTTCTAAAGGGCTTCCTAAAGAGCGGACTTTGTTTCTATTACAATTGCTGAGATTAACTAGCCAAAGACGAGTGCTGAATTTCTGCCATAATAACAGTACTCAGAATTTCAGGCAGAATAAATATTATTTGTTAGAATTCAGGACGTTTCTGTTTATTTAATGGTTGCTAAAGGGACTTCTCGACATTGCTAATTGACAGACTTGACATAAACAACAGAAGTTGGGCCAAACTTTTCCTAATGCAATTGTTGAATTAGTTAAGGTATTGCTACCTCCGGAGCGGAGGTGCTCACCAAATTATTTTGTTTTACTATTCCGCCATGCCATGCCAGCACCCAAGCACAAAAGTAAATCGTGGTTGGGTTGGAAGCTTTGAATTACTGACATCAAAACTGTGTTTTGAAAAAAGAAGTTTTACATAGCTTTCTTCCCTTTCATATTGGCATGAATTATTTACTTTTTGATAATAGTCGTGGGTGCTGAGCTAAAAAATCTCCGCAACCCTAGGCAATGAGAGTAGCAGTCTTTCTTTAATTTTTCAGTAGATGTTGTTCCTCGTGGCTAATTTACGGCTCAGGCGGTGATCCATATTTTGCGTTGCTCAGTTTTGCCTTTTCTAGGGCGCGTTCATGTATCTGTCAATTAGTAAAGTCACCATCATCCCTGTGTCCCTAATTGTTCCACGGCCTAGGAAACTCCGATCGCAACTCTTTTATTTGCTGTTTTTACGCGGGCAGTTGTGTTGCATCATAAACTTGTTGATAGGTTCCCAAGCTCTCTTTTACGTAGTACCTTACTTAACGCCTTTCAGTGACGAGAAAAAGGATTTTCATCTTCATATTTAGAACGAAAGTATAGAAAATTTTAATACGTTGTCGACGGAAAAATACCGTGACCTATTTCGAACTTACCGCGGGTAGTAAACTTACAAAATGTAATATGAAGGTTATGACCTCTCAAGAAATGTACTAGTATTCGAAGATGGTCAACTTTTTACATTTTTGTAATGCTTCTTAAATACGACAGTGTTCATTTCAAAGCACTTCAAAGATATACAAACCATTTGGTTGGTGAACGTAAATATAACATAATACATTGTGTTATACTCTCCTACTTAATTATGATGCTCTCTTACGTCACAGAAATAACACTTGAGTCGTATACGTAAGTGTAATGTTCAATCTCAGTTTTCTAACTACAAACGATTTTAAACCTTTCCAATACTGTTATTGAATCTAAATTGCTGAAATTTATCAATGTCTAAATACCGAATAAAGTATCTGGGGGCACGGTGGTGCCCCCCAAGCGAGCAAGCAAAAAAAACCCTTTCCTCGAAGCGGTTCAGGCCATTTTCGACCCCCTATAACTTTGTTGTGGATAAAGCCTGAATTGAGGCATAGTAAAAACTCGGTATATTTCAAATTTCATCGAATTTGATGTTAAGATGATTTGAAGTTAAGTATAGCAGTAAACAATCTAATTTATATTATGTGTTACTTGTGAAATAAATTGTGTTTTCATGACCAAGCCAATATACTTATTTAAAACGTTATAAATTTTTTAAATATTGATAAGGTCACTATAAGATATTATTGTGTTAGATAATAACGTAACTTAAGACAAGGTAAAGTAACTTAACTTAATTAGGGACTGAATAAAGTAATAACTGGCTTGGTATTTCATGGATCTCACAACTTTTTGCGGTAGAACAACTGTGTTGTGCTCCTGAGACTTTGACGTGAGGTTTTTTGGCAAGTGTTGTTGTTTTTATGGGATTGATTTGTCGGTGCGGAACATCTCATTAATTGTAATCTAACATCCTGATTCATTTCAAAAATAATAGAATAGGTTTATAATTTTTTTATAGAGAAAATGAGAAAATTATTATTATTTATCCAAATAATGTATTCACGTTATGTTAAAATCTTAATAGAAGAGTTCCTTAAGAACTAAGATTTTGTGTTTTTACTAACTAGAATCGACTATCTCGACTAATATCGCGCTATCGACGTACAATCAGAGATGATTTTCCATGAAATTGCTAACCAAAATGTATCAAATAGTTTCGATACAAAAGTAATAACGTGGAGCACTGAACACGTGAAAAATTTATACATCAAGTATGTATTACACGCGCCTCACATGTTTCGTTTTAAATCAAAAGGAAAAAATCTATGTGTGAAGTTTCTGCTGAGCAACACTTGATATTGATAAATTGAGAACTATTTGAAGAAACAAAACGGTGATATTCTTAAAAATATATCTATCTTCCATCTATACATATAATAAATCTGTAAACGATCGATGTCTGTACATGGAAAGGAAATGAGAAAAATTGTTATAGGGGGACTTTATAATCGTAATAGAAGCCAAATCAACATTTTTTGGAATTTTTGTCTGTTTGTCTGTTTATCTGTTTCTCTGTTTGTCTGTGAGTTTGTGCACGCTAATCTCAGAATCGGCTGAACGGATTTGGTTGCGGTTTTCACTAATATATTGTGGTAGGCTTCACTTAACATTTAGTGTTTGTTTTATTGAAATCGGTTCATAAATAAAAAAGTTATGTCAATAATAGCATATCACGGCTAACAATTTGTGATTGTGTGAATAGATCGAACCAATAAAGAAGCAACAATGCTTACAAGAAGATATTATTTCGGTCATAGGAATCTGAAGAACTTCGAGAGGCCAGAGTTCTACATCTCAGCCAAGTCAGGTCAGGTACTGCAGAATCTTCGGCACAGCAAGTGTCTCGATAGAATTCACATTGTTCTCAAACGATGTTCTCTCGAATCCGACAGATTAGTGAGCAGCTGGTTCGGTAAAAAGACTCCTGGCTTTCATAATTAATATCATCACGCTATTATAATAAGGAATGGGACAGAATGTTTTTATGACATAATATGCAAACGTCTATTTCACACTATGATTTCATTCATTCATTTTTTTTTAGATTCCATCTAAAATGTAATTTTCCTTTTTTATGGCTTTTTATTTACTTCTGTTTAACTTTTTTTTATTTCATTGTGTATTTGTTGTATTTTATTGTATTTATAGTTTTATTTGAAGTAAAATATAAATTCTATGTTTAGTATTCTATAGGTGTACATAAAACTAGGCTGTGTTACAGTAATAGTAGAACTTATTATATAATATTCTTAGATCTATACGAAATTCTTCATTTCGGAGAATGAAAAAGTGGTCCCACCAGCCTGAGAAGTAATAAAACTGAAACTGGTATCCCCCATTGATACCGATTCCACCACATCGGGGCAAGCGCAATATTGGAATCAAACCGATTAAAATTTAACAGAGGAATGGGGCATTGGGGGTATTCTGGGGTTAGGTACCCCAGTATACCTGCCTTGGTTACCTATCGTAAAAAGGCGGTCTCAACGTGAAGAGCAGGGATTGCTTCGGCTAGGGTGATGGGTAGCCTAAGCTATCACCATCAAAGCCGCGCTCATGGAGGAAGTAAATCGTTGCACATTCTCTGAAGCACATTACGTATTCTGGGAGATAGTTGTCCCTATCGTATTACCGTCTCTACCATGGTGAATGTTCTGATGAGCTATTCCATTTAGTTCCACCCTCTCCTTTCCTACACAGGACAAAGCATGCAAGGCTCAGATGTCATCCACATATGGATCAGAATATTCCATCAAGAACCAAGCTGTTTGGTGACCCATTCCTATGTCGCACCATTAAGACCTGAAATCCCTGCCAGCTCACGGTTTACTTCTTCCCACAATCCCGGGTCCTTTAAGGGGGAATGAAAAGGCTTCTGATGGTCCCATAAAGATGAGTGCCACCATTGTTAAGATGGTACGCGTTTATAATGGTGACCCTATTTCTGAGTCTTTGCATTTAGCTTAACATCAGTCGAGGTGAAGTTAAATTGACGTGTCCTATATAAAAAAACTCCGGATCTTAAAAAGAACATGTGTGGGCAGAACAATACAGTTCTTAACCGCCTGATAAAGAAATGAAGTTCCGAACAGCTTGGTTCGAGGTGCCATTATTTCTACCGTATGTGACTGACGGAAGGAAGGAGAGATTAGTTGAAAGACTCCTAATAGGCTCTTTCACTCACCGTGGTGCGGTAGAAATGTTAAAATACAGCCAGAGGGACAACGTCTTTATGCAACTGCAGACATTATACAATGTTAGTGACCTGATGACTACCAATGCACACCGACGCTGCGATATTATCGATTCCTTCTAATAAGTAGGTATCTAATAGTAAATACGTAAATCTATCCCAGAAATGATAATAGTACGCCAGGAGAAGCCAACCTATGTATTAGGTATATAAAAGATACAGCTGCTCCTATTATATAAAAGAGACTGAATGTGGGCAGAGAAACACTCAGTTCCGGTAAATTTCATCAGACCAAAAAATTCCGCCACGTGGACGTCAACTCCAATATCAATTTGGAAGCATCTTCATCATCTGCTGGAAATAAGCTTACCAATACAAGGTATATATAGCAAAATGAGGCTATATGACCCCATCCCAGTCAATGCTGTATTTGCTCTCTTGCCCACTGCGCCCCTCTTCTCTACCTGTGTGTAAAGCAATGAACAACGATGTGACTGTGGTCGATGGAATTTATCATAAAACTGGAACTACCCACCATTGGCTCGGCAAAGAAGAGAACCACTGCTCACTGCTCAGGGCGTGCAAGGCACCGGGTTTTCTTGAAACTATTTTGTGTGATACTTGATGTACTTATTTTAATTTGTTCAGTTCGTAAGTGTTTTAAGAATTTGGGGGGACGGAAGAATATTTAAACCATTAAAACTGGTGGACCTTACCAATTCCAAATATAACAATGTACATTACATACTTGATAATGATTTCGTCAGCAAAATGTTGAATTTTTCAAAATCCTTCCGCAATATTTGCCAAGCCGATGGAAGAAGTCTGTTTTGCTCCGCTGTACCCCTGGTTTATGCCACTGGTAGTGGAACGGGTAAAATTGGTTTGCTTCATGGTTCCCCCCCTCAGGGATGAAAATCTTCCATCATGTTTAATAATGAGTTTGAGCTATTCCGATCCGAACTAAACGCGGACGAAGTCGCGGGCAACAGCTAGTTTAAAAATATATTTAAAAAAAATAACACAATTATTTATACTAAATCCATACTAATATTATAAATGTGAAAGTAACTCTGACTGTCTGTCTGTCTGTCTGTATGTTACGCTTTCACGCCTAAACCACTGAACCGATTTTGATGAAATTTGGTATGGAAGTAGATTAGACCTTGAGAAAAGACCTAGGCTATGTTTTGTCGCGATAACCGACATCCACGCGGGTGGAGCGGCAGTCAAAAGCTAGTACTTAATAAACTTAAAGTAAGGAAGTAAAGGAAGGAATTCGTTTGACATGGTTTTTGTACATGTAACTTTCATTCCGCTACTTTCACACAGGGTGAATTCAATATTATTGAAAAGTTCTATGTCTAAATCCCATACCTTTAAATTGAATTAACTGTATCTCGACTGCAAATCCAACTAATGTACGTCTAGAATCCATTAGGCATCAGTAACTCAATAAAACAACGTGACGTCCCGTACAGGGCAATGCACTAGGCATTACCGTAGTGCCTGTGCTTGTTGTCACATAGGACGTCGTTCGTCATTTAAAGGATTACGTATAGCCGTGTTTGCCATCTTCATGGTGTAAACATACTAAGTGAATGTTTTTATCAAATTATCACAGGGTCGTCACGCATGCAAAAACGACGCGGGGTGCTGTCTGTGAGTTGTCGTGGAAAATAAATGTCGATGGGTGGTAAGATGCCACCCACCGAGCCTAAGCTTTTTAGTAAATGTGTTCACCTATATCTATTCACATAACATCACATAAAATGTACAAGCCCGAGTCGCAGCTGGTCAACTTTTTATATTATTGTAATAGTTGTTTCGTTTTAACGACATTCCATTTCGAGGCACATAAAGGAAATTCCATTTGGCTGTGGCGAGCGTTATCATAACGTAGGTACTATAACATAACTATTACAATGTGTTGCACTTTCCTATATGAGGCTCTCTTACGTCATAGAAAGAGTACCTACCTACTTGAAACTTAATTTTCGATCTCACTTTTGTGAATACAGATTATTATTTTTAGCTGTTCTAACAATGTTACCAGATCAGATTGACAAGTGTTTATAGTTTTGGTGATTCCAAAGTTCGTATTGTCGGGTATGATCATATCCTTGTTGTCACGATCAATATACGCAACTGTTTTGACTTAAGCAATTTTATTGTTGTCTGATATATAGATAGAGAGGAAAAATTACGCCAGAGCCCAGGCTGTTAATCTGCAGGTGTATTATATATGTATACCTAGCAGGCAAGATTGCATTCTGCTTCGGATTTCGTAGTGAGGTTCCCATATTCATGGTGTAGAACAAATATTCTATACGAATTATATAATTTGTATGGAATATTATACTTAAGGCCAGATTTTTTTTATTACGTTGTAACAATTTTATTTGGCTTCAACTGTCTCAACTTCTGTTATAAAAATTTCAATTTGAATTTTACCATCTTCCTTTCATGTTTGGTTAAGGTGAATATATTCGAGAGCAATGAATACGGATCATGGTATTTCATAGGAATATGTTTATGTAAATGCAATAATATCGTGACAAGGAGCCAGTCTGATAATATAATGAGACAGGAGATTGGGCACATGAACACTGAAATAAACGACGTAACCGCATCGTATTTACCGAAGCTTATTTGACTCGTCTTCATAAGTCTGTAGCTTTAGTTGGCCTTTGGCGTGTCCTCATCTCTAGTCAATATTTATGAGATGCTTTTTGAAAAGGCAAGTAATGACACTTGACATATTCTTATTTTTTTTTTCTGTTTTATCATCATGTTGGCTCCCAGTGAAGTAAAATAGGGCTAATCCATCTCTTCTTATAAGTGTCGTACAAGGTAAGTATGGGATGGAGCTGTTCTCCATCCGGTAGTAAACATACAGCCCAAGACAAAGTGCCCACTAGACGGCAATAGGATCGCCCCTAATACGTGGAACCAAAAATCATATTTTCCGAAACATGGGTGTAATACATCTCTGCCTTTCCCTTCTGGAATCTAAAGGCGTGAAAATATGTATGGTATGTATACTTTACGGAGTTTAATTGTATGCATTTTTTTTTTAACTTAGACACAAAGGTTATTTTACTCATACAAAGTCTTTCTTTACCGAGTTACGAGGTTCTTTGACTGTTGAATTCAAGAACGCAGTTTGAATAATTTAAAATAGTGGAGACCGCGTGTCTTGCGTGAGTTGTCGTCGAGAATTCAATCAGATAACAAGTAAAATATTATTCTTTGGTGGTAAAATCATGTTGAGTTGGGGAACACATATTCCAGTAGCAAAGGGTTCATTTAACACTTTTGTCACCACAAGGGAAGAAAAGGAACCCCTTTCTGTTATTAATTTCATTTTTGAGTCTGAACAGTGCTCCAAACACCGCTTTAAATTATAATTAATGCATTTGAAATTTATTGACAAAAGCTTTTTTGACTATGGTGGATTGCTGGCTTTATTGGTGATTGGCTGGTGGCGGCCAGAATTTGTTATCGAAAAGGTTTGCGAACAGGTTTGGGCAGCCTCGCGGTGCGCAGGCTCCGGTAAGTAAATAAAATTCAGAATAATTTGTAATATTTTTCCTCAAAAAGTGATTTGTATTCACTTCAATGTGAATTGACCGATACCCACAGTTGCAAAATATACGATATTATCTATTAATAAAAAGTATTGGCTAACAATATAAAAAAACATGGTTAGTAGGTACTAGACTTCAGTAAATTTTAATGGTATAATATTTAATACACAATCAAAAAAAAAACAATAGTATTTATTTGCATTAACATAACATCATTGAGGTGCATCTGTTTTTATATCCACAGCTTAATACAGCTGAATATCGATTATAAGTGATTGGTAGCTACCCCGTATGGCACGAAAATAGAACGGAAATATTGGCTGTCGTGTCTCCCTCCTGCATAAATATCACCGCTGAAATAATTTCGTCACACATTGTATTAATGATATTCCAAGTATATGGCGTCACGTAGCCGCAGTGAGGTGTAACGGAGCTAATATGAACGAAGGAAATTTTAGGTATACAATGGAACTTTGTATAGGTATATGGGACACCACCAGATCAATATCACTTTTAAATCGTAAACCTTTGATGGATGAGACTCTGACGCAGGTTTTCCTTAGAAGGTGTATGCCTGGACGTAGCCGTCTTCTAATGCAGAGTTTACAATACTCAGTACTCAGTAAAAATACAGAGGATACTCATCGCGTGATTTAAGTGCTTTCTTCAAGAGATAGAGTTTTTGATTTAAATTATTTTTTTTTATTTTTTTTTTTTTTTAATTATTTTTTTTAAATCTATCGTAGTTTAGCCAAATCCGCAGTTAGACTGGTAAAGCAGACCCCAGACTCCAAGTTGAAAGCTTCGGATGCGACTGGGATTATCGCAAAGATGAAGAAGAAGATAGAGTTTTTGATTGCCACCCACACACATAGCTTATTTTGTACACGATCCTCTCGACCAAGTTCTTATTATAAATACACTCCAATGAATTTGGTTTACAATATATAATCAATTGTTTGGGCGCAGTTATCAAAAATCAATGTTTAAAAATGATTGTAACATCATTCATTGATTCCGATAGTTCGTAAGAAAATCGGTAGATGACGCCACGTCGCCTTAAAGACGTATAAGATGGGAAATTTGAATCATATCGGGCGTGTCTCGGTAGCCGAATTGGTCAGGCATTCCCCCTGTAAGGGAAAGACTGCGGGCTCGAGTCCCGCCCGAGAAGATTCTTTTTCCCTATGTATTCGATTTGTATAGTTAGCATACTTAATTACCGGTGTCACAAAGGTGACTACGATTTCATATTATTTGTATGGACAGTACTCTAAGTGTCGCCTTAAAGACGGATAAAAATAGAAGGGAAATTTGAATCACATCGGGAGTGTCTCGGTAGCCGCGTTGGTTAAGGCATTGCCCCTGTAAGGGAAAGATCGCGGGTTTGAGTTCCACTCGAGAAGTTTTATTTTTCCCTATGTATTCCATTTGTATAGTTAGCATACTTAATGATGTAAAATTCATTCAAATGCACTCACTCATACAGCTTTGAAATAATGGTGATATCTTTACATAATCGTCAATTCTACCGCCCTTTAGGGATATTATGTGGATTACATTGTGTGTGCTTATTAACTTTATAATGAGTTACTTATGCTATATGGGTTTATGCGCATGCATAAACTTCAAGTACACATTTATGAGCTAATTTAGAATAGCAATAACGCGTAAATTGTTTTTATACCGTGAAAGTTCACTTAATTATTTATTTATTAGAGCAGACACAATTCCTACATTATAATCGTTACCTTAATATGGGTCATATTCGGTATGACTTACAGTTTCAGTAAAAAGAAATAAAAAGATAGTATACCTACACAAATCTTTTATATTTTAATGATACCGTGGTCCAGTAGGTACACGCAAAAAGAAATTAAAATCGGGGGATCCCTTTCAGAGGAATGCAGCTGCAGACGTTTTTATTCAGATTCTTCATCAGAGCTAGATTTTTATTGACTTAATGAAAACATATCTAAGAATAAAATGTAGAAAAATAGATAGGTACATGACTGTTTATGAAATCTCAAAAAAGTGCTTTTTGATGTTTGATGAAAAGATTTCGAATTTTCCTTCATGTGAACCGAAACTATTTTAATATAAGACATGTTTTACTTAAAGCATCTGTCATTGTTCGATTTTACCACTAACTCTTTGAAGAATTTCTTTTTTTGTTTCAATATTTAAACACATAGATACGTATCATTCTCCGTGAGGTTCGGGAAATGAAGCCCTCAAAAATTGGTAAGATTGTTATCGGTAAGACTGGACAACGTATGACATCAATAGAATTGAAATATATCTTGCCTACAGTCTAAAATAATACAATCTGTAGGTTCTTTTGAGTTTATTTTATAGTTTATAAGTATAAAGATATTGAGCATAGTTCAATTAGCTTTTGATATGGGTTCTAGGAATACTAATAAACATACTTAGATTAATTCATTTGTGAATACATACCTACACATCATACATAGATACACCCCGACCACTGAAAATATACATACCTATTCTATATTGAAGCGTGAGGCTCAATATAGAATGTCGTGAGACGAAACCGGTGAGGTGAGGCGAAACCGGTCAGGTGAAAAATAAAATTAAGTGGAAAAGTACAAAGTGCCTTACTCAATATGTGTAGCAGATTCCACCAAGTGCCATCAATGAACAGTATAAACAGTTATACATATTCTAGTATACAAAGATTTGCACTAAGCGGGAATCACCTCTGACTTTGCAGTCGAACTCGGCTCAGGTTAATCAACCACAGAATAGATATTGTGATTTCATTGCCAAACATTGTATTGTTTCACAGAATGAGTTAAGCTGCATACCTATACAGTTCTGTTGTGGGCGTGCTTTGTGCATACCTAATTTAGCAGTACGCACCGCAACAAACACTAGCACTCATGCTCGGTGGGTTACTAACCGCAACGCGAAACGTAATACTATCGACGAACAACGAATTAGAAGGCACTTGCTACTCACCTACCTAAGTACTTCTGATGTTAAAAATTGAGAATTTAAAAAAATACTGTAGTTCGTTCGCGTTAACAATGCAGTTTACCTTCTTCTTAATACTTTTTAGTATGCCCAATTTGTTATAAGAGAATATCCATACTAATATTATAAATGCGAAAGTAACTCTGTCTGTATGTCTGGCTGTCTGTATGTTACGCTTTCACGCCTAAACCACTGAACCGATTTTGATGAAATTTGGCACAAGGGTAGATTAGACCTCGAGAAAGAACCTCGCGGACCTCGGGCGGAGCCGCGGGCGAAAGCTAGTATTAAATAAAACTTAATGTATTGAGTCTCCTTTAACAACTGTTTCTGCGTAACGTACGACTTTTATTACTACCTACTTCTTTTTCCCAGTCGCATCCGATAAGCTTTCAGCTTGGAGTCTGGGATCTGCTTTACCAGTCTAACTACGGATTTGACTGAACTTCGATATTTTCTGTGAAGCGACTGCAAACCCTCCACAACCCAAAGGCGATATCGAAGCATTGCAGCTAGACTACTTAGTTCTTGACCTTTTTCGTAACGACTGCTATAGATGTTTTTATGGCAACCGGGAAAGACGGCTTAACGTGCTCTCCGAGGCACAACCAGATCAATACAAATATCCATAGGTATTTGCATTGATCTGAGGATCGAACCCGCACCTACTGCGCAGTGGCCGCGTTCACTGCGAAGGCTGTCTATTAGTAGTTAACTACTACTATTATAACTTTTATTACTTCTAATTGAAAGTACATATTTTTCATCATAGCAAAAATATAAGGAACGATTTTTTTCAAAATTTAAACATTGCTAAAAAATATTTCCTGAAAGTAAGTTCTGATAGTAAACTTAGGGAAAAAATAAACAACTTCCCTGCGTAGCGTAATTATATCAGCATAAATAAAAAAATAGCACTTACTCCGTTCCTGGCCTCGCATTGAGGCCCAGTAGTGCCCACTTATCATTTGGAGTACGTGAGTTAATACCCTGAAATATCCGGGCAACTGATGGACCTATAAAATATAGTAATTCAATCGGGTTGCTAAGGGCAGCTGGCAGTTACTCCTTAGGGAAACAGAGTTCTACCGCATCGTGTTAGATTAGCTCGCCCCAATATGTTTGGTAAGACAAAGACGAATATTTTTAAGGCTATGCAAGGAATATTATAGCAAAATGTTTTGTATTTATGACATTCTTACTTAGGTTTTAATAAAAATAATAAATAAATATTCTACAACATTCTACACAACGCTATCTAGATCCATGGTAAGCTTTTATAGCTTGTGTTATGGAATCTAGAATGCGGATAAACATACTTATATACTTTTTTTTGTAAATACATACATAATATTATATATAGAAACACCCAGACCAATGCAAATAGCCATATTCATGCATACAAATATTTGCACTGAGCGGGAAGCGAACGAAACGAAATAATCTTCTTAAAGACTCTATAATTCATATACCTAGGTATTATCCATACTCATATTATAAATGCGAAAGTAACTGTCTATCTGTCTGTCTGTATGTTACGCTTTCACGCCAAAACCACTGAACCGATTTTGATGAAATTTGGCATAGGCATAGGTTAGACCTTGAGAAAGGACATAGGCTCTGTTTGGTCGCGATAACTGACGTCCACGCGGGCGAAGCCGCTGGCAAAAGCTAGTTATAAGTAAAGAAAAATTGACAAGACAAATATAAGTCCATGCGAACGATGTCCCCTTCACAGCTAAGTAGTTCTTTATAAGTTACAGCTATATAACACGTAATTGTACAATCGTATAGTCGTATCGTACTTACTTACTAATGAGCACGTATTTACACAGGGTTTAAAAATAGCCTTTGACGTCACTTTGAACATGAAAAACTTAATCCGATTTCTGTAATGTAGGTAGGTACGTGCGTTAGATTTATGATATTTGTAATCCACGTATACCCAAAAACATGTATCAACAGAACGGTACGAATACATCGCGGTTTCAATTTAGGTGCAGAATACAAAAATCTCTTACGACGATTTATCTGTGTACGACAGCTTTATATATATGGTAATGTTGATTTCGTTAACAAAGTAAGGCAACGGTAAGAAAAATGTTACAACAATTCTATTACGTGTTCACCTGTATAATCTCATGGTTAAGGCAGATTCACACTTGTCATTTGTAATTTGTTAAATTCAGGCACATACGACGGAGTATGGGCTCATTGGTCTATATTTTGTTTTATTCACACTTATAACGAATTAGCGCGAACATAAAATACGTAATATGCACGGCTGTATGTTGTTTGCTCGTATAACAATTATTTGAGCAAATATAGTAGTCTATTTTATAGGCTGGCTAGACTATTGCCTAGCAAAAGAAATAACATATAACGAAGTGTGATTCAGCCTTTACGTACTTTCCTACGCACACTTTAGTAATATTTCAGCTCTCGTATATTCATTGTGTATTAAATTTGTATACGGAAGGCTTACAAAATACACAACTTTAAAAAAATACTCCACCTTAACGTTAAGGATAACTGAAAAGACTTAGGTTGCGAGCACAATCATCAGTCAAGCGGTTTGTGAATTATTGTGACATTTGTTTGGGTCCAATCCGGGGGTCGTGCAGCAAATCTGAAAAATACTTTCCCGCAGTTACGGCTGCGGTAGTCTTATTAATATTAATATTGTGGCTACTGTATTATGATCATAAAAGCTGTACATTCTACAAGTACTGTATTTATGTTCATCTGGAAGCATTGCATAATTTTGGGTGCTTTAAATGACTCAAGGGATAATTCTAGTTTGATATACTTATCTTAGTTCTCTAGTGTAGGTAGGTAGGTATACTTGCCAAATGGGCTCCAAAATAAAAGCTTTAGAAATAACCGGGAATAAAGAAGAAGAATTTGTAAGGTGTGTGATTAATAGGGTAAGATTTCATTTATTGACAGAAGATTTTGTGGTAAAACATGCACTTGACACATATTTAATACGATATTATTTACCTTGATAGGTATCCTAAAAAATCCAACCAGTCCAATTACAGAACTTCGATATGTCAGACGGCAGTTGCATCACAGTTATACTGAAAAGTCGACGTTAAGCGTTAAGCGACCCTTTCAAATTCCAAATTAGTTGGGAAAAGGCTATGGGAATGATCAGCATGCGAAAATAATGTAGGTAAATAATATTTGATTAGGTAGGTACGTTCAAAATGTTTTACATCCTTACGTAGATCAAATTTGCATATGGAGTTATATTTTATTTAGGTCCAGTACTCGTAACTCCAGTCTGACTCCGTAATATAGGCAGTAAATCAAGTAAAAATAATCTTGAAGTCAGCTTAAGCTTTATTTCAAACAATTTAATACTTTGTACTGCGGTAGGTAGGCACTTTAAGCGTTTTCCCCGACCGCAGAACCGAATATTTTCAAATACAGCCTCATCAAAAGTATTTGTTTTGTTTGTATTAAAAGTTAGTTAATTAAAATGAGTTTTTGTCACCGCCGAAACAATAAAGCCGGTATCCTCAGAGAAAATACATATTTTTGAAGAAAAAGTTTGGATTTGGACTTAGGTGGGTACAGGACTTTGTACTTGTCCAGAAGTGTAATGAGATCGATACCCACATCATGCTGTAGAGCTTGCTTCGTGTTGTAGAATGATCTCTCTATCGTAGTGCAGTCTATATCTACAGTTTAATATCTTTTCAGAGTAGTTAAGAACTAATATAGATTAAGACTTCATAATTGCAAACATATTAAAGGTATCTACCAAACTATACAAAACCTTAGCAAGCCGATCTTAGCCAGACACTCAATCTTCTTGACGACACATGTACCAAACAAAAATTGGGTTCCTAGTTATTGTTCATACCTACTTGGAACCTATCTCTTTTCGGTCTGCACTGTAGGTACCTACTACGTACAACCCGATATCAACGATATGGCTTCATGCCATATCGCTACGCTATCATGTAATAACTATAATTGACGTCACTAATAACTATAATTATACAATTCAAATATAATGACGCGATGAAACGAACAAACACGTAAGCAGGGGGTTTGATATCACAAAATTTGACACAAATCACAGTCACAGTAGGTACCTAACCTACACATATATACATTTTACATAGATACATTTTTTTTAATAAACAGTGATAAAGGGTGAATATTTTGAAAGAAGAAGCCAACTGTACTATTATCTATTCTGTGCCAACCGTTTGATATAACATAATACTCATACTGAAAGGTCAATAAAAATGTACCTATTCTGTTTTTTCACGACGCGACGTGCGCAACGTATAATAATCTGGGGCAACGAATAATAACTCTGAGAACTAGCACACATTAAACAGGAATTATCCCTTAAGTAATTGAGTGTCCCGCAACATCGTAAGGTTGCCTTATGAACATAAATGCTGTTAAGTACATATTTTACGGTCATAACATCGGAGCCGTGGTCGCAAAATAGTAGTTTTCCGATATACTTAGTAACTAACTGTAGGTACCTATCCACACGACCAGCGACTTGGGCTCGACAAATGTCACCACAATTTACTGATTGATGATGATGACTTTGTGCAATAGGTGTAGACAGCATTCGCCGCAACCTACCGCCATAAGTTTAAAATGACAAGATTCTACAAACGTTGTGGAAAATAAACTAGATAACTTCTGTTTAAAACTAACAATAAAAAATGCAAAGAAGTCACATTGCAGTGTTACACAAACTTCTCACGCCTCGGTGCCCCGTTCTGTGTGAAGAAGCAGAACGGTAAACACGATAATTGTAATTTTACGCTTACCACCCTCCATCATTTATTGCCTCTCCCACTCCTCTCCCCTCCCTCAGCGAGCCACCACCCTGTGATCCAGTCCCAACGTTAAGCGACCCTTTCAAATTCCCTAAATTTTAATTAAAATATTGTAAACTTGTATCAGAGCCAACCCATATTGTTTGGTACTTAATCTAACAATATTTTTAGGTTAACTAAACTGTAAGCCGCACATAAAAAATGTAATATTTGATAAAAACTTTTTGCACTATATATTTTATGGCGGCTTAGGCTTTCGCTGCTGGATTACAGAGACTTGTATATGAAAGCATAAAAAACCATAATAATTTTCATTTTATTACATTACGAGCTTAAGTGAGGAAGTAATCAAGGAAGTTGTAATACTGATTTGAAAATTTTCAGGGCAGGTAACTCGGCATCTATACAAACCAAGTCGGTAGAGTCTGCGTGACATTTCAATTAAACCTCGGATTTCGCTAATGAACTTGCCGTCTCTCACTGAACTTCGCAAAAAGTCTTTCGACCTTTCGGTTCCATTGATTCCGCTTTTCCTTGCTTTCCTTGTTTATTAGTAAAAGTAAAGGCATCTCGGAAGATAAATGTAATCTTTTCGGGCAAAGATATAGTTGTATCCCACGAGATATCCTTAATATTATGGTACAAACGAAAAATCTGTTCGCATGTTATTTTGTGCTACATCATGTCTCGCCGGAGCGTCGAACGACAATGAAACTTGGGCAAGGAGATGCTACGTCACGGAAGCAAATTTAGACGTTTTATCGAATTTCAATGGTAAGTTCCTATAATAAACATAATATAATATTATTCTTCTTTGTTATCCGTTTACGTCTCAGTGGACGATTTCATCGATATTGTAATTTTATCATAATTTAACTCGAAATTTATGGTAATGAAGTCGAGGTTAGATTCATTGGATCGTCGAAAAAATACTGATTGAGATGGTTGACTTGTGAAGCGGTATTTTATGATAATATTCTTTCATCTAAAATAACGTTTATGTAGACTATTTTATGTATATTTCAGAGAATCATGTATAATATCATGTATTTTTTCTGGGCGACATTTAATGGTATAATTAGATATGATTTATACTGTTGCCAATTTAATAGGGTTATATGCATAAAAATTAAATAGACACAATAAACAATTTAATAGTAATGATTATACATTAAATATATACCTACCAACATAATGAAAAATAAATAGGTATACAATCAATCCTCGTAGGTTCGTTTGCGAACTAACTAATACTTAATATAATTGTTTATCTACAGGATATTAGATCTCCGCCAGGCATCTCTTAAGAACAACAAAGAGGATAACTTAATTGTTATTTCAATCAATCAATTCGCCTATCGCAGGCCACCGATTGAGCCTTTTCTAATTTATTAGCGCCATAGCAACCGATCCTTCGTCGGCCGCATTCATTAAACCGCCAATAATTATATTATCTGGTGTAGTTAGTATTAGTAATGGTTACTAATAATATTAGTAGGTAGTCAGTGAACCTCGGTGCACGGGGTTCGCTTTTACTCGTTCACTTTGCATGCTCTTTGGTTTTCATGTCAGGGAAACAATCGTAATATTCCATTGTTATATAAAATGAATAGGTAAAGTAAAAATAATAATAGATAGTCCATCAAATATTTAACTAAGCGATATTAAACACATTTTATGAGGCAAATGTGTAAAACAGATGGATGAACTTGTTTGACTTATTTAACTTCATTTTCCAAGTATTCAAATTATATATTTTTCTAAGTATTCTTCTCCATACATAGGCACGATTCAGGGAACGGTAATAAAAAGAAGAAGATATTCAATATAAGTAACAATCTTTTTATATTATACCTATCATATGAAGAACGAATGAGAGTTTAATAATAATATATGTATAGACGCGAAAGTAACTTCATAATATATGTTACGCTTTCATGCATAAACTACTTATCCGATTTTAATGAAATTTGATACAGAGATAATATAGCTTGGGGAAGGACATATGCTTTTATTTGGTTGATAACAGAGTGGAGTGGAGAGTGGAGCCACGCGTAGCAGCTAGTGTTATATAACTCATTATAAAATGTAGAATATTTTGAATATAAAAGCAGTAAAATAACTTAGAAAAATCTTTACATTAAAGACGGTGTATAAAAAAGTCAACAAAAGTTACTGAAACCTTTATCAGATACACGCACGAATGTTATTTCTGAGCACACAAAAACTTTGTAATAGTTATGTTTTTCAATGCCAAACTGAGGTTGAAGAATTTTGTATCTGGTAAGTTTTCCAATAGAGTTGTAACGAAATTCTAAGGGAGACACGGAACTTATGTATGGAAATGTATAGTTCCATACATACATAATTTCTGTGTATGTATGGAACTCCTAATTATATGTATAGATACATATAGTTACGACAGTATTTTTTTAAATTTCTTGATATAGTTTCTGCCCACATTTAATAGATACTTCCATCCAACTAAAATTATAAACGCGTTTAGTTTGCAGGTATGGATGGATGGATGGATGTTTGTTACTTTTTCACGTAAAAACTAATGAATGGATTTTAATTGGTATGGAGTTTACTGACACCCTGGATTCACACATAGGCTGTTTGGTTGCGACAACCGACATCCACGCTGGCGGAGCCGCGGTCAAAAGCTAGTACTTAATATTATTAAAGCAATAGTAACTCTGTCTGTCTGTCTGTCTGTCTGTATGTCACGCTTTCACGTCTAAACCACCAAACCGATTTTGATGAAATTTGGTATAGGGGTAGATTAGACCTTGAGAAAGAACATCACATCACAGGCTATGTTTGGTTAGGGCACTGACTGACCTCCGTCCCCCATGAGCGCGGGCCTGGGGGTGACGGGTGGAGCCGCCTGTCACCCCAGCAGAAGCAGGCCACGGCGGCGGCGCGCTGAATAGCGCGCCTCCCCATTCCGGGGGCGAGTTGGGGACACCGTTGTCCCCCCTCCTGAGGAGGGCCACACCGTAAGGGATGGCCCTGGGTCAGTCCTGGGATATGTCGATGACAACCTCACCTCCGGCCTAGCACCAAGACACACAGTCGGCGTGCGGTTTTAGTCGGTTAACCTCCCCTTCCGGCTCCGGCAGGGGGGGTATCCGAGGGAATTTCCGCACGGAAAAAAAAAACTATATTTGGTCGCAATAACCACATTCACGCGGGCGGAGCCGCGGGCAAAAGCTAGTACTTAATATTATAAAAGCAATAAATTTTCTACGACATTCTACAAAGTGCTATCTAAAGTAAGCATAACTGAATAGTTTTTGTAATGTTCTAGAATATAGTTCAAACATACCTACTTAATATTTTTATGGATTCATAAAAACGCCGAAGTAAATGTAAATTATATATTTTTATGAATTCAATTATTTCCATTATATGGGAATTGAATCCGCGATCTCTGATTTAGCAGTCGAATGTTCTATCAAGTAAGTAGTGTAAGCAGTAATGGCTACCTAATATCATAACATAAGTTATGAAAACGAATGTAAAAGCACTGTTGCTGAAGGCTCCCAGTGAGTGGTATTTAATTAGAGTGCCAAACGTTGCTCTTAGTGCAGACGCAGAACTCGAATCGGTGAGTTCAATTCCAGTTTGTAGCGGACTCCCAACGGGGTGCCAATAATGAAAAGTACTTACTTGCATTTCATGTATTATGTTACCGGAATGTGTATAATCCGGTATTCTATATAATACCTAGGCAATGTATAGAACGTCTTAAATGAGTGGGCAATGTATGAAATATTATTTATTTTATACGTTGTATGCATTACCAAGTGCGCACCCGGTATTGTTTGAAATGTTGGTTAAAAAAAACAATACAAAAAAAACATACATGGTGATTTTGAATATTTTGGCGAACCTCTTCTCTTCTTCTTCACTACCTAGCTTTGCACGATTCTTCTCTATACAGTGTTGAGCTCGCCTAATCAACTTCAAAAACCTTTTTAAGTTATTTTACCTATAAGGCTTCGTTTTTTCCTCTTGAGGTGCAAAGCCCTAAAAAGGGGATGTCAATAATACATTTGGATAAATAAATAAAATAAAATTAATTTCTTTCAGGTAACCAAACATGACCCATAGTATACAGGAATGTTGAAGTTGAAATTAGTGTGCCTTCTACTCAACATAAGTAGTAATTCTCATCATTCAATCATCTCACTGCGACAAAAACTTGGTCTTCTTACTCTAATTTGAGCACTAACAGAATTCAAAAGCTGGCTGTATGATCCCAAGAGCTGTCTTCATTATCGCGTATCGCCACCATTTAGGTATAGATAATGTCATTGGACTAGCAACTTCTTGGATTATATTTATCAGTAACACAGAAATACGAGTACTTTTAAAATTTCGCAGGATTATTTCACTCGTGAAATTTGACTTAATTTAATGAGAACCCATTTAAGTACCCACATCAAATTGAGACGTGAAAATTATAACGAAAAGACTTAAATATTATTATATTCTAACACAAAGACAACAATAGTTTAAAGAATCTAATTATTTAGCAAGCTATTCACGAGCAAGCAGAAAGCAGAATATTATAAGTAGGTAAGTATCATCTCTGACTAGTCTAGATGTTTATTGGTCTAGGTACATTTATTCTGAGTAGGTATTACAATTCGGATTAGTCAAAGATTTATACAATCTTGACAGGGCGTCAAGGGAATGTCTACTTAGGTTAGTACTTATAAGAAAGGCGGTGATTTCATTTAGTAAATTGTGGTCAATAAGAAGACAAACAAGAGTATTACATCCACCTAGGCCATTGTACTTATGTCTGTTAATAAATTGATTAGAAACCGTGAACTAGTTAACTTATTACGGGTATACTCAGAAAGATATAGGGATTTCGTTTGGAGGCAACTACTAAATGCTAATTCTATTGACACTTGACACGCCTGACATCAAAGTGTCAAATAGTTTTTCATGTTTCACTAGGTAGCATTATCTATATCCATGGGTGCGATTAAATTTTCGAAAATCCGCATAGCCGACCATGGGTATAACTATCTACACACCTTTTCATATAAAACTGTATACTGTATACTTAATCATTTGTCAAATCTCCCTATGAAACTATGGCAATTGTACATATCAACAGTACATAAAACAAAACCAAATAAATTTATAATGGTAGGTAGTTGCGGTCTTGTGAAGGGTTAAGTTGAGGTTCGTCCCCAATCGGGTGGTTCCAAATCCGAACAGGAAATCCCGTTATGCCCTACCTCACACAGACCTACATAAACTTAGCCAACAGATTTATGAACCGAGGGTAAATGGCCAACCCGGTGAGGGTTCGACCTAGGCGTACGTATATCGATCAGATCGAGGACGATTTAAGGATATGCCAAGTCAAATTATCCGTAACCGCTGAGTAGTCTGTATGCCGTATGTAGGCGTTATAAATATATGCATGCTAATCTTCATCCAGAATATGTTCTGTCTAACAAGATCGGTTTATATTCTGTGAAATCAAAATTAACCAACCTGCGAAATTCTTACAGAGGAAAATGATTAAGAGTTCCTCATATACTTAATACATAGTGAGCCTTTTACAAGACGAAGTCATTTCGCGAACACGAAAATGAGTTACAAAATTCAATGTGTGTAGGAAAAATTGCTCCCCACAGAAAATATAATAATTGGGTACAATCTTTGATCTTCCTCATAAAATTATTACTAGAAGGTGCTTGCAAATATTATGTAGGTATATAATATTCTGAGGTAGGCATATACGCCCCGTCGTCGTATTAAAATATTGATGTGTAACTTGACGGAGAATATTCATACGTCGTTCGAGATAGTTATTTGAATTTCACATCACAGGTGTCGTACATGAGTGCGGGTGTAATTTCACTTTATTGGGTTGATAGTGGCAACATGGTAACACATGTACTCTCGGTAGGTATGAATACAAATCGCGCCCATAAATACTTTTATTGAAAAAGGGACTGGATGTTTAGGACACTTCAGTGTTACGCAAATTAAACTGCCAAGAAACTAGTTAGAGGATAGCGAAAGTCGGCAATTAAGGAATCCAAATCCACCAGAAGTTGAGACTAATCCCACTCACACACTACAACCGAAGTTAAATGTCAATCTGCTTCGGCTTTGTGTTCCTTGAAAGGAAACAGCTGTATGTAAAGGTACGGTAATAATTTTGTATAGTACTAAATACAGTAAATACTATTACCTACATAATACTAGATCTTGGAAGTTAGTAGCCCAAAAGGCTTAGGTTTAATGCGTAGCTGTGATACTGAGTAGGTACATGGCAATTTTTAGACCAAGCATAGTGTTCATTTGTACAGATTTTTTCTTGTTACAGAGGTAGTCTTCTGAACTACTACTCAAAGTTATATAAGACTAGCTTTTGCCCGCGGCTCCGCCCGCGTGGATGTCGGTTATCGCGACCAAACATAGCCTATGTCCTTTCTCATGGTCTAATCTACCCCTATACCAAATTTCATCAAAATCGGTTCAGTGGTTAAGGCGTGAAAGCGTAATATACAGACAGACAGACAGACAGACAGACAGACAGACAGAGTTACTTTCGCATTTATAATATTAGTATGGATATGGATTAAAGGAAATGTCAACCACTTCACGCCAATTGGTTCACACAAAGTTCACATGGTGAAGCGGCCCCACCGGCTCCGTAGGGGTGGTATCCGTGGGGTTTTTCGCATGATAAAAAATAAAAAATAGGCGGCATGGTAAGGTATTGGCTATTATATACAAAATTTAATTGTCACTACCTAACTAACATTATTGACTATATTAATCACTAGCTAGGTAACTAACATTTCACCATTACTGTACTGAGCAGACAATTAATAAATAAGAAGGTATCATTAATTATTTCTCTTCCCTTTATAGAATACCAGGAAATAGAATTAGCATAGTGGAAGTTTTCATTGGAAATTGAGGCCAGGCGACTGGAAAAATATCTCAACCAAACAGAACCGCTTCTAAACAACACTATTTGCTTTGTGCTGTATTCCTACGTGATCTTCTTAAGCACGTATTTATATAGCCCTTTTGCGAGAGTTTATAAATACTTGCATGAACCGAGTGTTCCCTCCCAACGCAGTATTAAAATAATAGCTTTAAAAAATTGAAAAGAACGCTTATGGCCAAATTAAAAAGTCAAAAATGCTTATTGATTTCTTTGAAAATATAATTACCTACTGTAATTTTTTTTTCTAAAATTTTCAAATTAACATAACGTTTTATGGTGCTTCAAAATCGAGTTCAATATTTCATTACAACATATAAATATACACACCAGGCTTATAAAATTATATTAAAAAGAAATAAATACAATTTTTCAGTGCTACAGCCAACTACCTAATATCATGTCAATTAATACGAATTAGTTCTGGCCATAGAACACGTGATCTTACTCCTTACTACATGTGTGCCAAAACGCGGCTGGCAGTATTCCCTAATCTTCGCTTAGTGTTGATATCCTATTACTCCCAAGGAATTTTAGTAACTCGGAAATAGTATGTGGTTAGTGACTTCAAGGAATTGACAACGGGACTTGTTGAATTTCTACCAAATGTACCTCGTAGGTCCTACTATACAAGCAAACTTAGTTTTAGTAAATTCGTTTCTTTTTAATTAGTTTCAGAACTAAGTACCTACCTGAGTAGGTATAATAGAGTAATATTGTTCCATATTATTAAACCGTCTCAAGAATACATAAGTAGTCTTCTTACAAATTACATTTAGGTACATACATTATATTTTATTTTCTTTAGGCTGCGTCTTGAGAAAAGAGGATAAATACGCGGGATCAACAGTTCATAAGATCAACAATTAATATGTCAATGCCACGAGAGTAACTAGTTAACAAACCAAGTCACTGCCAATAAATTATTTGTTGTCAATGTTCAACGTAGATCACTGTTTAGGAATATACGAAACTGATCACAAATCACATATTCTTACCCAAAACATTATTTGCAGCTGAAATATGTACAGACCAAAGTCGAAGATCATCGTACGCCCTATTACGTACATTTACGATATACGCAATAATACACAGAAGTGACATAAAACTCAACCAAACAAATAATATTGGTTCACTATGACCTCAGACGATCAAGCTCATGTTCTGGAGCTACTCCATAACTAACAGTCACAACAAATTCAAATATTATGCGAAATATAAAAATGCTATGTACAATTTCCTATCGCTTTCCTATAAAAGCTAATGCGGGAGCGGGGGCAGGAGCCTTCTAACCTAACCCATCCAAGTTGAATTGGGCAGCTTTAGACTACAAACACATAGCACAAACACGATCACATTAGTATGCGGTAGCCCCCATACTAGGTATATACCTACTCGTAATTTTGACCAGATTCTAACTGTCCCATTACAGTGTCTGTGGCGGTCCAAAGCGTTTGGTGAATTGGTAGATGTCACGATATATCGATATCATTCTAAAGAACTGTGATGTTCCCTTCCTAGGTTTCCTTAGATCTGATTTCCTTACCCCAAGAGTCTATGCCAGAGTGTATTATAGGTGAGATTGGGTTTTGGCGGGCAGACCTTCGTGAGACTGATGCACCCATATTTCTGAAAAAATTATTAGAAGAGATCGTCATAAAATATCTTTAATCATTTCCAACGCCTTTACGAGCGTCTGCCGGTATAAAACTAAAGCAAAAATATTTTATTAAAACGGTTTAAAATTACGAGTACAAATTTCTACTACACTTAGTTAATTTAAACTTCTATAAGTATAGAGTAAGTTGCAGTACGGTACGATGGAGACTAGAAACGGTTGTATGGAAAACCACGAGTTCTGTAAAGCTTGGCCATTAAGCTAAACAACGTGCATAGAGCGGAATAGTACCTTGGGAAATCGGAAACGTTAACTTATGCAACGAGCTTAGAAAGGTCTAATGGCGGTAGTAATTTGTCGGCTTACCTTTTTATTAGGAAATGGAGTGACTAATAAAAAGGTAAACTATCCTAGTAAAAGCACTAATGTAGTCTATTAGGACTTATAATGCTTCATTTATATTTTACTTAGTAATATTTGATTGTGAACGTTTATGAATATGTTTCGATGTTTATTACTTAATCTCGCATAAATGGTTAAAATCTTACAGGTATGAAATATAGTCTGGAATATATAGGCCAATTTTTACTTCTGAAAATAGTGGAATAGGCTTCTATTGGATCTGTGGGGTATATGTACTGATATATATATGCTAGAAGGTGTGTGTTGAGTTATTAGGGCGCAAGCCAGTTACGTCCCCACCGGAAGATCCTGTGTCTCCCGCACGTAACTGCAGGAAAGTTAAATAAAAAGTTTCGTTATAAATTTTGACTGCACTGTTTAATCACTGAACCTAGTCTAACACGGTTACAAGGTTACTATCTCGCGAAGGGTTGAGGTGTGGATACAAGCGAACGGCCGAATGGTTAGGAGGTAACTAGCGCGGATTGCCGTTAGTCGCCCCGAAGTGCCGCGAATGGAATTTGCTGCGTAAGCGACGCCGTGCATGTACAATGCACTAACTGTGTCCCTACAGATCAAAATTGTACGCTTGTAGAGCTACGAGTAACAAATAACTAAATAAAAATAAACTCTGCAATTTAATAACAAAACTTGATAAAAAAAAATTGAAATGACACTATAATTGATCAGGGGAATACTGGTAGATATGAAAAAAGGATTCAACGGATAAGAAATTCCAATTGACTTTCTACATTGAAATTATTAGTAACAGGTTTCTAAGGACTTAATTGCAATTGCACTAACGACATCTGTCTTTAACGCTTGAATCGTTTTCAATAGCACTAAACCGTAATGTGGGAAATGGCGAAATTCTATTAGTAGTCTGCTTTCAACAGCTATTATCATTTTAAGAGGATGCTCAAAGTCAATTCGTACGTTGATTTAGTTACTTTGATTATTTCGGCGTAATTGGTTTTAATAGGTCAAAATAATTATTTGTTGATTTAGGATACGTATAATTATTTTAGAATAAGTACCCACTTATATTTATTATAATCGAAGGTTAGACCTTTCAAACAACATGGTAGAATAATATCAAAATCATAACAAAGGTACAGCCGCGGTCAGATATTTTTCAAATCTAGTGACATAGAGCTTGTAGGTACAGTAGATAAGTATTTTACAAGATGTCAAAACTTCAGTTTACAGAATGACGTCGTTCATTGTATGGTACGAAAACAAAAAACAAACTGTTTTACTGTCGTTCAGAGACAAGTAATCCATTTGTCTTAATTCACTTTTACAAGTTACCCAGTTCCACAAACAGCTAGGAGTAGTAAACTCTAGGTTCTTGAATAATGGCAGGGTAATCAATTTGTAGGTATGTTGTATGAAGTTTTATCTTCGCTTTAGTGTGACAATAATAACATTAAGAATATCTACTTCATACATTAAAATGTTTGGTTATATTTATATCACTCGTAATGAAGACCCTTTGGAACGGTTAGTGGTACAAGGAAGAGGGAGGGTAAGCGTTCTCGGGGCAAATCACCCACACGAGGGACATACCTTATTAAGTCCTCTACAAAGTGTTCCCTTATTGCGTGTACGGGCTGGGCCACGAATAGAGAGAAACGGAGAAATTTCGCAAGAGCTGCGACCAACCTACCAGATGATCCATGACCACGACCACTCCGCCAGGAGTGTACGACTAAGAAGAAGAAGAACTTTTTTTTTATAAAGGACACGTCAATTTTACTTCACCTCTCCTGATGGTAAGCTAAAGGCAAAGTCTCGGAAAGAGGGTCACCATCTTAAACATGTACCATGGTGGCACTCAGCTTGACGGCCTCATCAGATGCCTTTTCACGCCCCACGACCCGGGACTTGTAAAGTACTGCTTAAATAAATAAATAACAAATGCTAATGACATATTTAAAATCGATTTTCCAGGACGTGTCCAGATATTTTATTTCAGTTAGAGTAAGCCACCTAGAAAGATATTTTCGCCTATTTATATAGGAAATATTTTCAATCATACGTCACTATTTTAGGCACATTCACTAAATAATTCCACCTTAAGTCCTTAGGGCTACTATAGAAATCTGACTAACCTCATTTGATATTGAGATGCAATTAGCCACAGGCTTGAACTATTCAGCGAAGACAATTAGAAACAAGACCATATAATCACTGACCAGTAATCAAGAAGCTTGTTACTACGTAGAGTTGGCAAACCACGTGAACGAGGTCAGAACTACACATAGGTATAGGTAAGTACTATTCATCACTCTTTGCACTATCTATGTATATGAAGAAATGAAATCTGTAAAGTAAATATACTTAACAGTTTTTCTGTAAATGCATTTGAATATACAGTACATTATATTATACCTACCTGATTTATAGGTTAGCTATATTATCACCTGAAATTAAATCAACGCGGATGAAGTCGTGGGCACAGCTAGTCTAATAATAATATAAATGCAACGTTCCCACTGCCAGAAACATAAAGTACAAAAAAACGGAAAAGAACATGCGCCAGCTTCTCATTCTTAACAAAGTACCTACTAATAATACATTATAAATGAGACTTAACAAATTATAGTTGGCAACTGACGAGGCTTGCTAACGACTTGGTAGTTGCCAAAATGATTATAATTGACGACAACTAATGTACGGCTTAGCCTAAAGTTTAAGAGATAGTTTTATTTATATAAGATAATATTGTATTTAGATTACTTAAATTATATTTCGATTACAATATTATTATTAGTTACCTAGTACATATACGGTCCAATAGTAGACTGCCGTAAGGTAATCGCATGTATAAAATTGTGTGTAAATATCAATATTCTATATCAATAATCTGCGGTAGCCTAGTGGTATGGGTAATGGACTGCTGAGACGAGGTCGCGGGTTCGATCCCAGGTTTACCATGGCACACACCAATGACTTTTCGATGCTTTTCGAAGTTATGTGTGTATTTATCGCAGGTTTATAAGTGCCCGGTTAATGGCAATAGGCTCGCCACCTATTACATTGGGACCTAAACATAAACTGGCGAAATGTGGGTGCTAGCACCTCTGCCTACCCCTTCGGGGAATACAGGCGTGAGTTTATGTTATGTTATGTTATGTTATATAAAAATTAAAGAGACTAGAATAGAATACTCTTTTTGCACACCAAACATAGAATATATACAGAAGATACTCCTAATATTATATTTTAAAACATAAAAGGGACTAACAATGATAGCAATCATAATAAGTTCTTCAACAAAAAACAAAACTAATTAATTTACTAAAAAATGAATAGAAGTAGGTACTACAATAAACCTTAACAAGTCGAATTGAATGCCTCATTAGGTTTAAGTCTACGTAATAATATTGTAAGAGCTCACGTGACCTTTTCAGGTTGACTTGATTTGCTGCCCCAATACCGGATGAAAATAGAATATTTCAGAAAATTAGCACACGAGATTGAATTTGTGAGATTCTCAAAACGACGCATCCACACCACACCTCGGGGTCGAAAATGTTAGGCGATGAACTTTTAACGGAAAGTTAACGAACGGATGCCGAGTATGAAGTGGGAAATGATTGATTGATTACAGCATTGATTGAAACAAAAATAACCACACGAGAACCCCTTACACATTTGCCGATATGAACCAGTAAGAATATGGTAAAGTAGGTAATCAGAGAGTTGTTTTATGAATAAACGCCTATTGACGTGTATGTGTGTCCTAGTGTGTCCCTGTCCACCCTAACTTATTGTCCACTTATGTAGGTAATTAAAAACCTAAAATGTAACTTTATTCAGTCGAATGAAGTCAAAATAATAATAAAATAGAAAATTGCGTTAATTTTTAGGTATAGGTAAATTTTAATATTTGTACTAGTAGAGTCGATTGAAACATTTTTTGGCCTTTTTCATAGTATGTCTCGATATTACTACTCCATCTCCTTGCTTATTTAGTTACCTTACTACTTCCTTTTAGTTTTGATTCCTTTGATAAAATCTTTGAAAGGATGCTAATGAAACTTATCCAAAAGTTAGCTTGGGACCTAAAGAAGGACATCACGAAGTATGCTACTTTTAATAAGAAACTTCGTCGGCACCGGCTATAAGCGTCAACCAAGCGGACACAATTGCTGGCAAAATAAAATTATAAAACTGTAAATTTCTGTTTGTACGCAAAATTACAGTTTTGTTTGTACGATATTGTAAAATTCAAATTATGTTAAAACTCAGATACCTATATAATTATATCTAACAACGACGAAAGAAACTGTATAAACAGGAATTTATATTTGCCAGTGTAACGCAATAATAATCTCTTCTTTACATTTAATGAGGCTGAAATTTTATTGAACATTCATTTAACATCACACTTTTATCCCCATTTATTTATATACATTTATTTAAATGCGATAATATTCCCTTGTTACGAGAAACCAAAAATACAACTAACGAAGTGTGGAAATCTCTTTGCGGATATACGGGTGCGAATAAATGTATGTATGTTGTTATCAGAAGGTTTTTGCGGGTGTACGCACCTCATCAGTGTTTTCCCCCAATCAGATGAATTGTATAGGCGACTACGGTTCGTTTGGCAAACTATTTAACTTACTATTCGTATTAAGCGACAAAAACTGGCCAAGGGCGAGCCGGACAATGGTAATAGGAGATGAAATTATTTATATGAAAGTTTGTCAGTTCTTTTATCTGATCTTTTATATGAAATTTGGTATATAGACAGATTATTATTATTATTAGATAGAGCTTGGGGAAAGACATAATCTTCCTTTTATTGCGAAAAAGGGGGAAATAGGGGATGAAATTTTTTACGTTACTTTTTATAGGTGATAAGCATAGTATTTTCTCCAGTGAATTTCCGGTATTTCTCCGGTACTCCCGCTCCACATTGAAGGCTCACCGCTATATTTCTCTGCTCCGTGTAATTAATTAACGCATAATAATATACTGATTCTACTCTTAGTGGATAGCCTCACCTTTGCCATTTTTGTTCGCTTCTCCACTCATCTCTCTACTCACCTCTCTACTTGACTTTATTGGATCTCTTTTCACCTATTTCACCCTATATCCACCTTTTTCACAACCAAACATACCTTATGTCCTTTCTCAAGGTCTAATCTACTTCTATACGGAAATCACTCGGTGAATTTACGATTGATTCAATTGATTACTTTCTTCGGTGAATCGCCGATACTTCCGCTCCGGTGCAAACCTTTAACTTGTACATAGTACAGTGGTAAAATTTTACATAAGAAATAAGATTTTACTTATCGCCAAGGGCTCTACGAATAGGTGAAGTACAAGTGGAGCTTACCAAAATCACGCAGTTTGTGATATCAAACCTGCTTCCAGGAAAGACAGTAGCACACAAGACCCCTAAACTTCCAATGGTTCCTTGCAGCTACTATAAAGACTTCACGTAAATTTTAGAATAGCATACTATATTGCACTTTCTGCTTTCACTAAGCTGTTAGTCTTTTTTGCAAAAGTTTCTTCCTCAAAGTCCGTTATTGTACGTTGCCAGTCCATTTTGCTGGCTGGAAGGTTATTTTTGTCAGACTAATTTGCATTTCTCTTTCATCTACAAAGAACCTTAATTTCTATCCGCTGCAAGTTTCAAGCAAAATATTTACGAGCACGTAGGTACAGGTACGATGACATAAGTTCTCTATTTATAGCCCGATCGATCACTTCGTACATTGTAATTTGGCAGACTTTATTGACTTATAGCTATAACTGCAGTTTTAATCATCAAAATATGTAGACTTCAGCGTAATTGCATTTATTCTAATAGTAAGTAGGTTACTCTTTCACGTCCAAACGGCTGGAGTGATGTTAATGAAATTGGTATGGAGTTAGTTGACATCCTGGATTAAATACACAGGCTATTTTTGGTCGCGATTATCGACATCATCGTGGGCGGAGCCACGAACAAAAACTAAATTATAAATGTACCCTTACACCTTTAATTCGATTTAGATTGACCCGACTATTAGATATAAAATCTGTGTGTTAGTTATGTTTAATCAATTGCTTTAGTAAAACTGGATATTTGACCAAAATTCACGGTAACCGACATCCACGCAGGCAAAGAGCCACAACCATTTGCTAGTTTGAAATAAAGATGTATACCCGAGAGCCTTACTTATTATATTAGTATTGTACGTAACAAAGTATGAAAATTAAGCATTAAAAATTACAAAACTCAAAGAATTCATTACCTCTAAAAATATGACTACAAAAACTCAGTGCTCCGAGCGCCACTGATCTCCGCTAGGTTAAGAGAAATGCAAAATTCAAAGTAAATTATTATGGTGAGGAAATATAGGACAAGGATCGCTAACAAGTACATAAATGCCATATAAGTAAGTATACGCGAGTAATGAATCCAATTTTCGAAGATTACGTTGTCTAAAGACTAATGGCAATCGTATTAACGGAATGATTTGAATAATATTCTATAAGTACTTGCTTTACTTAATATTATATAGTAATGAGGTGAAACGTTTTACGTAATATCGTGGATAAAGAAGAATCTGATCTATTTATGAAAAATCAATATCTTGGGTTTATAATTTTACGATATACCTACTATTTCGATCGAAATCTATTTCAAAATTTATTCCGATTAGCGTATATATTTAGTTTTTTTAGAATATCAAGCTTTAACCTCTAAGGTAAAGAAATTTAACTTTATAGCTATTATCTATTCCTGTGTTAATACTTTAAAATTTCAAACTTTTCCAATACACTTAAACTTCATAAATATTTTTTCTGATAGAATCTAATAACGTTACTGAAACTATTAATGAAATTTATGTAGTAACAACAGCTTGATTCTGAGTATTTTGTTATGCACATCTAAACTTTAATAAGCTACATTAGTCTCGAAACATTTTAAAAGATAAATAAGATGAAATGTCGCGTAATTTAAAATACAGTCATTCATAAGAAAATCAAAAGAGACGGAACAAATACGATTGGATTTGTGAAATATTAAAAACCACTTTGTTTACGTCTAAGTAGAAACGTAAACTGAAGGATTATTGGATTCACGAGAAAACCCAATAAGTGCCGACTGCACAGTCATACAGCGATGAAAAATACGATCAAACACGGAGACGTGATGGATTACCGCCAGCCTCACGTGTGTACTGGAATATTGATAAAATAACCTTTGACATTATAGATATATCACATGGAAGCGGACGAGCACTCTTGCGGGAAACTTTCACAGACGTATCTACAGCACAATATTTTGTTATTCAGCAGACAACAACAAACTAGTGCCCAACCATTTTTCAATTCACACGTGACTGGAAAATAAATTAAATAGTCGTAAGGCGTCGCCCCAAACGCGTAAACCACTACTCAGAATTTCACGTTAAAAATTGCTCGACGACTGTCAGGAAAGTCCCCTGTATATTTATTCATAAGGAGTAGCGTAACCCGCAAACTCGCTAAGCATCTCGCGTTAGATCCTCCTTTCACCCTTCTGATGTATTTATGTTATCGCATGTTATGTTGTGTTAGATATTCAGGATTAGATTCCCCTAAACCTCGGCATAAATTCAAATTATTTTTCTTTAATGAAGGCAAATTCTGTAGATACTTGTTATGTGCTACGCAAATTTAGTCAGATAATCTTATATATAATCCGAAGCAAATGTGAAAGTTTGTGAAGATGTTTGTTATTCAATAACTCTTTAACATCTGAACGGATGCGGCTGAAATTTAGTAACTTTTTATACTAGGAAAAGTCATGGATTGTGAGAACACGACTAAAAGTAGACACAACAGCTACCTAATCATAAATTCGTATTTATAGCTAGTTAATAAAATAATAATAAACAAAATAACGTAATAAAAAGCAGGGACGAAGAAAGTTCTTCATATGTAGACGTAAGGCGGAATTTCCGTTTATCATCAACGATATTGATTCACAGAAGAGACATTAACTTGTCTGGCGGGACACATTGTTTCAATCTTTATGGTGCTGTTACATAAAGCCGTATCAATAAATTCTGGCACATGTATTTGTTTTTTGCGCGAAAGGTATCTTCCCTGTTTTTGTTATGAATTCGTCGAGTTCCCTTGACACTATATATACCTATTGTTTGCTATCGGAGAATTTTGTTTGTATTTCAATACAATTGTCATTGGTAGAATATTATTAATGTACTCAGTGTTGTTCTGTTGCCTTTTTTAGTAGATATGATAGTTTAAATTTAATTGTAAAAACTCGTGACTAAACCTGGGTAACGTTAAAGCCTATAATAACCATCTGTATTTCTAAAAAAATATGAAATATCGTATTCCTATATTTCGTCACCATGATTCATCATTACACTATGACTAAAAGATATATTAATTTTTGTACTTAACTTTTAGAATAAGAATTAATTATTTTAGATAATGTATAGGTAACTAAAATAATGTATACCTACATTATTCTGCTTATCCATTATTAGTATTATTACTTAACCACTGCTACGGTGTAGTGTAGCTAAGAATCTCTATCGTAACTTTACCTGATCTCCAAAAATATTGAACCTATAAATAAATCTAAGTATACATTGACTGAATAACTTCACCAATAAGGAAAATAATATTCAAAAGAGATGCCCATAAAATTAAACGATAGGATTCTTCACAATACCTGCATATTT
Source organism: Eilema sororculum (assembly GCA_914829495.1). Taxonomy (NCBI): domain Eukaryota; kingdom Metazoa; phylum Arthropoda; class Insecta; order Lepidoptera; family Erebidae; genus Eilema; species Eilema sororculum. The sequence continues at coordinate 17,522,763 of OU618534.1, read as the reverse complement.
ATGGTAAGTTCCTTATTAGTCCTATAAAATACTCTCGCATCATGGGAGCTTTAGTGTCGATGAGATTTTTATATATTTTCTTTTGTAATATTACGGCGTATAATTTTATTCAAACGAATTTGTATGGCTTTACTCTCGAAAAGTTGACGCGTACGCCTTCGTGTCGTTTTCAAGAGTAAAACCCATAATAAACTGTTAGGCTGCCATGTGTTACATCAGCATTGTGGGTGTTATAAGTTAATATGCATTATAATTTGTATATAAATATTGACTTTACTTTTTATTATTCTCCTTTCATATAAATACAACAATAAAATCGCAATTCAGCGTGGCAATGCTGTCCGCATCATGGGCACCTTTGCGCCAGGAAAGATACGGGGTGGGTCATTTTACGTGACATAAATATGAATAATAGGTTTTTTTTTTGTCATACTGCAATTGTATTATTTATTTAGCATTAAGGTGATATAATTTAAATTTGTATGATTGTATTCGTCCTTAATTATATTATATTTAATTTGATACAATAAAATCATGTTTATATCATGCCAATTGGATCGTATTCCTTGTGGAGTCTGTTATTTATATCAAAAGTTTTGTTCTTGTAACTTATTTATCGTACAAAACAGGCAGGTACCAACATAGTACCTACCTAATCTTTTTCCAGCACTCTATCCTTATTGTAAATTTCATTGGCAGTCTTCGAAATCAAAGACCTATTTGATTGTACTGAATACGGTTTTGTTTAGGCTCATAGGAATAAGTTCCGATTTTACTGCCACTGCGTCTAACCCTGAATTTGAGGAACCGTTATTGATTTATTTAACATTGAGCTGAAAAAAAAATCAGCCATACAATTTCTTTGATTTTTTTATTGGCTTATATTATCCACTTCGAACATGGCTCTTACACAAGTAGGTGCGGGTTAAAAATTATTAGAACATGACTCATGCCAATATCTTATTCTATCTATTGGTATCTTCTGATAAATGATGTTCGTTTCTCTGCTCCAATCATGAGTCGTATAGCGTTTATATTTTTATCCATCACACATACACGTTCATCTTTCCTAACTTAGATACGGCAATTCTTTTTTTTCTTTAATTATCGTGACGATGGTGCCTCGGCCCTCAAATTATCTTCTCCCACCTGTATAGCGTTCTCGGTGAGGTCGCACATGAGATCCTGCGGTGTAAGTACATGTGTATGGGTACCAAACCAATTATACAAATAAGGAACCGATGTAGTTTTTTATATAATCCATAGTTAACTTAGATTATTTATGCTATGAAAAGTTATTACAGTAAATGCTATTGAATAATTATTAAATTAAATTTCATAAAGACGCCTAATTGCAAAACAAATGACATAATAAAATTCAACGAACGAAGAAGTTTCACTTTTCAAATTCGAACTCATTTTCAGTCCAAGTCCAAAACGTCCAAACATTTCAGACATTCAGTAGGACTGAAAGATTGCTATTGAATTTCTATTAGGTAGATATATTATTTTCATTCACTTACACATTGTTGACTATATCCCTCTTCCCATAGAACTCAGGTGATAGGTAGGTACTATTCACCAGTCAGTAGGTATACGGTTTTCTGTATAATGAATTTTCTCCGTGGGAAATCCAATTTTACCCCTGAAATAATTTCATACAAAAATCCTTGTGTTTCAATCAATCAGTAATGTTAATTCACCTGACATACGCAGCCATCATCATCGCTACTGATTTAAATATGCAGACGCTTGTATTGATTGTCTCCAAGAATAACACCCCTTCTGCCGTGAACCCTGAAATACTCGCGCACCTACGATCGCGCCACCACATTCTATGCTCCGAGCTATATTTGTTCATTTGTAAATTAATTTGCAAATTATATCATCCATCAATAGTCTCAGTATCTATAAACCAAGAAGTTCCAATTCTTGTCATCTTGTCGCAGAACATGTGAAATACAGACCTCGCGAAGTTCAATTTAGGCACCTGCTGGCAGTCTCCTGGAATATTATATTACTTACTAGCTGTTGCCCGCCGTTCTGCCCGCGTAACATTTTATATACCTATTATCGGGATAAAAAGTAGCCTGTGTATTATTCCAGACTATTATCCCATCCGAGAATAACATCCCATGTGTCAAATCACAGTCAAATCAGCCGTTCAAGCGTGCTTGAGTAACCAAAATCCGAACATAAAATAAACTTCCAATTAAAAATATAATTTTAGTGCGGATAGTAGGATTATGTGGGTAACAAATGCCTGGCAATGGTACCTCCACCGGGTTCCGGTAGACGGGGTTACTCCAAGAAGTGCTGGCTTAGCATCGGGAAGGGTGACATTCCTTGAACGCCCAAGATCGTGCGAAGTGGAGGAGGAAGGCGGACCCTGAGCTCCGAGGGCACCGTGGCCTCGGTTGCAATCACGATTAACCTATTTATATGGATGATGGTGAGTAGGATAGATATGATCTAAACATTTTACAAAAAAGGATATCGTTACATTTTCGTCAAAATAATGAAAAAAAAATATCATAACAATATTTGAAGTTCATTCTGCTTGTTACTAAGGTGAACTTTAAACAGTAGACCTAATGGTAAAAGTTTTACCACTAAACGTATCTATGCGGGCTGAATTTAACTGAACAATCAAATTAGTAATTCATTACGCCTTAACTACTCTTTTAGTTGGATTGCTACCCATCGGTAGGCACCTATGTATATTGTTCAAAAGCAATTAACGAAATCCCTGACACTTTGCATCTAGCACGCACAATAGGTCGTTTGTACGACTGGAGTGTGTTTCCAAAAACGGGCAGCGAAAATTTGAAAAGTTATTAACAAGATCATTTATTACGAAATAAACTTTGTAAGTGACTAAGAGGGCTTTAGCGATCTGATATTAGATTTAATTAAAAACTTTTAATTACAGAAACTGTTTCGAGAAACTGGTGGCATAATATGTGAAGCTGAAATAAATATAAGATAACTGCAAAAAGATACACTGAGTTTCATAACAAAAAAGGAAAAGCTGAAAAGCATAATTACAAAATTGTTAAATTGTTCTTCAACATAATTTACTTATTACACCAACAATAAATGATTACTAAACAATAGAAGTCACCAAAATTAGTAAAGCAGATCTGTGGACATTATTTGTTTAGTTGGAAGAAGAAAACACGTGAGCTTGCAGGGAGTTCCAGGGCTTAATGGTGCGGCATATGACTATTTTGGAGACATTTATTTAAATTCCCTATGGAGAAAAATAGGACCCATCCCACTTATCTTCCCGTTGGTGCCGATGAAGGTCTCCATTTAACAGTAAGCAAACATCCCATGACAAAGTGCTCTTTGACGGCAATAGACTAGAATTACGAGGGACGGAAAAGCATAGTTGGCAAAAAGTGGATGTTAATACAGCGCTACTTACCTCTTCGAGGATTTATCGGTATGAATTTAATGTATGTTCCTTCATTCTGTCCTATACAACATCTCTCTCAATTTCAAGACACATTGTACGGAAATAGATATGAAATAACTCAGGAAATAGCTGTGTTCGGTCACAGAATTTCGATGTGGAAAGTAGCTACAGAAATTCACCTAATATGTTATGAAGTTGGATCCCGCCGATTTGCCAATAACTTGATGATAAATAGAACATTCCTACCCAATTGCACGCACTACGTACGTACGGTAGATATGAAGTAGAGACTTTGAGATAGTTTCTTAACAAGTAAACTCTGGGATGGCATGCTAAAAAACCAAATTTATACTTTATCGTATTAAACAAATACTACGAACTACCTTGACGACCTACCTGTCTGACTTTGTGGCGTAGCGGTAAAGCGTTCGATGGTTACCTACGTCGCGTTGGAGGTTATGCTGACTGTACGTACTGTACGTACATGCACGGTGGTGTTGGTGTGAGAAAAAGTACTCAAAACATCATTTTCAATAATTGCAGCTAGTTAAGATCGATCTGATGCTGACTGTACACTGAACTGTAACTGTACTAACTTTCGAAACTAAATTAGATGATAATTTTGTGTGTTTAGTATTGTCAGTACAAGATTAGTAGTAGGTAGTAGTAAAATCCTGGACGACGCTGGACAGAAACAGCCAGTATTATCCATATCCATATCCATACTAATATTATAAATGCGAAAGTAACTCTGTCTGTCTGTCTGTCTGTCTGTATGTTACGCTTTCACGCCTCAACCGCTGAACCGATTTTGATGGGTAGATTAGACCTTGAGAAAGGACATAGGCTATGTTTGGTCGCGATAACCGACATCCTGGCGGGCGGAGCCGCGGGCAAAAGCTAGTAATTATAATAAAATGTACCTACTTAAGTATATATAATCGCGGTTTCATTCATCTAGATAATCCTTACACAAATAAATCCTGATGGCAATCAAGCGGAAAAGAGTTGGGTCGGAAACATTTTTGAAAGCTACGCCAATTTGAAAAGTTAAGTTCATTGTTTAATTTCAGCAAAAAGTACTCAAAAGTTGCGAATTTTGGTTAAAAGTGTTTGCTAAAGGGTGAACGAGGCTTTAGAATACTACATACCTACCTTTTAAAATTAAAAGCCTTGTTATAATATTTGACAGGTCACTGTTGTCCAAAAGAAAAGGTCACTCAACGACCTCCGTCCTCTATCAGGCCTGGAAGTGACAGGTGGAGCCAAGAAATAGATTCCAAAAGATAGACTCACCGAAAGGGTGAATGAATATAACGACTCTAGTTTTTTTGGTGTAATGCTCAGAAAAATAAACCATAATCTGACTGAGCACCATGTCAAAGAATTAAAGATTCCACGTTCTCTAGAGAGCGACAAAATCATCACCAAAAGTGACCAAAACTTGCAGAAGGCTAATAGACACATCGCAGCATATTATTTATATCGATATCAGGTACTTTATAGTTTTTGTTTATTTGACATAACTGCTGCACCGTCCACCCCTTAACAAGTTGATATCCAATAGTTTCTACACGACATTTTTAGCCAGAAATTATTTCTCGATTTGATTTATACAATACAAGCTTTTGCCCGCAGCTCCGCCCGCGTGGATGTCGGTTATCGCGACCAAAGATATAGCCTCTGTCCTTTCTCATGGTCTAATCTACCCCTATACCAGTTTCATCAAAATCGGTTCAGTGGTTTAGGCGTGAAAGCGTAACATACAGACAGAGCTACTTTCACATTTATAATATTATTATGGATATTTAATTTATAAGTATGTGTAAAAAGAGTTTAAGTAGTAAAGTAAAAGTAGCATTACGCTTAAATGAATATCGACGTGATACAAAGTATATTCGAGTATGTTATCTCATGTTCATTATTCCTGAGTTTATAAAGAGAGACACGCAAAATAAAGTTATGTCATAGGTCAGTGATGTCGCGCTTGCTGACATATTGCAACTTCGTCTCTTTAATAAATCTTTATTAAACCATAATTTGTATGCATCTCAGCTAGTTAATTGTCGAGAAAGAACTAGGTTTTATTCTTGAGATAAATCTGTCAAGAATTTATTGTTTGATAGGCTTGTATTTTACCGCAAATTGCTAAATAACGTTTAATATTTTTTCAGGGTAGTGTTACCATTGTCATCATTGTTCTGTAACTCAAAAAATACAAACTACTACTAGTTCAGTTTTATCTTCTATATTACATACCTAATTATTTTTCTATCATATTACATATTTATGATATCATGCTCATTCGGGAACTGATTAAAAAAGAATCATCAAAAATGGTAGTTAGCACCGGCTGCTATGCGGCTGGTATTCGTACTGTAATAACTAACAAGCCAACGACGACATCTCATGTCTATAGGTGCGATACGGGAGAAACCGTGGAGGTATATTTAAAGTCGATTTTGCACCAACATCATCGTGTGCCCTCAACGCGGTAGCTTCTACACAAAAAAAAACGTAAGCAGAACGGTATCTTGCTCGTTAGGGGACATTCATGAAATACTTTCGTAAACAGGGAGGATATCGCTTAGCGAGGCGATGTTTATTTATGAACATTTATTTTATCATGGTAATATTTTAAATTATAATTAGTTATTATGTAAGCTCTTGTGTGTTGCAAAAGTTATTTAATAGAGAGAGAGTAAATAAGCTAGATTTTGCTGTGACTATGAAACGATGGTGCAATAGGGAGGGTTGTTTTTTAGCGTCTAGAAATATTTAAACTGAGAAACTATATTTTTCATCGTTGATAATAAAAATGTCCGATAGAACTCCTTTACATCAAGCAAAATTCAAATTATAAGTGTAACCCTTATTACTCTACGTAAAAACAGCTTGTACCTAACCTGTGTCCATATTTATCACTTTAATATTATAAAAAACAATAGGTATACATAATTCTGTAGGTACATTAGATTAATTTATTACATGCGTGTCAAAGTAGCGTTTTATTTGTGCACATGCCATGGAAATTACATAGCAAACGTACCTATAGATTAAGACTTATTATGAATATTTATAAATGAAACAATCACAGTGGAGCTATGCGGTTCCACACGATATCTTAATTGTCACCATTAATAAATTGGCACGCCATGTACCAATATTCCCTTCTACGTCAAATTCATAGTTGCTGAATGTGATACAGTTAGAATCTGAGGCAGTAATTTACATTTCATTACGGAGCGTTTGGATCAAGTTATACTTACTGATTATCCTATGACTTTAACTTTTGGTGGTTCAAGACGCCTCTCAATTAGAGGGTAAAGGTTAGAGCTGCCAAGGTGAGTAAAGGAGGTGAAATTTCCTGAAAGCACGTAACTACTCGTAGCTAACCAAGCCCGCGGCCATGATGACGGTCATACACTTCATGAAAATAAAAAAACTTTATTTTCGTCGGTTTATTCAATAATTAGTCTAAATACTACACTGTTTATTAAAGCTTCACTAGTAGTTAGTAAAAAGTTGGAGTTTGTGTTTAAGATTGTAGTTTTTTTAACCTCAGACTATCCACTATTGTCTGCTATGTGTAAACGTACTCGGTACCAGAATTTTCCCTGCAGTTTACCCATGCTTTGAGAATACCAGCTTCACTATGTAATTTTCATTCAATAGGCCACCCTACTAGCCAACCCAACGGGAGGGCTACGTGCTCGGTCTCACGAATCGTGGTCTTCTTTCCTCCATATTATTGAAATGAACTAACAAAATGTATGTATGCGCATAAGTTCTAAACGACTGCATCAATTGCATAATTCTATTTTTATCGGGTTTGTTATTGACAGGGCAAGTTTTATATGAAAAGTATTAAAATAGAAATAATGAAACCTGGGCATGCAGTCAGTAAGTATGTTCATAAAAGTTATGAGACCTGCCATTTTTAGTAGATCATTTGGTAGCACAACATCAACATTAAATGTAAGAGGAAGAAAAGGTAGGTAAAGATATTATCATATACTATACATGATCAAATGACTAAGAAAGTAGGTAATCACTTTTCAGTGTAGAGTCCTCGAATATAATTTAAATCGTATTATTTTGATCTTGATTACTTCAGTTTCAGTTCTCAATAATAAGGGGCACACACTAAAGCAGCAAATGCTCCTTGATATCTCTTTTCTTGGCAATTAGGCAAAAAAAGCATTGTTCTTGGCAATTTGCAGTGTGCGAGGTAAGATGCTGCTTTGGTATGTGGTCCCCATTAAGGCTTTTCTAATAGAATTCCGAATACATTGTGTGTGTTATTAATATTCCATAACACCCTAACTAAAGTGAAAACCTATAAAGAGATATACCTAGTTCTTACTAAAGTGTTAACTAATGAAGTATTAAAACTTTTCCTGGAGTTCAATTTCACTTTATCGCATTTCCTTGAGTTTGTGAGACTTGTAAGCTGCTCTGATAACTAATGACTTTGTGAGAGTAATGTCTAAAATTAGCGTGAAGACGTCAGATAAGAACATTAATATCATTTATCTAGGTAAAATTCTGTCGCAAAAATGAAGACTGTCTTCCTCGGCTGTACGATAGCGAAAATACCTAATGGAACGTATATCCTCCGGCCATGTTTACCGTGCACAGTAATTAAATAGGAGCCATTCTGATATTGTAGCGTTAATTGAATTGAGTAGGTACATATGTACTCGTATTCCACAATAAAAATGATTAAATTGTACACCACCGTATTCTGACTCCAAATCATGGACCAAATTAAAAAACGCCTTTAACAGGCAGCCGGTAGGCTCACTATTATTAAAATAAATAACTTTCAACCTGCAGCAGCAGCAGCAGCTTTTAGTACCTTAGAGATTTTCATTAGCTACTAGGTAAGACAATATTTAATACAGCCTAATACACGAAGAAAGGAAAATGCTGGTTAGATAGAAAGCTATGAATAAAAAAGTGTTATAAAAAGGTATTTCTTGTCTCAGTGTGGTAAAGGAAAACATTTTGAATGGACAGATTTATAGTATACATACCCCTGGGTCTCCTCACATTTTGTACCGTAACGAAAGACCGTGAGCTTTTAGTCGATACCAATTCCCACATAACCATGTCATATCTAGCGCCAGTGAGGTGGAGGTTTCCATACGAGAAGATAAAAAGATTTTTGGACTAAAACACCAAAACCTACGTAAGTACTTCATATCACAAAGCTAAGCTTTAGGCGGTACAAGAGTCTTACGAGGCTTAAACCAACACCTACACATACTTACTATATGATAGTGATTACTTTGCAATATTCAGCTACGTGGAAAACCAAACAAAATTGTCCTGACGCAAACTTGTTCCCGCAAATTGGATTCCACAACGATATAAAATTCTCTAGCACATTTTTGTAGCACTATAAATATATAAAATATTTTACTTTCACGACTTCCACACAATCCTAGCCCAAATATATGTATGGTTATGGATTCGTACAGTACAGAAATGTTCCGCTGAGATGTGTTTTATGTAGCACTTTGAAATTTTTTACGCTATTTTTTTTAAATTTTGCAGGATATTCTTTAATATTGTTTCATATTATTCTTACGAATGATGTTGTTGAATGTTTACGTGATATAAACATATTGGGATAATAATATCTTTAAGGAATTCTATAGCGTTTAAATGTACTGTATTTTACAATATTTGTATCAATTCCCTAGAAATTTCGCTCACTTCTACAAAATAATCTCCATCAAAAGGTTGCTCGGAAGAAATCGTTTTAAGCGATAAGACCGCCCATTGTACTGCTTCCGAGGCCTTTTAGTTTCTTTTACCAATTTATTGATTTGGTCTACAATAAAGTAAATATTTGCTAATAAATACTTATTCAACTACCTCTCTGGAGTTGCGTTCGATCGTCGAACGTAATCAATCCTTCGGGCTCTGTGTTAGAGCCCGAAGGATTGATTACGTTCAAAGCAAATAAGTATTTATAATATTTTTATTGAGTTGTGTTAAGGATTCTATTAGAAAAAGTGTAAGTATATTTAAATAATATTCTAGAACCTTGTGCCTAGAAAGTTACGCTAAGCTTCCTTGAGTGCTAACATAGCGCTTCACCTTGGATATTTTTCTACTCAAATAATAATACCTAATATTATTTGAATTCAGGATGTTGAGGCCATTGTACGTTCTACATCCTAGACTAAAACCTTATTATTAGGTAGAAAATATGTCCTAAATCTACATCAGTGTGTAAGAATTAGTGATTGTCTTCACAAGCATCAGAAATGATGTTACTTATAAGTGTTTTAATCAAAACACCCATGAAACTATTTTGATGGGTCTCGCTCTCGCCCATTTATCGCTGCGCCACATTCATGGGATATTACTTTGAGTATGTTCTATATTATAGCTGAGTAGATTGGTAGGGCAATATGCGGAGTGTGACAGCTGTTTACCCGTTGTCTCATAATTCATGAACTTACCTAAGTATTAGGACTCACATATAATGCTCACTGGGTATTACGTAATCTTAATTTAATGGCGCAATTGGCTGAGATATTATGTAAGATATGTAGATGTTGCTATCTTAGCGTTCTAGCGTTCATCCTGGTTGCATTCAAGCCGTGAAAGCCCGACCCGAGTCCCACTATAACTAAGAAAAATCGTGAATCGGAAACGGGAAACAAAAGTCAATCTTTGAGTTAGCATTTTGTGAAAAGATCCTATAATCAGATTAAAGCACCACCAAACTGGGTGAAAGCTAGCAAAGTTTTATTACAATCGAAGGAACTGTACGGGAACTTTTAAAATGCAACCATTCTGAATTACAACTAGCTGTTGCCTACGACCCCGCCCGCGTAATGTTCTCATCCAATTCCGCTACCCACGAGAGCCTTTGCCTATGGGATAAAAGTAGCCTATGTATAACTCCAGACTTTAATAAAACTATAATGTATCCTGTAGATATGCGCCAAATTTTAGCTGGATTTGTCCGGCTCTTTGAGCGTGATTGAGTTACAAATAAGAACTTATCTAATTATCTTCAAAAACTTTTACAGTTAGGTACCTACCTATGTTACCTAAATGTTAGATTAACACCTAAAGGTCTAAGTGCAATACCTACTTCGATATCGCCAATGGGTTATAGAGGTCAGAAGAAGAGCCAAGCAGATAATCAGACTGGAAAAAGGCGGACCAGAGACTCGGAGCACTATTCTGTGCTCGGAAGTGAAAACTTCGTATGCGACTGGGATTAACGATAAGATGAAGAAGAAGTTAGATTTGTCAGTAAAATTACCTTAGTCTCTTGTATTATGATACTTGTATCCAAATTGCCTAGTATGGTTGTGTGTTAAATTAACCCTGTACCTAAATTCTAAACTTTGATGTTTTAGTAATGACTAAGTTTATCTTAAGACGCTCTCCTGAACGATTATGCGCACCTAAGTTTGGTTTAATCAGTTCGATACTTGACACAAGAGACTAGTGTGCGCACCTAATCCACCCCGAGCCCGTATGAGCACGGAGCCAAATTCAGCATATTTTGCAATTTCCGGGTTAACAGGCTAGCGGGAGTAACAAACTAAATAAGTATGAATAATTTTGCTATGTGAAATCTACAAATTGGCTGAGAGGGTCTAGTTAGATAGTACCTACCTACCTACTACTTCATTCTATTTGCAACAAAATCAATCGATTTCACAGTTATAAAAACAAATGAATTGATTTATCGTCAAATCCATACTATTATTATAAATGCGAAAGTAACTCTGTCTGTTCGAAAAACATTGGAAAAAATGAAATGCTCAAGTGAGACTCGAACTCACGACCTTTCGCTTACAGGGTCGCTTACAGTGCGAAAGGTCGTGAGTTCGAGTCTCACTTGAGCATTTCATTTTCTCCAATGTTTTCGAACTTAACAGTTAGCATAATAAATGCTATAAAAAAATTCATTCAACTAACTCTGTCTGTCTATCTGTCTATCTATATGTTATGCTTTCACGCTTAAACCACTGAACCGATTTTGATGAAATTTGGTATAGGGGTAGATTAGACCATGAGAAAGGACATAGGCTATGTTTGGTCGCGATAACCAACATCCACGCGGGTGGAGCCGCGGGCAAAAGATAGTATCTAAATAATTATTGATTCCATTGCTTTCACGTAGTTCTATTTTTTATTGATATCTATGGTTGGTTCGATCAATGGATGGTTAAAGAAATATAACCATTAGGCATTACGAAAGCTTCGTCCGAAAATTCTGCCAGCACCATTAGCACTAGGTACCTATTTGGGTTACCCTTTATGTACTAGGTAAAATGTCAACTCTGATGAGATGATCATAAACGCATTTTAGGAGTTCTGTTCATTCAGTTTCGAAGGACGGCAAATCGTCCCCTAGGCTTTCTGTGAGGCATCACTGAACTTCCATTAAAATGTCAAAAGTGATTCGATAATAATGGCCAATACTTCGATGAATTAAATATACCTAGACCTATAAAATAATATACTTTTCATTTTCAAAAAGGATTATTGACGCTCTACTATACATTATATAGTGCAGTGTCCAGCTTGCTTAAACTTGTAATAAGGGAGTAAGTAAGTACCTACCTAATTTTTTGAAAAATTTTAAAAATTTTGAAACATTCAAAATATAGTACCTACTGCCGAAACTTTCCTAAATATGTAAGTTGTGTGTTAACTTATTTACCCTTTACCCTAAAATCTTCAAAAACGAATCGAACTAGTGACTCTGAACGGCCAATTCCGACCGAGGCGGGAGACCCGAGCGACACTGTTTAGGACTGCTCGGAAGCTTTCCACGGGTCCGTATAATTAGCAAATTTCACATCACATGGTACTAATTTGACAGCTCTGTGGCGTGGCAGTAGTGAATGCAACTGCCATGTAGGAGGTGTGGGTTCGATCCTCGCTCAGTGCAAATATTTGTATGCATGAATATGGCTATTTGCATTGGTCTGGATGTTTATATGTATAATATGTAGGTATTCTCGAAAAAAGTGTCTAAGTATGTTTATCCGCATTCTAGATTCCATAACACAAGCTAGTTAAGCATAGGTACCATGGGTCTATATAGCGTTGTGTAGAATGTTGTGGAATATTTTTATTTATTTAATTTAGTTAACTTAATGCTGAATTACTAAGTAAGTTACTACAATTATATTACATAGGTACTAACTGCCGATTCGGCTCCGGAAGATTTTCTATTTTATCCATTACCTATGGCCTATGGCTGAAATTTCCAATAACAGTCCACACCTTAGTGAAATGGAAATTTTAAGATTGTAGCCGTACCCGAGTCCGCTCTCCTTCTTGCCATATATTGGTTTATTTGAGCTTTACGGCTGCCTTCTAATCTTCCAACCCTGAAAGGCAACCTACACTCGTATCTCGGGATGTATCGCGGATGTACCGGCTGGTTATAAGGTTATATGGGCTGCAAAGATATTAATGACATACCCATGGACATGATTTAAAATCAAAAATCACACTCTACGGCATTATGTACCTACCTAGTAATAAGTATCTTAATATGAGCATGATTTAGATTTAAATTTTATGAAACAGAATAAGTTAATTTTCATTAGTATATCAAAAGTTGATTAACATCTCCATATACCTTTTGTTAATTATTAAATTGAAAAATAAAATAGAAAAGCCTAATTCGACGGACGACCTACCTGAAGGCTCCGTCAAGCAGGTAACCTTGTTAAGCGTAGGTAATCAGTCACACTCAACGTATATCAAGTCAAGTTAATATCATAGTTATATATGTATTCCGTTAAAATACCTAACTAAGTAGCCTTTATTTTTCGTGTACCGAGGTTTTTGCCAGTGAAGCCAGAAACGGTTGCATCTGAAGTAATGAGTAAAAGTCGGAAAATGAGCCCCGGGTTAAAATGCCAAAGCCTTTATGGCCAAAGATACGACTGCAGACATTGAGATAACGATGATGATGACATGTAAATTGTTTGTTCTTACGAATTATCAGAGATGCTGCTAACTGCTACCTACTTTCTATCAGGACATCTCCCACCAAAGGCAGTGCTGTGCGATTACACTAAAACTATGAACGCACAACGCGGTTATAAAAATATCACATAGCCTCCTCCTGATGCTCATATTGTGGAATGGCCTGACAGTTAAACTTTTAGCCGGAGTTTTCAAAGTGTTATAAAATGTATGCCAAGCAAGAATGATAGGTAAATAATTTAGTATGATAAGTCCCCATGAACTAAGGTGACCACTACCATCAGAATGGTCAGGAAAGTACCTTTTAGAAATCAAAAAAACCTGAACTGCCCTTGATATTCCAACAAACTAAAATTTAGCTGCCCCACAATATTATAATTTTCAGCTGTGTATGCTGAAAATTATACCTAATATTATGAGGCAGCTAATTTTTTTTGGATTTAAATTTTCAAATGAGCAGCAGAGTACGTACCTACTGAAAGAAAAGGGTTTATCTTAAGTAATAAAAGCAAAGTAACTTTCGTTAGAGCAAGAAAGTGGAGCCCAACGTGTGACTTAGTTAGCCTGTTTCTCTGACGCAACATATTGTATTTAAGGGGTTGGGTTTCTTGGATGAAGGGAAACCATTATTATTAACACCTGTCGTACCTTTATTGAGCCTCGAACCTCATGGTTTCTGCTCTACAACGTTCCAAAAATATCGATTCACGACGAATCCAGCATGTCGGCCGCCCTCTAGGGCAGACGGCTCCTCTCGCTCTACGTACACATAGGACACAACACGTCAAGCGAGATATCAAAACGGTTTCCCGCCACTAGAATTTTAACACATTATACAGTCATTGCAGTAATATTATCCCCGTAGCACGTGCATAAAAATAAAATCACTGGTAATAAATTTTTAAGAGTATTTGACTCAAGATAAAATAGGAAAAGAGGCTAAAAGTTTCATTTTGCCGTTGAATTTGGCATGTACACTATACCGCCCTATCGCGCTCACTCGACCCGACTGACTGAATTTCCCACATTACCCGGCGCAAGCCTTCACCCCTTGTAATCGAGCACATTTTCAAAGATATAGCGTCAAATATCTAGATGTACCTTTGCTCGAGTATAAAGTTTACAGCAACAATAAAATGTTTTAGTTACAACTACTTATCGTTTACTTATTGTAAGTAGGTACGCCTAAACTTAAAAGCTGCCACTATCCAACAGTATTTTATTTACTTATGTGTGTCTTAGGTATTTTTATAAACACAAATACCTAATTATTATGCGTGAACATTACTCTAGGTCTAGGTATTTTACATTACCTAGGTAGGTACTAAATTAAACGAAGTTAAGTAGACACAATACTATTGGACTAACGTTCACTTCTAAGTACAACAAACTGTTAATTTTATTACTATCACATTGTTCTATCTTTGGAAAATAACTTACATTCTGGAAAATACTTAATTAGGTACATCAAAATATCATTTAATCCATCGCATTTTATTTATCTGTGAATGCATTTAGGTTTTACAGTTCAAGTAAATTAAGACTGTAAAAATACTGTACTGTACTGTAAAATACTGTAAAAATATGAAAGCCAAAATTTACTGAAAATTAGATATCCTAGTGCATCAAGAAAGTCGTGAAATTAATGTTGGAGGAACTAAAATTTTTCCTCGTACTTGCAACACTATATATAACTGCCAAACTGACTAATCAGTTGTCAATACCAAGGCTCGTTGGAGATGTTTCGTATATTATTTACGTGTATTTAATTACTGTTCATAGGATAACCGTTTTGAGTGTAAAAATGAATTGATATGTGAATAATAGTTGTGCGAAACGTGTCGTATTCAAAGTATTTCAGGGATATAGTATGAAACACGGCAGAAGTTCACGCCGGCAAGCTGCTTTCCGACTTTGACGATTTTGATGGCCAAAATACTAAACTAACCAGTACGTACATATACTTTAATTATATAATATACTTTAATATTATTTGTTAATTAAGTAAGTAATAAAAAAATATTTTATTTTTTCGTTTTATGAATAGTAGAGGCAATTTCAGAACGATTTCATGCATGCTAGCAACACCATCATGTCCTGTCGTGCGTCATTCATAAATGTCAAGCTCAAGTCAAATGAGTACCTTGGTGATGCGGTTGATTTTTTAGGAACAAGATATTTATGCAGTTTAGCATTATATTATTTTGATCTCTCTCAGGCAAACTTTTAAGGAATTTGATAGAATAAGATAAAGTGCTATCAAAACAGTGGTAATTGTGACAATACAATATCCATGACGGCATTGTCGAAATGATAGCAAGTGGCAACTAAACTAGCAAAACAATGCTAAAAATGCGCGCTTATTGTGGAGATCTTTGACTGTGGTGATAATATATATTTGTTTAACATCCTAAAACAGAATTTGATTTTGAAATGGCACAAGCAGAAGACACAGAGCTAAGAGATTTAGTTATTGAAGCTCTGGAGAGAAATGGATCGCTTGCCAAAATACGTGCGTTGCTAAGGGCCAATATTTTCTTAGCCTTTGAAGATGAATGTGAAAATAGGAAACAGAATGTAAACTTAGATAACGTTCTAAAGTTGCCGGAAGGTATATTAGCTCTGTCAGTAATTCATGAGTTTTTAGAATTTTGTTGTTTGAAAAACACATTATTTGTTTACAAGTCGGAATCTCGCCAAGGAAACGAATACAATTACGACGGAAGGAAATCACTAGCAGACAAGTTGAATGTCCCTAAAAGTGATGCTATAAAGGAACCAATATTGTTGTCACTTATCAAGAATTTCATAAATCCACATAACAAAAAAGTCTGTGACCTAAACAGCTCAAACTTGAAGAGTTATGATAAAAACTGCAGAGATGATCAAAATTGTACTTATATACTTCATGATTCACAGAGCAGTACTACCAGTAATTCTAATTCTGACAATTCATCAGACGAAAAAAACAAACTTCACCTGCAATTACGACTAGATCACTCAGACACGGACACCTCCAGTGATTCAGTCAGAGACAAATCAAGCTCAGAATATATTCCTGGTGATCACATACTTCAAACAAACAATAGTGATTTAAATAAATTTATCTCTGAACAATCAGTTCGTCATGCTGGCACTAAAATTCAAAATAACTTAACTTCACAAGACAAACCTGAAAGAGACATGACCATTATAAATAATGAGATAAGATTGACAAATAGCAGCAGTGATTCTACTTCATATATTGAACTGAAACCATTCAATTCTTTTGATGAAAAATTGCTGAACACAGCTGGCCTACCACTTGCAGAAATTGATTTCAAGAATTCAGTCAATTCAAAAATTCATTCTGTGTCTAATTCTGACCATTCAAAATCTGGTACTTTAAGCAGTGTGTCACATATGTCTCTACATCAAGAAAATGAAAATAAAATAGGTAGCAAAGAAAAAAAATTAGAAAGCATAGCAAATATTGATGGAGAAACTAGTGATTTAAGTTACAGAGATGATTTCTCTTCTTCATCAGCATCCAAATTTAAAGATATTGCAGAAGAGAAAGAAAATAAATCAGAACTTGTTCAAGATGTAGAAAAAAGTTCCAACAAAAACTCCTCAATAGAAAGCCCTCGTCAGATTTCACAAAGTTCACAGAGTTCTGTATCTCTCTCTGATGTTGCCGACTTGATAAGTGAAAAAAGTTCCTTCAGTAGTAGACATAAGTCTATTCAATCACCCACTAATCACTCAAAAGACAAAGTAGATGTTAAATCACACAAAGTATACAGTGATGATTCCGGAGATTTTACAGAATCCCCGGTGCCCTCACTTTCTAATCTAAGTCTTGACATACACAGTGATTGACAGAATAATTTCAATAGTAGCATAATTATGTTAGTGTAATTCAGAGCAATACTACACATGTAATTGTATAGTATGTTTCTTAAAGTATTACATTAAATTCTTGGTCAATTTCATGAAGGATACTTTTTCATATTGAATTTGAATGTTATTAATAATGTGTTGTTTGAATTTACTTTACAAAACTATTGTAATTATCAATATAATATTTCTTGTCTTTCAAAGGTTTGATGCCATTATATTTTTGTGATTTATTCATATAATGTGCTATTCAAAGTTTAAATTCAAATTAAATCATTTTGGGCCGGTTCGACCAAACGCAAGTGAAGTTTATTCTTAGAATAAACAGCCAATATGTGGGTGATATTGCCTGTTTAATCTAGGAATAAACTACTTGCGTGTGGTCGATTGTACCATTAGTTTTGTAATACTTTATAACAAAAATATGTCAATTTTCTTCTTACCACCATCAGGTAATAATGAATTGTTCCAATTTAAAACTGTTGCAACTCTCAATTGCTTTTGATAATATAATTTTGGTATAGAGATGGTTAGAAACATTGTATCTGAAGTATAATAATAATAATTATATACTGGAGGCACTAAAATATTTGTGCCCATGCCCAAGGAAATTAACATAGCAAGCATATTACTGCTTATACTGTTTGACATTCATTAAAGTTGCTAATTTAATGGTACCAAGGGATGAATATAAAGCACTGTATACTTGGTAATTTAATTAGTATTTAGTTTCTGGAGAAACTCAAAAAATATGTCAGTACCTACTGTATCAAAATGGTTGTGCCTTATTTATATTGGATTCATGATGATGTAATTGTTCCTATCAGTACTCAAATAAAGATTCTAGTCCTAAATGAAATAAAACTGGTTCCGTCCAAATTGCTCCATGTCATGTCAGTTTCTGCAAGTTTAATGAAACATGCTGTAACTATGTACTTTAATAATAATAAAAAAATATCTAGAATTGTTTCTATTATTTCTACCAATGTTTATTTCCCTAAAATATTTTTTTTAAACCATTAGAGTGGCGGGCTATCACACACACCACACACATTTTTTTAAATGTATGTTATATAGGTACCATGCGTTTCTCTTCTATTTTTACCTCACTGGGACAGACCTTTTCGCATTTGTGGCTAAGTTAAATGCCACTGAATTCTCCTCGCAAACCAATTAAGCTAAGATTAATGACTTGTGTACCGTCCGTCATACGAGCTACTGCCCTCATTTATTACGTAGCTTTTTTGGCGGCCCCATATTATTCATTAGGTACCTACTCACCTAGTTTATGTCATAAAAATTATACTGAAAATTTTAGTTACCGTGCCAAAATAAATGATACGTCACTTCATGCCACGGTACCTAGGTATACCTAATACAATTTTATTTAAGAGTATTATAACCAAAACTTCTGGAACATATCTCTTGATCAAGAAATATATTCCAGAAGTTTTGGTTAACGTATTCTCCTATTTGCCTGCCGATTTCCTTTTTCTGGTTTCTTTTGTAGATCGTTGTTCACAGGGTCTCAATAATAATGATTGATGAAATGTGGGTGTACCTATAACGTGCGGGGACACCGTTGTTCCCCCTCCAGAGGAGGGCCAGACCGTAAGGGATGGCCCTGGGTCAGCCGGGATGCGAGGGATATGTCGATGACAACCTCACCTCCGGCCTGGCACCACGACCCTCAGTCGGCGTGCGGTTTTAGTCGGTTCGAGTCCGACATAACCTACCCTTCCGGCTACGGCGCGGGTGGTATCCAAGGGGATTTCCGCACGAAAAAAAAGTGTGTATAACGTGTTTTACCTATACTACTAAGAAGTATTGCTGTGTTCGAATGCCGGTCGAAGAGTGCCATCACTGTGATGCGAGCGAGGACACAGAGCTGCACACGCTGATCAAGTGCCCGGCGTGGGACACGCCGAGGCGGGTCCTAGTGGCGGCTCTAGGGGTGGGAGTCCTCACACTCGTCACATTGCTCACAGCGATGGTACGATGCGCAAACGCTTGGGGTGCGGCCGCCTCCTTCTGCGAGCAAGT
The DNA here is from genome assembly GCA_914829495.1 of Eilema sororculum. Classification (NCBI taxonomy): domain Eukaryota; kingdom Metazoa; phylum Arthropoda; class Insecta; order Lepidoptera; family Erebidae; genus Eilema; species Eilema sororculum. Next base: position 17,503,430 of record OU618534.1, on the reverse strand, counting down.
AATGCTCGAGAAGGAGGCGGCCGGTCGGGTCCGAACCAGACTCCGGGTCCGGGAAGCCCGTGCAGAGCGAAGGCGAACCGGACGTCGGAGGTCGCAGAACGACCTCCACCCTCCATGAGCGCTGGCCTGGGGGTGACCGGTGGAGCCGCCTGTCACCCTAGTAGAAGCAGGCCGCGGCGGCGGCGCAAAGTGCGCCTCCCCGTAACCGGGGCTAGATTGGGACATTTTGGTCCCCACAACCCGAAGGGGGCCATCTCGAAAGAGATGGTCCTGGGTCTGACGGGGTGCGAGAGATATGCTTTTGGCAATCTCACCTCCGGCAACCAAGGACCAAAGATGTCGTGCGTTTTAGTCGGTTCGAGTCCGACATAACCACCTCCAGCGGCTCTGTGGGAGTGGTATCCGTGGGGATTTATCGCACGATAAAAAAAACCCTACATTACATATCTATTTCTTTTCCAGAACACGCTCGCTTATAAGTTATAACATGTTATGGTAGCATTGCTTATTTCGAATCATGAATTAATTATGGATAGCGTATGGTAGCCATACTAAAATGAGTCGCTCTTTTTTTTTTTTAACCGTCGTGGGGGAAAATCCTTCATGGATGTTAAGCCGGACTCCTACCGACTAAAAACCCCCACGGTAACGCCCAGCGGCCTATAGTTCCTCGCACGGCATTGACAGCTCATAGAATGTCAAAAGGCATTAGGAGTTTGGGTTCGCACGAAACGCCTGCAGAGGCCGATAGTGAGGTAGGGTGCCAACCGTAGACAGAGAAGGACAAACGTAGTGTATTCAAAGCTTAGAGTATCAAGAGCTGCCATACCTACGAAAAAAAACTGCCTACCTAAACTTGGATTTTATGAATGAATGGAAAGCAGTATGGCGGCCTAGTAGGGAATCCAGTAAACTGTCGATAACTACTTATCGATATAAAAAGGGCACAGACTAAAAATTTATACATTTGAAAGAAAAAATTAAGTGGTTAGCTTAAGTGGATGCCGATTATTTGTATTCTCAGGTTTCAGTGTGCTTAGGGCTTTCTGTCAGATTTTCCTTGTGATAGCCGGAGTTTCAAATAATTCGCCCAGAAGGACGTAAAATCTACAAAGATTCTTTACAGTCTTTGAGTAACGATATATATATATTTAGTAGTACTCCAGGTACATAACACATTGGCATAAAAATAAAATCGAATTGGACAAAAAAAATTTTTTTCGAATTTTTATTTAATATTTTAGTTTTTTTTTTATTTTGCATTATTTGCTCTCCATCGTGTTAGTAAAGCTAAATGAAACGGTAAGTTCATAAAAAGAACATCACTACAAAGAAAAAACAACTAGAGCGCCAAGCGCGTGCTCTTTTGTAGTGGTGTTTTTTTATAAAATTACCGTTTTATTTAGCTTTACTAACAAGATGGAGAGTAAGTAATGCAAAATAAAAAATAAAAAGAATCCAAAAAAAAATCGAAGCACTTTTTTTGCCCATATCGATTTTATTTTTATGCCAAATTGTTATGTACCTGGAGTACTACTAGGGGTTTTCGGCTTCGGGAGCGTTCCCCTTATGCCCAGTATATATATATATATATATATATACATTTGTACTACCTTTGTTATAAAAGATATTTACTTCAAAATAGAAGTGCTCGACTTGCCTAGTAGGTACCCGAATGAAAAGTTATGTAATCCGCCATTTCAGTCCTATGTTCTTACTGTACCGTACAAAGGTCGCGCGAGGGTTTCGGAATTAAATCAAAATCAAGGAGATTTGTATAAAATCATACTTTTAATTTTAAAATGGAAGTAATTTCTTGTTCAACTAGTTATATCATATTGATTTTGTAGTTTTATAGGTGTAAAAAATGTTTTAGTATCTATTCATTAGTAATACCAGTACCATTATGCGATAGAATAATAAAAAGTCAACGGCATTTCAAAAGTCATACACCATGTATGGAAAGTGGTCTTCGTTCTTTAAATATTTGGGAAAATATCGATAATTAAAATTCTATCACCGCATCACTAGCAATTTTATTTGACCAATCAGGTGCTACTACATCCCCACTACGTTGGAAAGCAAGATGGAGAATTGGCGTTTTCCTCATATGATTTTATGAATGAATTTCGTAGTAGCTTCACGTCTTTATATTTACTATGTCTATGATTCAAAGTCTTTGGTGCCAACTGACATTTGACAGCATAGTTTGACAGTAAAATTGTCACTCAGCGTTCAGTTGACGTTCAGTATTGTTTGAATTTAATTATTACCTATATATTTTACCAATAATTTCCGTTCCGCTTATCCTCTCAATATCTCAAACTGTGCTTATACGCTCTCTAAATTGTATCTGCCTGTTTGCTCTGCAATTTTTACTTTGAAAATGCCGTTCATTGAATGTTGTGTACCGTCGTGTCGGAAGACCAAGTACGATGAAACTTTGTATCGATTACCTCGAAACGAAACCTTACAACGCAAGTGGCTCAATCAGCTCGCACCATATTGCCCAGGACTTGTACAGTTGACTTAGAGAAAGGAAGATTTGTTCAAGACAATTTGAACCAAAATGTCTCATTGGCAAGAAAAGACTTTATAATGCTAGACATGCCAGGTTAGTTGTTTGAATAACCTATACAACTCACTAGAGTTAAATAGGTACTAACCTAACTCTTGTAATAATACTTTTTACAATTTTTGTATTGTTGGCTTGTCACAAATTAAAGCACTGATTGTTATAATTGTTAAATTTCAGTTGAAACTGATCACACTTGTGTGAAAATGTCAACAATGTTAGATCACACATATTGCAAGAGGCCGTCATCGAGTGATTCTTACCCACAACCTGCAAAAATTCCCAAAATAACAAATGTTTCAGAACAAGACCGTACCTTGCCCTCTATATCAGTATGTATGCTCTATTCACTTCTTGTCGTTATTATATATAAATATATGAATGTATTCCGAGACTTTGCCTTTAGCTTAACATCAGGCGAGGTGAAGTCAAATTGACGTGTCCAGTATAAAAAAAGGTTTTGGTTAATTTTTCGTTATGTCGTTACCTCATTAAGCTACATGCAAAGTCTGGAAAAAAGGGTCACATGTAAACATGTACCATGTTAACAGTGGTGACACTCAGCTTGACTGCCTGATATGATATGGATGGCATCTTCATCTTATCAGCATATCTATGGTCTATAGGTAGCGGCACGTAAGTCTAGCGGTGACAGTTTATGCGCAGAAGTCGAAAATAAGGTACCCCGGGGGAGACAAAGGGCGCGGGCGGGCGTGCGCGAGCGCTTATTGGCTTTCCGGCCGTACTTCGTCCCGCGCGCCGATACGACGCACCGTTCTCGTCTTGTGTACAGTCGCGTAAATTGTATTGTATTGTTATTCATTACAATAATTAGGTACTGTTAATTGTTGTGGTTTTCTATTAAGTTTCAGTTTGTTTTTTATTGACTGTTATTGTTTATTTTTATGTATTTGCGTTGATTTGAGACAGTGAATATGCCTAAACAAATACTATTTTGAGAAGATGATATGATGTGCATTTTTTTTAAATACAGAAATTAGTAGATTAATTTATTCATTAAAACAGATTAAAAGTGAGATAGACGGCAATTTAATGAAAGGCGTGCTAACGTCATCGTCATCAGACTCTGCATGATTATTATGAAATAAAAATTATCAAACATTATTTTCAATGTTATTTTAATTATATTTTTACAGAAAATTCACTGCACAGATGAACTTAAAATGCAAAACTGTATCAGTACACAAAATTTCATGAAAATCGGTATATATTTCGGTATATATAAGTATATAAATATCTGTTATACATAAGATACCTACTAGCTTAGACATAGAAAAATGACAAACAAAAACACTTCCTTTATTATTAAGATATTGTAATAGTAGATACCTAACAATTAAGTACGCGACTGTACCTATGCGCAAACATCCCTTCCACATTTTTTCACCGCTAGACTTACGTGCCGCTACCTGTACCATAGGTAAAGTTGTTACTACTACTACCATTATACATGTTCGTATGGCGACCGGGACCGACGGCTTAACGTGCTTTCCGAGGCACGACTAGACCAATGCAAATAGTCAAATATAAGCATACAAATATTTGCACTGAGCGAGGATCGAACCCGCGCCTCCTGCGTAGCGGCCGCGTTCACTACCGCCACGTCACGGAGGCTGTAGGTAAAGTGGTTACTACAACCAAAGATTCTTGATATTTATTTATCTTCAGTTTAACAATTACGATATGGATGTATTGTAATTAAAATAACATTAAAAAGCTGAATGGAGAAATTGCTTTACATAGATATTGTAAAGCAATTTCTCCTATAACCTCCCTAAATTAATGAGTTATCAAAAGCAGAACAATGATAGAATGTCTTGGAACATAAGTAAAATCACATAGAATAAATTGTTTATAATTTGTGCAATATTTGTACTACATTTATCAACGTAGATAATATTACTGACATGAGATTTTCATAAATTTTGATTGTTTTTATTATAACTTGTTAATCTTCTATTACATGTTATCTTACTGCACTGCTTAAGGGTAATAATTATATATCTCTACCTACTAATCTCCGTCCCGTCCCATGTTGTGAAAGATATTCCAAGAGATTGCCTAGTGTGATAAGGCCACCAATTGAGTCATTAAAGTGTGGTGAAATATTATATTACTAAAGCTAAACTTTTTTTCAGCTGTGAAGTCTAGAAGAGTGCGTTTGACAAGCAGTATTAAATGTTTGTCCCCAAAAGGCAGATTATTGAAAAAAATGAAGAAATGTCTGGGTTGAGCATGGTGCAGGCCCTGGCAGCAGACCACTATTTGGGGTGAACGGGATGTTATTCAAATTGATAAATATCACAGTTATTGTCATTTACATTTTAAACAAATTGACTTTCATGTAGAATTTAATAAATGTTGTGATAGAATGTGTACTAATGCTAGCCATTTGAAACTACTAGATGAAATGTATAATAATATTGTAAGTGTACTAGTGAAGGCGGCTGAGTGCAGTTATTATGACAAAGCGATTGGACGGCGTAAACATAAACATGTTATCGGGTGGAATAGGTACGTTCGCAACGCACACGGGCGGGCCCGGCTTGCATACAAAACCTGGATACTGAACGGTAAGCCTACACAAGGCGCAGCTTTTACGGGTATGACTGAATCCAGAAAAATATTCAAGTCAAAGTTGAAATGGTGCCAAGCTCATCAAAACCAAATAAAAATGGACATTTTAGCTAAACATCACTTAAATAAAGATTTTAGTAAATTCTGGAAATCTACTAATAGATTGTGTCCCAGGCCGGGCCTACCTGTGAGTGTTGAGGGTGTGTGCAATCCGTGCGGGATAGGGGACCTGTTCCGCCAACATTTTGAAATACAGGCGCCTTTAAATTCTCAGCCGTTGCCCGTGCCTGGTCCTGAGGCCGTCTGTGGCGAGCGCGGCGTAACGTTTACGGCGAAACAAGTCGGGACCATAATAAAGAACATGGTGAGAGGTAAGTCGCCCGGACACGACGACGGTCTCAGCATCGAGCACCTGCAGCATGCGGGGGTACACTTGCCTCGCATTCTGTCAATGTTCTTTAACTTATGTATGGGTCATTCATACGTACCCGATGAATTAATGCGCACTGTTGTGGTACCTATTGTCAAAAATAAAACCGGTGACTCTTCAAGGTTAGCCAATTATAGGCCTATCTCGTTGGCAACTGTGATTGCTAAGGTGCTGGACAGTCTGCTTGAAGGCCAACTAGAAAAACATCTAATAATTAATGATGCTCAATTCGGGTTCGACCCGGATTGTCAACAGAGAGCGCTATTCTTTGTCTCAAGCAGACTGTGCAGTACTATACAGCAAAAAATACGCCTGTGTACGCCTGTTACCTGGACCTATCAAAGGCATTTGACCTGGTGTCATATAATGTGCTATGGGCTAAATGGGAACGCGATACAAGTGTACCGCCGGAAATAATTCAATTGTTTAGATATTGGTATGACAACCAACAAAATCGTGTAAGGTGGGTTGAATTCTATTCAGCAGAGTACAGGTTGGAGTGCGGCGTTAGGCAGGGAGGGTTAACCTCGCCCGCACTTTTTAACCTATACATGAACGGTCTGATCGATGAGCTCAGCGGCACTGGTATCGGGTGTCATATTGATGGTATTTGTATCAATAATATAAGCTATGCTGATGATATGGTGCTGTTGAGCCCATCGATTAGTGCCCTCAGGAGACTTATTAAAATTTGTGAGTCTTATGCCGAGGCTCATGGGCTCAAATATAACGCACTCAAGAGCGAGTTCATGCTTTTCAAAGCAGGTACGAAAGGTTTTAACAGAATACCACCAGTCATGTTGTGTGGTACACCGCTAAAAAGAGTTGCTAAATTTAAGTATTTGGGCCACTGGGTCTCGGTGGATTTAAAAGATAACGCTGACATTGAGCGGGAGCGCAGGTCCTTGGCTATCCGATGTGGCATGCTGGCCCACAGGTTTGCACACTGTAACAGGCACGTCAAGCGTCAGCTTTTTAAGGCTTTCTGCCAGTATTTTTATACGTGCGGCCTGTGGGTGAGCTTTACCCAGAAGGTATACAACGATCTGCGTATACAATACAACAACGCGTTCCGGGTGCTAATGGGACTGCCGCGTTTTTGTAGCGCATCTGCCATGTTTGCCGAGGCAAACGTGGACAGTTTTTCGGCGATCATGCGCATAAGAAGCGCCTCACTTTTACGCCGTACCCGCGGCAGTCCCAATACCATCCTTAAAGCGTTGGTTGATCGGTGGGACTCCCCGATCCTGGGGCGGTGGATTCAATTGCATGCAATAAAGTCTGATACCGCCCCAGGTTCGGGGTGGTGCACCCAAACTGTGTAACATTTTCATTGTTTTGTTTTATTATCTACTAACATTAGTTGTAAGTTTTTTACTAACAAATTTATGGAAGAAATTCTGAAATAAAAATATATTAATATTATTATATTATTATTATTATAAATTGCTGTAATTACGGCATAGTGCTTAATTATGCACGCGAACTTCTTAGTCTTTATTTTTTGTTAAGGTTAATTATTTTGTTATTAGTTTTTTTATATACTTTAATTATCTTAACACGAGACAAATGTACATTCGTCCATATTTAGTGTTAAGATATCACTTTTTGTAAATTGATGTCTGTAAAGTGCTAGTGTGTTTCTTGCGCCGTTTCTTCTCCAAATATAGAATTAATAAAAAATAAACTATTGTTTCATTCTGTGTCTAGTACCAAATATAAAAATATAAATCATACAACACCCCAACATAGAATGGGCTATCGACTAACGACATCACTATTATCGATATCGTTATTAGGTAAAAATATGAATATGGCCTGCCCTACACGCAGCTCACTTTTTTTTTAAATCTACGTCACGTCATCGTCACGTCAATATGACATGATGGTATGCGATGCGGACCCGCTCCTTACGATTCAGTTTTTGTTCAATGACTGTCTTATCTGTACGTAGTACATATCTTCTAATCTGTGGTTCCTCGGAAGGATGTCCCAGCGCTCCCAACAGACCCACACGGCTACAACAGACCCACACGGCTAAATGAGTCGCTCTAGTTTTGGTTTGACGTACCTAATGGGTAACAAGGAATCAAAGAAAAAAAGTAAGATTTTTATAATCAATTTTTATTTCACATTTTCTGTAAAGCATAGATTGTAGATATCACGTTTCTTTTATGCACACAAGTTAATCCATACCGAACACTGTAACACAGAGGTTACGTATTTCTATACACAAGTAACGCTGTTTATGGCATAATAGATAGCTGTTAGTTTAATCGCATACAAAAAGAAAATATATTAAACATATTTACACTTAAATATATTATTAGGTACATGATTTAATATGAAAATGGTATAAAAATTACACTTTCATATGTTACATACATGTCAGTAATACAAATGCGGTTCGTATCCTACCTTTGAAAAAATATAACAATAGTAAAAGCCACAATGCTTCATATAAACAGTATTTCTACCTCATTCGAGTTACATAGTAAAAAATTGAAAATTATCGCTCCAGGCACTGTTGCTAATTTCTTATTCACATAGGTTGAGTGGAAAATAGATTTTTCTTTTATAGTTGTGTTAACAAACGTATTGCAAACAAACATAAATAGAATTATAGAAAGTAGCCGCTCTTGTAATCGATATTTGCTATTTTACAAATACTGCAGAGCAAACCTCTTTCGAAATTGAAATAAATGACTTCTATGCATACTATTAGAGCGTTTGCACATTATCCAATCCAATATTTGTGTCAGACGACGATAACGACAGCCGATAGCTGACAACACAGCAGTGTCGGCTCCTATATCCGAAATCGGGACGAACAATTTGAAAGAGAGTTAATTTCATACATTTAACTTCCTCCGATATTGGATCAACGTCCGACACCGATATCGGATCGGATAGTATGAAAACGCTCTTAGACTGGATACACGGAACAAAAACTTCGGAATTGATTTAAGACCACAACCTGACCGCTTTTTTGTATCTGCCATACAGATGACATTACAAAAAGGCGCTATATTCATAGACAAATAGGTGTCAAAATGAATTAATCAATTTAGTTTCTGCACCCCATTCCAAATTCAAAATTAATGCCCGGTTCACCCACGCCGGGTACAAACTGACAAACTGTTAAAATGTATAAAGTATCAAAAAGCACGAGTGTCAAAATGTACAATATATTTATGACAAAATATCCCTTTGTGAGAATGTACTAATGCTAAAATGTTCAATCGACAATATGTATTTATGACCAAATGAGCAATGGTCAAAATATACAGTTGCGGAAATGTTCAATTGACAGTATGTATTTATTCTTGTCTTAACACTGAATTCAAATTAAAATCCACAAAACTTACAATAATTTACTTATCATTGTTATTTTTTTTGTATTTTATTTCATATTTATTTTATTTTAATTTTTATATCGATTATCTATTTGATGTAAACATTTAACCATTTATTCATTATTACATTTGTGCATTTTGACACTCATGCAATATTACATTTGTAATTTCTAGCAGCACTGCATTACTACAATAATTGATCGTTACAACACTTTGACGATTTGAAACTATTTTACGTTTGTACATTTTGACACTCGTGCGATCTGATACTTTATACATTTTAACATGTTGTCAGTTTGTACCCGGCGTGGGTTCACCCAGGAACGGTGACACAATTTTTGTTCTAAATAGCCCCGCTTAACAAGTGGCAATTCGTTAGTAGAATAGATTAGAATAAAATGATCGATGTAAGGGATTGACATACGTTTACGACTGTCATGAACGTGAAAATACGTGAATTCCCATACATTGATTATGATTCATACTAATATTATAAATGCGAAAGTAACTCTGTCTGACTGTCTGTCTGGCTGTAAGTTACGCCTAAACCACTGAACGGATTTTGATGAAATTTGGTAGATATAGGTGTAGTTCAGACCATGAGAAAGGAGGCTATGTTTGGTCGCGATAACCGACATCCACGCGGGCGGAGCCGCGGGCGAAAGCTAGCATTATATACTATATACACTTGTCTTGTGGGGCAGCTTGTCTAGTATACACAGAAGTCATCTAATGATAGAATATCAATATTTAAAAAAATCAACTAAACTAATATAGATTCGCAACTAAAGTAACACTTAAAGTTAAGTAAATAATAAATATCAATAATATACATATGGCAAATATTTGGCTTTATATATCATATAATCCACATGTAAGGAACATCTTTTTATGTTTGTTTCCATGGAATTCTGCTGGTATTATTTCACTACATTGAAAAATATCATCACTGCGTACAGTCGACAAAAGAGATACGGTCGCACTTTTTGATATAAAGTTGTATGTAAAGATGTAATCGTATTTCCTTTGTCGTCTGTACCACCAGTTCCTATAAAATGTGTGAAGAGTTTCACGTCTATCGAAACGATGCATCGTTATTATAGCTCGTTGCCCATTGAGCTGTCGTGGGTGAGATTCGAATCCAAGCTTGCATTATCTGAGTCCTGACTTTGGTTACCGCTGTAGTTCGCTGCCTCTTGAAGCCTCATCAACATATTTAACTGTACAAAAATGAAAATAAATATTAATGACTTACATAATATAAAAACTCTCGTACAGTAGGTACAGTAGTAAAGATGTAGATGAACAAAGTGCTCAAAAAGATGTAGAAGGATCGTTCTGATATTCGATGCACACAGTTCGGACAATAATACAATTTAATTTGAATGAATTTTACAGTATTATGTTTGCAAACTATACAAATCAAATACATGAAACTTCTCGGGCGGGACTCGAACCCGTGATCTTTCCCTTACAAGGGGAATGCCTTGACCAACTCGGCTACCGAGACACGCCAGATGTGATTCAAAATTCCCTTCTATTTTTATCCGTCTTTTAGGCGACGGTGGAGTCATCTTCATTCGAGTCCCGCCCCGAAGTTTCATTTTTCCCTATGTATTCGATTAAAACAATTTAAATCAATAAAACAGTTTGATTTGCTCTTAATATTTCACTTTTGAGATCATTTTGAGGCGTTGTAGTCAATATATTTCTGACGCTGACTGTACCAATTCAAGTTACATCTAAAGCTTGTTTTTTTGAGCTTATTTGCCACCTTAGTGATAAAAACCTGAATTTTTATTGGTCAATTTATATTTGTAATCCCCTTATATTGTGGATTGAGAAAACTTCTGAAATTTCCCCTGGTCCCTAGGGATAAAGATCGGATCTCCCGATCACGACCCTATCAATTGACGCCTGAATATAAAGAGTATTGAAAACGATTGTTTCTTTTATCCTAAATGTATTATTCCGTTGCTACTTACCAAAGGATCTTGATTATTGTTCGTGTTAGGATCTTGATTTGCCTCCTCCATGCCAATTTCTTCGACTGTTATCGCTCTAAGTGTCTGTAGAACAGAAGTAATGGATTGTTATTTGAAAGTTGATGTTTAGTCAGTTGTTAGTAAAATAATTAGGTATTCAAAAAGAGAACATTATTAGCGAGCTAGGGGTTTCATTTAGGAACCCGAGGTCGCTTTACTTCTTCTCTTCTCCCATATATCTCTTTCATACCCGAGCCATCAGGACTCAAAATCCCTAGAAGGAAGCCTGAGCCAAAGTCTCATCCGTCAATAAGCACGTGCAAAACGACAAATACAGACCGTATTTAATTAATTTTTCCAAAAATACTCGTAGTTTCAAAAACCAAAAAACACGCTTTTAGCACGCACTAAAAATTATAGCCTGTCCACCATCTTGGACGTCCGCCATATTGGATTTAAGTCCCGTGACTATTTTTTTCGTATTCCTGACAGAAAATCCTTTCATTTGATACCCATATCATGGGGCGGATTTCAAACAGCCAGTCCGCCCTTGGGGAGGCCGCCATATTGGATTTGTAATGACGTTTCTTAGCTAGTCATGTATTGTCATCAGAACTCAGAGCGTGTGCATAATTTCATCCTAATCGAAGACCGGGAAGTGGGTCAAATTAATATTCCAAGATTTTCTTACATACATAGTTACAAGTGAATAATAAAAAGGAATTCGGTGGGAATTATGTTGTATGGATATTCATATATGGATACGGAGTATACGTAGTCATACCATATTGATTACCAAAAAATATTCTCCTACACATTTCATAATTAAGACAGTAAGCCTAATTCCTAGTATAGTAGAAGTTTTTAATACTTACGTGGGAATGGTTAGGTTCTCTCCAAGGATAACTGGACTTAATATGTTGTAGCGGATCGACGGCGGCGTGTCGTCTCCTGCCGTACAAAGCGATACCCTCACGGACTGCTTCCGACGCGTAAGGGACTATGCTGTAGTTCCACACGTCCGCGAACCAGGCCTGTGTACAAAAATATTTGGTAAGTATAAATAATATATAAAACTAGTTTTTGACCGCGGCTCCGCCCGCGTGGATATCGGTAAAAAAAATATAGCCTTTGTCCTTTCTCAAGGTCTGATCTCCCCTATACCAAATTTCATCAAAATCGATTTAGTGGTTTAGGCATGACAGACAGAGTTACTTTCGCATTTATAATATTAGTATGGATTGTCATGTCATAGTGTTTGTCTGCAAACTTCTCCGAAACGGCTTGACCGATACCTACTTATGACAATTTTTGGGTATATGGGTAGGTTTGAGAATCGGTTGAAAGCTATTTTTTAAACCTCTTGGTTATAAAGGCGTAGCTCCCATAATTTTTCTTCAATTTTATTATGCTTTGGCATTTAAAAATACAAAGAACCCAAAATTTTAACCCTTCAACCATCAACCCCTATTTTTAATAGCGGAAAAGCAGCGTTTGCTTAATAATAATTTTACTCATGAGAATAGCTATATCTTACCTGACTAGCTTCTAAATCCATGGGACACGCTAAGAAAAGTCTAGGTCCAACGGTGACGTCACTAGAGGAGTGTGCTTCGAGGAATGCATTGAGTGTCGACCATACGCCAGGCAGCCATTCGAGGACTGTTGCTAACGCTGGTTCACGACGCCCTAGCCGGAGCTCGAGGGTAAACAACTTGCGACGTAGATACCTAGAATAATAGATAAATAGAATATACTTTATTGTATAAGTACCACGAATTTCTCATTGGGTCATCTGCTGCTGCTAGGCTGCACGCTGTCTAGGGTCTTATATGGTCTCTCTTCTGGCTAGGAGAGGGAGTTGTTGTGCGAACTTCTGGACGTTTAATAAGACGGTACAATGGGTAGTCTTATCGCTAATAGCCATCTCTACTTAGTACCTAATCATAACCCCTTCTTTAGCCTTACCGTAGTCCGAGTTAAAATTGACAGTTCATGGTACTTTGTGGAATATATGATGATAATATTGGGGTACCCCATAGTGTATAATGAATCTATTCGATTCTCGTTTCCGTAATATTTTAAATCGATGGTTATAAAAATACAAAACGTTTTATTTTTTCATTATTACTTATGTTATAATATTTATGTTTGTATTATATTTAGCTAATAATATTATAAACTAGCTTTTGCCCGCGGCTCCGCCCGCGTGGATGTCGGTTCCCGGCAATTATTTGAATTTTTCTCGCTGTAAAAACCATCCTTGAACTTCAACGAACATTTAAACAAAAGAATTGACCAAATTGGTCCAGGCGTTGTTGAGTTATGCGCTTACCAACACATACAGCGATTCATTTTTATATTATAGACTAGCTTTTGCCCGCGGCTCCGCCCGCGTGAATGTCGGTTCCCGGCAATTATTCGATTTTTTTCGCCGTAAAAACCATCCTTAAACTTCAACAAACATTTAAAAAAAAGAATTGGCCAAATTGGTCCAGACGTTGCTGAGTTATGCGCTTACCAACACATTTAGCGATTCATTTTTATATTATAGATTAGTTTTAGTAGATACTTAATAATTTTACTTGTATTTAAATTCGAAAAACATCGGAAAAAATGAAGTGCTCAAGTGAGACTTGAACTCACGACCTTTCCCTTACAGGGGGAATACTCTACCAACTGAGCTATTGAGCCACGCCTGAATCATTTCAAATTTTCCTTCTCTTTAAATCGGTGGAGCCATCTACCAACATTGTTACGAACTGTTGGAAACAATGAATGATTTTTTCAACCATTTTTAAACGTTGAATTTTGATGACTCCGCCCAAATATTGGAATGAATTTTTTGTAGCATTTATTATGCTAAGTTCTAAGTTCAAAAAACATAAATAAAAATAATAAAAAAAAACATTCCAATGTAATTGAATTAATAAAAAAACGATTTATTCGATTAAATTGTCTATAGTCCATTGTGCGGTATTCTTGCAAGACGCTCCACTACGATAAGTTGCCCGGGCTCGTCTATGTGCTACAATAATTTTTAGATGTATTTTGTATGGAAAAAATACAGTACTTGATAGGCTTCATATCTGCCATAAATTATCATCCTAAATTAGACAGAGTATACGTAGTTTTCTTTTACTACTAATGATGTGGGTATTTCTGGTTTCATCTTCTATGTTTACAACACAAAATGTTGTATATAGGCTTTGTAAAAGCTGCCTGGTTCAGGGTCAGTGGGATTGACTATTTGCAATGATGCCACATATTACAAGTACTATTAGAATACTCAAATCAATGGGTTTATCCACTTAGTTATACTATTAGTTATACGATATAACAAAATGGACTGAAAAAGTCCAAATAGTTATACTGCTTAGTATAACTACGTGGATTCGATTAATTTGGGTTGTTTTAGTCCAAATAGTTATACTGCTTAGTATAACTACATGGATTCGATTAATTTGGGTTGTTTTAGTCCAAATAGTTATACTGCTTAGTATAACTACATGGATTCGATTAATTTGGGTTGTTTTAGTCCAGAAAGTTATACTGCTTAGTATAACTACATGGATTCGATTAATTTGGGTTGTTTTAGTCCAAATAGTTATACTGCTTAGTATAACTACATGGATTCGATTAATTTGGGTTGTTTTAGTCCAGAAAGTTATACTGCTTAGTATAACTACATGGATTCGATTAATTTGGGTTGTTTTAGTCCAGAAAGTTATACTGCTTAGTATAACTACATGGATTCGATTAATTTGGGTTGTTTTAGTCCAAATAGTTATACTGCTTAGTATAACTACATGGATTCGATTAATTTGGGTTGTTTTAGTCCAGAAAGTTATCCTGCTTAGTATAACTACATGGATTCGATTAATTTAGGTTGTTTTAGTCCATATAGTTACTTATACTGGATCGGATTAATTTTGATCAGATTCATCCATTTAGTTATATTCGTAAATAAACAATCACTTTATAATATTTATGGGCATTTTATGTTCCAACACATTTGTAATTAAAGAAAAAGTGTATTTATGGGCTGAAGGAGATAATGGTGGGTTAGTGTTGCCGTCAGTTGCCGTTATAAAAACTATTATTATTTATTTTATTAACTTTAATTGTCGGAAATATTTATTTAACATTTTATTTTGTTACATTTCTGTGTATGTGCTACAGCTGCGAGAAATAAATGCATTTTCTTTCTCCTAAATAGTGAGTAAAATGCTATCGCACTGTTTCTCGAAAAGTGTCTATTGTGATATTACCGTTAACTAATTGTATTTGTGCGTCCATTATCATCATGTCGTTGACTTAACTGCTTTCTTTTCGGTTCTCTTTACTTTCCCCAATATCGATATACATATCCCCATCTCAAACAGAGAATCACTATCAAAAATTGCATAATGCTTACATATTTCCTGGTTTTGCATGCTTGGTTTAAGTTCATATGCCATGCTTCAACTTGGTTAGTACTGTGATGCCTCTCTCCAAACACACACCACGATTTTATGAATTCATCACTCTTGAGCCAGTAATTTTAGCATGGCATATGAACTTAAAGCAAGCATTCAGAGCCAGGAAACGTGTAAGCATTATGCAATTTTTGAGAGCTATTCTGGAAGATACCGAAGATGTTATTATCCATACCGGGGAAAGAAAATAGAACCGAAAAGAAAGCAGTTTAGTCAACGACATGGTGATAATGGACGCACAAATGCAATTAGTTAACGGAAAGAAAGAAAATGCATTTATTTCTCGCAGCTGCGCTATACACAGAAATGTAACACAATAAAATGTAAAATAAATAATTCTAACAATTAAAGTGAATAAAATAAATAATAATAGTTTTTATAACGTTAACTTTTTCTTTAATTACAAATGTGTTGGAACATAGAATGCCCATAAATATTTTAAAGTGATTGTTTATTTACGAATATAACTAAATGGATGAATCCGATCAAAATTAATCCGATCCAGTATAACTATTTGGACTAAAAAAACCCAAATTAATTGAATCCATGTAGTTATACTACGCAGTATAACTTTCTGGACTAAAACAACCCAAATTAATCGAATCCATGTAGTTATACTAAGCAGTATAACTTTCTGGACTAAAACAACCCAAATCAATCGAATCCATGTAGTTATACTAAGCAGTATAACTATTTAGACTAAAACAACCCAAATTAATCGAATCCATGTAGTTATACTAAGCAGCATAACTATTTAGACTAAAACAACCCAAATTAATCGAATCCATGTAGTTATATTATGCAGTATAACTATTTGGACTAAAACAACCTAAATTAATAGAATCCACGTAGTTATACTAAGCAGTATAACTATTTGGACTTTTTCAGTCCATTTTGTTATATCGTATAACTAATAGTATAACTAAGTGGATAAACCCAAATCAATCTGCAATGACAAGGCACAACCCCATGACAAAATATCATCATGAATAGAAAATAACCTAGACACTTCAAGTTATTCAAAAAAAAATTTACCTAGCTAAGAATCCTTTGACAGGTTCCATGTGATTGGCGGTGAGAAGCCACCTGAAGTTGTGGTGCAGCTGTAAGTTTGTTGTGTTGCACGTGGCTTGCGACATTGTGCCTGAAAAGGAATGAAGAAATTAAATCCAAGTTTAGTTTTTATTCTAATTTATATAAAATTCTCGTGCCGCGGTTTTTGTAGTTAAAGCTCCCTCGAAATGGCTTGACCGCTTCTCAATAAATTTTGTGTGCACATTGGGTAGGTCTGAGAATTGGACATCTATTTTTCATCCCCCTAAATGTTAAAGGTAGTCCCACCCCTAACGTATATTTTTATTTTTGGATAATTTTATTTTTAATTTTTTTTAGGTTATGTTATGAATTATGATTGACATTAGAAAATACGGTCAATCACTATTTTTCCAAAAAAAAAATCCTAGATATAATATACACATGCCAAAACAATATTTGCCGGGTCAGCTAGAACTAAGATAAAAGTTAAGATCGACTTCATAAAGACACTATTACTTCTACTCTCAACAATCTTTAAAGATAAAATAATTAAAGTTAACCTTAAAACGTAATCTAAAAGAATATAATTCCAACCAGGGGCTGATTTTAACGCCACATTTCCAAACGCGGATACAATTCGATTTAAAAAAGAATGAATGAAACCATTCTTTTTTAAATCGATTTTTACGAACATATTTTTACTGGATCCCTGGTTCTGTTCAATTCAATGTGGGTGTTTGGCATTTTTGATTTTTCTTTAATCGTACCTATAAACATATACCCCTGACAGGCTATCATTTCAGGGTTAAACACCCACGTTTCATAATTCACCATCTATACATTGAGAATATAAATAAACAGGAAACTTTTTACTAACTTCTAGTTGCTAATAAGAATTATCCAAGAAAAACCTAATAACACTTTTTACTTGACTCGGAAATCAAACCCAAGAACTGACGGACATAAAATATTTTTACTACATAGACTTAATATGTACATATGAATGAAGTAATATATAAACCCCGTACGGAAACAGTTTGAGGAAATCGTATCGTATATTCTAGATCTGCAATTCTAAATAACGTATGTGTGATAGATATCTACATGTTCTTTTCTTAGTCACCCAAGAATTACTATTATAATTTATGTATCATTCAAGACGGCTTTACGTCTATTGAACCGTTTATATTGCGCATATATATTACAGTCAGAGACCACCAACCTCTTTTACTACCAAATTACTTACGGGCTTCGTTCTCAATATTCACACATGTAGTTTCACATCGGAGCTCGCCTTATCGCACTATCCTTCAGAGGAATTTTAACTTTAACAAAAAAAAGTATAAGTGTCTTGGATTAGTATGTGAACCGGGCGTGGCTTTGCGTCTCATTCACATTTTAGTGCTCGCAGTGTCGCAGCGTTTCGTTATATTTAATTTAATTTTTGTGTTTATCTTAAAACAATGTCTAAACGTAAAAGCAGTGAACAATCTGAAATTGATTACTTAACTAAGAGGCTTAAAAAGTTAGAAAAGAAAATTAATCGTCGTCAACGACGTTTTAGTGATAGTTCTAATAGTGACAAATCGACCTGTCAGATCCTGCAGGGTAAGTACTTATAATAATTAAGTTTTCATATAATCTCTGTTGGCTAAATGGGACTTAGCGCTTACGCTATTTATAACGGCAACCGGGCTGTCCAGATTGGGACTTCCCAACGCCATATATACGGCAACCGAACTGTCCATATTGGGGCTTTTCAACGCCATTTAAAATAGCACACGAGCTGTACATAAAGGATTTTCCAACGTCATATATAAGGGCAACCGAACTGTCCATATTGGGGCTTTTCAACGCCATCTATAACGGCAACCGAACTGTCCATATTGGGGCTTTTCAACGCCATCTCTAACCGGACTCCCAAGTGGGGTTTTCCAAAGAAAAAATAAACCCCGCATAGGGGCTTTACAATATCAAGGAGAGGCTTCATTCAATTCCAAGTCCTCTTGAATTAAACATACAGTGCTACCCGTCAGTTGCATATAAAGCAATACTTATTCTCTCACAGAAAACGAGATTATAACTGACATGGACGATGACGTTCCCGGTTGTTCATACTGGGACGACGACCGCTCGAATCAAGACCAACTTGAAGCGGCTATGCAGCAGAACGGTGCTTCGCCGCCTTCTCCAAAGCCGAACGCCTATACCGCTGCTGTACAATCTATAAAGCCGACGCCCGCCATTGCGTCACCGCCGCCCGACGCCAGGCCGTCTACAGCACCTATTGCAGATGATTCTTCTGAAAATCAGAACTCAGACCTAGACCCGGAATTATTAGCAATATTGGGCGAAGATCCCACATCGTTTCACGAATATGGACCAGATATCCAAAAGGACCTAGCCATTAGGTTGAATCATATTATCAGCTGTGGGCTTACTAAGGAAACTCGGAAAGAGTTAAAAGAAAAATACAAGATACCTAATAACTGCAAGTTAATTAAACCACCGTCCCTTAATCCAGAAATACGAGCTTCTTTACACGAAACTCAAGTCAAACGGGATAGAGCGATTGAAAATAAGCAATCGATGACGGCATGCGCCTTATCATCGCTCAGTGCAGCGATTACGATCCTGCTTGGGTCGGAATGTAAGAATCAAGTACTCTTAAGAACGTTGATGGATACGGCTCGAATGTTAAGTGACATTCAAAAAAGTGACTCCGGATTACGCCGTATATTTATACTGGCTACCCTTAAGAGGGATATCAGAGATCAACTAGAAAAAACCAAAGTTGATGAAACACTATTTGGCATGGATCTACCTGAAACTTTAAGATCGGCAAAGGCTATAAGTAAAACTATAGCGAATATTAAATTAGCTCCCGCGGCTAAACCTCAATTATCAAGACCTTCAAACATGCCTAGTAGGCCTTTAAACTGGCGGGCGCCCCTCGCTGCCCGCCGGTCAACCGGAGCGAGGGGGATGCGCACCGCACGACCTCACGCACCGCTGCCAACAGCGGCTCACCCTCCGAGAGCCACGACATCGACAGCAACGCAGCACTCCGATTTCAGGACGTCGTCGCGTCATCCGCCGACACAATACAGGCGCTAGACATGGTAAAACCCGCAGGTCGCCTTTCATATTTTTATAAACAGTGGTGTACTATCACCGACAATCCAATAATACTATCATGGATAAAGGGCTATAAAATTATTTTTTCACAAACAGTGGTTCATACAATGACACCAATAGAACCTCAATATTCTGAATCAGAGTTTAAAGACTTTAAAACGGCCATAAACAAACTTATATCTACAGGTGCCATTTCCACTTGTAAACCTTGTGAGGGCCAATTTATTTCTAGTATTTTTCTCATTCCCAAGTCGGATGGCTCCCAGCGGTTTATATTAAATTTAAAACAATTAAATAAATTCATAACTGCGCCGCATTTCAAACTTGAGGACTTGAGAACAGCTATAAAATTAGTATCTAAAGATTATTTTATGTGTTCAATTGATTTAAAAGATGCTTATTTTTTAATTAAGATAGATAATAGTTCCAGGAAATACTTACGTTTTACATTTGATGGAAATTTATATGAATTTAATGTGTTATCGTATTCACAAAGATTCTCAAACCAGTGGCAAATCTATTGAGATCAATGGGCTACTTATCTACATTTTACCTGGATGACATATTTATAGTCAGTGAATCGTATAAACTTTGTTTGCAAAACCTAAGTAATACGAGGTCCTTACTGAAATCTTTAGGATTTATCATTAACAGGAATAAAAGTGACTTTATACCCAAAAATACATGTCAATTTTTAGGAAATATTATAGATTCACATAGATTAGAAATAAAATTGCCTATAGAAAAAAAAGACAGAATTAAAAAGGAAGTAAAGAGATTTTCAAATATTAGTACATGTAAAATTAGAGATTTTGCGCGTTTTTTAGGCTTGCTTACGTCAGCCTGCCAGGCTGTTGAATATGGTTGGCTATATACTAAAGACTTAGAGAGATGTAAATATTTGAATCTCAAAAATGATGAGAATTATGAAAAAATTATGACTATACCGAAAACCTTGAGTTCGGTATTTCATTGGTGGTCGAATGTAATAGACAGTTCAGTAAGTAAAATAAAAAACGATGACTATTCGCTGGAAATATTCACAGATGCCTCAACTACGGGGTGGGGGGCAGCTTGTGGTGACAACACCGCGGGTGGTCCATGGACCGAGTATGAGCGCTCTCTACATATTAACTATCTTGAATTATTAGCTGCCTTCTTGGGCCTTAAAACTTTCGCAAAAGAGCTTAAATTTTGTCAGATACTACTACGAATAGATAACACAACGGCTATATCATATATTAATAGAATGGGTGGAGTACAGTTTCCTCATGTAACAGATATAACTAAACAAATATGGCAATGGTGTGAGCAAAGATCCATAATAATTCACGCAGGCTATATTCGTTCTTGTGATAACGTAGTAGCGGATGCGGAGTCAAGAAAATCTCACCCAGACATAGAGTGGGAGCTATCAAAAAATGCCTTCAATAAGATTACAGATCTTTATGGCCTTCCTCATATAGATTTATTTGCAAGCAGAACAAACTTTAAATGCCAAAATTACGTCTCCTGGCATAGAGATCCGGGTGCCATTGCTATAAATGCGTTTACAATATCGTGGAGTTCTTATTTCTTTTATGCATTTCCGCCAATCTCAATTATTCTGAAAACTTTGCGTAAAATCATTAATGATCAAGCTCTTGGCATTTTAGTAGTACCATTATGGCCCACCCAGCCATGGTACCCACTGTTTAAAATGTTGCTTACAGACAAACCCTTAATTCTACATTCCGATGGTGATCTTATCATTTCTAATTGTAGGGAGCGAGCGGTGCACCGGCAAATTACGCTGGTTGCCGGGAAGTTATCGGGACATCCCTGCTCCAGAGAGGAGTGCCCCAGTCCTCCATCCCAGTAATGTTGGCATCGCTATCTCATAATACGGTTAAACAATATGACACCTGTTTAAGGAAGTGGTATATGTACTGTTTAGAGAAAAGAATAGACTTTTATAATTCTTCTGCATCTGATGTTCTTGGGTTCCTAACATATATTTTTGATACAGGTGCGAAATATGGAACTATAAACAGTTGTAGGTCTGCTCTGTCATTACTTCTAGGCCAGGAAACCACCGATAATGACTTAATAAAAAGATACCTTAAAGGAGTATTTCGTTTACGCCCAGCGCTACCTAAGTATAACCTGACTTGGAACACAGATCAGGTTCTAAATTATTTGGCCGATTGGTACCCTAATGATACCTTAGATCTTGAAAAAATAAGTAAGAAATTAGTTACTCTGTTAGCATTAGTTACGGCCCACAGGGTCCAAACATTATCTATGATCAATATCAATCATATCACATGTACTGACACACACATAGTTATAAGAATTACCGATCGAATTAAAACGACACGAATAGGTTCACAACAACCACTGTTTTTCTTACCGTTTTATTCACAAAAACCTCAGATATGTCCCGCAGCTACATTAAAGATTTATCTAGATAAGACTAAAAACCTGCGTAAAAATGAAAATTTGCTATTTCTGTCCTTCCGAAAACCTCATAGTAAAGTAACTTCTCAGACACTGAGTAAGTGGATAAAAAGCACATTGGAAAGCAGTGGTATTGATACATCTATATTTACTGCACATAGTACTCGGCATGCTGCCACTTCTAAAGCATTCAGTTCTGGAGTAAATATAGATGTCATTAGAAGAACTGCAGGTTGGAGTTCAACTTCTGCAGTGTTTGCTAAATATTACCACAGAAATATTTGTAACGACTCATATAATATCGCTGATTTTGCAAATAACATATTGAATACATAACCATGTAAAATATTAATATAGTTTACTTTTATTTGGGGAACAATACTTACCCCTTAATTGTATTGGTATAAAGTAGGACTTAGTATTTTTTTTTTCATAAATATAGTTATGTTCTTTTACCTATATGTTTTCTTTTACCTTTTATATATAATGTATTTCATCCTGGCATTTCACTTATTCTTACTCTCAACATCTACATGTGTGAATATTGAGAACGAAGCCCGTAAGTAATTAATGATCAAACGAACTTACCTGTACGTGAAGTTCGATCATAATTACTGGAAGGGCTTCGTTCGAAAATATTAGCATCCCTCCCGCCCTTAGAAAATTCTAGCCCAAACTGTGAAATGCCAGCAACCATGTAATCTCTAAACTTAATGAGACGCAAAGCCACGCCCGGTTCACATACTAATCCAAGACACTTATACTTTTTTTTGTTAAAGTTAAAATTCCTCTGAAGGATAGTGCGATAAGGCGAGCTCCGATGTGAAACTACATGTGTGAATATTTTCGAACGAAGCCCTTCCAGTAATTATGATCGAACTTCACGTACAGGTAAGTTCGTTTGATCATTAATTATATTCGTAAGCATTCAATAGAAATACTGTTACTTCTGCGAACGAGCTATCATGAATGAAGTTATTGTTTAGTTACTAACCATAAACAATTGTGCTGAATTCTTTATTTCAATGGAATAGACCTTGTGTATGGTTAACGGCTTCGCATAAAAGACATTCCACATTTAATGACGCATTTCTGATACTATAGACAGTTACCTAAGTACCTGCTCACAATCCCTTCTATGATCAACCAGGAAATATGTACATTAAGCGACAAAAGTGAGATACGGCAATATAACGATGAGATGAAAGCCCGCGCTTAAGGCTTGTACGTAAAACAAAAGGTATACTTCGAACCAAACTTAATGTCGGCTTGGTAGTTCGTACGAGTGCGGGTTCGGGCCAAAATGGTGTTTGAGAAAAGAGAGCTAGACAATCGCAGCACTCGTACAACTTCCGAGCCGCCATTAAGTTTGGTTTGAGGAATAAACAGGCTTGTGAGGCTGGATTGGGTCCCTAAGAATTCCGTGAGGCGCGATACACCCAACACATTTTTATCTAAATAATGTATAATCGTCATTTCTCGTTTTATTATTATATTATGAAAAAAATATTATATTTTAATTAAAATTATATTTTAAAGCTCAAGTGATTTATATAATTTAGAATGTTGAGTTAGTTTTAGTCGCTAGCTGTACGTTATTTTTCGTCTAAACTCTCAACATCGCAAGAAAAACCTATGTCGGAGCCTCGACCATCAATCAACAAGTGTACCGGCTTGCAAACGAGGTTGGCTTGGCTCTGAGGGTCTTGGTTGAGCCCCGTACATACAATAAACAGCCTATATGTCCAGACGTATAGGAACTAAAATATGTTCTAAACGCGCAGTACACGTTTCTTGGATGTATTTTAAGCCACTGACTGACCTCCGTCCCCCATGAGCGCTGGCCTGGGGGTGACTGGTGGAGCCGCCTGTCACCCCAGCAGAAGCAGGCCACGGCGGCGGCGCGCTGGATAGCGCGCCTCCCCATTCCGGGGGCGAGTTGAGGACACCGTTGTCCCCCCTCCTGAGGAGGGCCAGACCGTAAGGGATGGCCCTGGGTCAGCCGGGGTGCGAGGGATAAGTCGATGACAACCTCACCTAGCACCACGACCCACAGCCGGCGTGCGGTTTTAGTCGGTTCGAGTCCGACATAACCTTCCCTTCCGGCTCCGGAAGGGGGGGTATCCGAGGGGATTTCCGGACGAAAAAAAAAAGAAAAAAAAGGATGTATTTTAAGGATACCACAGGGTGCTACTGCGGTAGAGGAGCTCAAAATCATCTGATTATTATAAAACAATTGGTAGCGCCAGGGCCTCGTTTGTCACGTGACTTAGCTCAAGATATTGTGTCCCCGTCCCGAGGTATATTGTCTGAGCGCTCTTAAACGCTTAAAATTAATGAACAGTCAGTACCACGTGCTCAAACCATCGACGCAATACAGTAGCGTAAATCAAGATTAGTAACCGTCATACAAGTGTGTGTACTTACCAATAATAACAGGCATGTTCCTATTGTCAGGAGGCAGTAGTCCTGCGAAGGCGTCCCCTAAGGCCGAGGCGTGTTGTAGGTTGTCGAGTATGACGACGGACGGTAGGGCCGCCTCTTCGGCTGCAGCGGCGCCACACTGTTCAGCGATGTTTGCTAGGTATGCCCGTAACTCGTTGCAGGATTTACGGTCCACGCTGTATCGAAAGGGGAAAAAATAATGATGCTTTGTTTCCGAGAAAATAAATATTGAAAATATGACTTGCGAATATTCTATGTAATTATAGGTAATATTAATTGCGGAAGCAACCAGACGACAATAATGTTTCATTAATATTTATATTAATTACAAGTCTATTTACTTATCTATTGCATTTATAACTTGCTGTAGTAGGATTTTTTTGTATCAATTTAATTGAACATTATTTTATTGAAAATCACTCAGTCGAGAAAATTATTCAGATAAATATTCCGTCTATTCTGTTTTCAGTAAGAGTTGCTGCATTCGCTTTTTAATTTTTATAGCAGAAAATATATTAAAAACAAAACTTACTTGAAAGTTGCGACAGCTTCAGCAGGGTTGCCTCTACGTTGCGTCTTCTGTACATAGAACTCTGCAAGTTTGGCCGCCAAGTAAGACTTTCCTGTACCGCTAGGTCCGCACAATATTATTCGCCGGTGTTCCGATAGAAGTGAAACATATCTAGGAACAAATAATATATTTTTAAGTTTCTTTTTATTTGAATGAATTTTTTATAGCATTTATTAAGTTCGAAAAACATTGTAAAAAATGAAATGCTCAAGTGAGACTCGAACTCACGACCTTTCGCTTACAGGGCGACTTCTTTTTATTTCTCAAACATTTCCCAAAATCCAAAAAAAATAGGATATTTGCCCGAAATTTCAGACCGCAACATAAGATGTTGTTACGAGTAGATACGTTTCATATTAGGGTTAAAGTATTTTCAACAACTGACGGGAAACATTCAATTGCGACTGTTTCTAATTTTTCTAATAGTTTCTAATTTTCATGTGACTTACCTATATACAATATTTTTTGGTATAAGACTATCGAACGCCAAGCTCCCAACACCTTCCAAGCAGATGTATAGCGTATTAACAGTGCCAATAATATAACCACAAGGCAATAGCTCAGGGAACCCTATCTCAGGTCCTCGTGTCGCTTCGCCTAAGTGATAAGAAGTTATCGAATCGGTATTCAGACCGAGATTCGTTCCCAAGTCTATTCTAGACAAGTAATCTTTAAACGTCTTCCTAACTATATAATCTAAGTTCTGCCAAGTTGTCTTGCCAGATATATAAGTGTAAGCTATGGTGAATTCATTACAGTTTATTGTCGAATCACTATTATAAACATTCTTATACGAATTACTGTGCGTAGATTTATTGCTTTTAAGGCTATTCGTGTTAGATTTATTTATTTGCGAGTAGTCTTGCGTCTCGGTTTCAGGACTTCGGTTCTGAGATAATCGCGGAGAATCGAAACTCGACTGCTTCTCGAAGTGGTTATTGTATGCGCTTGCAGATTGCTTGGCATAGAATCGGCACTCTGATTCTGTGAGCGTATCCTGTACTTCTTCGAAATATCTTTGGAATGTCTCCGGTTGCCCTAAATATACTGCTATAGCTATCTTTTTCCCATCTGTTGTGTCTCCTTGACTGTCTGCGACACCTGTGACAGAAATAATGAGTCATGACAAGTTGTTATCTTGTACACATTATAAAGCAATTTAGGACGCGAGATTCCGACCTAAAACTTACCGATATCTGAATAGCTTTCCCCTATCGCTAGTTCTCGAGTCTTCGGCGGCGGTAAAACACTGTTTATATCGTAGTCGCCGCTGAGCCGCTCGGACGCATTGAGTCCATTCGCGAATAAATCACTGCTGCCATTCAGTGCCCCTAATAGTGTCTCGCTGTTTTCATTGAGTTCGCAAACGGCCTTATTGCCGTATATGGGTTCTATGCTGGATTTAGGCGAGCCTTTTTTGGAGAAATCCATAGTTGGGGTTGATGTCATACAGTTGAAGTCTAGGTCTAAAGGTTGTGAGTGGATATCTATCGCCGCCTGAAATAGAATTTAGTTGTTTACTAAGTGCTGCACTACTTTAACTACTAAATTTAACTATGGATATCCAATTTTAAATAATAAGGTTACACTATAAAAGTCTAAGGAAGAAAGATAAGGCATTCATTGTATATTTTATTCTCAGCACTTGACTTAAGATTAGTTTACACAAGTATTAATTGTTACTATGAGTTATATCTCTAGTCACATACCTGGTGCATAGTGCTCTGGTCAGCGAGACTAAACCTTCGCGGATCTTCGACAGCGGATCCACCGGTGCCTAGCGAACTTTGGCTGCCAGCTAAGGATCGTGACGTCACTAATCGTTGAAGCCTCTCGTTATTTTGCTTCAGGTTCAGCATTTCATTCTGAAAAGATGAAATTTGATAACTGCATTCTAGGCTTCAACTTCCTATGTTAGGTTGTAGTAATCCACGTAAATATAGACATAGACATACAATACAATACAATATATATAGACAGAGTGAAATTTTGTGGCGTCTCGAACCTATTCACGGTTATATTGTAGATTGATTTACAGAATAACCACCCAGCAAGCGCGACCGCGTCGTTATAACTATCAGCTCGTAGTTACGTGAATGAAGCTGTTACTAACAAAAGCACTTAACGACACGTTTATTCTTCAATAAGAGATAAGCTACCCATTACCGGAAAACTACGCTAATGATCTTAAAAGGATCTTGCTGATAGATAAAAGAAAACAAAATTAAGGAGATTCAATCATACATCATCGGGACAGCGTTAAGAAAGACTCCATAATTAAGTAACCAAAATAATTAGATCCGGACAGGCTACCTACCTAACTTCTGGTCTAGCTATTATTGTCGATTCGAAACGATATTATAGTAGCCGTCACAAATTTTAAACACAATAACAACACTTTTTTCACGATAATAACTATGGCATAATGTCAATTGAACAATAGAATATTGAAATAAATGACCATAACTATAGTAGGTAATCAATCTTAACTATATTATTATACATTTTATTATTACTGTAAATACGCAACTTTGTTAGGATGTTTGTTACTTAATCACGTTCAGAACGGCTGAACAAATTGAATCAAATTTAGCAGCGATAGATTATAGCACTAAGGTTACTTTTTATTCCGTGTAAAGGTACTATGGGCTGCCGGAACATGATCAGTATAACAAGGGCAGAACCACGGGTAACAGCCGGTCGTAAAATAAAATTACATCTGTGTTCATTTCAGTGCTTTTATGATAGTTCTACTTGTTATACTTCAAACATGGCCACATAAATGGTCGTTACACAGTCAATTTATTTCATGCTATAAAGGAGTTACAATTACACCAGCCCGAGATACCTTAACTTACACCTGTGCGGTATTTAACCTGTCACCATGGCTGCCCCGCGCCCATAATAATTGTTATGGATACAGGTGTTCATTAGAAATTGATGTTATCCGACGGAAACTAATTATTATTGTTGTTATGAGGACGGCATTGTTGTTATTATTCTTTTGACGCTACAATATTGAGTAATATTTTGTATTATCATATTAAGTATTGTTGATAAAATATATCGATGGTTATTTCTAATTAGTTGATTTTGAACTAAGCTTGTTAAAATTCAATAAATTGATTTACAGAAATTAATGCGCAATAATTAGTAGATTTTGATTTCCTGTTATTTAACAAGACAATTATATAATCATTAACAGTTCCCGGTCTTTTAATTTAAAAAATTTCGTGAATTGTAAATTAGGTATAACAAGCTACACCAACTTGTTACAATTTACATTACACGATTTTTCTGAAGGTTAATAAGCACAGCATGACGTATTTTCAAATGATTACATTGATTACTGAGGACAAAAACCCCTTGGCAAGGCCAAATCAACGGTAATAATGTCTTAGTATCAAAGTTTTAGTAAATGACTCGGTTAATTCATATATCCAGTATGAGATTTTTTAAGTGAACTGATTCAGATGTTCTCATAATTACTGCGGCGTTAATCCTGTTTACATACAACGCACCACCCAACTTTGCCCTTTGGAGTCCGTATTTCGCCTCCCGTATTTTCTCCGACTTTTACAGGAGCTACTGCCACCTGACCTCTCTACCTTGATAGTCTCATCTGTTAGTCGGCAGGTGTATAGGCTTCCAGGTGGGCCCCATATACCCAATTGTATAAGTCTAACAAGGTGATATTTATGTTAAATAGAATTATTAGACAAGATTTCCAATTCATAGATTCATGCGTTGAACATTTCACATCCAACTTTTTAATTTAAAATATTCAAAAATGTTATTCTTAAGTTATAACTTTATAACAGAATAGTGTTTTTTTTTTAATATTAGCACGATATCGTTAAAGGACTTACCCTCATTTTGATGACAGTATCCTTCAAACTTTCCAGCTGATGTGCTGAGCTGAGAGCTTCCAATCGAATGTCAGTAAGCACCAAATCTTTTTCTCGTAACTGTCTTTTCAATTCGTCCACTAAACCGTCATCTGGTTTGTCTATGAATAAATAACATAACATGTGAATAAAGTAATACCTTGGCCCTAAAATAAAGGTTAACGTTTTCCCGCAAAAACGACCATGGAATTGTATTTTGAAGATTTTAAATGTGAATGATATTTTTATTGAATGAGAATCTCAAGTGTGATTTATTCCGACATTGACAGTTCGATCTTACGAAAGCATTTCATTGAAAGATTTAATTCTCTTAACTAATTAACTGTAAAGGTAATCCGGTAAATGTACGGACATTGGTTATCTCACCTTTGGTCTGTTCTTCCGTGTTGGCCGCAGGGCCCTTGTCCTTAACGTCTAGCGTTTCGTGCGAATGTTCCAGACTATTCTCGTTGCTTCCTTCACGGATCGTGTGCGGGTCGTCATAGTGATGGGAACCTGAAGAGCTGTCTTGTGACGACAGCTGCCCCAGGGACGAATGCTTTGCCGTCTTAGATATCTTGGCGTTCCGCGAGAAAGCCTTCGTGAATGACGACCGTAGCTGTTATGTAAGACAATATTAGTTTTACTCTGTTTGCTTTGTACAAATTAAGATTTGAATATGTAGACAATGAGTCTTTTTACGAAGTAATAACACATGTTTGGACAGTGTTTATATGAATTGCATAATAAGTAACTGAACGATGTACGATTTATGTATATAAGTATGTACTTGCGAGTGTCTATTTTACGCAACAATGATGAACACTTGTGTTCCGATTATACAAAAAAATATTACAGTTGTAATCTGCAGTTAAAATAAATCTTAACTGCCACTTGAGGCTTAGAACAGCTGACTGAAGCATTATGGGGTATCCGAAAACATAACCGTTGTGTAATAGTATTAGTCAAGAACGTACTGAATGGGTACATTACATTATTTTTATTAGTTTTCTATTGACCAATCCCATCATTGTTGTGTAGAAAAAAATGCTTTTATAGATTCAGCTTTCTTTATTATTTATGTATTAAGGAAAAAGTATAGGAAAAGATTTTAGAAATCCTGTATGTTATTTGAAAAGTTGATACCTACAACAAAGTTTTGGGTAGATATATTTAGTAGGCATACATGAGAAATTTTCAATATATCATTATTTAATTATTATCAGGTGAATTCAAAATAATTCTACAATTCTAGGCACTGGCCAATTTGATCACTTACCCAGCCCTTCTTCTTGTGCTTTTTATCGTGCGGTGCCGAAGACCCACTACTGAGGCTGTTGATACTAGAAACACTATCAGTGGACAGATGTCTTGTGATTGCCCCGTTGCCTGTCTGCAAACCCCGTTGAGGAGAAGATTGCGATTGGGGGTTGGGTGGTTCCTATGAAGGAAAAAAAAATCATACCTAAGCTCATAGTATATCTATCAAATATAAAAATCTAACTAGTCAGAACCTATGTCCTGCTTTATATTGCGTCTTAGTTTTGGCGACAAAGGTGATCTCATAAAGAAATTAACGGAGATAAGGGTATATTTTGATGTCTGTCAGAAAGAATGTAAGAACAGCATGATTCCCAGTTGGCAACTGGGTATAATGTTGTTCGTACATTCTCTCTAATAATGAAGTATACGGGTATTATGTAGATTACACAGAAACACTTTACATGTGTAGTTAGACGACTATAATAAATCATTGCGCCACCCATGAAATAGATCAACATCTCAGTGTGTACATTCATTTTTTAATTCAAGTGTTGGTTGTAATAAATAATATAACCGCATTAATAAGCTAAAATATGCGATTGATTAAGGACCGATTCCACGTTCACGAGATCATCAATCTAACCCGAAAGTCAATTTCAATAGTATATTATCATTTTAAACGAATGAGACATGTATTCATACGGTGATTGATGGATTTCATTGACGTTTTCGTGAATGTAACTGTGCCATGGTATAGGAGGCACGACACTCTTATAAAATTGAGACCAAATTATTGAAATATGATTTTGTTATACGTTTGAGTTCATAAATCGGACGAGTTCCAATATGTATGTAGACGTAATTGTAATGTAGACGTATTGATGTAGAGTAGTAAATATTCATAAAAGCGTTATTTTTGCGTAGGCAATACCTACTTTTTCGACTACAGTACCTACCTACCTAGGTACTACTAATAATATTTTACCCACACGGGGGGCTGTACCTCACAAAAGTCACAAATACTAGATGACTATTTTAAGTAAGTATTAACTTGAGTCCGAAACGTCGTTAATGTTTAGAAATAAGTACCTAATATTAAGTACATCATACCTACTTGAACACTTCTCTCATATAGGACCACGCGTTTCTGACTAATCTGAACATTTTATCGTACCCTTTGCTGGAGTAATTCTAAAAGAATTTGCTGCATAATCTTTCTCATTCAAGAAGACCTCTAAAATGTTACATTGTAATTTCTACGGTCTGTTTTTTTTATTTTTACTAACGTGCAATTCTGTCGTATACTACGTGTCGTCACTAGTCTGTGGTTTCATTATTAAGTAGGCACGATATAAAAAACAATTACCTACGAAAAAATATTGTGTGACTAGAATCCACAGTCATAATATCACTTGTCTATTCTCGGCCCGTCTCAAAAGTAGAACAGGGACGGATCTATTGACGGCCAATTTAATGCTAATGTTACCCATTGCCTTATTTGTTTCTGTTTATTGGGCCTCGAACGTCCCAATTTTAAAGCACAGACGATTGAAGAAATCTTTCCCTGGTCCAAGTAGATACCTAATTATTTAACATATTCTGGGGTTCTCTAACCCGATATGTAACAAAAAAATACCGTAGTGACACGTCGAAGCCCTTTACTTAATCTTGGCTAATTGGTGATGCCTCAGTTCAACTCACATGTGATAGTCCTACAGTTGGTCACATTCTACCTGTAAAACTGGACTAGTCTCGTGAAGATCTTTGAATGATATACATTTCCACAACACAACATTCTACACAACGCTATCTAAAGCCATGGTCAGCTTATTTTATTTATTATTTATTTAATTTAAAAATATTTACAATCATGTACCTATAACATGAATCGAGAAGCATGTTAAATAGAACGTCGCTAATTAATTTATTATTAATCTTGCGGAACAGCAGGTTCTGCGATATGTATGATATAAGCAAGAGATCACGTGGATTGAAGCAATTAATTGACTTAAAATTTTCACCATATGTAAATGTTATTAAATTGGAATTGCTGCGTAATTTAAAAATAGTGACGGTAATTGAAGCTATATTTGCCGACGTAATATTGATACATGTTGTACACACAGCTTGTATGTAGCCGTAAGCCTACACAACTCTCTCTGCGTTTGTCGTTATAAATAAGGAATTTATTGATAATTTTGAGTGTGTCTGATTAATTGATACTTTATTGATAAAACCAATGTAGTACGCGATCATTCAGAGTGTTGGTTTTTAAACCTTGTTTAATTAAAGACAATAAATTTAGGTGGAAATTATGTCAAACTAACAATAAAATCTCGGTCTGAGCTCCATCCATCCACAGATTTTGCGTTCCTAAGGGGACATTTGCATATATTTATAAATTCTTTATTCGAGATATTTTGTAACTTAGTGCAATTCGATGAATGGTATTGAGATTGAGAATTTTACTATTAAACAAATATTATTTTTTACACATTCATTAGGTATATTATTTTGTTGTAGAGTCACAGATCAGCATGATTTACATTAAGCTAATGTTATTCATGTTGTAAACATGCATGACGTGATTGATAGATGACATTGGTACGAGTACAAAGTTTCAACATAAGAATACAAATGTTAATGAAGTTGTTGCGACCAGAGACTCATGCTAAAAAATATTTATTTATATCGTAGTTTCAATTTCAAATCTTACCGAACAAACTTGTTATTTTCTTATTACATTGAATAGTTTTTATAGATTATTTATTTGTTGATCACAATAACTCTGTTTATTATTCAATATCGTTGTGTAAATTCATACTAACTATACGAAGAAAAGTGTGTTCGTGTTGTATAGCATTCAGTTACAACCAACTAAAAAGTCAAGGATACTGCACGAATAAATAGAGCAACTGCATCCATAAATGTCATTGGTACGGTAAATTACCTACTATAATAGTGTACAGAGATACATAAAAGCTGATAATTTTAATAATGGCGGAGTTCTTCTTAATCATTACTGGGTTTCTTCGACATGAGATAATATCCTAGGAAAAAGCGCATCCTCTAAAGCTTTCTACCTCTTCTTATCTTTGACTATAAAATCTTTGAATAACTTCCAGTTATCTGCTAAACTATTACCCACATCTAACGCTAGTACAGTGTCATATCGATTTCTAAGAACTTTATTTACCTGACCGGTGACATTAACACCGTCTGCCCGAATTCCCATGGACTGCATGTGCGCTGTCGTAAGACCGGCCTGAATTGATTGCTTCCTCAATAGCTCGATCGTTTGACGTAATTCCGTTAGCTCAGAGTCCTAAAACAAACAATAAAATATTGGACCACATTCGACATACAACAATAAAACATACAGTGAAAAGAAAGTAATTTGTATCCGTTAGGACCGGTTGGTGCGCTTCGAATGAACTCTTTACTGACTTGCCGCGTCCATGTGTTAATCATAATATTTGTACCACT
The DNA here is from genome assembly GCA_914829495.1 of Eilema sororculum. Classification (NCBI taxonomy): domain Eukaryota; kingdom Metazoa; phylum Arthropoda; class Insecta; order Lepidoptera; family Erebidae; genus Eilema; species Eilema sororculum. The sequence continues at coordinate 17,469,744 of OU618534.1, read as the reverse complement.
GACCACGTAATAACACTCGTTTAAGTGCTGTACAAAAAGAATCCTTGGTCTTTCACAGTTCAGATGGATCACCTGCTTTTTTTTTTTTTTTTTTGCCATAATGCGAAATTACAGCCCTTTTGAAATCTGTGGACCTGTGTTTCAACAAAATATGTAGGCACGAATAGTTCCATTCTTTAATAAGTAAGTCTCTTTACGTGTATTTATCAATGGTGGATATGTAGTTACAGAATTTCTTTAATCAAGATTACTCTTTCTTCCTGTTTGAGTATTGCTATATATTTTTCGGGTCACGATGAACTCAAGTGGTTAATGAATTTCGTGTCCGATATTTTTATCTTGATTGGAAATGAATAATAAAGGTATATTAGGGCATAACGGTATTTACCGTTGCACCATCTCTACTGTGGAAAAACTTGCATTCTACAAAGAAACACAATTAAAAAAACTTGCATCCTACAGAAAACCACAGTAATAACAATACTACTTGCATTAGTGTCACTGGAGTTCTTTAGCGAGAGGGCTAAGCTATCGACGCGTAAGCGACGCGACACCTTTGTGTAAAAGCTCTGGCAATGAATATATAACTATCGTAATCTATATTAGGTACTAATAAGTAGTCTAGGAATTTCTCCGAAAGTGATAAATTTTTAATGCTGGACGCTGAAATTATATAGACCTTTAGATAGAATTAATTACCTTTCTCTCGGCGGTTGCTGTGAGCTGCTGCAGCCGCTGCGTCATGTTTGACAGGCTTTGTTCAAAAGCGGACACCACATGCGCCTATAACAATAACATTAAACTTGAGGTTATCTTATATCCGCACGTAATATTTTAACGATCGAATGTTGATGATATGTTGATCAACAAATTCGATCGATAAACTTGAGGTATTTAAAAGTATGTAGATATTACATGTTGTATATGGATTAGAGATTAGAATTAAATCGAGTAAAAATAGTGACAAGACTTTTAATACATTTTATTTATCTGAAGATACGCATATTGTCTTCTGGTTAGTTTAGTTGATCCGCATAACTGTAAATTGTATTCACTTTAATCTGTAATTAGAGTCGACCACAAACCGACATAGATCTTTCTCAATATCGTCAGCAGGGTGAGATTGTTATGTATCCAGCTCGACATCCTTAGCTTTATAATGACACCAATTGCCCTCTAGTCAGAAGAACCGGTTTAATGCACTCTACCTTGACGACATTATACCATAGTTATATTCCTAGTAAATATTGGGTATAGTCAATGTATGAATTACATATAACAGTGACTCATCGAATTAAATTGCTTTATAGGACGGTACCCGCCTAATAGTGAACGTGGGTGTAGCTGGACGAGGGACCCTTTGTTTGCTGTAGGAATGCACTCAGCAAAATTAAAACAGGGGTAATGTCCTCGATCCCCCACGAAAATATTACCGTAAATAAAAACTACATCACGTATAATTAGTTATTTTGTACTGAATCAAACAAAAATGCGGTTATTTTTCTGTTCGCTTGGTTCACAAATTAGTTTTGAGCATAAGCGAATAATATAGTATTGATATCTTTTTAATAGGACAATTCACCTGCTTCAGCGCATGCCATTTAGCCAATTACTGTGTCTGAACATTTTATTGATAGGTCTTAAAAGACACCTTACGCGTGCGCGTGCCGCAATTATATGCTAGGATTTTTTTTTAAATTATTTGCCAGAAGATCATACTGGCAGTCGCTTCATGGAAAATAACGAAGTATAGCCACATCCTAGTTAAACTGGAAAGCCGACCTCAACTGAGTTGGCAAAAAGCTCAGAGTATGTCACAAATTTACTTCCTACCTACCTTCCACCTGTCTATATCGCATATTAGAAGAGAGACACTCAGAGGAGGTCTCTATATTTTGCAGTAAACCTGGTATTTTAATGTTAGGTATCATAAAAGTAGTCAATGCGTAGCAGGTGGAAATGGAAACTAATTTATTATTAATCAACAGCTGCAGAAACAGCCGGACTTTATAACATGCTCAAATACTTGCTAGTTCTTTGTATGGATCGAATGATGGCAAGTGCGTCTCGTGAGTTTTTACTGTGAAATATTTAATGCATCAGTCGCGTCCGTTTTGAAGGAGCTTTAGCAAATGGACAAAGTTATCTTCGCAGGTGAATGCTGCTAGAAATTTTTAATTGTATACACTTCTATATAAGTATATATTCTAATTTGCCGGCAGATGGTCTTTGTTACTAGAAAAATGTGAAGTTCACATCTGGTTGCGGATGCCTATACGTCGACGTCTGTTTTTAATTTTATGGCATTGATTAGAAAATTATAAATAGCCAATTAATTATATTGAACTCGCCACAAATGCATTCAGTTACTAAAGTGGAATTAATTTAAAAATCTTACGTCAAATTGCTCTACCAAAGTAAAATAAACGTATTTACCCAAAAGTCAAGCAAAATTATTGCCTTATAAAGGTATTGAATTTACTGTACGAATTGCGATACTCGTAAACCGGACGTAATTTAGGGAACGTGTGCGTTTCTACAGAGACAACGCAACCGATAACACAAATCGAGTAGGTGTTACCTACACGCTTCCCGGTCATATTTAAGACCCACTCCACAACCCACTGGTGTCTTTTACGAGAGATTGGTCGAAGTCGACAGATATTATTTGTTCAAGTGCACTCTTCCTTATTCGGTTCGGACATATCTGGGCTGCATGTCAACGGGCAATTTATGCTCGCAGCTTACAAAATAACGACTACTGGAAGGTCAGAAATTAAAGGCTTTATTGAAATACTGTGAACACAGCTGTAGGTTCTGAACCGTTCGAAATTATGTGGATACATTTATACAATCTGTTCTTACTGGTATTGTTATTGCTACAATATTTAGTCAATATTCTTCTTAATACGATATTCAGCATCATATTTTTTTCTAATCATACGGTTTGCTATTAGATCTTATTGGAATTATGAACGTACGAGAGTGGATAAAATAAATATTGCGAACAATACGCATATAAAACAAGTCCTGAGAGAAATGGTTTAAGCGGATACAGTCATGGTAGGAAAGTGTGCCGTGGTCGCCGCTACCACCTTCGCGGACAACATCACAGGCACCGAGGCGCAATCGTTTGGTACGATATTTATTTCACGTTCGATCCCAATGTACTTATACGTGGTTCTATACTATAAAAGTGCAAACACTCGCTAGTATTGGAACTAATGATCACTTTAATGTATACTTATTTATTGTATCCTCCTATCTCGCCTCTCTCTTGAATTTGATTTCTCTAGCTTTTTTCAAGTGATAGCGATTTACTCACTTTCGTACAAATTACTCACGAGTGTCAAGAATTCAAGCATTATAAATAAATTGGACTTTCTCAATAAGCTTTATTATAAGTTTTTTTAAATAAGTTATTCCTTAGATATATTCATAAAATAACTATTCCTAAGGGAAGAGAAGATTCCAATATTCATAAAAGAGAGCAAGGAGAAAGAAGTGAGATTTTTTTACATAAACAATCAATATCAATACAGTTGAAATGGGGAATTTGGAATGTTTTATTGACCATAATAAGCGAATTTAATAAATTATCTGTAAGCGTAAGTAAACACATCACATTTGTAACTTCAAAAGAAAACTTGCCTATATTTTTATTTCTGCTATATTTACGAGAAACTGAAAAAAATCTGAGTTTAAATAAATTATGACCATTATGAGATAATGTTAGTATCGTGGGAAGCAGTATTTATGAGCTCGTGAATGGGAATAGGGACCGATTAAGTCAACACCTGACCATCAGACCGTATTACAATGGTCCTTTTTGATAAATCAGTAGTCAGGTAACATTTTTTTAAACCTTTTTTATCCATAGAATCCTAATATGGTTTCTCATCAGATTTGAACAATTTGAGGCAAACACCTGTATAATGTACCAGTATAAAATACGAATTTGAAAGCGAATCAAATTGAGATGAGATTACTTCGATTACTTACATAGTTTATGTTATGATTTGCATAAAGGGAAATGGAAAAAGGTAATGTGGATACGGATACATGTAAAAGTTAAATTGAAAAACAACGTGGCACTCCCTGATTATTCGACCTGAGGGGAACTTACGCCCTAAACATCAGAGTCAGGTGAACACGCTACGTCACTCATTAATATTCCCCTACCCCTGTATAAATTTATTTGAATTTACATGAACTTACATTGCCATTTATTATCCCATTAGGTACAATGAATATAAGGAAATAGAGACCATCCCTAATTTGTCTCTTCACAAAGTTAAGCTATGCTATTAGATTTTTGAACTAGATGTAGGTACTTTTACTTTAAAACATCTCTTAAATCCATTCAGTTTCCAAATTTGCATTGACTAATTTCATGCTCGAGTGACCATGTAAATAACAGATTGTTAAATAGTATAACATTCATAAAACATTCAAACGTGACATCTACTGATGTATTTACATATTTTATTTGTGGTAATTTTTTATTTGTATATTTTAGAAATGAGAGTACCGACACCGTATAATAAATAGAACCACTCACCTCTTCTAAAATTGGACAGCTTTTGTAGCGAGACTTTTTGATAGCCAGTTCCCACCATGGCACTGGAGGTTTAGATCGTAGGATTGTTTGACAACCTATTTTTGGGTCCTGTGATTCATATAAAGTGCCTAAAGTTCTCGATAATGGCCTGGCTGATGCATGCTCCGACTCTTCGTCTGGTAGAATACCAGTTATGCATTCGCAACATTTATGAGGTCTTCTTTGAGGCCTAGTATCCGAGCTAAATGAATGTCTATAGTTGAGTCGTTTCGTAAATCCATTCGTTTCGCTTATAGATCTCTTGAATCCATTTCTATTATTTTGTAATGCCATTCGTGGTATTTGTTGCACTTCACTTAGAATTGTATGTTCGTTAGGCATCCCTGGATGTTCATCATTCAGAGGTGTATTTGGTTCAGAATGATAACCTATTCTGTTACGTTGTAAACTTCCATATAATGGATTTTCCTTCATACTACTAAGTTTTAGTTCTATAAATTTCGGTCGCCTTGGATTTAACGTGGCATATTTTTGTGGTGATCTATGAAATTTGGACTTATTTGGTAAATCTTTTAATACATCTTCCGTATCCGTAGAGGGTATCGTGGAATTGTCACTGTAACTCGATATTGGCCTGTCGTTGTCTGTGAAATACGAGGACGATTCAGAGCAATTATCTCGATCACTATGACTCCTTCTACAGTCGATGGACGAACCAGTAAAGTCTGTGCGTACGGAATGCTGTTCCCCGCCATCCTGGATGACTACGTGATGCTCATACGGCTGGCGCTCGCCGTTACTCAAGCTCGAAATTCCAATTTTTTCGCCGCAACTTACGTCCTGCTCCGAAGGCAATTCTAAGCTTTTTAGACGTCTACGTGGTTTGGTATCTATAGAATCATAATGAATTTCTTTTTTACCTTTTCTAATTTTCACTGGGGAACTACTTTGTGATGGCGGTGGTGTTATTTTGGCATATATAGGTTCCGTAAAGCTCAGTCTTGATGGCTTATCAACTAATGTATTAATTGCTGAAGCATTATTTACATACTGTACTCCACAGCTGTTATCCAGGAAACTATTTTGTGATGTCCTGTTTAAAGTGAAGTACTCAGAGTGTCTTTGAGGTAGATTTATGCTTTGATTTGGTTCTACTAGATTTCTTATCTTAATTCTGCTTCTTGGCGCTCGGATAGTGGCAAATCCGTCATGTATTGGAGAGCCGTGGAAAGTTGAAGATGTGGTGACCGCCATGTTCGGTATATTTCTCATGTCTTCAATGTCAACATTTTCACTATTTAGGCCCTTGTTATGTAATCACTACACTAATATTATAATTCTGTCCAAACTACATTTCCATCTTATTCTGCAATAGGTACGTAAATTTAAATTACAAATCCTGAGACTATTCAGCTTTGGTACTTTATTTCTGAGATTATCTAATAGAAATCATTGACGGTATAAAACTCGAAACTATGGGTAGCTTAAGAAATACGGACTATCTCCGATTTGTACGTGTAATCTCAATACGACGCAGACACTTGACCCGTATAGAAACCGATATAAATATGAATGAGGTTTATTTTTAGAAATCCATTAAGGTGCCTACTTACTGTAACATCCGGTTTAAAACAATCTTTATAGATATCCAATACATAAAGAAACATAATGTTCAATAATAAAACTAAATAGGTATAGCCACTGACTTATGTTATTGCTATAAAACTGGCCTTTCTATCAAAATATCTTGTACAATATGATAAAAACAAATTAATGTTTATAGTACATATATAATTTAGTATGTAAATGACATGAATTGAAAAGTATATGACAGAGAGACATCATGTTCGTAGCACCTATAAATTAGTCATTAACACATAAACTGCAATTCGTCAGATAGCAGTAGGTACAAGTGGTGTACGTGCAGCTTTGCAGGGCAAAAATATTGTCAGTATTCGCATAGTTGATTCTAAACACAAGATGCCTTATATTATGATATCAGCTTTCTATGTCAAGAATAAATTACGCAGTGGTACAGACCTGATAAGAGTACGTTAGATGCGAAAACATTGGTTCATATTCTTGTCTCTAAATTGGGTATTTGTAAACCTACTTATCAAGAGATAACACGACATGAAATATTACGAAGTGATATACGCTGATTACAATGTAGTTTAGCTATAAGTATCTCAAGATAACGTTAACCAAATTATTAAACTTTAAAAATTGTGGTCAATATACTTTATGATTAGAATTGAAACCTATTGATGTAAATCATTTTTTATTTCTTTAATAGTTATTACATACTGCGTTTCATGTTTGTCAGCACTGTCAGCTATGTTGGTAAAATTTCAATCATGAAGGATTATGGCAGAATAAGGTAAGTAGTTAATCAAAACCTTTTAAAAAGTTACTCATATATAATTTCTCAATATTTCTATGCGAACATTTTATAAATACTCGTTTGTTTCTGTCTGTATTAAGACAATTCAATGAACTTGAACTCTGTAAATGGAGTTTTGTCGATTAACAACTGTGTAGTGTTGTGATTTATAGACGATGAGTTAGATCGTAAAACCAAGAGTTACGAGTGCTGCATTATTCATCTGCAATGTACAACACACAATAGCCCAACCGGCTGTCTACATATGGAGAATGCTTACACATACTAAGCAGACGTGGTCAACAACCATGGCTTCTTCGTAATTAGTAATAGTAAATCATAAATTGTAAGTACTGATTAACATTCAACAATGCCTGTTGATTCATGGAAGCATCATTTATTTACTCCTATCATAAAGAAAGTTCATAATGAATGATTTGAAGGTCTGGGTAAAGTATGTCTATCTTCAATCAATTTGGTATTTAAAAAAGTACCTTTTACAGGCTATGGTGACATTCCTACAGGCCCTTGTTATTTTAAGGTGGGCTTTATAATTGTAAGCTTGAGATAAGATGAATATGGAAAGATTTTACTTGCAACAAAATACTCAAATTTATATTTAACTCTCTACATTCCTATTGTCTCTAACTCTCTGTGTAATGTAGAGAAAGACAACAGATTTTGATGCTTGATTTGAAAATGATAAAATCATCTGTCCTTTGATAGAAAGGTGTAAATTAACTAGTTAAATGGAGACAAATTATTACAAGTAGGTAACGTTAAGTTAAGTGATGTGAAGTCAAATTGACATGTCCGGTATAAAAAAAGTACAGTAAGACAGCTAGAAAAGTTAGTTTAGCATAGATAGTTCACGGCTACCGATACGTATACCATTTATAGGTACGAACATCGAAGCTTCTATTACATGGTTATTATGTGGTTCTAAGGCTATTGAAAAAAGGTAAGTCGAACCGAATTTTAAGCTACTTGTAAAAAGTGTTCAAATAATGATAGGTCATGACGTTATACGGGTTAAGTCGTAAATTATGTGAGGGCGATAGCGGGCGCCAATCGAACAACCAAACGTCTCAGACGAAGGGGAACTCAGTGAACAATCCTGGACTGCTGTGCAGCGTTGCATCGTCTATTTTTTTTAACAAAATTCTCAAAGTTTTTTTACACGGGAAATAATTTCGAAGAATATTTTTTGGATCAATGATATCGTTTTTGACAGGATATGCGACCCCTTATTGTATCTACGCTTATTAAATTTATTGCATGTCAAAAAGGCAGAGTTGCTGAGTTGTGTGTGCTATTTTCTGTACAATATCTAGGTAAGTACCTACGTTACATTTATTAATTGAGTGTAGGTAAATTAAATAAAAACAAATGCGAGTAGGTACTCTACACAAAATAAAATAATAAATTAATAATTTAAAGTTGATATCAGAACTAGGCCGTTTTCATGATCCTGTACATTTTCAATTTTCTTATAAAAAATTGACACGTTATTTTAAACTTAGTTCAAGACCATTTTTAACATTATTAGACACAATATAGAATAGTATTTAAAGATAAAGTAAAAAAATATTTGCTCTCATATCATGCGATTATCCAAGTAGAAAACAGATGAATATCTCTATGTAGAGTAATTCCACCTGTCTTGTCTTTTAACCTTTTACTCTCATAAAAATTTGAGAATCGTAGTCAGGTACACTAGAGAGCAAGACAACAAACTGTTTATATATCCATCTCCTTCCCACAAATGCAATGTACGCCCGTTCGCGTATCAACGACCTGTTTGTTGTGGTGTGTAAGCCTTTGCTCGCTGAGGCCACCGTAGTAACAGCGCTCAGCACAATACTTATTTTCATTTCATGGTCATTTCGTAACATTTCAATAACCCTGCCCCAGTGTTCATCGACAAGCTTTTGTAAATAAAGTTCAGTAATGTATAACTGCATAATAAATAATAAATGGTTGGTAGGTGCTCTATATGTTATATAGGCATAGAATTATAATTGACTACTATAAATATATTAGACGGTTTATTTACCAAATTGGATATGAATATGTGTGCGCTGCAATTGCACCGGGGCGAAGCCAGGGCAGCCTGCTAGTAATGTATATTAGATCACACGCCCCAACTTCTTTTGATTTACAACATCATGTGTATGTAGGTATGAAAAACACGTGTAGCAATGAGATCACGAGCCTAACGGTTTCTGTACTGAGTCGCAGCTGACACGGTAGAGTATATGAGAATCGATTGTTCAAAGAGGCAATAAAATGATGATTATTAACTATACGCGAACAGAAACTTAATTGTCATTGAAGAAAATAGGCGGCATGCTACGACCTTAATGAGTTGTGTAGAAATTGTCCGCTAGTTGAACAACATTTCATGCAACTGTCTGAACTAACGTAAAAGGAAACGTTGAAAGTTCTTGCTTTTAAAATAATGTAAATATGTAATAGCTTTTGTGTTTGCAGGGAAGCAAACGGAATATGTAATATCTGTAGGCCTATTCTTTTGACTTACTATGTGACGAGACTATTTCTAAACAAAGTACTATATTATTTTCGAAGTACCTAGTGTAAGTGCGTCTCATTAAGTTGAACTATTCCCGCTCGGTGCACCTCACAAATTGTTATGTAACATAATGAACCAGTAATTGAAACAAATCCACGTCCAAATAACATAAAAAGCGGAGTAACCAGACTCAAATCTTTGTAGTGTATCATTATTTTTTCCCATTGTTAAAAGCTTCGGTAGATATCGTTGACACTGACACGAGCCTTCAATCTCATGATAACCTCAAGTAGATAGTAAAATAGTATATCGAAAACGGAGGACGTTATCATAAAAATTTATAGAGTTACCAAAATATATATTATTAAAATCGTTGATAGAAAGTATACGGAACTGGTTTGGTATAGGTATTATGTGTACAAATCCGGCGTTACATAATAACAATCACAGAACATTGAATTTTTACCCGACTACGGCGAAGCCAAAAGGAGGGTTATGATTTTGACAGGCTATGTATGTATGTATGTATGTATGTATGTATGTATGTTCATTTGTTCCCTCATAGCTCCTCAACTACTTATTAGAACTGGACAAATGAGGTATCGTTACAAGCGGCTTGATCGTCCGATGGTTATAGGCTACATGACGTGTCACTCAATCTTGTGTGGCGCCCTCTAGCGCTCATAAGGTACTGTATTAAAAAAATAATTTGAGATAAATATGCCGTGTTTGGTATCAAATGAAAGGGCTTGATAAGCACATTTCAAATATGTATAAATTATTAGCTTTACTTGCCCCAAAATTAATATAAATAAAAAATAAAGTTTAAAACTAAAACCCGACTACCGAAAAATCACGTTCTAAAAGTAACAAACAAGAAAATATCAAGGATAGCCGTGGTCGTATGCCACTTACTCTAACAAAACAATAGGTATATTCTAGGGAAAAGTGGCATACGACCACGGCTATCCTTGATATTTTCTTGTTTGTTACTTTTAGAACGTGATTTTTCGGTAGTCGGGTTTTAGTTTTAAACTTTATTTTTACACACCAATGAAGCTAAAAAAAGTTAGCATCAAAAGGTATATTTTACACATAAAGTATGATAACACTAGGATAGGATAGGATAGGGGACCCTTTTGTCCGCACTAGCCTCTCTTTTGGGCCATTGTGCGTAGAGAGTGCTGGCTAGAGCAGCCAGCCTAGCTCCGCCCAGAAACGCAGAAGCTTACTGGGGGCTTCACAGGCTTCGCGGAGCGACCTCACTGTGCCGAGGATTTGGGATCGTTGGGCGGCCACTGCCTCGCATTCCAGTATTACGTGGGCGACCGTTTCCTCGGCGCTGAAGCACCCCCTGCAGAGGGGGCTATCCGTGATGCCGTCCCCATAATTGTCCTTAGACTTGTTGTACTGTGTTGAATTTTACACACCAATGAAGCTAAAAAAAGTTAGCATCAAAAGGTATATTTTACATATAAAGTATGATAACACTAAAGGATTGGTGTATTTATATTCTGTCTGCATATTTACGGACATTAGAATTTTTATCGTAGATGTTCGAGTAAATCACGCGCAAAAAGGATAATATCGCAAATAGTGATGATCTCAACAGGCGGTGGAATGAAGTAGATGATCATTATGCCACACTTGACCTCTAAACTTATTAGTATTCAAATTATTCCTTTAGTTGAATTTTTACGTTGTCCTTGAGAATACAACCGTAGCGTAGCCTATAAATATTATAAGCAAATTGTCACATTGTTGATATATTTTTTCCGCTTGGTCCCTTGCGGCCTAAGTAATGAATTTCAGTTTGCCCAGACTTCTACGCCGCAGAAAGTGACTAAACACGTCTTTAAGAACATAATACGAGTTTAGAAATGGTTCCCTTGTAGAGACGAGAGGTCCAGTTCAGTCGTTCATTTAAGTACCTACTATATTGGTCACCCAATTTGTGAGGTAAAAATGAATGATATAGAAGAATGAAATTTTGTATTTAAAGTAGGCAAAGCATCTTGGGTGTATGTCTTTGAGCCTTTCAGTCATTTATTACTTAGATGTTATAAAATTATGAAGTATGGTTTCAGATAAAACCAAACATAAAAAGGTAAGTTTGCCACTATTTTACTATGAATTAAAAAAGAAATTACACAGGGATAAGTATGGTCACCTGACTGACAAAAGATGTTACGACTTACGTCCACCTAATTATAGGGGTCAGTTATATTATTAAGCACAATTAAAAAAGTATTAGTACATCAACGTGTTTAAATACAAGAATCGCTTATTTGTCTGCATACGCGCTATTACTGCGTACCTATAAGGAACAGTTTGAAGGCCCAAGGGAGCATCTGTCGCGCACATGGCTCAGTAGCAAGCCGTTATAAGAGCACTTCATGGGAAGACATTCGATACCTACCTACCTACAAGCTTGGAATGAACATCAACGCACTGCCAGCCAAGTCATGTTTTTAATCAGGTTTCAAAATACGGTCAAGGACCTTAAATTAGTTTACATACTACTAAAGATGCATCCATTTTATCAGTTAACTAGGTTATGTTAACATTGCTAACAACTTAAAAATTGCGCGCGCCCTGTCTTCGTGTATTGTGTGAGTGTGATAGCGTAAATGTTAGCTAATCGTGCAAAAATGTCACATGACTACAACATTTATACTTATAATTCTAGAGGATTGTGAATCCCATCTATTGGAATTTAATAATATACTTACCTATTATGTACAAATTAACGTATGTATACGATTTCTACACAGTAAAGGCACGAATGGCCGACCAAAATCCTAGTGAACCGAAACAGGCCACGTTTGAACAAAGTATGCGATATAATTTGATAGGTATATCGTTGCTAACCAGACTGAGTACGTGGGTAATACGCAAGAGCAAATTTCACAGACGACGGTCATAACAAGCAAATACTGCGTGGGTTGGGCGCATTGTTTGCTTCTCCTGTAAACGGGCTATACATAGGTACGTACTCGTACATCACGTTAAGTGCCGCGACACTGGATTTTAGGGGCGCCAGTATGAACTCCGACCTCCATTTCTAGCTATTGTCATGCTAATGATACTTATTCTACAGTTACTAATCAACTGTGACGAATATCTCACAAAAATGCCTAAGCGAAGCAAATCATAAAATAGAAAGCAACTAGGTAAGTATTAGGTATATGATAGGAAATCTATGTCAGCCTCTTTTACATTGTTACTAGCTGTTAATACAACCATTGCTATAAAGGTAGGCAATAAATAGGGCCCTTCTAGTTGACTCATGGTCTTCCTCAACAGGCAAATGCCTGATAGCGTTATCTCTATCAAAGTGTTGAGTCAGTGTCGACCACCGTGCTCCAGTAAATAAAGGAGCCTAAGCAAATTTCTGTTTACATGATTTTATATGTCAAGCATAATGCTGCTTACAGTTCACTGTAATATGAGCCTGAACTCCAGTTAATCCGGTTTGAAGTAGATGTGCTTGTGATGCACTTCCTGAATAGATACGGCACAATCCTGTCTTGTAGAGCTTCCTTCCGCGGTCGCTATTCAAAGTCGGTACAAAGGATAACGGATAAAGTGCTTAGGAAAGTGTTAGTAGATAATGTAATAGATATGGTCCGGCAAAAATTGTTAAAAAGTATTTAACCTACCTACTGACTGAATTTTAAGTAAGTAGTACATATTAAGTAGGTATAAAAACATGCTTAAATTCATATATCTCCGTATAGCATATGTTGTCGTAAGAAATTGCCCCTATTGTAGTTTTTCGGTTGGGGCGGCATCGACAGTTTAAAAAAAGTTGTTTTTGAAGCCCCTATTTGTCTTTAGGCCAAGGATATTATGACGGTTGCTTGAAGATGGCAAACAATTTATGCGGACCACTGGACACGTAATTTCGGACAGCCGTAGCAATCTTCCTGCCAAGGTCGGCGACCGTTGGAAATGACGCAATAGTCGTTCAACGGGTTTTGTATTAACGTGCGTAATTCATTGATAAAATTCCTACCCTCCAATTTGAAGACATCGACATTTAATCCTCTTTAGCAAAAATAATATGAACTGCAATTTAATCAAATAATAAATATAAGTATTTCAACAATATGCATTGGTGGTAACGCTGGCATCATAGTAGTGTGTGGCTGTGGTTACTATGCACTAGGTCCCCTTGATCTGATTTCCGGGACGAGCAAAGCTTCTATTAGATAGCGTTTTCTGTTCCTTATTCTACTGTTTCTCTCATCAAAAATACATTTAGTATGTACCTGCCCAATTGATGGCAATTAGTTTGACATCTATTAAATGTACGCAATATATCTCTGCGTACTCTACCAACTTACCTACACCACCTACTACTACATCTATGCGTTCAGCTATATTTTATACCGTGTTTACTAGGTGACCCAGACTCGTTTCGCTTCATCAAATACATAGGGAAAAAGAATCTTCTCGGGCGGGACTCCCGCCCGAGAAGATTCTTTTTCCCTATGTATTTGATTTGTATAGTTAGCATACTTAATGCTGTAAAAATTCCTTCAATTGTTTGGGCGCAGTTATCAAAAATCAATGTTTAAAAATGATTGTAACATCATTCATTGATTCCGATAGTTCGTAAGAAAATCGGTAGATGACGCCACGTCGCCTTAAAGACGTATACGATGGGAAATTTGAATCATATCGGGCGTGTCTCGGTAGCCGAATTGGTCAGGCATTCCCCCTGTAAGGGAAAGACTGCGGGTTCGAGTCCCGCCCGAGAAGATTCTTTTTCCCTATGTATTTGATTTGTATAGTTAGCATACTTAATGCTGTAAAAATTCCTTCAATTGTTTGGGCGCAGTTATCAAAAATCAATGTTTAAAAATGATTGTAACATCATTCATTGATTCCGATAGTTCGTAAGAAAATCGGTAGATGACGCCACGTCGCCTTAAAGACGTATACGATGGGAAATTTGAATCATATCGGGCGTGTCTCGGTAGCCGAATTGGTCAGGCATTCCCCCTGTAAGGGAAAGACTGCGGGTTCGAGTCCCGCCCGAGAAGATTCTTTTTCCCTATGTATTTGATTTGTATAGTTAGCATACTTAATGCTGTAAAAATTCCTTCAATCGTTTCGCTTCAGTTTGGAAAACGAGATTTTCATTACGAATATGTAGATTTTTTGATGTTACAATAATATATTATTTTACGCCTTCACAGGGAACAAATACTTATCGATTATATGTTCCGGGACATTATGGTAGAACGTTGGAAACGCTAATATAAGTAATATATTTAAGTTAATAAATACAAGCTGTGGTGATGCAAGTCATCACATTGTAGTAGCAAAATGACTATAAATAGGATACAACAGTGTTCATAAATAATCAGTTTTATTTTCGTCAATTACTGTTACTTTGTATACTTAATTGTATAGTCAGGTTTGTATTAACCTACCGAGAGACATTGTATTGTAAACCTATTGATGCCTAAATATCCTTATGTGGCTTGTGAGAGCAGTATGAGGCTCAAGATGCTCAGGCACTGAGTTTTTTTATTTTATTTTGGTAGAGCTTAAAAGTCTTTCTTGTAACCCAGAACCCTGCCTCCATAGGTTTATATCTACACATTTACAAATTGCTTGTCCCGATCGGGCACATCAGTCTAACACACTTTAGGATGTGGGTATCTCCGCTTCAGAATGTCATCGATGTGCAGGGTGCACACGATTATTTTTATACGTGCAATTATGATACATACGTATTTTAAACCTGACGGAGGATAGCCAAAGCTGTCATAGGCTTATACTTTTATGCAAACGGTAAGAACCTGCCTATGAAGCAGACTGCCGTAAACGTTGCTACCTTATGTAACGATATACCTATTTATTATAACATTTATAACTACTCAAATGTCGGTCGGAAGTCCTCGCATGTAATATGTTGTGTGCTGTTAAAATGAATACCCATCTAAGTATCTAAATTGTTAATCCGTAGCAATGTAGGTACAATTTCCGATATCGTAAACCCAGTAAATTACTGATAGCAGAAAGGATTTGCTAAATTAATAGATTGCCGTTTCGCCACTATTTATGATTGATAAAGAGATACCAATTTGATTTTGAGCAAAGAGAAAAGAAAATAATAATAGTCTTTCTCAGCACATTCGACTGTATACTTTCTGTTTCAATGTCGACAGATTTAGAAAGAGTTTCTACCAATAACTTTCTTGAATAATTATTGTCGCATGTATTTCGTTAAAACTCAATTAGCTAGTTACCCGGCCTTTTACTAATGTGTAAGTTATCCTAACGCTTTACATAGGTCACACAGAAACAATATCTGCAATCTGCATCCGAGCAACAAAA
This sequence comes from Eilema sororculum, assembly GCA_914829495.1. Lineage (NCBI taxonomy): Eukaryota > Metazoa > Arthropoda > Insecta > Lepidoptera > Erebidae > Eilema > Eilema sororculum. Next base: position 17,453,913 of record OU618534.1, on the reverse strand, counting down.
ACCAGAACTTCTTTTAGGTGGTACTTTTTAATATCTATAATGAATTGGACAATCTAAGTAAGTTTTTTTAATCCATTAACTTCAAGGCCTGCTTGTTCGTAAAATATTTTGTATCCTTACAACATAGAAACGTGGAAACATTTCCATTTACCAACTTGTGAAATAGTATAAACGACACCAGTACCTACACGTATTTAATAGACCAAACTATGATAACACCTTGATTTAACTATAAATAATTTGCGTGTTAAAATTTGAAAGTTAAACCTTTGCAACTGAAAAATATACGGGTCAATGTACGAGAACCTATTAAAACACGATTTCTTTCCTTTTTCCGCAGTTAGGTATTAGTTAAATTTGTGGTATTTAATCATACAAACAGCGGCGGACGATAATAATTAACTAGGTATAAATAATTCATTTCTTATACGACAGTGCTTCCTGCTATTGATGATTTGATATGTATTTGTAACATTAGTTTTCATAATTATGAATTCAAAAGAATTCCCTAGACCCTTAGTCGTAAAACTTATAATCTATCATATTATCCACATTTAAATTTAAACCATAACTGGTGTAGGTAGGTATCTATTACAAGAGCGATTCCTAAAGTTGGTCCAGAAGAAGAAATTTTGATTTAGGACTTTCCATACCAAAATCAAAAAGTGTATGCTAAACTAAACTGTAACAAAAGTCATTGTTCTTATTTAAATTAATGTCTATAATTTATAACCCTTACATATGAAGACAATGTTTTTGTTTAAATTAATGTCTTTAATTTTAACCATTAGATATGAATATTACCTAGAAAATAATTAGCAAATGATTCATGTTTCATACTATGACACGTGAAAGTGCTGAAGGTGTTAGGTAGTTCTCGTCTTTTATAAGGTAGTCTGACTCTACAAGTATTAGTAGGAATCGATATATTTATTTCCAAATTTTACTATGATTTTTTGTCTTTCCATGTCTATTTTCAACAATACATGAGTTAGGTTAGAAAGTAACTTTACATAGTAACTTTCTTGTTTGAAACTGTAGCTGAAAAATAGACACCTGTAAGTTCAAGTTATTTTACGTACATTTTACGAGTTCGTTGTCTTTGTTATAAACACTATTTTCAGTTCGGATGCGTCTATAAAACATTGAAGATTATGTTAACACTGACGGTCGTAAAACATACATATAATATGCAACTAATGCTAAATAACGACTAACTTTATATGCAAAATAACGATTTCGAAAATGAACTCTAGATGCGAAGATATAAAATAGCAATTTGTTTATTAAAATGGAGGTTATTTACTAGGCCATTTAGCTTATTGAACAAATAAATAACGTAGGGGTACTATCAAGAGATCCCTGGCCAGTCTCCATACGAATTAACCTCAATTGACAGTGTCGAGAAGGCGCTTCGCTGATTGAAGACAGCGAACCGTACCGCAGTGAGAGCCGCTTTCTGTGTTCTGTCCATTTGAATATACATAATAATGCCACATTTGCAACTTAAACCCATTCTTTGCCTTAAAATGTTAATGTAAAAACATCAATAGTTTGTAGGTAACTGATACTTTAATGTCGCAACTGACGCATCGTTAAAATTTTAAGCATAAACTGTTGATAAGATATAAATACGTAAAGATCACTAATATTTGGTATTTCTTTATCAATCGTAATCTTTAATTTTTATCACTGCAATCAAAGTTTGTCAAAATAGCGTATAGGCAGTATGTAAGTAAAAGAAATAGAAAGTTTGAAACAAGTCTTATGGCGGAATTACAATACAAACATTTCCGTCAATACCCATAATTTGTATATGAATTTTTGACGAACGCTTTCACAATCATGTAAAAATAGGTGTGTTAAAATTACAAGTGAAAATCAAATTCAGATGGAATTCAGTTGGTCATATCAACTCCGTAGAACATCCTTATCAGTGAAATATAGAGTTGGTATGTTAAGCAGTATAAAGTAAAAGAGATAGCAATGTTTACCTAGATTAGTTTAGAAAACAAAGGGATGCTGTTAGCTACGGTCGGTGGGTTACGTAAATAGGACAAGAATCGTAGTCCTGCGGTGACATGACGTCATGTATGATGGCCAACCGCATAGCTAGGCCACATACAAAAGTACCCATATTGATTTATCGTACCCATAAAAAGGTTAAGAACAAACGCATAAACATATGACTTTAAAACCCTTCCATATAGCGAACAAAAGGGTTTAAGTGCGGCTATAACCAACGCAGCACTTATAAATAAGTTATAGTAAGTAGATATTCAATTTGTACGTTTTATTACGCAAGCAGTTGTTTTTATCGATACCTCAAAGGTTATTTGTTCAATGTTATAACATCTTATTATCTCGTACAACTATTGCTCTGTGTGTTAGGCACAAGCTTCATTTTGACATAAATGATTTTACGACATATGAATTTAATGACAAGTCATTTTTTCCTAGACCATGGCAGATGTCGTGATTTTATGGCATATTAAAAACACTGACATTATACTCATACTTTGTAATTCCCAGCAACTGAATTTTTAATTATATTTATTAAACGTTAAAGTAAAAAGGGCAGTTTAGCTGCAGGTTGTAATATTATCATGGTAAAACACATCAAACAAGATTGATTTCAAACGGTTGGTCCTAAATAAAACCAGATACGTCTGTAAACAGATTCTTGGTTCCTGTTTGATGTTGCTTTTTATCGTTTGCCGAGACATGCACAACTCTTCCCTAATTGACAAGTTTCGTGGCCGTCAATACACTGTTTATTATTTCCAAATATAAACTTTATGATAAAATTTAACATAATTATGGCCAAATGTCACTGCGGTTAAAATTAATATCCAACCTACTCATTTAGCACGCAATGAGTACTGTAAAATTACTGTTGGTAAGTACGTTGTGAGTAGCCAAGGACGAGTTACAGTGCCAAGTAGACGTAAACAAAATCATCAAAGGAATATTGTTCGCGCCAAGCAGGATCTCTCAATAGGGGCTTTCTTACCAACGCTTGTGTAAAAAAGGGACGCAGTTACCTGCTCTTTGAAAGAGCATTTTGATCGTAACGAAGAAAGTATAAAATACACTGCAACATTTCGTGATACAGTCAAAGATTCTAGTATACTTAATTAATATAGATGACAGAATTTTATTACAGTGCTATAAAAGGTGTGGCTAGCAAATAATTCGTCAATGATTTCAATTAAATTAAAACGTAAGTGCTATAAGTATGGACTATTAAAACATTAGCAATTCATCTTTAACTATCAGATATGAAGAGCTTCAGAAAAGTTACACCCGGATGTCTTGGTAACAAAACAACAAATGATAATCAAACGTGTTTCGCTCATATGGAGTTCAAAAGATGACTTAAAGTACAACGCTCCAGTAAAAGTAAGTACCAAAACTCGAACAGAAACCACTAAAACTAATAACCATTTAACACTTTTCACACATATCACAGTAGTGTTCACAACGTAAAGCAAGAGTTGTTGTTTATAGAGCCCGTAGTAAATTCAACGTGCACAATGCCGGTGAGACGACACGCGTGCGTCCGCCCTCCGATGAGGCTCAATGCACACTAGTTTAGTTTGAGTTGAGTGATGGTGCCGTGTTGGTGACCGACTGCATTGAATAAAACTGAGTCACGGAACCTAAGGAACCCGGATCACTGATCAAACCAGTAACACACGGTCTATTGATTGCAGACAGGATGGGGATGGGGAACTGTATTTAGGGTGTGGAGAAATATTAGTGGGAGCCGATACAATCGATCGTAGTGAAATGGATTTTATCGAATTCAATATTTTATCAATAGAAAATGTTATATTTAAATTATTATTCAGTATATTTAGTTGAGATGATAATAATAAAATAACAAAGATAGATAAAAAAAGGCGGGTTGCCCATTTTATCTCTATAGTACGCGAGACACTTGTTGCGCAAGTGCGGCAGTCACTTCTGAGGATTTATGGGCCACGGGCTCAAGTTACATTTGATAAGGTCTCTGAGCACACGCGTTGACTACAATAAAAAGATATTTAAATTTATTAAGAGTAAACATAAGACAATAGGATAGGATAACACCAAAAACACGCCTTAGTTTAAGCTGTAGAATTTCAAATACTATTGAATCTTGCCTAAAGGTGTTCCTCAAATTTGAGTTAAGCCTTCATACAAAAAAAGAAATCCAAAGATGCGTTTAAGGCAGCATATAAATATTGTTTTATGGCTTCAATCACCTGACAGGGAAAAAACAACCTAAATCAATGAATCAGTTGTTGCAAACTTTATAAGTATAATAGTTTCTTTTTTTTTTTTTTTTTTTTTATACTGGACACGTCAATTTGACTTCACCTCGCCTGATGTTAAGCTAAAGGCAAAGTCTCGGAAAGAGGGTCACCATCGTAAACATTTACCATGTTAACAGTGGTGGCACTCAGCTTGACGGCCTCATTAGATGCCTTTTCACGCCCCGCTTAAAGGACCCAGGACTGTAGGAAGAAGGAAACACGTGAACTGGCAGGGAATTCCAGGCCTTAGTGGTGCGGCATAGGAATGAATCACTGAAACGCTTGGTTCTAGCAGGTATACTCTGCACCGTAAATGGATGACATCTTAGCCCTGCACGTGTCGTCCTTGCAGATGATAAATACTCAATGTAATGCAAAATCGATTGACAAATTAAGCGTAGCTGACAACTGACAAATACTATAAAATGCTTCTTTTCACAATCGCCCAACATGGGTCAGGACGCTACTAAATCCACTGATATATAAGACACTTTATCCCATAAAGCGATAAAATCTCGATAAATAAAAGAAACATAATATATCCGTCCTTAAGTTAGTAGCCACGATTCACCGTAGATTTGATAGAAATTCAAATGCCAAACGATAAAAGACATGTGTAGGCAAAGACGTATTGAACATCTACCGTTTGTCACCAATTTTGTTTGATTCCTTGTATGAAATAAATAAAATTGGAGCACCTTAAAATTATTCCAAAGTGCGAAAGTAACAGTTGGAGTAAAAGAAAGAAGGGTCATAATCCCAATAAGTCGTACTAGCCGATCCTGGAAAAGGTAACAGCACACTGTCCTCGGAAGTGATATCAGTAAACTTAATAGCTGAAGTGAAGTTTGAATTGAAGCATTTAAATTCTAAAATATTTGCCGTCCTAATGTTGACTGTTGACTCATAAGCATAACAATTCAACTGTTTAAGGAATACGAGTACCTTTGTTAAAAGTGGCATGGTGCCAAGCCAACATATGTAACCGATTATAATATTACATCGAATGATATTCCATTCTCGTAATCCAGTCGATATCTGTACAACAACGGCCAAGGTTTTTGAGTCTCATTAAGTAGAGGAAATCTCTTATCAAGTTATTAGCTCGTTTAAGTGAAGGCAGACATGTCACAATACTTAGTTCAAGGACACGACAAAGAACACTAGTGTCTACCAGGTGTTGGCATTTTAAATAAGACATAAAATGGAAACGATAATTGTTCTTAATCTGTTGTGAACCTGAATTCATTGGCTTAATTAACAAAAGCCTTTTAATATGTATCATTTACAAATTACTTAGTTACTTACGTATTTTCTTATATTATAAAGGTTGTGGGACTTTATACTTTTAAGAGTAAAGTAGATTTATATTAAATGCTAATAACGCCAGAAATTACGCCATGGGACGGCTAGATGCAATAATCGATACTTCGAATAAATTGCCACCGAAAAAAATTGTTATTGTAAAATTGGTGCCTATTGATCATTTCACCATTATCCATAACCGCGATATGTAAGAAAAGTAATCATTTCTCAACCACAAATTGACTTTATGTTAGAATGTAGTGATATTAGCCACGCGTTTACATTATTATTCTAAGGCGGATCGAAATTTGCTTGTTTGCATGCAATAGATAAAGTTGGCAAAGGATAATATGATGAAGTTATTGATCACTAGATATAACTTTACTCAACATATTTTTGATGTACTCAGCTGCTTTTGGTTTGGGTGTGATTTATCTATCGCCAAAATCATAAGGGTTGTCCGCCAAATATTTTTTTTTTTAAATTAAATTTTCGGTTTCTTCGTACATTATCACAAAAGAAGTATAGTTAGTAACTATTTTAAGTAGGTACAAACATTTGATGATAATATAATCTTTGCTGAGTACATATTCCATTTAATTTTAATGTTTGTCGTTCACCATAATCAAAAATACAAATTTTATGGCACAATACTTTTGCACTCCGTTTATATTTCAAATGTATTTCAATGGGAAGACAGTATAAAGGCATATATTCTCAATGACAACACTTTCGCATCTCTAAAATGTTTTTTATTTGTGCGATTCAAAGTCAATGAGGTGGCATTGAAACGTGCAGTGTGTCTCCACCGAATGCAACAATCACTACAATCCAATACAATGGCGAGCCAAGATCGGTGGACGTCTTGGTTTTGAATTATGTATGGCGGCAGTGCTTTATCGAGCAGTAAATTAGTACTAACAAAAAAATTACTCCAATACATTCATTGAAAAGCTAACTTTTTCTTCGTCGCGACGAATAAACTGAATAGATTAATGAATGGGATAACAGTACGTTGTCCAAATGTAAGCAAAAGAAAATCAACTTTCGTCTAGACTTTGTTTCAGTCAACTTACAGGTGATAACATTTTAGTTGAGAAGCTGTAGATTCTTTTTCATTACGTACTTAGTAAATGAGTACACGACCCAGACCTCATCGATTTATTCCATGCCCTAAAAAGCTGAGGCGTCCTTGTTCAATGAATGAAATATCAAGAGGAAGAAGAACCCTAAAGAAGTTCTAATAATTGATATTTTCTCTACTCCTCAATCACGTAAAATTTTTCGCAAAAGATTTTGAAAAGTAATACGGCTTGGCAATATTATAAGGAAATTTAAAAAAAATATGGTACTTATTTAAAATCGTCATCATTAAAGAATGAGTTGTCGTAAATGGTCACACTTAGTAGACAAATCGGCGTTCGCAAATTTCGCAACTGCTAAGTGTTTACATTTCACCTGAATTTTGCTGTGCATCATCGAGTAATTTCCTCATTAATTAGCGATGACACGATAACAAGCATACGGCCTATTTGTTGGTAAGCGTTGACCGTAGCCTGCAATACCGATATCATTTTGTACGTTGATGATTATGTAGCATCCTGGAAAAATTATGGCTACGTAATATATGTAGATTTACGTACAATAGTGTATCAAATACGGGATATGTAGAATCTTCATTTAATACAGTTTGTCCATACATTAATATCTTTCCTATCATTGAGGTTGTTTGTCGAATAAAGTCATTGAACTAGCGCACCGCCAGACGACCCACCCGTCCCACTCCCACACATAGTTTTTCAAGAACAATTCTAAAACTTTTGTACATTCATTCACAGTGACAATATCATGTTTGTACCAGTTCACTAAAGTAAATATTAGTGCTTAAAGTATCTGACCAACATCAATGTAGCAAGTTCAACGTTGACACTAGCCGTGCAAAAGTCCCAAGAGATTTACGACAGATTGGAATGACATATAATAAATATCGTTGGCAAGTAGTTTCAAACTTGAGTCTAATTCTGTCTAATGCCATGAAAGTAAATGAACTGTTTAGAATTTCAGATCGAGAACTTTTATCATAACAAAGTGTTCTCAATTTGATCACTGCGTCAAAATTCTATACAGTTCATTTACTTGCATGGCTTTCCTAATGTGCTTTCTTACATAAATTATAACCTATTTATTGGTTCCAATCTTATAAAACGACTAAATTTCTCGATTTTTGTTGAATGTCATGTGCGTTCAATTTAAATCGTGGGAATGTGTAGGACACGTGCTTGATTGTCATATTTATTCTCGACTGGCTTATTATATTACCCACGGTATTGCCCGCATAGATTTATTAACCCCGTTATATGACCTATACAGGAAAAAAAAGTACCTTTTGTAGAACTGTGCGCAAATATTGGTCATTTGTCAAAATGGCTCAGAATAATGGCTAATATTTTAGATCTTCTTCTAATTCTAGTTCATGTAGTTGGAGCAAATTTATAGTCGTCATTTTATTTGGCTTCAATTTATTGGTTTGACTATATAGCCCGTAACTAACTCGCCTTTGACTTAGACATCGTATGTTCTAATAAATAGTGACAGCAGCAGTTGGTGTTTGGCACACATTCTTGACGCCCGATATGGAGGAACGAGCGAATCGGGCAGCGTCTCACGGTTGCCCGGACCTCTAGTATTATTTACTGACCCCTGACATGCGAAACATTCCATCTCAAACTTGTTGATATAGGTTCAAGAATTTGATCTATTGGTTATATATTATATCGATTATAATTTAAAAATAGTTCACAATATTGGCTTGAAAATCTACGGGCGCCAGATATATATAGGATGTTTGCTGGACCTGTCAGAAACGCTTTGCAAACAAATTCGGTTTATAGTATGTATTGAAATGAACAACAAACAGGATGAACGTCGTTTTTGTAGTTCTGCATTATTTAAGTGTACCTACTACATGTGTTATAATAATTATTAAACTGCAATTAACTTGAGAAAGGATATAGGTTAGGTTATGTTTGGATATCGCGACCAAACACAACCTAACCTTTTCTAAAGTTCATGTCCTTTTACGAAATTTCACTTACTTTTTACCCGACTGCCGAAGGAAGGAGGGTAATGTTTTTCATAATATTAGTATGGGTATGGATTTTTGAAATGTTTTCTTTTAGGCGAATGGTTCTCTTTTAAGGAATACGATAAATTCTAACAATTTTTCATTGTGTCAATCCATCCTGCGACCGTTCCCGGTGATTTATGGTGTAGGTAAACTAAACTTTGCACATGTGCACAAACATTTGCTTTGCTGCGTGTGGCGTCGGTATAACATGATTACATGACATCTTTAATAGCTTATCAAAATAGAGACCGCACTTCAGAGGGACTGATAGAGACAGGGAACTAATAAGCTTTTTCACTACAGATTTGTAAAGAGTCACATTTTTTAAAATATCCATATTCTATTATAATACTATCATACGTTTTACTTGCGATCAGACCTAAAATTGTTTGAGTAGAATCGGAGACATGATCAAAAATCACATTAACCGACATCCGCGGAGGCACAGCTGCAAGTAACTATTTATTTGAAAGACATATTGTCGCCCTTAACTGTACCTTATGTAAAAAGTGTCTTATACGGTAAATATTAATGAATATAACCGCAAAATGAAAGTATAAAATGTAATGTTAGAGATCTAATAGTCAACCACAATCCAAGTAACGAAACCGTGACGACCACATAATTAGATAGGTGTAAATTACATAGTCTATGACTGTACAAAACAACGATGCTAGGTAAGCATCAGTGGGCATATCATCACTCAGATATCTTCACAAGGTAGTGAGTAGTGAGTATTTTGTTTACGAAGGTACCTAATAGCTATCACGTTTCAATAGAGTAGGCGTCGTCGTTGGTAGCAAATACATTGTGACAGACACAACAGCCTGTTTTTAAGTTGACAAAAACAATAGCGCTCATGTTACACCGCTGAGAGGCTTCTGTGGGTAGTTATGATAAAAAACTTAAGCTATCTTGATAGGATCTAAATGGCAGGAAAATGAGACACTAGGCGTATTCTTGTATAAATTATGGCTAAATACAAAGGATGTGGTATTTCCGTAGTGAGCGTTCCATTACTATATTATAATAAAGTTTCATCAGTCCAGTTCGCAGTTTAAGGTGATAATAAGTGCAGAAAGTGACGATACTTAGTTCATTTGAGTACCTATCAGTACGAAAAGCTAAAAGCTGAACTGCAATAGTGAGACTTACGGATCTAACTTTGATCATGTTAATTATTCTAAGAATGTCAAGCTGGTTTGTTTCAGGGTAAATATCTCTAATTAAAGAAGCGTTTCATTAACAAACATAGAAAACATCGGAACAAATACACATACAGGAGGGTACTTACATTAGTTGTCAGTTGAGTAGTCAATGTGTGCACTTTTTCCTTGGCATCAGCAAGTTCTCTTCTCAATTTTCGCACCTGTAAAAAATTCTAAGCTATATATTGATTCAATTGTATTTAGACTTATTTAAGCAGATTTACAAAATATATTTTCACAAATTGTTTAAGACAATTCATTTTCATTGATTCGGTTTATAGAAGCACTAGGTATAATAAGAATTCAGGACTCGAACACATACGCCAATATCGTGTACCTCATGCGCCTGTCTCTCTTCAGAGCCAGCGCCGGCTGCAAGAGATGATGCGGTCGACACCAAAGAAGCAGTGGACCCATGTACTGCGGACAAAAATAATAGTTACGTTGGTTCATAATAATTGTGAAGAATTTACAATACTAAGACGTGAACTTAAACCCGTAGCTGCCTGGCAGGATTCATTACTACGATCCACTTGCGACTTGCTGGTAGTGAGCATATTATCCTAGGTGATCAGTAAAGACAAAAGTAACGTAAGCTCCACTGGGGTCAGTGGTGGACCTTCACAAACTCCTTTCGTGCTTTTCGATTCACCGGTGGAGCAGACGTTGGATTCAAAAATAGGTGCAATTGTCACAAGATCTACTAGACCAACAATGGATTACCGCGACCCCCAGGGTGTAGTTCGCACCACTGGTGGATCGTAGCGGCGTATTAGACCCTAGTGACCTGAACGGTAAATGACATTTTTTTTAAATAAGGCGAGGTGAAGTCAAATTGATGTGTCCTATATAAAAAAAAAAATCCAAAGCGAACTCCTGAACGCGGAATGTGAACACCCTATGTGGAATTACATTTATTTGAGTTTGTGCTGTACTTTATTTTTGTAGCAGAGTACATGCATTTGTGTCCTCGTTAGGGCTACACTACAATAACCAGCCATATTCACAAATTGAGTGTCCCTGATAGGCATATTATAACAGTGGCCTGCGATAGGGACCGATTGATTGAAATCAATTGACTTTAGGTCAATGAAGGTGGAGAGAGGAACAAATGAGACCTTGTTATAGTTTATTATGAAAAGAGTCAACCCAAAAATCCATATTGTTATATTCATTTCAATCATTACTCAATTTTTTTATACTTGGAACTCGATAAATCTATAATAAATTAGACAGATATAATCACTATGACACTATTCTCGATACCGTAATTTTATCAGCGTGGAAATACTCCCAAATCATTAACGTGAATTTATGTTAGTATTTTATATGTGATACAAGCCACATGTTTGTGGTTGCGACATAACAGTCACTGCGGTTGTGTAGCGGACATCTGCTTGGCATAAAAGACTGCAATGACGGGATAATACGTAAGCAATAATAAGTACTGTAATGTAACTATTGAGTCAAGCATGTATTTACTCAAGAGAAAATACCCTTTATGTCAAAAATAGCCCAAAATTATTCTCGATACGAACTTTCGACGATAAATAATATCACAAAATAATAAATACAACTTATACTGGTATACTGTTAATAGACAGATAGAGTTGATACCGAATCGAAATTGGCACCAATTGGTATGATTTGTCACAGAGACAAGTTGCTACTTTAAAATATAGGGCAGCTGCAAGACCCAATTCGTTTCGGTCCTACTGTTTAGTATCTATAGGTAGGTACATAAAGTATGTTGTATTTTCCTTAAGAAGTATCAAGATTTTGACATCATATTAAAAAAAAAATCGTATCCTCCTCACCGGTAAAATCCCAAACCAGTGGAGGCTGAGTGTTATTACGCCAGTCTTCAAGGGCAAGGGATCGGTGCAGGAGTGTGGTAGTTACCGAGGTATAAAGATAATGTCCCACACCATGAAGCTTTACGAGCGGATAATCGATTCCCGGATCCGACAGGAGAGTACCCTCTCGGAGTGTCAGTATGGGTTCCGCCCCGGACACGGGACTATGGATCCGGCGTTCGCCCTAAGGATCGTCGCGGAGAGATACAGGGCGAGGAACACGCCCCTGGACTGTCTATTCCTAGACATGCAGAAGGCCTTCGACTGTGTGCCTCGCGCGATGATCTGGTGGGCACTGCGGTCCAAAGGAGTCCCAGAGGCTTACATCGACACCATCCGAGACATGTACCAAGATTCCGGTTCCGTGGTTCGGACCGCTGTTGGCGACACGAAAACCTTCCCCATCACCGTCGGGGTACACCAAGGATCCGTACTCAGTCCCTACCTGTTCAGCTTAGTGTTAGACGTTCTGTCGGACAGTATCAGAGACTCACATGAGCAGCCTCCATGGTTGCTTATGTATGCTGATGACATTGCACTGATGGACGCTCAATTCTCAATCTGGATGCGGAGAAATATGAAAAAATAGTTTTCGTGAGATTATCAATTGAGTAATCGATTACACTAAAACATTTGCAGTAAATAATTAACTCAAAGTAATTAAATGCACTATATGAACGTACATGCAATATAGTGCATATAATTACAGTCATATTATTAAATCAAATATCAATTTATTACTGAAAAACCAATATTAATAATCATCGATTTCATATCGATTCAAATCTCTCTTATATTTTTAGTCTATGTCACTGACATGACAGCTGACTAACATTGACACTAGACAGTTGCTGATTGTTTTTGTTTGCTCACTCGTTTCGTGTTTTCCGATGCGTTTTGAGTGCTTTCCCAATTATTCGTCATTTTTGAAGACACCTGCTTTGTATTTTATGGATTCTGACCCTGCCTACATTGCACGACCCTTGCTTTCACCTTGGACACCGAAGATCGCTCACACGTTTGACTTGTAATTGTTATTTTGGATTTTACCGCCGGCTTGTGGATTGGATATTATTGAAACTATGGATTGCTGTGTGAATTGTGGGATATCCACTGGTCACTGCAATACACTGGGCCGACGGCCCTTACACGATGAAACAATTCTGTCAGTGATTCGGCAATGGCTTGCACCTCAGTCTAAGTAAATACCTACCTATAACCTCATATAACCAGCTACCATCCTGGCTGAGGTTTAAAATGTAAAATGTGTTTAATAGACGGCGAATAAAACACTATATTAAATGATTTTTTATTTTATTTTAGACATCCTTTCCCTATCCCCTTACCTGTTACCTACCTATCGCTTGAAGCCGTTGACGTTCATTCATATGATTTTTCAAACATTTTCTAGTAAATATTATAACTATTAGTGCAAAAGAACACATTTTGCACTTCAGGAATCAACTTTTAGTTAAACATTGTAAAATAACCTCACTTTTACATAATCTCATATATCTCTCTGTTCTCAGATTGACAAAATCCGCAGAATTTACAGTGAAAGGTTGATAATATATAAGCTATTAATTGACACCACTTTCATCTTATTACAACTAGGCCCAAGATTGTATGTAATCATTTCAGTCTCCTTTCTACATCGGCATTTCTACAATAGTATCTATGAATAGAACCATATTTCACAATATGCAATGTTTGTCATTGTAGTATGCTAAAACAATATTTATACAAGTCATACTTCATTGTCTACATTCTGACAATCGGTTATAACTAGTAACAATAGTATATCGTGCTCTTAGTAGCCGCTTCGTAGCAAAAATGTATGTAAAGTCATTGATGTCCCACAGAAAATTAAGCCTAATATGCAAATGCATGTGTGTGAAAATTCACACACACCTAAAATTTTTTTTTTGTTTATAAAAGAGTTGGTATATAAAGTTTCCACTTTTAGTGTTGGGGGAAGTGTATAGATAACATAATAATAAATACATATATCATCCATCTTAATTAAAGTTTTGTATTACTTTGCTCTTATTTCAGGCACCTACTAAGTATACCGAAAACACTTACTAACTAAGCTAAATTGATTCTGAGAAGTCAGGAGTAGGTTCACGTCAGTAGTCTCATGACCAGACTCGAACCCGGAATTACTAATCCGATTCCTACCGACTACTAAATGGTCGCATTGTGCATGACAAACTAGCTCGTGATTTTTCACCAACTTCCCTGTAGAAAATACCCTTCACCACTGTAATATTAGGAAGAATTAAGTATAGCCGGATTGGACTCACCATCGTCATTTTTCTTCGGGTAGTGATGAGAATGTCTCGGGGTGTGCATCACATTGCCAGGCTGATGTGTGGGGCTAAGTGCTGACCGAGGAGACGGGGATGGCGGTTCCGATACACCGTAGTTTAAACCTAAGAGTTAATGGTTTATTACTATATACCTGTCTTCACATTTTCGACGCTATAAATATAAAACATGCGTGAAATAAACAGGCACCAAAATCTTTCCTTTCTTTACCCTTTGTTTATAAATATAACGAAGACTTTTACGTTATGTATCTCTTTGAATATTATGTAGAACGACAATCATTCATATTATTGTAATAGACTAGTGTATCATATCATACGTATATTGTATCAATGAGACTACGTGCTTTGCCGAGAAATCGGAAAACAATCTATAATAAAACGCATCGTTTTAGCTAAGAAGTCAAGAAAAGTCACAAACATGATTAATTATCCAATTTAGTAGGACATAAATTATGTAAGCATGTGAACTATTTCACCGACAAAGACGTATTGGCATCGTTGTGAATAAATAACCAGGTGCGTAACGTAACTGAATATGTAAGACATGCATTCCTCGGTCTAATAAATAATTGATTAATCAAGCAACAGCTGACAGTGTTATCAAAGTCACACATGTTTAACCATCGATGTTATTAGTAGTTCAGGGGAGATCGGGTTAATTTAGGGGAAACTTCCAATCAAGTCGTAGCGTTTATGGAATTTCGATTGCATTTGGAGTTTGATACGCCTTTTAAACAAGCTAAGGTATCGGATAAACATTCACTGTGCGCGTATACCGTGGGAACATAACTGCGACAGTGAGTTGTGACCTTATGAGGGACTTGTGACCTATTAATTGCAAAAAGATATACCTAGAGAATATCTTACCTTGACCAGCTGGCCCATATTGCACAGGCAAACAATAATATGGTTCGTAGTCACTCTCTGAAGACCGCTGCAACATTGATGGATATAACTTCTCCGACTTCGTTGATCTGCAAGCACAATATCTATTTAGTATACAATATACACTATACCTAAGTGATGAACCATACGATCACGATCTACGGACAAGCACATGATGGTGTGTATTACTTTATAAGTGTCATTAAGACTTCTAGCTCAGATGAATTCAGTAACGATTATCAACATATTAATCTGAAATTTACGCATGTGAACCGTTGATCACTTGTATAATCATCACCAAAGCTCTGACAATTCTACTACTGCTAGTACGTAGTGAGGACTGTTGATCGGACAACGGTGATCGGCCCTTATTTGTGTGCCATTTCCTAATAAGCTTGTACTTCTGTTGCTAATTTTGTTTTTCTTGCTTGGTATAGTTTGGACCAGTTAATGACATATATTGCATTAAGCTACCTATGCAATAAATAAAAATAAAGAATCCATAATATTCCACATGATGCTATCTAGACCCTGGTAAGCCGTGGTAAGCATAGTATAACTAGCTCGTGTTATGGAATCTAAAATACGGATAAAATATGTACCTACTTTATACTTTACAATGTGCAAATCTTATTTAGAAAAACACGGTGATGAAGGGTACTTAGGTACATTTTAATACTGTATTGTATAGATAAAATTAGATGGTAACCCACCTACATAAAATTAGATTTTGTAATCGTTACTGAATCAATCAATAGCTTTTCACAAAGTACCTACTATGTAAGAAACTTATTTTTATTAGGTACATCACATCATGGCTCAGTATGCGATACATTTAGCGGATTTACGACAAAAGCAACAGATCAAAATGTGACTTGATGCGACCACAGTTAGGTATAAATAAGTAGTTGACCATATAGCTTTCCAAATTACAAAACATTGTATTTAATACCTACTTGTGATGTTTATGAAAATTTAACATTGCAGTGAAACTTTTATCGAATTATATCGCTATTTAACACTCTATAGGTATAAGTAATGACCCATATATTTACAAGTGACCAACCACCTTGGATCCCCACGGATACCGAAACCGGTGGGGGAGGTTATGTCGGACTCGACCCGACTAAAACGCTCGCCGTTTGTGAGTCGAAATGCAAAGCCGAAAGTGAGGTTTTTACATATATACCTACCTCTTTTTTTTATACGGGACACGTCAATTTGACTTCACCTCGCCTGATGTTAAGCTAAAGGCAAAGTCTCGGAAAGAGGGTCACCATCGTAAACATGTACCATATTAACAGTGGTGGCACACAGCTTGACGGCCTCATTACAGAGATTAAAGACGCAACATCTCTACGCATCTGCAAAGGCTCGAGGGTGTTCGTGAACTCAGGATTCCCAATAATGCGGACCGCACGTCGCTGCAACCTGTCGAGAGCATCTAGTAAGTACTTTGCGGAGCCATCCCAGAGATGCGAGCAGTATTCCACGCAGGAACGAATTTGGGTCTTGTATAAAAGACACCGCTGCTCCGGCGTGAAAAATCGTCTCACTCTGTTCAGGACTCCGAGTTTACGCGAGGCTGATTTGATGATGCTCTCGATATAGTTTTTGTTATTCAGTTTGCAGCAAACATCCATACCGAGGATATTGAGTGCAGTGGCAGTGGTGTGCTCTGAAGAGTGGGAAGGGGAAGAAAAGGTGATACCTTTGCTGTAAACGCACATGCCTGGGTCTTGTTGGCATTGAAGTCGACCAGGTTCCTAGCGCCCCATTGAGAAATGTGGTCCAGGATCCGGTCCAGCTCAGTGACAAGAAGCTGCCGTTTTTGCGCGAAATCAGACTGCTTGGCCGCATGATGAGCGTAATAACTCCCGTGTAAGGTGCTGTCGTCTGCATAGCAGTGAATGCTTCCGTTAGAGAGCATGTCATTGATCTGCACCTCGGTGGACTCAGGGCCGTCCCTATCGGTTTGGCTCTCCTCGGGAAGGGGGACCACGGAGTCTCCAACAACTAACAACTTAAGATAGAGACGATAAACTACAGATACTTCCTATATAAAATAAAAATCATCAATTCAAGACAATCAAAAAACTCAATTTCTAGAAAGATGTTAGTTGGTATGGAAGGTATCACCAGCTTCGAATACGGTCGTTATTCACTAACTTACTCAAAAATGAGCAGAATGCGACCTGGAAACTTGGGCACATTCTATGTAAATAATACTTAACATTGTATAGTAATAACATTTAACGAATGAGCATCTACTGAAACAGATGAGACCGACCTAAACGTCGCGAAAAGTGTCAACACAACATTGAAACAATATATTTCGATAAAAGTGATTTTGTTGCAATATTCTATTGAAAATACCTGATACTATTTCATATTAAACTATACAAGTAACCAGTAGGTACAATGAACAAGTAAATAAGGCTTTATTCTGTAAAAAGAAATTTAAATGATATGCATGTACTCAAATCTTATTTGCAGTTACTATTGACTTACTAGGCTGTGCAAGTGAAAAACTGTTTAGCTTATAAAAAGGTAGGTTATATTCCTATGACAGTTTTAATTTAAAATGATAGTAAAAATGTGATATTACATTATTCTTTTCTTAAGCAGGTAAATGTACACGAAATGAAGATTTGACGTATTTATTATACATTTTCGTTCCCTTTCCGCATGAGCAGCTTAATTGTAGATATGTGATCGAAAGCACTCCTGTTTCCAAATTGCCACTGTACTTGTACTTCGTGTATTATCTCTTTATAAAGACATCGGTAAACCAATAATATAAATCAGTGCATATTTGGACAGAGAAGTGCTGTCGATTAATATAGATTAACCATAACTGCACGGGTACGGGTCAGCCTGATGATGTATGTTAAAAATATTTAAAAAATTCAGGAGGATATTACCTTAAAGCAAATCTTGTCAGAGTTTAGTGCATACCTAAAAAGAACTGACTATTTTTGTAGTGTCAAAATTATGTCTATTCCGTGGGACTGAAAATATAGTTGACGAAATGAAGGTGTCAATACACCTCTGCCTACCCCTTCGGGGATTTACAGGCGTGAGTATATGTACAGAAAATTACTTTGTTTTACTTTACTACTAACTACCTTCGTGTGCAATTACATGAATCGAATTCGTGTGCCTAAATCAATCGATAATTTGATTTAACAATGTCATCGACAGTATTACCAATCAAATGAAAGATGGCACTGCGTCTAGATACTAGTAGTGGGTGCGGGTGTAATACCTTTTTTTCTTTCTTTTTTTTTTTTTCGTGCGGAAATCCCCTCGGATACCCCCCCTGCCGGAGCCGGAAGGGGAGGTTATGTCGGACTCGAACCGACTAAAACCGCACGCCGACTGTGGGTCTTGGTGCTAGGCCGGAGGTGAGGTTGTCATAGACATATCCCTCGCACCCCGGCTGACCCAGGGCCAGCGGGTGTAATACCTAGAGGTTCCGTAAGGAATTGGGGTGCAAGATTACCTACTCTTTGAATGCGCATGAGCAACGTTTCGAATCAAGTTTATGTAGCTTACTATCATGTCCACTCCGTACTGTTGTGATTTTATATGCATACTCTTGAAGTAGTGCTTCACGAAAATTGCACCAGAAAAACCCTAGTTGCATTAGATTTGCTTGAAGGTACTACCCTCGTGTACTCAGATTCTTAACAATAAGCCGTGCCCAAAATCATGCATAACAGTTGTGAATGAAGCGTGCCACCTTGAAGCTAAAACATGAACAAACTTCCAACCGTGGCATACCTTGGAAACGTCCTATCTCTGAGGTAGCTAAAATGTAACCAACAAAACTTACATCATATTGCGTAGTATTGTACCGTAAGTAATACATACAAATACATTCCAATGAATAGAGAAGCATTAATGAATGTTGGAGGCTTGGAGGTAAATAGAAGAGAAGCATGATATGTGGAAATATGGTAAGTGGTCACCAGGTATATTTATTTTAGAACTATTAAGTGCAGAAATAATATTTCATAATAAAAAAAAATTAGATAGCAAATTCCAAGGACCTATTTCTGATATATTATAATGAATCCCCACCCCATCAGGACTAACAAAATAATATAGGAGTATTCATTTGAAAAAATAAATTATAGGTACGTCGAATGTAACCATTGCATCATTGATAGTAAGTATCAAATACTATTTACGTAAATATATTTATTGGGAATACATTACACATATATTATTAATAGGACCTAGACTTTAAAAGAACAATACCCCATTGTCCTCTACAACAGTCTAAAATTCTAGACACCAATATAAAGGGAGTAAAGGGACCCACCTAATACTGTTGCTCCTGTTTAACCTGGAGCCCTGTGCGTCCCGGTGCATGATGAGCTTATTGTGTGTGAGTGAGCTGCGGTGGTGTGAGTTAGGGGAAGTGTGGTTGTGAGCCTGCGCCGAGTGCAGCGACGTGAGGGACTCCATCGACTCGCCCTCGGACAGGCGCCCGCTCGCCGAATATGTATTGCTGAAAGGGGAACAGTGATGACGAAATGGCCAGTTGTATTCTATCACATTACGTCAAGTTAAAAAAATATAAAGCTTAATTGTTTAGTGTTCTACAACTGGCCATTAAGAGGATAGAAATAAGCAAGTGATGATGAATAGAAAACTTTGTGTGCCAGATTTCAATTCCCAAAAATTTGTATGTAAGAATAAGAAACGTGCAATAATAATTTAAATAAAACGATGTGCAAAATATTTAAACCCTCAAATTATTCGTTGATTTCAAACAAAAAGCGTGTGTAAGTTATGTTAAGTAATTATTTAAAAAATGACACACAAAAGGGCTTATACAAATGAAGGAAAATGGCAATGATGATGATACCAACAACACCTGCACAGTTATATCACAACAAGAACATACTAATTCCGATGGTTACCATTCCTCACTCACTTCAAATAAAACAAACATATATCGCATACAATAGTAGTATTGTGCAGTTACCTGTGTCTCAGCCAAGGTGCGTAGGGTATACCGTAATCAGACTTCACTTCAGAATATGTTTGCGTGTCAGAAAGACTACCATCACTGATTTTAATACCACCCCTAGGCGCAATCCTGTAAGTCAATACACTGAATAAGCATAGACGATGTATGGAACAGTTTATACCAACCTAATGCAATTTTATTTATCCTGTCATAGTTAAGATTTATTCATTAATCTAGCAATGGCGTAAAGGGCGCAAGGTGTGCGATTTGCAATCTAAAACTAGTAGAGTCGTTTCGAACGCCTCTATATAGGTACAGTTAGGACGTGATATAAGCTTGTACGTACTACTTGTAGGTACGTTATAATTTACGATGCTAGACATCATAACTAATCAAAACTATTTCCTAGTTGCGTCCAAAGCATTGTTTCCCAGTTTTCATTTTGGAACGGATTATACATATTTAATGGCACACGCGCTATTCCGGGAGCGACAGTCGCCTGACCTGCCTATCCTAATCTAAAAGTTCTACACCAGAGCATTATTCGTTGTGTAACAGGTGGCGTTCGCTGTTTAGCTAGTAAGTAGGTTCATGGTTTTAATTTAAAAAATAAAAGGTGTCAAAGTAACTTACCAAAAACTATGTGTTCCTACTTACTACTACCTAATTTCTACTAACAAAAGTAAATAAATATAAATATAGCAATCAGAGAGTTTGGCGACGAAAGACGGGATAATTCCTGCACTCTACTATTAATGAAGTTATAGTTTACAAATTACCAAAGAGTTGAACTTGAGTAGGTATGTCTCCAAAGCAAAAAGAGAACTAATACTGATTTGAAAATTCCCACGCTCGATAGTTTACGGCCGACACATACAGATAAGAACTGTTTACTTACTTGTCAAAATTCATGATATTGGAGACAGTGATAATAAATTTTACTTGAAATCCATACTCCATACTAATATTATAAATGCGAAAGTAACTCTGTCTGTCTGTATGTTCGCTTTCATGCCTAAACCGCTAAACCGATTTTGATGAAATTTGGTATAGGGGTAGATTAGACGATGAGAAAGGACATAGGCTATGTTTGTTCGCGATAACCAACATCCAGGCGGGCGGAGCCACGTGTAAAAACTAGTTCCTTATAAAAAAAGTCTTCCAATACATCGGGAAAAATGAAATATCCAAGTGGGACTTGAACCCACGACCTTTCCCTTTGAGCTTTTCATAAAAAAAGGGAAAATATTCACAGTCAATATAATTTAGTAGCCCCTAATGTTTTGCCTGTTTGCAACAAAACACTCCTCCAGGGTGTTTGGTTTAGTAATTATTTCAACAAGTCTCTCTTGATTTTGAACAGAATCAAATGGTCATCATTACATGTCTACCTTATAAAAATACTAGCAAGTTCATTACTTGTTTATAACTTATTACTTTAACTTAATATTTGAAGATTAATAAAGTATATAACAAAAATATTCCTATCAAACAAGGAATTAATTTAGCTTACAAACACATTTTATTTTAATAAATTCCTATCATTCAATCAATGCCCTACAAGTGGATATGACATACAATAAATATTACTGTACCTACTTATCACCAGGTCTTACACAGGTTCAATTTATTAGGACCATTAAATTAATATGGTGGGTTGACTACCAAATAATTGTTGTTTGATATATTTTTCCTCTATCTTTCTTTTTGAGTGGGCACATAAACCAGCTTGCACATTCTTAAGTAGATAATAAAAATACTATGTAAGTATCTACCTACTATTTAAAAAAATTACATTTCTGTCCTGTTCAAAGTGTTGTAGATCTCATTGTTGTCTAGCTAGAAAGAGATACATATATTTATCTGCCTCTAAGCCTTGTATCCATCCCAGTATATTAGTTAAACTGTTTAATTGCTGATGTCAGCCGACAATTACAATTACTTTAATCTTGTGTGTTATTTGGACATCAGCTGGGTGTGTAATGACTGCTCCATTACACAACAGACTGTGTTTTTATGTTTCTATAGCTTTCAACATCTTATGTTTTTATTTCTAGTGTACTTTAATCCAGAACAAAAAGTCAGTATCCTAAATAATTATGTAGGTTGGTAAGTACATGATTTATTTCTTTGCATCTAGGATAGTTGACTCTTTTGTCCACACTTAGCCTCATTTTTGGGCCACTGTGCATGGATCTGTTGCATTCATAACTGCCAAAAATAATCATCTTTTGGCAATAGCTAATTCATCTCTATAGTTCGGTACAGGGCTAGGGGCTAATGTGACTTTTAACCTAATTTATTTTCATACCAGATCAGTTATTGCAGTTAGTTTGTGAGTCACTCAAACATCACACTAGCAAGCATTGTCACTAACCCACATTGTCATGCTTTTTAACAAAGATATACCACAACATAACACAGGGCTATAATGTTGGCAATTAGTAATAATTACCTGTGATGATGAAACAGTGCCGCAAACTCATGAGTCCCAGGTTTTGGTAGTGATTGTGATCCAAGTAATCTCTCCCGGACTGAAGCGGAAAGTTGTGCAGCAGCTGTCCCTCCCAGGGAATATGATTTTGGGCCAATCCCATTTTCTGTGCGATCAACAGATAATAAACAATTTATGATTATACGGCTTTATAATCATCACATATTTTTCATTTAAAAAGTTTCAAAGTAAAAGTAATATTGTAATAATACACGCTGACTCTGTCGTGTTAGAGTGTACTCTGTAAAAATGGAAGTAAAAGAGATAGGTAATAAAAAAGGAACTTGTTAAAAGTTCTTGTAGTGTTATTTTTTCTAGTGTGTTTCTATTATTGTGTACCTAACATTTTAACTATAATACCCATGAATAATGTTGTTCGCATAGTATGATAGGTATATTCGTTAGATTTTGTTGCATGTCATTCAGCGAAAACAAAAATTTACTAAAAAATTATTATAAACTTACTGTGGATCTGGAGATCCTGTGTACAAGTTTGTGTTCCTCCCGATACTTTTACTTTAGTTCTTGGCACAGCAGAAACTTGAGCCGTTCTTCCTCCTAAAATTGTTAAATGAAGTAGATTTTAGTTTTAGGCACAACTTAATAGAATACTACTACGAAAATTTTGTAAATAAAAACAAATTCATCACTTCCCGCCAGTTAATATTTGACACTTTTGACAGATGTTATCAAAACAAAGAAACGTCAAGGCAAGACCCTTGTCATTTATGTCATTTCAATTTTTTTTTTTAAATACCTATGGCAAGTAATAGTGAAATGAAATGATTATTAATTCTTAATTAAGTTTACCGTGTTGAGGTGGTCCATTAGACTGTGGTACAGGTTGTTGCACACCATTTTGTCTTTTTACGTAACCAAAGCTCTGTGGCACTTTGGCCTTTCCTGACGAACAAGTGCTACCATTGCCACCGCTGGAAATGCTTGATGGTCGAGAAGATCCGCCAGGCGACTGAAGCTGTAAGAAAAAGAAAAAAAAATCTCAATAAATATAAAGGATATCACTACACTACAGCTCCAAAAGTCTTTTGGTAGGTAGGTAATAAGCAGAAAAAAAGTATGATTACCTGCGCTCCTCCACTTCTTGAAGGATGTTGACCCGATGAATTAGATGCAGCATACTGTAAAGAAAATATTGTTATTATAAATAGTTATTTCCCATAAGATAATAATCTGTCCTATTGAAATGCAGTAAGTTTACGTACCTATACCTAATAAATACCTATCAACTTGCTGTAATTCCCACTTGAGCATTTAATTTTTCCCGATTTATTCGAATGTAAAATGTTTTAATAAATTCATTCAAATGTAAATAAAGGCACCTATTCAATTACTGCGAAAAAGAGTGATAAGATAACACTTGTATTGTTATTGAGGGATGGGAGGGATATCTAATAATGGTGTTGGTGAGATGGTGACCGCGTGGATGGATGCTGCACCATCAGTTATCTTACAAAAATAAGATAGGTACCTATTTAAGTAGGTATGAAGATAGATAACAATGATAGAAGACAATTACTTAAATACCTGTGGATGTGGAGCGATTCCAAGTTGCTGGGCTGCAGTCAACTTCTCCCGCTTATGGTGTTGTGGTGAATGGTGTCCAGCGCGTCGATCGCCCTTTCGTCCATGTGAAGGACTCGGTGGCGCTGGCGCCGGTTGGTTCTGGAATATCAATCAAAATAGACGTTTACTATTTTATACCTAAGATAACGAATTTAGTCGACGAACGCATTAGGAAATTATTATTCCTGTGATAAGTGGCCTTAACAAACATACGAAATATGGATGAAACTTTAGGAACTAGTGCATTGAATGGTACAGTCGACCCGACAAAGGAGACACGGTTGTACCTTTGCATACAAATTTATATTAAAAAGTGCGATCATATTTCCTTTGTCAACTGCTCTACTGAAACAAGGAAACGTGGACGACATACTTCCTAGGAGGGCCAGACCGTAACGAATGGCCCTGGGTCAGCCAGGGTACGAGGGATATGTCGAAAACAACCTCACATCCGGCCTAGCCCCATGACCCTCAGTCGGCGTGCGGTTTTAGTCGGTTGGAGTCTGACATAACCTTCCCTTCCGGCTTGGGTGGGGAAGGTAGCCGAGGGGATTTCCGCACGAAATAAAAGGTGGTATGACATGCATGGCAACAGTGAGAAAGGTGGAAAGTTTGGGTTTGAGGATTTGGGTGGAGGGACTAAAAATAAAAGAAATAAAAATAAATATTCTAAAATATTCTAGACAGGTAGGTAATTAGGCAGCTACAATGTAACTGTGATAAGAATAAGTATTCAATATATTACAGGATTTTCACGTTTCATTTTACTGTCAATAGGCTATTTGGCTAAGTCGTCGATTCTTCCCAATACTGCTTAATATGATAGCTTGTTTGAAAAAATATGCCTTATAAAATAAAATATTGCATATCTAAACTGAAACTATGGCTTTTCATTAGTTGAAATTCCCAAAAAAAGTCAAAAATAAACAATCAAATTCAATTCAATTAGGTATATTACTTTTTAGATTCCTCATTAAATTTTAAATAACTTTTATTATGAACTATATACCTACGTGTAAACGCAACGTAGACCGAGATAAATGCGAATTTTCTTGCACTTCATACATTTGCACTACGTGCTACCGAAACGTGACGTCACAATTTCGTACGATTTTGTATGGAGCGTGTTCAGGCGACGCGACAAATTGAATTTTGCAAAATCAAATATCTTGAAAACTATTTGTCTTACGAAAATTTTACTTTTAGAGTTCATTATATTAATTATCAGAAAGTGGCCATTTTTCGAAAGTAAAAAAAAAATTAGTCAAATAGCCTATAGTTTTGCTTGTAACACGTTGACGTTGATTCATAACTGGAGTAACCATGTGCAATTACTCACCATAGGCGGTGCTCCAACACCAGGTGAATCAGTATACTTCTTCCACGTAGTGTCTTGTCGTGGTGCTGGCGGCTGCCGCTCGGTCTGCTGACCACAGTCTGCTTTGCTGCGCGTCCGCCCTACCACACGGTACACCACGCCACTGCCACCCTCCATGCCTCTACGAACACCCCTTCTGTGAATAATAAATATACTGATATAAATAAGTTACTGTAGATTGTTCGTTTTTATACAAGTTTTTCAGAAAATATCGAAGTTCAGCCAAATCCGCAGTTAGACTGGTAAAGACTAAGTTGAAAAACGGATGCGACTGGGTTTAACGCTAGGATGAAGAAGAAGAAGACTGTAGATATTATAATATCTAAGACATTCTACACAGCGCTATCTAGGCCCACAGTAAGCATAACTTAACTAGTAGAATGGTCCATTGGTTTTTGTAAATATGTACATTATATAGATAACTAGCTGTCCCGGCGAACTTCGTACCGCCAATTTTTTCCCGCCCCGCGATCCGCGTCAGATCCCGTTCCCGCTGCACCATTTAGGGGGATGAAAAATAGATGTTGGCCGATTCTCATAGATACCGGATAAGCACAAAAAATTTCATCAAAATCGGTCAAGCCGTTTCGGAGGAGTTTGGCAACGAAAACTGTGACACGAGAATTTTATATATTAGATAAACAAAGAAACACCCAGACCAATGTTAGTTATAGATACATAGGTACAACATTATTCTTGCTTATGCATACTACCTAATATTAGCAATAAGCAGATTGCACCCGCGCTCCCTGTCCCAGTCGAGCACTCTACCGCTACTCCTTCACTTGATTTTTAGTTCATTTAGTACTCATTTGTTTTCTTTTTACTTTTCTATGGTGCAATTTTATTTCTTGCGAGAACCCTCCATCCCCGTCCTTACTTTGTTTGGTTACGACAAAACCTTTGACCTCTCGAACCTAATCCCACACCGGTCAGGATTAAGGTGAATAATCTTCACTAATGCTAGGATGGCTTAGAGAATTTGTCATTTTATACTCGTTCTAAAACAGCTATACACTATAATGCTGTCCTGGGTGTATCTAAAATACCTAGGTTTTTATTTGTTACTGGATTTTCAGACCTCAGATAAATCGAGGACTAAGCACCGTTCTAAAATAAAGGCCTTAGAGATGCTTAGGTAACTCTCTACCTCTAAAAATAAACACTATAAAGTTAGGACCTATGCGATGCGGAAGAATTCTACGACGCGTTTTAATTTAAGTCTTAGTATTTAAATGGTTTCTTTTATTAGTAGTAGTTTAAAAATATTCATGAATAATACCATTTTAATATCATAAATAAACGTTAGAGGGACCTAAACTTATATTCTAAAAAACTTAATTCTCTAATCAAAGTTCTTAAGAATTGTTAATACCTAACAAACCTTTTACTTTCGATACTTATCTACCTACCCACTTAGGTACCTACCTACTTAAAATTGATTTCGTTAGTGCGCATTGCGGCTAACATCCTATCGTGCAGTACCTAAGTAAAACAAAGACTCGATCGTAAGCCATGTAGAAATACCTACTTAATTATATCAAGATGAGTAGCTACCTAATACTGTGCAAGAACGTGTGTATTCAGTATGAACATTAATCACTCTTTATTACACTCATTTAGGATCAATGAAGTCTTTATGCCGAAGAATAGAGTTCGTTTATTTTTAACTTATGTAAAGAGGTCAGCTTCGGCGTACCTACTCTGATAAGTGAAAGGGTAATTTTATTCGTAAACAAAACTACTGTTTTTTTTCATAGCCGCAGTGTTATAGTTCATTAAACAAATGTAATTACATAGTTATTGTTTACACAATATTTCAAGCACCAACTTATGTAGATATACACGTATCTGAGTATTGGCTCTAGGCACTCTAGGCTCTATTGTGGAATATACTTAGTTAATTTTTCCACCAATGTTTCGTCTGAATCCGTGCCCGCTGCACTCTCTTCTATATTATGCATGTAATGTACATGTAAACCTCCCTCTTGAATTACTCTATCTCCTAAAAAAACCGCATCAAAATCCGTAGCGTGGTAGGTACCTACTTATTAGTGCTAATCTTTTTATACTATCAAAGAATACGTTACATATTGTTACTTAGCTACTAAGTATTATTATCGTAGGTAGGTACGGAAGGTAAGTAGGTACTTGGACTGTGTCCGTGTAAGAATCAACTTTAATTATCGTTAGCCTAAGTTAGAGTCCGAGCTGCAACAATATTAATTCTAGGAAGGTACCTAACTAAGTATAAAATCAAAGAGTTCATGAAAAAATTCTAAGTCGCTAAGAAAAGGTATAAGAAGATCCAAAGTGATAATAAAATTATTTTAAGCTGTCGATCGTAACGAATCATTTGAAAATAAGTAACTTTAGATAAGTTTTTAAACAATTTCAGAGATTTCAGCCCTCGGTAGTAAAATAGGGGACGAAATTCCTTACCCTGCAATAAAGATTACGATAAGAGCCAAAGTACCAGAACTTTTTTTACTCTCAAGTTTTTCCGTGTTCTCCTTACTGTAAGTACTTCAATTACATAGAGCGAGAAATGCAGCTCTCCTCATGAAAAAAGGAAGCGGGCAAATTGTACTTCTTTCTTAGAGGCAGGTTAAGCAAACGGTAATCTATTACAGTCAAAGCCGAGCCTTTGCGGTTACAAACACCGCAGTGTCCTAGTTTATTGCTAACAAGATGCAGCCATGTTTTTTCTATTTTTGGAAAAGCCACACATATCGTTTCACTTCTACTTATTGCTATTAGCTAAAATATTTTTTGAAATAACGCATTTTCTTTTTAAGAACGCAGAGAGAAATAAATTTACACAGATGGTTCACTTCTGTGAAGTAAAAACGTTATTAAAGATAGGTTTTTCATAATAACACAGCTGACCTGTTTTATAACACCAAATGGATTGATGTCACTTAATAATAAAATTTCTTCCGTCAAGTGTAATCTTTCATCTCGGTGATCAAAGTTTCTTTAGATATAGCAGTTTATATAGATTTACAACAGATACAGATGTCTGCCTACAACCAACTACTACAAAAAAACTAGATATATCTTCTGAGAACTCGTTCTTTAGGCTTCAAAGTTAACAAGTTAAAAGACTGTTTCGTTATAAAATTCAATGAAACTAGGTACTGAAAAAGATAGGAATAGTGTTGACATGTTAGCTATTATGAGGAATTTTCCTTCATTATATTTGTAGAAGGTGGTACCTACCTACTTGATTCACGTCTATATATTATGAAACTAAGTAAGCGAAATTAAGAACAGCATTGCTTTCAGATAATAGTTTTGTGTTACGCAAAAGGAAAAAATTCCAGAAGTGATTTATTTTGTAAAATAAATATAGGTAGGTACTAATAAACAAAAAGTTAACCAAATAATTACAAACAATGATTCCTACTACATTTTGAAGTGGACAGACTATTAAACAATTAAGTATTTCGATTTCAAACGAAACCGTGGGGTGCAGTCCAATTATTTATTTGGGTGAATTTCTCAAACGTAAAATTTTCGCGGCGTGACTGAAAATCATACCTTAAAGTTAACATATAGTAATGATTATTTTTTGTAAGAAAGATATAGTTTTTCTCTATATGCACGTATAAATTATATTATTGAAACTATTTTTGTGAGTGTGTAAAAAATGTCTTTTCACCTAAATTCTAAGCTTGGTGGCGCGTCCACAACCTGTTTTCTTGGGAATGATCACAGTTTAATCAAAACTTCATTAGTTTACTGAGTATACTTAATAATAATTCGATTCGGCATTATTTTAGCTATCTTCGATACTGTCATTCGTAGTATTTAGTACTATACTTTATCTTAAAAATAATTTATAAGTTGCGTCCGCGGCAAATGTAAAATTTTGGTGGGATTTATAAAATCATCGAAGGAGTCGTATTGAAAGTACCTATAAGGACGACACTATCATCATTGGAAACGTTCAGTTGGGTGTTAATGAGCACCAGTGCCAGTTGTCCCCAGTCCCGTTTCGTTTTTCTGCCAAACACGTAAGTAGGTCGTTTCATAAGCATCGGACAAAAATATTGTAATTTTTGTGTTGATTATTTAAAACGGTTTATTCTCATTGTATGTTTTAATATTTAAGTATAGTGTACAGGTTCAGTATGTGTATTAAGTTTTGGTAATGTAACCACTATATTCTAAATAGTATTTTTATAAATATTTTTTTTAGACGGGAAACTAATTTTGGTGGAGCAATTTTGGTGAATTTGGTGGGGTTTTACTAATCATCAAAATTGTATATTTACACCAAAATTTGTTTTCATAGTTATTTGATTAAGCTCCTACGTAGACCGACGGGCTACTAGGTTAGTTGACCTCTACGTAGTATACCCTGGGCAATGGAGAAAGCACCGCCTCTCTCCCTAGGTGCGAAAGAGGTTGTTGGCAGTTGAGGGTTGTTCGGAAGCTTTCCTAATTTTCTCTCAGATTAACCATTAGCATATGAACTACCCA
The DNA here is from genome assembly GCA_914829495.1 of Eilema sororculum. NCBI lineage: Eukaryota > Metazoa > Arthropoda > Insecta > Lepidoptera > Erebidae > Eilema > Eilema sororculum. The sequence goes on along the minus strand of OU618534.1, from coordinate 17,423,970 downwards.
TACAAAAGACGGGCGAGTAGTTGGGTGAAGTCAGCTGATGCCGCAGTAGGGACAGGCCGGTGTGGTGGAGCATCGTGCGCTCTTTCCGTCACCTGCTTCTACTGGCGTGAAAGGCGGCCTCACTCTTTACTACTAAGCCTACGCCGTTAAAACCTGCCCACCCTTCTTCCCTCCTCTCCACTGTCAACATCATTTGGCTTTTCTTCCTCTGCTTTCTCACTTACATGAAAGCTACCGTGGATGCAAGAGTGCCTCATGCAACCTTTTGCACGTGACTCCACGCAACAAAGCGATGAAGTCGAAGATGTAAGTGACACGCAACTTCTGCTTATGTTGCTCCAGCAGCTAGCACTTTGCTATCGTGTAAAAGGTACTCAATCTTCTCCACAGAAGGCTTCTGACCTCTAGCGTCCTCAAGCTCCTACAACCACATCCTCACATGTTGCACCAATCTATCGGCGTCCACCACCGATATTAACAGCATACATGGGCAGTTATGGAGTGATTGTCTGATGCTATCCGACCAAAATACCACGCTGATTGGGAATGGACTAAGGACAGATCACAGATCACAGAGACAGTGATAAGGAAGATTCTCATATTGCCAACAGCGGTTCGAACAACGGAATCAGAATAGTGGTACATGTATCGGATGGTGTAAACCTCTGGAACCCTATTGAACCGCAATGCCCATCAGCTCACCGCATGAGAAACTTAGTTGAAGGACTCCTGTAAGTTCAGAAATAGACATCACACTACCAACTTGTCTTGTCACTACCAAGTGTCCATGGCATATCTTACGTCCACCCTTAGGCATACCGAGTACCATATTATGTTGCTCCAGCAGCTAGCACTTTGCTATCGTGTAAAAGGTACTCAATCTTCTCCACAGAAGGCTTCTGACCTCTACCGTCCTCAAGCTCCTACATCCACATCCTCACATGTTGCACCAATCTATCGGCGTCCACCACCGATATTAACAGCATACATGGGCAGTTATGGAGTGATTGTCTGATGCTATCCGACCAAAATACCACGCTGATTGGGAATGGACTAAGGACAGATCACAGAGACAGTGATAAGGAAGATTCTCATATTGCCAACAGCGGTTCGAACAACGGAATCAGAATCGTGGTACATGTCTCGGATGGTGTAAACCTCTGGAACCCTTTTGAACCGCAATGCCCATCAGCTCACCGCATGAGAAACTTAGTTGAAGGACTCCTGTAAGTTCAGGAATAGACATCACACAACCAACTTGTCTTGTCACTACCAAGTGTCCATGGCATATCTTCCGTCCACCCTTAGGCATACCGAGTACCACCTCTCCCACTTTGAGAATAACTGCCTAAATCTTTTCCCAGCAATCTTGAATAAGTTCGTCGATAATATTAGCGCCATTAGAGTAAAATATAATCCTTGCTAGAAACAAGGATAGATAGAACAATCAAATGTTTTGCTTTTATACTGATACTACTAACAACTAAAGTGGTTTTGCCATATAAAAATGAAGTTGGTGATAAAAGGGTAAAAATTAAGGGTTATATGTAACTATTAAGTGCCAAATTCTAGAAAAAAAACAAAGAAATAGTATAAGTAATAATAAATAAAAAATAAAAATAAGTTGATATGCAATTTTGGTGTTAGACACCAATTTCGGTGTATTGAAAATTCAGGTGTATAAAATAAACAAGTAATTCCCAGGACTAATTAGATTATTCAAACATAATAGGCATAAAATATGTATTTCTAGCTAAATATTGAAAGAGATTACCTAAATACCTAGAAATAAAAAAAATCACCAAAATTAGCTAAAAATTCATAGATGTTGAAATTCACCCATTTATCAAGTTTGTAGTCCACTAACCTATTAGTACCTACCTACATGCTGCATTTTCGTTTCAAAGCGAAATTAATCTGGGTAGGTATTAATTAATATAGGGCGTTTTAAAAATACATAAGAATATTTTACCGATAGGTTACAGCGAACAGAAGCTACTCACTATACGGCTAACATGAAACGTTTAATAAATGGTGAGCTGTCTCTGCCTACCCTGGAGACAAATAGGCGTCAACATATTATGTATGTGTATGTATGTAAAGAATACTGTAATGCCTCTTTCAATATTTACATGTTTTCAGTCTGATACCTTCACGCAGGTGTTAAAGTAAGATACAATAACATTCATTATAGAAAAACAAACAAAGAAACATAAATTTTTAAATCTAAAGAAGAGTTCAAAACAAGAAACTAGTCAAATATATGACACATTAATAATATGTATTATCGTACAACTTAAGTGAATTGTATTTTGTGTCAGAAACGGTTTCATTGTCATGCTATGACTATGACACTATGAGAGTTTATAGAGACATCTTAATTAGGAAGACACAATCATTTCATTACGAGTCTGTTTCCTTATGCAACAGACGCTACCACTGATTCATCATGTCAGTAGATAGATAAGCTTACAACACTTACAAATCTCTAAGTATGGTTTAAACATTCTCCAGTCACTTAATTATAAGGTGGACAGTTACCATTTCAAAGTATAATAATGAGTAGGTATTGATACGTCAGTACTATTATCTATTCTGTGGTAAGTATTGATTCAAATAATCCATATATATTTACAGCCCGTTCTTAATTGCCGCCTTTCGATTCAATCCATAACTATTATAAAGAAGGACGTGAGTGAAAAAAGAAAACGATACGATAAACGACGAGTTGACGATAGAAAATAAAAGAAAATCAAAAAGGTCAATCTAGTGGTTCGTTTCTGCTTCACACGGAAATATTTCAGGCAGGTACCTATTACAGCGCCCGTGAATTATTTATAGGATTTAAATAAAGATAAATAAATGTTGTGTTGTAGGTAATAACAAAAGGCGAGGTGAAGACAATTTGACGTGTCCTGTATAAAAAAAAAACAGTCTTCACAAAAAAAATCCAGATTTAAATTAGTAGGTATCTAGTATCAAATGCCAGAAATTTCAAGTTCGTAGCCCAAGCTGTTAAGGCACTGCTTTGAATGATTTAACGAATCTTTCAATCAGGATAAGTACACACACACAACACTTTGTGACAAACTGTATATCTACATAAATATATCCAAACGCCCCATCTTCATTGCAAAGGGAGATAAAAACGCAATCAGACGGTAAGCTGAACGTGGTGTTCTCTCAGGATAATAATTAGTACAGAGAGCAGATTGATGTCGTACCCATACACATATGCGTCGATAATAATCGTAAGGTGTACCATCCCCCTACAACCATGTTTGGTTGCCATCATTTCAAGCATTGGCGTCTTAATGAAAACTGAGCGCCCGAAGCTTCGCACTAATGATGACAGATCTCCTGAAAGAAACAGTCTCCTACGTTCCTCATTATCTATGAACGAGCAGCCTCCCCTATTATTCTCTCCTTCCGAGCTCATCATTATTGTCGTTCAAATGATGAATGCTCTTTTATACTATCTGAAAGTATGACGTATTTTGTTTGCAGACATGAGGTACTTCCATAATATTAAAAATGATGAATATAATAGGTACCTAGTAATGTCTACCATTTCTTCTACGTTAAGGTTAAATATTCTATTATGTTTTTGATAAATATAACTTATTACATAAGTAGCAACGTACCATAATATTTCATTTTGTAGGTATTTCTCCATTGTTCATTCGCGTATACTTTTGTTACGTTTTATATTGATACTATTGATACTTTTGATTGATACTTATTGGATACTCTTTGAATTATTTCAGGGCTGTGGATATATATAGGCCATAACATTTATCTTCCCAAAATTATTGCGGTCCAGGTCCTTGGATATTTTAACCATTCTTTTAACAATTGGTTTAACAGTATTTTGACTTTTATAAATGTTACTTAAGTATGAATTATAGAAAATGAAATACAATCGGTTAGTCTATGGGAATTAGAGTAAATCTAGTAAAATTAGGTACATTCTCAAAATATTTGAATAAAAAAGTACAGGTATTTGGTGATGGATGACCTCTACCTCTTACAAACAACCCAAGGGTAGAACAGCAGTTAATTTATGATATATACAGATTGTACTGCATTAGTTAAAGCGTATAGATGTGTCATAATTCCATTATAAACTTCCTTGACAAGTATCATTCACTTTATGACATAAAATGAGGACCAAAATTTCAAAATGATATAGCAAGGAAATTAAATTGAAATGTAGATAGCAAAAGTCGAACAAACAGATGTCGGATGGAATGCTGAAAGCTATTCGAACCAACCGGATTTCCTCTCAGCGTACCAACGTATTTCAACTTGAATTCACTTTGTTATCAACTAACGCTTTCAGTCGATAGGTGTCTACTTCTGAAATTCAATACGAGTGTTTTCATCAAATTGAATGACATGCTTTTAGGTGAATGTATTATATATCGACTGTACTACCCACTTTTCTAAAAATAAAGTAGCTATACCTACTTTTATTAGGTACCCTTAGAAACTAATTTTCTGTTAAGGTTTTCTTTGTTATTAAACTACCCATTTACTATCAGTCTTAAAACACCGTGGTGTACTTACGTACTTACCCAAATTTTTTGTGTAATTTTTTTTATTCTCAAAATCTAGTCAGTTACAAAGCTTTCTCGGATGACACCTAGACTCTTTAGCATCCATACTAATATTATAAATGCGAAAGTAACTCTGTCTGTCTGTCTGTCTGTATGTTACGCTTTCACGCCGAAACTACTGAACGGATTTTGATTAAATTGTGTATAGGGGTAGATTAGACAATGAGAAGGGACATAGGCTATGTTTGGTCGCGATAACCAAACCAAAAGCTAGTATAAATATATGCTATGAGTTTGCTTATTGACATTATATTTATAAATGCTATTGTGTATATTTGTGTGTATTTTTGTATTTTATTGTGTATATTTCTAAACGCATAAACATAGATAGCTATTATGTTTATTCATCTCGGTTAAGACCACAAGATGTAAAAGACGTTCCCACCCAAGAAGGTTAAAGCGTCTTGTTTCCACTTCTAATGCTTTTTAAACTTGACAAGTAAGTAAATTTTCTGATTCTCATGACAGTCACATAATTCCTGCATTATGGAGTCCTCAACAACTGCTTTCCATACTAATGTTTATTCGTACACCATTCGATTGTAAATGACAATTCTATTTATATTAATATCCACTGATTATTTTTAGCCTTCTCTTTTTTTCGTCACGTAAGAATAAGTCTTTACATATCCGATGTCGATCATTATCGATCACTACAGCTCTAAAAATATTACAGAAAATATTAAACAACAAATCACATTGTTATACTTGCCTACTAAAGATCACAAAAAATATTTTTAGGTTTTTTTATGTGAATAAGTTTGCTGTTTAGCAACAAGCAGGGCGACTGCATACGCAACAAAGATGATTAAAACATTACTTTCATTATTCCAAGATTTTCGCAATTTTCTGGGAGGAAAGAACCATGTTTTGTCTACAAAATTCTCCCCTGAAATTAAAATTTCTGGCTGTGTTTTTCTAGGCTTGGCCGTATTCAGGTGCATAATTCGATGCGATTAGTGAGCAGAGTACTTCATTAATATCTGTAGATCAACTTTGATGTATCCATATCCATGTTGAATTTATCTTCACGTACTTATTTTATAGTTGGTTATATTTATAGACAGGTTATCTATACTAATAGTCTGTCTGTATGTTACGTTTTCACGCCTAAACCATTGAACCGATTTTGATGAAATTTGTTATAAGGGCAGATTAGACCTTGTTTGGTCGCGATAACCGACATTCACGCGGGCAGAGCCGCGGGCAAAAGCTAGTACTATATAATAATATAATATAACCGGCTGTCTTTAAATAAATTACCTATGCTTCTGCATGAGATTCTTAATTTCGTTCTCAAGAATAGATGGTCAAATGACGATCAAATCTCTTTTGCCGAATACACACACTTAAAAAAAAAGTCTACATCTAAAAACGATTCATTACTCTCTGTAACATCTAAGTAATATTACCGGGTGTCTCGGTTCAATAATTGGAATACTTAGACCGGTAATCCCCGGCGTCTCTCCTGTGTAAGACTTAGGTACCCTTGTCAAAGTTAAGGTTGGTATACTTAGGTACATTTACCTAGGTATGTTTTGCCCAGTAACATCATAATGAATGAATTTCGTCCTAATACTATCTACCTAAACCACATGAGCGTTACTGTAAATACTTACCTAACAACTACATTACATTGATCACTTACGATCTACAATAAAATAGAAAATCGAATAACATCATTATAAAATTGATATTTGCAAAGTATTTAACTCTGGAAATAAATTAATATTCTGTACATAATTATGGTAATCTTGCTCTATTATAGTCTATTGCTATATTGTTTAATATTTTAAAGTTAAATTAAACTCACAAAAATATGCCAGTTTAATAATTTACAGCATTATCCATAATAATAATAATAAATAATAATAAATAAATAAATATTCCACAACATTCTACACAACGCTATCTAGACCCATGGTAAGCTTATATAGCTTGTGTTACGGAATCTAGAATGCGGATAAACATACTTATATACTTTTTTTTTTGTAAATACATACATATTATACATAGAAACACCCAGACCAATGCAAATAGCCATATTCATGCATACAAATATTTGCACTGTGCGGGAATCGAACCCGCGCCTCCTGCGTGGCAGTCGCGTGCACTACCGCCACGCCACGGAGGCTGTCAAATATATAATAATAATAAAAAAAAAAAAAATCTTCTCCGACCAGATTCGGTCACAGCGACTGGCTTCTGTTTAATAAGAGCTTCGTTGATGTGCTCTCAGGTGACTGACGTAGCCTATTTTTGAAGCGCATGTACGGCCACATACGCTACAAGTCAGCAACCCGACGTAGTATAGACGTAAATGCGAAAGTAACTCTTCTGTCTGTCTGTCTGTCTGTATGTTACGCTTTCACGCCTAAACCACTGAGCCGATTTTGATGAAATTTGGTATCAGGGTAGATTAGACCTTGAGAAAGGGCATAGGCTATGTTTGGTCCACGTGGAAGGAGCCGCGGGCAAAAGCTAGTTATTTTATAAACTTCTCAATGAACATATTTTTTTCTTATTTTTTATGCAATCTCAGTCTTTGCCTACCTAGTTGGGAAAAGTAAAATAATGTAGGCTCTCCATACCCCGTTAATTAATTATTATTATATTTAAATGAAAACCAGATTTTTTAAATAGTTGAATAGGCAGGTCTGTATTCTGCTATAAGTTAATAAGCTGCGGCTGCAACGACGACGACGGTGCGGCTGCGGAACGGTTGCGATACGATTGTAGTTACACATTATACAATGCACAACATTGTTGCATTCTGGCTCAGGTGTGGCGCCGGTATCATGAATAGCAGTATACCATTGTGTCTAGTAACTTACTCTTACTCACAACATGACTGCTTCAATATACAAACAAACATTTTCATTATTCAGATTTCAGACTCATCATCGTCCTAATAGCGATTTCCTAGTTGAGTCCAAATTTTACAATTTGGAGTACAAGGTCCGTTTTTTACCCGACTACGGCGAAGCCTAAAGGAGGGTTATGATTTTGACAGGCTATATATGTATGTATGTATGTATGTATGTATGTATGTATGTTCATTTGTTCCCTCATAGCTCCTCAACTACTTATTAGAACTGGACAAATGAGGTATCGTTACAAGCGGCTTGATTGTCCGATGGTTATAGGCTATATGACGTGTCACTCAATCTTGTGTGGCGCCCTCTAGCGCTCATAAAGTACTGTGTTAAAAAATAAATTTGAGATAAATATGCTGTGTTTGGTATCAAATGATAGTGCTTAATGAGCACATTTTAAATATGTATAAATTATTAGCTTTATCTTGCCTCAAAATAATTTAAATAAAAAATAAAGTTTAAAACTAAAACCCGACTACCGAAAAAGTGACAAACAAGAAAATATCAAGGATAGCCGTGGTCGTATGCCACTTTTCCCTAGAATATATTGTTTTGTTAGAGTAAGTGGCATACGAGTCATACGACCACGGCTATCCTTGATATTTTCTTGTTTGTCACTTTTTCGGTAGTCGGGTTTTATGAAGTTTAATTGGTGAGTAAAGTACTCTACATACCATGCTGGTTTTTGTGGGACTGACTAAAATCTGACTTCCTAACTGATATTTTCTAAAGTTTACGCGAATGTCACACATTGAAATAAAACCAATTTTTACGGATTCTATCGCGATATACTTGTCATCCACATAATCAAACCCAGTAAGCAGCAAAATCTAGCAAGACTTAACGACACAGTGAACTCATTCTGCGTAAATAGGAACACCATTATTTCACCATGATTCGGGTATTTTGAGATAACTTATACTTCAAACTATGTGACAACTACCATCATGAGTCACACCGCGATCATGGCTGCTCAAAAGCAGCCGAAATGTCGGTTTAAAAGTAAAAATAATAACAAATATACCTATCGCGATAGAATCCGTAAAAAGTGGTTTTATTTCAATGACTTCCTAACCTTGAGAAGCCTGTGCCATTATTTAGTAGGTTAACTGGCTTGGTTAGTTATAGGTTGGTTTTCGCATCAAGGATGTTGTGCACGCTCTAAACCTCATTCAACATTCAGACTAACGCACAGAATTAATAGAAACCAATTTGTAGAAATGCTACGATAGGGCGATTATGCACTTGAGAAATACCTGATGTGCAAAATAACAAGCTTTTCCCATCCAATGCCGTATATTCCCTCATTAAAATTTGAAAAGAGAGCAGAACAAACAGTTGGACAGCAGAATAAAGCACTCGCTTTGCAATGTCTGACCAAACACAGAATTTAATTTTTCTGCAATGGGAGAAGTTCCTATTGTGCACGTTTTATAAAAATAAAAAAAATTGTGATGTTACTGTACTGATAGCAGAAAAGGTACCTAAGTACTAACGAACTCTAAAGGCTAAATTTGTAAATTATTAGTCATGTGTGTTACTATCTGTTTATTTTAAAATTCAGATATAATTTTATTAACATTAACAGCCTTATAGAATAATATAACCAAACGTGTCGCAAAATGAAGCGTTAAAATAAAAATACCCAGTTCATGATTCATATACAATGCACCCTTCCTTTTACTCTAAATAATAAGCATATGAATCCAAACACTCTCCCTCCAAGTTCAACCGACTTATTTTAAGAGTCACGTCGTTTATGAAAAATGTAAATCATCAACTCACTTCGCGATTTATTCAGTTAGTTTTAATTTAAGTGGGGTACATCAGGGACCCACTTTATGTCCCCGCGTTCTGTAGGTCCTTATGGTATTATTGTATGATTCTCCTATGCTACGTCATAACCTTCAAAGGTACAGTAATTCAAAATTAAATATGGTAGGCAAGAATGTACAGATATCAAAGAAATGTGAAACGATGCCGGCATAGCTACTCAAGCAATAACATTGTTACAGTGTTCCTGAATGCTTTATGCGAAATAAATCCACTGTTCGGAATGTACTCGAACCTTTAATAACATTGGGAATTCAATGAAGCGGATGATACAAGCGAGGGTTCAAGCTTAGGAATTTCCACCCCGACCCTATTACTCGGAAGACGTTGTCGCAATCACCTTACAAGGATCAATCGCTTCTAACCAAACCATTTACTTACTGGTAACATTGTTAAAATATTTTGAATAGCACTAGTAGAAAAAAAGCTATAAATGATAAGTATGCAATATTGTACACGAATGGTGGCCACATGTGACAAACTAACAATACGTTAACTTCGCTAACCACCAGATGTTTAAAAGGTTAATGCCTCCATACTAAAAACACTATTATAACTACATAAGTAGCACAAGTTAAATAATCATCATTTAAGTACTGAGGGACAATTAATTGAAAGATTATAATTGAAAGTAATAATTAACTGCAGACAGAGACTGAAAGAGAAATCTAAAACTACTTAATAAATAAAGTCTCACCAAATTCGTCGTATCCATTTTGAGCAGTTTTTTTTTCATAAATTGTTTCCGAACTTATTTCTTTTAACCGTTATAATATTATAATAAAGCACCGTAAGCTTATAACGTCTAACGCGAAAAGCAAAGACACATAGCAAGGCAACACCGATAATATATTAGTGTCCGCAAAATTATTATCATTATTGGCGTACACAATTACAGCAAATCAAATATTGTCCGACAACCGACCGGTACACCCGCTCAGCACGAGATGAAGCGACAGAAGGCACAACGCATATGGTTCAATTGGTCCACTATATCGTCTACGACCCACTATAACTAACACCGATAATTAAACGAGCATGTATTATAAGTCCAAAGATTAACGAAAAACGCGATCGGTCCCTCGCGATCCTTTGTTAAGTGCGGTCCAGCTCCATGGCGCCAGCTGTGATCGGCGTGCTCGGTTCGCCGAGCGCGCGTCTGGCGACGGTGCGATCGATGCCGGCAACAGATTTACATTTTCCGTGGAGGAAATCGGGAAAGTTTGTCACGTGCGTGTGTGAGCGCGGGCGGCGAGTACGGCGCGCCCGCACGCCGATAGTGCGCGGCGCCGAGTGCCGCCCGCCCTGCCGGCCCTGCCGCCGGCGTCGCGCCTTGCCGTGGAGGACTGCCCGTTCTACTACACCGGCAAGGTTCAACACAACAGCTTACGTTTACATTTTTTCGGTATATATTACTTGACATTGAAACTATTAGCATCACAAAGAGTAGTCCTAGAACCCATCATCATATTAGAAGTTGAAATGACAGAAGTTCTCTGAATAAAGAGCAATTCCGGCAAGTTCGAATACTTTGTACTTATGTAATTTATTGACGATATTGTTGGAAAATGCAGATAAACATGATATCATTCATAACAAGACCGAACTAAAAACGTGAAATGTCAACGAGCGCTGCGACGAATGTAGAGTTTTATATTAAGATTGTTAAGGTGCCGAATGGTATGGAGCTGTTGGGGGTGGTTAGGGTCGTGGCCATGGCAAGTAGAGGTGATGTGCGGGGCAGGGGCGGCGTGAGACGTAAGAGTATCGATTTTATCCACCCCGCCCTCTCCCCTAACGTTGCGACAGTGTGAGTGCGCTGAGCGAGTCCTCACTGGGAGATCGTCGGTTGATTGCCGCGGGAAGCAACGTCGAAATATTAAACGCTTTGTTCTCACTAAAACTAATTACTCGACTCTCTGATATCTTATACCACATGATCTGGGTCTAATGTCTAAGAACTACACAGGCGGTCTTGTGATCCCAAATCAGAGCATTTGCCTATTCTAATGACGACTCTACATTTATACATCTGTATACACGTAATAATACTGCAATAAACTGCACTATATAAACTCTTTCTCTATATTGCATTTACAATGTAATTTATTTGACTAGCCCTCGCCTTGTTACGACTATTCATGAATGTGTGATCTAACACATGTCAATTCATTAAATTAATTTCTTAGAATGTTATTCTCATGTAGTACATACATGTCTTACAATGTTAACGGTAAGAGGCATCTATCTATCTATAGATGTAAGCTATGGGTCTTGAGACACACGCGTTAGCACATCGCTACATTATGTCGGAGAGTGACAGAAGGTGGGTCGACCACTTGTGGATTGGAAGACTCCGTTAACGCTATTAGTAGGAAGTGGATTTTTTCAACAGTTTCAGTATTTTATTTCAGTATATTGTTAGATATAAATATTTATTGAAATTCTTACATTTTAGACGACTTTTTACAATATTTCATAAATGACTGCACATGATATCGCCATAGTAATACCACAGAATAGATAATAAAATAATACTAGCGTAGTAATATTGTGGTAGAGCTATGTTTTCGTCAAATCTGATGACTCTGTTTATCTGTCTGTATGTTACGCTTTCACGCCTAAACCACTGAACCGATTTTGATGAAATTTGGTATAGGGGTAGATTAGACCATGAGGAAAGACATAGGCTATGTTTGGTCGCGATAACCGACATCCACCCCGGCGGAGCCGCGGGCAAAAGCTAGTATCAATATATAGGACATAAATATAGACAAAACTCTCTTCCATTTTCTTTTGTGCGTTCTCTTCATTCCTGGTTTCTTTCAAATTTCAAGCAGTTTAGCTTAGTTGGAGGGGTTAGCGGGAATATTAGTAATTTCAATTCTAATATTCCGTAATATAAATTACTTCTAGCAATGCGAGAATAATATCTTTAGAGCTGCAGCTTTTCTTATGCCATAGTAAGCGCTTACCATTTCGTGGACAGTTATTAAAAAACTTAGATACTAACAATATGAACGAAATTTAAAAGAAGGCAGACCACGTGGTCACCTCATGACTTTGGGAATATTAGTACTAACACCAACAAAAAGTTATATGCAGAAAGCATCAAGCATCTAAATAGAAAAATTCAATGTAGTACGTAATATAATATTTTGATTATTGATTTTGTTTATTGAAGGGGTAGAGTAATAAAATTTTTGAATAAAACAATTAAACTACGCATCTTTTAGTTAAAGGCACTAAAGAGATTCGAGAAATAATACAGTAGATACCTAAATAATGTAACTGAGTATGTAGCTAACTCGGCACCCCTAAAAACCTTTAAAAGCGCAGCCATTACCGTCGCAATTCCATCACGCCAATGAATCTTACGCCCTCGGGGAGCCTCTTAACTTGTGTTTTATGGTGCCGCGATGTGAGTTTGTGTTTTTTTGCCAATTATCCACTATGATATCACAATATTATAGCTGTAATGAAAGTGAGAGCTTTAAAACAAACAACATGACTTACCTTTCATCCAGTTGTTGTAGCTGTGAAGGTTGTTGATAATTCATCCGTCTACCGTACAGCGAAGCACCACCCTCTGACATGTATCCATCCATCATATCGTTGTTACGTCCACACTCCATTTCACCAAGATTAATACGCCGCAAACAATCACCGTCGGACATGTAACCCGAGGCAATTTCAAGATCGCAATAATCGGGGTTAAAAAATCCAGGACCGTAATTTATCCGGTCACGCAATCCCATGTTTTCCCTGCCAAAGTTAGCTTTGACTGTGTTTGCATGATGAGGGTAACCGGGAATGTTCTTTTGCGTTAACCCTGAAGTCCTCATTGGCAGTGTCAAGTGGCTATTGTAGCCTCGAAGTAGTGGCCTCATAGGCAGGACATTCATTAACGGATTCTCATCATCACCTAGAGAGTTGTCACGGCAATGAGATGGTGTGCTTGATCGGCTATCGCTTGATTTATTCAAGTCTGTTAAGGTCCGGTTGTGCTCAAAAATAGGTTTTGGTGACCTTTCAATAGTTCTCCTCTGGGCTGCTTTTTCTGATAGTTCAGCTTCATTTATGACTTCATTGATGTATGTAGTATTCATATCTAACCTTTTATTCGCTGTTATGGCACTAGTAGCGGCTTTTGAAATTTCAGAGCCAGATTCACTGGATGGACGGTATATAACGCTACTATCACTGGAGTTAGAATGTTGCCCTGTTGTACTATGGGTGGAATTAGAATGTGAACTCTCTGACATTTGAGAAGTATGATTATAATTCCCTGAATTATGAACAGGCATCGGTGACACTGCTAAAGTTTGTTTCTGCGATATATCTTTACTTAAATTAGACTGCTCTCTACTGAATGGAAGTGCACTTATGTTGTTCGTAGAATTTAAACTAGAATTGCTTTGAATAGGACTTAATTGACTATTTGTACTTTTGTGAATAATGTGCCTATCATCTTTCGCTATTTTAAATGTCCCTTTCACAGCAGCTGTTGGTTTAGGAATCCCAGTATGATTGGGTGTTCCAAAATTTTGTGCCGAGTTTGCTTGCTGTTGATTTGCATAGTTTTTTAATGATGGTGACAGACTTTCTTGATTTTTGACATCTGTGATACTATCAGATCGTTTTTCACTGAGTTTCATTTGACTTCCCGATAATTTGACCATTTTTGACGAGTTCGAGCTTCTAGAATGGTCATCGATCTGATTTAATTTGGTATTACTAATGGACTTCGGAGCTGCCAGCTTCGATTCTTTATCACGCGCTGGTAATTTGGGACTATTTCTAGATTTCTCACTACTAGTTTTACCACTACTTTTGTTCAGATTTGTGGAAGACTCTCTAGGAGATTTAGAGCTAACTAACTTAGGTTTTACAGTTTTACCAGACTTGTCTTTTGATAACGTATCGCTTTGTTGCCTTATACTTTTGGGTCCAACTATATTAGAAGATTTGATATGTGCGTTTGGCGTATTCGAAGATTCATTGAGGCTTAAACTGGAATCTGATCTTTCGCTTTTAGCTGATGAGAAGCCACTAGAGGAACTGGTACGTTTTGACACTGCTGTACTTTTACTATTTTGCTTTTCATTACTCAATTTGTCTTTGTTAAAAAGTTTTAATTTATCGAGCATGGAATGCTTTGTAGGGGTCCCATTTTGGCTGGATGGAGTTTGAGGATGTTGCTGTGCTAAAGTGGATGGAATTTTGCTGCCTGGCGCCAGTAAAGAGGAGTTAGGTCGTGATCTGCAAGAAAAGAGATAGGCAATTATAACAAAGGTTATTATAATTTACATGTCTACGTTAAATCGACCGACCAAGGGTTATAAATTAGTGGCTTTTAATTGTCACTCAAATATTACATGAATATTTATAACACCTGTATTTTAAAAATATTAAGAAGTCAACACTAAGTGGCTAAGTTTTTCGTTAATCGGTTGTCAATTTGTAAGTACAACCATTTTAGATGGCGGACGACTTCTATGACTAAGTATTTAGAGGTGCTGCTTATAGATAAGGTTTATTGACTAGAACAAGTTACGTAATCTGTTGTACAAGTCCAATTCAATTTTAATGTTTAAATGTGTTAAGTTAATACAAACTAATTAACTAGGTACTGGATATCTAGTGTCAATATTTATGGGTACTACCTATATGTATTGCACTGTCTCTAAGGTGCTGTATACATTTGATTCAATATTAATATTATTACATATATTCAATAAAAAATTAATATTAATTAAATTTGGTTGTTTAAATGTTATAAAATATCTTCAAGGTAAGGGTGTATTTGATCGTCTGTTTTAATTAGAGAAGGCCTAGTAGGTATGTCATCATCTTTTTTTTAGAAACTCGTATTTGTACACAGCTACTAGGTACACAACTAATTTCAAATCTAATTTCAAAATTTTATCGCTGTCATATGAATAACACAAACCTGCTACCTACGTAGGTAGATGTGTGTTATTACTAGGTATATAGACAGCGATAACATACAAAATTACCTATACCTATTAATTTTCCTAAATATTTCGATTGATGATGACCTACCTATCAACTTGCAGTGCATAAATAAAATTCTGAAATGAAAAACTGAAGCAACATTACTTAGTGACTTTTAGGAATTTTCAATTATGAAATCCATTTCTTTAATTTAGGTTTTTAGTGTTTACACAGTACCACTGCGCAAAGGAAGAATGTGACCCGATGATGAGGTTACCGCAAACCCTCGGATATTTTGCAATTCAAGAGCTGCTAATCCTTGTAATTTGCAGTAAACAAAACATTGTATCTGCATAGATACCATTAGGTACCCCAAACAATAACTAATAAATACTTATAATGACTCTACAAGCACGCAAACTGCACAGCCACTTCTTAGTTACAAACATAATTTAAAGTGCTTTAAGTCTTTTAAGTTTAAAAAAAAAATATTGTAAATAGTTCCAGGTTCCAGCTTAGAACTTTTATCTTCATCCGATTAAATAAATAGGCAAACTTACCCGGACGATGATGTAGGCGCTCGCGGAATAAAGCTAACAGCGCCCTGTCCCAACGGACTTGTAGAACGACTGGAACTAGCTGACAAGCCACTTTTGCCACCTGCAATAAAACAATGGAATACCTTTAATGATTACAATACAATATCTCCGTCACACAAACTGTTACCGACGTCACATCATAAACTATAACTTAGCTTACAGAAATGATGTCAATTTTACAATTTATATAAAGAAACTGCTATCTTAGCCATCAAGCTGAGCAAATATTATTAATATTGAGATAACATTAGATAGATAACTGTGAGCTTTTATTGAAACAGCACGAGTGTTTGCTTGTGGTGCGTGCGCGACTGTCAGGCCCAGTAGGCTGCAACACCGCGTAATGTGTACCTATATGCGGATAGGTACTCTACTCACCAGATTTCATTGAGCCATAACACCCCTTCTACGTATAAAACAATGAGCTTACATAAGGGGAACTTCAATTGAATGCAACGGTTCATAATAGTCTGGTTCGCTATATTGATCGATAGCATACCGACAAAAATAATAATTCGTGATGTCATTACATTACTTTACAAATGTATGCGTGTGCGTAAAGTAACCCTAAACAAGGGACATTAATGAGTCAATAGTTACCATAAATACCACACATTATGGGTTGTCAGTGAGCCCGTTTGCTTTGGCTCTAGATAATAGTTTGATTTGATACTAAGTTCATCCGCTGGTGAAAGTACCTAAACAAATAATACCAATGCGTGTGTAAACTTAGAAGCTATTAAAAAGAGAATACGAATAAGATACCTACTCTAATTAACGAACAAATCGAGATAAATCAAGTGGTTGAACATTAATTACATTTATTTGAATCAAGGTAGCTAATGAAATGCACTTCAATGCTCAAAAGTACTTCAGTTTGCATATTTCTGATCATGAGTATTCCTATTAGCAAATTCTGAAAATGTGCAAAGGTAATATGAGATTTCAGTGACTTTCCCCGGCTGTCACAACAATAGCGCACATCACTGGTGCTAACAATGGATACACTCAGGTGTTATTGCACAGTGAAGGAAGTACATAGTTGTACAACGACATTGTCAATCACCCGCGGACTACATCCGTTCATTATTCAGGCCAAGACCCAAGACTATCCATCACTTAGCAACGACAATACAACACCCGAATGACCTGTTGCGATTATAAAACTACAAAAAATATTCTATCAACGTTTAAATTGGTGCATGACGAAGATAAGACAAAGTATTGTTTTCTTTGTTGGCTATATTGTTTAATAATATTAATATTATGATAAAACCATTAACAAACGAGCAGTTTCTGAGATCTTGGCTCGGACATAGATTAAGAAAGTAATCGAAAGCGATCACTTTAGGAGTAGTCCTAAAAAAGTTCTTCAGCTATTTCAGTTAGAATACATTTTTGTATAAATTAACTGCACTCTCTACAACAAAACGTTTCGAATTGTAATAAATTATATTCGCGGTTCTTTTTTCAATTCTGCATATGAACACAGTGTAACATGTAACTTGGTGGGACATTTTTTTCAACAACTTCTAATAATTGCGGGTTAAATTTCGCACTCCTCAAAGTTGTCAATGTCAAATTTATAATTGCCTTCTGATCACTAAACTTCTAGTAGTCCGTAATTAAATAGTGGAGAACTGAACAATTTTATTATAAATATAAATAATAATACGTCAGATCTGTAAAAATCTTGTAAGAGGTTTTCAAATACTCACAATCAATTTACGCAGATAATACAAACAATTCACATTCTAACATAATTTAATAACACTGATTGAATGCACACTAATTTGTGTTTCCAAACTATTCACGTACAGGCGTCACTTAAAAATAACCGAGACCGTCAATGGGCGGCCAGCGTGAGTAGTGGCCGACAACTGAGGATGCATCAGCCATCTGCACCACCGCTATCCACATGATATCAGCAGGGCACGACGAGTCTCAAGATAACTCGACCCGCGTGAGAATCATTACAAACGACTTGTCATACGAATTTATGTCGCACACATCATTTTAGATATCGCAATATCATTTGTAAATACTCGATTTATTAACACAGAATGTGTTTTTGAAGTACATGCGTTATTATTCACTAACTAGACCTACTATAACCTCTTATTTTATACTAACTTAAGTTCAATGAAATGACAAAGAGCGGTCATTGTTTAGGTTAAAAATGGAGTGTTTTTTTTAAACCTGTGTAAATACAACCACTCATGATCGCAAACTAGAAAAGAATCTAAAGGTAATTTTCTTTGAGTAAGTACTTGAAAAGAATATACCTTCTTAATTGATATATTAAATTAATACATGCTAAAGTTAGCTTTGTAGTCAATTTATAGTCCCAAAAGTAACAATATCAATAGTCTAACGATAATAAGGTATGGTCGACGTAATTTCATCATAATAATCTATACTTAATATTATAAAGCTGAAGAGTTTGTTTGTTTGTTTGTTTGTTTGTTTGAACGCGCTAATCTCAGGAACTACTGGCTCGAATTGAAAAATTATTTTTGTGTTGAATAGACCATTTATCGAAGAAGGCTTTAGGCTATATAACATCACGCTGCAACTAACAGGAGCGAAGAAACAATGAAAAATGTGGAAAAAACGGGGAAAATTATTCATATTTGAGGGCTTCCGTTGCGTGCGCTGCGAAAACGGTTCAAGATACCAAAAAAATATGTATGAAAGAATTATTAATCTTGAAATGATCTAAAAAAATGTCCGCGACAGTATATGTCTGTTTTATAAGATTAACTCACTAGAACCGTTTTAATGCATTATTACCAATTATTTGCTAGAGTTTTATCAACATAATAATAATCTATATACATAAAAATTAACCCCTATTTCCCTTGGTCACGACATCACGCGTGAACGGCTGAACCGATTTCGCTAATTCTTTTTTTGTTGTGTTCGTTATTATTAGGAGAAGGTTCTTATGAAAGAAAAAATGAAAAAAATTGCGTGGAAAATCAGAAAATTTAAGAATACATAACCACCATATAAAATAGCTGATCCGACATCATCCGAAAAATTGATGGTTTATGGTAGTATGAACGCCCTTGAGCGTAAAGGTATATGGTTGTATGGACCCCATAGGTATATAGGCTCCGTAGGTGTAAGTATGGGCCCCGGTGACCTATTAGTATGGGCGTATGGGACCCGAATCGAAATGCTTTCCGTTCTCAAAATAATTAGGAGAATTTGATACAGCTAATTGATTCTAATTTCTAAGGCGAAACGAAGTTTGCCGGGACAGCTAGTCTATTATATATTTTAGGAGCCACAACGCCATCTAAAGATAAAAGGACAATTTTCATCTCTCGTGTGTAAGTACTCATCCATATGTGGACAAGCAATAAAACAAAATGTAGTTTAAAGTAAGTGAATGCAAATTGCTAAAACTCCTAGATATGGGAGAGTATTTGGAGTTTATTTTAGGGACCGGACTACGTCATTGGACCTTAGGCGAATTTATGAGCAACAAATGGAGGTTTCGCATCTACGAATTTGTCATTAAGCCTTTGAGAAATTGACATGAAAGTGCAAAAAAATATGAATACTACAAATAAAACTAGTAACACACGCACTTATATGGTAGGATCCGAGCAACTGTCTGCGCCCATTCTACTGGTCACCTACTGGCTGCCAGTCGGACGCTTTTAGTCAAAACTGTCGTAGAACCTTCAGATTGGTTTGTTTTTATCATATGGGAATGTTTTAGTTACTTTGTTCACCACACACGTACCATTAATTAATTTATTGCGTTTATTAATTTGATTCCAAACAGGATGAACTCCCTCGTAAATTCGTGCCTGATGAACTTGTTTGTATGTGTATTATATACTTAAGCCAATATATCACTCTTATTATTTTTAGCCAAACCTACAGATCACCAGGAACGTGTTAAATTTAATTAAGCCAATGAAACTAATTACTTACAGTAAAATAATATAGAGAAACAAGTACCTTGTATATAGGATTAATGTGTCCTACAACATATGTTGAGTTTACCACATAAAGCATCAGATAAATAGATATTTTGAATAGGTAGGTAGATACGTGTCTAATAAATAATTAGGGTTGGTAAGTACTGTGAAAAAAGATGCTCAATAATCGACTGAAATTTTTAATGCTAACTTTAAAGTTCGAAAAACATCGGAAAAAATGAAACGCACAAGTGATACTTGACCTCACGACCTTTCCCTTCCGATGTTTTTCGATGCTCAATAAATTTCCGTTAATGTAAAATTACATGGATAAGTCTGTCTACAGAAATACTTTCTTTTCTCATTTCTTTGTCTAACTAAGAAGTTAACAGACAAATAGACGCCTTTCTTTGTAGTCTTAAGAGTTTAACTGTTGCTGAGTTGTTCTCTAATTTAGTGATTGAAGTCAGTTAGGTTTTTCCACTTTTTAGTTTCAAGTGAAATATGACGCACTAAATGCAAGTCTTAGCTACGGAATACACTATTGGTTTGCGCTTGTACAGTCAGCGTTATAAATATCTTGACGACGGAGTCTCAAAATGATCTTAAAACTCTCGTATCAAGAGCAAATAAAACTGTTATATTGCTTTATATGGTAGGTATTATTGCCAGGACCAAAGGTGTCTACGAAATATCAGTACAATCAGTCAACTGGAAGGGGGTAAAAAACTAAATTAAGGTCATTTTGATTGAGCACTTTGTTCGTCAACATCTTTTTGAAGCTGTATGAAATTTCTGTCAATAATTAAGTAGACATTATTAAATTGGTACCGTTAGGATTATTTTATAGCATGTTATCCATGAAGTACCTACCAATTATGATAGTGTGGAGGGCGCAACGAATATACATTTTCATCTTGCCGATTGCCTCTGCGTCAACTGTATGAATTCGATCTCGTCATCGGATATTCACTTGTGTGATTCACGTACAAATTGTATTCTGGGTACATTTTGTGTTCGGTTCGTAAAGACCTAGTGAGTACTGATACTTAAAATTTATGTGCGGATATTCTAATGTGGTCTAAAAAGTTAGTTCAACTTATAAGAGTAATTACTAAAGCTTTTAAGTACTCGCAGTTATGTCTAACTATTATTCATAAAATTAGAAATGTGTTTAGCAATGAAGTGTTATATTTTCCCTCTCGACAAGAAATACCTAAGTATACCGAAAGTTACCTGGTCTATTTATCTAACAAACGAGCAGATTTTTAATTCATTTTCGGGATTTTAGACTTGAGAACTATTTTCTTTTGTACTTTACTTGCTCTTCCTTTTATTGGTTTTGAGTGACTGTTGCTGACTTCCAACCTCGAGGGAAAAACCTCATCCTCACATAAGCGGGTACCTAAGTACTATGTTGGACTTGAATACTCCCAGCTTACTTATACATTTCAAGAGAATCAGATTCGGACACTCCTTAGCAGTAGGTACGCACAATATTAATACACGAACAATATAATTATGTATCGATATACCTCAGGACACGTATCTTGGACCTAAATCGACAGACGATGTGACGAGTACGACAGATTTTAGGTCTAAGATATATTTCCCGAGCAATAGTGTAAATTAGAAGTTTACCTGCATGTGGTGTAGCTGGCAGTGGTCGCTTGTCGGGCGGGGCACGGCGCACGGCTGCTGCAGACGCTGGCAGCGGAATCGACGTCTGCAGCACCGACACTTGCCTGTACAAACAATACACAATGTTTAACAAACAACCTGATCAAAGTTTTAGCATCTATTTCTAATCATCCCTGCTCTAAACTAAGCTTATTATTAAATTGCTTATCTAATATACAATTAAAATTCTCATATCATAGTGTTTGTTTGCACGTTCCTCCGAAACGGTTTTAGCCAGGTGGCCAGAAACTATGAGTACCACATATTAAGGCGCGTACCTATATAAAATGCACGAATCTTTTGTAAAATATAAGTACTAACATAGATTGAAGTCTACAAATGCTACTAACAAAAACTAATTTTAATTGTCTGATGAATACATGAATTATTATTCCTATGATTTTTTTGTGTATATTTTGGTATGATTGTGTCTATTTTGTAGGTCTGAGAATTGGTCCTAAAGTATTTTAAAGTTAGGTTAGTTATTTTTTGTTCGTATATTTTATTATGATTTGGCATTGAAAATATGATATACACGCTTAAATTTTCCCCAACCAACCAACCAACCCCCCCCCCCATTTTTTGATAGTGGCAAAGGGTAGGCATAGATACCTACTTTTACAAAGACCACGATATTTCTATAACTCTAATATAATAATGAAGACACATAGGTTCCAAATTATTTTTGTAGCGTAACTTGTTCAAAAAGTCCAAAGTATTAGACTGAGGGAATGACAAAAGTGTTAAACCATCGCTAATTGGTCATTAGGACCACTGCAACGCTCCCCTGTCAGCTGCAGTCTGCAGCTTGCCGCGAATTAAGTGATATGATAGCCAGATGGCTGCTAACTACAATTATAACAGACTATTAAGTTCTTATTTGGTGCAATATTGTCACATAATAATAAACTTGTGTTCTTCCATTGAACACAAGAATGTGAACACTTATTTAACTAAACTTTTTTTTATAACGAAATCTATATTGTTTTTCTTTTTTGCTGAATTCGTATAAGTACATGAAAATAACCGTTCGAGTGATTACAAATTTTGCTACGTGGCCTCCCTACCTATTAGGGCGGTGAAACTTCAGTAGTTTACAAGTCTTACTTTGAAACTAATCGAACGTTCAATATTGGGACATAGAAAGTGTAATGAAAAAGAAAATTTATAAGTACTCCTGGGAGCACCCGTACACAAAGCTGTAGGTGGGAAAAGTATTTACCAACTACTTAAAGAGTGGTTATCTGTTTGTTTTTATTTGTTTGATACTTATTGGAAAAAAACTGTTTATTTGGACACGCCCTCTAGATCCAGTGGGTACTTATGTATGTTTATTGTTCGCTTCAAGATCCATAGGTAGATACATGTTTTTCTCTTCATTTAGGAGTTTCAGTCCCTTGAGACTATGACTCTTTATAGTTGATTATGTCAACAAATGTCGGCCACTTTTCAGCATCAGTAGCTGAAACGTCGTCGGTGTAAAAAGAAATAATAACAAATATATCTCAGCGCACATTGGGAGAGGCCTATGTCCAGCAGTGCACTGCGGTGGGCTAATTGATTGATTGATATCTCGATAAAATCCTTTAAAAAGTGGTTTTATTTTAATGAGTGACATTCGCGTAAACTTCAGAAAATATTGAGCAGGAAATATACATACATACATATAGGTAAATACGCCTTAGGGTCAGGCAGAGGTGAATTATATTAACACCCACATTTCGCTAATCAATGTATATAAATATGCCTATAAATATTGTGACATTTACGTGCCTACATAATATTTACATTCATGGCACCTAGGTTATGCGATGCGATGGATTAGGCGAAGGCATGTAGGAAAGCACGTTACGGCTAGCGGTAGATAGGTACTATATTCCGCTTTGTGTCCGTAGCACGAGCGTAAGTCACGATTTCATAATAAACCACCGTCCAGGAAGCTTTCGCGTGCCTCTTTCTCCACAACTTAATACTCTCTTCAATGGAGCTACTTAGGCACTTAGCAATCCTATTAATCCTACACACAAAGTTTGTAGCTAGAGAATTGCACCTGGTGTTAATTCAGTAGGTAATTTAAGACGAATGAGCACCCTGGATAAGTAGGTGTAAAGAGTGGATGTATAGTTACGGAATGCGGTACTTAATTAATAAAAATGTATGAAATTAGCAGTCAGTTCGATCAATTCGATTTTCTATCATTGTACGTGAAGGTTCAGCTACTGGACAGTAGATGGCGCTAGTTACATTGCAAATGCTCGATAGTTTAAAAAAGCTTATATAAACGAGTGTTTTGAATATTGAAAACTCAATTGGGAATTCAATGTGTTTGTTAATATTATTAATAACTACCTAAGGTATTAAAGAAATTGGAAAACAAACCAGCGTAGGTCTTTGGAAGGGGCGTCTTATCAAGTGTGCTAAGGAAAAGGATATCTACCTATGTCATACAAATAAAAAGAGACATTAAAATAAATCAAAAGCTGGTAGTAGCCAATAATGCAATTACATACAACTAATAGCTTGCTTTTAGTGTCCAGAGTCCAGACAAAAAGAAAAAAATATAAAACAATTCGTCGCCTCAGTGCTTATTTGTTCTATCTACCAAATTTACAGAAAATTAACTTTAAATGTAGTATTGTTAAGACTCAAATTTCAATCTTATTGATTAAGAAATTTTTTAAACTTTTTTGCTATAATATAGGAAAAAAGACATTTAAATTTTATCTGTGACACAACACTGTAATAAATATTTTGTACTTGTTTGCTCTATGTCCACTGTTTGTTTTATATCCTACATCATAACAAATGTTGAGTGCTTGAGTGTTCTATGTCCACTCAATCGACCAATCACAGCCCATGACGCCATGTCTGCCATTTTGTTTGATTTGTCATTGTGGCTGGAGACATTGTAAGATTAGCTTCGTTGCTCCCGAAAAAATGTAAAAATATTATTGAAATTGTTGTTTCTAGTAAAATTGTGTTCGACAGACATTAAATTATGTCTAGAACAAGCTATAGGAGCAAAATAAATGAACAAACGCAGCCGCAAACAGAGCAGTAAGTACTTTTTGATTTACGCTCGATTCCGTTCTGAATTTTACACAGAGTGTTGTTTTTTAATAAACTATGAGCCCCGCAGTCGGACATAACAGGTATGTTCGACTGCGTGGCTCAACGATCCTTTTTCATCGTTATAAGAAGTATGACTTATTGATTAATGTAATGTGTCCTAATTTTCTAACCTAGTTTTTTTTTCATACTTCTGCCAACTCCTAGAAAGAATTGTTTGGTATGTACAATGAAGGTATTTAAAAATTATTATTATAACTAACATTGGTTGTGGTGCTTAAACGCTTCGATAACAACTACTTCACTCTGTTTTGCGTTAAATTAAAACACTGAAGGATATTGATTGCTTGAACAATTTTTTTATACCACATATGTAGCAGATAAGCACATGGCCCACCTTATGGAAAGTGGTTACCGTGGCCTATGGCAATTTTTTTATTGAAAATAGTTTACACCTAGATTTTTATTTTCAATTATTATTATTCTACGATTAATATACTATTGATTTTCATAAAAAAATTGTAAAATGCATTTGTATAGGACACGCCAATTTGACTTTTGTTTTTGTCAGCATCTTTATTTTTTTTTCTCATTGATATTTTATTTATTTATCAGCATCAGCTCATCTTGTTGTCACAATACAGTTGTATGTAAAAATAAATGCTGATCAAAACGAAGCCAATCACGTCATATTTTTACTTAGCTTACTTACTCCACATATAATTTAGGCTTAGGTACTCTATAGCTACACTGATGTCCTTGCTCGATTATGTTATTACATTGAATTATTTTTTTATCAATTTATTGATCAGTTACAATCAATCAGTTTACAGGGTTTTGCTTTCTGCTTTTTGCAGTGCAAATTATCGATCGACTGTTATTTAATGTTTTTAAAAAATATAATTAGTTATTATAATATTTTTTTTGTTTTATATCCTTAACAGGCTTGAAAAGGTTAAGAAAAAGCTTTTTGTAAATCATGATGTTGCTGAAAAAGACTACATAGAAGACACTCCAAACAGATATATACTCAAGGTAAATAAAAAGTTTTTGGAGCATCAAAAGGCAAGCAAGGAAACATGTATTCTATTAGCTATAAGCATTTAAAATCATTAGTAAAATAACTATAAATAAAAACTTTTGTTGAAAATGCATTTATTATTTGCGAGTTAAATCCTATCATCTAAAATACTAAATACATCATCCTGTATATACATCTGACACATAGGCCAGTTAAGCACGAAAAATTAAAACAGTCTTTTTGTTCTATCTTTATTGAGGTATTGTTCTAAGTCCACATTCGTAATTATATTTGTGCAAATTTGTTCTATCTCCATATAGTAACTGTAAAATAAGGTACAATTAACCACCATTTTATACATTACATTATAATAATGTATTCACAGACAACTCATTTATAAAGTAATTCCTTAGAATCTACAAACTAAAGGTTATTATAAAAATAGGGATAAAAAATCTTCTCACTGTAAAATGTAACCAATGGTAGATAGGACAAACAAGCACTGAGGTGACGAATTGTAACACAATTGTAGCAAAATCCTTTTTTGTTAGTCGGTCTGAAGTTCTGTAGCAATACATCTTAATCCAATAGTCTGCGGTCTAGACGGAGATTGCTTTTTCTTGTCGTGAATCACGTATAATCAAGTCGATAAAGGATCTACAAATTCGAAAATTGAATGGTAATTGGTCGAGATAAATACCCTCTCAATGAGGAAGTTATGAAATACGGGTCCTATACTCAATTGCTTGAAGCCAAGTCTAGAGTTACAAAGTACTTTAGTCTCTATAATAACTCTCTATGATAAGACTCTAGATTAAATAATATTTTAAATTCTAAAGTTGTGTCTATTGAGTCTAGTCTAAAGTGTAGACTAGACTCAACAGGTTTTATGGCAATTTTAGCACAAGAAGTGTAATTTTCTCGGTGATAAGTAACCGCCGTTCCCAATAACATACTGACAGTTAAAGATAGATCGCATCTACGGATAAAGTGCTCGGCTGTTTAAATTGAAAACATAGTAACTCCTATATTTCACACCAATTTCGGAAAATAAAATTATACCGCGATGCACTTCCCGCAAAAAAATCACTTACCATGTTTTGAATTTAAACAGCCGATACGTCAAATTTGACTGTTGCAATCTATCTTTAACTGTAAGTATGTTATTGAGAACGGCCGTAAGTAAATCAAGAATAATCTATATTCTTGATTTAGGTACTAAGTTGAAGACTTGCATTGCCTAACCTTTCTTATTAGGTACTTACAGTTAACAAAGGAGATACGGTCGCATTCATAAAACTTTAAGTATCTCATTATAAACCTATACTAAGTATTACGTAAAAGTATACTAATATGTATGTAAGTACTTATACTTACTATAATTAGATAGGTGGGTATACCTAGGTACATTTATTTTCATATAAAGTTGTACCTATGCAAAGTATAAAGTTGTAACTGTATCTCCCACTTAATTACATCTCCGCTATATTAAGCGCCAATTTCACTAATGATAGTAGCTGCGGTATCACTATTCGGCCTATGAACTAGATCGCAATTATTCGATGTCAAATAACTTTGCATGACTTGACGGATTAAGGTCATATTCACAAACATCACTGTCATATTTGTTATGTCGTGATAAGGGTTCAAAGCCGAGTATCTAGCAGATGGCGCACAGGCCAAAGTTAATAAACTTATTATCAAAGGCTAACATATTTGGACTCGTTGAAACGAATTGGTTCAGTAGATAAACCTACCTACTTCGTTGCTTTGTCGCATAACAAAGAATTGGAATACTGTAAAAGTGTTACATGTTTTTCTTTCTTGTTCTTTAGGAGGAGTGTGAAAGAGCTGGTTAAGTTACTGAGGACCAGCATTTTTGATATAAGTAGATTAACACCTAGAATGATGACTACAACTTTTTGAACTACAACCTAATTATCACCATCAAACAGAAATTAATGAATTATGCTTGACACGTAGTCACACTGTGGTAACGTAAAAAAGTAAGAACCTACTAGTAAGAGTTAAATAGGTACTTAGGTAGGTACTATTCAATGGCAAAAATATCTAAGTTGCTATAGTACAGCCGAACTAACTTCCATAATTTAGTTTGTGATAATAGTGTAGTACCTACCTTACTTCATAGTAGGTACACAAAATCTGAAACCAGTATTTGAAGGTATAGGTTCAGTAACTAGCTATTCAGTCAACAGTCGCCGTAGGCTCTCAGATTGCACCGATTATTTTGAGCGCAGTAAAGTACGGCTATTTGTTGGACCAGCTTTGATCGATAATGAGGGCGATAACAAAGCAACGAGCGCGGGCGCACGATACTCGACGCCTGTCATTTAACTAGTGCGGGGCGAGTTTTCGTAACAGATACGTGACACGAGCCGGCTAGATGGGGAAATAGTTCACCGTATTGCTTTCACGCAGAGTGGTCGTATTTTCATAATAAAACAATAAATTTTATGTTGATCATAAAATACTTGATCGCCTGATTGCTAAGTTTCTTATATCAATTACTGGTGTAGGTTACATTTCAAGTTTAACTCAAAGCAGCGGCGTAGAAAATCAATACAATCACAAAACCTTGGCAAAGCTTTGCTTATGCAATTTAGTGTTATTGTTAGAGATCTGAGATTAATATGAATGGATTTAATACAAATCTAATAAACCAATACATCAACATCAACATCCTAAACCTACCTAATAACTCTACGGGATACTAAAAAGCAATATTGACAACTCTTATTAGTGAATTATAAAACCTATAAAAGGTAGTAAGCTCATTTACCGCTTTTCCGATATCCTATTTGTAACATCAAGTAATATATTGGAGCGAAATAAATACAGTCTTTTGTTTACAATGCCGCGATCATTTCGGATGACTGACTTTGTTCCAGCAACCCCCGATGCGATATATATTTACAATCGTATAAACAGCTACAAAATTTTACGACATCAAAATATTTATTATTCTAATATATCCGCCGTCTCTTTCTGTTGAATGCTCCTAAATGAATAAGTGATATGGTAAGTATATAGGTGAGTTTGTGTCCGTGTTCCACAGGGGCGGGCTGGAGCGTGACACTTCCAAAACAGGCCCGTCGCGCGTGACGTGAGCATCCGGAACAGGGCGTTTCGTTCGGAAATAGAGGCTGTCATGGGACCAACACCACATGATATCGAAACGCTACATTTCACAGCAACGACGTTTATGAGAGGTTCTTTGGAAATGTTGTGTGTATCATGTGAATTGGTACACGTGCTCGTCTGAAACTTAGAAAATTAATGCTGCACGCCTTGTGAAGTAGTCTATACCTAATGTATTTACTTTCATGCTATCTATTGTATATATCTAGGTACATAGTTTCTGCATCAGCTCGACTAATAGCGCCTTGAATTAACTATACTCAGCGATTATAAAGAAATAAATTCGCGCATCTTGTAAACGCAATAATTTTCAATTGGATTTCCCTTATAATGTTACAAACATTTGTAATGTTTTAGTTAAGCATGTAAATTAAAAAATACCTACCTGTAAGTACCCTTTGTTGTGTTCGTTATTGTTAGGAGAAGGTTCTTATGAAAGAAAAAATGAACAAAATTGCGCGGAAAATTAGAAAACTTAAGAATACATAACCACCATATAAAATAGCTGATCCGACATACGCCATGTCTAAATTTTGAATTTGGAATACGAATTGGAAAAAATGTGTTTATTATTCTAATACTGCTGTATGATATTCTTCTATGTTATCTGACGTTTGATATAGAATTATTGAGATAATGCGTGCAAATATCGTCAGAGGGTGATTAGTAGACATTCTTCTGTATTAACAAAATGCCCGTTGCTTGGGCCACGAAAATATTTGTGGCGGCAATTTTTTTATTTAGGTCGATAAATTGATGGTATAAGGTAGTATGAACGCTCTTGAGCGTAGAGGTATATGGTTGTATGGGTCCCATAGGTATAGAGGCTCCGTAGGTGTAAGTTTGGGCCCCGGTGACCTATTAGTGTCGGGAGCTCCGTGGGCGTATAGGGCCCGAATCGAAAGGAGAATTTGGTACAGCTAATTGATTCTAATTTCTAAGGCGAAACGAAGTTTGCCGGGACAGCTAGTATACAATAATTCCATTTCCGATTAGGTTAAGGTACTTACGGTTAATTGAAATCAATACTTATAAATAATTAATTACGCTTCCGTAGCCATGTATGAATAATTAATGTATCTATAGGCTAGAGAGCTACGATCAATGTAGGCACTTTCACTTTGCACTATTTTCTTATAATATATACCTAACTAACTATTAATAGCAACTACAAAGGTTGGTGCAGGTTGACGGTAGGTAGAGTGCAGTATGCACGTCCCTTTATAGTAGTAAACAACATAATTTTGCTGCATCGAAGAGATCCAATTTGAGATCAAAGTATACAGCAAATTTATATTTTAATTTTATTACAATACTTTTGAAACAGCGGTCATAAAACATGCTCAAATTATATTGAGTTTAGATACATTGTTCGTTTATGCGAACCTTAAAAAACCTTTGAGGATATTCTGCATAAGAAGTATACTCTTTTATGAGATGGACTGACAACCTGAAAAAATAGCTCGTGAAAGGAGCGTCATGTCAAGGGGAACGAATCACCATAAAATATACTGTTGCTAAAGGAAAAGTGACTTTCTTGTTTAGCATCAGTTCAGGCTTGTCTTATTAAATTAAAACATTAGTGTTGAGACTGCTTTTGAAATACCTACCTCCTAACTTCGGGTGACGTAGGAAGGCTTCTTGATTTTCTGTTCTTGCTGTGTTGCCGGTGATGGCCATGTCCTGAGTTAGTATTACCCATGGTTCACTTACACTATCAGCTTTCAAAATTATCACAGTCCACAAGGCTCATTACTGTGTCGTAATAGGCACACATTGTTCACTTCGACTGGCTCTGTTTCCATTTAATTTTTTTTAATCACTGCAGAAGGAGTTGTTAAGCAAACGCATTTTTACTGCCTACCCTCGTTGACTAGAATATAATTTATGGTCCTTTTTCTAACCCTAGAATAATATAAAAATTCCACAACATACTTAATATATTGTTCTATTTTCTTCTAAGTAGTAAATAGGTACAATAAGTTAGTAAAATTATGCAACGATATGGCAGAATCTAAAGAACAACTATACCTACGTCTATTAGGTGTGGTGGTTGGTCGATGTCGTTCGTTTTCCATTCGGATTCGATATTCTACATATTTAGTTGCTTGAATATTGCCATATCGATGTGCATGTTACGAGTAAAATTATTACTGCACTGTAATCGTCTTAGTAAGAGTATAACTTTATTGCTTGTGCACTTTACCCGCAGCAATCGTGTTGTTGTTTAGTACTCTTACATTCTATACCTACCTACATATCAAATATTTGTTCGATTGTCCTTGAAGTAAAGCGAGACATTGGGCCGAATTTCTTGTCACTGTACAGGTTTGGCGTGACTCAATACCATCCTGTCTCTAAATTCAGCATACCAAAATTCTCGAATACCGATCGTGGGCGCTCCGAGCATTGCAGGAATTTCAAAAGGTCACATCAGTTGAACTGCCGAGCCATAACTTACTGACCACGATGCACGACCACAAAAATCTAATATGCAAGTCCTTACTTACTTAAGTATATATATATTTTTTTAACTTTATGCACATGTACAAAGGCGGACCTAATGCCAAATATCGGGTCACTGTGTTTCAAAGACAAATTTTAAAGGTATTTTTAGGTATACAGGTTCTAAAATAGTTTTCATTTAATTGGAGTAATATTATGTATTGTGAAAGTGCTTCTGTTTAAGTAACTTCCCGTTGGGGTCATAAAAAAGTTGACTAAAATATTATTTCTTCAGGAAACCGTATTCTGATAAAACGTTGGTTGGACAGAGATGCATTCCATACCAAGAGTAGAAAAATAGCTTGAAGGATTTATGCGATTTAAAATTCTCTCTGTAAATAAAACTTTGGAACGAACCGTTCGTTCAATAAATGACAGTTCATATAATGCGCGATAAAATTTCTTTTATCTTCGACGGTCACCAATTTAGTTAATAGTAGGATATAAGGATGGGGGCCGAACGATTAGTTATTATTGTCTCTTTGTTCCGAGAACCAAGGACAATGGAGAAAAGAGCCTAATTACGAGTGTCATACTGAGAGAGTTTAGGGTGCATTAACCTTTTCTTACCATAATAAGTTTTAAGCTCTTACGTTTCGTTTTACATTGTTATAACTTAGTAGCATACTTAGTTATAACAATATTTCGGGTTAAGGGTTTTTAGGGTTCGATAAATATGTAATTTTGGATCAAAATTATTCACATTCACGAAACACACGATATTAACGAGTATGATACTGTCGGAAGTTTATGCCAATGTCACGTATAGAAATAAAACTATTTTAAACAAATTTTATCACGATATTTGGTGTTCTCAAAGTCTACGAGTCGAAGACTACAAATAAGTACCTACCTACTTATGTTAAAATATTTTTCCGCCTCTCACTTCCAAGTCCCACAGCACCTTAACTGTACGTATTGTAAAACTCAACTTCAAATAAGTACCTCATTGTTCCAAAAGGAGAACATTAAAGATATGTAAATAGACTGTAATACTAGCGAATAGATAAGAGACAAGTATGAATTTCAGTGCAAATAGTCTATTGTGAATTGTAACCAGTGCTGAACGCCAATGCAGTGTTTTAAGCGCATTACCGAAATTATCATAGCGGGTGCAGTGTCTGTGGGGCACTAACTCACCCAAGCGTGGAGTGACGACCTATTCTACTAGTATTACAATGAGGATTATTTCTCCTGTCACGTAGATAACATAACGTTTGAACATACTTATACGTATTAACTATAGTCATTCAATGAGCCAATTGCAAATCGTGTGCGTAGCTAATATTCTTTCATAATAAGGAACTCGAATTGTAATAATTTATAAGATTAACTAAGTGTCAAGTTTAACTTCAAGACGAGTTGGCCTTACGATCAAGTGGTCTCGGGTGCGAAAACTGGCCATTGCTTGTAGTGGGTTCTCGGTAGTGTAGGTACTACCGAGTACACACTATGCGAACGCACTCCTAACACAAACAATTTCGCATAGCTGGAGGGGAATATTAGTAATTTTGATTAAGACTTTGAGATACTCTTTAATAGAATCTGAAAGAAGATCAAATAAATAATTTCATAAATAAATAAATTCATTTTAAACTACGACGTCAAATTTGTTTTAACTACATTGAACATATAGGTGAGTGTAGGAAACTATCCAATTACACCAGTAAGTTGGGGTAGTATCAGCTCTCCATCAGCCATGCGTGAGTGTTATGGTTTCGATCCATATAAGTCAATTATTTGGACAGTAATTGCTTTGAGGCTGAGTGCACATTGTATCCATTAATTGTATGTTTACAAGCAGCCCACGTCGATTACTCTAATGCAGACTGTTTCATATTTTAATGGTATAACCTACTAGAACATGTAGTACAGTGGAAACAATATTTTCTGTAAGAAAATCACCTTGTCTAGTCCACTAAAGGCACATCACCGAATAGTTTTGATAGCTGTCGATTACTTGACGATTCATGCAATACATAATACAACAGCTAGCCCGGCTCGAAGGACCAATAAAGCATTCAAAATGAAGTGTAAAGAAAGTTTTGCTGGCCAAGACAATCACGCAGCCCACCTGATGGAAAGTGGTTACCGTATCGTATGGACGTATGCAACACCAGGAGCGTACACTCTACTCTGAAGAAGGTGTTTTGGTCAGTGAAAACATGACTATAGAATCATGAACTATAATGGCGCATAATGCGTTACAGAACGCCTTGACGGACGTTTTTCGATCAAAGATAATGCTAAGCAATACTACTGGCATTGAACATATTTATAGATAAATCATTTACACATAAACGCACTTTAAAAAATTGATCATAGTTGTCAAAGATTCATAAATAACCTGTAAACAAAGTTAAAATTAAAGATTTTACAGGATTCCATCCACGATGAAAAACGTGATGCTGCGCAACAATGTAACAGTAGAACACAAGAAGAAACTTTAACAGCACAGTCACTACAATTCATGAGCATTGCACTTAGGGACAATGCTTAGGCCGCGTCCTGGACGACGGCGGGCGGAGCGGGCGGAGCGGGCGGTGCGGGCGGTGTGCGCGGTGTCCTTCGCCACGCCGCGCCGCCCGCACCGCTGTCATCGAGAACAGCTTCACACAAATGTACGACTTTGATAAAGACGCGGGTGGCGTCGCCCGCGCCGCCCGCTCCAGCCGCCGTCGTCCAGGACGCGGCCTTATAATCATAGCGCCCACGGCATAATGACAATAGACAAATCACAGAATGAGTAAAAGCCTTAACTTAGATAGAGTAGGAAAGTGTACCCAGTTGAATCTAAAACCACTCAAGTAGGGTTTATTTTTATTGTCCTTGATGTTCATTGTGTAGCGCTCCTTAACTAATCTTAGCTTTTCTTCACGGGTGCATGTATGTCCGGGTGTAACTTAGAAAAGTGGGAGCCAAGAAGTAAAGCTCGCTGTTGAGTGCGAGAGCCATATTCCCAGTTTTAACTTTATGCGTGAGACATCTGCCATTATACTACATTTCTATTTATAAGCTATATATATTATATATATATATATATATATATATATATATATATATATATATATATATATATAAATCGCGAAGGACTTCTTGCGTCTTTACAAACTACCACCCTGCGGCGTCCACTGAATGTAGTGAGATTTTTAATGTTTTCAATGCGTATGTAAGATGTTTTCATCAGTATCATATCAGTAGTCGACGTCAAATTTCATTTAAACGTTAAATGGTGATATTCAAATTAAATATTTCTAGCTGAATTAGTGCGTCCGTTCACTCTTAAATCTTTCTTGCACACTGAATACCTGCGTATACCTACTAAACACTGCATGCACATTCCCGCCTCCATCCGAATGTATGTTTAAATCAATTCCGTATAATGCTCTGCATATATGATAATGATTATAATAACTAAATGACATCCATCTACTATTGAATTCAGATTGGTTCCGAATACTGTTTTCGAATTATTGTATCCAGCTTATCAGCCAAGAGGCTTCCACCTATATAAGGGCTTATAATGACTCCAGGCATAGATAATAAATATAATTAATAGTTAGCATACAAAAGTGACAATACCTATGTATAGCGTAGGTATTTTCACTTCAGTGGTCAACAAAATCTTAAAAAGCAATATCAATATCATTTTTGACGAGTTTTTGTTTTATGAAGGCTCTGTCTACGTCGGTTGAGTTACCCCACAGTAATATGCCATAATTTAAGATTGAGCCAACATGACCGTGGTACGCCATAAGAGCTGTTTTTTCGCAAGTTGTATTTCTAAGCTGGCGTAGAGCAAACACGAATCTATTTACTCTCTTGCATACTGCATCTACATGCAGCTTCCAGTTACAGTGTTCATCTAATATGAGACCCTGCGAGCGAATATGACTGTCCCTGCTTATTGCAACACCATTCAACGCTAGCTCGAAGTTTTGTAGGTTCTGCTTATGCGTAGAGCAGATCGCAGCTGCCGGTGAGGGTCTGGCCACCCAGATGGCAAAACAGGCGAGGAGGGAGGCTGAGGCACAGCGGCGGGAGGCCGAGTCCTGACGCCAACTCCAAAAAGTTACGGCGGAGCTGGAGGCCCTCAAGAGAAGGGACCGAGTTGCCGGGAGTGGCGACTCGGTCAATGCGGAAGGCGCAGCCGGAGCGGTCGGCGCACCCTGCTCTGGCGGGGCGGCCGGTGCAGCCGGAGCGGCCAGCGCAAACAGCGCAACCGGTGAAGCCGCCAACTCGACCAGCAGAGCCAGAGTCGTGGGTCGCGCTCAGGGCAAGGATAAGGGGAAGGGCAACCCCGGACCCCGGCCCGGCTCTGGGTGAATCCCCGAGCCCCCGTAAGGGGGCTGGGAGGTAGCTGGAGCCGCCAAGCAGAGACGGAACGCCGCCAAAAAGGCAGCCAAAATGGCCAGAAGGGCCAAGGCTGCCGCGATGGCAACAGCGCCGAGGAAGCTCCGCGCCCCACGATTGACGGCCGTCGTCATTACGTTGACGGCGGAGGCGTCGGAGAGCCCCATCGCGGCAGCCCCAAAGGTTGCCGATGGGCGGGGCCTGCTTATTGGCGGCTTCCAGATGGTGCAGGTACGGCTCCTGCAGGCCCGACCAGCACGGTGCTTCCGGTGCCTGTCGGTGAGCCACGTGGGGGTTCAGTGCACGGTGGAGGCCAGTTTCCGAAGGTAACGGTCGGTGACCGTTGCTTCCGCTGTAGCCAACCCGATCATAAGGCCGGTAGTTGCGAAGCTCCGTTGCACTGCTTCAGATGTGCAGCAGAGGGCAAGCCGGCCGACCATAGGGCTGGTGCCAAGGCCTGCTCCGCGGGGAGGCCGAAGCCGGTTGGCAGTTCCATAATGGATCCTCAGCTCCGCGTCCTGCAGACGAATGCGAACCACTGTGTTGATGCTCAGGCACTTTTGCTCCAGAGCATGGCACAGTGAGGCATTAATGTCGCCGCTGTCGCCAAGCCGTACACTCACCGGTTTATCGGGCCTGCCTGGGAAACCGACCTGGACGAATCGGTGGCACTGGTGCACAACGCCGCTGCCAGCAGCCCCCCCCCCCTTCCTTGCTCGGTCGGCGAGAGATGTCGTGCGGGGATCGGTCCTGGGACCGCTACTGTGGAACATCGGTTACTACTGGGTTCTTCGCGGTGAGCTCGCGGACGGTGCCGCCGTCACGTGTTATGCGGATGACACGCTGGTGACGGCGTGCGGGGCTACATACCGCGAAGCGACCATGAAGGCCACGACCGCGGTTGCCCAAGTCGTGGAGCGGATCCGGCGGCTGGGTCTGGAGGTGGCTCCGTATAAAACCGAGGCCATGTTCTTTCATGGGCCTCGGCGCGTGCCACCGGAAGATTCCAGCCTCATAGTGAGAGACATTTCCATCGGCATCAAGGCCCAGATGAACTATCTGGGGCTCGTGCTCGACGGCCGGTAGATCTTCGGGGAGCATCGCCGAAGACTGGCCCCCAAATTGAAGGACATAGCTGCCGCTTGCTGCTGCCCAACATAAGGGGTGTATTCACCGCTAAGAAAACCCCATATATTGTAGCGCCGCAATTCCTGGGCACACGGCTTACCATTGCCCCGAGTATCGGGATCCTAGGCGTCGACATTTCAAGTGACGTCCAGTACCGCAGTCATTTAGAGGACAAGGTTAAGCTGGCATCAAAGAAACTTGGAGTTCTTAACAGGGCGAAGGAGTACTTCACTGCGGGGCAGCGACTCCTTTATAAGGCACAGGTTCGACCCCACATGGAGTACTGCTGTCATCTTTTTGCCGGAGCGCCCGCACGCCAGCTTAACCCTTTCGACTCGGTACAAAGACGTGCGTGGAGGCTCGTCGACAGTCCCATACTCGCAGGCGATGTGGAACCTCTCAGCCTCAGGAGGGACTTTGCCTCACTGTGTGTTTTCTACCGCCTATATAATGGTTTGTGCTCAGATGAATTATTTGACATGATGCCCACAGCTACATTCTATCATCGCACCGCTCGCCATAGACAGGGAATTCATCCCCACACATTGCATCCGAATACGGTGCGCACCGTGCGGTATGAAAGGAACTCCCTGCCACGGTTTTCCCAAGCGACTACAATATCCCCAATATTCTTCAAGAGGGGCATTAGAAGGTTTCTTCAGGGTAGGCAGCGCGAGTGTAACGCCTCTGGTGTTGCATACGTCCATAGGCCACGGTAACCACTTTCCATCAGGTGGGCCGTGTGCTTGTCTGCCATCTAAGTGGTATAAAAAAAAAGGAGGCCGGATGACTCTACGCAGGAGTCCTGCGGTTCATTGCCCTATATGGGTGCCCGATATGGGCGGAGACCCTGACGATCCACAATGCGCGTCTGCTGCGTGGGCCGCAGCGTGCGATGGCCAGCAGGGACATTATGGGGTACCGCACGATATCCTTGGAGGCGGCGAATCTCCT
The DNA here is from genome assembly GCA_914829495.1 of Eilema sororculum. Lineage (NCBI taxonomy): Eukaryota > Metazoa > Arthropoda > Insecta > Lepidoptera > Erebidae > Eilema > Eilema sororculum. The sequence goes on along the minus strand of OU618534.1, from coordinate 17,386,278 downwards.
TGCCGAATCTCTACCGTGGAACTTGGATGCGAGAACCCTTTCGGTACCGAAAGGAGGCGCGGGAGCCGAGCCGGGAACCCGAGCCTGAAGAAATTCGGGTCGTGAGGTCCCATCTCCACCCTGAGTGGGAGCTACGACTTGGGTGACCAAGCGCAGGGCACGCCGTAATAGCAGCGGTTAAACTCATCATGGAGGAATAGCTAGAGATGCCACACGGCAGCCTCTCGTACCGGCTGACGCAGGTGATTACCGGACACGGGTGTTTCGGGAGCTACCTGTGTCGGATGCGGAAGGAGCCAACGTGCGAGTGCCATCACTGTGATGCGAGCGAGGACGCAGAGCTGCACACGCTGACCGAGTGCCCGGCGTGGGACACGGCGGCCCAGGCAGGTCCTAGTGGCGGCTCTGGGGGTGGGAGTCCTCACACTCGCCACATTGCTCACAGCCATGGTACGATGCGCAAACGCTTGGGGTGCGGCCGCCTCCTTCTGCGAGCAATTAATGCTCGAGAAGGAGGCGGCCGGTCGGCTCCGGACTAGACTACGGGCCCGGGAAGCCCACGAAGAGCGAAGGCGAACCGGTCGTCGCGGAACGACCTCCGTCCTCCATGAGCGCTGGCCTAGGGGTGAACGGCGGAGTCTCCTGTCACCCTAGTAGAAGCAGGCCGCGGCGGTGCCGCCAAGTGCGCCTCCCCGTACCCGGGGCTAGATGGGGACACCGAGGTCCCCACAGCCCGAAGTGTCTGCCGGGGTGCGAGAGATATGCTTTCGGCAATCTCACCTCCGGCAACCAAGGCCCCAAGACGGCGTGCGTTTTAGTCGGGGGGGTCTCCGTGGGGGTGGTATCCGTGGAGATTTAGCGCACTATAAAAAAAATGTATAAACCGGTAAGCTCAGGGGCACAGGCTGGTGTGAACAGATAAGCTTACATCACGGCCGGCACATGTCTGTTGGTTTACAAACTTCGGTACGCGAGCGCGCTGAAGCCCGCCGCTCCGCGCCCCGCGCCATGCGTCCCTCGTGAACCCCGAAGAGGCCCCTCAGATACCGTACCTAGTGCCCGTTTAAGGATGTTTAAGAGACGCAAGATTGTCGTCACGAAGACATGATAAAAACTTTACAAATACGATATTCAATGGACACGATAAGATCGGTGAACTGAACTCAAAGTATACGTGGTAAATTATACGCTGAACACTAGTGTCCTCCAAATTTCAGTCGGACGATGGCGGAACTACATTATACGCTAAAAGGCATTGTAGTGATGGAATTACGTCCATGCCAATTTTTCGCCATTGCATTCTAAGGATCATAAGGGAGCATTGGGCTAAAAATGAGGGTCGGTCAATCTTGCGTCCGTATTCCGGACGCACAAAGTCAGTCAGACGCAGGATCATCGGTAAATAACGCCATGTAGGATGCAACATGTCCTTCAAGATGTATATATATATATATATATATATATATATATATATATATATAGGTATATAAAAGAAAGTCGTGTTAGTTACACAATTTATAACTCAATAAAGGCTGTACCGATTTGCCTGAAAATTGGTGGGGATGTAGCTTAGAACCAGGAGACGGACATGGAATACTTTTTATCCCGTTCGACCTTTATTTTATCCCGGGTATAGGATCATGTGGGTCGCGGTTACGGGATCAGTATTTCTGTGACCCTGGTACATTTGCATCAAGTACAGTCAACGCCAAAAGTTGATTAACACAAAAATATTTAAAATCCTTCTTACATTGGAGTGCATGTGCCCACAGAGGTTTAGGTATATAGTTTTAAAATCCCCTAAGGGCAAAGTTCTTATATTGCACGGTTTATTTATAATTTTATAATTAGTTTAACAGTTATGGTAATCAATAAATTATCATTTGTTAAGCTACTTATGGCGCTGACTGTACCTACCAGGCTCACAGAAACTTTAAGGAACGTTATCTAGGTCGCGGGAACAGGAGCAGTGTGTCTTATACCTTTCTATTTCGAACTTAACGCGAGCGAAGTCGCGGGTAAAAGTTAGTATTTAAATAAATAGTAAATAATAATGCAATATTATAATATAGTTCAACTCTATCTACCAACCTCCTACTCTGTCTATTATACATCTGTGTTAAACGCTCGTGAGATGTCAAATGTTGTTCGTGAGGAATAAATCTAGATTTAAATGGTGATGCATTGCATTCACTTTGTTTAATTCATATATCTTTTGGTATTTTCAACTTGTGCGTTGAATTCGAAGAACTCCGATGGACTGGTTTGTTTCACGTGGAGTTGCCTTCGTTTTTCAGAACAAAACCATTGAATTGTTGAGCGAATCCATCATTAGCGTTCTGGGTGCAAGGAAAGTACGTATTTCAATGACTAATTAACGATATGTTTATGGACTGACTGTGATTGAGTTTGATTTAAGATACCAGGTTATTGTTAGGGTAGGGTTGCCTGAACGCGGTACGTGGAGTACCCAGGAGAGGATGGCAGCCTTCACAGGTGGGCCATGTGCCGCGGTGTTCCGCAGGGGTCAGTGTTAGGGCCCCTCTTGTGGAACATCGGGTACGACTGGGTACTCCGAGGAGCTCGCCTCCCGGGCGTCAACGTGACCTGCTACGCAGACGACACGTTGGTTACTGCCCGGGGGGCGACCTATGGGGACGCCGCGCGCCTCGCCACAGCGTCGGTGGCCATGGTCGTGCGGCGAATAACGATGCTGGGACTCGGGGTGGCGCTCAACAAGTCGGAGGCCATTTGTTTCCATGGCCCTCGGCGAGCGCCACCGGCGGACTCCCACATCGTAGTGAGTGGCACCCGGATCGAGGTCAAGTCTGAAATGAGGTACCTTGGGCTTGTCCTCGATCCACGATGGAGCTTCCGCGCTCATTTTAACCGCCTGGTCCCCCGTCTGATCAGCACGGCTGCTGCCCTTCGGCGGCTGATGCCGAACCTAGGGGGACCCCAGACGAGCAGCCGCCTCCTTTATTTGGGAGTGGTGCGGTCGATGGCCCTATACGGGGCCCCTGTGTTGGTCGACGCCCTGACGGTACGCAACATTGCCCTCTTGCGACGTCCGCAGAGGGTGATGGCCGTCGGGGCGGTAAGAGGATACCGCACCATCTCATTCGAGGCGGCTTGCGCAATGGCGGGCTCTCCTCCGTGGGAGCTGGAGGCCGGAGTCCTCGCGCTAGTGTATCATTGGCGCGAGGAGGCCCGGAGCCGGGGCGAGTTCCCAGCACCTTCGGAGGTGGGAGAGCGGAGGCTCCTGGTGAGACGGTCCATGCTCCTGGAGTGGGAGCGGCGGCTGGCCAATCCCACGGCTGGCAGAAGGACCGTCGAGGCGATCCGTCCTGTCCTCAGAGACTGGATGGACAGATCGCGGGGGTCGGTAACGTTCCGCATGGCGCAGGTCCTTTCGGGGCATGGATGCTTCGGAAGCTACCTGTGCCGGGTGGGACGAGAGCCGACCAGTGGGTGCCACCACTGTGGCGGCGATGATGACACGGCGCAGCACACCCTAGAGGAGTGCCCCGCATGGGCTGGGGAGCGCCGTGCTCTCATCGCCGAAGTGGGGACGGACCTCTCGCTGCCGGCCGTAGTTCTGTCTATGGTCGACGGCGGCGATGAGGCGTGGGCAGCGGTTCAGACCTTCTGCGAGACGGTTATCTCGCAGAAGGAGGCGGCGGAGAGGGAGAGGGAATGTGACCCCCTTTCCCTCCCACAGCGCCGCAAGAGAACCGGGGCTCGGAGGAGGCGGTACCACCAACTCCTCCCCCCCTAACCGGGCCGGGCAGTAGACGCGGGGGCGTCTGCTGCCCTTACATAGGCCTCGAGGTTGAAGGCGCACGTCGTGTCGCGTGTGCCTTGCCTAGGCGAGTGGCAGAAGGACTCCTCTTCTGCCGCACCAGAGATGGGCCTGCCGTGGATCAGCGGCGGGCGACCCACACGACGATGGCGGAAGATGTTGTTCCCGCCATCGTCGATATGTGGTGACGACGGACACCGTGGTGGTTTAGTGGGTAGTCTGGCCTCCTTCGAGGCTAGGAGTCCCACACGAAGCCCACTCCCTGCCCCCGTGGGGGGTGAGCGAAGTGCTTAAAAGCATTCCACCACGTAAAAAAAAAAAAAAAAAAAAAAAAAGGGTTGCCTGAACATTTATAATTCTGCAAACGTAAACGTGAAATTATTATTTATAATATTGATTACTGTTACAGTGTTACTGAATAAACCATTTTATATTTAGCGTAAATATAAAAGTTAAGTTAAGTAGGGATAGGATAAAAATTCAAATGAGAAAATAGAATATAAGGCTTTTATTTTACATTTGCAGTGAAGAATCTACCGCCATTTTAGTGACGTGACGTAATAAAAGAAGATGTAGTTTTCCAGAAATAAACTTTGGCATAACACCACGCTCGCGTGCTGAAGTTGGCATTGCAATAAGTTAAGTTAGAATACAAAGTTGGCCAATAGTAACTGTACTTAGAATAACATAAGCTCTTAGAGTGACATTGTAAGCTAGAGTTAGGGAGCCTAAAATTTTAGTCAACATTTGTTTACTAGCCATTGAAATGTATATCTAATTTCAATAAACTCTAGGTTAAAAAGAACTTTCATTGTACCTGTGAGGATTTTGGTCGTAGGAAGCAAAATGAAAACGTATTTTGGCTTTATGATTCCAATTTATTCTGATTGAAAAAATATTCAAAATGACAATCATGTAAAGGAAAGAATGATCGAGTGAGTGAAAAGAGAGTGAGTGAGTGATTGAATCTATGTAGGTAGTCAACCAGTTAGTGGTGCCACATTAAAGAGACTTGAATTTTTGTAATATTTCAACAGTACCTATATATCAAGCTAAAGTAACTTTCATGATATTTATAAATTTCTTACAAACATGCAAAATAATACATTACAAATACCTTGTTTTAATAGCGAAATTAAAAGACACTAATTTATTATCTACTGGTAGACTTATAATCCTCCGAAAATACAACGAGTAATCCTCAAACACCGCTATACAATAGCCAGCTAACATTTCCAGCATCATTTAATGAATATCTTTATCGTTAAGTACCCACCTACTAAGCATCAAAGATCAATAATTCTGAAAAGGGAAACTGAGAAGCAGTAATTACCCTTCGAACTAAAATCACATTGCCTCGATCATGTAGTAACCCTGTGTTTGCAACAAACAGAACTGCTTTTCGTAGAAGCGGACGGACAGGCCCCGTGTCGTGTACAGTGTACATTGCACACGGATTATGCTAATTTATGCACGGACATATTCGATGCAGGATTAATGTGTCTTAAATTCACATGCGACTTAATTGAACCCTATAAATCACTGAGATAAGGGGTAGTCACATTGATATTATATGCGTGGCTCAATTAATTGGCTATAAATACAAAATTTGTCTGAGAAGAATAATTTATTATTGGCTCACGCATATATTAAGAAGAGCCATTGAAACATTATTTTCTCACCAGACTATCTTAACCAGATAAACGGATATCTATATCCGAATCCGAGTCTCAGTTCTCTGAACTCTGAAGGAATCGTATGTTTGTATGAGTATGATCGTAGAACCTTTTTTGGTTCAAGAAATCATATACCTAATCCCATTGATAAAAGATGTGTAATTATATCCGTCACAAAATTCATCGAACTCCAAACCGGCTGGCTTGCCTGAAAGGTTTAATGACAGTAGAGCCCATGCAATGCATAGGTACCCTGAAAGGATAGGCGCGAGTAAATATACTTAGGTACCTATGTAAAATTCATAGAATAGTATTGATAGTATGTTCGGATCGAATCCTACACAGTACATGACCTACCGGTATAAACACGAAATTGTCAATATTATGTACATCTTTTGAAGTCGATTAAAAACGTCCATCATCATCTTGGCTTGAATGTTTTCAAAAGAGTTTTTTAACGTCACATCCTAAAAGCAAATACAACTTTCCCTAAGTCAATTTTGTATCTATTTCTAGCTCATCATCAACAAAAATTTCAGCACCTCATTCTTGTCCTACCATAACAATTACAAAAGAAAAAGCTTATAATTGATGTCTTCAGTTATTCTTGGCACTTATAAAAGGAAATATAGAAGTAGACTATATTAATAGAAGTGATGAAGTCAATCGTTTCCGAATATATGTCGAGTGAATCATATTTCTTTACAGGAAAGTTGGATACCATAGTTAGAATGCGCAATTATTCACGACACAAACTAGTAAATTCAAAGGTAAATAATGACTGTGAAGATATATTTAAATCTTTGTAGCAGACAACGACCTTTATTTAGTGAGATTAAAGTGATTTGGTACTAACAGTATAAGACGCAAAAAATATTAGATTATCTTTAGCTTGGAATATATTTAACGTTGCTGAGAATCCTTGTAATAATTTATTGTCCTTGAATAATGTCTGTATATATACTCCGTATCTACCCGATACTAATTACTGCATAATCTTAGTTACAATGTTTAATTTGTCTTGGTTTTGAAAATTCATTGAAGTTAACTTATTATACACTAGCTTTTGCCCGCGGCTCCGCCCGCGTGGATGTCGGTTATCGCGACCAAACATACCCTACGTCCTTTCTCATGGTCTAATCTACCCCTATACCAAATTTCATCAAAATCGGTTCAGGGGTTTAGGCGTGAAAGCGTAACATACAGACAGACAGACAGACAGACAGACCGACAGACAGACAGAGTTACTTTCGCATTTATAATATTAGTATGGATAAAGGGGAAAATAATTACGTGTTAATACCTAGTAGCTAAGCTAACATAATTTATACGGTCAAATTCTCATTCATATTAAGTAATTAACTGGAAATATATTTCTGTCCCACTGGAAGTAATCCACCGAACATAATTAACCAATTTGTAACCTGCATTCCAGCCTAGCATTAATTGAGTAGGTATACGTGTACTGGCCGATCATTAATTAAAAAAAATTAAAAGACAAAAATACCTTCGGGAAATTAAACCCTTAACTAATATAGAATAGGGTAAAATTCTAGTTTGATTAAGTTAAACGTGTCAGTGTGAAGATAAACCGTGACAAATTGTGTATGGACGTGATAGAGCGTCCTTTCGTTAATATTCATTAGGTATGTACTACAGTTTTGAGGGAGCGTTATAAATATGACCACCCTTTACTGATATGGTACAGTTCACACCCGTAAATTGTATCTAATCTCTAGTTACGTGGTATAAATTAGATACATTTGCCTACTTTTTAAATTTTGTACCTACTTTTAAGGTAGATAAAAATGTACAATTCTAGCATTATTTTTAACATTACTCACAATAATAATACAATTTTATTTTCAACTGAATTATTTTTATTTCAGCCAGGTTTTGGTCACTTGATACAAGCTTTAGGACTTGGATTTCAAAAAAATCTATGTAAAAACAAGCAAAAATGATCCTAATTCCATTTATATAAGTTAAAGCAAGTAAAGTTAAGATATTTACCTGAAAATTGTTACTACAATTAGGATATATTATACTAGTTATATTCTGGGATATGTATCTGGTACATTTGCAATAATCCATACTAATATTATAAACGCGAAAGTAACTCTGTCTGCTGTCTGTCTGTCTGTATGTTACGCTTTCACGCCTCAACCACTGAACCGATTATGATGAAATTTGGTATAGGGGTAGATTTGACCTTGAGAAAGGACATAGGCTGTTTTGTCACGATAACCGACATCCACGCGGGCGGAGCCACGGGTAAAAGCTAGTTAAATATAAAGTACCTATTGAATAATATAAATATAAATAATTCACTTATGGCTCGGTTTATACCTATTCACATCGTAATTGATAATTAACAACATTGGTGTTACACTGTAAACAAGAGAATATCAGATTCATTGTGGGCACATAAAAGTGGCGAAAATATTTCACCAATGGTGATTCAACGAAAACGTAAAGACTGCTCACATAAAAGCAAATTAATTAAGCCCATACAATAGCTGGCTATAAACAGGGTGTTTGTTTGTGCGACGCAGATGGGGGCGTGAGCTGGGGAACTGCGCGTGGCTGTAAGCTATAAAACACAGACGATAGCGGTTTATTAACAAAACGTTATAACTTTTCTTCTTCATTCAAGTACCAAATGCCAATAACCCTTAAGGAATTCAATGTAATTTCATGAGCTGTACTGTTGTACTGGTATTAATAAGGCAACCAAGCCTTTCTTATTCATGTCTTCGAAGTGATTCTATTATTTTACAGTAAGTAATCATCTTTTGTGATAATTTTATCACTGATGGGTCGTAAATAGCTAATAACTAACACGTGTAGAAGTCATAATGAGTAACGTAATAAGATTTGATTGGATTCCATAAAACACGAATTTATACTCATTTTATGACGTGTCGGAAATACTTAGTAGTAATCGCATAACGGTTCTTTATAGGGGTTAAACGTTAATTAAGGAAATATTAGTGTGCATCAAAACGTATCTGAGTTTCAAATGAATATTGAATTCAATTGGCGCAAGAGAAATGGCTAGATGCCTATCTTAGTGCGCTCTTGAACGGTTTAGTAGCCCGTTTCTTTGTTAAATTCTTGATCTCAGGATCTGATTCTTGGGGTGAGTGCACAAAGGGATTAAGGAAAAGATTGTGAATTAAGAAATATTTTAATTTAAGATATTATATTACTGTAGACGCTACACAATGATAGTACCTACTGCTATTTGACTATATACATTTATGAAAAAAATACTGAAACTTCAACGCTTCCTCTTGTGTGTTACACCAAGGCTTACGCAGCAAAATCAGCTTTTAATATCATCTGAGTGCCGTTAATAACATAGAGGCTTTTGTGTGAAATTCCAATACGAAAAATCTCCGTAAACCTGTGCCTTTCGTAATTATAAAGTAATCTGAAGGCTAGATACGTCAAGACATTTACCTTATCCGTACCCCGTATCTAATGTTATGTTCATCCTTTCCATGATTGTAACAGCTGTTTAGTAATAGATGAATGATAGTTAGTGGTAAACTTACACTTTATAAACTGATAAACTAGAGTTCTATCTACGCTTTAAATTGGTTCCAACAATTCCTATTCAAAGTGAAAAAGCTTTCTGAGTAAGAAGTTTTAAAGAAATTATAGTTCTTATTTTTATGAAAAATATTGGTACGTTTGGTCATGAATATGCAACAAAAAACGTTTGCAATAAACTCTACCTAATTATTATGCATCTAACTTATGCAATTAGAAAAAATCATATTATCTTGTTTTAAATATTGGTTTATAAAATGGTAGAGTTTCAGTTACTCATACATTTTCTTGTAAAAAAGAGAGAACTACCAGAATTTTTAGGCGCATCGAAGACCTATTTTAGCCCTTTTCCCATTTTTCTCTTTTTTGCACATTTATCGACTGTACCATCTGATATTCAGACCATATAGCCGCGTGGTTCCCGGCAGAGAAGAATTTGGGCCACCCCATCTCTTCCCATGCGGTGTAATACAAGGTGACTAAGAGATAGCTGTATAACATCAGAAAGATTTATTCAGCCCAGACTCGGCCTCATATGCATGGCTCGAGTCAACAATAGTGCCAGCAATACGGCAATAGGCTCACCCCCTATTACGTGGGACCAAATACAATGATTGTTGAAATGTGGGTGTTAATTCAACTCCCGGGATAAACATATAACATAACATAAACTCACGCCTGTATTCCCCGAAGGGGTAGGCAGAGGTGCTAGCACCCACATTTCGCCAGTTTATGTGTAGGTCCCAATGTAATAGGGGGCGAGCCTATTGCCATTAACCGGGCACTTATAAACCTGCGATAAATACACACATAACTTCGAAAAGCATCGAAAAGTCATTGGTGTGTGCCATGGTAAACCTGGGATCGAACCCGAGACCTCAACTCAGCAGTCCATTACCCATACCACTTCTTCTTCTTATCGTGTCGTTAGCAAACCTAGATGGTATCGCCCCAAAATTTTGCTACTAAAATCGCATTGTCAGTAGCATTCATTAGATCTTCCTGCGTGCAGTTGTTGGGGCACGCAGGGCATGAAGTCAAGTGTTTCATCGTTTGGGGGGCAGCACCACACTTGCACTCCAAGTTAGAGCCATCTGAGAATCCCCACCTGAACAAGTTCTCCTTACTTCGGCCGACCTGCGTCCGAAGTCTATTTAAAGACTTCCAGGTGGGCCATGGTAACTCATGTCCAGGTGGCGGGCTCTCAGACAGTGGGACGAAGGGGCTAGGAAGATCGACAGTCTCCCGCCACAGCCGGCATCTCTCCTTTGACCGGTCGTTGACTTTAAGAGGGGAGACACACTTCATAAAGCTGTTGCGGCTTTTCAGCCTTTGTGGCACAGGATGGTACTCGAATAGTGGGTGCCGAGTGTCGTCTAGCAATTTGGTCTTTTCGGAAGAGCCTGCCACAGTCCTGCGAACCTCTGGAGGCGCTATTCCAGCTAGCGGATACAGCATTTGTACCGGGGTCGGTTTTAGGCAACCAGTAATGATCCGGCAAGTTTCATTTAATGCTGTATCCACCAACTTTGCATGGGCTGAGCGGCTCCATACTGGGCCTGCGTAATCGCCTGCAGAGAAGGAGATCGCCAGGCCAGTGGTCCGCAGAACATTAGGCGAATCTCCCCACTTTGAAGCAACCAGTCGACGCAAGAGACCGTTCCTAGAATGCACCTTCTGCTTAATGCTCTCGCAGTTTTTCCTAAAAGTTAGTGACCTATCCATAAAGACGCCCAAATACTTCGGGAAGTCGTTATGCTCAATGGGCACCCCACGCCATTGGATGGTAAGCTTGCGGCCCGCTTCTTTGTTGCGTAGGTGGAATACGCACGTTTGAGTTTTGCTCGGGTTCGGCCTTAAAGAATTTGCGTCATAGTACTCACCCAGGCTTTGCAGGGCATTCGATAAATCGAGTTCGACCTGTTCAAAGCTGGAAGCTTGGGAGGTCAGAGCGAGATCGTCTGCATATAGGAAGCGGGAGGTGTGGGGAGATGACGGTTGGTCGTTGGTATACACGTTAAATAAGATGGGTGCCAAGACGCTGCCTTGAGGCAGACCATTTTTTTGTGTTCTCCAACGACTTTTGTCGGACAGGTAATGGACCTGGAACCGGCGATTGTGCAGGAGTTCGCGAAGTACGTTGACAAATTTACTGTCATTGGTAATGGACTCCACCTTTCACAGCAATCGTCTCAGGTTGACGGTATCATAAGCTGCAGATAAATCGACGAACACAGCACCTGTAACCATCCCTGCCTCGAAACCCTCCTCGATATGCTGCGTTAATTTGAGAGTCTGGTTGCTGCAAGAGTTCACAGGTCTGAAACCGGCTTGCTCAGGAATCAGGTTTGGGTCAATCAAGCAGGTTAGCCGGGCAAGCAGCATCCTTTTGAACAACTTGTACGTATGGCACAACAATGATATTGGCCGAAAGTTTTTCGGGTCGTCTGCTGGTTTGCCCGGCTTAGGAATCGCGATGACCTTTGCCTTTCGCCAGAGCCGGGGGACAGAGGCGTGCTCTAGGCAGTGGTTAAGCATTTGTAGCAACCAGGACACCGCAACAGGACCGAGGTGTTTTAATTGCTCCACCGAGATGTCATCGACTCCAGGGGCCTTACCGCATTTAAGATGTTTTATTGCGGTAATGATATCAGTCAAGTTAAAGGGTTTGCTGATTTCGTTACAGCTGTTTATTATGCCTTTCAGTTTGGGGACCCTGCCGAGGCGGCTCGGTGATTTGCCACTAAGCAGAAGCTGGTGAGCAATCTGATTGGCAGTAACTTGACTGGGCGATGCGGGTTGAGGGGGTTCGCTTGTGAGTTTGCGGATAGTAGTCCAGGCCTTTTTACTATTGTGCGTCATATTGACACTAGTAACTGTATTGACCCAACTCTCCCTTCGCTTTTCACCAATATTAGCCAATAGCTCTTCGCCTATTAAGGTGGTCTCTTCTGAAAGAGGGTCCGAGTTATATAGTGACTCGTATTGCCTTAGTAGTTCTGCAGAATCCCTCGACAGCCCCGGGATGTAAGACGTCCTGCACCCCCTAGGTATACAACGTCGCGAAACGGTTGATACGATTTCCACGAAGCGGTTGTAGTTTTCCGGATTAGGCAAGACGCTAACAAGGGCATCATCGATGGACTGTGCAAACAGCTCCCAGTTTCCTTTGGTAAAGTTGAACCGGCGTCTGAATGGGACATTGATGGGTCGGACAATAGGCTGTACCATACACATGATGGGTCTGTGTTGGTTACGGGGTATGGGTGGACACACACTTTTGACACATTGTGAGCTGATAGAAGAAGTGACAAAGATTAGGTCTGGATTGTACCCTTTTTTCCATCGGCCGCTGTTAAAGGAGGCCGGTTGCTTGGGATTATGAATCAGACTCAAATCATTTGTTTGAGCCCACTCCTCCACCGCATGTCCACTCGAGTCCGTGTCTCTGTAGCCCCAGTTGGAACCCCGGCTGTTAAAATCTCCGATCATAACTTTCAACAATTTTCTGGAGGGTCGAATTGGAACAGTGTCCCAGGAGGCTTATACACAGAAGTTACAGTGCAGTTCCCAGTTTCGATGGTAACGACTTCAATGCCGTTATGGGACGAGCTCGAGGTGGATACGATGCTTACGCCGGGAGCAGCAAACACTGCGTTACCGTGCTTCGGATGTTGGATCTCGGCGATAAGCGTGAGTCCAGCTATTTGAGGGCGTCTCTGTAACAAATCTCGGTGGGTTTCTTGGACGCAAAGAATGTCACATTTAGTTTCGCGGCAAAGATCAGAGAGAATCTCTGATTTATTTTGAGAGAACCCTTCGATGTTTACCGAGATTACACACAGAGCCGGCTTGTTTAGCGGACTAATTGGTCTTTGGTTTGCCATATCCCATACCATTTGGTTACCCATACCACTAGCCTACATACACTAAGGATAAAGGCGTGATTATATGTATTATCGAATGTAGATAATAACCCATGACCCATGGTGTAAGCACATCTCAAGTTTACCATCAGTAAGTTCGCCATCTTAGTAATATGAAATACTTAAAATAAAAAATCTCTTTAAAATATGTATAGAACCATTACGGCATCGTTACTTTATATTCAAACAAAAAATGATAGCGATTTTATTTAAAATAGACAGAATATTTCAGCAATAGGCACAAAGGGAGGAGAGTAGAATTTATAGCGGGTCTGTATCAGACGCATTATGCCAGATGCCGTTCATTGCGGAAGGGAAAAATACGGAATCTCATAAATTCGCTTTAGTCCTTTAAATTTTTAATGGATTAATGGAAGTTTAATTCCTTGTATCTACTGTCAAAATATATTCCACAAGTTATATGTATGCTAGGTTTTAATGCAGGTATAATATATTTTCATTAGAGTTGATACCTGTGGGCACGAGTCGCCTGTTCATGACACTAAGTCAGATTTATCACATGCCACCCCTCTCGGTTCTTTGTGAGTGTCATGCCTTGCGGGCGAAAAACTTACGAAAACTTTCTCACTTGTACATGGCGTTTGTGAATTCGTACTTATATAATTTATTTCCGATCAAAACGTTTCTATATATTCACTTTTTTCTAGGATAAAATTACATAAAACACAGTACATCTTCAAAGGGCTAGGCAGAGGTATATTTTCCGTCAACTATGCTTTTTGGACTTTTTATCGTCGAGGTTTTTTCCCTGATATAATTATTTTCAGTGTTTACTTCATTTCCCGCCAGTAAGCGTCAAAGGTCCACTGATGGGACCTTGAGGAATTTTATTTACTATTACTATACAAATAGTGAAATTTATATAACTTTGCGTTCAAATAAACAAACTAAGTATTTTAGCGTTATTAAAAGTATAGTTAAGAAGATGGAGAAAATGGCGCATTTTTTTCATTGGGTAAATGTAACTTATGTGCTAATAACCACTTCATTAAGTATTTAGACTAAATTAGAAAGAAAACAAGTAAGTATCGGAATAAATAATAGCTAATAAGTTATGGTTGTTCATTTGTTCGGTAGATTTTATGAGTCATTCATCAACTCGCGGGCAATAAACTTGCGGGAAACCGCTAGTTGGCAACTTTCAATTTTTGATTATTTTCCTGTCGTCAACTCGCGCGATTGTCAAAATTGACGTATTTCAGTACAGTCAGTTACGAAAACTTTGTAATAAATTTAATATAGTTTGGTACCTATTTAAAATGTAGGTACTTTATAAGATATTTTAGGCTATGTTATAGAAATAGTATAACAGAAAAAGTTTGTAAGTGGTATCAAGGAATGAAAAAAGAAAAGCAAATGACTGTCGTGGTATGGACATACTACGAAAAAGGATCGAAGTAATATCACAGAATAGGTAATAAATAGTACTAGCGTACAGAATGGAAGCTCACACCCCCGCGCAGATTTCATTTCCTCACCACGCACGTTCGAATCAGAAAAATCCATCTATAATTATTATGTAGTCTATTAAAATAATTAATAGATCAGTTACAAAGTTTTGCAGTTTAGGTACCATTTTTTGATTGATTTGCACATTTTCAAATGTTAGTTCAATGTAATAACATTACAGTAAACGTTCGATCTTGAAAAGTGTGTAACGAGTATACCATTGTAGACATTTGGGAGATTAGATCGGGATTAGATTTTGAACAGATTTTTGTTACGAGAATTACCTTTCAACTAATAACAATAAAAATCCTCTCAAAATCGACTAAGTCACTTTACTTAGCAAACAAATAGAATATCAGACCAACAGATTGAGAAAATTTCCAAAAAAGCTATTTTTTATAGTATCTTGTATCCGTAGTGATTTATAGGTATTATAAATCCGAAAGTAGCTCTGTCTATCCATCTGTCGGCTTTACACTTCCAGTTAAAAAGTTATTATTTTAACGTTATAAACAGACACTCCAATTTTATTTATTTGTATAGGTATTATAACTAAGCAAAATGTAAAATAATTATAAACATGTTCTATCAGGTAGGCCCTGCGCTTCGACCGGGCTCGGTCGGTGAGAGATGTCGTGCGGTGTTCCGCAGGGATCGGTCCTGGGACCGCTACTGTGAAACATCGGTTACGCCTGGGTGCTTCGCGGTGAGCGCGCGGACGGTGCCACCGTCACGTGTTATGCGGACGATACGCTGGTCATGGCGTGCAGGGCTTCATACCGCGAAGTGACCCTGAAGGCCACGACCGCGATTGCCAAGTCGTGGAGCGGATCTGGTGGCTGGGTCTCGAGGTGGCTCTGCATAAAACCGAGGCCATGTTCTTTCATGGGCTTCGGTGCATGCCACCGGAGGATTCCAGCCTCATAGAGGGAGACATTTCCATCGGCATCAAACCCCAGATGAAATACCTGGGGCTCGTGCTCGACGGCCGGGGAAACATTGGGGAGCATTCCCGGCGACTGGCCCCCAAATTGAAGAACACAGCTGCCGCTTTGGGGCGGCTGCTGCTCAACATGAGGGGGCCGGGTGACTCCTACAGGAGACTCTATGCTGGAATCGTGCGGTCCATGGCCCTATATGGGTGCCCGATATGGGCAGAGACCCTGACAGTCTACAATGCGCGTCTGCTGGGTGGGTGCAGCGTGCAATAGCCAGCAGGGCCATTAGGGGGTACCGCACGATATCCTTGGAGGCGGCGAGTCTCCTTGCCGGATCCCTACCGTGGAACGCGAGATCCCTTTCGATGCTATATCGGTATCGAAAGGAGGCGCGGGAGCAGGGACGGGAACTCGAGCCTGAAGAAATTCAGGCAGGGCCTAGCTCCACCGGGATATGGTAGCTGAGTGGGAGCTACGACTTGGGCGACCAAGCGCAGGGCATGCCGTAATATCGGCGATAAGACCCATCATAGAGGAATAACTAGAGAGGCCACACGGCAGCTTCTCGTACCGGCTGACGCAGGTGATTAACGGAGTTACCTGTGTCGGATCCGGAAGGAGCCAACGTCCGAGTGCCATCACTGTGATGCGAGTGAGGACGCAGAGCTGCACACGCTGACCGAGTGCCCAACGTGGGACACGTCGAGGCGGGTCCTAGTGGCAGCTCTGGGGGTGGGAGTCCTCACACTCGGCACATTGCTCACAGCGATGCTACGATGTTCGAACGCTTGGGGTGCAGCCGCTTCCTTCTGCGAGCAAGTAAATCGAGAAGGAGGCGGTCGGTCGGGTCCGGACTAGACTCCGGGCCCGGGAAGCCCACGAAGAGCGAAGACGAACCGGACGTCGGAGGTCACATAACGATTTCCGTCCTCCATGAGCGCTGGCCTGGGGGTGACCGGTGGTGTGCGCCTCCCCGTACCCGGGGCTAGATGGGGACACTAAGGTCCCCACAACCCGAACGGTTCGAGTCCGACATAACCGCCTCCACCGGCTCCGTGGGGATTTTTCGTACGATAAAAAAGGCCCTACGCTGGTCTGTCTGCCACTGTGATATAAAAATATAAACTTATCTCCACAATACATAAAAACACAAAAAAACTTCCACATTTTTACTAGACGAAATCTTAAATGTATAAAAAATTAACTGCACTATTACTTATTACCCCTAGTTTTATCCTATTTTGGTCTTATCAATATTTAAGCTTATTTTTCATTAGCTTGAAATGTACTTTGTCTTATCCTACAATAAAATTTAATCACCACAAGAAAAAGACGATGTTTCATTCATATGACATCGTTGTCATAACCATAACCATAAGCATGTTTTATGCATCATTGGCCGTCTCCCCGTCACCTCATTTTGCACGTCTATATCGAAATCTAAGATAAATTAATATAAAAAAGTAAACAGTTACTTTAACCAATGCGGGTTCATAAATGCGCGAGCGTAAAAGTTGGTTTTGTATTACATTTTTGGTTTCGATCCATTTTTCTAACTGTACTTTAATATTCACGCGAGTTGACGACAGCAAAATAAAATAAAATTCAAAAATGCCAACCCGCGGTTTCCCGCAAGTTTATTGCCCGCGAGTTGATGAATGACCCGATTTTATCATAGTAATGTCACAGAATAGTAATGTGCCTATTAATTACCTAATTTGAATAAATAACACAACTTTATACACAGCAATTCATAATAATCTGATAACTGTGTCGAATAGTGTTAATTGGACATGCGAATTGACAATGTTTTGTATTTAATTATATACCATAAGAGATACTATTATAGGTAATAACACACTAAGTACATCGACCTTTAAGCGTTCGACTGCTGGGTGAAAAGTCACGGGTTTGATTCCAGCTCTATGCAAGTGTTTGCATTGATAGTGTCTATGCATAATATTTATGTATCATTAAAAACGTATCATGAATCCGTATTCTAGGGCCTATACTATAAATTAGTTAAGCTATCCTTATTTCAGGTCTAGATAGCGCTGTTCGGAATACCCCCTTAAATTACACACTTTTTAAAACATGTCATAAGTAGCCCCAATAATAGTGCATTATCAGTAACACTAAGGTGATAGATAAATGGTGGTGATACTACGCCTAAAACTAATGAAACTGATAGTAATGATAAGGGTAAAATAAATAGGTGACTATAACAGTGCACGCGCATATCGTTTAGAGGGGTTCTCGATCGTTTGCTTTCACACTGTTATCGATTATTTTGTGTGAACTATTGTTGTTCCCGACGGGTGCAGAGTCTTTAGGGGACACCGCCCTTTCTCCCCGCCATCCACCACCCGACCAAACACTACAACAGTTTAACTCACATTCAACATTTGTGGTAATGTTACATTAAAAAAGTGAAATTTGTTACAGTATAATTCTTTTTAATGGTTCGACTTGGAGAACATGTATCTGAAGTCGTAAAATTTAAAATAGAAGGCTATTTAGGGTGTTTTCTGTTTTTATATCGTTTCACTTTGCTGTTGTTATGTCTAGATGTGAAATTCGAGGGACCTGGCCGCGTGACAACACGGTGTTAACATTAATTTGTGTGCTACGAGTATTTATATTTTGTAAATTTTATGTATAGCACTTAGTCGAAAGAAAACTGAAAGTCTAAAGAAAAGAAGTACTTTTCTCAATTCGATTTTATAAATATTTTTTGCTTCGAAGTGTACGAAAATCTAATCAAAAAGTTTGAATTTCAAGATCCCTGAACAAGAAAGCTTTTAAAGCTTTTAAAAGACAAGGTTATTTTTTAATAATAATAGTGCGCTATTTAAACAAGAATATGAAATTATTAATTATTAGGTGGGCAGGTATATAGGTACCTACCATAGATAACATTTTGATAACGATTATGAAAATGCAAATGCAAACAGCCCTAATGAATTAATTTAGGGCTGTCACAGGACGTGGGAACGATAAGCTAACACAGCATAGATAGTGTGTAGTTGTTAGAAAACTGTTTTTACCCTCCGCCTGCCGTGATTGTAGATAACGAGATACAATATAAGCTATCAAAAATATTTCCTGATATCTAGATACTCCTATTTATATGAATTCTTTATAATTTCAGTTAGCGCACGTAGGTACCTATCTCTCTTTCTGAAGGGGTTGGAACGTTCCTGAATTAGCTCTTTAGATTTATATGATTCTGTACATTATCTAAACCTACTGCTATGTTTTATGAATAATAAATAAAGCTAGCTTATTCACAAAAGTTAGTAGGTAGGTATACCTGTAGCAATACTCAACTGCTACAAGCCTACAGTAACTATAAACGTATTAAATATTTCAAATGTTCTCTCGTTTCGAGCTTTTTGTAATGAAATTTATTCTCAGTGTTGCATTGCAGTGGACTGCAGCAAGTATGCACGCCTACAGACGCCAACCAAGTCAAAACTGGTTTCCGATAAACACACAACGCTAAAACGTGCTAACAATTTCTACAGAAATCACAAATTCCAATCAGTGCCATTATCCTCTTAGAAATGAACGAATCGTTTGTCTGTTTTAATTAAACTCTTGTTTCCAGTGTCATTTATTAATATTCCAATGACGGAACTTTATACAGTTTAGATGGAACGTAACGCAGTAGTAATATTCGGTTATTCGTTGGCTTCGGGTATAAAATGGAGTATGTATGCGATATTTAAAGGTATGACAGCCTCCGTGGCGTGGCGGTAGTGAGTGCGACTGCCACGCAGGAGGCGCGGGTTCGATTCCCGCTCAGTGCAAATGCAAATATTTGTATGCATGAATATGGCTATTTGCATTGGTCTGGGTGTTTCTATGTATAATATGTATGTACTTACAAAAAAAATGTATTTAAGTATATTTATCCGCATTCTAGATTCCATAACACAAGCTAATTAAGCTATGCTTACCATGAGGCTATATAGCGTAGTGTAGAATTTTGGGAAATATTTATTTGTTGGGAAATATTTATATTAAGTTACGATCGCTCTGTGGTCGTCGATAGGCGTTTTTGTGTTCATTCCTTTTGTTACGATAGACCAAGGGCGTAAATCTGTGACGTGACGATTAGAATCAGTTTCAAAATACAATAATATGTTACGTCCATCAAACATTTAGTTCCAATGAGCTTATAGTTTTCAATGTTAAAATCCGTGGTATAGTGTAGTGTAGGCCGTGTAGATAAGTGTAATATAGAGTCAATAACGTAAACTTAAATGCCCACTTAAAAAGTAAAAATAACTTAGCTAGGGGCTCATATAAATAATAAATGAATATTCTACAATATTCCACACAACACTATCTAGACTAAGCATAGCATAACTAGCTTGTGTTATGGAATCTAGAATGCGGATAAACATACTTAGATTGGTACTTTTTTGTAAATGCGTACATATTATACCTACATAGAAACACTCACAGAAATGAAAATACCCTTAGTCATGAATACAAAACATTTGCACTGAGCGGAAATCTAACCCGCGCCTCCTGCGTAACGGTCACGTTCCCTACCGCCACATCATCACTTAATATTATCAGTCCATGTAAAAAGAAAACACCCATGCTTGAAGATACAGTACCTACTCGTATTTTAATAACATGAGTTAATTTGGTGATTATATGACCACCAAATGAAATTCGAACGTCTCGAGTTCGTAACTCCATATATCAATCTAATAACAGCTATCGCTATGTTTTAGTCATAAGGGTGGCCTTCCAGTCCCAACCATATTGGGCATAGCATAAGAAGCCAGTCTGATATTGGGATTTCCTTAACGTGATCGGCTATCGTTCTATACATCTTCAACTGACTTGTATGGTTTAAATACTTATACTCCTTCTAAGGGAGGACATTTTTTATTATTTGATTCTGAACCTTGATTTAAAGGATACAGGTAGTTAGTCTTAAGGATGGAATTTTGAAAGTTGCTTTGAACTTCAGCGGAATGAAGGGTTAGGACCTTTCTAACATGGCCGGGTACTATCAATATAGAATTTAAATTATTCAGTTAAGTTATTTATAATTCGAATACATCTGGAAAAGTAAAATGCTCAACAGCATTCCCCCTGTAAGGGAAAGGTCGTGGCTTCAAGTCGTTTAAGTCCCACTTGAGCATTTCAGTTTTCCCGATGTACCTATTAGAATTTTAAAGTTAGCATAATAAATAATATAAAAATCATTAAAAAAAAGAGTAATTTAATTCGTAAGTAAATGACTTAATATGTTTCAAAACCACATAATGAATCAAATGATAGTAGGTGCATGATGTGTTCCTTTTATAATGCCTATCAACGGCCAAAGTATTCAGTGAAAAGCTTATGTTAATTTTCACGAAACATCCGAGTGAATGTTCCTAGTAATTAGAAACCCGCTTCTCATTGACAAAAGTACCCACATGAGAGTAAACGTGTATTCAAAACTCGGGTCACCACACCAGTGTTTACAAAAACATGTCGTGAACCACCGGCCGTGTCATACAAATAAAATTTTTATGGTTGTTCTAAGCGTTTTTTGAATTAAACCATTAGGTAATACTAATATTACTTTCAAGCTATCACTGCTGTTTATTATTTTAACAGGCATGCATGCTTTCAATTTAAACCACCAAAGTAGCACTTAGGTTTATATTTCTGTTTTTACTGATGCATGTAAGTAGTTCATGGTTATTAAAATTTGATGTTCTGAGCTGGATCACAAATTACCGAATACTGCATCCGCTATCAAGCTCGTTGGGCAATCATTCTACGTCTCTCCGAGTATCTCTGAGATAGAATTACGTACCTATCGAAGGATTTGTCAATTTTTGCACAGTTTTAAGCTTGACTTTGAACAATTTACAAATACACAATACAACCGTTTACAAATACATATACACACACACATTCGTCATTCTGTTCAAGGATTTTTTTTTATATACTGGACACGTCAATTTGACTTCACCTCGCCTGATGTTAAGCTAAAGGCAAAGTCTCGGAAAGAGGGAAAGAGGGAAACATTTACCATGTTAACAGTGGTGGCACTCAGCTTGACGGCCTCATTAGATGCCTTTTCACGCCCCGCTTGTCTTACATTTTTCGCAGTTTACCTACACGCTTTCCCCGATAAGATTCATAAAACTGCGGTTAAGTGCAATGCCAATGAATCATCTCATAACACAAAGAGGAACTGCCGTTGATTCATCATAAGTGGGGTCTAATACTAACTAGCCTTAAATATTTGGATCCTTTTTGAATTGCATTAATTTTAGATGAACAGTTTTCCTCAAGACGATTACGATTATAAAACTACTTGAGCTCTACATACTCGCACATTCAATAAGATTGAATGCTAAAGCTTTAGTATATTTCAGTGTATTATTACCTCATTGATTGTCAGAAACTCACAGATCTATAAAACAAGCAAGACTAAAGCTCTTAAAGGCAGAGAGGAATGCGATTTTTTGCGATTAGTCAGCCATATATGGAGCTGAAGTCGCCAAAGTATTTCGATAGCCTCTTTGTCCGTAATGCCGCAGTTGTCTCTGAGACACACAGGGATCTATCTATAGTTACGCAATCAGCATAATCACGATGTCAGGGCACGTAAACATTTATATCAACAGCATCCTTAGGTCTACCTCTAGTATTGATTCTATTACAACGGAAATAAGACAAGGCACTTAACTATGTTTCAACCAACTAACATAAGTCACCGCTCAACACAATTTCAAGTTTTACATTGTACTCAATTGTTTCTAAAACGTTTACATTTTTAGTTGTTAGTAATTTAAAGCCACGACTTGTATTGCGTGTTAGTTATTAAAGTCATAACCAGGAATTGGGATAAATAAGTATAACACAATAATAAAATTTCGTAACAGTATCGCAAAAGTTTTTAGGTGCAATATTTTCTCTGTATTTTTTAAGCGAATCTTTGAATTAAGTAGAAGATCTTTTATTTGGTTTTGAAGAACATTAGTAAACAAAATTACTAGAAGGTTTGTTAACCTCTACAGCTAAGCTTGATTTCTAATATTAGGACAGGTTAGAACTGAGTTCACATCGTAGTGTATCACATAATTACGAGTATGGTAGTGTATAATAATATAAAATAGTCTATAGAAGACTGTACTTAAAAATGATATTAGGTTACCGATTGAGTAACTCTAGCAATACGTACTCCTCACTCGACTTTATAGCGTTAAACTTCTCCAAAGGAAAAACTTTTTAATAAGCACTTTCAAAACGACAAAAGTTCAAGACTAAAACTACTACTCGTGAACCTAAAACTTCATTGCAAACTGAAATGTAATACCTATTTGAAGCTTTTTATTTTGCTTCTATTTCAAAACGGGTTCTTGCAAATCAGAATCGGCAGAATCTATTAATCAAGTTTGCATTAGACCTAATAGTGCTAGAACCGGCTTTGTGCACAGATACCTGCATCCAATTGGAATAATGTATTACTGCTATTTATATCTAAGTGACAAGAAATCTTAGGTAACGATTTGCAAGACTTGTTGTCAATAAAATGTCGAACGTAATCGAATAAAATCTGTTGAAAATATTAGAATGTAACTAGATGAAACTTTGACTGAAGAATCGTGTATTATAGAATTACCAAAGAACACAAAAAAGTGACGTAGGTATTGAATAACTAAAGTGAATTGTTAAACCAGTTTACCAATCTGCAAGACCCTTAACACCTAATGTTTGGAATAATACAACTTTGTTTTGTTCCTTACAGGATTTCCTTTGTAACACTTAGTGCTAATAGTCGATGAGAATTAACATTTCTACTTATGTTATGTTTATAGTATCGTTTCAAAACTAGTAGCGGGTAAGTGAGAAGGGAAAAGGGGCCGATGACGTATAGCTAGCGAGAGTAATGATCGGGAGTGTGGGCGGATCTCTAACAGAAACTAATAAACATACATTCATATTTTATTGGAAAACGATAACAGGACTCGATTATATTTCATTTAAATGGAAATTTCGTCATTAGACTTAAGTAAGTAGGTATGGATTGAAAGTTTGACTCGAGAACTGAAATTGTTTCAAATCAATTTAATATTATGTAATTGTTTTCCCAAGGGCAAACAATTGTAATTGTTAAAGTAGGTAGTTAAAGTACAATAAACCTCCGTGATCATAGTACAAACATTTACAGATCCAAACACAGAATTCAAAGGTACGATTTCTGTGTTTGGATCTGCATTCCTTAAAACCTTATTGCATATTATTAAATATTAATACCGTTAAAATTAGTTTATCTGTATTAATAACAATAATTATAATTTTCGTGGACAAAGGTCACATAGGAACTTAGTTACTACTTATTAATTCACCCAAATAAGCTAAGTTATGCTTATCTTAAGTTATGTGTCCACTGCACATTCAAATAATAGCTTTATATTTGATTACAATTATAAGACCTCACATTGTAATTTGACGATTGGAAAATTTGGCTTTATTTCGTGGCCTTTTACTCGCAGCTCTACCTGTTGCATAGCGAATCTGGTATTAAAGTGTAAAAATGTAAATTCTACCATCTTATGTACCATATTGTGATCTATATGATTTGATTTAATTTATGTGGGTATATAATATTATATACCCATATAAATGAAATATAATATTGTGAGTTTGGGAGCCAGTGCGTGCATGATGTAGAGTTGGAACCCACTACCCCTTGATTACAAATTTACCGGCTTGTCATTGTGTAACATAGGTCAGTACTTATCTATTTTTCAAGTTACATATTATACTTACCATAATACCATTACATAGATAATATTTATTATAGATAGAAGTTAGGTACCTACTTTTAGTACTTAAATTGGAATAACTTTGTCGAATACCTACTCAGAATATAATAGGTACCTACCTTATTTGTCATCCTAATTAGCGATAACAGACTTTTAAATCTACATCAAGTAAAATTCATTACTAGTAATTAATATTTAAGCAAATTTCCAAATTGCCTGCAAGCTTTCCAATATTTTCGGGAAGCAAGTCAAAAAATCTCCGCGTTCTTAAACCCAGTGGGTATAGGTACCAACACAAACAAAAATATTTTTGCACGAATGTTAAGTGATCTCTGCAGTTTTATTTGAAAGTATTTGCAGTTAAGTTTGATACTTTATCAGTCCCGTGGGCTCGAGACCGGTGTGCACTGGTCGTGGGCGGGAGCCAGGACAAGATAACCGGGTCCTACTCGCCCGCGCACTCTCACAGCCTCCACAACAGCGCAATAACTTAAATGCAAATCTTGTTACATTTCACTGAGACCTGATTGGAGAATGCACTCAACCTAGGTACGAAAGCACAAAGGAAAATTATCTCCAATAATATTGATTACTATCATTACGTAGGTAGCCCTAAATGTTTAAATAGACTTACAAATACTAATATTACCTTCAAAACGTTTAGTTTTTGATTCAAATACGTTGTTAAGTATGCAACAACAGTACGCATTGTTTACTTAACAGAGTTAAACTTATGCGGCAGTTAAATCACGGGAATGTCTAAAGATATGCCACATAAAATACTGCTGTTATGCGCAGAAAGGTTTTGAGTAATCAAAATACGAGTGTAACAAAAGTTAAAATAAAACCCTCTCAAGTAAATGTTAAGACATGACTTCTTGTCATGATTCACGCATGTTAGGCACCAGAATCTCGAATTAACTACATTATACGGCATAAAACGTAAACATCGAAATGATCTCCGATCGTGTTGCGTCCACTTAAACAACTCCTATTAGAACACAGCTTTACACGAGCTATAAATATACGAAGCGAGCTTTGCACACCATAAACAATAATCCTTAACGCGATTTGTCACAGTCGGGCCGTGCTCGTGACGGTTGAGCGCGACGAGGCGCGGGCGCGTGCGACTGTAGGCGCACGAGAGCGTGCACGCGCGACCATTGCGTCCGCACGACAGACAAAACCATCGTCGAAAGCGCAAGGGCCTTCGCCCCTTCCGAATCTGTGATCGCGCGGCGGGATGCAGCAAATGTTAATATTATTCAGGGTTGTCCGGTAATAGGCATCTATTTTTTCTTTTTTAAGTTAGTAGGTAGTTGTTGTTACATGCGTTCAGTACGAAAACCTACTTTTTCTTCTTCTCTTCTATATCTGTGAAACTTGAAGACTCACAGATCGAAGAGACACGGATAGTAAATTCATGATAAATAGTAAAATGTGAAATGAAAGAGAATTAAATATAAAGACTAATTAAGAAAAGCTAGACCTAATATACATACCTAACCCTTATTCTGTTTACCCCAGAATTAATCTATTAAATAATCTATGAAATATATCGATTCTTGCTGCTTTTAGAAATCCAATTTAAAGTTTAGCAGTAAAGTCCCAGTAATTTTTTTCTAACTTCCATTTTGGCGAAACAAAGTTGAATACTGTGTACTGTGCGTTAAGTATACTTATTTCAATAGTTCGCACTAAATAACTATAAACGCACAGCCCTGGCTAGAAGATATATGAAAAACTGTCGGCACGGGTGCCATCTGTGCTAGGGAGGGGACCCTTGCATTAGCGGGATGACGTTATGCACTCACAGAAGGGTTCGTGGCTTATCTCGTTAAATCAGCTGAGCTCTTGCGAAATAATTTAGAGGAGTGTGAGGTAAACAGTAACTACGATTACCTTTCGGCAGGCACCGGTTTATGGCCGGTTATGTCCGCTACTTGTCGACATTTAGAGAGAAGGGTCGAAAATTATTGCCACGGATTGAATTTTGGACGAGATAAGCCCAGAAAATGAGCTTTGTTACGGTTGCCGTGATATGTGCAGGTACAATATCACCTATATTCTATACAAGGAGTTTTATACATTGTTAACGTATTACTCGTACATACTAAAATTTTGAATTTTAGAAGTTTAATCTGAAAAGAGCTCTTCAAAATCTTTATTTTTAAAATGGTAACCAATAGCTAGCATATTTAAAAAATGGTATGGAGACAAATGATGTTAAGACTTTTTATTAAATAATTGATGGACACTAATAAATTATTATAATTAATTAATTAAAGTGATGACTACCTCTCACATAACAATGTAATAAACTAAGTATAATAATAGGGTCCGTGCGAGTCCCTATTGCGTCACTATGAATTCATACTTATCGATACCATACAAATCTATTATAAGTTGACAGCTTATGACTGCATTCCATATTACTTATTTGTTAAAAGCTCACATAACTTCAACAAATCGAAAGAAAAAGAATACTCGTACAATAAAGTATTCAGTGTTTTGACTGTTTACATGATTGTATTAGTACCAGCAATGGACTGCGATAAGCTAATTAATTTATTGATTGGTACCTTGAGAGGAACAGCTTGGAAGAAACATTACATAGTTAAATGTATTGAGATAGATACAAAGAGAGAGAGAGAGAGAGAGAGAGAGAGATGAAAAAAATGTTTACATAAAAAGTAATAGGGTTTAGTGGTTACATTATTTAACTTGTAAAGTCATAAACTTTAGAGAATAATAAACAAACCAACACCGCACTCACTCTCTTAGATTTTTATTGATTTTATTCTTAAATATTCAAATAAATTAATTAAGTTATTTTGTAATTGAAACAAGTATTGGGAATTATATTATGAAAGAATGTATAATAGACTTCAATGCAGACGAAAATTCGGAAATGAAGGAATGTATCCTTGACTACTTACCTATCATTATTGCTTAGTTAGGTAAATATACTAACCTACCTAGCTTTACAATCTACATACAAGACACTCATTAAAAGTTAATTTGATAGTTATTACATTTGTTAATTTCCAACTTCTATAGAAATAAAACTATAGCACGTAAGACAATTAATTTTAATGGCAAAAAACTATTTGAGGCATATATAATAGGCACTAAGCATTCTATGCGCGCTCACAAAATTTGAATTAGAATACTAGGAGAGATAGTTAACATCACCCCGATCATAGGAATCCGCTGCACTGGGGGCCTGCCAATGTTCGACGAACCGTAACTTGAAGACTTCAATAGTAATACATTATGTTATAACCATTATTTGACATACCACGCACGATTGAAACGAATCCATTCCTAATTGAAATGAGCAGTTTCAAAAACAAAAAACAATGCGGAAGTTGTGGCTGAGTTAAGATTCGACTAATTCCCCTTTCGCTTGTAAACCCGGATTAAACTATTCGTGGAACATTCTAAAAGCATCCCATGATTTATAATACAAACGTGAGAAAATATGAATTATACTTTGAGGCGTATCGGTGATGCAGGGAGCCGTGGAGACTTGTCTTTCTTAATGCAGCATGCTATTATACTGTCACTGTGTTGTAAGTAGCACATCAATCCGGAAAGATATATATTTTTGGAGAAAAGATCTTTATCGCACAAGAGAAGTGAATGGGTTAGTTTAAGATTGGTAATTTCTAGTTTGAGTTTGGAATACGGTGAAGTAGTGTTACAATATAGGCATAGATCATCTAAATAGCTAAGAGTAGGTATAAGGCTGTGAAATAGGTACAGGCCTAACAATCGAGTTTGCAATTTTATTTCGAATTCTGATGTGAGGAACGCTTGGCACCAATCTTTGAAAATGTTAAAAAGAAGTACTGTAACATTACATTACAAAACTATTAAAAATGTGGTGTTAGTGGCCACATAATTCATCATCAACATCTAAGCCGTATCACATGGGTCATTTCTGAATATGTTCTTAAGTATGTTTGTGCATAAACTGCAGACGAAGACTAACCATATATTACATTGACATAAATAAAATTAAATGAACGGACTACAATGCTGATGTAAATCTTAAATATGAAAATAGCTTCGAATAAACCCAGCCCATCTATTGTTGAGTTAAATCTTTTACTGACGCCCCTGCATAAAGTGCATGTTTCTTTTCATCTTAGTTCAATAAAATATTTTATGATCGCTAGCCAGATCATCACGTGAAGATATTGAACGTGCAATGAAGGTGAAAAATTATTACCACAGTTTGCCTAAGTGCATGCTAAGCTGAAATACCTATGTACCTTCATTTATTGTTGGAAGAAATATTGAACTACTAGCTTTTGCCCGTGGCTCCACCCTCGTGGATGTCGGTTATCGCGACAATACATAGCCTATGTGGTAATCCAGAGTGTCTTACTCCAAACCAAATATTATTAAAATCGCTCCAGCCGTTTACACGTTAAAGAGCAACAAATATCCATACTTACTTACAAACTTTCGCGTTTATAATATCAGTAGGATTTATGTAACTGCAATACCGACCCGTGCGGTTTTAAACTTAAGCTTTATTTCATTAGGTATTGCGCATTACTAATACTTATATGATTTTGCATTTTGACCTATCAGCCTTTAGTTGCTTTCAACATTAAGCGTGTTACTCCTTTGATGGCATTTTGATCTTTTGAAAAGGTAACAAGCGAATAGTTAACCACCAGTCTGCTCTTTATGAATCTCATAACCCATAATTCAAAGATTCATGGATAGCGTTTATAGGTACTTTAGTATAACTACTATAACTCTCGCATTCATACGAAATATTTAGCTTTGCAAAGAAAAAGTCTCAGTGCGGTCTTTGAATTTAAACCCTAGTAGGTATTGCTTATGTAAAGTTTTAGTTCTGATAATGGACGTTTATTATTAGGTATTACTAAAATAAAGACCCCTATGGATGTACGGCCCAAGTAGCGTTAGGAGCTGTATACAAGCTGTTTGTTAGTTTTTTTTTATACTGTAAGCTGTATGTGTGTGCAGTTTAATAGCCGTATAAGCGCTTCTACAGCCCTTAGAAGTGTGAAATTGGCACAAATTATAAAGTTTTTTGCGTTATTGGAGCTGTAGAGTAGCTGTAGAATCAATAGAAAGGCTGTATAAGAAGCTGTACTAAGGCTGTTATTTAGAGTAAAAATAAACTATAATTCTTCAGATAATATCTTATAACTAGATAGTTATAAGATATTATCTGAAGAATTATAGAACACAAATTCTAACTAGGTTTTTTAAAAGAATTATTAAAATTATATAGTGATCTATTTGATTAAAATACTTGTGCAAAATACATTATCAAGGGCAATTTGTAACTCTATAAAATTATTTGTGAAGTATAAATAACTATATTATTTACTAGTTGTGGTAGGTATCAATTTTATAGTGAATTTGATGTGCAAATCTGAATTTATTGCAAACCTTTGTGTATATTCCGGTAAAATATTCGTGCGCCAGCATAATAAGTGAGAAAATAAGGAAAATAATATTAAACATCGGTAAATAAGTATTTTTGTTTTTAAGGTTAGAATAAAAAAATATAATTATAAATAGATACTAGAGAGCCAATAGTAATATAGCAGCTGTTTATTGTGATACGGCTATAGTTAATACATAAATATTGTCAAATCTTTCTGTAATAATATTTTCAAATATGTTTTGTTTATTATAAAATGGCGTCAATTTATAACAGCCATAACATAACTTGAAGAGCAGTATAATCTCAAAAGCTGTACTACGTAATTAATATATTCTACTATTCAGCGTTTCGTTTTTAATTAGCTTAATAACTGAATATTTTTTTTAGATAGGCTAGGCTATTTCGGTTTTCATTTATTATCTATTTAGAGATGAGTAGGCCTATTCAAGGAATAAAAACCCTCATAACAATAATTCTATTCTCTTCCCCAAATTATTTTTTTTTTTCTAAATTCACAAAGCTTGTTAACTATTATTGTTAAGTCTGATGTTTTTATTATCATATTTATTACTTAGTTTTACTACAGCAAGTCAATATCAAACTTACTTAGAACTAAGTACATAATAAAATATTGAAGCTACTTGAGCGAGCGAGAGTACTGCTTACCTATCTTTATCTCACTCTATTATTTAGCTGTCCTATCGTTCGCTGAGCTGTCCACAGCACACGCGCCACCACCGGCACCGCGCGCGCACGCATTGTTTATTTATCCTTTACGACTTTAACCTTACGAAAGTACGTGTAGAACAAGTGGTGTTATAAAGTTATTGTGAGAAATTTAATGAGTGTTGCGTATTGATACCTATTTACTTTGTTTTGTAGGAGAAAATGCCGTTTAAAATTATAGAAACTATAGAGAAAGGTCAAAAAAGACTTTGTATAAAATAAATTTGGATGAATAACAATTTTTTTGTGTATTATTGATTTTTTCCCGGTACTTTCTTGACAGAGTAGTATTTTAATGAATTTTTTATAGCATTTATTATGCTAACTGTTAAGTTCGAAAAACATTGGAAAAAATGAAATGCTCAAGTGAGACTCGAACTCACGACCTTTCGCTTACAGGGCGACTGCTCTGCCAACTGAGCTATTGAGCACCACTTGAATCATTCCAAATTTTCCTACTCTTTATATCCGTCTATAAGGGCGACGGTGCAGCCATCTACCAACATTCTTACGAACTGTTGGAAACAATGAATGATTTTTCAACCATTTTTAAACATTGAATTTTGATGACTGCGCCCAAATAATAGTATTTCTTTCTGTAGCCCATTCTTTTATACGTTGACGAAATAATAGATTTTTTGAAAATTCGTCGTCTTCGTAATTTGAGCTACTTGTACTGCTGCATAAAGAAACGTTAATTGCTCCCAAAGAATTAACAAGATCCACAATATTCTGTTCAACAATATCTCCGTTTAATATTTTTACTACGGAACCATCATTGGATGTTGAGCTATGCGGGATTGCCTGAGTGGTTGAATTTGTTTTCCTTGGTTAATATTGTTTCACTATCATTACTGTTATTAATGTCAGATTGTTTTATATTCAAATATTCCTTTTCAATCCTTCGCCTGACTGCACCATATCTTTTTCTTTTTTTCCACATTTGTCGTATTCAGAAATGTAAATATTCGTAACAGAAATCACACGCGTCTGCGACGACTCCGTCATTAATAGAGACTTAAAGCTGTAGTTTAGCTGTTATTCATTTTTTTTAGTTCTATAACACACTCACTGATATCATTTCTTAGAACTATAACACTTACAAGAGAATAAAATTACGCAATAAAAATAGTTTTATGATGGAGTTGACATAATACCTTTGTACAGCAACTAGTGTCAAGTAATACTATATTAAGAGCTAAAGATTTGAGCTAAGCTTAAAGCTGTACTAAGCAAGTTATTACAAATAAAATACAGCCTGTATGCAGCCTTAAAGATAGAAATAGCTAAGAGTGTCACACAAGAATTGAAGTTTTATAGTACAGTTTTAATATTCTGATAAAACACCCTAAGCTTACACAGAATCCATAATAATTATTATGTACAGCTGAGCTGTATAATAACGGATAAATCATTCTTATATAGATAATAATTTTTTCTGACTCCTTAGTGCATCTCTAAGAGAACTGTAAGTTCTAAATCGGCTGGTATATTGAAGCTGACGATACCAACGTGCTACTTGGGGGGCCCTACCCTCTCGTAGTCAAGTCATATGGCAGTCGCTTCCGAAAAAGCCGACATATTATCATTCAGTAACAATAAGTACGAATTTTAGACGCAACGTAGAGTGAAATGAGTTGTGAATGAACATTTTGGCAGAACTTTTGCTTTTACTTAAATATTAATTTAATTTTCCCGACAATTTCTCAACAGTCCCTTCCGTTCCAGCATCACGTACTGTCCATCTCTCTAACATCGGGTGGATTAAACGAAGCATTGAACTCATAAGGCGTAATTTACGAGCACATAAAGAGTGCAGTTTAATAAGTGGAAATTTCAACAGGGGCCCGTCAGGCCTGCAGACGATCGTAAACCGAATCGACGAAGGCGTGTTCAGGACGTTTTTCAATCCTATAGATAGATTGATACGATGGTTGACATGTGATAGAAATCTAGGTATATATTACCACTAATGGAGTTTTAAGTTTTCAGTTGCGTGATTTGAATACATAAATATCGAACTAAAAACTGTTTTCATGAACTATATTTTTGTGTAATAATTGTAGCTTTTCAGTTTTAACAACTTATCAATGTTGAAAGTTCGATAAAACACGATATGAATAACATATTCTATTTCAAAGGTTTACCTATTAGGCTCACAGCGTACTTGCGCACCCAAAAGCCATGAATTAAATATTATGTATGTAATAAACAGACAATTTGCAATTTGTTTCTGTCTCCTTCTCCCCTAGTTTACATTTGTTTACATTGTATTGCAAATCACAAATAAGTCTCTCTCACAATTTATGGCCAATACTTCCGTGAACCGCTCCAGCATTCATGTCTACCATTAGGGATCGCGGCCAGTAAGAGTATTATGTTTGTTGACAGAATGTATAGACGATCGTGACGGGCTGCGTGAGAGATATGTAAACAAACACGCAAGACATGGCGCGGCTGCTGACAACGACGGTTCCAACTACCAACACGCCGGTAGCCAACGGGTTAGTTTTTGGAATAAAAAGCTTTAAATGGTTATATTTGGTTGTTTAAATGAACTAAAGAGATAATTTTCAGAAAAATCGATGATTTGAACTCCTAATGTGTTCATGAATATAGCTATGAAAATTGTTATAGGTACCTTTACGATTATAATACCAAGAGTCTTTAGTGTGTTTACATTATATTCACATGTAAATAGGTACAAATATCTTTAGTGCAACACAGCTACCAAGTAAAAGGTAAGTTCAGCTCGCATATCACCTTACTTACTGACCATAATATAAACAAAATAAACTAAGTATTTATTACAACCATCATCTTCATCATCGTTTGCTTGCCCTTGAATCAATTATTTGAAGTCTTAGCAACAAATCATACTATTCCATATAACCCTGTACATATTATCTGCATATATTATCCTCAGTACCCTCTACGCCTCCTGCGCAAAATTCTGTTTCATGGTAACAATTTCAGAATTCATTCAGTTAAACGGTTAAATCACGATCGAAGTTCAAAATGAAGTTAATTCTCAGCAGTTGGAAAGGTTAAGAATCAATTGCAAACTGCAATTCACCTCTCCCGCCCAGTTTATGTTTGTATTCTCACAACTCAACAAGAAATTCGATACCAGCTCAGTTTACACCACGACTAACTTCCCTAATTGGCTATTCGAAGCATTGCCCCCTAAAGTTCGGGTAATTTTACACTTAACACACCAACAAATGATGAGACTTGTTATTTATGGCAGTTTACATTCACATAATCGAACTTTTTGAAATATTCATGTAAGTATTTTTTTGGAAATCTATGTATTGGATTTTTGAGTAGCATGCCAAATATTCATTGCTAAAAATTATTTTAGACTAGCTTTTGCCCTCGGCTCTGCCCGCGTGGATGTTGGTTATCGCGACCAAACATAGCCTATGTCTTCCTCAAGGTTTGATCTACCCCTACACCAAATTTCTTCAAAATCTGTTCAGTGTTTTAGACGTGAAAGCGTAACATACAGACAGAAAGAGTTACTTTCGCATTTATAATATAGGTATGGACTAGTGTCCCACCCTTGGCTACAAAAGCCGCGTTATCATCGGTTGTGTCAGCAGCTGAGTGGTTTAGAAAGAATTATCGGATATCAGATTGGTATTGAAAGTGACTTATTTTCGTAAGTACTATGTAAAGATGATCAAATCAACTATAACCATAAATTATTTAACTTTAGTAGTGTACCACTCACTGGGATATTTACCATGTTATGTCAATGACCATGTTAATCTCAAATCAATATTTAACTGATCGAATGCATTAATTAAATACTGGCAGATGCTTGCATTACAATAAAAATAAAACTGAACTCTATGCACACGATTCTAACAAAACTATTGCACCAAGTCCACGAATGTCACTGCGACATTTGAAGTGTTACACAATTTACATCATTATAGTTAATGATCTCAGTAAATGTTTACCCAGGGCACATAAAAGGTATTCAAGCGGTCTCGTCAGTCCCTCTTGGCCCGAGCATGGGGCTCCCGGTAAGGAAAGTGGTCGTATTGTATTTGTGCTTGCCGTCGGTTGTTCACCTATGTGAAAAACTGGCGGAATTCTAAATGTGGACCGGTTTCGTTCGAAAAGGAACGCACTCACTTTTGCTTAGTTTGTGGTTGCTGTGCATAAACAGGTTGCTGAACAACTTATAACCCTTCAGTGATCAACTGATCACTGGTATCTGAAGCAAAATTAATACTTTGTTGGGTAGGTAGTTTGAATTGCTCACAATAGCTAAGTACGAGTATTTACATCTTGTAATCTTATAACTTGTTCTTGGTCACACCAACTTGGATTTTCATAAGAACTAGATTTCAGATTAAGTAGATACTTATGCTGATTTGCTTAAATAATAATTAAGTAGGTACTTATTTATCTAAAAATGTGTGTGTATATGTCATTCTGCGTGTGTTGGCTGCTGTAAAAATGCTAAACGGATTTAAGATGGAATTGTCCCAAGCTTTTTGAATTAATTGATTTTCGATTACACATCAAAAAGCCCTGGCTGAACTGTGTCAGATTTATAGTATAACACTCACCGGGATATTTACCATGTTTATAGTTTGTATTTGGTTCGGTTTGGTTTGGCTCGGTTATAAACATGGTAAATATCCCGGTGAGTGTTATACTATTAATGTTAATGACCATGTCAATCTCAAATCATATATTGTGTCAGATTTAGTTCACTCTTCACCACTGGTACAATAAAATATTACCTTACAGCTTCTTAGAAGTTTGCACGAACAATTATTTTCGTATTACTAATAGTTTTTCTGTCTATAGCTAACTATAGACAGAAAAACTATTCAGGTAAGTGGAAATCAGCGCTATAAAGTTAATGATCAAGATGAACATAAACAATATAAACACTGGCAAACATTACAAAGAGATACGGCATATGCTGGTCTGCGTTTTTAGTTCACATAAACAGGCGAATTAAGTGATGGTTTTATACTTATTTAGGTCACCCGGATTTGGTCATAATGATATGTTTCAGTGTAAATAGGTGTGAAAGATGTTCCACATTGGTAAACTAATTTTAACCTCCGATTTTTAAAACAAACCATCGATATTCGTTTAATTTTACCATCCGTAATTAATTATTATAGGTAAGTGTAGTGTAATTACTTATTATGTGTAGCTGCATTAATGTAACCTAAGCAGTTGATCACGTTTAGGTTTTGACAGGGTTACTAGGCTATCAAGTGAAGTTGGCTTAACTCCAAACGTCTTGCTGGACCCCATACTCTCATGCAATACAGGCACTGTATGTGTAAGAACGGTGAACTAGTTACCTAGGTACCTATTGAGATAACTATTTAAAAATATTATATTTATATTACCTACAGTAAGTTGTTTTTTTGACTAGAGGCACGTGCGTGCTGTCGGGCGACACAATATATGTCAAACAATGGCTTGTTAGCCCTTTGTCGTGAGTCAAGTTCGGGGCTTCGAGTAACGTGACATCCTCGCATTGTGTTCCATTGTGCGCCGTGATGAACACAATCAGGGAAGCATTGACCGGGTGCGGGAGGGTTAAGTTTGTTTATTAACACCTGAATATGTAAAGCTTTCTGATGTGGCTACTTGTTTCAAGGCTTTTTTTTACAGTTATGAGAAGATATAGTCGCCCCTCAAAGTTGTCTCTAACAGTTGTGAAGTCTACACTGAACGAGCGAATGCTCATTCTATCTGCTCTCCGTCAAATTCTATTCAGTGTTAACAGTGTCAGAACATTTGATTGTTGTTATTATTATTATTTAATTTTTGGACGAGTAGCAACTTGCTGATATTATTATGTCTACTTCATAGTGTTGGAGTATGGTTCAGTCCAGTACATTTCACTTTTATTGTTCACTGTTCATTAGCCATTTATCTAAGCGACACTTGAAGGTGGTTAGCGTTCGTTTGTTCTTTCTTGAAACAAGGTTGCGTTTACACTAAAATATTAAGAAAGAATTTCTTATAATGCTCTTGTTCTAGGTTTTTTTCTTTTTTTAAGAATATTAGAACTGAAGTTACTAATATTCCCTCTTACCCATGCAAAGCAAATGGGAATCGTGTTGCAGCTGACCACTGTTATGTATTTGTGAAATGTAAATTTATAGTTTTGCATAAGATATACCTACCTATTCTAATTATTACTTTGTATATACTGCTTCCAAAGTGTGAAAAAATAATATGATGGCAAAGGTAAATAAAGATACCTACAGTCAATTTTCGTGCGAAGATGAGCGATTACCGATCACTTCTTAAGTTATAATTTGAGTTAGGTATGTGTGCAATAAATAAGTAAGTAGATATTACGTTAAAAATATATCTCTACTTATCTCATACTTATGGTTATTCATCAACATAATGAAGTGTTTAAAGTCACTATCTAAAACTGATACGGTAAAGTAATGTGAAGTCAAGAGCGGTCACATAACTCACTTACAAAGTAATGAACAAATGCCATATTGTTGGTACCTACAAAGTTGTAATCTTGCTTGGCTTTCTCGTCTAAAGCCGTAAACAATGCTTAATTACTCGTTAATAAGATGAAGATAAACTCTTAAAATGTATGTAACGTGTTGGTAACCTAACCTAGGTACTTATTAGAGAGTTTCTACATGAAAAATTCTTCAGCTCCTCTAGACAAGTGGCAATGCGATTGTAGAATAGAATAATAAACAACTACTAAGAAATAAGTTGTTTTATTGTTTTATTCATATTTGTATTCAATTATTATGAGATAAGAAATTTATTTTTATTTTATTTTTACGTGCCAGTTCCAAACGCTTAACATTGTAGACAATACGGCCAAAGAAGCGCCACTTATCTAGGAGGGCAGTTACTTAGAGTCTTCAAAACTTATAGATACCCAAGTAATGTATGTAGGAAACCTACATCATGTCTACATTGAAAAAAACCTCTGAATATTTATCAAGGACATACTTAATCACGCAGTGACCACGGTTAGGTGCAGTGAGTAAATTCAAATTCTCACCAATTATTGTTTGATTATTATCTGCACCATGACCATCATTACCTTGAGCATCAGTGTAAATGAGGGAATTTATTGAACATTTTAAAGTGTTATAGCGCATTATATAGTTATTTAGTTTACTATCTATACCTAAGTTAAGTTAGGTGGCGGTTTTAACAGAAAATTTTAAAAAAATATAGAAAATGATAGATATGGATACTTCCACTTTGCCCCACTAAAGTTCTCACTGGTGGGACAAAGTGGATTATAGGAACGAAAACTTTGCAAGCACACATTTCAAGTCCAATATTTTTAAGCTCTTGGTGATCAGGTTCATGACCTCGCGAAATTCGCAGTTATTCCAAGTTCACGTAACAAAGTCTTTGTTTACTAACATAGAGCATGAGTAAACTGCACGGCTCATCTCGGCAACTCGCCAATAGAGGGCGCTAGGGACGCAAATAGAAATGTCACTGGGCAGCCGTCCATAAGAGTTATGATTCTCACCGCGGTAGGCATTTCCGATCTTGTGATTGAGCATAAGATGAGTTTCATGCGTTCTACAAACAATTTTGTATTTGTACTTGTACCTAAGTACTGATTCTAAACCTAGGTACTAGCGCAGCTACTAGTTTACGAAAATAGTAATGACTGAAATCATTTACAATAATATCACTTGTTGCCGTTTGTTGTTGCTTATCCATACTAATATTATAAATGCGAAAGTAACTCTGTCTGTCTGTCTGTCTGTCTTTCTGTCTGTCTGTCTGTATATTACGCTTTCACGCCTAAACCACTGAACCGATTTTGATGTAATTTGGTATACGGGTAGATTAGACCATGAGAAAGGACATAGGCTATGTTTGGTCGCGATAACCGACATCCAGGCGGGCGGAGCCGCGGGCAAAAGCTAGTTGCATCTATAAATGTTTGTCGCTAATTTTCGCAAATCGTACTACATTATGTATGCGAAACTAACTCTGTCTGTATGTATTTTATGCTTTAACGCCTAAACCACAGAACCAATTTTGATGACAATGTCCGTCTCAGACTAAAAGAATATTATATTAGACTGAGGTCATATTATTCTTCTAGTCTGAGGTCAGCCTATGCCATATTATAGCCTATGTCCGTTACATAGGCTATAAGTAGGTAATATAATTATTTAGTCGCGATAACCGACATCCAGGCGGGCGGAGCCGCGAGCATCAGGCAACAGATAGTTATAATATAGGTACAAATTGACACTCAATCTTCAGATGGTTAGATTGCGTTGTTGAAATTGACCTTTCTTAAGTAGTTTTGTTTGTGCCACTTAGATGGCAGGCATGCACACGGCCACCACATCAACTGTTTCATTCTGCTTGATCTTCTAGGTAATAAACTAAGAAGAAACTAAGAAAGGTGTTATTTTTAACTGCTGATAAAAATATTTATTCAATCTGACAACTCCCAGAACGGAATAAAGTTCACAAGCGTACCTACCTATTTATTTATAAATTCGGAGCAATGAAGATGCCTCATCCAAGTTTAAGAACACAAAAACCAATTTTATACGATGCAGTTTGTGCAGTGTCTATAAGAGAAATTTCAGATGTAGGATGGTAGATATTATTGTATGTTATACCTATTGTTATATATACATGGTACTCAACATAAACTGGCAAGTTTTAATTTTCAAGTTATTTAAATTTTATAATATAAGGCCGGTTTTAAAAAGTAAACAGTCCATGCGGCACAAGAACCATTGAAATCCGTATAAAATTAATCTATACCTAGGTAGGTACCTACTATCTACTTAATACCTATAGTAAATTGTCTAATACATAATTAATGTAATGAAGCAATACCACGACAATATTAATTATCCGCGACACGCGTGTCAGGTTGATCTGTCGCATAAATATAAGATGAAACGAACGGAGTGAGTTACCCCAAGAAGTGAACTCAAATGTAAGCTTATGGTTTATTTTAAACCTAGTAGGTAGCTACAGCGAGGATTCTGTAATCTTGCACTAAAAGTAGAGAAAAGTGTGAATCTAATAGGTAATATGTGTACCTACCTATGGAAACGCGAAAATTGTGATAGAGGAGCAAAAAGTCAAATGATCCGGAACTCGATGTTTGGTCAGATAAGTACAAGTATTTGTATTGCAAACAAATATATATAAAAAAGGCGACTGTATATTTTGAACAATTGTACATTTGTTGAATTAGGTAAGTACAGATTATTATGGCGCTTAGGATGGATGGATGGATGTCATTTAACGCAACCAAAAGTAGCCTACCACAAACCTACAACCTATTCTTAATTCTACCAAATATACACAAAAATTTTATAAAAAAATTGGTGAAGCCATTTCAGTAATTGGATTGAAAACATTTTTGTACGAGAATTTTTTAAGCCAATTTATATAAAATTTATATTCGTGACCTCTAGCGAGTAATAGTATAACTATTAACAAGATAAAGTTTAATAAAATAGGTTAACAGATGGCGCTCACCTAAAATTCTTCATTATTAGTGACATCTAGTGAATAGTAGCAGTAGCACTAACAATGTCTGACTAATAGATGGCGCTAAACCAAATTGCTATACGCGTAAAAAATTGTTTATCTATATAATCCATTTCATATTTTTATTATTTTTAATACACTTAATAATGTTAAGAACTTACCTGCTGGCTGTTAACGTCGTCATCTCGACGTTGTTTCCACAGGCTGTTAATATTTCATCGCAACTGCTGCCACCTGTGATGCGTTGGACTGCACTTAGAGAAACATCCTCGCTTGAATTTTTTCCAGTGTTGGCAGCATTCCCGATAGATGGCGCTGTTCTTTGTTTTGCAGCTTGTTTATGTCTACTCAGTGCGAAAAATAGTGCTAGTACTGCTTTTAGCTTTGCATCTCGGATATCAACTGCTGTTACTTGTTCTAATCCTTGAACTTTTTGAGCGTGGAGGAAATCCAAACAGCACTGGACGTTCTCCAACTGTAACAACAGAAAATAAAATCTTAAGTAAGTAGGTAGGTAGGTCGGTATCAAAAGGCGATTGGCACACTGCAACGCTCGACGCGGCGTCGTTCGTCGACGCGCGTGGACGCGAGAGAGTTAGTATAGTCCGAGAGATATTAGAATTTTTTTTGGTAGGTAGGTGTGTGAAGTAATCTAAAATTTTGAGAAAAGTAAAGTAAAGCCATCCGACCATTAGCTCAATACCACCCAGATACAACCCACCCAGACTATATTAAGAACGCTAGAGATGAAAAGAAAATGATTAGAAGTGCAAGCTATTTTCGACTTATTGACATGACATAGTAACTAATTTTTTTTTTATATTCGTGATCAGCGTCATCTATTAACGCGAAAAGAGACGTAACTAAGAAAATACCATTTAGGTTGAAAGTCGCTTGCAGTCTCTGCGTGTTCCGATAACGAGCCAAAACAGTGGTGTCGGCTCCAATACCCGATATTGGGCATCGATATTTGACTTCCTCCGATCTCGGATATCGGATATTTGATATCGGACGTCAGTTGATGTGAAAGCGCTCTAAATTTGCCGTTAAATAGTCATGTTGCATTGCAATAATATTAATTTAAAATTCGTCTCAATTACCTACACAGAAATTTCTAACAGCTCTCGGACTAAAAATCACTCGAAAAACACGCGCGTGATGGCAGATTTCAGTGTGCCATACCTCGCGTTTTCTGCTTGTACGCGCGTATTCTGCGGCAACGCGCGTGGTTGCGTTGTCAGTGTGTGGGACCCCGCGTTTTTCTATACAAAATGAGCTCCGTAGAGGCGACGAGCGCGACGCCGCGTCGACGCAACAGCGCTCGACGCCGCGTCGCGCGTCGCAGTGTGCCAATCGCCTAATGGTAGGAAGGAACTCTAAATTTTCGATAAGTAAAGTAAAGTACCTAACTACCTAGCGGAGCGAAGTTTTAGCTAGTTCTAGTTTCCACAGATTTCGCCGTTTTGACACTTAATAAATATAGCTACTTTAGTTTAGAATGTCAAGTACCTACTTAACCAATAATGTAGTACCTACCTATATTATTACTTAGTGATAAAAACATCCAAAATATCTACTTAAGATATTGTGATTATAACAATCATGTAATCGTGTTATTCTTTGTACCTACCTAATGCATACGCGTTTCCGATCTTGTAGCTATGAGGAGCGTGCGCAATGAGTTTATGGGTTTACGATAGGCCTTGAAATATTAAATAGGTAGGTGTTAAGTTACGTGCACTTATTCAGTGGATAATGTCACTGATGTCAAACATGTTCGAAATTTGAATATTTTTTGCACTCATTTGTAGGCATAGGCAAGTCTCTTACCATTGTATGTTTTGAATGTGATCCTACCTATCAATTGTAGTGGTTCAGTTTTTAAGCTGAGTTTATTGAGGTGTGATTCAAGTTCATGTATAGAATATCTTGCAAAATATTAGATTTGTCGCCTAAATGTAGGTAAGGCTAAGGTCGCCTTAAAGACGTATAAGATGGGAAATTTGAATCACATCGGGCGTGTCTCGGTAGCCGAATTGGTTAAGGCATTCCCCCTGTAAGGGAAAGACTGCGGGTTCGAGTTACGCCCGAGATGATTCTTCTTTTTCCCTATGTACCTAGTCAAAGGCTAAGGTAGTCGTCGAAAAAAAAAACCATAGTTATAAAATCAATGTCTATACTTAATTCAAATAGCGACCTACTTAATAAATTAGGGGAATATATGATTAGAGAAGGTTAAATGATCATGGAAAACCTGAATTAATATCTATCTATTAAAAACTGAAATTAGTGAGCAATGAGCTTGGAATCTGAGTACCTACGCTTCGCATCGATATATTTTTTGAGTACCTGTATGTTTGTCCCGGGTATAGGTAAGTAGAATGTTCTTGTGGGTCGCGGGAACAGGATTTTTATTCCAGGCAGGCGCGAGACAGTCGCTAGCAGCAGCTAGAAATAGCTAAATGCTTAAAACAATTCAACTACTTACACGTGCAAAAATATTGCAAACATTCGTCAACTATTACTCAATACGTGTTTTAAAATTATGTTTTGCCTTCCAGAACCAATGTATGGCCTCAATATCGCATGTAAAGCAGTTGGGCAGGTACAAGGCATACATCGTGTTA
This sequence comes from Eilema sororculum, assembly GCA_914829495.1. NCBI lineage: Eukaryota > Metazoa > Arthropoda > Insecta > Lepidoptera > Erebidae > Eilema > Eilema sororculum. Next base: position 17,343,786 of record OU618534.1, on the reverse strand, counting down.
CACGCGTTGCGACACAGCTGGGTCCGGCGCCGGCCCGTAAAAGGCTTGTCTCCTGAGCTCATAGGTCACTGGCACATCCACAGCCACCACGTACCGGACCCCGCGAGATATAGGGCTACCCTAAATGAGTAACTCTTTGGGCATTTCTTGTAGTGTTAAAATTCTGATGCAATAGCAAAAAGTAGAATTATTTTTACTGCGAGCGATTGCTTAAGTTCCTTAGTAAGTGCACTTAATGTCAAAAGTAATAAAATAATTAATGCAACTGTTATTTCCGCGTAAATCTGGAACCTATAGTGTAGTTTTTTAACACTTTCAGGTGACAAATGCAAGCCTACCTGATGACAGAGGAATAATAGAGACAAAGAATAGGTAGTGATTGGTTCCTTTTTGTGGAAAAGAGAAATGTGAAAAAAAAAGAAAAAAAAATATGCCAGACAAGACCCCCGTTCCGTCATAGGTACTTCTTACTTACTAGATGTTATTAACGGGAGTACGTATGTGTGGGCACTATCCAGACCGAGCCCATGTAGATAATATGAGTAGATGGTACGAAACTATTTGCGATAGCTTTAATTTTAATTAAAAATTGGTTTATTTGAACAAACAGTAAGTAAGGCATTTCCCTTGCACCCCAGCTGTGGGAGGTTGTTCCTACCCATCGTGTGTGATAACAGTAGTCACAATGTGCAGTGTGGTGCATTGTTGTTCTTCGTTGATTGCTTTCTATTACGTATTTCATTACAAAGTTGCTTCAACTGTTACGACGAGATTAAGTAATGTACATCGCATGTAGTGTACAGCATTAGTTACAATCACGGAAAACGGCGACCGTTGCCCAGATTACAGAATATGATAATTATCTTTTAACCGAATAAAAAGGGAATGTTATTAATTTCAACTTTATCTAGTCTCTGTTTACAATTCGTAACCGTTTAGCGACGGCCGTTTAGGAAATTGTTCGGTCATCATTAAGATCACTAAGCACATTTTTTTTACCTCATGCAGTTCAATATTAATAGCTTATCATCTCGGCTACCTATATTTTTCAAGTCGTTCATCCATCTTGCTCCCCCACTTTCCGTTCGCCCAATCGCAGTTTCCATTTTGGGACTCGTTTGATCCACTGACCATCGGTCTTTCGAAGGGTCGGGGCTATTTGATTTATCGAAAATATAATCCAGATTTTTTAGGAATGAAAGTACAAGTCTAAGATTCTGAGAATGATGCTGTATGCGAACTCAAAAATATGATGCGATATATGAAAAGACGTCAGTTAATGAGGTCACTGACATTACGGTTTCTTTGGCTATATACACAGTCTAGTGGTCCAACGACAAATTGCAAATTTACGATCGATTTCGTCAAAGGCCTCTTTATGTGCGAACGGCAAGACGATTAGTGTCACATAGACCAGCACGCAAATGTGCGAGAATTAGCGGTATCGACTAGCGAAGTGATTAAGTATATAGATACCAACAATATTTTTTTGGTATTCTTGTTTGTTTGTCTGCGATGGACGCAGAAATTACAGAACGGATTTTCATGCGATTTTTTTTAATTCTTGGGTTAGGTCTTGGTCAGATTTTCAATTTTACGTAGGTATGTTTTTTGATAGTATCGGCTGAGTAGAAAAGGGAATAAATGGCGAAAAATCGCGATAACCTACATCCCCGCGGGCAGAGCTGCGGATATTTATTAGTATGTTATATTATTACAGATTAACTGCGTATCTACTTAACGCAGCTATTGCCGATGCCATCTTGCCGATCGATATAATCTCAGATTATTCTGCAACCTTATCACACAACGCAAATTGAATGAAATTTTAAAACATTTTATGCTAAGTATTTAATTTAAATCGATCGATTAAGATACGATAACCGTTGCCCCAAGACGGATAGCTTTAGCTTTACTATATAACACGATGGAGAGTAAAAAATCGAAAAATGTTTTTCGTCTAAGTATATCGATTTTTTTACGCTAATGTGTTATGTACCTGGTGTACTACTAGGGGTTTTCGGCTTCGGGAGCGTTCCCCTTACACCAGGTATAGGAGAATTTGGATGAATTCAGGCATGTTTCGGTGGCTAAGTGGTCAGAGCATTCCCTCTGTAAGGGAAAGATCGTAGGTTCAAATCCTGCCTGATACGATAAAAATTTTCGTATCGACACAACACAAAATCAAGATCTTCTCTCCTTGGAGAAGAAGGTTCACTATCCTCGGCTTTATTTGAAGAAATGGTGCCTAGGAATGTCGGTAGTAGGTAGGCACCTACTACGTACCTCGAAAATACCGCCATAAGGTAAATATATATCATAAACAAGAACAAATGGTTTAATGTTGTATTGAAACAGTGTCTCATTGTTATGTATATGAGAAATACCCAATTATTCAATTCGAGACATTTTGATACATTCCTTACAGTTATATTATTTATAGTTTACAATAATACCTACATACTAATGAGTGGGATCTTGAAATTAAAAATAAGTGGGTAAGTGCCGTGCCAATCTAAACAAGAAGTAATTGTTGGTACCTAATGTCGATGTGTTTGTCTATTTTTTGGCTACGTACCCACTGGACCCTCAAAATTCGACCTCATCTATAAATATGATCCATTGGACCTTCATGTTAGAATTGGACCCTCAATCTTGGATTTCATTTTTACATTAGTGTCCACTAGACCCTCTGTCAAACATCGTGTTCCATTATTTGATAAGTGCTATTCTGCATTTCCCTAACTTTGCCTTAGAAATAGATACCTACAAGTATTATTGCAGAGTGGATTCTTTAGTAAACGCATTCCTTTTTTATTTATTAGCTATACCCTGTTACTGTTATACCTTTTTTTTTTTTTTTTTTTTTCCGTGCGGAAATCCCCTCGGATACCCCCCCTGCCGGAGCCGGAAGGGGAGGTTATGTCGGACTCGAACCGACTAAAACCGCACGCCGACTGTGGTTCTTGGTGCTAGGCCGGAGGTGAGGTTGTCAAAGACATATCCCTCGCACCCCGGCTGACCCAGGGCCATCCCTTACGGTCTGGCCCTCCTCAGGAGGGGGGACAACGGTGTCCCCAACTCGCCCCCGGAATGGGGAGGCGCGCTATTCAGCACGCCGCCGCCGTGGCCTGCTTCTGCTGGGGTGACAGGCGGCTCCACCCGTCACCCCCAGGCCCGCGCTCATGGGGGACGGAGGTCAGTCAGTGCCCTCCGACGCCCGAGTTGCCTGCGCGCGCGGGCGGCGCGGTTACTGTTATACCAACTTCGATTTTTTTTAACGCGAGTAGGTATATCCAAGAAATTGTATTGTTTGCCAACCCTATTTACCAAAGTAAAGCAATCCTGGAATGGTCACGTGTTTACAATGGCTATTTTGTATCTTTTGTGTTCCTCCTTCTCCCGAACAAATGTAGCCCTCCCACGATATGTTTTCGGTGTGACAAAACGACGCAACGAAACAAGAAGAGCAAAGATGATGACGTTTTCTTATAAACTGTAACGTTTGATTGACATTAAAATATTATGTGTCAAGTTTTGCAAAGAAGCCATCATACCACCCAGATTTTTTGTTTTAAATTGCGTATGAACGAATTACACGCCTCAGGTCCTTCTTGCTTTTTTAAATCTTTGTTGGAGTTTATTAGGCCAAATTATAAAAAAAAGTTACTATTGCGTGTTCTAATTTCAAAAGTTATTCTAAAATAAGTTGTATAGGTTTTTCCCCATAGATTTAGTAAGTAATCGCTTCAAAAAAATAATCAAAGACTGGGTAACTCAATTCATAGGTAGTTTTTTTATAACAAGAAATCCTGAATAATTACATCGTCAATGTGGAAATGCCATTTCTATCATTCGTTTGTTCCTTGCTACTTTTGAAAAACAAAAAAGCAGAATTTAGACTGTCCCAAAGATACTCAGTGGGCACAAAGTAACCCCCAGTTTACTGTACTTTCCTATAGTTATTTGCTTTTACTGAGCTTAATTAATAAATAATAGTAAAAGAGTGCTAAAATATCAGCACAACGACAAGAGATAGCAGTTGCAAGAATGAGTAAATTGCCAGGATTGAAATTGGCTTAGGTGGTACAAAAATAGAATGAGAAAATTGTTTCAATTATGTCACAGTGCTATTTCAATTAGTTAGGAAGTTGTCGCAGAGAGCTTGTTGAAGTTACTCAGATAAAGACAGACTTCATTTCCGAAGTTTATCATCTTACTCGGGTAGATATAGATACTCAGTAAGAAGAGGATAAGATAGAGAAGTTAAAATAAATTCTATCGTGATTTATTTGGTATTATCTACCTTTCGACTACTTTTCTGAAAGAGTGACATTCGTGTAAATTCTGAAAATGTCAAAAAGAGGATAGTTTACTTACCTTTACTTTACTACTAGCTTTTGCCCGCGGCTCCGCCCGCGTGGATGTCGGTTATCGCGACCAAACATAGCCTATGTCCTTTCTCAAGGTCTAACCTATCCCTATACCATATTTCATCAAAATCGGTTCAGTGGTTTAAGCGTGAAAGCGTAACATACAGACAGACAGACAAAGTTACTTTCGCATTTATAATATTAGTATGGACTAGCTTTTGCCCGCAGCTCTGCCCGCGTGGATGTCGGTTATCGCGACCAAACATAGCCTTTGTCCTTTTTCAAGGTCTAAACTATCCCTATACCAACTATACGCGGGATAGCATCCGAACCACCCCCAAGGCGAGGCTCTGCCGTCTTCCAGCATAAAGTAAGGGCTATACTGATTGTATATCTCAAAGATTTTATACATATATTCAAATTGTTAGAAAGCTTACTCGTATTTTAGAAATTTCAATAATTAAGTCGACCAAAGTATGTATAAAGTGTCATAAAGCCTTAAAAAGTCCGACATGTCTAACTATAGAACTAATTATACTGTTGATTGATGGCACTTGGTGGAGTCCGTTGTTACACATACTTGAGAACACACTTGTACTTTTAAAATTGAACCTGACTGGTTTCCTGAGAGGGAGAGAGAGAGAGAGAGAGAGAGAGAGAGAGAGAGAGAGAGAGAGAGAGAGAGAGAGAGAGAGAGAGAGAGAGAGAGAGAGAGCGAGAGAGAGAGAGAGCACTCCATCCATCCGTCTTTAAATATGGTTCAGGGATTTAAAGTTTATATCCCCGAACCACTTCCTACCGCGGCAGTGGTTCAATTGGCGAATCGTGGGTGTTAATCCTCGCACCTACGTTTCGCCAATTATGATTTACGGTCTCACGACGTAATAGGACTAGCGGGCTCTTTATCTTGGGCTGTAAGAATGTTTACTGTCGGATGGAGAACAGTCCTATCCCGTAGTCGCCTTTTACGACACCCACAGGAAGAGCTGGGGTGGTCCTATTCTACTCCACCTGGAACCAACACGGCAAGAGAGAGAACTGACTTCAGAAAAGGCTCCACAGAGGATGACAGTCGACTAAAGATTTACTTTAGCATGGCCAAATTATGAGTGCATATTTATGAAGTATAAAACAATGAAAAAAAAAACGGTTTTAAGTAGGTACGTTAGTAAATCTTTTAAATAAAAATGTCAAGTAAAGTTACATAAAATATTTCGGTGTGCAATATATTGGTTACCTCCTTGTTTTGGTCTGATTTATATCATACATTTTAATTTGTTAAGAGACTCGCGTGATATTTTAGTGCGTTTTTCTCACATCTTTACCTGTTGCGTTACGAATTTTACGAACGATAAAGCCAGACCGGTCGTTTCGCATTGTGACTCGCATTAAATAATTTAATTTAATTTCTTTGACTCTTTTCCGACATTGTCGTAAAATCTGCACCACTAAGATATTCGTAAAGCTTCGGGACGAATCAGATTAAAAAATATTTAAGAAGAACCAACAAAATAAATTTGCACCTCTCGTTGCGTGTGTATAGTATCGTATGAATCTCCGAAACTGGGCGAACAAAGTAAGAATCCAATTAACAAGTTTCTACAGCTTTATTTTGGTAGGTATATTGAAAATATATTTTGGCACAGTGAAAAGATCTGAAATTTGTTATAATTAGCGTCATTAGAGTATACTTATGTACTTGAAAGTATACTTTCCAATAATACCTAATAGGTACCGCAATATTTAGATAAATATAAGGTAGGAAATAATATCTAGGTAAGTACTTAGCCAAAACGTGACGGTAGAATTTGCCTACTTGCATAATGTGAGTATCGAATTTTGCCAACAGATGTAAGTGAAGAAAAGGTCAAAGAATAATAATTTGGATCAGTCAATTTTTTGGTCCGTTTTCTCCCCTCTTCTCTTATTCGCAAAGGGAATATCATGTACTCCCATTCAAAATCATTTTTTTTTAAATATTCCACAGCATTCTACACAACGCTATCTAGACCCATGGTAAGCTAGCTTGTGTTACGAAATCTAGAATGCGGATAAACATACTTAGATACGTTTTTTTTGTCAATACTTACATATTATACATAGAAACACCCAGACCAATGCAAATAGCTATATTTATGCATACAAATATTTGCACTGAGCAGGGATCGAACCCGCGCCTCCAGCGTAGCACCACTACCACCACGACACAGAGCAGAGACTGATTTTGATTAATGATTATTTTGCATATTCCACTACCTGTAGTGCCTGCACTAACTGTTTACAATCGTGTACAGTAAGATGGCGCAAGACTAATTGTTTCTTGTTTATTTATCGTTCTCCAGTGATATTTCATTTCAGAACAAGAAATTGTAATATCTGACCTATTGGGTAAATATTGCAAGAAACGTATTATAGGTATCTTGAATAATTGCACACACTTATAAACTGGAGTTATTGAATGCACGCATAGCCGTATGCGGTATTACTGATTTAACTTTGGCAATGACTGTACAGTATCGAATCGATAAAGGTGCCAAAATTGGTCGGCGTTTGTATTTGTAAGTCATTGTGGAACGACTCCTATGAAACGCAGGAAGTGCCAAAATAAATAGGTCCATTGGTAAATAACTTTCAGTCAGTGACATTTGAGTATCCTTGAAATAGTTGACAATGATTATATGTTGATTGAGTATGTGAGGCTATTATAAAATCTAAGGCCCGTATTCTAGAATGATACTCAGCCTGAATCTCGATTTGTCTGAGGACCGATTGTACAGGCAATATGTCAAATCTGTCAATCTGTCTATACGTACAGTACGCCATCATATAAATCGCAATTCACACTAGGCCTAAGAATATTTTGGGGATATTACAAACTTGTCAAATAACTATTTGCTGAAGCTGAAGCGGAAGCTAATTAAATTCAAAACTTTGTCAGTTAGATTAAGATATACTTATTCTATTAATAGTATTAATAGTAATATAACTAGTAATAGTAGTAGTAATATAACTAAGTAAAACCCGACAGGTAGCGAGGACGAGCAGCTAAAAGATCAACAAATATGTTATGAAAGTTAATTTTGTGAAAGTTTCATAATAAGGAAAATCTAGAAATACGTATCTACTTACCTACTACCAATTAAAATATGAAAACAATGTTGATTCACGATATAAAAATAGTACTGTAAACATTGACAAAGCAAGAAAATTACAAAGCTGGTAAAATAATTGCAGCGTGAATGAAAAATGCTCAGCTGATTAACATTTACTTTCATTTGTAACTAGGAACAAATACATTGAAATAGAAAAGAAACTTGAAGGAATAGTTTGATTTATTGTACTTGTTTCGAGAAAGCCTGATTACGTAATCATTTATGCACGTTTAGTTCGTGATCGAGATGGGGACGATAATGGTGAATGAGTGTTGATATTCTTATTGTTCTGTGTTAATAAAACTATACTTTGCTTTCGCTATTGTATATACTTGGATGAACCTATGTTGAAATTTGGTGTTGGTTTGTTAAATATTATTGACGTTGTTATTGTTTTGGTTATTATTGGTTGTAACACTTCAAAAAGCCATTAATTATTATGCAACAACTGGATACATACTGAGGTTATTAAGTTAAATTGCGAGGAATTAATGATATTTCCAAAAACGTATCTACTATACATATAAATAGTGGTAGATATGTAATTCATTTTACTTATGTCTGCTAAACTCAGTCCCTAAGAAATGTTATTTTGTCTAGTTTATAGATATTTTTCTTCAATAATGTTATAATATTACGCATGCTGGTTATCCGAAATTGGCAAATGTATATATCATATGTATGTATCATATGTATGTATCATAATGTATGTATCATATATATATATGCATTTGCTGTGGATAAACCTAATAAAAAATTGTTCCTAAATGTATCACTGGGGGCTGCGTTTAATCCGTATTTGAAGTAGGTACAAACTTTATCTAATAGGTATAATCTACAATATCTACATATAATCTACATTCTTTCTGGTTCTGTAGGTCTTTTAATTCAAGCTCAAAATAGCACGAGCTGGTCTCAATTTGTGACCGTATTTATGGCTCGGGTGTACGGTTTCTATTATTGTGAAGAAAGTAAAATATTTAAAGCCAGCATATCGGGGCTGAAGCACGTGCGTTCTTGATAGGAACGCGGCAAGGTGGGACCTTTGCCCTTCACATACTTAGATAGACTTATGTAAATACCTATGCGGTAGTTAAAGCTACTATTAGCCTTGGAAATGGGGAACTTTTGAGACTAAAAAAAATATTAATGGAAGTACCACCTACGTACTCTTAATGTCAAAAGTAACCGTTTAATCCATAACCACAGGATACATACATCGTTTTCTGTGCTATAACCATGCCACAGATAATATAAATACTAAAGTAGTAGTGATCATGCACAGTTGTTTTCTTAACAATTAATCACGGTGCATTCAATGCAGTTAATAATTAGGTGTTTGAAGTAGACCAAACAAGATTAATGAATTTTATGGATTGGGTGAAAGTGAAGATGGTAATGAAATGAAAATGAATACTTATTGAAGACATAATGTCTGATAGGAAAGTATGGCATGGTGTGCAGATATCAAACGCGACAGGGCCGCCAGAATACGATGATGATTTATGAATTGGATATAACATGTGAATTCATAAAATTAACAATTAGCTATGCAAAGTATATAAGACCTTGCCTAGAAAATTTAAGATGCAATTAGAACTTTTTTTTTTCTTCTGTTGTAGGTATACTAGGTATATAAAAAAAGTTGTAAATAATATATTTTTTTATTAAACTACAATTTGTATTTTTACAAATAAATATAATGAAATTCAATACAAAGTAATTTTAGTTAATTTATTTTACAACGTAATTATAGAGTAATTAATAGTAGTCATTAAAAATTTTAAGTTTGCAATATGTGCAAAATTATCGAATACTTTTGACGGTGACTGTACGTCTAAAATTAAAGGTTGTACAACTTAGATTATATTCTAGCTTCTATTATAAAGTGTAGTACACTATAGGAATGACAGAAATAAAAACAGTCATCAGTAATTCATTGATAACTCGTGCGTGTGATAGAAATGCATTATCAGCTCTTTGATTATTTCACCATGCGTTACGCATTTTTATGTGACTTTCTCACCAATATACTATTAGTATTACGCATAGATATAATGTGTAATGTCTACCACAGACGATAACATTGAGTTCTCAAAGTAATAAATAATCTTAGCGATTCACTTTGTAAGATCACTCGGTGAATTTTTAAAGTAGATATATTGCTGTGAAATGGATCCCTCCATGAGATTCACCTGTACTTTATTTATTTTATTCCTTAAAATAAAATGCGTGGCAATAGCCTACTACATATTTTTGTAGGTGACGATTCGCACACCAATAAATTAACTTAGTGCGAAGCGCCTACAGAAAAAATAATTAAAGGAGTCGATTCACAGGTTATGTGCGAGCTCGATTCTTGCGAATCGTCCAATAAGCCTTCATTTCAGTAAAGACTTTAGTATGTAAGCATCATTCTAGCATTCAAATTGATATTCTAGATTGTTCCTACATTCGTTTATTTTTATTGGTATTATAGTTTTCAAGGCTTTATTCATATACGACAGCTTTGTTAGATAAACAATGATTGATGACCAACGTCAATCATGTGTCACAAGATCAACTAGGTATAAATAAAGTTCAAGTACATGATATTGAAATATATTACTACTTTCTAGTCTAGACCTTTCTATTGACAGATATACATCCTTACTAAATATAAATGCGAAAGTCAATTTGTTTATTTGTTTGTTACGCTTTCACGCCTTAACTACTCTACCGATCGTCATCAAATTTTGCATAAAATTGGGTTGAAAATTACATAATAGAAGTAGATCTGATATGCACTATCTCTTCCAAACGAAATAAAATTACCTAATCACAACATAGTATGTATAAAGCAAAGTCACTTTCCGTGTCCGTCCGTCCTTATGTATGCCTATATCTTCAGAACTACGCTACAGATTTTGATGTGGTTTCTTTTAATAGATAGATTAATTCAAGAAGAAGGTTTATATGTATAACACATGCTTAATATAGTAGAGGTTGTAGCGGGAACGGGATCGGACGACAGGCGGGCGGTAGAAAATTGTAATTACGAAGTTCTCCGGGTCATCTAGTACACAATATAGTGAATGATCCAGAGATATTACGTATGGTAAACGAAGAAATGGAAACCAAAGTCAAGGAACATAATTACGTTACCAAACACCTAAATCTTCATATCACTTCAAAAGTAACGTGATTGGTCGTAATTTTAAACAGAGAACAAGCATATAGTCAAGTCTGTAGTATTACGGGTTGTAAAGCATTTTCACACCACCTTTTTATTTAGCAATTTTTTTTTTATAGAATCACAGGCATAAGTAATACAATCACTTACCATCAATTATGTCACGAAGAATATTTTTTTTTTGTCAACTCAATTGAGTTTGGCATGAACAATACTCAGATGTCAGGATATTCCCATCCCATATTTTGTCTATTCATACTTACTTATCTAGGTCATAGGTGTTGATGTTCAGAAAGCCGCAGATGTAGGATTTTATTACCCGCATAACCACGTTAGAAGATCTTTTTACTAGTGAATTAAATTATCCAACTTCTATAAAACGTTAACTGGCTTGGTTAAGACCTCATTAGTTCTGTGGTCATAAGGATTAAGCAAATGAACACTGAAAGTCAAGTGCATCCCGTTATACTGGGTTAGGTCACGGCGCTCGAGCTCGAGGTGTTGGCTAGTGTTGCCATCGACCTCGATATTTGCGTAATCGATGTTAATTTTTGTAGTTTATTTTGTCTGGCATGTATTACTGGCACGTAAAATTAAAAATAAAATACATTTTGTGTATGTTTTTTTTTATTGATACTACACTAAACTGTGGGAAGTGTATGTTACACTGCATACATAATATTAACTAAATGAAGCTTTGGGTAGGTTAATTATTTACTTACCTATATTGTTTCACAATCATTGAGCATCAAAATTATCAAAGATGCAATAACAATTACTTCTAATGAGTAATTAGTACTAATTCTAGAACGGTATTAGAAGGTATCTTTAGGATCGGCAGCACGAGTGTAACACCCCAGGTATTGCATACGTCCATGGGCAACGGTAAACACTTTCCATCAGGTGGGCTTTGTGCTTGTCTGCCACCTAAGTGGTATATAAAAAAAGAAATGTGTTAATTTTAGTATTTATTGAGCGGACAGATGAGTTAAAATGTTAAATGTAAGTAAAATGGTGAAGCAATCCATACTAATATTATAAATGCGAAAGTAACTCTGTCTGTATGTCTGTCTGTCTGTATGTTACGCTTTCACACCTAAACCACTGAACCGATTTTGATGAAATTTGGTATAGGGGTAGATTAGACCTTGAGAAAGGACATAGGCTATGTTTTGTCGCGATAACCGACATCCACGCGGGCGGAGCCGCGGGCAAAAGCTAGTGTAAAATAAAAGAAAATAAATGTAAAAGGGAAATTAAAAAATATATACAAAAATCGTTCAGCAGTCACCATTAGCTGTCACGTGCGGTCACGTGTATATAGCGCATTTGCCTTATTTTTGGTCTGGCAGGAAATACTGTGCGATATAGACGCTAATAAAATACTTGTCGTTGTGCCATACTATGGTCCGTCGTCGGTGCTGCTTCGACGCGATATTGAGGGCTTAGCGCTAGTACACTAGCCAAGTAATATCCAGATTCAAATAGGACATTGCCCCTTTCTAGGAGCTTTAGTTTACGATCTGGCGAGGTAATATCATTTTCCACAAGTTGCCATTCCTCCCGAAATATTACTTGTTTTATAAAAAAAAATATTAATATTGTGAGCGTTTATAATAAATTTAAAAATTAGCATTACGCTGGGAATTGCCCAGTTTAACATAATTTTAATAAATTTAATGAACCAGAAGGAGCTTTAGCATCTCTCGCGCTGATGTCACTATTTATTAAATTCCTGTGATTGCAGTATGATGTTATATAGCAAGAAATCACTGTTTAGACAGGGTACAATATACCTGTGACCTCAATCACTCAAGTACCTCAAGATAACAAAAATCCGCACCAACACTTATAAATGTGTGTGTGCAATAAAGATAAATTTATTTAGGATATCTATATATTTACAATGATTGAAATTGAAATTGTAGGCTTATTCATAATTCCCCCTTTATAAAGTACTTAAAGATAAGGGGAAATAATAAGCAATACGTAATTAAAAACAATAAAATTATAGGAGTAGAAGAGCGAAAGACGGTATGTGTGCACCACATTAGTATGGATTCCCGGCAATACCATTTTAAAACATGGAGCAGAACACCAGTTTGCATGTGCACAAAATAAATAGGTATGTGTGTCGAGAGTCGAGGCCTTGTCCCGCCGCTACAACTGGAACACGCCTTATCTGCGTACCTACACGCAATATTCGCACCTTCATAAGTTCATGCTGTCCACAATAATGCATGTCTTGTTCATTATTAATAAACTTGAGTGAGCAATCAATGTAAATTTTATTCAAATGAAGATGATTCGGATTCTTACTACTTTTTTTTTCTTAGTTTCGGTTCGATGGTGAACCGGTTTCGATTTTGATTGCAATTAAATCACATAATACTTTAGTTGGAACATTTAGTTACTTCTGATAGTTGAGATTTCAATCGCAGCTGTACGTTTGTTGTATTTAGTAAATAACTTAATATGATACAGAGATGCAATTATTAATTTTAAAAATCAAGGCTGATTAGCTCTCGCTATAGGTGCCTATGTTGTTTGTTTTGTAAATTATACGAGTATTCCAGCAGCTCCAACAGTTACTGATGACGAAAATCAGACAGTACCTAGTTTTGTGCGATTACAAATACATTTATTCCAAATTCAAGCAAACAGTTATTTTGAGTTTACTTTTTCCCAGGTTTAACTTTCATAAAATGCAGCAAACAGCGAAACTAATTTTTGTAGACTAATCTAGTCTAGTATGTCATTTAGTGTGACGTTATTTATTTACAAGAAATTCATACGAATGTAGGCAAGTTGTAGTCTAATCTAAATCTTTAGGTCCGGCGAGTTTGAGCTACAAAACTGAAGTCTCGAGTATATGTATTGTATAATTTATTAGACATATGCTTCTTGTGAGATTTTTACATTTTTAATAAGGTAAGATTTATGTGAACAGGCATATCCGGTGCCTAATGTTTACAAGGCGCGTCATGAATAATAGCCATAATATAGTTGCAATAAAGGTAATTTTGGTTTGGATTTTTGCTTTCCTCGTGAAAGGGAATAGATTGGAAATATGATGGTACCCCTTTTAGAGCCACCACGGTATTTTAGACATTCGCGTCGCAATATAAAAGTAAAAATATGGAATTTTTACTTTTATATTGCGACGCCGTAAGGCAAATAATCGTGGACAAATACACACACCTGCCATAAGTGCCAAGAAATAAGGTTGTCAAAACTCTTTTCAACTCTAAATTGTAAGAATGTAATAAATCATGATAACAGACCTAAGTGGGCTTCCTAAAAGTGTGTAGATAATAATTTACAGTACTCTGTCGTCACGACACACAGCAAGTCACGCGAGCAGCACGCGTTGATACACCTGCCTTCTCTGACCACCATCCATCAACTATAGAAATCTTGAACACTTGTTTGTTTAGCTGTTTAAGTTTATTATTATGTTTGGAAGCTGTCAACCGAACTGTTTATTCGTAACGTTTGTTAAAATAGGGACCCTACGGAAATTGTAAATGGATCACACAATTTTTGAATTTATCCCTTCATCTCTGAACGTAAACCTATCTAGTGATCATTCATTAAGCACAGCGATATATGAAATAAGAACTACTGAACATTGAAGAAAGCATATTTCAAAGGCATTTCACAGAATCATTTCACATGATACGAGTAATAGTTTGGTAAACCTGTCGTAGTCCTAAAATAGTTTCACAATTTTCGTAGCTATTATAGCATACCGAATTAATCCTCTCAAATTGAGCAGCCTGGTGAGGATGGTTCCTTGTGTTGCCTAGATTTAACCGGATTAGTATCACAAGCATCTGTAGACTACGGTAATCGCTTAACAATAGAGGTACTGTAGTATGATGCCTAGCCAAATTTATGATGCACTTAGGTAGGTACGTCATGACGAAGAGTTACGATCGCACTATACCGTTCAAACTGTATCGAAAAATTTATGTGTGTTCTACTTGAAAATATCTAAAAATAATACAGAGTTATATGTACACATGTATTATTGTTTTAACGGTAGTCTTATCGGTTTCTCGTAGCATGTCCATAGATTAAATCAACCAATGGTGGGATGTTTCAGCCTAGATTACCTAAATGTAAATCAGAAAATCAACATCAATCGCGCTAATGATCAACCCCGCGATTGAAATTCGAAAGTGTCCGTACTTACTTGCCGAGTTGAAAGCCAACGTATTGTTTGCGAATAATATGCATGAGGTGTTGGCCTAACTACTACAAGTTTAATTAGAGATAAAATTTAAAATAACTTACTAATGTTTATCTTTATATATACTGGTCATACTCCGTCGATTACTCATTTCACCTTATCTAAAATAATGAGTGTGGCACGGCACGGCGCGTCAGGTAGGAGCGCATGCGCAGCCCAAGTCTCACCCATTAACTGCTTTCCCCGAGTGGCTTATTCTCAATGTGGGTACTTACTACACGAGTCATAAATCTGTCGTACGGAACAAATTAGCCCACTAACATTTGGACCGAGGCTCCGGCCGCCGCCGCCGTCGCGGTGGTCGCCGTAACGAATCTTGAGTGTCTCATTACAAGTTCACTAAAACTATAATCAAGTTCATCAATATGAGATTAAAAGGCACGTTCCAATCTCTAATTGATGATCTTGATAGTACCTAGTATTTATATAAAACTATATTTATTTTATAAAGTCATGCTTTTTTTATGAAAATTCGGGACTTCACGCCTTCAGTCATGAGTTTACACCGCGATAGTTTAAAAAAGTATTTAATATTTTTATAATATCTACTTACAGTTTTGCCAGTTGTGGCTCAATGGACAAAAAATACGGTAACATTTCATTGATTTCCGGTTATACTGGCTGTACCCGCGACTTGGTCCGTATGGTTTTAAAACTTTTCTCTTTTTTTGCAAGGAACCTTCATTTTAACCTCCATATTCAAATAAATAAAATCGATGTGTCTATTTGTAACGTTTAAAGTGTTGTATAGATTCATTGTTGAGCGTATAAGATGTTGGTGCAATAATAAAATTCCCTAGACTTACTGTATTTTAGTCAAATCAACAAAATATATTATGCCATGCTGCGTCTGCGTCATTACATCAATCAATGATTGATGTGCGCATGAGCGTGCTACAAGTAACAAGCAAGTGAGTTGTTTTGTTTATTGTAATGTTCATACAACAATGTTGGCTTGTATTGAAGTGCTGTGAGAAATGTGTTCGTATTTTTCAAAAGTGTTGAGAACGCTTAGGGGGTTAAGTTATTCAAGCACTTATTAAGCTGCTTAAAATACTTTAGGACGTTTCTCACACTTCGCTGGATAGGATTTAATATTATGTTATGATGACACATGTTTTTACAAAGTGTACTTAGATTTGATGCTAAAGCTACTTAAATGCCCTCAGTTTCACTAATGTTGATGACCTTGATATTCAAAATTGGCATTGGCATTGGTGATATATCTGCGGTAGCCTAGTCGTATGGGTAATGGACTGCTGAGATGAGGTCTCGGGTTCGATCCCAGGTTTACCATGGCACACACCAATGACTTTTCGATGCTTTTCGAAGTTATGTGTGTATTTATCGCAGATTTATAAGTGCCCGGTTAATGGCAATAGGGTCGCCACCTATTACATTGGGACCTAAACATAAACTGGCGAAATGTGGGTGCTAGCACCTCTGCCTACCCCTTCGGGGAATACAGGCGTGAGTTTATGTTATGTTATGTTTATGTTGGAATTGGTGGTTCTCGAATAGGTGAACTGTCCAGAAATCCTTCCTTAACGAACACTTACAATGTAAAAAACAAAAACTAACAAAGTTTCAAATGTTATCCAATTGCAATAAGAATGATGGAGCTGGCCTATGTTCTTTAGCATTAGGTACTTGCAAAATTGAGAGCTAATGCACCGTAACCGAATTTCTGCTTTATTTTTAAAAATCACTTAATATTTATTCTCATAAGTTATTGTTAAAGTGTATTATTTCTTTGATAATATAAATCGTGAACTTATTAAGTAACCGTTTGTTGGGTTGTTTTGTTGTTTGTTACCATTATCAGACAAAGCCAGCACTAGAAAGTTGTAACTTGTGACGTAACTTTTAACGTTTGTTTTTAATGACTGTAGGTAATTTTACTTAAAACATTTGTTGGTATGTCAAAGGGATACCCATTTCTCTGTTAGATAAATATTTTGATGGACTACATACTTGAAATTTATGAGATTACTTACCTAGCTCGTTACAAGTTTCTATTTTTAGTGCTTTTGTGTGAATGACGAAGTGGCAGTCCACGACATTAAAAAGAACTATTGCCGGGTAAGGCAGTATGCTTGCTGACTCAGAATTCTGAACTTACAGAGCATTGTATATAATAATTCTGTTTTAGAGGAGAGTAAGCCACTTGAACACTGAATAAAACCTACATGGTCATACATTTTCTGTTCAGACAGTTATAAAGGCTGTAAGTATTGGAGAAATTCAAAAAGTAATAAAATTATGTGCTATTTGTAGCAAACATGAAGGTCAAATAGCAGTATATGGAATTACAGATTTTAGAACTTTAGACGGTAGGATCTATCATGTCCGTACATAGACCGTATGATTGCAGTCAATATGGTATGGCTTAAATCGAATGGAATTGGCCTTTCACTATTATTGTTTGGCTGCTGTAATGGACATGGACAACCTTTGTTCTGAATTTATGATAGGTGGAAAAGTATCTTAACGAAGAGGTCTCTTAATGATCTTAAAACTCCCATATTAAGAGCAAATCAAACTGCTTTATTCATTTAAATGGTATTATTGTCCTAACTAAAGGTGTATACCAAATATCAGAACAATCAGTCAATTGGAAAGATCATTTTGACTATTCTGTACGTCAACATCATTCTGTAGCTGATTATACAAGGATGGATTAAAATCTAGAATTATATATAGGCTAACACTTGTATATTATCTTAGGTAAACTCTCTAACATTATCAAGTACAATCTGGTCGAAACCTCAAGCATTTCAACAAAGAATAAAATCCTATAACTTTTTTTGTAGGTGAGTACCTACAGGTTCAAAGGTAAACTGAAGTTATTCGTTAGACGTCTCTCTAAAAGTAAAATCCAATAGGTACACAGAAACAATGAGTACGAGTGAAGAATATATTTCTGGCAGTCAGACGACACAATGTTCAGTTCAGTAACATTTTAACTTTCCACTTCACGGTAGTTATAAAGAACAAATTGATTTCAGTATGTAGCCCTAGGTACGAAATACACCTTATTACAAAATGGAGACAGACCTTGCGACCTGAAAAAGATAGCTGGGATTTATACAGGCCTTTGTCTAGCAGTGAACAGCAATAAGGCTAATTGATTGATACCGATTATTAAATTACAAGCCCGTGAACCAAATTACCCTGTGTAACGACCCACCGTGAAGAAAGTTTGGAATGCTGCTACTATATCAGAAAGTAACTCTAAGCTCTGTGTCGTCATTTTTGAGAGACACAGTTGAATGATCAGTCTTCTAGGTAAAAGTCTCGGATGAGGCTGGGCTAACGCAAAGACGTAAATGATGACAGGTGAGTATATGGCACGAAGACTGTTATCCAATCTGCAAGATTGTACTAGCTTTACGACTCTAGAGCAGGTTTTCTTCTAAGTGTTGGGAAGATCAGAAAATGACAGTAGCGCATGAAAGCCGTATAAAAGTCAGACGAAAAGTAGGAGGAGTCATCAAAAATATATTTAGGAGAAAATGGGAGACGACGCTCTAGAGCAGGTTTTCTTCTAAGGGGAGATCAGAAGACGGTAGTCGCCCATGAAGGTCGTATACGTAAAAGTAAGACGAAAAGTAAGTAGTGTAATATTGGGGCTTCTGCATCACGCAAAAAATTATTGGGGCTTCTGCATCACGCAAAAAATTATTGGGGCTTCTGCATCACAAACCTCGCTTCACTCGGCTTGTGACACAGAAGCCTCCAATAATATTTTGCGTGATGCAGAAGCCTCAATAATTTTTTGCGTGATGCAGAGGCCCCAATATTTTTTGCCGAGTGATTATTAGCGTTCAATTAGCAATAGCAATAGAGATTTAATATTATTTCATTCACATATGCCTCACCATACTACTATCATAGCAACAATGGAATACAATTTATCGTTTCTACTTGGGATAATAACATAAACAACATTCTCAAGTTCGACTGGAACGCGCTCAGCAAATCTTGAGCGCAGCATATACTTCCCGCCATAGGTATATTTTGGACCTAAGTCGCGAGAGAAACGAGTCGAGCGAACACTTCGTTCGTGTTTATACATCGCGTTAGTAGTGAGTTATTGGGCATTCTACCCCACCTTAGTTCCTTCGGTTATCTTCGATAACCTCAGTCACGGTGGGATAGAATGCCCAACAACTCTTTGTAAATTCATTTACCTAAGCCAACGTTCCACATTTTAATGCCGTTCATTACACTACCGTTCCGTCGGCTCTCTGCGATCCCCTGGGTCGTAATTGCGTTGAATTGATTTTCGCATGCTACAACGTCAAAAATAATCACTGAATTAGGTTTTGCATCTGACACTTTCATAACGTCATCATTTGCCTGATATTTCTGAAAAGTGATTCCTGGTACTCCTCGTAAAACCTTTTCTAAAAAAATGTACTTTGGTTGATATAGAGTTTTAGAATATACATAAACATTTTGAAATGTCAATCCATTTTCGTGCAAAAGGAGACCAATTAACAAATTGGTTTTTCCACAATTTGATGGTCTGCAAATGATGCAACGTACTGTATTCAGCAATAATTCGACATAAATTGATTGACAGTTTTTATTTAAATCAAACATATAGCAAAATACCATACATACACATATACCATTTCCATTTAAAAAACTAACGAAAACAGAGAAAAAGCAAGTTAGTTGGATTGAACGTAACAGAAAGATACATTGGGATGAAGGATTTGTGCCATATTCCGAATACCAAACTTTGGTTTCAGATATATTAAGAGACAAATATATTTACGTTAAAGGTTCAGAAAAAGTTGTATGGTTGAAGTACATTTTAGAAAATAGTAATATATTTAATTTAGAAGATAAAGGTTGTCCTAGTTTGATAAGTCTATGTGATTATTATAAATATTCTCAAGATTTTTATCATTGTATTTATCATAGCTCTGTATGTGCTTTAAAAATGTATTATGTTTAAATAATTGGTGTCTTGATAATAAAATTATTCTGACATAAAAATTAAAAAAAAACTTATTTTATTTTACTGTCCCCTCCCAACCCTAATGTATGAAAAGTGCCGTTCTTTATATTTGCTAGAGAACTTGAAGCTGTAGCACTATTTAAGTTATCATGGTGTTGAATATTGGAGACCGAGTGCAGATAATGATAGTAGAGAACCGATTATGTGGACTACATATTGCGAAAATATTAAACTATGAACAATATAATGCTATATTAATACCTTTCCAGAGAGAGAAAGGTAGATGGCCTAAAATCTATTTCAAAGATCTAAAGTTATGGGCTCGAATAATTAGAATACATAATAATCTTGTTGACCTCATCGAAGAAAATGATTAGGTATTACTGAGTAAATGCAAAACTGTATATTAATGAATGATATAATGAATTGAATGAATAGTGAAAACTGGGGTTGCCTCTTAATAAATGCAACGAAATGTGCTATAATTTTAGGTCATTCCTGTCCCATTACTATTCGGACCACCTCATCCTTTTAAATTAAGAACATCAGATACAAAGTGTCATTATTCTTTTACACAATCACATATCGACACCTGCTTAAGAATGATTCAAAATTATTTAAGCCCCCGATATGAAATATATAATGACCATAAAATTCGATTATGTTCATTTCGACATTATTGGGCTACAGCAGATTCAAAACGAAGATTGGTGATGAAAATGGCTGATGCAGGTTTTTTTTACTGTGGAAGTGGTTTTACCGATAAAGTTATGTGCTTTTCATGCGGAGGTGGCATCGAAGATTGGGAGGATTACGATGATCCTTGGATGCAGCATGCTATATTTTTTCCTGATTGCTTTTATTTAAATGCTGTAAAAGGAACAGACTATGTTGATAAATCAAAACGTCTGTGTTTAAAAGAAACACAAGTATAAGTGGATGAGTCAAATCTACCATTTGCATCGAGCTACAAACCACGCAGTGCACTACGTCCTTCAGAGGATTAAAAGGAAGACCCAAAATAAAAGCAATGTCATGTAAGTAATTACTTATATGTTAATTATTTGATATATAATTCCTTGTTAGTTTACCTACTAAATATCTAATTTATTAGGCGACGTAGTTTTCTATGGAAGTCCTTTAAATTTAATTTTATACGATTATCCTTAATTTTCGTACTTATAAAATTTAAGTTCTGTACAAAATTCAAAAAGTTGTAAACAAAATAATGAACGCTGAAATATTTAATCTCTTGCTAGCACTTAATTGTACATAAAGTAGAATATTTTATCAAATTTGAATAGGCTCTGGTGTCTCAATTAGAGTAGCTCCCGAAGAAGTTGTAGGTTCAACATATTCGAACTACATTTACCAATTTTCAATAATTAGACTTAAACCTATATTTAATTTTATTTTCAGATATTTTATCATCACGGAAGAAATTGACGGGGAATCCTCATGGGCTGAGCGGTGAACCACGTAATCAATTTGTAAGTAGATACCTATATATTTTAGTCATTCCTTAGTGTAAAATTAAAGTAGCACGTAATTGTACATAACGTAAAATATTTTACCAAATTTGAATAGGCTTTGGTGACTCAATTAGAGTAGCTCCCAAAGAAGTTGTAGAATATAATATCATCAGTAAGGAATAATGTAGGTATTCTATAGAATAGCTGGAGAGTTTAGACAATACAAAATATGAAATATTAGGAATACTTATTGTAGTTCATTTCGTATGATACTAACTGTTAAGGTGCCTATAGGTATTTACTGGTTACCCGATTCTGTATTAGTATGTCGAATAAATTAAAATAAGCAATTACTAATTATTGTGTTTATATTATATTCGTTACCTGATATTGATAACGAAATACGTCATCATTCACGTTACAACACGTTTGAAATTCATAAGAATTTCACAACTAAGTATTAAGTAGGTACATAACAATAACATTATGCACCATACGAAATATTGAATGGTTGAATTTCAAGTTCTAACTTGATCATCATACCAATAAATACTTTATGTTAGCATTATTTGATATATCAACTGCGTTAGAAAAAATATTATTACCTAGTTCATTATTTATTAAACAGTCAAGACGAGCATATCTAACAACATGGTAGATATTTTATAACTTTCAATCTATTGGAAATTTCAATCTATTTACAAAATTCTTAGTATAATTTATTACTAATGTTTTAAATAATTTTCAGAATACCAACTTAAACAAATTTTCAAACGGAACAGAAGAGAGCTCTCCTGAATATCTTCCAAACCTGCAAGATCAGTTCGACTTGGACAACGCAATGAATAGACCTTGGATAATAACACCCAATGAAGAAGTAAAAACAAACAAAAAGAAAACTAATCGAAGAAGACCAATTACAAACAAACGCAGTGCATTGAATTCCTATATTATTAACAGTGAAAGAAGAAAAGGACGACGTTTAATAAAAATTACGATCAAGGAACTCAGTGAGTCAAGAGACAACGAAGATGAAGTTAAGGAGATAATCACTGCACAGTATGTTGTACAAGATACGGTAGATGAGATATCGGATCAAGCTGAAAAATTAGTTCACAATATTTCCAAAAAATTGTGTGGCTACTCATATCATATTTTTTAATTAGGTAATAATTCATTAGTATAACTAGTAGATAAAGTGATGACATATTTAGATTTTATTTACTGTGAAAATATGTGTTAAAAAAAATTAATATTAAAAATGTGTGTTAAAAAATAAAAAACCATAGGTAATAATTGTATGGCTACTCATATCATGTTTTTTAATTAGGTAATAATTCATTAGTATAACTAGTAGATAAAGTGATGACATATTTATATTTTATTTACTGTGAAAATATGTGTTAAAAAAATTAATATTAAAAATGTGTGTTAAAAAATAAAAAACCATAGGTAATAATTGTATGGCTGCTCATATCATGTTTTTTAATTAGGTAATAATTCATTAATGTAACTAGTAGATAAAGTGATGACATATTTAGATTTTATTATAATTTTATTTACTGTGAAAATATGTGTTAAAAATTATAAATATTAAAAAAGTGTATTAAAAAATAAAAACCATAGGTAATAATTGTGGGGCTACTCAGATCATGTTTTTTAATTAGGTAATAATTCATTAATGTAACTAGTAGATAAAGTGATGACATATTTAGATTTTATTTACTGTGAAAATGTGTTATAATATTATAAATATTAAAAATGTGGGTTAAAAAATAAAAAACCATTTACTTTAAAAAAATGTTTTATTTATTAAAACTGCGTATAGGTTGACTTTCTTGCTCTATTAAATTATTCTTTATACATAAAACATTTTTAAGTGCACATTGTTTAGTATGATTAATACAATTAAAACTGGTTTCATTATTTGAATATTTGTTATGCAACAGTGATAAATTTGGACATTTGTCTTCACCAAGATCTATACAAATACAATTCATACATAGATCTTGAATCCACTTAACTTTTTCTAAGCCCTTCACAATAATTTCTTTATTTTCTAAATAAGGAACAATTATACGTCGAAATTCTCTATAGTCGATATAACCTTCATTCCAGTAAATCCCCCTGTTTCTCTCCAACCACGTAACTTGTTTTTTTTCATTCGTAGTTAAGTATTTAAATAAGTATGGGGGCTTTATTAAGAACGTTTGGGTATAAACACGGGTGGCCAGAGCTAATTCCTTGACTATAAAGTTATTACAAGTGTCTTTAAACCCCTGGACATCCACTATAATTGTATTCGGATTCATGATAATTTTCTCACAGTGCTGCTTAATGGTTTATACTCAATTATACAGTCGTTCAATATAAGACAATATGCCGAAGTTTGATCTGGGATATCAATATCACTTTCAATTTCCACTCTTACGTCCACAACAGGACCTGACTTAAGATTATCTGGCTGTCTAGAACAGTCTATGACGAATAACGGAGCAACGTTTTTAAATTGTTCCTCACTTAATAAAGGCTCAGCGCGACGCCCATAATAAGACTGTTGAAATTTAGCATATTGTTCATATATTAAAGCAATTCGATTATTCGAGAAACTTGTATTTATATTTTCATATGGGAAGTAGGTGGAGTTAAGGTATACCTTAACATCACGAATCTCACAATGATCAAACTGAGACATATCAAGTCTAGCATTATTTTTTCTATTTGTCTGTAAACCAATAACGACAAATCTTGGTTTCTCTATTTGTGAAGATGTTTTTATTGACCAAGTATGTTTGGTGGTTTTAGGCAACATTGGATATTCATACAAATCCCAATTCCTGAATATCATCTGAAGTGGTCGATCTTTTTCTAACAATTTTAGAATGTTTATTTTTTCTTTATCAGATACTTTAACATGCGGTACACGCCATATTATTTTGTTTATGATAATATCTTCTACAATTTCACCAGAGTTGAGTTTTAATGCGTTCAGATTGGTATTACTTCGTAATAAGATTAGTTCATGTTTACTGTTTATTACTACTTTCTTAAAATCTTCTGCGAAACCAAGAATGTTGCGAAGTGGTATAGAAGCAGAAAAGCTACCTCCATTAGTACTTTTTATTCCACCGATATTCCAACCCCAAGCATTAGATGTTTTAGCTTCGCTCTCATTCATTGATATAAATGATTTCATCGTGCTAGTTATACCAGCATTTTTTATTTTGTCTATCTCCACTCCATTTATCTCATACCTTATATCTTGAAACAAGTAAAGTAAACTATTGTTTGTGAAATGAACGCTACTGACTCTCTCTTTCGAATTGTCAGCCTTGTTTACAATAACAGTTCCTTCCAAAAATAAACTGCTTTCTGATGGTAATATATACAAGTCTTGCTGATTAATAGGTATCCTGATTTCATCGCTTCTATTAAAACTTGTTACGTAAGGCTTGTAAGAGTGAATTTCAATTCCTTCCACAGAGTTGTCGTAGGCTGGAGCGGATAAAACATCTAGGATATTCATTTTAACAAACCAATCGCCTTAAGAAATGCTTTATTGTTTTTATTCAACTTTATTCTCCTTTTACGTCGAGCTCTTACT
The DNA here is from genome assembly GCA_914829495.1 of Eilema sororculum. Classification (NCBI taxonomy): domain Eukaryota; kingdom Metazoa; phylum Arthropoda; class Insecta; order Lepidoptera; family Erebidae; genus Eilema; species Eilema sororculum. The sequence goes on along the minus strand of OU618534.1, from coordinate 17,318,786 downwards.
TGATTGAGAGTTTGAGCAGAACTGCTATTTTGAATTGGAAGAAACATATTATATTTATTATAGTCAATCATTTTTTCTTTTGAGGTGTAGATACAACTGTACTTCTTCACCTCGCAAATTTATTAAGTTATTATTTATATCCAAAAGTCTGATTTGTATGCAGCTGATGTTGGTTTGGTTGATTGGAAAGTAAATTGCGTTTTTTGGTATTTCTATAATTCTGTATCCAGGTGGGACATTAAGTGCGAATTCATGTAGAATGTGACTGGATTGTCCGTTTATATAGGAACCGCTAACTATATCACATTCAACTCTTATCACGGTTGTAGGCAAAATGTTGACTGGAAACTCTGATACATGATATTTATTGGCTTCCAAGACTTGTTTTTTAAACCCCAACAAACCTCCGAACGAACAACCTTTAGTAAAATCTATAGTTGATGTACAAAATAACATAGTTTTTAAGGTGTTGTTATTGCAATGGAGTTTTATGGATGCATCCTTTACTTCAGATTTTAAATAATCACTGATATCTTGCAACTCATAAGTACCTTCAGGTATTTCAATAACATTATTTGAACCATAGTATAACTTATTATTTGTTTTATCAATATTTGGAATAGAATTATATGTGGATAAATGTAATAATGCACATTCATACTCTCCGATTAATTGTAACGTATTTGGATAGAAGGTAGTTAATACCGATGAGTTTCCAGTTATAGATAAGGTGAGTGTCATCTTGCAAATGACTAAAATTAAAGAACAGAATAAAATTTATAGTATTTATTCCAAAAAGATTGTAGATATTCTAAACACAAATGTCCACAAATTAGTGTGTCAAATTTTTGATATCTTGTATAGTTATAATTAATATTGCAGTTCTTAAAATATCGCATCAATTCGATTGGTGGTCTTAAATCACCAAAACTATCAAAATATTCACAATAATTCTTTACCTTAACATAAGCTACCCAATGCGTTCCATCGTTTTCTGAATTATCTAGGTTAACTATACCACATTCAATTCCTTTAGGGATTTTTGGTAACTGATCCTTCATGTAAACTCCTCGAAAATAAGGAATACCATATGCGTAATTTTGAATATCAATATTAGTTAAGGCACGATTAGGTAGCTTATTACTTAGTTTTTTGACGATTTAATAAACAATCCTTTGCCTTTTTTGTGTGGTTTAATGTATAAACCGTTACCTAATGCTATAGCTTCCATAGTCTTATTATGACGTTCAGATTCTTGTAATTTTTTTTGACCTTCTCTATAATCATTCACTGTTTTTGCAATACCCGCTGCACCACCAGCCAAAGCTCCTAAAGCTGATAAACCAGCAAAAATCGGGATTAAAGGTAGAATGCCTCCTGTTTTGGGTAAAGGTATGACGCGTGGTACTCGAAGTTTTGGAGCGCACGGAACAATTTTTTTAGCAGCCCTATAAGCTGCATGTATTAAAGATTTACCATCTTTGGGTAAGCGTTTCTTGATTTTTCTTTTAATTTTTGTAACGAAATTATGAAATGTCTTAACACCAGCACCAGATTTGAGTTTAGTTTTCATAACTTTACTCACTACCCACGAACTAAGCTTTTCTCCTTTACTAGCATCTTTTGCTTTCATTCTTTGTTTGGCCATATTTAAAAGTTGTAAATCGGCTTTGTGACGATTAGACAAGTCTGTATAGTTTTCGTATGCAATGTCGTGATACATACAAGCTTCGTCTAGCTTATTTACACCTTTGTCACCACGCAGTAAACGTTTTGAAAGTTTTGTTCCAGGTCCGCAATAATTATAGCCAGGTAAGTGCAGTTCAAATGGCAAATGATTAATAACACTATTGAGTAGTCCACCACCTTGCATAGCTCAAAGTATAATGAACAAAATGTTGTAATTAATAACTATTATGTATACTTATTCTACTATTGCAGTCTTATCAATCCAACTATTCTCTTTATTACTTAAGCCCAACCATTTTACGAACAGTTTATTTCCTTTCCTTCGTAAAACTTTTTCTATCAAATAAACACCTGGACAAGATGACTTTTGAAGTTCGTGTTTGTAAAAGGTTCCTAATATAACTTGTTTGTGTTGATCTTCGATGTGATATGTTTCTGGTACAGTGTTATTGATATTTTTTATAGTAAATAGTTCCGTTGACCAATTAGGTGTATAACCTTTCTCAAATAGTTGTTTGTATTTACTAATTCTAACTCTATCACCAATCATAAACTTGGGCTTATGTTTATAGGATACCGTTTTCATTGAGTTCTTAATATTATTTTTAACATCTACTTCATTCAATTTATTGACATCAACGGGTGCTAATTTAGTAGTGCTATGTTTTGTGTTGTTATATGTCTTTACAACACTCTCCAAACCAAAATCTATCCATTTATAGTGCCCGCTGAGACTAAAGTACTTATACAATTTATTTTTAATAGTTTTGATAACGCGTTCTACAATTGAAGCCTTTTTCGTTGAAAACGTTGAGTAGTGATTAATGTTATAGTTCTTTATAAGTTTTTGAAATGATGAATTATAGAACTCGGTACCCAAATCAGTTTGGAGATGAGCTGGTATCCGATGGTTAGTCGACATCAATTTCTCGAATGCGTTACAAACATCATGCTTATTTTTAGTTTTTAGTGATTCTATCCACACGTACTTTGAGAAGCAATCAATAACTATTAAAATATAGTTATAACCTTTATTAAATCTTTTCAAGTTTTGCATGTCGATTAAATCAGCTTGCCACAAATCATCAATGCCTTTTAAAATTACAGATCGACGAGGATAATTTTTTCGTGCAGCTTTATGTATTTCATTAACAACTTGTTGTTTTGTCATTTTGAGGAACTTTCAAGCTTATACTTTTGATCTAATACAAATTTAACTGCGTTTTCAACTATCTCATCAACTGCTTTTCGACTATAAAAATTGCTTTCCAAGTGAACCACTGCCTCAGATACTATTGTTTTTAAAGCTTTCTCCAGATCGTTCTGAACATCGTACACCAAAGTATTTTGCAATTTTTGTAAGTCGGTTATTAGTTTGGTTCTCAATTCATCTACATATGCTTTGTTTACTGCATCATCCGCATCTTGAGGAGGTTTGACCCCTGTTAGCTTCGATGTCTTCAAATCGTAATCACCATTTTCAGATTTTAGCAATGCATTATCATAAAATTCAAGCAATTCTGATATACGTAATCGCTTATGAATATAATGACCAAATTTGTCCACATTCATATTTAAGATGTATTGTGTTGAACGGTGTACAATAAAATGATACACATTTCTTATTAGTAAATCTATTTAATGATTTTGCTTTCACGTAGTTCTTCAACGATAGATATTATTTCATTATCTAGTCCTGTGTTGCCAGCATCTCGAGAAGCAATTAATAACTTTAATCTATCAACCAATTCATTTGGATCATCCCAATATACAAAATCTGTGTTTTTTTTCCACATTTTTGTTAAAGGTAATCCTTTTCCTACTTTCGGTTCAAAGCTTGGACTTTTACTTTGTTGATCGAAAAGAGGTTTAATAACTTGCATATATTTTTGTCCTTTATTACTTTTAATTGGTTTTCTTGAATCAAAATCTCGACGATGTGCATTTGTTACAAGTAACATCGACTTATAATTTTGCATGTCATAGTCTGTAACAAAGCTCAGATCAACGTCTTTTTTTAAGAGCAACTGTCGCAAGCCAGGTGTGCATTTGTATTTGTGTCCGGCTACAGTAATAACATCATCACCAATCGTTATACTAGAGGAACCTAACATTAACTTTCCACGTTCATTTCTTACACCAAATGGCACATCCGCTAATATTTCTGAAGATAATGACCAAGATGATACATCATGAACTGGATTAGTATCGACTAATGACTGAAATGAAGAGTCAGCTTCTGATTCATCACTGGTATCAATTGTTTCTTCTATATCTTGATCTTTCTGTAAGTCGTGGTTGGAAATTTGATCATGAAATTCTCCTTTTTCTTCATTTTTTGTTAGAGCTAGTTGGTTATTGGTGTTGGCTATTAAATTAAGAGATTCTGTAACAGGCTTAAAAACTGTATCAAGCACTTGTCTGTTATTATCTTCAAAATCCTTCATGTTACGTATTTTTTTCCTTACAGCTTGTGTTGCATCTACAATTTGTTTTTTCAATGATTTTTCCATTTTGTAAAATAGATGGTAATCCAATAAGAGCTGATTAAAGAATAACAAGAAACTGAAAGCAGTCTATTTAAATATTCAAATTTTATCTAATTCTACAAAAGTGTCAAACTTTTTTCTATAGCACCCATTGTTTTTAGGAGAGTCTTTATTAATCACAACATAGTCATAAGGCTCTTTCCATATTTGAGAACACATGTTACGAAATTCCAACCAGGTCATGTCAGTGTTAACATGTTCTTCATAAACATGTTTCAAATTAATTTCGTCTTGCTTAAAAAGCACAATTAAGTTAGCGTTATCTCTTATTAGTTGTTTAGGTATTTTGCTATATGTTTGATTTAAATAAAAACTGTCAATCAATTTATGTCTTCCCATGGCAAAATAATCACGCATATTACTTTGATTTTCACATGCTACATCGTCAAAAATAATCACTGAATTATGTTTTGCATCTGAAACTTTCATAACGTCATCATTTGCCTGATATTTCTGAAAACTGATTCCTGGTACTCCTCGTAAAACCTTTTCTAAAAAAATATACTTTGGTTGATATAGAGTTTTAGAATATACATAAACATTTTGAAATGTCAATCCATTTTCGTGCAAAAGGAGACCAATTAACAAATTGGTTTTTCCACAATTTGATGGTCCGCAAATGATGCAACGTACTGTATTCGGCAATAATTCTCCATGGCGTAACTTGATTTTTGGTAAATCATTACAGATTAAACTAATCTGTAACGACTTTGCTTGTTTAATGAATTTCATGTTTGATGCAATGCTGACGGACTGGTTATGAACAGATGTAATTATGACATTATGTATTTATAACCGTAAATAGTTAAACCAAACTGCTTATAGACAACGCAATAGGCAAACGTAAGACTGTACTGTTTATGAAATAACTCTATCGCTAACTAACAGAGCATCTTTCAGCGCAATTACGACGCAGGGGATCGCAGAGAGCCGACGGAACGGTAGTGTAATGAACGGCATTAAAATGTGGAACGTTGGCTTAGGTAAATGAATTTACAAAGAGTTGTTGGGCATTCTATCCCACCGTGACTGAGGTTATCGAAGATAACCGAAGGAACTAAGGTGGGGTAGAATGCCCAATAACTCACTACTCGCGTTGTAATGAAATAATGAACTTGACTATGAAAGCAATGCAGCGGTGAGGGCCTCGGTTAGGTCGTTAGCTGTTTATAGAAATATTGTCATTCATAAACGTAATAGGTAGGTAATTCATCTAGTTTCAAACTTGAGTGCAATGGGTATTCAATAACAGATAAATAGGTGTATGAAACTTACTTTTTTTCGTAAATGGGTATGGGAATGGTATTGCGAAAATGGGATTTGAAGACTGTGACAAATCCTTGCCATGCTTCATCCCCCCTGTCGATGACACCATACCGGCTACCTCAGGCTGTACCAGTACTCTGGACTCTGTTTATGATTCTCCTGTCAACACTGAGCCTCCTAGTAATATAATGGTGTTTTCTGACAGTGTGGGTCGTAACATGGGCTCAATGTTTAATCATCATTTAAATAACTGTTTTCATTACTGCCTGCCCAATGCAACTTACACTCAAATAATAGATAAAATTGTACTTTCCAAGTTTAATAGTAGTTCCACTATTGTATTGCTGGTGGGTGAAAGTAGCAGAGTAGGCAAGAAAGAATTAATGTACTGTATAGACAGTCTAAGTAAATTAAATGTCTTTAAAATAATATTATGTGCATTCCCATATGTGTCTAGCCAGTCCTCATGTTATTTAAATAGAAACATACATTACATGAATAATTTTATTCATACCATGACATGTCGTCATAGTGACAAATTTATATTTTTTGACACTAATAATTTTATTAGTAATTATTGTTTTAAGACGAAAGATAGTATCTATCTTACAAAGTTTGACAAATATAAAATTGCTACATTAATAGCAAATAATATTAAATTTTGGAGAAGTTTACATTGTAAACAAATAAATAACCCAATATCTACAGTTTTACCAGGTACTTGCTCTGGTAATTTTATATGTTTAACTACTAATACGACTGATTTAAACTAAATGTTCAGACAACAGGAATGCCTGAGCTTAAGATAGCTCATCAAAACATACAAGGCCTTCCCGGCAAGGAATTAATAGTAGAATTATTCCTAGAGGAATTAAATGTGGATGTTTTGTGTTTGACTGAACATTGGCTCAAGGAGAGTGAGATGATGTTTAGTATAAACAATTACAATATTGTAAGTTGCTTAAACAGAAAGTCTGCTATTAGAGGTGGCTCCATGGTCCTTATAAAAAATGGTCTCCGCAGTAAAGAGCGGGTTGACATTGTTAGACTTTCTGTTGAGCGCTGCGCTGAGGTGGCCTGTGCCGAGCTTGATAGTTGTATAGTAGTCTGCGTATACAGTCCACCCAACAGTGATTTTCGAGCTTTTATTAGGGTCATGGATCAAGTTCTGGGGATTGCATCAAGTAGTAGGAAAAATCTTATTGTGTGCGGTGACTTTAATGTAAACATCTTGCAACAGTCTAGGGAAAGTACTCAATTTCTAAACATGTTCAGAAGTTATAATCTTGAGAACATTTTCTGTGAGCCGACTAGAAACACTGCTACGAGTGCCAAATGCTTGGATAATTTTTTTAGTGATAGTGGATACTTAAGCAAGTCTCTAATTAGTAAATTGCCCTCAGATCACCAGGGTCAAATAGTATCCTTTTCCAAGGGTATTAATAGTCAACCTATGGAGAAAATTATGTGTAGGCCCATAACCTCTAGTAAAATTAAAAAGTTCAAAGATGTGTTAGAGGATAAACTTGATTCTTTAGCTTATTTGGGTAATAATCCTGAGGCTCATTATAATAGTCTATTTACTACATTATCTGATGCTTTTTCCAACACATTCAAACAAAAATGTAAAAAGCATAATACTAAATCTAGATTTTGTGAATGGGCTACTGTAGGCATATACAAAAGTAGACGAACACTATTTGATTTATACGCCCAAAAACAGTACAGATTTGATAATAATTTCATTGAATATGTTAAGAATTACTCCAAAATTTTCAAAAAAGTGTGTAGACAAGCGAAGGCCATTCATATTAAAAGGAAAATAATTGAGGCTCCTAATAAAATGAAGGAAACTTGGAAAGTCATTCACAAAGAATCCGGTAAATGTAAAATGAGGGATAGTATTACTAAAATTAAATTAGAAAATAAGGATTTAACCTCTCCGAAAGATATTGTAAATGCGTTTGAAGACTTTTTTACCAACATTCCATTTAAAATCACTTCTTCAATCAATTCATGCGCCCGCAGTGCTGTGGCTCTTCTTGAGAGTAATATTAGTTCTTCTTCTAAATTTAACTTCAAACATATTGATCCCAGTGACATCTTAAAAGTTTTCAAGCAACTTAAAATGAAAAAGTCTGAAGATTACTGGGGCATGTCAGTCAGTTTAATTGGTCATGTAATTGATATCATGGCACCTGATTTGGCACTCATATTTAATGAATGTGTTGATAACGGTACATTTCCTAATTTAATGAAACATGGTAAACTAATACCGTTATTTAAGAAGGGATCCAAGTCAGAACTTGGAAACTATCGCCCCATTTCTATTTTGCCAGTTCTGAGTAAGGTGTTTGAGAGAGTGATGCTCAATCAGATGCAACTGTACTTCAAGACCAACAATCTTTTCCACAGCCAACAATATGGCTTTACTGGCGGGAAATCTACCACCGATGCGGGAGTGGCCCTAGTTAGCCTAATTTACGACGCCTGGGAGGGATCGCAGGATGCCATTGGGGTATTCTGTGATCTTTCCAAAGCATTTGATTGTGTTGACCATCAAACACTCTTGCTCAAGCTACGTCGATATGGTTTTGATAAGAAATCAATAGCACTATTAGAGTCGTACTTAACGGATAGGCTTCAGACTGTTACTGTGAATAACGTAAAGTCAAATGGGTCAAATGTCAAAATAGGTGTACCCCAAGGATCAATCCTAGGACCCTTTCTGTTCCTGGTATATGTCAATGACTTGCCTTATATGGTCGAGGCACAAGCTGGCATAGTACTGTTTGCCGATGATACATCGTTAATATTCAAAGCAAATAGGTATAGTACAGATGCAAATAATGTTAATAATATTCTGAATGCCATGTCAAATTGGTTTTCTGCAAACAACCTATTGTTGAATGCAGAAAAGACCAAATGTATGAAGTTTACACTACCCAATGTGAGGCAAATAGACGTTGATGTTGTGCTGGGGGGGAAGGGGTTAGAATTCGTAAACACCACTACCTTTCTAGGAATTACAATAGATTCTAAATTACAATGGGGTGACCATATCACTATTCTGGCCAATAAACTTAGCTCTGCTGCTTATGCTGTGAGACGGATTAGGCAGTTGACTGATGTAGCTACTGCTAGGCTCGTATACTTTAGTTACTTCCATAGCTTGATGTCCTATGGAATACTACTTTGGGGAAATGGAGCAGATTTAGAAACTATATTTATATTGCAAAAGAGGGCAGTTCGTGCCATTTATTGCTTAGGCAAGAGAGACTCCCTCAGGGAAAGATTTAAGGATATTGACATTTTAACTGTAGCTTCCCAATATGTATTTGAAAACATAATGTATGTCAGGAAAAATATATCTCATTATACAAAAGTAAGTGACATTACAGACAGAAATCTGCGTAACAAACATAGACTTCTACTTCCATGTTATCGGCTTAGCAGGGTTAGCGATTCTTTTAAGGGGGATGGTATACGTTTTTATAACAAACTGCCAGAATCAATCCTTGGTATGCCTGACGATAAATTCAAAACCTTTGTAAAAACCACCTTATCCAAAAAGGCATACTATAGGATAGATGATTACTTGAAAGATAAAAATGTCTGGCTTGAGCATGGTGCAGGCCCCTCGTAAATTGTAATAATTACAGCATGGTACTGTATTAGTTACGTGACTTATTTGTTACATTATGTAACTTTGTTTTAATTCTTAATTATAAAGAGTTTTATATAAATGTTGACATTTAGCTTTAAGAAAATAAATATGTAAATTGACGTCCAAAAAATGCCGCAGTGGAGTTTGTTGCGCCGTTTCTTCTCCACCAGCGCCTTGGAAGCGGTGGTAAACTTAGATTAAGTAGAATTAAATTGACGTCAATAAGAAACAATTATATTGTTCTATATTGAAAAATAAATGACTATGACTATGACTATTGGATTTTAAAAGGATTTTATGATAATTTGTTGGAGGAAATAAATCAACTAAGTATTATACCTATTAGTTAATAAGTCAATGTTTTGATCTACCTATGTCAAAAAACTTTATCTTTAACGTATAAATTAATATTTCGGTTTGGAGTTATTTCTGCTAACAATTTTTTGTTGATCATAGTATGCTATTAGCATGCTATTTCATATTAATTTATTACGGATTTATTACGGTTGATAGCTATATTGAAATTATAACAATTAAAAAATGTCAGAGGTTATTTTATTTTGGTTAGTCATATAAAATCGTTAACTACCAGTCTAAAGAGAAACCCTTCTTATATTGGTGACGAGCAGCTAAAGTACATACGATTTCCTTTTTAGAATTTCGTCTCGTATATCTGCGACGGAGTGTCGCCGCATCCAAATAAAGGAATCGCAGGGTGTGTGCACAGTAACTAATGAAGATCATATAATTGTATACCTTATTACAACAGTGCTAAAAAGTAATTTAGAAAATAAATAAATAATAATGCTTTCGACAACGTTAGCAAAAACTAATGTAATCTCTATCTTAGATTTATGAGTATATAAACCAATCAACTGCTCTTCTATCCACCATTTAATTCAGCTTAATTTGTGCATTATCACATCTGGTGGTGTTTCTTGTGATCGTGACGAGTTCATTTAGTGTCATCGCTCGATCATCTACTGCAGCAAGTATGTATGTACCTATCTATCACATTTTTATATGTCATTTTATAACTTACCTACTACTTAGTTACGTTTTGTTTGGGTGGTTTAGCCGGCCTTGAGTATTTAGTTATCAACTACATGGATCGGTGCAATGGTTAAGTGGTCGACAGTGTTGTGGGTTCGATTCCCGTCTAAGGTTGATTGATAATAACATTTACTTCTGGTCACAAATATCTTGGTTCGACTCCAATATTTATATTTAGTAATTATTTGCTAATTGACATATTGTGTGCACAGAAGAGTTACAGGTTCGAATAATAGGTCTATGTAAGCTTGCTTTCAATAGGTAACTTAACAATAGTCCACTCATCGGTTTTATCGATTTATTTATTGTATTGAAACTTATTTAGATTTAAAAGTTTTAGTTATCAAGATAAAACTGTGGTAGGCATGTGTGTAAAAAAATAAATTAACTAAAAGGAATTATTACTTATAACTGCTTCTTCTTTTTAGGGCGAGTTTAAATCCGTTTGAGTCCGATGTGGAGACTCAAAGTGTCACAACTCCAAAACCCAAAACTAAAAAGGTGAAGTCAAAGCTGAGCCTAAAAACTAAGGCTGAACCAAAGAGGACAAAAAAATCTACGACGGTCGCATCATCATCATCTGCCTGCAAAGACATATTCGCTAGCGACGCGGACTCTGATTCAGAGACTCCATCGTCGAAGCGATTGAAAACAAGCAAACGCGTTCGCGTGCTTGAATCTTCGGTAAGTTCAAAACCTTGATTATTTTATTAACTAGGCTCGCTGTTACACTCGTGTCATTAGTATTTCTGATTACTGCTCCGCTCTGACGGTCATAGCATGATATTATAATCCATAACACAATCTACTTAAACTATGCTTAGTTAAGTACTTTGTGTCTAGATAGTGTTGTGTAGAATGTCGTAGAATATTTATTTATTCCTCAAGAAGTGAACCTCAATAAAGCGTATATACTTCGACTGTTCCCTATTAAAATTAGCATTTAGAAATCTATTTACTGTTGTATAGTACCCATAATCAATCAATGAATGTGGTAGAACATTATTTTTCAATACTATTTTATAACAATGTTACAGGATGAGGAGGAAGGCCTTCAACCACTAAAGACATTTACTCTGCGATCGTCCCTGTCCAGAAGAACAGCAAGTGGAAACTCATACCAGCAGGACCTTACGCGAAACGGCGATTATTATATTGAGCTTCGGGTGTATAACCAAAGAGAGGCTGAGCAGCTTGGGAAGGATAAATGGAAGCAAACGCTTCTCTCTTATAGGGGTTCTGTTTATACAGACTCTCCGACTTGGAGGGCTGTTGGTAATCTCGTATCTGCTGCCAAGGCAGAATTTAGAGGTGTGCAGCCCATTTTATATCCCAATAATAATTAATAACTCATAACTCTTTTATTTGTAATAATATTACGTGTCAATTTTACATTCCTCAGATTCAACTTGATTCAAAGATACCTAGATACCAAGATATACTCGATTCAAAGATACCTAGATACCAAGATATACTCGATTCAAAGATACCTAGATACCAAGATAAACTCAATACAAAGATACCTAGATAAACTCGATTCAAAGATACCTAGATACCAAGATAAACTCAATACAAGGATATCTAGATACCAAGATAAACTCGATTCAAAGATACTTAGATACCAAGATAAACTCAATACAAAGATACTACGATAAACTCGATTCAAAGATACCTAGATACCAAGATATACTCGATTCAAAGATACCTAGATACCAAGATATACTCGATTCAAAGATATCTAGATACAAAGATAAACTCAATACAAGGATATCAAGATAAACTCGAATCAAAGATACCAAGATATACTCGATTCAAAGATATCTAGATACCATGATATACTCGATTCAAAGATACCTAGATACCAAGATATTCTCGATTCAAAGATACCTAGATACCAAGATAAACTCAATACAAGGATATCTAGATACAAGATAAACTCGATTCAAAGATACTTAGATACCAAGATAAGCTCAATACAAAGATACTAAGATAAACTCGATTCAAAGATACCTAGATACCAAGATATACTCGATTCAAAGATACCTAGATACCAAGATATACTCGATTCAAAGATACCTAGATAGCAAGATATACTCGATTCAAAGATACCTAGGTCCCAAGATAAACACGATTCAAAGAAACCTAGATACAAAGATAAACTCAATACAAAGATACCAAGATAAACTCGATTCAAAGATACCTAGATACCAAGATAAACTCAATACATGGATATCTAGATACCTAGATAAACTCGATTCAAAGATACCTAGATACCAAGATACACTCAATACAAGGATATCTAGATACCAAGATAAACTCAATACAAAGATACTAAGACAAGCTCGATTCAAAGATATCTAGATACCAATATATACTTGATTCAAAGATACCTAGATACCAAGATATACTCGGTTCAAAGATATCTAGATACCAAGATGAACTCAATACAAAGATACCAAGATAAACTCGATTCACAGATACCTAGATAAACTCAATACAAGGATATCTAGATACCAAGATAAACTCAATACAAAGATACTAAGATAAGCTCGATTCAAAGATACCTAGATACCAAGATATACTTGATTCAAAGATACCTAGATACCAAGATATACTCGATTCAAAGATATCTAGATACCAAGATAAACTCAATACAAAGATACCAAGATAAACTCGATTCAAAGATACCTAGATACCAAGATAAACTCAATACAAGGATATCTAGATACCAAGATAAACTCAATACAAAGATACTAAGATAAGCTCGATTCAAAGATACCTAGATACCAAGATATACTTGATTCAAAGATACCTAGATACCAAGATATACTCGATTCAAAGATATCTAGATACCAAGATAAACTCAATACAAAGATACCAAGATAAACTCGATTCAAAGATACCTAGATACCAAGATAAACTCAATACATGGATATCTAGATACCAAGATAAACTCAATACAAAGATACTAAGATAAGCTCGATTCAAAGATACCTAGATACCAAGATATACTTGATTCAAAGATACCTAGATACCAAGATATACTCGATTCAAAGATATCTAGATACCAAGATAAACTCAATACAAAGATACCAAGATAAACTCGATTCAAAGATACCTAGATACCAAGATAAACTCAATACAAGGATATCTAGATACCAAGATAAACTCAATACAAAGATACTAAGATAAGCTCGATTCAAAGATACCTAGATACCAAGATATACTTGATTCAAAGATACCTAGATACCAAGATATACTCGATTCAAAGATATCTAGATACCAAGATAAACTCAATACAAAGATACCAAGATAAACTCGATTCAAAGATACCTAGATACCAAGATAAACTCAATACAAGGATATCTAGATACCAAGATAAACTCAATACAAAGATACTAAGATAAACTCGATTCAAAGATATCTAGATACTAAGATATACTCGATTCAAAGATGTATTTTTGTAAAGTTTGTAATATGTCTGTACCAAAATGTTCTGCACACAAAAAAACTAATATACACAAATCGAATTGCCTATTGCAAACAAGTTTTGATAACGTTCGTATAATAGCTACAGCTTTTCGAAATCGAATAATCAGTTATAGAGTGAATCCATACGAGGTTAGCGTTATGCCTGAAATATTTTTGACACAAATATCAGAAAAGGTTTGTCATCTTATTAAAGAATTATTGAAAAGACATGAATCCGTTAAAGTTAATTTTGAATTGTTTATTTGGTACATGTTGCCAAAAAATGATGAAAAGTCTTTAAAATCATTTAACACGAAATATATTATAGTATTGCAAAACACAAATATCTCAGACCTATATAAATTATTTTGTGATAAACTTATTTGCAAATGTACTGAATTTCAACTTTCAGAGTCAGGTTGGACAATTGAGTCGCTCGGTCATTTAGAAATTAATATCGTAAAATATAATCCTTTGCGAGGCGGTTCTTACTTACAATTACCTAAACGTATTGTCAATACTAAATCATGTTTAAATATAAAGAATGATGATCAACATTGTTTTCTTTGGTGTATCATAGCTGATATATTTCCGTCAAGGATAAATCCAAACAGAATTTATTCATATCCGCATTATTCTGACATACTAGATATTTCAGATATGAGTTTTCCTCCAAATTTTAAGGATATTAAGCGTTTTGAAATAAATAATCCTGATATCAGTATTAATATATATGGTTTAGATACTAATGATACTGTTACAGGCCCCTTGTTTAAAACTAAATCACGTCGTTTGAACCACATTAATTTGCTTTTTATTACTAAAAACGGAAAAAGTCATTTTTGTTTAATTAAAAGTTTTGAAAAACTTGTGCATAAACAATTAACCAAACATAAAAAAAGATTATTTTTATGTGATGTATGTTTCATTTATTTTGACACTGAAGAGAAGTTACACTGTCATGAATGCTCTGGAATACAAACCATTTTACCTGAGCCAGGAAGTAAACTAAGTTTTTCGAATTATGAGAAAACACAAAGAGTTCCTATAGTGATATATGGAGATTTTGAAAGTTTGTTGCGTGAATATTCTGACAAAAATAAATCCGCATATGTAGAAAATATACAAGTTCATAAAGCTACATGTTTTGCTTATTATATTTGCTGTAATGCAAATCCGAAATTAAATGATTTTGTGTCTTACAGAGGGCCTGATTGTTCTAAGAAATTTGTCAAATCTCTAACTAATGACGTAAAACGTTTATATAAAATATTGTTACAGAGCAAACATATGTTGCCATTAACTGAAAATGAACAATTAAGTTTCACCAGCAGCATACGATGTCATATTTGTAAAAATAAGTTTTCATGTAATGATAGTATTGTTAAGGACCATGATCACTTTACGGGTCAATATAGAGGAGCTGCTCATAATACATGCAATTTAAATGCTAAAAAATGCACGTTTATACCAATAGTGTTTCACAACTTATCCGGCTATGATTGTCACTTATTCATAAAAGAACTTTCAAATATAAGCGGTCGAATTCATCTTATACCGAGAAACAAAGAGAAATATATTTCTTTCACAAAATTTATAACAGTCAATGCAACAAATGCTGTACAATTAAAGTTTATTGATTCATTTAATTTTTTGAGCTCTAGTTTGGACAAACTAGTTGCAACTATGAACCCAGAAAATTTCAAAAACTTAAAATATTTTTTTAATGATAATAAATTATTTGATATTGCTCGAAGAAAAGGAATATACCTATTGCTATGATTATATAAACTCTTGGCATAAATATGATGAGACTGAATTACCATCACAAAAACAATTCTTTAACAAACTTACTTCCGAGTCTATATCTGATAAAGACTATGAACATGCTTTAAACGTTTGGAAAACTTTTGACATAAAAAATTTGGGTGAATATACAGATTTGTACCTAAAATGTGACGTGTTACTTCTATGTGATGTTTTTGAAAATTTTAGAAATATGAGTTTGAAACACTATGGATTAGATCCTTGCTATTACGTGTCATCACCGTCCTTAAGTTGGGACGCTATGTTGTTATATACGAAAATCTGTTTAGATCTTATCTCTGATGTAGAAATGTATCAAATGATAGAAAAAGGAATAAGAGGCGGACTTGCTCAGTGTTCCCTCAGATATGCGAAGGCAAATAATAAATATCTTCCTGATTACAATAACAAAAAGCCCGATTATTTTCTTATTTATCTTGATTGTGTTAATTTATATGGATATGCTATGATGCAAAAACTTCCAGTAGGTGGTTTTAGATTTCTGACTGAGGACGAAATATTAAATTTTGATATCTTATGCATGTCAACTGATTCTGATACAGGATTTATACTTGAAGTAGATCTTTATTACCCTGATTACTTGCATGGTGATCATTCCGATTTACCATTTGCACCTGAAAAATTTGTTCCGTTCTGTAGCCGAAATTATAAACTTATTGCTAATGTTTTTAATAAATATAAATATGTTATTCACTATATTCATTTGCAGGAATGCTTGCAAAATGGTCTTCAATTATTAAAAATACACAGAATTCTAACATTTCAACAAAGCAATTTCTTACAATCTTATATTGCCCTAAATACTACACTGAGACAAAATGCTACATCTAATTTTGAAAGAGATTTTTTTAAGAAACAAAATAATTCTATATTTGGCAAAACCATAGAGAATAAAAGAAAACAAGTGGACGTTAAACTTGTAAATATTTGGAGAGATAATTCAAACGCAACTAAAAAAATTTACGGGGCTGAAAAATATGTCAGTGCACCTAATTTCAAGAACTTTTCTATTTTATCAGAGTCCTTAGTATCAATACAAATGAATCAAACCAAAATAATTTTAGATCGTCCTATCTATATAGGCTTTAGTATTTTAGAAATAGCGAAATGCCATTTGTATCGATTTCACTATTCAATCATGAAAAAACATTATGAAAATAAGTTAAAACTTTGCTACACAGACACTGATAGTCTTTTATATTTAATTCGCACTGAAGATTTTTATAAAGACATGAAATTAAAATTAAAATATTTCGATACTAGTAACTTTGACAAAAATAACGAATATTGCATACCAATTGTGAACGCCAAGATACCCGGTTACTTTAAAGATGAATTGGGCGGGGAAATTATATCTGAATTTGTAGGCTTAGGAGCTAAATCGTACTGTATAAGTACAAAAACATCAACAATAAAAAAAGCTAAAGGTGCTAAAAAATGTATTACTAAAAAACTAAACATGCAAAAATACAAAAACGTTTTATTTAATAGCGAAATACTCAGAGATGATATGTGTGTAATTAAGTCTAAAAATCATCGAATTTTTACTCAAAAGATTAATAAAATAATTTTACCAAAAAATGATGATAAACGTCAAATAATGGATGATAAAATAACAACTTTACCTTGGGGTCATTATGATACAATATTTTAAGAGAAACAAGTAATTGGATTATATAACTTTATTGAGCTTTTTATAATTTTAAAGTACCTATAATTAAAGCAAACTATTTTGTACTTCTAATGTAAATTGTATTATAATTTAAATATAATCTTATAGCACTTATAAATTATATAAAATTATAATGGTTATGTATTTGAACTTATTGTATTTGGCTTATTTTTAACAGATGGAATAAAATAAATACATGTATCAAAATAACAATTGTTTCATTTACAATTCTATACCCTTAACCTAATTATAATGTTTTACAATAACTTTAATTAACTTAAGGTAGTAAAGTAGAATTTGAAATAGCATATTATTACAAGAATAAACAATATTTTACAGACAGTTTGATTGACCTAACTTCTTAACTATCTTACCGATTAAATGTTCTGTTTCGTTCATTACATCATCATAATCACTTGTCACTAAGTACTGCACGTTCACACTTGCATTGTCAGGGTCAGTGTTTTCTACACTGTTACAACCATCCAAATCATGAATGCTAATTTTTATTACGCGGCGCGCATGTTGTAGCTCTTTGCACACGATAAAAGATTTATTTTTTAAAGATTTTTTATTTTTCCTTTTTAACTTTACTTCCTTCGCTTTTTGCCGTTGAGCCTCTGCGCATGACTTGGCAGCTACCTCAGCGTACCAAGTATCTCTATCTTGCGCATAATAAAATGGATTAGTTATAGGATTGTCATCTCCGATCAAATTCTGTAAAAAAAAAGAAAAGAACAGTTTATTGTAGAAAACATTACATATTATATGTCCCAAATGATATATATATATATATATATATATTGTCACTTACTTCGCGTAACGTTGTCCCGTCTTGCTCATTATTAGATAGTGAAAATGTGCTGCGATCGACGACATCCAAGACAGGGCTATAAGATGGTGAGCACGACATATTTCTGTAAACAAAAATTAAACATATTATGCATACCCGAATATTATTAATAACCTATTTATTATTTATCGTAAAACTTACCTAATATAAGTATTTCAAATGTCTGTAAAATATTGCTCAGTAATAATATTGAAAAGTGAAACGACTTGCTTCTGTAATAGACTATAGTAAATTGAAGGATCATTATTTTCAATACACAAACATATTAAAATTGTAAGATGAGAATAGCATCTCAAATTAAATTCAACGATACAAGTTTAAACGTGTTGGAGTATGACAAGTCTGTCATATATAAATGTTAGTTAATCCTATATTATTATAATAAACTATATAAGGGAGGAACTATTAGAAAATAAGTAATAGACAAAATGAGGTTGATCAAACAACCCATTTCTCTTAAGGTTAATAATATAGATTTCTATGAATCTCCTCACCAAATAAAACACAGTGCTTTATTGCCTAATTCAATACGTTGTATAATATGCGGTCCTTCAAATTGTGGCAAAACCAATGCCATGATTAGTTTGCTGTTACATGAAAATGGTTTAAAGTTTAAAAATATTTATCTTTACTGTAAAACTTCTTATCAAGCAAAATATCGTTTCTTAAGTGAAGTACTGAGACGCGTAAAACAGATTAATTTCTATAAGTACGATGATGATAAGCAGGTCATATCTCCAGCTGAAGCTTTAACAAAATCTGTGTTTATTTTTGATGATGTTGCATGTGAAAATCAAACAAATATACGGAATTTTTTTTGTATGGGTAGGCATAAACAAATCGACTGTTTCTATTTATCTCAAACTTATTCTAAAATTCCAAAACAATTATTACGCGATAATGTTAATTTTCTTATGATATTTAAACAAGATGAAGTCAATTTAAAACATATTTATGAAGAACATGTAAATGCCGATCTAGAATGGAAACAGTTTAAAAACATTTGTAAGATTATTTGGAATAAACCTTATAGTTTTTTACTTATCAACAAAGAATCTTCATTGACTAATGGACGGTATAGACAGAATTTTGATACTTTTTTAACTTTTGACTGACATTTATAAATATAAGTAAATAAAATGCATAACTAATTTAGTATATAACCTTCTCTAGACGAGGGCTGTTGTTCTTTAGGCAACTCAACATGGATAAAAATATTAAAATAGAATTAATGAAGTCTGTAGACTCTATTAAAAATAAAATAAAACTTATGAAGGCTGAGGAACAATCGATGAATTTATCACTCGATAAAATACTTAAACCTGTCACAGATCCTCTTAAAGTTTTAGTTGATTCGAATATGACAATGCAGAAGTTAAAAGATGTTGAAAATGAGTCATTTGCTAATTCTGAAGATGTTATATCGGTCGATATTGATACTAGCTCATCTTCAAAGCCAGAAGAACATGTAGATAATTTAAAAATGACCTTAGAGGGTGAAGATGTCTGTGGTATTTTTGATTATATTAATGTACCCTTCGGGATTAGAAGTGACAATAAAAATTTGTTGATGGGTAATAAAGCAGTAATATTTCCAAAAATTGATAACTTGAATAATGATAGCTTAAATTTGATTAAAATCGGTGACAGATCTTACAATTTAACATCGGGTTTAAAAGAACTTTTATTCCAAAAGAAACCTGATTTAAAATTAATATCAAATGAAGATAAACTCATCTATAAAGACATGTTACATTACACAAATGCACATAAAAGAAATTATTGTCAAGAAGGTCAAATAAAAGGGGATAAGGGCATTAAATACCGTGAAATAATCAAACCATTAATTGATGAAACGTCTGAAAATGAGACTGGCTCTAAACTTGGAGGACATTTACCAATATTAAAGCAATATAAAAACAATACTGATTTAGTATATTGGGATGATCCCAATGAATTAGTTGAGAGATTAAAATTATTACTAGCTTCAAGAGATGCTGGCAATATGAATCATGATAATGAAATATTATCTATTATTGAAGAATTAAAAGAAGCTAATATAATTAAGGAATAAATACTTATAACAACAGAAATTTAATTCAGTGCGATGTGTTTGTTCATAATAAGCATTTGCTAAATTAATTACGAAGTCAGGCAAGTAAATTACCAAACATGAGCAAAACAGATATAGTTAACGAAATTCATAAATATGCTAGGAAAAGTTTTCCACGACGAAATGTTATCATGAAAGACATAGACGATCTGTGGCAAGCAGATTTAATTGATATGCAATCTATATCTAGCGATAATAAAGGTTATAGATTTATTCTAGCTGTTATTGATACATTTTCAAAATATGCTTGGACCGTTCCATTGAAAAGTAAAAACAAAGATATTGTTAGTAACAGTTTTAAGATGTTGTTATACAGAGGGCGCGTACCTAAAAATTTGCAAACTGATAATGGAACAGAGTTCTACAATGATAAATTTAAAAAACTTATGCAGTCTTACAATATTAATCATTATTCAACATTCTCATCAAAAAAAGCTTCGATAGTAGAAAGATTCATTAGAACATTTAAATCTAATTTATACAAAGAATTCAGTTTGAGAGGTAATTATAATTGGATAAATAACACCATCAATAATGTGATTTTTAAATATAATCACAATTACCATCGAACGATTGATGAAATCCCTGCAAATGTAAATAATATGAATAAAAAACGTATATATGAAAGATATGTCAGTTTGAAAAAAAACGTTAGTATGAAAAATAAATTTAAAGTGGGTGATTATGTTCGTATTAGTAAGTATAAAGGAACATTTGAAAAAGGATACACTCCAAACTGGTCAACCGAAATATTTAAAATTCGAAAAAGGCAGAATACTTCTCCTATTACCTACTTAATTGAAGATGCCATTAGAGGCCAGCCAATATTGGGAGCATTTTATGTGCAAGAGCTTCAAAAGACAAAATATCCGAATATATATCTAGTTGAAAGAGTTCTTAAAAAGAATAAAAATAAAGTTTTTGTGAAATGGCTAGGCCTATCTTCTGCTGAAAATAGCTGGATTGATAAGTCTAATGTGTTGTAAAACTATTATTCTACGCTGATCTATAAAACCTTGGGTTCATTAGTATATTTATTAAGTGTTCAACGTTTGATTATTCAGTCTTATTATGTGTATTGGAGAGAACAGTATTCTTAATTGGTTTATAAATCATTTGCCAATTGAACTGCATTTACCGGGCTACAATTATTGCGGTCCTGGTACAAAATTGATGAAACGACTTGAGCGTGGTGATAAAGGTATAAATAAATTAGACGAATATTGTAAAGAACATGATATTGCCTATCACAATTCATCAAGTTTGAAGGATCGACATAAAGCTGATTTGATTTTGTATAAAATGGCGAAAAAGCGTGCATTTGCTTCTGATTCAGGCGTAGGAGAAAAAATCGCAGCACATCTAGTTAGCAATGTCATGTCGAAGAAAATTAAAACTGGCTCTGGTCTTAAAGCTACAAAACAAAAATCTCGAACAAAAAAATCGAATAGATTAAAAAATATTATTAGTATTACGAAAAATCGTATGAAGAAAATAAAACCAAAATGTAAGAAAGTTGCAATAGAAGTAGCTATGGCTGCTGCAAGAGAATTAACTGGTAATTCATCTATTAAATTGCCTCGTATAATTCCAATACCAAAAAGCGGTGGAGTTTTACCATTGATTCCTATTTTTGCGGGATTATCGGCAGCAGGAGCATTAGCAGGCGGTGCAAGTGCTATTGCTAAAACTATAAATGAAATTAAAATGGCTAAAAAGCTGTATGATGAATCTAAGAGACATAATGAAAAAATGGAAGCTCTTTGCATTGGAAAAGGACTACATCTTAAGCCGCATAAAAATGGGCTAGGTATTTTTGTCTCAAAACAAAAAAACTAGAGAATCGGCTACCTAAACGAGCTTTAACTAACCTCGACATTTTGAAGTACGGAAATGATATTCCCTTTTTTAGAGGAGTCTTCATGAGAGATGAGCTCCCTAAACATCCTTTTCTAAAAGAATGTGGAGTTATTAATTTAGATACTTCAAAAAATCCTGGTACTCATTGGGTAGCCTATGCAAAGTGTAATGATAATATTGAATACTTTGACAGTTATGGAGATCTTAAGCCTCCAAAAGAATTTATAAAGTACTTGGGTTCCAACGTTCGCTATAACTATGAGAACATACAAGGGAATCATCCTTTTAATTGCGGACATCTTTGTCTAAACTTTTTGAGACATTTTTGGTATAGTCGGGGAATAAAATAAAAAAGTATTTCCAGAAGTGTTCAGTATGAAAGTATGTCTACAACAGTGACGATCTCTAGCAGTAAATCTGAATTAGAGTCCTATTTTCAACCACCTCTGACTTTTTCTGGAAGATATGAATGTGGTTTGCTATACTTCTCAGTGTTGAACTGTAAGGATAATTTACCGTTTAATACTGAAACTCCAACTGTAGTTAGAATTGAATGCGATTTAATATACGGATCTTACTCTAACGGATTGCAAACTCATATTATTCATGAATTTGTAACAAACACAGCTGTCAGCAATCAGTATATTGAAAGACCGCCCAACGTTATTTACTTTCCAATAAACAAGAATATAGTTACCTCTATATCTGTTAAGATTGTGGATCAGTTTGGTCACTCAATTAACTTTAAAGAAGGTGACATTCAACTACGTTTTCACTTAAGAGAAATAAAATGATTTCATTTAATAAAAACGCTCCTGTAAAAATAAAACGACTTATTCCGTTTGCAACCACTAAAGTACACAGACGTAAGAAAAAAGTATTAAAGTTGAGTAAAACCAATAAAGATTTTCTTAAAGCAAATGGTTTTAAAATATGAATATACTACAGATTAATGACTTACCCCACTTTGATACTTCCATCGAAAGTTATGAAGTCCATTCCTATAATCCCTATAATAACAGCTTTAGAGAAAATGATGAAATCAGAATTCCTATACATCAGCAAGACATATACGTGCTACCATCAGCCAGCTCAATTTACATTGAAGGTTCTGCTAAGCTCTTTGGGAAAGATGGAAAACAGATTGCAAAAAATGTATCATTTACTAATAATCCTATTATGTTCCTTTTCCAAGATATCAGATACGAAATGAACGGAATCGAAATAGATCGAATAAAAAATTCCGGAATAACATCGACTATTAAGTCTTACGTTTCTTTAAATGAAGCCGAAAGTAAAGTTGCAGCCGTGTGGGGCTGGAATCTAGATGGGTTTAAAAGTGGCGGAAATTTCAGTGCAGTTATACCACTAAATAAGATTTTAGGGTTCGCAGAAGATTACAATAAAATTATAATAAATTGTAAACATGAGCTTATTTTAAATAGAAGTAATTCGAACAAAAACAGTGTTACACTTAATGATGATATTGCAAAGTTTCAAATAGACATAGAAAGGGTACAATGGAGAATACCTCATGTAAAAGTATCTGATCGAGAACGATTGATACTTTTAAAACATTTAGAAAGAGATAAGGCTGTTCAAATGGCATTTAGGAATTGGGATTTGTACGAGTATCCTTTACTACCTAAAACTACAAAGCATTCATGGTCAGTTAAAACTGCATCACAAATGGAAAAGCCTAGATATGTAATTTTCTGCTTACAAACTAATAGAAAAAATAATAAATTGAAAGATAGCTCACTTTTTGATCATTGTGAAGTAACAAACGTGACCCTATTCTTGAATTCACAATATTATCCATATGAACCTTTATACTTAAAGTTTTCTGAGGACAAATACAGTATATTATATGAAATGTATGCAAAATTTCGCCAGTCGTATTACAACTGTCCAATAGACCCCTTGCTCAATCTACAGGACTTCAAAGATAAGGCTCCTCTATTTGTTTTGGACTGTTCGAGGCAAAACGATAGTTTAAAAACAGGTCCAGTAGATGTCCGGCTAGAGATCGAATGTTCGCAAGCAATACCAGATAATACTGCTGCATATTGTTTAATTATAAACGATCGGCTTGTGGAATACAAACCTCTGAGCAACATAGTACGCAGGTTATCATGAATGCCATTGTTGACGTTCAAGGCTTCAAAACAGAAGCTAATGAGTTTATATTAAAAGAAATAGCCATATGGTGTAATAAAAAAATACAAGTGTTTTTAATTAAAGCACCATTTCCATTTTATGATTTGACAAAATCAGAAAGACGACAAGTCAGTTGGATTGAGCGTAATAGAAAAATATGCTGGAGTGAAGGATTTATACCTTATTCAAATTATCAATATTTAATTTCAGATATTTTACGAGATAAGTGTGTTTACACTAAAGGTTTAGAAAAAGTGTCATGGTTGAAACGTATTTTAAATAATGATAATGTAATTAATTTAGAAGATAAGTTCTGTCCTAGTTTGTTAAATTTATATGATAATTATAAATATTCTGAAGATTTGTTCACCTGTGTTTATCATGATTCAGGATGTGCTTTGAAAAATGTACTATGTTTAAAAAAATGGTGCTTTGACAATAAACTTTTTTAATATATAAATACACATGTTTTAGTTTTTACTTCGATAGTCGTCGAATGATTGGACTGAGTACTACCCCCATAGCCTGCCTTTTAATCCTGGAAAATAAATTATGCATACATAAAAAGTAATGTTCTCATAATAACATATATAATCTTGGATTTATATAAATATATAATAAAATATGACTTTGAATATTGGAGATCGAGTTCAGATAATTATAGTTGAGACAAGAATATGTGGACTACATATTGCAAAAATTATAAACCATGAACAGTACAGTGCTGTTTTAATACCTTGTTATAGAAAAAATGGTAAAGGCTTTAAAATTCGCTTTGAAGGGCTCACGTTATGGGCTCAAATAATAAGACTCTCCAATAATCTAGTTGACTTAATAGAGTTATGAAAAGTAATGCTGTAGCCAACTAAAAAAAATAATATTGGGGCTTCTGCATCACGCAAAAAAATATTGGAGGCTTCTGCGTCACAAGCCGAGTGAAGCGAGGTTTGTGATGCAGAAGCCCCAATAATTTTTTGCGTGATGCAGAAGCCCCAATATTACACTACTAAAGTAGGAGTAGGAATCACCAAGAAAATATTTATTAACCTCGTTTTAAGGATGGTTTTAGGAACAATCTCAGTAAAAAAAAGGAATTTAAAAAGAGAAATTGAAAAGGAAAATCATTTAAAAGGAGAGTGTAGTTCCTTCACTTAACACTACGGTAACGATAATTACCTACTGATCCCAAAGTTGACTTTTTCACCTTTCATAAATTCACGCAAATAATTTCATTATACGCTTAATAAAAAGGCTGTTGCGTTCTACAGCTCAATTAAAGTCGTTCGCATTAGTTCGCAAAATTTGTACGCATATCAAGCGTAAAATAATAGTTACGTATAAAATAAGTCACACTAATTAAAAATTATTAACACTACTAAATTTTTACTAGCGTTCCGAATTTGTAATCTTTAGCAAAAAATAATGGTGGCATCTAATGATATCACAGTGTAGGAACATTCCTTCGTTAGTATCTCTCTATCATCCATGATAGTGTATGGATACATGTTTGTTACACTTTCCCGCAAAAACGGCTGAATGGTTCTGGATGAAACTTGGAACAGAGATATTATGTGTTACAATCTAGCATCTAACTTTTTTATTCCTGGAAAAAGTTCCTGTAGGTCGAGGCAACGGGCTTAGTATTTCACGCGAATGGAACAACTTTGAGAAGCGGATGATGGTGTAATAGATTCGGATTTATAGACGTGTTTCGTAATTAATCTTACAAGTACTTGGGGGTCATTCAATTGTAATAACTACACTACCGTGAAACCCCTCCTACCGTGAAAAGATAATTCAGTTAGTAGCTATTAGAATATTAGGTAATGTGTGATGTTATTCGTAGTCTTTTAACAAAAATTTGATTGAGTTTCTTACTAAATCTCGCTGCACAGGTGTTCTAACTTAACATTCCTTGTAGACAACAGATGCTATTCTATAATATAAAGAATTCAAAGCATCTAGCCATCTATTTTATAACCGGTAGTACTCATGACAGATCACTGTGCCAAGACTCACTTGTCTGCATAATTAATTGAGATATCAATGATAGCGATACTTTGCAAATAAGATAGGTTACTGTGTCAGGTCAAGCTTTTCAATTCATTCATTTCATAATGTTGCTTATTCTTAAGAGTCCGTACCACTCCAGCTCGAATTCAAATTTTACCCCCGCGCGCCTCAACAACGCTCTCGCGCCGGTACTACTCGGGCGCAGATGCAGCTAACTCACTCCCGCGATGACCCCGGGCCGGCCGACGCGAGGCTCGGCCGCCAAGTTCACGCGTGTATCAATCGATAGGGTAAAGTAGCTAGTAATTAGACATCAAGAAAGTTATGGCAATAAACAAACTTTTGAGAAAAGTGTGCATATTGTAATGATAATTTACATAAAACTTATAATATATTTATACTTATCCTATT
The DNA here is from genome assembly GCA_914829495.1 of Eilema sororculum. Classification (NCBI taxonomy): domain Eukaryota; kingdom Metazoa; phylum Arthropoda; class Insecta; order Lepidoptera; family Erebidae; genus Eilema; species Eilema sororculum. The sequence goes on along the minus strand of OU618534.1, from coordinate 17,292,182 downwards.
AATATTATAAATGCGAAAGTTTGTGAGTATGTATCGCTGTATGTATGGATGTTTGTTACTCTTTCACGCAAAAACTACTAAATGGATCTGGCTGAAATTTTATACAGGGGTAGATTAGAACCTGGAATAACACATAGGTTGCTTTTTATTCCGGGTTAAGGTTCCCATGGGTTGCGGGAACGGGAACAAAACTTCACGCGGGCGAAGCTACGGGCAGCAGCTAGTATAATATAATAATAGCAGCCCTTTCAATGTCTCACTGCTGGGCACTACTCTCTCACCTGAAGGTACCTTGGTGGCCAATAGTCCACCAAGGAGGGGGGGCCTTTATGGTCGGTTTCGAGTTCTCCGCACGCGCTCTGTTAAGCAGAGCGTACCTAGCGGAGAACTTTAAGGGCGACGAGTACTTTGCCACTGAGCGATCAGTGGTGAAATACACGGTCCCATGGGGACCATCGATCGGCCGAGCCGTACCGCCGTCTGGCAACAGAGGGGCATGGTAGCTCTTAGGAGTTGCGAGGAAGAAAACCTCTATAAAAAATCACCCCGAACCCCACGCCTGGCAATGGGATGCATCACTGGGGGGAACTCAGTGCCTAGGGCGTCACTCACTCACTCCCACCTTTCCTATCCTCACATACAACCTCTCTACTTCCACCTCAATGTCGGTGGACATTAACCGTAAAACAAAATATGGTTATGGAAACGATAACGGATAAATCTACCCATGAGGGTACCCGGACTCCCTAGCTGTGACTGGTGATCGAATGGACACCCATTCGGTGACTAGCCATGGCGACACCCGCCCAGGTTCATCTTGGGTCTGAATCATCGAACAGCGAGGAGGACCTTCCTAGTAAGGCTACGCTAGACGGCTAGGCGCGGGTAGAAGACGAAAGCCGACCTCTACAGAGCGAAAGAGAGAGTAGCAGAGCCGCCAGCGATTGTGTCCCCGCTACCAAGGGAGGTCACGGAGGTGCCGGCGGTGCAGAACATCCTGGCGGCTCTTTCCCGCATTTCTGGCGCCGTAAAAGGCCAGAAAAATATTACGGGAAAGAAGAGGGTCGTGGCGGACGCGATAAAACTTGCTGACTCCCACAAGCAGCAACGGCTGATGCGGGAGGAGATCGGTCAGCTGACGCAGCTGGTCCAGGGGACCGGGGAGGCTCGGGGTGTGAAAACCCCCGCTCTCCGTGCTCCATCTAAGGTGACACCAACGGTGGTCCAGCTGCTGGAGGTCATCGAGCGACGCCTCGGCGTCCTCGAGGACCGGGCATACCGCCCACCGCTGGCGGCACCCGTCGTCGCGTCTTGAGCGACGACGGCTGCACCCAGTGGTGCTCCTGGTCCCAAGCCAAGGCCTCCGCCCCTAAGAAGACGGCACCTAGGTGGTGGAGAACGACGTGCCCGTAGTTACGGAGGGTGAGGAACATCGGCTACGATTGGGTGCTGCGTGGTACGTTGCTCAGAGGGGTCAGCGTAACGTGTTCCGCCGATGACACCCTCGTTTTTTTTTATCGTGCGATAAATCCCCACGGAGCCGGTGGAGGTGGTTATGTCGAACTCGAACTAAAACGCACGCCGTCCCAAGTCCTTGGTTGCCGGAGGTGAGATTGCCAAAAGCATATCTCTCGCACCCCGGCAGACCCAGGAGGACCATCCCTTTCGAGATGGCCCCCTTCGGGTTGGGGGGACCACAGTGTCCCCATCTAGCCCCGGTTACGGGGAGGCGCACCTTGCACCGCCGCCGCGGCCTGCTTCTGCTCGGGTGACAGGCGGCTCCACCGGTCACCCTCAGGCCAGCGCTCATAGAGGACAGAGGGCGTTCTGCGATCTCCGACGTCCGGTTCGCATGACACCATCATTACGGCGCGGGGAGCAGCGCACCGAGACGCAGCACTAAAGGCCACGGCAGGGGTTGCTCAAGTCGTGGGTCAGACACGGCGGCTGGGTCTCGAGGTCGCTGTTCACAAGTCCGAGGCTCGGTGCTTCCACGGACCTCGGATGGAGCCACCTGCGGGATCCAGCCTACAGATAGGGGGTGTCAGCATCGGCATCGAGCCCTCGATGAAGTATCTGGGGCTCGATGGCCGGTGGAACTTCGGACATCACTTCCGAAGTTTGGTCCCAAAACTGAGGGGGGCATCAGCCGCACTCGCGCGGCTGATGCCCAACATCAGGAGACCCAACGCTCCCTGCAGGAGACTGTACCTGGGGATCGTGCGAAGTATGGCCCTATACGGGGCCCCCGTATGGGCAGAGAATCTGACGGCCAGTAATGTGGCTAGATTGCTGAGTCCACAGAGGGCGATGACCCTTCAATAGAAACAGATGAATGGAAATTCATAATTACGTACTGTCTATAATAAATATAGGAATACGTATGGTAGTAGTACCTAACTACTGCTATATTTATATTATGATCATTCGGGTTGGTAGGTACTCATGTATTTACAGAAATATTCCGTTTATTCCGAAACTGACCCGAAAACTTGACCCGGTCGCGGGTTAGGTAGAAACTTTAAAAATTTGTTCCGAACGTAACCCTCTTCCTAACCTGACCCGACGGTCTCGTTCCTATCATAACCCGATCTGGCACTTCGCCGTCCGCTGCTGCGGCACGCTCGCTACGCTCGCTCGGCTCATGCGTTGGGGTCACAGTTCTAACCTAACCTAACCTACAGAAGTTGGAGTTACCGCACTTCGACTTTCGGCTCTGAGTCGCCCAACCGCGTCGTCCGTCGCGTCGTCGCAGTGAGCGACCTGTAGTAGGCAGGACCTGCCTGAAAGACTTGGACTGCTACTGCAAGATTATTTTTGTCGATACATAGGCAGGTATGCCTATTTCAATCCAAATTTTTGAAATAGGTAGGTTTTTACTGACCTATTTATTACTTTCTACTAATATAGTACCTATTGCAAATTCTTATGTACAGTATAAGCTACTTAGGTAGGTAGATTAGATACTTACTATAATAATAAATAAATAAATATTCCACAACATTCTACACAGCGCTATCTAGACCCATGGTAAGCTTAATTAGCTTGTGTTATGGAATCTAGAATGCGGATAAACATACTTAGATACTTTTTTGTATGTACATAAATATAATACATAGAAACACTCAGACCAATGCAAATAGCCATATTCATGCATACAAATATTTGCACTGAGCGGGGATCGAACCCGCGCCTCCTGCGTAGCAGTCGCGTTCACTAACGCCATTTTTTTTTATCGTGCGAAAAATCCCCACGGATACCACCATCACGGAATCATCATCAATACATACATATTATACATAGAAACACCCAGATCAATGCAAATAGCCATATTCATTCATACAAATATTTGCACTGAGCGGGAATCGAACCCGCGCCTCTTGCGTGGCAGTCGCGTGCACTACCACCACGCCACAGAGGCTGTCTACATAATACATCATTCATATGTTTTAATGTTTTTTTACGCCAACATACACTTTTCCTCTTTCAGTTTACTTTATTACCCATTTCGCCTGTCAAAAGATAGGTACTTGAATACTTTCGTATCATCTATTGTAATCGTCTGCGCAGAGCGCGTGCGACACAAGTTCCCCGTATGATAGCCGAAGCAACACTGAGGAGGAGGCCGGGCGGCAGGGCGGTTCTAAGTTTAATTGTATCGCTTGAGTAAAAATTTAGATATTTGCTAGTTACGCAGAAACCAATGTATATTTGTAAAATTTGAAACACATAATGTCTCATAACCACTAAACTGCAATTATTGTGTAAGTTTAGTGATCCTATTTTGCGTAATTAATCCATAATATCGTTTTATTTGTACGGTTTAGAGGTAACTTTGCAATGGTTTTCTATCAAGAAAATTTTACGAAATCGTGTTTTTGCCACACATAAACATTAGTATATATCCTCAACTTTACCACAAATGAATTAAAAAGTCCATGCTTTAGAACTTTTGATATTATACACGTTTATGCTATGTCATTTGAGGTAGTATGGACTCTTAAGCCAAAGGCGGTTATTATGCTTAGTTTGCTTTGTAGGATATTAATATTAATAATATTATAGCTATTGATTGGCTACCTTTTTTCGCGCTATTATTAATAGCAGTGTTTTAATATCTTTATAAATCAAAGTCAAAAAACATAGTGTTGTCATTTGGTCATGGCCAGGTCAAGAGAACCCTAATCCGCAAATGGTTCTGCATTTAATAGTCATATTTTTATTTTATCTACAAAAGTATATAAAAAACTTTATTAGCATGCAGGAACCTACGACCGCACATAGCGCGATGCTAACATACAAATGACCTACAATAACAACCAACAATCTATCTATACACTTGATAGACTGTGAACATCCGTTTAATTTTAACTTTAAAACAAAGAAGTTGTTCAAACATCAATACTATGGAGCGATAATAGAGATAATGTGGCAAACAGAGCAACGCCTTCGGGTACTGATTGACATGGATCTGGAGTATTGGGGCGACCGGTAACCTTATTCAAGTTCACGGTCAGAATGAATACAACACACATGCCGACTTCACATCAAAACTAACTCTGAACATGTTTTTAGTTTGTACCAGCGAATTTTATTTAATTCGTCAGCTGTGAACAGGGCGAATATCATGCGAAATTATTACACGTCGTCGTCGGAATAATTTTTTTGTCGAGGCCCGAACCGTGTGTTACTTACATACTTGTTATTTTTGTAACGATGTGAAATTATCTCATCCTTAAGGGGATGATTTGTTCACTTCCCCGTAATAACGAATTGTGATTATACGGCTGATTATAAAAAATAAAAACAGTAAAATATATGAAGAAGCTTACGTAAATAAAAAATAAATTAATGCAATATAGATGGGATTATAAAAGGGACGGGGACAAACAATATAGTATTTTCTTTAGATAATTTCGCAAACAAAATGAGTATACGCACTAAATTGGTGCAGTTTAAATGATAAGTCTGTAACAATTTCTCGTAGCGTGTGCACCTACCATCCATAAGTAGCATTGCTTTTGAAACGTTATAGAAGTTTATATTGGTTTCCACTCTCAAACATACCCACGGCCATACCACTTCCTATTTGGGCTGTTACAGGTGGCTGTCCATACCGACAGTTTTACGACCTGTTAGAGGTCTCTTATCAATGGTAGGTACACATAAATATTGATGTATAGCCATAGTAATAGCCGTCGCCGTACTAGCCTTCTAAAATTATTCACAATATGAATGTACCTTATTTAAGTGTAGTGGTTATAAGTCAACACAGTAACATATCACATAACGACCCAATAATAAGTATATCGTAGATATTATTGAGATGTTTTAGTCTCATAATAATGTCACACGTCACGCCGTCACGCGTCATTCATGTCAGGCGTTAAAAGACAGTTTTGTTGCCAGAAAATATAGAAAGATATCCCATATTGTGATTATGACCGTTTGTGGGTGGAATAGGATTTCTCGGCGGACGTGGCAATTGTCTCAGAGACGTGACACCGACACGCTGTGATCTCACCACCGGCTCACAGGAATTGAACAACTAACCCATTTTGCGATAAAACCAACTTTAACCCAATTGCGAAATGGCAAAGTTTATTTTTGTGTCGAGAGGATGTGAGTATTAGGATCTACTTGCCGCCTACTTTTGTATATAGTTGGCTTGGTGCAATCTATATATATATACATATAAATCAATTGCTGTTCGTTGTCTCGCTAAAACTCGAGAACGGCTGAACGGATTTATCTTATCTTGGTCTTGAAATGTTTGTGGAGGTCTAGGGAAGGTTTAAAAGGTGAGAAAAGCCGAATAATTGTTGGGAAAACCCTAAACACAGCCCTTTTCTAACGGAATAAGTATTTTTGTGAGCCTGGTACTTTTTGCACGAAATACTAGGCTCACAGAAACGTCAAGAAACGCATGCAGAACATTTTTTCCCGGAAATAGGTTCCTATGAGTAGCGAGAATGGAATCAAGTTCCACGCGGGCAAAGCCGGGGGCATCAGCTAGATAACAACATCTACAGTACCTATCTAATACATGCTTAATATAGTAGAGGGTGCAGCGGGAATGGGATTAATGGAAAGGGACTGGAATGCGACACGGGTTGAAAAAGATGGCGTTACGAAATTCGCCGGGTCAGCTAGTCTATACATAAAAATAAAATAAAATGAAAGTCAGACACTTTCATTTTAATGTTGTGATCATAAATAACAGCCTGGCTGTCTTCTGCATGTTCAGCCTAATCTGCAAAGGGCTGGGCCGATTTTGTAGGGATATTCACTGCCAGACAAGTGTTATAGAGCGTGCCAGGATTGACAATGAACGATTGTTGTATTATATTAGATTTATATGTTGTAAAATTAAAAAAAAAATGCTGCACATACTCACGTGGAGATGCTACACCAGTCACTACCCTACTTTTTAGTAACGGTATTTATTTTTACAATTGTTACTTTGTTAGTACAAAAAATAATATGTAAATTGAGTTTGTAGAATTGCGAATTTGGCTAAAACATTTTTAATCTCTCTCTTCCTCTAATTAGTTTCTGCAGAACAATTCATTATAATAATAATACTTTTAATTAGTTATTTCCTAGGTTCTACATTTTTCATCTCGTCTAAATATGCAAATATCTGTTTATCTACCTATGTACTAAATGTAAAAATGTTTTTATAGGAACGTGATAGTTTTGACAGGAGAGATAGGATAGGGTTTGTATAAAACAAGAAAGTAAAATTGTAAAGTAAAAGTTAAAAAAGTAAGATAAACCATATCTTTTCATATACAACAAGAAATAAAAATCCACAGTGTTTCTAATTAATAGTAATTACATCACGAGTCGTAACAGCCACCGTCCAACTGCATGACAATGCATGATTATTAAAAATTTAAAGTACTATTTTTTCTTTTAGTTTAATCAATTATTACGAAAAGAGGGAGGGGGTTTGTGGATATTTATAAAAATAATTGAAGTAGTTTAACCGTCGCATCGAGGCCGTTGCCAATCCTATCAACGAATACCTACAGTTCTCCATTTCTGATAAGCGCAAATGATAAAATAAATATTGAACATCCTTTACTTATTAACTGCAAGGTTTATGAGACTCATATTACTGTTACAAGAGTCTCGAACTTGGATGAATCATAAACTACGATTAAAAACATCACTCACATTATGTTCTATTCTTATACTAGCTAACCATGAGTTCTTAGAACAAGATTATTAAGTTCAGTTCAATAACATTGTTATCTGCAATAATTCGGAGAAACAGCTTCAGACCTCTAATTGCGTTTAGCTGGTTTTTGCTGACAACCAGATTGCATGACCAATGCGTTGAGTAACATCAACATTTTAACTGACTCATAAGTTCAGAGGTAGGTAATTTAAGTAGGTACGGTTCAATGGAACTAAAATGAGGAAATGGGCTAGGCAGTAAAACGTCATGTTAAGATTTCCTATTATCGGGGTAGACACATACGTAGTACGTACATAAATTCCTTTTTACCCCAAACAGACAGGATAGTGAGGTAGATGGATTTAAATTTAAATAAAGATATTTAATAAAGATAAAAAATATTTTTATATATAATGATCATGTAGTTAGGTATATGTATGTTGGAGCAACAAGTTTCGCTGGTGGCATTTCGGCAGCTTAAAATTGATATCAAATTAACTCTCAGACAATCAACCAACAACACAGCAGCCCGTTCACGATAAGAAAATTGAAGTAGGTATGGAAAAAAACATCGTAAAACATTGGCATAAATCAGTGCGACCTACTTCTCATCTGGTTTTGGCAATTATGCATAAGTAATGTGTTAATGGACCTCTTAGCACCCGAGGCTCGAAATAGTATGAGTTCTTGCTTTTTAACATGATCATTGAAGGGCATATTGTGTTTTGTGGTTGGATTCTAAGTTCGCTAAATGTTGAAAAGTAGGTATATTGGCTAAACTCATGGAAAAAATTCCAAATGTGTACTGTACTGTAAAAATGTGAACACATTATGTCTCAAGGACATTTTGGATGCATTTAAAAGTCATCAAATTTTAAGATACTTCGGTGCTTAAAGAAGAAATTAATGAACAAACAATGATATTGTTCGATCTGTCTGGGATACCTAGTAGGTATACATAGGTATCTCAATAATAGTATAAACTGATGACGAAAAATAACAGGTGTTTTTATTTTAGCAGAATTATCGATAGAATTGTAACTTTTAGTATACAATTACACGATAAACATCTCATTTACTGTGTAGAAGCACATTTCAAGGTACAAAAACAGCCTTGATTTAAATTGTTGGGATTGTAATTCTCTTTTTGATCAAAAGTATATATATTTTTGTACCACAGTTTATTCGTAACTATGAGTTCAGTAGATACAAATTATGCAAAACGAATTACCAATGTACTTAACAGCCTTAAATTCAAAGCTCATATCTGCTTGTTAAAAAAAAATAACATCATCCATTAACTTCCACTTGATCAGCACTATCCAATTTGTTTGACAATAATGTGTACCACGCCTTACACCAAATCTGCCACTCTTTAAAAGCTCATGTGACAGTTTTAAGGCATGCGTTAGTGGCGCCTGCGCATGGTCGTTAATACTAAACACTTATTACAGTTAGTAGGGGGGAGTTTCATCGAATCATTTTTACAGCTGTACACACCATAACAAGTGATTTATTATGATTCACTTAATTTTGTTTTTTTTTTACTGCTAAAGTAAGCTGTGATTAAAATAATGTACGCTTGTAACATGTACACTGTAATTAAAATAATAAATTGTAATTGTATGTGTAGTTTTTATCTTTGTATGTTGAGGTGATTATATACTTATTATTTACGTTCGTTAAGCATGTTCGTCTATAATTTATGTTGTATCTTTTGAAACAATTTCTACCACTGATATCTCGATATTATAATTACATAGCGACACTACGGATCAAATCGTACCTGAGATCTTAAGAACAATAACGTACCCATTTATATATTTTTTAAATATTCTTTTTTAAAGTGTTTTTTTATGACTTACTTCTATATACTTTTAAACGAGTATCTATAAAAAAAGTCAACAATTACAGGTTTTATCTTAAAGAAAAAAAATCGCCATCAGATCGTCTAGGTATTGTAAAGCTAAATGGATACCGTTCTATCAATACTTCATCGCTTTAAGAACAACCAGTTTCCTCCGATGAACTTACTAGTTAGGTAGTAGTCACAATGTCACCAGAACAAAATATAAAAATAAGGCTCCCTACCACAATCCAACAGCATAATTCCTACTGCTTAGTAACAGTACCTATGCTTGTTGTAATTAGTATAACAACTTTTATAAAGCTTATTGCTTATAAATTACATACTTTAGCACTTTATACCAGTTTATACCTACTTAACCAATATGTGAGTTGCTATCATAAGCGATTAAAGGTTAAATAAGGTTAGCCGTTTTTTTTTTCGTTCTAATACTCTCTGATATAATTAAAAGATGATTGAAGTTGTTAACTACTTAATAACTACTGCGGTTTTATTACCTACGGTGTAAGTTTAAGTAGTAGGCAAGTACCTACATTGTTATTTGTAAACAGTTATTTGATTAAGTTTAAGAACCTACGGAACCTCTAAATTTAATTGCACAGTTAAATAAGTATCTCAGCGGAAATAAAAATTACCATATCGTTAATACAAATCTTGTACCTATTTGTACATTAAATAATTGTAACATAGACGACAATTTGTCTTCTTATATCGTATGTATGATCCGAATGTCAGCCGATTATTCAAGAAACCGGTACCAGTAGGAAGATCCGAATAAATAAGTAGGTAGTCGAATAACAAAACATATAATTTATAGAGTAAATCGTTATGCTCACATCCTATTACTAACCGGTACTTTTAATCAAAAATCACTAATCAAATTAATTACCTACTAACCTGTATTCCAAAAGAAAGAAGATAAAAGTGATATGTCCCAAAATTCACTTATCAAATATTTTGATACACACTTAAATCTTTATCTTAAACACTGTAACGTTCACACTTTAACAATAGTTGAATGTTAAATTCAACTGTCAAAATATTTATAATCGAATGTTAAAAACATCGATAAGTCGGCACAATACAATGTGGTATGTTCGAGTCGTTGAACGCACCCGTCTCAGGGCATAGCGCGCGCGCGAATGAATGGACTGAATGAAGCGAACAGTCGAGTAGTTACTACTGCCAGGTCAGTGAGGCTGCAGGCGGTACTGGCAGTTACTACTGGTACAACCACTTGGCATCAAGATACATCGAAGGCTCGCGACGCAACAGCAATCTCAACCTAAGCTACTAAAACGCTTCACAAGCTTTTACCCGCTTAATTAGCGCAAGAAATTGGCGAACAAACTTCGTAATGATTTTAATAATGTAAGCGTAAGGAAAATGGGTCTCAAAATGTCCTATAACCATAACGGTTTAAAGGTCGGAACAATGGCGCACTTGTGCATCGTCATCTCTCGAAGATCAGATGAGATGATTATCTGGAAACCACGTCTGGGTAGGTCACGGCCGGTAAACGATTGTGCAAATATGGCTTAAAGCTAAAAGATGCAAGATAACGTTCTGATGCCAGATGTTCGTGTGAATGCAAATACATGTTGATAATAATTCACCGCAAGACTTATTTGATTCCAGTCCCCACTAAATTTCTTTAGAACCTCTTGTTATTTTGTAGATTTTTTTTTAATTACGCCAAACTCAAATAAATAAAGTTGTAATATAGGACAGGTTGGAACCTAACTTGTCTGTTAGTCTAATATAAGGGCTAGTTTGCAAGATTGAACTATTGAATTTGAATACAAATTTGTATTCATATTTCACTCTCGTTCTATAACAATCTTATAACATCGAGTAGCCACGAAAACAACGGCTTTCCAAGTAGATCTGAATGTAATTTTGATAAAACAGGATTTTCTTATTTTATTTTTGTGATGTTCAAGGCCTTGATATTTTATATCCTTCATAGCGTGTATTTTTAAAGAATTAAAATTAGTTTATAGTAGATGGTTCGTGTGTGAATTTAATTCTTAATTATAATTTCTACTTCAAAATCGTTATACATTTTAGAGTTCGTCTAAATCGTTTATTTAGACGAACTCCTTCCTTTCTTTTCAAATTGCTTTGGCCCTCAATACCTTGGTGGAACTCCATATACCTATTCAATTCTTAATTCTAAATGTCAAGCTGTATTAATTTATGCCTATTCACGTCTCAGCCTCTGTCTTCATAAAATATTTATTATGTTCTTCTAAATCGCTGTGATTTTAATAGGTCAGTATTGTACTCTTCTGTTGAACGTTTGATTGATTTCGTACCACTCAAGTGTGTGATATGTGTAATGTTCATGTCTATGCTACGCTATAGCCGTTACCCCATAATAAATCACTACGTGTTAGACAAGCAAACAATCGGTTTGTTTGTCAGTCCCCAGTCATCTCCGCTAACGATCTATCAACGGCTCTTCGCAAAAAACGCCCGAATGTTACAACTATTTAGTTTTTTCATATGTTGCGTTGAAAGCACCCTGGGAGGCCTACACTTAAGAAGTTAACCATCTCATTAAATACTTAAAAGGGTGTGTTTAAAGCAAATACAAGTTGTAGAACGCTTTGTTAGTTTTTTATTGATTTTTCAATTTGTTAGTGGTTTTATTGGCTTTTGAATAACAGGTACCAATGGGATATTAAATGGGATATTAATTATTTTAATTGAAAAATAATATGAGCACTGAGTGCATAGCGTGACAGTTTAAGTTAGTTTAAAGTAATTACTTTCCCAACTGTCACAGTGTGGGGAATTGATGGTTCGATACCCTTTTAAGACTACCATTTGTGTGATTCATAGTCTAGGATTTTATTCCATGAGTTCATTCATTGTAATCATCATTATCTTGGCGTGGTTCCCTGTTCCAGCTGAAGCTGTCACCTCTTTTCCTATTCTCTTTTATTTGCTTATCCTGCTTTTATTTCTCTTTGCGACCACCATCTTTTTGACGACCTCCAATTCTTGAGAGGAAAACCTTTGTCTGGTTCATCAATCAGCAAATGTATCGGATTGCAGTTCAAGTGGTCTTGGTCCGGAAGGTCTTGATGAGGTTGCGTTTATTAATTGTATGTTTTAAAGGCTCCGTGATATGACGAGTCATCGTGATCTATACACCCCTGACATTATGAACAAAACTGCAAAATTGGCAAAATGTGTTTACCGATTAACGACGCGTGCGCCGTTTCTTTTATTCGCGTATTTATTTAAGTAAACCGCACACTGTTTGCTCTAACATCGCACCTACACCTAACTGTGTATTTTATATTTCATCGCAAACATTATTATGACCTGTTTTATGGTAAGCGATTACCGTTGTCTATCGATACGACATCAATATCGAAGCATGACTCACGTGTAACTGATCGTACAAGATAAGAGAAGCTACGGCTGCGTTTCGAAAATGTCTCCACTCAATAGGTTAGCTACCTACTATAAACCTGCCAGCTCTTTGACAAGAAGTTTCAGTAATAATGAATCGTCAAAGGGTCAGATGAAAGTCACTTCCGTAAAAGCTATGACGAACTAATTCATAAATAAAGAAGATAGAAGAGGCCCCAAGCTGTGACGATTTGACAACCAGAATTGAGGGCCGAGTGATCATGATTTCATTTCATCACAATTCAGCAGAGCACTAAGCAGCCATACAATAGTGCCATTTGCCTCTGCCCTTATACACTTCATATACTTTATATACTGCCATGAATACTCATATAAAAATAAAACATAAATCAATCATCTATTTTCCACATTATGCGATTGCTCTCTAAACGTCCATGCAATAAGTACAACTCATGGCAATTCATTATCATTAGTGCCTTACGCTTTAGCATTTTCATAATGGAATAGTTCAGTTGCTTGGATCGTATATCACGCTGCAAATATTTCTCAACAATTCCGAGTTCAACAGCATTCAACAAGCAATAAGGGCGGCGGGTGGCGCTGACCGTTTGCCTAGCTAAGCTGCCTCGTTTCTTTCAACACACGCATGAACAATGCTCTACTTCCGATCTAATGAATGCAAACACAGCTTAAGAATTCTGTGAGCAAATAAATTGTTAACAATATTTATATTACATTTCTTAATTCTGTGTTTAGTGTTAACAACGATGTTATTAGCTATTAGTGTTGGGTAATGCAGTGCATGTTATAAATATAGCAATATGTTACATAGTGAAACTTTGACTGAAAACATTAAACTGTCTCTCTATATGGTTTTGTTAATTTTTGCACTTATACGTACGAAATTTGAATATTATTGAATTATAATGGCTATACTATGTTTCTTACCTTTATCTCATTCCCGTATTTTGTAAGAATCTAGCAATAATTGGGGTTAAAACGTAGCCTATATTACATTCGTACATCAAGCTCCACCTGTGTACAAAATATCACCTAAATCCATTTAGCCGCTTGTATGCCGTGGTCGAAAATGGACTGCAGATGATTCTGAAATAGATCCTATTTCGGAATTATCTGCAGTGATACTATCCGGGCCAATCTGGGCACAGGTAACCTAGTTCTATGATTGGGGAAAATTGCTGACCACGAGCAACGTGATTGTACAAGGAACGCGTCGTGTTGGTACATTTACTACATACATCGTACAGAATACAGAACCAATATGACTGTGATGCGTTCAATCTATCGGCTATTTTGGAAGTTGGCCCATTAAAATGAAACGTCAGACCAATATTTGATGTTTTAGGTCTATTTATATCACAGGTTATTGTAATTGCCAATTTCACCACAGTCACCACAATATTCAGTAGAAAAGTTCACCACATTGTAAATTAAAACTGTATTTGCTATTAAGATTCTAAAAGAATTCCATAACTTGAGGTTTTACTGCGAATTGGAACCAAAATAGATGCGGTTTAACCATGACACTTCGTCGAAATAATCTATTTGCAAGAGTCTTGACAACAGTGGTAAACAGTATCCTTGTAATAATTAAGGAATATTAATAAATTTATATTCAATATTCCGCGCAATTTTCCTGTATTACCTGCAAAGCATTAGGATATTCATATGTGTAGTATGTAAAGAACCTTAGGAATAATTGAATTACATGAAACTCACAATAGGGCAGTGTTTATCGATTCGTTAGTACATGTTTAACAACCTGTCAGCTTATCGTAGGGCTGCGGGTTTACGACTTATTCTTAGACCGTGTTATGCTCGTGGTCAAATGCAGGAGCTATTATAAAATCAACAGTTCCGTCATAATTGTAACAAATCATAAAGTGCTTTAGTTTTTATGGCGCTGTAAATGTAGTTTCGTCGACATTTTAGTGTGTTTTGGTATTGATAAATCGATGCATTTATTTATATGTGTCGAAGTTAAATGGTTCATATATATACCCATTACTATCTGTTTTTTTTTCAGACCTATTACTAGAAGTAACAATATGATTTTTAAAGTGGAGTAAAGGTTTTCTAAATGCGCGATGAGATGTTTTTGGTAGGTTTGGTATGTGTGGGAAAATGTAATAAATTCGCATCACCGAAATGCTGAAGTTTTCAACATCTCATTATTGACCTGGTCTCCAAGCGGCAACTGAGGAGGACTTTTAACACATTGCAAAGTTAGGCAATACTAGCCAGGACTGTTAGTTATCTCGGTGTTGAGTTTTAGTGGTTTTCGAGACCTTCACTTCATCACTTCGCACGGCCTTCGGTATTCCTGGTATACTTTCCAGGCTCCATGCAAAAATAACAGAAAAACACATATTTTGCAAAAATAATGACCCAAAACTGGGATTTGAAATAGCTAATCGCAGTCCTAAAAACGTTTGATAGCCCTCGATACCTTTATTGATATTTTATGATATTTGTTCAATGTTAATGTATCCTGCCGATATCAATAGGATACATTAACATTGCTGATGAAATAACTTGATCATTTCAAGATAACATAATGATATTATGTTTTAGGTTGATTTTAGGGTGTGCCATGACACTGTCAGCTTCCTTTTTCAAATGGTTCAACATTTGCCACTAGTGCAAGTTATGTAATAGGAATTGATATCGTGAGGGTTAGAGGATGTGGTTGGACGCTTGGCCTCTAGCCGCAAGTGTATCGTATTTCTGTGTAAATAAAATTTAATACGGAACAGGACTTGTTACAGGTATTAACATAACACTAGTATCTACTTGTGTAATGTAATTCTGATAAGCCGATTTTGACGTTTTGCACAAATTCAGTGCCTAAACTCTTTTGAACTATTTCGCGAGGCTGAAAAGTGTTTAGAAAGTAGATTTTTTCGAAGAATACCTAAGTATAAAAGTAGCTCTCATTCCTATAGCATACTCCTATAGCACTCGTGCTTACGTTGAAGTAAATTAATCATCATAGTTTAAGTGACTGTCTTTTAACGCCAGTGTTGTAAGTATATATTTCTCTCTTTAGTAGGTATACCATCATTATTCATTCATTACCTATTACCTACTGAGTATAATTATTTACTGAATAACTTTCAAATCCGTATATATAAATTCGCGAATAGTTATAGAATTTTAATTAGGACAATGCACGTGTGCAGTTAAAATTCGTACATACACTTTCACACGACCGGAAACTGCGCCCGCGTCATTTACTCGCCAGGATTCGGGTTTCTGTGCTACCTATCACATTCACACACCATGTAAGGCGCGGTCACTTTGTGTATCCAGTGTGTACCTGCCCGAATGATTTGTGAGCCGATAGCTATTTCTGGTAAACCAAATATTCCTGAGCCGCTTTCGTTTTTGGCCGTTGAATCATAATAAACAAATTGCGGCGGTTGTTTAAACGTTTGCTGTGGACGTTACAATGATTGATTTTATTGGTTATTGGAAATTTTGTAACAATATCATAATCATTTTAATGAAAGCTTTATTGATGGTTTATGGATACTTTTGAATATTTATCTACTAGATGCACAAGCTCATGAATCTTATAGAACAGTTAACTTTCATCCAATGGTTGGTAGCGTTCCTTACTATCCTTTTCTCTGACGATTCTTGCTTGCGAGTATAATTATTATATTATAAAGATAAATAAAGATATTTGATTTTATACTTAAATAAGTAGATTAGTACCTATGCTTTCAGACAAAAGTTTTAAACAATTTTATTTATACTTTTTCATTTTATCTTCTCGATATTTATTTTTTAAACAATTAAGTAATCTATTATTTTAATGAATAAATTTATTTATTAAAAAAATAGAACGTGGGGTTCGGTCGTCAGAGCGACTGCCGTCTGACTCTCCAACGTTTTGAGGAAAGCCTGAACCAGAACCTCATCTGATAATTAGCAGGTTTGCCGCTAGCAGGTGACGTTGGTTTACGCCCTAAAAATTTTTATGGGGTACCCGTGTATGAGGTACCACCACATAAAGATCTTTCCTTATGTATCTACTATATTTTATAGAAACAGTACATTTATACAATATTTATGTCTAAATATGCATACTTAATTAGTCTGAACCTCAACTTTTTCGTTTTGGAAAGCATATGCAAAATTAATTAGCGCACAGTCAGTTCTGTAGTGCCCATAAACTTCGATTACACGAGTCATTAATAAGGTATTACGTCATCTCTCTGACGCTTTCTTTAGGTGTAGGTACTATGTTATAACAATGATAATAAATTAACAGACATTCTTTTTCTTCTACAGCCTCAGTATTACAGTCTTAGATATAGGAGCCAAGGAAATAAGTATACACCTTGAAAATCACCGTCACTAATCAAAAACATGAGTATGTTCCTAGGTATTTTCGAAACATTGGCAGCATCTTGACATTATGTAAGTTGTTTCCTTTCTTATAAGTGTTTTTAAATTACAATAGAAATACGAGTAGAATCTAATTGAAGGAATATTTACGGGCCCTTCTTAAAAAAAAAAATATGCAGTGACTGACAGGCTCTTTAGTTACTGTTATCTACTTACCATTTGTTGCGGATTTCTAGGCTTGCGGTGAGCCCTAGGCACCTTAAGACCTGTGACGCCCTCCAACACGTCTGCCAGAAGCAAGCCGTCAGCGCAATCTCTCGCCAACCCTCCTCCTGTTGCACCTGCTCGCCTTCGAGATCTCGCCCGCTCCAGGTAGTGGTTTGCCCAATCAGTGTAGATCTGAGGCAAAGGATAATGCGTGTTAAAAATCAAAAATATACAGAAACTAGCTTTTGCACGCGGCTCCGCCCGCGTGGATGTCGGTTATCGCGACAAAACTTAGCCTATGTCCTTTCTCAAGGTCTAATCTACCCCTATACCAAATTTCATCAAAATCGGTTCAGTGGTTTAGGCGTGAAAGCGTAACATACAGACAGACAGACACAGAGTTGCTTTCGCATTTATAATATTAGTATAGTATAGATATAAGTATGGATTAATTGGTGTACTCATATGAGGCCCCTCTGTGATCTTTGGGTCCAAACCTCATTTGCAAACCGATGCACCTGATGACGAGGCTTTGATGCAGGCTTTCTTCTCGGGGTTGGGAGAACTGGTGGACAGTAGTGAGAGTAGGAGAGCGGACCCCGGGTTCCAAAGGCTTTACGTATGGATGAAAAAATATACAGAAGCCGAGAATGCTTTTTGATTTGTATACCGATAATGTACAGTAAACTAATTATAATTACGGTCCGCAGACTGTGACCATTACCAGTAGATATTACCGTGAGTAGTTCAATTGAAGTACTCTTCTGGGTATGTAAATTTAATATTATTATAGGTCACTGTTCACTAGCCCATGAAAAGACCGCAGCTTTTTTGTAAAAACTACACACAAAAGTTATGGAATATTTATAACAACTACATTGTTTATGTTATGGAGAAGGTTACTAGGTGTTCAAATCACTTGAAAATTTACTTAGTTTGTTACAGTATTTTTTTTTATAATAAATACATGTTTTTATTTCTTTAAAAATACCAAGTGGTTATGATTTTAATGGCATTAAAATTCTCAAAAATGTCGAGATCCGGACGGCTCACACTAGTTGCGTGTGACGTATTAATAAGAATATTATTCCTCATCGTGTTGTGTCAGAGGCTAAAATATACTTGAAGCACTAAATCAAGTAATTGATTTCGCTATTAACCAGTTAAGTAAACAGGTAAACATGTCCGCACTGCGATGACGAACAAAGAGAGACGCGCAAGCGCAGATAACATTTGAAAGGCCATGAGATGCGAAATTGCTAATAAAACTTTAACGACAATTTCT
Organism: Eilema sororculum; assembly: GCA_914829495.1. Lineage (NCBI taxonomy): Eukaryota > Metazoa > Arthropoda > Insecta > Lepidoptera > Erebidae > Eilema > Eilema sororculum. Next base: position 17,273,873 of record OU618534.1, on the reverse strand, counting down.
CATACGGCAGCTTAACACAATATTAGCTGGTATATAAACTTCACGTGAGAAAGATCCACGAAGTTGTAAACTTTGCTCATACATTGTCATTTGCTCTGTAAGCCCTGAATCACCCTGACGAATTTAAAAAAGTTTTATGTGACCGGTACCTAAGAAAAAATCTATTGTATTCAACTTTACGGCATGAGGTCATTCATAAGTTAATAAGTGAGTGTTATGCTCGGCACTATGAATTCTTAAAAGGATTTAGTCATATTCGAGTCAATTTGCAGGAGAATGGGGACAAGTGGCGCAGACGCGACTCGGTGTCGCCGTTCGGGGTCGGCCTTCACTGGATAATACCATATCGTAGTTAGATATCTACGTTCTACATACAACGGTGGAACTTCACTCGTCCATCTTAAGCACTGTAATGGTTTTAAATGGTGGCCCAAGGCCTAATTTGATTAGATACTTGAAAAACTCTTTAGCTTAGATTTCATTAGAATTATAAAAGCAGATAAATCTAATTATCTGAGATTTATTTGCAACATACTCATGTATGAGTTCTTTTGTGGTTAGTTTTATGCTTTTTAAGGAGCCTTTGTGACGGAAATTGGTGGGTGGCTCTTTAACACGCAGATCTTAGTTAAAACTAGATTTGTACGTTTAAGATGAGGTTAAAGGGGTAGTTTGGATTGCACTTCTTTGTCAAATATTCGTTTCATGACATAATTGGCATGGTTTGTGTTAGGGTTCCATACCTCAAAAGGAAAAAACGGAACCCTTGTCGGATCACTGCATTGTGTCATAAATTCATATGTCTGTCTGTCAATACCTTTTTCTCAGTAATGCGTGGAGATATCAAGTTAAAATTCATACCACATATTCTGGTCTAACATCTTATCACTGTGCAAAAATCAAACTTCTAAGTCAACGAAATCAAAATATATTGAGGTTTATGTAGTAGAAGTAACCTCGGTGCGTAAATCCGACTCACACTTGTCCGGTTTTTTTAAGTCAGTCAGAAAAAATTGGTCTCTACTGTATGAAGTGTACAAAAAGTATATTCTTATATATTCTTTTATCAAAATTTGTCCGAGGAGATACCACGGTATTTGATTACGCAGAGTAACTTTACCCAGGGGAATTGACGTAAAAATGAATTTCTAGTTTATTATTAAAAAATTAAAATTAATTAATTAAAATTACGGATATACATATTTTATTATTAGGGTATTATATGGTTGGATCGCCGACATTTTAAAGAAAGGACATGTCAAGAGCGTGTATGGAAGCGAAAGATCTATGCCAGGATCGCAGCAAGTGGAAAGCTGTAGCCTCTGCCTACCCCGCTGAGAAAATGGCGTGACTGTATGTACCTATGTATGAATGTGTTATTTATACAATGTAATAAGAGCTGAGTTATGATAGTTTAATAGAAATATACACTAAACAGGCACAAGGACTGTAACGGTAGACAGGGTACTTGTTAACCTCTCCAACCAAGAGCTCTTGGAATGTGCTAAGTAGTGTGTTTGAAACCGCAACCTCTTGATCAGGTAGGCAATTCTTGAACCATAGAATATTACCCAGAATTATGAGATGAACATACATACATATACTCACGCCTGTAAATCCCCGGAGGAGTAGGCAGAGGTGTATTAATAGCCATGTACGTGTCACTAACTATGATATTAGGTCCCTAGGAGGTGAGTCTATTGCGGTCTAGCCGGCAATTTGTCTTTGGCTGTATGTATACTGTCGGATGGAGAACAGCCATATTCTTTAGTCCCCTTTTACGACACCCACAGGCAGACCTGAGGTGCATCATGGCATTCCACCGAGAACCAACACGATATTATGAGATGTAACAAATGATTATTCCTTATGTGGGCACAATTTTACTTTGATTATTTGTCACACCTCATATTCTTTCTGGATAATGCATGCTTATCATGAAACGCATTCCACCTAACCCTAAAATGCCTTGAATCTTCTCGAACGATACCCATACGTTAAGTGACAATACGTGCTTTTAATAAACACCATCCAGTCATCCCGACACCATGTACCGATGGGAGATACACGATTACCAATACTCAAGAACGATTATCATAAATCAATATTCCCCGATCTTATCTGTTAATCGTACACGTTAATAGAATAATCATGACAAGATGCATTGGAGGTGTTCCGATACGAAATTGGTCGTCTCAATTCTCCTTATCACACGGCTGTTTATTCAAATTATTTTGAATAGCTTTCGATTGTAATAAATCTCGTGAGAGGACATTTTTATCGTCGTAAGCTATATCGGGAATAGCTCGTATCCGTTCCTATCAGTGATGAGTCCAGTTTTCTTTGCGATGCCCACGCCACCATTGTATTGATTCTACGCGTAAGATTCTAACTAGAAAATAATGTTATTGTTTGCTCTTATTGGGACGTTACGTTGTATTGGAATTCCACGACGCATTATGTATGTAAATATTTTATTTATTTCTTTATTTTCTTTGGTTAATTTCATCTCTGTCTCACCCTATATTTCTAGCATTATTCTAGAATCACCAGCAGATATGAGTAAACTTCTATAATAAGTTAATGGTATAAGGTTATACTAAGGGTTGACTCAAGTGATTCCTATCTATTATTGTAAGTATTTTTTTATACCAGTATAATTATCTGGTATCTAATCCGAAGTAGAGCATCTCTTAAATGAGGTATCATTTATACAATCTATACAAATCTTGTTAATTGATAGCGACACATACCTAGTTTGTAAGGTCGTGGGTCTAATTTGTCCCTTAAATTATGTTGGCGAACTGGTGGACACACAGAGAAATCATCATAATAGTTGCTGTTAATTATGTGGACAGAGGTTTATTTACTCTAATTGATACAGATTGGGATACCACCGCAATTAATATTAAAGATGTATCCAGTTTGTTAAGTGGTCAGAACTCTGGTGCGTCTGCTATTATTTAAACACTATGGTGGTATTCTTTGCGTCTATTTTGATTTGTTATAAGCTAAGACGTCAATAAAAAAATGATATAATTGAAAAGTCTGTTTTTAGGTGTAACATTTTCTTAGAATAAACCTGTTATATCTATTTAAAAAAAGCTAATCACAGAGTAGACCAGAGAATCAGACCAAACTTAGTTCGATGATCGCAAATGAAAGGAACCTACTTATTACCAAGCTTGAACTGGCTAAAGAAGAGGTTTAGTTTTCGTGGCATTAGGTACATTTGAGAAGTTCATTGCAGAAAATATGCGGAATAAAGTAAAATTTGTATGAGGCTTACATTTCTCCCCCTTGATATTTAAATATCTACGAATTTGACGTGAGATACTCCACTAATATCACAACTTTTAATACTCAGACGGGTACTTATCAAGTTATAAATACTTATACCTAAAGGTAATTAATTTATTCACCCAGTATTTGGCATCATAACACTCGCCAAAACTTTGTTTGCGTTGAACAAACGTAATTTACGGTCACAATGTGGGTAGGTAAGTACGGACGTCCCTTACTCGAAATGAGCCAAAATAAACAAATCAAATTCGTTCTCATTCCTTGTGTATGGAAAAGCCCCGCGCTCCCCTCTTCTTTGTTTTCATACACTTCAAAATTGGAATAAATGTTTAACTCGATTCAACTCGAAACGGTTTTGCATACGTAATTTTTTGGCCGCCTCTAAACTTCTTGATCATTTCCGTTACCGTGTATACTATTCTTTTTAAAATTGCATACGTATATTATGGGCTTTACTTAACTTTTAGTGGGCCTTATACTCAATGAACATTTTAGTCGTTTATATTTTATTTTATACCACTTAGGTGGCAGACAAGCACACGGCCCACCTGATGGAAAGTGGTTACCGCGGCCTATGGACGTATGCAACACCAGGGGCGTTACACTCGCGCTGCCTACCCTGAAGAAACCTTCTCATGCCCCTTTATATAACTTCTCCCCGAACATTTGTAATGAAAAATGTAACATCAGAAACTTAAAGCTCACAGTATATAAAATAACTATGTTGTACACATTAATCAGTACAGATGATGATTTTGGCATTGACGTGAAGTCATGTTGCCGTTTCACAGAATCGTATCTACAATAACTGATCTGAATCATATCTAGACTACATCATCTCTTAGAATCGTGAGTTTCATTACCAGTGTTTGATGGAAGAAAGTACGTAGGTAATGTACGTTTAGGTAGGTAGGTACATTACTGTCACGATTCTATGATATCACATCCTTTATGGATGATCTTGAATGAATAATTTGTCTCGAAATATACACTAGAACTAACGACAAGAAATTTCTATACGATTTTACAAAAATAATTCAGCTTTCCCCTTATTACTCCATCATCAGGTAAACTTGGTTGCAGGTAAGTTTGGCCTCAGTCTTGGAAGGATCCCACACACTCAGTAACAATCACTCAATAGTAATGCTATAACATACCTCTATCCTGTTGACGAACTCTAAAATGCAATGAAATAATCTGTTACAAGATAACCCAAAAGCCAATTCTGAATTTCTCTTGCAACCTTAATTCTAAGAAAAATGTACATGCCAATTGAGCCAATACAATTTAATTGAGGCTAAAAAGTAATCACGGTGATTTAAGTCAATTGCATATTTTTGATTCGACTTATTTAAAATGCAAAGGTCTGAAGGTAATCATTTATTTCTTATTTACAGTAGCAGAAACTGCTAATTTTATGAATGCATATCTATACAAATAAATAAAATTGGAGTGTCTGTTTGTAATATTAAAATAACCGCTTTCTACTACATGCATATGAATGTATATACGGTACACATACCAAAATATATATTTTTAAATTTTTTGTCTGTCTGTCTGTCTGTCTGTCTGTCTGTCTGTCTGTTTGTTTTGGCTAATCTCTGGAACGGCTGGACCGATTTGGACGGGACTTTCACTGGCAGATAGCTTATGTAATAAGGAGTAACTTAGGCTAAAAAAAAAATGCCAAAAACAAAAAAAAGTAAACTGATTTTTTTTATTAAGTACATTCCACGCGGACGAAGTCGCGGGCACAGCTAGTAATCTATACAAATAAATAAAATTGGAGTGTCTGTTTGTAATATTAAAATAACCGCTTTCTACTACATGCATATGAATGTATATACGGTACACATACCAAAATATAAATTTTTAAATTTTTTGTCTGTCTGTCTGTCTGTCTGTCTGTTTGTTTTGGCTAATCTCTGGAACGGCTGGACCGATTTGGACGGGACTTTCACTGGCAGATAGCTTATGTAATAAGGAGTAACTTAGGCTAAAAAAAAATGCCAAAAACAAAAAAAAATAAACTGTTTTTTTTTATTAAGTACATTCCACGCGGACGAAGTCGCGGGCACAGCTAGTTGCAAATATAATAACACATTGAATTTTATTGTTACGGTTCGATGTTGATGTTCGAAACGACCCTGGGTTTCGAATTCAAAGCGAATGTGACTGGGAGTCTACAGTAAGATTTGATATTGATAGTAGGTATTGATACACTATGAATTACATAATATCCGCCTAGCAAAAAATTATAAGTAGGTAAAACAACAACCACGAAGGCATTAAATTCTGTAATTTGTATATGATCTATTCTATAATGCGCGAGAATCTGTTCAGCTCGCTTTTCTTTTCAACTAGGTACTTTATGAATATCTAGTTGGATCTTGGTCTCAGTTGCAAATTCTTCAGGAAACTAACAAATCAATATAACATAGTGATTAATAAACCTAATCAATATTTTTACAAAGTAGTTGCTAATATTTTATCTTATCTGCTATGAATTCCATTTATCCACATTATGCGTATATCGATAGTTTGTCACTAGAGTTTAGAGAACTTAAAAGCGTTTAGTGCGGAAGCCGAATGAGGTCGCGTAGCTTTTAATAAAGCGAAGCTGGGTGCGACCGAGGTGCGACTGCACTACGAAGGTTCGAAGATATAATTATATTTTTAAAACACAACTGACTAAAAGCGTACCTAACTGTTGGCCGCTACATTATGAAAAAAGAAGCAATGAAAACTGAATTAGAATGAACATACCTATTAGACATCATTATTTGCTTACAATTTTAAATGGTAAGTGACTTACTTAAAATACCTAGCTAGGCGTGAGACGTTGAAAGGTAAATAAAGCCAATAAAACGTTTTGTACTCCTATCCAATGACAATCATAATTCTCCTAGTCAGTGACGGTTTCATACACCATTGGGGTCACCAAGTTCATATTCAAAACAAGATCTGCCGATTTAAAAAGGCCGCATTAATCGTAATAAGATATTAATCATATTGAAAATCGTAAAGTAGTCACACATTGATATGAACAGTCAATACATGACAGTTTTGTATGAAAATCCGTAAAAAGGTCCAAAAGTGATGAATTGTTTAAATGTCACTTAGCAGACTCATAAGCGCAGTTCCTTTTGTTTATTTTGTAACAAATACACTAAAAATAATGTTTTGTATTATGTTTTCTTTATGAATGAACTATTTTTACATCTTAAACCATTCATTATTGAGCTGGCATACAGCACCTAATAGCGAAAAAAGAATAATTCAATCTTACGCACGAGAGTATTGTATCACATAATATATAACTTATAAATAAAGCGAAGCTGCTGGAGCTAACAGATAATGAAAACACTTTGATTTTGTTCTTTTAAATTTAGTTCCGACAATTCTTTGGCGACTAATTGATACTTCGTCGTCTTATTATTTTAATAACACATATTCTATAGACTACCCTACTTAGTTTTAAAAACAGTACAAAAAAACTAGGAGATCTTTTTTTTATCATACGGCAATATTTAAACGAAATTGATTCTGCTGACATTAAGTAGTGACCATTTTACGAATTTTATAGGAGAGATCTGCTGCTGGCAATTCCATGGAGGAGGAAATGATAGCGGAGTTGTTGCAAGGCAATCGAGTCGCGTGCCATCCAAACGTCAAATGGACTCATTTGGTAGGAACGTTATACCTATGACGTCCTTCGACTTTTGACACCCCACGCGTCTCTCTTCCCACCCGCATTCGGCGACGTCTTTTTATTAGGAGAAATAACAATGGGGCATCTCCGTTACCTAATCATATTCTGTCCTCCGTGTGGCAATTCATAAAGTGACTCGTTTTTGGCAGAATCTATCAAAGTGGCCATTTTAAATCCACTGGTTTTAATTCTTGTCAACTTGCTATGCACAGATTCAAATAATCTTGGTTTTATGCTGCTATGATTCCTTAAATGCTAAATTACAACAAGTTATTCAACCATATTAAAGTATAATACTTTAAATTGGGACAGTAGCTATCATCAAATTTTATGATTCTTGTGGAAGTCTTCCGTTTTGCTTTCATTTAATGACCATCAGCGTTGGTATTGGCATGAAACTGAAAGAAAAATATCACTTCTTTCGACATTACGTCCAAAAATAAAGAGAAAATAAATTGCGAATTACATAAAAAACTCAAAATCTAAACAGCAAGCTTGAAAAGATTCATATAAGGTATATATCTAGCTGTGGTAATAGACATTATAGTTAAACTTCAGAGGAGTTGTCCTCCTAGATGTTAATCTAGAAACGTGAGCATAAAAAATAACTCTTTCAACAGTAAATAGATGGCGTGAAGAGAGAGGGCAATGGAAATCTATTTTTGGGGCCTATTATAAATGCGACATTGACAGGCAACAGCTGACAGTTCGCCAATTAGCTCATTTTATTTAAAATCAAAATTAAACCACTTTAAATATAGATTCTATGGTGGAAAACAGCGACGTAATAACCATGCTTGCGAGTTTTAAAAATAAACCTTGTAAGTCTTGGAAGTTTAAATTTTCTTTGAAAATAAAAATAATTATGCTCTTGGCATTGATCTCTCTGGCGGAGCTTTTAGCTGATGATTTTTTTTAAGCAATTCTTATGCTAACTATTCACATTGTCGCAAACCCTCACTACTACTCGTAGTGCACTTACTAAACCAAACCACACCAAACTTAATAAGAAAGTTCAATATAGCATAGCAACATAATTATGATAGCACGTGTACTATGTTATGATATGAGTGTTATGTATGACAGATAAAAAGGCACAATGAACTAAAATACGCAGGTATAAGTGTTAGTGAGATTAAAAGTCACGCCTAAAGACAAATAAGTTAGTCATTAGATAGAAGTCTAATCACCTGTACGATAGATCTTGTCTGCCGTGTGACGTCATCAGTGGAACCTTGGATAGATCTCGGAGCTCTTATGCACGTGGGTATCATGGTGTACCTACCCTTCACTAAATCAACTCACAATTATTGACACAGCATTTGATCCACTCAAGAAACATTTTGTTTTTATCAAATTTACTCAAACGTCTTCAACATCTTCTTCAACATAAAATGAGAGGTATTTATAAGTTATTTCTTTAACCATGTGTTTCGATTACTGGAAAATGAATTGATTTATTTGTTGTGGATTGATTTTGTTTGATTTACAAAGAAAATATTTTTCTCTCATCAATTAACACATTCTCAACTACCGAGGAAACTATTCAGGCTATATTTCTTTAGGGAAACAAATGTATTTCTCCTTCTTTGACGTTATTTAGAAACACTGCGACACAATGATGAATACAAACCAGTATACGTTGACCTAAGCTGTCGTATAATATTTTGAACAAAGACGGCACGAGTATATAGATAGTCAATGTCCTTTAGTCCATGAATGAGTGGTTACATATACGGGTTCGTACGATAAACTTCTGAGAAATATTTACTCTACGATTGGCGCCGTTTCGCCCACGTACGCTAGTGTGTACAATATTCACACCACGGATTCTGAGAAACATGAATGCGACTAGAATAGTACTAAAATTTAACTGAACATTAGTTTTTCAGCTGATTTGAAGTTCCACATGTTTTGTAATGAAAGTCTTGCCAATAGGGAACATGGAAGTATATTAGTATGCTAACCTGGAGCCCTAAATTACATCGGTACTTTAAATAAATATAAAGTAAATATATTACTCTTATTTATAAGACGTGTTGAAGGAATTAGAATGACGTATTGGGCTCCGTAGTGAGTAATCAGTGCCCGAGAGAAATAAATGAGGAAATAATTTTCCTCTTGATGAGTGTGTCAGTGGGTTAGGCATGGCGTACAAAGTAAGACGGGATAGAGCTGAAAATATTGCACATTAAGAAATGAAATATGAAAGACATATTTGCCTCATTTACTTACTGTCTAATAGAGTTGTAAGGCCGTTAGAAAATATTAGTAACCGGTTGGTCCTTTGACGACTACAACAGGGATTGTTGCAAGAAGGGAATACGTGAATGAGAAAAGCACGAAAAAGAAGTTAATTACGAAGACGTTGGTGTCGATTGCATTGTGGGGAATAGGTTTTAATGGGTCGCGGGCAAGAAGCGATCATTAATATCATATAGCACAACACGGGGTAACAACTTGTCTACTTCAAATTAAAGGTTCAAAGCTATCAGTGAACAAAATGCAGACAACACAATAAAATATACCTACGATCAGGTAGGTACACGTGGTGTTGACGCTTTACAATTACTTAGCTCTGAATGAAATAGAGCATTGAAACAATAGCCAACAGATAAGTGGGTGGGCTAGTTTATATTTATTTATGCAGATATTACTTTTGTCTTTATGCACTTCAGAATTCGAAACGAGATGCAAATACAACTGTTGTAAGATATTAACAGGAGTTAATCAGTTTATTCTAATAATAACAATAACCAGTCGTTGGTATCTTTATCGGTATTTCATAAACTAAAACAATTGGGTATTCCACTGACTAGTAAAATTAATTACTTTTTACTAAACGTCAAAACGATAAGGTATTAGGAAACTTGTATGAAAAAGATTTAGTGACGTCATATAATTTAATCGCCAAACCAGTTACTATTATAGGCTGGGTGGATGATTAAAAATAAATAAAACTATAACATAAAAACCGACGCAACTTTTACCGCTCTTTTACCATTCTTAATTTAATAAGCTCGGTTAGATAATTTATTTTCACTGTTGGAAATTACCCAATTGTACTAGTTTAATTTGTATAGTGAACTGGATTTCCCCCAGCGAGAAAATATTTTCCCCGCAATATTTTTGTCCCACATTAAATGGGTCCAGACAGTATTATAATATCCATCCATCTATATATTCACGTCTACAAGCAGAGGCAGAGGCAGAGGTGTACAAGCACCCACGTTTTGCCAATTATGATTTTCAGTACCATGACGTAATATGGGGCAAGCCTATTACCGTCTAACGGGCCCTTTTTTTTTTTTATAACCGTGGGGGAAAATCCTTCATGGATGTTATGCCGGACTCCTACCGACTAAAAACCCCCACGGTAACGCCCAGAAGCCTATGGATCACATAATATATAACTTATAAATAAAGCGAAGCTGCTGGAGCTAACAGATAATGAAAACACTTTGATTTTGTTCTTTTAAATTTAGTTCCGACAATTCTATGGCGACTAATTGATACTTCGTCGTCTTATTATTTTAATAACACATATTCTATAGACTACCCTACTTAGTTTTAAAAACAGTACAAAAAAACTACGAGATCTTTTTTTTATCATACGGCAATATTTAAACGAAATTGATTCTGCTGACATTAAGTAGTGACCATTTTACGAATTTTATAGGAGAGATCTGCTGCTGGCAATTCCATGGAGGAGGAAATGATAGCGGAGTTGTTGCAAGGCAATCGAGTCGCGTGCCATCCAAACGTCAAATGGACTCATTTGGTAGGAACGTTATACCTATGACGTCCTTCGACTTTTGACACCCCACGCGTCTCTCTTCCCACCCGCATTCGGCGACGTGTTTTTATTAGGAGAAATAACAATGGGGCATCTCCGTTACCTAATCATATTCTGTCCTCCGTGTGGCAATTCATAAAGTGACTCGTTTTTGGCAGAATCTATCAAAGTGGCCATTTTAAATCCACTGGTTTTAATTCTTGTCAACTTGCTATGCACAGATTCAAATAATCTTGGTTTTATGCTGCTATGATTCCTTAAATGCTAAATTACAACAAGTTATTCAACCATATTAAAGTATAATACTTTAAATTGGGACAGTAGCTATCATCAAATTTTATGATTCTTGTGGAAGTCTTCCGTTTTGCTTTCATTTAATGACCATCAGCGTTGGTATTGGCATGAAACTGAAAGAAAAATATCACTTCTTTCGACATTACGTCCAAAAATAAAGAGAAAATAAATTGCGAATTACATAAAAAACTCAAAATCTAAACAGCAAGCTTGAAAAGATTCATATAAGGTATATATCTAGCTGTGGTAATAGACATTATAGTTAAACTTCAGAGGAGTTGTCCTCCTAGATGTTAATCTAGAAACGTGAGCATAAAAAATAACTCTTTCAACAGTAAATAGATGGCGTGAAGAGAGAGGGCAATGGAAATCTATTTTTGGGGCCTATTATAAATGCGACATTGACAGGCAACAGCTGACAGTTCGCCAATTAGCTCATTTTATTTAAAATCAAAATTAAACCACTTTAAATATAGATTCTATGGTGGAAAACAGCGACGTAATAACCATGCTTGCGAGTTTTAAAAATAAACCTTGTAAGTCTTGGAAGTTTAAATTTTCTTTGAAAATAAAAATAATTATGCTCTTGGCATTGATCTCTCTGGCGGAGCTTTTAGCTGATGATTTTTTTTAAGCAATTCTTATGCTAACTATTCACATTGTCGCAAACCCTCACTACTACTCGTAGTGCACTTACTAAACCAAACCACACCAAACTTAATAAGAAAGTTCAATATAGCATAGCAACATAATTATGATAGCACGTGTACTATGTTATGATATGAGTGTTATGTATGACAGATAAAAAGGCACAATGAACTAAAATACGCAGGTATAAGTGTTAGTGAGATTAAAAGTCACGCCTAAAGACAAATAAGTTAGTCATTAGATAGAAGTCTAATCACCTGTACGATAGATCTTGTCTGCCGTGTGACGTCATCAGTGGAACCTTGGATAGATCTCGGAGCTCTTATGCACGTGGGTATCATGGTGTACCTACCCTTCACTAAATCAACTCACAATTATTGACACAGCATTTGATCCACTCAAGAAACATTTTGTTTTTATCAAATTTACTCAAACGTCTTCAACATCTTCTTCAACATAAAATGAGAGGTATTTATAAGTTATTTCTTTAACCATGTGTTTCGATTACTGGAAAATGAATTGATTTATTTGTTGTGGATTGATTTTGTTTGATTTACAAAGAAAATATTTTTCTCTCATCAATTAACACATTCTCAACTACCGAGGAAACTATTCAGGCTATATTTCTTTAGGGAAACAAATGTATTTCTCCTTCTTTGACGTTATTTAGAAACACTGCGACACAATGATGAATACAAACCAGTATACGTTGACCTAAGCTGTCGTATAATATTTTGAACAAAGACGGCACGAGTATATAGATAGTCAATGTCCTTTAGTCCATGAATGAGTGGTTACATATACGGGTTCGTACGATAAACTTCTGAGAAATATTTACTCTACGATTGGCGCCGTTTCGCCCACGTACGCTAGTGTGTACAATATTCACACCACGGATTCTGAGAAACATGAATGCGACTAGAATAGTACTAAAATTTAACTGAACATTAGTTTTTCAGCTGATTTGAAGTTCCACATGTTTTGTAATGAAAGTCTTGCCAATAGGGAACATGGAAGTATATTAGTATGCTAACCTGGAGCCCTAAATTACATCGGTACTTTAAATAAATATAAAGTAAATATATTACTCTTATTTATAAGACGTGTTGAAGGAATTAGAATGACGTATTGGGCTCCGTAGTGAGTAATCAGTGCCCGAGAGAAATAAATGAGGAAATAATTTTCCTCTTGATGAGTGTGTCAGTGGGTTAGGCATGGCGTACAAAGTAAGACGGGATAGAGCTGAAAATATTGCACATTAAGAAATGAAATATGAAAGACATATTTGCCTCATTTACTTACTGTCTAATAGAGTTGTAAGGCCGTTAGAAAATATTAGTAACCGGTTGGTCCTTTGACGACTACAACAGGGATTGTTGCAAGAAGGGAATACGTGAATGAGAAAAGCACGAAAAAGAAGTTAATTACGAAGACGTTGGTGTCGATTGCATTGTGGGGAATAGGTTTTAATGGGTCGCGGGCAAGAAGCGATCATTAATATCATATAGCACAACACGGGGTAACAACTTGTCTACTTCAAATTAAAGGTTCAAAGCTATCAGTGAACAAAATGCAGACAACACAATAAAATATACCTACGATCAGGTAGGTACACGTGGTGTTGACGCTTTACAATTACTTAGCTCTGAATGAAATAGAGCATTGAAACAATAGCCAACAGATAAGTGGGTGGGCTAGTTTATATTTATTTATGCAGATATTACTTTTGTCTTTATGCACTTCAGAATTCGAAACGAGATGCAAATACAACTGTTGTAAGATATTAACAGGAGTTAATCAGTTTATTCTAATAATAACAATAACCAGTCGTTGGTATCTTTATCGGTATTTCATAAACTAAAACAATTGGGTATTCCACTGACTAGTAAAATTAATTACTTTTTACTAAACGTCAAAACGATAAGGTATTAGGAAACTTGTATGAAAAAGATTTAGTGACGTCATATAATTTAATCGCCAAACCAGTTACTATTATAGGCTGGGTGGATGATTAAAAATAAATAAAACTATAACATAAAAACCGACGCAACTTTTACCGCTCTTTTACCATTCTTAATTTAATAAGCTCGGTTAGATAATTTATTTTCACTGTTGGAAATTACCCAATTGTACTAGTTTAATTTGTATAGTGAACTGGATTTCCCCCAGCGAGAAAATATTTTCCCCGCAATATTTTTGTCCCACATTAAATGGGTCCAGACAGTATTATAATATCCATCCATCTATATATTCACGTCTACAAGCAGAGGCAGAGGCAGAGGTGTACAAGCACCCACGTTTTGCCAATTATGATTTTCAGTACCATGACGTAATATGGGGCAAGCCTATTACCGTCTAACGGGCCCTTTTTTTTTTTTATAACCGTGGGGGAAAATCCTTCATGGATGTTATGCCGGACTCCTACCGACTAAAAACCCCCACGGTAACGCCCAGAAGCCTATGGATGGAAGCCCCGGGTAAGCCCTCGGAAGGATGTCCCAGGACTCCCATCAGACCTACGGCTACTATTGCGGCCTCGCCTTGGGGGTGGTTCGGGTGCTATCCCGCGTCTATGGGGGGGTTTTCGGGTGTTATCCCGCTTCTTAAGGGGGGGGGGGGGGCGTGCGTGAATCCCTCACGTCACGCTGCCGTCATGGGCCTGCTTCTGTAAAGACGGTGAGCAACTCACCGTCCTCAGGCCCCCGGTCATGGAGGCCGATGGGCCCTTAGTATTATAATAGTAATATTTTAAAGCTGATTTAAAATTAAAGGCAGTGTTACCTAATAAGGTATAATATTCATGTTCAGTAATTTTAACGTTTATAGTTAATCTTACTCCTACGCTCAAGCAGCCCACCTAATGTTAATAGGTCAGACCAGACAATCACTCTAACTGTAGCCAATTTTACGTGGGCGTTTTAAAAGTAAACAATAAAATATACAGTGCAATGTGCATGTTTAAATATAGTTTAAGTAAGTTTTTCATAAACTGCATGGAATTTTATTTAATAAATAAATAAATAAATAAATATTTCCCAACATTCTACACAACGCTATCTAGACCCATGGTAAGCATAGCTTAACTAGCTTGTGTTATGGAATCTAGAATGCGGATAAACATACTTAAATACATTTTTTTTTGTAAATACATACATAATATACATAGAACATTTTGAAGTTTGATGTCGGTTAGAAATATAACTGTTTTTATTGGATTCTATCGCGATTTGTTTGCTGTTATTTTTATTGTTTTTGTTACATTGATTTTTGACATTACAATTCAGGAGCAATAGTCACGGTAAGGCTAAAAATAGTGGAAACTCTCTGTGCTCGCAGGGCAGCACGAGTTTGACTTCCCTGGTGTTACATACGTCCATAGGCCAGGGGAACCACTTTCCATCAGGTGGGCCGTGTGCTTGTCTGCCGCCTCGGCTATATACCCTGAACACTTCAATTTTAATATTCTCGTATGTAGACTTCTTGAGTACTTTATTACACTTCTAATACGTTGACCGACCGATATAAATGGAAACGTTTTCATTTTACGATGCATAATTTTATTAACAGTTATTGCAATCGAATGCATATTAATAGGTAGCTAATTAGCTATTAAGCTGTGAACCTACATATCCAGTGTGCAAGTCTGTGTTCACTAACGGTTACTTTTAATTACACTTGATTCAACTAACTAATTAACCTACAAAGGATATATCAGAAGAAGGAAATGGGACCAATATCGCTTTTCACACTCCTTTGACATTTTCAATCTAATCGTCACTATTAGCCAGAAATCATTAGTGATGTGCCAACGGATATTTATGATAAAAGAGAAACTGCCAGAGATTAAAAACTATAACCGACACCATAAAAGAAGTTGTGAAACATAAAAGCTTATAAAGCACAATAAACAGTTTAAGCTTGTGAGCGGGTGATATAAAGAGGAATGAAACTTTAAGAAGCTATGACGGCGTCTTTTACCGTTAATAAATATCGCTTATTTATGTTATAATGTGAGCTCGAATAAGTTTGCGTAAGCTCGTAAAGAAGTTCAATAACGAATGGCACGCTGCATCTCATTCTGCACCTCACTAATCAAAGTTAATGACTTAGGTGCTGAATTTAGATTAACCGTCATAAGCAAACAAACAAAACGGTTTCGAAATGATGACTGAAACCGATGCCAACAGGACACCAAAAGGTATCTAGTTATATAAGCTGGTAGGATTTGATCAGAAGCTTCCATAAAAGCCGTACATGTAAGCCAATCCAAAAGCAAGAGAAAAATTAAGCAGACTCCAAACTTCGATGTCGAAAACTCGCATACAAGTGATGCAACAGACAATCCTTTCAAATTGTTTTGTTAACTGTGAACTTGACTTGATATATTGTAGTTGTAGAAGGGTTAAGATATCTGATAATGTCAATCCAGCATCCACATCCGTCATGTTTATTTACAATCTTGTCAAAAGTTCGACAGACGCTGCCGTATTTATAACCGCACGGAAGGTGCGCCTTGGAGCAACGAACTTTTGTGACATAATCATAAAACACGGACGTTTACAGCAACACAGACAATGTGAGACAGACCATCCGTTAAATAATTGTAGGGGACCACCGTAAAAGGATTTATGGTAACCCATTGTATTTGCAAAAATGATATTCGTATAAATTCATGATATAGCAGATACTGCATCGAAAAGTAAACTAGAAGGTTCTCGTTTAAATTTGGAAGCACCCAATTTAGGAAGTTTCTGCTGTGGTTTTTCCAAGCGACTACAATATGGGGTTTTTCAAAAAGGATATTAGAAGGTTTTTTCAGGGTCGGCAGCACGAGTGCAACGCCTCTGGTATTGCATACGTCAATAGGCCACGGTAACCACTTTCTATCAGGTGGGCCGGGTGTCTGTGTAGCGAGTGCGGTCTGATCTGCCAACCCCAAAAATAGATAGCTTTCGCCAAAAATAGTCCATCAATGAGCAGGTGTATCTATTGGCATAAGTGGACTGGAGTTACAGGTGAGGTTAGTTTGACCCCGAATATTAATAAGTACGAGTATACAATTGAAATACAGAATTAGGGCGCATATTATGCTCTATATTTGGTAGACCACTATTTCCAACGCTTACACACAAAAATATTATGTTGTATGTGTTTAAAGGCGTTAGTAACCGCTTCCCACTAAGCTTTTTAAAAACCATGTTTTCGTTTGTCACTCTAGTCGTTTATAAAGGCGTCATAATCGATTCCTTACATTATATTTATTCAGATCATAATCGTTAGAGATGACTTCTCGTTATCTGGGGATAAAATGTCAAAGACAAGAGATATAATCGCAATAGGAAGGTTACCTTTGTCACCTTTGTTTATACATCATCATGTATCATAAAGGCATAGTTTGTTACCATAAACGCGTTGTTCCGTTATTGGAGCCAACGTTTGATAAAAGGATGTATTGGCCTTGCTCGTATTTGGGGCACAGATGTGCGTCTCTGCCCTATTATAACGTGGGTGAGTGCATTCGATTTGTTGTGCAAGCCGGCTGAGTATCACCTTACAAACAATAGATCACAATTTTGCAAGTCATGTGTATAGGATTCCAAACACTTTAAAGCGGGTATCTACTTTTTACAAGGCTAAGTTAAGGCTGTTCTGAAATTCCTTCGGTAGTTTTTTTAATAACTTAAACTTAAACTTAAGCATAAAAATAACAAGAAGCAAAAATGTGCCAAAATGTTACAGCTCTCATTCTACTACAACAATTAGTACTGCATACTATAATAAAGATAAATAGTAAGTAGGTATTCATAATTTAATGTACACCACAAACTACTTAGGCTCTTGCAAAATATAGTCCATTCAAAGGTTATCTAGAAGAAATCGCAAGCTGCGATAAGACCGCCCATTGTACAACTATCTCTCATGTCTTATCCTTTGTTTGTATTCTATGTTTGATGTATAATATGGAGCATATATCTTTGTAAATATAGAAGAAATAAGTAAAGTCCTTATAAAAATGAATAAACCGATATTGTTGACCCATTTACATGTTAAAACTCGCTAAAATATTTATCAGCTGTAGTAAGTAAATTTAAATTTGTCGTAGGTGTAATAATAATAGGCGTCTAACGTAAGAGTGACTCACGACGTTTGTTTTAATGCATCCATTACAACCGTACTCACAAAGCAAACTCTTTGCGGTTAAACGTTTCAGACCGTGCTTGATGTGTATGTAAATCTGGTAATAGTCGTCCCACACAGTTGTACAAGAAAACACAATCAAAGAATATGTATTTGTGGCAATTTAATAGGCAGGGATTACAATATCGTGATCCGGTGTCAATCGAATACGATTTACGTTTGAACATGAATAATATCAATTTCGATCGAGATATTGTATTGCGACGATCGCGAAAAATTGATAAAAGAATTGAGTGTACAAGGTCTGCTTTAGGGATCATATACCAGCATATGATACACTCGGTGACTTGGTTCGGGTTATATTCACTTCCAATATTCTTATCAGAAAGAACTCTAGGATAATTGAATGGAACTTAAAGTATTTACTTAGCGTTGATAAGATGACAGTCTTTGCATGTCAGCTCAGATCCTCCAAATACACTAAGACCAAGAGGTCTCTTTAACCCTTTATGAAACTTACAACAAAGAGGAGGAGGAGGAAGTATAAATATGCAGACAACAGTGTCACATTTTTCCCTATATAGAACGCTCTGAAAGTTAACAAATTATTTTTGAAATACCGAAGTCATTAGGAAACGCTACTATTTTGTAACATCCGTCTGTTCATCCGTTATGTTCTTTTAACTTCATAATTTAACAGGAACGCAGGCACCTAATTTTAATATTACTGTTTAAACATAATAATAAATAACTAGCTGTTGCCAGTTCTCTGTTCGTGGGCACAAATTTGGATTATTATTTATTAATAACTCGTCTTACTTATAGTGTTTTCACACTTCATTACCCGACTACGGCGAAGCCAAAAGGAGGGTTATGATTTTGACAGGCTATGTATGTATGTATGTATGTATGTATGTATGTATGTATGTATGTATGTATGTATGTATGTATGTATGTTCATTTGTTCCCTCATAGCTCCTCAAATACTTATTAGAACTGGACAAATGAGATATCGTTACAAGCGGCTTGATTGTCCGATGGTTATAGGCTATATGACGTGTCACTCAATCTTGTGTGACGCCCTCTAGCGCTCACAAGGTACTGTGTTAAAAAATAAATTTGAGATAAATATGCCGTGTTTGGTATCAAATGAAAGTGCTTCATGAGCACATTTCAAATATGTATAAATTATTAGCTTTACCTTGCCTCAAAATAATTTAAATAAAAAATAAAGTTTAAACTAAAACCCGACTACCGAAAAATCACGCTTTAAAAAGTGACACTTACTCTAACAAAACAATATATTCTAGGGAAAAGTGGCATACGACCACGGCTATCCTTGATATTTTCTTGTTTGTCACTTTTTAAAGCGTGATTTTTCGGTAGTCGGGTTTTAGTTTAAACTTTATTTTTTATATAGGATTTAGTAGTAATTTAACTTTAGGACTATGTCAGCCGGGCCATATGAATGGGATTCTTTGCTTCCTTAGTTACCTATATAAAAAAGGAATGTTTTGTTTGATTATATTAATATGTGATTGTAACTCTAAACTTGTTTTTACTAGAATTCCAAACCACACGATGTGTAAATCAGCCAGCACAAATATAAACATAATTACTCACAATTGAAGCATCGTGAACTCATTCATGATTTCCCTACTCACGATTCTGTGAAAACTATATATAATTGTTGTATTATAGGAAAACACGGGTTGAGTTCTTGAAGGAAATTCTACTGAATAACGAGTAACTAATAGATTTGGATACATTTCTAACATATCTTGGAGAAAAATTACATTTTTTCGAAAATATATTCATTATAAAGAAAACATTCTTTAGTTTTTGATAAATATATAAAAAATGATGAAGATAGAGCCTGTCCATATATTCATATGTTTTTTCATCCGCTCATAGCTAAATCGTTACAGATCACTGAACAAACTCGCTAATGATTTTGCTACAAATTACCATTAAGGAAACATATATAATAGTTGCTACTATTGTCAATGCAAAGGAGTGGCAATACAAGCAAGACACATCAAAATACAATTAGGCAACTAACTATTTGAGTTATTATGATCCAAAATTGGCTAAACCCAAAAAGGTATAGCGGATCTGACGTATGTTATATTTATTTAATTGCTAGCAACTGAACTGTTTTGGCAAACAGGATACTGTGGATAAAGATTATTTAGTAGATTATATTTACTTTAGCCACACTTATTGACAAGACCAACAATTTTATTAAGGCTGTAAAAGCATAGGTTCAGACTTAGCAATAATTCCTATAAGAAGTAGGTAAGTACGAGCATTTAAGAGCTTAGTGAGGCAGTTACTGTAGTAGGTATCGTATTATTTAGGACGCGAAAGCTTTTAAGTGTCGTTTTATTGACTGCACATTGAGGCAATCGTATGCCAAATTGCCCAATGAAGAAGGTCATGTCATGAAATAAAATTGATTAAATAAACACTTTTGAATTACTATTTTTCTTAATGAATTTGAAACCTCTAACATCGGAAAGTAAAACAATATAAAGAGCAGGTTTTGGATAAGAAAGGGCATGGAACTACTTTTTTCCTTTGCACAGAGTTGGGTTGGCCGACGACGTTTCGAATTACTCGTTTCGCAATGCAGTTGCCAGATTTACCACAGTGCAGAAATAGCAAGGAGTTAAAGGATGTGATGCCTTTGTAATCTTCAACCCTTTTCTTACTCTTGAGGTAATTTTGTGGCGGTTTTCAAATGTCAGTTTCCACTTATTTTATTGGGAACATAGACAATATAAAAAACTCCTCGATAGACGAGATTTTAAATCATCAACAATCCAAATTACAACATGAGGTAACCCAGATTATTAAATGGGTATCGGGTACTATAATTATTTCTCTATGATTATGGTTAATGTATATTTGATGTTCAGTCGCTAACTTCAAGGGGCTACTGTAATTATTCGAGACATGCTTAATTGTACTCGTTAGTCGCTTCAATTGAAACGATCCATCAATTTTCACACAATACATTGTAGGTGTAATCACTTTCAGTGAAGATACTTTTTTCGAACATCGTATCGGACATTTATTGGTAGGTGTGTATAATACATTTGATATTTATGATCACTAAGATGAAGTAAGATGAAGTGAATTTATTAAGAGCTAATCTGTGGTTATATTTTTATATAGTAGATGCTTATACGTAGAAGATGGTCTAGTAAAATCACGCATATAACCAAAGAGTGGAACCTGTGGAACTATGTGATACTTATGAATGTCGACCATAAAACTAAAACCCGACTACCGAAAAATCACACTCTAAAAAGTAACAAACAAGAAAATATCAAGGATAGCCGTGGTCGTATGCCACTTTTCCCTAGAATGTATTGTTTTGTTAGAGTAAGTGGCATACGACCACGGCTATCCTTGATATTTTCTTGTTTGTTACTTTTTAGAGTGTGATTTTTCGGTAGTCGGGTTTTAGTTTTAAACTTTATTTTTTATTTATATTATTTTGGGGCAAGGTAAAGCTAATAATTTATACATATTTGAAATGTGCTCATCAAGCCCTTTCATTTGACACCAAATACGGAATATTTATCTCAAATTTATTTTTTAACACCGTACCTTATGAGCGCTAGAGGGCGCCACGCAAGATTGAGTGACACGTCATATAGCCTATAACCATCGGACGATAAAGCCGCTTGTAACGATACCTCATTTGTCCAGTTCTAATAAGTATTCGAGGAGCTATGAGGGAACAAATGAACATACATACATACATACATACAAACATACATACATACATAGCCTGTCAAAATCATAACCCTCCTTTTGGCTTCGCCGTAGTCGGGTAAAAATATGATAAGGTAAATACGTGAAGGTGCAACCATTAAGCATAGTTAACTAGATGTTAACGCTATAATTAATTTTATCACAAAGTTTATAGCCCCTTAGCTTTTATACAAAGTTTTCTGAAATAAATGACTATCGGTTTTTTCTTTTATTTTTTTTCCTTTTTTTTCTTACGTCTCATTCGACAGTGAAACATCTTCAAATCTGACAGATGTCATTCTAACTTGTACAACAGTAGGGACTTTTAAGACTGATGCAACAGCGAAAACATAATCTGCCTTATTTGACCACTTGCACTTGAAGCCCAATGAACAATAGCATCCGATTCAAATGAATGAATCCCTCAATGAAACAACGCTATAAAATGTTTAGCTATCGATACAAACCGACTTGTCGGAATATCCTTAATGCAGTAAGTGTTCTTGATAAAATCCATTTGAAACAAAAAGCTTAAACACGAGCTCGTAATAAATCTTTCTCAATGCACTCACAATCTAACATTTGCAATGTATCGGAACGAGAGACGATTTGGAATCTCCGTACCTTCTGAAATTGAACTTTTCAGGCTTTGGCCAAGGCTGAAAGATTTTAACCTTTTGTAATTAGCGCTAATAGTGGTCGAAAGTTTGTTAACTGGAGCAGTTTGATTTGGAATATTTAAAACTTAATATTTCCCAGAAATCTAAACACACATAGGGTGAATAAACACTTGTAATCATAGAACCGTAACAGACTGTCTGCGCAATACTGGACAGAATTAGCCGCGTGCGAGGGAACCCTTCGCGCGGAGCGACTCCGTGACATCGCGCATACAAGACGCGCGTGGCCCGTGCGCGCGCGCTTCTGACTAACCCAGCCTACCAAGCTTAGCCGAAAGCGTTACCAAAGCTTTTTCGTTAGAGAGAGATGGTTAGAATAGCCCAAAAGTTCACAGTAGCCGCAGTGTCACACAAAGGGAAATCTGACACAACACTGTACTGGCTCATAATAATTTTAAGGTGCTAAACATAATAGGTGTACGTGAAAGCATTCATAAATGGAAATACCTAATAATTACATGAGAGATGTTGGTTTAGAACGAAGTAACAAAATAAGTTTATTTATTAACAATTGACCTCTTATGTATTTTATTAATTTAGTCATTATGATAAAAGATTACAGTTATGTTTAAAAAATCCATGTATGGGTGTAGAGGCTTTAGGAGCCGAGGTGAAAAATAATGAACACATTGCGCGAAATGGAACTTGGACATTGACAGGGAAAGAAGTAAACAGTATACGTAGTGTAATAAAAGTCTATGCTCTGACCCGAAATTTTGGACAAGAATAATTGAGACAAGATGCAAGATGACAAAAAAATTGCTTATCAAAGGATTTGCAGAAAAACTAATCTAAGAAGAATAATAGCGGGCCCGGGACACCAAGGTGAACTCCTCAAAGATGATATTGAAAAAATAAAAGCTACTAAGGTAAAAAAATGTATCATACTCTTCATTGTATAACCACAGAATAGATAATAGTACTAGCGTAGTATAACATACTACATTTACGTACGTGAATTTATAATCCAATACAAAATAATTTATTCTCGATTCAATATTCTCTTTGGCACTTTTGTGCTAGTCAAGTCACCAGCACCCTCGACCTGTCATTAAACTAAAAAAAACTACCTTTTGTTGTAGGACAGGACAGCGAGGCCTCGCGTCCAGGAAACCGACACTTGACCTACCGACGTATTTAGATCTTTTGTATTCGGGATAAAGGGAAGCGTGACGTATCCTATTCGGGCACTACAAAAAATTATGAATAAAGATTTTGTTATTATCATAAATTATATACCTTGGACCTTTTTAGTGTCGGTTGATAATAAAATGTTTGACCTTCTAATAAATCTACCAAATAAATTTGATACCGATTACTTATGTTCTCTGTGTGGTCTCTATCAATATTTAATTGAGGAGTTTGGACTAACGATAGTTCAATTTGGCTGTTCATTGATAGTACAATATCTTTAGCATAGAATTGAATGCCGATATTTTTGTCGATTATTTCGTTGTATATTTATATTGCAACACGATTTGTTGCTTTATCTGCGTTCTTATTTTTAAATTGGTGTTGTGGCTGGAGAACTCACAGGTGGGTTGCGGAAATGCCATTGCATTCGGCTCTATTTTCATTCGTTTTGGTCTCGCTACCGACGCCCGCCGCCGCCCTACATCAATGAGCGCTTCGCCCAACTACTCGTTCCTCCGCCCTACGTTGGCAAAGGTGGATTGAAACATCTTGATACTTTAATATATATGTAAGCTCTTTTAGCAATACGTGATATTTTTGGTGTCTAAATGTTCATTTTAAAAATAACCATCATAATAGTAAAAGCATTTCATATTTTCTTATATAAAGAGAAGCTTACGCATAAGCAATATGGGGAAAAAATCCCAACACCTAACCTATGGTCTAATCAAGAAAGTATCAGATATTATAAACCGTAATTAGCAATAGGTATATTGCATTTCAATAGTGTCGTAACCTCCTGATCCTTCTCATTTCTATCTTGTTGTCTTCCTATTTCCTCCCGTTCACTTTGCAGGTGGCAATGCTCGAATGCCACGACTGGTGTTGCAAGCGTTTTCGGATTTACTAAGAAAACAAATAAGCACAGGATTAATTTGAGACGGTAGAGTATTGTTTCAATATGATACCTTAGTAGGTAAGTAAATAATGACTTTTATAGATTCTTCTGATACTCATGTTATAAGAGTTCGAAGCAAAAAAAACCTTATTTAATCATTGTCACTATCATCTCACAATAAGAACCCAACAAACTTTACGACAGGCAACTTACAAGACGTTCATAGTATTTTATACCATTTCGGAACTTATTACAATTAACATTACAAGATATTTTTTAAATAATGTTCTAGTAATATTTCCATATATTAGTTATTTTGGTCCTAACGCTTCTTTAACATTGTATGTATATTTATGTATAAGATACAAACCTGTTCAGTAGGTTATCGACAAAGAGGAAATAAAAAAATATCTTAAGACTCAAGATTGCGCGGGCGACCTAGGGCTACAAATATAAATAGGTGGTCTTATTTTCTTATTTACGACTGTTTCAGTCTTAACATGCAACTTTTTATGATAAATTCAGCTTTATTGGTGTCGGTACTCGCGACTGAAGGTGGTGCAGCCAGCCGAGGCAACCAGAAACTGGGTTTATGTGCGGTATAGTTGTATTTATCACTTTTAATGATTCTTTCTTCATAGAACGCCACCAAACATCTGTCTTTATTGCACCATATAAATTTATTACGGATGTATTGCATTGATCTGTTTGTGTGTTGATTAGTTCGTCAGGCTTAGATTGACTGCTTTTTGATCAAACGTTGTCTTACATTTGAGCTAGGAAAAATCTGCCAATTATGGGGAAGACCTGAATTAATCATAATATTTCACGCCAAATTAATTGAAATCTCTTCATACAGTATATCCACCATTTTATAAATAGGTACAATTCTAAGCTGTCATTTGTTCACCGGACGAAACTTATACCGCATTCTGTTAATATTTGCTTATTAAACATAGCTGCTGTTAAGTACGGCATATTGCTTGACTCTTAGTTGGGACACCTCAGATATTATTCGTATGGTTAACACTTCATATCTGTTAATAATATGGTAAGTACTTAAATATTGTTGATTTTGTATAACACATGCAGATTATACTGTAGAGTGTGTAGACTATGCATGTTGAAGACGAAGGTTTAGATCTATAGAAATTGTGAAGCTTGTTATATCAAAATAGGTATCTATAACATCAACAAGTTGGATTTCACCAGTCATAAATCTACAAGACCTAATCACTGCAATGATAAAATAAGTTAAGCTCTTTTTACTCAAAGCAAAATATTCGGGGCGCAGTCAATTGATCAACTGAATATAAAAAAGCGTTGCTGTCAAACCAATTATCTTCAAAATTATTTACAAAAAGCTAAAACAAGTGCAAGCTTAGAAACATTTTTGCTGAACAGGTTTATTTAATTTGGTATGGAGACACCTTAGGAGTGCTCACCAATATCTAAGAATAGAATCTTTTTATTGGTGCGGAGCGTGACAGCTGGGACTGTAGAGGGATTAGATGGCACGTAGGAGCGTCCACCTGTGTAGAAGCACCTTATAAATACACTAGGACATTCAACCTGTCTGTCAAAAATATGTATTATAATATAAATTACTTTCAATTATTTGACATCCAAAACCACGAGCATCGTTGATCGCCATAAAATATTTTAGTACAGATCCCAGGAATAACCTAAGAAGGAATTTATCAGGAACACAGAAGAACGGACCACCAGTCAAAACGAAGGTTGTCTTGTTGTGTTTTGGGGTATTCTCCCTACGCGACGTCATCTTCGGGCCTGGTTCTTCTAGGACAACGGGCAGCCGTAATTTTCAGTCTAAGGCCCTATGGTAATGGAAGTTGAAAATCGTTTACGACGTGGTTAATCTTTAACGTTTTTATGTTGATAGATGAATATGCTTTTCCCAGCAGTAATAAGGGTGGTTTCTTTGAGGTCAACCTACCGGAAGGGTAGGTATCTCTCTATAGTTTCTTCAATATTTTAGTTTATACCTAGACGAAAAATAGTAATGTGTAATCGTATAGAAACTGAAGGTTACCATGTCAAATTAATATAATAAATAAATTACACCCGTTATTAAAAAAAGATGTATTTTCTCTGAAGCTGAAGAAGTGACTCTTTCACCATACACCTCAGATCAAAATAAACACATTACTTATTTGTAATTTTCATGAGCCGTCAAAGTAATCGGATTAAAGCACATCAAATGTTCAGCATCCCATAAACCGGTCTTAAAACTTAAAAGCAAACACCAGAGGAAATAGACTTATCAGTAAAAACCCACAATACTGAGTCACCCCATCTGGGAATACTCATCTCCAATGATATGAGATCGGTTCAATATTTCGTTTAACTAGACTGTTCAGGATAGCGGTGTGCGATGAGTCAGTCGTAGACTGGCGGTGAGACGGTGACTCACTGTCACCTCCTCTAGCGAAATAATTATAGTACACAAATATACTACTCGGTGCTTTTACATTGTACTATTATAAAATAAGCAAATAGGTGCATGTTGTTAAGTAATAAAGCACTATGAAGTTCCAGCAGCATCTATTAGGACTTGTAGATATCCCAATTCCTATTAATATTGCAAGTTTATATGTTTTTATAGGTTTATAAGTTTTAAAATCCCAACGGATGCCACTCCCCGGAGCCGGTGGAGGTGGTTATGTCGGACTCGAACCGACTAAAACGAACGCCGTCTATGGGTCTTTGGTTGCCGGAGGTGAGATTGCAGAAAACATATCTCTCACACCCCGGCAGACCCAGGACCATCTCTTTCGAGATGGCCCCCTTCGGGCTGTGGGAACCATAGTGTCCCCATCTAGCCCCGGGTACGGGGAGGCGCCCTGTGCGCCGCCTTGAATGTTTTATAAAGATGTTTATATATTTGTTACTCAATCACGATGAAACGGAAGAAATTTGGTAGAGGGATAGATTATAATCTGGAATAACACATAGAATACTTTCATTTCTGGAATGGGAACAGGATCAGAATCCCATGCGGATGGGGTCACAGGCATACATTATTAATTTTAAATATCAAATGTTAATGGCCCTCAAATGTTATTTATCCTTTTGCTATAAATAAAAAAAGTTACAATGAGAATAATGAGTGTACCCTCAAATTTTCTTTTTAAAACGACTAGAATAAATATGTCTATAAATAATTTTTATTAAGTATATCAAAACCAGCTGCAAATTCTCAAACTCCACAATGCCTGTAAAAGTCTCTCACTCTCACTCCACAATAATCGTTACTTTTATTCACTTTTTACAATACACACAGTGTTAATGTTGCGTTTTCCAACAACCTGCCATTTTATTTCCTGCTTTTGTATTGTCGCTGAGAACACACAATGGCCCAGAATCTTTTCTACGATGCTCCACTTAACAACTGGGCTTAATTTATTTTTCATTTCATTCAATTTAGTGAGCAACAAAGGCCCTATATAATCGAGTTGCAGCAATCACGAAGCTATAAATCAAAATAATTCGGTGTGTTCGAAACAATTAAGCGGCTAAAAGGGAGAACCGGGAAACACGAACGAGCGCATTTGTAGCTACCACATTTTAATTAATTTAGGACACACGTTAGGTATATTTATAAACGATATATTACTTCTTTCAGTAGAAATTTTTAAATTATTGTAAGTACTGGGAATTATGGTGAAATATCCCACTAATATTATTTATGTGAAACTTTGTGAATATGTTTGAATGTCTGGTACTTTGTTACACTGACATAGTTGAGCAGATCTGGTAGAATTGGCTATTTTTATTCTTGTAACTGAACGCCACGGGTAACAGCTAATTTTAAATTTAATAATGCATGAAATGGCTACTAGGTACAGTAAAAAGACAAACTTTTAATTGCAACGAACTCTGTTTGTAAATTAATAACATTTTTAGAATGTTATATTGATTTTGTATAGAGTTAGTACTTAGTAATAGTTACAGTACAAACATCGCCCTTTATACTGCCTACGAGAACTCTCTTCCAAAACAAGCATTTTGGCTCACCAGCAAACTAGTAAAGTGAATCGGTTTGCAAATTAGAAGCTTTTAATATAATCTCTAAGTTCTTCTGGTGTCGATTTCTCTTTATGCAAGTATTCGACTAATGTTTATGACTATTTATACCAGATAATCTATATTACACATTATACCTAATCGTACAGCAAGACTTTAGGAAGGGCGTATAGGAAGTATATAATTCGTGATACGATGTGACTATCGTTTTATTTACTAATTTAAAAGAAAACGTTTGGTTGTCTTTGTATCACATTTCAATGCACGTGCACATTGTAGAGCTATTGAGTATAACTTCTTCAAAATAATTGGAGATTATTATGATTTACGTTACAAATAATGAGAAAAACATTACATACTTTGGAACATTACGTAACATCTCTCATATATATATTACACATGAACTGTAATATACTATCGGTTTACCGAACTTGTCGGTTTTAGCAAGACATTGATTTAAAAATATCTAAATGCAAAATTATGTAGTTTCAACTCGCACTTGGTGTAATATTTTGAAACACTTGTTTTACAAATCGGATAGGTACATAGGGAAAAAGAAAATCGGTAGGTGACTCCACCGTCGCCTTAAAGACGTATAAGATGGGAATCGGCCGTGTCTCGGTAGCCGAATTGGTCAAGGCATTCCCCCTGTAAGGGAAAGACTGCGAGTTCGAGTCCCGCCCGAGAGGATTCTTTTTCCCTATGTGTTTGATTTGTATAGTTAGCAATTGATGCTGTAAAAATTCATTCAACTTGTTTTAAAATCGGTACTAGGTATGGAATACCTACTGAAGCTCAAGCTGTGGAATGAACTCCCTGCTGTGCTTTTCTCAAGCGACTACAATAAGGGGGCTCTTCCAGAAGGGCATTAGAAGCTCTCTATTAGGGTAGGCAGCACGTGTAACACCCCTGGGGTTGCATACGTCCATAGGCCCCGGCAACCACTTTCCATCAGATGGGCCGTATGCTTGTCAGCCACCTATTCTTGAATTAAAAATTAAAAGTATTCTGTCCTATTGCAATAACATCGAAATATGTTATTGCAATAGTTAATATAAAAGTTGTATTCATTGATGACTGGTTGATAAATAAATACCAATGCTACATTATACCAAAAATACATTTAGTACCTACTTGAGTTATGCCCGTATATCACTTTGACTACACTTCGATGGGCCGAAATTGATGACGGTTTTGATTCAGTGCACGACACACAACGGTAAGCCAATTAAACCGGCGGTAACTCTTAATGAACCGTTAATGACACGCACAGCGAATACTAACAAATGGTACGGGCCAAACGGCAAGTTCGTTGTTTCGTCCTATAAAGATTCGGCCCAATAGGACGAATCACAGAAATTAAAAATAATTAAAATTATCGTTCACTGATTCGTCCCATTGATTTTTTTTCTTCATTTTATACAAAATTTGTATGAAGTAGTAACGTCAGCAAGGAAAATGCTTAAAATAATATTGCGGAGGGGTAATAAGATTAGTATTATTTGAAAGAAGACTGGTGTCGCAATTTCAAAGTGCGATATAAGTCTTCTGTGTTGTAATACACCATAATGTTTATATATATTCTTATAAGTATCAATGTAGATCAACAGACGATACTTGGGCTATCAAATTTAAATTTTAAAATTATCATAATATTAGGTCGGCAGTGCACGTGTGACTCCCCTGGTGTTATACACGTACATAGGCCACGGTAACCACTTTCCATCGTGTATAATTTCAATAAAGACTCTTCCCGTCCGTCGCGGGGATATTAAGGTAGAACGCGCGGGGAATGTGCCCAGCTGACTGGCAGTGACCTCCACACCATAAGGCTCATATCGAACGATTTCAGCTAGGCCAGTTGTTGCTTCCAAAAATACCCTTAACGACTGTCATAGATGTTCGTATGGCTACCGGGACCGTCAGCTTAACGTGCTCTCTGAGGCACGAACAGATCAATGCAAGTATCCCTATTCATGCATACAAATATTTGCACTCAGCGAGGATTGAACCCGCGCCGCGTTATTTTTTTTTTACCGTGCGGGAAATCCTTCATGGATGTTATGCCGGACTCCTACCGACTAAAACCCCCACGGTATGGCCCAGCAGCCTGTAGTTGGGAGCCCCGGGTAAGCCCTCGGAAGGATGTCCCAGGGCTCCCAACAGACCCACGGCTTAAATGCGGCCTCGTCTAAGGGTGGTTCGGGTGCTATCCCGCGTCTATGGGGGGTTTTCGGGTATCATTTCGCTTCATAGGGGGGGGGGGGGGGACGTGCGTGAGTCCGTCACTGGGCCTGCTTCTGTAAGGACGATGAGCAGCCGACTCATCGTCCTCAGGCCCCCGGTCATGGAGGCCGACGGTCTTCGGCGGTAAGTATCTGTGACAACCGGTAGGAGAGAGCACCGTGCCTCCTCTCCAGCCACTCGTCCATGACCGGTCTGACGGCCGCGATTGTGGCGAATCCCCCCTTTGGTTGCTCAAGTCGCACCTTCCATGTCTCCACGGTTTCCTGGTAGAGCTGGGACCGCTGGGCTTCGATTTCTCGAGACGCAGGCCATTGGCCCCGCTCCACCGCCTCCTTGCGCCATTTAAATAGAGACGCAAGGGCTCTCGCTTCCAGGTCCCATGGAGGGGTCCCGGCTAGGAGACATGCCGCCTCACCTGAGATCGTGCGGTATCCCCTTATCACCCTGACGGCTATCGCCCACTGTGGGCTCAGCAGTCTATCCACATTACTGGCCGTCAGGGACTCCGCCCATACGGGGGCCCCGTATAGGGCCATACTTCGCACGATCCCCAGGTACAGTCTCCTGCAGGGAGAACGATGGGTTCCTTGATGTTGGGCATCAGCCGTGCGCGTGCAGCTGGCACCCCCCTCAGTTTTGGGACCAAACTTCGGAAGTGATGTCCGAAGTTCCATCGGCCATCGAGTACGAGCCCCATCCGAGGTCCGTGGAAGCACAGAGCCTCGGACTTGTGAAGGGTGACCTCGAGACCCAGCCGCCGTATCCGACCCACGACTTGAGCTACCCCTGCCGTGGCCTTTAGTGCTGCGTCTCGGTGCGTTGCTCCCCGCGCCGTAACGAGGGTGTCGTCGGCGTAACAGGTTACGTCCACCCCCCTGAGCAACGGACCACGCAGCACCCAATCGTAACCGATGTTCCACAGGAGGGCGCGTCACCTGCGTAGCGGCTGCGTTCACCACCGCTACGCCACGGAGGATCTTGCTACTCAAATTGATCATTGTACGCGTCGATACGGGGCGAGAGGGACTCTGTAGCGCTAGCGCTTGCTGCGTGAGGACATGTCAAAGTTTATTTGGGGTGGTCACGACACCCCGCGAGCGCTTGTGTTATACTTTCGCGGAGGTTATTTTATCAGCAAGGTACCTGATTTCAATTATTTTATGAAAGTAAATTATTTTATTGTGCATTTACTATAATAAACATGTATTGATGTATTTATAAGCATATATTTAATAGCTTTCATTTTCACAAACTTTTATTTAGGTACCTTTTTGTGTTCGTATCTAACATTTTTTTCTCAAACTTTTTGTTTTCAAATGTGTTGGGACGAAGACGATGTTGCAATGGATAGTGATGCCAGCTTGGATGAAGATTTTTAGTGGACACGGCCGACCAAATGTGTGGCAACTACAGTACTTGTTTAAATGATATGTTCATGTTGGCCATTATAATTTTTCTTTCATATACTGGATACTTCTGGCATCAATGGCAATGTTATCTACAGTTGAAAAATATGGCGCAATCGCAATGTAACAATAAAAGGCCTTTGAAATCATTGAGTTTGAGCATGCTTCAAGGTCACCTTGGAAAAATATCTTCTCAACCAGGGTTACTGAACTCAAGAGGATGTTGAATGCTCCTGGACCGAGCAGGAAAGGAATGTCACCAACAAAAATAACAGCGCTGTATAGTTTGTCCTCGCTCTAAAGAGTATAAAACCTCGAGTCACTGCATTTTTTGCAAACAAATCATATGTCAAAAGCACATGAAGTTAATTTATAGTTATTGTAGCGAGACATAAGAATTTTTATTTAATTTTGTTATGTAATAATTGTATTTACATTTTTAATAAGAAAGTTTATGTTAAAAAAGAAGAAGTTTTTGTTTTTTTGGTTCTTCGAGGAGAAATGTCAATATTATGAATGAAAAGCCTGATCATTATAATGTCTTGTAGATCAGTAAATAAAGTTGGTTATAAAAAAAAATGTAGCTTTTTTATTTACATACGTTATACAACACACAATAATAAAATGCAGGTGTAATTCCATTAACTGCTATTACATATACATAAATCCACTTTGAGTAGGTATGTGGGGTGGCCACAAAACCCTGCGAGTGGTCACGAGGCTAAAAACCGCGCGAGTGATCGAGGGTTAACAGCTGCAAACAAACTGTTTTATAGATTCAAATAATATTATCTTCCAAACTAATAATGTCTACCAAATATCTGAACCATCGGTCAACAGGAAGAGGGGAAAATCAAGGCTTTAAAATAAATTTAAGTAATTTGACCACGGGTGCCGTATCGCACAAAGTAAGTGGAAGAAAAAGAAAAATTATCGGGCGAAGTCCCGAATAGGCATAAATAACCATAAGTTTACACCGCGATAGCTTAAAAATATTGTATGTCTATACTGGACATGGCTGTTTCAGTAAGTATCTGCATCGTATAAGCCGATAGCCGATACCCGAGTGCCACCACTGCCGGGGCTGCTCCACAGAAACGTCGCTTCACACGCTGGTAGGACGTCCAGAGAAGATAGAGCTGTGCCACGTCCTCCAAGTAGCCCTTAAAGTGGAAAGCCCCACGCTGCAAACCCTGGTACTGGCAATGGTCGGCAGCGTGATTGTGTGAAATGCCGCCGTTTTCTTTTGTGTGGTGGTGAATATCGCAAAACTATCTCCATCCTCGATGAGCTAGGGCTTGGGAGTTATAATTGGGCTTCTTATATTCGTACGGGCCTCTCTATAGGAGATGTACATTTCGATCCCCAACAACACCTCGAGGTTAGTAGTCACTAAGGTCGGCCAGGGTGTCTGGGATATCCTTAACAGAACGTATTAGATTCTCCAGCCACAGCGACAGAACAACATGCGGTTATAGTCGGTGTGAGTGTGACATATCCACCTAACTATTAGGTTTTCGTGAGTTCCATTCACAATTATATTTATCTTGAAGACTATTGTAGTACAGTCAGCATCACATCGATCTTGACGAACAAAGTAGGTACTCAAAATGATCTTAAAGCCCTGATTTTCCCCTCTTCCTGTTGACCGATTGTTCAGATATTTGGAAACCATCATTAGTTTGGAAGATAATATAATTTGAATCAATGAAACAGTTTGATTTTCTTTTAACTGACACTGACTGTACATCTTTTCAGTAAAATCATCACAATAGTTCCCTTATCTCTCATGAATGAAAGGAAGTAATTTCCCAAAAGTCTTCAAAAGTAAATGGTACATTAATGGTATGCTACTACATATACCGTCGTCGACCATCGGCCTATCCCACCATGGAACCGCAGGTGCATCTATGGGGTTCACACACTTTGCAGCTTAGGTGGAGGGCAACGGCCACCCGGAGAGAGCAGCGCGTGCAATCATGCTTCTGATACCGGCTGTGACACTGTCCGTAGTGTTGCCAAATCTGCGCCCGTTGCACTCTTCATCTACTAATCTCTACAGCTGTCCGCAATGCTTTCATCCTGCGAGCAAACCACGATGACTCAACATCGAATGCAAAGGGCACGGTCACCTTGCCACCATTATTGAGGAGAAAATCCTCGCTTAGTGCAAATAGTTGTATGCAAGAATATGGATACTTGCATTGGTCTGTTCGTGCCTCAGAGAGCACGTTAAGCTGACGGTCCCGGTAGCCATACGAACGTCTATGACAGTCGTTAAGGGTATTTGGAAGCAACAACTGGCCTAGCTGAAATCGTTCGATATGAGCCTTATGGTGTGGAGGTCACTGCCAGTCAGCTGGGCACATTCCCCGCGCGTTCTACCTTAATACCCCCGTGACGGATGGGAAGAGTCTTTATTGAAATTATACACGATGGAAAGTGGTTACCGTGGCCTATGTACGTGTATAACACCAGGGGAGTCACACGTGCACTGCCGACCTAATATTATAATAATTTTAAAGTTTAAATTTGATAGCCCAAGTATCGTCTGTTGATCTACATTGATACTTATAAGAATATATATAAACATTATGGTGTATTACAACACAGAAGACTTATATCGCACTTTGAAATTGCGACACCAGTCTTCTTTCAAATAATACTAATCTTATTACCCCTCCGCAATATTATTTTAAGCATTTTCCTTGCTGACGTTACTACTTCATACAAATTTTGCATAAAATGAAGAAAAAAAATCAATGGGACGAATCAGTGAACGATAATTTTAATTATTTTTAATTTCTGTGATTCGTCCCATTGGGCCGAATCTTTATAGGACGAAACAACGAAGCAGTCGGCCAAACGCCCGGGTTCTATTTGTGTTAAATGATAAATTAGCAAATAATACACGCGATTCATCATTATAAGGATTAGCCGTGAAAGCCAACGGAAATCAAAACGCCATTTATATTTGATGAGCAGGCACTGAGTACACAAGCATTGATATCGTGCCTATATACTTATTGATGCTAATTCTGTTGTGTCAAAATTAACTAAAATACACTTAAAATCTCTAAAATTTATTGTACACAGAGATTGTATTGTCGTTTCGTAGAAAAAGTTTATTAATTATAGGGCGTGATCGATTCTGGTTAGCAGAAATAAAACCTGTATTTCGACCGATTTAGTAGGTACCGAAATATAAAAAAAAACTTTGAACTTTTTAAAAGCTAGCATACCAAGCTGGATGCAAGTATAAAAAAGTGAAAAGCTAGCATAACAAACAGGTGCTATTAGTACTATTACATTATATTATTAGTAGACACGGAATATTAGAGTATAATATCTTCCGGATTAAAAGTGCGCAATGAATTCTTTTTCGATTTTCAGTTTATTTTACATTTCCCTAAGTGGTCCGTTGTACAAATAAAAGAGATCACTTGTTTGTCTTTACGATTGCTTTTAAATGAATCTAATCGAGTGGTCGGTCCGATGAAGATTGACAGGAATTTGGGTAGAGGGACCAAACGTGTGGTAGCCGTGACGAGGACTTTATTGGACTTCTACACTGGGTATGTATGCCTCTGATCAAGAGAAAGGCTACCAATTAAAAACTGACACTTGATACTCCTTGTCAAGTATAAACGTCAGCCGGTTAAAGAAAGTAGATATAGGAATAAAGTGTTTTACTTTTTAATCGAAGAAAATAGAAGTGGTGTCGTGTTGCCTCGCTCGCCTCTCTCAAAATTTTGATCCCTAATAATAGGTTGGGGTCGCTAAGCTAGTGACCGAGGTTGGGGTCTCTGGTATATCTTCTATAGGACAGATCGTAAAGCGTAAACCGGTGTATCGGAACACCAAAATGCGGTTTTAGTCGGTTCACATCTGAATTGAATAAAAAAAGGAATAAATAATAAATATGTCACTAGTTGTAACGAACGGACGGGACATTACGAGAAAGGAACGTTTTGCGAAATTGATTTTGTGCGAAAGGAACATTTTGCGATGTGGACATTTTATAAATGAGCCGCGAGAGTGAAGTTTAGTTAATATACCTACGACTGGAACATTATAAAGGAACTTTAATGTTAAGAACATTTCATTGTGTTTATTTTCATAATCATCTGTAGTACTGTAGACAGTGCAAAATGCAAGCATTTAGCATTCCTTTCACTTAGCGGCTTACGCACTAGTCATAAATCCATATTTGTACGTATTTCATGACGTCAACATAGAATACATAGTCGTATCCATATTATGTTAGTTTAGCATTCAAAGCTTGGTCTAAAGGTTCGCGTACACGCAATTCAACACACGGCGAGCAACATTGTAGCTAGTTGCGCAACAAGAAGGAAAATGAATTTTTGTAGCTTTATAGCATAGCAATATGTTTTGATATGACTCTGTTAGCGTGGACAGTCTCCGTGGCGTAGCGGTAATCAAAATGAAAATGGGTATTTGCATTGGATGGTTGTGCCTCGGAGAGCACGTTAAACCGTCGGTCCCGGTTGCCATACGAACATCTATGGCAGTCGTTACGGGTAGTTGGAGCCCTCAAAAGGCCAGCAACTGGTCTAGCTGCAATGCTTCGATATTTGTGGAGGTCAGATGGCAATCGCTTCACGGATAATATCGAAGCTTAGCCAAATCTACAGTTAGACTAAAAAGTAAAGTAAAGAGAACCCTAGACTCCAAGCTGAAAGCTTCGGATGCGACTGGGTTTAACTCTAAGATGAAGAAGATGACTTTGTTAGCGTGGAATTCTGACCCCGTTCCCGCAACCCATGGAAACTTATTCCAGTTACTTATGTCTTATTCTAGACTACAATCTATCTCTATACCAAATTTCAGCCAGATCCGTTCAGCCGTTTGAGCGTGGTGGAGTATCAAACATTCAAATCTCATAACATTAGTCATAACTCAGTGTTATTAAAATTTGAATTGTTACAAAATCGACAAATTCCAAGTAACACAGACCACCGGCCGAGTTGTAAGTCTGACTGAGCTTTGAATGGTAGGTAGGGTTTAGTATACCTACCTAGTACCTGTCATGAGTTCCAAAGAAGTTAAGATAATCTTTTGCACACCTTAATATTTTATAGTGTATCTACTAAATTAAAAAGACTTAAACCTAACGTAATCGCTTTAAGCTATCTTCAGTCACAATAAGAGAAAATCATGCACAGGAATCAATGGATAAGTGCCTATATTTATAGCACGGAGGACAGAATGTGTTCGGTATTATATTATTACTTGTATAACAATTTTAGCAGCATATTAATGCAGTAATAAGTGCCCCAGTATGTACGAGGCATTAAATCAACAGAGTAGAGTAGGCCCTCGATTAACAATAATTTCGTTACCAGTTGGAATAAATCTAAATGAACGAACGTTGGGCGACGCTCGTTAATTGACACGTCGGGTTACTGGACCGTGTTGGACTGAGAAATACGATATCCAGCATGTGTTTACTAATTACAGTGTGACAATCAGCACGTCTATCCAATAGTCTGAAGTATAGCCAGCTGGCCACTCAAGGATGTCTAGCTTCGTTACACAAAAAAGTTCGACACATAATTGTTAGAACTTTTGCACAGATTTAGTTTCATATTATCTATTCCAGTTGAATAACTCGTATTGAGTTCGTATTTATTGAAACTAAATTTTTATAAATGTGGGCTATACTTGGCCGCATAAATGCATGCTCAAAAAATATATTTATATCTTCTGTGAGCCCGTGATAATCTTGATGGTTTTTGCATACACATTTATGTATTGCTTGACAATTTGTGGACAAAGAGTCAACAATATAATGACTCAACAGTGCGTTGTTTCTTTTTTTCATAGAAAACGTTGAACTTTTTTCATCTCATCTTCAGTCATCGCGACTAAAACAATGGGGGAAACAAAAACTCATTTTCATGGGCTGGCTTTGTTCGTGGTAATACAAGAGCGACAACGGGATCCCCCTCATAAACTGTTTGGGTGAAAAGGATCGCGTGTATCATATCGCGGTCGAGGTATTAACCGGATGCTGTTGCTCGACTGTGCGGAAAAGCCACGGAAAACCAATTTCCACAGCCGGTTCATGCATCGATTTATACAAAATTATATCAGCCCGCGTGTCACACACTTTATGTTTTATTTTTTGGCATTAAGCTGTGTTGGCGTTTTAATTAAACGCATGTGTACGAGCCTTAATATTTGATGCAGATCGAAGAGAGTAGGTATCGTATTTTGGATACTTTATTTACATAAAAGGAAGATAATCGAGTTCACTAAGTTCCTTGCTGGTATCTTCTCAGTAGAAACAATCTACCGGACCAGCGAAAGAATCATTTTCAAATGATTTACATATTTTAATTATTATTCTTGACATTCCATTCATCAATGTAAAATTATGACGTTCATAATTATGTGCTCTTTATGTGCCTAAACTGCATAAATGAAATTGATTCTTTGATTCTTTGACATGATTTCTTGTACTGATTTTATTTTAGTACAATAATAAATTAGAAAGCAATTCGTAAACTTTTAAAGCCATTCCAAAGAGAGTATTTTTCAATAAAAATACTTAAATTGAATGCCTCCATACAATAAACCCTTCACTGTTCTTAAATGCCTGAATGACTCACGATCGCGTGTACTGTGATGCCAACATTTTTGCGAAACAATTTGGTTACTGCTCCAGGCCTTATCGAAATCCCACCTGTCCACAATCCGTACATACCGCACTTAATTTATTCGCTCCTGTCCAGTGAACGACATGACCGCGAGATGACGTCATTGAAAAACTTTATTTTAGACGGCATTGTCTGTGTTTTACCAGCTGACAGTTACTATGAACTTGAAGTCCTTACTCATGTTTGTTTGTTTTCAATCAATCGCGACGACATACAGGCGCTAATGTATTAGAGTACCTACTTACATTCCTTTTTTTCATGCGGAAATTCCATTTGAAATGTGTAGCTTGAACTGATATTGCTGGTAATAAAATATTTGCTCGATCTAACAATTATTTTGTCTGCTGAATTTGCTGTATACTTTTATCAGTTAATTCATCCAAATATATTATAAGAAACTTAAATGTTGTAATTTTTTACCAAGTTTTGACTTTGAACCAACCATCAACCAGTTCTATAAAGATTTATATTTCACAATAGTTTTCGTATGTTGGCAAAATGAATTCTGATTTCTGAAGATATTACGGTTAGGAAAAAATCCGGATAGATTACTCCAGATGTCGCCATGTTTTTTATGCTACTGGGAGGAACATCGAATATTGAAGTAATAACCAGATTTAGACAAGATTATGATATTACATTCGTCATTGTTTTTGTGCCTTTTACTGTATTCATTCGTAGTATGCATGTATTTAGTGAGACTGTCCATTCCATGATCTATGTGAATCCACTTAAAATAATAAAATAATAAAAGTATTATATACCTCTTGTTGTACCTATTGATAACCTAAGACTATTCTGCATGATAAAAAATATAAAATGAAAATATCAAGCGGAAAATATTGTTTATAATTCAAATAGGAACTATGATAATACTCGTACTAATATTCCCACCTCCTTGTTTGCCATTCTTCTAACCCGTACCAATGCAAACGAGTATTTAACCTGTCGATTATCTCTATTAAATTGACATGACAATGTAAACTACCTCTAGC
Organism: Eilema sororculum; assembly: GCA_914829495.1. Lineage (NCBI taxonomy): Eukaryota > Metazoa > Arthropoda > Insecta > Lepidoptera > Erebidae > Eilema > Eilema sororculum. Next base: position 17,234,124 of record OU618534.1, on the reverse strand, counting down.
GGTAGGGGATTTTATCTGATGTGAATGGTGTACGATTTTCGTTTGTCATGCAATATTGCTCAATTCAAAAACAAGACAAGTTGTCATGTCATATTGTTAAAGTCAGGAGATGTCAAGTCAGTGGCTTTTGTGATTATCCATCAGTGGATTGGATAGTTTAATTATTGAAATTTTAATCTATTCGAATGGTGTCTAGTGGATATATGACCGAACTTTTTTGTACGTTCATATTTCTGTTTATTTTGAACTTGAAATGAGGGGATAGTGTTTGTGAGAACAATACCTACAGTATTGACAAGTTATAACGGATCTAATAATGATGGCATGTGGCGTAACTTACGAGGTTCTAACATGCCATGTTTTACTGTGGTAATAGATATAAAATTACCAGTTCTATTTATCTAATTACAATCAACCTTACAGCAGATTTTAATTATAACCGAGAACTTTCTAGTAAAAAGAAAATCAATTCAGTAGTTTTTTGAGTCTATCGCTAACAAACAAGATACAGAATTCTAAAAAAAAACCTTTGTCTGTGAACATGGCAGCACTCCCGATACCGATGGAATGGTCTATTAACTGAATTATGGATTGATGACCCGACCCAGAAAGACAAAAATAAATCCGTCTTTTATGGTGACGAATAGGATTTCAGACAAAATTCATAAGAATGCAATACATGCTAATGAAATTAATAACTCTTGATATCTATTGTTTGCGATGACTCGCAGTTTTATGCTTACTTATAGTAATTATCTATGACAATTCATTAATTTGTAAGCCTGTGTGGTCTCATACAACAAATGCTAAGAGCCCAGTAATCTCATCCCACGCGTTCCACAGATTCTAACAATAAGAGCTGCACGAATGATTCACCCGAGTCCAGGAATCATGATATTTATTACTAATTTTATACATATGTTGATACTTTCCAATGCCAACACGTATCTGAATATATCAAAGGAACAATATTCCAAGCAATATGAAAATAAAGTCTGGCGACCGTAGAATACTAGCAAATAGATGTGTTGAGCTATTTGCATATTTATTCAAATAAATATCGTATTGATGAGTGTAAGTTACTTTAAAAGCATATCTGTGAACAATTTTGAATGAATGTCACGTATTTATCGCGGATGGTTACAATAAAATTAAACTGGTATTACCTTGTTAGGTTCTGAACATGGAATAAACAAATTAGGCTTCCGTGAGTCCAGGCGCCCCAAGCGCAGAATAGCGCGACCATAATAACCTCGTATTGTGTTCCCGGCGGCGAGTATGGTAGCCAGAGCTCACTGGACTGCTTTATGCTGTCAGTGGGAAAGCTAAAGCTTGTCCTGCTTTGTTTTCTGCACTGACGGCACAGAAACTCTGTTCTTGCAAGGTCGGCATCACGAGTATGAATCTCCGTTGCACACGTCCAAAGGCCACGGTAACCACTTTGCATCAGGTGGGCCGTGTGTTTGTCTGTCACCTTAATGGTATAAAAAAGGGTATAATGTTATATAAAATAAAACCACATAAAATAAACTTTTAGTTATGTTATGTTCGGTACTTGTGTTTTCCAAACCGTTATGCTAAATACACTAAGCTAAGCTCATCAGCTTTCTGTAGTAACATTTGCAAATAATTACTAAAACATCCACATTTATTATATTGACTTTGAGAAATAAATAAGTTATCAATATAAAAACCTTTTTATTTCATCGAAATCTCAATTGGAAGCTTTCAATCTTAATACCTTTGAAGAAATATTTTCCTAATGGCCTAAGGGCTTGTATTTTTTGTTCAAACTGAAAATTTAATAAAATTCCTATAGGTACTTCTTATTATGGAGCTGAGATATTGCATAACTACTTAGTTAACATATTTTAAAAACATATCACACAATCGATAGTGTTTAATACTCGCAACCTATTGCCAGCTATCATTAAAAATCCCGACAGTTCAATATAAGATTAACAGCTAAGGGGCTGGTTGAGTAGACAAAGAGCAGTTTATTATTTAAATCAACCCCAAAAGAAAGAAAATACACCTAAATAAATCCATCATACATTTGAAATTTTCAGCACACTCAGGAAGAGCCCTCGCCCTCTTCTTTCCGCTACTCCCTAACTACTTCCTCTGTATAATTAGGCGGCTAATAAGTCTCTCAAGTGACATATTCAGTGAGCCGGGCTGCATCGACCTCACCGGATTGTGAATGGAGCTGTCAATTGCGATTACAGAACCTCTCAATATTAATTCCACTGGGAATATTTCTTAGGAGGTATCAATTTTGTTTGAGTGGTGTTTATGCATGTTATAGGTATTTATCAGTTTTCTTTTCAGTTAAAATAAAAAAGAACAGTCTAAAACATTCAACAATGGGCTATTTGACTAATTTTTTTTTACTTTCGAAAAATGACCACTGTCTTATAATACAATGAATAATTTGAAAATTTCAATTTGTCGCGCCGCCCGAAAACGCTCCATACAAAATCGTTCTAAATTGTGACGTCACGCTTCGGTAGCGCGTAGTGAAAATGTATGGAGTGCAAGATAATATCGCATTTATCTCGGTCTACGTTGCGTTTAAACTTATATAGTTAATAATAAAAGTTATTTAAAGTTTAATGAGGAATCTAAAAAGTTATATATTTCAATTGAATTTGATTGTTTATATTTTGACTTTTTTTGGGAATTTCAAGTAATAAAAAGTCATAGTTTCAGTTTAGATATGCAATATTTTATTTTGCAAGGCGTATTTTTTCACAACAAGCTATCATATTAACTAGAATTGGGAAGAATCGACGACTTAGTCAAATACCCTATTGTCGAAAGAAGTGTATTAAAATACGGTAGGTGTTGTAGGTAGTGTAAGATACTGATTTTAATAAGATTAAGAAAAATAGAGGGCAAAGCAACAAAAACTCATCATTTATCAAAAATTAATAATCCGTCTTATTGCTATATTTTGTGATAAATAGCTTTTTTCATATAAAAACTTCAAAATCGAAAGATGTTACGTTTCGGAATAAAGATAATGTACGTAAATGGATATTTATATACTCTCCAAATAATATACTGAATATTTACTACCCAAAAAGTACCTTGTTATACCTAATAGATAAAAAGCGAGGTTTTTATTACACATACATCTTCAGTAAACTACAATGGCAATAAATCTGAATTCTCATACACTTTTCTTATTACACATATATCAGAAACACTTCATGGAATAAATGTATTTTATGGGGTGCATTGTTGATGCACTCCAATGCAAACAAAATAGAGAGGGAATTGAGGAAATTTATTGCTATCTAAACGTTACTTATGTCCATAATAATGATAAAACTTTACTAACGAAAGGAAGTAATAAAGAGATATTGTTTTTGGGGAAATGGGCATTGTATTTACTGTATATTTATTTTTCTGTGTCTAATCCTTTCCGATGATGATCAACTCACATATCTGAAAAGCTTCTGCACTAATTTGATACCTAATTGACTGTCGCTAAACGTCACAGCGGTAACCTCTAAGGAAACTTGCATGAAATAAAACATCTTACATGTTCTATTCTATCAAAGGTCAATCGGATGATAAGAAATAAGTCGGGATAGTAGAGTAATTTAAAAATAACTGTCCATTCGTAAAACATTCCTGAATTTTGCTAAGTACCTATTTTAATATTTTTATTATATTTTCGAACATTATATTGCTATTGTTACAAAAAAAATTTCTTCAACACTAATCAAAACAGCCATAATCAAAATTCAATCAAATTTTCCCGCTCGAGATTTTCATTATCTTCACCCTTCTATATTTAATAAGCGGGTATAATTAACATTCAGGTTGATATGAACCCTATCCTAATATCGTTGGATCGTGACAGCCAAACCTCGAGTTCGATTCCTCATACATATTCAGAAGGGTTCTCGCGTGCCACTAATGAACCCTGGCGACTGCAGACGGTGTATTGTCAGATGCACAGGTTCGAAGCTTCTTTTGTTGACATCAAATTAGGTTGATACGTGAATGCTTTGTTGATTGTGTAGGTAAGTCATTCACCTTTGGATGTTTTATACATAATATAATAACCTAATCATAAAAGCGTATTGGTACAGTACAAGTTTTAAGATTTATGTTAGCTTAGCTGTTATATACATATTGGAAATAAAAACAGGAACCATACACATTTATCTATCCATAATTATGATAAATTGATGATAAAAAAGATTCAAGCTGACTACAATGAAAACAAATATACTGCGACGTAAAACATTGCTTCCAAGTCAGCCCTAAAATCATGAGTAAAGTAATACTACCCCATAATTAGCTTTCCACCTGTGACTTAATGGTACCCGGCCATAAGGAAAATTATTCTCACATTACACTGTTATAAAAGGCTATCGGTGTGTTCATCTCTCCCTACTTTTCCGGATGGGAAGAGACAAGTGGGAAAAACGTTAGAAATATGGAAGACGAGGGTGGCGAGCCGGCTAATGCGCCTGATATTATTATTGTGGCCAAAACGATGGAACGAATACAGCAATATGCGTCGTCGCGCGTCGTCGCGGTGAATTAACCGTCGAATCGATTTTGATGATTTTGATATTTCGTTCTGTTTATATCTCTATTCAACTTGTTGGAAATTTTTACCATATAATATTTAAATAATAAAATCATTTTTTTTTTCAGGTATTTGTTTTACAAAAAAAAGTAGCTGATTGTAAGAATTATATTTTTAAGGCCAATAATGCAAATATTGGTGTGAAGTCAAATAAAAACTTTTTTTGTGTAAGGTATTTCTAGTATGTATACGGTCTCAGCAAAAACTGCCCGGTACGTACACAAGAGGCAAACCCATGAAACAAGTTATGTATATTATCTTTTCTTAAACCCTTGTCGATATTCTAAAAGAAACCTTTTCAGTTCTGTTTGTTTGAATGCTTGCATTGTTATCCATTTATTAGATTCAAAAAACTTTTCTTCAGTAACGCGGCAGCCCTCGCTATTACCTGGGGGCGCGTTTAGATTGAAATTTTCATTTTCTTCTTAAAAACAACCACCCTTGCACCCTCGACCACCCTGTTAACCACTGACGAACAGATTTGCATGCACAATTTCTACTTTTGAACTTTTTGCAAGGACTTACAGATGCTAAAGACATTAAATGTGTTCAAGAAAAGATCAGGTAATTATTGTTTACGTTTTGTATCTGTAAGCATTTTAATTTGAAGTTGCATTTAGAGTAATTTGTGTCGAGTTTTGTTATAAACAAAAAAATAAAATTTACCTCAATAGTTGTCTTGCCAGATTCCTGCCATTTCATAAGATGTTCTCCTTTCAGGGACCATCCAGGGGCGTAGCTGATGAGTCCCCCGCTCCCCGCAGCAGGCGTCGTTATCGGCCGAGCACCGGTAACTACATCACTCGTCTCCACTTTCGACTTTTTGGGACTTGTCTGAAGCCGGAAAAAGCTGCGGCCGTGAATCTTACAACTTTTCGAGGGGGAGAAGAAAAATGAGCTCTTCTTGGGTGATTTTTCTTGCTCCTCTGACGATTTAGACGTGGATGCGGCTGTTTCCGCGACGGGGGCATCTTGAATATCGTTGTCAATTGTATCACCACTTGCGCTACTGCAAGGCTTTGGTCCAGAGCTCTCATCGGCGACGAACAATAGCGTTCGCTGAACAAATGGTGTCGCTTTATTGTAGAATTCGTAAGGTTCTGGCACTTTAAAACTGGAAGGTATGGTTGTACGGTGAGACTTTGAGAAGCGTCGTTCCATGTATTTTCTTGCCATATCATGCCAGTAATGTCAGTAGGCATTACCTTTTTATTACAATTTCAAATTAGATTTTAAATTACTGTCTTAGATTTACCTATTCAGTCCACTTCTATGCACAATGAAAAAGTTTTTTACTTGTGTACATATTTCTGCAATAGAAACACTTTATTACTATTCTTGTACTCACTAACATACCTAGGTATTATATAATATTACTAAATCGATTATAAAAAGGCATTAATTTCAATAGCGATTTCTTTCACTAATACATCTTCATTCGAATCACGGAAAAAGTAAACAACGAGACAAAATAAACCGAGCAGAATGAATCTATGTCCCCTCGAGTTGGTAAGATAGGCGGGTGGTATTCGCAAACTATACCAACCCCACCTGGCGGGACTTACCTTTACGTCACTAGATAAGTCTTCATGGTAGAATGGAATGATTTCATTTTCTCGTTGCACAGATTATTGCTGTCAAGATTGTAGACTTTAGATTTAATTTCAGGTAATAGCCATAAGCGGGTTAGATCTCTTGATAACAGATTTTAAGTTGAGTGATGACTTATTACATATTTTAATCTACGCCCATTTCAAAACGTAGACCACAACAAAATAATTTTGTTTTTTATTTTCATAAAGAAGGAATAGTAAAAATATTTAATGGATTTAAATTTTTTAAACTTTTAGAAACAGCATTATTTTTTTTTTTAATAATTGTAAGTATTTTAATTTATAAGTATACGGTTTTAGGGGTACTTTTGTAAGTTACTTATAAAGGATACCTAGACCTATAGACTAACCCTGAATTATGCATTATATTATGTTTTATTCCCTCCTTTCAGATTTTTTTTTAAAAGATTCCATGAAGACGGCAATATAAAAATATACGAATCTATTGAAAAGTAATAAAAAAAATAACCAACAAAATTCCTACTTTAAAAAAATAGCTACAATTCACTGCTACTTCACCGGCTAATGGCCAGGACTATATCAAAGCACCGGAACTCAATATATTTGCCAAAAATAACTAATTCCCTTTCATCTCGCTTCTAGTAATTGTATTAAGAGAGCGGTGGCTCGACGACGGGTTGCAATTTTCACGCGAAGGCTCTACCGCTACGGGTATCTATCGATCGATGCGTGGGTAAACATTGCTCCCTTACTGCAATATTATTCTTCACTTATTTTAACACTTATTATTTACAAGATAAAGTTTAAATTACGTTGGCAGAGTCAATATAAACTTGTGAAAGGTCTTGAAAGCAGAATCAGAGTTTTCATGTTTTAAATGTTAGGAAAGAAATTTTGGTATCAAGAGAAATTTCTGGTAAAATGTGTTATTTTTTTTTCTTTAATGGGATTTATGAGTGTAAACTATATATAACTGATGTTGGTGTACAATAAAGAGTTATCGATCTATCTATCTATATAGGAAATTTTATTATTTTTAAGATATTTAGGTAGGTTATCAAGCATAGACAAATACCGGGTTATCTCTAATTATGATTCTTAAGTTTCAAATTATCTCCAAAACAAAAATAGAACAGCAAGGGTTTACTAAACTTTTAACTCTAAGTTACTACATAGTATAAAGCAAAGTCGCTTTCCGCGTCTGTCTGTCCCTATGTATGCTTATACCTTCAAAACTACGAAACAGATTTTGATGCAGTTTCTTTTAATAGATAGAGTAATGCAAGAAGAAGGTTTATATGTATAATATATGCTTAATATAGTAGAGAGTGCAGCGGGAACAGGATCGGACACCACGTGGGCGGATAAAAATTGCCGGTACGAATTTCGCCGGGTCAGATAGTTAATTATGACAATAATAGACTATCATTGAAATAAAACCGCTTTTTATGGATTCTATCGCGATCGCGAAAGAGTGAGCTCATTCTGCGTAAATAGGAACACCAATAATTCAACATGATTCGGGTATTTTGAGATAACTTATACTTCAAACTATGTGACATGTCAACTACCATCATGAGTCACACGGTCACACCGCGATCATGGCTGCTGAAACGTCGGTTTAAAAGTAAATAATAACAAATATATCGTGACAGAATCCTTAAAAAGTGGTTTTATTTCAATGAGTGACATTCGTGTAAACTTTAGAAAATATCAAATAATATAATATACAATACAGCTTGCATATTTTATTGTATAAGGCTCTATATTTCTTGACAATTTCGCCATAACTCCGTATCCCTTATAACAAATATTTAGCATGTCATTTGAACCGTATCACGAATCAACACGAACGATTAATTTCCGGTTATATTTACGGTATAATTTCGTAAACAAAGGAAACTTCGTAACAATCGAACCGTAGTGAAAGTAAAACACGTAACCCTCTATTTTACTAGCACGCGCCACACTTCACGGCAATCAAACTGACACGGCTTCAAAAGTACCTACGTTTCTATATTTTTAGACTTAGGCTGCGTCGAGAATAGACACACAGTTTGCTTAGATTTGTTAAAGCTAGCAAACTGATATAGGCTAACTGTAAATAATTTAATCGTTGGATGAACAGTGATTACTGTCAGTTATTGCTCGGGATATATATCTTGGACTACTCAAAATGTGCTCTAAACGTGCAGTACATGTTTCTTGGGTGACTTTTGAGGATAGCATGGGGTGCTACTGCGGTAGACTAGCACAAATTCATCAATCAAAACAATCTGCGCGCGCCGCCGCCAGGGCTTATTTGACTCGCGATTTAGGTCCAAGATACGTGTCTTAATACTTTATTAATAAAATGATACTTTATTTAAATTACTTTATATACTTCAGGTGTATAAATTTAAAAAAATAACTACTATCTTAAATAATTCACAATTAACAAAGATCAACTATCATAAATTGATTAAGTAAACATCATGATGCGCTTATTCAACCCTACATAGATACCTACTACCTACGTAATGGTTAATCAATGGTACCTAGTTAATTATATTCGTCAGTTAGTTCCTACTAAATTAAAAGTCAATTCAGTAGTTATGTGTAGGTAACAAATAAAAGAATTTCACTTATTTACTAAATAAAAATATATTTTAGGTCTCTAAAGTACTTTTATCTGTCAGTAGACCACAAAACTAAGTGAAAAATATTATTTTTTAATTTGAATTATTATTTTGACCGATAGATACTATAGGTATCTAAGTACTATATTTGTGAAACCTGAATAAAAAAAATTGCAGCTGACTGGGGATAGAAATGACAAATAATCTGTCGCTAATTATTTGCCTTGTAAGTATGAGTTCAGTTTTCAGTGTAAAGTTAAAGCTTCTACGGATATATGTGAGAAAATTCAAATACATTTAAATTATAATGGCAGGCCGTGTTCAAAGCTGAAAGCATGGATTATGGTTTTGACAGCTAATGTACTTACGAGCACTAGTGTATGTAATGTATATTACAAAGGAAGATTATGGTACAGTAAATTGTACTTAGAAGTGGATAACTGAGCGGACGAATAAGCCGATGTTTCTGAAGTAGACTCGGCCTTAATTTTAAAGACTACAAGAACAGCGGCCAAACTTAACTAAAGTGCGGTACCACTACATTTTACTCAATTAATTGTACCTGTTTGACGGCAATAGGCTCGCCCCCCATTACGTGGGACCGAAAATCAGAGTTGGTGAAATGTGGATGTTAATACACCTCTGCCTACCCCTTCGGAGATTTACTGGCATGAGTATATGTATGTATGAATTTCATTGCGTGAATCGTAAGTACTCAGTTTACTTGAATGAATTTATAACTGCAGTAAGAAATCTTCTAATTAAAATACCTGCACGATAAATTAGCATTACAAGTAACTATGCAAAATTATGAATCTACAGATTTTGGGTTGGGAGTTGAATAAATTTTATGTTGAAAAAATAGCTTGTAATACAAAATAGCCCATATCCATAGTATGGTCAATATGGATATGGGCTATTTTTTTCGATACGGTACGAAACAAGTTATGTATAAGAATTATTATGAATTCTATCAGACGACAATAGTTATCAAGTCTAGGGATGTTTTGTGTCTCATTTCCAATCTTCGGGGCCCAAGCCTACCTAATGCTCGAGCTAATAGGTATACCCGCTCCGATGAGTACTGGATTTCCTCTAAGGCCCGACCCTTAGAGGAAATCCAGTCAGGCGGCAGCAAAGGACAAAATAATTGAATAATAAAGAGAAAGAAACCTGGACAAACCTTACAAGGGTAGACTTGTGATGATGATGATTAGTTGTTAAGTCATACAATTTCCCCTCAAAAAAAGGCAATCCACCGACATAATATGAAAAATTATCATAGTTTTCCTCAAAATGATAATATTAAGAAGAAAGCATAAATAACGATATAATATTCTCTTTACAGCAATAAAAACGCTAAAACTTTCTTCTTTTAATTCATATTCATAAATGTTAAACAGATAGCCAGTTTACGAGCTATAAACGCTCTTTATGCTTAACAAATAACGCGTAAAATGTCATATGCATAATTGATTAGTTTGGACATGATTGCGTTTGTGTATTTAGTTTTGTTATTATTAGAAAGATCGCGCCCCGTGAGACTTGTCATGTCCTTTTTTCTCAAGTTGTTTATTACATATCGGCTATCGTATTTTACATAGTAAAAAGTCGTACCTACCTACAAACTTACATTATTGAACCCTACAATTTTTTTCGGTGCCTATCCATACTTTCATAAAAAAGAATACAGATTTTATAATGAATTAACTAAAGAATGGGTACCTAACCATCTAGATTTTCAGCTCAAAACTCGTGTTGGCTAAATGATTAGGAGCCCTATCTCAAACTTACCTAACATTTGGTTGGGCATCGTGACTACGATTATTATTTATCAATATCAGTACAGGCGGTCAATCGCCCATAATCCACGAACTAACTTGACCCCTCCGTATTATTGTCGCAGTTAACCTGTTATACACATTACTATAATACAGCTATAACTGTAAAAGCAAATGTTTTGGGCATTTTGTGAAAAAGAACAATCTCCAGTTTTGTGTGAAATTAAACTATAAAATAGTTGTTCGATCTCACTATAATAAAAATAGGAAAGCAATGTCTAGCTTCATTGTAGTCTATCATGAATAAAGCCTATATTTCTGACCATCTATCATTATGATTTCTTGTTGCATTTATCATCATTTAGACACATAACAACATTTATATAAATTTTGAGTTGTATGGCTGCCATTGATATAACATGTGATCAATACTGTAATTATAGGTATTACTGCATTGTGAAATTTTGCCGGATCACCTCAGCAGTAAAATCTGAATTAGTTTAAAAAACTCGCTTTAAGCTCTTGCTGTGGTAATTTCTGGTATAAGGGGTGTTCATGCTTGGAGCGGGGCCTCATGCTTGGAGCGGGGCCAGTTTCCGAAGATGTGGAAGACGGGGAAACTGGTCCTCAACCGCAAGGACGGACGCCCGGCGGACGAACCGTCCGGGTACCGGCCCATAGTGTTGCTCGACGAGGTGGGCAAGCTCTTCGAAAGAGTGATTGCCAAGCGCCTCGTCGAGCACCTCTCTAGAGTGGGGCCGGACCTAGCGGACACTCAGTACGGCTTCCGCCGGTGGCGTTCCACTGTGGATGCCATCATGCGCGTGAGGACTCTGGCGGAGGATGCGGTTGCCCGGGGCGAGGTGATGTTGGCGGTGTCCTTGGACATCTCCAACGCGTTCAACACCTTGCCCTGGAGTTGCATCAGGGAGGCGCTCGTGTACCACGATGTGCCTCTCTACCTCCGCCGCATAGTCGGGGCGTACCTGACGGAGAGGGCCGTCATCTACCCAAGTGTGACCGGCGTCGGTAGGCGTGAGATGTCGTGCGGTGTCCCACAGGGATCGGTCCTGGGGCCGCTCCTGTGGAACATCGGATACGACTGGGTGCTTCGCGGTGAGCTCGCGTTCGGTGCTACGCGGACGACACGCTAGTGACGGTGAGTGGCGCTACGCACCGCGAGGCGACCCAGAGGGCCACGACCGCTGTTGCTCAAATCGTGGATCGGATCCGGCGGCTGGGTCTCGAGGTGGCTCTGCACAAATCCAAGGCCTTGTTCTTTCATGGTCCTCGGCGCGGGCCACCACCGGCATCCAGCTTGACAGTAGGAGGTACTCCCATCGACATCAAGCCCCGGTTGAAATACCTGGGGTTCGTACTCGACGGTCGGTGGGACTTCGGAGAGCACTTCCGAAGTCTGCGCCCCAAACTGTTGGTGTCAGCTAACGCGCTATTGCGGCTGCTGCCCAACTTGAGGGGCCCAGAGGACTCCTGCAGGAGACTCTACGCGGGTGTCGTGCGGTCCATGGCCCTGTACGGGTGCCCCGTGTGGGCGGACGCCCTGCAGGCCAGGTTCGTGCAACTGCTGCATGCGCCGCAGCAGACGATGGCCTGCAGGGCAATTAGGGGGTACCGCACGATATCCTTTGAAGCGGCGAGTCTCCTAGCCGGATCGCCACCGTGGATCCTGGAAGCGAGATCCCTTGCGGCACTGTATCGGTTCCGTAAGGAGGCGCGGGAGCGGGGATACGATCCCGAGCCCGAAGACATTCGGGCCGAGAGGTCCCGGCTCCACGGGATCATGGTGGCGGAGTGGGAGCGACGACTTGCGCAACGACGCGCAGGGCATGCCGTCATAGAGGCGGTAAGGCCCATCATGGGGGAATGGCTCGAGAGGCCACATGGCAGCCTCTCGTATCGACTGACGCAGATCATCACCGGGCACGGGTGCTTCGGGAGATATCTGTGTCGGATCGAAAAGGAGCCAACGTCCGAGTGCCATCACTGCGACGCGAGCGAGGACACGGGGCTGCACACGCTCACCGAGTGCCCGTCATGGGCCGAACCGAGGCGGGAGCTAGTGGCGGCCCTGGGAGTGAGAGTTCTCACCCTCGCCACCCTGCTCACAGCAATGGTCCGCTGCGCGGACGCGTGGGCGGCCGGCGTCTCCTTCAGCGAGCAGGTAATGGTCGTGAAGGAGACGGCGGAGCGGGAGAGGCGGCGCGAGCGAGAAAGACTCGCGGATCGCGCCGCCCGCGCGCGCAGGCAACTCGGGCGTCGGAGGGCACTGACTGACCTCCGTCCCCCATGAGCGCGGGCCTGGGGGTGACGGGTGGAGCCGCCTCTCACCCCAGCAGAAGCAGGCCACGGCGGCGGCGCGCTAAATAGCGCGCCTCCCCATTCCGGGGGCGAGTTGGGGACACCGTTGTCCCCCCTCCTGAGGAGGGCCAGACCGTAAGGGATGGCCCTGGGTCAGCCGGGGTGCGAGGGATATGTCTTTGACAACCTCACCTCCGGCCTAGCACCAAGACCCACAGTCAGCGTGCGGTTTTAGTCGGTTCGAGTCCGACATAACCTCCCCTTCCGGCTCCGGCAGGGGGGGTATCCGAGGGGATTTCCGCACGGAAAAAAAGAAAAAAAAAAAAAGGTATAAGGGGTGTTTCTTGAATTTCCTAAGTTCACTTTAAATATAACTTTGGCTGTATTTTCAGTAATATAGAGTTACACGTGTATCTACAGTAATAAGATAAAACACACTTCGTTCGTGGAGATTGGAAGAATTTTAACAAACTGAAATAGCTAGAAGTTTTTTCTTTTAGCACCAATACATCTTCTATTCGAGACGACATTGAATGCTATCCCCATTCGATTTTCTTAGTTTCCACAAGAAATTGCACCCCTCTATGTTTCTTTGTAAATAGCTTTCCGATTCCGGCTTCGTCGCGGGGGGAATTATTACATTTCGATGACAGGACGAATTCGGGATGACACACGAGGGGTTGTACACTTGACCCTTAGCGACACGAGCAATAAAACTGCAATATTTTGTACTGAACTTATAAACTCAAGATGTTATTAACCCATTCAGGTGTTTAAAAAGAACAATAGGTATATATGTTATTTGTTATTTGTGGATTTAGATTTAGCCATAATGTATCGCCCTGATTAGTTATTGTATTTGTTTTAAATTGCTTCGGGCACTTTTTATACTTTTAAGTAGCGGTACCTCAATCTTATATCAAAATAATTATATACCTTACTTGATAAGTAATACAGTTAAACATACTACTGTCAGCAATGAATAGGTACCTGGAGTGAATACTCACCCCGTTACAAGAAACGAGTGAGATAACACAGTAGGTACTTATGCTCTACTAAATAACCCTCAAGCATTTAAATTTTATTGGAATAATTAAGATACAAAGGTATTTACGATATGCCTAGAGTTCGATGACCTCTATAAATGTACCATACGTGCGGTAGTTGTCAACAAAATAAATAGAAATAATGGCGTGGCTATAACTACTGCTCTGTCAAAAATAGACGGCTCCCCATGTGCTTGGCGCGAACTTGACAATCTACCCGCATGTTTATTTTTAACACAATCTTATTGTATTCGGAAATACTCGGGAAATAAGATGCTTTTGAAGATTTATTACGATCTATTTTACGCGTGGTTGATGTTTACCTAAATTAAAAATACTTTATTTACTTAATACTTTATTTAAATATCATTTTTATTTATTGGGTGGGCAGTCACTAGGCATTTGAATAAAAGTATACCTTGTTCGTTATCTTTCCAATTTTATAGACAAACTTCGAACAAGCTGCTTATAAAAGAATATTCACGAGGTTCGGATTCTAGGTGCTGTAGTGACGTACTATGTAACACTTAGGCCCACATTCTAGAAAGAATCTCAGCCTGAATCTCGATTTATCTGAGGACAGAATGTACAGGCCATATGTCAAACTATCAAAAAGCCTATACAATCTGTCATCAGATAAAGTGTGATTCAGGCTGTGTGTCATTCCAGAATACGGGCCTTAGACCTAAAGTCTATTAGTTAGGTACTCTCTAGGCGATGTAGAGTCAGAGAATCTTTTAGCTTTCACACAGCTTTCGCAACGACAACTTAGTGGTTCAAAGTTTGGTTCAAAGAAATTGATACGGGTATAAGTTTTTTTTTAAATCTTTATTTACGGAGCTTAGCCACAATATGACTATATCGCTCCATCATAGTCATGTTATATAAAGTATAAGTCATTTTATATGTATAGATTATACAAATGTTTGAAATTCATGATACAACAAATACATGTCTTGAGCTGTATCCGACATAGGTCTTGCGAGGGCGCTATTGCACCATCCGATATCCATTACATTAATTCGTAGTAGATCTGCTCACGGGTATAAGTTATATGTAAATAAGTAAATCAGACGGGACTCTTACCAGCGTTACAACCATTACCGTTACGATGATCAACCAACTCAGTCTGTCTGAGAAGAGTTTTATTAGTATTGCATTGCACGTAGTTTTAACCGGTAGACCATCATACCTACCTTGTATCATAACCTTTAAGATTTATTAATACAACGTATACCAAAACCTACCTACCAGCATAGGTAGGTATACCTTGCAACATGTAACTTAATTAAGTCTTTGCCTCAAGTAAAACCGAATTAAGTTTCATGCAACCCCCGGGACTTGTCGCGGGTAACGCAACTTGATAACCTAAACAACCTGTATACAGAGTAAACTCAAGAGTTTGAGAGTTGAGAGCATGGACCCGATTAAGCAAAACCACGTTTACAAAACGCGTGATTTCCATTCGAATGAATACCTACCTACATAGTCATGATTTCGTAAGGTTATTAAAACTGCAGTATCACTCATACTCGTAGTTTGATTAGTTTTCAATTAGTATTATTAGTATAATTACAATAATACATTTATTGCTAATTTGTATGATCTAATTTGGATAGTATGTGCAAAAGTCTAGCATAAAATTAATTAATTTTACTATAACTTTAGAAATACACACTAAAATTCGAGAAGCTAAAATAGATCTAGTTAAATCTACCCTATGAACTTCTACAAAGTATTAAATAGTAATTACAGACACGAGAAGCCATTGTTTGAAAAGGGTGCAAGCGGGTGTTATCGTGCGATATGACGCGGGCGTTACGTGTCAAATGAATTATTGTTCTGGCGCACTAGGTAAGTAGGATGAGTGTGATTTATTAACATTATGCGGTAAACTATTTAGTGAACACCATAAATATTCCTTAGCATCAATAATTAAGACATAAATTACGAATTCACTTGAGCTTTCCAACTGAGGTTGTTTTAAATTGGACTGTTGCTTAATTTACAAATCTGTTTACAAAAATTAACGCGGTTTTAGGTAGGTATGTAGCGATTTTTACCAGATTACGTAGCGTTTTACTATGCAGTATTCGCAATAACAACTATTTGGTATACCGCCGGCATGACAGGACAGTTACCGCTTTTTTTACCGTTTGTGTTAATGGCGATTTCTAATGTATTACTCTACTCTATGGTTAATGGACCTAAATAAGTTTCCACCCATTTTACCTTTAATCACGTCAATATTGATAACTTTAGACGGGTATAGGCAATGATATTACATACAAAAAAGAGGCAGATATGTTATTAGACTGCACCTGGTGAAGACGCGAAAACGTCCCAATTGGGACGTATCGCATTTAGTATATGTCTGGCAAACGCCGAGTTGTCACGTATGTAAGCGCATAATAAAATTGCAATAAAAATGCCACCGTGTATTTTTAAAAATGTACAAATTACGACACTAAAATCAATAAAACACGAAGGACCTTCTATCACATGTAAGTACATACAATATTACCGATTTTTTAGTGTATTTCATTAAAATTAGTTTAATAATATTTTTAAAATAATGGCGGCAAAGAAAAAGGACAAAAATACTTTTTGATATGAGCACGACAAGGACACAACAACACTGCTTGCATAGATTATCAGTACAGAGCGACATAGGGTAATTTTCAGTTTACTGCCTACTAAAGTAATAATTTTGAGCTGCTGTTCAGTTTTATTTGTTATTTAAAATTGAGTAACAAAATTTTTGTTTTATTTATTTGTTGTCCTTTAAATAATTGTAATAACCTAAATTTTTTTTCAAGGTTTCTGACTAATGAAGTTCGACTTCAAGAATGGATTGCAATTGTTAAAGAACAACGAAATGAGTTTGACTGGACACCTTCAAAAAGCAGTAGAATTTGTAGCAATAATTTTGAAGCCACTGAGAGATATACTTCGAAAAAAGGAACATTGCTCAGGAAGAATATAAATAACTGACAAATATACCACTGTTCGGCTTCATTCTGCTCATAAAAATAATCCCAAAATAAAAAACTTTCTAAGAGGCAGAAAAGAAATAAATTAAATTTATTTGAAGGAGTTTAATTTGCGATTATAACGTCAGTACGGCACTATGGTTTTATTTTCGAGAAGTTTCCTAATTATCTTTTTGAATGATTATCATTTTCCGAAGTAAATAATGACGTATTGTTTTTTCATCGAATTTCATTTCTTGCCTACCAACGAAATACCCCTTCTGTTCAATAAAATCATAATCTATGCTTCGTCCGAATCATTCCGAATTATAGCTATCTTTTTTACTCACGTGCTTATCCCATCTTTCGTACTACTTTAACGCTAATTGTCAACTATTGTGCACTGACAGGCTACTGGATCAGATTTGAGGTGTCAGTTACTATGAACGTAACATATCTTGCATAAAATATCATTGGGTATAGGTAGGTATTATTATCATTGAAAGTCTGCCTAATGAACGTGTACCTAAATAGTCCAAAATGCATACATCGTTCATACTTAGCACTATATTCACATAGCACTCATTCTCATTTATTCAATACGTGTTATATTATACAGAATGGATGAATGAGAAATAATTTGCTACTGAATTCATAGAACAATGCATATGTGTATGTATTAGGTATCGGTATTGTAAGTCTTTCACGTAGTCCTTGTTTAATTCCCATACATGTTCTGCGCAATCGGTTCACACATGTACAGGTGTAATTTATTCGCGCACGTAGAGGCATTACTTCAAATCAACACGTGATTAAAATGCAAATGGTTGCCTTTGCCGGACGCAGCGGCTGACGGCTGAGCCTGGCCAATTAATACCATTATTTAGTAAGGGGATAACTTGTACAGAGGTCTTGTCTATGGGCGGGAAAGCTGTCAGATTTCGGATTGGAGTGCACTTTGTTGAATAATTAAAATGTAAATTATTTATTTCAGATCTTTATACCCTGCTTATTTTTGTTATAGTACACGTGAATTTGACCTCACCTCGCCTGATGGTAAACTAAAGGCAAAGTGTCAGGAAAGAGGGTCATCATCACAAACACGTACCATGTTAAGAGTGGTGGCACTCAGCTTGACGGCCTCATCTGATGCTTTAACAAGGACCCGGGACTGTGGGAAGAAGGAAACACGTAAGTTGGGTTTTTTCCTCTTTTCTGGCGATTTTAGGAACATTTTGTGGTGGATTTTTAACATGTATTATTGATATGAAAAATAATTTCGCAACCATGTTTTAAAAAATTTTTCGTCAACCTTCTCGCTCGTTCTTCTACCAAGGAAGGTATTCGTATTACATTGCCAAACAAAAATCATTTAAAATGTATTGTTATACCAAGTCAAGCATGTGATGTGGAATATTTATAAAAAGGTAACAATATTTTCGATACGAATTTAACACCAGAGCGTTAGTATTCCTTAACTTTAGTCCCCAAGTGTACCCAACTAACTACATATGTACTTGAACATGACACCAAGTATTTAAAGAGATAAATAGTTCTCTGGTATATCAGTGGTTCTATTCTAATATCGCTCGACTTAATGAGTTCCCTTTCAGCTGTCCGGACGGTTCCGGAACTGCTGTCTCCGTCCGCATCCGTTAAATGTTTACTGTAAACGCTTCCTAGAACATGCTCTGTAGTATTTTTGATTCGAGAAAGTCCATTCAAAGGTGTGATATGTTTATGTTTTATGTCTTTATAGTACTGGGCGGACTTAATATTTTGGAACATATTACACAGTGCAATCTAATACCAAACCAAACAAAACTAATTCCTGTTATGAATTCTAAAATTAAAATGAACCTGTTTATTTGTCCCTACCTAATTCATACTAAGCGTTGACGTCCACTGAACTGCAATTCGGTCGCACAGTTTTTAAGTGTTATTTAAATATCAAACTTATGTATGTATAATACATTGCAAAATTGAATATACGTCTAGATTATATATTTGTCTATGCTCGCGGCAGCTTCAATTCAATTTTGCAATATATCATACATAAATAAGGTTAACATAAATAAGGTTGATAACACTTAAAAAGTGCGTGAGCAAATTACAGTGCGGTGTGCTCCAACGCTTATGCATACAAATATTGACAAAAGAAATCCTAATTTTATACTATCGGTTAATAAAACTACTTCGAGCATCCGATAACGTTTGCATGAACTGGGCAAAGGGCAGAAAACTTACTCACTACTCCAGTAATATATGAGACAAAAATAGTTCAAATAGCAAATAAATAAAACAATTAATGGGTTCAACCACTGAGTTAATAGTATGTATCTTAATCGAGTATAATTATTTCAACAATTACAGTAGCAATAAATGTAGGGTCACGGCAACTCTATTAATAAAATAAATAATAATGTAATTCGGTGCGGGCTGCGTGCGGGATTATCCCGGGCACCGTGCGGGCGCGCTAATCTCCTGTGACAAGTTCCTGATGGAACACGGGACCTTACACGACGTACCTACATCGCTTAGGATTTACATTAATTTGGGGATTGGGAAATCATGTTCGTCTGTGGGACTTACTTAATAGCTTCCGTTTTAATTTAACTCTGTACAGTCAGCGTCAAAAATATCTTGACCTACCTACTAAGGTATTAACAGCAAAAACCTTATTTTATTGATTTAAATTGTATTGAATGAATTTTTACAGCATTACGTATGCTAACTATACAAATTTGAATCACATCGATCGTGTCTCGGTAGCCGAATTGGTCAAGGCATTCCCCCTGTAAGGCGTCTTCTTTTTCCAGTATTCGATTAAATTGTATTGTTTTCCAAACTAAAGGAGTCAACACGAGGTTTGGAAAACCAAAGAATTAGGATCATTTTAAGCATTTTGTTTATTAATATCTTTCTGCTGACTGTACAGATTATGCTAAATTTACCATATTGAAACATGTTATATCTACATTTGCTTTATACTAGCTTCACTAAATTTGCGTACTTTGTTCTATTCTGATCAGACGACCATTTGGTTTACTAATTTATAATAGCTCGGCTTCTAAGCGTCCTAAGCGTGATCTAAAACAGCTATCATAATAAATGCAAAAATCATATTTCGAATCACACCAGTATCAGTGGTTCCAAGACAAGCGCATTCAAACTAACGAACAAGTATAGGTACTCATGAGGCGCATGAAGCAGCAGAAGGCCTAAGGTTTAATGTTTTTGAAAAATATTTTATGTAGGTACTTAGCTACTTTTATTACAACGTTTTTTAGGTAAGTGTGAGTTGAATTGTATTTTAAAGAAATTAAAATGAAATGCGCTTTATAATTTTCCACGATTACTATCCATTTGGGACAGGCACATAAAGAGATACGTACCGTATCGTAATTCGATAGTAGACCAACATTTATTACCGGCGACTTTAGTACCGAAAGCGCTCCACATGATCGTGTTTACAGATATAACTTATTCATAATATGTATTTAAATTGAACATTTCGACGGAAATTGTTCGGTGAATAAAATTAACGTTGAGAAATAAAACAGTAACACCCGCCCACATATTGTCATCTTGAATGTCTTGAACTTTAGAATTAATCATAGTTTATTGACCCGGGACATCGAATCAAATAAACTGTAATATTATTAGGTAACTATAGGTCGAACCATATATCTTGGACTTAAATCGCAAGATGTAAAAGGCCCTGACGCATGTGGATTATTTTGTAATAATCTATGCTTGTTAAATTTGAGCTTGTCCAACGCCGTAGCATCCTGTGCTATCCTCAAAATACATGCAAGAAACGTAAACTGCGCGTATAGAGCACATTTTAAGCACATTTTAGGTCCAAAATATATGATTCGACCAATACTTAGATAGGTATCTAAAAATAAAGGTACAGTCAGCATCAGAAATATCTTCTCAGAAATATCCATCAGGTATTAAGAACAAATCAAACTGTTTTATTGATTTCAATTGTATTAATGTCCGAACTAAAGGTGTGTACCAAATATCAGAACAATCCGTCAACAAGAAGAGAGGAATTGAGATGATTTTAAGCACTTTGTACATCAAGATCGATCTGATGTTGTCTGTACATAAATGTGTATGTGTGTGTAGTAATAGCACAGTATAACAATTCGTTAGACTGTGGTAATAGTGTGAATTTAGAATTCTACAACGATGGTTTGACTAAATTGATATAGGTAACTCAGTGTTGTTGGATCTACAACTAAAACTCTCTTTGTCAAAGACCTCCAAAACCCCGTTTTTCCTCCAAGCTCCAGTTTCTTCCTGTTATTTCTTGACACATTAATTGAAGAGCGCCTTAAAGACTGAACTTGTACTTTAAGAGTTTAATCTAATCTCAGTAGATTCATTGCGTAATTCATTGTAACAGAAATTTAGGTCATATCCTGGTATCATACCTAAATAAACATTATAATGAAGGGCGCGCAATATTTCCTCAGATGCGTTTTTTTTTAAGTTTTCAGTGTCCGTTCTGAAAAATCCACCAATCAATCTGAAAGTTTATTTCAAAAATGGAAATAAATTAGTCGTCTTTCAGTTTATTGTTATAAATTGTCGTCACACATTAAGAAACTAATTAAGCTCTTATAAATAACTTTAATGGTATCAAGGTGAAGATAAATTAGGCTCCCGATTCTCCCCTAATTTCGTAATAAAATATTTCCGAATTAAATGAGAGATACCAGAATAAACTTTGGCCAATTCTGTGATAAACGAGAGTTGGAAACTTTTGCCTTTAGGGGAGAAAGCAGGTATGGTTATTTATTATTGTTTACTTTTTCAAATCTGTTACAAAAATATAGTATCACTAACGACCATCGAAATCGCTGTTGAAATTATTGGAGCCTTCTGTCGGTTATCTTATCATGGAGACATCATATTTATACTTTTTATCTATTAAATCAAATGTATACTACACTCTGTAAGAAATGTCAAACTACTGTAAATTTTACTAAAAATCCCACACAAATTCTTCAATCTCTCATCTAAATTTAGGTCTATTTAGTCCAATCACTACTTGAATAAGTCTAAATAACTAGTTCACGTCACTACACACTACAAAAAAAAACACTCAGTATCACAAACTATTCCTAATTTAAACTAGTGTCAATTGTTACTAAAAAAGAATTATTTGAAATTGGAACGGTTTTATGTTTGTTGTATACGCGTTCCCGCCTAAACGCGAAGGCTTTTTGATCCGGGCGGGCGGTCGTGTTGCTCACAGGGCGCTCGGTACGCGACTGGGGCGGATCGATCCCGCCCTGCTAGCCGCCGGCACAGCCAGCCACGTCCCGCGGGGATGCAGATGCACGCACTCTGCATACAACAATGCTGGATGTGGCACAGGTACGCATTTAATTATGCACGCACATTTCAAACAGTGGCCACACACTGAAATCTACATATTATTCAAAAACATACACCAACCAACTTAGTTTGTATACGCTTCAAGAACTCAGAAAGTTCTGCATTGATGGAGCTCCAATTTTACCAGGATTTGATTTTCCGTTCCTCAGAAAAATTTATTTCATTCTTTGTAAATTGGTTTCCTAGATATTTTGAACCAAAATGTGTTTTATATTTTCAATAAAATATTGGCATACTTAACTATTTTTTCACTGACTAACTTGATGTTAACATCACATGTTAGCTGCCACATCTAGCACCCATACGTCCGCACAGATACAAATTGAATAACTCACAGAAAATCCATGTATTCGGAACCGAAGTACGACGGCCCATCTATTTGAGGTGGCTGTCCCTTTGAGAACAGGATTGAGTTACTCAAAGTGCGACCCGAAGCAATGACAACGTCTTTTTGCATTCAAGACAATCTTCTTCTTACTTAAGTTCTTTGATTTTCTTGAAAGAGCCCTTTGCAGAAATAAAATAGCTTGATTTTCTGCATAATAATACGTACAGTTTGAGAAAAGGATTACGTGAAGATATTTATTCTATTGTAAGATAGAGCTTTTAAAAAGACCGTGGTTAGATAGAAAATTCTTGATACTGTTGGCAGTAGGTTTAAGTTCAAGGAAACATTTCCGAAGTATAATTGCCTGAGCGCCTTAGGCACGTGAATAAGGTTAGTAATGTGCGATCTCGTTCAGAGAATTTATCGGTACCGCCACCGGTAAGCTTTTATCAACAAGCAGGGTACGCAATTGTTTGCAACCATAGTTTGGAATCATTCGGTTGAAAATAAATTAAATTGACCAAGATTTAGACGCACTCTGTCATAAAAGTTAAACTACTGATTCGCAAAATGCCTTTTGATAATTACTTTTTACTAATTTTATCACAAATACTCAATACGGAAAAGTACTTAATAGGTGCTCCTAATGACATCCATTGGCATTTACGGCATTTACGTTTACCATAAGATATGTAGGAATGCACCGGATGTAGCACTGTACCGCGCAACAGTCTATGGAAATCTATTTCTTAAAGCTCTTTACCAAGCTTACCTCGATACCTCAAAGGATTGTTTTCGGTCGAAGTTTGCCACTGGATTTCACGATACGTTACTCTTAAAATCCTATGTAATTTAATGCTTCATTTGTATCACAAATTGAAAGTAGAATTTATATGTTCTGGAAAGACAAGTTGCCACCCTTTATATCGGAAGTGCCAGTTTGAAAGACGAGGAAGTCACCTTTCGCTTTATTCATATTATTTTTCTTCGACTGGTAAGATATCTATCCTCTAGTGTGATAAGCATTTTGAATCGTTAAATGTAACACTATACAAATATTATAAAGTAATATAAGAACGTACCTAAATACCTAACATTTGATACTATTATTATTTCACTATCGGGACACTGGAGGCCGGACGGATGATTCATACGTGACTTCTGCGGGCCATTTCATCCATTTCCCCAGCCCTCCTCTTAGGGAGGGTATGGGTCATTTAGCCCTCATGGTGCCCTTTCAAACCTTTTCGTTTCCTTACAATCGCAAGGATCGCTAGCAATCCGTTCCACTTTCAGCTCCCATAGCTCTTCTGTGTCCAGTGCGTCCGATCCCAGAAGGTTCCATCTAATCAAGGAGTAGATGGTACTCGGCCAGATGATGGAAACTGGTCTCCGCGCTCTCCTTGCACTCCGAACATTTGTGGTCGGTCTTCACTTCTATCACCGTTAGATGTCTTTTCAGTCTACTGTGTCCTGTTATTGTGATGACGAGCCTCATGTCTCTTCTTGAAAGTTTGATCAGTTGGCTCGTCTTTTTCTTGTCGATGCCTTTGGTGAAAATCTTTGACTGTCTCATTTCAGTCATTGATCTCCATCTTCGGTTGGTTTCCGCGGTGATTCTGCAGCTGATTGCTCCCTTGGTGATCTTGTGAAATATTGGAAGCCAGGGTTCTGGCCCTACCAAGTTTTCGTCTGCTTCTCCGGCTGACTCTTCGGCTTTCTAGTTACCCGTGTTTCCCTCATATCCGGGTTACCAGGCGATCGTTAAGTTGAGTTGGTTGGTTAGTTTTTCTAGGGACTCTGCATTTTTCACAAAAAAAAATAAGATCCCAAAACTTAAAACTAAAGTGACATATTTACATAGACAAATCCCGCTAGACTTTATGTCCATACAAACACACTAGTAGATATCGCAGACACCGTGCTAATGTAGAAAATGTCCTCTTGGAAAAACTTCAAGTAACACGAGGGTAAAAGAGTCGTCTCAAGATCTTCTCGTCTCGTTACAAACATAATTATCTATTTGCACACATTTGTCTAGAGTTACATATTGCAGGAATATATTTATATCTATTTTCTTTTAATATGTCATTATTATTGACTGCACCTTGCTGGATGATGAGAACCTAGGATTCATCACTATTCCAAATGCTGAAGATCCTAAAATAATAGTTTCTACCTTGATGACGAAGAGATTAGGTTATTTGCCATAAATGCAAGGAAGTTAAAATCTAATAATACACCCGTAATTTTATACATTTTCCGACCAAGTAAATTGACAGAAACAGCACTTTGCTCTTCCACTTTAAATGAAGCTTAGCACACCAGAATACCCAACTATTTTAAAGTTTATTACTGAATGGCACCATGTGCAACTGTGTTGTAGAGGTGCAATTTGACTGATTGAGCCATTTTTAGCCGTCCGTAGTCGGGAGGAAGGGCCGCCGCTCTCTGAATAGCACGATCATACTAATTATCACCCCTGTCATCCGTCACGACCGGCAAACGGGGATCTAGATAAATTGGAGACCGATTTATATCAAATTCTATTTTGGATAATGATATTTTGAGTAACGATAACGGTTATATTTTACATCTATCTATCGATGATAAGTGATATTCGATCAATTTTCTGATATATTCAGTCTGGTCTTCTACAGTCTCTTTCTATATTTTCTTTACATATAGTGGTTTCTGGTTATGGGGTGGGTTGTTATAATTATCGTTAAAATCAGCTATTCTAGGATATTTTTTGTGTAAGTTTATTAAGTAAGCCATTTATATCTAAAATCGATCGAAATTTCAATTTAAATTAATTAATATAACATTAATTAAATTTAGCCTTCCCATCGAATCCTCTCATGCATTTATATATTTTTCAAGCCTCTTTATTTAAAAAAAAGTGACCTATTTACCTATATGCCAGTGAAAGTCCCGTCAAAATATGTAACGCTTGACTAAGCTCTGAAAAGACTGGACTGTTACAGAGCTTACCCAAATCTTACAGACAGACAAAAATAAAAAGGCGATCAGCAGATTTTAAAGGAGAATGTAAATTCAACTGTTTTATTTATACACCGTAGACCTACGCGTTGTGGCAATTTAGCCAAAAATTGGCATAGAAATAGAAATAATGTAAGAAAGAACATGAAAACTCTTTATTTGCCGGTATATAGGGTTTTCATACAGGTAAAACTACAGGCAGCAGCTAGTCATTTATAAATCCTTTAATCTTTAAGTGCAGTAAGGTAATTAAATCGGGATTATGCCTTCTAGCTTCTTGTTCTATCTCAATGATGAGAGTGCCGAATGTTAAGAAACTTGTAGAAGTACCAATGCTGACGTTTTTAACTAATACGTTCTAATTTTACCACAGACACATTTAACTGAGATTCCACTGAGTATTATTAATGTTTTATAGTTGACATTGAACCAGAGAAATATGTTCATGTTCACGACCGCAATATTAACGATAAATTATTTGAAACAAAAAATACGTAATATTATTTTTAGGAGATTTTTTAGTACTGCAGATTTTTTTTATATAGAACACGTCAATATGACTTCACCTCGCCTGATGTTAAGCAAAGGCAAAGTCTCGGAAAGAGGGTCACCATCGGAAACATGTACCATGTTAACAGTGGTGGCACTCAGCTTGACGGCCTCGTTAGATGCCTTTTCACGCCCCGCTTAAAGGACCCGGGACTGTAGGAAGAAGGAAACACGTGAGCTGGCAGGGATGTTGACGTTTAGATGTCTGCTTATTTTGGCATCAAACATAAGATTGGATTGGTACCTACTTAGTTATGTAAAATTAACTATGTGAACCTCAGTCTTGTAATTTTCACTTGTAAATTCTATTGGTATACGAACTATTTTTAATTTAGTGTAAAGTTTATTTTGTATGTAGGAGCCAGCGATAACTTAACATGTTTTCAAGTAAAGCCACTGGCGAGAGCTAGTTTCAAACATGAAGCAAAAATAGAATCCTATAGTTTCTATTTTCATTTTCACAGTCGGGCATTAAACTAATTAAGTATTATCATCTCCTTAAATAGATTTTAAGAATCTAAAATGATATGTCACCCCGTTAAAAACGTGAAACAACGCTCTGTCGCCCAAACAGGCCATAACTCAACCCAAAAGAAAATAATTTACGACGCCTAATCCCTAACAACGGGAATAAATACCCAACAGGATGCGGACATTACACCCTTTTATATGAGCAGTAAAGCTTTTTAAATAAACTGAAACAATTGGTGAGATGTTAATTGGGATTACTACTGCTGACACCTGTCTCTAGATTTTTTTTAGATTGTGAGTGTAGAAAACGGATATCTTCTACACCATGCTTATCATTTTAGCATGTCAAGAAGGAGAGTGAAAAGATCGGTTTACTACGAATCTGTAGAACGTTGTCTCTATCGAACATTGACAGTTTGATACTTTTATAAAGTAGTTAAAACTGTCTGCATTTGTAAACCACTAGCTGTCCTTGGCTGATTCTATTATATAAACTGATTCTATTCCAATTCCATAGAAATTGTATCACAAAATAAAAAGTAATACCTATTTGGGAAGTTTCACCAAGATTTGTTCTTCTTCGACAGCCTCCGTGGCGTGGTGGTAGTGAACGCGACTGCCACGCAGGAGGTGCGGGTTCGATTCCCGCTCAGTTCAAATATTTGTATGCATGAATATGGATATTTGCATTGGTCTGGGTATTTCTATGTATAGTATGTATGTATTTACAAAAAAAAAGTATCTATGTATGTTTATCCGCATTCTAGATTCCATAACACAAGCTAATTAAGCTTATCATGGGTCTAGATAGCGTTGTGTAAAATATTGTGAAATATTGTGAAATATTTGTTCTGCCGTTTTGCGTGAACATAATATTTATCCATCCACCACCTTCAAAGGTTAGAAAATTATATATAAAATTTCAAAAAGGCTTCAATGAAACCTTCTATATGCTGGGAGGCAGTTTTACTAAACGATGTCAAGAATCGACCGAACTGTGACACTGTCTTCATGAAGAAAAATATTACTACAAAGTAGGTAGTCAAACTTCGAGTGTAATCCTGAAGGGTATTGCTTAATAATGTAGATATCTTTTACATATTCAGGGGCGCAGTGGGTGCCACTGCACAAACTCATACTTTATTAACCTGCCACAAGATGTAGTATGTTACGGGTCCTTATCTAATTTTGCCCTAAAGATTAATGACAGGGTAATGAAATAAAATAAATGATCTGTGTGTTGCATTTACGCATCTCGTTCTTCTATTTGTGAGATTTCATTAACCGGGTATATTTATATTTATTTCGAAGCCTTAACTACTTTAATGGTTATTTTAATATGACCTTCTTTTCAGACAAACAATCAATCATAAGTGATTGATTGTCTGAAAAGAAGGTCATGCATGCTGGACATAAAATATGCCTTTCCCATTGTTGGGACGCTCTGGCCTATTGTTTTCACGCTGGCCAGACGGGTTGGAACAGGGTTTTATTTAAAGTTTTTTTTTTAACTGAAAACCCACTAACACTTTTCCTAACCCAGAAATAAATCTCTATAATAATATAGGTACCTACCTATTACTGTAGGCAAATTATTATTTTTATTTTTACATTTAAATTTCCCACGGTTAACTTGTATTAATAAGTAAAAAAGAAATTTAGGTACATCACTAGTTCCTATACAAATCGAATACATAGGGAAAAAGAATCATCTCGGGTGGGACTCGAACCCGCAGTGTTTCCCTTACAGGGGAAATGCCTTGACCAATTCGGCTTCCGAGACGCCCGATGTGATTCAAATTTACCATCTTCAACGTCTTTAAGGCGACGATGGAGTCATCTTCGAGTTCCGCCCGAAAAGATTATTTTTCCCTATGTATTCGATTTGCATAGTTAGCATACTTAAAGCTGTAAAATTCATTCGATCACTAGTTCCTGTTGGCAAATTCGCACTCTTTACCTAAATCTCTTTCACCATTAGTAGGTAATAGAGATCATACAGTAAATCAGTAGTAAATCAATTGGCTAGTCATTTACAAATATGACTGTTACTTCCTTCCGACAGCGACATATGAACGACCGCGGTGCGTATGGGGCGCCTACAATATTTATGACCGTCTCGACTGATATATGATACCGAACTTCCGACTGCATTTTTTACTAGGCTCAAGTACGCGGTAATCTTTTTATCCTAGTATTAATATACTAAAATATAAAGATTTCACCTCATCTGTTTGTATATTTTCCATTGTTATTTCAATAAGTGTGAATTTTATCTTTCTAATTTTAACTCCCGAGTCCCAAACCTCTGCCACTTTGCATCCAAAGCCCACACACTATGGAAATGAAAAAAAAATATTTTAAAAAAAACAATATGGAAATGAAGTTCGACTCTCCTGCTTCACTTTTTATTGGCTTATTTTTGGCTATAATGGGAGCGACTGCCTTCTGACCTTCCAAATCCGACACTTTCTGGTACCGTTGTTTGTCAAACAGCAGGTATACCAGCTGCTTGACTTGGACTTGCAAGATCTTCATAGGGCCCTTATGAAATCCTAATTGAAATCATACTCACCTAAGCTAACACTTAGCTTAGCTGGTTAGAAAGCGACATAGTCATATTGTGACTAAACTCCGTAAACAAAGATTTAAAAAAAGAATTCTGAAGTATTATGATAACGGGTTCATTCATGTGCAGTCGTCCGTTATTATCATGATCAATTAAGTAGATATGTTAACGTAATTGAATGTAGATAATCACTGCTTTCTATTCGACACATGTTCGGATCATGGCATTCACGACAAACGTGAGAGACGCTACTGTTCACGCATCTCAAATTGTATGTAGATACAATCGCCATTGGTAGCTTAACACATTCCAAGTTAAGACCACCTTGGCACTAAAATTTTGTATAAAATAGTAAACAAAAATTTAAAAATGATGATCACAAAAATAATTAGTCATCAATTATTTATTGATTTATTTCAATTTAAAGATCAATTTGGTCGCTAAATTTTCCAGTATTCAGCAATATCTAAGAGTAACTGGACCTCAGTTATTGCGATATATCCTCTTTCCTACTACAAATTGCAATATGCATTCTCTCTTATAGTTGCCGAGAACATAGACTATTTTTATACATAAATATTTGACTCACAATTACTCAGTACCTATTTGTGTGGCAACGTCTGCGTTAGTTACATTGTGCCGCCCTCACTCAATCGAGAAATAGCCTCTTTGGGGGCCAAGATTCGGCTGGATGGAGCTTTGAAAATACCACAGACCTTTAAATCTAATAGTACTGTCATGTCAGAGTTGTAATGTAATTGAGTACCCGCATAGGACCAAATGTAATATGTAATGTAACGTATAAATTTCATATAGCTACATACGCTTTGGATTCTTTTCCGAATGTATTTACGGATGCTAAGCAATGTTATGCTCTGCCGAGCACTCCATCAATCGTACCTGCAGAGAGAAAGGTAACTATTATCTCAATTAAACTAACATATTCTATTACTTAAGAATAATTACCATTTTCTGGCTTTGTATAGGTATATGATATGCCTTATGTAATTGCTATATTAAGTAACCCATAAACTTTAATATATTCTTACCATAGCAGATGAATGAGACTAAACATCACGTTTCGTTACTTTTAGTTTGCAATAAGTACCTAGGCAATATTATAATATTTACTCATAAAACACCATTATGCCGTAAAGTTTGTGAGAGAAATTTAGTACTTACATACATTTACGTATACGTTCATTTAGTACGAGAACTTATATGTACATATTTGTGGGAATGATTGTCATCTGACCCTCCAACTCCTCCAGAAAAAAGCCAGCACTTATGGCTCGTAAATCATAGATATTTCGGCTTGAACGTGAGGTTGGCTTGCACCAAATGACCTTGTTGGAGCCCCATACAACCTTGTGGGCAATATCAAAATGTGTATCGTTTGTTCAACTCTCTTCATTTACAGTTCTGTGGTAACAGTAATTAGGTTAGAGTCCCCGCGCGTGAGCGGAATACGGGTGCCCAACGCGCACCCCGCGGCCACACTTTGATTTTGCTCTTACCTACAACTGCAAGCGCTTGCAAGCCTTTAACACTCACTTCTCGTAAATTAACTCAGACTTGCTAAATTTGTACATTTTAATTGAATGTTTGTGTTGAATAAATAGAGCTTCAGCTTAAGAATTATACCTACTATTCTGTTGTTGGGTTTGGCAGTATTTGCTCCCGATAGAACAGAAATACCAATCAAAAATAATAAGTATACCCGAGGCACTATTGTATGTACACTTGAATTGACTGATCATTGAAAAAAAAACAGACTGTATTGCACTATTTTATTATTCCTTGTAATTACAGCTTCATATAGATACGTGCAACCTATAAGTCCAATACAACAAAAACTGAAGAAGCAAACAGTTTATAAGTAACAAACTTTTTCTTTAACATATCATCGCCCTGTTCTGTGTATAACGAAATAATATTTTGAACACAAACATAATGCAAAAGCCACTCGGCATGACCTACTTAAATTAACTTAGTAATTATAACTCCTTGCCAAAACAAGTTTGCAACAGAAAGTGAAGTGGAAACATTTTCAGGGTCTGTAAGCGTAAGAGCGTTCACTCGTTTATGTGAAGCGCTCTTGGTGGAGCCCGCTCCTCGACTATACGAGTGTTTGTGTTACCCCACGCTCCCCTATCACTCTCATTAACGTATAATGACGCTTGGACTAGGTTAGCATCACTTCTTGAAGTATACTTTAAAAGGTGTCTTCAAAAAAAATATATGTTATTAATTTTTTTTTTATGGAATATGGAGGCGGAATACGGATTGCCTGATGGTAAGCGATCACCGCGAGTCACAAGTGCGCTGCGTTCCTTTTAAAAGAGAGTATGTTCTTTTTTTGAAGGTTTGAATATATATATCTAGAAATGCGGTAGAGTGTCAAAGTCCAAGCCAAACAAACAGAAGGCGAGCCGTACCTTGTGTAATGATGTGTAATATGACACAAAATTGGCCTATTCGTTTGAATGGTATCGATGAAACAATCAGTTGCCAAACTACCTGGTCCACTGCTGGACAGAGGCATCGTCCAATGTACGCCGCCATATCCTCCGTTTTCCACATAATGAGTATAGATTTGCGTAAGGTAAGTTATCATGCGAGGTTCGAGTCAATATATTTATTAAAAACGTAAACGATTTTTAATATTGTTATAGTCACTATTTACCTTAAGTACAGAGAAAATTAAGTCGCATCGTGTAGGTAAACTGTATCAAAACTTAGTCAAACGGACATGTCCCACTTCAATGAAATAATAGAAAACGGCAAAAGCACAAATACAATTCCTAAACAACGAACCTAGACATCCAATATATTTATCAATGGTTAACAGCTAAAACTGATTCCGTCATTGATTGAATTTATCCTCAAAGGAAATAGTTCTTACATCAAAATCTAGTAACTTTACAGCACGAGTAATTTCCAATCCATTGTAGATGTTGCTTAAGACCTTTTAACCTTGAACCATCGTTTATATTCCAACCATGCAGCGTCCGTAATCAGGCAGGTGATTCTCACAAGTCGTCCATGCATTGAATGCTATTTGACTAGTGATTGCACATTAAATTACAAATAAGACCAATGCACTAACTTTATAGGACGGTTACTACAGTTTGAAAGTCTAGTCTAGTCTTAATCATGTAATTAGCTACCATAGTGAGTCTAAGGTTAACGTACTGCAATAGACTTAAGACCTATATCAAAAATGTAGAGACCTAGAGGAAGCAGAACGCTAGATTGCTAGAAACCTTGTGCTTATAATATTCTGTAAACTTCAAGTTCGATATTCCATAAATACATAAGTGCCTAAATAGGATAGGTCGGCTGTTGCAGGACAACCCTGATAAAAAGGGGCTATCTATCGAGAGGCTGTCACTGTGGTGCACCCCTGCAGTCGATGGATCACCTTCTGTTATGCTCGCTGTGCCCCTGTTGCTGATCTGAATGAGACAACGGAGGACGCCATCAATGTAACTAAGTTTTGGACTGGTCGTATCTAGACATTTTAAATTGCTTCCATTGACACAAGTAGAAGATGAAGTGCCTAACCTACCTATAAATAGAACACAGACAGAACATAAATAGAACTTCCATGAGAACCGTTTAAGTCAAACCAAAGGCAAAGACGGGGTAACCCGAGCTCTGCCGTGAAAATTCCATACTTAACCGGTAAGTAGTAGGTATTGCTTTTTTTCGTGCGAAAATCCCCTTGGATATCTCCCCCGCAGGAGCCGGAGGGGACTAAAACCGCACGCCGTCTGTGGGTCGTCGTCCAGAAGGAAATTATGTTTGAGGATCTTATCTTGAACTTTATACAAGTTCGACAACACAACTTGAGACTCACCAATATTATATTACGAATATCACTTCGAAAATGGTAACTAATAAAACGGAAGAATATACAGACAGTAAATAAAACAATGACATAAAAATTTCAACAATCTACCTACCCATAAAACACCTCTCCCTTGGCAGGGAATAAAAAGGACGATCGAAAATGTTACTAATGATAGCATCTATAGGCGCACATCATTACACACAAACAATAACGGACAGACAGTGGACAATGTTAGCGAGACAATAATTGCCGGTACAAATGTATGGCAATAACTACAATGGTATTGTATAGGTTTGTGTTGAACAAACCACTCCGATTACGAAAGTCAGCCCCGAGCACACGCCACCACCCCGTTCATTATTTTCACTAAATGGGCTCATTTGAAAATTAACTGCACGATTGCTTCCGATAATGTGCCAGTGTAAAGCGTTATACATCACGGGTGATCTAAACAAATGAAGGGGATAGCGTATATAATACGTATGGTACAGGAATTTTTATTTTCATACAGCGCCATCTGTGGGTGAATAGCAAAACCACTATAGCTTGTAGCTAACAGATAGCAGTTACTTCCTAGCAGCTATAAAGTGCTAATCTTTCATAAGATGAACCTGGAAATTTAGCGATCAAAATAAATTATCCAGATCTTAGGTATATTGATATATTAGATCTAAATCTAAATTATTATTTCTATGATTTCTTAATTTGTGTAGTTTTTATAAATGGTTCTGCTATTTGCCGATAGATGGCGCTGTATACAAAACTGAATGATGATGGAAGATTTTATATTAAAATTTAATGTAGTTAATAATTTTAAAACAAATAGAAAAAAAATGCTGAAAAGATTTATACGTTAGATTTTAATATAGGCAGGATTTACTCTTTATTAGGTTGATATAATAATTATGTCATGAGTGATTCAAACAGCATTAAGCGAACCACTTCAAATTTCAACTATATTTATTCAAATAAATATAAATACACGATTTAAAATAAAACTTGTCAAAATCTCTCTAAACTGTTTGTAAATAACGTGTAGCTGTTCTATGGACTTATAAATACCTACTTATAATCAAGTGTTCTTTAAAAAAATCTAGTGAGTTATAGCTATATTTATGTTTATAAACTCCATCACAATTAATTAACTAGTTCAACTAACTGGTTTTACAGTTCGTTAACACGGAAGCAACATTTGCAAAACAAACAGTATTTACCAACAAGTGCATTATTAGAAAAAAAGACATGCAGCAGACTGGGGGTGTTGCTGTAAACTGTTGCCATGAAAAATTACCGTTCGGAACGAAGTTCAATTATATCTAGGTAGGTATGTTCTTTTACTTTGAGAAAAATTGCTGTGGATTTTTCAATGGGTTAAAGTTAATATTAAATTTTTTTCGTTTTACAAGCTACAAAGTAATTCAGTATGTGGGGACTCGCGGGGTCTTCTAGGCCCAAGTCAACTTCACTTACAAATCGGTATATCTGCTGATTGACGGACAAGGATCTGATTGTAAAAGCTTTTGAGGCACCAAATAACGCGCCTATAGGAATATAGCCCCTCACAAGTTTCGTATACTCGTACAACTAGAATTAGGGTAAAATAATTATATGATAGTAATGAAATTAAAATCGACTCACCTGAATTTGTTCTACAGCCTTTTTCGCTAATCCAGGATCGAGTATAGTGATGTCGATCTCACTACCACATTTTTTCGCTGTCTCACTAAACGCAGCTGCGTTCACATAGTACATTGATCCCCTTTCACTTGTTTCCACTGGAGAATTCGGAGATAAAATACCACTATCTGTATCACTGACGTTAGCTGATTTACGCACTAAACCAGAGTTCTCACCAGTAGGAGATTTTAGAGGAATTCGTGACTTTTCACCAGTTGGAGACTTCAAAGGAATCCTTGAACTTCTGAGTCCCTCTGGAGTAAACCCCGTTTTAGGGTCAAATATTACGTAGTTATCTTTGTCACATCTCACTTTATTGTTAACTGTCACTGTATATTTTTTATTTGGACTCAAGTTTAAGAACGGATCTTCACTATCTACGGGACTTTCTGGAATTATGGATTGTATTTTTGGCGTGATCTTGGGTACTGATTTACCGTCAATAGTCCGCCTCATCACTGTGTCATTAGTGAATTTTAGACGCACGTATTCATTTGATATTGTTCTTCTTACTGGTGATGATAATAATTGTGATGGTTTACTTTCTTGCAAATTTGCTTTGTTTTGAAAGAAATTTATTTTAGGTTTATCCATTGTTTTAGTAGGTGAGAATGGTAGTCTTAATTTGGTTGTAGTTTTTTTCTTCTGAGTTGAATTTAAATCTATACTACCACCCTGCACTGTACTTTTGTACACTGGTAGTACACTAGCTTTTTCTTGTATTTTTGCTGTTTCTTTGGTTAATTTAAGACTATTTCTATGTAATTCAAAAGTTTTGTTTATTTTTTTTATCGGTGCTGGTGTTTTAAGTCGACCTTTGACTTTTTTATCACGAGGTACCTCCTCAGAACCATCGTCATGTTTCTCGTTGACATATATTGGTTCTTGTCTAACAAAAGTTTTGCTACGATCAAAAAGATGTGGTTCATTTTGAACGGATTCAAATATATTTTCACTAGGATTATTTAATATAGAGTCTATAATGATATCCACATCACTTGACTCTGAATTACTTTTAGAAGACCTGTTTTCATTAATAATGCACGATATTCTTTCTTCCACATCTATCAGTGAATCAGATCTGTCAGTATCGTCTATACTCCGCGAGGTCCCACTCCCAGAGTCTGACGGCGTTTGTATTTCAAATATTGCTTCATTTATTGATATCCCGTATTTGTCCGAATTCTCAGGACAAGATGATCTTCTTCTCTTCACGGTTCCTGTTTCAGCAGATGGTGAATCCCAGTCTAGAACCTGCACGGCACACTGAGCCCCACTTTTTTTAGACCGTCTTGGGCTTGTCATTATAGGTACATCGCATTTTTAAGCACTATCTACCCTCTGTCATCTCTTGTCATGTAAACTACACATTATTTTAATATTGGTAATGTTGGAACATCGAATATGCTAGTAATTGTCCTCGGAATACATGTTAAAATGAACATTTCGATCGTTAGTGGAATCAAACACGAACGTATTGCTCGATAGTTATCTAATTACAACTTGACGCTGATGCACATGGGACCGACGGTATCTATGTTATTTTCTCTAATGGTACCATTTGTTTTCTGTTTTGTGACATGGAAGGGGTGCGTTTTGATAATAATAGTTGTTCTACCTTGAAAATAGTACTAGAGTGCTCTGCCTTAGTACATACATGTACATTCAGTAGATGCATTTTTAAACATATGTGTCAATATTTCCATTATTACTTCTTATATTACATTAACACTTTAGTTACAGCATTCTTCTCCGCATAGAATTCTTTAATAATACTTACGTTATTATTAATCAGTACCTAGAAGACGAAAAGTTTCAACAGCACGTTTTATCATTTAGACATGGACGTTTAGGTGTACTCCGTAGACCGGCAACGGAAGGTAGTTTTTATGTCCTGCTCGGGTCCGCCCGCCCTCCATTGGGTGCCGTACGTGTCTCGAGAAAGACGTGTGCGTTTGCATTATGCAGCCTGAAATTTTATTCAACAGTTTCGTTATATGTACCTATATTGTATTTTGAGATTAATATTTTCAAGTTACTTATTGAAATATTATAACTAGCTTGGTAAATGAAATTC
The DNA here is from genome assembly GCA_914829495.1 of Eilema sororculum. Taxonomy (NCBI): domain Eukaryota; kingdom Metazoa; phylum Arthropoda; class Insecta; order Lepidoptera; family Erebidae; genus Eilema; species Eilema sororculum. The sequence goes on along the minus strand of OU618534.1, from coordinate 17,197,257 downwards.
ATTTTAAGCTCCTTGATGGACAAATGGTAGGTAATCCTACTAATGTTGTACAAGTGAAAGTTTGTGAAGATGTTTGGATGTTTGTTAGTGTGAAATAACACAAAGGTACTTTTATCCTAGGAATACGGTTCTCAGGGTAGCGAGCACAGTACCAATACTTCACGCAGACCGAGCCGCAGGCATCGGTTGGTTACCGATACCTATTTATTTTCAAAGAGTCGTTAACATAGAACCTTAACATAGGTCTAGTTGATAAAAAGATTAGTATAATGAAAACAACCCTATAAACCCTAGACAGTAATAAAGAGTCTCCATGGGTGAAAAAGATGGGGATGAAGTAACAAAGGAATCCACCAAATAACTAAGTTTACTAAACATTGAGCTTTTTATCTATATCTATATATCTATATACATATAATAAATCTGTAAACGATCGATGTCTGTACATAGAAAGGAAATGAGAAAAATTGTTATAGGGGGACTTTACAAACGTAATAGAAGCCAAATCAACGTTTTTTGGAATTTTCGTCTGTTTGTCTGTTTATCTGTTTATCTGTTTATCTGTTTCTCTGTTTATCTGTTTCTCTGTTTGTCTGTGAGTTTGTGCACGCTAATCTCAGAATCGGCTGAACGGTTTTTAATATTTTTACACTTTATTAAAGTCACACTAGAACTAATCATACTTAATCAAAAATTTATTAATACATTGAGTAGTAATAATAAAATTCTAAATCTTATCTCCAATCTAAAAATACTCTAATAATAATCCTCGTAATCACACGAGTAAAAAACGTGTATTGATTTCTCAAGTAAGTTAAAAAGTTTAAGACTTCGCAAACAAACTAAAAGAGATAATTACCAGTAACTTTTATCAAGCAAGAGTTGCATCTGTACCAACTGAACCACAGAACAACTCTACTAACTAGCGACAACAATAAAGTGAAACGAAAATGAACTTACGGCGTCAGCGGGATTCTGACAAACTGCCCCCAAGTGTCCCCACACTAACCTAATTATCCGATAAGTTAAACCAATAAATTACGAAGGGTGAGGACTTTACTTAACTTACACCATCACAATGTAGCTTCATAACTAATTATACTTAAGTAGTAAAGCAGAACTTCGTAGTGAAGAATGCTATAAAAATTCTAACAAAGAATTAAAGTTATCAACAAAACTCACTGAAGTATTCTTTGGTGGTACAAAAATGTTAGTGGCTATTTTAGTGCATAACACGAAATGGCAAACGAAAGGTAAGATACCCTCCAGCCAGATGGTTAAACGACATGAACCATTTGCTGAAAGTGAAGACAGACCGGGTGCTATGGACAGATGTGGAGAGGCCTATATATTCCACAGAAGGCTGCAATAGCCTAATTAATTGATTTAATACAGTTGAACACACTTTCACATAACAAAGCTAAATGCTAAAAAGTTATCAACGTAAGTTCATCCCATGCACGTGAAGTTTCATCAACATTTGGTAACAATAGGGATTGTCTCAGACGACGTAACTTTATCGGCCCGTGTCCAACTTGGGGGCAATCGGCTAAATTTATTGGAGCAACACATCCCCCTATATCTAATACAAACTTCTAAAACTAGCTAATAACGCCGTTGGATCAAATAAGTAAGAGTTTCTAACTTGACGATATATATTTTAACCGACTTCTAAAGATGGAGGAAGATATTTATATTTTTTATATTTATACGCGTATAGCTCCGTTATAGACGGATTTGCAAATTATTTCTTTGTTCGAAACTAAATTATTCAGAAAGGGTCCCATTTTAATTTTCATTACAAAGTTTATGCCATTACACAACATGCCTGCATCCTTCGAATAGGTACGCAGAGGTGTTCAAGATAGCTATAATACAGATCGATTTGAAAATTTCTTTTTGAATTCGTTTTGGGATAGCTTGAGGTACCTAGTTCGATACTAATTTCATTGATATTGGACGTTGGGTACGAGAGATTTACAAGGTAACTACATTAAATCAAATAGAACATGCGAAATAATTGAGATATTATGAGATTTATGACCCATCCTGTGACACGGTAGGTACATTACTGTAGTCAAAGACATGGTGGAGTTGTTTAGGCTTGGAATACAACAATAGACAACAGAACTCCTTAGCGATGTACAGCATGAATGTCTTGTTTAAGTTGTAGAGGGTATTCTGCTGATCCTATTAGGTAGACGTACCGAACTATGGCTGAAGACATGCTGGAATATCCTATATTTTGACTAAATATGATGATATTGGAACTCCTTAACGACACATTATGTATTTGACTCGTTTGAATTATGGAAGGAATTTCAACGATTTGTAATAGTATGGGCTCCTAGCTTTCAGTGCTTCCAAGATTTCTATTGTAAGAATAACCTTTATGAAAAAACGCCCTGAAAGGTAAAAAATAAATTGATTCCAAATATAGCTCAAATTAATGATAAAAACTCCCATATGACTTTTGTTGAAGTTGATCGGTCAAAGGCCAATGTTGGGTATGTGTATGTCCACATTCACCACCCCGACACATCATCCATTAATGAACTTTGTAAGTATGCGTGGGGATTTCTGGAAAACTGAAAGGTAACACAATACAATCTGCAGGTAGAATTGACGTCATTTCCAACCTCCTACTATTGATGTTCTATCTCTATTTAACTTTTTTTTTAATGAATTTTTTATAGCATTTATTATGCTAACTTTAAAGTTCGAAAAACATTAAATATATCTATTTGACTTGGCAGGACTTCAACAGAAGTCCTACGGGCGTCTTTATCATTGTAGCATTGTAGCATTTGTAATCAATTTATTTTTTATTTTTAGGGCTTTTTTGCTCTAGAAGTTGGTTTCATATTTTTGACAGAAATAACTTATTATACCTAATTAGAGTTTTTTTGTTTGATCTTAAATCGTAATTGATTTTACAATAGCGTAATTATGTAGGTGAGAGACATTTTATGTTTCTGAAAATATTGAGTCCTTCGAAAAACATTGGAAAAAATGAAATGCTCAAGTGAGACTCGAACTCACGACCTTTCGCTTACAGGGCGACTGCTCTGCCAACTGAGCCATTGAGCACCACTTGAATCATTCCAAATTCAAAATTCAATGTTTAAAAATGGTTGAAAAATCATTCATTGTTTCCAACAGTTCGTAAGAATGTTGGTAGATGGCTGCACCGTCGCCCTTATAGACGGATATAAAGAGAAGGAAAATTTGGAATGATTCAAGTGGTGCTCAATGGCTCAGTTGGCAGAGCAGTCGCCCTGTAAGCGAAATGTCGTGAGTTCGAGTCTCACTTGAGCATTTCATCATTTTTTCCAATGTTTTTCGAACTTAACAGTTAGCATAATAAATGCTATAAAAAATTCATTCAAATATTTGGGCGCAGTCATCAAAATTCAATGTTTAAAAATGGTTGAAAAATCATTCATTGTTTCCAACAGTTCGTAAGAATGTTGGTAGATGGCTGCACCGTCGCCCTTATAGACGGATATAAAGAGAAGGAAAATTTGGAATGATTCAAGTGGTGCTCAATGGCTCAGTTGGCAGAGCAGTCGCCCTGTAAGCGAAAGGTCGTGAGTTCGAGTCTCACTTGAGCATTTCATTTTTTCCAATGTTTTTCGAACTTAACAGTTAGCATAATAAATGCTATAAAAAATTCATTCAAATATTTGGGCGCAGTCATCAAAATTCAATGTTTAAAAATGGTTGAAAAATCATTCATTGTTTCCAACAGTTCGTAAGAATGTTGGTAGATGGCTGCACCGTCGCCCTTATAGACGGATATAAAGAGAAGGAAAATTTGGAATGATTCAAGTGGTGCTCAATGGCTCAGTTGGCAGAGCAGTCGCCCTGTAAGCGAAAGGTCGTGAGTTCGAGTCTCACTTGAGCATTTCATTTTTTCCAATGTTTTTCGAACTTAACAATTAGCATAATAAATGCTATAAAAAATTCATTCAAATATTGAGTCCTTGCTATAGAAGTGTAAATAATCCTGGCCATACAATCCAATTTATAATTTAGAAACATCTGTTCACAGAATGTTCGTTCACACTTAACTCGAAACATTATACTGAGTGTTTCCAACAAAAACTTTCTGCAGTCATAAAATGTACAAGATATTGTAATACACCTTTCTCAATCCCGCTTAGGTGAACATTCTTCCACCCTTTCTATCCGCTTTTAATGCCATAACAAAAAAATCATTATGATCGTAATTGGCGGCCTTTGGGTTTCAAACTGGGGTAACGGTAAAGTTATTTTATTTACGTGATATTCCCTGAAATATTGAAGTACAGCTGACATTGTGATTGTTTATTCGAAACACCTTCAACAACGACTAAAAATATTATGGATGAACTATAGGTATTAATAGTTATGTTACAAAACACACAAATGTATTAAGCCTGCTAAGGTGACTGCCTATTTTGGTTATGCAGGCCTTTTATAAATATGTAATAGTTAAAAAGATTGCATAGCAATTAAACTGCTTAAAGAAGAACACTTTGAATTGTAAACGTAACTTAGTTTCTGTTAAAATACAGGATGCGATTTCGTTTGAAACCATCGGGTTTCCTCAAAAACATCAACAAGTAAAACTATGCATCTATAAAACATTACACAACAGAACTACACTATTCTACTTTAAATCTATATATTTATATAAATCAATGCCACTTGTCGTTGTAATGTTATAACTCAACAACGCCTTTACCGATTTACTAATTTTGGTCTTGAATTATTGGTAGAAGTCCAGGGAAGGTTTGTACGTAGAGAAAAATTCGAATGATTGCCGGGAACCGACATCCACGCGGGCGGAGCCGCGGGTAAAAGCTAGTATTATATAATTCTAAATTCTAATATGTCTAAAAGTGTTACCAAAGTAATAATTCATTAATACCAATAACCTGTCCTTGTTTTTAGACATTTCACTTATTCGTATCGGCTGTATACCGGATATTAGCCAGACTATATCTAAATAAACGAATGCCAGCAAGTAGTTTCAGGGAAAAAAGTTGCCTTTATGTCGGATCCGTATCTTCCAATTAAAACGAATGAAAGGCACAGAGATAGATTATAGTGGAGAATTAGACATAGGGTACTGTTTTATCAAGAGTATAGGTTCCTGTAGGCCATGGAAATGGAATCAGAATTTCACGTAGGTTGAGCCTTGGCCAAATAGCTGAAATACCTTACTATAAAAAAAACATCATTGTTTGTTTGTCGCATATTATGCATGCCCGTACTATACATTTTGGTACTTTAGCTTACGCTTGCTGTCTTCCTGTTAAAGTTCCTGACAACAAAAAATATAATACGCACGCTGAGTGTTACTAATAAAAAATAAATAAAAACAGTACGTGACGTTACAACTTGGCTACGTTTGTAAAAACAAAAACAAAACGTAGATTATAAAAAACCAACCCATCTAATTTAGAAAACGCATAAAGCAAGGTTAGGTTATACCGCTTCAAATATTTCTTATCGTTGCGTTCCATTCCCCGGTGAGCAAAAACAGGAACTTTAACTGCTACGGACCCCGATCCCGTTCGTCTTAAGTGATTTACAGGCGCACTGCAACCTGCCTCAGAACAACCTTCAAGGGGAGAACCTCCTTGAACCGGGTTACTAGACTTATTCCGTAAACGTACTCACCCATCTCTTTCATTATTTAGTAACAAGAAAGAGATAGAAAATTTTAAGGCTGCAATAGAAATTTGAACCGAGAACGCCCCAACAATATCATTCTAAATGGGTCAGGAAGGCGAAGTTTACGTCGCATTTCAGCATTAGGGAAACCGAAACGCAATAAAATCCGCGCCATAGAAATGGGATTAGAAAATTATTCCAGAGTTTTCAGCTTCGATCTCTGTTTTAGGGCTCGTGAACTTTGGGGCATGCTTGGATAATATTAAGGCAATTTCCTCAAATTTATTACGTTACTATATATGAACATTTAGTCATTCAAATTTGCTTTATTCAACCCACTTTTCTTACTGAGTCTTTTTGTTTTGTTTTTTTCGTTATGAATCCATATTTCAATAGTTTGTCTCAAATAACTTTTCATTTCTAATACTCGAATAGATAACTTCAAGTCACCTCAGCATAGTAGGTACCCGCAAAATAGAAATGATAGTACGTAAATACTTTTTATCCAGAAGAAGCAATTTTCTTCTATTGCCAAATTTAAAAAAATAACTATGATCAAACATAAAAAATATTTTGTGGATAAAAAACAAAAATATAAGAAAAGAACCATCAATTAGGTATTTTAATTCCGAGTAGTTTGTACATAAGTAATTTTGATTTAACCACTCCTTTTAAATTGATTACTTCAAGTGCAAACAAGTGGTTAGACTAACACCAGATTAACTAAACAGACTAATATAAAAACAAATAAAAAGAACATACTGCCCAATGCCCTTTTCGCCAATACACAAAACTAATAAAAGCGAAAAGCACACAATGGGGCGGCTTCGTACACATTTTAGCGTGGCATTAACACAGCAATATTTTGTCGGAAAGAAATATTATTTGCATTCGTAATGTTAGGGTGGTCCTGGAGGGCGAGGGAGTGCAGGAATGCACTTGGTTGCACTTGTCTTCACTTGCCCCATGCATATACACGTACGCCCACACCCTCATTCATTAATTTAGATTATTACACCACATTTATGAGTATTGTTCTTACAGATTTCACGTAATACTTTGTCTGGTTTATTCTTAAAATTGCAGCTGAAAGCTTGCTAGAAACTGTGAAACTACTTACCTACTTGTAAAACAATAATTATAAATCAGTCCGTGAAATTAATGAGGATACTTGTAATGTGTGAAAATTTTGATGTATTCTACTTTTATTAAAAATGGTGCTATCCGATAACATATCGATATCCTACAACCGAACCAGTTATTTGTATTCATACATAAATAGCACCAAGAAAATATACACCCACTGGCAACACCCTCATATGTATTGATTCTCTTCTTTGATTCTTTGCATAAATATACAGAATCACAAATTTTACTTCCTACCCGAGATACAGAAGAGCAAATTTTTTCATAGTTCATCGCCTCTACCTGTCTACAAACTACAGAACCGTAGATACTAAAGCCGTCATTCCACACACTTACCACTCACAATTGTCTCTTTTCTTATACTAAATTTAAGAATTTCAAAACTTAGAATTGAGTGTCGAAAAAACAAAAATCTACTAAGAAACATTAACGCACTTCAAGAACAATAATGTACTAAAGTGTACACTCAAAGTTGTTTATCTGAAATTTAAACAGTTCCAAAGTGTTAGATGTAATAAAAAGGGTAAGTTTTTGGCTATCAAAGAGCAATAGTTGCACCCACACAAATGCATTGCAGCAATGCAGGGGAATTTTCGATTAAATATTTAGATTAGATTTTTCGTGATCCATTTATCATGGTTAATTGTGTTGGGGTACGGCTTTTACAGTGATGAAAGCTTTCATAGAGTTTCTGGAGATTTGTTTGATAATCCTTTGATATGATAATGTAATAAGAAAACGGAGTATCGCGATCCCCTTGGACGTCTTGGTGTTACTATTATCCCTGCATTTGTTCCTTTGTAGTCTACCGAATGTAATTCTAAAGATCAGAGTGGTCGTGTCCGTTTTATTTTATTCCATAGCAATAATAACGACAGCCTCCGTGGCGTAGCGTGGCGGTAGTGGACGTGGCCGCTACGCAGAAGGCGCGGATTCGATCTCCGCTCAATGTAAATATTTGTATGCATGAATATGGGCCGCTTGGAAGAGCACGTTAAGCCGTCGGTCCCAGTTGCCATACGAACATCTATGGCAGTCATTACGGGTAGTCGGAGCCCTCAAAAGTCCAACAACTGGTTTAGCTGCAATGCTTCGATATCGCCTTTGGGTTGTGGAGGTTAGATGACAATCGCTTCACAGAAGGAGTGTTAATTTATCTTTAACTAGCTTTTGCCCGCGGCTCCACCCGCGTGGATATCGGTTATCGCGACCAAACACATGCCTATGTCCTTTCTTAAGGTCTAATCTAATCTAATTTAGGCATGAAATCGTAACATACAGACAGACAGACAGAGCAACTTTTGCATTGATAATATTAGTATGAATTGCACTGTTATTTTAGCAACATCTTAACCAAGTTAATTGCAAATGAAATCATGTTTTATACCACTTAGGTGGCTCTCATTAATCATTAATTGACACAATATTTTACTATGGAAAACAATATTGTATAATATTATTCTCACGGCACGTGGTGTCTACTATATCGTATATTTATGCGCAGTGCAGTTCAAAATGTACTCTAAATCTATAGACATAAGGTGCAATATTTTATTTCTTAATACACTACAATATCCGTTAATAATCGTTGAGAGTCCAGACACAGCGGCAATAGATATGAATTATGAAATAGACGCTCGAGTATCCCATGTGGACATGAAAGCATGTACGCATAATTGTGCAAGGACATTCACATACAGGCTAGACAGACCTGTAAGCGACCATGTCAAACAAAACCTATATAGATAAATACACGTACACATATACGTACTCGTATGAGATTGTTATTATTCTACTGACATTATAAGTGTGAAAGTTTGTGAAAATGTTTTGTATGTTACTTTCAACGGTTACGCAAAACATTCAACAGTTGCATCGTCATTTTCTAATTCAGCAAAAATGATATTTTTCATACATAAACACAATATCATATCACATGTTCAGTCGACAAGGGAGATACGATTGCACCTAGCCAATACCATACAAAGTTGTATATAAAGATATCCGTATCAACTTTGTCGACTGTACTTTATACAGGTGAAAGGTGTTCTTGCTAGATGGACTGACGATATGAAAAAGTTAGTTAGAATAAACTGTATGCTAAAGAATAAAATGAAGGTATCAAAGCAGGGTAAATAACAAAATATAAATTACTTTAAAAGTAGTTTCATTTCAAGTAATAGCTTTCACACGTTCCCTCCATTTTGTGCAGCTATAAAATACGAGGAAAAGATAACGTACACAGCCCTTACGTTGATTAGGGTATAAAAAAGAAAACATCAGCTGCTTATCGTGCATTGCAAATAGTAAAAGTCAACTCAGAAAGTGAGCAGCATGTGTAAGAGACCTGAGTGCACTTTTCGTAATAGCGGTATACTTTTTAGTGCAATGTATCTTTGAGCATTGTTCATTTACAGTATCCAAGTAAGAACATTTGACTTGAAACTTTGACTATTTTAGCGTAAAGTACACTAAGGTACATGACATTTTTTGTTTCATCGGTAGATGACCAAGAATCGACCACCATAAATGCGCAGCTTTTTATTGCTGTCAAACAAACGACATTCAATTCAAAACGCTTCCTCACCTCGCCAAGGAACCATGCCATAATTTGTTCCGAAAAGGTTGTCTAGTAGGTAAATATACACCAAATAATTTTAGAAAATTATTAAATACCTACAAAAAATGAGAAAGGATATTTTATATTTTTCAATTATAAAGAAAATAACATTAATTCGTGAGGAAACAGGAAAGGTAAGAATCAAAGCTAATCCGAAATCAATAACCCTGTTTACTATTAGAAATTAAAAACTAAGTAAAGCTTTTGTTTATATAGATTTATTTAACTTTACAATTATTTGCCGTCGACCGCGTCACAACATAGCATACGTTCCATTACAAAGGGATCACCATTGCACAAGCTCACAGCGACCATAAAACCGTATTTTCCTTATTATGTTGGCTCCTAATATGTTTTCACTTGTTTACCGTGTTTTGGTACAATGTTTTTTACTTAACCTTTCGTGTTGATCATGAAATATTGCACACATCTTTATATTACGAGATCAAAATTATATATAAAACAGAATTTCGCCAGGTGCTAAAATTATATGGAAATGATGTATTAGCAGCCATTTGGTAGAAAAAAAAACGTGAGAAAAAGCTATCGTTTACAAAAAAACCTGGGGTAAAACAAAATACATAATGCGTTTTACAATTCTACAAAAAAAAGAAGTTTTAAAGGAGATGGAAAATGGTGGGCCCAAATGTAATAAGTTGAGATATGATCTAAAAAATTAGTCATATTTTTCTATCTTAGAATATGAAAAATCACCTCAATTCTCAATCTGGATGCGGAGAAATATGAGAAAATAGTTTTCGTGAGATTATCAATTGAGTAATCGATTACACTAAAACATTTGCAGTAAATAATTAACTCAAAGTAATTGAATGCACTATATATACTTACATGCAATATAATGCATATAATTACAGTCATATTATTAAATCAAATATCAATTAATTACTGAAAAACCAATATTAATGATTATCGATTTCATATCGATTCAAATCTCTCTTATATTTGTAGTCTATGTCACTGACATGACAGCTGACTAACATTGACACTAGACAGTTGCTGACTGTTTTTGTTTGCTCACTCGTTTCGTGTTTTCCGATGAGTTTTGAATGCTTTCCCGATTATTCGTCATTTTTTACGACAACTGCTTTGTTGTTTCACGGATTCTGACCCTGCCTACCTTGTACGACCCTTGCTTTTACCTTGGACACCGAAGATCGCTCATACGTTTGACTTGGAATTGTTATTTTGGATTTTACCGCCGGCTTGTGGATTGGATATTATTGAAACTATGGATCGCTGTGTGAATTGTGGGATATCCACTGGTCACTGCAATACACTGGGCCGACGGCCCTTACACGATGAAACAATTCTGTCAGTGATTCGGCAATGGCTTGCACCTCAGTCTGTAAGTAAATACCTATAACCTCATCTAACCAGCAGTTACCATCCTGGCAGGTTTAAAATGTAAAATATGTATAATAGAAGGCGAATAAAACGGCTACTATATTAAATGATTTTTTATTTTATTTTAGACATCCTTTCCCTATCTCCTTACCTATTACCTACCTCTCGCTTGAAGTCGTTTACTTTCATTCAAATGATTTTTTAAACATTTTCTAGTAAATATAATAACTATTAGTGCAAAAGAACACATTTTGCACTTCAGGAATCAGCTGTTAGTTAAAGATTGTAACATAACCTCACTTTTACATAATCTCTTATATCTCTGTTCTCAGATTGACAAAATCCGCAGAATTTTCAGTGAAAGGTTGATAATATAAAAGCTATTAATTGACATCACTTTCATCTTCTTACAACTAGGCCCAAGATTGTATGTAGGTAATCATTTCAGTCTCCTTTCGACCTATTTAAAAAAGTTTTTATTTTAATCGATATTCAGATTATGTTTCCAAAATCATAACGGTGAATATATCAAACATGGTATCATCAGCAAACATTATTCATACTGCAGTATGCTCAAACTTCACACGAGTAAGTCTGTATTCGTGAGGAGCCTGCCAGAGTTGCGCCCATGCCATCCCTCGACATAAACCTCTTTTCTATTTATATGCAGATTCCATGACCGACCATAAGTTATCCGAACACCGGATCATACCCTTAATGATACCCGGATAAATGGAAATGGTCCTACAGATGAATCATTGGGGTGAATTTTTACGTATTTGAAACTTTGTCATAATAAATGCGCCAAGAGTCAACGGCGTGGAATTAATTAATGTGGGGCGACATCTTGTTTTATTATTGAAATGGAGGGATTAGTGAGATTAATATCGTTAGTGGCTATCTGTAGTTGCTTATAGAGTATGTATTTATCATCTGTGGCTAATATTTTATGGAGATTTTTTATTATCTACATCTATCTACATATTATTTTGGTCTAATTAGATTTTTGGGTTTTGTTTGAAGATGTAAGATGAGACTAAAATAAATTCACTGCGGCTATTTTATATCATTTTATTATATTTTGTAAAATCTACCTACTTTTCCACATTCTTTCTGGGATTTTTTGGATCTCCTTGTAAAAAACCTGCTCTCCTCTACAGAAAACCTAAATTTAAAATAACTGGTGATCATTCTACTTACTTCACGGGCGAACTGCCTGCTTTTAAACGGTTTGGAAGAAAAGATATCATTATATCAAAACATCTTTACTGTTATCGGTGTTGGATTTAGCAAAATATAAATATTACCTGCAATATTTCCACGTGCAAAAGGGTATTTGACTATATAATGGTAGGTTTGCTTTATTTGTTAGAATTTTTATCAGTGTTGATGAAAACAAGTATTTTATAGTCTTTTAACAGTTGAATACTTTGTAACTGTGGTACCACGTTTCATGTTTCATTGAGTTTTACAGCTTTAGGAGTTTTGTGTCACGTTTGTTTTAGCGAAAGCGAAAATGTACACAGCACTTACGCACGAATAGTTTGTTCATAAAGTTTATATGTAAGTACCTACTAGTTTTAGAATCATGCAGGGTGTATATAAGAGGTTTAATTGAACTTACCACGTAATAATAGTATTAAAATGCAATCTAAATGTTATGCCTCTTGCATAAATTCGCATAGAACTCAAAATTAATAGGGATATCAATACACCTTTATAAAATCCCCATCGACTGGACTTGTGATTTTTTATTCAAGGTCATAGAATATATTGTATTTTCACATTTTTCTCGTGAACGGCAACTGTGAACATACTGCAGTGAATTAAATTAATTCTTAGTAAGTCATGCATAACCTATCTTTGGTCATCATCATCGACACACAATATTTACATATATTACTATGTTTTAGTAAGATATTATTATCACGACATCACATAACGTAGTCCCCACAGCTTTCCTTATTTCCTATTCATTCCATTATACAACTAATTATAAAATCTTGTATGGAAAATTGTGGTTGAAAATTGCTTACTGAGTAGGCAGATTCCTGATTAAATTAGACAATATTAAGAGGGGAGAAGCGTTTGAGGGGAATAATGAAAATATTGCCCCGGGTAATCAGCTTCCTTCGATCTTAATATTGACTTATGTTGTAATAAGTATAACAGTTTTGTCTTAAAACGTACTCAACAGAGTCCTTTATATAGGCTAAGGTGTAGGTAATTTCTTTTTTTAGATGACGTGATACATAAATGATATCATGAATGGCAGAGTCATGATATTTTTTAAGCATGCGTAGGTACCTACTGCTGTGGAATGCCCGTCCTGAGTCTATGTTTATAGAAAGCTATAACCTGAGTCTCCTTCTTCAACCACATCATCATAACAGATGAGATACGAGTCAACTGCAGGCCAATTGAGTATAAAAAACTTGCACAGGATGGTGCCGAAATATTGGATACTCAAAAGATCACAATACATGAAAATATAATAGAGTCAACGTGACTCTAACACCTTTATCGCGTTAAATATATTATAACCATTTACATTTCAGTCAATTATACAGTTAAGTTACAAAAACAATTAATTACAGAGTGCAATGCTCAGAATTAAGTTTCTGTCGGGCATTTCTGCCATGTGCCGAGCCCACTGTGTGAGTTAATACAACATACATCTAAGCAATATGCAAATATTGGACCGGACCATCAATCGTGAGTGTCAGGAACAAGATGAATAGTGCCCCTGACACTTGCACATTGCTACAGAGCAGTGACGTCGAACGGGGAATGTCCACGTTTCAAAAATATACGGTCTGCCCATAATCGAGGAATATGGCTCGCTTGTACATTGTTTGTTTAGCAACTACTCGTAATAATGCAGAAAATTGACATGTACCATTGTTATTGCATCAGTAGGTGTTCGTTAAATTCTCAGGTTTATAATTGGTCCACTGATAATTTACTACCGCAGTTACTGAAAAAGGTATGTGAGCTAGAGAGCACAAAAGCACTTTACCCTGATAAGCAATAAACCATGCTCGTATGGTGCGAGTGCACCTGTGCCTGTGACTAGACCTATTGTAATATACTGAACGATAAAATAATCTTTGTGAACACATTTGTTGTGAATCCATTTCATCCCAATTAATACCCAACTTTACAAACATTGCACGAGCCAATAATGCATATACAGTTTTGTCTGCTATATTGAAATAATAAATAATAATTCCTTTTCCTTTGATAACATGATAACTTATAACTTGAGAACGCTACTGATATCTTTCTTCTATTTTTATTTTCTCTAATAATTTGTATGAGGTTCTTATAGAAAAAAAATTAAGAGGATTGCGCAGATAAGATTATATCGATCGTAGAGCCGCGGGCAAGAGCTAGTTCATAACAATTTTATCACGATGCGTAACAAAACCGTAGCTGTGATAATGTATGTGCCACTAATTTATATGAATAATCATAAATATAAATTGATAACAGCAAACGCGTCCAGTAAATATAATTATGAGCTTGAAATAGAAAAAAGTTCATCAGATTTTCTCCAGTAATTTTAGTATTATAATCAAACAAATAATGATTAAAATGCAAATTGATGCTGAGGTGATTATATCAATCAGTTCAACATGAATTTGCATATTAGCTCGTGTTTTCACTATCATATTTTGAACGGGTAAAATAATGCAACTATACCCATGAAAGTAAGTAATTATAACACGAATTAAACATTGGTTTTAATTTGAATTGCATTTTATCCGTACTAATATTATAAATGCGAAAGTAACTCTGTCTGTCTGTCTGTCTGTCTGTCTGTATGTTACGCTTTCACGCCTAAACCACTGAACCGATTTTGATGAAATTTGGTATAAGGGTAGATTAGACCTTGAGAAAGGACATAGGCTATGTTTTGTCGCGATAACCGACATCCACGCGGGCGGAGCCGCGGCCAAAAGCAAGTTATCTATATTTTTAAAGGACAGGAAAGTGGCGTGGCGGTAGTGCACGCGACTGCCACGCAGGAGGCGCGGGTTCGATTCCCGCTCAGTGCAAATATTTGTATGCATGAATATGGTTATTTGCATTGGTCTGGGTGTTTCTATGTATAATATGTATATATTTACAAAAAAAAAAAGTATATGAGTATGTTTATCCGCATTCAAGATTCCATAACACAAGCTATAAAAGCTTACCATGGGTCTAGATAGCGTTGTGTAGAATGTTGTGGAATATTTATTTATTATTTATTATTAATTATTTATTATAAGAATAGCTTGCTGTGACCCACGTAACCATGTAAAACATACTCCAGATTTTAATCTACCTGCATTCAGCCGTTCTACATTTGTAGATATTTATCTATCCTTCCATGCTTCCTATAATTCATCAATGCATTTATCCATTAGACGTCCAAACTTACGCATTTTATAATACCTATTAGTAAGATTGCTCAAATGATACAAGTTCGGCAATAATACCTCCTTGTTTCATCCCACTTCAGTTTATTTTTCGTAAATTTTCCCTCAAGCAATAACAACGAAATTGGTCGAACCCTTACCCTTTGTCAAATTAAACACTTCCCATACTATAACCCCCGAATTATCGTGCCAAAATGTTCATGCGTAAAGGTCAAACACGGGGTAGGTGTATCTAAGCCAGGCTGTAACTCAACAGGTATTAATGTGATCCTGAATGACCGGTGTCCAGCCGCGAATTAACATAGCCTACGAACGGGACGTCAAGATTTATGACCCAGTTAATGACCCTATTCCGTGATAACTACTTATTTATGAACTGCAGATAAAGAGAATAGTAGATCAGACGCATTGTTATATCCACCTACGCTTTAGTTCATGTATCTTCGAAAGGACGTTCTGTTTGCTGTTCACCGGTAAATCTTTGTGCATAACAAAGAATTACGGCTCGCCTATAGCTAATAAGCATTTTCTTTGTTTTCTTCTTAAAATTATCTAGTTAAAAAAGAAAGAACCAATGTATGTATGTAGTATAGAAATGTCGTTCACTTTCATAGAAACGCATACTGCTCAATGTAAATAGGTAAGAAATTTATTGTAAATAACTTAATTACTCTAATATTAAGGCAAACTGCCGATTGCAGTTTCTTTGGAATGAAAATTGAATGTAACCCAGTCAAAAGACTTTCAGTAATTATTTCAAGGTCAAAACCATTTTCTATAAAATTGAACGTGTCTTCACAAGATACGTTGCATTTTCATTAATTAATGACCGTACCGTATTGGAAATTACTTTAATACCGATATTACAACGTATTTATCCAATGAGCAACCTTACCCCGAGCGGAAACCTGAAACTTATCAGTAATAACGTTATCGAGTAGTTTAATTTACTTGTTCCGAACACCTATCAACGTCTTTCGTGTTTTGAATCAATTATCCTGCCACACTCTACGGTCGTTGTTAGTGTAGATTACAAAGTAACAAAAAATTATACTCTTGTTTATATTTTGCATTTCACATGCTCTTTTATCGACGTGACATTTTAGGGTTAACATAATGACAATAGATTTTACATGGAAAATAAACAATCTCTTTTTATATAATTATAAAGTTTTCGGCTAAAATTGAAGGTTGTATTAATTTATATAATAAAATATGTACACTTGAAATAATAAGTAATTTAATTAATTTGTAGGGAATTTTGTAAGTTTATTTGTTTAAATTGTAACATTTTTAAATTCTAAGATTTAGGTAAAGGTGAAATAATCATTGGATACAGTACGCAAGTGCACTCACGACCAATAATGACGTCAAATAATGTTCAACGGGTTCAACCCTTAAACACATAGATACTGGTAAACCACAAAATACATGCACTCGGACATCGTTATAAACCATTTGAATTTATTAATTGGCCCTTCGCTAACTTTGTGCTCTAAGTGGAAAAATTTAAATATATCTAAGAAATTTACACTACAACTGCATGAAAGCGAATAATGTACTAAATAAACAAATAAGCAAATAATACACCTTGTATTGAAATAATTCCCGCATCCCTTTTACATTTTGCATTGCGTTTTTCCTAATCCAAAGTTTTTTTAACCACAATTAGTACCTACGAGTATACCATACACAAAAGATTACCAGTTTGCACTGTTAATTTTATCATCACTAGCACTGCACTTTTGACCCAACTCTCTTACATTTTTATTTTTGATTTAACTGGGCTTCGATGGGGGTGTTTGAGGTCTAACGTCTCAGCCTCAAGAGCAAATCCTGTACCGAGCCTCATTCGTTAATCAGCAGGTGTATAGATCTAGAATCTCAAGTGATATAGCCTAATACCATACCCCGATAATCTTGGTAGGGCCTCTTATACCCTGTTCACAGAGTTCATTAAACCAATTTCATTATATTTAATTTATATTGTATACACTTCTTCAAAAAAAATTCACTAATTTAATTAAAACAATATGTATCGTAAGGGAGCTAATAGGTGCACATGTTCAGACTTTGCTTCATTCATAGCACGTATAATAAGCTAAGACGAAGCCTGTGCGTGCGTAACACCAATTAATGGTAGTGTGTAATTAAAACAGGATATATTTACGACATTGAGACAACATGGTGCAGGGTGAGCAGAACGATAATTTACGGCCGTCCTTGATTCAACCCCTGAACAAACTTTCGCTGTTTTAGGGTTCAAACATTGACCGAGTTTTAGTAATTTATGGATACGTAACGTGTCTAATAGAAACCCTTTTCACATTAACGAAATATCTCGCGGAACCATGATAGCTTAAGTTATCCCAAATGTATAATAATAAAATTATGCAAACGGGTGCTCACTCGTAAGTTTGGATAAACATGGCTATCGCAATCAATAACTAAAAACTTCTACCCTTCACATTCCCGAGAATAAAAGTTATGAATACACGTAAAAACAATTCTTTCTAATGTCAAATTGTTCTGTTTCTACACGTATTCAATGAAACAAAAGATATTTAAAAAATATCGAGCGCCAGGTCGTACAGGCATTAGGACTAAGGACATTAGATCCGTTGCATTTAGAAATATTCTCGTACTTTAGGTACGTGAGTACAAGGAGGCAAATCATGAGATAAACCTGCGTAATAACCATGCTCATTCTGTCAAGACCGTACCGATATTTATCACAATGTTTAATATGATTAAGGACTCACATCATAGTTTGCAATAATAACTTCACTATGTCCCATTTTGACCTATTATTATGGAATCGCTTAGTAATAATAATAATGAAACTTTATTTCGGAACATGATTCATATAACAGTTAATAATACAATACACTTATAAGCTATGTTAGTAACATAAGTGTGCAATTGATATGTCGCAATTCAAATTCTAAATTAAATATAAAATAACAATTAAAATCAAACTTAATACACAAGTAAATAAAATAAAATATTCATGAAATTCTTAATTAAAATCAATTATCTGAGACAAAATTAAAACAATATCATCAGAATATGTACACAATTAAATTAAATTAAATCGATTGAATATCAAATATTAAGTATAAATTAAGATTGATTACACTGTCCCAAATAATAAAATTAAAATCAGAGTTTAAACGGTGAAAATTATGAATTAATTACCTATATAATTAGATTAATGTTTAACTAATAAAATAAAAATAAATAAAAATAAAATTACTATTAAATTGATTAAAAATATGAAATTGATGAAATTAAGTATTACTCTTTTAATATGCAGCCTACAGCAGTATAATAGTTAGTAATAGCGATTTCCAAGATACAAAAAAAACATATACAAAATACATTCGAATACACAATCGTAAATAACACTGGCAACTAGTTATCAGGAATGAAAATTCTATTTCAAACTGGGCATCGATTTGCCATCAGAAAGTCGACCCGTTAATTTTTAACGACACGGTCCCAGCCCTAATTCACGACGATTATATCTACATTATTCCATCGATATTATTATTCGTTATCGAAACGCGGAGACGACACGCTCAAGGATCACGTCTTGAATCTAAATTCAAATTATTCTGTTCATTTGAATAAATTTAAGATTTTTAGGTCCGTTGTCGACACGGTTAAATGAAAAACTTTGGATTATAAGCGAATTAACAAAAGGCATGTCATAATTATTCAAAAGCTCACTCGCTGGAATCCAAGATGACAGTTTACGTGGAATTATTACCTACAACAGGTACCTACTTTGTATTCTGTGAAAGTTATATAATTGGAAAAAAAAATGATATAATAATAGATACGAAATACATCGGGAAAAAGAAGCGCTCAAGTGGGACTTGAACCCACGACCTTTCCCGTACAGGGGGAATGCTCTTCCAACTCAGTCACTGTGATAGATATTTAAATCCTACATAAATAGGTACCTGTTACATTAATGCTATATAAGAATGAATAGATTATTATTATTATTGTCTGTATGGACGAGCAGCAAACATGCTGATGTGTCCATATCACTGCACTAGAGTAGGGTCTTTTTAACATTGTAGATCACGGTTTTTTTATGAGTAACTTATAAATTGAATTGTTCAGTCTGTCTGTATGTATGAACTTTGAAACAGATAACCGAATGTAATCTGGAACTGCACATAGGACACATTTCATTGCAGTTCTTTTAGGTCACAGAGACTGTAAATATTTCACACAAGCATAGCACATCATATTACATCATCATCATTCATCCCACTATAAAATTGCTAGGGACTACACCCCAATCCTGTATAACTAATTCTTAAACAACAAAAAATAATGAATGGATTTATTCAGTACCTACTTTAAAATAACATCTCTAAATCAAATATTTTGACACCATCTTTAAATTATTACCTCAAACGGTACTGTACGTCATCCACTGCAGAAATTTATGTCAAGTTGTCGTCGCGTGAGCAAATAGCATTAGACGCGTAGAACCCTTTGGTGTTATTTATCGAGGAGCGCAGCGGGCGCAGGGTTAGATCCGGAGCTTGCCGACTTACGTAATATTGTCACACAAATATAATGGCAACTTGTACA
This sequence comes from Eilema sororculum, assembly GCA_914829495.1. NCBI lineage: Eukaryota > Metazoa > Arthropoda > Insecta > Lepidoptera > Erebidae > Eilema > Eilema sororculum. The sequence continues at coordinate 17,177,421 of OU618534.1, read as the reverse complement.
CGCAAATACCATTAAAATGGTATATGATATTTTGTGACAATTAAGAAATACAATAATCTTAATGTTTTTAGTTTGTTTCCTTTGCGTATGCTGCTTTTCAAGGGAAATATTAACTTGTTACTGGCTATGATTTAACTAGTAACTTACATTTTCTTTCTGTCCTAAGCTTTTCCTGCAGTATTTACTATCGCAGTATACTTATTATTCGCAGTGTATTGAGTGTATTCGTGATCCTGTCCTGCCTGTGTTCAATACTAACAAGTATATACTTGGTATAGTTGATACATTCTAATAATAGAATTACACTGCAATGAAAATATTACGTGTTTTGTTCTTTTGCGATATAAATGTACAGCACATTTGATAAATTAAATAAAGAACAAATAATTATGGTGTTGAAAACATAAATTAGGTAATGTTTAACATAAATACCTTATATATTATTTCCGTTTACGGGAATAACAAATAAAGGAAAGAAAAAAATGTATTATAAAACTATAGATACCATTTATTTTGTAAAGTTTTTTGTTTTGTTAATTCGAGACACTTAATAAATAACACGTGAGTTACGGCAGCAAATCACATATTTATCAAAGTCAGTCATAATACAGGAAAATCTTTCCTTATACAGTTTCCCTATTTTGCTTGTTACTGTACTCGTATCAAAAGTAGTTATATTTTAGGTTCAAATTATTATGTTCTTCTAATATTTAATTTAATTTATAATTTTGAAACATTTCCTTCTTTAGCAAATATAAACCATATATACAATTGGGTATTATTCTATAGTTAAAATTAATTATCGAACCGAGCTTATTAAATTGTGAATGGAAAAAGAGCAGTAAAAATTGCATCGGTTCTAATTTTATAGTTTTTATTTATTTTAATAATCAACCAAACCTATAATAGTAACGATTTGACTTTTAAATTTTATGACGTCACCAAATCTTCTTTCGTACAAGTTACGGACGAAGCTCATGCATAGACTTGCCGCGTATTCCGGTTGCAGTAAGTCTCGTGTCACATTTGTCAGTTTTTTTTTAATTGCGCAATTTTTTACTTTACCCGGAATATTTAATTGTACTCCATAACGTCCTCCAAACAGGCAATTTTATGTATTTATGTACAGTAACTTAGGTGAAATGACGATTACAGTATTAATATTATTATTGTTTCTTTAAAATTGACGCGGAGGACCCTTCGTATACTTAGTTACTTTACAACTTACTTTATTCCTATTATTTATTAGTCTTATTTCTTACTAAATCATAATATTCTGAAAACTGTGGCTAATTCAGTGTGATGATTCATCAGTACAAAATTTTAAGTCACCCTTTACTTATAGGTCATTAAACTTTACGATAATAAGCATAGAAGGGGAAGAAACTTAAAAAAAAACTACAATAAAAACCAACTTCGCAACATATTTTCTTGTTGCAATTGTATTTACATGCTAAACGGATCTAGACAGCAAGACATAAAGTAGATGCGATTACGCTTCTCAATTTAAACGCTCGCCAAGAAAAGCAACAATAGCCAATGTACCTATATCCAGAGTATCTAGTTTATGCTCAAATCGTTTGGTACGCTTGTCAGGTGCAATAGCAATTTTACCGGGCGAGCAAAGCCTACCCGAAGGTGGGGTCCAGACAGGGCTCCTTGAGAAACGGTTAGCGGAAACCTTTACTTTTATTGCTTTCTCTCCTAAAACGGCCATTTTCTATCTACGGGTAATGTGCCTTTCACATTTATTGGACATTTTATTGATTATGCATCGAATTCGGAATTGTAACCGGCTGAAATGCTATTTTAGGAACAACGTAGATATAAAGTTACTACTGAAGATACTGTTGTCAAATAAGATATAATTGGTCACTTATTATCCTATAGTTAAAAAATAAATTATCTAAGCGAGCTCAATAAATTAGGAATGGTAAAAGAGAGGTAAAAATAGCGTTGGTTCTTATTTCATAATTTTGTTTTATTTAAATCATCATCCACCCAACCTTTAATAGTAACTGATTTGACTTTTAAATTTTATGACGTCACTAAATCTTTTTTATTCGTGTTACCTTTTAACTCATCGTTTTGACGTTTAGTAAAAAGTAACTAATTTGACTAGTCAGTAGAATACCCAATTAATTATATCTTCATTCTCCCTAACAACACATGTGAAGATGATGATGTCCGTACTAATGCGGTCACTAACAATCATCCTAACACTAATCGGAGTTGCACCCAAAACTTATATTTTGATGCCTCTGCTCTCCTCGCGATCTAGACTTTTACGAGAACGATTGTCATCTGCCCCAAGCTTCTCAAGCCAGTATCAAATCCTCATCCATCATTAAACCACCGATTGCAAGTGAGGTGGGCTTGAGCACCGCAAATCTTGATGAAGACCCGCACATCTAAGTGAGCCGATTTCTATGAACAATATTATAGCGTATTACTTTTTCACCCAACCGTTTTGACTGTTACATTCATTTTGGCAATTCTATTGAACTCTATTAAATACAACAATCCGATGCCATAAACAACATTTCTGCCATAAATCCAGCAAGAACCTTTTATGGGAACGTGTATAGTTACGAGTATGTAGCAAAAGTCGTAACTAAGTGCGGGAGATTGCGCAGGGGACCAATAAACTGCGCGGACAATTTGTTTAATCAAAAACAAATGTAGGCCTCTCGGCAGCCCCGATCCCCAGCTCGCCGGTGGCAGCGGCGGGTTGACTAACGCGATACTCTTTTGTTTTTGTTGTAACATCTGACACAATGCAGATTTGTTACGGGAGATAGTACAAGAGCCCATGACCAAAATTTTAGTATTTGCGTTTAACGATCAAACCCGTATAAAATCAATATATTTTCATTATTCCGCTTGTAAGAGGTAATAAAGGTGATTCTATTAACCATCAGGAATTTTTCATAGCAAAAATACTATTACAGTATAATTTTTCTGGCTTGTAATACCAGAGTAGTCATACACTTTTTAACGCTTTTGCCTCTAGTTTGCTGGAGGGGTTACTAGTATTCCCAGTAGTAATTTCGTTAGCTATAAAAGAATTTGCTTGTTTTTCAACTTAGTGTATACACAGAAGCTACACTGTTACAGTAATTCAATATAGGATTGTGTTATGTATAGAAGAAGATGCTATGGTCGAAGAGAGATTCATACAGCAATGTATGATTACAAAAACGTAGACTAAGTGCAACCGCACCTTGATCTAAGCAAATGTAATGAATTATTTGAAGTAAATGTAGTAGTAAGTAGATGTCACCTCTTTCCCATTGGCGTAGATATTATACAATATCTTTCCACCAGCTTCGATTCTTACATAATATGCCTTTCATTTCTTAAAATTATTTCCACACATACTCGCCAGTAGTTGATACCCTTGCATTGCCCTTTTTTTATAAAGTCCTCTATCTGATTTAGTTTATATCATCCATAAAACAAGTTTTGTGAGAGTAAACTAAGATTACATTGTTCCAGACTGCAAATTTATATCCACGAGGTGAACCTTACCTTTGCAGTTCAAACTTAGTTCAACTACGCCTCAATTGAGAGACTTTTGGTGCCGGCAATCGGATTTGTAAACTTCAGACCGAACCGACTGAAATGCACTGGCAATTTGACTACTACTGTTTTTGTTGATTCTGCACTTTCAATGTTGTCTCCACATTGGAAGAGCCACAGACACAGTATAAATATTCGAATGGCGATGGGTAAAAATCACTCAGAGAAGTTCTTAAGGCGCGTTAGACATTTTCATAACATGTACTTACATGTACTTACTGTCGTCGGTAGATTTGTATCAAGCTTGGAATTTGATGTGCAATGATGAGTAGCTATTTATAATGAGTAAGACACTTTGTATTTTCCATCATACCTTTGAGAATGCCGTGAGGCAAAACCGGTCAGGTGAAAAATAAAATTAAGTGGAAAAGTGCGAGTACAAAGTGTCTTACTCAATATATGTAGCAGATTCCACCAAGTGCCATCAATCAACCGTATAAAGAGTATCTATCTATCGATCTGGCGTGGTGGTAGTTAACGCGACTGCCACGCAGTAGGCGCGGGTTCTATTCCCGCTCAGTGCAAATATTTGTATGCATGAATATGGCTATTTGCATTGGTCTGGGTGTTTCTATGTATAATATGTATGTATTAAAAAAAAAAAGAATGTATTTAAGTATGTTTATCCGCATTCTAGATTCCATAACACAAGCTAGTTAAGCTATGCTTACCATGGGTCTAGATAGCGTTGTGTAGAATGTTGGGAAATATTTTATTTTTATTTTATTTATCTATAAGATTTTTATTTTGAGATCGTGGACACTGCTACCGTTACCAATAATTCTGCATAATATATACGTAATATTAGCTCTATTTTATGTTAAGTTTTCACATCTGTCTTCACTCCCAGATTACGTACTGTACCTACGTACTTACTGTTTGTTTTACTTATACCTACTGCCCCGCTTGTGTTTGACATTTCTTTGCAAAATTATATTGTACCTATAACTAATTACGTGACGTTATCGTTATCAGTGTAAATAATAAAATAACACACACACAATTCAAGAGAATGACGCAATTCGCAACCATCATACCTAATATCATTAAAAACTCCTCAAAGAAAGTGACGCATTGATTGTACACAAGCGTACATTACTGTACGTTTGTGTACATGTGTTGTGTCTCAGAACGTGTTCAAATATTGTCGCATCCCCTGCCTTGTTATTCTTCCCACGGAGGTCACGTCTTCGTCCAATAATTCTGCTGTGACTCATTTTCGCTACAATTTTCGCTGAAGAATATCAAGCGAAGCGGCTGAGGTATTAGGTTGGTTAGTCTTATGTGCAGTATGTTATTCATACTTCCATATCCATACTTAATATTATAAATGCGAAAGTAACTCTGTCTGTCTGTCTGTCTGTCTGTATGTTACGCTTTCACGCCAAAACCACTGAACCGATTTTGATGAAATTTGATATAGGGATAGATTGGACCTTAAGAAAGGACATAGGCTATGTTTGGTCGCGATAACCGACTTCCACGCGGGCGGAGTAATATTATAAACGCGAAAGTAACTCTGTCTGTCTGTATGTTACGCTTTCACACCTAAACCAGTGAACCGATTTTGATAAAATTTGGTATAGGGGTAGATTAGATCATGAGAAAGGTTATGTTTGGTCGCGATAACTGACATCCACGCGGGCGGAGCCGCGGGCAAAAGCTAGTAATAATTTATATAAGCTACTGGATGAACGACACTATAATACATACAATACGAACAGACAACAAACGTAGATTTTTATGGTCATAATAGATTTTGAACATTCCTTCTAGACACCAGCCTACCATTTACTTCGGTCGTTACATATCTCACAGACTTCCTCTACCGCCATTAATCCTTAAGCCCACTGGTCTTGGGTGATTCTGACCTGCCCTTTTGCACAACGTCTATCACCAATTTGGTCGATTATAAGTTTAGATCTTTAACACACCCTAATTTACACCGTATACATAATGCAGAAAGTTTATCATTGTTGCGTAAAGATTTATAATAAGGTTAAGCAAGCTGAAGTTATCATTGGCCACATCTGCAAAAGGATCGATGAATTAAACGAGTCTAGCGTAGAGACTTCTAATCAGCAAACAGATTTAATGTAATTTTCAAAAGGATGACTAGGATAGACTGGGTTGAACAGGTTGGGAACCAGCCACCCTAGACAAGTGGCAATTTGTTGGCCAGTGTATTGTGGAATAGAATGACGAATGAATTTGACGGGATGGGATTTGACGTTTATGAAATGCATTGATGACTGTCATAAACGTCAAATCACTCTATTCTACAATACGCTGGCCAGCGAAATGCCACTTGTCTAAAGGGGCAGGTGTATACTTTGGAAGCAACCCAATAAACTCTGCAGAGGACTGTAGTAAACTAAATTTAAAATAAAAAAAATAAAAATATTCCACAACATTCTACACAACGCTATCTAGACCCATGGTAAGCTTTTATAGCTTGTGTTATGGAATCTAGAATGCGGATAAACATACTTATATACTTTTTTTTTGTAAATACATGCATATTATACATAGAAACACCCAGACCAATGCAAATAGCCATATTCATGCATACAAATATTTGCACTGAGCGGGAATCGAACCCGCGCCTCCTGCGTGGCAGTCGCGTGCACTAAGTTGAAAAGTTACAAAATGTGTTTTGTTGATAAGACATAAGTTTTGTGCGTTGGAAAATTGCGCTACATGGAATTTCTAAAGAACACTGCGTCATGGTGAGTATGTTTAACATTATCAATTTTTTTCTAATACAATCAAATCGTAGTAGTAAATATTATTAAAAAAGAGTTATGTAGTCTGTTAGTTGTCTGCTAGTGAGTAGGGTTGACTCCACTCCGTGGGGAAGTATATTTTGTCAAAATTCTGGTCGCTATACAATTTGTTCAACAACTTAGCAGTGTATTGAATAAGTCTGGTTCATTTTCATTTTCATTTTTAATTTTAATTTTCAATTTTAATTTTCAACTGAGGTTCATAATATTAAAATTCTCATAATGAATCAACCAAACATGGTCCTGGGTCGAACCTATGGGCTTAGGGTTCCGAGCTAACTATTGCACCTTTGCGAAATTAAAATATTAGTTCAGTAGTAGCCTGGAGTGTGATAACTAACCCGCTAGATGGCCTTGGACTTGCCACCTACACTGTACCAAATTTATATTAGAAGTAAATACTAAAATAAGTAGATACTACAATCATAATGTAAAAAATACAAGATAAAACAGGTATTAGTAACTCTATATAAATTATGTAATACAGTACGCCTGAAGCTTTTCCACGGTGAGTCACAAACGTGGCCAGTCATCTATCATAATACGATTAAGTCCTAGTGACTTGCCACTTTATCACAATATACAACTATACTTCACAAAGTTGATAACTTCGCCCTTTTCCTGCCAGAATGGCCAACAGTACGACACGATATTACTCCGTGACATACGACTACATACTTCTCCAATATATCTAAGACCTCCAATATCGTAAAACAGAAAACTGCAAGCCCTAAAAAATATCCCTTCAGCCCATTTGAGCCGTAAAAAGGAATGGAAAAGTTTTTCAAGAAAATATGACGTACATAAATATCAGCGGCTACAAACGATGTTCCAACATTACGGTTAGATGTTTTGAAACTTTTTAATTTATACTCAAATCCATGCACGGCTGCAGTTAATCCAAAAGGTTAAATACCACCACTGTACACTCGCGTAGAAAATAGTTTTGCACAAATTTCACTGATATACGTATAAGCACGTGTTGTATGTTGACACATACATTGATATGTAGGAACAAATACGCGGGAGTGTTTTCGAAGGGGAGCGCGAGGCGTCCGTTCGTCAAAGCGCGCGCGGCGCACTGCCGCCTCGTGTCGGAAAAATAAGTTTCCATACAGCCTCCATCCCCCACACCCCATGCACGCTACTCCACCGGCAGGATGCGTACTTGCAATACCTTCGCCTTATCTTTCCGGCAAAAACATGTTTTGTTATATCAAGGTTACTTTCACCTTTGTTTACGGAAATTGCAACAATATGTAGAAATGAAAGCATTGTAGGTATCATGTATCACTGTTTCGTGGATGTTAAAAATGTGATGAAATGTATATAATTTTTTAATCGTGGTCTAAAATTTAAGTAAGATGCTTATGGCTTTCTTTCGTCAGCGGTTACGTTCGCAGGAAAAAGTGATACCACTTCTGAAATAACTGTTGCCTATTTTAGTTTGGCCTCATTCTGTAGTAGAATAGTTTAGGTTTTTAGAATGAGTGAGAGACCAATAAGTATACATATAACTTATTGGTGTAAGTATATACCTACATTGTTTAATTGAAGATAATTTAATAACGTAACGAAGAATTTAATTATGAATGTAGAATAAGTGAAATGCATTGTGCGAGAATAATATCAATTGATTTATTAAGATAGATAATGACGTAGCAAAGATGTTGTCTTTCCATATCCCATTGGGAAAAAAGCGTGACTATACATATGGATTTAATAGTTCAGTTTATCCGATAAAACCACGGAATAGCAACTTTCTAAAAAAATAATGAAGAGTTTGCGCGTATATTCAAATTCTCACATCTTTCTACCAAACCTATTAAGCTCCAACAGCATTAAATAGAGTTTCAAAACATAATACAAACATAAATTACGTGTTCGCGTATCAACAGTTATTTATGTGTGAGGGTACAACGCGATAAGTGTTCTACGAAGATTCTTCGTAGCCTCTACGGCGTAGCTTCCTGCATGCGTTGAAAGTGTCGTGCGTTGTCGACTGTCTACCTGTCACTAACTGCTTTCCGGTACTAGGTACATGAAAGTAAAATAGTTGCGAAGAAAAAAAAGTGTTTTCAGTTTATAGTTCGTTCGCGTTAAGAATGCAGTGAATTCGAGTTAAGAATTTAAGATGTAACACAAATGACCTTGTAATTTGAAATATTTGATTGGTTCGCTAGGCCGACGGACAATTTATATTCACTGCATTCTTAACGAATGCAATGCAACGAATAGAATCCTAAAGGTATGTGTGTGTGTTTTGATCACCGTAATTTCATCGCAACTACTTGAAAGTTTCTACCCAAAAAGGAGCAAAAAATCAACAACTTAACTGTTTCTTTTTTACGGTTCGCGTTCGACAAAGGCTAAGCTAAATTGCACCGTGATAAAACTGTTAGTAATCTTATTATATCCAAGGAGAGTTCAAAACAAACAGAAGGCTATAAAATAAACTATTCCCGAAGCCCGGGACCGGTCACGTAGCTGACAATAACTCGAACTGACATCTTAAAGTAGGGGAATGGCTTTTTGATCTTGTTCTGAACTTCTAAGGCTGCAGCGAGATCAGCATGGACGGACAAAGGGATATTCGGAATATAAGTATTGCAACAACGGCAAATTTTATGTATAGATAGTCGATCAACTATTCTGGAATAATGATTATTGAGTAGGCTTTTATTTATGAGCATTACAGAACTCAACTAAAGAAATTAGAGGCGCCTCTGCCTTATGGGATTTATGAGTTCTTGTTTAACTGTTGACAATATGTCTTCGCACAGTATAACGTGTGATTTAAAAGTAGATAATTGCGGTCTACCGGATCAAGTTCACCGCATTGCGGCTATCCGCAAGTATATTATCGCCCTTAGGTATGAACCAAGCAGAATAGACGAATGACTGACCAGACCACAATGCGGACTCCACCACCATATAAAATGCGTGAAAAGACGCGAGAATCAGACATAATGTACAGGGCACGGGCTGGACTTTCCCGTCTGCATATTGCCTGCGCAGGTCCGAATCCAGCCCGAGTCTTACGTCCGTATTGTCTGGCTTGTGCCTGCGAACAAATTACCGTAGCCGTCTCGTAAACCGTTTGAAAGTCAACATATTAATAATGTACCTACACTCGTAACTTCGACACTAAGTACTTATAAGAACTTCGTACTGCCCATGTTGAGTTAGCTTATTGGTGCTGCTAGATAACTCAGTTACTTTTTATTTCTATGTTCTCGGTCTATGATTGTTTGTGAACAGAATAAAGTAAATAACAATAAAACATAATATGATGACCTTGATCTAAAACAATATTGTATTTCCATTTCCTTATATATTCCTTGAATAATAGTATTCGGAATGCGGCCTTTTCTTTTGGATTTCTGAATTTACCGTAAAGCTGGTAGATTTCACTAAGAGTCCCGAGGAAACCCAGACCGATAGGGATGGGCCTGGGTCAGCCGAGGTACGAGGGATATGTCGAAGACAACCTCACCTTCGGCCTAGCACGACGGCCCACAGACGGCGTGCAGTTTTAGTCAGCTCGAGACATACCGGAGCCGGAGTGGGAGAATTCCCCTTCTTTCCCCATGACACCACCATCCGAGGGGATTTCCGCACGCAAAAAAAGGATGCACTAAGAGAAACAAAACTTAAACGATGCAATCACAAACCCTGTAAACTTCAAAAGAAAATTGCTTATACCTAGGTGGTATAACCTTTTAAAGAACATATTTAATTCACTTTAAAAAAATACGGTCCCCTAATTGAAGTGGTCGCCTTGCTCATCCATTTTTACGCATCGGCGCTTGTATAAATTACAAGAAGAGACTGCACCCCAAACAAGGCAGACCGAACCCCCAATGACTTGCACTTTGAATGCACATTTTAATGGGTTTGTTTCTCTGCAAACGCCTCTACTTTAATTGCATTGAACTATTTTGAAAACAAGTGCTTGGAGAAAATGTGTGGTGGTGATTGCTCGCTCACTAGAACAAACTTTGTTCTCAAGCAAAAATATTTACTATGTAGAAATTTTTGTTATTTTAATTTAGCTTCGAGTTTTTAAAGTGCATCATTGGCTCATTTGGTTTAAAAAAGTACAAGTTTACTAATCATTAATTATTCTAATATTGTATAGAGGAAACATTTGTTTGTTAATAATCGATGTAAGTACTCTATAATTGGTCTAAAATCGGGTGAAGGATGTTTATTACTAATCACTACAGAACGAGTGAATGAATCTGAGTGAAATTTGGCACAGATATAAATTATATTTTGGAATAGTACATAGGAATAGGTTGTGTAGGTCTCTAGGTATCTGTAGGTCGTGGATCCGTATACGTCGCAGGTAGAGCCACGAACAAGAGCTAGTCTTATAATAATACCTCTGACATAATCATATTTTATCCTCCCGATTTTTAAAACACTTTACGTATCTTCAGATTAAGACTATAATATCAACTAAAAAATAGTCGAAGAATGCGCCCGTTATCAGTTGCAGGAAGCATTCAGTTTTACGATTGGTGCAGAATATCGCAGTGCAAGTTGTAACGTAAGCACTTTCGATAGGGGACACCCGGCGACCCCCGTCTTGAGATACAATACGTTACTCGTACTATTGGCGGTTATTCTACAACAAAACAAGTGAATTGAATAAATGAACAGAATGGTTGTGGTCTTTGCATTGATATATATTGTTACCAAAGTAACTTATTGAAGGAATTTTTTTTTACAGCATTAAGTAAGTATGCGGTATTTGACAAAGTAACTTAGTATTGTACATAGATACATTGTACTAGGTACTGTTTATTTGCTATTTTGCTTTTAAATTGATCATGCTACTAATATAAATGTGATTTTTTTTAATGAAAGAATGAATGAATGGAAGTATGTTTGATACTTAAAGTTATTAGAACGGTCAAACGGATCTGGTCGAAATTATGTGAGTGAACTTTTTGAACTATGTAGTATAAAATCACTTTTTATACCACTTAGGCGGCAGATTAGCACACTACCCACATGATGGAAAGTGGTTACCGTGGCCTATGGACGTATGCAACACCAGGGGCATTACACTCGCGCTGCCGACCCTGAAACTTAGCCTATCGCATTCCACTGCTGACTACTGAAGATAAACCTTTCCCAATGATGGGAGGCTCTGGCCTTTAGTTTTTATGCTAGCCAGACGGGTTGCTAGGTAGGTACAGCGTTTTATTTCGAGATTTGCTTCTCTCGCAAAGATATCGTCTGCGTATTATTCCGTTAAATACCACTTATGAAACCCTTTGGATACCATACACCTATTATGAACCCGTTGTGATGATACTTGTATTCCTTCTCCGTTATCACGCGGATAAAGAAGCTATCCTGTGTACGTTAATTACAGTTAATTATAATCAAAATCAAATATATAAAACCAACAGGTAGTTGAAGATAACCGCATATAAAGTTGCAGAATATCCCCGCGGCAGTGGGCACGCGTGGCCCACGGTGCAGCGATCATAAATTGCTCGGTTTGATTAAGGCGGCGCGGGCGCGATGTTGCAGTGGGCGAACCCCCGCACTATGCACCGGTGCAACGTGATACAGGCTGTTCTATATATGAATACTTATTTTTGAGGGTTTTTAATAACTACATTTATGCAGCATATAAATAGCGCAGCGACTTAATGATTACCTATACCATGTCACCTGTCACAACTTAGATCATCAGATTTGTTTTATTTTTTTGTAGAGAAATAATCGTTATAAATGAAGAGCTCAAATTAATTTCAAAAATTGAAAAATATAAAAACGAAGCAAAATCAAATGAAAAGATACAGATATCTTTTTATTTGATATCGCTTCGTTTTTATTTTTAATAAACGAACCCTGTTTATTAGCAGTTGCCGTCAACCATAGTTGACGGCAACTGCTAATAAATAGAGTTCGTTTGCTTATTGGCTGTTTCGTCAACCAGAATTGACTGACTACTTGACTTGACTTTGACTTTGACTATAAAAACCAGTAATTTCACCTTTAAAAACTCTATTACCGCAGTCAATATCTTATCGTGATACAAAACACAAACATACTATTATTTGCTAAATATCGTTTTAATTACTGAATATTAATCAACGGATATATCTCCAAAGTTGAATCGAGCTTTAAGCTTCATAAACTCAGTAACAAAATACAGAAATCCACAAATAATTACTTTGAAACCCGCTGTAGACAAATTTCGCCACATTGCCATCTACTTTCGGGATTACCGTTGTAAGAAGGGGATCATTTATTTCCTTTCTATCGCATAGATTCTAAAAGTTTAGTTTCACCGATTTCAATTCGGCTAGAATGTATAAATTACCGAACTGCTTAATTAAAATAGTGTTTTACACATTTACCTAACTTATAGGCTATAACTACCTACAACACGACTTGTTTAATTTGGAATCCTTTGCTTTTTAAAGTTGGTTAAACGCGAAGCAAATAAATTAGGTATTATAGTTATCTAGTCATATTTGTAATCGGTATTTCACACAAAATTCACGAGTTATTTACGATTTATTTACATACTATGTACAAGATAGGTAATGTATGCGTAATAATAAACTAAGGGTCTAGTGCTACTTAAAGACCGTTTATAGAGATGAATCAGCTACTTGTAAATGTGTTTATAGAACGTTTAATTATATGACGATGCATGAATGTTGTTGACATACTTTCATATGATATCTAAACTACATGATTACCTATTTATTCATATAAAATATTATAAACGAATGAAAGTTTAAAAGTTATCGGATGACAATACTGTTTTCATAAATTTTCTTATTGCTGAACTCCTGAAATAATATCATGATGTTATGAGGCCAACTTTCTCCCAGAACTGAGCTATCAAATGCAAAAAATATTTTTGCAAATCGAACGTTGAATAACCTTTCAAATCACAAAGTTTACCAGAAAAAATTAAAAGAAATTACGTTAATCTTAAAACTTTGAGCAACATTGTCGTATCGTGTGAATAATCGCACGCAGCAATGTTGGGATTTGATGAAAGAATCCGGGAGTCCCGGGGGCCGAGCTGACGTCATCGATACCATCGCTGCCGGCTCTTAAGGTTTGGAGGTTTCAATATAACTTATAGCGGCTTAGCATCATTATAACAGTACCTAACAAAAAACTGTGAAGAGAAAAACTTAGGTTCATTATAACAGTACCTTACAAAAAAACTGAAACTGTGAAGAAAAAAATCTCAGCCGCTTTTTAGAATACTTGAAAGGTACCTATGTTGTTGGTACTTATATGATTAAAACTATGATTTCATTTTATAGGAACTCTGCAATAAAATTTCCCTGCTGTTCTCATAGAAATACCTAATCTAGAAATATGTATATGAAATTGATGGAACAATCTGCTATGTTAGAAATTGAAATAAAACCATTTTTAACGATGATTTCAATATAATAAAATAACAAGAAATAAATCACGATGGAATCCGTTAAAAAATGGTTATATCAATAAAACTATTTTGAATATATTTTGATTCATCTTTTTTATAATTTAATTTAGGTCTATTTTGTTTTGTAACTTAATTTCTGTAAAAGGAAGAAATAGCTAGTTCGCGTCTGGCTACTTAACTCCTTAGGCAAACGGGCGTCTGATGGGATCAAAACTAGTTAAACTTACACGAGTGATTTATATGTTAGCCAATTATTTATGAAAAGTTAAGATATCGTAAAGTTATGATTTCAAAAATATAACCTTTTGGTATCTTAACTTCTTCGGTCGGTTGATTTAAAATTCCTATGTAGCATTTGGCATAGGTATTTCTTATTCGAGCGCTCTTCTTACTTTAAAAGAATTAAGTAAGTGGGCAATAAAAATGCAGCTTCCCAAACTGTTTACAATATTTATTCAACAGACTGAATACTTATTTCTTTCACATTAGTCTCAATTATGTGTATTCAAAGAATGTTTAAAAGCTTTAGACCTAAATGCGTCTTAAATATACTCGTAGGTCATTTTTGTAAGAGCCGAGCTCTGGATCTCATTTCTTTCGGGGACTTTCATTATATTATTTCCATATTTCCTATCTCTGTACTCCTGACAAGACTTTCCTAAGCGAAGAATACTTTTCACCGATCTGGTAATTAAAACAAAACGTAGGTATAGTCTGCAATATAATTAATTTAAAAAAATTGCGATAATATGCCTTGAGATAAAATGCCTTGAAAAACAGAAGTCTCTCAAGTATATATTTTATTAAATTAGTAATGAAAGTGTACTTCATATGAAAATTTAAAAAGCTGACAGCAATCTAGCGTTGGATACTGGCAGGACAGTAATTTAGAGCGTCGCGGCGCGCAGCCCGATCCAACCCAGCGGCGGCGGTGAGGTGAGTGGGGTATGGGTAGGCCCTGTGAGATTAACTATCGCCGGTTAATTACGATAAATGGTCATTGAACACCGAGTAATGGTCCCCAGCACTGTTTTATCGAGTTGCTCTCTGCTGTAGGAGGATCTAATCGAACCTCTGTAATACGTAGGTACCTATTTTAGGATGCAGATTGCAGGTGACTGAAAAGATACACAAAATATATTATCATTACATGATATGAAATAAGTAGGTACATGTCATTATTACGTATTACGTCTTTTTATCTGCTATAACTTCTAAACCACACAACAGATTTTGATGCAGTTTCACTGTTATTAATTAATTGTTAGCGAAAAAAAGTGGGCTGCACTTAGTAAATAACTATGTATTATCTACATTTTATAAGTACCTACTCTACTTCCAAAAGCCTGCTTATTGCAATGTTATAATGTCGGAGCTATCAGGTAGATAGGTAGTAGAATACTTACCTATTTCTCTCATTCTTTAGCTGTAATAGCAGCGTTTTACCTACCAATAAAACGCATATTAAATTACTTACCTTATTCGAAGCTTATAGCTTTATGAGATAGCAGTCTGTGGTTCCCGCCTATATATTTGTCCCTTTCTAACATATAACTCTATCCTTTTCACACGTTTCTCCCACCACCACCGAAGAGTGGGGCGAGCTGTGGAGCGAAGCTGAACCATTTTTTGAGCTCATTGCGTCGAATACCAGGCAGAGATGGTCTATAAGCTTCGAATAAGGTAAGTAATTTAATATGCGTTTTATTGGTAGGTAAAACGCTGCTATTAAATTGACTTGACCGTTATTCGAAGCTTATAGCTTTATGAGAGGTGTCTGTTATCGCCTGGTGGTAGGAAAGAGAAACGTGACGCCAATGTGAGGGTGTAAATTAATAAATTCAGAATAGGTATATGAGAATCAATATTTATTACTTATAGCAAATACTATATAATATATTACAAGAAATATATTCTCAAATAGTAGTATGGGAAAAGAATCGTGTAACACTCATCGCTGTAGAAGTGGGCATTACTTCCCGTTTGTAATATTTGTGAAAAGTGTTACTAGATCGCCAATTGCCCCTCAAGAGCAACTCTTCAATCGGATAGCCATCGATCCAGTTTTTTGATGCAACCGCAGATCTAAAGCTACCGGGATTTGCCTTAATGCCTGCTTCCACAAGAAGAGATTTGATCCAGCCTGCTATAATCGACCTGGAAGCTGACCTGGGATCTCCTCTAAAGGTTATAAATAAATTATGACAATTTGCCGTATTCCGTCTTTCATTTAATACATTAATCAACTTATTTACCCAAAAAATGGGATCTAATCTTAATGAATTGGGATTGGCAATCAGTTTCCATCCCGATTGTCGGTAATCATATGTGTCGGTTTTTGAACCAAATAATGGCCAAAAAATAATACAGTCATTAGTTCTCGACAAATGTTTTGAATCAATACTTAATAAAGTAAGGTCGTGTATTCTTCTACCGGACAAAAGAAGCAGTAAGGCAGCAGTGTGTCTACATATATCAAAAACGTTTTCTAAATCGACAGAATAGCTTTGCATATAATTAACTAAATCATCGAGATTCCAAATAGGGGGTTTATGCAGTAGTGGTTTTTTAAGGGAAATTGATTTTAAAACATGTTTGACTAAGGCATTTGAACTTAAGTTGCCAGAATTTTCCGAATTACATAGTGTAGCTATGGCTGATTTATGTAGTAGAATGGTATTGTACGAAAGACCATGAAGTAAGTATAAATCGGTTAAAAATCTTGCCAGTTGCTCGCCAGAAGGATTTTTCATCTGAACCCCATTATCGCTGCACCAAGACTGCCATCTATTCCATGCAACGCTATATGTTTTACGAGTGGAAGGGCGCCAAGAGGTCTTCAGTAATTCAACCTGGTTCTCGTTCCAGTGACTTATATCCTCTGACCACCCCCACATTTCCATACCTCCATTTCCAGATCTTGAATGTTGGGCGGTGGAAGCCCCGTCGATAGATCTATCAGAACGTCCTTCAGGTTCCAAATGCTGAAGGGAGGTGCTAGTGCGCGTGACCTCAGATCTGCTCTCCAAAAGACCTTCTCCCACTTGGGTACCACAAGAAGAAAAATTCCTTTCGCTTGGTTTAGGTGCGTTAAAACTCTCGGAATCAAGAAGGGTGGTGGAAATACCCATGCGAGAGGAAAGATCCACTCTCGAGAAAAGGCATCGTGGAATAATGCATGACCGTCCATCAGATCCAGAGTCACGTAGTTGGAAACAATGTGTGCTCTTTTTGATGCAAATAGGTCCACTACCGGCAGGCCCCATCTTGTGAAAATTCGATTCGTAAATTGGGGAAGCAAATGCCATTCGGGTGGTTGCCTTAGACGTGATAGGTGGTCCGCATGGTTGTTGAATCGACCTGGTATATAGAACACTTTTAGGTGAATCTGGTGTTGTTCCAAGATATTGAATACCCGGTATGTGAGATTCAGAAGGTGACTTGATCTGGTCCCTCCTTCGTTCCTTAGGTATGCTACCACGGTTTTGTTGTCGCATTGAACTAGAACTGTAGAGTTCCTCAGGAGCAGACAACGATCTTGTAAGACTCTTAGGATTGCTAGCATTTCCTTTTGGTTGCAGTGTAATGTCTGTTCCTCGTGTGACCAAGCGCCCGACATGCTCTCGTTGTTTAACCGGGCACCCCAGGCTAGATCTGACGCATCGGTGGTCAAAAAATGGGTCGCTGGTGGAACATGAATTTCCGAGGGGTTCTGGCAATTGGCTAGCCACCAATTTATGTTCTCTAGGGCTTTTAGTGGCAATTGATGCCAAACTTTTACTGACTTTAGTAGACAATTCAATAACTGTTGTAAGTGGCGGAAGTTCAATCGACCCTTTGGAACGACAAAGCTGGCGAAATTGAGCATGCCTACAAGACTCTGAAGGTTCAGCAATGTTGTCGAGCCTTGTTGCAACATCTGTTCGAGTTTGCTCCTGATAAGAGTAACTTTGTCTTCCGGAAGGCTTTTCAGATTCCAGATTGGGTTCCATTCCACGCCTAGGTAACATAGGCTTCTCTGAGGGGTTAAAATGGACTTTTCGTAGTTCACTAGCCAGCCCAGGCGCTCTAAAGTCTCTACGGCTAATTGCACATGCTGCCGAAGAGTCCCTTGATCGTGATGGGCCAGCAAAAAATCGTCCAGGTAAACAATTACTCGGATTCCTTTCTGGCGCAGGTATTGGGCGACCCAATTTGTTAGAGCAGCGAAAACCTTTGGAGCCGAGCTTAACCCGAAGGGTAGGCATGTCATCTCGAGAAGTTCTCCCTTGTAAATCAGTCTCAGAAACCTTCTGGAGCTGGGGCTTATCCCTAGGTGAAAGTAAGCCTGGGATAAGTCGATCTTGCAAAGCCAATCTTGACTCTGAAGAAAGTCCGGTATGCGTTGGACATTTATAAGGCTGAACTTCCCTACTACGACATACTCGTTTAATGCCTTCAGGTTGAAAACTGGTCTGGCTGAACCATCCCCTTTTGGTACGAGAAATAGGGTAGACAGAAAGCTCGGTGAAGGTTTGGCCGGTACTAGGATGCCTTGTAGCTTCATCTGGGAAATTATATTGGTCATTTGATCTGACTCCTTGGTTTGAAAGGTTTGCCCCTTTAGATTGGGGTAAATTAGCGGTGGTTTGTCCATAAAGGGTATGCGATACCCTTGTATAATTTTTAATAGGAACTTGGAAGCGCCCATTGATTCCCAACTGTGGTAAAATTGAGACAGGCGACCGGCTATATGAACAGGGTAGTCAAAACTTACGGCGTTTATTGCCTCTGTATTTGGGTGGTGAAGAACCACGTCTTCGGTTATTGCCTGACTGTACGTTATCTCGACGTCTTGGTGCTGAGGCATGTGCATGAAAAAGCTGTCTATTGTTTGCACTTGAATTTATGTGAGCGTGGTGGATCCCCTGCGAGGGGCCACTATGATTGCATAGACCCTGCGAGGGTCCATGACTATTGCACACACCCTGCGAGGATGGTCCCGGAACTCCCGGGTTATTGCAACATGAATGCATATTATGCATCTGTATACCATAGTTATGGCGTGAGCCCTGCGAGGGCTTAGTTTGCTGTGTGTTCCCCTGCGAGGGGCAGCTGATACCTTTAGAGCTTGTGATAGATGACTTCATCCCTGTATTCCGCTTATGAAGCGGCCAAAAACATTTTCGCACTCCTCCAGCCTTTTCCATAGTAGTTGTGAAAGTTTCAGCACTGAACAAGTTGCGAGATGAAGGCGGTATTTTACGGAGAGCAGCTTTCATCAGAGGATCACGTACGTGATTGATAATGCCGTCACGACGCATCTGTATTGTCTCAGTTCGGTGTCCACATATCATTTGTAAAAAATCAGAGGATATTTTATGAAAACTACCCTCCGAGAAAAGATTATGAATTTTGTCTGCAATTAAATCATGAGTAATATTCGGCTCGTCCTTAACCCAGGACAGAAATTCACGTAAGGTATCTTGCAACGATTCTCTCTGCTTGAGAAAACAAAATGTGAGGGCTGCGAAGGCCCTATCCGCAAACACAAGATTACGAAGTGTATCGTAGGCTTTCACCTCCTCATTAGGTTCTAGTTCAATAAAACCAGGACTATGATTATACGATTTCTGTGTATCCGAATACCTTAATTCACACCAGTTCTCGTTATCGAGTAATTGTATATCAAGCAATTGTTTCAAATGAGCCTCCGACGCTTTAGGAACAGAAGGTTCTTTTACTTTAGTCGAAATGTCAAAACTAAATAATTTATCGTCACAAGATGCTTGAATAGGAGAGTTCAAAGAGTAAACATCGTAAAGCTTTCTACTAGCGTCGGAAATGTAACCACTATTATTCACAAAAGTTAACTGTTCACGAAGGTCGTGCACTTCTTTAGATAATTGATCTATCTTACTTGTCGATCCTCGAGATTTCTTGCCCCCCCTCCTCTTACGGTGACGGCGCTTATGTTTGCGAGCATCTTGAGAAGAACTCGACGAAGAGCTACTACTCGAACTCGATGAACTCGAAGTCGAAGACGCTCTTCGGTCTTTGCGCTTTCGTTTCGGAGAAGCCAGTACCTGAGGCTCAACTTGGTTTACAGTGACATCCATAACGTACTAGAAAAACAACACTTTATAAACGAATAATCTCGTTGTAATTACGATCTACGGTTAAAAGTGATAATTTATTACTAAAGTGAAGGTACCTTTATCTTTAACTACTCACAAGAAAATAATTTACAGCAATAACTTTAACAGTTGATTGTACAACTTTACCCGGCGGGAACCTTGACGCCAATGAGCTCAAAAAATGGTTCAGCTTCGCTCCACAGCTCGCCCCACTCTTCGGTGGTGGTGGGAGAAACGTGTGAAAAGGATAGAGTTATATGTTAGAAAGGGACAAATATATAGGCGGGAACCACAGACTGCTATCTCATAAAGCTATAAGCTTCGAATAACGGTCAAGTCAATTTAATATCTTTTTAAACATGCCTGCTGCAATTGTAGCCAAATTGATATTATGTAACCGTGCAAAGAATATAATAAACCTGGGATAAATTACTTACTGTACAGACCTACCTTACAGTGGATATAGCTTTCCAACGCTTTTTATAGTCACAGTGGTAGTAAAGTATTCTGCCATCTAGTATCGAATAGCAGCAATAAAAATAGTGACCGGTAAAGCCTTACGTAGTAACCAATTACTTATAAACCAAACTAGAGGGCGCGTTCTCTAAAATGTGTACGATTATAATTATGTTTTTTTAACCGATTTCAAAACAAGAGAACAAAAAATATGATAAATAAAACATATTCTGGTAACTATCTACTGTTTACCATAAAATAGTTAAACCTAAAAGTGCAGTAAGTACCTACACTACTTTTGTATTTTTTTATAAAATTAAATACTCGTATGTAGGTATTATGTATATAGTACCTTTTATTTAACTCTTTATTAAATACTAGTGGTAGCCCGGTGGTCGAAACTCGACCATAAATAATTAAAAATTATATGTTTGAACATTATTAAATATTTTATTATTGAAATTTTCTTTCATTAAGAGGTGTATTTCAGTATCATATAAGACTATAGACAAATAATAATTATATTATGTCTCAAGTTGACCACAGACTAAAAAATATCTATGGGAAAGGAGGATGGGCAAAGTGGTCTACCTACTCAATACCGACAAGCTATATGTCAATTTAAAGGATATTTTATGTACTTCATTTTTTGGTATGGCCGCAAATGTGTAGCTCATGGGGTTTCTCTCTTAATTAGAGCAGACTTTATTTTTTTTTCTTAATTGGAACAGAATTTACATCGAATGTTCTATACTTTTGTGGGGGAGACGATCGGGCGTGAGGTTGTTTTGAATTCCCGACGACGCGACGCAAGCGCAGGTACATGTTTGCAGCCTGCCCCCGCAACTCCCGCACCCCGCCTCGCCCGCTCGCACTGTCTTTATCACAGCACCTCGCAGTTTACCTTCGCTTGTCGTTGTGTATTGTACTGTGCGATTCCTTGTTCTTGTTACGAATTATCTACGACCTTTGCTTGTTTATCGGACTGTTGAATATTGCTATTATTTTGACCTGTGCTTGTTAATTGGACTCCCATATTTTTTTTATAATGGAAGGAAATAGACTTCTATGTGTTGTTTGTGAGCGCTCTGTTTTGCGTCAGCGGCAACGTCATTTAATAACGTATACCCTAATACAATCCAGACCTTTTGTTGAAGTATATATACGAAGACATTCTTCACGCGAGGTAAGTTCTGTTTGTTAATTCTATAGCACTAGGTACCTAAGTACCTTATAATTAATCCTTTTGATTGTGATCTAATACCTCTTGTGAATTTGGTCGCTTCGAGGTCCGAAGCGACTTATGTCATTATTATTAGAGATATCGCGATATTTACAATGGTATTGTTTTGAGTTTCCTTTAAGCATCGTTAGGAATCCAGCTTGTTCGAGTTACTGACCATGATAGTTTAAATACCTAAACTTATAGATTTACTGGACTGAAAATAAAAAGAGTTCCTAAGTAAGATTATGTCATACCCAACCGTTAGTAATTATATAGAATGGAGAAGACCAAATTACACAATACATGTTAAACTAGGCTCAATCCCACGTGCATAATATAAGTTTAAAGGTTGTAATAATAAAATGTCATATTGAGAAATGATGCTATGACCAGGAGGCCAAAAGTAAAAATAACACAACATTAATAAACATTTTCTGTCTTTCTTTCCTATCTGTAGGTATCCTTCGATGAAGGTGAAGTTGTATTCACGTGCCATCGATGTTGGCAACGAATTAACACTGCCGAACGGGCACAGCTGGCTACAGAAGCTCCCAACGAAGATATTGATGTGCCAGTTCCACCAGATACAATTGACACTGCCGAACGGGCACAGCCCGCTACAGGAGCTCCCAACGAAGATATTGATGTGTCAGTTCCACCAGATACAATTGACACTGCCGAACGGGCACAGCCAGCTACAGGAGCTGCCAACGAAGATGTTGATATGCCAGTTCTACCAGCTATGCCAGATATCCAACGAAATCTCGCTAGAGCATCTAATACGGCCCGCCATTGCATATTTAATGGTTGTTTAAACGAGTCACGGCTTCGAATACCTAATAGCATAAAAGCTTACATGTTATCATATTACAATTTCTACATACCAACAAGTGCTCGTGTTTGTAATGAACACATAATGGTGCACGATTGGGACCAGTTGCTCAACGGAAATGTTTCTCATGATTTTAATCAAGACCATATATTGGACATCATTTCAATTTATAGAACAGCTTTAGAGAATCCATCGACTATTTTTGATTTTAATTTGCAAAGAGTAGACGAAAATGAGTTTCGACACTGGACAGGACTTACGGTCGCCGAATTCAATTTGGTACTCGAACAAACTCCATCACTACAACAGCGGTCGAACGCGCCAAATGTGGTTCTAGGTGGATATCTAATGAAACTTCGAACAGGCGAACCTAACATACGCCTAGCATCACTTTTAAAAATATCGCGTCGAACATTCGAACGCCATTTAGTGACGGCGAGAGAGTGCTTACTGGCAGACTTCGTGCCATGTCACTTGGGAGTAAATCATTTAAGTAGAAATGAAGCGCTTAACAAGAATTTGTTGATACCAAGTGCCCTTTTTGGAGACCAAAATAATTCCAAATTAATATCAATTTGTGACGGGACGTACATTTACATCCAGAAGAGCAGCAACTTCCTTTTCCAAAGACGTAGTTATAGTCTTCATAAGTATAGGAATTTGCTGAAACCGTTTCTCATTGTATGCAGTAATGGCTATATTATTGATGTAACAGGCCCTTATGCAGCCACTACATCAGATTCCACGATCATGAGCAATCTATTAAATGATCAGGATAGCGCATTTCATTGGTTCTTTGCAAGGAATGACGTGTTCATTTTAGATCGCGGCTTCAGAGATGCTATACCTGACTTTGAAGCATGCGGTTACGAAGCACATATGCCAGCCAGTAAGGATAGAAATAATACACAGCTATCCACAGATCAGGCGAATAAGTCTCGTTTGATTACGATTGTAAGATGGGTAGTAGAAGTAGTGAACGGAAGGTTCAAACGCGACTACAAGTTTCTACGGATAGATAATTTTAATACGTCCGTCCCTCATATGTTCGAGCATTTTCGGATTGCTGCAGCATTGATCAATGCTTTTCACCTGCCAATCCGTGACAATGCTTATGCCGACGCAATAGTTGCAATTATTAATGAACGAATGAATTTAGAAAATTATCTGGCCGAATATGTCATTCAAAAAAACTTAAATATGCGACGGGTTATATTTACCAGCATGGCAGCAAATATGCCTGGTTTTGAAGATATTCCTCGATTAGAAGAGGAACACCTCATTCTAATCGCCCTAGGCACTTACCATATTAAAATAGCCAGTTCTTACTGTGCCGAACATTTAAACGATGGAATGTATATTATCGAATTGTACAGAGACACTGAACTCGATGATATCAATAGATATAACATCGATGTGGGGGAAAGTAGTTTTTTACTACGAGGGCGAATACAATCACGTCATTCCAGGGCCAAGAAACACTACACATATGTGTTAATAAACCCAGAGAATCAAGGAAGAGGTGCCTTTAGCTACTATTATTGTACGTGTTTGACTGGACGTCGTACAATTGGGACATGTGCCCATGTAATAGCAATCTTGTGGTATTTATGCTGGGCACGCCATCAGGAAGCTTTGATACTGCCTGCCGCACACATAAATGATGTAATTTTAGATACAAGCATCATGTAATACTATAAATATAATATTATTGATTAATCACTGGTGTTTTATTTTTATCTATTTGTATTCTCTTTTAAAAAAAAATGCCAGCCCCTAGAACTGCTTCATTATGTGTTATTGGTTCGCCAAAATATACTCTATTATTTAGCATAGGTGGCGTTGGTATTGAGTAGGTACTGTAGGTAGACCAAAGTCCATACATTTTGCCCATCCTCCTTTCTTATTCTCCGTCCGCGCAATTTTCGTAAAAAGAGGTACAAAGTTTTAGCTTATCCTATTAATTTATGTAATTTATCAGTAATAATATTAATTTAAAACCTTATTTCTATTTATATTTTAAACATCTATTAGTTTTTTATCCATTAGCTGTGAACATTTCAATTAGGTACGGCACTCTGCGTGATTACCTAAGCCTAAAAAACATAACTCGAAAAAAATGCATCCTTGTTCATATTCGCGCCAAAACCCCGCAACGTGAGTAAAAGTTGACAACAGACTTACAACAACTACAGGTTGTGCGAAATTTTACAATTTTCATAAAAGAGGTAGAAAGTCACCTATTAATATCCGTCAGCTGTGAACATTTTAAAAAGGTACTGTAATGTTTACCTAAGTGACCTAAGCCTAAAAAAATAACTGTATGAACACGTAAGTGGCATGCATATGTGTGTGTGAGAAATGGCATTAGTGTGCGTAACGTATATTTTAACAAATATAAGGTATTTTAATGCATTATTTAAAAAAATATTAGGCTTATGCACTTCTCTTCGGTATAAACTATCAATATGCCAAATCTCGCCTTCCTAGGTGCCCGCAATTTTCGTAAAAAGGGATCCAAAGTTTGCGCTTCACGTATTAATATATAGATAATTGGTAGTATGCAATTTTTTTTTACATTTAGATACATCACCCTTACAGTACAAAATCAATGCGGCAATGATCTTACCAGTTTTATACAATTCAATGTTCATCGTACGTCAAAGAAACTCGTGTTTGTCGGTTATGTATGACAATCACGTACATAAATGCTATTTTTTTACCTTTACTTAAAAAGGGTAGATTCTCTTCTTCATCCAAGTGCCTTGGAGCCCAGAATCCGCTCTCCTGCTCCTCATTTTATTGGATTACTTTGACTTTTATAAGAGTGACTGCAACCTAACCTCCCAATCCTGAGAGGAAAACCCGCGCACTTCACAAGCAACTAGATGAATTTACAGACAGATCAATTTTAAAAGAGAAATGCTAAAATAAATGAGATAATTCGAGAGAACAATCTCCCCATAGTCGCTTTTCATAATGCGCAATGGATCTCTTGGAAGTATTACGTCTCGAATACGCTCAGTGGCTCTTACTAAGGCTTCGAAAAGCTCTCAGGGATCGTAAACCTTCTGTCCGCAGTTTAATCTTTCGGAAAATTTGAATCCAGATAAAGGCTCGACGGGCCAAAGCCTTTTAATTAACTCGGACATAAATTCTCATTGAAATTTAGACGTAGGTACATACTTTATTCTCTATAAACTCTTGTTGTTTTAAATGGATTATTTTGGATGGAACTTCATTCATTACCATCATTAATGTAGACATACAGGTTTATAAAGGCCATTTCACTGGAATTGTATTAGGATAATATTTCGTCTGGTATACGATATTTATACGAAATGAATCTGCTTTATAAATGAATTGTTGTAATTCTGCTCGTATACTTAGGTGACCACACTGACCATCTTACGAATTTTATAGGAATATTGAGATTTACAAGAAATTCAAAAGTTACTCGTTTTTAGCAGTATCGCTAAATGTTGCGTTTTTAGATAGATTGATAGATAAGTCTTTATTGTACACCAGTAATACAGTAAATGTATGGACAATACATGACATTATGTACAAATGGCGGCCTTATGGCTAAGAGCGATCTCTTACAGGCAACCTCCAATGAACTGAATCTTTTAACTTATTTACTACAGACATACCTAAGGAGAAAGGGGTAAAATAAGTGTCAATAAACGAAGTATATTAAACTTCTTGTAGCATGGTAAATATTTATCTCTTTTATAATATAAAAAAATATAACAAGCTACAACAATAGGTACAGCATACTTATTGTAAATTATTTTTTCATGTAACTGGGAATGTAATTGTCTTTTTGAAAATAAATATCTATAAACCCAAACTCACCAAGATCGTTAACTCGTGCAAGATACTAAAATGATCAATATAATATAACTTTGGAGTATTTTTTTAAAATAAATAGAAGCTCTTGTAATACGTTCGTAAAACAAACAGTTTTCAGAGATCGTTTTCGTCCGTCCTCACCTACGTATAGACAACTATATTACGGAGGTGGAGTGAAAGAATATAGGGCAATACGCTCCCGGGGCCCGTAAACCTGCGTCGGTTTATCTTTCGGAAAATTTGTGCCCGGATTAAAGTACAACCCTCGAATCTATGCAAACGCGTTAATTTGATAGCGTCTCCACTTTGCTAACTGATAGGTCCTCGCTTTAAGTAGATAAAAATTAAACTGGAAAAAGTAATTAAAGGACAGAATGATATGCATTTATTGTTAACTTTATAATTGAGTTTAAAAATAAAGGAGATTATCTTGGTACCTAGTTTCGATCTAGATAATATGGTGTTTTAACAGTAGGTACCTACCAATTTCTTCGAAGCGAAGATACTCGTAACGTCATATTTCATGATAGTATGTTGTTTAACAGTGTTATGTGTAACTGTTAACCATGCGTGTACAAATAAAAATAAGATTATCTCAATGGAGGTATAAATTTTGTGCGATGTTTAAACACATTTCAACAATATTCTAGTAACCAATGGTCACATCACACATCCCTACATAAATGAAAATAGGCTTGTTGGTTTGTCATTCCATCGTTTTTATTATCGACATTTTACCTTGATTTGAGATTTACATGGTGATTAACATTAATAGTGTACTTACCCAATAAAAATAATAAACATGGTAAATATCCCGGAGAGTGTCACACTATTCATTTTATCTTGAGTTCACAAACTTCAAATATTTAGCTCTGTGGGCAAAACCCTAGAAGAATTGAACACTATTCAGTTCAGTACATAAAGTCTCACAAATAAATAAGAATGTGACTAAACCGCAAGGGAAATGCCAGGTTAGACCGGAGGCTAATATCAAAGTTCTATTTATACGACACGCTCTGAAAAACTCAACGGCGGCGGTACGCGTATGCGGACTCATAAAAGCGGAAAATTCGATTTTCTGGCCGGCGCCTCTTAATGCGGTGTGGTCCTCGCATTAGGCCCAACCCTTGCCACAACGGAAACAGTTCGTTAATCAAATTCACTAAACCAATCTGCTATACCGATAGCGAAATCACAATATATTGCTCCGACCCCTGATAAAACAATCGAGTGAAGGAAATGATAGCCCAATATTGCCACTGAAACTGGCGATGGTTACCACGAAACAAGTAAAGAAGAAACTAGAACGATATAGGTACATAACTATAGGAATGAAACATTATATATTATGCGTAGGATATAAAAGGGTGCGCTTTGATCAAATATTATTTCTTTGTCATTTCAGATCAATGAACTGTAGTTCAATTTAATAAATCAGTACCTAAGTTTGGAACATACAAAATGTAAAATACAATTATAGATAACTGGCTTCTGTCGGCACTTTAGAGCGCATGGTCCACATGAACCTATTTTCAAAATACTTTATGTGGGTACTATTCCAGGTTTATTAAAATATATTCTTGTGCCAAATCAGATCCGTATGACCAAGTCATGGTTGAGTAATAGTGAGTTCGAAATCATGATGTTTGTAACATAACCATAATAAGTAGCAATGAATCGCTACATTTGTTTCTTAGCCTCTTGAGGGCTGGATCAACTTGGTTGTTAGTTTTTTTTTTTGTGTTCCTTATTGTATGAATGAATGTTTTGAGAAATCCACAGGTATACTCTGCACCCAGATAATGGCGAGGCGAACCACTAGTTATAAATACATATATGTAGGTACTTACATAGGAAACTCCTTATACGAACGAAAACAAAACAGTATACAATAAAAGCAATATGGTTGCTAAACGAAACTACATTCTCACAATAACGGGGGAGTAATCGCAGTCCAATGTAAGCGTGGAGCTGGCGAGATGGCAGCAGATGCGAGACGGGGCAATGTGGGTCGAGCGCTGATAAATGGTCGCGAGTACAGTCAGCATCAGAAAGTTAATGAACAAAGTACTCAAAATGATCTTAATTTCATTTTTTTACCTTTTCCAGTTGATTGTTTGTTCTGATATTTGGTACACACCTTTAGTTTGGACAGTAATACTCGTAAGTCTCATTTGCTCTTAATACGAGAGTTTTAATATAATTTTGAGACTTTGTCGTCAAGATATTTCTGACGCTGACTGTGACTACTGAGCCCGGGGGAACGGCTCGGCGACGGAGATTCCACGCACCGTAAGATAAGACCGCGAATTATACACAGCAGTTAACATGCTAAACGGCTCTTGTTGTGCAGTATCTATGTTGTTAATGGGATTCGGACACTGTTTAACATTCCGAAGGTTTGTTGGTTCCAAAATATGGGTCACAACTGTTTATACAACACAAGTTACAGGTTCGTACCGATGGATGTAAGTAGGTCATTGTACTTTCTTGACTGAAAACAAACGTTGAATTATCATGTTTCGATAAAATTGAATTGCCTATTTGTAACGTTAAAATAAGTAACTGGATAATTGACTCAGGTTACAAATTTTAGAAATAGAGTAAGAGTTCAGTACAAAAACCTCTGGAAGGGTAGGGAGGCTTTCGGGACCGAGATCGCGGTCCCGGATTCTCCGTTTACCGAGGAGTATTTTGGGACCAAGAATAAAAAAGTTATGTCTTAAGAAAGTACGGCCAACCAAAAAATAAATAACCTGCGGATAATATCGCGAAGCCTCATTTATCTCAAGTGTGTGTACACTTTCTAAAATGGACTCTCGGAAAAATCTGATAAATAAAACTAATATTTACCAAACATTAACAAACATCATAAACCATAATAGACCCTTTTAAGCGGGCACGCTAAGCAACCTAATGATCGTTCATTTACCCAAAACGTTTCGACAGCTATTTTAAAAGTATTTTTCTCTACTTAATCAAGCTTATTTCATACGATTCATTTGTTATCTACTGAGATCAATTGCAACTTCAACACATCAAATAACTTTTCTCACATTGAAGGTTCAACAGACAGGCGCTTGCGCTCACTTAAAGGGCACTAATAGGTAGTTAAGTGTTGTTAGTTCACCCATTGACCCGCAAGAAACGTATTGAGCAACGCGCGGATAAGCGCGGATGCTTGTACCGCATTAATAAAGGTAAGTGCGCTCGGGTTGCTTAATGTGTCGTTATGACCCGTCCTGAAAAACTTCTTCTGGATTTGCTGAACAATAAAAAATGAGCACTATAACTGTACCATAAGAATCAAATTGCTAGTTCAAGTCAAAATCGCATTTTCGGGCCACCACGGAGGCATTTTAGCGTTTTGTATTTCGCAACTAAAAATGAGCTTTATGAGAGCTTATGTGGGTTTATAGTGGTCTGTATTGTGCAGTTTCGATCGTAGCGAAAGTCCGTAGAGTACGTTAACTGTAGCCTGTACTGAAAGCCACAATGTGTCGGGCCTGAAAGTGATATAAACGAATATTCACAGCCATGAATTGAAACTGAAACTATTAATTTCATAACTGTGTTGAAATAAGATATCATAGTAAACCTCCCTAATATAAAATATTCAGTAAAAATATCAGCGTAGCATAGTAATACTCGGTAATTTACATTCCCTTGAAACTCACTAAAAATCGACGCTTAGTTGATCCTGGAGTTCTGAACTGTTCCAAGAACTGCATGCCGATGAGATTATCGGCCTTATAATATAGTATGTTACCTTTTTGTCTTTTCTATTCACACCCCTTTCCCATAGCGTTATAAAATCTTGCTTTCTCTAGAAATACACTTCTATTTAGATATATCTACGACGTTACGGTAACCAGTAGTACCACAAACATTCAACACCTAAAAGCTGTCCGCCACCCCACACAAAATTTCGAATTTTGAAAGGCAACAAAACTATTTTATATCCAAAGAAAAAAGACCATAGAGAAATTACCAGGAGTCATTCTAACAACTTTTTTCAGTAGTTTTCAGTAGTCTTGAAGACTTCGTAGATCAGTAAGTCTGAAGGTGGGTTCCGTACCTGTATTGTCTCATCGTAGGAGTAATTGCGGCTTGAGGCCGCTGTGCTCATCTCACCGGCGCGCGCTCTCTTGCGGCGACATCTGAAACAAGGTTGCCTATGTAGGTACTCGCAGTACAGTCTAATACCCTCACAATACAGGTAGGTATGCATTTTAATAAATAAATATCCATAACATTCCACACAACGCTATGGTAATACAATGGTA
This sequence comes from Eilema sororculum, assembly GCA_914829495.1. NCBI lineage: Eukaryota > Metazoa > Arthropoda > Insecta > Lepidoptera > Erebidae > Eilema > Eilema sororculum. Next base: position 17,146,839 of record OU618534.1, on the reverse strand, counting down.
AGCATGGCTAAACTAGCTTGTGATAAGGATAAACATACCTACTTAGATGGATACTTTTTTTGTAAATACATACATAATTATTATACATAGAAACACCCAGACCAATGCAAATATACATATTCATACATACAAATATTTGCACTGAGCGGGGATCTAACCCGCGCCTGCTGCGAAGCGGCCGCGTTTATTCAAAAGCTCATTATCTACATCTACTTGACATTGTCGAAACTATTGTACTTATATTTACACTACTCTTGAACTTTCAGTTGCCTTTTCAGCAGCCATGGTCATGGAAGATTGAAATAAATGCTGAAAAGTAATAACAGTAGGTACCTACTACTCCGATTTCCATAGGTTCATCGTCGGTTATTGTGAAATAACTCTAATCATTATTTTTTTTAAAGATACAGAAAAAGAATGGCGGATTGAAAAATATCCTCATCTAAGAGCGGCAAAAAGGGTAGGTAACGAAATTTTGTGTAGGTACTTTACTTTATTTCGTTGAAGTTATTTTTTATTTTGAAAAAAATATTTATAGGCATTTAAAGTAATTTTCCTTGTGATTCAAGATGAGGAAAAAAGCCATTTGACTTTTCCTGAAATTTCTTAGGAATTTGAACTGAATATAGGTATACCTGATTGATGGCTATGGACCGCAAACAATCAATCAACATGTAAAATGAGGATGTTTAATACTCCTATGCCTACTCTTAGCGACATATAGGTACAAGTGTATATGTATGAGTATTCGTAAATTGTACCTTTAGGTATGTATACTTGCAACAAAATAAACTTTCCCCTAAGACTAACTTAAGTCTGATAAATGTCGGACACATGTGTCCTCTCCTCAAATACGTATTTCATAAATTATATTAGGAACCCTTACGATACCAAACCGTCGTCGTCGTTGGTTAGCTTGCTTTGAATTGCGATTTAATTGAGTAGATAATATAGCAAAGTAAATATATTTTTTCAAAAAAGTTACAACCCTTTAGTAATGACATTCTAAGAAAAATATAATAACAGACCGCTACAGAATTTTACGATAAATTTATGCAAAACCACGAAGCGCAGTCTTATAGAAGTGAGTGCAAATGATTTAATAGAAGCATGCCAGATGCTGGCGTGAAGTTTAGCCAACTTCAACTTGTCCGAGTTGGGCTTGGGACTCATGAATAATTAAAAGCGGGAATAGGGGCGATAACTCAACGCCCCGGACGTTCCACTGCCGTCACAAAATAACACTTCTGTTGAGGAAACGCCGCTTTTTATGACTTAATTAGTTACATCTCGACCCACGAGACACGGCGTGTGTAAGACTATGACTATATTAGGCAAACTGTTTGTGGTTTACTCTAAGCTGAAATTTACACTCGAACAACATGTTAATGCGGACATGGAGACAAATTCAACAATTGGTTAGCGGAAAATACTTGAATCAATACAGTACATAGATGTTTTATTTTAAATCTTCATAGTAGCGACACGATTGCATACGATAAGAGATACAACTGGGTACAAACTAATTAAAAATAAAAACAATTGTTTTATTTCACAGCGTGGGTAACTTTCACTAGCGTTTTTTAAATATATTTAAATTACATAAATAGTAAAAAAAAATCTAGACCGTAATAACGTTGCAAATAATAATAAGGATATTGGTAATTGATACGTCCACAGGATACGTTGCCATAGCTAATGGCATGAACTTGAGCTAAGACAATTGCTGCTGGTCAGCTGCAAACTATTTGCTCAGTATGAACACAGTTTGTTCCGCGAGCACGACGGGTATGCGGAAGCGTGTGTTCTGTTGAAGTCAAAATTAACTTAACAAGGGTAAGTAGTAAAAACAGCGCGTCATTTCAACTTGGATGTATCTACGTAGGTACGTGTGATTATGGCGCACTCATCACACACGCAACAAGGCTTTCCTCGCAGAACTTTCTTAGTTATGTTTATTTGTTGTCAGCTACAAATGAATTAAAGGCAGGTAACAAAAAGATATACGCATAGGTATATATATTTTATGCCAATGTTACATGTCAACTAATGTTTGTTAGCGTACACTTGCGCGAAGGCTAAAGCCAAAGTTGGAACCTACAGTTTATTGGAACGCTACAATCGGGTTACAGTTTTTTTACGAAATTTTCCCATGATTAATCAGCTACTAAAAAGAATATTTTCATAATCATCATCATGGGGACATATTTCTCTGATTGCATCCGAAGCCAAGGTGAATTCGGAGCTCATCGTCCATCTTCCAACTCTTCCTCTACCACTAATATATTTTATTGTATTCAAATTTTTTAGATGATGTCTTTATCTTTTATTTCGATGAGTCATCTATGGGAAATCCTTTTTTATTACCTTTTTAATACCTACCTAATATAAAGGTAGTTACAATGCCAATAAAGGTTGCCTGTAAGAGATCGCTCTTAGGGATAAGGCCGCCATTTGTACATATGTCGTGCATTGTCCATACATTTACTGTATTATTGGTGTACAATAAAGATTTATCTATCTATCTATCTTGCACATCTCATGCCTAAGAATATCATTAGCACCGAGTAGATACATGATTATGTTCCAACACAGTAGTTAAGCTAGCAGCTAATAGGCACGGAACATAGACTACATGACCGAGCTGTCTGGCCTGGCCAACAGACACTTACATATTAATAAATTGGTGTTTGTGTAGTTACCTAAAGTGCAGTCAGGTTTCACTACGACCACAAAGAGCAATTGTAGCGTTCGGTTAACAAATTTGCCACTCAACAATTCGATTAAAGTTTAATTTTATGGTCATAATAAAATGAATCCAGAGCACGCTGAATTTTAAATTCAGTAGTTTTTGTGTTTCTCATTTAAAAAAAAACATTGACAGTTAAGTACTTCCAATATATATTGAAATAAAACTACTTTACCGCGATGTAGATGGTATTATTTTATTACTTACACTAGTGATTTTTACGTAATTAGTGATTGAGTAATATTTGCGCAAACTTCCGACAGTTCGACAAAAATATACTTAGTGGAGGAGACAGCACTTCAAAAAATTTGTCACAATTCTATAGACTGAGTTATTATGAAAAAAAAACATTACCGCAATAAAGCTACTCGGATCCAATTATATTTTCATGGCGTTTATTCAGACCAGCTACAACTATTACGGTGATTTTTTTTCTCTAAGCCAATTGGATGTGAATTTGCACTATTTTCAATACTATTACCTATTAGCAATCGTCTGCAAAATACATTTTATCCATTCGCTTAGGTACCTTATTGAAGAAAATATGAAAGAACGAAGAAATTCTACAGAAAGCTCTTGACAAAGTGATATTCTATTAGCGATAACGCCTGTTATATAGTTCTGTTTTAATCAAGAGCTATTACATTGGGACCTAAACATAAACTGGCGAAATGTGGGTGCTAGCACCTCTGCCTACCCCTTCGGGAATACAGGCGTGAGTTTATGTTATGTTTAATCAAGAGCCTATTGAGACTAAACTAAATTTCAAAGGGTTAGTATTTGTAATAAATCATTTATTGTATTATTATTATAACCATCGATCATCAGGATCACATGTGGTAGAAATTTGATGGCACAAATGTGACACTTATTTCGACCGGGTTGGTACCACCATGCACAAGTGCGAAAAACCCTCCATAGTAATCCAATCTCGGTTGGATTGCGTTCAGGGATCAGCAAGTGCATAGCCGGGCCGAGGTGATGGTAGTCGCAGCACTAGTGGGACCGGTGGGTTTTGGCGTAGTCTAGTGGGGTGTGACGCGGGGCGCCGCGCCGGGCAGGGAGACCCGTAGAAACGGTGGTGCCGCTGGCCGCCCGCGGCATAGTACAGGGGCCCAACTGGGACTAACCACCCTGGGAGGCTGCCCCACCAGGTCGCGCATAATCCCGATATGGCTCGTCGTGCCGGTTGGCGACCGGACGGGAGCCCGGCGACCATATTCGGGAGGGTACGGGGGCCCTTCCGTTCGGCGCGTCGGCTCTCGTCGCGCCTCACATTCATAGATGAAACCAATCTCCCATGTTTTGTCACGCGGTGCTGCGGCGACAATCACCTCTTTTTCACGCCTTCCCTTACCCTTCACCTCATGGCAGCGCACAATACAGTATCTGTTGAAACAGCGGCTAGGGACTCTCCCACAAAAACTCTATTTGAGGTGGAGTCCACGAACATCTGTGGGCTCCATAAAAACCTCAACGCCGTCCACCAACACCTGGAGACGGCGAAACCAGCTATGCTGTTTCTAACGGAGACACAAATACGCCGCCCTGACGACACGACCTACCTACTTTACCCCGGCTATGTTATCGAGGAAAATTTCCGAGCAAAAGCCGGGGTGTGCGTGTTTGTTAGGGCGGATATTTGTTGTCGCCGTTTGCGCTGTCTAGAGGACCCATCCTTTTCCATCCTTTGGGTACACGTAGACCATGGCTCCACGAGTCAGATCTATGTGTGCCTTTACCGTTCCCATACAGGAGATGCGGAGATAACTCGACTATTCGAATACCTGAGTCAGGCGGCAGATGATGCGCAGGAGCGGTTTCCGAACGCCGAATTGGTGTTTTTGGGGGACTTTAACGCCCACCACAAGATCTGGTTGGGCTCCTCCATAACAAACCATGCGGGAAGAGCCACTCACGCATTTGCCCTGGCGCATGACTTGACTCAATTGGTGCACAAGGTCACGAGGATACCAAGAGAGTCCGGCCTAGAGCCCTCTCTGCTAGACCTTCTGTTGACGAGTCACCCGGACCAGTACAGTGTCTCGGTGATTGCTGCTTTAGGTAACTCCGACCACTGTCTGGTCCGCTCCACCGTGCCCATTGTAGCGCCCCCACGACCCGTGCAGGGGAAGAGGCGACTATGGCACTACTCGTCAGCGGACTGGGATGGATTGCGCGATTATTATGCGTCCATCCCGTGGGTTGAACGCTGCTTTGAGGGTAAGAACCCATCTGAGAGCGCTACTGCCGTCGCCGGTGAGATCGGTCTAGGTATGGAATATTATATCCCATACACCGATGTCACCGGAGTCCGCGGAGCGCGTCCGTGGTTCGGGCGCGAGTGCGCGGAGGCTGTTGAGCATAAACAGTTTGCGTACCGCGCCTGGGTGCGGGCGCGCGCCACGCGCGATCCCAACGTGGGTCACTTCAAGGCGGCGTACAACAGAGCCACAAAGGTCTGCAAGAGGGCATGCATCAGGGCGGATGCCCAGCGCATAGCACGGCTGGGCCAAGAGCTAGTGGCGCATCCCACGGGTAGCCGTGGCTACTGGCAACTGGCCAAAGCCGTGCAAGCCAACTTCTGCCAGCCCTCGCTGCCCCCGCTGAGCAATCCCGATGGATCTCTGGCCCATGAGCCGCAAGAGAAAGCAAATTTGCTGGTCAATCTCTTCGCGGCCAACTCCCGAGTCGATGATTGTGGTATGCAACCACGGACAATGCCCACTGGTGACCACGCAATGCCTGATATACGTATCAGGCAACGCGATGTCCGTGCAGTACTGCAATCACTCGATGTCCGGAAAGCCAGTGGTCCTGATGGTATTCCAGCGGTTGTACTTAAAAAATGTGCAGCGGAGTTATCTACTATGCTAACGCGGCTGTACCGACTGTCCTACAGTTCGGGTACAGTGCCCTCGGCTTGGAAGGAGGCGAATGTCCAGCCGATCCCCAAGAAGGGGGATCGCTCGGACCCAGCCAACTATCGACCCATAGCCGTCACCTCAGTGCTGTGCAAGGTGTTCGAGCACATAATTAACACACAGCTCATGCGCCACCTAGAGGATCACTCCTTGCTTAGTGACCGGCAATACGGTTTCAGACCGAAACGGTCAACGGGTGATCTTCTGGCGTACATGACCCACCTTTGGGGTGAGGCTATGGAGAAGCACGGTGAGTCACTGGCAATTAGTCTTGACATCGCCAAAGCTTTCGATAGGGTATGGCACAAATCGCTTCTTTCCAAGCTACCAGCCTTCGGCCTGCCTCCTAGACTGTGTAACTGGGTTGCAAGCTTCCTGCAGGGGCGCCGTATTCGCGTCCTTTGTGATGGACGAGCTTCGGAGTTCTTGCAGGTAAATGCTGGCGTGCCGCAGGGTTCCGTTTTATCTCCCACTCTCTTTCTTCTGCATATCAATGACATGCTCTGTAACGGAAACATTCACTGCTATGCAGACGACAGCACCTTACACGGGAGTTATTACGCACATCCTGCGGCCAAGCAGTCTGATATCGCAGAAAAAAGGCAGCTTCTTGTCACTGAGCTGGACCGGATCCTGGACCACATTTCTCAATGGGGCGCTAGGAACCTGGTCGAGTTCAATGCCAAGAAGACCCAGGCATGTGCGTTTACAGCAAAGGTATCTCCTTTCCTTCCCCTTCCCACTCTTCAGAGCACACCACTGCCACTGCAGGATCACCTCACTATCCTCGGTATGGATGTTCGCTGCAAACTGAATAACAAAAACTATATCGAGAGTATCATCAAATCAGCCTCGCGTAAACTCGGAGTCCTGAACAGAGTGAGACGTTTTTTCTCGCCGGAGCAGCGGTGTCTTCTATACAAGACCCAAATTCGTTCCTGCGTGGAATACTGCTCACATCTCTGGGACGGCTCCGCAAAGTACTTATTAGATGCTCTCGACAGGTTGCAGCGACGTGCGGTCCGCATTATTGGGGATCCTAAGGTCACAAACACCCTCGAGCCTTTGCAGATGCGTAGAGATGTTGCGTCTTTGGCAGTTTTCTACCGTCTCTACCATGGTGAATGTTCTGACGAGCTCTTCCAATTAGTCCCACCCTCCCCTTTCCTTCACAGGACGACACGTGCAGGGCTAAGATATCATCCATTTACGGTGCAGAGTATACCTGCTAGAACCAAGCGTTTCAGTGATTCATTCCTATGCCGCACCACTAAGACCTGGAATTCCCTGCCAGCTCACGTGTTTCCTTCTTCCTACAGTCCCGGGTCCTTTAAGCGGGGCGTGAAAAGGCATCTAATGAGGCCGTCAAGCTGAGTGCCACCACTGTTAACATGGTAAATGTTTACGATGGTGACCCTCTTTCCGAGACTTTGCCTTTAGCTTAACATCAGGCGAGGTGAAGTCAAATTGACGTGTCCTGTGTAAAAAAAAAAAAAAAAAAAAAACGATGCTAGGGAAACAGATTAGTTTCGTAGCGATCCGCTAATAGAATGTAATAATAGGGCCTACTTGCCCTGATTTCATTTCATATTCACGTCGATATTTAGATAAGCAGGTTGATAAGGATAGCAAATTGTACAGCTTTCTATCCAACGGAACATGACGTCATTAAGCTTTTGCGATTAGGTAAGATCCTGATCCTATCTCTTGGAAAAATTTAATCAACTTTTTCTGTGGTGATTTTTAGTTTTCTATGGATTATTTCGCAAATAAAGCCAGGGTGACTGTATATTACCGGCAGGTTGGTTTATTCAAATTGTAATCCTCGTCACGATTGTTAAAATTTGTGAATCGTTTGTTCATACGTAATGGTCTAAGTTCTAAAGTTAGATTGGGCTTGTAGATGAATCTTCTAGGGGTAAAAATGAGGTAAGTAAGATTATTTAAGACATGATTTTGTCACAAGAGGGTAGTTGACAATTTTTCAGAAACTGGTTTATATTTTGTCTTATGGTCTATTTTACCGAAAATATTAATATTTCAATAAAAAACAAACATTACGGTATTTTATTTTACATTTTTCGAAACTTTTTGACATTTCCCCACTAAAACGTGGTAAACTGTCATGGCTTCTCGAATAACTTCATAGTCTGCAAAACAAACAATCAGTGCGGCAAGTGTGCTAACGAGTATTAAATTGACGTTTATGTTTTTTTTACAAATATGACGTCATGCGCCTCGATTGGCGTTTAATGTCACGTGTCTATGATCGTAATTTCGTAATTTTATTTATCAAAAATATGAATTAATCTTCATCTATTAAATTAATTAAACATATTTTTTAGCATTGTTAGGCCTTATACGATTGTAAAAACAAAAAGCTACGTAGTTTTTTTTACTGTCAACTACCCTATTGGAAACAAACCCACAGTTTAAACCGAACACCTTGGCTAGATCGTACTCGGGTATTTACTAAACTACTGCATACCGTCATAGGGTTACGATTACCCTGTAATTGCTCGGAAATAGGTTGATTAAAACTAAAATTGGTCACTTTAAGAAATATAATTATTGTAATGCTATATTTTGTATTAACTTGTAGAATTTATTTTTTGTACCTAGAAAGAAAGAAAGAAAGAAAATGCATTTATTTTTGCAGCTGCAGCACATACCCAGAAATGTTATAAAATAATGTTATAAACAGTTAAAGTTAATAAAATAAATAATAATATTTTTTATAACGGCAACACTGCCCACCATTATCTCCTTCAGCCCATAGATTATGACTATGATTTTTAATTATCTGTATGTGTGTTCTACGATACAACTCGTGCGAGGTAACATGGCACCTGGCTCGGGGCATTGCGCGGGGGAGCGGGAGGCGTGTACGCTGACGCTACTAGCCTCGCACGGCGAGAACGGGGTCGCGCGCGCGGAAGCGGGAGGAGGGTGTCTTCGAGGCAGGTGCCATGTTAACTCGCACGAGCTATAGATCCATTGCATAATTAAACTAAGTAAACCTATTGTCATCGATTTGCTTCAAAGCCAAAGCGAACGTTATTATGCTCTCAGTAACATATAAGGGCAAAGTCTTCCAAATATATTATGAGAAACATTGGTATATTTCAAAAATCATTGTCACATAAGATATGTGACCACCCTTAGATACTTAGGGACTATTTCTACCTTATGCTGTCACTTTCTTTTATACGACATATTTATTTGAACACTTAAGTATCATCATGTATGTATTCTGATACTTTTCTTCGTTTTACTCAAATATACTAAGACAGCGTGTGTGCCAGCATCCGATGGTGAGGTGAAAAAATGATGTGGCGTGGCATCGATCCTCCATTTGAGATTCGCGTCACGGCGCTGCAAGCCCACTGCGCCGTCGCCATGGTAACCCCGCCCGCCCCGGAACACTAGCTTTTGTAAACTTTAGGAACACAGTTGTTGTCATTTGTTAATTATATTTTGGTTAAGATAAGCATGATAGGGTTACGCGCTTGTTTTTTTTTTTTGTTTAACCTTTTATAGTATGCTATTGTTCGTCTTTTCTTACAAAGGATTTATTTTAGGACCGTCGTTGGTTGGTATAAGAGAATTTAAAAATTAAGTAATTTTCATAATGTCATCCAATTTCGATTGCATCTAAACCTTGCACTTCAAAGCCCGGGATTCATTCTTCTGCTGTTCCTTGTCTTAGCTTTTAACCTACCGTCTGACCCTCTCTACCCCTAAAGGTAACATGAAAGAAAGATGCAGCATTTGAGTACCATTATTGCTGAAGAGAAAAAATAATTAAAAGAATTGTTAACGTAAAATATAAAAGTATAAGTAATTACATAGCGGGTATCGAAATGTGTCCTCTAACTTAGTAATCGAACCCTCTTTCGCTAGTTCCAATCTTCTAAATATGACTGGCTGACTGGCAAAGGTGACTGACTGACTGGCATAGTGATCTGTCAACGCACAGCCCAAACCACTGGACGGATCTGAAATTTGGCTGAAATTAGGCATACAGCTAGATGTTATGACGTAGGTATCCACTAAGACAGGATTTTTGGAAATTCTGCTACTAAAGGGGTAAAATAAGGGATGGAAGTTTGTATGAAAGTCCGTCATTTTCAGAGCTAGATGCACTAGATTTCATAAACTTGTGTCTGTTAAGAAATAAATGAACACGTGCATCAGCGTTTTCCAAAATTTAACTACTAAGAGGGTAAAATAGGTGATATACATTTGTATGGAAAGTCGTCATTCTCAAAGTTAGAAGCATGAAACTTCGTACACCTACGTCTTTTGAGAAATGTTTTATCGCAATAACCGACATCCACGCGGGCGAAGCTGCGGGTAAAAGCTAGTATAATATGTTCATCTCAAAAAATGATCTAATTACGAAAAATGCTCCACGCGCCTGAAGAAGATTTTACTTCAAAAATGTAGGGCTACTGTTACAAAATTGCGTGGTACACACACAGACGGCATGTCTGAAAGAGGTGCCCAATGTCAAGTGGAACCCATTGGTGTTGGAGCGGAATGCAAGTTATGCGAATCAAATTACAGTCTACGTTTTACATTGAGCAGTGTTTGTTTAGCAAGTGAAGGAATAAAGTACCACCTATACGAAAATCGAATTAGTCGATATCACCTCTAGAGGAGCAGGTACAGTCAGCGTCATAAACACCTTGACTACAAAGTCTGAAAATGATCTTTAAACTAAGGTATCAAATCAAAATGTTTTATTGATTCAAATTGTTGTCTGAACTAAAAGATGTGTAGCAAATATCAGAACAATTAGTCAACAGGAAGGGGGAGAAAGTAAGGAATTTAGATCATTTTGAGCACTTTTTTCGTCAAGCTCGAGCTGATGCCGACTGTACCTACCTAGTAGAGTACTACTCTGTAGTAGTACTTAGTTGGGAACCTTCCTGGGGGCCAAGTCTGCTAATTAAATTCGTTGTAATAGAGTCGCAATGGTATGGTGTCGACATAATTTTACCCATTTCGTAGTCCGCTAAAATATAAGATCGATCGCTTGTCAGTGGTCGACGTGAGAATCGCGTCATTGTGGTCTTGTGATCGAGTAATTTCTCACTTTTACAGGTCACGTGGTCACGAATTGTTGTCAAAATACAAATTGGTAGTCTGCTAACTTAATAGTGTTTCAATATGTTCGTAATAGTTTGCATAATGGTAGTCTACTATTATTTGACAACTGTCAAAGTAGAAATTCCACCGTACTGAAGAGATTCTAACGCCACAATGCAGCCACACCTTTTTCCTATGTGTTCACGTTGTGTTTAGGTCTAGCTAAACAATGTTTACCTTCAAAACTTAAATACTTACGGTGGCAAATGCTAGAAGCTACCTATGACGAAGATCTTCGACGCGAATGTGTCAGAAATCGCCACCGTGCTTGTGATATGATATTTTGAAGCGTAGTAATGTTTTCGATATACGCCTGCCTAAAGCGGAATTTACTACAACATATTTTATGCTCACAAAAAGCCCACGCGAGAGAAATTGCAGAGGATTTTAAAATATTATTCCATCAGAGCAGAAAATTATATATTAAGAATGACATTAATACCAAGTGATTAATTAACATACCTACCTAAGTATTCATATTATATACTAGTTACTTACTATATTTAAACTAACTATTAGTAGGTATAGATATAATATATACTTTACTACATATTAGTATGATATTTAATATGTACCTACCTATATGTAAGTAAGCACTCGATTGAATATTATATATATCCCAGTATGTGATGACAGAGTACCTATGTTAGTACTTAGATCAGTGCCTGTACTGGCCTATTTTCATTAAGTAAGTACTATTTTATATTAATATTATAAGTATTTATATTCATGTATTTATTAATTCATCAATCAATCAATCAATCAATATTCATATTTAGTAAATAAATAATCTTTTTCATCCTAGCGTTAATCCCAGTCGCATTGAAGCTTTTGAACTTGGAGTCTGGGGTCAGACTTATGAGCTCCAACTACCCATAATGAATGCCATAGATGTTTGTATGACAACTGGGACCAATGGCTTAACATGCTCTCCGAAGTATAACCAGACCAATGTGCATATAAATATTTGCACCGAGGCTGTCAATATTTATCAATAAATTAATTTTCTATAACATTCAGCACAGTGTTATCATAACACTATTCTTGTTGTACTATGGCACTACTCATATCTGGACCCAAAGGAAGCATATCTTAACTCGCTTGTGTTATTGGACCTAGAATGCCGATAAACCTACTTAAACATTCAATATTAATGTAAAGTTATTTAACCAATTACAGGTATGTGAAACTCATCTGAACATTGTGTGTTGATGCCTTTATGCCTGGAGCACTCAGCCAAAGGATCCAGAGAAACAAGCCAAATAACCATGAAAAATTATGTAAAAGACATACAACTGCAAGACAAATATAAAGCTCAAATTATATTGTAAATGTATGTGCAAACAAGTCAAAAAGGACCCTTGTATAGCTTTCCCTACTTTTGAGCAAAGGTATCACATAAGTACTGGGTACAATATGAAGACTAATATGTTATGAATTATGTTAACTTCTGCTGAAGATTTTTGCGTAAATTATTTATGTGCCTACTCAAACAATTTTAGATAGGTAGTGGAAAATAAAAATACATTAATGATGTTATTTATTCTTTTATTTGAAATTGTAGTTTACTACTTCCTTATATTGAAGGTAGTGCTTCTTCACCAAGTATAATTTCATTAAATGAAACAAATATGATAGGCCCAATGTAGAATATGCATTTATGAATTTTATAAATGCATTTTCTACATTGGGCCTATACTTTTTGTACGACATAAAACATGTAGTTCTGTCTGTTATCTTAGGCTTCACTTGAATGTCTCTGTTGCATCTATTGGGTTGGGAATTCATAATTTTTCCCCTTATCCATTTTCAGGAGAAAAGATGAAGAAAATGATGTACTAGGCTCAGGTTCAGTCAGTCGTAGTAGTCCAATATTAATAATTTTCAATATTTTCTTTCAACTGAAACAAATAAATACATTTCAAATCATTAGGTAATAAGCAATAAAGGGGGTTAGGGTATGCCTGCAATGGATTCTATATAATACATCAAAATCTGATGAACACATAAAAATTTAGTTTGTCCATATTTCATGCGCTGCTGTATTGTTCATTAGATGGTGATAAAACTTAGTCAACTTATTAAATACACTGAAGGTTATGCGTATCAATATCTGTTAATGCTCTCAAATTAAAGTAATACTGGTAAGTGATACTCACGTTAAGATGTACTTCACATATTTGTCATTGCCATCCAACACAGCGATTTACATCACTCAGGTACAAAAACATTGTTTAAGCGTGTTTGTGAATTGTTTTCACATGTCAGAACACAGCAATATTTTGATTCCTTCATTGGTACATACTTTTCCCTGGGATCAATTTTATGTTACGAATAAATTCAACTACAAATTGTTCAACTAGCATAATAATAACGAATTGAAAGAATAAAATTAAAATGTAAACAAACAAAGCAAAGATGACATTTGATGACAAGCACACACTCACAGAGCATCTCGTAATTTTTTTTCATTATTTTGTTCCTTTCAGAACAGGCTAAGGTGCTATGACCATGCTGCCTAGTCATGGTTTATTGGCGGGAGTGTCTGAGTAAAAGATACACTGAAAAGTTTATTATTTTTTACTGATCATGATCACAATACGATTTCTTATTTTTATAAGAAATCGTATTCTGATCATGAACAGTATCCTATGAACAGTAAGACGAATTATCTAGAACACTTGATTTTAATATATAGATAATAAGAGAGAGTTCCACGGAATCGGCTCCAAGGCCCGGGCAACCGATTCCCTCGTCAAACGCGCATTGTGGCATCCACGGTGGAGTGCCTCTGGCGGAAAACGTTTGGGCTATCCGCCGGGTCTAACCACACTCTGGAGAGGTCCTCAACAAGGCGCTTTTCAATAACCCTTTCAAATAGTTTGCACACTTCGTCGAGGAATGCTATAGACCGGTGGGTGGCGGGCGGGTCCGCCGGGCCGCCTTTCCTCCTCCCTCCTTTTGGATGAGGACCAGTTTCCCCTTTTTCCACAATTTCGGGATCTGGGAAGAGAGACACTCTCAGTCAGGGCTGGAGAGCGTCTTCCCTTAGAGCTAGAACCCATAATCGGTCTGAAATGCCGTCGGATCCCGGGGTGGTGTTCTTGGCCTTCATACTGCCAGCTGGTCTAGCCAAGTGACTTCGGGAAAGTGGCGTCGTCGTCATCGCCACTGGGTGGCATAGATGACCGCGGCAGACTCATCAGTGGAGAAACATGTTCTCCGAGTAGTTCCGGCATGAGACACCAAGTCAACAATGGTGGGGCCCAGGGGCGCAACTTGCTTCCTACCCAAAATGTAAATCCGCTCCCATAGGTAGGTACAGTAGCTACAGCAGTTTGGTGCGGGCCGTGAATTTGATCCGCTTGATTAAGGCAATCGGTCTCGTTGTGACATGTTTGATGAACATATCCTTGGGTTCGTCCAAGTTTACACCAAGATCGATGCATCAAGAGGCTTTTGCGTTATGTATATATGCGTTGCGTTATGTATATGTACTTAAAATGATTAATTAGGTAATTTTACTTTTACTCAGTAATGTCATATTTTGTCAGGTCACTGGTTTTTTATAGTGGCAAGTACATACAGCCTATTTATTTTCAATGTTACAGTGAATTATGGGTGAATTAAGTAGTTGTTACCACGTTTGTACATTCGTATCAATTACGTTTAGAAGAGCCAAATTAAGGGAGAAAATAAAAAAACTAAGCGCGTTTTGAATTGATGAAATTTGCATTTTTGATTTTCATTGATATGGCAATTTTGGCAGTATATTCCGTGAACTGACATCGATGGTGTCTACCACACCGAGACCACACCACTACGATAATATTACCACAGTGAATTTAAGTTAGCAGACTACCATTTTTATGTCAACGACAATAGTGTGGTTGTGGTGTGGTTTCGGAATGAACACTACTTATACCTCGTGACACATATCTTGGACCTCTTTCACTAAGAAACACGTATTGTTCGTATAGATAGTAGTACATTTTACGTCCAAGATATATATCCCAAGTTATAGCAGACTTTGCAGCAATCACCAATGAAATTGAATGTTAAAGTCGGCCATGTTTGTTTATTATTTAAAGTTTAAAGTTTGGTCGAGCTCGATTAAAGTTTTGTGTCGAATAAATTCTATCACTTCTCTCAATCTCAAGCTAGTACTTACGGATTTCAATTCAATTAAATATTAACATTCAAGCTCACAACCTAATAAGGGATATTACAGAGGATATCATCAGTAATATTTTTCCATCAGAGTTGGAATAGAAATAATGGAATAATTTTTTCTAGTTCTACACTTTGATTAATTATATGTCTAGATGGAGTGTCAAATGCGTACAAACGTCTCAAAAAATATCAGCTTGATCAATCTCATAATACTTACGCGCAGCTCAGTGACGTTCGAGTCGGCTCGGTGTCACAACGTAAAACCCGCGAAAAACATTAAATAAAAACTGTCGAAATATGGCGACTAGCACTATCAAAGTTTGCCGGAATTAAAAAGGACGCCTAAATACTACTACACACATTACCTTTTATGTATAAAGTAACCAAAATACAAGTTAAATTAATTATTTTTTTCATCACAACAATATGTCATTTATCACGCGCCATATTTGTAAGTGTTGCCAGTTTTTTAAATTCATGGTTTGGTTCGATTGGAGGAGCCTTGTACCGATTGGGGGAAATCGACCGAAGGGACCGAAATCCGAAATCCGAAATCCGAAATCCGAAATCCGAAATCCGAAATCCGAAATCCGAAATCCGAAATCCGAAATCCGAAATCCGAAATCCGAAATCCGAAATCCGAAATCCGAAATCCGAAATCCGAAATCCGAAATCCGAAATCCGAAATCCGAAATCCGAAATCCGAAATCCGAAATCCGAAATCCGAAATCCGAAATCCGAAATCCGAAATCCGAAATCCGAAATCCGAAATCCGAAATCCGAAATCCGAAATCCGAAATCCGAAATCCGAAATCCGAAATCCGAAATCCGAAATCCGAAATCCGAAATCCGAAATCCGAAATCCGAAATCCGAAATCCGAAATCCGAAATCCGAAATCCGAAATCCGAAATCCGAAATCCGAAATCCGAAATCCGAAATCCGAAATCCGAAATCCGAAATCCGAAATCCGAAATCCGAAATCCGAAATCCGAAATCCGAAATCCGAAATCCGAAATCCGAAATCCGAAATCCGAAATCCGAAATCCGAAATCCGAAATCCGAAATCCGAAATCCGAAATCCGAAATCGAAATCGAAAACTCAGACCTATTCGTCATATGTACACAAACAAATATATGCACTAAGCGAGAATTGAACCCGTGCCCCTTGCATACCATTCTCATTTACTACTGTCACGCTACAGAGGCTGTCAAAAAAAACAATTTAATTATACCTAGGTGATTTTCTTGGGAAATTTTCCTTGTAGCTGGTATCATATTTACGCACACAGAAGCACGAATGCAACGTGTCAAACACGGGCCGCACGCACACATGTTTGCACAGGTTGACTCGTTTTATTTCCGTTCACAGTAAGACGAGGCTCTATCTAGACATTATATAATCAAAGGTTCTACATAGAGTTCACATTCAGAGGATTTCTGTAACAATCTGTCAAGTAATGAACTAGAAGATCTTAAGAGTACCTTAATGTGAACGAAGAGAAGCATGTGAGAAATTGCCTATTGAAAAACATGTATGGTTATTATCATGAACAAATGTGACAACAATTTAACTTAAGAAGAACTAATGAAAAGTACAAAGCGAACGAGTGGTGCCTATGCATGGAAGAAGAGTTGAAATCATTCCAAGAAAATAGTGCATGGGACTCAGTGAACAAACCTAGTGGGTCTTTAAAAATAAACTAAATACCTAGTGATAATTCAGTGTTAAACAGAGCAAGACTTGTTAAAGGGTAAAAACCCAACTAAAGGGGATTTACTATAAATACATTTTCTTCTGTTCTAAAGTATTCTACATTAAAATAGTTGTTTTCTATAAGAATTATATAACTTAAACATCTGTGCTATTAGTGTTAACTTGACTTGAATATAACTCATTTGGATGATGTGACTTTACTTTCCTCAATGGCCATCTCAATGAATGCACAGTGTATAAAACATGCAAATACTTCAGCATTTTTAATGTACTTAGTGATAAAACTACCTAAAAAGTTTATATGGTTATTTTTGTTGATGCTAATTGGGCAACTGATTTATAGACAGAAATTCTACACAGGCCCATAAGACCATTTTCTTAAAGAAATTATTGTTTGAATTAGTCGATAGAAACAATAAGGTGCCAATAACATTGTTTAATGTTAATCAGAGTGCACAGAAACTTTCAGAAAATTGTATGTATCACCATGCGGATGTAGGGTATTGTTTTATTAGAGAAGTCATTGCTAAGAATTTAATTATAATTGTATATATAAGATATTTATTATTGTTCATTTAAAAAAAAATTAAATGCTTGCTGATACTTCGAAATGTAAAACAATTCAATTTTATGCAGTATTTAGGCATTCCTAGTACCTAAAGTTATAGTAGGTTATTATCATAGACATGTAGTTAATTGTTTTCTGATTCTGTTATTGGATTATTTATTATTTTGTTGCATAGTGGAGTAGAAAGTACCAATAAGTAATATGTACAAATATAAACATACATACTATTCTCTGTTATAAATCTATTGTCGGTGGTAGTATGGTTTATGGACAATGTAAAATAAATTAATATCTTTTCAACCCACTTGTGTTTTAATAGGTCAAAATATGGAGTTAACAAGGTTTATGCTTTGTTACATTTGACCTCAAGATGGGCGTTTGTTCCATTATTTTTTTGAGAAAAGATGATTCTTCAAGAATACCAAGCACCCCGTATAGTAAGAAATGGGTAGGTGTTTGAGGCCTATTTTCGCCTTTCATACGTTCACCGTTCATCACTTGTTTACCCACTTATTAGTGGTGTTCGAGAAGGATGCGTGGGAGCAGGGCCGGATGGGACAGCTCGTGAATGGCGGATACGACTCAGGCGTCGGAGGTCGTTCGACGACTTCCGTTCTTCTTATGCTCGGGCTTAGGGGGTGACAGATTCAGCGGTCATCCTAGCAGAAGCAGGCTGGGGCGCGCCCCTCCCTACTCGGCACCGTGGATCCCACACCCGAGGGGGCCATCTTGAAATCAGAGGTCAAATGATGACCCAAGACAGTGTACGGATTTAGTTGGTTCGAGTCCGACATAACAGCCCTCGCCGGCTCCTGGGGCAGTTTCCAAGGGGGTGGTGGAGTTTCAGACCTTTCTGCCCCATCTGATGCTACCTTTAAAGGCGCGACTAGAGGCCGAGGGAGGAGGGTCATGTCCCCCATGCCCCCCCCCCCCCCCCTCGGAATGCGCAGCATGCTTGTACATTATTTATCTACATTGAATTTCCTTAAAATTATGTCTAATCATTATTACTGTAAAATCAATAGGCAGGTAGGTACATAAATAAGTATTAAGGGAATAACTAGGTAAGTAATTTTCAAAACTACACGAATTAACCTATAGTTTCTCGAATTAAAGTGCCACGTTTGTACATTTGTATCAATAAATACGTTTATTAAGAGTTATTTTATGGAAGAAATTAAAAAACTTAATGCATTTTAAATTTATTTCAAATTGACATTAATATTTCATTGATATGGCAATCTTGGCTAAACAAACGAAAGAACTCGACTTTGAAACAACGATGAGACGATTGTGAGACCACAATGACACGACTCATCGCACCGCTCATAATGTCAATCTCATTGTAATATGAATGGTGTCGTCAAAACTTGTACGTTAACATAACTTAGCAGACTTGGCCCCCTGATCATGTTGCCTCAAAATCAAGGCATATACCTAATTCTATCGTCTTGTTTGTTTAAGTCCTTTAATCTGTAGGTATGTCAGCATTTTTAGTGATCGACTAGTGTTATTTTTTGTTCCATACAGCCAGTCCAAATAGCTTAGGTCCTCTTTTTTGTATGTAATATCATTGGCTTAGGTACTTATAAGTAGATGTCTTTGTAGAAAAGATATCCTACTATAAATTCGCTTTAGACGTTATTTCAACTATTTATATGTTTTTCTAAGCTAAGTTATGGCCTACTCCACATACTAATTAGTCTTACACATGTGACAACAAAGTTACGTTGTAAATCAATAATCGAATCGACCCGAGCCTGGCGCTCATTTTTTATGCGTACGCGCAACGAACCCCTACAAATCAGCCCTGCCGATCTATTGAACTAAAAATAGCAGCAGGACGGGAAGCGACCGCCTTCCTGCCACCAATTAAACTATAGACAACGCTTGTTTACCTTACTAGCGGTTTTGAACACGGCTGTACAGTGAGGGCAATGACCGCGAATAAACTGTAGTTTCGGTAAAAGAACTTGATGCTTTTGTTAACGAGTGCTTTATGTTAAAAAGCGCTTTTTGTTATAGCATGCTTTATAGAAAGGAGTGTTTTATATTTGTGCCAATTTTATACATGGATGACTTTGTGGTTCAATTCACCTCGCTAAATGCCAGTGTAACGAGCATTAACTGGTTGCACATCCACTCCTGCCTACTTGAAACAATTTATCTAACTAAGCGATTTCCAAATAGTCATTCTAAATCGTAGTACCTACATATTAGTTGTTCTTCATCAGGCCGTCATTTGAATTACTTACACTGGATTGGATATTACTTACTACTAACGATTCAACTCATAGTTGCTTAAGAATAAACAGTTAACCTACAGTTGTAGCAAGCAAGCTAATCAAGGGGTTGGATTCGTCGGGAAACACACGTTTAACCGTGAGAAGTTAATAAGTATACGAATAACGGTAGTAAACGCGGCCACTACGCAGGAGGCATGAGTTCGATCCCGCTCTATGCAAATATTGGTGATGGTAGTCGTTTTACGGAAAACATCACGAAAAAGTTCAGTCAAATCCGTAGCTAGACCACAGATCACCTAATATTTGGCTATACTATTAAAAGCGCACCTTAAACTCCAAGTTGAGAGTTTCGGATACGACTGGGATTGACGCTAATGAAAAGGATTATGAAAAATGCACGTCACCCATCACCACATCTACCCTTAATTATAACTGAAATAACATCTTTACTTTTAAATTATATTACCTACATCTTCATTAATAGATGTTAAAAACTGTAGATTTGTTATCCAGACACGAACACACCCCTTGAAGCGTTAAATTTTCCGCTCAGTGTTTCGGAATGTTAGATCATTAATATTCTTTATAAAACAAAAATAATAAATTATGTGCCAAATATTAGAATAATCAATCAATCAACAGGAAACAGGAATCACACAGGTTATGCCAAATTGAGTACTTACCTAGGTACTTGGTTCGTCAAGATTTGTATTTTTAGAACCTTTGTTGGATATAGGTACTCATCAGTTTGATCTCTCTAAGGAGTATTATCATTTCCCATCATCTTAACAACAAACTGCCCTTACACTTACTGTCCGTATACATACAGTCCACGACATAAACAAAAGTGACGCATAAGCATACTTAATGCTGTAAAGTTCATTCAAGAAAAAGTGACATTAACATCACTAGAAGCCTAGAAGCATTGCAAACCTTGTTTTATTTATTTTTGTCTCACATGTCATTAAATTGATGAATGGGTAAGTACCACGTAGTTTTGTAATCTCTAGAGGATAAAGCTAATACCATTCATGGCTTATTTACATATTATTTTTGGAAAGGCACAAGCATTGATAAATATATGGGTTTAAGGGTTAAGTGATCAATAAACTAGAATTTGTTAGGCTAATTTAGTCGTTGACTGTACAAAACAAAAGAGCTATAATTTGTAAATGTTACCCGTCATCATTGAAATGATTATCATCATGATCATCGTATTATCTATACGGTTTTTATGAGAGCGCCCGAGATGAGAACCTGAAAGAATTAATCCGAAGGAAACCTACTAAATGGTTTTCCTTCTGGTTCCCCGAAGGAAATCTTACCTACACCAGACTCTTAATAATTATTCAGCAGTTTTTAAGTGAAGTGGTCCATAGTCTTATTGAAGGTCATACATACGTAAAAACAATGATGTAGATTGGTATTCTGTTGTATTCTGTCATGAGTAGGCTATTTGAATATGTACCTACACATTTTTTAAGGGGATGAAGTAACTTAGATCAATCATACATATAATATTATCCAGCATCCACAAAGTATGTAGGTACCTACCTATCTACTTTACTTGCTATGAGATAATATGTTAGCTAGGGCGTTATTCATGAAATTTACCGCTAAAATATAGATTTTGTATCTATATTTTAGCGGTAAATTTAATCATTGTTTTGTTTTTACGTTAGTTCTACTTCTATGTTGAAATAATAGGTAGGTACTTTAGTAGTGCCTATACTTTTAAAACTACATTATAGTTAGGTAGGTACCTACTAAGTAGGTAGGTAGGTAAGTACTTTGACGTCTAAAATTGTTTACCCCTGTTGTCATCGCTTGAGAGAGCTCCACATCTCTGATCTCACTAACACCTTGTCTAAACACGACATACAACTGCGACACGGGAATCATAAGAGTTAGATATCTATATTATTTCACTAAACTTAAACGTGTATTTTTTAAACGCACTAAGCACAACAAATTAGTTACCTAACAAACAGTCTATCTGACATCACCTAGCTAGACACTGTCTTCAACGAGTATACTCTTACTTTCATACAATGTTTATATTACCAGCTGGTTTTACGTAACGTGCTAAACACCGCCCTACGGTCAGGGAACACCGAAAACTGAACCAACTGAAAGATTTGTAAGTACACGCTTCCCTAACGCATGTGAGTAAGAATATTTTCACAGGAAATATTTATTATAAATGTACCATCTAGCGTGCAGTAGCCGAACTACGATACCACCTTGTTTACCATTGAAGTAAAAGTATTTATCCATTTAATTAAAGCGTAGCCTACTAGATGGCGCTTGTTCTTGCAAAAAAACCCGTATTTAAAAAATCTATCTAATAAATAGTGTTTCGGGGACATTACATTTTATTTATATTTAATTTGATCATAATTGTTACATGTAATAAAAAATTATATAATTTTAAAATATTTGAATGGCAGGTTGACTGGTCAGCTGAGACGCTATTATTAAAAAATAAAACACTTGTCATTAATGTCAGTATGTAACATTCTAATTTTTCTCTAAAAATAGTAAAAATACATAAAAAAAAACGAAAAATCCCTAGTTAAAATACTAAATCTTTTAATTCTTTTAAATTGTAACGTAAACAAAAATCAGAATGATTCGAGTTTGGAGATTAGGTGTAGTTAGTTACGACACAGCGCTGAAGATACAGCGGGCGCTCGCTCGAAGGCATCTGGATGCAATGCTAAAAGGACGGGACGAGAATTATGATACCTTGCTGCTAGTTGAACATAAACCGGTGTTTACTGTTGGTTAGTTATAACAGAAATGACTTAATCGGAACTGTTGTAGCCGACTAAATGGCTTGATTCTAGTAGATACTTTTGCTATTGACTCACCCACATAGAAGAGGTGCTCCTTGCTGGACTGTGGTGAGTGAACAGTAATAGCTAAGTGGTCTGACCTCTTAGTGCCTCAAGGTGGTGGTAAACTCAAGTCATGCAATATCATTATTTCTTCCCGGACAACAATTCCAAACATGGTGGAAAAAGAGAAGTTCTTTAGAATGAATGGAAAGTTCATGACATCTTGACCTTTAGGTCAAAGATATGTATAAAAGCCTAAACATCTTGTATCAAAGGGCTTTTCTTATGGTATAATTTTAATTAGGTATACATGACTCTGACTCTACAAAAAATATGAATGCTGGTAATTTATGACAATACTGGTTAAATTCTTTATTAGCTCACAATGTGAACTGAAATTTAATGGTCAATATAATTAATAACATTATTTCTATAGGTACCATATGAATAATAGTAATGACATGAAACTTCAAATTATTCTTTAGAAATATTTCTTTGCCAGTGTAATAAATCTGCTGTAGCGTTAGTGACTGCTGTTCGACCTTTAACCTGGAACTGAAAATCTGCCCCAGAGCCTCCATATTCACCAGGTGTACAGGTGTGATCCTGAGGAGGGCCAGACCGTAAGGGATGGCCCTGGGTCAGCCGGGGTGCGGTTTTAGTCGGTTCGAGTCCGACATAACCTCCCCTTCCGGCTCCGGTAGGGGAAGTATCCGAGGGGATTTCCGCACGGAAAAAAAACATGTACAGGTGTGGTTGGCATAAGCACTGAACATCTTGATATGTTACCCTATTACCCTGACAAAACAAACTCTCCCATTGTTGGAAGGCTTAGGCTGACTGTTTCCACGCTAATATGGGTTACCCCATAATAAATTAATTGTCTTGAATAACAATCTATCTTTTTTTTTAATTCTTAGGAATCAGAGATGAAACACCTGATGAAGAAATTTCAAGACTTAAACTGCTCGGAGCAGAATTTAAGAAGACTAATAGAGGAGGCCTTATAACTTTTCATGGGCCGGGCCAGCTGGTAGCATATCCTATAATTAATTTGAAACATTTTAAAACTAGTGTGAAATGGTATGTCAACAGCTTAGAGGAGACAGTCATAAATCTGTGTGATGAACTAGGTGAGAATTTTATATTTTATACCAAGATTTATGACAAGAGTCACAACTACCATGCCAGGACCTTATGTAACATGTAGAAATGGTAATTGAAGTGCACTTTCACTAAAATGGTGAATAAAAATCTACTTAGTTTTTGAAACATATACATCAATTTTCATATTAGCCTTAGTGAAATGTGTTGATCAGATTTAATATTATGTAGGTATGTTTGTTCACTATCGTAGGCGTCGGCATTAGTTAATTTCTGCTATTATTCGAATTATCTCAATAGAAAGATTATTTCCGTAGTATACTACCTCCATCCATCCATCCGTCCATTGCTCCACCCATCCATTGGTACATCCGTCAATCGATGCACCATCCAACCATCCCACCATCCAACCTCCCACCATCCAACCTCCCACCATCCAACCATCCCACCGTCCAACCATCCCACCATCCAACCATCCAACCATCCCGCCATCCAACCATCCAACTATCCCACCGTCCAACCATCCCGCCATCCAACCATCCAACTATCCCACCGTCCAACCATCCCACCGTCCAACCATCCCACCATCCAACCTCCTACCATCCAACCATCCCACCGTCCAACCATCCCGCCATCCAACCATCCAACTATCCCACCGTCCAACCATCCCACCGTCCAACCATCCCGCCATCCAACCATCCAACTATCCCACCGTCCAACCATCCCACCGTCCAACCATCCCACCATCCAACCATCCAACCATCCCACCATCCCACCATCCAACCATCTCACCATCAAACCATCCATCCAACCATCCATCCAACCATCCATCCAACCATCCAACCAACCATCGATCCATCCATCCATCCATCCATCTATCCGTCTATCCATTCATCCATCCTTTCATCCTTCCATCCTTTCATCCTTTCATCCTTTCATCCTTTCATCCTTTCATCCTTCCATCCATCAATTGCATTAATAACAGTAGTAAGGTTTCTCTATTCACCAAACTTCTATTTATTTTATCTTTACAGGCGTAAAAGGTACTCGATCGCCATACACTGGAGTATGGGTTGAAGATAATAAAATTGCAGCAATAGGCATTCATGCATCTAGATACGTCACTACCCATGGTATTGCCATCAACTGTGACAATGACCTATCGTGGTTCGAGAATATTGACCCTTGTGGCATAGAAGATAAAGGTGTCACATCATTGACTAAAGAGACTGGAATTGTCTGCACAGTTGATAAAATAACACCTATATTCCTGAAAAGTTTCAGTAAGACTTTTGGATGTAGAACTGAACAGATTGATTTTACAACTCAAGAAGAAATATTGAGTAGCATTTATAGCAAGTTGTTAACCAATCCAAATCCAGTAGCTCCTCAGTCTCTAGTAGAAGTGTAGGAAACTTGTAAGATATGATCTGGTGACCGTCCTCATCCTGATGTGTTGGGTATCTATTTATTTTCGAATATTATATCACTACTTTGAATGATGTTTACACAGTTTAAATAAAAACAAATGTAAATTTGTACAAGTTTATTTCATTTCTTAATTCAAATGAAAATAATAATAAATAGATAAATAAAAATTAATTTAAATAAATAAAGTAGAAATCTCAAGTTGGGTTAAGAGAAACAACTAACATTTTGCACTGATACCTAAAACAAACAAACTCTAGCATTTCATCAGAACCCAACTGAAAGTTCTTAGGTCATACTAAGCATTTTAGCACAGTCAATAATAATATATTTACAACTTGCAGTAATTTCTTTTCCCATAACATGATTGCTTACTTTAAACTAGTTTGAATACATGAAATATGATTATTGCAAGTGTTACAAAAATGCAAATATGTGACTATTAAGTATAATATTAATCTTACAATATAAATCCCTAAAAACTAAAACTACTAATGTAGCCAAATCAGAATAATCCCATTAAAAATATAATGATAAAAGAAGGACCATTAATTTTCAGGGATTATTCCAAATATGTTGTAACTACTGATATGATGAGTACTCAAAAATTGTACAAAACATGATTATCTTACTTAAACATTGTAATAAATGCATTGTCTTATATCGTTAAAATTATCTAATTAAATGCAATTAAACCCTTTAAACTGCAGTATTAAGGGGTTAAAAAGTGTCTAAATGATTTTATCTAGTCATAAATCTACTTAAAATATAATAAATGCTTCTAAATGCAATAAATTACTCCTAATTTAAATTCAAAACACGCGGTGGTTACAACAATATACCAAACATTGACGTCATATCCCAAACCTATACACCACGGAACTTACATACTAAATGGACGGTTATTTTTTGAGAATAAAATGTTTACTGTTATATATTTTCGTCAGTCATTCGTATCACATGTTCGTCAATACAAGACAATCATTGGAACGTTAAATTTGCCGATTCTGTAGAGACCAACGTCCACAAAGCCTCTGTATTAGAGTCCACTTATGACATATGCTTGGGAGGTGCGAGCCACTTGCGCATGTAGTAGCAGAAGATCGTTGCGATGTATAGCAGAACCAGCAGAGCACACGCGACTCCTAAAAGAAGGACTGAAGACTTGCTGGGGCAAGGTTCCACGATCGTGACTGTTTTTTCTGTAACAAAATTTCAAAAGTTTAATACCGTGAATGGTATGATGTAATCCACAGTGGTATCTTTTAGTATTCACAATCAAACTGATCTCTGTAAAATCAATACGTCCAAATCAGAAATGCTTATCAATATGACTGCTGCAAATCAAAGTTATCAATTTAACTCTTGATTGTGTGACCATTCAATCAGTCCTGCTTATCACCAGCACAGGTCAGCAAATTTACGCGGTTGCTCCAAATGAAGTTTAACTACCAATCAAGAAAAACAACTATTAAGGCAAGAACCATTAAGAAACTGAATCATTTTAGAACAAGGCCTTATAAAATATTTACCTCCGAAGTTGGCTTCAGAAGCGACACCACCAGGTTTGTCAGAGCGAAGGAAGTCTGTGCTCTGTTTTTCATCGAAGTCCAACACTATGATTTCTTGAGAAATATTTGTATCTTCTTCTTGACTATGTGCCTCGGTTTCATTGCGAGGCAACGAACGTTTCTTTCTGCCCCAAGACTCCAACGAATCCCGACCCCATTCGCACACCGCCTAAAATGTTAATCATCGTGTTATTTAAGTAATTAACTAATAGATTCAAGCGTAGCTAATACTTATGCGGAATAAATATTGTATTCATATTACAATTGCCGGTGCGATTCCGGTTTTACTAACCGGTTCACAAGCTCCGAGACAATATTTGACGTTGCATTGGAAGATGACACCGTAAGATTCTGTGAATCTGAACGCCTCATACACGGACTGTAGAGCATCGCCGTCTGGAGTGAACGCTGGGAAGATTGAAGGATCCAGTGGGCACCTAGTACAAAGTTCAAAAAATGGACGTTATAAAAAGTACTCATAATAATTAAATTAAATACCTACGTTTCATGAGAATACGAACCCTTCATCGTCGATGATTTGGAAAGTACTCTTGGAATCCTTTGCCATTGCCACACAACTGCGAGCGAAAATGCCATAAGGAGCTGAAATATACAAATCCAAACATGAGAAAACTGCTACCCGTTTTAAACATAATATGTATGAGCAAAATATGTATAAATGTTTTCCTTACTGTCTTTGGGTATCTCGATACGGAAAGTAAGCCTGTCTCCGATGCGGACGGTCTCGACCTCTTGTTGGCGGGAGTCCAAAATACGGATGCGTGGCGGAGGTGCCTCGGGTGCAGCAGTAATAGAAATCATATCCGGGTCTCTGTATAATAAACTTCAATTTAATAGCCTTTCCTCTAATCGACTACCTACTAATCACTCTCTTGACTTTAGTAAGTGCTTTGATTAAAAAGTAAGGAGGTATGTCGGTCATTGTCGTCGCATTAAATACCTACGTAACAGTAAATGGAAGTTCCTATAGCATAATTTATATCCTTGTTTACAGCAATAAGGCATTGTTTCAATATGACATTAATCTATGTCCTTTCAAGTTCTACTAAATGTATTGAAAACGACTTGAACTGGTGTTCCAGTTAATTTGCTTATCACGTTCAACTACTGTGTTTCAATTATGTGAATCTAATTGTTACATGTTTACAATGCGACAGTGATATTAGGTCGATGGAATTTCAATCGTCTTTCCATGAAGGCATGTCGAAATAGCTCCCGTTTTTCATATTACTGTAACATATCACGTACCTAACTTGTCTCTTGGCGTCTATGAATATATTATACGGTAAAATGTCTAACTTAGCATTTTTAAGGTATTCATGAATGAAAATTGTATATTATAGCGATACGTTGTGAATCACCAACTGACCTGATTGGCACCATTCCGAATGTAATGTTCTTTGAACTCATGTCATATGTGCACTTGACTTTGTAGATCTTATCCGCTTTCGTCATCACCACGCTATGATGTTGAAGAACAACTGTGTTGGAATATACTCCGGTCTAAAATAAAGCGATCATGCATTAAGATTTTTAAAAACTTTATATGAAATTGTGTTCTTTCGAGGGTATTTTCATTAGAACTTACGGCACTTTGAGTGTTGCAGTCCTGGCCAGCCATCGTAAGGTCAAGTCTAAATAAGTCGCTGTTAAGGACGTCAATGTTACAGGTCTCTGAACGTCCCAAAGCATAAATACGGCCATTGAACGGCTTATTCGTACGCACTTGCACAGCTATCCTTGTATCCTTGCAAAGGACCGACACTGGAAAATACAAATACGCTCTAAATCGACATTCTACACAGATTATGGAGGTTACTTATGAAGTAACCCCATACAATAAGAGGCACTGAAAATAAAATATACTTACCATCATAGCAAGTACCGGTCTTATCACAGTTCGCATCGTTCCTCGTCAAATTACTGGAGAAATTCGTGTCCGCTTGATGTTCAATCGTTACTGGGAGCTCGCCGGGTGGATTCGCGTTGCTAGGCGGCTCTGCAACAAACCAAAGGTTAAGTAAGCAATCCTAGATATGAACAGAAAATAAGCAAATTACATAGTAGTCGTTAATGAAGGCACAAATGCACCGAGTCCCGGGCGCACGTCCCTACTTAGTTACGGCAGACCTCTGATTAGGCAGAGGAGCCTACGTAGGTACGTGAGCTGCGTATGTATCACAATAATCGAATCAAGATTACCACAAGGTACTGTGTACGCCGATTCTAAATGCAACCTACATGATGCACTTACTGTATACATTCTCAAGGAGCTGAGCGCAGAGCCTAAAGGAATTTTAGATATACCTAGGTACCAACCTAAGCAGGTACCTCTATTTTATGAGATCTGAGCGATTATGGTCAACTAATATTTCGTATCTCAGACAATCTATATTCAATACATTGAATTTTTTACATTGATGCAAGCTGGAAATTTAATGCTAAAATATAGAGCTCTTCTAAGTAGAGCATTAAAATAGAGAAAACAATAATTAAAGTAGAAGAAACGTAGGTGTAAGCTACGAAAGTAGCAAATGGAAAGATGTCTCTAACTATATCAATGCGGTCTCAAGGTGCTCAAGGTAATGATGTATTGAAATTATTATAAATAAGTATCCTGAAACACTTGTACCTTTTGTAGTAGGTACCTACTTTAAGGTACCTTCTTCAAAATTATTCCTATCCTTAATCGACATAGGTCAGTGTCCTCTGATCTGAGATTACCTATATCATATAGATATAGCCTGGTAATTAGGTACTTATGCAATAGTTTGTTGTGACTACAGCTACCTACCTAAGTACAATAAATAATAAATCAATAAGGCTCCATTCACAAAATCAGCAACACCAGATACTACAGAATTTATTTTGTAATTGACGTTTAAAAGGAGAGCCTATCCAAATGCCGATCCTCACCTGGACCGTTCCAAATCGATTCGTTAGCAACAGTGCCAATACTGCCAATGTCTGGACATATTCACGACCGTCGCTAGCTAATTATACCTAAGGTGACGTAAACTCGTGAATTGGGCCATTGACCGCCAGCAGTTGGACAAAGGAAAATATTGCCCACTGTTAATGGGCAGGGTAAATTCCCTCGGTGCGTGTTTTAGGCGCTATCCTTCTAAACACAAAATTTTAATATCTTGATACTTGGAATATGAACTGGCTCCCAGTTTATTATTAAGGTTGAAAATAGCTCCCTGACCGGTTCAGTTCACTTAACGAGTACCTACCTTACCTAGGCTGAGAATAGACTAGGTACCTAACTAAGTATCTACATGTGAAGCTGGTTTATTTTTGTAAGGTTACCTACTACCTACCTACATCATTTTGTGCTGTCAATCAACTTGAGCCATATTATGGTAAAGTTTATATAAAAACAACCTAATATAAAATCATATTACATTACATACTTACCTACATGGGTCTTCCTAGGTACCTACTAATGTTTTGTCATCACAAGTAAATAGACCATAACATATCAATTCTTACAAGCAAGTTGCCAATTAAAAACCTAATGTTTTTACCTTGAGCAAAAAGCAAAAACAAACTTGTTTATTTATAAATCTGATGATTTCTGATGAGTCGTTCATGCTTCTCTCTATGTTTTCGAGTTGGAGTCGATGACTCCGCTGCACCAACGACCACTGTATTTGCAACGCTTCAACGATTTGTGAAAAAAGCTTATCAACGAGTTCCCACGCTTACCCTGCCAATGTGCTTGAACAATAAGCTGATAGAGATTATGTGTGGGATTCTTAGTTATTATAGAGACTAGTTAACTTAATGTTTCACACAAAAACATTAAGAATTAAACTGGACAGCAAGAAATATTTAAATACATACTTAACTAGAAAGTTAAAAATATAATTATAAAGTGACCAAATGTCAGCTATTTTTGTATTACCTACATTTCGTAAGTAGGCTTCGTCGAGCTTTTTGTTAACTTTTCAGTTTAAATTAAAAAAGAAATTCATGTTTTTGCTTTTTTCGGCGGCGCGCGCGCCGGTGGCCGAATTTGTTCATAGCTACTAAGCTAGCCAAATTAGGTCGAAGATAAGACGTGGCCGTGCTGAATTGCGTTTTTTGTCATTTTGTTTAAATCATAATAGGTTGATTTGAAGTTATGGATTACTCGTGCCATATCGCGAGGAAACCTTTTGATATAAGTAGGTAGGTATAGCACCCTATCAACGCTAGAAAAAGCCAACTCCATAATTCCAGTCGATACACCTGCTGATTAACGAATGGCGCATGCTTTTCTCTCGAAGGTCAAACGACAGCCTCTCATAAACGATGTATAAGCTAAAACAAAATCAGCTATAAGCCTCAAAAGGCACCGAGCTCAACGCAGTCAACGGCGTTAAGATCAAGATGATAGGTAATCTCTGATCTGCATAATTAAAAAATTTGCATATTATCCGAGAAGTCGTATCAATCAAACAATAGCAATAGGTTATATTGCTGTCCATTGCTGGACATAAGCACCCAATTTAAACTCTAGAGCCCGATTCATATACCGCTTTCTTTCGTAAACAGTTAACTTAATATCTAGTCTTATCTAGAGTATCCACAGTGTACCAGAAGGCACAGGAATGCCGAACCATATATGAAACAAATATTACGAAGTGCGTGTAAAACCTAGAAAAAATCGGGTAGGTATCAAGCTAGAAGTTACACGTTCGGTAGTGTCCACTTAAGGATATAACGGTTCCATATCAAGCTAGGGTTCCGTATGCAGTCTTGTTACTGAGATACGATGCCGTTACTCTGGCACTAGAACGACGAGGTAGTAAACAGGTTTACCTAATTATTCAGTTTCCCCATTTCTATCTTATAGAAACAATCGGGTTGTTGATAATCGATCTCGGAAAATCGAGATTGATAAGCCCGGAAAATTGCGATTAAAGAATATTAAAAGGAGCTGTTTCAATTTCTTTATTAAGCTATGATTATGACTCATCATGACTGATATGGTAACCCAGGCATTATACTCCAACTAGTGAAAGCAATTAAGTAGTTGAGTATGGTATGATCACTTAATATAGGTATAAATTCTATCAATCAAGGCGAAAACTAAGCATTTCCTTTATCCACGACTCTATTCTTACAGATAGATAACTAATTTCCCTCATCTGCTTCGTCGCCCTATAGATTGTTTTTAATAACTACAAAAAAAAACAATAAGATAGACTATTGACACACTTAATTTCTTTAGGTATGTTAAAAATAAACAACGGTTTCGGATAGTTCGAACAGGTTTCTAAATCTATATAAATAAACATGAATCGCTAAAATGTAGCTAGTACTGAACGACTGCACCAAATTGGATAATTCTTTATTTTTCGACGATTTTTTTTTTTTGAAAAGGCCTTAGAATGTTGATATAATTGAACTGGGACGAAGCCATCGTGTAGGTAACAAACCAGATTACTATTGTCAATGTTTTGTAACAAAACTTACTTTTGTTAACCTTTTTTTGGTATTCTGGCTCACTTTTTAGTGAGTTATCAGATTTTAAAATTCTTAAACGGCATGTTATCACAATACTAGCTAGTGCCTATTCCCTAGATATAGTAGACACTGTAAGATACTAAAGCGTCAGTAAACATTAATTTTTTGATAATTGCGCCCAAACAATTGAAGGAATTTTTACAGCATTAATACATAGGGAAGAAGACAAGGTTGAATCCACTACCGATGTGCACCCACGCCTAACACATAAGATTTAGGCTTGTTGGAAAGTTTAGGGGAATATTAATAATTTCGATTACTATTAAAAAGTATTTTAATATATACCTAGTGAAGTTATCGTAAATAAGTAGATAGGTAGATAATAAGGGAGGTACCATAGTATTAAACTGAAAATTGTTTAAGTATCATGGAGATTACGTAAGTAAATTGTCCCAGGGGTGAAAGGCATGTTTTTAATGTTTTTGCTAATTAAACATAAATATTTTACATCTACCTTCATACATTTCAACAATGTCAAACAACACAAAAACATTTCACAGCCAGTGATGCAAACGAAATTAACAGCTACAATGTCCCACACATTATAGTTAATTTAACATCAGTAGCTAACTATCACAGTATGAGAAGCTACTCCAAATAGTTGCATAAATTCAATTAAGTATTCGATTAGCAGCCTGTTCGGGGCACTGACCCGATGTGTCCGACCGGTGGCAAGGCCGCCCAAGGCCGTTATACTCCGACTAGCTATAATAAATTAACGCGCATTCAAATTATTATAGTATAGTAAACGCTTGCATTAAAGTAGCGGAAAGTAGTAAAGGCTATATTTGGATTAGGTTGGTATAATATGTAAATATTAGGCTACTTATACGTAGGTACATAAGTAGATATTCAAATTTAGAATTTCAGAGACGGTTTTGGGTAAAATTTGCAACAAACTAAAACAACTGAAAGTTTGTTCTATAACTTTTTACTTCTGGCACAGAATAGATAATGTCTTTGAATAGTTTGAGAGGTCAAGGCAGTTATTATGTCTATAATCATTAATCACTTTATGGCAATAAGTTGCTTCGGTTGCTAGAACTAAATAGGTCTGTAGTTTGTTCATTATTTCGTATAGACCTTGCATATTTGCTATGATTTGTATTTTCTCGTAAAGATCTAATTACTATATAAATCATGTTAGCAGTAAATTATATTTATTATATACCTACCTACTTCCTGGTAAACGTAGGCTCTAGGTTTTTAATTTTAATAGGCCTTTTGAGATTAGAAATTTTAATTCTTAAATGG
Source organism: Eilema sororculum (assembly GCA_914829495.1). Taxonomy (NCBI): domain Eukaryota; kingdom Metazoa; phylum Arthropoda; class Insecta; order Lepidoptera; family Erebidae; genus Eilema; species Eilema sororculum. Next base: position 17,113,575 of record OU618534.1, on the reverse strand, counting down.
TAAATTCCCAGAGCTATAGATATACTTAATTATGAATATGAATTTCTTAGTGGAGTGGATGCAATTACTAAATTATTATAGATGAAATTGGAAACCTTGTCGTATACAAAAAAAAATACCAAATTGAGAACCGCCTCCTTTTTAGAAGTCGGTTAAAAAAGATACCTTTTCATATCAGTGTAAAGTAAACCTATATTTATATTATATTAACCATACAATTAGCAGAGTAAACAAGATCCAGATCGGTATTTCTCGTTTACTTTATCCACTATCTAGGGATGTACCATAAGCGGACTAAAGTTCGCAGGCGCCACAAAAAATCCTATTCAAATCTTGTATACAAACTATCGAACACCGTTATATCGAGCACGCACGAACGCCGATATCGATAGTTCCCGGTGAGATCAGCTCACAATACCATTCTCTTTGTTACTTTTTGCTGCAAAATGCAACAACTGGTATCATGACTCGACAGTTCTCTCATTGTAAACATAAGTAACGAAATTATGCTAACGTATCATCAACAGCGGTGGCTATTCACTCTGAATACACCAATTACAATGCTTAATAGATATCGTTGTACAAGGTTCCGCTTCATCAATTTTGTAATGAATATCACTTATCGAATATATTACAGCCTCATGCAACAGACGTGACCTTTTTTTATTGCAGTTAATACAGATCGTGGCGACCGTAATGATATAACAATACTGGTATATACTTGAACCTGCGCGTACTTGAACTCTTGCAGAACACAGGCCGTAATTTGTTTGCGATTGCTATTACGTTGAGTTCATTATTCTGATGATCAGATAACCTTTGATCTATCTGTAATTTCAGTTATCTATTACAGAAGAGGAAATGCATAAACTAGATGCAACTGTATTGAATTGGGAAATGTAGTTGAGTTGTTTATTATGTGGTTGGTTTTCGTAAATATCGAAGCTCTATCGATGCCATCGCGCATCGGTTCGATGGCAATCTAACTTCTGAAACTAGAATTTTAGGTCTTCACTCATGAACAAACCGTGTTTTTTTACTAAATCTACAATCAATCAATAAATTCGTACAAGGAAAGTAAGCATTCATAGATATATAAAACGGTGAGATAGATAAGAGGAAGATGTCTATGACCAGCAGTGAACTACAGTAGATTAGTCCACTGCTGGTCAAAGGCCATCAATCGTTTAGACGATTGATTGATACATAAAACAACCAGATCAATGCAAATATATATCTATATATTAAAGCATAAAAATCATTGCACTGAGCGGAAATCGAAATCGCGACCTCTGACTTAGCAGTTGAACATTCTATCGCTAAACCACATAGCTATGTAAAATGACTAGGTAATATAATGCACGTAATTAAAGGAAGCTATAATTTCATAGTCTCGAAGCCATTGACCACGTAACTAATGGTAACGTGAGAGGCAAAATATGCGTCTGCAATTTACTTGTCACTACTTTTCAGACACGAAGTAAGTATCTACATCAGTGTACAAGATCTTCATCAGTCACGAACATTTTCATCAATACAGCGCATTATACTCTTTTTACAGAGAACATCATCTTGTACACAAGAGTTGCAAATCGATTGTATCGACTCTATCGAAGCGAGTCAACTCGATTAAAGTACATCGAACGCTTTTGACCCTGACCCCCTCAGCATGCGGCGCGGCGTGAGATATGGACTCGCCTGTGTTTACGTCTTGTTAGGGGACTTTAAGTACTGAAAGATTCATTTTCTTAACCTAACGATAGGTACTTAGCCGTTTATCGAACCAAGCTCAGGTTTTCTCACTGACTTGTGGGAGATGATGTAGTGTAAAAGTTACGATTTTTGCGAGGTTTTGAATACTAATTTAGGTACTTATGATTAGTTAGGATGTTTAGTATAGGTATGTTAATGGAGATGTAACTTTAGAACATAACCAAAAAATAGCCAAATTTCTCTCTCCAAATTAGATACTTAGAGTAGGTGCCTTATTGTAAATTATCAGGTTCTGTTCGGACATAGAAGGGTTTTTTTTATCGTGTGATGAATCCCCATGAATACCACCCCCACGGAGCCAGTGGAGGTGGTTATGTCGGACTCGAACCGACTAAAACAGACGCCGTCTTGGTTGTCGGAGGTAAGATTGCCAAAAGCATATCTCTCGCACCCCGGCAGACCCCGGACCATCTCTTTCGAGATTGCCCCCTTCGGGTTGTGGGGACCACATTGCCCCCATCTAGCTCCGGTTACGGGGAGGCGCATTTTGGCGCCACCGCCGCGGCCTGTTTCTGCTAGGGTGACGGAGGCAGTGCTCATGGAGGACGGAGGTCGTTCTGCGACCTCCGACGTCCGGTTCGCCTTCGCTCTGCGCGGACAAAGTAGGGTAGTAGGTAATAACCCGGAGCACAAATTGACTGATTGATAAACCTACTTCGAACCTTTCATCTCTTTAATCTAACTGCATAATGGGATGTATATTACAATACCACAGCTTACTGACTCCATCAGCAAGCTTAAATTATAAATTTCCCTTACACTTCTAACAGATCCGTAATAGCAAAGAATTCCCTAGCTGATGTTCCAGCACGTACCAACTTGCACTGTTTTTCATGGAGTGACAGCCAGCCTGCAAGCACCTGCTTTAGAAACCAAGCGCTAACGGCTGTATGGGCCTCAATCAAGTCATTACTAAAACTGGTAGCCCCAGTATGCACCTCACTCTTTTGCAGTAAAAAACAGAACTAGCCGTTGACTCATTGCTGCTAACTCACACAATTTTATTTCACGTCAATCAGATAAAATGGCTAAAAAACCTTATTGTTTGTACTATAGACATTTCTCACGACTACTGTAGGTGAGAATTTATTTATAATTGCATCGAGGACGAGTAACAATTAGCTTCCGTTGCTTGGAGTACACTAATGGTATCATTATGTAGATTAAAATCGTTTTATTGTTTTAAAGTAATAATGGATTATTGAAAACAGAATAGCGGGTAGGCACTCTCAACCATAGAGTAAAGGAGGCGTCACAAAACCTGACCTTAATTTTATTTTGTTTTGTTAACTTTCTGTTAATCTGCCTGCTAAGAGTGTTAACCTCTTTTGATCATATCTTTTATAATACACTAGCTTTTGCCCACGACTCCGCCCGCGTGGACGCCCTATGTCCTTTCTCATGGTCTAATCTACCCCTATACCAAATTTCATCAAAATCGGTTCAGTGGTTGAGGCGTGAAAGCGTAACATACAGACAGACAGACAGACAGACAGAGTTACTTTCACATTTATAATATTAGTATGGATTTATATGTATTTTATTTCATGCCAGGTGGTGCATCCTATTCTTAATATTCTTCTTCTTCGTCTTTGCGTTAATCCCAGTCGCATCCGAAGCTTTCAGCTTACAATCTGGGGCCCGCTTTACCAGTCTAACTGCGGATTTGGCTGAACTTCGATATTTTCTGTGAAGCGACCAGCCAGCCAAGCCAACTGACCTCCACAACCCAAAGGCGATATCGAAGCATTGCAGTTAAACCAGTTGTTGGACTTTTGAGGGTTCCAAGTATCCGTAACAACTGCCATAGACGTTCGTATAGTAACCGGGCAACGGCTTAACGTGCTCTCCAAAGCATGACCAGACCAATGCAAATACCCATATTCATGCCTACAAATATTTACACTGAGCGAGGATCGAACCTGCGCCTCCTGCGTAGCGGCCGCGTTCACTACCGCTACGCCACGGAGGCTGTCCTTCTTTTTATTATTAGCCCGTCTGAGAACAAACGATTGCACCCTTAACATATAGGTACTTTGGGTCCGATCCTGTACTCCTTTTTTGCATAATTTGGTTTACCTTGGCTTTTAAGAGGGTAAATGCCGTCTGCTCCGCCAACCTCTAAACGAAAGCCAGCACAGCATGGAGCCGGTACGGTTCCATACTCAGTTCCGGTGCTTCAATAATCGATCTATATAGCTCCTCAAGGATCTGTTACGACCTTTACCTACTCACCTCGAGAGACAGTACTAAGGTATGATATGTGGCCAAGGCATCAAAAGAACTATAGATATCTACTGTGGTTTAGTTCTAAAAAGGCTATTATTATCACACTTAATACTCAAGTGAAACTGCGTAGCATAGTTAGCATCATCTACGATAGCTTAGCTAACAATGGTAGACAAAGTTAAATGTCCTATTTTCTACTTGAGTTTCTAATAGCTACTGCAAAACACACCTACTCAAGTTTACTTTCTATCACAAAGTTTTTTGGTCTAATGCGTGTAAGATGAACTGAATTTAGATAACAGCGATTTGGACAAAAAACTATGATTTATTTTTTGCACAAATTCCAAACCCCTTACGGTAACAAATGAGATTTTGTTCATGATATCGTTGCGGTGTGGCATGCAGCATCGATCTGCGCGTGCGTCGTCGTAAAACTGATCATGACGTTCGCAAATAGGTACCTGTGTATCCCGTTGCGCACTAACGAGCTCTGGTAATACGTTTATTCTAATAAAACCCCACGCAGCATTAGGGGCTAAAGTGATGAGGCAGATTTCTATTGACAGGCGCGTGAGTCGTTACAGTTGGATTACCGCCATCAAGTATGAGCCTACAGAACCTAATCATTTTCACAATAAACCCCCTGTCCCGTTTTCTATTAAATGTATCTTGATTTTAATGAGTTAAAATAAATCTCCTATTTGTGCTCAATGATCCGTAACATTTTAAAACGGATCCTGAAAGAGGGTCACCGCAAATTTGCGCTTCTAATGTCCCCGACAATTCCTAAATAATAGCAAACCTCGGTAATAAAAAAGAAATCAAATTATTTTTGGTGAAAAGTATTACTTTTATATCCAATTTAACGGCAAAGTGACAAAATAAAACAAAAGTGAGCGAGTGTTTCCAGCTTTCTACGAAAGCGCATTAATGCTGACCTAACGCGTAACTGTATCGGGCGTTGTGTTTATTACCTGCTTACAAAAACTGTTCGCATGCTTTACCAATGTGTTATTATTATTTAGCTCTTTTTACGCTACTATGCGGTTTGTCATCACTTTTTATCTTGAGATAATTGTCCCTCGCAGTTGGACATTTGCGGTCGATCCACTGTCTATCATTCTCAATATTTATTTTAAGGAGGACAAATGACAATAGGACAAAAAAATCTATTCAATGCTTCTACAGCCAATAGGTATGTACAGTGATGGCGAATCTTTATCATTGAGAGGCCTTAGGAAGTGTAGAGAACTTGCCTCTTCGGCAGTATATTACTATATATCCCACCTCTAATGGTTAGTGTTCTGATATTAGTATATTATGGTACAAGTGTTTAAAGTTGGTGATTACCGCTGAGGCGCCATTAAGCCGAATACGGTAATCAACAATACACACATGTATCTTACGACGTTTTTCGATGCAGTTTGTGAATAAAATAATCCTAAAACTACTCTCATACGGAAAATGTAAATACGGGTTTAAAAATACACAAAGATGAGTTTAACTTATAAATTAATATATTTTACGTGTGTACTTATTACTTTCTTCGATAGCCTTTTAAAAGGTTCTTTCATGGGCAAACCGACATTTATATTACCATTTCTATATAATTGTCCTACCATACTCCTTATGTACAGCATACTCTTTATGTACAGCATTCAGCCTGTTGATTTATGATGAACTTAACCTATGCATAGAAAGAAGTCTGAACATAAATTATAACTTTGCCAAATTTATTGAGTCAACTAGCACCAAGCGAGATCTTAAAAATATTTTAAATCGTCTTTCTTTTATATGTCACTTCATAAAAGATCTTGAGAATGAATATCTATTCAACGAACTTAATGTACTATTTTATGTCGCACAATCACGGAATAGATTAGCACTAAAGTTTAACTGACTTTGATGTGTGTATGCTGTAGTCATTTCGTAAAATATTTACGAAAGTAAACACTTTAAATGAAATAGAAAACGGATTGAAAACAGCAATGGCTAAGAACTGGAATGAAGCAATCACCCATATAATGATAGAATCGTTGCGTCAATCACGTTTCAGTCTTATACTCCCGACATTATAGCAAGACTAGCTGTTGCTTACGCCTCAAATTCTGTTCCGGCACTTCATAACGAGAGAACCTATTTCAGGGGTAAAAAGTAGCCTGTCTAATTCCAGGCTGTAATTTATCCCTGTACTATATTTCAACCAGATCCGTCCAGCCGTTTGATTGTAAATGATTTGCAAACAGCCAAACTTCTATCATGCATAATATAAGTAAGTAAGATACCCTCCAGCAAAATTTAATTACTTAGTACCAATAAAGGGAAAGGTTCCGAGAAAAATATCACGACGCACAAATTGCTTTCACGTCTCAATGTGTGACTTTACTACAGAGCAGCTTCGTGAGGTCAACGCGCGAATATCATTAGCTTAATCAATAACTTCTACCCACGACTTCACTTGATTATTGAACGATATAATTTACTAGATAGCGCTGAACTTCCAAGTGATATTTTCTATTTAAATTATTGCTAGGTATATCGTATGAGAAAATATGAAAGTATGAAAAGTTTCCTTATAATTATGACTATTACATTTATTAGGCATATGATAGGAGCAACTTCGACGGGTTAAAGCTGTACGACGATTGTCCACGCATAAATAATCGTCGAACAAACAATAAGCCGCATGTCATGTTGCGCGTCAGTTGGCAACATCTTACGTGTTAAGCAACAATGCCACATTTGCTATGCAACACGCGTTGCGGGTCATATTGCGCAGTGGATACGAAGCTTAATACATTATTATACCTTACTGTTATTCAGTCAATTAAGGCATGATTAAACCTACACTTAATTCATCTGTATTAGCGTCGTGTATGTTGTATTTTTCATGATGATAAGTTTGACAGCACAATGGGCTCGGCTTCCGTAGGTATATGTAAATATGACTGAGTTTGAATAATGCAATAAACAGTACATTACATTCAGAATTTAGTAGCGTATTATTTACTTATCACTGCATCGTCGTTGGAAACGTTAAGAGCAACTGGGCATGAAAGGGTGAACGCACGTAGCTGTAGCGAGTCACAAGCTAATTGTACGTACGCATAAAGTATCGAGAGGTGTCATTAGCAAGGCCGACATGCGTACTCCACTTTCTTGCGCTCGACATAATATTCCATTTATACAAAATGCCGTTTTATAATTTCCATTTGCTGTTAACATTTATGTAAATATTTAACATCATGAAAATATATAGCGGTAATTATAAATGTTGCCTACGATAAATGATCATAACTGTAAAACGTTATACGATTAGAGGTTTCAGTTAAGTTTATTATTTACATAAATAAATGACGTACTAGACGTAACCCACATTATTTGTCAATAATATATTTAAGTATTATTGTATAGGTAGACATCTTTCAACTAAACAATATTATAAATATGAAAGTATAATTGGATGGATGGATGAATGTGACTCAATTTCCTGTTTTTTTTTTAATTGAATTGTTTTTATGTAACAAAACAACATACCATGATATATAGACAAACAGAGGGATTGGAGTTTTATATTTATGCAGCTACTAGAAAACATTCGTTCGAAATATAAATTTGTCTTTAGCATAATCCTATCACAGTCTTGCTATTATTTCACTCTACACATTTTTCATCAAATAACATTTCACTAACACTAAAACGTTGATAGAATCTCGGCGAATAGGCATTCGAACAGTTTTCCATACGAAATATAGCCCTATAAATAGAAAGTACTAACAATAAATACAAGCCGTACTGGACTAACCGCGATCTCTTCCGTAATTTAGACATTGCTCTAAGTCTATGGGATACGGCGAAATAATACCATGCAAAGGATTTTCAATACGGTTCCAACGACGTACAAGTTATATTAACTTCGAAAAGTCATGAATGTTGTATAGGAGCAATTTGCTCTACGATAAGAATCATGTACATTCGTGTACATTGTAGTGAGCTGTCTTTCCAACTTCAGTCATCACTACTCATTAAGAAATATTTTAACCGAATGAAAAACTTAACCACTTAATCATATTGCCTTTACATAGAACTCAAAGGAGCAATGCCTAAGCATTAATAGTGTAATTACGGTCGGGTATGAAGCCATTCCAAGATTTTAATTTAAGTCTAGTATTAATATGTCATTATCAATGAGCAGCCGGCCTTAATAATAACTGAAAATATAAAAAAAAACATTAACGTCAACATGTTTTCAAGTCCTACTAGTGGCCTATGTAGTTTTTATATGTCTATAATTTACCACGGCGAAGATCCGATCGGGCTAGTCGACGCCAGAAGCTAGTTTAAATAACACTATGTTGTTATCTCTAAGCCTAGAATTGAAACTGGGTTATAGTCTTCGTACCACAATATAAATATTTTTGTATTTTAGTTACAAAGTAGCTATCGCGTCGGAAGTAGGTAATGGACTCTACATTGTATTCATTTAAATTCTTGTGTTATTTGGCTGGAGTTTATAGAGCCCCATTGAAATCTTCGAGACCATAGCTAAGCTCACCTGTGAGCATCAGCTCATGTTGGTTAACGGACGAGTGAAGTACCTTTTGTAGTGGGCATTACTTAGACATGAATGTTATATAAGTAAATAACTTTTGCCCGCAGCTTAGCCCGCGTGGATGTCGGTTATCGCAACAAAACATTTCTCAAAAGACGTAGATAGGTGTACGAAGAACTTTGAAAATGACGAACTTTCCATAAAAACGCTTATCACCTATTTTACCCTCGTAGTAGTCTAATTTTGAAAAACGCTGATACACATGTTCATTAATTTCTTAAAAGACACAAGTTTATGAAATTTAGTGCATCTAGCTCTGAAAATGACGACGAATGACTCTATAGACTCATGTGAAATTGTCTGATCATTTAAAGTTATATTTTATAGTACGTAGTTACTCCCTGAAACGAATACACGTAGGCAACAAGTAAACATACAAGGCAGTATTCATTTTGAACAGTTTTTAAATCAGCAGAATAAATTCCAAAGGTACTCACTCTCACAGAAGTTTTCGAAGTATTTTCCGATAGGTTCTCCATCATCAATTAATGGTCTTTCCGCGTTGAGGTAAGCCGAAGGTCCGTCAGGAAGGGTGTGATGATCGAGGTGGTATAATCGGCAGTTGTATGCAGCCGAGTGAGGAGGTCCCATGTACAGGTACGAACGACACAGGAACTCCGATTCGATTTCGCATGCGAGTCGGCAGGCTGCTTCGGATGTCACCTAATCGAATACAAAACAGTTGTCCATATTAACGATTAAATCGATGACTGATTCATGGAAGTTTATTATTTATTCGCCATACCAAAATAGAGTGGCTTACCAAGTTAGTTTTAGATCTATATTTATAGGTAGGTATACAAAACTGCTTCAGTGCACTCTCAAGGAACGTGATAGTATATAATATGCATTTCATTATATGTTTCAGCTGTGTCACTAGAAGATCGGCTTTTAAATTATGGAGATCAATGCAAGATTATCAACATTCACCAGGAGCTCATTACAGCCTCGAAGGTTTAATAAATCGAAGCTAAGGACATAGGTATAGATCACAAGCAAATAGATTGTGGAAATTCCTTTCTAAAGGGACTTAACGAGTCTAGATAAGGAATTAAATTGCGATATAATTTAGCTGGGCAGCTAAAGATGCACTTAGCTGAAGTCTTTCCCCTAAAAATACGTATATATTATCATTACTGCAACATTAATAGAAATATTATTTCAAAGGGAACTCAAGTTCATTGCCACATCTTCCTACGTGCTTATACCAAAGTACATGCGACTTAACCTCGACCACTTCTCGTTAAGCCACTGAGACAGGAACTAGCCTCAGGTCAGAACCTATTTAGGTGACAATGTAAATTTATTACAACTTGTATGTTCATTATGCTGACATTTCCTCGTTATTTATTGTACTGGGTCGTATGCCAAAGATATGTGTAATATTAATATCATCTTCAGTCTTCATCAAGGTATGAAATTCGATAATGACAAATAATAAACAGACCAATACATAGTTTTTCTACATTGATATCATAAAAACATTGAAAACAATATAATTGATAGAACAGTAATTCACTTTTAACTGTACATCACAAATACCTAAAGGCACAAAATATCAATATAAAATTTACATTTAAATCTTAACGAACTTTGCATCCAGTGAAAGTGGACTGCGATAGATCTAAGAAAAACATTGATTTTGAATGCAATTTTTACCTGTAATTCCTTGTCGGTGTAGTAGTGTAAGCCAGCATACTGGGCAACCTTGTCTTCAGCGACGCCGATCCGGGGCGCGGTGAACACTCGCTGCCCCTTGCACGCCTGTGTTGCCTTCAGGCACAAATTCTGCACGACCACACACGAGAAATCACGTCAAATAACATAGTAATAAAACAATAGTAATAGCACTAAGTGAAATTTTCCTCAAACAACGGCTCAAAGGTACCATTACAACTTGCTGTGATTGGTTTCTATGAACTCGCGCTCGGAACCAGTCCGAAGCACCACTTTACATTTGCAATTTAAAGTTGGTGCCAAATAAATGAATAAGCAAGTAAACAACTAACATTCAGCTGTTTAAATATAAAATATTCTGTAGCTTTAATTCTTATTTTACAAGTTAACAATTTTGCTGTTCTAAATCAGGACTCCTGGGATTTAAATGATGCACTATAATTTACTGCGATTGCTAGTTCTGTAAAAAGCACGATGTTCACTTGTTTTATCTCTACTAGTGCAAGGTAAATTAGTTAGTGAGTATTTTTCATGGCTACGGGCCATGCTAATTATGAGGTATGATGATTGAAAGGGTGTACCTCAAAGTAGTCGGTGCCCGGTGTGTCAACAAGTTGCACAAAGTGTTGTCCTGTCCGCCTGTCGGAGTCGCTGAGTGAGCATCTCATGCTGCCGTACTCGTACTCCGCTGAACGACACGGGAACTTTTTCTAAATAAAACCCAAAATAAAATAATTAAAACTAGAGTGAAAGTGAGATACTAAAAAAGATAAGATAAAGACCGTAAATAAACGAACCGGGAAAAGTAAAAAGTCTTGGTCCCGTTACTCCGGAAAGTATGGATGAAGGAACAATCGCTGTAGATCTATTTTATGATGCTAAAAACGAAAATACATACTCCACACCAAGATTAGTGGAGTTTTGTGTCAGATCTCGGTTGATTTGTTAATCGAGCTGACAACAGGATAACTCAGATAGACAGACATACATTACAAAAGTAATAAGCGAGTGCTGGTGAAATAACATAAGTCAAATTGAAATAATCTAGTAGCTAGTAGTTACGAGTAAAATATTTATTGTAGGTGAATCTGGACGAGACATAGTTTGCCATGATTTGAATAACCTGCTCCTATCATTTAACTTATGTCTTAGCTTTGGTGCCATTGCAACTGGGGCAAAACCATAAATATAAATTGAATAGATAAGTACTATGGAGGCAATGTTTCCTTAATACAGACTTGTTGGAAGCTAAGCTTTGCGACACGCCCTCGAATCTAACGGGCTTAGTAACTGTGACTCCGGAACGTGCTCCAAAAGTATATTGACGCAGTCATAACGTTTTTTACTCTGTCGTCTGTTTACCTAACTTCGATTTCGACGTCTCTCTATTGTAACTTTGACACACTTTATGTTCATTTAATACATATTGAAAATAAATCTTTGAATATAAATAAAGATAAAAAGTCCGAGATATATTCATGAGTACAAAAATATTTGCTTGACATTTTGGTGTCGATGCTATTTGAGATCTTAAATTGTTACTTGTATCAAAACTTATTGGCCTACAAATATATAAGTTAAATCTGCAACTTAAAAAAATATTAAAAAATAGTTGCAAGATTCCACCAACTACCAAAAACGTCTTATATTTGCACAGACGAGCTCATATGAAATGGATCTCAGAATGAACTCGTTCATATTGATCTATTGTGTTTTCATTTCTTGTCAAAGGAAAAAGTGTGACTTGAATGATAGATGCTGCTATCGTGCATTGACCTTGACTATTCACTTCTTAGCCATATAACAACAGTAAAAACATTCAATATACTCTATGGTAAAAACCCTTTATGTATTGAAAGGGTGTTTACTATTATTTGACAGAGTTTCTGCGTAAAACGTCACTTACTGTGAATGATCATTAATATCTATTCATCACAGACTTCGCTCTCAGACTTTCAAAGGAAATCCTATTTTCTTGTCTATTCTTCTCATGTCAGGAATGTTTCTTTTATAGCTTGCTGTAAACCCCACATGAGATAATGAATTAACGGAAATAGATATGTAAATAATATAATATAGGGTTTTTTTTTATATTTGGTAAGTTCGAAAATAGATCATAAAGTATTTTGCACCCTTCTCTCCATCTCACATGATCTCTGTACTGTATGTGTGTAATAAAGAATGAAGTCTGCCGAATCAATTCGTATATATATAATAGAAAATGCAATTCTAAGGCCTATACTTGCGAAAACGTTCCTCCAACAACATTAACATAACTCCGACAGTATCGATTCACATAGTGGCGCTATTTGAATAAGGAATTGCAGAGTATATGGTTTAAAGATTGCTAAGTCTGTTTAGAATAAACGTAAGATGTATGTTACCTCGTTAAGACAGGCTGCGAGACAGGCTTCTTTAGTAGACGTGTAGATGACTGAGTTGTCAAGCCCCCGAAGCGTTTTACCAGGCACTCGCTCGAATGCCCAGGGACGTAGGCACACGTTTTCTGTGCGCACTTGCAGCTTCACCATGTAGTACGTGTTCACCGAACGCTGAAGCAAAATACCTCACATTAATCTCACCTTACCCACACCAAACGTATCATTATCGATAATGCATTCAGATAAAATGAGCCCATCATAATTTAAAACACAGATCTCGCCGCAATGACTCGCGTTCTAATAAGGATTGCAGGTACGCATATAAATGCATAGTTGTAACTGTTTATTTATCGATGTAAAACATGATTCTTGATATGCTATGCTTAGGACTTTTTCTTATAACTATTAATATTAAAACTGTTATACCACAAAATACATATAAAAGAAAAACGGTGTATTATTTAACATAAAAGTATATACATATATATTGGTATTTGTTATGAGACAGTGACTACATTAATGGTTACGCTTACTCAGTATTGATCCCTTTTGCTACATTTTTACGCACTCTGCCAGTAGACGTTGTAGGTATACAAACATACTATGTATTTACAAGCCAGCTTATACTAAGCCATAGGGAGTAACTATGGCTAAATAGAAGCTTTGCTGGTCAATTAATGTCTTCAACCAAACCTCTAAACTATTTACATCATATCTTATTTGGTTGACGATGGCGGCGACGGCGGTGTAGCCGTAAGGCGTTGAGTTGCTACGTTAGAGGTGTTGCTACGTTGATTGACTTACACTCAATGTAAATATTTGTATGCATAAATATGTCTATTTGCCTTGGTTTGAGTGTCTCTATGTATCATTTGTATGTAGGAAAACAAATAAAGAAGTAGTATTTTTAAAGTCTGTATTAGAAACTACTTATTTTAAGTCTAGATGGAGCAGTGTAATACTCGTACGTCCTAGTGTACCTCTTTATCAAAGTCAGTTGTGTATAGACAACTATATGTTCTCATTTATTCAAAACAAATCAACAGTCGTTAGTCACTGAGCCGCATCGTTTAACTTAGTGTATTTACTATCAGCATCGTTCATTAGGCCTGAAAGCGATTAAACTGTCTAACGTTTAGCCTGAACAGTTACTATGCATGTGCATTCTGGTCAACTAAGTTTCCCTGAGACTGGTTGACCGATTTAATCTAAATTGGTAATCGAATCTCTACATCAGCCGGCTAATTGGCAGTAAGAGAATGCCAGAAGATAGATATGCCAGATAAATTTATTTGGCTATTAACTATACTTATGCTGCTATCTTCCGTACAGTTTACAAGACAAAACAGCCGCCCTCCTTGCTGAGTAACTTATGATGTTAGTAAATAAGGCCTTAGACGTAAATTTAGGTTGTCAGGTAACCGCTACGTTTAATTAACTTGCAGCGTTTACTTCGAAACAACTGCATTTAACTTGCTCGGCAATAATTTTTGCCAGAACATTCTTCTTCTTTAGATAAATAAATTTTTAAACCTGGTCTGACGTATGAAATATATCTAAACTAAGATCTACACAAATATCAACCCCGTGGCTCAACCGCTAAACTTCGGCGGCTTAGTCATAGGGTTCGATTCCAGATCAATTCCCAGACTAATGCATACATTCAAATGTATGCATGCATTAGTCTGGGTGTTTTTAAGACATAAATGTTTTTCTGAATAGATCTAGAACCTACAAGACAAGCATATTAACTAAACCAAAAGTAAGCATAGCACTTATGGTTTAGTTGCGCTGTGCAGTTTTCCAGATATTTTTTATTTTTGTTTATGAGAGGTTGAATCTATAATAACCGTCGCAATAACTAACCCGACTCACTCCACGAGACAGGCTACACCTAGTGTGATAGCCAAATTTCATCTTTGATCTTTAATAACTAAATTTATGATTTATTCTGGGATAGATTTAAGTGAAATGTAAAATGAAAATGTTTAATGGTGAATAAGTCAAGGTGTAGTCGTGTTTAATTTATTTTTACATACCTGTGGAATTGCCATAGGGTTGTTGGCCTGCGTGTCATTCTGCAATAGGCAACGTGTTTCTTGCACCGGCGTTAAGGGGTTTAAGACGAAGCTGAAAAAAACAACATAGAATAAGAACATGTTGACAATAAGCAAAAGGATCGTAGCAAGTACAAAACATTCTCTGACTACCCTAATTACGAAACTACAACACCGTCAATACCCAGGATACATTGCCAATTGGGCCAATTTAGGAAAAAAATCTCATAACCGTGTAAAAGACTGCTGTATAAGTTCTAAGTATAATTTTCTTCTCAAATTGTCACTTTCATCAGTGTAATGCAGCAGCATATGAGCATCTGTCAAACATCAGTGTTTATCCCGGTTACATACAGACCTTGCCCTCCACCCCGAGAGGAAAATCTGCGCCAGAGCGTCATCCGGAAAACCTACGCCAGAGCGTCATCCGTCAATCAGCAGATTTATAGGTAAGGTTGACTGTTCCAAAGATCTTAATGGAATCCATACACTCCATATATTTTCTTCTCAAATGGTATTCAATAAATGTAGCTATGTAGCAATATATCGTGAATAAATTATCACAAATAAATAAACGATTCGCATTTTTGCTTAAAGATAACAATTAAGTAACGGTAACTTTAGATAGATCAAACTTGTTATAGATATTTAGTTAAACACACAAACGTCTGTTTCGTTCGATTCGGACACGTTTCGCAAAAACTTTATTTATAAAAGCGCTTAATTGTAATTTAATCTATACAGTCTTTTTTTCTACATTTTATTGTAATCAACCTTAACTGTTGTTGCGTTCCTACTGTTTGCTGTTAATCTTCCCAATGTTGCGGTACGGTCGTTTTTCAACACAAGAGAGTGCTTTTTACCCACCTATAAAACGGTTCAAATTATTCCATTAGATACGACTATTTGCCTATCTCCGCAGGATACGATCCGCACAAAGAAACCGTTGTTCGGCAACTGGAACTAAACGAATGCCGGTATTCGGAATTAAAATTACGCCCGGTGACGAAAATTTATCTTTAAATTTTTCCAATTTATAAAAAATTCTTCATGCATTAAATGATAATAATACATTCGTGTTTCACTATGTATACGGTACTATCAAACTGTTTTCACACTTAATAAAAATATAATGTAGTTTAATAAACTTAAAACTGCGCTTTGCTAAACAACTAGCTTTGCACGAAGTTTTCACCCGCCAACTTACTCGGTCTTATCTCACGTCGCGTCGTGGCATTGGCCTCCCAATCCTTCCTTCCACATTATGTTTTATCCTTTTTTATTAATGCTCGATTGCCTTAGAACATAACGTGATGTTAAATAGCCTATAAACTTCCTCAAGAAGATTTGTGTTATCAAATGGAAAATATTTTTTTAACAACACAATAGAATGTATCTGTAGTTACAAACATTAGCGAGAATTTACTAGGATAGATTGCTCTTCTGTATAAGAAATGGCTAAAAAATTTATCATAAAAATATTAAAGGAATTTTTACAGCATTAAGTATGCTAACTATACAAATCGAATACATAAAACGTATTCGATAAAAATATTAGTTATTACAATTTTAGCACCAGCTAGATACTTTTCCTCATCCTAATTTAATATTTTCTAATCAAATCAGAATCTGCTAAAATATTTCCTCAAAAAACAAATCACCGTATGGTAACTGAACCTGAAAT
Organism: Eilema sororculum; assembly: GCA_914829495.1. Lineage (NCBI taxonomy): Eukaryota > Metazoa > Arthropoda > Insecta > Lepidoptera > Erebidae > Eilema > Eilema sororculum. Next base: position 17,097,162 of record OU618534.1, on the reverse strand, counting down.
TATACTCTTTGTCATAAAAATAAATAAACCAAGCATAATTGGAAGTCACATGACCAATCATTTGATATTTCATTCATTCTAATCCATTCAACCGTTTCGATTTAACGTGGGAATATTAAAAAAATAACACTAACATTATATTCTTCACGATTATCACATACAATGTTTACTATCTTAGCGGAAATATGTTAACTGCTAGTTGAGTAAATACTGTTGAGAATTCTAGTGGCATATCTAAATACGTTTACGTCATGGTATTACTACCGTTATTTATGTACGAATAAACTATCGTGTTGGTAGCTGCTGTAGACTTTTTCAATTATACCGAAATATTTACACTGGTAAGAGCATTTTTATTTTATTTTACTTTTGGACCTTGAATTATTGTGTAACAAAAATAAAGAAACCTGCACTAAAACTGATGGTTGAATCGGCAAGTGTGATCTATTGGTAACAGAATATCTGTTGGCATGGGTTAAACTCAAATTCTATATTTTAGCTGGTTTAACTTCACTGCAAACGCAGTGTCTGCCACCCGTTTTATTCATTTAACACATGAAATGAAGTAATGTAATGTTAAATGAAGTACTATAAACCACCGGCTATTGTAATTGAAAATCGAGACACACAGATTGGACTTCTGTCGTAAAATTAAGTTGATTGTCTACGTAGACCTTTCAACTAGGAAGTATTAGGGACAGTCGAGCGATTGAGAGAGACGAGGATCTCTATAATAAAGAAATTCGTTTTAGCCCCTGATGAAAAACCAGGGATTTTTCTTATTTTTGAACAGTTTTGACTTGTTTATTTGTGCATCTGCCTGTAGCATAGCCTAATGAAAGAACTGATTTCAATGCAATTTTTTTGTTTAAAAGCTGATAGGATTATATGAAGATTTTAGGGTTAGGGGATCATTTAGTCTTTTCCTAGTTGAGGTTTCTAGCCGTGTTAGAAAATTTAACTGGTAAAGTTCTCTGACATATTATTGTAGCGATCAATTATTTAATTAAGCACATAATATTAAATTCAAAGAACCAAGGCTTTATTTTTAGACGTTTTGGAGGTTCCCTTTTTGCATCAACAAGCAAGAGGATGAAAAGCAAGAAACAAGCTCAAAAAGTAAATTAACTAAGTATAATGTTGAGATTGAACGGTGACGGTGCGGCAAAGGTTAAAAGTTAGCAAGCAGAACAACACGTATTCTTTTTAATAGCAGCTAACCAGGCTAACCTACTAGTAGCTAAGTGTTTTATAATAAGTAACTACCTACTAATGATAGACCGGATCTAGTGGAACGCTAAATGCCGCCGATGAAAGGACAAAACGGACGTTTTACACGACCCCAGACCATCAACTGTACCTACGTGAAAGCGTCCTATACAACTTTGTCGAACCCAAATTTTGAAACCCCTTTTAAAGTTTGACCTAGGAAACTATAGTGCTCACAACTTACGGCAACATTAAATTATTGCCGCTTCTTCATCAGCTGAGTGCCAATCCTGGCTGAATCTAAAGCTTACACTATGGGCCTATGGTCCGCTCTCCTTTTACGTAATTGGTTTATCGTGGTTTTTTAGGGAGCAACAGTCTTTTGGCCCCTCAAGAAAGTCTGCCTGTCAGCAGATGGGCTTGCAGTTGAAATTGACTTGAACCCCAGAAAATGTAATCGGTGACTCATATTTACACCTTCACACACCCTGTCGAGCACGACATGATACCTCGCTGACCAAGACATAATATCTGCGAGTCATGCTCAACGTGGTAGGTGGGTGAACGTGAGAGAGAAAATCTCAACCCTAATCTAAAATAACTCCACAATACAGTTGATCATACTCAGAATAACCACTCAATTTCAACTTCTACCGGTATGTTATAAAATAAACACAGTAGCATTTTATCTCTGCTAATGATCATAATTAGCGTCATATTATGAAATGGTAAGCTTCTATAAACATGTCATAATCTAATAACTAGTTAGTATAACGATTTAAGATTACTCATAAAGTACCGTTAGACGTAGCGTCAACAAAACAAACAGTGAAATGAAGCGTAAAAAGTGGAGAAAACGTCTTTGCCTAAAGACAAGTTGACCTTTAGCGAACTATTCTTTCTAATGTATAATATAATTAACACAAAGTCAATTTATCTACACATCGTGCAAGAATTTAAAACTCTCTACGTTTCCGTTTCCGTTCGTACGTTAGAAAGAATTAAATGAATATTTAAAGTTTCGATATATTTGAACCCGGTATGTAGGCTACACCTGAACTGATAAATGATTATTACGGCCGCTTTATATCTAATTTATGGCAGAAAGTATAACCGATATCAAGGAACAGACAGATTATATTATATGTTTTCAAGTTTAGCAGGAGATAACATATTAGTTTATTATCTCGACGATACAAGGAACGAATAAAATATTCAATCAAATAACCCAGGTTCAAAAAACGTTATATTGGATTCTGTCTTAATAGCATAATTAGTTATAAATCTATACGATTCTTTAGCGTCCGTAAAACAACAATTTGTTAAACTCTGGGCTTGAACGTAGATATATACCTAATCCATATTCACTGAGCCAGTTTTTCTTGTATCATCGAACCTGGAAATCCAGGATACGACTGGTTTCGTGGTGAACAGTCATCATAAGTTCTAAATAACTGCAACTGTAACACTAGAAGAGTCACGTCGAATTACCAAATCAAATGAAAAAGCGTAGATATAAAAATAACTATTTCTGATCTGATTCATTCTAATTTATCTTCAAAAGATTAATAATAAAATTATGTTTGTGTAAAAATGAATGTGACAATAATGTTACAAAAATATTTATTTTAAGAAAATAAACATAAATAAAACAGGCTGTCAACCCAATTACTCTAAATTTATCTTTTAAGAATAATAAAAAATAAGTAATTTAAACTTGAATAACAACCATATAATTTGTTTTAATGAGGTGCCAGTTCAAAGCTATTGCTATAAATTGTTAAAAAAACGACAGCAAGATAAAAGCAATTCGTCCTATCTGACTATCAGAATATTAACCCAGAGTTTTTATTATAAAGTTTTCATGATGATAAAAGTGACACCTGAGTACGTTACACTTACTTGCAGTTGATTAACGGCGCTGCTGTACTTACCGTTCGCTGTATAATTTTATATTTTATAATCGCTACTGCTAGAAAACTACGTAAAACTCATGAGTAAAGGTAGAAAACCTTCTCGAAGCCAATCATTGGTTGGTATCGTTATCTAACATCAAAATCGAATCTAATAAATCACAACATCGAGGAAATTCCGCAGAGATTCTATTACAGAAATTACAGGGTTTCTCAATTTTACACTACACTGTAGGTAGTACTTATGAGTATCTATTAAACACACAGAAAACTTGTATTTTACCTATTTTTATGGCTACATCCCGTTTGGCAAAGGTTTCGTTTCGTAATCGTCATTAAATTAGAATTTTAATAGTGCTTTTTACACAAATAGTTCAGCTAATATATTCTACGCCTTTTACGGGGTACGCTAAAATAAGTTAGAACTTTACGTAGATATACGTATAGGCCGGTTATCGTGTAATGATTTTGAATACGGAAAATTCGTTAATTCAATTATTTTTTTGTAATGCTTCGTTTCTGAGGGACTTGCGTGAATCGTACATCAGCCTTATTTATTTCACCTTAAAATTCAAGTAACATAAATAATATCAAATCAGTCAAGGCAAATGCTTCAGCAAAGGCTTCATATCGTATACCTAGTGGGAGGCATGTATGTATTAGATATGTAGATACCTATATCTATGTGAAAAACTTACCTACTCTAGATGTGGTTTCCCACATAAACTACAGTTTTTCAACCTAAACTACAGAAATTCAGAGCATAAATAGTAAAATCCAGTATTACGAAGGTATAATTAAACATTCTTTCGCGTCTCCAGTACAACTCTATTCCATCTGTCACGTTTTAAATAACGAAATGATAAATATATAAAGGCTTGCCATCGTCTGACAAATCACCGAGCTTTACTTTATAAATCACTGTTAAGCACCTACTAGTAAACAAAGAATTCATAATATAAAAAATATATGATTAATGCGACCATAGAGCCCTTTAACTAAAGATATTGCATTTCGCTTTGGTTTCACAACAAGTATAATAAATCTTCCGGCCCACTATGCTGTTAGAGCAGTAATTAAACGCGAGATGAACTCGCCTTTACCGTGGACTGATTTAGAATTCCTCACAGTTAGGTGCAGTTAAGTAGCAACTCGTGAATATATATGATTGTGCTTCGATTTGACAATTAATCATGCGGACTGTGGAGAATGGGAAATGAGTTACATTAACACATTCAAACAATTCGGATGATGTATTAATTTATATTTGAATCTCTACAGTAGTGCATCAAAGAAGATACATCGTGTTAGTTCTCTATTTAGGTATGAACCCTAAATGTGTGTATGAACAAATAATAACTCAAGCTAAATTTACTTGAATTCATAATAATAAATCTAAGCTACATAAAATAAATCACTAAAAAACTCCACCACTATCCCAAAATTACGTCCTTTCTCTTTCAACCAGTAGTTTTTCTAGCAGTTTTTAAAAAAATACTATAGTAATTATAAAATTAAGGTTTATTTTGAAAAGATTCACAATGTCAATACTACTGTCAAGAGTTTCATGCTTTGAATACTGTATTCTGGCATCAATAGCATTTATGAAAACACGCCATAGGCGAACTTCAAGCCACGGATTACATATCAGTGTGCTGTGTGCCCACACACAAAAAATTTGTTCTAAAACAAATTGTTTCAGAGTACAAGTCATATTTCATAAAAAGTAACTCATTTTTATTAGGTATTTAAATTTTAACTATCAAGGTCATTCACTTAGGGATATTCATTAACCTGAAAACTACTAGTTAGATAGGTACCTACAGTTGACAAAGGAGATATGGTTGCACCTTAACATACCACATTATATAAAAAAGCGTAACCTTTGTTGTTGGAAGCGCTATAAATATTGAAGAACTGAAGTACCTACTAGCGAAAAACGGTGAAGTTTTAAAAGTAAATATATCGATCTACCCTCTTTCGAGTTCGTTTGATACGCGTAACCCTACTACCATTGGTTTAACTAAGTACATACTCAAACACGTATAATAATAATTGTTATTAGTTTTATGAATTCAGATGCGTTAATACTTTTGGCTTTTACGGGTATTTTCATTCATCATAGCATTACAGATGTGATGTATATTTTCTAAATGTAAAAATATCATTTCAAGTCAATTCAATTCTTATTTAATGGCCTCTATATAAAAATATCATACAATGAACAATTTTTAGGGTGTATCAAGATCTTCGGTTGCTGCTGCTGATCGATGAACGAAACCTCGGGATCCGTGGATGTGATGGCAACAGATAGTCTATATACAATATTGTATCACAGAGATTACAAACGTGCCAAACCTCACTACACTTTCAGGTTACTATAATCGTACACAAATTGGTCAATAGAGCCGATCGGGCTATCATCCACATTGATGCAACGGGCACCATATTACGTTCCGTTACCTATAATCTGCGTACGCGCATTAATCTAATACCCTATGCTTGAAACTATGAGCATGAAATCAATGCATGTCATTAAACATAAATAACTCTCAATTTGAACTGAAGAGAACTTTAAATTTATGAATAACTACATTAAACTATGAGCTGTGAAAAATGCTGTCAGCGAATAGTCATAGTCATAGTTATTACTTACATTGGTTGTCTTGTAAACATAATGACACGTAAATATAATACGTACTTTTGTAAAATTTTTGGAATGTAACTATTGCAAAATCTCGAAATCCTTTACATAAACATTATCTAGCTTTTACTTTCACAAAACATTTCAACAAAAACATTGTCAAGATGTCAAATCCTTGTTACATTTGAAAAACTTTCTAAGCATGCTAAAATAATTTAAAATATTCGCAGTGAGCGTAGTCATAAAGATATAATCAAAATTTGACAAAATCAGATAGCAAAGGTCGTGATCTGAACATTTGAGGTTTTTGATTCGTGATTTGATGTCGAGTGTAAACCGACGAGAAAGATAGTACACAGAACAGTTGTGCGCTCCTGAATACCGTAAAATGTTTTCCAAAAAGTCAGTGGCACCACCGCAATGAACAGTTACCGATTGTTAAAATTGCATCCGTCCCATTCTTTTGTTAGTTCGATGGATTGCTATTTCCTTGGAGAGATCAACGAAATCGATATACAAACAGAGGTATTGGTAGTTTACATTGGTAGATTTGAACCACGGAGGCGCAGGAATGTTCCATCTCGTTTAATTGGATATCGAATTGATTTCCGATCGATCCCGTTCAAATTGATTTCTAAGTATCTAACTAGCGTTTAATACTGTTACGCGACTCAATCGAGTATAATACAATTACACTTTTTGTCATATATACCAACAGCTATGATAATGAACGATGTGAGTACCACGAGAAAAACAGACAATAAATCAATTCCCTAACACCATTCATTGTGGCGATAGTGTCAACAGTTACACTGTATACTCTTTAAGCGGAAATACTTGCATCTTTGTCTAGAAACTTTTCCATAGTTAATTGTGGATTGGCATGTGTGATATCTATCAGTCAAGAGATAGGACGTGTAAATGCTGATTGCTCCAAATACTATGATGCTCAAGTACTGCGCAGTGTGAATTTGAACACGTCAGACAATAACAATAAATTAAAATAATGCACTTGAAACCGCCAATAGTCATGAAAATATTGCGCCAGTAATAATCCATTGAAGACGTATGCTATCACTTTTACTGTTATCCAATTTGGAGCGCGGCGAGGTCGTTTTCCGCTTTTACACGGTTTGTGGCGAAGCTCTGGACTCATTGTTACTAGCGAACGGAGGCGTTTCATTGAGGGGTTGGGCTCGAGGTCGTGTGGCTGGCTGACACACATCCGTGTCCATTTCTAATGCGGTCAAATTTGCTAAATTTGTACAAATATGCAAACATTTGCCACAGGAGTTATAGTAAGTAATTTTTATTTGCGTTTCGATGGAGATAGAGCACGTAGTCCTTGTGTCCTAGATACGGTGGCCAAGATTCATGATTTACTACAGTCAGCCTCAAAACTTGAGAATCAAAAGTGACTCTCGACCAAGTTTCAATGAAAGTGCTCAGCACTTACTTTTAACTTCAAATTTGGAAATTCTAATTTAATAAGATATGCTGGTACTTATTTGATTTGTATTTGTAAAAAAATATTTAAGTTTGATGAGATGGCTATTTGACTGTGAGCTATCTATGAGACTATGAGCAACAGAATCAACACCATTTTGTGAATTCAATAGCAAATGAAAGATTTCTTATATTTTTTCATAATTTTATAACATTTTTTAAAAAATCCCGATGACTTTTGTACACAACACCTATTTTGATTATCAGTATCAACTTTTGACGCTGATTGTACTTGAAAGCAACACAGCTCCTCTCATAGCTTACTTTGGCAACAAACATAAAACTTTCAATATAAAGTAATTGACATGCGGCGTGCACGGACGTGTGGTAGCGATCGGAGGTCACGGGCGTGGTACACTTTATTCGATTTCCCCTCGATAGTCGATAACAACTGAATTAGTGAATCTTCACATCAATCTGATCACTATCACGAACATTCGGGTCAGGAACGTCTAGATGTGAGATTATGACCGTCACATTGTATTTATTGTTTCGTGATTAGTTAGACTGACGAGTCATGTCGCTTGATGTATCTTAGTTAGATGCGAATTTTTATTATTAGGTCAGATCAATGCACTGATTGATTTCTTCTTCTTTCTTTATGTTATGAACAAAATTAGGTACCATTTTAATAATGAGTATCGGTCTCATACAAAAGTTGTTTGCTGTGCTTTAACAGTTGCACTTATCGCATTGACTGTAAATTCTTTATGACTACTTATGCCGCACTGAGTTTTGTTTAAAATTTCTCAGAAACCACTTATAGATTTCTATACGACTTCACTTATGGAAAGAGTGACTATCTACGAAGGCTGTATGTATGGGTTATAAATTACTAGCTTTTGCCCACGGCTCCGCCCGCGTGAATGTCGGTTATCGCAACCAAACATAGCCTATGTCCTTCCTCATGGTCTAATCTACCCCTATACCAAATTTCATCCAAATCGGTTCAGTGGTTGAGGCGTGAAAGCGTAACGTACAGACAGACAGAGTTACTTTCGCATTTATAATATTAGCATGGATGCTCATACTGTGAATTAAGCCGGTTTATAATAGTTGTGAATAGATGAGAAATAGTAGATTCTACCCTTAAGTATTAAAATTAAACACTTTGCAAAGTAAATCCAGCTCTTAATCGATTAATGAAACTAGAATTAAACAATGTTTAAGTCGCAAAAACGGCATAGGTTACTTGTGCATTTCGATTACGTCCGTAATGTAGAGTTTAGTTCGCTAAAAATAGGGTTCTATTTATGTATCTATATATATTTTTATAGTCCTAACCAAATGCATTTAAATATTTCCAACATACACAGTAATCAAAGTTAAAATTGCCATCAGAAGTCATTTGGCGCTAATTAATACGCGTGAAACTAATCGATTATAATCTCACTTGTTTAATAGGCATAGAAATCTATAAATAAAGTAGGTTAATTATTCGTCCAGTCAGTGTGCTATCTCGGTAACGAGTCTAGATACTGATCTCACGGCTCACCTGAAGGAAGCGGCTTGGCAGTCAGGTTCCTCACGACACCATCCCTGGCACTCGTACAGTGATAGATTGCGCACTGTGTAATAAGCTGTTCCTGAGAAGTCCACATCCGTAAGTTTCTCGAACGCTGTTCGACCTGTAACAAGGAAGCTTATAAATAACTTTCATAACTTTCAATCACTGAAAAAAGTACTCGTGGTAATTTCATAAATACGTGGGCATAATTGCTACTAAATAAAATGCCTGCTGAGTTTCCTGTAGAAGTCTTCTTAGGTCTGCCGGTAGGTTGTAAGTGCCGGTTTAATGGTCTATGCAGAATAAATAATTTTTTATTTTGATTTTGACTATTACAGGCAAAAATGACTGATCGAAACTGGATTCCTGGCAACACTGTGCCACAGTAAACATTGTCTCCGTGTTTTATTACTATTTAAAATCGTAACTATAATATAAACATTCAACATATATCAATAACAGTATAAAAGTGCTTTAAAAACAATATATATATAATGTTCGTGAAAGTATGACACAAGTAATAACTATAAGACAAAATAATCATATTCCTTCTTTAATCCTTCACAACGACAAAAGTGCTAAAAGATCGGTACGAGTAACCAATTAGGCATTAATGGTGACAATAAAGTGATATTGTGGAGTGAAATTGTTTAACTAAAAAATAATTAAATCGTTTGATAGTAAGTTCATTTCAAGTATTTACCATCTTATAAACTTTGTACCTACATACCTACCTACTAAAACAAAAAGTAAATAACCATAGAAAATCGGGGTGTACGTGACCATAGACAACATAAATCAAAAACGGAGGTCTAAAGGGCGCTTTTATATTTCATTGACGCCAGACTTGTGACCCAATGAAAGTCATGCTAATCGTGTCGTAGTCGTCGGACAAATAACCGCTTTTATATTTTTACAATATACTCTCGACTTAAAAGCGACTCTTCACAGCAACATAAACAAAGATATTTTGATTTTACTGGGTCAATCGACTAACTACTAAATTTGATCCACACTGATATACATATTGCAAATATGAACTTTTTGGAAAATATAACATTTCGACGCAACAGAACAAAGTCTGATTCTATACTAAATGATAGCGAAATGGAAGCTGGTATATTAACAACCCAAGATACTAGTATCAACAGTGTCCCAGAGATATCAGATGACGAATGCGCTGAAATTAGTAAGCTGCGTGACCAGATTGTCACTCTAACCATGAAGTTACAAGAGGCACATTCCGAAATTGAAACGATCGCCCTCGAAAATAATGAACTCAAAGAGCTTAATCAAAAGCTAACAAAAGAGAATGGAGCTATAATGAAAATGAACAACCTCCCAAGTAACATTGATATGGAGACACAATTTACACAGACAGATGACATAACTCGAACAAATAAAGTAAATGAAACACCAAAAATAGAAAACAATATCAATAATCCCAATGATAAAAACAGGACTATCAAATCAACCCCTAAAAGAAGCAACAAAATATGTATTTTAAGTACAAATAATAGAAACAGGATACTTCACACGGCCGAACAGGTCCTAGATGGATCAAATATTTGCCACTATATTACGCCTCGTGCTGATACGCGAATTATGTTAAGGAATATTAAGCAGAGGTTATCAGGTTTCACACGCCGAGATTATTGCATAATTCTTCTAGGCGAAGAAGATTTTAAAACGACAAACATTTATTTTGACACCATATTGCACATAAGGAAAGCACTGAAAGACATTGATCATACCAATGTAATAATCTGTACACCAACATACAAACAATGCGTAAAATTCACGGATCTGTACAATTCTAGAGTGGAAACCTTTAATAATCTACTCTACTTGGACATTTTAACTCACGAGCACGCATACTTCTTGGACACCAACAAAAACCTAAACTATGACTATACTATGTTTGACAGATATACGGGCGTAATAAGGGACTTTGGAATGCAGGTTATTTTTAAGGATATAATAGACATGATCACGGACATACAACTATCTACAGAAACACCACCAGAAATCACAGAAAATTCGCAAACAAACATGAACCATAACCTTTTTCGTCACTAAACGCCTACATATTATGCATCAAAACATTGCGGGCCTAATAAATAAGTCAGATTGCCTAACAGTCAATATTAATGAATTATTAGATGAAAATATAGATGTGGATCTTTTATGCATCACAGAACATTTTATCAAGGAAGGCTATGAAGATCAACTGTATATACCCAACTTTTATTTAGCAGCTCACTATAGTAGAGAGCATATAAGAAGAGGTGGATCGTGTATTCTCGTCAAAAAAGGGATTGAATGTAAGGAACTGCCGAGAATCTCAAGAATGGCTGCAACTGACTATTTTGAGTGCTGCGGTATCGAGCTTATTAAGTACAATATTGCAGTTATATGTGTATACAGAATACCCGATAAAAAAAATCTAGACAACTTTTTTTTTCAAATTAGAAGCAATGCTACTAGACTTGTGTACGCGTAATTATAAAAATATTATTGTCACTGGTGACTTCAATATTGACATCTTAAGACCAAATATCAGCACAAAGGAATTTGAATGTATATTACTAAATTGTAACTTGAAATTAGCGATAAATCAACCTACTAGACTAAAGAATCTAACATGTATTGATAATTTTGCGCATAACTTTAATACAACTTGTAAAACTAGAATATTAGAAAATGGTCTTTCTGACCATACAGCCCAGTTATTAGAATGTCCTGTGGCTAAGGTGTATAACATTGACAAATATAGTACAATTAAACGAAACTATAGCAAAGAAAATATGACAAGATTTAAGGATACTATTGGCAAATTGAGTTTTTCTGATATATATGAAACGGAAAATTCTAACATAGCTTACAACTTATTCATTGAAAACTTCAAATCTTTTTATGATCTATGCTTTCCAAAATCTACTGTAACTATATATGTTAGAAAGAAACCACAATGGGTATCGCGTGGAATAAAAATATGCAGTAAGAAAAAAAGGCACCTATTATGGACATATAGATTAAAACCAGATATAGACAATCAAAAACGTTACAAAAATTACTCTAGATTATATAAAAAAATAATTACCTTGACGAAGCGAACCCAAAATAACTATAAAATTAACACTTCGGACAATAAAAGTAAATCGACATGGCAAATCATAAATCAATCCAAATTTAACGTACCGAAAAACTACATAAACACTATTAAACACGAACAAAAAACCTTAGCAGACCCTACGCGAATAGCAAACTTATTTAATGACTATTTTATTGATAAAATACAACCAGTTACCAACAACATCACCGGGGTTACATCGTTAATAACGTCCAAAAAACATTCAATGTTTATGAGCCCATGCTTGCCTCAAGATGTATCTACAACGATACAGAGTCTGAAAAATACAAGTAGCGTTGGATATGATGATATATCCACAAAAGTAATAAAATTCGTTGCACCTGAAATAAGTGGACACCTGTGTCATATTATCAATCTAAGTATAATGACAGGCATATTTCCAGAAGCACTTAAATTAGCAGTAGTAAAACCTATACTAAAAAAAGATGACCGAGAGATAACGAAAAATTATAGACCAATCTCACTTACCCCAGCATTCTCAAAGATTATTGAAAAATATATTCACAAACAAATCTATGACTATCTAGAGAAAAACGAATTAATATGTAAGGAACAATACGGGTTCTGTAAAGATAAAAACATCAACTTAGCAATATATAATTTTCTCCACGAGATCATGAATAATGTTGATAAAAGAACGAGCGTAGCCGCTATCTTTTGTGATATGACACAGGCGTTTGACTATGTTCGGCACAGCATTCTTATTGAAAAACTCAATGCATATGGCATAAGAGGTAACGTGTTGGACCTAGTTGAGTCATATTTGAAGAATAGAAAACAACGGACAGAAATAAATAGAATCAACATCAATACAAAACGGGAGGCTAACTATAAATCTAACGAACGACAAGTGCTAAACGGTGTCCCCCAAGGCAGCGTATTGGGACCGCTACTTTTCACTTTATACATAAATGACCTACCCAAATGTACCCCGTACCCTATGACGCTATTTGCAGACGACAGCACCGTAATAATTCCATGTGAAAGTAATGACAAAAATAAACACAAAATTGACATATATAATACATTGAAATCCATCACACAATGGCTCGAAAAGAATAGTTTATTAATAAATCTAGAAAAAACTAAAATCATACACTTTAGCCAACGTCCAAAGACTTATACGAGTATCACTTTTAACAGCAAAACGATCGAAAATGTAAAAACTACCAAGTTTCTTGGCCTAGACATAGACCAAAAACTGAACTGGAAAATACATATTGAAAATCTCAGTAAAAAAGTATATAAATGTGCATATGCGTTTACATTCACTATCGACCACAGTAAACACAAAAGCTCTGGTGACTGCATATCATGGACTTGCAGCATCCGTCTTGCGAAATGGTATTATATTTTGGGGAAACTCAACGAATTTCAATATAGCATTTAAAGCGCAGAAAAGATGTATTCGGTCTATGTTTCGTATAAAAACGACAGACAGCTGCATACCTCATTTTAAAAAACATAATATTTTAACTTTGCCAAGCATGTACATCCTTGAGGTTGCAATATTTGTTAAGACTAACCCTACCCTATTCCCGCGGCTCCAGGATACCGTTGCGCGAAATAGACGCGACAACAGTCGACTTCGGCTCCACAAAGCCCACACGACACTTATGCACAAAAGCATCTTTTGCATGGCACCAATAATATATAATAAATTGCCTAAGCACTGGAAGGAACTAAACACCAAAGCATTTAAGAAAGAAATCAAAACATTTCTTCTGCAAAAGACGTATTACAGCATAACTGACTTTCTGGTTGATAGCATACAGTGACAATGGATTGATATATGACTGGGTAACCTACTTCTTGACGTTTTACTTTTTGCTTCTTTATTGACATTATTAGTTGACTATGTATCTATTTGTATAATTGACACAATTGACATTTTAATTGTACCTATTGTAATTTGTAATTATTAATTTGTAATGTAAAGCCATAACGCAGACTACATGAATGAGCGATTCTATACGCACAATATATTTGTACGCCACTATGTGAGGCAAAACATGATTGGACTGTGAATATTCGACCCGATTTTTCTATATTGCATGCTTTTGTATGTACACACATGTTTTTGAACAAATAAAAGATATTATTATTATTATTATTCTCTTTATTCATTTTAAAAAACTTATAAATTATATTTTTAAATACATATAAAAAAAAAAAAAAAAAAACATATATTTAAAAATATAAAAAATAGTATCCCACCGGCATCGGGTACAGGGACCAAGCTACCGGTGGTTAGGGCTCCAGAGAAAGGAACTTCCTCACGATGCGCGCCGTATCAAGGAGTACTGCCTTCTGCATCTGGCCCTTGACCCAACCATCCAACCCGAGCCTCTTTAGATGTTGGTCGAGGCTCTTTGCTATCAGTCCGTTGACTGATACGACTATCGGTACAATGATTGCTGAGTCAACATTCCACATGTCGACAACCTCGTGAGCCAAGTCCAAGTACTTAACTTGTTTATCTTTCTCAGCTTTCACGAGATTCTCGTCATGAGGAATGGTGACATCAACAATCAATGATCGGCGTTCGGATCGGTCTATCACCACAATGTCAGGCTTGTTAGCTACAACAGTCCTATCAGTGATGATAGATCGATCCCAGTACAATGTGATATGACTATTTTCTAGAACTGGCTCAGGAACATACCTATAGTACGGTACCTCAACTTCCACAAGGTTGTATTTCAGAGCAAGTCGCTGATGGATTATCCTGGCTACTTGATTATGTCTGTGCAAGTACTCGCCGTTAGCAAGACGAGAACAACCGGAAGTAATATGCCTGAGGGATTCACCAGGTTGGTGACACGCTCGACAAATGTCAATTGTGCCATCCCTCATGATATACTTCCGGTAGTTATTCGTCTTGATAACTTCGTCTGCAATTGCACAGACAAAACCTTCAGTTTCCCCAAAAAGGTCACTGAAACGTAGCCAGGATACGGATGCCAGTAGGTCTACTTCGGGCCTGTGGAGGGCCCGATAGAACCTGCCATGTAGCTCCTTACTCTGCCATACCTCCCTGCGGCTGTCAGTGCCAACTATTGTAGGCCTGCGCCAGTTCTCTTTAGCCAAACCGAGCGGGGTTAGCCCGGTATCTACGTTGACTACATCACGATGCATATCCACGTTCGACTTTAGAAAGTAGTCTCTGAGATTGCACACCTCGCGATTATGAAGGGTCTTAGCATTTAAAAAACCTCGACCCCCACATTTCCGCGGGATGTACAATCTCATGACTGACGACCTTGGGTGGTGCATTCGGAATGCAGTCAACTGAGTCCGGACTTTCCTATCGATGGTATCGAGTTCAGTCTGAGTCCACTTGAGTATGCCAAAAGAGTACATCAAGAGTGGCATGACCCAACTGTTACAGGCACGCACCTTGTTACCACCTGACAAAAGACTGTTAAGTACCTTTTTCAGGCGGCCAAAGAAACGTTCCTGTAACATTTGTTTCATGCCGACCTCATTGATGCATAACGCCTGTGACATACCCAAGTATTTATAGGTCTCAGTTACGAGGAGTGATCTGAGGTTAGTGGAATCAGAGAGTTGTATACCCTCCGACTCCACCACCCGCCCTCGCTTTACATGAATGACTGCACATATTATTATTATTATTATTATTAGATTTATGTGACTTTGAGATTAATTATGGTCTATTGCAATATAACATTTAGTAAATTATACCAAATCTAACATTCTCCAGAATCATTATTGATTATCCTGAGCGCAATCATAATTGCATCCAAGGCTCATTGCAAAATGCCGTGAGTTCTTATGCACCCTTTTCGTAACAGAGAGGTGAAAAAGAATTATTCTATTTCATATATTATATCACGATTTATTATCATATTAACACTTTTAATTGCATTTAAGTGGCAGATGAGAACACGGCGAAGTTGTAAAATGGTAAAAATAACACATCGTAAATCGTGATTTAATCCAGTAAGTCTAGTTATTGTAATAAAAATAATTCAATTATTAATTTTCAATAATGTCTATTAAATTTTTCTTGAATCGTATGCACGTAGGCATTCTATGTAAAAAACATGGCTGCTAACCAATAAATTTATTTGACATAGTTTTGAACAGGTACCTACTCACTTAAGTTACTGCACAATGGTGTTTGCATTGATGTTTCATAAAACGATCTATGTTAACCAAATGTGCTTAACATAGTTTTGAATACAATTATTATTCTATCGTAGGCATGTGTTATATAACAAAAGATCGGACCATAAAATATACTTGCATGTAGTAGGTAACTACTTATTAGAGCGTTAAAATGGAAATATTACAATTAGCTACCTATAAATTAGCCTCACGATCAATATAAATTGCAATAAACAAGTGAGATTTTGTCACCATCCTTTGATATTTTTTCGATTACTTCGGTATTAACTTAATTGGAGACTTTCCAAAGTTATATATTTTCCGTGAAGTGACTTCTATCTGATCTGCCCCCTTAGAGAAGTGGCAATTTATTGGCTGGCGTTTTGTCGAAAATAATGATGAAGTATGGGATTTGACGTTTACGACATGCGTTGAACGTCAAATCTCATACATTCGTCATTTTATTCTACCACACGCCGGCCAACAAATTACCACTTGTTTACAGGGACTGAACAACCGACGTCGATACCGAATTTCTGTAGCATGACAAGTTTGTCGGACTTTTTAGGACACACTCAAACTACTAAACGGATCTGGCTAATATTCGACACACAGTTCAATTTATAGTAGATACGAGATTGGCTACTTTTTATATCTAGAATAGGTAGGTACCCGTGGCTTACGGAAACGGGATCAGAATTCCATACGTTATATCCATTCACATAGGTACATATATACTTTTCCGATAATGCTAATAGAAAACTTTACTTGGTGGATCCAGAGAAAATTATGTCATAAGACCAACGAAAACATAACAAAAATCTGAAAAGCTTTAGAAACATTAACCTTTCATAACTTTCATAAGCGGCGTGTTTAATATTCATGTAGCTATAAACATATCTCAAATCTTGCGAATGTCTGAACTTTCATAAATGAACAATACAGTAGCAGTCTCACTTATTGTTAAGTGACTGGAGAAATTAAACTCTCAATGTCCAAGCAAATGTTATTAGTATCCAGCTGTGCTTGCGACTTCGTCTCGACATTGATTTGGGCGGTAATTACGTAGATCAATAACACATGTTTCTCTCTTAGACGGATCTCGATCATTATTACCTATTACAAAAAGGGTAAATACACATACGAAAAAATTGTCAAACAAAAATTCTATGTCTGTTTGTGCTGGGTAGTATAGCATAGCGTAGCTTAGGCAAATGTGAAGAACATTTTGTCTAAGCTACGCTATAATCACTTCTCTGCAGTAAAAAATCGGCGCCGCCGCACCGCCGCTTTTGTCATCTATATTTACCCTTTTAAACAATACTTCCACAGTTATTTGCTAAAAAGGCTGTAACATCAATCGAGATCCACCCAAGACGAAAAAAAATGTTTGACATGTTTAGATTTCTGTACCTGTGTCGTTATTAATCAATAATGACAAAGTTGTTGTGTAACAACGTCACGTTGTCTCATCGAAACATAAATAAGTTAATAAGTCACATTTCTACAATTTCAACTGATATTGTTTATTTTTGTTTTTTTTTTTTAATAAATATTCCACAACATTCTACTCTAACGCTTTTTCGCACAATTCTAACGCTAACTAGACCCATGGTAAATTGCTTGTGAAGGAATCTAGAATGCTGTTAAACATACTTATATACTTTTTTTTGTAAATATATATATATTATACATAGAAACAGACAAAAAGTTAGTAATATATAACAATACTTACTGAGTACTATGGTGGCTTGTAGTAGCAGCAGCGATAGCCGCGCGAGGCGCAGCTTTTCACCCTTCATGGTGTTAAAGCCACCTGCAACAGAAGCATACTTGATTACATCACTTTGAATTGAAACTGGAGGAGACTTGCTGAATTGCAAATTTATAAATTCCAATGTTACTTTGGTTCAGTGTAACTAGGTACATTAAGGGTTGCTTTGATACTGATATTTACGTTTACTATAGATTACTTATTGAAATCAGTAGATATTCATATAATCAATAGAATACCATCAAGAAGTGTTCATAAACTTACCTTATAAGACTTATAAAGGCCTAATTCTAATCATTATCTACTATTATACTAATAAACTGAATAGTGAATACTCTGACCTAAAAGTTTCATTATTTGTTCGAGTTGCGAAGGTCAGGTGAGTATGACTCCTTCAAAAACTGACTAACAAAAGTGTTTAAATGAGTATGAGACACCTTATATAGATACTTGAAAACAATAAGTGTAGAAAAAAATATTTGTGCACGTTTGACATCGATACTGTGAGTAAAATTGAAAGTTGTACAGGAATGTAATAACAAAGTAATGACTGACAGAAGTAGGCAGAAGTGTTTTTTTTTATTATTTATTGAAGAAGTGCAATCGCGCATTAGCAGTAAATTACTTATTCGGTAAGTTGAAGTACCGAGTGCGTTACACAGACGTATCATTTAAGATACGTGTCTATTATGTCCGTTTGATATTTCACCTACATTTTAATGAACACGAAATAGACTTATTACGTTTAGAAATTTTCAACGGGATGTAATTCAACATTGATGATTAAAAAATGAAAGTAGACGGGCGTAATGTGATTTCGGCTATTACTACTCGATTCACATCTGCTATCTTTTGTCTGTGAATGTATTTATAGCAACACTATTGTTATTATAGTTACAACGATTGCTTGCTGATTGTTAGCGTAAGTTTTGTTAACAGCGATGCGCTGAATGAAGGTCAAGATCAACACTACATGAACCTATGAAAGCTAATAGGAAAGTCAGCGACACGAATTTTCATTTAGTTTTTGCATGCCAAAATATCGCTTTCACTATCTTTTTATCGAACACAATGAACTATCATTTATAATCGTGAAAGTACAACACTATTGTTGTGTATTAGGTCTATTTGCATCGTCTGAAATCATTTCTTATACATTCGCAATGATTCAACCGCCTTTCAATCAATTGATCATGTATCCGATGAATATATCTGATATTTAAATTGAGTGTTAAAAATTGTTTCGGTACTTGTTCTTTGTTGCCCAATCAGCGGTAGCAAATGAACCGATTGAAATGTCAGAATGAAAAATTACCGAAATGTAAAACTACGTTAATTAACTTTCTCGAGTGATATACTCGTTAAAAAGTCCAAAACGTGGCCGTATAATTTGTTGACAAAATAAATCAGTTAAACGTTGATTAAACATTTATTGGTTACAGAAGACATCGGATGGTAATCATAATCTTCATTATATTAGGTTCTTAAGAAGATATATGGCTGCATTCAAAACCGTAAGTGGAACACGACTTAATAAAGAGCTCAAATAAAATTCGGTCTGATTGTCATTTACGGTATAAATTCAGTGTAAGTATGTGTGCGTAAATAATGGCGTAGCGCCATTGTTCAATACGTACAAGTAATTGCACTTAGATACCGTTTGACTAAGTTCTCTACGGAGCGATTATTATGTGGAGTGATTTTCAAAATTCACCGGAAGAGGTGACGTCGCGGTACTGATTTTAAAACTCTAACGAACCACAAACGAGGAACGGTGTTGCGGTGACGACGACGAAACAAATTGTCTCACAATTTGACCGATTTCGTCTCCGTGTTTCTCTGAGCGTGAAGGATACAGTGTGCGCGCATTCCTAGAGCAGCCTCGACTTAAGGAGCACTTAGACGCATTGCAACGCACATTGTACACTTTACATTAGCGTTCTCAGCAAATCGTTTTAATGTTACCTACCACACTGTGCGACATGGACTTAATGATGGCTGTAACATTATATGTTATAGTATAAGAACCGTTAAGGTAACTTTTAATATCGGCGCCACCTACAAACCCGCATACTGTGTATTAAAACGAGATAAATTACGATTCATGAATAATTAAGGCGACCTTATTTGCTTTATTAAGACAATCATCAATATGCTTCATTGTTAATTGGGTTTTTGATGAAACATTTAAATATACATTTTATTAATAATTTATAAATTTCTGTCCAACGACGTAAAGTTTTCCCATTTTAAATTTAGATCTGTCTGACTGAATACCAAAATTCCATGATGACAGGATGTATGTTATGTTATGTTTAAAGTCATTGAAAGCTGCTTACAAACAGAACAAAGAACATGCCTACATTCAGTAACATTCCTGAGGAGGGCCAGGCCGTAAGGGATGGCCCTGGGTCAACCGGGGTGCGAGGGATATGTCAAAGACAACCTCACCTCCGGCCTAGCACTACGACCCTCAGTCGGCATAGGGTTTTAGTCGGCTCAAGACATAACCTCCCGCTACGGCTCCAGCGGGGGAGGTATCCGTGGGGATTTCGGCACGAAAACAAAATAAAGTAAAATTATAAAACAAAGGTACTTCAGGCCTCATAACCTATTCGAGGCCATGTACTCGTAGCGGCACTTAAAATGTCCTTAACTTAACATAGGGAACTGAAACAATGTGCTTGACATTTATGGTGGTCATATATGGTGAAACAACGGAAGGAGCCTGCGATACAGTTAGCTCACCCACAAGTTGGTGTTGTGCGACTCGCGAGTCGCAACCGAGATGCTCTGTCAGCGGAACATTACTCCGATCTCCGCATCTTGGTCGCTCGACGGAACAAACAGTAATAATTTTACCATTGTGTAGGCGTGAAGTCCTAAACGCGTTATATGCTTATTTGATAATGAAACGAACTACGTGAAGTTCGATAATAATTACTGGAAGGGATTCGCTCGAAGATATATCACATACATATATTTTCACATTAGACTCACCCTCGCACTGTATTAGAAGTATATCACATATATAATCTGTGGTGCTCGTGGTGCAACTAAAGCGGCGGTGGTGTAATGGCTAAATCGTTGGACTTACAATGAAGAGGTTTTGGTTTTGAACTCCATTTATTGTTCCACAGACGTGAAGCCACTTCGTTAACAATATAAGATTTCTTGAGATAACAAAAATAAATTGCACCCAAGCAACTCATATCAGGATGATATAAATAGCAAATATTATACATAAATACTCACATTACTTCTGATCGGATATTTAGTTAAACATTTCAATCAAGAAGATCGTGAAGGAACTTAAGTAACTTAAACAAATTTACGTAGGTACGGCAAATTTAACTGAACTTAAATTTCATTAATCATCACAGTCACATCAAATTAAAGCAATGACCAATCATTGCATAATAAGATCAAACCTTGTCACAATATTTCCCTTTTCCACGACAACATTACAAGATCCATAAAACAATAACGTATGACCTGTGTACGTGCATGTCGTAAAAGTCAGTTTAGACGATGCTTTTATCATGCCGAATCAGCCACTAGTGCAGTTGAATGTCAGAAGGTCGAGAATGTTGACTGAAGAGGATGTGGCACGCTTCAACAGCAATAAAATTGACCGTTGTTGGATGTGTGAAGTCTAAAAGCGCATGTTTATGTCTATACTCGTGTTAAGCGCCACTTATTTATTTTTTTAGTACGGCGGTGATTCAACAAATATCTAATAGTAGGTATGTGATTTCAAGATCGTGTAAGAGGTGAGACACATTTGTCTCTATATTTATCAAAGAATGCGTGATGAATTTTTAATAACTGATATTCTATATTGACAGGCACCGAATAAGGTTTACAAAGAGCTCGTACCAATATAATTCTTAAAATACTTCCTACCCTTATTCCAGATTTATTTAGTAAGTAGTTCGCTTGATTCTGTATAATATATGGATGTTTGCATTTATAAAAGGAAATTTACGATTAATTATGTAATGATCCTTAAGTTTTTATCCTTATAGCATCATATGTTTAAAAATTTATGGCGAAATGACGGTACAAGAGAAAAGCGATAAGTACATATTTTGTGATACCAAAATGGTTAGCTATTAAAAAGATGTAACATGATGGCTCTAATTTTATTGAAAACTTGTAAATCAGAATTCACATGACTCGACATTTAAAAGTAGAAATACTACATATCAGATGCTAATTTGAATTAACCTAGCAAGCTGCAGAACACACTGTAGAGATGCTCTCCAAGATCGTGCATGAGTCAATTTGGAGTGCTGTTAAACATGCACTATAAACAATTATTACGCACAGGTGACGCGACCATGCGACGTGACGTGATCTATATATCACGTAATGAACGTAACAGTTACTCGGTTAGATCACGGAGCGAGGAGCGTGTCGCGATGGGACGCGCGGTGCAAGCGCAGCCACCGTGCGGTGCGCTCACAAATTGTCCAATTTAACGGTGAACTCGTCTCCACGTGTTCCACGTTCTTCTACATTTCTGTCATAGCTCCAACCTAGTAACTAGTACTAACTAGAAACACTTATGTCGATGAGGCCGTAATCTCAAAGAAAAACAGTATTTTATAATTATGGATATATTATATCCTTATTATTTAAATTGTTAGAAAGTTTCCGAGTAGATATTCAGTTAAAAAGTATTTATGAGATAATACCTATTTAACTGCGAGAATAAGAGAAGTCGTTTACGGTGCGCTAAAATTTCTGCACTGTATTTTTGGTGGTACCTACGCAAATGTAATTTATATACAGTCCTCGTAATATAATGAGCATAGCATCAAAATATTATGAGTTCTAAGTATCATGTCAAAATCGTAAACGAAGATGTAAGTTTATGTGCTAAATCTACCATAATAATATAGGTATCATTATCTAAAACCGTGTAGGTTTTGTATTTTGTCATAAAACATACATGAAATACATATCAAACAATGAGAAGGAAGTTCCCCTAATTTTCACATGTCACTTGTGCCTTTTATGCTTAAAGAAACTTAAACTACTGCGTTAAACGGATATTATTATGTGCGCCGATTTTTCCTCGTTCTGCATCCATACTTAACTCACTTTTAGATAAAATGTTACAGAAAGGGCACTAGTCTTTTTTTCTTCTGATGGCTATTTATCGGTAGGTCAGTATAAAGAACTGCTACTTCGGCCAGAACCACACATCCAGCAGCGAACTATTTACTTACATAATAAGGTGTAGGTAATCCAATAACATACCTAAGAATTCTATTTATTTTTTTGCGTTTGTACCTTAATTACAAAGTAATGAAGCGTGATGCGCCTGGAAGGATTTTTCATTAAACATACAATGCTTTTGTATTCCCACACCGCAGGCAGTGAATGGATCAGTAGCGGACGATGCCGGCAATCTCTGTAGAATCATTCCCATTGACGCTTTGTACAATAAAATTACAGTTGTACATTTCCTGTTACTTTTGCAATAATTAAGGTTAGAATCACATTTACATGTGATTGAAAATTTTTCCACAATATTACAATAGCATAATATTAAATATGTTTATCTATATCTAAATAATATTATGTTTCTAGATACTAATTGAGGTAAAATAACATAGCTGTCAGGTTTTGCATGTCGAACGACGAAATCAATTAATTTAGATATTTATTTCTTTTCACATCTATTTGAATGGAATTAAAAAACAATTTCCATATTGTTATAGCATTGAATAAAATAGACAATCCGTATAAGTTATTAATAATGTATTAGAAATAGAAAGCACCGTTTGACCCATTGCCCAAATAACATTTGTCAAATCACGTTCCTAATAGGCGAGCATGATCATCATACGACGGAACAACAATGACTGACTGAGTGTTCTGTGGAGTCATGACGTGCACGCACAGTCTAAGTGGGCACTACTTCTGTTTAATTATATGTTGTCAGAACATACACGCATTAGTTAAATTTCACTCGTAACTATTGCAGATATTTAATACGCATCGCCTACAATAACTGATGATAGCGTCAAGTGCCTTTTATTTTAAAATAATTTTAAACTCCAAATAATATAGGGTTATTATTCCAAATTCAAATTTCAGTAATCCATATAAATAATAATCAGCGATAGAAATGTGACTTCAATTTAAGAAACGTCTTTTAACACTTCACTCATGTGTAGTTAGTTAAATTACAACGTAATGTTTCAATCAGTGGTGTTTTATAATTAAAAAATAAGTCTTTTATAATACTTTCAAGTTATATAGCCTGCTAACGTATACTTAACATGTTGTAAAAGCGTATATGGCGCTACAATTAACCCCCATCTTAATGTGCGTTGATCATTAAATTATGCGTTTTAGTGTAGTAGAATAACATATCTCTTTTATTGATAGAGATAACAACTTCTAAAGCAATTAAAGCGCATACTGCCCACCAGGCAAAACTTTATCGTATGCTATGTTTAAATAGCATGTACGTGCCTTTGCATACTGCTAGACAGTGACACTAAAACTTTTACAGACATTATCTTACATGACGCGCTATGAGATCGCTTGTAAAGTTGTAATCCAATCTCGTGGCTTTAACAAAAAGGCCAATGCCACTCAAGTCTAGCATTAAGATCGTTTGATGTTCCCGGCGGGGTCAGTGCCGCACATGCCCAACCGCCTACTTTCAGCATCAGATAAGCTCACGTAAATAATAAGTAGATATCTTGCAATCTCGGTTTATTATTATAAATTTATTTTCTTACGGTATATATAGCGACAATCGTGCTAGATCTTGCTTTGGAAAATAAGTAGTGCCTAACCGTAAAAGCTCACAGATAAATAATGGGTATTACCTAAAGGCAATTGTGTTCAGTGTTCAACCTATAATTTTTTAAGAATATTATATATTTTTTATTATAAAGAATTTGAACAATAAGCATACGCCTGTATACACATAATCCTCATCAAACAAATCAAATTTTTTGAAAAATAATTTACCAAAGATGGGTTGGTAGTTAAAGCGGCTTGAAATTGATAGGAGCCAGAACCAGATATATAACCAGTAGTAATCGTACCAAGGGGTCTCTATAAACTGATTCCTATCGGCTTGCTCTGCCAAGGGAAGCCATGGTAGAGATGTTTCCATTTATACTCTAATAAAATAATCGAAATGCCCAGAATTCACTAAAAAGCTATGGTTGCTCTATAAGAGGTAGACCTTTTCCAATGACTTCCATTCTTAAAATGTTCACTCTTTGCCACTGATAGCCAGTAATATAAATATCGTATACCTATCTACGGTAAATACAGAAAAGTCAAAGAGTGGGTGTGAAGAATCGTTTCATTTCCGTAGGAGTGAAACTGATGTCTAACTATTTCGACAATGGCAGTCGCAGCCCACCGAATCGGACAGTATAAATCCGTATGTCACTGGTAGCACGTCACAATGGGCCGAACTTGACCGAGCGCTAACGGTATCGCGCGGGCGCACCGAGACGCGAGACAATGCGTGTGAGCAAGCCGACAGGTTGCTCGCCTGACCCAATTATCTACACAACTGGGCCATCTGTTTTCGAATGCGTGTGAATTTTTATACTTTCACACATTTTCGTGTAAGTGCTCGAATTGAGAACTATTAAGGCTGCTTTACCATTTACACGAATATCGACCCACATGTCCATAAATATAATAAAAATAACATGCCTGTTTGTATACTTTTATTTTTGTACGTGCGTGACTTCCACTAGTTACTGCACTACGTGGGTAGTGCAAATCTCAATGGTATATTATCGTAAGGTCAAGAGAGTCTACGTGTGCGTGCAAAATAATAGTCCAAAGGGTAGCACCGTATTTAACCATTAAAATAATACTCAAGAGGCTTAGCTCTGAAATATATAAACATGTTTATCCACGAATACAGAGGTGTTTTACATTCATATTTTCTTCATAATATTTAATAATTTAAACATTTGACTTGAAAAATTAGGGAATGACTGTTGTCTAGCGTACACGGATAACATAAATTAAAAATTTACAAAATCGCCGACACTCCCCATCCCCACTTTAACCCCCAATACTTTTATACGGGTCAACCGATTTTTATCAAACATGTCTAAGAACACTCGCACATAAGTCACCTTCAATACAAAAGAAATTAAATTGAAATCGCTTCATCCGTTCGGGAGCTATGATACCACAGATAGACAGACAGACACGTCAAACTTATAACACCACTCTCTTTGCGTCGGGGATTAAAAATGCATCAGGTTTATGGTTATACTAGCTTTTGCCCGCGGCTCCGCCCGCGTGGATGTCGGTTATCGCGACCAACCATAGCCTATGTCCTTTCTCAAGGTCTAATCTACCCCTATACCAAATTTCATCAAAATCGGTTCAATGGTTTAGGCGTGAAAGCGTAATATACAGACAGACAGACATACAGAGTTACTTTCGCATTTATATAATAGTATGGATGTATACTAAGAGGAGTTTCCATACAATGTGACTGGAAATTGTCATCATCAGCAATACCCACCACTCAGAGGGGATATCAAATAAGAGCTATTAAAAGTCATGTTAGCACTCTAAAGTAATATACTCTTACTTTTTAAGCTTTCAACTTCACCGACACACACACACATTGCATTTTAATAATATAGCACTCGGTTCGAATTATTTTTTATAAAATGTGTAAATTGCTGCAATCAGTGGGTGTTAAATTGATAAAAACACCGTCACGATCCAGTGGTTGCGAGTTTAAAAACGACATACATTCACGATGCACAGAATACCAAATCATGCAGAATACCAATAATATTATACAACTTTGTTTTATAGGAATTGAAATCACGCGTTTAAATCGTTACTGAATCGGGACCCTAAATCGATGTCCAGAATTAACTCTAGATAAAGGAATTCTTCAGCGGTTATACGCAAGGCAAAAATACGAGTATATACGCATTTTAAAAGTTTTTATTTATTTAAGATTTATACCCAGTGGTACGCAATACAAAGTAATGAATACTATCAACATGACTATCGCCTCAGGCTTTATAAAGTCAGTCTTTATGTTTAATGATAATATAAGCTACAAAGTTTCGATGAAAAAATACTTTTATTGAATTCGGTTCAATAGTTTTTGTGTGATACTCGGACAAAACAAACAAGCCTTTATAATTATGTAATATAATACTATACTATAGCTCCGAATTCATAGCATAACCGGTTTCATTAATACATTAATGGTCTGTCAGAGTTTGTATTTGGACTAGATGTTTACTACTTAAATTATAAATACATAATTTGTTGAAAAAAACTGCTATAAGAAACCGCAAGTGTATTATTATAATACAGGTGGTCGCAAAACCCTTTACTTTTCAATTAGCTACGTGCAAATAAATTAGTAGAAGTCTATCGTCCTAAAATATTGTATAAATTTTTGATATTTAAAAAAAAGGTCGGACATATTCCGAAGCACTCGAAACCTTTATGAATGAGCTCATGTAGTAAGGATAGAAGCAAACGGTAGGCTTGTTGTTTCTGCTAACACCGGAGGGGAAATTTTTTAAGCTAACATTGGGCGTGAGTATATTATGTATTTGTATTATATCAATATTGTACATACATACGTAATGCATATTATACGAAAAACTAGGATTAAAACTTATATTTACAGTTGGAATCTTGTATACTCGTATGTTATATTTGATTTAAGGATCATTTGGAAAATATGTTAACATACTCATCGTGCGGACCAGGACAACTCGTAGCTACTAGGTAGTTTCTGAAAACTAACTTTACAAACGATCTGAATATTGAAATAAATGTGTTTGAAAAACTCAATTGTTGTTTTTAATTCTTTCCAATGATTTTTATTATTTGTTGTAAATTTTTAGAGCTAAGTTGGTCGATACCTTTGACAATTGACTTCAAAGAGGTCAAAAATTGAGTCTTCTTTTTGCTACTTACCTATATCCCTATATATCCTGGCTATATCTATCCAGTTGGCATATACTTAGTTACAAATGCATGGAGGCTGGTCTACGATCAAGAATAAATAGCGCATTCCTTTGCCGGCGTTTCTTAAACGTGCTTTCTGTATTTAGCTCGTTTGCATCGCACCTCCATAATTTGAAAATTCCTTTTATTTCAACCTGCTCGATATAGGGTTGCCTAATTTTCAGCTAGAGTTGTGCTTTTTGTCTTGTCAATTTATCCAGACAATCAATACCAGTTATACTACTAACTAATCAGTGCATTACCTGTAATCAATCTGTCAATTAGCCTTTAATTTAAGTTCACATGGAACCATTTGTAAAGAAAAAAGATCCATCCTATTTTCATAAAACTCTTCTTCATCCTAGCGTTGTTCCGGTTGACATAACCTTCCATTTAGAGTTTCCAATTATTATAGATGTCACAACGCTAGAACTGCCCCCCTAGACAAGTGGCATTTCGTTGGCTGGCGTTCGATAGAATACTATGACGAATGTATGGGATTTGACGTTTATGATACGCCTTGAAGACTGTCATATCATGTGATATATATCATGTTATGAAAAGTATGATATTAGTTCATTATAGAAACTAAATATAAAACATTTTGTCACAATTTCTTATTATTCCTACTTGCACTCATATCGACACTTTTAAAATAAGTGTAGTTTACTGGAATTTTGTTTCAACCAATAAGACCAACATCATTTTTGATACATAGTTAAAAGGCCAGCCCTACAAGGCAGGCAGGCTGTTTATCTAAGCGGGCAAGCTCGCCGTGTCGCTGTCGGCCGCTCGACTTGCGCAGGCGGGCTATCCTATTACGGGCTACAACGTAAGCGACAGCGAGTCTACTTAGCATTTCATATTTTCAAACTTATCAAAATTAATTACGTCATTTAGATCTTCGGAAAAGCTTGATGACATTAAATAGTACGCCATGAAAACAGCCCTGTAAAGCAATCCACCTTTCTTTTCTTTCTTCTTTCTTTTACTTTAAGTAAATAAGTTTTGACAGGTACAGTCAGTATCAGAAAGACCAGAAAGAAAATCAAACTGTTCTGATTTACGTTATATTATTGGCTTCGGTCGTCAAGGAAATCGGAATGTCCCAACTAAAAGTGTGTACTGATTACCAAAACAAACAGTCAACAGAAAGAGGCGAAAACCAGGGCATTAAGATCATTTTGATTAAGATCATCCGATACTGACTGCACTACCTATGTTTTAACGTTTTTCTATAGAGCGTTCTCTATTTTTGTGTTAATCATTATTGCAATCGCCTATTATGAAAACGGAACCACGTAATTGCCCTGATCTCTTGAATTTTTCGAAATAATATACTGAATTTGCAGTAGGTAAACTTAGAATATACAGTACAAGTTTTACGTGTTTTGGTGTCAGGTCATTGTACCAGGCATACACCACAAGCGGTAGCGGGATCATTTTATTAATAGACCTTCATTTACATACAAAATTAACTTACAATTACTGTAATTGGGTGTTGGTTCTTGAATTATAGGTGTGAATTGATTAAAAAGGCACTTAAATTAAAAAGGCTATATACGCCATAACATTAAAGATGCAATAGTTCTCCCTGTGCGTTACATTTTAACGGCTAGAATTCTACACTATCATTATTAAACTTGACCAAGTGGTACCAGGGACCTTAAAATACATCCTGAGTTTATGTAGAAAATGCAAAACGTCTATATTACACAATGTAGGTAGAGACTTTGGCATTTACTACATTGTACCTATGGATATACATACATATAGGTATACGTATATACATACACTTACAAGGTATATCTCTTCAAACTGGCAAATAAAAAATTCCCATGAGTTACATAAATAAGTTTGCTTCTGATATAATTGAGGTATTTAAATAACAGAACTACATATAACGCAATTTGAACCCGTTGAACAATACCTCTCATGGTAGAATATTCTGTTCTACTAAGCTACCTGGACCTGTTCTTGGATATCTGAAGTAGGTACAATCAGCATCATCCTAATTAAAATATTTCTGAGAATGTTCCAAAAGTAGAAATACAAGACTGGAAAATTTGATTTCAGGTAACCCTAAACTCAAATCGGAAAACCTGATTTCCTTCATATTAGGATGGGTGTATATTTTAACGAGTATTTACTGAACATCTCATCTTCCACGAATCATTTAGCATCAGTCCATATATATAAACTAAAGAGATATTGCTGTTCAATGATCTTCACCCATAGAAGGTAGTATAATTAACCAAATAGAAGTGCTAACGACCGGAAGTTCTCTCTAATTGCAACGCGCAACTTGATCATATCTAAATTATATTAATGTGAATTCACACGCGAACCTCAATACCCAAACTGTTAACAATTATCGCTATCAATAACAAAACATTCTCCTCAATTTATTTCAAATTAGAAAGTGTGAGAGGTAAGTAAAAGTTTTCAAACATAAGCTACTCGATAGCAATACATGAATGTATTTTATTTGTTGACGGAGACAGTGAAGAGAATTGTATTGACAATATCACCGTAAAACTAAATGTAAATTTGTGTTCAAACAACGCTTACTGGTATTAGAAGATACACACAAGCGATGTCAATATGAGTCACACGTTAAGGATCGCGTGAGGAATAGATAAAATGCAGAAGAGTTAGTTTCCCTGGTAGTGGCGCCATGTCGCCTTCTCCGGACCCCGGGACGAAGGGTACACCCAAGAACTACAGACTCGTCATAGGATATAACATGCATGCTAATACCATGGATTCCCAAGACCGTATAGGCAACGATGAAGCACTATTTAATGTCAACAATCCATGCGAAGTAAACCACCAGCACAACAAACATGTAACAAGCGTGTAACTAACTTAACCTAACCCTTATTTATTTGACAAAAGAAACAATAACTCTCGCTTTACTGTCATCCGCATTCCAACAAGATACTGCAATCTTATTACACTCAACGACAATTCCCACACTACCCAATAGATATTCCCGAGCACTGTCATATTAGCCATAACACAGCACAACATATTTACAATGGGGCAAAACATATTCATTTCAGTAGTACTATAACTGTACTCAACCAGCTATTTCAGCGGCATTATAACAAATACGCCTTGTTTACAGAAATTGTATGTGTCAATTATGATATTGAACATATAGTATTACCAGACCATTTCACTGGAAACACTAAAACGAAGCAGTTTAAGGAATCGATCGTAAAATGGAAGAATTTCACTGACCTCGGGCGGACTGCGTGTACCTGTCACTCATGCTTACAGAAGTTAGCGTGTAACATCTCAATAGCCTCTTATTTACCCACAAAGGAGGTCTATTAGCCGTCCTGCCACAACTTCTATACTACATTTTATGGAACTTTCTTAGATACTAAGCTCACGCACGCAGTTACCTACTTTTAACTATGACTCGATTATTTTAATGTGCATCAAACTTTCATCGCTTGAACGATATCTCACGTACCAATTGTATATTGTATAAACGTAATTGAAAATCAAGATCACTCTTTACAAAATACTTTATTTGCTGTCAGTCACTTTCACTAGTACAGTTTGGAAAACAAATTACATCTTACATCCGCTGATGTCTATTTCATTTTGTTGCCATCGCAGCAACAAAGGAATCACCTGTGCGAATTCAATATCGATAAATCATGCAATCAATGCGAGCCGCCCAACCGGTCGATGCTTTAAACTTCCAGCATAACAATGACTGTGATGTTTCGTTCACAGTCCCCTTATTGTAAATGTAAAGACGCATTTAAGGAGTCCCGGCAATTCTTATTACGTTGGTTGTACAAAAGTTACTGGGAAATATGCATTCCCGTCTTATTCAGAAACTAGTCGAACACTTGATCTAGCAAAAACAGACAGAGTTCACAGACGTCTCACGGGCCACCCATTGTTAATACCATGATATGTGGTACCTACAATGTACAATCGTGTCAACTCTACTCTCTAATCATCAGATGCATTGTTTTTGCATCGTCCATTACTACAAACTAACTTTTATGTTATTGTGCTTTATCTGATTTAATTAATAAACTTACTCCATGTAGACTTGAGGCAAAATAGATTTTATTTAAATTTATACGAAATGTGTATGTTTATATTCCAATTAAGTATTACTTTAATTGACAATTAATAAGCAATCAATATTAAATTAACAGTTACTACACGTACACACTCGAATATAAAGTCATTTAATATGTATATTATGCAAAACCAGTTTACCACAAATCAATTGAATACACTGAACGTAAAGAAAGCAGTTGAGATTCTTACCTGTAATTTATAGTAAAGGAGTTATTTTCTCCAAGAGGAACCAGTCCTGAAACAAATGAATGTTCATGTTAGTGCTATAAATAGATCAAGTGCCTACATCGCGTCTTCTACCGCACTCCAAATGGAAGGTAAATTTAAAACAACCTATCATGAATATGCAAAGCGTAATCGCATATAACCATTTTAAGAGTGTTTACTGTTACATACATAGAAAATATTATGTATATATACGGAAACTGTACTATATTTGTCTTAAGTGTAGGTAGGTAATTGGTGCAAAACAAATACGACTTTCTACTCTCCAAATTGAACTGTCAATAGTGACAGTATTAAACAAATCTTGTGTGAAGTCTTACATCGCATTAATATTCTTTATGCCAGTCACACCAGAATTCGGTTAATATTTAAAACTGCAATGCTAAGTCATGCAGTCCCACTTAATTTAGTTCTTGATGCCGGTTGGTACGAGCCTATTGGCATACACGTAACCAATAAAAGGACATGCACCCTAATCAAAATTTACCACTTGCTTCTTTTCATCATTTATAAAAATAACTTCTATATTTTCTATTGAAAGACTGACTGTACAGAATACAAAAATTGGTAACGATTTAAAATTACCACCTATTGATATTATTAACATACTCTAATCTTGATTGCTATCATAAGGATGAAATTTGCAAAAAGACCACAAAGACTATCTACACCGATAGGTATAAAATTCATTATCACATTCGAAGCTGAACATTTATATTTGCCTCAACCAGGAACCGGGACATCATTTTTGTCATAAACCGTTAGTCTAGTAGTAAAGAAAAGTTGCAATATTTCCATTCTCATACATAATATTGGGCATAAATATCTGATACAATTCACTACCGGGACAATATTTACCTTGGCTGAATTCATCTGCCTCTATAAAATACGTAACTAATTTAATTCGTTTATGAACATTATTTGCATATCCAAACACCATAACACCTTTATTAAGAAGTTATTCAACTTGCCGTTAACGGAACCTGTATGAATAAATCTTTCACTTTTATATTATAAACATTGTGAATGTTTTTATCGTTTAATTTGACCGTCGGTCTGCCGTCTTGCCACGTTAGACCTTGAATTATTGCCCTCTAAATCCAAATATTAGACTTATAGCTCAGTTTTGAAAAGGAAATCTAATACATGGAATGCTAATTATTTTGCAATTTTTTTCACTCCATCTGCAATATTTTCCTGCTATATTATCCTGTAGATACTGATACCTATACCTACATTATAATCATAATTATCATTTTTGAAAATTTATAATCTGGGCAAGAACACAGATTAACATTAAACCATACCTGTATGCATAAATATTATTATCCATATATAATTTGTAAATATGTAACTGGAACAATGCACTATAGACCCTGTCGGTAATGGGGTTTTAAAATCGCAATAACCATTCATCTTCCTATTCGTAAGATAGCCGCGTATCGCACGGATAATAGGCTTAAAGCAATTTCTTAAGGGCCTTAGGACAAAAGATACACCAAAGGATAAATGGTGGGCAATGTAAGCATCGTAAATAAACCACGACACGGCACGAATAGTCTTTTTCTATGTAAGAGGTTAGAAAAGAGCGTTAGAACGAGAAACATCGCTGGGGGCGCTCGTGCATCGTGAGCGGTCGCGCAAAATGGAAAAATAAATTCACAATAAAATAGTTTCTATTGATTCTCGGTCCAGTTGGTTCCCCTTTATCCGCAGCTGATCGCACTAGACAATGTGGTGGTGGGTGCGGATGACGCTCAGGGGCGCGGAGGGCGCGGTGCGGGGGCGCAAGCGCATGACCGCGCAGGGCGCAATGACCTTGCGCCCACATTCCGTCCGCTCTTCCTAAGGCTCCCGCGGCCCTCCAGGCTATCCCGACTTTATTCTAGTCGCTCATAAACTACCTAAACATGGAGTAGAACAAAACGCACGCTTGCCATCCTATTACATTGTCTAAATTGAATGGAACATAAAAGATAGAGTCATTGTGTAAAATGAACAATCGTTCGATTCATTTTATTTTATTTACAGAATTCCAAGTACCTACAGTGTAAACTTCATTTCACACTCACTTCAGGATAACAATCTAAACCATAAAGTAGGTACGCAGTGGTAATTAACAGATTACTGATTTCAATTTCTATTAATTATTCGTTCTACCAAATAGCTTGGATATATTAAATTATGGTTGTTTAATAAAACATAATAAAATCCTTTCAAACATTTTAGCAACAAATGTGATAGAAAATTGCGGCAATTACGAAAATGTTCAGTTAATCTTAAACTAATAAACTTATTGAATTTTCCATTGTTGAAGAAAAACTATTGCGTATTATGTCCCTGTTATGAGAGAGTTTAGGCCATCGCTGGTCTAGTGTCCTTGACCTACAAGGTCATTATAGAGTTCTCTTAAATTTTTCCGTCATTTGCCTACAATTTTATTTAATTGTTATTATTTTAATTATTCTGTTATTTATACTTGCTAAGGTTCTATATAACAAGTTGACAAATTTGTTGCGCATATTATGGTTTTCAACAATGAGACATAGCAGAGGTAACAAGACGGTATAAGTCAAGTGCTTACTGCATAGATTGGTAAAAGCTTCCATAGCCTATTATATTATCGTACAACATGACACTGACACACTGCTGATGTAGATACAATAGTACATAGCATTAACAAAACTAGGTTAATAACCTTTGAGAAAACAGACAAGACGATGACGGGTAAAGCAAACAGGCTGAGTAAACTTAGAAAAAAGTGTTCCCATCAATATGTGTGCAGACGACACAGCAAAACACCTACAGTTGGAAGTAAAATACCTTTACTGCGAACTTATCCTTGTAAACACTTCACACGATAAATCCCGAGACAGTATTATCCTCATTTAGTACTTGTAATACAAATTTTAAATATCATTTCTAATTTATATCAGAACGCAATTTGCAAATGCAAATGATACCAGCTGAGGCATACCTTCGAGTATAAAAATATAAATTATTTAATAAGTGACATTAGTTAAGATATAGATACATCGATTTATTACTTCATTATGATAAGTATTTGAATTTATGAAATACTAGCTTTTGCCCGCGTGGATGTCGGTTATCGCAGCCAAACATAGCCTATGTCCTTTTTCAAGGTCTAACCTATCCCTATAACAAATTTCGTCGAAATTGGTTCAGTGGTTTATGCGTGAAAACGTAACATATAGACAGACAGAGAGTTACTTTCGCATTTATAATATTAGTATGGATAAAAGTAGCTTTCGGTATTTAAGAATATTTATTGTGACATTCGCACCAAATCTGACATCTGCCTGCTAATAACCCTGATTTGTATGTCTGTGTTACACCTGACAGCGAGTCTTTGCACTAGTTAGCTATTTTTAAATTTTCTTCTGAAACTTTTATTCGCAGTTCTTCATTTCCCAATACTAGGGAAATGGAAATGGGCAAAAACGTTTTACGCGTATTATGCTGCCGGTATTTAAGTAAATCCAAACATTATCAAATCTAGACATGTGTTAGAATTTAAATAAAATATATTTCAATTTTCAAAACAAATCCTTAATACAAAATTAATTTAAAACCGACAAAATACTATATATGCTCGCGAATATTTCCCTCCGAGGTTGGCAGAGACTTACCTATATCCTTACATACTTCGAGAGCTTCGACAAAATATTCTATTCATTAAGGTGAATCAGATTAAAACTGTTCTCGTAGTAAGCTATTACATGCCATTCAGTTAATCAAAAGTGGACTAGAATTAGTTTAATTGGCAGATTGCCATTAATATACAAATTGCTTCAAGTTGATCATCGTAACGAATAAGCGAATAGTTGTTTATTCTAAATTAATAGAAATTTGTTATGGAACTAAAATATAGACAACACAGTAAAGTTTTGAAATAATAACTATGTAAACGTTCAATTATGTGTTTATCTGTGTCATCAAGAATTAACAGTTGAGAAATGATATGTAGGTTAGTTTCTTGTACAATCAGGAACACATTTAGTGTACGAAACGTTTTTCGAACTTAACAGTTAGCATAATAAATGCTATAAAAAATTCATTCAAACATTCAGTGTACATTACATAGTTTATACAAATAACAATAATTTGTTAATTATCCTGATTCGTGAGGTTATCTTATCTTTGACGTGTGGTGACGGTGAAGGAATACAAGTATCACCACCCCATACCTAACCGATTTAGTAGCGAGATGCCTACTATCGGCCTTGGTTGACTGTTTTACGTTTTAGTAGCATTGGGGGGTCGTACGAGGTGGCTAACGAAAAATACGCAGATGATTTCACTGGGAGAGAAGGAAATCTCGAAATACTCGTAAAACCCTGTTCCAACCAGTCTGACCAGCGTTAAAACAGTAGACTAAAGCCTCCAACTATAAGGAGAGGCCTATGTCCAGCAGTGGATTGCGATAGGCTGATTGTTTGTTAATTAAAGCTTTGAATGAGCAGGATGTACATTTTAAAAACATAAAGAGAACCGATAATCCTCCTCGAAGCAACCTACTGTCCTTGCAAAACTAGATCTACAGATGTAATCACATGTCGTGGCAGTGACCTGTCACTATATCATTCAACCTGAATTGATTCAACTCTTGTCGTTATCACTGTCGACTCGTATTAAACCCGAGGTACCGGAAGGTGGAGCAGAACGGTACATTAGCCATAAATAGACGACAATTAATGGATATAAACAAAAAATATACCTACAATATCAATTGAACTATAGACTTTTATTAATATGTAGAAACAGGATGTGATGGTTCAATACACTAGATTCTACTGAAGCTAGCTCAGCAGTCAGCACCTACTTTTAAAGTAACGGGTTTGGTGCCAAATAATCGGAAAACCACGAGTTAACATCACAGAAACCGTTCGGTGTGGTTTGGAGCTGGCGCTAAATTCATGCCGATGGACGAAATGTCCACAGAGCGTGACCTAAACACACACATAATGAGACCACCTCTTTGTGTTTACTTAGCATACCAATCTTTGTTCCCAATTGATATCTGTTTTTTTTTTCGATGCTACTTTAAACGCATCTACTAATATATTGAGCTACCTACTAATTATTTTTACTTAGTTCAAGGTATTACGGAAATCATTAGAAATATCCACTGCAGTAAAAACTAGAGACAAGCTCGGTCGCCTAGTGGTTAAGGCAGTCCCCCTGTAAGGGGAAATCGCGGGTTCGAGGCCCATCCGAACGATTCACTTTTCCTGATGTTTTTGTGGAGACTAGAAAATATAATTGTTGCTTTAGTTTGTAGTTTGGTTCACATGGTCATATCCTAATTCGTAGATTTATTATGACGAAATTTGCTCTTAACCACTCAAATTACTTTTCTAATCAATATATACGCGATTGATATACTCGTAAATAAATTTGTATTTTTTATGAATAGTTAAACCTTAAACTCTATTAGCAACGAAACGCATTAGTTCCCATGCAACTTGTAACAGATAAAAATCGCTCAGTGTATTACATATACTTAACATTTTTATGACATACAAGGCTATAAATAAACAGGCGAAGACCGGTCTGCGTTACGTCAATTACGAATCATGTATAATTGCTGAACGAGTTGCCTCGACGCCGCCGTACGCCTTATATGGCCACATAGCGCAAGGAATTGCATAAGTTACGATGCTAGCAGTTCAAAATGTTTTTACTAGGATATCTTATTGTGGTAAAATGAAAACCTGCGTCAGTGTCAGTTACGATAGATACACGATTAGAACAATATAACATTATAATTTCTACTTCGCCCGAGTGAGAATTCCGGTTACCTCTTCAGGACCTAGAGATACTACTTTCCTACTTCTTCTTTCCATATTCTGGTTTTACGGGAAACAATACCGCTAGACCCCAATACTCAAAAGCAACAGCCTGCGCCAGACTCCAATCAGTCTTGCTGGTTGATTGGACTCTGAAGATCTTGTTGAGTGGGCCCCACACATCAAGAAATTACAATCATACAAATGATAATCTCAAGTAGGGATCGAATCTAGTGGCAGTTGGTTAGAATACTACTTAAACCACTATGGCAACCGTGCAATTAAGTTAGGATGAGGGTGACCAACTCGTTTTTCCACGACTTAACCTCGTCTGACCCCTGTAATCCAAAGAAATGTTAATAACACGATCGAATATTTCTAATAATTATCCTCCTAAGCCTTCTCATAGGAGAAAGGAATTCGTTTTATGAATCCTAAAGGTTCTTCAGAAAGGTCGTGAGAAAGATCCTTGAAGAGAAAATAGGTTCATGGCGTCAATCAATGATTTAACGCCTGTTTACGCCGAGAGGATAGGCAAAGAGGCATTAATCACGAACCAATTTCTGTAGATAATACTTAACTAGCTGTTGCCAGTGGCTCCGCCCGTGCAAATTATATTATTGATCCCCTTACCGCAACCCCCGGAACTTATTTCCGCTATTTTAGTGCAAAATTTCATTCAGATCTGTCAAGCCTTTTTTGTATGAAAGAGTAAACACCCATAAATTTGTTCATCCTCACAAATATTCTGATTTATAATATTAGTAAAATTCTTAACTCATAAAGTCGTCACAGATTAAACACATTGAACTCACAGCCAACTAAAGGAAACCGGCTAACTTTTAAAATCGGGTATTTAAACTTCGGTCTATCGGTGTTTATGCTAATTGAAGTCATTTGTAGTACTATTATTACCAGGAACATAGTCCGCTAAATGCAGGTCTTACTAATGAAGTGCGCCTTTAAAAGTTCATTGCACTGGGTGATGATGTGGATACCGTGCTACCACCCACCGAATATAATCTGGTTCATTAAATGTCAATTTGCCACTTCACTGACCAAAATAGATGAAAAAATTGTATTAGTTAAGCAAATTAGACTGAAGTTACTTAAAATAAAATGTGAATTATATACCGGAGAAGGAAAACGTTAAGGATGGTTAAATGTAGATTCAATATGAATTCGTGTCATAGCGTTACTTCATTTCTTTTTAATATCCGTCCTTAGTCGTCGGGTAGACTGCGCGACGCAAAGGAGTGATAATGTTTATCAGCCTATGTATGTATGTTCCTTTGAAGCACTATACAGACCAAACGCCTGGGCCGATTTTTCTGATTCTTTCGTCAATCGATTCCTCTTAGTCCGGCGAGTGTCACTAATACGTAACGTTATTGAATGTGTAAGTGAATGATAATGACGTTAGTGAAAATTCAATATGGCGACTACTGGGCGCCGTATAGTGAAGTCAAATCGGGTATCGTTGAATAGGTATTTAAAAATCATTTTTAATTTTCTCTCAACATTTTTCGTCCGTATTAAAATTGAGCAAATTGTATACCTACACTTTATAAAACGGTTTTAAAATGTAAATTTAAAATGTATTGGTTGGTTTGTTTAGATTCTGAAACATTTAGCTTCAGAATCTAAACAAACCAACCAATTAGCATTGCGCTTATGTATTCTGTTATTATTTTGCTCGGCCTAATTATCTTACAATAGAGGTACATTCGTTTTCTTTTTGTGTTCTTTATTGCCTTAATAAAGACTAAAAGATTTTTTTCAGAAAGCCTCTGTTTCCTTTGATCAAGGTTCGATTATAATTATATACCGACTTTACCGATTGCATTCACCTTGATTCTGTGGGAAGTTTTCGCGAATATCACTCAATGAGGTTAAACTTTTTTTTAGGTTTTCTTTCACCATATTGAAGGTTCTTACGGAGGAAAGAATTGCACAGAAAATAACAAAAATTCAGAAAACTTAACGCATATCAGTATTCCACGCGGGTGCAGAAACAGGCAACAGTTTGTTAATAACCAAATTAAGGTTGTGACCGACTACAACTGTTGTTATACAAACATCATAAACGTCACAGTTGTGTTGTAATTAAGCCTCGATTGTATCAGTTAACTGTAAAGAGGCAAGCATTCCCGCGCTAAAACAGTGCAGTGCTGCAGTGATGATAATCCATGGGAAATTCACCTATAAAATTGTGTAAATGCTCTTAAATACCGTAATATTACCTTGAAGTAATGTAATGGAACTTTAGTTCAACATAATTAGATATCTTGAAGTCGTGATTCCTAAAGGTTTTGTACAGTTAAGAAAAAAAGTGTTTCGTTTTTCATAATGGATTGAAGTACAATAGAATGTAGTCGTTTAAAAAAATCTAAATCTTAATAAGATTGATATATTACTAAATTATACAGTGACATAAGATAAATACTATGGAGTTCATTGTTCACATTGACATATTGCTTAACGTCGGACACCGGATAGTCAATTTAATTAATACAAGAAAATAAACCCATGGTGAGCACACGTATAAAACTCACTCAGGAAATATAAAGTATAAAATTTAACTAATTCGATGTCAAGAAACTTATTAATTATTATTATTTTTATATCCGCTGACTGTGTAACATAAGTAACTAATGAGAGACTTACTAACAGCGTTTTATATGATTGTGAAAAAATGGTAAAGTCGTACTTAATTTATTGCAAGTGTAGCAAAGCTTATATGGTTGTATATAGATGGACATATTTTTAAATTGCATATTTGTAGCTTATTTGAGAAATTCACATTCAACTACAATTTACTTTAACTCATTATATCACACTTTATTTGATGTTATTTTAGACTGTCACACCAACAATTTCACTTTGGAATACTTCAGGGCGTGAAAAAGCATCTATCAGGGCCTTCAAGTTAGGGACAAACATTTTAAGTTCAATAACATCGGAAATGGTGTTGCGTATCTTCTGGACTGCACCTAAGCTTCCTAGTGGGGGCAGTCAATTGACGGACCAGATATAAAAAAACAACTTTACACTTCAAGACATGACGAGACGACACCTTAATCTTCTCGTGATAACTGAACTGCAATCGAAACTTCGAGTAGATACAGTGTAAATAATAAAAAAACATTATAAACCTACAGGGGGAATGCCTTGACTAATTCGGCTACCGAGACACCGGCCGATGTGATTCAAATTTCCCATCTTATACGTCTTTAAGGCGACGTCTTTAAGGGAAAGACTGCGGGTTCGAGTCCCGCCCGAGATGATTCTTTTTTTCCCTATGTATTTAATTTGTATAGTTAGCATACTTAATGCTGTAAAAATTCATTCAACCGTCAAAAATAGTTTTAATTCAATATACAGTAGCAGTCACTGACTGTACCATGCATTTATCTTTTATGTGTTTTGAACATTCTATTAGCTTTAATTTATAAGGTTATTAGTTAATTAAAAGTTTAAAATATGCATCCATAATAATAGTTGTAACATAACAGACTATATTATTACGTTGCATAATTATGGAAGTTGGAACTACATTTTGACGAAAATATTTATTTGGTATCTGTTTAATGTGGCATTGGTGAGAACCACGGCAACTAAAGTTCAAAAATAACCGTGGGATAAAAATGAGATTAGAATAATAGAAATCCCGATACTGATACAGATTTTAAAAGTCACTGGCTATTGCAGGAATACTATACCTATTTCTGTTAAACTGTTGACTGACGTGATTTTCCTGACACACGTTCATTTATCCATTCATCCATCCAACTTTCGCATTAATAATACCTAATAGTAAGATGATGCATAACCGGTACTAAAAGAGTGTGGTATCATCAAACAATTCGCAAATGACGTCACGAAATTAATTAAATACGTGAAACACAGAATTTGAAATTTTTACTT
The DNA here is from genome assembly GCA_914829495.1 of Eilema sororculum. Lineage (NCBI taxonomy): Eukaryota > Metazoa > Arthropoda > Insecta > Lepidoptera > Erebidae > Eilema > Eilema sororculum. The sequence goes on along the minus strand of OU618534.1, from coordinate 17,055,244 downwards.
ATTTCTTACATTAGTAAATAGTCTTTCACCGAAATTACTTTTAGGGATAATATTGCTATTTTTTCGTTTATTACTATAACATACTACAGTACTCTTCAGCTACTTAGGTAGCAAGGTATATTATGCTCCAAGCTGCGCTCACTAACTGACATTACTGACCTAGGACAAGAAACCCCCCAGGCTAAAATTAGGCGGTCTGTCTACCTTTGCCTTCATATAAAAATAACTGAAGTATATTAATAACAGATATCAGGACGATATCCTTATTTAGAATACTTTCGGTAACACAGCGGTCACCCACACGTGAGCCAATGACTCCTCAACGTCTAGATTTGTATGTTTATAAAAAAAACTTGTCCTCTCTGACTCACCATTGACAACAAACTTATACAGGAAATGCGAATTCGTACACTTTACACATGTTTTATTAGTTAAAGTTAAAACATTTACATTATTTTTACATTTAAAACTATATAAGTACTTTTTTTATGATTCGAATGACATTAATAGTCTTATTGACCTCCAACCAAACATGTACACTATCAATAGGAATAGTGATATTGTACTCGTATTCATAAGGAGTAGGCAGGCAGTTGGAATAACACCCAATTATCGCAAAAATATCGCCATAAAACTAGTGCGTGTGTTTACGAGTAATCCATACTAATGTCACAGTCTAACGATTCATACTACATTATATAAGTTCAATTGTCATACTGTGCTAATATTATAAATGCGAAAGTAACTCTGTCTGTCTGTATGTTACGCTTTCAAGCCTAAACCACTGAATCGATTTGATGAAATTTGGTATAGGGGTAGATTAGACCATGAGAAAGGACATAGACTGTGTTTGATCGCGATAACCGACATCCACGCGGGCGGAGCCTCGGGCAAAAGCTAGTAACTTATAAAAAAATACATTATTATGGATTAAATCATCTCAAGTACATTTATGGACAACGTACCTAACTGTATCGATGTGGTCACGATAGAATTGTCGTATAAACCACATTTATGTGACGTTAAGAGCGGTGGCCATACTCTGAGTATGCTAATGTGACCGCTTTTGACACATTTGTGACCATTAAGTGATATTTATTGCGCAAACATGTCGTTTTAGTGATCCAGTTATAATCGCAAATTTCTACTTAAATAGTTATTCAATAATTTTATAACTCTGTATAAATCAATAAATATTATCCCTTCATGGATCAATAAAATTAAGGATTTTTATAGGCTTGGGTGGGAATATGTCATATAAAAAGTTATGATTCTCGGCGAAATAGAAAAAGTCCACTACTTTTCTTCCCGTTTTTGTCTCCTTATAGGAACTAAGGAATGGCCTCCAGTAAAAATGATGTTTGAAAACGAGTAATATCAATGGAAACCTTCAGTAATGTATTCTTAGTCATTAAAGTGAGGAGAAAAAAAAATGAAGAAAAGAATATCTGCGGTAGCCTAGTGGTATGGGTAATGGACTGCTGAGACGAGGTCTCGGGTTCGATCCCCAGGTTTACCATGGCACACACCAATGACTTTTCGATGATTTTCGAAGTTATGTGTGTATTTATCGCAGGTTTATAAGTGCCCGGTTAATGGCAATAGGCTCGCCACCTATTACATTGGGACCTAAACATAAACTAGCGAAATGTGGGTGCTAGCACCTCTGCGTACCCCTTCGGGGAATACAGGCGGGGAATTTATTCATTTATTTTCAACTTTTTGGAGGTGTTTTTGTGACGGGGGTTTTTTAAATTTTTAATTTAATTTTTATTTTATACTTTTTAAATTGATCTACTAGTCAAGCTCTTTCATTTGATACCCATATTGAGGGAGTTATAAAGAAATATGTATTTCAACATGTTGTGGCGGTGGCCATCTTGGACCGATTTTTTTCAAACATAGCTAAGAACACACCTTTCAAACAAAAAAACTAAATCCAAATCGGTTCATCCGTTTGGGTGCTACGATGCCACAGACAGACACACACACAGACACGTCAAACTTATAACACCCCGTCGTTTTTGCGTCGGGGTTTAAAAACTATGACACTAAAAGATGACGTTCGGACAGAACAGTGTCTGTCGGCTTCATTTATACAGGTTTGAAGCTTAAGCGTAAACTATTATCCTTTTCCTACTAAAAGTAAATTTTAATCTAAGTTCCATTTAAACTGAAATGATAATGTAAACGACCAATAAAAATGTAATAAACCTTGTCATAGTACACACCCACGTGATACGGTCATCGTTACAGAGCTAGTTTCCATTGCATAAATGCATGTTGAGACGTGGCCCCATTGAGAGCGTTGAGCGAGAATAACCATAATAGCGGATTCTATATATCATAGAAGTTAGTTGAATTACAATAGTAATGGACTGCTGAGACGAGGTCTCGGGTTCGATCCCAGGTTTACCATGTGTATTTATCGCAGGTTTATAAGTATAATAAGTACCCGGTTAATGGCAATAGGCTCGCCATTAACCGGGACCTAAACATAAACTGGCGAAATGTGGGTGCTAGCACCTCTGCCTACCCCTTCGGGGAATACAGGCGTGAGTTTATGTTATGTTTTTATGTTTATGTTTTGGATGGGATTATTTCTGTCCAGATTGTCTTATCAATTAAATAAGGGACCTTTTATTTTTCTCAAGGTCTAATCTATCATTATTCAAAATTTCATCAAAATCGGTTCAGTGGTTTAGGCGTGAAAGCGTAACATACAGACAAACAGCCAAATTACTTTCGCATTTATAATATTAGTATGGATACCGGCTAGCCGGTTTATAAAATAATTATAAATTTTCTTTTCAATTCATGTAAATAACTTAGATTCCTCTCAAGTAAGTTAAAAAGTGGCAGAGTTTCATTGGTATTCTTAAGTCAAGGTCAGTGTTTTGGAATCAATTAAGTCTGAAACTGTGTGAATGTTTTCTTATATGGTCACTATTCATCCTGCGTCCAAATCCGCTATCTCTACAGTAATCGCTCAAAGCTGTCTTAGGGACCAAAGCCCGAAGGTTAGTGTCGCGGCGAGAATATCAGAGCAACGTAATACGATCACGGTCGGTCACTTTGTGGCGCTATCTCACATCTCGCCGCACGACGCGACGCTGCTAGCCCGACCAGCATGGAAGAGAACCCGTTAACATTCTTTTCGCAAACAATCTTCCGCTACGCCATTATAACAAATTTAACGCCTATAATCATAAATTCTAAAAACGCTGGTCCAAGAAAAGAGAATATTTTTTCATAATACAATTATCTATCTTTTCTTGTAAGTCGGTTAGTAATGTCATTATAAAAGTGGTTCTTATAATTTAGCCGAGTTTTCTATTATACGTGTTATTACGGTGCTTGAATTTACCTTTGCCTATTGTGTTTTGATCTAATAATAGTGTTCTCGGAACTATTGTAATTTGAAATTAAATTGTTTTCTTACATAAATGTAATAAAAAGCATTCGTGTAAACTGTAAATTTTAAAGCATAACGTATCAGAATCTTGATATCAATAAGAACGTAACGCGTTGATGTCTTTTGCACGAAGTCGATTCGTAGAACTTTTCGTAGCACATTAACTACAGCTACACTATAGAAATAAATTAACAACATCGCATTAATGTGATAGTGATCGACACATTTTCTCTTTATACTCATTATTGGTAATGACACTTTCTTTCGGTCACATGTCAATAACAAATTATTTTGCCACATTATACAAATGATTTGCGCAGCGGTAGCAAGTGTCACTGTTGAGCATGGAGGTGTAAGTTCCATGTCGGTTCAAATATATTATTTCCTTCTGTTAGTTTATGCAGTAGAAGCTAGAGAGTAGCAAACAGTACATACGAAATAATGTTTTGAAAAGGGAGAAATCATTGAACTCGCGACACCGTCACCGACACCTCTTGTGACAGATTCATCATCATAATCATCATATCAGCCACTGATCTGAAGCAGCCTGCATCCAGCGCTTCCCGGCGACCTTGATGAGGTCGTCGTTCCACCTGGCCGTTGGGCGTCCTACACTACGTTTGCCCTTACGCGGTCGCCATTCCAGAACTTTTTTGCTCCATCGGCCATCGTTCTTCTCGTGGATGTCGTAAGAGGCGACTAAGGGAACACCAAAGGATGGACAGCGGCGTCCTTTGTGATGCATCCTCACTTAATTCCGCGTTCGCCAACCCGTCTGCCAAGCGTGGCGAGTATGGCAAAACCTCCAATGGTGACAGATTGTGTTCTAACAGTTCTATCTACATATATTGGCCAAGTATTCATTTCTGTGGACATATTTTTCATACTCCCACTGGGTTATAACTCTGATATAAAAGTAACACTAACGCAGCATTGTTATTTCTCACACAATCTTTGAATGAATCATGACGATGCCTATATTTGTTTCAACTTATACTGGGTGATATTATAGTAGTTTCGGAAAAAAAGAATTTGGGCGCAGTTTCGATAGCAAAATCATGTGGAAGTATTAATTTGGTGAAAGAAAAAAAAAATTACAACCCCCATACATTATTCCTTTAACCTGAACATGATCCCCATACATAATTTAAAAAAAAAAATATTTTCGCCAAATTAATCTTTCCAGATGATTTTGCAATCGAAACTGAGCCTAAAATTCTTTTTATCCGAAACATCTATAAAATCACCCTGTATAAGAGTATCTATGATAGATAGATACTCTTATACAAGGTGATTACGTTACAGTGAGTACGTACTGAACTACTCTTTATTGCACACCAAACGTAGAATGCAAACAAGGAATAGCACATGAAAGTTACTTGAAGGTACAATGTAACGAAATGCAAACTGCGATAATACCGCAGTTGGCGTTTTCTTCCAGACAACCTGGATTAAATCTCTGAGCTATAATCCGATATAAATAAATAATAAAAAATAAATAAATATTCCACAACATTCTACACAACGCTATCTAGACCCATGGTAAGCTAAACTAGCTTGTGTTATGGAATACAAAACATACTTAGATACTTTTTTGTGAATACATACATATTATACATAGTAACACCCAGACTAATGCAAATAGCCATATTCATGCATACAAATATTTGCACTGAGCGGTGATCGAACCCGCGCCTCCTGCGTGGCAGTCACGTTCACTACCGCCACGCCACAGAGGATGTCGTTTATGTGTATGTTATAATATGTATGTATTTCTATATTTTTTATAGTTATATACCCCTGTTTTTATATCCCCGGGGTTAACGGCCGTGTTTGAGAAGCTGTCAAACAATTGCGATCCATCGTGACTTATTTGGTCGTTGACGTTCGATCGCTGACAGCGTGGATAATGTTATCGTATTGTTTTCTCAGCGGACACCGGGAGCCGATCGATCCCGATTACGGGCGAAGGGGGGTGAGTCCGGAAGGAGGGGGGTGTGGTCGCCGACCGCCTAGAGCGACGTTCCTACCACTATTACGTAACAATAAGTACAGTGACAAAAACAAGCGTGTTTTCTATGATTACGAGAAATGATTCCTTTGGTGGTGAAGCCATTTGCGAGCATTGGACTGTATTTTACGTCTTGTTACGTTGGAGGTCGAAATTCGATTCCCGTTCAGGGCAAATATTTGTATATATGTGTCTATTTACAACGGTCTTGTATACCACTTATGCTGGATTACAATTTTACCAGCATAGTAAAATGTTTTACAGGGAATACCCGAAGTGAAGACTGTACCAGAGCCTCGTATATCCGCTTGCAAGCGAAGTTGACTTGGGCCCCAAAACCTCCACGTTCAATCGACAAAGGAGATACGGTTGCATTTTTTCATATAAAGTGGTATATAAAGATGCAACCGTATCTCCTTTCTCGACTGTACACCTAAAACGTTCAGTACTAACGACAGAGGTGAAATGGTATGGAATAACAGAAGTATTTTATGTGCAGGATAAAAGGCTAACCTTGCGAATATAGCGTATACTACTTAACATAATATAAACGACGATTCATGATGCCAATAGCATATCTCGATGCCTTTATTAACAACCGCTTTGCATAGGATCGGTTTTTTTTTTATATTACTTTCTACTGAAAAATGTTTGAGCATTCATATTTTATGATGAGGGCTCAAGTTATTGATCCATTTGATTATCACCATTAAACTAAGAGTATTATTAGGTACCTATAATAATAGTACTCAGTTCACTTCTAGTGTTAGTATGGGAACTGTTGGTGTGCTGAACCAGCTCAATATAAACACTGATAATGCCCATCACCAACTACCCGGATTTCATATTTTCTATGGTAATTATTTTCATTACTTTTTATGGGTTCGTATCTAAAGGGTAAAAACGGAACCCTATTATATATCTATCAAGATTTTATCTAGGTTCATATATCTTGTACCTAAATCGCAAGATATAAAAGGCCCTGCCACGCGAATTGTTTTGTATTAATCTGTACTTGGTGAATTTGAGCTCTTCCACCGCAGTAGCACCCCGTGCTATCTTTAAAATACATCCAAGAAACATGTATTGCACGTATCGCGCACATTTTGAGTATATTTTAGGTAAAAAAGAAATATTATGACTCAAGCTATACTAAGACAACCATTCAGACAGACAGACCGTCTGTCCTACTCGCATATGGTCGGTTTTTAGAAACGTTTTGTACATCAATATTATTGTGCCACTTTACAACTTATGTTATTCGATCTATCGAGAGGCCAGTAGTTGTGTAAAAAGAGTGTAATATCTGGTCATGTACACGTGTATAAAAAACATTAAGCTATTATCTGTTTGGCTTTCTACTGTTCGAAGTCTGTCTTCGTATCTAACGCGGGTCACGAATCTAATGTACACGATTTTCATTACATCGCCTTGTGTCTGAGGTATGTAACCATTTAACGGAATATCTATTTACACCCACTGTCTTACTTACTTATAATTACTACATATTAAGAGCAAATAACGTATTTTCTTTTCCACCCACGACTGTAGGTTGTTCCCAAAGGAGCAGAGCAGATAAAAAACGATAATAGAAAATATAGTGTAATATGGGTGTCTACTATGGATATTTATAATAACTATGTCTTCAGTCTCGGTTAGGAAAACTCGAATATATTACCGTCAGCTGGGTACATTTTGCAAGCTGTATACATTAAATAAAACTTGACATCGACTGGAAATCAAACTTTAGAGCTCTAGCTCGGCAGCAGCACTCGCTCTCATAGCGGTAACTACGTTAATTATTTTTAAAAAATTGTAATTCTGGAAATAACTGTTTTGTTAAAGTGGATAACACGATAATAAACTATTTTAATTACATTAAATTTTTGTATTGCTAACATTCCTATAAAAATAAAGAAAAAGAAATGTTTTTGACAATCCAAATGATGCTGTTAATCTTATGCATAAATTGCAGACACCATATTTGTAAGAGTAATGGCCACATTTATAATACACAATGCTCAAACATCGCTTCAAAGAAAACACTCTCACAGTAGGGAAATAACCACATTAACAGACACGTGTACACGCGGACTCAGAAGCAACGATATTAAATGAAGTCGTTTAATCATGTGTCTAAGGAGAATCTCTAACCAACATGATTAAATGACGTCATTTCTTCACTTCACTCGCACTTTGTCAGAATTTCTCAATTATAACTAGTTATTAAATAGACAATGATATACATACCTAGAGAAAAATGATTACAATCCATACTTAATCCATACTTCCATACTATATCCATACTAATATTATAAATGCGAAAGTAACTCTGTCTGTCTGTCTATCTGTCTGTCTGTCTGTCTGTATGTTACGCTTTCACGCCTAAACTACTGAACCGATTTTAATGAAATTTGGTATAGGGGTAGATTAGACCATGAGAAACGACATAGGCTATGTTTGGTCGCGATAACCGAACCCCACGCGGGCGGAGCTGTGGGCAAAAGCTACTCTTATATAATTCAAGTGAAGTGTTGCTGTAAGTTCAGAGACTCTTCACCTCTCAGAATTGGGGGTCCGTCGGCCCGCAAGAGCTAAGATATACTAAATAATACATCAAAGGTTTCACTTGCATGATCATCATACAATTGTTGGCGCTGTTATGATGAACATGATGATGAGACTCTTGGTGAGATGATACCACTTAAGGGGTTCGTTCCTTTTTTTTTTTTTTTACTGGACACGTCAATTTGACTTCACCTCGCCTGATGTTAAGCTAAAGGCAAAGTCTCGGAAAGAGGGTCACCATCGTAAACATTTACCATGTTAACAGTGGTGGCACTCAGCTTGACGGCCTCATTAGATGCCTTTTCACGCCCCGCTTAAAGGACCCGGGACTGTAGGAAGAGGGAAACACGTGAGCTGGCAGGGAATTCCAGGTCTTAGTGGTGCGGCATAGGAATGAATCACTGAAACGCTTGGTTCTAGCAGGTATACTCTGCACCGTAAATCGTTCGCTATAAATTCTTTTTAGCTGCTCAAAATGTTTTTACCGTGCAGAGTACTGCCAGCGCAATGACCTATTTAGATTTCACGTTTTTTCTGACACAATAAAAAACCAGAAGCCCGGTTAGTTAGTTAAGCTCATTTAAGGATTAATATGGGCCTCAATTGGTTAGGGCTAATTAAGAACTAAAAAATATACTAATGACAAGGATTTGAACTATACAATAACTCTTACGGGCATGAAATAAAAACAAGTGAAACTATTAATTATGTATGCGTCTATTGATCGTTATCACTCTTTAGATATGACAAAGAATATAAATATAATGGAACAATACAAAGAAACTGGTGTCGTTACGCGGATCACATTACATTATGTTAATTCGGTGATGGCATTACCCGCGGTACGCCCGCCGGCTCATGCCGCGGTTGTCAGTGTCAGCTTGTAATATTATAATCAGATAGTGATATAACAATCATAATATGTGTGTTCATTTCGTTTGTAATTCAAATGATCTGGAACATTGTGGTGGGCAACCGTTTAATACCTTTTTTGTTGTTGTAACTAATATTTAATAGCGAGATTGAAGTGGTAGCGCTGCACTTGAGTTGTTTTAGTTTTTTGTTGATCTATTGCTAAGCTATGAGCAGGTAGATGTGTGCTATTATGCAATCCATTGAGTCTTTTGGTATATTCAGTATATCATACTGAGATTTTATTTCACAAAAAAACGCTAAAACGTGGAACTTAACCTATCGTTTCCGCTTTGTCCGATGGCAAGTAAATATCATCATTCGATCAGCTTGATGATTTTAACTGAAAGTATTATTATCTAGATGTCACGTACAAAGTTACAAATCGTTATGGCTAATACGTTTGCTTAAATTCGCAAGATTTATTTACAAACATAGCAAGTTAGTTAATCACAGATGCTAATTGAAGTGCGTTAAGATTCAATATGCGTTTCCAATTCGTGATCTTTCTACCTTCCTTGGGATTCTTTCTTCACCTTCGTAGAATAAAACAGAAACTACGATATTGATGCTTTTTTTTCGAGATATCAAGTAGGTAACCTAAATCCCTGCCAGACTAGATACTATCACTACGCAAAAAGTAACATTAACATCGATCCATTTATAACATTAGTAAGGATACATACATCCGTCTCTTTATCCTTATTTGGACTCGCAATTAGTTATACCTACCATTGTTTATGGTGTTTTTATATTAGAATAATACCAGACCATGGATGGAGACATTAATGAAAATTAATGACTTTTGTAAAGTTAGGTGAACTTTAAAGGATTCATAGAAGATATTTAACTTGTAAAGATAGCACGCATGGTCTGTCACCGACCCTCCAATAGTCACGGTTGGTACCGCCTGTCATGTGCCGACAGAGTGGAATCAGGCCGGCGGGTGCTGCGGACGCAATGTGAGGGCGGTGCCGATAGCGTGTTTCTCTAGAAGACACGCACCACTAACCAGTACCACCGTAGCCCGTGTGACCGTCATACTACTCCACTTAACAGGACGGAGAAAATAGCCTACAATATTATCTTCCGCGCGACGAAATAATACTAGTCTACACATTGTGTAGTGGACCATGCCATTGGCATTTATATCCCATTTTTCAGATCAAACATCGATTAATCTGCTACTTTGTAATGTTATAAACAGAATAGAGGTCAAGAAATCGAATAGGTTAATAAATTTTATTAGTCTCTGGCAACCGGGCATAAACGCATATTCGTGGCGTGTGCACTTTCTCGCTTATTCATCAGTTTAGTGGGTCGCAGCTCGACGCACGCGCGCCACGGCACCGCCCGGGACGCTCCGCACGTCTATTGTACAGTGTACTACACTACATACCACTCAGGTTTCTTCTGCTCAATGCATGAACATGAAATTTACCAGTGAAAGTTTTTGCCAAGTCTAGATCAGCAATCTCACGCGGGTCATTAGTAATCAAAGATTTCTCACCTATTGCTCGATTGATCTAACACGGAGCCTTCTCTGATAAAAGACTAGCTTTTGCCCGCGCCTCCGTCCGTGTGGATGTCGGTTATCGCAACTAAACAAAGCCCATGTGTTAATCCAGGGTGTCAGCTAACTCCGTACCAAATTTTATTAAAATCGCTCCAGCCGTTAGACATGTAAGAGTAACAAACCTCCATACTAACAAACTTTCACGTTTATAATATTAGTAAATAGGATTAACATAGTTCACACAATCTAAGTATGTACAAGTATATTTTAAAAATACATTGGAAATGTAGTGAACTACTTACATAAATAAACTGACTGGATTAGTATATCAGATCATGTTTGACGTACTTGGAACTAAGTCGACATGAGTAAGGAATACAGTAAATGTACAATTTAAATTCACAATCTGACCTAAAGCATAAAATTAGTATTACACAGAGGGTCTTGTGTTCTCTTTAAAATGACACGCCTACGGTCGCTAAACACTCGTGTCATTCGACGAATACGGTGGAATGTAAAAAATTTCGTATAACTGTTCTATGGTAAGTCGCAGCGCTTAGAATGAGATGCATTGCATACGATAATGTTCCTGCGTCGCTCTTAGCACACACATGATGACAGCTGAGTCACAGATACCGACTACACTACGCATTGTCACTTTTATCTATTTAAGTAATCTCGTTTCAAGTTCCTAATCAAGTTAAGAGTTCTTCCATATGTACGACTAATCCAGTGAAGGATCTCTACGACGGCGACGGCCCTAGTCCTTCATTAATTTATCAGTTGGCTGAACGACTAAATAGAAGGACATTGACCGCATTAAATACTAAATGTTATTAATAGACCAATGCCGATATCATTTAAAAAAACATTTTTAACCCTTAAAATGCACGTAATTTCATACCCGCACTTCATAGAGAGTTTAATTTATTATTTCCATGTATTATTTTTTACACTATATTTCCTTTCATTTCTAAGAGGTGTCATGCTGTTATTGACTTTATCCCATTTTGTCATTTCTGACGCTTTCTGCACTAAGAAACACAATATTCATGTGTTCTATAAGTAATTTACAGAATTGCACTTGGTATAATAACAAGACATCCCAACAAAACCGACTACATCTATTTTTAGCAATTTGTATAAAATTGCTATTTTGTTCGTAGATAATATAAGCAATCTGTTCCTTTTTCTCATCTCGTGGCAACAAAATATTTTCAAAATAGTTGTTCACCTTTATGACTAATAAATAAATGATTGCCACGGACAAAGTTACATTACCATCTCGGGAGCAATCTTGTACGGCGATTACCTAGGTTTTTTTCGGATCAGAAGTAATTTTCTTTTCCATATATGCGATCATAGGAGGCGCGATTGAATTACATGGATGTTAGAGCACATTCGGCGTGATGCGCAGCCACGGCCTCACGACACTTCACGTGCCGCCGCATCTCGCATCTGCACGAAGATGCCTGCGCAGATTGATGAACTGCAGCTTTTGAATTTATTAAGTAATACACCATTTTGATTAATCATTTACAAATTCAATATTAATAGCTACTTTTCACAATAAATGACAAAATATTTTGATGTTGATTTATGAATTAATTATCTACTTGAAACATACTTGGAAAAAATATTTTGTTGTCAATTAATCATAGTTTTTTTAATGGGGTATTATGAATCATAGTGATTCTCTTCAATTGTTACCACTATCAATTTTACTTTTTAATATATTGGCCATTTATTCGGGACATAGAAGATAATACCGAGATCGCTCGTCATCATTTATGTCAAAATGGACAATAGTTGAATACAGTTATTATTAAATGTAACTGTACATATGAGGTGTAATGAGCCACAGCAAATTTCAAATAAAATGTGAAACATTACGGAATTGTAAGATTGTGGGTCGCCTGGGCCGATGGCGCAGGCGCAGGGAGGGCACTAGGTCGGGGGAAAGTAGTGGGGCCTTATGAGGCTTGCACGGTGCATGCCAACGGAATTACATACTTCTACGAAATTCGTGCTAATATCGTGTTCTAGTCAAAGTTGACAATTATAACATTAGGTGTCATCTTGTTTTGTACAAATTGAATCACGTTGAAAATAAATATTCAAATTTAAATAAAGATATAAAATATAAGACATTGCTATCTCTACACGTGAATAAAATAAAATTATACGTTTGTAATGATAAAAAATGGCTTTGGACCGACCAAAAAACAATTTTCATTTTTTTTTCTATTTGTATCATTAACTGTTTTAATTAGGTAATCTCTGGAACAGCGGCGCTAAAAACTCAAATCTAAGTCCATGCAGATAAAGTCGCGGGCACAGTTAGTAGGTATATTATATAACTGCAGAGAGGTTTTCTTGCAAACTTCCACCTTCCATAAACTGTACTTAATTCCCGTAAACGTAACCGTTGTGACACCATTTAAGGATATAATTATATCAGGAATAGATCGTTAATCTGATAACATTGAAAACTGCAGTCAGACAGTCTCTAATAAAAAAATATTCTTCATAATTATGTTAACGGGAATTAATGCAACGTTAGAGGTATCCTTCATACCCCTATCGTCGGTTGGACGTCGTACTTTATTGGTATCTTGAAAAGCATAAGTTCAAATTCGTATTAGTAATAATATTCCTTACTTCAAAACTAAATTGTTCTACTAAATTCTATGATTAGTTAGGTAGCTCAAATTTGTAACCAAATTGAAAATCAAATGTGAGACTACTACGTAACTTCAAAGATGCACGCGCATACACGTTCCTATTATGAAGTAGAAAAAAAGACACCAAAACTTGAATCTCTCCGGGATACGGTTCGGGCCTAATTATTGATCGAATTGGGTCATGCTACCCATAGCTTTCGTTCGACAGTGATTCCTTGAAGGTTTTAAAGAAAAGTAAATGCTAGCGAGCTTATATGAAAACTATTATAAATCGAAAAGTGGAAGACGTAAAAGTTGTCTCTGCCTAACCCATAAAGGCGTTATTAAATGTATATGTAATTGTGTATATAGTACATTACCAACAAATTTCATGATGCTGCACGTCCTACACAAAATTGGAATTTATATTTTAATGATGTCATAGTTGTTATTATCGAACCTTTTGGCTAAGTGCTCTATGTATATGAAAAATTCATGTGTAAATGTGTGTGTATGAAAAATATAATACACATGAATTTTTGGTACTCTCACTTTGAAATAATACATCGTACTTTTTTTGTTTTATTCATATGGATTTCGATTGGTGCACATCAGTACCTATAAGGTGTTTCATTTCATAAGCTCATACATAGAGCATAAAAAGTTGGAACATGGATGCGCATTTCCAACAAGTGATTGACATCTGCCGACAGTAATTTTAAATCCATAATCGATCGATCACTGAACAATGACGTATCAGCATAACACTGCCGTGATGAATCTTGTAAAGAGACACTCAAAATTTGGAAACATAAAGACACCGGACATAGACCTCGCTCCAATCGTGACTATACATTCACGATTTCTAAACGACTTGAACTGAATGAAACTAAACGTCATCAGAAGATGAAAAATGAATTTAAGCATCTGTTCTACTTTTACCAACCTGTACAACTATATGACACACCATAATTGCCCAGGATAATGTTAAATATCACCTAAAAATATGAAATAATATAGGCACACTTCACTAGAGCTCTAAACGGGGACAGTTATTGTCCTCCGATAGTAAAATAATACTAGACTAAGACAAGTGGAGACACCATTGGTATTAAGTTCACTTTACATAAAATCAATATATAAAAAAATCAATTGCTGTTCGTTAGTCTCGCTAGAACTCGAGAACGGCTGAACGGATTTATCTTATCTTGATCTTGAAATGTTCGTGGAGGTCTAGGGAAGGTTTAAAAGGTGAGAAAAATTCGTATAATTGCCAGGAACCGACATCCACGCGGGCGGAGCCGCGGGCAATAGCTAGTAATAAATACAAATTGAAATGTTAAATTGTTTCTCATAAGAATAATAATAACATGCCAAATATTTATTGATTTATTTCATTGTAAAAATAGTTTGTAGTAAGCTTACAATTTTTTTTGTAGTTTTCAACAACTTACGAGGGTGACTGTACCTGCAAAATATTTCCTAAGTACAACCTACGCGTCCTACGCAATAAATATACGTTTTCCCGATGTAAGAAAATGTAATGTATATCATTTTGAAATTGTAAAACATTTAATGAGAAAATATATGTTTTAAGCGGGCCTATCAACATTTTGGGTATCATGAAAGCACCCGGTCAAGGTCACTTGCACATCATCGCAAAAAACTGAGCGACTGGCCGTGTGCCCTCGCATGTATGGTTTTCATGCTCAATTTTTTGCGCCTATATCATACACATCTCTGTTACAAGATAATTAATGTTGAAGACTTGCCAAGCAAAACCTACAAACAATATGAAATCAATGTTTTCTTAATTTTGCCAATTTGCCATTTTGCCGGTGCAGGGACCAATTGCGTTTGTTGACACTTGATATTATTATTGATGTGCATATCAGATCACGATATTAGATCTCAAATACGTAGGTAGATGGAATATGTATTAAATTGAGACTAGGCATCAAGGAGTTGCTGAATGGAGGCGGTCCACGCTATATAGAAGTCGTTAGAAAAGACCTACGTTCCGTAAGGGTGGTCACATTGCTGAGTGAGACAATAACCATCAGTAAATAAATATGTTCTAATAATGGTAATCGATCATTTTAAATACTAAATTAGCACATAAGTCATCCTGATTACCTCCGTTTCAGTAAAATGTTGCAACACCAAACTCGAAAGCTCTGGCGACCCTACACAGCAACAGGAACAAAATACCAAGAGTGTTGTGGTTTAGCTGCGGTTTACTGCGACTGACATTTCCTCAAACCTAGAGATTATTTTTCGTAGAAGTATATAGAAGCGACTCAACTCAACTAAGTTTCAAGATACGAAGTAAAGCTAGAAACGCGATGGGCTATCAAATTTTGGTCAAATATCAAATATCAATGGTTTCTTTTTTCGTATCATTGGTAGTAGACGGTAGCAGTAGTATTTATTCGTATTTAGTACCTATTTGTATAGTTTATTATTATGAGTAGTAAGTATTATGTGCGTGTCGATAATATCCTTATGTTATAGTTATGAGCTTCATAGACCCTGTATTCTAAGTTATAAGATTATAAAAGACATTTGCATAATGACAAGGTACGTTAGCTGTAAGTACACTTCGGTGGTACGGCAAATAAATACACAGCCATCATTATTAAGTGAAGTAGTGTCGAAGAGTCGAAGACCGCGTTTCATGTGCGTATGCGCCTATATTCCGATACAAGAAGTCAATGTCACGGGTCAAGGAAACTACAACCTAGAGCGTTAGGTTTTTGCTCCCACTTTTTAGTCTATTATACTTATTTTATTACTCAAAATAAAAACGTTATGATTTACGTTTTTCATTATCGCAAGTTAGTGTTATTAAACATTTAATAACGTGCATCCTGTGACCGACGCGTTCGCAGCCTGTTTATGTACAAGTCTTAGAAGAACCGGCAGATGCAATGCAACTGGGTTTTTCTATGTCAGTACTTTATAGTTTCTTATAAATCTCTAACTCTTTTTCGCAACATTTAATTATTTCCGGCGTCAAGGAAACGTCCTTGATATGTTTTTGTACTTCATTTAATTATCATGTGTAAATTTGTTAGTGTCCATTAACGTTCATTATCGTGTTTATCTAAAATCTAAATTACTTTTTAACGTCTTCAGTATTGACTAAAAAAGTTACGTTTCCTATTGAAGCCAACGGCTTTTTGAACTTTCCAGGTTTCAAATTATTTAAGCCATAGTGGTATAAATAAATTTCAGCGACCTTACTTTCTTGATATTCTTGATATTCTTCTATATTCCATTTTGTTAGCTAGCCCACTTTAGATAGCTTTTTGTGCATTATAAAGAAGATATCTTCCTCACCGGCACATATTTTTTGTAAGATTTATTTTATATACTTTTTATTTTATCTTCGTATTTTTACTTTTTTACAATTCCGTCACAAAAAGGGAGACTAAAATAAAGTAATGACGGGACTTCGTAAAGAGAAGATCAGTAAAGAGTAATACGATTAACTTTTACTTTACGACTTTTACTTTTTGTCCTTATTAGTGGACGAGAAACACAATTCGCAGTCCACTTTACTCTTAACAAAAAGTGGTAAAACAATGGTAAAGCGACGCGAAGCTGATATCTCACGCAAGTGCACGTAATGGTCGAAGAGACGGTCCTCTCCTACTCGTAATTCTCCTATAATGACAGTAATCATTTTATCATCTTCGTACCAATAATGTACGTTTACCTACGGCAATGGGGTTACGCCTTCAGGACCGTGCGAATAAATGATAGATGACACTCAGTATATACGTAATTTAGCTATTACGAATACCTCTTCGGTAATTTCATGATATAGCTGGTCGCGCTTAGGCACTTTACGAGGTTGATCTTACCTATACGTGAAGTGTCAAACCAAGATGAATGATCGCTAGACTTGTTTAGCTTCCGTGTATATTATCTCAATTAAGCAAATCTGATATTATTCATGTAATGCTTATGTTATTACATATTTGGAACCACAAACTTAGTAGTTTAAGAAACTATAATTTGCGCGCGACAGTCCGTGTTCTCATAATCTAATCGTTACAATTTTTGAACTTAATGGAACTTGTAAAAGCGTAGGTTTGTATTACGTTAGTCATGTGTAAACTATTGGAAATATATTTTAGACATAATCTTAGTGCGTGTAAAACCGGCAGGTTCAATCCCCAAATTCTCACGTATTAATTATCCACCGAGTCAATTAATGTAAAGTTGCGTGTTGTCATACATATTAGCTATTTTGACATTTGAAAATATAAAAGATTATCCACTCTGTCATCGTTCAACCGGCAAAATTTACATAAATGATTTAAACAGTTATATGAATACTATTATTATTATAATTTTACCCAGATATTACTATATTCATAAAATAATACTTATTCATCTAAAACATATTTTACATAGGAATCATTATTATAGAACTCTTATTACAAGCTGGGTAAGCTATGCTACTGGATCTAGGTACAACTTCAATACCTACGTACTACTTACTACCTATCATAGAATATTGTATGGTTCATTACTCTAAGTAAGTTTAATGTAAGATAAAAATGTATGTAGCCTATGTAAGTAAATATTGTTAGTTATTATTTTAATTTAAACTAGCTTTAATTTAAATATAGAATAGATTAATGTAATACCTGAGCACAGCGGCACGCTTCACGACTTCAAGTGTGTCACGAGAAAATGTTCAAGTGTTCACAAAACTGAACTGTGTCCGGGAATTTGCGCGAGCACTCGGGCTGAACGGACGCACCGGCGGAGGAACTAGTGGACGCGAGTGTACGGACTTGCGCCGGCGACGGGGTACGTGCAGATAGGGCACGCAACCGACCAAGCGTCTCAAACGGAATGAAATGGTGAAGAAGACGCCGCGGTCTTATATAGACGTGGCCGTAACCTGACGCCGGATAACGGATTCCCGTCGACAGACGTGCCACTCGACTATAGATCGTTCTGCGCGCGCGCAAGAGACACATTTCAACACTAATACCAACCCTTCCCAATATAACAGATAGATCGAATTTTCAATAAAACGCCCCGAGCTGAACACTGCAATTTGCCAGCGTTGGCGCTCGAACCTAAGTACCTGCACCCGATGAGACGACAGGACAACGGATCTATAAATGGCACTAGGGAGTGGCATCAATACCAATTTATTTGGACGATTTTCTCAAGAGAAATAACATCAATATCTATAATCATCTAAGTTTCAAATTCATAAAAATGTGCTCTTATGTACCCTAAAATTGATTCACTTGGTCTCTTAATCCGGTAGCAAAATGCTACGCAATCGATGGATGGTTGGATGTAGCAGGTGATACATGATTAATGTGTATACATAAATGTTAAATGAATAGCAGTTAATTGAATAATGTAATTTACGGACGTCTAATATTTCTCTCAAAGCATAATTCCTGTTAAAGAAAATCTTATTAAAAGCTAGGACTAAT
Organism: Eilema sororculum; assembly: GCA_914829495.1. NCBI lineage: Eukaryota > Metazoa > Arthropoda > Insecta > Lepidoptera > Erebidae > Eilema > Eilema sororculum. Next base: position 17,036,685 of record OU618534.1, on the reverse strand, counting down.
GAAAATTGAAAAAGTGGCAATAGGCTCGATCACTATTATGTAGTGATTAAAAAGTACTTTTTAATTAATTTTGATCACTAATTGATATTATGTGTTGTATTGTTATATCCTTGGTGTACAATAAAGACAATTGTTGTTGCTGTTAATTAAAGGATATTTTCACGAATTTATTCCTGGGTGAACCCAATTTTTTGCCGCCGGAAATTTACTCGAAATAAATGATGAAAGTAAACGTAATTACAGTAATAAAAAGCCATGCTTGCAATAAAAATAATACTGACAGTAAAACTTAATCCTACTAATGTATAACCATCTTAGACATTTTGTTGACACTCTTAATTAATTAATTATTTTAATTCCCAGACCGTTGACTTCAATTAGATATTTTTAATGAACATTTATCATGTTTTATGTAATTTCACTAACTTTTATCGACGCTTCCCGTGGCTGTCCTTGCCTTGCTCAAATAATTGGCATCACCATTTAACGTTACAACAAATCCTTTAGATAAAAGCTTGTTTTTAAAAATATATTTTCTATTTTTTTAGTTTTAGTACTCATGTAGCAATAGAGTGGATAAAAAAAACAAGCCAAACGAACTCAAATACAACCAGTCTGTTTTGTTTAGTTCAGAAATTCCCAAGACCGTTTTAAGACCCTGAATACCACGTTATTTCAGAGAAATTGTCAAGATAAAACTAATGAGCCCAAATTCGATGAGTTTCTCTTATTTAATTTAGGAGTTGCTATAACCACTACATCATCAGATCAGCTTCATGGTACCATATTAAGTAATGCATTGTCATCCAAAGTACACGTGGATGCCAAATTTCATCAAAATTGTTTCGTAATTTCATAAAAACGAGTTGCAAGATTCTACCCGAACAAATTACATAAATACACACAGTGCAAGTTAAATAAATGCTTGTTAAAAAAATATTCAAAATAAAAAACCCGACTTATACTGAAAAGACCGAAATAAGTTTTCATCCGTTTCATGATTTACAAATGGGTACTGCCAGCTATCAAACTTATTTCGATCTTTTCAGTATCAGTCGGGTTTTTTATTTTGAATAATATTATTTTAATACTTTTTAGTTACGAAACATAATATATGTATTGTGTTATATATTTTTGCAATCTCTTTTTAGTTACCTTCATTTTGATACCCTACTCGATAAGTTCAAGAGATTTTTTTTTGACAACTAGCATTTTGGGGTCAAAAGTTCATCATATAGCCCTTTTTTACATTTCATGTATCTAAGAACACTTGGGCGATGAATACCTTTAATTTGAGATATTAATTATTGAAATCCGTGAAGTGGTTCAGAATATAATATGAGGTACCTAATAAAGAATATTACAGACATACATACAAGATACGCGCGAAATACAAGTGTATCTTGACAGTCCGGTAAAAATGTGGCACTCCAGGAATGCCAACAGAAGTCAAAACACTTCTTACTTTTTATACATGCGTATAAAAAGTATTTAAGTAAAAAACATAACCCTTCTTGAAAGTGGGGTAAAAATATTTAACACAAAATATTTAACCAAGGACCCAAAACGGCGTGCGTTTTAGTCGGATCGAGTCCGACATAACCACCTCCACCGGCTCCATGGGGGTGGTAGCGGTATCCGTGGCAATTTATCGCACGATAAAAAAAAACAGAAAAAATTATCTACGTGCCTAATAAAGTTTTCACTTCAAAAGGGTGTCACAACACAATTTGTCAAATAGGTGTGTCGTTGCGTCGTGATAAAGACCGATATCGGACCGAATTCGGATATGACATGACGATGAAGAGAGTGCCATGATTATAATTCAGCTAAAAAAATATGAAAACTCTGCCCAACACGCCTAAAGTTGTTTTCACTTCGAAAATAATTATAATCTGTACTTGGGTATATGGGTCTAAGATTTTCGGGTTCCACGTCAAGAGTGCTCCCCACACCCGAAGAGCAGGTGTTGGGAGCACTCCTGACGTGGGCCAGGACGTGCGACGGTCGGTTTCCTGGAAAAGTCAACTAAACGAAACTACTGAAAAGAGGAATAAGGGATCCCAAGGCTTCAATATGCAAGCATCCAGCAACTAAAGTATATATAGAAGTCAATTTTATAAAAGATATTATTACATATAATAAAATCAGATTGATCATATTTACAGAGAACATCATATTAGATAAGTCCAAAGTTCCAATTCTGAGCTCCATTTAGGGCATGCGCTGATACATCGGGCAGGCGTTTATTTCGTGCAAACAATACTGGGCTATACATGCAGATAATTTGCACAAAATCGTACAGAAAAGTTCAGACGACATGCACGACGTCCGAGCGACCATATGCGTGACACGTGGAGGTATTGGAGATGGTTAACGTCAACAGCAGGTAGGTAGCTACGTAGTTTACTACTTGGAGCACGTTCTCAAAGTCAGTTTTTGAATAACTAAAACCTTGGTGCCTGCAATCGCAAGTGAATAGTTATCATTTAGTTAAACGTGACCTATCGAAAACCAAATTATCACTTAATATCGTGAGAAAGTGACCAAACGCAAACCTATAATGAATAAAGGAAAAGAAAACTATTGTCATTATATCACTCATCAAACCATCATGAATCGCTTTCACACGATCATACCAAATGTCCAAAATAATGGTTATGAGACACACACAAATAGGCGATATCGTAATTGGGTGGCAAAAATTAATAAAAGGCAGGCCAAGTGCGAGTCGGACTAGCGCACCGACGACGGTTTAGTACAGAATTGGATTCAAAGCCGAGGCTACTCACAGGATAACCACCAGAGGATTGGACCTGTGCCCCTCATCCTATAACATCGTATGTTGACACCCCCTGAACATTAGAGGCACAACATCGCAGGCCATACGGCTGACGTGCTGCCTAAAAAAAAAGTGTTTGTTTGTGTTTATCCGCATTCTAGATTCCATAACACAAGCTATAAAAGCTTACCATGGGTCTAGATAGCGTTGTGTAGAATGTTGTGGAATATTTATTTTTTATTTAATTATTTATTATTTATTTATTTAATTAATACCACCACCTACGCTCTGCCGCTCTTGACGACTTATCTTAGTTATCTTGTTCTTCAAGACTTGTAGACATACAATAGACTTAAACATACTTATCTAGTTATGTCAATCCCATACATAGATTAATCTATTCTATTCTACAGATCGTCGTCGTCGAGAAGGGAGCGTCAAACCGCTATGCTACCTCTCTCTGAGCGCCTCAACAATATCCATATTCTCTCAAGAGTCATTAGGGTCTCAAGACAATGGTGCCGAACTTTGTAGGGTAATAGAAATAGAAGTGTATTTTAACTATTTTCTTAATTTTAACTACGATGTTTGTATTAGGGAAATGATCCAAATCTGTACGCATCATCAATGCCTCGAATAGAGAAAACAGTTTAATGGAATCTGACATGGAGAACGGGTGGGAAAATTTATTTGAATATTATCTTGATATTTGAACCAATTTATGTGATGGATAACTTTCATTGCATGACAATGTATGTATATCAATGTATCCTATTTCACTTTACTTTTGAATACTTGCAAGAAAACCTTCAAGAAGAAAAGAAAAAAACCTTCAAAAAAAGAGCGTACTCTCTGTTAAAAGGAAGGCAATGCACTTGTGACTCCAGCAGTGATCGCTTACCATCAGGCGATCCATCTGCTCGTTTGCTTACCTTAGGAAAAAAATCTTTACTTTTTCTTGGAACGGCCAAGGGATTGCAGAAATAAACATTTTATATTAATTTCAACTGATTAGATAAGTTTCTGAGGTAACCGGTCTTGACACGTAGACTAGGTAACAATGAAGTGAAGGGTTCTATTTTTCCGTTAGAGCTCTAACTTAATTGATGCTTTGTTTGTCATTGACACATTTTATATCATTCATAAGACGTCGATGACACTTTGGTAATTGCGCACCTTCTGTGAATAACCTTCACACAAGGTGCGCAATTACCAAACTCGACTCAAAAATAAATTAAATAAATTATTAAGATTAAAACATGCAATCACACAGGACATTAACTGTCATATATATAAGTACAACCTATAATACTATATATATACTACCTATAATTACTTTAAGAGGGTTACGAAACGGGAAAATGACCATAGAAATGTAACCGTATGACGGTATGACCTCTATCGATCGTTTTATATTGGAAAAAGTATGGGCCTAGAACAAAATGTTATCTCGGTTCATGGCGCGCTGTGAATGAAACGGTCGTGTGCCTATATTCTTTATACATGGTGATCACACTTGTGTTTTGGATACATTTACGGTTAATCTGTAAACCATAAAATTTAACGATCAATCTCTTTGCACTATTATTATCAGGTGTAAGGGCTCTTCTCTTGAATATCTCTACTACAGCAAATAGAACTACCTATATCTAGTAGTATAATAATAAAAACATGTAGCTATTATGATTATCAATGGTTTTTCATAAACACATGTCATTAGAACACATAGCAATATTTTTTCAGGAGTGATAGCAACGCCAAAAATGAAATTTTTGAATTTTGTCTGTGAGTCTGTTGGTTTGACACCAATTTTCGAACACCGCTTGATATCTGTTGAGTAGAAATGAAGTACGTTCAAGATAAGATTATTAATGATTATGTGTGAAGAACACAAATTATGATCCCACATGAGAATCAAACCCACCCAATTACCACTAGCACTCTAACCACTATGCGATCCATTTCGTAGTTAATAACATAGTTAATAGTTCGATTTAATCTATGAATATCTTATAAATATATAAATTGTGAAGAATTCATAGTAAGTACCTAATGGGTCCTAGAGGAGTGGGTATTACAAACAAATGGGAAACGCATACACGGTAACCGTATTGCCAGCCATTTTGCGGACCCGATACTCCAAGGTACTTAGTAATCATATTCGTGTGTGCTGTACCGGGGGAATCTTTCAGTATAAATAAATTTTAATACGTGTAATTTCAAAACTGATTAAATTTAATTTAATCTCTTTATTTTCAAATAACTAGGACTCACAAGGTTAATAACAATTCATTGAACTTAAAATGCGCTTAAAATGACAGTTAAAAAACATACATTTGCCGAGCAATAACAATCAAAATCTAATTGAAAGCAAATCAAGTGATAATTCAGAAGGTTAACAACCTCATGAAAACATAGATAAGTTTTGTTATGACCAATCATACGGAATACCACCGAACGGGCGTCATTGGACCTCCCAACCTCGAGACGAAATTCTACCCCAGAGTCTCGTCCTTCAATTACTACCACTAGCTAGCAGGTGTAGTTGGTTTAGGTTCCGAAGATCTTGGTAGGGCCCCATTATATATTATGCTATGTTTTTATAACCTCAAACCATAACAAATTACATTTTTATTAAATTGCGTCCGGTTCTACCCAAAGATACTTTTTGTCAAAAGCCGCATTTAACATTTATTTTAAATTGAACTCACAAGACATGGCATACAAACAGTTATTCATAAGTAACTTTTTAAAAGAAATTTATTTTAACAGTTTCAATTTCCACAAAAGCCTTTGAAGATACCGAATCAGTTGCAAAATTTAATATAAAAAAATAATAGCAATGTAGATGCTCATTGCAACAAAAACTAAAAAATACAGCGCATAAGGTACATTACAGTAACATTAAACCATAAGCTGAAATGGATATTACTGTATCTCAGATAATAAACGTCTACCTGTAATGGGATCTATCCACCAGATAAACATGGGCACAGGTTTTGTTATAATATAACCAGAGATTACGATGATGGAACAAAAAGAACTCGCTTCTAAAATTATTATAACGGTCAATTTTAAAGTTAAACAATAAATTCAATAAAACTTTCATTTCAAAAGTTTAAAACTAAAATAGAACTCCAATTACAATCAGGACCATCGAGAATATGCACACATAAAATTACACATAATAAATAAACTAAACGATTATTATGAATACTAAAAGATTCTTGAGAAAACAATCTTAGCTTGATTGCCGATAACAACAAACACTTTTTTTTAATATCACTTCCTGCCGTTTGTTAAAGAGGATTCAAGGCTAGCTCCATAACATTGGCAGAACAGTGAAAGTTAGTGCAGATTCACATTGACTCGCTTATTATCTATGCGATGAAAATCTTAAATTACACTACGCATGCAATATTTTGATCTATTTTTATTTGTGTGAGATTCAATTACTAGACTCCTAATGACGCACAGTGCCTTAGGCCGCGGATAAGAAAATAACATCATGTCTTTGCCTCCGTGTAATGAGAGTGCTCCACAAACCAAAAGAAAACAATTATCTACATGATGAGAAGTTGCCATCACTTAATGGTTTATTGCTTTAACAAAGAAGTCCGTATACAATGTCAAAACTTTAATTGAAAAGTAAAAGAGCAACAATAGTGCTACAAGTTACTGATAAACAAACATTATTTATTCAGTTTAACGGCTTGTTATCTTATTATATTACTTTTAATTCATTTATTCTTTTGTTGATATAGCTGAAAACGAAAAATAAGTAAGTATAGTATTTGTGAATTGAGATAGTGCACATATATACAATGATAATAAGCTATAAATTGGTACTGGACCACGGTAATATTTACAAGATACAAAACCCGTGAGACCTAGGCAGGACCCGCGAGGCACTTAGATCGGGGCAATTAGATCAAAACGTCGAGTAAACAGCAGGTAGTGTACTCATAAATGGTCCCACGATTAAATCCCGATTTATAAATACTATCTAATATTATAAAGTGGAAGGCCTTATTCGTGGGACTGAGTCAAAAACGCCGCCGAGCCGAAACCACCAAAGAATTATAGTTGGACAGTTCGGATTGGAAGTTTGTGAAGGTTAAGGGAAAAAAATTAAAAAAAAAATTCCCTCAAAATTTTGTGGGCACTGACTTTTTAGAAATGAAAAATAGGGATTGAAGGTTTGTTAAGTGTGATGTAACAGGTATTGCTACTTTTATGAAATTGCATGATGCTAATAGAGCGGATGTTCAAATCCGAGACTTTGCCTTTAGCTTAACATCAGGTGAGGCGAAGTCAAATTGACGTGCCCTGTATAAAAAAATGCATAAATAACTACAAATTACCGCTTTGAATTTTCTTAAACATCTATATGTCGGTTGATATTAAGTTCCTTAACAAAATTAATCAAATAGCCTACAAATTATTATCGCAAAGGAAACGAGGGTACGGAAGGAGGGAGTCAGAGTACCTAATAACTACAACTACTTGAGTTAGGACATTACATCACTAAAGCTACTGTTAATTATGTTAATATATCGACCATTAATTTTATTTATGAAGTAAAGATGTAGATTAGTACTGTCTGTACTAGTCTGCTAAAACAACTGTCTCTTCTTCGTTATTCACTTCTAATCTTACTACGTAGTAGAAGTAGGATTCATCTACGTGTGACTTGCGTATCAACTTAGACTTAAGTGATAAAACTATTATAGCATGAACTAACTTACTGTCTTGTATTGATCAGAGAGTTGGCCAGTGAAAGATCAAAGTAGACTATAAAATAATAAGTATGTATACCTACCTACTAACCCTAGTTTACAAGGAACATTGTTACTAACACTATGGATAATTTTCCGAAATAATTGATTTAATAAATAATAATGCAGCCTGAGTACCGAGGTCCAACTACATCTGGCCGGTCTTTTTTTTTTATCGTGCGTTAAATCCCCACGGATACCACCCCCACGGAGCCGGTGGAGGCGGTTATGTCGGACTCGAACCGACTAAAACGCACGCCGTCTTGGGTCCTTGGTTGCCGGAGGTGAGATTGCCAAAAGCATATCTCTCGCACCCCGACAGACCCAGGACCATCTCTTTCGAGATGGCCCCCTTCGGGTTGTGGGGACCACAATGTCCCCATCTAGCCCCGGTTACGGGGAGGCGCACTTTGCGCCACCGCCACGGCCTGCTTCTGCTAGGGTGACAGGCGGCTCCACTGGTCACCCCAGGCCAGCGCTCATGGAGGACGGAGGTCGTTCTGCGACCTCCGACGTCCGGTTCGCCTTCGCTCTGCGCGGGCTTCCCGGGCCCGGAGTCTGGTCCGGACACGACCGGCCGCCTCCTTCTCGAGCATTACTTGCTCGCAGAAGGAGGCGGCCGCACCCCAAGCGTTCGCGCATCGTACCATCTCTGTGAGCAATGTGGCGAGTGTGAGGACTCCCACACCCAGAGCCGCCACTAGGACCCGCCTCGGCGTGTCCCACGCCGGGCACTCGGTCAGCGTGTGCAGCTCTGTGTCCTCGCTCGCATGACAGTGATGGCACTCGGACGTTGGCTCCTTCCGGATCCGAAACAGTTAACTCCCGAAACACCCGTGTCCGGTAATCACCTGCGTAAGCCGGTACGAGAGGCTGCCGTGTGGCCTCTCTAACCACTCCTCCATGATGGGTCTTACCGCCGCTATTACGGCGTGCCCTAACATCTGGCCGGTCTAAATCACTGCATCCCATGTTACACGTCCAAAATTGCATAGCGAGAATACAACTGTACCTACGCAATGTCTATAATGAAATATTTCAATATAATATATTACCTGCTTCGATGGTGAAGCGGTAGTGAGATTTATTTACGGTGCAGCCCCGGAATGAATTTAATACATCTGATGTGGGTTATTGTGCTAATGTTGTGGTCTCGGAAAACTTAAGCCATTACAGCACAGCTTCACATTATTGGAGTTCAGTATCAGTGAATATAGATCATGTACCGTACTCCATCCTCTGATTCGTCTCATAGTTTTTCGGTTTAGTAACAAATACTGTTATAATCTCGCGCTAAGTTGATATATTGTTATGTAGGTACTCGGATACCTATATATAGACAAGTTAGTCATTACATTTGAAAAGAGAAGGCTGAATCGGTAGCACGCTTGGATGTTGCTCTTGTAACTAAAATAAACTAATGATTATGCGGTACGAGAGCGAACTCTGAATCCTAAAGTGGCTACAACCGAGTTTGGCGCTTAGATGAAGAAGACTTTAGAATTTGATGTTATCAAAACGCGCACTCAACACCTGTCATCTAAAAGGGCTCTTAGCGCCCTACATTCGAGGTGGATTGATTGACCAGTGGTACCTACCTGTTTCACTAAAAATCAACCTCATAGTCCGGGCCAAAGACTTATACCTACGTATCTAGTAGACCGGTCGGCGAACCGTATGAAATTAAAATTGTCAATTAGTTATGGTTTATTATACTTAATTCGTTTCCGTTAAGCTGTCATCTTTGAAGACACGAACATTTTTATCGATTTATTTTACGAAATTTACCAGTATTACGTTCGAATGAGTAATAAAAATGTATAATACGGCACTCCTGAGCTATTTATTCGATCGTTTTGAGGTTATATCAATGTAAAAAGTCTTTCCTTTCTTTTACCCATAATTGAAACACTGTGTAGCTGCATTAATAATAAATTAGTAGATACAACTATACTAGTACTACTATTGTATGATATTAGGAAAATAAACGGAATATTTGCCATGATTACTTATTTATTTTTAGTTTCCGATCCATGGTCGTGGCGCTTGTAACAGTGGCGAAACCTTTAGTCTCAGTAGTCCTACTCAGAACAAATAAACGTGTTAAATATCCCGTTCATTCTTATAATACATAGGTGAATGAGCATGTTAATCAAAAATCCTACACGTAACCCTCTTTTTTCGGTTGGATAAATATAAAATCTAATTCTAGATTTTATTAGAACATTTGTAATTAAGCTGCTTCTTGGGTCAGTTTTTCTAAATGCAAGTTCTTCAGATACAGTGATATTTTGTTTGCAATCAATTTATCAATGGATCTAGGTCGCTCGTTCAAACATTACAATACATAGCACTTTTACTTTGCAGTACGATCTAATTCTTTTCACCTTAACGCTTCAGTTATGATTGATTTCATTTTAATATACAATAATGAATTCGCAGTAGCGAATATTAGTTTGAAGGAATTCTAATAAGTATAGGTAGGCGTTGGAGATTGTATAAATACAGCACCTAACTGTAGTTCGCAACTTTTTTGAGAGGACTTTGTAAAATGGAGTCCAAGAAGAATCAAAAACTGTATTAAACCATGTCATGTCCAGCAGTGGACTAATACCTACTACGGGAGAGAATCAGTAGAGGGCACCAATTATAGGCGAGTAGTAGTAGGCGAGTTATTAGATACTGTTGGTTAGCCCAACATAATCCAAGATTAAAAATGAATCAAATTAGGATAATTAAACACCTAATAATTTATAGACATCTATACCTACAAATAAATAATGTATCTTTAATTATGCCATATTATTTTGAATTTTTACACAATGCATAAGATAAAAAGCACCTTTTAAAATCTGTCTGACTGTCAGTATGTCTGTCTATCCGTTTGTTCTATGTCTCCGAGTTCTCATCGAAATCGGCCAGCTAAGCAGAAGATTTTTACCTTAGTAATACATATATTTTATGACATAAGACATGGAAATGTGCCGTATGTTACTAATGTTACGATGGATGATGACAAGTGCAATGCTGTTGGCAGAGACGGCGCGCTATGCGCTTGCGTCGCCTAATCGTCGCGTAACGGTGGCGAACTGTAAAGCCCGCCACGGACCGCGGCCCGCGTGCTAAATTTGCCGAAACACCGCGATCTCTAGCGGGAAAATCTTAAATCACTCTAAATTCGTGTCGATGCCCGCCCATAAACGAAAAAAGATGATTATAACCACTAAATGTTGTGACACTCACCGAAACGTCGTTAGGGAGACACTTGTCTTCGAAGTAGTTTAAGCAATCTACATGAGCTGAAGTAACCATTATTATTCAATACGTGAAGATCATTGATTATACAATTTCCGAAACAAAATTATATGTCAACTTGAATTTAAGCTCAAAGAGCCATGCAGCGTCCGCTCGTTCATGCAAATCATATGTATGTCTTTTGCACCAAATTCGCACAATATTTTTCGCAGGTAACAGGTAGCATGCAGACGCAGAAGGCAACGGATAGCCTTATATAGACCCAGATGAAGCTTAGCTCAACTAGATTGCAATAGGTATAATTTATCGCGGATGAACATGCTTAGATAAATTTTCTTTTATAAATAAGTACATACAATATACAGTATCCAAAGCTTACCTATAGGTATACTTGAAAAGTACTTATGCGGTCCTTCTATCCGCGGCTCCGTGGGCATTGCTTCACTTCGGGAACAGGGTGCATAAGTGGAAAAAAAACGTTCGCCGTCTTTCGCACTTTAACGATGACCATCCGTTATTCTGCAGACTAACTAGGCAAAGTGAGCTTTTTAAACTAAAATTTCCCACTTTGAAAATCCAAGCATGAATATCAATTCAAGTGTTTTTAGCCTATGATCATTCGCTTTAGGACATTTCCGTTACAGTATGACAAAGTCGTTGAAGTTTGAACATATACTTTGAGCTAAAGAGGAACACTTCGGGTAGATCTAATCTATAAACTGTGTCGGAAATGTTCTCAAGCGAATGATCATAGGCTGAAAAACACAGTGTAATACATCTTCCTACTACCTACACCTACATGGACCGATAAAATTATCATTGCAGCAGTTACTATCTATTGCCGTTGAAGTCGACGTTTAACGGCGTCTCGTTCCGTATTTATGAATTAACTAAAACTCATACTGTTTCATAGTATGAAAATCTAAATGAAATTAGGAGTGATTCAAAAGTAGAAACTACTAACCTGATGAAAACGTGGGTACATTTAGTTTTGATAAATCATACTAAATACCAAATTATTTGTACGTTGCCGTTGTTCGATTTAATCCAAATGAAATCATGGGTATTAAAAACCTAACCTAATACTTACCAACCGACTGAGCATAATTTGCACAAAAATTCGGCCCTCAAATTAGGTATCTTCTCCCAGTGTGCTGCCACCTGTATGGCGTTCTCGGAGGCGCACATAAGGTCCTGCGGTGTACATGTGTATGGGCATTTAGCACATGACAACTGATGGGCCATTGTCGGTGGAGTAACTCCACATTCACATCGCAGGTCCGCCCAATCCGAGAACCCCCATCTGACCCGGCATTCCTTGCTTCGGCCAACCCGAGTCCGGAGTCTGTTTAAAGACTTCCATCTGGTCCAGGGCAGATTATGTCCAGGCGGGAGTTCCTCCGAAAGTGGGACAAAAGGGGTTGGTAGTGGACAAATTAATAAAACTTTAGTAGTGTAAAATCAGGCTTGTCGGATGTCTCGATGGAGGGACAGGTTAAATTCTCTTTAAACTAGTAGGCGTGCATGTATGTTTATATACAACGCTGAAATACTACAATCCAAAACCGCAAGCCGAAAAAAAAATTATCCATGGCAATGTCAAATTGATATATTCTCATTTTTTTAACACGATTAATTTTTTTTTTTTAATTCAATTCAATAAGTATAGAAAATTGCTGGGCTCGAGCTTCAATATCAGTGGGTTGTAAAGGTCAGATAGCACTCGCTTCACGGAAAATGTCAAAATTCGGCCGTTTCAGAACCAACCTCGGCCGTAATTGAGCTTTTCCTAAAAAGCTCGGACGATGACTGGACTTTTAATGACAATTTAATACAAAAATTGAGACGTTCATATCTAAGAATCCTTAACCCTATAAAAACTCTCCCTACGTGAGTTAGTCGCAGGAGTCTTCTAATGCAGCTATTGCCTTGACAGTGATTGTGGCGTTTTTTGCGTCAAGTTAGCGCTGGCACATCAATCGTTATAGGGACATTACATTAGCATTTGTTTACAAGTACCTGCCTTCCGGTAATATATTTCTATACGTAATTTACTTTACCATTACTATCCAATACCAGTTTTAGGTGTTTCAAAAAGGTCTTTCAAATATTCATGCGATTGTCTGAACCACGTAAATATACTTAGATGTAGTTTTTAATATTATATTTAATATACAATTAAAAGTACATAGGTGTATAAGAAGCAACGTAATATAATAAACGTGGGTGTCGTAAAAGGCGACTAAGGGTTAGGGCTTCTTAATCCGACAGCAAACCGATAGCTTGAGACAAAACGCCTGCTAGACGGCAATAGGTTCGCCCCCTATTACGTCGTGGGACCGAAAGTCATAATTGGCGAAATGTGGGTGCTAATACACCTCTGTCTACCCCTTAGGGGATTTACAGACGTGAGTAGATGGATAAATGGTAATTAAAACTCCAGTAGATATGCACGGTCGATATAAAGACTTTATTTACTGTCGATCGTAAATCTTTGCAAAGTCACAAAAAAATCACAGAGCAATTTTTGATATTCTTAAACGATATAATAAAATTCCGCCGTGAGTTCATCATCCCGATCCTGCCATTAACAAGATCATATTCAGTTCTAATCACCTAAGTTCGCGTGTCAATAACAATGTATTCGTACCGTAACAATGAAGAATTTAAATTCAATTATGTCACGCCATGTAACCTATGAGATTTATCCCATTACGGTACTGTTTGATAGACTCTGTGTTCTTGCATCCACACGCAGCGAACTTGTCGAATAGATTAGCATTTTTAAGTAACCATTCACACATTGATATCTTCATCAGATATTTTAACGTTTTCTACATATTGATTTGTGGTTTAATGAATAAAAATATGTAGTGAATTGACAACTTCCTTCTTTCTAATACTCGAATCTACGTATGGGTCATATGGAGGTATATTACGACTATACGTTTCGCCATCTATGTACTTACATAAAATATATTTTTGGGTTCCTCTTAATCATTATTATTGTTTTGTTTTGTGGTTAACAAAGGTATGCCTATAATGACGTACCAAAAATAACAAATAACATATTTAATACATGCCCATACCTTTTATCCTATTATAAGGTAGAAATTAAAGTGTACCTATGTTATATTTACGACTTCTTTCCATTTGACTTGGAGCAAAACTAACTTGTATCATAGTTTTCAAAGTCTAATAAATTTGTAGAAAATTAAGGGGCGTTGTATAAAGTTCCAACTTTTATCAACTGTCTATTGGATGCCAGAATTTTAAACTATCCGTACACGCCTCCACAATCAACACTTTAAAATAATAAACTATTTATCAGCTTCACACTCTAGTTATACTCACCGGGTTTTATTCGAGCCAAAGTGTCCGTGACTTTCTTTGAACAAAGAGTCATTAGCGAAAATGTCTGCATCAACAATAGAAGAAGCGAAACGGGAAATTGATGAATCTTTGATCTTGAGCACTTTTTGCATGCGACGCATTGGGCTCTCGTTCGAAAGACCCAATAATACAGCAGCTTATCTAAGCCAAAAATTGATGTTCTTGTTATCCGTTTGTGGCATTTGCTATCACGTATTCAGTGAAATCGTCTTCATAGGTCTCACGTTGTCTAATTCGCCACGAGTTGAGGATGTCGTTCCACTTTTTCATACTTTTGGCTACGGTGCTTTAAGTAAGTAACTATGTAAAAGTAAAAATTGAGTTATCTGTCTGGCTATCTGTCTGTATTTTCTTATTACTTACAAGAAATTTTAAACAAAATGTTGTTTTCATTGTATGGTGCGTAATCTGAACAGAGTCATAACTAATTATTACCTAGCCTCCAATGAAGTATGAAATTATGCCAAGTTAGAGATGCAATATCTTAACGCAATAACCTTAATTTACGTATTGTTTTTTGGTTATTTTTATAGGTATAGCGAAAGTATCTGTATTGTGGTATAAAAAAGATGCGTTCAAGCAGTTGATACAAGAACTGGCAGGAATATGGCCGGTACCTCCTCTAGAGGAAGAAGCTCTAAACATCAAGAAACAAAGCCTGAGTTCGCTGCGCATCACACATCGGTGTCAGTAATATTTTTAATTACTATATACCTCTATCTAATGATTAGACTATTGTTATATTTAAATCAATGCACATCATTTTGCAGGGTATTTCTTCATGAATGTCGCGGGTGTATGGTTTTATAACTTAACGCCAATCGGTCTTTACATCTTTAGCTTATTAAACGGCGATAATGCGAAGATTGGCTACGTCTGGGTTTCATGGTATCCCTTCGATAAACATCAGCCCATTGCACACGTTGCAGTTTATCTCTTTGAGATATTTGCCGGTAAGAGTAGCCACTACACTGCTTAGAATTCTAATGGTTAATTCTAGTATGTCAGTTGCTAGTTCATTAATAGTAAAGTCACGTAGCTAAGACTACAGATGCATTAAAACACTGACATAGAAAAGGCTTTGGACTATAGTTTTCATTATAAAATATCACTTAAAGTTCACTTTTTCTTTTAACACTTTAAAACTGTTATAATAACATTTAATAACTTAATCGCAACTGTCAGTTCTAACACTCACTATAGAAAAAGGCTCGAAATAATTATACCTTTTAACTTCTAAGAACAAATAATTTTTATTGACACAGAGAGAGTGAAAGTTCTGATGATATAGAATCATCTCATGTAATATGAAATTGAGAGCAGCACAGGTTGTGATTTTGAATACAAAAGTGTATGGTAGTGGTACATAAGTAAATTCACATCAGAAAATAAGGAAACGAATTACAAACAGGAATTTTAGAATTAGTTCGTCCAATGTTTAGGATTCAAATACTTGAAGTCAGTAAAAATAAAGAAATAAGTATTCATTACTTTACATGATACTCCGTAATATTATGTATCCTGTATGTGTGCTCTCATTTTCTAGAAGAATTTCCACTTGAAGCCATAACTCTAAAGTTTATATATACTTTCCCACATTTTATTCCTACTAAATAAAAAGTTTTCTAAATTTAGAATCAATTACTTTCAGTTCTTAAAACATTTACAACTTTAGGTCCCACATTTAAAATCACGATCTCAGTAATTACTTTAATTTAATTACAGAGTACGATACGAATCTTATCTTGTTTCTCAGTTTAAAATTACATTTTAGATGAGACTATTTTACTAAAGAGAACACTAAACCGGTATTTGATAATTAATATTCAGAAGAACTTTAATTCAAATTAAAACAAACATTCCGTTTTCTCCTTAAGACTTATCTTATTTCCTTTACATCCTAGTGCCAATGCCGGTTATATCCACCTGGAACCTGGAACCTGGAACCTAGGGTCTGCTTTTCTCCCGCAACTTCATTATAGGGTTTATTCTGACTACCATGGGGCTCCCATAACATGAGAGAAGTTTTTAAAAAAGCCTCCTCTAACGCTCTAAGTTGACTCCTAGATCGACTTTTGAAACCGGTTCTTTTTTGTAGTCCTTTGTCAGCACAGAACAGAAGAAATCTCTGTTCCGTATGTGCATAGGTATTTGAAAAAGGTCCACGCCCAGTCGATTGTTACTAATTTTAAAATTATCTAGAATTGCGCTGCGAAATCAGGACTACGCACCTCATACTGTGGATCACAACAGTGATAGCCATGATTTCTTTAACCTTCGTGAAACCCTCTCCAAATATTGACGGGGGTTTACCGATTAGACTGTGTCGAGGATTACATACACATACTCTAAAAGAGTACAAAGAAGGCAAACCCACTTTTACCATTTCTTCAAACCCAAAACCCAAACGCTCTGACAAACCTCAACATTGTAAGAACTCTCTCTACTTGAAAAAAATCTGCTATTATTCTCGTTGCCCAGAATGTATTCCCAGTAAGTTTTCTAGAAGAGAAGTCTGAGAAACTGATATATTTGAGACAAGTGGAGCGAATGCTAAATAAGCCAATTAAACTATTGTAGTATTTCGAGAGAGATTACAAAGATAATAATAGGTAGTTCAATTTGATATATGTTCGATATATCATAGATTTTTGGTTCAATACATTACATTCCAAGAAAGTCATTCACGCCTTTCACAACATTGTGAAACTATAAGGATACATTGTATCATAAAATTCTGTATATTATTTTACGTGTATACCTTGCAAATCATGTCATGACAGTAGGCAGATTTTTAGCCAATTATGCTGACGTCATTTACGCATTAACTTACATATTTGTAGGTCAAACCTGTGTGTGGATAATGGTCAGTACTGACCTCTTATTCTCAGCTATGGCTAGTCATATAAGTTTATTGCTACGACTCCTTAAACGACGTCTTGAATCTATTGCCGCTACCGGAGGTTTCAACGAAGATCATTATGAAGAAATATTGGAGAATATAAAATTGCATCAGCGACTTGTTACGTGAGTTATTTTAACGTAAAAAAGATTTTATTCAACAATAAATTTAATTATTAAGAAAACAAATCCCGACTGCAAAGTAAAAATACAACTGAAAAGCAAATAAAATAAATTATTAATAATAAGACACCCGATTGATGCTGAGAAGATTGAGACAAGTTTGATAGTAGGGGGTATCCATTTGCAAATCATAAACCGGCAAAATATTAATGGTACCGCCTGCTATCAAACTTGTTTCAATCTTCTCACCTCCTTCCTTCGCCAGTCGGTTAAAAAGGAAGCTATTTATTTCCTATTACTCGTTTGTACTTAGTAGTCCTGTACACAGTAGATCTCGCGGGCAACGTTTGCCACATTTTACTGGTATCCGTGATCATATCTGGTATCCTTTAAAAAAGAGGAGAATATAAATATAATGAGACGTACCTATCTTCTTATTTTAAGCAGCCCTGGACGTTTCACCAAAAATAATGGCGATGCGATAACAGCGCATTAATAGTCGTATTAACAACTTTATCTACTCAATAAATTTGTATGAAACTAATCTTGCATCTATGATACTTAGATTTAATGAAAATGTTTCTCATAATAATTAGCGCAGTAAAATTTATATAATTAACGATGCAATTACTGCTAAATGCTTCCTGCAAGAGGTCGATCAATGAACTCAATAAACTCATTTATTGATAAAGAGCTAGGCACTAGGTACGCTCCTTTTACAGGCTTAGTTAACCTATTGATTTTTCTATTGAATGCGATATTGAAACGTATCTTTTTTTTAAATACTTTTAAATACGAAAAGTTTGTCTATCCCAATAATGACCGACTCAGTCCCATGATGGAATAGGTTCGACATTAGACATTACAGCTGTTTACAAAAGCTAAGCAATCCTGTCTTACCCGAACTCTCTCTCTTCTTCCCGAGTCTAATCGAAAGCCGGATATTGTGTATAAATCAATTTCTACTTGGTAAACAAAAGAGCAAATCAAGTTCATGAGATTATCTACTAAACAATGGTATTAAATAAATATAAAATTTAAAAAGCCCCGACTGTCCCCATTCGCATTTTAACCCCCATAAATTTTAAACGGCTCTACAGATTTTCATCAAAGATGTCTTAGAACACTCGCACATAATGACTTATGTCACCGTCAATACAAAAAGAAAACTAAATTGAAATCGCTTCATCCGTTCGGGGGTTTCATTCATAATTATATTCCGGGATAAATAAAAATATAAAATGCCCAGGTATATTTGACATTGAATAATTCTTAGCTGACCTCATTGTACAGAACTTGCGGTGCGATAAACTAAAGCAAGTAGTGAAATGTATAGACACATAGTTACTTCACCAAGTCATCTTGTTGATTCTATTGAGTTAGGTATAACTACACTAACTGCCTACTTACATTTCAACAGCCTCTTTAAGTTGGCTTACTTTTTTTGGGATTTCAGATACTGCAACGATTTAGAAAACGCTTTCTCCTTGTCGAACTTCGCGAATATCATGATGAGTTCTGTTAACATCTGCTGCGTAATGTTTGTGATCGTGGTAAGCATTAACTTTGCCGAGTTATAATTATGACCTCACAACTGCCATAAATCGGTCAATAACAAAAGGTTGTAAGTACTATCCTATTACCTATAACACCACTGTTATTAACACACTTCAATATAATTACTTATTTGAAGGTTCAAAATAATAGTTTTTATTGATAAATATTATAAGCGCTATTGTTCAAACTATATATTTTCACAAATTAAATTTAGAAAATAATATAACGAAATAGCGTGTAGCTGTGTCAACTTTAGACAGATGTTTGCGAGCTTCTCGTTATGCATCATCATCATCATGAATTATTTATACCCAACCTATTTCATTTACATTCAGCTTTTCTACAAGTCACACATTATGTCAGCCACATAAACATCTACAATTTACTACTATTATAAAAATTAAATACCCACATATAAATATGTTTTTGGGATCATTAATGTCTTATATAAATAATAGGGAACCCTACTACGCCAGTGTACTATTCGTACAGGATCTGTCACGCATTTGGTCGACTTTTTAGAGTTTACTTTAAACCTGCTATATTTGAAGTAGCAATTAACATTATTTGGTATGTGTCTAGATATTCAAATGCAAAATGATTGTAGCAAACCTTAAAGCCAAAGCTGTTTAATTAAACAGATGGTTATCATACACGACTTAACTTTGCACTTAGGATCCGAAAATCGCACTTATAAGTGACTCGGTGCTTAATGTTTATTGGTACACGATAATGGTGTTAAAATCTATTTAGGTACGGACCTGCCTGGTCACCTATGTAGGTGCAACAGCTATAGATTATAATAAGTTCTATACAAAATTCTTTTAATTACTACTTTATTATGATTGGTGTACCTACAATAAAGAGTAACTGTCTATCTACATCTCGGAAAGAATGAATAACACTCATGTATATGTTTTCCCTTTTCATAAAGCTTTACCTAAATGTGGCGCATCCCATCTATGTAGAAGCAACTATATTATTTGTTTGATGATGGATAAATCACCGAATAAGATCACAGTTTGGTTTAAAATTCCACGAAGCCTTTATACCTATAGCAAAAGGTTATTACTATTTTTTTTAAAGAATATTGGTGTACGTATTACGAGAATTACTAGAGTATAAAATTTGGGACAGTTAAGTTAAAATGAACAAGCGCAGAAAGCTAATATTTACATAATATGCATTAGAAATACATTAAAATGAATAAAAAACCTAGAATTAAAGTTACACTTTAGCATGTGTTTGACTTACAGACACACATAATTATACTTATACTTAGTTCAGATGATACATAAACATTAAACATAATTTAAATGAATGAATGAATGATAAATTTATTCGCACAACATTCACTAGCAAAAAAATACTTACATTCGTTGTTTACGTTCATATAATAGAGGCGTAAGTACGAAAACGTAATTTTTAAATTTTACACACAGTTAATATTTTTTGTAGTATTTAAAATGTAGGATCTATACCAAAAACACTTGTTTCGTCAAAGTAGAAGTACCTACGCCAGTTATTTTGCTCTCTTGTAAAGTTAACGTTTTCAACTTACCTACCTACGCCTTTATATCCCTGAGGGTATGTAATATCAGTAAGGTCGGTTGATGGTTGATGTCGTGCTGATGCACAGGATAAAATTGAAAAATAAATACAATATGTTAATTCTTTAACATAAGAACTTCATGATTGTCTAAACAAAAATAAATAACGGACTGGGCGCGAATATCGGTCATCCCACGAACCGCTAGTTATTATTAAAGTTCACAGTAATCACTCAGAAATCAATGTGCCTTGTGAATAAGTATTGCGTATAAACACGAATAACATCTTGATATTAATTTAATTATATAAGTGCACAGTTCACAAATTGCGTTTTATTGTTTTTCAGCTACTGGAACCGTTACTGGCTGTGAGTAATAAACTGTTCTTGGGTTCGGCACTAATTCAAATTGGAATGCTGTGTTGGTACGCTGATGACATCTTTCATGCGGTCCGTTCTTACTTCTATTTTTATTTTTAATGTTCTGATTTATGATTTGTTCCGTGTTTTACAAATCCATTCATTCAATTAAAGAGAAAGTTACGGTAACGAATTTCACTAAGTTTATTTCGAAGTTATTATTGTAGTTTTTTGTTAATATGCTTACCCTACATTTCTTACATTCGTTAAATATAAACAATGTAAGTTATTTTAATAAATGACATGTTTGGTGTAGAATGCAGATGTGGCGGCCGCGTCGTACAATAGTAGCTGGTACCGTACTAATCCCCGCTGCCGACGCGCCCTGCTTTTCCTTATTCAGAGGTCAGTTATGTTATCCTAATTAAAGTACACAAGCTGTACCGTCCGAGGTCGAAAGATCGATTCCTGCTCAATACAAATATTTACATTCATGAATATACCTATTTGTCTCGATATGGATGTTTATAAATACAGGGTGATATATTTGTAAATACAGGATGATTTTATAGTCGTTTCGTATAAAAGAATTTGGGATTTGTTTCAATAGCAAAATCATCTAGAAGTATTAATTTGACGAAAGAAACTTTTTTTTTGATAATGTATGGGAATAATGTTCAGCTAAAAGGAATAATATATGAGGGTTGAAAAAAATTTTTTTTTCTTTCACCAGATTTTGCAGATGATTGTGCTATCGAATTTGAGACCAAATTCTTTATTTCCGAAACGACTATTTAAAATAAATAAAAATGCATGTCTATTCACAATTTAGAATCCCATATTACATCATATGTCTAGATTACTTAACATCCTTGAATATTCTGTAACAAAAATGTTATATTTGTAACTTCCTGTTTCAGAGCGCAAAAGCCTATTGCATTCACAGCCATGGGTTTCACAAACATCACTCTTGTCACGTATTCATCTGTAAGTATTTAGACTTAGAGTGTAGTCAGTCCCAATTTAAATAGATAGGTATGTTGTTTATCCGACATCGTCGCTGAATTAAATCATATACTTGTGCCCAATAACATATTTCAATTGCCACGACCGAATAGAAGCAGAAACCTGGAAGATAAAATTTTGCATTGTCTTTTCTGGGTAGGTATTCCATTTGAAGTAGTTAGCCATAGTAAAATTTTATAATAAAAAAAATTCTAGACTAGTATATGAAATATGAAACACTTATTTTCCTTTTTTTCAGATACTGACGAGGTCCTATTCATACTTTGCTTTGTTATATACGATGTACAGCGAACATTAAAAGAATTGCTAACTATTATAAATAATATAATAGAGTAGTCATTGCACAAAATCCCTAGACAATTATATAAATATGTATCACCGTGATTAAATCATCTTTAAATCATTAGATCTGTAGATGTAAACTACTTAGGACAGAATATGATTACATACATAAGTAATCTTAAACCTTCCTAAAACATGCCTAAAACCATAGACCTAATACACTACGCTAAAACTGAGAATGAACTTATATAGTTCATTATCTGTTTACATAGAAAAAGAAATGGTTAAATGACAATGTCAAAGAATTTTAGAAATGTAAACATAATAAATGTGTATAGAAATGTATTTTGTTAATTATAATACAATGCGTCTATTGATGAATAAAGGAGGAACGTATTTTTATTAATAGTGATAAAAATTTATGGTCACGATTTATTTATATGAAATATTAGACGAACTCCTATTCCAATCTGCGACTTATCTTGATATAGCTTGATATATATAGTATTGTATAAATCTCTTATATTTGCTAAGGAAGGTAGACGCGTTATTTGTTTAATTGATACAAAATGCCCCGCCTCGATAATTATGGCATGACCACACCATCAACAATCCCATCTGAATCTATCGAGAACCATACATTGCCGAGTATTCCAGTTCATGCAGATAAAATAGAAGAAGTGCCGATAGCACGGAACAGAAATATAAAGAAAACTACTACCGATTGCCAACAGGCACCGATGACTTTTCTTTTAAAAGATAGTACTCGAACATTCAATCAGGATCTGAACACATATCACTCTCAAAGAAAGACACTATCTGCACCAAAAATGTTTCACCAGGGTTACTTCCCGAGTTCAAAAAATGCCAGCTACAACGTGCTTAATCAATCTAGTTCACCTTATATCAGAAGAAGCAGACCTCTTACAGTTAACAAAATCAGACTTTCAAGACATCAATCCAGGTCATATGACAAACTGGAATCGGTAAAAAAAATATTTATCGTATGACTGCGTATTCAAATATGCTGTAGAGCTGTACAGTAGTTATGTATTAAAAATATTTTCTTTTTTTTAAGCCTAATGAAAGGCAAGAAAGCAGTGCACCTAGAGAGTTCATATGTTTACCAAAGTTACAGCCCAGTGAGGACGATTTTTTTCAACTTGTATCTGATGATGACGTTGGTGCAGTTAAACAATATCTTGATGAGCATCTGGCGTTGAATATAAACTGCATTAATTTCCAGGTCAAGAGTCCACTTGCTTTTATTTGACATAGATTATAAGCTCATAAGATATGCTGTATATGCATATATAAACTGTAATAACTCACTTTTAGGGTATATCGGCAATTCACATAGCCGTCCAGAACAGATCAGAGGCGATGGTAGAATTTCTCTTGAAGTATCCGAATCTGGAAATTGGTGACAGCGTGTTATACGCCGTACGAGATAACAGTATTAAAATATTGGGTAAAATTGTTCTCGATCTTGCTTTCACTTCACGTACCTTATATGACAATTTGAGTTGAGTGTAGGTGTGTGGCTTTTACAGTGATGTTATTGGATGCTCAACAGAAAATTTCACCGGGATTAGAATTTGCGGGTACAACACATTCGACTGATTTTCCTTCACATGTAACACCACTTATTCTAGCTGCTCAGATGGGACATTACGAGATTGTGCTGCTTCTAATCAGACGTGGACATTTCATCACTTGGCCTCATATCCCCAATTGCCCTTGCACTATTTGTAGGTGAGTTACTGGGGGTTATTTTACACTGTCTTTTTATGTTAGATACTTTCTCCACTTTTATACAGCAAAAGTATCAATTCATAAATACAGTTTTATATGTATAGTCTATTAACGTAAACGTTCGTAAATCGGCTTATGATTACTTATTTCATTTTAAGCTGAATAGAAACACCAGTTCGTTTTCTAAATGAATCAATCAGTAATTGAATTTTATTATGATTTAAATGTTTTAAGTCATTCTGGACACGTTTTGAAAACTTTCTTTTTATTAAGATGTATATTAAAATTTACTTCATTTATGTTTAGTAACATTCAAGAAAGGTATTACAAATTTAAAATCTATAAATGCGATCAATGTTTATTAAGTTATTTATGGAGCATTGAATAGTTTAACAATAAAATACCGTGTCAAACTTGAACAATAAAAATGCCCTGCCATGAGCCCACGCAGGACGTATAATTTGTTTTCTAGCAAGACGATGAGCTAATATAGAACACAACGGGATTCAACGTTCGAATTTGGGAACACGGAACTTGTCACACCACAAATAGGGATAAACAAATTGTGGTTTATCATTTAAACACTAATGTAGCCTTACTATATTTTAGAAATTCCTTGTTGAACGACGATGCCTTATACATAAGCAGCGCACGCCTATCAGTGTACCGGGCTATCGCCTCCCCAGTGTATCTGATTCAAGTTTCGTCGGATCCTATCCTAAGCGCGTTCCGACTAACCGAAGAACTGGCAGCCAACGCTGCCGCGTGTCGACAACTAGCTGCAGCATACCTGCAACTAGCAGACGACGTCAGCGCATTTGCCGTCGATCTCATGGGTAAAGTCATACTTTCACTTCAAAAGATAACATTTTCGGTACTACAGAAATACAGTGACCTAACCTAACAACAATAACCGTTCAATAACAGGTTGTTGCCGTACTTCAGAAGAAGTGGAATTCATTTTAAAGCAAACAACGGGGTGTGAAGGTCGACGCCACTTCGTGTTACCCAGGCTCCTTATGGCTGTAGATTACAAACAAAAAGAATTCGTTGCCCATCCCAACACTCAACAAGTAAAAACATTTAGATTAACAACATTGGTCATTATACCTATAAATAATATAAGTAGAGGTATACGTGGGGTGGCCAAGAGGAAAATGTGTGTTGGAAAAAGGAAAAAATCCCGTTGGGTCGGTCAATTAGCAGTAGAGTGATACGGTGTACGGTGCCAAAAGTCCTAGTGTAGCCTGGAACACCCATATTTACTAGCTAACACATATTGTTGTAACTCCAGGTACTCGAATCTTACTGGCTCGGCGACTGGCACGATTGGAGACGCAAGTCTATCTTAACAAAAGTGTGCATAGTTCTGAAGCGAATATTCATTGTACCATTTATTCTCATTGTATGCATGGTGAGTGTACCTATTATTTCCGTTTTAGTTCAAAGCAGGTAAGAAGACTGTATATCTAATTAAGTTCTTCGCAGATAGCGCCCCGTCATCGCCTCGTAACACATTGGCAGATACCGTTGAACAAATTGATTACTCATGTGGCTGCATACTTCGTGTTCCTAGCTCTGGTCTTCTATATTTCTAATCGAGATAAATCTGGACAGAAACGAGGACCACCAAACACAGGTTCAAATGTTACTTTAGTTTTCTTTAAGATTATCCAGAATAAAACATGACTAAGAATATGGTCATTATTTGTTTACAATATATTATTATGAATGAAATCAAGATAGGTATACTTTTTAGTATATATATAGGCACTTTTGCATTTACCTTATACTTATTATAATTATATTACCTTATTTAAATGCGAAAGTGCCTATCTAAGTTTATTTCTCTGTTAATTAGACTTTTTCATGATTAAACCCCGGATTAATCGCAACCTTCAACTCTTAAATATCTCTATAAAATTCTGCAATAAGTATCTACCTATCACTCTTATCAGGTAGAGAAAAGTTAGGAGTAAAAGTTGATACCAGCAGCCCTTACCTCTCGTACGGTTACAAATTATTTGCACATGATATTGAAATCGCAACTATGTATGTATGCGGGAGAAAATAATAATCTAACCCCGGCATCTTAAACGATAACCTACCTACCTCGTTTTATTTCATTGATTTCATTTAGTATATGAATTGATGATATTGAGAATCGTTAGATACCTATGTCTAATATCTATTAAACTTGCAATTCTTGTGCCACTCTAATGATCTGGATGCGACTTTGTATTTGAATAAGTTTTGCCTTTAAAACCTTTTGTCTGCCTTTTAACAAGCAAATAGCTTTTTTACTTGACTTCACGCGATAAATCTTTACTTTTGCCGACGTTTTGGGTGCGTTGCAGCAACCGTGATCGTGACTTTTTACAAGCACTTGATAGTAAATAAATCTGTCTTAGAGCTTATTTGAAATTTTGACGCAAGAATTTGGGGATGGTACGTAAGGACGTAAACCACTTCGAAACAGATTTTATTGAAAATTGGAACAGAGATAAACTAAAGCTTGGTGATAACCGACATCTATATAACGAATCCGCAGGCAACGTCTAGTTTTGTAATAACGAATCTGTAATATCTACATGTTCAATGATTAACTTAGTTAATACCATTTTCCTTTCTTATAGGAGCCGAAGGTCCTTTAATACTATACGTTTGTGGCTACACGTGGTCAGCTTTCCGGATGTGTTTGATGCAAGGTCCTTACCGATACTTCACAAAAATGTGGAATTGGGCCGAAATCATAATGCTGTCACTGTTCGGACTTACATTTACGTTTTGGGTCTCCTCGGCGGTCAACGTAGCTGTAAACGCAGAAGAACCTTTATATAGCGGTGAGATATTCATTACCAAAACCTACATAGTAGGTAATACATAGTACGTAAATTGAGACTCAAAGGTTGAATGAGGATATCTAGAGATATGCTTTCGGCAATCTCACCTAACACATAAAAAGGACCCACGACGGCGTGCGTTTTAGTCGGTTCGAGTCCGACATAACCGCCTCCACCGGCTCCGTGGGGATTTTGCGCACGATAAAAAAAATAAAATAAAGGTTGAAAGGGGCATTCAAATCTATCATTAGTTTCTTTGTGGATCATAATCGAAGTTCACAACAGCTACTCTTAGCTCAAAAAGTAATTAACGGATTATATTATAAGTGAACCATGGATTGTGCACAGATTACTTGAACCTTTTCCATCTGGCACTAGTGGTTCGAATCCACAGATATAAACTAATAACCTTTTGATTTGTTTTTATAATCTCTGTACTATGTAGAAAAGGAAGATACGAACTCAAATTGTTATTAAAAAAATAATATTTTGACTTGGGTATTTTGCTGTACAATCAGCATTTTTGATATGCAAGTGTTCAATGTAGATTTAAAAATAAGTCTATTGAATATAAGTAACCTGCAATATAGGTAATTACGATTAGGGATGAAAAAAATTCAGTGTAATACATAAATTATAACGGGAATTAACGCGATCATGGTATAGGTACATACCTTTGATTTGCCTGACGTTTCGACCAGGTTACACCGGCCGTGGTCACAGGCTGACTGGCGCAGTAGTGCACGCCCGCCGTCTTCGAGTCCGTGAGGTAGTAGGTTCTTCATCTACCCGCACATTCTCGATATTTTGTTTTCGCCATGTACCGTCACATACAACACTCACAGTGTCCCTATTCTGTACGCTAACTGTCCGTTGTCTATCCGACTGCGCAGAAAAGCGAGGCTGCATGTTTTTTTATCACTGGAGTCCATGTTGCAGATAACTTAAATCCATCTTCCCGATTGAAATTTTTATGCTTCTTGATTTCAATCGCTTCACGTACAGCTCTTGAGTAGAAGTGACGTTCGGTGGAGAGGACTTGCGTTTGGTGGAATTCAATCCAGTGATTAGTACCTGCTTCTAGCAGGTGTTCTGCGATCGCGGATTTAGCAGTCTGGCGATTCTTTACAGCTGCGATGTGTTCCTTGACTCGTTCAGCAATAGTCCGCTTCGTTTGGCCTATATACGAACTACCGCAGCTGCAATCTATCTTATAGACACCCGGACACTGTAACGGTAAGACATCCTTTGGTGTACCCACTATATTGTTTACTTTTATGCCTACCATGATCGCGTTAATTCCCGTTATAATTTATGTATATCATGGAACGCGAGAGTTTAAAAGTTAATTCAGTGTAACTTTTTGAAATTGCACAGAACGCAAGTACTGGAGCCAACACGACCCAACTTTGCTAGCCGAGGGTACATTTTGTTTGGCCACTATATTCGCTTTCTTCCGACTTATGTTCTTATGCCAGTTGAACTACCATCTAGGGCCGCTGCAGGTATGCTGATTTTACATTTAAATGCCACATGACTCTATGTAAGAATGCCCTCGTTAGAAATGTAGCTAACATACATTTATTCAAATTAGATTTCCTTCTTTGGGTTTACTGTTCCATGAGTCCGCTCTATGCAAACATAAAACTTATCTAGTAGGCACGGTCAGCAACTAAAGTTCTTTAACACTGATAATCTGATAATCTCCCTCTTTAATATTGTGGGTAAGTAGAGTAAAAACTTTAGAATTTAATGTAATTTAATCGGATTGATTTAATCTCAAAGGTTATTTTAGATTCGTAAGTTTTGAAACCAACTATGGGATATGGGTCATGCATGACTATTACACGACAGAATACGATGTAACATAATAATTATAGAAATAATCCGCACAATTCCTAACTTAGTACCTAAGCATAGGTGCCTAGAGTTTGTTAATAAGTATACCTATCTAACTGTTCTGAAAAAAATTAATAAAAAAAAGATTATGAAATTAAAATTATACGGACATGGTGTCTAAGTTGCATTACTCTATCAGCACAAAATTGCATAATAGATAGGTAATAATATAGGTCAACACTGTTGGCTCCCGATTGCATCCAAGGCCTTCGCCTCGAAGCCTGGGGCTTGAACCTCCTAAAATTACTAATTAGATTAGCGAAGTACCTACCGATTATTCATAGAATAAACCACAGAGGGAATTCGAATGTACTTTCAGTTAACATTAACTGTCACCATTGTAAAGGTTGAAGTTTTAAATGCTCTACGACTTTCGTTGCTATCCGTAGAATTTGCTGCTTTAGTAGGCGTCTAACTGACCAACTTAATAATGACGGCATTGTGTTAAAGAAATCGATACACACATACCTCTACTATTGAACTATACATCAGTTATTTCACAGGTATCGTTAGGCAAAATGACTATCGATATTTATAAGTACATTATTGTATTTGCGATTATTATAAGCGCATTCGCCGCGGGACTCGCTCGCTTGTACCAATACTACGAAGGCATGGTATACGAAGACGAGTTCGGAATGAAAACAGTGCAGGTAAACATTCATAGCTCTTTGACCTTAGAAATAAGTGGAATAGGTATTCTTAGAACACATAAACTTTAAAATATAATGCCCCTCTTAATAAAAGTATGACCCTGCGTTACAATAACGGTTTTTATGGACGTGAACGCTATGATCTTTGATACATTACTTTTTGACCTGCTTCGCCACTCAGCCTTAACTTACATTCTGAGTATTCTACTTCTAAAAATCGTAGAGTAATGCTATACCATATAAACATATACATGCTTATATACCATATAAGGATATAAAACTTATAATGCTGTTTACTTCTTAGTGGATATTTCGCTTACAAAGTCAATAACCATTTATATAGGTACCAACAATACTAGTATTTACTCTTCTATTAAAATTAATTGAGAAAATTATTATACGGTAGGTACTCTTTTAGAGTTTGGCCCTTGCTAAGACTTTTATCTGGGAGGTTACCATGAAACTTTACCTGAAACATCGGGCCCATATAAAAACGAACGAAAAACTCATACTTAACTGAAGCACAGCCATGAAGCTACTTCAGATTTCTTTCAGCAGGGTTTAGGTCGATAGAAGTGTCACGTGCTGTGCTCGTGATTTTCATGGTACCAATTGCTTGGAACTTCGGGCGTGCAACTTTGGAGAGATTATCAGTAACCGAAATGACTTAGGTATTCTGCTAACCCCTCCGCTAGAGGGCACGCCGTAATAGCGGCGGTAAGACCCATCATGGAGGAGTGGCTAGAGAGACCACACGGCAGCCTCTCGTACCGGCTGACGCAGGTGATCACCGGACACGGGTGTTTCGGGAGTTACCTGTGTCGGATCCGGAAGGAGCCAACGTCCGAGTGTGTCCACTGTGATGCGAGCGAGGACACGGAGCTGCACACGCTGACCGAGTGCCCGGCGTGGGACACGCCGAGGCGGGTCCTAGTGGCGGCTCTGGGGGTGGGAGTCCTCACACTCGCCACGTTGCTCACAGCGATGGTACGATGCGCGAACGCTTGGGGTGCGGCTGTGGGGGTGGGGTGTGGGAGGCGGCCGGTCGGGTCCGGACCAGACTCCGGGCCCGGGAAGCCCGCGCAGAGCGAAGACGAACCGGACGTCGGAGGTCGCAGAACGACCTCCGTCCTCCATGAGCGCTGGCCTGGGGGTGACCGTTGGAGCCGCCTGTCACCCTAGCAGAAGCAGGCCGCGGCGGCGGCGCAAAATGCGCCTCCCCGTAACCGGGGCTAGATGGGGACACTGTGGTCCCCACAACCCGAAGGGGGCCATCTCGATAGAGATGGTCCTGGGTCTGCCGGGGTGCGAGAGATATGCTTTTGGCAATCTCACCTCCGGCAACCAAGGACCCAAGACGGCGTGCGTTTTAGTCGGTTCGAGTCCGACATAACCGCCTCCACCGGCTCCGTGGGGGTGGTATCCGTGGGGATTTTTCGCACGATAAAAAAAAAAAAAAAAAAATAACCCCTCCGCTAGCTTGGCTAAACTGCTTATGTGAGCAGTGGGGTCACGTCGGTACTGTTAATAGCCAGAATTCGAACCCATCCGGGGTCCGAGTCTCGACCATAAGGCCGACTCCTTAACCACTTACTGCACGGTGCTACACAACTTATGTGATATTATGATGGATCGATTGCTTTTATCAAAACTAGCTTTTCGGTTTTATTACCCGTACTTACCTAACTATATATCAAGCCATAACAACAATACAATGTCACCATACCCTTATACCCAGTAGTACTCCACACTACAAAAGCTTTCGCGTTTAATCATTAGTTCACATTGCCTGCAACCTATTTCACGGATCATTGCAGCTTACAAAGAAACATTTACAGTTACTTTACATTAGTTCTTGAACAAAAACCGGATGATCTGCCCGTATAAAACATTTACATTGGCTCCCATGAGTCATGATATTGTTTACTAATCATGTACACAGCTTTATATACTCTTGAAATTACTGCTACTAATGTACATTAACTACTTCCCTTTTCAGGTGTCTTCATTCACTAGCTTATCAGACACGTTGAACACCTTATTCTGGTCTCTATTCTGTATGGCGCCTTTGGAAAGTGCTGACGTGGTGCTAGAGAACACTAGAGATCCAAAGCATTCAGATAAATACCGCGAAAATAGACATGCTTATACGGAACGTATTGGATACTTCTGTTTTGGCTGTAAGTCATTGGAAAATGTTAATTGTTAATGATTGCTGGCATAATAGATCATTGAAGATCATGATAGTTTTGGGTGTAGGTACAGCACTCCATACACGCTTACCTAAATAGAGGTCTTTGTAAGAGTACCGCTAACTATTTAGATTATGAAAAAGGTATACATTTATGAAGCTTTTTAGATATAAGTACCTAGGTATATTTCACATCTTAATTGAGAATATTATTTATGATGTATCACAAATATTATTCTCAATTAGGAAACCACATTTGTAAATTGTGACGGAGAAAGACCACAAGTACCTATCACCACCTCATCTCATCGACGTCGTAGGGGTCGAGGGGTGTCGTACGAGGCGAGTAACGGAAAGATGCGCAGACGATATCACTGTGAGAGAAGAAAAACTCGAATTATAACCCTGTTCCAACCCATCTAACCAGCATGGAAACAATAAGCTAAAACCTCCCAACATTGGGAGAGGCCTATGTTCAGCAGAGGACTGCGATAGGCTAATTGATTGAAAATGTATTCGTGTCAAACGTCACTTAGACATATTTGGAAATATTATTATTGTCTATTATTTCTATTTTTGGCGCCATAGAAAGGGCGTGCGGAGCCGATGCGTACCTCAATTATTAGAATGGAGTTGTGCTCAATTTTACTTATGTCGATACTCGTAGGTTGCGTAGGCTATTATAGACCACGGAACGAAATACTGATTAAACTCCAATAGAATGGCTATGTGTGTTACTGACACAACACTGCATCGCTACGCTTTATTTGATCAGATGGTGCGTCCTTTGCTAGCCACAGGAAAGTGAAAATCCTCAACTGTTGCAATCGTAAAGAAAATGGGGCACACACTGTCCTCATTAAAATAGTTATCGTCATGCATGGTTATCATAGACATGGATGTCATGTGTTAACTTTCTCGCTTGAGTCTGTGGTGTTATTGTAAAATATTAGGTATCACCATAAAATCATTCGCGCACATGCTAGTTTTCGTATGCATGAACAAGTTTTCATTGGTCTGGGTGTTTCTACGTATAATAAAGCATTTATTGAGTTCATGTGAGTATTATAAAATGAAAGAAAATAGGTATATCTTCTATCATCTACTATAATTACCTGCATATCTGCATTCTAGAATCCATAACAACTGAGTAGATATATCAGTTAAGCTATGCTTACTTGGGGTCTAAACTCGCCGTTCGCCTCAACTTGACGTCATATAATATTCTGCAATATAATTATGTAGGTACACAAGTTGAGGACCACCATTGCAACATGATTCGTGTCTGTAATGGTGACCCTCATTCCTGAAACTTTACCTTTAGGTGAACATTTGGCATATTATCACAGATGGGTTTAAGCAAGACATTTTTGTCCCTTATTTGGGCAGTAGGTATTCTATTTACTTGTGTTGTGTTCCCTGTTGATAGTTTAGTGCTCGTCTATTTTTATTTAAAAACGGTGATTTTATGTCGATGGTCAAGTTTAGGCTGAAGGCTATTGGTGTTTATTTATTTTATTAATAATTTTACTAATTCGAGACCGTGCCTACATATTCTCATATTTATAAACTCATTCGTTTATCGCTGCATACCTACATAAATTTAGTACTCAAAAATATTGAATGACCGACCGTGTCCGATATACGTCTAATCATGTGTGTTGTCTACCCATTCACCTACTTGAAGAATTAACGCCGCCTAATGGAGGCTGTACGTCATCGCTATCACGGCATAGCACTCAAATTGAAAGAACGCATAGTTCAAACTTTGTAATGAAGAAAACGCGCCAGGTCATGTTGGCATTGGCGGTATCAATATTGGAGGTGCCTTACCTACCCAAGTCGTTTTGCAGCATTCCTTTGAGTCGTATCAATTTCTTTTCTCACTTTTAGGCCTATTACAACCTCATCGCAACAATACCTGTCTTATGATGTATTGTTACGGACAATCAATGATCAGTAGGTAGGTATATACAATCAAAGTAAACCCAGATACCTAAGTATCGCACGCTAGCACGCAAGAATTAGTTCTTGCGTGCTAGCGTGCGATATAAAATTGTCTTCCATACTTAGGTATGGAAGACAATTTTTTCACTTAAACTGGAACTAACTACAGACAGCTGTTTATGTAGTGTACGCTCCGGATACCATTCATAAACTAGACTTTAACTTTCAGGCTTCGAAGTCATATCCGTTATAGTGGTACTGAATATGCTTATAGCTACAATGTCAAACACTTTTCAAAGGGTCACCGACAACGTAGACATCGAATGGACTTTCGGCAAGACTGAAGTGAGTTCTTTACATTTTTCAAATAGGTACCTTACCTACTTATTTTACAATCTTATTACAGCTTAGCCTGCATGTTCCACTACACCGAGATCTACGCTAACTAAACCCCGTTTCGCATTAGGTAGGCATAAATTGTTACAGCTTTTCTATGAAACAGTTAGATATGATTTAAATTGAGGTAGGTATCTATTAAATGCTATAACAGCATATAAAACAATTCAGGGCATTAGGTAAAACCGTTCAGTGCTGGGAACTACTCAGAGTTTCTGTAGGTACTCTACTGGAAAGTTACTAATAAAACTTAGTTTAAAGCTTTATTGAGCTATGTAGTTAGGTTAGATTTTAAATTCTCCCGTAAGCTTTAAGCAGACAATGAAAACCCTGGTCAGAGAACAGCAGCCTACCTCATCGTGTACTACAGGGTATCTTGCCTCCAACGTACAAGAAGAGAGCACTAACCTTTTTTTATACCACTTAGGTGGCAGACAAGCACACGGCCCACCTGATGGAAAGTGGTTACCGCGGCCTATGGACGTATGCAACACTAGGGGCGTTACACTCGTACTGCCTACCCTGAAGATACCTTTTAATGCCCTTCTTCTAGAACCCCATATTGTAATCGCTTGGGAAAACCACGGCAGGGAGTTCATTCCACCGCTTAAGCGTGCGTGGGATGCTTCTTCTTAGTGGACAGAGTGCAACGTGGGCATTATCCGACTTCCGTGATGGTTTGGTGGGGTATTAGCTATGAAGGACTGACTGAGCCACAGGTACTTTTTGAAAAAGGAAAAAGGTATCAAAACATCGGCACAAGTGTATCAAGATACCATTCTTGAGAATATAGTGAAGCCTCTTAACAACACTATATGCAAGACTCGGCGCCCGGTCATAAAACTCGGTCTACGCAGTCTTGGTTGGAAACTAACGTTTCGGACTTCATCAGAGCTTGAAGACTGGCCGTCGTCGTCTAGTCCTGACTTAATCCACTACATTATGATTTATGGTCAGTTTTAGTAAGTACGGCTTGCTCTAAACTCCATGATAATATGGAGTCTCTAAAACAATCCATGCAATTGGCAGTGAAGAATTTTCCCATGGAAAGAATGCATCTTCTATTGATAACTGGCCTCAACGTTTAAAGAACTGTATTGCAGCCAATGGAGACCACTTCGCATAAGCTTTTTATATTTTGAATTGTTTTATAGGTATTTATGTATTAAACTAACACACTGTAAAAATAATAAATGTTATTTGCAATAGAATATGTTTTATTTGTTACAGTATTTATGGCAAGACTAGGGTCTTAGTTACCACAACTTAAAACTACTTTTTTTTTAAGTTTAGCGGTTATTGTTGCCAACACATTTCATCAATAAATTCTGTTAAAAAATGTTTATTATTTGCAGGTTTACATCGACTATATGATGCAAACGACTCTGCCCTCGCCTTTCAATTTGATCCCCACCGCATCTGGTATGGGTAGCGTTATTGAATGGATATGGATCAAAATAAGGTCACCACACGGTGTTCACGCGAAGTGGTCTCTTCCTTATTGCTGCTATATTGTACGTGTTTCCATCGCATTTTTGTCGCTTCATTCATTAAGACAACAATGAGTCATTTATCTTTCTTCCCCCGTTACAGTATATATTAGCAATAACATTATTCATCATATTACGGGTCTATGGCGAATAGGTTCCTAACGATCAAACGAGGCAGCGGAGTGGGCCCGGAAGAGATTCATAACTCTCTGGGCCAGCAGAACCTGTAAGATGCACGCGGCGCGATGAAGGCGACTCATCCGCCCAACGACCTCCGTCCTCGTTCTCCGAGGTGCGGCGTGCGGTTCGAGTTCCATATAGACCCTGTCTTTTTCATTGGGAAGGTAGCCATTGAAGTTTTTAAAACACTATGTCTACCGAACAATGCAAGGAAACAAATTCTTAACCGACCGCTTGATATCATCTTTTTTACCAATACATTTCTGTATAATATCTAAGTACCTATAGGTATATATTTTCCACACTAGGAGCGAGAGGTCGAACCAAATGTTCAGAAAGAATTTCCTGCTTTGATGTCAGTTCTTGTGCAACGGTACTTCAGAGACAAAGATTCATCCAGAATGTACGTAAGCTGTGTCGAAGGTGAATTAGAAGCGATACGACGAAATATCGAGTCTATGAAGATAACGGTAGAGAACAAAATACAAAGAACTGCTAGCGAAAGTACAAAAAATGTGTGTGATACCTGCAGAAAAGCAACATAAAATAAAACCAACTGGAAGTTTGGTGAATAGATTCCGGGAGAAAAATGTTCAAAGTGGAACCAAGAGCTATGTAATGTGTCGTAATCTGGGATCTGCTTTCCGGATATTTCTTCCCTCCATTTTTTTACTTATTTACCATTTAACCCTCAAATCCTAAGAGGAAAACCTGCGCTGAACCCTCATCCGTTGATCGCCAGGCGTACCTACCTACTAGCTAGCGGATGTGGTTGGCTGGCAGATGTTAGTAGGATTCTTCTTCAACTTCATCCTAGCGTTAATCCCAGTCGCATCCGAAGATTTAAGCTACTGTCTTACTTAAGGTCCTTTGGCCCCTAGCTGGGGCAGAGGGCGTCCACAGTGAGTTTCCATCCCGTACGGTCTTGAGCCTCGCGTTTGACTTCGCTCCAGGTTTTTCCTATGGCTTTCTCTTCCCCAATGATAGTCCGCCGCCAGGTCTGTTTTGGACGACCACGTTTGCGCTTTCCTTGGGGATTCCAGTCTAGGGCTTGCCTCGGTTGTGGTTTGGATCCCTTCGGAGAGTGTGGCCTATCCAACTCCATTTACGGCGTTTGATCTGCTGGTCGATCCGGACTTCATCACAACGTTCCCAGAGCTGCTCGTTGGAAATTTGCTCTGGCCAGTAAATACCCAGGATTCTGCGAAGACATCGGTTGACGAAGATCTGGAGCTTGTACAAATAAACTATCAATCTTTTGTACTATTAAATTACTATTGTAAAGTACCTACTATAACTATTTATTTTATTTTTCTGTTTTATTTTAGATGGTTCGGACATGTTGAGAGAATGAATGAAAGAAAACTAAACAGGTGTATGAGGCGAGTGTGGATGGTACCGCCGGAAGGGGAAGACCTAGGCGCACATACCTGGACCAAATCGGGGAAGTGTTAGAAAAAGCGCAGATCAGGAGTACCCTAAACCGACGAATATGCATGAAGAATGTAATGATAGTGATTGAAGCGAGAGTAGTATGTCAGGATCGTAGCAAATCGAGATCCGAGATCTCTGCCTACCCCTATGGGAAAAAGGCGTGTTATGTATGTATGTATTTTGTTCATACTATATTTTTCTTTGTTCATACAAATGTATCAATTTATGTTGAATTACAATAAAAGACATACTTCTGCTTGATTACTCTTTAATATAAGTTCCTTTAATATTAACATTGAATAAAATATATTATGTACAAGTTAAACATATTCGATATGAATATGAATATTATGGAAAATTCAAAACACTTTTCAACGTCTTCTTGGAAATTTGAAGCCGCGGAATAACCTTCAAACTGATATACACTGGAGAGAATCATAAATCACGTACACCAATTGTCATTACATGAGGACAGTCCCAAGTACATCCATGGCGGCGGATTGGCCTCAGATCACATTCTGACGTGGAATTTGCCGGCTTTTGTGACGTATTTGACGCCCTTGAAGGGCTTGTACTTGGCTCCGTACATATCTAGGCGACTTACTCGCAAGCCGCTTACAGCTAGTTGGGGTATCGTGAAGTGCACGTTAATGCTCGGATTAGCACCCGCTGTGTCCGCGCCTGATGCTACCGACACCTGCATAGATAAATATGATACTTCAATATTATAATGTTAATATTCGATATCAAAATGGTTCCCTATTTATTTTCATAAAATCTACAGTAAAGCTCTTACTGTTCTTGACTAGGTATATATTGTAGGTAAATGATTACAGTCAGCGTCTTATATTTCTTGACAATGAAGTCTCTAAATGATCTTAAAACTCTCGTATTATTTTATTGATATAAATAAAAATTTTATTAATAAAAAAGTTTACCAAAATATCAGAACACCAGAAGGGGATAAAAAAAAACTAAATTTTGATCATTTTGAGTACTTTGTATGTCAACATCTTTCTTCAACAGCTGCAGAATCAGAAATTTTAAGAGTTTCAACAAAATAATACTTACAGATCCTCTAATATTAGGCAACTTAGGCAACTCTATGCGACCTATGTCCCATAACAGCACTTTACTAACTGGATCGTAAGAATATTTCCCTTGGTTTGCGGTGAGAGAGCAGTTCAACACGCACTTGGGCATGCAGATTTCTAATGCGACATCTGAAAACAACACACATTTAATATTGTTTATACTGGAGATTGATGGCACTTGGTGGACCTCTACAAATCTACTACACATATTGAATAATACACTTGTACGTTTCCAGAGTTTAATTTCATTTCTGAACCTGACCGGTTTCGCCTTACGGCAATTTCAAAGATTTACAAATGAAACCATCAATGTTAATCTTTGAGAATGCCGTAAGGCGAAACCGGTCAGGTTCAGAAATAAAATTTAACTCTGTGGAAAAGTACAAGTGTATTATTCAATACACATTTAATATGTTAAAGATTTGCTGTAATTATTAGACACACTTTAGGATACTGGTTCACGAAGTACCCTCACAATCGCGGATGGTCTTGGCCAGAATCCCTATTTTTTTCACAGCCGGCAGGGTATATATAAGTTAGACCTGTTTGTGCTTGTTCGTGTGTGTATCCGCTGCACGTTAGGTCCTCCGACACGACAACGCATGCATATTACTAGGTATAAGTAAAAGCACACGACTACTTTTTGTGCCGGGGGTTTTTATCCGACTGCCGAAGAAAGGAGGGTAATGTTTTTCGAGACTATGTATGTATTTCTATTTCTTTGGCTCGCCCTAAAGTCTGAACGACTTGACAGATTTTGACATGGGACGTATCATTTGATTCGTCGTGGTGGTGTGACACTGTATATTAAAATTTCGAGAAAAGCAAAATAGTGGATATTTTACTTCAAAATTGAAACATCGAATAATTTTCTTGCATGCTCTACAGCCATTAGTATACATTTGTAAACCATAAACCGAAAAAGATTAATGGGCACCGCCTGCTATCCTATCACACTAGTTTCAACCTCTTCAGCATTAATCGGGTTTTTTATTTTTATTAAGTAATTTTAATTATAATTTTTACAGTGCTGTGATGTTTCCTTTATTGAATGTAGTATATTATAGAAAGTAAAAATACAACTTACTTTCTAAGACTCTTCCCATAGTCTGCTTAGGTCCAACTGTAAGGTCCAGCCGTCCCTGGTCGCCGTTAGACCGCAGGGTCAGGTTATGTCGCACGTATATCGGTATCGCCACTACACTTTGTGATCCAATATGGTAAGACATCAGGCGGAAGTTGCCATCGGGGGGAATAAATGAGAGTATTCTTTCAGACTGAAACAAAACATAGGTATACAGAAATTTACCTAATTTGAAATCTGATATATTCCATAGGAATAATTGCAAACTTATATATTTTTTCTTTAGATTTTTTTATTATGCCTTTTCAATCCCACAATACTGACTGTACAATTTCTAACCTTAACTTTTAAAAACTTATAATGAAACCGTTTTATATAATGCTTATTGTGCGCATGACATTAATTTATAAGTAACACATATACGCGCATGCTAATGGGAAATGTTAGAATTTTAGACAATTTATAAATATCATTAATGATATGCATGTAAGGATAACCCCATAGGGAAATACACACAGTTCTATCTGAGTACCCATGTTTCATTCATTCTTGCTTCTTGTATCAATCTCATATACTTAATATATAATAATATAAACAGTAAATACTAATATCATAAATCGAAAGTAACTTGTTTGTTTATTACTGTAACCAATTTTGATTCAATTTAGTACAGGGTTAGATTAGACCTAGAGAAAGGACATAGGCTATGTTTGGCCACGATAACCGACATCCGCGGGCGAAGCCGCGGGCAACAACTAGTAATTAAAGACAACTTACCTCCCATCTCTTAAATCTTACACACGGATGGAATGAAACATCGTCGAACAGACGGGGATTAACAAATGTTAATGTCAGATCTGGCATTCCACTTAATTTTATACAACAGTCAATCTGCAATAATAAAAATTACTTGTAGATTAGATTGTAAAGAGCTAATGAATAAACTTAGAAATACGAAAAATAACGAAAAAAAAAAAAAATTAACTTTATATTACCTAAAAGATGTTAGAAAATATATTCTGTTTTTTAATAATCTAATTACACAATCTAAGTATATTAGATCTGAATAGGGTCTCTAATAGTATATTAGATCTAGTAGAGCCCACTATAGCTCCCTACCTCTCCTGCCTCGCCTTTCTTCGATAATTTTGACTTTTATTGCAGTGAATGTTGTCTGGCCACTCTAGAGAAATGTTCATACATATCTCTAGAGTAAGCCCCTGCGCCAGAGCTTCAGGCTTACAAGTGACGTCAGTTAGGACTTTGAATGTAATCATAATTTACAATGTTTTCATGTTGTTCTGATTAAATTGCGATATGACTAAGGTCTGACATGATGGATGAAATGGCATATGGATCATCCTTACACCTCCTGTGTCTCCATAATGGAAGAATAATAAAGTCTGATGTCAATTCGTACTATTTGCATTTTGTATGAAAAAACTTACATATCCCTGTATTTCAGCAGACACAGTAGCACCACTCTTATCAATAATAGCATCCACTTCCTCGACCGCGTCGAAATAGGCTTCATTGTTCGCGTACTTGACGCCGGAGCGACGCCACG
This sequence comes from Eilema sororculum, assembly GCA_914829495.1. Classification (NCBI taxonomy): domain Eukaryota; kingdom Metazoa; phylum Arthropoda; class Insecta; order Lepidoptera; family Erebidae; genus Eilema; species Eilema sororculum. The sequence goes on along the minus strand of OU618534.1, from coordinate 16,996,146 downwards.
GCACGTTGGACAACTGTCCAGATGGCAGGATCGAGGAGACACTATAAATAAATATTATAGTAAAGCAATTAGTAAGCTGAACTTCACTATAAAAAAAAATTGATAAAGGCAACAAGTCAAGCTTTAACATTGTCTAAGGTGTGAAATCAGAAAAGGTATAAACTGGCGACAGGGCGCGGACTTAGTTGTGATATGATACGGATGACTTGTCATACTGAATTTCGAAGTTCAAAATAGCGATGAACTGTAGCCCTAAAGTACCGAAACGCGACTCACGGTAGTGCGAAATTGCGCCACATCGATAATCATAATTTCCAATGTTTTCCACCGCAAAGCACGGTAGTGGGAAAGTATTCCACATTGATTCACACATCATAGTGCGCGATGCCCGTTAGTGCGAAAGTCTAGTAATTGCGAAGGCATGCCACATAGTCATACATCCTATTTTATGCTAACTCGAAGGCTACAATAATGAATCAAAATTGAACTGAAAAGTTATGAATTAGATTAGGTTATTTATAATGACAGTCGATACAGATAAGGCGTGGACACAGCTTTGAATAGGTATTACGCCTTTTCTATATATGAATTCTAGTTATCCAGATAACATGCAGGTGGTTCACCTGGTCAGTATTTCCTCAAAATAGGATTGAACATTGGTCAAGCCTAAGAACGGTCTTGGATGTTGACTTTTTCACATTTAAAAATATATGTAGTTACATAAAAATACAGTAAGTACTTTACTACTATTGAAACTATAGATAAATAATGAAATATTTTAGTAATGTAACTTACTTGGATTTTCCAGTAACAGTATTAGCAATAGTTCTTAAAATATTAGGTGGCTTGATCAATTCCTTAAGGATATTGCTCTCAGTGGCCAGAGGGAAGCCATTGTCAAGCATTTCATCTAATAACTGTAAACAAAACAAATTTATTATTAAAAGTAAAAAACATTTGTTGATATAGTTTTAAAGATTATTTATAATAATATTATACCTCATAAACTACTACATAGTTTTCCTTAATAATTGTTTCTGTACAGTCTGAAAAATAGTCCTGAAAAAGTAAAATAATTATAATATTAATGTGGTTTTTCTTAAAATAATTTATTGTGGATAATCATAAAATGTTGATTATGTTTAGCAACATAGTGAAGACATTAATTTATGTTCTGATATAATTAATCAATCAAAATATAATCCAATCATTTATTGGGCCACAAAAGCTAACGGTTAATTGTTGGTGTAGTAGACTATGTGACAAGATAAAAACAAAATAAAGACAAATAAATAAGAATAGACAGTTTTAAAGTTGTATGCTCTTTTACTTAAACTCCTATTGCAAAAGTCCAAATAAATTTCAGCACTCAGCTTCAATTGCTATAATAAATGTAAAGTAGGACCTAAACATACTAAAATAGTTAGGTCTAAGTTAAATTAAGTCTAAAGTATTAGAATTTTAATTTTTACCTGGAATGTAGCAACAACTCGATGCAAAAACTCAATAACAAATAACGGAGCAACTTCCTGCATGCAAACTGCGACTAAGGCAACTCCCCCGCTCTGTATGGATATCAGATAATGATGAGGAGCTGCCAGCACCGGTGGGACATCCTGAAAAGTTTCATAAATGCACATTACAGATATGATTATGCTGCCAGTCTTCTGGGAACGTTGCCACAAGAGGCATGCGATGCGGAGCAATTCTATGACGCGTTTTAATTTTAGTCTTAGTTTTAGTTTTTAATTGGTTTCCTTTATTTTATTTGTAATTAGTAGTTTTTTAGTACATAATTATAATGTATTCTGTAAATTACCAATAAATAAATTAAAAATTATGAATTCTAAAAAATTATTAAAATGTTTAATATACAACCAATAAAAATAGATTTACTAAGTTATAGGGTGATTTCAATTTATTTGCAAATACCATGAGCAACACAGCTAAAATATACCCCATAAAACCGCACTGAAATAAAATATAATTAAAGTAACTTTCAAATGTTAAAATTTTCACATACATTTGGAGATGCACGCTGGGCTTCCAAGTAGTAGTCACATACTGATCTTGGTATAACACTCCTCCAATGTTTCTCGAGAAATACATCCCTAAAAAGAAATAAAAGTTACATATACATGTAAATTTCAATACATTTTTGAATAAATAATGCAAAAATCATAAATGATTTCGCAGGAAAGCTTTTAAAGATTTGCCTTTTTAGGTCATTGGTAAAATTCGTTGTATGTATACATGTATCTGAATGATGACAACTAAACTAAATAGAAAGGTTAATTAATAGTGGGATCAATTTTAAAAGTACAATTATTAGCAATTTTTGTTCTTGTTTCCTCTGTCTAACACTTCATGAATATAGCTTGAGTATATATATTAATTTAGAGATATAATATTATAAATTTAAGAAACATTTCACTAACAAGTAAGTAGTTCACATATGGAATATACAGAAGAGGCAGAATGCATTTCAATGCTGCTTTGTAAACATGACTCCAGATAATGTTAGATAAGGCGTTCAATTTCAAAAAGATTCTAGGAATATAAGTGTAACAAATATCAGGATAAAATCTGTAGTAGTGATAGTAGTTGGACTCATTAAGTTATCACCAAATACGTACCCAGACGGATTTATAATGAATAAACTGTGTATCATTTCAAACTATTATTTGTAAAGAAAATTCTCGTATTTTTGGTTCTATTATTCAATTGCTACATCAAAGAGTGCTATAGTAAAATTTCACTCCACTCAGTCCTTTTTACCCGACTGCGCGACGCAAAGGAGGGTAATTTTACTATATAGGTACCTATTTTGACAAATTTGACTATTTTGACATCTTCAGTTGCTAACAAATGTGTGACAGTGACAAACTCTATGTTTATGGCTTAGAGTATATCAAGAGGTGCCATACCTACGAAAAAAACTGCCTACCTAAACTTGGATTTTATGAATGAATGGAAAGCAGTATGGCCGCCTAATAGGGAATCCAGTAAACTGTCGATAACTACTTATCGATATAAAAAGGGCACAGACTAAAAATTTATACATTTGAAAGAAAAAATTAAGTGATTAGCTTAAGTGGATGCCGATTATTTGTATTCTCAGGTTGCAGTGTGGCTTATGGCTTTCTGTCAGACTCTCCTTGTGATAGCCGGAGTTTCGAATAATTCGCCCAGAAGGACGTAGAATCTACAAAGATTCTATACATTCTTTGAGTATTTAGTAGTACTCCAGGTACATAACACATTGGAACAAAAATAAAATCGATTTGGACAAAAAAAAATCGAATTTTTATTTAATATTTTTGTTTTTTTTTTTTGTAAAAAATGTTTTAGTATCTATTCATCAGTAATACCAGTACCATTATGCGATAGAATAATAAAAAGTCAACGGTATTTCAAAAGTCATTCACTATGTATGGAAAGTGGTCTTCGTTCTTTAAATATTTGGGAAAATATCGATAATGAAAATTCTATCACCGCATCACTAGCAATTTTATTTGACCAATCAGGTGCTACTACATCCCCACTACGTTGGAAAGCAAGATGGAGAATTGGCGTTTTCCTAATATGATTTTATGAATGAATTTCGTAGTAGCTTCACGTCTGTATATTTATGTCTATGGTTTATGGTGACAAATAATGCAAGGTGACAATGCATAGATATAGGAAGAACGCTCGCGCGCTTAGTAGATAGGCCATACCTACAGATTAGGCGTGTATACCTACGTTCCATTTTCGTGAATGAACGTATGGCCGACGGTTACTACGTTAGGGCTGTAGCTTCTAGTATCGTAATATTTGTCGATATCTTATATTTAGGAGTATAGAAAAATGCTAGGCGCATGGTATCATCATGACGGTTTATGCGAAGAAAATAACAATAAAAATATTATAAGCATTTTTTATTTAAATATTGTCGATGTGACAGCTTATCGCATTGTGTACGATCGTGGTGTATAAACCTGATGTCTAGAAAAGTCTGTATTACACATTTAATGAAAAGAAACTTGTGATTAGTGTTATGTGTTGCATCAGAATCAGCAAAAATATTTTTCATATCATAAAATTCACACAAATTTAAATATATATACTTATAAGTAATAACTTACGGGGGTTCTCTTGTTTATCAGGTGCATTTTAATTAATTTTTCCGTTTTTGTGTTATGTGTATGTTTACCACGCTCGATGAGGCGTACATAAGGCCTCCTCTTGATTTTTTGTAAATGAGGCTCTTCACGTCTTCTTCTCCGAGCAGTAATGATGCAAAACCTCGTATTATTTTTTTTAAATAAAACTCCTTGTGATAAAGCCAGCTTTGTATTGCGTGATACTCTCTGTATACGCATCAATATTTGTTTTAACACAAATCTTCGGCGATCTCCACTAAGCTATTTTTTACCCGACTACGGCGAAGCCAAAAGGAGGGTTATGATTTTGACAGGCTATGTATGTAGGTATGTATGTATGTATGTATGTTCATTTGTTCCCTCATAGCTCCTCAACTATTTATTAGAACTGGACAAATGAGGTATCGTTACAAGCGGCTTGATCGTCCGATGGTTATAGGCTATATGACGTGTCACTCAATCCTGTGTAGCGCCCTCTAGCGCTCATAAGGTACTATGTTAAAAAATAAATTTGAGATAAATATGCCGTGTTCGATATCAAATGAAAGTGCTTAATGAGCACATTTCAAATATGTATAAATTATTAGCTTTACCTTACCCCAAAATAATATAAATAAAAAATAAAGTTTAAAACTAAAACTCGACTACCGAAAAATCACACTCTAAAAAGTGACAAACAAGAAAATATCAAGGATAGCCGTGGTCGTATGCCACTTACTCTAACAAAACAATATATTCCAAGGATAAGTGGCATACGACCACGGCTATCCTTGATATTTTCTTGTTTGTCACTTTTTAGAGCGTGATTTTTCGGTAGTCGGGTTTTAGTTTTATGGCGGGCTGTGGCCGAGCGACTGCGAAGTAAGAAAATGATAATAACCGTAGGCCGACAAATTTGCAGGTATGCAGAGGTTAATCTCCCTAACTTAAGGAACTTACTGAGTTAGATTATTGATTTTCCAGACAGTGAGTTATCTGTACCAGCTATTAGTTAATTTGTACTATTATGTGAAAAAAGAGTATTTTCGTCGACAAATCATTTGTTGGAGTACATCACTATCATGCTTCTTGTAGTTACGTGTAGAGTAAAGTAATGAATGAGTGTAACAAATCATTCATGGATTGTGCCAAAACTCGGCACGCTGTCAAATCTATACACTCATTTTCCCAAATGAGAAATAACTTAAATGTTTTGTCTCTTTTTTACAGGCAAAACTGTATATTAGAAAAAAAGAGACAAAGTGATGTTTCATGGTCTGTCTCATGTTTGCCTCATATATGTATAACTAAAATTTGTATATGTTGAATAGGGCCACCCTGTGTGACAATGGGTGACAATGACAACAGTGACAAGATGACAACATTGACAACGGAGAATATGCTCTTTTTTGGATTTAATGGCCTGGTAGCATAGACATAAATATACAGACGTGAAGCTACTACGAAATTCATTCATAAAATCATATTAGGAAAACGCCAATTCTCCATCTTGCTTTCCAACGTAGTGGGGATGTAGTAGCACCTGATTGGTCAAATAAAATTGCTAGTGTTGCGGTGATAGAATTTTAATTATCGATATTTTCCCAAATATTTAAAGAACGAAGACCACTTTCCATACATAGTGAATGACTTTTGAAATGCCGTTGACTTTTTATTATTCTATCGCATAATGGTACTGGTATTACTGATGAATAGATACTAAAACATTTTTAACAAAAAAAAAAAATGTAATAAAAATTCGATTTTTTTTGTCCAAATCGATTTTATTTTTGTGCCAATGTGTTATGTACCTGGAGTACTACTAAATATATATATATATATATATATATATATATATATATATATATATATATCGTTACTCAAAGACTGTAAAGAATCTTTGTAGATTCTACGTCCTTCTGGCCGAATTATTCGAAACTCCGGCTATCACAAGGAAAGTCTGACAGAAAGCCATAAGCACACTGCAACCTGAGAATACAAATAATCGGCATCTACTTAAGCTAATCACTTAATTTTTTCTTTCAAATGTATAAATTTTTAGTCTGTGCCCTTTTTATATCGATAAGTTGTTATCGACAGTTTACTGGATTCCCTACTAGGCCGCCATACTGCTTTCCATTCATTCATAAAATCCAAGTTTAGGTAGGCAGTTTTTTTTCGTAGGTATGGCACCTCTTGATATACTCTAAGCCTGGTAGCTAAGACCTTTGGGTCAAGCAAGAGCGTAGACAGAGAAGGACATAGACGAATTGATAGCTTCCATCGCAATCACACAAGAAAAAGACCAACTTACGCCAATGTCGTGTGAAGAAATGAGACAGAGTGACTAGATTTTCTGTCTCCTCTGCCGTGTCGGTTTTTACTACGGGCAGCAAACTAGTTCGCGAAACAAACCATAAAGAAAAATATGTACGAAAGTAAACAAACTTGACAGATTTTCAGTTTACTTTTATTCGTGTATTTATAACGCAATAATTGTTCTTAGACGTGCTACAATATTCGCAATTTGTTATTCAACATATATAGTAAACACAACTGAAGGAAACATGGGACGGTGCAGTGTTTTCCATTGTAAAAGCGATAGTGAAAGGAAATTACCAGGCGTATCTTTTCACTCGTAAGTAAATACGTTTTTAAAGTTAAAGGCCCTTTCGTACACATGCCACAGTGTATTATTTCATGTGAAGTACATAATGCATATAATTCTACTGATAAAATAGTCTAAAACAGCAAATAATAATTATCATAACCTACGAAATAAATTTTATTCGATGTTGCCAGGTTTTGAATGTTTATTTGTCCAATATTATGGGTACTAATATACATGTTGTAGGTACTTCTTATAAATATGGTGAAATATTCTTATGTATGTAGTAATTAAATATCATAATTGTATTACAGTTTCCCGGAAAATACAAACTTACAACAAAAATGGATTGAAGTTACAGGACGTACTAATTGGTTGCCTACAAAGTCATCAAAAATATGTAGCAAACAAAATAAGTAAAAAATCGAATAATTATGGAATATGAGTACCGTCGTGGCAGCAACGCGACACAAGCGGCATGCAACATCAACGACGTTTACGGAACTAACACTACAAACCGACGCTGGAAGCTCTCCGTCATCCGCCCTACTCACCAGACCTTGCGCCTACAGACTACCTAACCTACAACTTTTTCCAGAATTCGACTTTTTGACGTGAAAAAAATTCAATACCCGAGAGACAGTACAAAATGCCTTTGAAGAATTTGTTGCTTCCCGTCCACCTGATTTCTTTAAAAAGAGCATCAATAAACTGCCACTGCGTTGGCAAAGATGAATTGATTGCATGGGTGATTACTTCGTTTAATACAAATAAACAATACATGAAAAAATCCTTTAAATTTTTTCATACAAAATGGCAATTTCATTGGTAAAGACCTAATGTTATTGTTATTACACATTTTTAAAATACCTAAAAGTATCTTGTTTTGAACTATTAAACGTTTTAAATATTAATGTTTTTTAGTATTACCTATATATATTACAACTCACTATAAAGAATTTTATCCAGAAATAGAGATCACGATCTCCCGAACTTAAAAACAGAGCCAAATTTTATCACGAATTAGGCGTCAAATAGGAGTTCACAAATATATAAATATTTACTCTTTCTGGCAATGGTACACGCAAATTTACTTTTCACTAAACATTTTTTTTCTCATAACTCATAAGGCGATTGGCACACTGTAACTCATTTTCGGATGGGGAGGAATGGGGAGGCGCGCTCTTCAGCGCGCCGCCGTGGCCTGCTTCTGCTGCGGCGCGTGCAGCAGGGGTACGAACCTGACCTGGAGGGTGTCCGACCACACGGGGGCACCCGTATAGGGCTATGGACCGCACGACACCCGCGTAGAGTCTCCTGCAGGAGTCCTCCAGGCCCCTCAGGTTGGGTAGCAGCCGCGCCAGCGCGTTAGCTGTCACTAACAGTTTGGAGCGCAGACTTCGGAAGTGCTCTCCGAAGTCCCCACCGACCGTCGAGTACGAGCCCCAGGTATTTCAACCGGGGCTTGATATCGATGGGAGTACCTCCTACTGTCAGGCTGGATCCCGGGGGTAGCCCGCGCCGAGGACCATGAAAGAACAAGGCCTTGGATTTGTGCAGAGCCACCTCGAGACCCAGCCACCGGATCCGATCCACGACTTTAGCAACAGCGGTCGTGGCCCTCTGGGTCGCCTCGCGGTATGTAGCACCACTCTCCGTCACTAGCGTGTCATCCGCGAAGTACGTGACGGTGGCACCGAACGCGAGCTCACCGCGAAGCACCCAGTCGTATCCGATGTTCCACAGGAGCGGCCCCAGGACCGATTCCTGTGGGACACCGCACGACATCTCACGCCTACCGACGCCGGTCGAACTTGGGTAGATGACGGCTCTCTCCGTCAGGTACGCCCCGACTATGCGGCGGAGGTAGAGAGGCACATCGTGGTACACGAGCGCCTCCCTGATGCAACTCCAGGGCAAGGTGTTGAATGCGTTGGAGATATCCAAGGACACCGCCAACATCACCTCGCCCCGGGCAACCGCATCCTCCGCCAGAGTCTTCACGCGCATGATGGCATCCACAGTGGAACGCCACCGGCGGAAGCCGTATTGCGTATCGGCTAGGTCCGGCCCCACTCTAGAGAGGTGCTCGACGAGGCGCTTGGCAATCACTCTTTCGAAGAGCTTGCCCACCTCGTCGAGAGCAATACTATGGGCCGGTACCCGGACGGCTCATCCGCCGGGCGTCCGTCTTTGCGGATGAGGACCAGTTTACCCGTCTTCCACCTCTTCGGAAACTGGCCCCGCTCCAAGCATGCGCTGAGGAACCCTCGCAGTCGGGGTTCGAGACCGTCTTCTCTTAGAGCTAGGACCCACGCACGGCCTGGAATGCTGTCAGGTCCCGGGGCGGTGTTCTTCTTGGCTCTAAGCCGTCGCACCACCAGCTCTAGTTCTACCCAAGTGACATCGGGCACGTCGTCGTCAATAACCACGCCGGGCGCATCAGGCGACCGAGGTGGCCGAGTCATCTGCGGCGGAAAGTGTTCCGCCCGCGCCGGGAACAGGGATTCCACCACTCCTCCAAACAGAGCCGGCTCGAGAACCTGGGTCAGCGGAGGGGCCCGGGGGCGCAGCTTTCCTCTTACCAAGCAGTTAGGCCACCCCCATGGGTCCCGCTTCAGTATCTCCAGCAGCTCCCTATAGGAAGCTGCCTTGGACCGCTTGATCTCTGCTCGGAGGGTATTCCTGGCTTCCCTGTATCCCTCTTGTAAGAGGGACACACCTACCTACCAAAAATTTTTTGATATCTCTCGGACTATACAAAAAACGCCGCTCCACGCGTGAGAGTAGAAAATCTGCGCGCGGATGCCGATCTGCTCTCCCGCGTCCACGCGCGATGCGGCGTCGGGCGTTGCAGTGTGCCAATCGCTTAAGACATACCTACAAATCCATCACTGATTGCAGATACAAAGAGAAAAGAAAAAATATATTGCCTGTCTGCGAGCGAATTTTTTCAAAAACTAGGGTAATTTATCTTTCAAAGTCGTCACACTTGTGTTACATGGCGCCATAGATAATATTACTATTTATAGCATACACTTAACGATTTTAAGCATTAAAAAACATTCTCTGTCTCATGCGTGGCCACGCTGAGCCTGTGTCTATTAAACGTAGTGTATTCCATGAATCTATATATTAACGTGTATTCAAAGTCTTTGAGCAAGAGATATGCTGCACATTGTTTCAGAAAAACTAAAATCGGAAACCATTTTTGAAAAACAAAAAACCGCCTTTATACAACTACAGTATTTTTATTGGTATAACTGTCGCGTATTTACGACCTCGATGGAGTATTTTTTTTTATACAGGACACGTCAATTTGACTTCACCTCGCCTGATGTGAAGCTAAAGGCAAAGTCTCGGCAAGAGGGTCACCATCGTCAACATGTGCCATATTAACAGTGGTGGCACTCAGCTTGTCGGCCTCATTAGATGCCTTTTCACGCCCCACTTAAAGGACCCGGGACTGTAGGAAAAAGGAAACACGTGAGCTGGCAGGGAGTTCCAGGTCTTAGTGGTGCGGCATAGGAATGAGTCACTGAAACGCTTGGTTCTAGTATGGAATAAAAATGCTTATTTCATGAAATAAATAGATATGTCAAAGTCAAAGTAATTTATTCTCAATCTTGAACAAAAAAATTGTTTCTTATTGACGACAATTATAATTCTACCTATAATTTAAGTTTACCACCGCTTCCAAGGCGCTGGTGGTATATCCACGTATAATAAATATAGTGACGATAAATCGTATCGTGTCGTTGCACTTATTGCTGTTTAAAGAATATAAAATCGCCCATTAAAATTTTGTAAAAATGGAGACATCATTGGAGACTATGAATTTGTGCCGTTTGGAGTCGAAACGTTGGGGCCTTGGGGCCCGAGCGCTCGCAATCTCTTCAGGGAGATTGCGAAGCGTATGGTCGACGCTTCTCGTGTCCTTTTTTTTTTTTTTTTTTTTTTTTCGTGCGGAAGTCCCCTCGGATACCCCCCCTGCCGGAGCCGGAAGGGGAGGTTATGTCGGAATCGAACCGACTAAAACCGCACGCCAACCGTGGGCCTTGGTGTTAGGCCGGAGGTGAGGTTGTCAAAGACATATCCCTCGCACCCCGGCTGACCCAGGGCCATCCCTTACGGTCTGGCCCTCCTAAGGAGAGGGGACAACGGTGTCCCCAACTCGCCCCCGGAATGGGGAGGCGCACTGTTCAGCGCGCCGCTGCCGTTTCAGCGCGCCGCCGCCGATTCAGCGTGCCGCCGCGCCGCCGGGCACGCTTCTCGTGACCAGAGGGCTGGCCTCTTTTTAGGTCAGAGAATAAGCATTGCCATACAACGTGGCAATACTGCGAGTCTTCTGGAAAAGTTGCCACAAGAGGCCTGCGATGCGGAGGAATTCTACGATGCGTTTAGTTTTTAATTGGTTTCTTTTATTTTATTTCTAATTAGTAGTTTAAAAATATTCATGAATAAAAAATGGGTTGGATAATGTAATCGATAGTCTATTTTCTAATTTTCTTGGTATAACTTATTTTATTTTCTTTACTTACTTGTATATTATACTTAAAATAATAAAATTTGCTATTGAAAATCTTGATTTTTTTCATAGACAAAGAACCATAGGCTATGAACCATTTTTTATTATGGCAGCCCCGAATGACTAATGCCAACCTCCAGAGTTTTCTGAACTTCCTTTTTCGCGTGTTCTTTTGACAACACAAGGTTAGAATCGCTTTAATTCTTGAATAAGTATGCAATTATTTCAGAATTGTTTAGCCTTTGTACTGTAAATTGTGCTGTGTAACGATTGTAACGGAATACTCATTCTTTGTAGGTATAAATAATGGCTGAGGAAAACTGGAACGATGATGCCGTGGAGGGAGGCAGCATGGCTGTTGACAACATGCCACTGCCGCAGGCGGCAGATATCCCCGAAATTAAACTCTTCGGCAGATGGAGTTGTTATGATGTTCAAGTGTCTGACATGTCCCTGCAGGACTACATCTCCGTTAAAGAGAAGTACGCCAAGTATTTACCTCACTCGGCTGGCAGGTATGCGCACAAACGTTTCCGTAAAGCTCAGTGTCCCATCGTTGAGCGTTTGACCAACTCTCTTATGATGCACGGCCGCAACAATGGCAAGAAACTGATGGCAGTAAGGATCGTGAAACACGCATTTGAAATTATTCATTTGCTCACTGGTGAGAACCCTCTGCAGGTTCTTGTGACAGCTATCATTAACTCTGGGCCCCGTGAAGACTCTACTAGAATTGGTCGCGCTGGTACTGTGCGTCGTCAGGCTGTTGACGTTTCACCCCTGCGTCGCGTGAACCAGGCTATCTGGTTATTGTGCACAGGCGCACGTGAGGCTGCGTTCCGTAACATCAAGACTATTGCTGAGTGTGTAGCTGATGAGCTTATCAACGCAGCGAAGGGTTCATCAAACTCTTATGCCATCAAGAAGAAGGATGAGTTGGAACGTGTTGCCAAATCCAACCGTTAAAACTTTTATTTTAAGACATCTCAATAAACAAAACTCAAAAAGTATTTTGTTTTATTAACATTAACTCGTAAACTACCACTTCCTGTATAGAGTCATAGATTAGCCAAGTATAATGTAAAGTGTTGTTGTACTTAATATTTATATTCGAATAAATGGTAAAGACTAAGGTAAAACAGTGTATGAGGCATTGCCAGTATATACAAATGTACCCGGGGCCCTGCCTTGCACTTTGGGGCCAAACCTGCTGCACCTGTAAGCTGGTACACCTGCTGATTGACAGGTTCTGCCGCAGTCTTCCCATAGGAAGGCAGACTGCAGTTGTTCTGTATGTGATGATGAGTAAAGTAGAATTGGGTGTAGAGGGGCTTCAGCCTACCTCACTTGAATAAGGGATGAGAGCGGTGCAAGCCAACAACCGTCGCCGTCGACAAATCAGGCTGCATTATAAGCTTGCACTTTGGAACCCTGCTTGTCCATTTTCATTATTTGATTGGCTTTTCCAAGAGCCCCAAACTCCCCAACACCAATATTTCCATATTTCTGTGAAATCCTGTAGGCCATGATAACCATTTTCCATCATGTGGGCCATGAGCTTGTCTGCCACTAAGTGATATAAAAAGCCCCATGTAGTGGCATAGTTGCTTTACTTGCTTTATTTTTATTATTTTGATAGGGAAATGATCACAAGCTTATGGTCCCACAGGTTTGACCCTTGACCGGTCTCGCAATTAGGCGACTGTTTCTGTAAAAGGAAATTACAAAGCTGTTCCTGGGTTCCAAAGTGCAAGCTTTGAATGTTACTAAATTCATCACTCAGATGGTGGAGAAGCAACAATGTAGAACAAATGCAGGTCACCAATAATAGTAGGTATGTACTGCAATGAAAGTGGTAACTAACAATGTAAGTACCTACCTAATCAAGTAATCATTTTAATATATTATAATATTTTTAATATTCAGTGTAGGTTACTCCCAAATGAAGTGCTCCAGTCCAGGTCCACTTAATGTTTGGTAAGCATCAGTGGATTAGGCTACCTACGCCCGGTTGCCATTTGGATGGGTCCTACCTACACAGCTCTATTCCAGGGCATCAAAAGCATCGGATGAAACGGCCGCCATTTTTACAAAGTAGATGTTTGTAATAGTGACCCTTTTTCCTGAGACAGCCTTCAGCTTACCATCAGGATAAAGTGAGGTGAATTCAAATTGACGTGTCTGAAATATTTAAAAAACTGCTTAGTGGTATTTCATCCGAGCACTATAGCATTTGCCGGTCTCGGCTGTCAATACGTAGTCGTTAGGTCAAGACGGAGGCCTATCATATGGGCGACCTGCACCAATCCCGTCAGTGGTTACTGGTTGGCCACTAACCATAACAGTACTCTGCAAGGTCACTGGCGGTCGTAGCTGACAAAGCAACATACTTAAGCGTACCCCGAACTCCGAGGCGAAGACTAGATGTACAGTACAGACACGACATGACTGACTACAATTTTATTACAGTATCTGTAGTACATACAGTGTACAAATTCACCTGTGTGACTGATCGTAAGCCAAACCAGTGGGACCTGATGGCCATGAACTTAATTTCTTAATCGAAGTAATTCATACTTCCATACTACTTTTTATAAATGCAATAGTACCTAAATCTGTGTCTATATTACTCTGTTACGCTTTCATGTCTAAACCACTGAACCGATTTTGATGAAATTTAGTATTGAGGTAGATTATACCTTAAGAAAGAACATAGGCTAGGTATGTTTGGTCGCAATAATCAACATCCACGTGGGCAACAGCTATACTTACCACTCCACAGGGGCTGGCTCAACCACGGGTAAAATACCAGAACACCACGTTCACTTGAGATCAATCTTTCATTTGTAGCAACATCCTAATAACACTTTACTATTTGAGAACGGTGTTCATATATTTTTATACCACTTAGGTGGCACACAAGCCATACGGCACACCTGACGGAAACATTTATAAAAATGTGTGATAGCATTGCTTTTATTATTAAGTCATCATCCTCCTGCTCTTATCCCTAATTTATTTGGGGTCGGCGCAACATGTGTCTTTCTTCTAGTTGGAGTTATCTCAACATTCACTCCCTTCTTAACCATATATTATCATCTTTCACAGTCCATCCACCTCCTTTTAGGTCTTCCTCTCCCCTTGTAGCCTTCCACTTCCATGGGTAATCCCTTCTTTATGTTATGACATTTCTTTCATCCCTACAGATTACATTATCCAGGACAAACGATTTCCTCGTAGCTTTTCCGTGATTAGTGCTACTTTCAAACTTCCTCTATACCTATATTCATTCCTAATCTTATCCATTCTTCTCACACCATCAATTTATCTCAACATTCGCATCTCGGCTACATGCAACTGTCTTTCGTCCATTTACCCTTACGGGCCAGCTCTCCGATCCATATCAACAGTACGGCAGGCCGGATCATAGTCTTATAGATTTTTTCCCTTAAGTCGAAAGGGCATTCGCGAGTCACACGTAGATGCAGTAACCTGCCGCCATTTCATCCAACCAATATTAATCCGGTGCTTTACGGCTCGATCATCGATTGCTTTGCAGTGGTGAACCGAGATACCTAAAATCGGAGCAGGTTGGTATAGGAGCACCATCAAGCGCCTCGACCGTGGGACTAGAGACCGGCGAAATAAGTAACAAAATGAAAGACGGAATTAAAATGGCATTCAATCAAGTGTATAAAATTGAGGGAACGATTTAGGTATCCTCCCTATTATGGTTACCGCATGGTGTGTCTGTCATCGTGGCCAAAATCAGTTAGGCGAAATAGTGTGGCCACGAGGAATAACAGCCATTTACGTGATATACAGGAGGACGACAATATTAAGTTTAGCCACTAGGACATTTAATTCCTCGTAGCGAAACCAGTTTGGCCACGAAGAAAAAGGGAAAATGCCGCTGCCGACCGCTGTGCGTTCTGTGGGTATACCAAGACCCTTATGATGATAATGACACGACAGTTTAGTATCATCATAAGGGTCATAGCAGGCACATCAATGATATCAACCGGCAGGTCACTTCAATCTTGTAATTGTAATTCAATAGAGTATTCTCCTATACTATAAATTAATTATTTAACCGAGTTCATTAAATAAAGAAAAGTGGTAAAAAATAGGCCCGTTTTTATTCATTTTCAATCATCAACTAATAGTAAATTGTTTGACAACAGCACTTACTGTCCGAAGTACGTATACAAAAATCTAATTCAAAAGACATACCTACATATCAACATAAATCCGAAGCTAAGTGTTAAGATCTGATTTGTTGTCAATCAACTACCCTATTTCCAGTGCACTGACTAGGAATATGGACATAATACAATCTAAATACTATCACATAGAATGATACTAAAAACAATTACAATATATAATTAAATAAATGAATAGTTTTATTATAACGAATTAAAACTAAGTTTACATAACATTAATTCAAATGCATCAAGCACGGAACAAGTTTAATCGTCGGCCTTGGGACGAGTCATTTTTGAGTGCCATATTCGATTGTATCTCTTCGAAAGAAGGAAGGTGGGCAAGTTTCCCGCGAGCAGCCACTGATGGCCGCGTGCTCAGCAAACGTCTTGCAACGCGGGTGATGTCGTCAGCTGTGATTTTTTCTGTAAAATTAAAATATAATGGTGTACAAACTGTACAACACCCATAAACGTGTGGCGGTAGAGAACGCGTGCCTACTGAGCGTGAACCAATAGTTAGAGGCCAACAGAGTTCTGCAAGCTGTGGGTGAATCAGAATTCTAGAAATAGTATTATTGAATAAATAAAAATAACATAGTAGGTACAGGAATTCACTAACCTATTTCATTGATAAAGAAAGAAGGTGGCTTTCTCTTGCCGGTCGCCAGCACTTGTCGGCCAACATCTTCGAATACTACAGGTCTCGCTTCCAAATTCATCAATAACATTGATTGTAATTGAGTCTTAGCTCTCTGAAAACAGTATACAAGTATTTATGTAACATTGCTGCTAATTCTGTTGTTACATCTCTAAACTTAAAATTCTCTAAAATTTTCTAATTGTATCTGTTTCTTTCATTATCAAAAAACAGATGATTTATTTTAGTGAACACCTTTCAAATTAAGTCGGCGCCTTGACGGTACGCTTCAATTTTAGTCGACATCTACGAACATGCGACTTAACTTACTACGCACCAACAAGGCGCTGTCTTAACTTATTTTGACAGGTCTTAACTTAAATAAAATCATCTATCCTTTTTTTTTATTATTATTTATTATTATTCATTTATTTCAAGTAGGCAATACTCATATTTTGTTAGTAGTACATTAGAACAGTTAAATCTTGTTGGTTAGTACATGAAGGTTACCGCAATGGTTGACATAACAGCAGTCAACTCGGTCAGTAATCACCTTCAGGAGGGAGTTGGAACTCGTTCTGACCCTGCGCACGAATGAGGCAGCGCGCTTACGCATGATAGTATAGAAACAATCAACTCGCGCCTGCGCGAACATGCCTGACGCGCTGCAGCGCCAGGGCAGTCCCATCAACCTCCTGAATGCGTTATTATATTGGACCCGGAGGGCCCCATACGCCTTCTGCGAGTCAAGGTGTATGATGAATTTAGAGAGGTATTCCGTTAATGTGAGACTGGCCTAAAGCATTATCTTTTACATACCCTGAGTTCCATTTCTCCAACTTTTCCAATCATATTACCGAGTTCCCGTGCAATCACTAGCGTCGTATCATATATGCGGGCAGGCGGAGACGCAGCATGTACGCAGAACAGCCCTGTATCGCCGTACGCGTGGTTATACGCAGTAGCGTTAAACATCCAGTGATATCTGCAGTAATATGACATGCATTGAATTCACATCTTTACTACAATATTATAAAGCACAATAATATCTGTAGCATAATATCCCTTTTAAACAGATAACAATGTTAAATACAACTATACTCATCATTATCTTAGTGTTTATTAGGGCTGAAACTGGCAGCCAAAATCAAATACAAGTAGAAGCAATACGAAAATGATGGTGAAATTTCTATAGATTTTCTGAGACCTTCTTGTAATGGGAGTCTTGGCTGTTACAATTTAGTAGTAGAGCTCATTAGTGACGATCCCGGGTCACCTCTGAGCCCAAGCCCTAAGCCTCAATCAAGCTAATTTGTTCTCCACGTTTTGATTTTGCTTATCTGGCTTTAATAGTTGCGTCTGCTATCTGGAATCCCAACCATTGCGGTGGGAGGCGATAGAAGCCTACGGTAGAGCTTCATCCATCAATCAGCATTGGCTTTTAGATACACATGAGATGCCACAAAGAAATCACAAAATCCATTGAAAAGAGGTGTGGCGATACCACATGTACCCAGCGCCATCTAGCGACAGCAAGCCGAACTACTACGCCACTACAACGTCACTACGAATCCTGCATCGCGAAAGTGAAGTTCGCGCGCTGGTACAATATATATATATAACATCCCAACGACAATCGTTGGGCCGCGGCCCGCCAGGCGTGATCACCTTGCCTGGTCGGAGGATCCTCCCTTTGTGTTGGAGGAACATCACACCTCGTTCCTCCACAGAGGCATATGATAAGATAAAAAAATAATCCTTCTTACCTATTCAGGACATTTGTGTAAAGTCGTGTGTACATTCCTTTGCCAGGGCCACCCGCAGAGAAAGAACCGCCACCACCCATCATCATATTTAACACACATGTTGCTACGAAGTCAGGGTCACCGTGTGAACAACCTTTAAGTACATAATGGAAAAGTATGTTTGCAAACAGTAATTTGGCATTATATGTATTTTCAAGAAGTATGAAAACTTTAGGAAATAATGATAATATTGAAATTTTGTTAGTTTACTTACTTTCTAATCCAATGACCACATGAGATAATTCAGGTAAATCTGATCCTGGATATAAGGGGATTTCACAGTCATCCTAAAAAAACATAACATGTGATTACAAAAGACAGACTGTCATTATTATATTATTATCATAATGTCAGCTACAAAGGTAGTTTTTTGCTGAGTGAAGATAAATAGTAATGCTAATTCTGTATTGTGAAAACTAACCTTTTAACTATAAATTAAAGCAGGTTTGATTGAAAAAACTAAAAATTGGGTATATCACATCACATGCAAGCTTTAAGTTATTTGGTACAGTGTGATCAATGATTTCTCCAAGCATGTGTGCTACCTATTATCATGGATTACTGCAATAATTGACCCTAGTGTAAAAGTCAGAATATTGACTGTGGGTAAGTGATTGGTAGCAAAATGTTTTATTTTGTCCCTTACCTGTTCTATTCCACCAGTATACTGAGCAATAGATTTGTCGACTTTTGGTGTGAAGCTGGAACTGCCTAGTGTGTGCCATGTAGGCTTCATATCAACAAAATACTTCTGGACAAATTCCACAAATGGCTTGTGATCAACCTGAAATTATACAGAGATCCAATTTAGTTTATACCTTCTGTTATTGCCTCTGTGGCGTGGCGTTAGTGCACGCGACTGCTCCCGCAAATCCCCGCTCAGTGCAAATATTTGTATGCATGAATATGGCTATTTGCATTGGTCTGGGTGTTTCTATGTATAATATGTATGTATTTACAAAAAAAAGTATATGAGTATGTTTATCTGCATTCTAGATTCCATAACACAAGCCTTGTATAAAGAGCTTACCATGGGTCTAGATAGCGTTGTGTAGAATGTTGTGGAATATTGTTATTTGTTTGAATGAATTTTTTATAGCATTTATTATGCTAACTTTTAAGTTCGAAAAACATTGGAAAAAATGAAATGCTCAAGTGAGACTCGCACTCACGACCTTTCCCTTACAGGGGGATTGCTCTGCCAACTGAGCTATTGAGCACCACTTGAATCATTCCAAATTTTCCTTCTCTTTATATCCGTCTATAAGGGCGACGGTGCAGCCATCTACCAACATTCTTACGAACTGTTGGAAACAATGAATGATTTTTCAACCATTTTTAAACATTATTGTATTGTTATTTGATTATAACAATGACAATGTTAAATATAAAATATATTGTCTACTAGCTGACCCGGTAGACTTCGTACTGCTTCAATCAAAACATATACATGGGAAAAGAAGAGGGCTGTTTTAGGGATTTCCCTGCAATTGTTCGATTATTTCTCACCTGTTAAACCTCTCCCTAGACCTCCACAAACATTTCAAGACCAAGATAAGATATATCCGTTCAGCCGTTCTCGAGTTTTAGCGAGACTAACGAACAGCAATTGATTTTTATTATAGATTTTGGGGCATGATACTGTTAAATAATGTAAATACTAAATAGGTACAGACTTATTACATAAAACATGCGTTCTACAGGTCTGTCATGGCTTTGAAAAGCTTACCCCAACAGCAGCAACAACCATTCTATCAGGTGTGTAGTGATTCTTTAAGTAGTTTAATATGATATTTCGGTCTATTTTGTGTACATTCTCATTAGGGCAAATCTTTGGTAATCCAAGCGTGTTCTTCTTATATGCAGCCTAAAATGTAAAAAATTAAATTGATAATAAAATACAGAATATGGTGAGGGTATCCAATAAAAGTATCTGTACTTGCAATACAATACAAAATATGGATATTCTGATGAAGTGAATGTTACTAAAAACTATATTATTCTATTTATACAATAATTATTTATTAAAAATCTATGAAAACTGTAGACATGTAATATGTGTGTAGGCCAACAATACTTCACCGTGACAATTGTAGTACTTAAATGGGACTAAAATGTCACAGTACTTACACCAAGTAACCAAGATCTTTGCATAATATAACTATACTGTGTATAAGTTAGACTTCTTAAATCATCCGTACCCCATGAATCATGTCCATCAATATTGTTTCTTGTTCTGGTCTCATAGAAAGAGTCTCCAATTCAAAAGCTACTGCCTGTCTTGCTGACTCTATTTCTTCCTCAGATAATTGTGGTCTTAGTGTAACCTCAGCCAACACCTATAATGAAATAATCACATTAAAAAGATATTTTAATCTAACACCATGACTGAAAAAGGCTGCACACAGCGTGTATTGGTATTGCCCTAGTAGCGACCAACCCACCAGTGGGGAGGGGTCCATACAACGCTATTCATGCAGGCCTGTTCTGCAAATTGAAGCTGTGATAAAGATGTTTACACTCCAATATTTCCACAGTCTTGCCTTTTGAAAATTATCACCTATATGTTTTTGTTTCCACCACCATTCCACCATTATGTTGTCAGTCTATTTGTAGTTGTTCTATTAGTGGACCAATTTCAATTTAACTATTCACCTGAGTAACAGCTTCTAAGCCTCTAGAATCAGCACTTGTAGCATAAACAGTAGTATCTCGTGAACCCTGACAATCACAGATACCTCCATGTCTTTCTAATTCTTTGAGCATCAAATCACGTGTAGCATATTTGTGTGTTGCCTAAAAGTAATTATAGCAAAATTAATTCACAAGATATCCACTTTGTTTAAAAATTGGGCCCTTTAAAATAAATATACTTACACCAAAACTGAGTTTTTCAAGAAAATGGCAAATGCCATTAGGATAAGCTACTTCATACCTTGGACCAGAGTCAATAACCACTGAAAAGTTACAAACTTCATTAAACCCAAATATTACTAAATTGTAACAAGATAGCTGTCAAATTGAGTTTTCACTTACCACCAGCTGTACAAAACTGGCCAAATTTCTTTTCTGATGCCACTCTAAGTCCATTACCGAGTACAGTAACCTCTGTAACTGCATCTTCCGATTGAGCTTTAGAATAGGCTACTGGTGGAAGCTCTGGCATAGGTTCTGATAAAGGTGGCAAAGGCGTTACTTTGCCTCTATTGACTATTGGGGCAGATTTTCCCACATCTTTGCTATAACTCCTAACAGCGTACTTTTGAGCACTGAACCTTTGGAAGAACACGTCCACGTCAATTTAATGATGCAATACAACTATTCAATATCAAGCAACTAGCAATTTCAGAAACATCCTCTAGATTTGACATTATTACCAGATCTGCAATAGTTAATTTATTGTTCTTAATAACTTAGATAAAATTCACACTAGGTTCTTACCCATTTTTCATAGAAAATAACCTAGTGAAAATATGTTTCATATCAGTGACATGAGACATCTTTTCAGCTAGTAAACAACTGTTTTAATAGATTTCAAAATTGTCTCCAATTTAGGTATTATATTTAGTTTCTCAATAAAATTAATAAAATGTATAACTCAAAATCATGTATTCAATTATTTTATTTCATTTCGTGAGTGATGAGTATATTTATGTCTATGGCACGGCATTGACAGCTCATAGAATGTCAAAAGGCATTAGGAGTTTGGGCCTTTCGCACGAAAGCCTACAGAGGCCGCTAGTGAGGTAGGGTGCCATCTGACATTTGACAGTAAAATTGTCACTCAGCGTTCAGTTGACGTTCAGTATCTTTTTCGATTGGGTGACATCGTGCTTGTTACAAGTGCTCGTCCATTCCAAAAGAGATTTACCGGATAATACTGTGTTGTTGAAGTATTTTATTGCTTTTGTGTTGTTTTTGTGTGCTTAGCCTACTCATATTGCCTGGGTAAGTAATAGAATTAAGAAATTGCGGGATGGGTAACGACCCTCCCGATCCCGGAGGAGATGAAGAACGGTTGAGATTACTTCTCAATCGAACGATGACCAAAAAGCGCCCGAATGATGCTCAAGTTGGCTCTGGTGCAGCTAAAAAAGTGATCATTGATCCTACGGAATCCGCCCCTTCGATCCAATCCACATACATACATCCGGATCACATTGACAAACCTGCTAATTACACAGACTCGGACTCAGGCCCCTTTTTAGTCCACGTGACTAGAGACGTGGGAGATCCCGCGGCAGCCACTGTTTTTCGTTCGATTAAGTTTGGTCATTTTCTGTCTACTAATAAAATTACCAATATCATTGCTGGAGGCGTAAAACGAGTTGGTCGAAACAGAGTCTCCGTTGAGTTTAAGACTGCGACTGACGCCAACAACTTTTTAACCCACCCTGCTTTAGCTAGGGCTAAATATGACGCATCAATTCCGTCTTTTGCATGTTCCCGTATGGGTATTATAAGACAAGTTCCTGTGGAATGGACCTTGGAGGAGGTGGTCCAGTCGATTGAGGTACCAACAGGCTTTGGGTCTGTAATGAAAGCCAGGCGATTAAATAGGAGAGTGTCTACTGAAAATAACTCCCCTACATATGTTCCAACGCAAACCATTGTTGTTACCTTTGCTGGTCAGAAGTTGCCCCCTCATGTCTATTGTTTTTACAATTCATTGCCGGTAGAAACATATGTGCTGCCTACAATCCAGTGTTTTAAGTGCTGTAGATTCGGACATGTCACTACCCAATGTAGATCTTCACCCAGATGCTTTAAGTGCAGTCAAGCCCACGAGGGTACAAGTTGTACAACCCAAACTCCGACTTGCTTATTTTGCTCTGGTCCCCATTCTGCCAAAGACCCTTCCTGCCCTGAACATTCCCGTCAAAAATCAATTAAAGTCACAATGTCGCAAGAGAACATCTCTTACATGGAGGCTTCTGCCAGATTCCCCCATGTGAGAAAATCTTTTGCAGATACTGCAAGATCCCCAAATTTTATAAACTCCCAGCAAAATTCCCAACAACCCTCCTATGTTCAATCTCAGCAAGTTCCCTCTCAATCCCATCAATCATACAGGAAAACCACGTATTCCCCTCGTAGAGTGTTTAACCCGGCCTCAAGTCCTGGCTATGATAGACAGGCTCATACCCATCTAACTCAAACTCCTCCCTCTTCCATGCCTAATGGCTCTGCTTTCCCAGTCGTCCAATCAGAAGCTTCGTCTAGTGACAACCTCCTTGATTTACTTCTCTCTGCCCTTCTTAACATGCTAACCAGATTTAGTGATACTGAGCTACCGGATAAATTTAAAAACAAACTTTCTCAGCTGTTGGTTCTGACCAGTCAAATTCCCTCCCCTTCTGCAATGGAACTGTAGGAGTATTCATAATAAAAAGAACGATTTAATATATTTAATTAACAAACATAATCCGCTCATTGTTGCCATGCAGGAAGCATGGCTCACACCCAATTCCCGTTTCAGGATATCCGGGTTTGCCTGCTTCCGGGATGACAGGAATGACGGTCATGCTGGATCCACTATGTTGGTGTCCAGAAACCTTATATTCTCACAAATATCAATCCCCCCTCATAGTGACTTATTCCATATAGTTGGCGTTAGAACCATGAACATTGCTTTTCTCTCCGTGTACATTCCATACCCTAATCCTTCCATACTCTCTGACCTGATTTCCATCATAACTTCTATCCCTCCTCCTATAGTTATCCTTGGTGATTTTAACATCCACCATACTTCTTGGGGATCATATAAATGTGATGACTTGTCTTCTTCCTTTCTAGATAGTTTGGATTCTTTGAACCTCTGCATACTGAATAACGGCAGTGCTACTCGTAGGCCTACCTTGTTGCATCCTGGCCCTTCTGCAGTGGATCTGTCCCTTTGCTCTCCCTCTCTCTCTTCATGTCTCTTATGGCAAGTCGTAGGTCACTCCCATGGGAGTGACCACTTCCCCATCGTCATTTCACCGCTCACCAGTCAAATTCAGAATCCTATTTTCAATCCTCTTCTGAAATACAACCTCTCAAGAGTAGACTGGGAGGTATATTCTAATTGGCTTGATCGTCAATTAGAGTTATTGCCAACCCCTGACTTGGATAACTTCCATTCTGTGTATTCTCGTTTCAAGAATGCTCTGCTAATTGCTGCAGACAAGTCTTTCCCAGTTAAGAAGCCTCCCAGG
The DNA here is from genome assembly GCA_914829495.1 of Eilema sororculum. NCBI lineage: Eukaryota > Metazoa > Arthropoda > Insecta > Lepidoptera > Erebidae > Eilema > Eilema sororculum. The sequence goes on along the minus strand of OU618534.1, from coordinate 16,972,042 downwards.
AATAATCTCCCTTCCCTACCTTGGTGGGATCAATCTTGTACGGATGCATGCAAAAAGCGAAAAGATGCTGAAAAAGCCTATACGAGAGATATGTCCCGGTCAAATTACCTAAACTATCAAAGGGTGGCTGCGGAAACGGTCAGACTCCTCTCCCAGAAGAAACGAGATGGTTGGCGCAGGTTTTGTGAAAGTCTATCCCCACGCACTCGCGCATCGTTAGTTTGGAAAAATATTAGAAAATTCAAATATTCAATATCATCCAACCACATTGCCTCCAATGATTATTCTGTATGGATCCAAGAGTTTGCCCAGAAGTTGGCTCCCCCATCTGTCCCTTCCTCTTCTGAGTGCACTGTTTATCACTCCTCTCCCTTTCTAAGACATCACTTTGACTCTCCTTTCACTCTTAATGAGCTCCTTGCAGTGTTAGAACCACTAAAGGACTCCTCTCCTGGGGTTGATGGCATCCCATACTCCTTCATTGTTAATAGTAGCCTTTCTGCAAAAAAATTTTTCTTAAGTATTCTAAATTTAATTTTTGACTCTGGTATTCCTCCAGAAGACTGGAAAACCCAAATTGTTCTTCCCATTTTAAAACCTGGTAAACCAAGCGATAATGCCTCAAGTTACCGGCCTATTGCTCTTTCTTGCACAATGGCAAAAATATTAGAACACCTGATTAAAAACCGTCTGGAGTGGTTCGTAGAGAGTCAGGGTCTGCTTTCTAAAACCCAGTTTGGGTTTCGTAGGGGTTTGGGTACTACTGACAGCCTTTCCATCTTTACTACTGATGCCCGGATAGCTATGTCCAAAAATAATTTCTGTTTGGGTTTGTTTTTGGACATAGCTTCCGCATATGACAATGTTCTTCTTCCTGTACTCAGGCAAAAGTTGCTTAAGCTGAGTGTTCCAGAGAAGATTGTAAACTTTGTATCGAATTTCCTCTCCGGGAGGAACATTCTAATCAAGTATCAAAATTCTATTCTTACCCCTAGAATCGTCTGGAAAGGTCTCCCTCAGGGTTCTGTCCTAAGCCCCCTTCTCTACAGTATATACACATCTGACTTAGATCTTTCCGTTACTTCCTTCTGCAGTATCCTGCAATATGCGGATGATCTGGCTCTGTACGTGTCCTCGGAGCAAATGCCAGATGCGGTAACAAAATTAAACTCTGCGATCCACTACCTTCACATCTGGCTTACAGATCATGGACTATCTCTATCAATCTCTAAAAGCTCGGTTGTTGTCTTCTCCCGTCGACGATCCATTCCAGATTTTGAGATCTCTTGCGAAAACGAAATTTTTCCTGTAAAAGATAATGTAAAATTTTTAGGCATGATTTTGGACTCCAAATTATCAGGGACAGAGCATATTAATTACACCATTAAGAAATGTGAAAAAAAATTAAACATCATAAGGTCAGTGGGCGGTGTCTGGTGGGGAGCTCATCCCTATAGCCAGAAGCTGATGTATAATGCTCTGATTCGTAGTCATCTGGATTATGGATCCTTCCTACTTGAACCTTGTAACAAAGCATCCCTTAAATTGCTGGACAAGATCCAGTCGAAATGTCTCCGTATAGTTTTGGGAGCTATGAAATCCTCCCCAATAAATGCTCTACAACTAGAGTGTGTAGATCCTCCGTTGTTCTTGAGGAGGCAATACCTCTCCGATAGATACCTGTATAAGACTTCCCAACTTGCCTTCCACCCATTGATACCCAAGTTACATTCCCTGTCTGAATATGTTTCGTCTGGTGGCTATTGGACCCATAAAGATCATCCCCGTCTATTTAATTCATTTGTGAATTACGTCCGCCTCCCTTTCCCCTGTTTTCAAACCAAATTTAACCCCCTATTTGAAATCCCATATGAATCAATAATTTTCTCACCTGATATTATTATAGACTCCGGCATTAGTAAAGATTCGGGTGACGCGGAAAGGATTCTACAACGCCTAATCAACCGAAAATGGCAGGATTCTATAGCTATATACACAGACTCCTCCAAGTTGTCAGATAGCTCCTGTGTTGGTTCTGCTGTTTGGATCCCTCAATATAGCATCATATTATCTTTTAAATCTCCCAATATTAACACTATTTTTACTGGAGAAGCTATTGCCATTCTGGAGGCATTGCTGTATATTGAGTCTCACAGTATCAATAAAGCAGTTATTTTCACAGATTCCAAGAGTTGCTTAATGGCGGTCACAGCTAACCAATTTGCCAGTAAATTTAGATCTCCCTTAGTTCTCCAAATTAAACATTCTCTTTTCAGATGTCACTGTAGGGACCTCAAGGTCTCATTGGTTTGGATACCAGGCCACAGCGGAATCTTGGGCAACACAATGGTTGACTCTCTGGCCAGGACTGCTTCCTCTAGTGGATCACGAGACCAATTTAGATCGTTTTCTCAGGATTTACTCACTCTCGCTAAAACATGCTTAACATCTCAGTGGAATGTACATTGGTCTCAGTCCAGCTCAACTAAGGGTAGACATTATGCTTCGATCCAGAATTGCATACCTTGTAAACCTTGGTTCTTTAAATTTTCCAAGGCTTCTAAGCGAGCAACCTCTGTCGTTTGCCGTCTCCGATTAGGCCATGCCTGTACAAATGTTTTTCTATCCAAGATTCGGATAAGGGATAGCTCTCTTTGTGAATGTGGATTGGACGAAGGAACTCCTGACCACATTTTCTTCTCATGTACTAGGTTGAACGGATCCCTGTATGATTTCCTACCTCCTAACAATATTCCTCTTCCAGCCAACTTTAACACCCTCCTGACTTATGTGAATTCCCCACTAATTTATATGTTATGTCATTTTATAGATCTTAACAATATTAACCTTTGAAATTTTGTGTTTCGTTTGCACTACCACATAACTTTGTGTTTGCTTTAATGTTGTCTCTTCTGTACAGGTACTTCAACACACTATAAATCTTTTGGCCTCCCCTCAAAATCAACCGTTTGTATGGAAGAATTTTACACTTGTACTTTCACGCGTTATTTCGATCAGTATATAAAAACTAAGTCGTTGGCGGAATCAAAGGGAACGCCATAGGAAAAAAAAAAAAAAAAAAAAAAAAAAAGACGTTCAGTATTGTTTGAATTTTATCATATATTTTACTATTAATTTCCGTTCCGCTTATCCTCTCAATATCTCAAACTGTGCTTATACGCTCTCTAAATTGTATCTGCCTGTTTGCTCTGCAATTTTTACTTTGAAAATGCCGTTCATTGAATGTTGTGTACCGTCGTGTCGGAAGACCAAGTACGATGAAACTTTGTATCGATTACCTCGAAATGAAACATTACAACGCAAGTGGCTCAATCAGCTCGCACCATATTGCCCAGGACTTGTACAGTTGACTTAGAGAAAGGAAGATTTGTTCAAGACAATTTGAACCAAAATGTCTCATTGGCAAGAAAAGACTTTATAATGCTAGACATGCCAGGTTAGTTGTTTGAATAACCTATACCACTCACCAGAGTTAGGTAGGTACTAACCTACCTCTTGTAATAATACTTTTTACAATTTTTGTATTGTTGGCTTGTCACAAATTAAAGCACTTATTGTTATAATTGTTAAATTTCAGTTGAAACTGATCACACTTGTGTGAAAATGTCAACAATGTTAGATCACACATATTGCAAGAGGTCGTCATCGAGTGATTCTTACCCACAACCTGCAAAAATTCCCAAAATAACAAATGTTTCAGAACAAGACTGTACCTTGCCCTCTACATCAGTATGTATGCTCTATTCACTTCTTGTCGTTATTATATATATATGAATGAATTCCGAGACTTTGCCTTTAGCTTAACATCAGGCGAGGTGAAGTCAAATTGACGTGTCCAGTATAAAAAAAAAAAGTTTTTGGTTAATTTTTCGTTACGTTGTTACCTCGTTAAGCTACATGCAAAGTCTGGAAAAAAGGGTCACTATCGTAAACATGTACCATGTTAACAGTGGTGACACTCAGCTTGACTGCCTGATCCATATACGGATGGCATCTTCATCTTATCAGCATATCTATGGTCTACCATAGGTAAAGTTGTTACTACTATTATCATTATACATGTTCGTATGGCGACCGGGACCGACGGCTTAACGTGCTTTTCGAGCCACGACTAGACCAATGCAAATAGTCAAATATAAGCATACAAATATTTGCACTGAGCGAGGATCGAACCCGCGCCTTCTGCGTAGCGGCCGCGTTCACTACCGCCACGTCACGGAGGCTGTAGGTAAAGTGGTTACTACAACCAAAGATTCTTGATATTTATTTATCTTCAGTTTAACAATTACGATATGGATGTATTGTAATTAAAATAACATTAAAAAGCTGAATGGAGAAATTGCTTTACATGGCTATTGTAAAGCAATTTCTCCTATAACCTCCCTAAATTAATGAATTATCAAAAGCAGAACAATGATAGAATGTCTTGGAACATAAGTAAAATCACATAGAATAAATTGTTTATAATTTGTGCAATATTTGTACTACATTTATCAATATTACTGACATGAGATTGTTCATAAATTTTGATTGTTTTTATTATAACTTGTTAATCTTCTATTACATGTTATCTTACTGCACTGCTTAAGGGTAATAATTATATAGCTCTACGTACTAATCTCCGTCCCGTCCCATGTTGTGAAAGATATTCCAAGAGATTGCCTAGTGTGATAAGGCCACCAATTGAGTCATTAAAGTGTGGTGAATATTATATTACTAAAGCTAAACTTTTTTTCAGCTGTGAAGTCTAGAAGAGTGCGTTTGACAAGCAGTATTAAATGTCTGTTCCCAAAAGGCAGATTATTGAAAAAAATGAAAAAATGTCTGGGTTGAGCATGGTGCAGGCCCCTCCTAAATTGCTGTAATTACGGCATAGTGCTTAATTATGCACGCGAACTTCTTAGTCTTTATTTTTTGTTAAGGTTAATTAATTGTTATTAGTTTTTTTATATACTTTAATTATCTTAACACGAGACAAATGTGTTACATTCGTCCATATTTAGTGTTAAGATATCACTTTTTGTAAATTGATGTCTGTAAAATGCTAGTGTGTTTCTTGCGCCGTTTCTTCTCCAAATATAGAATTAATAAAAAATAAACTATTGTTTCATTCTGTGTCTAGTACCAAATATAAAAATATAAATCATACAACACCCCAACATAGAATGGGCTATCGACTAACGACATCACTATTATCGATATCGTTATTAGGTAAAAATATGAATATGGCCTGCCCTACACGCAGCTCACTTTTTTTTTTAATCTACGTCACGTCACGTCAATATGACATGATGGTATGCGATGCGGACCCGCCTTAGAGTATCAAGAGGTGCCATACCTACGAAAAAAAACTGCCTACCTAAACTTGGATTTTATGAATGAATGGAAAGCAGTATGGCGGCCTAATAGGGAATCCGGTAAACTGTCGATAAGTGCTTATCGATATAAAAAGGGCACAGACTAAAAATTTATACATTAGAAAAAGAAAAAATTAAGTGGTTAGCTTAAGTAGATGCCGATTATTTGTATTCTCAGGTTGCAGTGTGCTTAGGGCTTTCTGTCAGACTTTCCTTGTGATAACCGGAGTTTCGAATAATTCGCCCAGAAGGACGTAAAATCTACAAAGATTCTTTACAGTCTCTGAGTAACTAACTTTTAATTTAAAAATGGAACTAATTTCTTGTTCAACTAGTTATATCATATTGATTTTGTAGTTTTATAAATCATAAATCATTTTATTTCTTGCAAATATGGGTTACATAGGGTGTTATAGGTAAACAAGTCACGCCATATTCTACCATAATAGGCATGCAATTCTCTTAGCTAAATTAGGAGCAAAAAATTTGATACAGTAAATTTATATGATCTTATGTACTTCTAGAAATCTTTCATAGTGTTAATTATTTTATCATAACAGTACATACTTAATCATTAATACAAAATATATCCAATCACATAGGTACATACAATCAAATTGTCATGGTTTCATTTTACTAAAATTAAAAACAACTTCATAATGTATATGTCTTATTTGTGTTAGTTGTTTTATAGATGTAAAAAATGTTTTAGTATCTATTCATCAGTAATACCAGTACCATTATGCGATAGAATAATAAAAAGTCAACGGCATTTCAAAAGTCATTCACTATGTATGGAAAGTGGTCTTCGTTCTTTAAATATTTGGGAAAATATCGATAATTAAAATTCTATCACCGCATCACTGGCAATTTTATTTGACCAATCAGGTGTTACTACATCCCCACTACGTTGGAAAGCAAGATGAAGAATTGGCGTTTTCCTCATATGATTTTATGAATGAATTTCGTAGTAGCTTCACGTCTTTATATTTACTATGTCTATGGTTTATGGTGACAAATAATGCAAGGTGACAATGGACCCGCTCCTTACGATTCAGTTTTTGTTCAGAGACTGTCTTATCTGTACGTAGTACATATCTTCTAATCTGTGGTCTATGGTGATGAGTGAATTAGCGGCACAGATTATATAGAAGGAGAGAAGCTGTCACTATTAATCTGTGGAAGATTAATCTTTTGGATTGGATCAATGATATTACATACAAAAAAGAGGCAGATATGCAAAGACTTTGAATACACTACGTTTAATAGACACAGGCTCAGCGTGGCCACGCATGAGACAGAGAATGTTTTTTAATGCTTAAAATCGTTAAGTTTATGCTATAAATAGTAATATTATCTATGGCGCCATGTAACACAAGTGTGACGACTTTGAAAGATAAATTACCCTAGTTTTTGAAAAAATTCGCTCGCAGACAGGCAATATATTTTTTCTTTTCTCTTTGTATCTGCAATCAGTGATGGATTTGTAGGTATGTCTTAAGCGATTGGCACACTGCAACGCCCGACGCCGCGTCGCGCGTGGACGCGGGAGACCAAATCGGCATCCGCGCGCAGATTTTCTACTCTCACGCGTGGAGCGGCGTTTTTTGTATAGTCCGAGAGATATTAGAAATTTTTTGGTAGGTAGGTGTGTCCCTCTTACAAGAGGATACAGGGAAGCCAGGAATGCCCTCCGAGCAGAGATCAAGCGGTCCAAGGCAGCTTCCTATAGGGAGCTGCTGGAGATACTGGAGCGGGACCCATGGGGGTGGCCTTACTGCTTGGTAAGAGGAAAGCTGCGCCCCCGGGCCCCTCCGCTGACCCAGGTTCTCGAGCTGGCTCTGTTTGGAGGAGTGGTGGAATCCCTGTTCCCGGCGCGGGCGGAACACTTTCCGCCGCAGATGACTCGGCCACCTCGGTCGCTTGATGCGCCCGGCGTGGTTATTGACGACGACGTGCCCGATGTCACTTGGGTAGAACTAGAGCTGGTGGTGCGACGGCTTAGAGCCAAGAAGAACACCGCCACGGGACCCGACAGCATTCCAGGCCGTGCGTGGGTCCTAGCTCTAGGAGAAGACGGTCTCGAACCCCGACTGCGAGGGTTCCTCAGCGCATGCTTGGAGCGGGGCCAGTTTCCGAAGAGGTGGAAGACGGGTAAACTGGTCCTCATCCGCAAAGACGGACGCCCGGCGGATGAGCCGTCCGGGTACCGGCCCATAGTATTGCTCGACGAGGTGGGCAAGCTCTTCGAAAGAGTGATTGCCAAGCGGTGGTACATAGTGGTGCTACATACCGCGAGGCGACCCAGAGGGCCACGACCGCTGTTGCTAAAGTCGTGGATCGGATCCGGCGGCTGGGTCTCGAGGTGGCTCTGCACAAATCCAAGGCCTTGTTCTTTCATGGTCTTCGGCGCGGGCTACCCCCGGGATCCAGCCTGACAGTAGGAGGTACTCCCATCGACATCAAGCCCCGGTTGAAATACCTGGGGCTCGTACTCGACGGTCGGTGGGACTTCGGAGAGCACTTCCGAAGTCTGCGCTCCAAACTGTTAGTGACAGCTAACGCGCTGGCGCGGCTGCTACCCAACCTGAGGGACCCGGAGGACTCCTGCAGGAGACTCTACGCGGGTGTCGTGCGGTCCATAGCCCTATACGGGTGCACCCGTGTGGGCGGACACCCTGCAGGCCAGGTTCGTACCCCTGCTGCACGCGCCGCAGCAGAAGCAGGCCACGGCGGCAGCGCGCTAAAGAGCGCGCCTCCCCATCCGAAAATGAGTTACAGTGTGCCAATCGCCTTATGAGTTATGAGAGAAAAAAAATGTTTAGTGAAAAGTAAATTTGCGTGTACCATTGCCAGAAAGAGTAAATATTTATATATTTGTGAACTCCTATTTGACGCCTAATTCGTGATAAAATTTGGCTCTGTTTTTAAGTTCGGGAGATCGTGATCTCTATTTCTGGATAAAATTCTTTATAGTGAGTTGTAATATACATATATAGGTAATACTAAAAAACATTAATATTTAAAACGTTTAATAGTTCAAAACAAGATACCTTTAGGTATTTTAAAAATGTGTAATAACAATAGTAATTAGTAATACATTAGGTCTTTACCAATGAAATTGCCGTTTTGTATGAAAAAATTTAAAGGATTTTTTCATGTATTGTTTATTTGTATTAAACGATGTAATCACCCATGCAATCAATTCATCTTTGCCAACGCAGTGGCAGTTTATTGATGCTCTTTTTAAAGAAATCAGGTGGACGGGAAGCAACAAATTCTTCAAAGGCATTTTGTACTGTCTCTCGGGTATTGAATTTTTTTCACGTCAAAAAGTCGAATTCTGGAAAAAGTTGTAGGTTAGGTAGTCTGTAGGCGCAAGGTCTGGTGAGTAGGGCGGATGACGGAGAGCTTCCAGCGTCGGTTTGTAGTGTTAGTTCCGTAAACGTCGTTGATGTTGCATGCCGCTTGTGTCGCGTTTCTGCCACGACGGTACTCATATTCCATAATTACTCGATTTTTTACTTATTTTGTTTGCTACATATTTTTGATGACTTTGTTGGCAACCAATTAGTATGTCCTGTAACTTCAATCCATTTTTGTTGTAAGTTTGTATTTTCCGGGAAACTGTAATACAATTATGATATTTAATTACTACATACATAAGAATATTTCATCATATTTATAAGAAGTACCTACAACATGTATATTAGTACCCATAATATTGGACAAATAAACATTCAAAACCTGGCAACATCGAATAAAATTTATTTCGTAGGTTATGATAATTATTATTTGCTGTTTTAGACTATTTTATCAGTAGAATTATATGCATTATGTACTTCACATGAAATAATACACTGTGGCATGTGTACGAAAGGGCCTTTAACTTAAAAAACGTATTTACTTACGAGTGAAAAGATACGCCTGGTAATTTCCTTCCACTATCGCTTTTACAATGGAAAACACTGCACCGTCCCATGTTTCCTTCAGTTGTGTTTACTATATATGTTGAATAACAAATTACGAATATTGTAGCACGTCTAAGAACAATTATTGCGTTATAAATACACGAATAAAAGTAAACTGAAAATCTGTCAAGTTTGTTTACTTTCGTACATATTTTTCTTTATGGTTTGTTTCGCGAACTAGTTTGCTGCCCGTAGTAAAAACCGACACGGCAGGGGAGACAGAAAATCTAGTCACTCTGTCTCATTTCTTCACACGACATTGGCGTAAGTTGGTCTTTTTCTTGTGTGAATGCGATGGAAGCTATCAATTCGTCTATGTCCTTCTCTGTCTACGCAGATATGTTATTAGACTGCGCCTGGTGAAGACGTGAAAACGTCCCAATTGGGACGTTTCGCATTTAGTATATGTCTGGCAAACGCCGAGTTGTCACGTATGTAAGCGCATAATAAAATGGCAATAAAATGCCACCGTGTATTTTTAAAAATGTACAAATTACGACACTAAAATCAATAAAACACGAAGGACCTTCTATCACATGTAAGTACATACAATATTACCGATTTTTTAGTGTATTTCATTAAAATTAGTTCAATAATATTTTTAAAATAATGGCGGCAAAGAAAAAGGACAGAAATACTTTTTGATATGAGCACGACAAGGACACAACAACACTGCTTGCATAGATTATCAGTACAGATGCGACATAGGGTAATTTTCAGTTTACTGCCTACTAAAGTAATAATTTTGACCTGCTGTTCAGTTTTATTTGTTATTTAAAATTGAGTAACATAATTTTTGTTTTATTTATTTGTTGTCCTTTAAATAATTGTAATAACCTAATTTTTTTTTTCAAGGTTTCCGACTAATGAAGTTCGACTTCAAGAGTGGATTGCAATTGTTAAAGAACAACGAAATGAGTTTGACTGGACACCTTCAAAAAGCAGCAGAATTTGTAGCAATAATTTTGAAGCCACTGAGAGATATACTTCGAAAAAAGGAACATTGCTCAGGAAGAATATAAATAACTGACAAATATACCACTGTTCGGCTTCAATCTGCTCATAAAAATAATCCCAAAATAAAAAACTTTCTAAGAGGCAGAAAAGAAATAAATTAAATTTATTTGAAGGAGTTTAATTTTTGATTATAACGTCAGTACGGCACTATGGTTTTATTTTCGAGAAGTTCCTAATTATCTTTTTGAATTATTATCATTTTCCGAAATAAATAATGACGTATTATTTTTTCATCGAATTTCATTTCTTGCCTACCAACGAAATACCCCTTCTGTTCAACAAAATCATCATAATCTATGCTTCGAAACGATCCTACAAGTGCAATCGTCCGAATCATTCCGAATTATAGCTATCTTTTTTACTCACGTGCTTTTCCCATTTTTCGTACTACTTTAACGCTAATTGTCAACTATTGTGCACTGACATACTGCTGGATCAGATTTGAGGAGTCAGTTACTATGAACGTAACATATCTTGTATAAAATATCATTGGATTGGATATTAATCTTTTAATCTATCTATAGTATAAACTAATAGATATTATAAAAAAATATACATATTTACGATAGTGACCCTCTTTCCGAGACTTTGCCTTTAGCTCATCCAGGGTGTCCACTCTAAATCTTCAAAACATTTCCCTGACTTTTCCCTGACTTTCCCTGACCATTTCTAAAATTTTCCCTGACCTTTTTAGCTGTAATTTTTTAAAGTAAAAAATTGCAGCTCTACATTTTCTCTTTCTCTTTGTAGTTCCAGTTTCTTCTTTTTCTCCTCTACTTCTCGTATTTTCTTTTCGATTTTCCTTTTTTCAGCTTGTTTCTGCTGTTGTTTAGACTCATTTTCTTTCCTTTTTCTAGACGCGCGTGATATTTCTTCCTAGCACTTTTGACAGACACCTGAAAACCATATCACGAGTAACAGCCTTTACTCATGATGTGGTTTTCAGGGCCATCAATGGTTTTAAGGTAATCATAAACAGTTTTTTGTGCAATCAGTGACTCTTCTGTCAAATTTTCTACCAACAGTGATTTGTTGACAGAAAACCCGCCCTCAACACTTGCATTACCGTGAGAAATGATGAAACAAATTTTCATGACTTTCCATATGTCTTCATACTGTTTAACTCCACCTATGAGTAGATGGTAAAACTAGTCCAAACCAACTGCATCCTCATTGAAGTCTTGAACTTTTGTCTCCAAGTTCCACGAGCTTCAGATAACATTTTTTTTTGTATTGTTTTTTGGCTCTGTCGGCCACCTCTCCTTGAATCTTGTCTTGTCCATTTTTTTTCAGAAAACTGAGGTTCACATTGGGGCCATCCATCGAAACTTGTAGCAGTCTTTTTCTATCTCTGATTTAGATAGAAAAAGACTGCTACAAGTTTCGATGGATGGCCCCAATGTTATAACATAGGTTTATTTCATAGATTCCGCAAAGACAGGCTTTTTGAGAATTTCAACTTTATGGGGAGGGGACAATAGACCGTTTGCTTTTTTTCGTAGTAATACGTCGACGTATTCATATTTCGGCCTAATATACCAGCGACGATTTGATCTTTCAACCTATTGTATTTTCCACGTAATGATACCTCGACGTGTTAACGTTTCGACCAAACGTACAAGCGATGATTTGATCGTCCGACCAATCGTTGTCGACCTATTGTTATTCGATTATTTAACTTTCGGTATTATGTACGAAACCCCAGCTAATTAGAGAGAGGAAAATGACAGCAGTTTTTATAACAGATTAAGTAAAAAAAAGTATTTTTTGTATTTTTTTACTTAATCTATAATAAAAGAACTGTCATTTTCCTCTCCCTAATTAGCTGTTCGAGTATAAATATATATATAAGAAGTACTGATGACTGATACGATAATATTATTTTTATCTATTCTATATTTTTTAGACTTTTACATTAATTTTAAAGATCAATCATCAAAAAGTCCTTGTTTTCCCTGACTTTTCCAGGTAAAGAAGTCATTTCCCTGACTTTCCCTGACCCACAATAGCTTCCCTGACTTTTCCCTGACTTTCCCTGACCTTCCAGGTCCGTGGACACCCTGTCATCAGAGACCGATGCCGAATGTAAGATTGTTTATGACATATCCAGATACAGGTGCTTGTCTGCCACCTGAGTGATTTGACAACATAGACATAAATATACAGACGTGAAGCTACTACGAAATTCATTCATAAAATCATATTAGGAAAACGCCAGTTCTCCATCTTGCTTTCCAAAGTAGTGGGGATGTAGTAGCACCTGATTGGTCAAATAAAATTGCTAGTGATGCGGTGATAGAATTTTAATTATCGATATTTTCCCAAATATTTAAAGAACGAAGACCACTTTCCATACATAGTGAATGACTTTTGAAATGCCGTTGACTTTTTATTATTCTATCGCATAATGGTACTGGTATTACTGATGAATAGATACTAAAACATTTTTTACAAAAAAAAAAACAAAAATATTAAATAAAAAATCGATTTTTTTTTGTCCAAATCGATTTTATTTTTGTGCCAATGTGTTATGTACCTGGAGTACTACTAAATATATATATATATATATATATATATATATATATATATATATATATATATATATATATCGTTACTCAAAGACTGTAAAGAATCTTTGTAGATTCTACGTCCTTCTGGGCGAATTATTCGAAACTCCGGCTATCACAAGGAAAGTCTGACAGAAAGCCCTAAGCACACTGCAACCTGAGAATACAAATAATCGGCATCCATTTAAGCTAATCACTTAATTTTTTCTTTCAAATGTATAAATTTTTAGTCTGTGCCCTTTTTATATCGATAAGTAGTTATCGACAGTTTACTGGATTCCCTACTAGGCCGCCATACTGCTTTCCATTCATTCATAAAATCCAAGTTTAGGTAGGCAGTTTTTTTTCGTAGGTATGGCACCTCTTGATATACTCTAAGTTTGACAACCATGACTTCTAAACTCAATCACTCCGCACTCGTTGATTTCGATTAGTTGTTAAAGATTTTATTTGCAAAAGTTAATATCTAAATGTTGCTGCAAGCCCTGCAACCATTTAAAAAAGTATATAACGACTATTCTGTAATTATATATAATTTTCTAGCTTGAAGTTTGATTTATCTCTAAAGTTTGCGCCATTAGTGCCTAAATAAAGTTTAAAAAATTAAAAAAAAAAAATTTTTTCACTTTTATTCACTTGCTATCGTAATAAAATCATACCATAAAAAGCAACAGATCAAGTCTGTTTAGTTATAGTATGACAGGGAAGCGCAGCAGCGCCACCCTCAATTTTCACGACTTTCTTGACGGGCTATATCGAGGGTTGGGTGTTAAAACCCGATAAGTGAAAAAAAAGCGAAATTAGGTTTATTAGCCCACTAGAATCAGAATTTTTTGCTCTTCCTAGTGATGTTTCCAGATAACCCTATTTTAGAGTGTAACATAGTAATGTACTAACCAAATAACCCAGTAAGTGCATTACTAAATAATAATTTTAGTTGAAAATACTCTAAAGCTAGTTATACATAAACATTTCAAATTTTGTTTTACGAGAGAACCCGATAAAATGTATTTATTGGTATTGAAATCTTAAGGATAACCACGTCAATCACACTAATACAAAAGATAAAAGCACATAATTTTGTGTAACGGGTTTTAACACGAGAAGTAATTCAATACAAAACAAAAAAATCGAAAATTAAAATCAGTATAAATGAATTAATGGGTTTTAGCTCTAGATGATTTATCATGAATACACGTAATACGAAAATATAAAATACAATAAAATATATTTATTGGCATTTTATATCTGAACTATAGCGTAAAAATAGAATGTTTGTCAACGTAAAACAAGGTAAATATTTTTTTATTTCCTATGAAATGTATAATAGGTAAGGCTATAACCTCCGCTTATACCCGGAGAGAGTCTCACTACGCAACACCGTGTCCTTGTCATGGCCCTCCGCGTAAAACCCAAAGGTAAACGTGTTGAGCGCGGCCAACGCAGAACCAAGTGGTGGCTGCTTGATGAAGCTAAGTCCCAGAGTTTCGTCTCAGCTATCGGTGCGCTAATATATATATATAAGTGCGTTATAATATGCTAAAAGTGCGTTAATGCTGTAGACGAACCCGTGTAAGATTGCTGGGTCAAGATTCAGGCAGTTAATCTTGAGGTGGGGAAGGCAGTGCTCGGCACGCCCAAGGGTGGACGCAAGTGTGACAAGGACACCTGGTGGTTGAACGACACAGTCCAGAAGGAGATCAGGGTGAAGAAAGCCCTCTTTAGAAAGTGGCAAGCGTCCAAATCTCCCGAAGACTGCGACAAGTACAAAAGCGAAGGCGCAGGCTATAACCTAGTGCCGCTGCATCAAAGGCCCTGGGGACAATCTGTTGTACGAGGAAGTCGCGGTGAAGGAGAGATGGCGCTCATACTTCCACGAGCTGCTGAATAAGCAGCATCAAGAGGTGCAGCCACCAGAACTCCCTCCAAATCAAGGACTAGTGCCGCCGATAACGCCTGCAGAAGTCCAGACTGTCATTCGTCGCATGAAAGAAAAAGAAAAGAAAGAAAGAGGGGCCCGTGGTGTGGGCATCCTCGCTAACCTTTATAACCGTGTCCTCCTCACCGGTAAAATCCCAAACCAGTGGAGGCTGAGTGTCATTACGCCAGTCTTCAAAGGCGGTCTTCGGTGAAGGAGTGTGGTAGTTAAAGATAATGTCCACCATGAAAGACCATGAAGCTTTACGAGCGGATAATCGATTCCCGGATCCAACAGAAGAGTACCCTCTCGGAGTGTCAGTATGGGTTCCGCTCCGTACACGGGACTATGGATCCGGCGTTCGCCCTAAGGATCGTCGCGGAGAGATACAGGGCGAGGAACACGCCCCTGCACTTTCTATTGCTAGACATGCAGAAAGCCTTCGACTGTGTGCCTCGCGCGATGATCTTGTGGGCATTGAGGTCCAAAGGAGTCCCAGAGGCTTACATCGACACCATCCGAGACTTTACCGAGATTCCGGTTCCGTGCTTTGGACCGCTGTTGGCGACACAAAAACCTTCCCCACCACCGTCGGGGTACACCAAGGATCCGTAGTTAGTCCCATACCTGTTCAGCTTGGTATTAGACGTTTTGTCGGACAGCATCGGAGACTCACATGAGCAGCCTCCGTGGTTGCTTATGTATGCTGATGACACTGCGCTGATGGACGCAGATAGGAACAGATTGGTTTGACGTGTGAAAGTGTGGAAGGAGGCACTTGAGAACGGCGCCGGTCTGAAGCTTAATGTGGCGAAGACTGAATATTTGGCGTTAAACTCCACAGATCCCACACCCGTCCGCATAGGCGATCACTTGGTCGAGCGCACGGATCAGGTTAAGTACCTGGGATCTGTACTTCACGTTTCAGGTGACATCGACTACGACGTCAAGGCACGTATTGCTGCCGCGTGGGCTAAGTGGCGGGAAATGACTGGCGTCACATGCGATGCTAAAATGCCAGTTAGGCTGAAGGGGCAGGTCTATAAAACGAGAGAGAGCCACCTCCGCTGGTGCGGCACTGTCGTGCGGCAACCGCCCAGCTACGTGGGTAACAAATGCCTGGCAATGGCGCCCCCACCGGGTTCAGGTAGAAGGGGTAGGCCCAAGAAGTGCTGGCTTGGCTTCGTGGAGGGTGACATACGTGCAAACGATCTCACTACCTTGGACGCCCAAGATCGTGCGAAGTAGAGGAGGAAGAGCCGGAAGGCGGACCCTGACCTCCGAGGGCACCGTGGCCTCGAATGCAATCAGGACTAACGTCTTTATGTGGATGATGATGATGAGACATTTTTAGTACTACTCAAAACACACCTAAAACGAGGGTAAAGCGATTTTCAACCAACGTGCAACTATCAGAACAGCTGGAGCAATTATACCAAAGATAGATACCGATCAGTATTGTCAAAAAAAAAAGATCTAGGAACGATGTGCAAAAAAGAAATCATTCCCGAGGAATTTCATGGGTGGATCCACAGCCTGAAAACATATCTGAATCTAAAAGCGACAGTAATGACCTATAATAAAAGGATTATCGTGATTCACTTGATTTTTGTTCAAATAATAAAGCTAATAATTAATAGAAACATAATTTTAATTTTGGGGTAAAACCCAATAAGTCAGCCCCCTAATTTACTAATTACAATTTTATGCAAAAGTTTATTATTAAACATGACAAAAATCATAAAATATAGTATTATGGATATATAATTTTGCTAAATTACTAAGTAATTTGCATCAATTTATTATATTTACCTATTTTTTATTGCCAGCAAACTTTAACATCGATTATCTCGAAAGTTAATTTTTCGCACTTAACGGGTTTGAACACTCAACCCTCGATATATTCTCATTGAGGTAGTACCAAATCTCATGATACTTTTATTATAAATGCCTCCACCAGTTTACTGAGGCAGTAATCAAAATCATCATAGATCGCCATCATTATCATCAGTTATATCTTAAACACATCAATAACATCATGAAATTATACAACAAATTAAGATTTGGATTATAGGTTTTGTAGCAATGAGCAAGTAAAAAAAATTGACAATTGTGAATGTTGACATGACATGACATGAGACTGACAGGACTGACTTGACTTGTGTTTTGTGTTGTTTTAATGGGACATCTACACAGTATTTAATAAATAGTGATTTAAAAAGTATTTACCTAGAAGAAACTGGTGAAATTTATCCTGCGTGAGATATTATCGGTGCAAAAGAATTATAGCTATTTTATTAATTATTCTATACCTCGCTATGTTTAGTACCTAGTAACTTATAAATAACTTCAGAAAACTTTTTTATGTTAGACTGACTACACAATTTAAAATTTAGATACACATTTGAATATAAAATAAGTTTGACACGGTACCTGAGAAGGTACTTTAATCAGCTTGAACTTTGTGATTTTACATTTTTTACTGGGAAGTACCGATAGCAGTAAACATGAGTTATAAGAACATTAATTTAGTGAAAAGAATGTTTTGTACTTCAACTATAAAAAGTTCTCGTCAAGTATGCATCGTTGGCGCGGGGCCTGCTGGGTTTTATGCAGCAATGCATCTATCTAAAAAGCTCGAGTCAGTAACTATTGATTTTATTGAAAAACTTCCAGTTCCATTTGGACTTATAAGGTAACCTTTTACTCTTAATATATATTTTTCATGTGCCATCATTTTATCTATTTAGTTTCTTGAGAAATATTGCAGTAAATAATTGCCTCCTGTTTTATTACATTATTGTATAGATGATCTTTAAATGTCACTTATTTGTACCTTTTAATTTTGTTAATTGGTTATTGCTCTCTCTAATATATAGTTACCGTGTTGGACGCTAATTCTGCACTGGCTCGGGCCAGCCATATCACTCAGTTTTATTAATTAAATGTTAAATGATGCGCTCCATGTGGAAACCGCGATGTCAGCAGTATGTACAGTTTGTAGTGAGGCTGTACAATCATAATAACTAAGGGGGTACTCAAACAAACAGATAAATATATTAAATGTTTCATTAGCACTGATACTAGAATTTCACTCATTCATAACAATATACTTATTATATCAATACCAAATTACCAACTATAGTTGTTTGTTGTAATAGCCGCAAAGCCCACCCAGGGCCTAATAATCACTTGTATCAAACTTACTATCACATAGGTAAACCTGTTCACCACAAAATTATCAAGTAGACCACATATTTAAACTATTTAAAGTATAAAATTCAAGAAACTTTCTAGCTTCATCATTTCTCTTTTATAAAATCTTGCTTGTCAATAAAATATAAGGCATAACAAAATTAACTCTCCAAACTTTGGGGGTTGATCCGTATATGTAAATTAATTAGCCTATAATTGTAATTCTTGTGAACAGATATTGATGTTAAATATTTTCTGTGAATAGATATGGAGTGGCCCCAGATCACCCAGAAGTCAAAAATGTTATAAATCAGTTCACCAAGGTAGCTCAACAACCTAATGTTAATTTCTATGGAAATATTACTTTAGGAAGAGATGTGCAGCTAAATCAGTTGAGACAACACTATGATGCTGTTCTGTTGGTAATAAATCCTTTTACAAAGTACATTATCATTATACATGGTTGAGTAGTAAGATGTCTATAATGTCATGTTTAAAATTCTTGCAGACATATGGTGCAGAAGAGGACAAATTTTTAGGAATTGAGAATGAAAATGCTACAAATGTGATAGCTGCAAGAAACTTTGTTGGATGGTACAATGGCCTTCCTAGTGATAAAGACTTAAAAGTAAGTAATGAAATTCTACTGTAGTCCCTAAGTTGTCAATATTGGCAAGTTACTGAAAGGAAATTATAAATTAAACCTTGATAGAAAAGAAAGTTTTGCATCCATAACATCTTTCAGTTTAGAAGTTCTGCATCTAAAGCTTACACTGTTGAGCCAAAGGTCCACTCAATCCATACTAATATTATAAATGGGAAAGTAACTCTGTCTGTCTGTATGTTACGCGTTCCAGCGATAAGGCCGCCCATTGTACATTAAACTGTATCATGCTACCTACTTGTTCCAATGTAAATCTATTGGTGTACAATAAAGAATTACCTATCTATCTATCTATCTACGCTTTCACGCCTCAACCACTGAATCGATTTTGATGAAATTTGGTATAGGGGTAGATTAGACCATGAGAAAGGACATAGGCTATGTTTGGTCGCGATAACCGACATCCACGCGGGCGGAGCCGCGGGCAAAAGCTAGTACTTAATATATTTATTGAATTCCATAATGTAGTACAGTTAAAAAATTTGGTTACAATGATGGATCCTATCAGGCACAGTGCAGTGCAGGTTTGTTTCCTCCCTTCCACAATTAAATTTCTTTAGCATTAAAGAAGTGACTGCCATCTAAAAGCTTGCGCCGAAGACTCGTCAAGCAGGCGAGGTTAGCCTGGGCCCTGAATATTTTGAAGAAATTGCAGGATGGTCTGAGCCTATCCAAAAATGTATTTACTGAAATCCATAATAATATTATAAAGGCGAAAGTAACTCTGTCTGTTACGCTTTTACGCCTAAACCACTGAACCAGTTTTGATGAAATTCGGAACAGAGATAGACTAGTGTTTGAGAAAAGATTGGATGTTTGATCGCGACCGACATCCACGCCGGCGGAGCCGCGGGTAACAGCTAGTTATTTATATATCAGGACCAAGCATACTGCTCGTAACAACAAATTCTAGAACAATTCGGTATAGATACTTTATTGATAAATTATCTTCATGCAACGGTATCTGCAAATCTTATCACCACCGTGTCGTCGCCGCGCGCAAAATATACTGTACTTGGTTATAAATTTTGCCGCTCAATAGCTTAATGTTTAACGAGTTGGCCTTACGATCGAGAGGTCCCGGGTTCGAAACCACGAAATAGAAATTCAAATAGAAAATAAACAAAATGTTAATGACCTAGAAATTATTAGTAACCCGAGATAAGTTGCTTAGAATAATCATCATCGACTTCATTGCGCACCCTACTCTTTTTGATGAAAGCAGTTGGCTTACCACGACGACGGCACCCATTAGAACTTAACGTTGAAATTCTTTGTGAGTAAGTAACTGCGTGGCGACCGCGCGACGCCCGCTCCACGACCACGCGGTGGAGGCGCGGCCGGGCCGCCTCGCTCGAATGTTCTCGATGTACGCCCGCGCCCGCGTCTCCGCATTCTCCTTTCTTTCGACAGTCAGTCACATCAGTTGCCACTTCGCAAACTTGCACGTGAGACGTCGTGACGCGGACATAGTGATTTCGAAGATGGATGAACTTAGTATCAATCCTCAAAATCTTCTACATTTCTTACTGGTAATATTTATCTTCTTAGTCAAATAGCCCATAACGAACACGTGTGAATTTTAAGAAAGACCAAGCTCAACTGGAAATGAATCACGTTCGCAGTGGCGGGGCCACCAGTCGGTGACTGCGCTGCTGCCGCCGCGCGGTCGCCGTACTATGTGCGGCGGCCCCGCTATTACATTCCGTGTCATATAAACGCGCCCTTAGCCTTGCTAAACTCTTGTGTTGACCATAATTATTTACTTTCAGATAGATTTATCGTGTAGAACTGCCGCTATTCTTGGACAAGGAAATGTTGCTTTAGATGTTGCAAGGATTCTTCTGACTCCAATCGACGAATTAAAGAAAACTGATATTACGGAGTATGCTCTGAATGCTATAGCAGAGTCTAAAGTAAAGGAACTATATTTAGTTGGGCGAAGAGGTCCCTTACAAGTTGCATTTACTATTAAAGAACTTCGGGAACAACTGAAGTTGAAAAATTGCACAACTGTTTGGAGAAAACGTGACTTTGATAATGTAGACCAAATTTTACCTAATTTGGCACGTCCTAGGAAGAGATTGACTGAGTTAATGTTGAAATCTTTAAATGAAAATGCTACATCAGATAATGTGACCAGCAGTTATTTTAAACCTATATTTTTTAGAAGTCCAAATAAGTTTTTAGTTGATAGTGACAATAAAGTGACTGGAGTTGAACTAACTTGTAACAAACTTGTGGGTGAAAAATTAGAAGAACAGAAATGTATACCAACTGAAGAGAAGGAAATTTTGAATTGTAATTTAGTATTTAGGAGTATAGGCTATAAGAGCATAAAAGCAGATAAGGAGTTAGCATTTAGTAATGGTTTAGTACCTAATAATAAGGGTGTTGTAGAAGATGGTAACATAGACTTGGCTAAACTGTATGTGGCTGGGTGGTTAGGAACTGGACCTGTAGGAGTCATCTTACACACAATGGGTAATGCATTTCAAGTAGCAAAGGTAATGTCTGACGATTTATGTGGCACGGATATCAAAACAAAAGGAGGCTTTCAAGAAATTGAAAATATTATTACAAAAAATAACAATAATGTCGTAGACTGGGGAGGTTGGGAGAAAATCGATAAATATGAAATTGAGGAAGGCAAAAAACTTGGTAAACCTCGAGAAAAAATTACCAGTATAGAAAAGATGATAGAAATCGCGAGATTATAATATGATAAGAATTAAAGTAAGTAGGTAGGACCATCTTTTGAACGATTTTGTGACCTAATAGGAGTAGGACGGAAAAATTTAACATTAGGATTGTTTCCATCAGTTAGTAAGAATTTTAATACAACTCCATGTTTCTAAGACGTACCTAATGTATATTATAAACTCGAATAATTATCCAAGACCTGTGTAGGTAGCTCAGTTACTGGTTGCTCGCTTCAATTCTCGTCCTGTTGGCTTTTTAACATACATACCTACCTACTTGTTACAAAATTTCATTTTTTTTTTTCAATCCATATGATATAATATGAACATTTAGTGATTATGAACAAAATAAGTTTTCAGAGGATTCTATTCAATAATGTGTAACATTAAATAAATAAAAAAAAATGGCTGTTAGGTAGGTATTATATATTTCTTAAGCACAACTTAGCTTATAAATCCAATTTAACTATAAAATTACGCGTACTACCTCCATAAACCCCAAGTTTTAAAGAACGTGGTCTTCTAGTCTTTATTTATATTTTATTACTATTGCTTTATACTGCACTAACCCTGGTGTAGTGATAGATTCCTGTGACGATTAGATTTACGGAAACGATTCTAAGACAGCACTCTCTCTTGTTACTATATTTGGACGTAATATACTAGTAGATAATCACGAGACAATCCATGGGCAGAACTTATTTATGACCCATATAGGTACAGTCAATGCCAAAAGTTGACTAACATCAAATTGTTTATATGAATTATGGAATACAAGCTTAATGGTTCAGGAGTCGGAGGATGGAGAAGTCCAAGGTACGAATCCTTGCCATTACGTTACCCACGTGACCCCAGTTGTACCTACTTGGTAATTCCGGTTAATCATTTCATATGTTACCTACTATGTAGACCATACACTTACTATGTAGATAGCAAAAAAATATATTTTTATACCTATCGAAATGTTATATTTTATAGATTTTATTACCAGTTGTACCATATTATGTAGGATTGTAATATTTATTTTTGTATTGTTTTATTTAAAATAAATGGTTATTTTAGTATCTTTTTTCTATCATTAGTAATTAATAGAACCACCTGCTGAACTTGATATTAAAGATGTACTTTAGGCATATCATAAACCTATTACTTACCGCCCAACACATACCTAGAAAGAAACGTGCTCATTTTATTAAATATCATACCGGTTGCCAGGCGGCCTGGGTGAAGTTTTAATTGAATTGCATGCCATAGAAAGTACAGAACTTTCCACTTACAGTGATGGTACAGAGCGTGAGAGCACGTGGGCAGCCGTCGCCTCCTTCTGCGAGCAAGTAATGCACAAGAAGGAGGTGCGGGACCCGGCCAGAGGAGACGTAGGTCCCACCCGTCCCACAAAGTCCGCAATATGCGAAGGTGATGGGCGTCGGAGGTCGCTCAACGACCTCCGTCCTCCATGAGAATGCAACTGGTAGTAAAAAGTGGAGCCGCCTGTCATCCTAGCAGAAGAAGGCCGCGGTAGTGGCACGATACGCGCCTTCCCCTGTCCGAGGAAGATCGGGACGCTGTAGGCCCGCACCTGAGAGGGCGTGCGATGGCCCTGGTTCAGCCGGGAAGTGAAGGAGGCCAGAGGCTAACTCACCCTCGGCAACTGATGACCTGAGACGGAGTGCAGTTTTATAAACTAATGGATGACCATAGATTAATATCTGATGACAAAACTAGTACCTTAGCCTGTTCCAAAAGAAGGAAAAAAAAATAGACTTGACATTTTTGACAATACTTGACATTGACAATTTGTTGGCAATATGACAATACAATGACAATTGACATGTGCTGTTTTGAATATTGAAGTGCAATGTTTACTTAAAATTAAATGCATTAAAAATATTAGGAGACAAGCGTAATCAGTAATATTAGACTAAGTGTAATTACGTATTATTCAATTCGTTCCTAGTTATAAAACTACTAGAGAAAGTATACGAAATACAGAACAAAAATAACCTCTTCAAAGGATCATCCAAGTTAACTTATTCGTCGATAATGTCCAACAAGACTGTCAATATAGGTGAATATATAATTATTCAGAAACAGAATTACAGGAAAATACATAAATTCAGTAAACCTGACTCGAGTATTAGTTTAGGTCGGGATACAGTGAATTTGAAGGGTATTGAAGGCTGCCCATATTCTTCAGTTTTCAAGTTGATTCCTAAAACTAATAAGAGAAATAGAGAATACACTGTAGAATTAGCAGAAGAAGCAGAGAATTTGAAAGATGAAATTGATATTAAAGTATCTGGAAGTGACAATAGAAATATTATTGATGATGGAAGCTCACAAAAATTGACTGCAGCAGATATTGACACATTAAAAAGCGATTCGTATAAAGCTTCCGATATAGTTGAGACATTGATTAGTAATTCTAGTACATTTCATAATAAAACTGAATTTTCTCAAGATAAATATTTGAAGAAGAAAGAAAAGAAGTATTTTGAATATTTCCAAGTTCTTAAACCTAATTTAAGAATAATTAGTGAGGTCATGTATAGGCTAGAGCCAGGTAAAATTCAGAACCTACGGATTGACACACTGTCACAGATAATCACTATTGCAAATGTTCACTCAGAGGGCAACCATTTATTGTATGATTCTGGGTCAAATGGTCTAATGGCAGCTGCTTTACTTAGCGTCATAGGGTCGCAAACAAATGGGAAACTAGTTCATATGCACCCAGGCAATATGTCACAAAAACAGGCTTTATTAGCTATGAACTTTTCTGATGAACAAATGAGTAGATGTGTCTCAGTAAATATTTACTCTGTACTAAGACAATTTTATCAAGGTTGTGACACTAATAATACAGCTACTGATAATACTTTGATGGCTGAAGAAAACCTATTAAAAAGAAAGGGTGAAGATGACATAGGAAATGCAGTTAAACGAATGAAACAAGAAGGTTGTCAAAATACCGCAGATGATGATACCAACGAAGTAACACTGGATCTTGATAAACACAGAGAGAATAAAAAGCCAAGGTGGCATTTTGATAATATAGCTGCAGCAGAAACACTTCATGGCAAAATGGATTCTTTAGTAATCGCATGTAAAGAAGATCCACAAAATATTTTTAATGAGCTCATTACATTTATGAAACCTGGTAGACCTTTCGTGATATACTACAGTGTAGCGGAACCTTTACAACAGCTTTATGTTGCACTCAAAACCAAAAGCAATGTGGCTGCTTTGAAACTCACTTGCAATTGGTTAAGAAATTATCAGGTATGTTAATATATTATATTCTTGTTTAGTAATATGTTTGCTTATGATTTTAATGAGCTATCATTCCAGAAAGTTTCTATTTTATTTTTCTACAACTGCTCTGCAACCTATAAAGAGAGCACCTATTTTGGGGGAATGGGGAGCTGGTGTTTGACTTCATATCTTAGCATACTAATTTATAATTAGACTAGCTAACCTGCACTTTCATACATGTCACCAATACATTTATTATATTTTTTTAGGTATTGCCAGAAAGAACTCATCCAGAAGTAACTATGAATGCATCCAGTGGATTTTTATTAAGTGGTTATGTACTTAAATGATTTGCTGATGAATATTTTTTAGGGTTATTCTAACCAGGATTATTGACAGAATAAATCAAATAAAATGTTAAGCTTTTTATAAATTTATTTATTTCTTTCATTTACTCAATGAACATATCATGTCTAAATGCAGTTATAAAATTGTATGAATCACCATGACTGACATGCAAAGAATTGCGACTATTTGTATTTTGGTACATACATATCGGTTTTTATCAATTATTTTTATTTTTGTTCACGATTCACTTATAAACTTTAATTTTAAAATTGGGGTACCTACCTAGGCAATTTTGATCATGTAAATCACAACAGTAAAATTTTGTTATAAAATTGCGTAAAACTTTCCAATATAAAGACCATGACATACTAATGGGAACACAAGGTATAATCACTTCCTATACATAGTTAGTTTGTGCTTTTCAATATACAGCACAGTAACGAATATCTATGTTGTTTATACTGTGAAGGAATGTACATCAGTCTAATGTGGTTTGCATTTGGTGTGTTGCTCAGTGATATAATTAACACTATTATTTATATGAAAATAACTTTAATTTATATTATCCATTAAAGTTATTTTTAAACAATTATATTATTCGAGAGGAACGTTGATTGCTGCGACCTGCGTGAGTAATGAACACCATAACATAATGAAATGATTTTGGCACTTATCTAACATTTAGATGTAGCTTCAGCTAATATTCTACTGTGCCAAGCTATGCCTGATATTTGGCTGCTTATGAGACATACATTTTGTGCTGCAACAGGACATTTTTTTTCCTTTTCATTTTGTCTTTTTGAAAGCTTTAAATCTTTTGTATAATGTTACTAAATTATAATAACCATAGCATCCATTACAATATACGGTGTTTACTTCAAGAATAGTCAATGCTATAAGGAAGAAGAGGACATTGATTTATTAGACTTAACTACGATTATAAATATCGCTGTCGCTAGCACCAATTTACAGTTTACATAATACACAAAAGGAATTGAATTGGTCTGTGTATTAAATAGGTCAATAGTTGATTTCTTTACAAGAGGGGAATGTTAGCATCAAGAAATGAATGATATGATTATGATATACAATAGAAGCAATAGCAATGGATATGCCTACAAGCAATTCATATAATACAAAAATCATTACAATAATCTTGCCTCCTACACTTGTAAATATGAATTCATTCAAATAATTAAATAAGATATATTACTCGTATATTACAGAATGTTATCGTAAAATAAAAATATTTGTTTATAAATATTATAATTTGTTTACAAACTAGTTACTTTCAATCTAAATTGAACAGATAAATAAGCAGTAAGAGAAACGTAGAGATCTTTATATTTGTCAGATATAACAAGCGAAATATAAATTCTAATTACAGGCTGACAATAACTGATAAACAAATTAGTTAAGAATTTGAACAGCCATGTAACAATTTCGTGAAGGGTTTTGCGGCACTGCATCAATGTACTGCTATGTTACCAGTTCAGAGGTGTAACAAAGAAATTTGTTCTACATTGATGCCAACACTGATAATATACCTATATTATATTTCGCTGCAGAAAAATAATTTCAAGAATTTGTCCTATAATAAAAGATAACATTATAATTCAAAACCGAAAACAATAATACTGCACCGGAGTTCGCACCAAACAATATATAAATACACAAACTATTAATGCATGCAGTATCTTTAAGTAACATATGTTAAATAATAACTTTGGTATTGGTGTTAACATATCGAAAGGCATACATCGCTGTATAACAGCACAAAACGCTAAAGCTATAGCGTAGATTGAAAAGAGGTCGAGTCTCGGGCTCGGTTTCGCCGGTAACGCGTTGTCAGGGTGCCGACACCGATTGGCGGCGGAACTCGTCCAGCTATGACGAGTCCTCATCGTACCATGTGCGAAAGTCACAGCTTTCGTCATAGTCATCCTGTCAACAAAACAACAAATATTTATTTATGTATCACCTCTACTCAGAAATCAGCTTCAAAGTACTGTGACTTATAATTATTTGAAGGGAGTGTGTCCTAGAGAAAAAAAGATATTAAAGGTCTTTCAGAAAATAATTGATAGCTCATATTTATATCTCTACATTACTATAAAATTATAAAAAGGTTGTGTCTGTACATTGGAGATATAAAACAAATCAAATAGCAATTGCGACCAAGAAAAAATATGGAGGGTGGACCCTGGGTACCAAAGGGCAAGCTGTGAATTGAAGGGTTTGTCCTAGAGAAAAAAAGACATCACAGGCTTTTCAGAAAATAATCGAAAGCTCATATTTATATCTCTTATATTACTATAAAATTGTAAAGTGGTCGTGTCTGTACATTGGAGATACAAAACAAATCAAATAGCAATTGCTACCAAGAAAAAATATGGAGGGTGAACATTGGGTACCAAAGGGCAAGCTGTGAATGCTACCGGGAATTAATGTTGTGATGACGAGAATGCATTTCATGCATTTATCGAAATTCAACTAACCGCCATCCAAGCGTGGTCGAGCACGTCCTCTGCAGCAAAACGAAGCTCAGGTTGCGGACGTAACATGTTGGCGACAAGGTCGATGGCACCCGCTGACACTCGCTCCCAGTGCGGCGCGGGGAATTCCAGTCGAGCAGACAGTATAGCATCAAAAAGCTTCTCCTGGTCACCGTCCGGTGAGGAAAACGGTGGGAATCCGCATAGTAATATGTATAGAATAACTCCTGCAGCCCATACGTCGATCTGCATACACAAAAAAATCATGTTAAGTAACTCAAATATGACTCTCATTTATTTGGGATGCAAAGGAATGAACAAATTCCAAAGTCAATAAATCAAGAATATTAAATAGGTTCTCCTAAATCGAAAATTCAAAGTAATTTGGTGAATCATCTTAATGTACGATAAATGTACAAATATTTATGATACATAATATCAATCATTTATTCGTTTTTGAGAATAAAGGACATGAAATAAACGTAAGTGCAACAGCACATAGTTGTGTGTGAATGCAAGTGGAAGTTGGAAGTGCACTGCGAGCGAAGCGGTGCTTAGTTGTGTTGTTAGTATGTGTTCTGTTTGTCTCCTATTATATATGGTATGTTACTAATAAAATGTGAATGAAAAGTTATTTAGAATTTCGGTACCTACCTAATAATGATAAGATACTTATAAGAGTAATTAGCAGACTATAAAAAAAAATAGTGAACAATAATTGTTAATTTTTTTAATTTCTGCAGATGTATTTTGAATTATATAATTTGTTACTTAACAGATTAACGATTAAGTATATCTGGTTGCTTAGTCAGCAATGCATGCCATATCTGCATTGCATTCTAAAAACCATAACGCAAGGCTAGACTGACAGTCTGTTGTCTCTTTCATGGAATAGCTACAATCCTACTAATATTATAAAAGTGAAAGTTGTTTGTTACTTAATTACACTCAAACGGCCGAATATTTCTAGCTGAAATTTGGTACAGGGATAGATTATATTATTAGTTTGGAATAACTCATAGGTTACTTTTATCCCTAGAATAAGTTCCTATGGGAACGGTAACAGAACGGCGGGAACAGTATCAGAATATTTTGCGTGCACCCCACAGATAGTAATGTGGGTTTTATCTTAACTATCTTTATCACACAGTGGTCCGGATTTGAAAAATGAGTGACTTAGGGATCAACTTTCTCTTTTCGAATTTTTCTTTATGGCAATGGATAGATCTTATTAACCCTAATAAAAAAAAATATTTTCAGTTTTCTTTGTATGGAACGGGTCATAAAGAGTTCAATTTCTTCCAAGTCTTTAGCGATCCGGCTTTCAAACCTTTTTTTTCCTATTCCTTGTCCTATTTGCTATAATGTAACACTATTAACATGTACCTAAACTTGCAATTCTGCCAGATAAAGGGATCGAATAAAGTGAAAAATATTGAATTTTGCTATGCTAAGTTTTTAATTTTTTTACGTTCCTGTGGCCTATATTTGGTTTATGGGGCCCAACTAAGATTTTTAAGACAAAGCTTACTTCACCTGCTAGGCTGTACACAATGTACACCTGCAGATTGATAGACTAGATACTGCCAAACATTATAAAATTCTACGTAGAATTCTATCTATACCTTATTATTATGAATAACTTATCTATTTCAATTCAAATTCATTTATTTCGTGAAGTATAGGTAATAGAATATACCTACGTTATATTAGTCTAAGCTATGATCTGCCTGAGGCATACAAAATATTAAAATGATGTCAAAATTTATAAAATAGATAAATATGTCAGAATCCAATTAAGTTAATTAGGTCAGAACGTAATCGCAAAAAAAGTCCAAATCAAAATTAATCGTTTCCATAAGTCTAGATGTCGTCAAATTGAGTAAAGCTTGCAGTTTAAAAGAAACTCCATCTTCGGTTACTATAATGTCTTCCTACTCTGGATAACACCTTAATTTTGCTTCCAATAGTTTATGTGTATATGTATATATAAGAGGGATACAAATCAGAGCCATCATCGCGGGCAGATTTTCTGAGGTTCATATATTACCACTTAGATAACTTTAGTGAAACTGCTAAAGCCAGTGCTTTCTCGGGTAGATATGTACGACCTTTTCCTTTACTCTCTCCTAAACAATCTTTGACTTTTTCTTAATCTTCTGGGTAACTGAGCAAATGATCCATTATTTTTCCAATATCTTCATTTCCAGTAGATTTTAAGGTGTTTATTTTAACTAATTTTTGTTCTTCTGGCGACAACGATTTATTTAATCGCTCTAAACGTCTTCGTTTCTGTCTTAATCCTTCTTCTTCAAAACCTTCTGGTATTGATGGTGGCAGATTTTCAACATTATCAAATTCATCTTCTAATTCAGGATTCACTGATAGCCGAAGTAATCCTTTAGGCCAATTTATTGAATTCTAACCACTTCTTATTTCTTCTGATAAATGGGGCTAAAGTGCGACTCGATTGTTCCCATTTAGTACCTACATTTGAGCAAAACCTCTGGCAAAATTTTCAGAAAACAATATTATCTTCAATATTTAATAGTTGTTGTAGGTAAACTTCTAAAAAACGTTTTTACTGTCCGTAACTCCGTAAGCTATTTCAACTCATGTCATAAGATGACAAATAAATCCAAATTATTAACTAAACTCTCCATAATTAATAAAAGATCACTAAGTGAGAAGCAGTGCCAATAAACGAACACAAATAGTAAATTTAAAAACACTGTCTTTTTATGAGCCAGTTGCGAATCTTGAGCATTATAATATTTATATTGTAGGATGTCGGTAGGTCAACATTTTGCACAATACTAGTTCTAAATATTACCTCAAACTTTATGGGAGGGTAAGATTTAACTATTTGTCTAAATTTACACCCTAGCTAGCACCATCCACGTAACTTCATGTATTTTATTTAGTAATTATGTCATTTATCATGCTGAACACTGTTCTTCAGCATGACCAAGCTAAGTAAAGCTATCTTGACGCACCTAATAATTTTAATGTATTCGCTAAATCTTAATTTGACATTTTCACCTTTTTGTGATTTAATCTGATATGTATTTGACCCTTTAAAAAATCTAAATCTTATTTCTCCCAAACTTTTGGGGTAAAATATTGAACTGGTATTGCTCATTATTTTGATCTACCCACATACTTATATAGTATTATTGTTTTAAAGTTCTAATGTTCAGATATTAACATAACGAATTTTAAATCCTACAAAGTGAAACCGGTGAGGCTTAGGCAAACATATTGGATATTGTGAAAAGTAGCAATGACTTAATTAGTTATATTGGTTATATCAAGATTCTGTTTAGGGTTGAAGTGATTATGACAATAATTAAAGAATGACATCAAATAGGTATAATAATGCATAAATAAAGTATTTTTTTGTAAAAATATACCAGGGTTGCATCAATTTTCATATATACCTATGTTATAGCTAAATTTCGTAATCTTACTATTTTATACTTGAACGTATGTAAAACTTTAAAATGTTTGGCAGTATCTAGTCTATCAATCAGCATGTGTACATTGTGTACAGCCTAGCAGGTGAAATAAGCTTGGTCTTAAAAATTTTAGTTGGGCCCCATAAACCAAATATAGGCCACAGGAATGTAAAAAAATTAAAAACTTAGCATAGCAAAATTCAATATTTTTCACTTTTTACGATCCCTTTATCTGGCAGAATTGCAAGTTTAGGTACATGTTAATAGTGTTAAACTGTAGCAAATAAGACAAGGAATAAGAAAAAAAAAGGTTTGAAAGCCGGATCGCTGAAGACTTGGGAGAAATTGAACTCATTATGACCCGTTCCATACAAAGAAAACTGAAACTATTTTTTTTTACCCAAACCATAAGAATTAAGAAAATTACCTAGAACAATTGTTATTAGGGTTAGTAAGATCTATCCATTGCCATAAAGAAAAATTCGAAAAGAGAAAGTTGATCCCTAAGTCACTCATTTTTCAAATCCGGACCACTGTGCGACGCCGTCATAAAAATGAGTACGACTAAGTATGACGTTCATAAATTATGAAAATGTATGTATAATTCATAACTCAAAATATTACATTACATAAGGTTAAAAAATAACGCTGTTTTTCGTATTTATGATGCAATTAAACTTGATGGTGTAATTGTCCTATTTTCTTCATTGTTTTGGCATCTCCGACCATTAACGGCAATTATTCAGTCAACCTTCAGTGATCGACCATGTAATATTTTGTGACGTAATCAAACCCGTTCTCATATAACGTTAGGTAGGTAAATGTATTATTTTGGTATACTATATTTTGCTAGCGAAAGTTAATTGTGATCGGTCATTATTTTATAACACGTCACAAATATTTACTTGTATAATTTCATTATTTTTTTATTAGCTTGTGCAGTATTACATGATAGTGCGTCCCACCAACAAGCTTACAGACACAGATCAAGTTGATCCATTTAATTCTTGTACATCAAAGATCCTCTACCGTTAACAATGGGCGCTTTTATAATTGTCCGTCGCACGCACAGTAAAACGTCAGGATTCGCATGACTTTAAGTTTTCTTTGACGACCATCTAGAGTCCCTATCAATCGCGTGGTATTTTTTGAGCATATGTGTGTAAGGGAGAGTGTGAGAGCAGCCGCTTAAAAAAAACATATATCCCAGCGCGTATAAATACAGTTTCTAGATTTTAAACATAATAAAATGAAAGAAAACACTAGATATGTGTGTGCGCGGCCGCTTTAAAAATGCCCAAAATCCAAAATAGGTATAGAAGTTGGTAGAATTAATGAAAATATATTTTTTTAAAGCAAACCGAAGAAATAGGGCTCAGAAGATACATGTCTAAAAGACATTACGTCCATGATATATAACTTGTAAAAGCATTCTACGGCGCACGGGCATGTCCACGGTAAAATGTGGAATTTGCGACGTGTAGTTAGCCGTCCTGCCATAAATTACAAAAGCGCCCAATTCCTGTACATTGATGATTGACAGAAATGATGTCCTAATCTCCTAAAACCTACCTTGTACTTTGAATAGAAACAGGCAAGGCGTAATGTTCTTATATACAAGTTTAAAGCATTATAAACTTAAACCTTTAACCCATATCCAGTTTCCAGTAGTATCTCCGGCGCAACGTATGTGGGTGTGCCACAGACGGCGTGTAGTGGTCTCCACACTTCCACCGCCAGGCCGAAGTCAGCCAGCTTCAACCCGCGTATACTGCCATCTAGCCCTACCTCCACCTGTAAATAAATTTACAATTATAAAGTTTAGATTTTAGTTATATATAATAACAACCATTGACTTCGTATTTTTAAGTACAACATTATGGTTTATGATGTAGGCAATGAAACATAGTTAAGAAGCTATGCTTGTATGAACTTTGAACGATCTGATCTAAATAGATTGAGCATAAATATCATGTAACACTACAGAATATTTTTAAGTCATATAATATTGAATGGTATACAGAGACTGTATAGAATGGATTTTAAAATAGGTAGCTGTATTTTTATTCTATTCTATCATGGGTTACGCTGGTAATAAGTTGATTATAATAAGAACAAAGTTTCCATTTCACTACACTTGACTTAAAAATCACCTGTATAGATCTGTTAAATTTATTTAGTAGATGAGTCCTCTGAAACATGTGGATGTTAGTTTTATTACACGCTTACCAATAGGTTTTCAGGTTTGATGTCACGATGCACTATAGAAAGCGAGTGTAGATATGCGATAGCGGATGTTAAGTGGCCGATTAGCAAACGCGCTTGGGGCTCAGAGAATTTGGAAGCGGCCGCGATACTATCAAACAAGTCTCCACCTAAAAATATAAATAAGATTCAAGTGGTTTGTGTAATATAAAGCCATGTTTCATTAAGGATAATAGAAATATTGTTAATGATGACATGATCCATTACAGGTAAAGCTGAACAAATACCCACCACTGACTAATTCCATAATGAGGAAGAGCCATTCAGGACTATCCTGTTCTTCGATGAGAGACACAATTCGCGGATGACATAACTTTCTCATCACACGAACCTGCAGAGAAAGTTTTTTTTTTAATGAATTTTTTTATAGCATTTATTATGCTAACTGTTAAGTTCGAAAAACATTGGAAAAAATGAAATGCTCAAGTGAGACTCGAACTCACGACCTTTCGCTTACAAGGCGAGTGCTCTGCCAACTGAGCTATTGAGCAGAGAGTTATTATTATAAATAAATGAACGCCTAGCGTAGACAATAAATAAGATGTCAGTTGGCAAAACATCAAAGTTCTAAAAGCAAACAAATGTAAAATATTTTCTCTATCATCTATAAAAACTGCAATAAGCTGAATATGCGTCATGTTCATATAAACACATTAAAACTATTTTTACAATATATTTAGCCAATGCATTTAAAAAAAGAACAGTAAAGTGCTTGTGAAATCTATTATTTTGAAGCAAAAATATGAGCTTTGAAATAGTTACCTCCGCTTCCACATAATGCTCTTTGCCTTTGCATTTAGCTTTATCGATGATTTTGAGAGCATATTCCTTCGCAGTAGTCTTATCTTTACATATCCGTACGACGGCAAAGTTACCGTCACCTATTAGTAACAGAATGGTAGATTAAGAAAATAATACAGAAGAAGTATCGCCTACCAAATTTAATTGGAAAATAACCGAACCACTTGTAAAATGTGTTAATTACAGCTTATAGCTGTATGAATTATTAAAATAGAAACCGGTACACCAAGTAACTGGGACGGAAAAAACACACTGTTAACAATATACTAAAAAATCATGACAATCTATATTGTACAGGGTGTTTTTTAATTTGTGCTAATCTTCTATACCACACAATCTGCTGCTGATACGGATGAAAGTTACGTTACGCTTGCATTTGATTACAAGTGATAAATGTTACATGCAGTTATAATTATGTTCACCGCTAATAGATAAATAATTAGATAAAAATTAACAAAATTGAAGATAAGTAGCTCAAGTATATAATAACGTGAGCTATTACAACCCGACACCCGCCGACAATACTAATCAGAAAAACAAATATCGCAATAAATCCCGACATTCTATTTGCAAATGTTATTTTTAAGCTATCGAGGCAAAAAGTGGAAGTTTTTATCGCGTGAAGTCCTTGCATAAAATAATAATGATTCTATTTGCAGTTCACGGGGTTTATAGAACTACACAAAATTGGAAGTCTCTGAGAGCACGTTACTCCTCAATCCCGATTGCCGTACGAATATAGGTACATCTATTGCATTCGTTACGGGAGGTTGAACCCTAAAAAGGAGAACTTGACCAAACTACAGAAATTCGATGTCGCCATTGTGGAAGCCTGATGACAGTTACTTTACGTATAACAAAGTTCAAGCGTTTTAAAGCCGACCCCAAATTAGTGGGGAAAAGACTTCAAGGATGACGAAACATGCTTCAACCTGTATACTCAAAAATACTTAAAACGATTATTTACAGTTACAGCATACCAATGATTCTGCCAACGCTGTATTTCAATCGCAATGGCTGTGGCAGCAACGGCACACTATTCTCGTCTGCATTATCACCGGCCGCACCAGCGCCTGCCTCACTTGCTGCTCGCGCCGCTCCGCCGCCTGCCTTCACCGGCATTCGCGGTTTGGGACCACTCCTATATAATAATAAAAAAATAAAATAGTTTATTTTGCATTAAACAGTTTGGTATAACAGTTTTGTGACTGAAGCCTCCTTTTAAGCAAGTAATGCCTGTATTAGGAGACTCCGCTCTTCCATAGCAGAATGTACAATTTTATGCATTAATGCAAGTAGGTACCATAATGAACAATATACTTTAAGGAATAACAATATATGTAGCTAAATTATTATACAGAGTTATAGTTTAGTAGCGTTAGGTAGCATTGTGTGTGTGTGTGTGTGTGTGTGTGTGTGTGTGTGTGTGTGTGTGTGTGGGTGTGTGTGTGTGTGTGGGTGTGTGTGTGTGTGTGTGTGTGTAGGTGTGTGTGTGTGTGTGTGTGTGTGGGTGTGTGTGTGTGTGTGTGTGTGTGTGTCTGAGGATCCTAGAACATAATTATCATTAGTAATTGCCGTGTTGATTCCCAGTGGAACAGAATAGGGCCATCCCATCTCTTCCGTGGATGTCGTAGAAGACAGTAAACTTAGCCCATGACAAAGTGCCGCCCGACGGCAATAGGCTCGACCCCCAATTACGTGGGACCGAAAATTATAGATGCTGAAATGTGGGTCCTCTGCCTACTCCTTCGGGGATTTACATGCGTGAATGTATGTATGTAGTACCAAATTTGTTACATCAAGAGCTATTAGCAGCAAGAGATTTGTCTCACCTTGAATTTCTAGAAATAGGGGTTTTCCTACATTGCAGCACAGCTTTGTTCTCTTCAAATTCCAATTCAAAATCTTCTTGATTAACCCTGTGTGCAAGTAAAGGAATCAGTATTATAGGTACCTATTTATCATTTAAGTTGATGACTACTCAGACTGGGTGAGTCAGAACTTGCGCATGATACAGACGAGAACAATTTTGTTATGTAATAGGCAATTTAATATAATATTATTATTTTTGGAAGTGTTTCTAAATCATAATAAATTCTCGTTTTTTAAACAACTTTATGATAATGAGGAATTATTAAAATTTTGACGTAATTAATGTGCTAACTATTACTATAGATTTAGATTCGAAACATTAAACATAAATGAAGGGAGCGTGCACCAAGACATGTCTATAGGAGAATTTCGAGCATCTAGGACGTGCCAAGTTGTTGGTTGGAGTAGACTAATCCTGGATTTTGACTTCTTCCAATCTATAATGCCAATTTTTAAAGTTCTAAAGTTCTAAAACAACTTCCGACGATTTTTAAAGTTTCGTTGAGGTATATATTAAATTTGTTAAGATGAGTAGTACCTTTCATTCCCATATGCAAAGAATACGTCTTCAGCATCGAAGAAATGATATAACGCTGTGACCGCACTGCCTGTTCTTGTGAAAACCTTACGAACACACCCAGTGTCTAGTTTAACACATTCTGTGATAGCAGCCAATGCATGTTCCAATGTCGGGCTATTTCGTTTGTTAAGCAATAATCTGCACACCTGAAAATAATGTAATTGCTATTATTTTGAATTTAAGTGACTAGCCATACCCGAGCGGCAAGCTTGGACCAGAACCACGTCCGTCATTCAGCAGGCGAGGTTGCCTTGTAGACCTTGGTGCGGCCATGGGGCACGAACGCTAAGAAAGTATCTTTAGTATACCAATAGATGGCACTAGTACTCTCATTTAAAAAAAAAAAGTTAAAACGCTTATTTCCCTATTTAGAATCACGTAAATTATTTCAGAACCTTGATACATGATAATGTAAGTATTTAAGCATATAAAATTCGTTGGTTCGTTGATTTTATTCAGTCATAATATGCAATTAATGTGTTTACTGTATTTTTGAAAAGTTTGCCAATGCAATTGTCGCCATCTAGTAACAACGCTTGGAAATAAAAGCTGCCTGCCTGGCTTTTGGAAGTTACGAGGGTAACCGTTTTTTGTTCCTGATTGTGCATACGTATAGAACTATATAATATTATCTGTGGTACAGCTCAATACACTCGATGGTATAAATAATCGAAAGTTATTGACTGTCTTCACAGACAGTCAATAAACCGCTTTCACACTTAAACCACTGAACCGATCTTGATGAAACTTGGTGTAGAGAAAGACTAGAGCTTGGGAAAGGACAGTCGCCAGGTTAACCGACATCGACATGGGTGCATCCGCGGGCACCAGTAGCTTATAATTGAAAATAAATTTGGGTTTTAGTTACAGTATTTTCTTATCCGTCATTGTATTCTAAGCAAAGTTTTCCTTACATAACTATGAGTTATTGCCATTGTATAAGCACATAATTAAAGTATGACACATAAAATTAGTGGAACCAGTATTAGTGGGCATGAATATTTCACCTTCTTCATAAGCAAGATAAAGTAGATCATCTCACTAAGATAAAGTAGATCAAAAGAAGACAACTTAGTAAGAGAAATATAGGCTCTTCACAAGTCATATTGATGAAGAATTCTGAAGAAACAAGGTGCACCACCAAAACTGAATAAGTCAAGCTCTTAGAAAATTCAGGTAGTGAAAAAATACTATGTACTTTTGTTGGAGACTGCACTTGATTTCTAGATCATTATGTTGTTACAGTTTTATGACTGTTAAACAATTTAATGATGTACTCTAGCTGCACAGAAAGCCTTTTCAAGTCCCTCTGGAGATAGTGCGGCGTGCGACAGTTGAGGCGCGAGATTACGCAAAGCCAATCGCGGGTTTGTGATGGCTTTTTGATTGGTCTGTATAGTACCTAGACATGCACACAGTATCAGTCTTCTGTTCAAGATGTTTTACAACACTTAGACATGTGATAGAAGTGACAATGCTAAGTATTATTGTGATAAAACAGAGGAGCTGCTTTTGGTTGACTGTTCAAAGTGTTGGGCTAGTGAGAAAATGCCAGTTATGTTTACAGCAATAAGCCAAAAAAACAAAAAGAGGGGAATGGCTGTGTGAAAAACAGATCTTTCGCTACCATTAGTCGCATTTATAGTGGATGTAGTATAGCAGCGAAGGTTAGATATGGTGTAAGAACCAGTAAAAGGAAAAAACATTAAAGATGATAAGAGGAACAATAAATTAAACTGAGTTAAGACTAACTACAGAAATATTATGATGTACAAGGATCAAGATGTAGCTAGCAGTCTACAAGTATACTATGTTCTCAGGAAAATCAGAAGAAAGCATGTAAAGATTGTATTCACTAGTGATTAGTGAAACACTGCTAGGATAAGAAAGGGACTCTTTTGTCAACACTTAGCCTCCTTTTTCAGGCCATTGTGCATGAATCACTGATGAATACAATCTTCACATGTGACAGCAGAGTGGTGTCTGCCTAAAATAAACATCTATAAGCTATGGTAACAACTTTCCATTAGGTGTGTTGTGGGACTGTGGGTCAAATGCTTGTCTGCCACTTAAGTGGTATAAAAAAAAGAATATGATGTGAGGCATGTATATGTTTTTACCTTTCTTGGTTTGACTCCATTTCTGATAATTGTAACGATACGTGGTCGGACTACATTATCCCCTGCAGGGCTGACCCTTGCTGTCCCGTTGCCAGTAGTACTACTACCATTTGCCTGAAAGTTAATACCTGCATCAATATGTATTGGACAAATTTCCTAAACATAACTATTTAGTATATACTACTGATTAAAATAAAAAGACTATGCAATTATGTTCATTATTTACTCTAAGAGACATCAAAAAAAAATTTACAATACTCCACCTGCAAATATCGGGACAGTCTGTTATTTGCTCTTGCTGGAGATGGACTTGAACTATCACTTAAAGACTCAGGGCCACTAAGCCTGAATGATTGAGGGGTAACAGCACTGGCTTCATAATCTAGCCGCTTGAACGGCTCACCAACTCCACTACAGACATATGATTGGCCATCTTCTAGATCATCCAGTTTGCCTATCTGAAAATATATCATATAAGCTGAGTGCCACCACTGTTAACATGGTAAATGTTTACGATGGTGACCCTCTTTCCGAGACTTTGCCTTTAGCTTAACATCAGGCGAGGTGAAGTCAAATTGACGTGTCCTATATAAAAAAAAAAAAAAAATATTATGATCATTCTCTTAATGATTTTCTTAGTGTTCCCAATTACAACTGTCTAAACTCCCAACTCCAAAAGGAGAGCCTGTACCAGACTCTTGCCCATTATTTAAGCAGGTGAACTGACTAGCTGAGGTTGGCTTTGAGCTCAAAGATCTTGATAGGTCCCTGTACATCCAAATCAATTCATATTAAGGATATCCATTCATTCATATACCCACGTCTGTAAATCCCTGAAGGGGTAGGCAGAGGTGTATTAGCACCCATGATCGCCAACTATGATTTTTGGTCCCATAATGTAATAGGGGGCAAGCCTATTGCCATCTAGCAGGCCCCTTGTCTTAGGCTATATTTTTTGTTCAGATAGAACACACCCATATCCCTTAGTCACTTTTATCCACAGGAAGAGCTAAGGTAGTCTATTCTACCATACCGGGAACCAACATGGCAAAATTAAGAATAAAATGTTTCTTAAAGCAATTTGTGCCCAAGTATTATACTGTATTATTGACCACTTTAGCTAAGGTAATGCTTGTGTAAACAGTTCAGATAACTGATACACTAGGTATTCAGATAACCAATACACTAGTTATCTAGTAATTGTAGGGCCAATACATTATTTGCCAAGCTTACTGCTGCTGACATTAAACCATCACTATCATTTTGTTTCCTATTGTAGATACCTAATAATGATTGATAAATACAATATAAATATATGATACTTACTTTCCTACCCTCAAGGGAATATATTGTCCTTACACCACTGGGCAGGGTCACATTATCTACTAAAGCCCTTGTTAAATCTGCTGTAAGACTATCAAAAGATCTGTAAATAAATAACCCATTTATAATAATGTATTCTATTATATATGTATAAACCGTTCTAATGTCTTTGATGTATGCCATACTCCATGCATACAAGTTACACAACACCTCATAAGTATGGGTCTAAAAATAAACAAAAAAGTTTAATGAATGAAATTTGTTCTTATAGTGTTAACAGCTGAAAAGAAAATTAGAAAGTTGACAACATCATACTGGTACCTAATGGATGGACAGACTAACAATGAGTGTGCAGGCCTCTTTCAGTAGGTATTAATGTGTATTCATGTGAAAACAATTTTAGTAGGGTATTTATATATTAAGGGAAGGAAAGACCACTTACAATCAGTTAATTTATCATAGCATCCTGTACAACCTTGATAGTACATTGTTGCATAGTACACTGTGCACATTACAAACAGACAACATAGAAATATTTAGAAATTTAATAAACCATATAGAATTAGGATATTTAAAATATTTTTTTTTTTATAGTCAATATTTACATCACATTGCACAGGGAAAGTATTTATGTATATTAGTCATTATTATAAGATTTATAAGTATACCCTTTCTGTATTTATTGAGTCACAATAACATAACTTATACATAAATATGATAATACAGCCTGTGCATGTATTTAGGCAATATCTGTTGACAAATTGTAATGCAATGGTCTGGTAATAACAGCTGTTAACCAGAAATTTGTAATAGTAAAATGCAATAGGGATTTTGTTATGGTTTCATGGCTGATGTCAACAATTTAGTAACAAAAAACGAAGTGTATATGTGTAAGTACTTGCGTAAATACCTACTCTGACAGTTCATTTAGAATATTGGCTTGTACGAAAGTGAAAGTGTTCTAATCATTTTCTAACTAGATCTAAAACAGACGAAGAATAAGTGTTATACATGTTACTGGATATGTTACACACCTGTATCTTTCTGGCAAGACTGGAATAATTACACCTGAGTAGAATTTATCACCATTTCTAAAAAATCTGATTCGTTTAGCTTTCCGCGCGGCTGGCGTTCGTAGCAATACGTTACGTCGGTTCGTCCTAGTTTTCATAATTTCCATATCGCTAAAATCTTTTTCCAGCTCACATACGGAGCTCGATCGGCTGCCGCTTCGGCTCAGATTATTCTCCATCTGAAAATGATTATCATTAGACCAAAGTCATAGTATGTATAACGGATCACCTTAACAACACGATATAACCCTCACCTTTTCCTTGCGGTTCAACGAACTATTTTAATATTGCGGAACTTGATTAGGAAGTCATCACTTTAGTATTTTCTCATTTTGCACTTTGAAAAGCGAAAAATAAATAATGAAAATAAATTATCAATTTCTGTAAAATTCATGAATCACACAGAAATCAGTAGACACTAGACAGACCAATCAAACGTCCATGAACCAAAATTCATGAGAACATGAACGGAATGGTGAATTTATTTTCATGCTGAATGAATGATAGTAGAACGACTTCTTAGGTCAGTGGTATAGTGATGTGGCAATGTCGACAAGTTAAATAACTCGAGTAATTCCGATTATGACACAGCAGCTGGTAAGCTATCAAAAAAGAAAAATGCTTTAGACTAGAATGAGTAGATATACCTATGGTAGAAATGAGTGCGATTTAATACGGAATATATTTTTGAAATTTACATGTTGTTGTTTAATACTGCATGCAATACGCTGATTGTGCAGATTGTGCTGCCACAGTTCATCACTTGAGTTTGCGTCAGTGAACCTCAATGTGCTGAAAGGACCTTAAAATCCGGGCTTAAAGGTCTTGCAACCAAGCCATAAATCTAAAAAAAGAACTATTGTATCAGCAGCCTACGAAAAACAGGTGACGCATTTATCAATTTCGTTTTATGTCAAAAGTGTAGACAAAGAGTGTAATTATTTAGTAATTTTCCACGTTTCTATAAATTTTTGTGTAAAATGTCATCAAGAAAAAAGGTACTTCTGAAGGTGATCATCCTGGGCGATAGCGGTGTAGGAAAGACATCGCTTATGAATCAGTTTGTCAACAAGAAATTTTCCAACCAGTACAAAGCAACAATAGGCGCAGATTTTCTCACGAAAGAGGTAATCGTAGATGATCGAATCGTCACAATACAAATTTGGGATACTGCTGGACAGGAACGATTCCAGTCATTGGGAATGGCGTTTTATCGTGGGGCGGATTGTTGCGTCTTGGTATTTGACGTAACTGCCCCCAACACGTTCAAGTCCTTGGAGAGTTGGAGAGACGAATTCTTGATACAAGCTTCACCACGAGATCCTGATAACTTTCCATTCGTAATTTTGGGCAATAAACTTGATTTGGACAATCGTGCTGTTTCTGCTAAACGTGCACAACAGTGGTGTCAAAGTAAAAATGATATACCGTACTTTGAAACAAGTGCCAAGGAGGCTGTAAATGTCGAGCTTGCATTCCAGACCATAGCTCGAAATGCCCTTGCTCAGGAAACTGAAGCTGAACTATACAATGAATTTCCTGATCAGATTAAGCTTAACGCCAATGATAATGGTCGTAACAGGGATGGTGACAACTGTGCTTGCTAGGCCCGAAGAAATATGCTTCAGTGATGGCTATTTATTAGTCTCAGATTATATAAAGTAAACATACATTAAAGTATAATAATATTCTGTAAGTAATGTTTCCTTTTATATTATATCATGTAAAAATGTATAGAAGTATTGAATTACCACATGCTTTAAACAATTGGTTTTTACACACATTCATATCATCATTTGAGAAATTTTGTGAAACTATCTATTAATCTAAATATCAGTTTACTCTGAACTTAGTTTTTCTTGTATAAGTACAACAATATTATTATTTGTTATAGTCTGAATTCTCAAATGTATTAAGAGTAATTTGTCATTGTTTTTGTCACAAAATGTAACTAGATCTGTATGTATCCTACCTAAATGTGATATGAAATTAAACATTTTATATTCCAGTACAAGAAAAATTCAATGATAATGAAATTTTGGGCCAAGGCTCTCAATTGTGAATCATTATCATGTAACTATGTACATACAGATTTATGTTATGATTGTAATATTTTCAGAACAATAATAATCTTTGTTTAACTAATTTATACTATAACTATACATCACTTTCATATCTGAATCAGTTTAAAAAATTATATTTTAATGATATGTGTAAATCATTATCATCCTAGTAATGAAATAAGTACTTGAAAACATTCATGATATAAAAAAATGTGATATATTATGTTGAATTCTATACAAAATGTTAAAATATTTGTCAATTGTTAGTTGTTCAGTTGCTATTTGGTTACACTGTCTAAATATACAGTATTGACGTTGAAATTTGACTGCTGTGGCTTCATCACTACTCTGTTTTCATAAATTGGATTATGAAAGCAGACTGTATTTGCACTAAACTTATATAACAATAAACATTTCTGTATATATTTGGATTTTACATTAGTTGTAAGTAGTTAATGGTAACATCATATGGTAACATGTTTATTACTCAGCATTATTCATAACAGCAAATGGGTTATGTGAACAAAAAAATATATGCTAGTAAAATTATTACCTACGTGCAGAATCAGAAAGTGAAAATGATAAGGCCATGTCATATAACTCTTGGGAATACTCATTTTACATGTTAAGATAGCAGCTAAAGCAGAGCATAAATCGAAAAACCAGCTTTGTTAGACTTTTAGGTATATGATCAGCGTTGGGATTAATGTCACTTGTTACTAGTTATAATATAAGCATTATACCATGATGTCCGAGTAATCATTACACAAATTCATGTTATCGTAAAGACCTCGTTTATGTTGTCAACTACATGACCTTGCC
This sequence comes from Eilema sororculum, assembly GCA_914829495.1. Classification (NCBI taxonomy): domain Eukaryota; kingdom Metazoa; phylum Arthropoda; class Insecta; order Lepidoptera; family Erebidae; genus Eilema; species Eilema sororculum. Next base: position 16,928,155 of record OU618534.1, on the reverse strand, counting down.
TCTTAGTTTAATTTATCTTCCTTCAAAATTTGTGATTGCTTTGATTCTCACATTCTTTTAAATTACATGTTTTATTTTATTATTATAGTATAGTTTAATTACCTACAACAAAACATAAATTAAGATCTAGTTATTAAAGAAAGGTAACAAACGATGTATGCTGTAATAATGGTTGCTTTTAATTTTATATTAATAAAACATAAAAAAACAATCATTGTTTTTTATTTCTACAACATCAAACATGTATCATATTATGTAATTCATAGTTTCTCTATTTAAATTTATACTCTTTTAGCATAATATGGCAAGTGGCCTCATATAAAGGTTTCTATCAAGAAGCAATGAAAATCAAGAATATCTGCTTAGTCATGCCTATTGAGTCATTCTTGTCAGTCATGAAATAGTAGGTTGTTATTCATTAATCATAATAGTTCCTATGGATCAACTATCATCATCATCATCATCATTATTAGCCTATTACAGTCCACTCCTGAACATAGGTCTCTCCCATTGTGCGCCTTTATTGCCGCTCCTCCTCTCCGCCATTATTTAAATTAGTTAACTAGGGTCTAATTAATTATGGTATTTGACTTTTAAGTCAAATTAGTATTAATTTTTTTATAGCATTTATTATGCTAACTGTTAAGTTCGAAAAACATTGGAAAAAATGAAATGCTCAAGTGAGACTCGAACTCACGACCTTTCGCTTACAGGGCGACTGCTCTCTGATTCAAGTGGTGCTCAATAGCTCAGTTGGTAGAGCAGTCGCCCTGTAAGCGAAAGGTCGTGAGTTCGAGTCTCACTTGAGCATTTCATTTGTTCCAATGTTTTTCGAAATCAAATTAGTATCTTTTCACGGCTTAGTATACGGCATGTTCTATTATAAAGAAGTATGGCGTCACACTTCATTATTGTCAAATGTTTATTATAATTCATATTTTAATGGTTGGGTGAATAAATAAATACACGGGCGTCATTTCTACGGCTTTTACTTTCACGTTTTATTTAATAATTTATAAATAGAGTAGTCCTACTTACACAATACACATGTAGGTATCCTACATTCTTTATCTCCTGGAATTGGTAACTTCAAAACTTTCAGCTGGTTGTTGCTCATGTAAAAGCCAAAACAAACCAGATGATGGAAAGTCACCCGAGTCTGCTTTGCTCTCTATAAGAGTAAAGGTAAAGGCGTACTTACCTTTACTCTTAATAGAGAGCAGCAGCTTTGGTGCCTTGGGCTTGCAAGCTTTACTTAGATCTTCAGCAAGTGGTATGACTCCTTATTGGTGCAACAAGACATAAGAATCTAATTTTACGGAGTCGCAATGGTGATTTAATTTGAAACTATTAGATAATAAACTTTTTACAAAAAGAAAACTGCGAAGATAAGGTTATTAAAAAGATAAGATAACAGATATAAATCTAATCTTCATTGGTATCCTCGCTAGTCCTAAATCTTCTTATGATCTTTTGTTATTAGGTACTTGGGTAGGTATATCATCACATCACATCACGGAGTAAGAGACATTTAAACTTGCGATACTATCACGAATAACAACAAGGGTTGCCTTTTTCCGTTGCTCAAGATGCGGACGGACGAGATAGACGCGAATGATTTTATTGCTCCAATTAATGGTCCTGACGCATTTCATAGATAGCTCTGTAACTCATATTGGTAGTATAAAAATATAAAATTATAATCAAAGTAGACAGACATAATATCGTTCAATAGATACTTATGTAGGGACCTACCTACAATAGAATCAACGACGGGAAAGTACACGCCCCAATTAACTGTCCAGACATAAGGCGCAATAAGTAAGTAAATAAATAGATGTTAAAGCGAGAACTGCATGAAACGCCGTAGAGAAGATTTAGTAGTGAATAACAAAACACTATCGTCGATATTTGCTCTGAGACTTCTAGCAGGCGTACAAAATTATTTTGTAGTTTATTTTAAAGTTCAAATTCTGTTCTTGTATAAAATAGAAACTTGTACTGACTAGAGGTAAAAAAATCTGAAGGAGGTCATCCCACAACCAAATATGGCCCTAGAGTCGGCCGGGGTGAAGACATAGACTAGAACCATGCGAAGTCCCAGGTGAAGTGAACCACCATATACTGGCGGAGCTGGGACTTCACGGCTTCAATTTCTCGAGGTTTAGGTACCCATCCCTCCTTCTGCGCCACCACGCTCTCCCCTACAGGGCCTCGATTCTACTAAAGCAAAACTATTGTCAAACCACAGAGATTGCAAAAAGCGGCATTAAAGTTTAGACTTTATTTTTATACACTAAGGTCCAAAATGAAATGACAAAACTTTCATTACACTCTTTTATTCCCTCTGCTAACAGTTAGTTAATATTGAACTTTAAATGCATCGTTTTAAAGTCTACAATGTATTGCCGCTTTTTGCAATCTCTGTGGTTTTGCTTTAGTAGAATCCAGGCCCAGGTCTCATGGAGGGTTCCGACAAGGAGACTCGCCGCTTTCATTATGACTCTGTTGGCCAGTAGGTACTCGTTGTGGTTTACGCGGCAGCCGCGCCTTGTTGACCTTCGGGCAGGATCCCCGCGTGCAAATTCAACATACTAGTCCAGGAGGTTCATGTTGGGCAGCAGCCTCACCAGTGCGCTTTGGTTGCGCCCTTCAATTTGGAGGCCAGACTGAAGTCCCACTGGCCATCGAGGACGAGCCCCAAATACTTAATTTAGGGCTTAATGCCGATGGGAATACCAACCGACTGCCGATGGGAAACAAAAGAGGGGCATTAGAAGGTTTCTTCAGGGTAGGCAGCGCGAGTGTAACGCCCCTGGTGTTGCATACGTCCATAGGCCACGGTAACCACTTTCCATCAGGTGGACCGTGTGCTTGTCTGCCACCTAAGTGGTATAAAAAAAAAAAAAAAAAAACACTATATTGTCGCAGGTGGCCCACGAAAGAACATGACCTCGGTCTTATTATCTTTTCTGTGCCTCGGTTTTATGCAGAGCCACCTCGAAACGCAGCCGCCGGATCTGCTCTGCGACTTAGGCAACCGCGGTCGTGGCTTTCACAATTGCTTCCCAGTTTGCAGCACCGCGTAAAGTGGGGAGCGGGCCCAGAGGAGATTCAGGTCTCTTCTGAAAGAAAGAAACAAAATATTTTTATTCTGCACATACATAGAAATGCTGATGCGCAAAGGTGACTCAGGCGTTGGAGATCACTCATTCACGAGTGCGGGCCTGGGGGTGAAGATGAATGCAGCCGCCTGTCATCCTAGCAGAAGCCGACCAAGGTGATGATGACGCTTTGGCAGCGTGATAGAGTGCAATTTTAGTCGGATTGAAGCCGTTATAACACCCCCCAGCAGGGGGCGAGCGGAGGAGGGATTATCTTGTCGACATAACCCTCCCAAAATGTCAGGCTGTAACCGCGCCTAACTAGAACAACTAGTTAAAAACCTCGCCATATCAAAGTCAGGAAGCGACCTTGTCCTGCACATCTGATCTGAGTAAAGTACCTACTCACGTACACTAATAATATTCGATAGTGACTATAAGTAGTGTACCTACCTATACCTACCTATCGAACTCTGTTAGAGGATATGTACCACACCTGATTTACACCTCCTGATTGAGGGACGAGGGGGGGCTTTCCTCTCGGGCCTCTCGGAGTCGCGGAGGATTCTCTTAAGAAAACGAAAGTGTAATAAATAATAGGTCTTTACCTATGAAATTGCCGTTTTGCAGTAGGTACTGGCCATTTCAAATCAAAATATTTTTTGTTTGGCTTAGAATTCTAATTTCAAAATAATTTTATTTTAAAAATATGGTTTTTTTTCCAAAAGTAGTCATTTGTTTATTGATTAGTGTTATATTTTCATCGCGTTTCAATCTTTTTCGTCATAAAAATTGGAGTAATTATGGAATATGTGTACCGTCGTGCCAGCAACGCGGCACACAACATTAACGACGTTTACGGAGCTAAAACTACAAACCAACACACCACCTGTTATTGGATTGCTCGCTTCCGTTCTGAAAATTTCGACATGAAAATGAACCTCGCGGTCGTACGAAGACTTTGGGCGACAATGACGATTTAAAGGCGATTGTGGAAGCTGATGATACGTTAGCTTCAAAACAATATTGGTCCATTTGCGTCAAATTCGCAAGGTAAAAAAGCTTGACAAATAGGTGCTCCACGAACTCAATGATCACCAGCGCGAAGTACGCGTCGAGACGTGCCATGCACTGCTCAGCAGACACACAAATGAAGGAATTTTGAACCGCATTGTTACCTACGATGAAAAATGGATTCTGTTTGATAGCCGCAAGTGCTCAGCAAGTTGGTTGGATCCTGGTTCAGCACCTAAACAATGCCTTAAACGAAAATTTACCCCTTGAAAGTGATGGTCACTGTTTGGTGGTCTAGCGCCGGTGTGATTTATCACAGCTTCTTACCAAACGGGCTGAGCATTACTGCTGATGTGTGTGCTGTGAAGAACTGAACACAATGATGGAGAAACTAGCACATCTCCAACCAGCATTGGTCAATCGCTCGTCTCCGCTGCTCCTGCACGACAACGCGCGACCTCATACTGCACAGCAGACGGTCTCCACGTTGCAGGAACTGGGGTTGGAAGCTCTCCGTCATCCGCCCTACTCACCAGATCTTGCGCCTACAGACTACTACTTTTTCCAGAATTTGGATAACTTTTTGGCGGGAAAACAATTCAGTACCCGAGAGGCAGTAAAAATGCCTTTGAAGAAATTGCCTCCCGTCCAGCTGATTTATCAATAAACTGCCGCAGCGTTGCCAAAGATGCATTGATTGCATGGGTTCGATTAATACAAATAAAAAATACTTGTTTAAATTTTTCATACAAAACGTCAATTTCATTGGTAAAGACCTAATATGTGCACGAAATTACATTATATTTGCATGAATGCGACACCCCGAAGTAGCCCGAAGAAGTAGCAGTAATTTCTGATAAAAATAACTCTACGTAAAGCCTAAGGCCACAGCCCACAGTCCAACGATCTCTTTCATCGCCACTGCACTGTGTCAATAACTATATATTGTTGTTTCGAGTTTCGCACCCATTATAATATGAACTCCATAAGAGTACCCTCTCGGGGTTGGGTGATCACACAGCCGAGCGACGCTCCAGTAAAAGCCGGGAATACCTACCAATCAATCAAATAAGCGCACCCCAGTCTTCAAAGTGCAAACTTTGGACTCAACTGGGAAATCGCTACTCGCGATTAAGTAGTGACAGCCTCCTGTGGCGTGGCGATATTGAACGCGACTGCTACAAAGGAAGCGCGGGTTCGATCCCCGCTCAGTGCAAATATGCATGCGCAAGTATGCATGAATATGGCTATTTGCATTGGTCTTGGTGTTTCTATGTATAATATATATGTATTTACAAAAAAAAAGTGTGTAAGTTCTATGTTCATCCGCATTCTAGATTCCACAACACAAGCTATAAAAGCTTAGGTACCATGGGTCTAGATAGCGTTGTGTAGAATAGAATGTTATGGAATATTTATTTATTTATCTATTTAATTGATGACAATCCTAATTTCTAACTAGGTACAATATATGTTATTTAAATTCGCGGAATTGTTGTGTCACAATGTCACATGATATGCTGAGAACAGCGAAATGATGATGTTTAATTAAAGTAGAGCACCTACCTAAATAAATCTCTACAAGAAGCACTTGTCTTGTATACTCTTGTATCTCTTGCATAAGTCAGCATTCATTTACGGTTTACATAGTGACTATAAAGACAAATCGACAAACCAATATCTTTTAATGATTTCATGCTATCATTTATTAGTTTCTCTCTTTAAATTGTATGTACCTACTTTTGTACCTAATAAAAAGCACTTGCAGCAAATCTTGTAGACTGTACCGTGGCATAATTTACTAAGCAGGCGAATGATTTACGTCACGTCAGTTCAGTGTTTCGCTGGAGTCATTCATTAAAGTGTTGATGTTCAGAAGAATAACGGCTTTACTTCAGCCCGCGCATGCGGAGGGGTGACGTGAGGAAGAGGGGGTGCTCGCTGTTTCAGCCGGCTGCCGGCTTCGTAGACTGCTCGTAAAATTCAGTCTTACTTGTGACATGAAAGGGTGCGATCCTTCACACGTATCACGGTGCTTCGAGCAATGCATCACCATGAACAGCCGCCAGGGAATGCATGTAATGGTAAGTGTTTAAGAAATATCTAACTATCCTCTGTAACAATAATAGAGCAAAAATTTGAAGTCTCATAATCTCGCTGTTATATCTAATGGTGGTGTTCTTTTTAATTTCTATAAAATGTCACTTACGCAGACGCGTTTCATGCACTTGATTTGCAATTGAAGTAATTGATCAGAGGCGATAAAAGCCAATTAGTATCTAAAGTAGGTACAAATGATAAATGTTTCCTTCTATTTTTCGTAGTAGGTACCTACCTAGGTAACTCCAAATTTTGGTTCAAAAAATGTAAGTATTTTAGAGGTAACCTCTATCTAATTTCACTACTTAGTAATGATATGTATATCTAGGCCATATTATATTTTACACCGTAGCCGTAGTCCGTAACTGAAAGCTTCAATAGTAATAAAGTACCTAGGTACGCATGAGCAGGGTTATATTGTTTGAATTTTAAAGAAGGTAGGTAACCATAAGTTTGACATCGTGGGCCCGTGGGGCAACTCAACAGAACTTTAATAATAAATTAGTGTATAAGAGCAACAATTATTGATGTAGAGCACAGAATCACTAATCATTCATCAAGCGATTCGAAGTGGACTTTTGAATCAACTAAATTTGAGATTATTACTAGAAGTTAGTTTTCAATTTCATCAACATTTACAACCAAACCCCAAGGTTATCAAATAATAAAATTAGTAGGTACCTACTTAAATCTCAAGAAGTATAAAAGGGGATTCAAAAAAGAGGGTTATAAGGGAAAATATGTAGGAACTACGTAAAAAAAGGTAATGAATAAATTAAATACCTATGCTAGGTACCAACTATGTGTTGTGATTACTATTTTAATGTTTATTTTTATTATGCTAAAATCATGAAACGTATGTTGTTTTTTGTTACGCTAAACTTTCAATAGTGAACACTGAATTTGACCAGTGAAAATTCATATAACTCGTATTTTTTACCTACTGTGGTGTGGTAACCCATGTGGTGATGGAGACAGAATCCTCCACCCCATCGTCCCCATTTCATCCGAATGATGTCGTAAGAGGCGACTAACGGAAAAATACGCCGACGATTTCACTGCGAGAGAAGGAACTCGAAGTAAAATCCTGTACCAACGTCTGGCCAGCGCGGAAACAGTAGGCCAAAGCCTCCTAACATTGGCAGAGGCCTATGTCCAGCTGTGGACTGTGACAGGTTAATTGATGGAATTGATTGAATTAGGTACCAATTGTACCTATATTATTCCCGCTGATTAATACTTAACAATTTTATTTTTTCTTAAAAAGAACTTCTGCCTCTTATTTTAAAAAAAAATGGATTTTATCGATTACAAATTATTACCTTCAAATGATTTTGTATAGCCTAATACGCCATAAGTTGATTAACACTAAAATATTTTACAAATCTTTCTACTATACTACTATAGATAGATGCATTCCATTATAGGAATGCATCTATCTATAGTAAATGTAGTGTTATGATTCCCAGAAGACAAACTTAATTTACATATTCATTTTTTTTTCACAATTTTATGTAAGGTTTAGGGGCCACAGTGTTCAATAAATTAGAATTTGTTAAGCTACTTTTGTAGTTGACTGTACCTACTAAAGATAAGGTCTAAATATCATATAATTTCAATATTCATCTGCACTAAATAACTTTAATTTGTACATAAATTTCCTACTGAGATAACATCTAATAATAAAATATTCCACAACATTCTACACAACGCTATCTAGACTAGACCCATGGTAAGCTTTATTAGCTTGTCTTATAGAAGCTAGAATGCGATAAACATCTCAGATACTTTTTTCTACATATTAGGGATAAGGAATTGCTTCATAGTTTATGCCCACCATTCAATCATGGTACACCTACCTATCATCCTCAACCACGCGTCAGTCCAGCCTGCATCTTTAATTACTCTATCTATTAAAAGAAACCGCATCAAAAATGTAGTGTATAGTTTTGAAGATATAAACATACATAGAGACGCACAAACGCGGGACGCGACTTTGTTTTATACTATGTAGTGATGATGATGATGATGAAGGATTTTAACGAAACCGCGATTAATAAGTTAATATGATGTATACTGTAAGTACCTCTTCTCTTAGGTACATACAAAATTCAAACTGAATTATTTGCTTACCGTATGCTTGGTACATTGAGGGCATGGTAACGAAACGGTTGTAGGGTGAGCTCGGTCGCAAAAATATTGCATCAGCTTTGTTACTTTAAAATGAATATACATTTTTAACATAAACTCACGCCTGTATTCCCCGAAGGGGTAGGCAGAGGTACTAGCACCTAAATTTCACCAGTTTATGTTTAGGTCCCAATGTAATAGGTGGCGAGCCTATTGCCATTAACCGGGCACTTATAAACCCGCGATAAATACACACATAACTTCGAAAAGCATCGAAAAGTCATTGGTGTGTGCCATGGTAAACCTGGGATCGAACCCGAGACCTCGTCTCAGGTCTCAGGACTCGGGTATTTTATATAACCATATGGTTATATAAAATGAATATTCAGTAAGCTATATCCTCTTTTATAACACCCTGCAAAGTAGACCAACCGAGGTACCGGTAACCGAGGTTATAATGATTATTACCTATCGTTCTCCTCTCTTACGTACAAAATTCAAACTGAATTACTTGCTTACTGTATGTTTGGTACATCGACAGCATGGTAGAAACGGTTGAAAGGTGATCCCAGTCGCAACAATATTGCATCAGCTTTGTTACTTTAAAATGGATATACAGTAAGCTTTATCCTCTTTCATAACACCCTGTAGAGCAGACCATCAGAGGTACCTACTTATAAAATGATTATTATATTTTATAATGTTCTCGTATTTAATTATAACAAGTGACAATTACCTAATTTAAAATATGGACCTCTTCATTAGTCATTATTCAAGATTAAAATGAAACATTGCGTACATTTAAAAATATAAAAAATACTTAAAATACGGAAATACTTATTTACAACATAAGTATAGAAAGTACTGATACTCGTATTAGATATCTCATCTATATTATTTAGGTAAATGTTATTTATATATGTAAAAACCATTGAAATCAAATCAATTTATCAATTTGTCGATGAAAATACAAACAATGTAAATTCTGAAAAAAGAGAAAGTGTTAAGGAGTGTTTACTTTTTTAAGAAACTAAGGACAAAAGCGCATGCATGGCTCAAAAGGATGTGTGCCATGCATGTGCCATGAGTCTGACGTAATATTGTGGAACATTTGCATTAGAGACTGTGTATCGGCTATCCGCGGTTCTACCCACTAGTAATTTTGATCTCCTTCTCGCGACCTATGGGAACTATTCTAGGGATAAAAGTGACCTAGGTATGTGTTATCCCTGACTATTTCAACTGTCGTAATTGAGTAACATCCAAACCAAAAATCTTCATAAACTTTCACATTAATTGAATATCCTAATCGGATTTCCCCGCTAAAATTTGTTCACACACATTAACACACAACAAAACCATTTTTAAAAACCAAACTAATTAATTACTTAATTATGTTTTAGTTTTCTTGTATCATAATTTCATAAATATTGTTTTATCCCGTATGTTAGCATTTACTAAATTAATATTCCTTTCAAGAAGTATTTAAAAAAAGAACGCTGCTCAGTAGCACCAACTTACCGAACCAGCGAAAGAATAATTTTTAAATGATTTTATTTGTTTATTATTATTGAAATTCTTGACATAAATTGTAAAATGTTGAAGTTCGAATGTGCTCTAGTGCCTAAACTGAATACCTACCTAAAAAAACGAAATTGATTCTTTGATTGATATAAGTACACAACTCACCTACTAAGAACTTAACGGTTATAAGATGAGCCGGCCACTTTTAATATTGCATCAGCTTAATAACTTTGAAGTGTGAGCACGTTTTTCCTTTCTTTAACATGTTGTCCAATAAAGTGAGTGTACTCGTATGCTTAAACAATATCATTAGTAAATACTCTCAAGTTACTGTCTACTTACTTTCTTAACGGTTTTAAGGTGAGCCTGACGGCGAGAATATTGCATCAGCTTAGTAATTTTAAAATGCACATATATTACATTATGCAGCTTGAGTGGGTAAGCTTTTTGCATATGAATCACGATCAATATAAGCATAGGTACTCCTTTCGTATATCAAATAATTTTCATGTAAGTATGTTTTAATTCAATTTTAAGTGATATGAAAACAACATTAATCATTATCTTATAGATTAAAATACGGTGTATCGAAAATGTACACTATAGCAGTTTAAAACATATAAAAGTTTAAGCACAAGCAATTTAGCTTAGTTGGAGGGGTAAGAGGGAATATTAGTAATTTCGGTTGTTAATATGTTAATATACTTAAAAAAAATATCTAATTTGAAAATTAATCAATACATAATTATAAAAAAAACATAGGTACACTAGACAGCTAGTAATGGAGTATACACAGGTTTCAGATTCGTAGCCCCGAATGTAGGTAGGTACGTCTGAATTTGTCCCATAAGATTTATGATGTTCATTCATTTGTGTGTACATATATGTACGTCGATAGATAAGAATGATATGTGCACATTATAATTGGGTAATTAACAAAGAGCTCGTTTGATTCGCTAACTTGGGAGAGAGTCACGTAGAGCAGGCCGTGCAAAAATCAACTGACACTAAGGTCAACGCCTGCTATGTAACACAGTGTTTGGCCTTGTGCTTTCTTTATAGTCATGCTGGTCATGCATAACGTAAGCTTACTGAGAATTGTACACGTTTAAAATAGAGTTACGAATAAGCGTAATTCAGCAGTTCTGCAAAATATCAGCTATGAGTTACGTTACGTTACGCATTTAGGTTGGTGAGAAGTTTTAGACTGGATTAGTGAAAATCCATTCAACTGAACTAGACTCTTAGTGAATAAAATTCATTGAGAAAAAGACGTAGTCTTCAGCAAGACCGCTTCAGTAAAAGAGGTATGTTTTCAAACAATTTGACTACGAGCACCGGTTCGTGCTCGTGGTCAAATTAGTTTGACAAAAAAGTTTGACCACGCGGAAGAACCGGCTCTTAGTAGTCAAGTTCATCAGTGAACATACCAAATTTTATCAAAATCTGTTCAGTGGTTTACATGCGAAAGTGTCACAGACAGACATAGTTAACTACTTCGTATTTGTAATATTAGGTCCTTACATATGAAATTGGCGTTTTGTATGGGAGGAACAAAAAGTCGAATATTTTTAAATATAATATATTTAATTAATCAAAGTATGAACCATTGTTTTCTATGCACTTTTGCCATCTCATAGGTAGTTCATTGATCCCTTTACTAAAAAAACCAGTCGGACGGGAATCAATAAAATCTGTGAAGGTGATTTGGGCTGCCCCATCAGAGTTGACTTTTTTCCCTTGCAAGAAGTTGTCCAAATTTCGAAAAAAATGGTAATCTGTTGGAGCAAGGTACGGAGGATGTTTTAGACATTCCAATTGAAGCTCTTCTAATTTGGTAGCTGTCTGTTGTACGGTGTGTGGTCTAGCGTTGTCGTGAAGCAGCAGTGGCGTGGAGCGATTGACGAGCCTAGGTTGTTTAGCCGCTAGCTTTTCCATCATTGTTTGCAATTGCTGACAATAGACATCAGCCGTAATAGTCTGGCCAGATTTGAGAAAACTGTAATGAACAATACCGGCTCTAGTCCACCAAACGCTCACAAGTAACTTTTTTGGGGTTAATTTTCGCTTGGGGCAGGATTTGGCTGGCTGGCCAGGATCCAACCATTGCGCTGAGCGCTTCCGATTATCGTAAAGAATCCATTTTTCATCACAGGTAATGATTCGGTTTATTATTGTGCCGGTTCAGTAATGTAACGCAACAGTCGACGCGCGTTTGCCGGTTTGCTTCAGTCAATTCGTGAGGTACCCACCTTTCAAGCTTTTTAATCTTCCCAATTTGCTTCAAGTGAATTAAAAGCAGCCTGCAGCTAACTCGGACGTGGTTTGCGATGGATCCGCTTCCACAATAGCCTTCAATACTTCATTATCAACTTGGGTCTCAGGCCGTCCACGGGGCTTGTTCTGCAGGTCGAAATTACCAGAACGAAAACGTTGGAACCAAAAACGAACTGTGTTTTCTTTTGCAACATGACCGCCATAAACATCATTCACCCTTCGAGTCGTTTCCGCAGCACTAGTGCCACGGCGGAACTCGTATTCGTAAATAATGCGATATTTTAAGTTTTCCATTTTGTAAAATGAGTGACGCAAACAGAAAAAAACAAGAAAAAAAACAAATGAATGACGGTCATCGAAGCACAAATACATGAATAAATAGCTGTACAAATTTGAATTTGGAATTCCTTACCAAAGAGGAGAAAATCGTGATTAAAGTCACATCATCCACATAGAGACGTTAGTCCTGATTGCATCCGAGGCCACGGTGCCCTCGGAGCTCAGTGTCCGCCTTCCGGCTCTTCCTCCTCCACTTCGCACGATCTTGGGCGTCCAAGGTAGTGAGACCGTTTTCACGCATGTCACCCTCCACGACGCCAAGCCAGCACTTCTTGGGCCTACCCCTTCTACCTGGACCGGGTGGGGGCGCCATTGCCAGGCATTTGTTACCCACGTAGCTGGGCGGTTTCCGCAAGACGTGGCCGCACCAGCGGAGGCGGCTCTCTTGCATTTTATCTGCGATGTCACGGACATGAAGGCTGCCGCGGATGCGCGAGTTCCTCACGCGATCTTTACGCGTGACTCCACACATCCACCGCAGCATTTTCATCTCCGTGACACGCAGCATCTGCTTGTGTCGCTCCAACAGCGGCTACGCCTCACAGCCGTGTAAGAGGACAGGTCTAATGATTGTTTTATAGACCTGCCCCTTCAGCCTGATTGGCATTTTAGTGTCGCAAGTGACGCCAGTCATTTCCCGCCAAAATCTTGATTAAAGTGGCCAGTACGAAAAAAGCCAATTTCATATGTAAGGACCTAATACTTATTAGTAGGATTGTAAATATGTACCTACACAGGTCGTTTATTCCCAGCAGTTCCTCTGAAGGGACTACTGAGACATTTTTGTCCCTGAAGTTCCTTCAAATTAATTAATGGAACTACAGGTACAAGGACTTTACATCAACATTTGCGCACCTAAGACAATTAACATATAGTTTTCTCAGGTTTAGCTCATATTCACTTTCTTTTAAAAGTTTTAATTATACCTACCACAAGAAAATTTTGAACAAATAAAATGGTGCTATATGACCTTGCATGACCTTTAAGAATATCTTACCAGTCTATAGTTATAGGCATTCATCTCCTGAACCTATACAAATTTCAGAGCCCATTATGGAAGGTGTCTACCCTACTCATGAAACTATGAATACCTTCTGTAACTCATTCATATTTACCTTATCATAGAATTAGTTGTCATCAAGTTGGCCTACGGGTCCCACCTCAATCATTTAGGGCAGGTACAAGACCTATAGGAAAAAGTATGAATGGTATTTAGAGTGTGCAGTTGATGTAAGTGACATGATTAGGTACGAGAAGAGGTAATAAATGTAAAAATGGATGGGATTATGTTAGTAGAATAATCAAACAAACACATTAAAAGATTGCTGAGAAATGAGAAGTATAGTAGTTAGTATAAGAAAAAGGAAGGGTGGAAGATTTGCATGCCCCCTGGAGGGGAAGTCCTCGAAATACTGGAGATAGAGAATATCATTCAAAGGAAATATTCCTTTATAAAAAAAGAAACAAAACTGCATTCAAAGATTTTCGAAAACTTGCTTGACACACTCGGTCCGACTAAAACTCGAAAAAAATCACATCCTGCATTTTTGGCTTCAATCGATAGTGACATGACAATCATAAGAATCGAATCTCTCTAACAAATTTGGTATATTTTTTTTGATTCAAAGGAAATCTCTGAAATCTAAACATAAAATTAATTCACTTTGACAAATTAAAGCACTTTAATTATCGATAAGGATTATTGATATCGATATCGTATCGATTAACAATAAAATTCCATAATATTTAAATTACTTGTCCCTTTTTCGTGCGAATACCCCTACTGGTCATTAGGGTGTTTAAGTCAGACTCAAACCGACTAAAACCGCACGCCGTATCAGATTCGGTTATAAGGTAAACCACTATGGCAATTTTCTCGCCATTGATTGATTCGTTGCCCATATATCGCGTAGAGGTTTCCGATCATGCACCCGAAATTACTTTACCTCATGCAGATTTTACCTACTTGTATTTTTTTTGATAAGATTATAAAATTTAAATACAGAGCCTTGTTGCATGTTCCTTTAGGTGTTATGAAATTCTTCAAAATCGATTTTTTGTAAGGTTCAAAGATCTCCAACGTGAATTTTATAAAATATCAACTTGAGTTCTTCTGAGGTACTAACGGAACCCTAAAATGGAGGCAATATTGGGTCAGTTTACACATTTTTAATAAAGCCAACCCATGTTGTTTTCGCAGATATTCATTTCATTTTATCCTCGTAGTAAAAGAGTTTTTTTTGTTATTAAAAGGGTCTTTATTAACTTAACAGTTTATACTTACTCTTATATTAATAACTATACCCCGTCCATCATATTATTGTATTTTAGACAGATGGAAGTAGTGATTGCATGAAAATTTAAAATATCGACAAAGTTAAAAATCTCGACTAAAAAATAATTAATCGATAAATGAAAATATAATAATAAATATTTGATTTCATGTGGAATTACAATTTATTATCTTCCTGTGCATAATAATAAAGCATTAGATGTTTCGTGTCTATACCTACAATTTACAAATGTATTAAAAAACGATTGTGGGCCATAACGTACACGCTAATCTCTAAAACAAAACAACTGACTTCTAGAAGAATATTCCAACATGCTGATTCCCTGGTATTTATTGAAGAGTTCCGTGATCTGTCTCTGAAATCCATCATCAGATCATTTTGGAATAAACCTCTTTCAAATAAAAAAGAATTTTGACAATCCGTCTACATATGACGGAGTTACAAAAATCATTTTTACGTAAAAATCATACAAATATAAAAAAACATAAAATATCCGAATTGTTGTTTGTTGTTCAGAAATCGGTTATAAACCGCCAGTTATTTAACATTTTTTAGAAGAATTATTTTCTGTTGTCGATATCGATTGTGACATTTTCAAGTTACGATGTTCGATGTGCTAACTACATCCCTAAAGTTGCTTTCTGGCTGACGTGACGTTGTCAATGCAAAATGACGTATTGGCGCCTAATTTTTGTTAGGCTTTTCAGGTGTTGACGCTAGAACAAAGTTATACCGGCCACTGTCAGTGAGCTGTCTAAAATACAATAATATAATGGACGGAGTATAGCTAGTTACTACTACTATCTATTAGGGTGACACCCTAATAGATTATACATTTAAGATAATGTTTCCTTGAATATCTACAACACATCGACCACTAGGGAATCAATTCAATGACAATTAAGATCCACATATAGGACGTACTAAGAGCTCACAAAATAAATTAACATTGTCTGTCGTTCGCGAGTATCGATACCCATTGGCGGTCATTGCCCCAATAATTGTGCTGTTGTCAAGTCACGAGATAATATATAATACTACTCAATAAATTTGGTTGTGACAGTTATTTTAGGACGAGATGGACGAGGCTATGGTATGGACTCTTTTTTCATGGTAGGTCAGATGACATCCGCTCCTGAAAAAACTGACATGTCACTCAAAAATAATAACGGGCTCCTAAGGACATACTTTAGACGCAACTAGGAAATCACGATGACGATGGTAATAAATGTTGCCTGAGTATTTACCCATCAAATATAATATTATTCTACTACGACTACCTGTGGGTACATCTTGGGCACTGCCCATCTGAAATGTTGATTCGATTCCTGTAATCCAAAACAACCGATATTTCCGATATAATCTTTGCGTGACAACATTCCTACAGATACATTCAACCGTTTTTTACTCGACTGCCGAAGGAAGGAGGGTAATATTTTTGACAGTGTTTACCCGTGGTCCCGTTGGGTCGACCCATTACCGGGACCACGGGTAATTTTAATTACCCGTGGTCCCATGGCATTAGGGATTGCTGCCTGGACTTCTGATTGTATCGATAGAAAATGAACACTACGAGTAGGTATCAGTTACATATAAAGAGTTTACTCATTAAAATAAAATAATTCCATCCTTAAGAACAAAAACATTGGGTATTTTTTTTTTATACCACTTAGGTGGCAGACAAGCACACGGGCCACCTAATGGAAAGTGGTTACCGCGGCCTATGGACGTATGCAACACCAGGGGCGTTACACTCGCGCTGCCTACCCTGAAGAAACCTTCTAATGCCCCTCTTGAAGAACCCCATATTGTAGTCGCTTGGGAAAACCATGGCAGGGAGTTCATTCCACAGGTTGAGCGTACGTGGGATGAAGTTCCTTTCATACCGCACGGTACGCACCGTATTAGGATGCAATGTGTGGGGATGAATTCCCTGTCTATGGCGAGCGGTGCGATGATAGAATGTAGCTGTGGGCATCATGTCAAATAATTCATCTGAGCACAGACCATTATATAGGCGGTAGAAAACACACAGTGAGGCAAAATCCCTTCTGAGGCTGAGAGGTTCCACATCGCCTGCGAGTATGGGACTGTCGACGAGCCTCAACGCACGTCTTTGCACCGAGTCGAAAGGCTCAAGCTGGCGTGCGGGCGCTCCGGCAAAAAGATGACAGCAGTACTCCATGTGGGGCCGAACCTGTGCCTTATAAAGAAGGAGTCGCTGCCCCGCAGTGAAGTACTTCTTCGCCCTGTTAAGAACTCCAAGTTTCTTTGTTGCCAGCTTGACCTTGTCCTCCAAATGACTGCGGTACTGGACGTCACTTGAAATGTCGACGCCTAGGATCCCGATACTCGGGGCAATGGTAAGCCGTGTGCCCAGGAATTGCGGCGCTACAATAAATGGGGTTTTTTTAGCGGTGAATACACATACTTGTGTCTTGGTGAGGTTGAACTGGATCAGGTTTAGTCGACCCCAATCAGATACTCCCGAGAGAGTTGTCTCGATTTCTGACACAAGTTGTTCGCGACTCCCCTCCACCTCGGACTGGGGGATGTTTGCACGGCCCGTGTAACATGTGTCTCCAGTACTGTCGTCCGCATAGCAATGAATGGAGATATTCGACAGCATGTCATTAATATGCAGCAGAAACAGGGTCGGAGACAACACGGAACCTTGTGGGACACCAGCGTTTATGTCCATGCGGTCCGAGCGACTGCCGTCCACGACGGCTTGGATGCTTCTGTTGGACAAAAAGCTGGAAATCCAATTACACAGCCCCACAGGAAGTCCATAAGATGGTAGCTTCGCAAGAAGACCTCTGTGCCATACCCGATCGAAGGCCTTCGCTATATCTAGGCTAACCGCTAGTGCCTCACCCTGGCTCTCGATGGCTTGCGCCCAACGGTTTGTGAGATACACAAGAAGGTCACCGGTATGTAATAGAACAAATATTGAAATGAAGAATTCATATTTTATTCCGAAATAAATTATATAATAATAATAATAATAACCAAATGCAAATGGCTCATAAACTATCTTAACATTTCTAGTGCGTATCTAACCTATATTTCTCCAGTAACTAATATTAAATTTTACTAATCTGACGTCAGCTGGCATTTCAGAAAAAAAAACAATACCTACTTTATTAATTGTTACGTATCCTTTGCACTGATTTGTCTTTTCAAAGAACAGTTCCACAGAGACGATTCATTTTTATAAACATTTTGCTTGTAATACTTGTTTATTTTGCTTGTGTTTTACTTTCGAATAGTAAAACACTACCTTTCTTTCTTTTAATTATTTTTACGTTATTTTCCATGTTCAGCAAATTATATCAAATTCAGTTAAATTAATGTTACCCAAATTCAGTTAATGTCACCCAATTTTCTATCGATACAATCAGAAGTCCAGGCAGCAATCCCTTATGCCATGGGACCACGGGTAATTAAAATTACCCGTCGTCCCGGTAATGGGTCGACCCAACGGGACCACGGGTAAACAAGTGATTAAGTAACTATACATTTAGCAATTATCACAAAAATTGCGCGCTGATTAAATAAATAAATACATAAATATTCCACAACATTCTACATAACGCTATCTAGACCCATGGTAAGCTTTTACAGCTTGTGTTATGGAATCTAGAATGCGGATAAACATACTTATATAGGTACTTTTTTTTTGTAAGTAAATACATATTTATACATAGAAACACCCAGACCAATGCAAATAGCCATATTCATGCATACAAATATTTGCATTGAGCGGGAATCGAACCCGCGCCTCCTGCGTGGCAGTCGCGTGCACTACCGCCACGCCACAGAGGCGCCGCATTTTCCAACAGCATCGAATTTTAATGCAGCATCTTGCTCCTTCCTCTTCGTGAAACAAGTTAATTTACTATTTAATGTTCTTATGTTGGTAGAACCATGATAGAACACTTCTTTCACCAGCATGAATGGACTAACATATCGAAGCTCTATCGTGTTCACCTTTTCTGCCTTCTTCCTTGCCCCTCCCCCTCTGTAGGTGGCTTTTTTTTAGGTTTTGTTTGTCTGTCCTTATGAAAACCACTAAGTCCCCCACTAGAGTTGTTATGTCGGAGTAGATCCAATAATATTATACTGTGTCTCCGACATTAGACCTAGTGCAAGGATATGGTTTGAGCACGAGTCGGAATGCCCTGAAGCACTGGCAAGTTCTGGCCACCATTGCCGGCGCCCATCACATCTAAAGCTAAACTTACTTACAAAATTTGCTTCTTTGCAAAGTTTTACCTAAACATAGGTGCCGATTGATTGATGCCGTGGAGTGTTGAAGGCCTGGCACAACATTTTTAACAATTTAATCACACAACTGTCTTTTTTTCTTCTTAAACATACAAAAGTATCAACAAGCTACTGTAAATTAATCGTGATAATGATAAAACACACTCAATCGGTCAATAACTACCTAATCATGTGTTACATGTAAACAGGTAGAACCTCGGTACCTAATGTCCTTATGATATGGACATTACTCGCATATTCGTATGAGAAACACTATAAAATACCGGAGGATGTTTGTGCCTCGTCATCCAGACCCGATATATTTCTATTCTCGAAACAGCAAAAGCGTGCAGTACTAGTAGAACTCACAGTACCGTGGGAAACTAACATACCTAAAGACCACGCTATATAAAAATAAACAAATACTTTGACTTGACCAACGAGTTAACCAAAAATGGCTATGTGGTTAAACTCTACACCGTAGAAGTAGGAACAAGGGGAATTCCAGCTAAATCCCTGTATAACTTATTTAAAGACCTCGGATTGCTAAGAGCTTCTCATAACTCATAACTCATAACTCATTTATTTGTAAGAATATTACATGTCAGTGTATACAAAACATCATTTGTCAACTCAGATAATCGTGCTTCCACAGGTGGGATAGTGTCCGTTACATCATAAACATTTGTAATTATCATTCAAATCGTCAAAGTCAAACAGTCACAAATTTTGGATTTCTTAGTCAGTAATTAATACAATTCACAAATTAAAATAATATATAAATAAAACAATTATAGGATGTCAATAATAATAAAATACAATAGAATTAATAACAATATGTCAATTCTGGTCATTTTGACGGTTTCATATTTATCATCTCGTCAACCGAGTAAAAAGCTTGCTCAATCAGCCAGTGCTTCAATCGACTTTTAAAGGAGACAAGACTTGGGGCAGACGTGACGCAAGCTGGTAACTTATTGTAGACTGTCGGCCCCATCACATAAGTCGTCTTTTCAGATTTCGTTAACGTCCTAGCTACTGATTTGAGTTTTTTCGTTTATTGATTTGATTATTCGTTTGAGTAAGCTCTTTACTCAAACGAATATGTAAAACGGCGTTGATAGGATCTTACCAAATTTGGATAGGTAGAGGGGGGAACACGACTGACGGTGGAGGTGAGCGCTGATGCATCACAAGATGGCCACTCTAAACCTACACCTGGGTCGTAAGTCCCAGGCGCCGTCGCAGTGTTCCTCTCTGTACCACGCCATGGACCCGGCGACCGCACGGTGAATCCATGGAATGCTGAGAACCGGATCTCTCCATGGCATCCATAATCCATACTTCCATACTAATATTATAAATGTGAAAGTAACTCTGTCTGTATGTCTGTATGTTACGCTTTCACGCCTGAACCACTGAACTGATATTGATGACATTTGGTATAGGTATAGATTAGACCATGAGAAAGGACATAGGCTATGTTTTGTCGCGATAACCGACATCCACGCGGGCGGAGCCGCGGGCAAAAGCTAGTAATATTATAAATGTAAAAGTAACTCTATCTGTCTGTCTGTATGTTACGCTTTTACATCTAAACCACTGAACGGATTTTGATGAAATTTTGTATGGGAGTAGATTAGACCATGAGAAAGGACATAGGCTATATTTGGTCGCGATAATCGAATTCCACACGGGCGGAGCCGCGGGCAAAAGCTAGTCATTTATATACCCCCTCTTCTCTGCTAATCTGCCAATCTATACCTACCTACCAAGTCGTTATTCATTAGTAAGAAAGTTATTTTTATAACATGATTGACTTGCTACTTGAAAAGGAGTTCCGACACCTACATTCTTAAGAACATAGTTACATGAATACCTTTTCTAAATTAACGCAAACAGTTCTATGAACAGCGAGTTGCCTAATATTCGTAGAATATTGCTTACCTTATATACTTTTAGTAGACATACAATCTAGTCAGACACCACGCTTAATTAGAAGAGTAGAATGAATATTGGACATCATAATTTTCCATGGACGCACAAACGACGGACGTACTGGCGTCAAATAACAATTCAATTCCATCCACTCGCTTACGCCACTTGGTGTTTTACTATTTTTTGTCTTTTTTGTAACTTGTTGTGATGTAAACGTGAATGTCGAGACAAAAACTATAGTAGAGACTAGAGACCTAACTAACGTTAGTGAGCAATGTATTTTAAATCTAGATGTAAGTACGCCATGGATCACGTATGGATCACTTCTGTGTGATCCTGATCATTTCTGGGGAAGATCTGCCCCAGAAATGTGGATTTCAGAATCAGGTCTTTTCTTTTGGGTGCCTCTAACTGTGTTTTTATCCAATATTGTGAAGACTGGAATGCTAATTGTGCTTCTATTACTGCCTCTAATGACCATGGCCTTCATCAATTATGACGAGTTGACGTCTAGTTAGAATTCCTCTTAATGGCAAGAATTTGCCCCTTTAAAGCTCTTTAAAAACACGTAAGCAAGACAACAAGCGGTGATGAGGATTATCGAAGATAATTGGTACTTAATAGTTGGTATGTATCTTGGGCATAATGTCTACAAAAGTGTACCATGCATTTTTCTGCATCTAAGTGTAAAATCACCTCCGGATATTTGGGAAAGGACAGGTTGTAAATTCGTATTCACCTCTTACGTCAAAGGACTAACACATATTTTCACATGTAGCAGTAAACTTTATAAATTCATATTAGGCACCTGTTATGATTTTAAATTAATTTATTTTTAACTCACTCACTCCTTATTTGAAAGTTATACTAAAGAATAAATGTGTACGAATGGTTATATTATACTAACATGACAAGGGATCAAAAATAAGTGTACCTGGTTGTACTCGTAAAACTATTTTAACACAATAACACACATTAAACAATGGGTAGTATTTAAAGTACCACAATTTAATTTAAATGCGTCAGTTTGTATTTGAATACTATTACAACCGTTCAGTTCGACAAAATTGAGAGTTCATCTTGCACGAAGGTCATTCTAATTGTATAATGCTGCAGCCGAAGTAAGCCAATGTTTTACAAAGTGATTTTGCGACGGCTGGTGATTGAATACGACATGATTTTTCATGTTACTGTGATAAAAGAGTTGGTAGAGTAGTCCGATTTTAAGAGAGAAAGCAGTTCCCCCACACTTTTAAATTTCATGTACAGTATGTACACATTACAAATAATGACGAAGGAAACCATCATGACGAATCCTGCACAAAGTTCTCCATAATGCTCTTCCAGCTTGCAGTTCCAAAATCGGTCAGTCCCATTAAGCTCGCATGGTGCACTTTCTCCAACTATGGTTATTATACTGAAGGGTAGCCCTAGTCCAGCAGTGAGATCTATTAGAAACAGGACTGATATAATGATATTTCACATACAAAATCACGTGAAACGCCTACGCTCATGGGTATCGAAGACGCTTAAAGTCATTGTGACGCATGCGTGGAATATATTGATTAGTCCCACGTTGATTTTGCTCTCTTGATGCTCTTGAAAGATTCGCCGTTATCTGCTCAAATTTCAAAGTACGATGAGATACCTACACCTTTGAGTATCATCGCATTATAATAAATAATAAGCAATTGAGGAGCCTTGACGAGGTAGCAGCTCAGTACTAATATTCATTAAGACGAATGAATATAAAGGTTGTTCTGTAGTTATTTATGTACCTATAGGAGTATTGTTACAATTGGTCAACGGGCGTGGAATTTTTTGTCTTGTAGTGAGAATGGAAATATTTGTGTACCATGTATGTATTGTTAGTTCATGGCGTTAACCGCGATACTTACGGATTACCAGCGTGTTGTAGTGTAAGGTTATGTCACATGACAGCGTTCGAAATCTCAGAATAACTGACCGTCGCGTCTAATTATAATACAGAATACGGATCTTTGGATTTTCTCTCATTTCTAAGGCAACAGCAGCTAGTGGAAGATACATATTATAATAACAAGTTTCCTTAACTTGTTTAAACCTGACCTTGACCTATAGTGCCCTTGTTTAACTAAAGCTGAATTTCAGTAACGATAGGGAAGCGAACTAAACTTCGTTAGCACACTTTTACATTAATTTCATTGATTAAAACATGAAAAATTATTTTTGCTGAAAGGATTTTCGCTGGTGAAATCTAGTTTAAGAGGCAGCTGAAACGGAAACGTAGGTTTCCGTTTTACTTTTCGAGTTTATTTAGATATGGTAATGTTATCCCTTACACGAGTGAATGGAAAATATAACTATTAAAATTTAGTCATACTTGAGCATCTAGATATTCTACTAGACTAGTGTATCGATATAACATTGTATTGTCTAAAATTCTAATACTTTTATCAGTAACATACACGTACCTGCCAATAGTTTCATTTTTAGACATCATAATCATCATCTGAGCGTTGTTTCTGGTTGCATCTGAGACTCTCCTTTTCCTCCTTCCCTTTTGGTTTGCCTTTATACGGCTTTTATGGGTGTGACTACTGTTTGATAATGTGATAAAACCCCACCCCGAAAGGAAAACTTTTACCGGACCCTGATTCATCCATAAGCAGGTGTATCGGTTTGCAGGTGAGCTTTTGGTTAGGTCTTGGTTGTGCGGTTATATTATATCTTACATAATACATTAACTTACATAAGAATCTTCACGTTATATTTGACGCATCATAGCAAATTGAATTTGGATTTTTCCCCTAGAAATATACTCGCGTTTAATTCTTTTTAAAGAGCCTTTATGTATTTTATTCAGTTTGATGTAGAGTTGACGTAAATAGAGTTTTGTAGCGCTCCGTCCCTGAACTTTCGCGGCACAATTCTGTTTCTGTCACATCCACATCTGTCAAAACGATATTCTTATAAAAAGTTTTGTAGTATTTTCAAACTAAGTATTTGCCCTAAGAAAACTGTTAAGTAAAACAACTGTAATCGCTTATGTTTCTTCTTTGAGTAGCCCGATTAAGGAGTTGAGTTCTGTACAATCATGTTCTTTATTCCTTTTTATTCGAACACCTAACTAATATCTACTATATAAAAATAAGTCGGGTTTTCCTTCCTGACGATATAACTCCAAAACGCCTTTACCGATTTGGCTAATTTTGGTCTTGAATTATTCGTGGAAGTCCAGGGAAGGTTTTTACGGCGAGAAAAATTCGAATAATTGCCGGGAACCGACATCCACGCGTGCGGAGCCGCGGGCAAAAGCTAGTTACTGATAAAACTAGTAGGTATAACTCAGTATAATTCCGATTTAGCAGACTAAAAAAATAGTTAATTTAGAAAAAAAGCTTGCAAATATCATTTAATAAATTCATCTAAATACTAAATAAAGATGATGAATTTATTAAATGATTTTTACAAGCTTTTTTTTTTAAATTAACTATTTTTAAGACGACGAGACGCATTAAAGATATTGGCTTCAGGGATTTTACGTTCTTCTAAGTCTAAGCAATTACTAACTTTGGCAGCAGACATTTTTTTAGTTTTCTTTTTTATTACTGCGAATTGTGAAATTGCAAATTTTTTTTTATAAGATTAGTTCTCACTAAATCTGCTCTGTAAAATACAGATTTTCGCTTTAAACGCAAACTACATCGATTTTCACTCTCTCCCTCTAAATTTTCTATGTAGTTAGTCATATCTAGCATAGAATCATCATCATCATCGTCGTCTGTTGATCGGCAGGTGATAAGATAAGATAAGATAAGAAAACTTTTTATTGTACACTCATAAAAAAAAAATAGTACCTGTTCGGACAACAATATGAAAAATGTATAAATGGTGGCCTTATCGCTACTAGCAATCTCTTATAGGCAACTTTTGTAGGTAGTTATTAATGTAGTCATAAACACTGATGAAGTGGTTCACCCGTCGATCAACAATGGATGAGGCTTGGACATCGAAGATGTGAGATGATACCTACATAGGTAGACCCATACACATAGTGGGTATAGCTTTTTTTATACCACTTAGGGGGCAGACAAGCACACGGCCCACCTGATGGAAAGTGGTTACCGCGGTCTATGGACGTATGCAACACCAGGGACGTTACACTCGCGCTGCCTACCCTGACCTAGTCAAATCAAATCAAATTTTATTTCCATAGACCATGGTTACATTACAGGTGTATAACAGACATATAACCATTCACAGTTAACGATAACATGACGATACTATAGCGTGATTCACAAGAGCGTGTGGTAAAACTTTTAAGGGCCAACATACACACATCACTTTCACAAAATAATAAATATTATAGAACACCTAATGGTACGGGAGCTAGCAACGTTTTCGAGAAAGAATTTCAGGTCAGCTGCTTTTGTGATATGCTGTCCTTCTTGCTCTTTCGGTTAGAGTCTGGGCTATCTGGCTGGCGGGAGCGGTTGCGTTCATTACTGCGCATCCTACCTGTCCAGGTGATAATCCTGTATTTTCAAAACATTTTAAGAGGCGTAATTTTTAATTTTTTGTTTTTAAATAAGTCTACCTGACATACTTTTTTTATTGCCAGACATTTCTGACATTGCTAATTATGTGCCATACGCGATTCTTTTAATTTTTTTTATAAAAAATTAAAAGTATTTTATAATGTCTGTAATTTTAACATTATGTTATTTAAGATAAGAAAAGCTTAAAATTAATTTGCCAGACATTAATTCGATTGTTAAACCTTGAATTAAAATAAAAAAGGCATGAAAAGTATTGCAGTATGATGCTAGTAGTTCGAAAGAGACAGTTGCAGAATAAGACAGAGAACCATTGCAAATATACCATTGATATTATCTGACCTCCTCCTCGTAAGCTGAAGCCTAGCCCTGAATTCCTCAGTAAGGTACTGAGAGGATTCAGTGCTAAGCAGAACCAAAGGGGCTCAAACTGACACCTTGGAAAATGCTTCGCTCAATATTTATTGGTTCGCCGTTACTGCACACCCCTCGACATCCTGGAGAAGATGCACAGAGTTGTATCTACTTTATACAACTCTAGCACCATCAGGAGCCATGTATGGGGCACAGAGTCGAACGCTTTCTTATAGTCTATCCAGCATGTCGATAGATTCTTACGGCTACGGCGAACTTGTTGACTAATGGCCATATCAATGAGGAGGAGCTCCTTAGTACCACGGACCCCACTCCTACATCCATTCTGAGAGGCACTCATAACAGTATTTGTAGAGATGTGCTTTGTTATTTTATCTCTCAGAATAGATGTAAGAAGTTTATAGACCGATGGTAAACACGTGATCGGTCTATAGTTACTAGGGTTCGAGGTACTTCCTGTCTTATGGAGCAGGTGGGTAACACCAGTGGTCATAAAAATTGGCAACGTCCCTGACTCGATAGCAGCCTATTATTATTATTATTTTGTTTCTCTGTTCCGTGATCTCGGGACTATGGAGTCCCGGGCCTTTGGAAGGCGTGCGTCGGGCCGGTGCCAAAACCTAGAGGCCCTTATAACTGATTTTAATATGCTAGGGATAGTCACACATGGCGGATACCATCCCCGGGTGTATCATATCCTGCGCTCGAGGGAAAATATAAATATTGAGCGAGGCATTTTCCAAGGTGTCCGTTTGAGTCCCCTTTGGTTCTGCTTAGCACTGAATCCTCTCAGTACCTTACTGAGGAATTCAGGGCTAGGCTTCAGGTTACGAGGAGGAGGTCAGATAATATCAATGGTATATTTGCAATGGTTCTCTGTCTTATTCTGCAACTGTCTCTTTCGAACTACTAGCATCATACTGCAATACTTTTCATGCCTTTTTTATTTTAATTCAAGGTTTAACAATCGAATTAATGTCTGGCAAATTAATTTTAAGCTTTTCTTATCTTAAATAACATAATGTTAAAATTACAGACATTATAAAATACTTTTAAATTTTTATAAAAAAAATTAAAAGAATCGCGTATGGCACATAATTAGTAATGTCAGAAATGTCTGGCAATAAAAAAGGTATGTCAGGTAGTCTTATTTAAAAACAAAAAATTAAAAATTACGCCTCTTAAAATGTTTTGAAAATACAGGATTATCACCTGGACAGGTAGGATGCGCAGTAATGAACGCAACCGCTCCCGCCAGCCAGATAGCCCAGACTCTAACCGAAAGAGCAAGAAGGACAGCATATCACAAAATCAGCTGACCTAAAATTCTCACTTTCAAAACGTTGCTAGCTCCTATACTATAACATTGCGCTAAGGTAGACCTTTTTAAGCAAGGTACAATCCGTTTAAAATAAAGCTCTGTAAAAGGGGTAAATTTATAAGAATTTATTCTCCGAAATGTACACATAAATTTTAATGGCACGTGGGGAAAAATATTAACATATTAAAACAGCCATTATACGGTTTATAAAATTCACCCCCTGTAATATTCATTCGTAAGGCTAATCTATGGAGCGCACTCGTTTATCTATCTAATAGTAGGTACCTTCCGATTAGTAGTACTTAGTATCAAACAACAAAATAATTCTACCTATGTCTGTTATAAACTTCGTAACCATTCGATCGATCTGCCGATAAAAGTTTTCATTTGATTATACGAAAATGGTTTTACACCATACGTCAGGAACATATCTGTAGGTCGTGGAGACGGGATCAGTATGGATGGAGCGGCAAGATGACTATGTTTCTATAGGGTTTGATACTGCATCTCAACAGTCATAAATAATAATAGCATGTTTGCAAGTATCAATACGGAAGGTTATTTTGGCTACGATCCTCATTAACGTGATAGAAATTTATCAAACCAATGGATTGTTTTTAAAATAGCCAGACAAATTGAGAACGACACAGGGTGGAGCAGACAGTTCGGGTCATTGCCACGGTACGAATGTACAATGTACATACGACAAGGCTTTCATTATGTTTCTGCGAGCACAAAGGTTCTTATATTAGGCCCCCAGTAAATCTGTCGATTCAATAAATACCTCCATACTTGTTATTTGTTGTGTTTGATTTCTCAGTCATGTTTTACTGAGATAATGTATTACCACAGAGTCCACAGATAAAGTAATAAGTACTTGTTCTGTTTGTATTTATCAATGCAACACTCTTTCAGTTCAAGTAATGTTGATTCAATAATAATCTTTTATGTAAATTGGAACTGTAAATCAACCGGCGCGTCGCGTCGTGGCGTTTGAGCCTTCGACTGCTACATCGGAGGTCACGGGCACATACCCGCTGAGTGCAAATATTGATACGTCTGAATATGTCTATTTGCATCGATCTGATGATGATGATGCATGTGCCTGGGTGCATCTGGATCAAAGTATGTTTAGCTGCATGTTACAAGCTAGTTAACTTTATAAGTCTTCTAGGTATGTCGTAAACTGTGTTTATTATCAGAATTTACCTATTAAATTATTGGTTTAATAAAATCATCTTAAAAATAATTAGATAAAGTTATCTATTCTCGCTTGATGGGAGAAATATTTGTCCCATCTTCAAACCCAGGGAAAGTATACATTTAAAATACCTAGACATAGTTAGCTCTTATCTAATCTAATATATAAAATTCTCGTGTCACAGTTTTTGTTGCCATACTCCTCCGACACGGCTTGACCGATTTTGATGAAATTTTGTGAGCATATTGAGTAGGTCTGAGAATCGGCCAACATCTATTTTTCATCCCCCTAAATGTTAGGGGTAGTCCACCCCTAAATTTTTATTTTTTATTTTTTAGACAAAATTTTTAATTTCTATTTTTTTATGATACAACATACAAAAATACATATAATCCTCAATTTTCCCCCTTCTACGATCAACCCTTATTTTTTTATAGCCATTTTAGTAATTTAATCATTTTTTCTTTCCGGTAGAAAAATGATCAATCGTCATTTAATTATTATCTATTTTTCATCCCCCTAAATGGTGCAGCGGGAACGGGATCTGACGCCACGAGGGTAGGAAAAAATTGGCGGTACGAAGTTCGCCGGGACAGCTAGTGCATGTATAAATTCTATATACTATTCTATTAATGAATCTCAACAAAAATCTGCTGAAATCGTGTTAATTGAATTCTTAGCCACTGAAGTGTACAGAAATATAGAACTTCCAAAGCGGACTAGTTTACAATGCGAATAATTTACGCGGTTCGAAATAATTGAACATATGTGTATGAAATAATATTCAGAGTTGGTGAAATATTGGACGTAGGTAGGTAAACGTGACGTAAGCACACGGGAAGCTCATGTAATATACATGTCCAGTATATTTTCACAGTGGTGTTTTCAAATGATTCGTTTTCATAGCTAATTTGGTAAGTGGCGTGCTCGACTGTACACGTGCTTAGATATTTTGTGATAATTGTATTAGCGTACCAATTTGACTGACAAGCTTGTCTAATTAATATTGTATGAGTTCTATTATGTGTATTTTGGTTTCAATGCCCTCAATATTTCTTATGATAAGTAGATTTACAATATGAGAAGTATTTTCGGCGGGCTCGGTCATCTATGTACATAATAATGAAAGGATATATAATTATGTCTACGAACTTCTTTATAAACGTAATATTATTTTTTGCAGCAAAATACTTTCAACTTTTCACTTTCTGTCTTCAATAACCCTCTTTTACGTTAGACATGGCAACAATAGATTTGCATGATATTAAAAATACATAGAGGAATTAAGTTACGTCTGGTTTCCGAAACTGAAAAATTAAAATAAACACCTAAATAAAACAGTGCGTTTTACGAAACTGTACGTAAATAGCCGTTGATTATACTCAACTTTTCAATTCAGGAACCAGTAACAATGATTTCAAATCAACCAAATTTATTATAAGTTATAACGCTATACTTAAATCAGTTAATTAGCACATAGCTGAAAAAAGAGAGGCCTTAGGTATCTACCACAATATATTCAATTTTCCTTTTGATCAGACTAGAACGCCTACGGCTCCATGTCTTTCCTTCGTTTTTTCACGAAGGTCATTTGTAGGGCGCACATGACGCGGGCGACACGATGTCTGTGAGCCTTTCTTTAATTGAAGTTCGTTTACCTCTCTCTGGAATTTTGGAACTTGTGAGATACACAATTTGAATATTGTTTATTCAACAACACTTACCCATAGAATTACTTTCGTGTGGAATTCTTATTTTCAATAATTGTATCGCACATTGAGTGGCTGTTGTTTTGTATCTGAGGTACATTTCTTAGATTTTCACTTGAATGGTGTCGGTCAAAGGTTTTTCTAAATAAACCCTGACCACAAATACTAGCCAGTGTTCATGTTCATCTCAATTCTAAAAAAGTGACATTGAAAGTGATTCATTGTTTAAATATTGATCTGTAGCCAAGTTATGAATTGAATTGTTGACTACATTGATGATTGTTGAGAATTGCTAATGAAATTGTAACTTATACCTACGTTAATTTCCATGAAATTAATCTTAATTACTTCGTAAATATTTACTTGCACCAATTTCTACGCAACTTGTTGCTGTGTTGCTTCGTATATTAAAATTTTGGTGTCATTTTTTAAAACATATTTTTTTTTATGTGACGTGCTTACGTAAGTGCCTACGTACCAAACATTCTACTACCGGTAAGTATGAACAAGAATACAGACATCACAGACATTCAATTACAATCAATAAACCTCTATCAACTGTCTTAAAATTAGACTTCAAATGTACACTATGGACACGTACTTACGTGTATTATGATTCTGATACACACACACTCCATTTTCAAAGACATTTTTTCAATGCAACGAACGCAAACTATTTCGACGACACAAATGAAACTACAAACGTTATTTACTGAAGTTTGCAAACCTCTACATCTTTATCCCGTTGTATTAAGGTTGAATGTTGAACTGAAATACATAATAACGTTTGCAATATAGTTCTGCAGCTCTGTAATAAGACGCATGGTACTCAGGTGGTATTTGTGATAATTGTATCGTGTGCCAAGGAATCGTCGGGTATCGAGCTGTAACAGACGGCAGACTGGATCAAATTGTGTGTGTGTGAAGATTTATAACTCATACGTACAATTAACTTTTAAACAACTGTTGGCTTTATTTTTCTCACTAATATTTATAAAGTCATTGTTTGCAGAAAATACGACTTGGTATAAGCTATGTTATGTGGGTGGGCTATAAACGAGAGTTAGAGGCTCAGAAATAAAGCAAAATAAACATTACCCAACCAAAACAATCATCGCAATATTCGCAATCCAGCGAACATTTCGGAGGGAGTACCGAACTGCATTATTTTATAAAGCCGAAGCGTATGGTTTTATGCCCAGAGATCGGCTAATTCAGACAATGTTTTATCTGAATATCTACAATGCGAGTTAATGCAATGAGGATTAGATCTTACATAACTACAATGTATCTTAAAGCCGCACCATAACTACGGCTTATTGACGTACAATTTGTTCATAAGTAGGTATTCCATTTATTTCAAAATTCAACTATTTGAAATAAATAATAGAAAGGGCTGAAAAGACACATACATAACACATACATAACTAAAAATAATAATCATTATTCAGTGCTAAATATAACCGGAGTCATAGGAAAGTAATTGGTCTAACGAAAATATACAACTACAAAGCTTTTTTCCTCTGACTCCGGTTTAACATATCTTTCATAATATACAAATAGTTCGTAAAATACGGAGAAGCTAATCAAACATTCATATAAGCTGTATTAAAAACAATAAGGCGAGCCAATAAAAAAGAAAAGAAATGCGCAATGGAAAAATAAACGTTTGGATAAATGTAAATTGTCTAAGCAATTGGCACTTACAAATGTTACATACATCACAGTATCACCGATTTCGTTAATCGTTTCTGGCTGTTTAAAAGTTTTCGGGGGGAATCGGTAGTAAGCCGTATTATGGCTCTTTACAGTCCGTCAAATCTAAGAAGTACCGTTTGACAGTTCTGACAATTGAATGATAGGGATGGGATGAAAAAATCGATTACTATAATATCCGAACTTTAAGAGATCGATTACTATAATATCCGAATTTTAAGAAATCAATTGTTATAATTAAATAAAAGAAATGTTTAGGATATTTTTTTATTCACTACTAGTACTAGTATCGTCGTCTTCGTCATCATCGTCATTTAAATTAATGACCAGTTGATTGTCCATTACATTATCAAAGTGTACGTCTCTTTCGAAGTCGTCCATTATTATTTTCTTTGTTTTTTGTACTACTTTACTCCAATCTTCCTGTGTAACTTGGGCACATGCTTCCTTTAATAAACCTTCCATTTTCTTGACACTGAAGGGTGGTTTTGTGTTGTGTCTTGCTGCATAACCTGTAAAACAATAATGTAACTATTTGATAGCAGACGAAAACCATTGTTTAAATTATAAATGTTAGAAGTACTCGTGTTATTATTATAATATTATAAAATATTACCTTTAACTTGGGCCCAAATCAGTTCAATGGCATTATATTGGCAATGGTACGGAGGAAGTCGTATGACTTTGTGCCCGTGCTCTTCGGCCAATTGGTCAATTACATATGTCGGTTTTGGTGGTTTATGCAATTTCACTAACTGTAATAATTCAGCTTTTAATAGTGACATGTCGGCATCCACTCCTTTTCTTTGCAGCCATGCCACCAAATCTGCTTTCTTATTGGCTGACGTAGGTGCTTTATCAATTTGCACAGAGTGGTATGGGGCATTATCCATTATAATTGTGCTGTTAGGAGGGATATTCTGTAATAAATTTAAGAACCACTCTCGGAACCTTACTGCGTCCATTTCTTCATGATACTCTTTAGTGCTTTTGGATTGGAAAGCTAATAAAGAGTTTTCCACGAAGCCTGTAGACGCTGACCCAGCATGGCATATTATGAGGCGTCCACCTTTTCCTATCGGCACCTTCGAGCACGAAGCTTCAGAATCATCAGTCCATGTTTTCGGCACAGAATGGTTGGAATTTAGCCAAGTTTCGTCCAAAAATATTACATTATCCCAGTTTATAATTTGTTTAACTTCGCGCAGGAATGTTAGTCGCTGCATAATTATGTCATGTCGCTCCATAACAATTTTTCGTTTGTCAACTTTTTTGTATCTGAAGCCAATTCCTGTTATTACCGTTCTCAACGACTCTATGCTTCCCTTATACAGCCCGGCATCTTTTAAAGTTGCACATAACTTTGCCAATGTTGGAAATTCGCCTCTTGTAAAATACCCGTATATATGGTTTCTAATAGCATGACTATCGAATTCATCGATGCCTGTCACAGGTTTATTTCTTTTTCGTTTTTTCGGTGTGTGAAGTACGTTACTGTCACTCCCCGAAGGCCCATATTTTTCACTTAATATTTTGCCAACGGTGCGGCTACCAATACCGAGAGCTTCACCGACGCGATCCCGAACTTGTGTAACTGGCAGTAGAAGTCCACCATTTTGAGATTCACGCTCAAAATACTCGTGTAATTTCACCACCAATTCACGAGCCTGGCTGTTCAAAGTACGTCCTCTTTTCGACATTATTAATAAACACTTGCTTAGTTCGGAGTCCAGTATAAATATTGCCAAGGTAAACGGATAAAGAATGATCAGTCCAGAAAAGTAATAGCCAAGTCACAAATTGTAAAACACAAACGAGAAAGCAAGTACGCGCACAGTCAGCTTCCAAGATGGCGAGAGACTGCTGACGCCGAACCGACCGAGCGGACCGCGTGCGCTTGTAGTTGGCAGTGTTGCCAGAAAAAAAAAATTGTAGAGACTTGGACACCTGCGATTTTGCCTATTGACCTAAAAATAATTAAATTAATTTATTTTAGGGTATCTGTGTATTCAGTGCATTATGCGGTCGCGCAGTAACGTCGTTAATTTATAACATCAGGCAACAACATTTTTGTGAATGGGTTCTACATACCTTATTTTTATTAGTTTTAGACGTAGAAATAAGACTTAGAAGAAAAAATTGTAATTGTAAAATCAATGGATGTGCTTGTTAAAAATTTGTTTATTTCTCTGTAATATGCAAACCCATACTATCATACACAAAAATAAATGTAAAAAACACTATCCCTGACTCCATTTACTATTTCGACAGCGTTAGCGCGAGAAACCCCGACTTATTTGGGCGCGAAAATCAAAAATCGACAAATCGCTTTCGACAACTTTTTAAAGAAGCAAATATATTTGATTTATAAATACGTATTTTTGGTGAATGGGTTTTATCTCATATTTTACGATTACATAACTATTTAGTTATGTAATCGTAATATGTGAGATAAATCCCATTCACATGAAAAAATATTTGTTTGGTTGTCAAGTGTAATTTGTAAATAATACATTCGATTTTTCGTATATGTAAACGATTTTTTTGCATACAAGTGTATCCGAAGAGTCGCAACACTACGTGCAGTGACCTAACTACGTAACTTTGTAATGAGGTCAAGAATATAACTATTAGAAATTATTTACTGTGTAAATATGTGTTATTTTGCTTTGTTTGAAAGTTTTCAATTACATTTAGATATTAAGAATTGTACATTTTTAGATACAATAATGAAATCTTTCTAAATTCATGGTTTTATGAAAAAGGTTATCGAAACTGAATAATGTACGTATGAACAAAGTTGTTTCGGTTTGAAAAATATGAAACGTCAAACGGTACCTCTTAGATTTGATGGACTGTAAGTAGCTAAAAGACGGTTCTTTTTATACGCAATGTAAATACAAAGTTATGTTTATATTAAAGTACGCACTTTTAATTAAGACCTTGTTAGGCCTTATTAATCAGATATATCTGAGATTATGTACTGCTATCATGGAGCCAAGATAAGCACTTAATCAGATCTAAAAGGAAATATAGGCAATAAATTGTAGGTGACAGGTGATTACTGTTACTCCTACTCCTGCGTTGAAATGATTAATAGATATTATTACGATTATAAATGTTTTTGAGAGAAATCAAGATATGACTGAATGTAATGGAATGATCAATGATCAAATGAATGTGTAGAGTGTCAGGGCTTGTATACTTGTTTAGTCATTTTTACAAGGGACTGAAAATACGAAGGAGGTATTGAAAAGTGACAGGACATCACGTGAATGGTCAATGGTGTGAATAGTCATTTAGTAGCCAAAAAGACACGACTGGCCGTTCACAACGTAGTGCTAGTCCGTACAAAAGTTGGGTATGACAGAAAAATCATGCAAGTAGATTGAATGCAGTTGACATAGACAGTAAGGATGGCAGATAGGAAAAATAATACAAATATACAAGTAGGAGAATGTTCTACCGAGAATTGATAGCGGATACTAAGACCACGACGAACGTATGAGCACTGAATGTGAAAATGAATGACAAATCAAGTATGTATATGTATATGTATACAGGATAGTGGGAGTCGATCCCTAACTAGTAAAGCATTCCGAAATGTTATCGGAAGGATCTAAGGTGTACTATGTTACGGCTAGCAGGTGAGATTGACTTGGGCCTTCCAAATCTTAGTGGGCCTCTCATAAAGCCTGATGGATCTAAATATCAATATAGTTAGTAAAACAATGTAATCACTTACATATTGTACAGCACTTGAGTAGTTTTACATAAGTGCGGTATGTGTATCTTAATATTATTCCTGCAGATTTTACTTGCATTGCATTGAGTGTTGTTGTCCAGTGCCGATAAGAAATTTCAATATGCGACGATCGGCTATAAAGTACATACTTGCGCAGGTTCGTTGTATTCATGAATCCTTACAATCATTTATAGTTGTTTCATTTTGTGGAAATGGTGGGTCGATTGCGTCACTCACTTGACAGTCTGAGCGTATTTTACGGTTTACTTGTTTTCGCACGGATAGAAATAACATGTACCGAACTCGTAAAAATTTACATACGTTGCTATTTTTGCTAAGATATGGGAACATCTACATTTTGATTAAATTTCATGAAATTCATTCATAAGCTTTTTTGATACTCCATAATAGAATAGAGGACGAGTATACTGCTGTTTGCGTATCTGCCAGACACTGGGCCGTCTCTGAGAATATCAGCAAAATCCCAGAACAGTAGTACAGAAGTCACACACATTACCGCTGTGATCTTTTCTATATCTACAGATTATTGCACTTATAATTTGATTTGTGCACCGACTCGTGATGTGTAGTGTGCATTAAACTCTGGGATATCTTGGTGACGTTTTGAAGTAAGGAGAGTCCTCCTTCCTCAAGAAGCGCAAGCAAGAACATGCGCGCTGCTTCCTTCCAGGCTGCACATAATATAGATAGATGTTTTCTTCTTAAAAGTGCCAAATATTCACTGTTTCTATGCATTTTTTTTAGAACCACGGATTATCCTATTAATTCTGTTAAAAAAAGAAAGAGAAAGAAAGAAAAAGAAAATAACTCTCTGACAACAATAATATATTTATAAAACTCACGCAAAGAATGCAGAAAATATAGAAACTCACCCACCTCCTCTTAAGTGTATCTACAGTGACCTCTGTCAAGCGTGACCGTGGGCCACGGTCTCCTTGGAACCTTTCCTATAGCAGCGCAGTACCGTAGATATGTTTAAAGACTAAAAAAAAAATTCATTAGACTGTGATAATAACATGAAAATTTTATTCTCGAAGTTGCCTTGACACGATACTACCCGTCTAGATTATTTAATTTCTGTGTAAAATTTTAATTAGGTCTGGTTAGTTGTTTGTGATAAATTGTTATTTTTGGTGTACACATAGTAAAGCTGTTGAAATGTAAATTTTTCAAGTTCATAGTATAATCAATCCGCGAATGTCAACCCAAGGTTAAATACAACGAACAGAATTTTAATTTGATAAAATATTAGTTGATCACCGAAAACTATGTGCTAAGTTGCATTTTGTTTACGTAAATGGTAGTTTCATGATAAGAGAAAAATAGTGTATGGTGTGATATCAAATCTCGTGGCCATTGATCGGTGGGTGGCGGGCGGCGGCAGGGCGGGCGGCGCGCCCACGTGCTCGCTCAAGCCCGGAATAGACAGTTTGCCCCGCGCCACAGCCCACGGCTCACATCTCTCGTAGGTTTTAATCACTCCGTAACATTTATACATCGCTTTAATCTGTAAAATAAAATAATTATAAAACCATACACGGTCAATAATAAATTGTGATAAATATTATTTTAATTTTAATATAGTAAACATTATTTTTGTATTAAGTTTTTTTTAATAAAAATTGCATCGTCTGCATTAAAAGTTATAGATACATAAGCTATAATTACATGGTTAAATACGTATTATAGTAATTAAAATTCCAATAGACATTAATCGGAAAAGTGCAGTGTTTTCGCTCTGACTTTTAAATTGGCGGGGCTGACTGAGTGTAATAATTCCAGTAATTTTGAATTAAGAAGACGTTTGACTTTTGGCTTAGTAAAGTGCGCTAATATAGCAGAAGTTATTAGGCGCCGGCGCCGCTTTCGTGACGACAGCACTAGTGAAGGGGCGGCAGGCGCATGTGCGATGCGATGCGTGAGAAACTGGCTGCCCTGCTGCGAAACACTGTGCCTGCAGCCGCACACGCACACCACAACGAGAAGCTGCAGAATGGCTCGTTCGCTCCAGTGCTCATGTTCCCAGACGAAGGTTAACATTGCCTTTTTTATATCACTTTTATTTATTAGGTGATAGACAAGCACACGCCCTACCTGATAGAAAGTGGTTACCGTGGCCTATGGACATGTGCAACGCCATAGAAGTCACACTCGTGCTGCTGACCTTGTAAGCACAGAAAGTTTCTGTGCCGTCACTGTAGAA
Organism: Eilema sororculum; assembly: GCA_914829495.1. Lineage (NCBI taxonomy): Eukaryota > Metazoa > Arthropoda > Insecta > Lepidoptera > Erebidae > Eilema > Eilema sororculum. The sequence goes on along the minus strand of OU618534.1, from coordinate 16,890,337 downwards.
GATAAAGCAGGACATTGTGATTTTGTACTTAGATATAATTTAACAATATTTGACTCGAACATCAGATACATGGTTGTTTAAATAATAACAAGTTAACAATAGTTCCGATAGTATAAATTATCGTTATGTAGTATAAAGTATTGATGAGATCATAGTAAAACACATTAGATGATAATTAATGTTTTGGCAACAACGGAGCGCAGTGTATGGGATTCCGAAGTATGCTTTGACTTGCGTAAGAAAATTACAATGAAAGTGATATTGTTTTACTAAACAGCTTCCAACAGTGAACAATTTAGAGCATTCTTTGTGCGAGTATATATATGTTATGTAAACTTTATGAAATTGTGAGCCAAATTTAAAAAAAAATTGGTCATGTGCTCATCTGACTCACACACAGAGGATTACGTAGGCACATGAAACTTTTTCTACGACAGTCAAAATTCGATTTTTCATTGAAACTCAATACTAGTTTCAAGTCTACTTTGTGAAAGTGAAAACAATTTTGTTTCTCTTATTGCGACATAAACATAAAAATCCAATTTGTATCTTGGATGCCACACTCTACAATTAAATAAAATTATGATCAGATAGTTACACCTTCACATTTGCTACAGTTTCGCTTATTATTACAAGATAAAATATATAACAGTTTTCACACTAATTGCCTATGAATGTGCTATGAAGTTCTATATAACATTGATTAACCGAAAAAAAACCTTTACTACTGTTAGGATTCAAGATATAAATTTGCCGACATCATGTTGATTCAGTAATCACAATCACCGACCTTGGCCGTGGTTCTACAGTAAAATTTGCAATTTTGCTCTCGTGTTTTTAAAAGTCTGAGGAAATCGATGTGTTTAAAGAGAAAATCGTAAAAATTTCACAGCTCCAAGCGATGCAATGGTGAGTGCGAGTTATTCTCGTAGCTCGTAGACAAGGTCGTAGCAGTTACTTGTTGGTTCACATGCTACACATTAATTTTATTAATTATCTTGTTAAATACAATTCCTTGTGCATTATAATAAAACGTGCCGTCTAAATTAATAATAATCACGATTAATAATTATTTATGAATCAAAGATTGAAGTTTGGGGGGTCCAACAAACCAAATTAAATGTAGTTCCCGGTATTTTTAATGATTTTAAATTTAAAAGAAAAGAATTAACTGAGACTCAAATTCACAAATAATATTGTTGTTCTTATGTACCTGTGTACAAAATCCATCCCTATTTGTTTTGCCTTAGGGACGATTTATGCTTAGCAACTTGACTCGCTAGGTCAATACCCCTGCAAGGGCAAACTGAACATAACACCAGGCAATTGTACTTTTGAAGCCTACTATGCATTGCACTAAACAATTATTGGTTTAAGTATTTACTTGAACTTGAATATTATGAAAAGTATAACAGCTAGTAGTAGAATAGTTACAATATTTAAAATAACTTTTATGTACAGATTTGAGATTTGAGATGGTTTTATTTTCCTATTTTTTCTATCTATTTAAAATTTCCCTTATTAAATCCAAGAAGTATTTATTGCAATGGACTTTCTATGTGAGTTTGAGTGTATAAAAAATATGGGGTTAAATTGACAAAGTGGTCGAAAATTAAGGCTCTGGCGCAGGCAATGCATTTAGTCCATTTTGAATAACACACTTGTTGGTTTGAGAATGCCGTAAGGCGAAACCGGTCAGGTTTAGAAGTAAAATAAACTCAGTGGAAAAGTACAAGTGTGTTATTCAATATGTGTAGCAGATTCCACCAAGCGCCATCAATCTCCAGTATAAACAGCATTTAGTTCAGTTTAAAGTTTTGTAACAATAGAATCGGCACCAATATTATTTGACGTAAATCGAACTACACGTTCTTGCTCCGTCAAGAATTCAACTGAATTTTATGTATGTTGTGATTTATCGCACCTGGCACTCAAATGTTGTAAACAATGACTGAACTAGTGTAGGCTGTGTTATAAATTACATTTTGTATAACAATTCCATCTGCATTTACACTATTTTACAGTACACCTAAAATATCTACATAAAAAGTGTGTTAGTATACTTTTTAGCATCTGACCCCGAAATATGTAACCCGCTTATTAATAATAATTATAATTCATACTTCATATTAGCTACTGCCCTATCGCATTTTAATTCATTCATTAAGTTTGATACATCAGGCACCAAAATAATATTTTTAAATCTATATTATCTTTGAATGAAATCTGTGTTTTATACTAACAATATTTACCTACAATATTAGAATTCAAGTTTAACGAGTTATGGTTGTGTTAATAATATACATATGGTGACCCTCTTTGCAAAACTTTCCCTTTAGTTTACTATCAGACGAGGTGAAGTCAAATTGACGTGTACTTTTATTTAAAAAAAAACATATTATTCCGTAATCTGATAGAACTAGGTTTGGTGTTGTCCCCTCTTATACCAATACCAATACACAGATAATCTCTAGGAACTTTTTGTAAAATTGATAGGTAATTCCAAACGCAGGCGTTACCTATGGTTAAATAAATGTTTATGGTTAAATAACGAATCAGTCGAGTAATATCTTTCTGCCACTTACACAAAAGTATTTTCATAGAACAAAAAATATATAAAGGCATGTAACTATTAAATGTATCTGAAGATAACCAATGTGTATTAAATGTATCTGAAAAAAGTGCAGCATAGAAATCCGGAAATCAGCAAAGTGCTCAAAATTATCTACCACTGAAATAAAATTTTACTTTGAAGATTTATAATATTCGACGTCGGATTCTAATTTAGAACGAAAAAGTATGTGATTGAGTGACATTTTTTTTAGTAAATAGACGTCACACGAACAAAAATAAATCTATACTGTAATATTTTCATAAAATTAAATAACAAACTACTAACTGTCACAAAACTGCACGGTTGCCCTTGGAGCTGTGGTTTAAAGTTTAGTTAGACGGTCATCTCGCCCATAACCATTGAATGTGGCGGTCGTATAGCAAATAATACAAATTCTTTGTGTAATTTACAAATATGCAGTAATGTAGAAATTTGCATTCCAGTGTATGGTATTGTGTAATTTGTATAGTACCTTGTTTACTTAAAAGTACTTAGTTCAACAAGAGACTTATAGGTTTATACTAAAGGTAACTTATATGTATTTTTTTTTATATAGGACACGTCAATTTGACTTCACTTCACTTCGTTCGTGCGAGTACCTATGATATGGTTCTTGTGTTCGAGGGTAATTAATCTGAATATAGAGTAAATTAAATTGTTATAAAGTAGTTCCAAAAAAATCACTACCATTCAAACTTACAAAACCCACAACACCTACGTTTATATTTTTATCGGAAAACTGAATACTTTCCAACTTTTCTGCACCATAAGGGAATTACTAGTAAAATGACATGTACCCATCAGTAGGTACTGAGTTTTGTGACGAACTGTCAACCTGATAGATACTACTTAGTCATGTAATTTTTTATTTTCCATCGATCAAAAATTGTTCTAATTTCATCGTTATCGTTTACGATTTTACCGAGTGAGAAAAATAACCGTAAATTCGCCGTAAATTTTTCATGAATGAATTTATCTTACAAGCTTTATTTCTTGATGAACCAGTCATTAAATGTAAAAATATAAAATTGGGCCACGCTTACGTGTCACAAACACTGTGACCCATATAATTAATTGGTTGGCATCCATCATTGCTAGTGTAGAAAATACCTACATCATTTTAAATTCTAAATTAATTTCAGATGCTAATAATATTTGGTTACATTCAATTACTTGAACTTGATCTGTGTTTCAAATATGTAAATTAAATACTGATGCTAATTCTGTGTTGTCGAGACTAACTGAAATACGCTAAAATCTCTAAAATTACACACCTAGATTGTATAGTCGTTTCGGCTACAACGACTACTAAGAACAGAAAAAAACCTTAAAAAAAATTCTTAATAAGACATATTTCGCATACATAGATGCTGCTGATCACGAATATACGAAAAAGTACTCTGTTCTATGTGATGTCAATAAGAACGAAAATTCCTTGCACCTGTCGGCCGGCCGGCTGCCTGCTAATTGTGTTCATTTGCCTCGCGGCCATAGACTGTCCGGCCAAGATTTGTCGGCGCTGATCGGAATCAGCCACTCACTACAATTTTTTTTTCTACGAAACGACTCTCTGGGTGTATAATACCATTTTAGATATTTTTAGCGTATTTTAGTTAGTTATGACAACACAGAATTAGCATCACAGTCTCTGTACCACAGAAGAAGAAAACTGCTATAAGGAATATGACTGCGGACTTAAATCCCTTCTTTCCTTTAACTAATTCTCCTCCCTTATCCTCCCACAGGTGTACTATAGTATAATCCTCACCTCATATGTATGTTTAGCTGTCATAACGGGCCATCTGCAGAGTCTCATATAAGTACTTACATATATTTTTGTGTTCGGTGAAATCTTTTTGTTCCACATGACTCCACAAATATTAGGTACTAGTTTGGTGTCGTCGAAGTATTGATTATCTAATTATCTAAAATCCTATTCTATAAGTCATTGACAGCGGTCATTGCCTACATAAAGGTCGAACGAAAATTAGTAGAATAGTACCTACACCAACGATAAGTTATAATATAGCAACAAAATATCAAACCTACTTACGTCCCTATTCATATTTCCTTATAGTTATAACACAAAAACACGTAGGTACACAGTTATAAAACTTATTCATTCTGAGTATATAGGTCTATCGTATTTTATGAGCCATAAATGATCTCATGGTTATAAAAAGTGTAAGTGTGAGGTGCAAAAATGTTAGAGCCAACATACTACAGGTATATATTACTTGTGTGGTGTACGTGCTACGTGCTATTGTGCACATCACAGTGTTGTTTTGGTTACACTGTGTCCGGTGTGTCATGTGACTCTGTTGTGAGTGTCATCAAAATGGATGCTCGAACTTGAGTTAGCAGAATGTGACACGTGACATGGACTACTGTTACCTATATATATGGTCTTCTTAAGCTACTGAAAGTATAGGTGTCGGTACATGAACCGTTACGGTGTCACTCATTTCAAATTCTATTGATTTTATTATTTGGGTGACTCTTAGGGTTTTTTAAAGTAAGTAAACCGCGAAATAACGAATGGGTATATTCTAGCCCCTCCAGCAATGCTTGTGTTGGGAGTAGGTTCACGTCGGTAGAGTACCTAATGGCCAGGATTTGAACCTGTGACCTGTCGACCATAGGTTGGCTCCTTAACGCCTAAGCCACAGACTATGTAGGTATTAACCAAGTCTTTGTATATATAGCACCCGTGGAACACCTATAGTAGATTATCTAGGTGTTCCACGGGAACTTTTTCTTACTAGATAAGTAGATATTCCACGTTACTTTGTTGGCCCCATGGTTCACCTAGGTTTATCACGATTAACTTTTTGTATCCTTAGTTCACCTAGGTGCGCCACGGTAAAAATATTGTGCCCTTCAGTTTTGTAGAGGTGACCACTATGTGTATATATCGACAATCTTATTACTTCGAGTGGCCACGACATAATTTCAAAAGCTGCGACAGACTGTACATAAAGGACTCGCTAATCTTATATGTGGTAGTTAATGCTGAGTTTGGCAGTAGAAACATTAAAGTTAACTTAACACCGCGCCGCGCTGTGAAAATGAGAGGTCTGATAAGTATAACTGGCTACTTAACCAATTGAGGAACAGCGTGATGAAGGAACGTTGTGTGACTTCTTATGTGAAGATTAAGAGGCGTATGCAGAATACGTCATGAAGTTCCTGCACTTGTGAGGGGGGACGTTCTACTTCACGTATTTCCTCTACTCGTTGAAAACAAATAAAACCAAACAGAACCAGTGTCTAATCTACTGAATCTTGACTCATCCTCCTTTTGTGTTGATAGCCGCTGCATGTTTACGACATCGTATCTACTATTAATATTGCCAATACTCCTAGTTTAGTACACAACATATTCCAGTTAAGACATGTACTTACATCTTTGAGGATAACTGCATGTTTATTGACTATTTGAGTGGGACTGAAGTAACGTAAATATAGGAATTACTTGTTGATAAGATTAAAATGAATTGTTAAGTACTTCAATATAGTAATTTCATAATAAGGGTTCGGAATCCTACAAAACACTTGAGTGGGGCAATCTGCAACGTAATATAAGGAATTAGCTGATTGTCTTGACTGAGTATTTTATGACGTTTTATCAGAATATGACATACGTAGAGGCTTGCAGATAAGCAAGTTGAATATGTATCCATTAATTAATAAGTCTTGTTAAGTTAACGTTATTAAAAACCGTATATTTACATGAATGACATCGCATACAGAGGATTTCCGTCACCTGTACAATGAGTATTTTGGTTAATCAAAAGAGATAAAGAAACCCAACGCCCAATTAATTTCTCGAGTACGTAAATGAAGTGAATTTGCAGAACAACACCACTTTATCAGTTATTTGAAATTGCGTTAGTATCTAAATACTAATTAACGATATTAGGCTGGAAAGGCATAGGTCCCTACCAGCAGGACTAAAAAGGCCACTTTATTAGAATAGTATAAGGAAAATATTTCGTCTTTACACGAAATTAGAATCTGCTTAGTGAATGAATTGGTGTGATTCTGCACATAAAAGTAACCATTTTACGAATTTTATATGAATCTATTGAGATTTACTGGCAATTCAAAAGTTAGGTATTCGTTTTTAGCAGAATTGCTCAATGTGGCGTTTTTAGTACCACTGGTCCTTTGAACATTTTCTTCCCTCTATTTAGAATGACATTCATTACAATATAATGTACATTCCTGATTTAATCCGCACTTACATTAATTTTTGGCAGTTTAGGTAATCAGATGGATATGTGTCATATTCGTGTGTCCGATACATAAACGTGAGATGATCACTTGACCCTGTTAAACAGCCCCAAAGGACAATTTCATGTCCTCAATCAATCTCTTGGCATCACGAGAATCACTCATTATGATAGCTAAATTGGCAAACTGTTTATTGTTCCGCATATTTAATACGTTGTATAAGCTTTTACGACTCTATTTTCTTCACACTACAAACACTTACAGATAATCACCCTTTGTTTCTAATCTTCGTGTTTACATAATATATTGGTAGTTTCAGCACTCAGGCTACGCTTCGTGCGTTGTAACTTCGACTTGTGTCTGTAAAATATTAGACAGTCACAATAGTTTTTAACGACATTATAATGGACCTACTTGCCAACCATGCAGGTTCGACCGCCAAAGCATTTATTTTCTACTGCGTAGTATATTATTGGCGCTTTTGCATCATAAATCAATACCCCTAATTGCTGTCCTTGAATCGATTTTTTTTGCCCTTATCTAGTTAGTGCATACGTCGATCTACCAGCTTTGACCAATAAATTAATTGCTCTACTTTTTATTTAAAAGTTGCTATCACTCCTTAGGTGCTATGGATACAGGCTGGTAGTGATGACCAAAGTGAAAGAAGATTACAAGTTCTGATTGAAAAATACCTTCTAATTTCTGTTGAACTTGTGTTCAGCTATACATTTAGATCAAACTTTAGTAGCTTTCTCCCCAAAACTGTGGGACTATAAATGGTTTGACGTATTAAGTACGCTGTGCGGTAGTACGTAGACTTCTTGTAATTAGAGATCCATCTGTGAAGAGGTTTGAGGTAATGGTGCAGTGGTTTAATTCTATTCCATCACAGCTGTAGCATTTCATTAGATTTGGTTATCCAACTGCTACTGCGTCATAGTAGGCAATACAAAGCGCTATACCACTTACGATATACTTATCTATTTAAGTGAAGTTTAATTAGAATAACTTGAAATAATACTCAGTATTTTTTAGTCTAAGAGTGTTTACCATTAAAGGAGATTTAAAAATGAGTAATATGAATAACTTGAAATATATATATATCTAATAGGAGACTTAAATGCACGTAAATACCATGCTAGCTCTGAAAGCCGGAAGGGAGTTCAGCCATCCATATGTTCTTCGCTATGATTTTATACTATAACGTTTATGGACATATTTCATATATGTTTTTCTCTTGTTACCTACGATCCATAATTCGTATAGTATAATGTATGATTTGACATGGTCATTTACATTGATAGTAAAACATTCGCCGGGATATTTACCATGTTAAATATCCCGGCGAGTTAATACATGTTAAACTATCAACGTATTAGTATAGTATTCTAATCTACTATGGTATAGTCGTACAGAACATTTCAGCTTTCATACTAAGATGTAGACTGTAGGCATAGCTCTGGCAGCATAATATCTATCTATATCATCAAATAAAATCACACGTGAACTCTGCAATTTCTTTTTCCTACGACGAAAATAGCTCTCTCAACGGCCGTAGGCACGTGTGAAGATCTTGACATTCTTGAATTGTGTCTAGATTATCTCTCTTGTATTTTAACATTAACTTGATAATTACGCCTACATTACAAGTCCAATTATCACTGATTAAGTGGGCATTTTGGCATGTATTTCTGTCATTGCGTTTTGTACTCGTGTTTTAGCTATAGAAGTGTTTTTATATACCTACCTATTTAATTTATTTCAATGAGTTGAGGCCAACTGCTATATTCTAAGATAAGATGCTAACTGCTTTATTATAATCTTCTATTATAAGATTCTACGAGGTGAAATTGAAATCGTGTAATTTACTAGTGGTAGGTCTGCTGTTAATATGAAAATATGGAGAAGTTGTAAAAGGTGTGTAGCATGTATGTTATGTTATGTTAGCCTATGCAATAACAAGGAAAGAGAGTGTTAGTGGTTTGTCACAAAAACAAAATTTCGTTGCAATCGAGGGATGGAAGCGACCGATGACTAAGTGCATAAAAGTTCAAAACTTTAAAACAGTAGAGTCCTTTGCATCTCCCTGACAATACAATATCTTCCCCCAAGGAATATGAAAAGCCACTACAGTCTAGATTAATTTCAAAATTGGGGGTGATCTGTTAACCTAATGGCTTTCTCCACATGTAGGTGCCTAATTCCCTGAGGGCAGTCTTCTGTGAAAAATATTCTACGTTTTGCACGAGAGGAGCCTGCCTATACGAGCGATTCCCAGCATCGGGCGCACCCCGGACACCTAGCACTCGGTAACGCAGAGTCTAGTTGACTAATCCTCTCACCACAATGGCAACAAACAGCTCTTCTCAGTGCTAACCCCGGAGATCTCAGCAGTATCTCGGCATACAATGGTTTCTCGGCAAACAAGTCGTCCATCCTTGCCGAACTATGTAAAAGAACACACTGTGGTATCCTCTGTGTCCAGGAAACCCCCAGACGTAGAAGGAGTAGGTACCTATATCAAGAAGAATTTATCCTGCTGAACACAGTAAAAACACTAGTCGACCGCACCTGACCTTTCCTTAGTATGAACTATAAAAATATAGTAGGCATGTATGAGATGACCTAAGAAAACTGACATATTTATAATAATAAAATAATTTTCCCCTAACACTTCCAAGAAATAACAAAGATGAATGCACTCTCGGATCTTTGAGTAGCAAAAAATATTCATAATCCATTTACATATTACATAAAATTACATTGCGATTGAATCAGCATTGGTCGCCGGCACGTAGGCAACTGTTGGGCGCCGTCAATTCAATATTTAACTTTTGTTCACCTGGGTTTTTACTCAGCACGCATTAGTCCTCTTTCCTTTTAAATACATTTATTCGCTCTGTATGTAGTGAGATTTGAATTCAGGCAGACGTCTCTTTAATAAGACAGTTCGAAAATAGTTAGGTATTCGTAAATATCCCCGTCTGATTCAGTTGGTATTTGTGATTTGACTTAATATAATAGTGTTGTTATTTGTACTGGTATACAGTAATATTATTATATTAATATTGTATTAATAATAATAGTAGTGAAGTTCATAATAGTGCCCATAAACTTTATGCTTTTTACATGGCTCCAAGAGGTGAAAGTGGTTAGTACCTAAATCAATTGTATTACTTTTATAAATGATTAATTCATAGATTATTATTATACAATAGAAATAACATGGTTCATTCATTTGTAAATCTGTCCATTCATGATATTTATATTATTCGGCTTCAAAAAATATTCTTATAACGACAGACGACAGATGTTTATATTTTTAATATTTTCTGTTCATACTCTACATAGAGAATAATGGTAGGTATTTGAATGAATTTTTTATAGCATTTATTATGCTAACTTTTAAGTTCGAAAAACATTGGAAAAAATGAAATGCTCAAGTAAGACTCGAACTCACGACCTTTCCCTTACAGGGTGACTGCTCTTCCAATGTTGGTAGATGGCTGCACCAGTGCACCGTCGCCCTTATAGACGGATATAAAGAGAAGGAAAATTTGGAATGATTCAAGTGTGGCTCAATAGCTCAGATGGAAGAGCAGTGCCCCTGTAAGGGAAAGGTCGTGAGTTCGAGTTTCACTTGAGCATTTCATTTTTTCCAATGTTTTTCGAATGGTAGGTATGTTTTTTCATTATTATATGAAAATGTTTATTATTTTCCAAAAGTGGGGTTTATTACTTATTTTGAGATTAAAAGTGGAACAATATCAAGTAATTAGCGATATCGTAGGCTGCTTGATTGATTAAACATTAAGTCAACGAACTGCATCGAGTATTATGGTTTTAACACAGTTTCAGTTCAATTAAAGGTACTCGTTAATATTTATTGGTGTACTGCTAAAGAATATAACTGATTAGATATTTCAAGTAAGCTGTACATATTATTTTAGGTATTTCAATAAACACTTAATATTATTTAGTTAATAGTTACTAGATATACAATTTCAGATTAAATACCTAGAGTAGGTAGGTAAAGAACACAATTTTGAAAGTTCATGAAAACTTGAAAGAATTTTATATACAATAATATATAGAGTTTGACTTCAATTTGTTTATGAAACTTCTCTGAATCAAAGCAATATTGGTTATTTAGCTTAACAATTAACGCAATAGACATTTTTTTCGATTTTTAAGTCGGTACTACGAGACGACGCTATGCTGACTTTCAAACTAATAGCAAATGAGTACCTATTATTAACTTTAATCTGTAATACATAATACACATTTTTGAAATACTCTCTTCACTAGACGCACAGTTTTCAAATTAGATTTTTGAACCTTCAACCATATTATCTATTCTGTGCCTTCAACCTTCAGTCACAGAATAGATAATAGTGCTTCAGTTCATTTTAGACAATTCGGAACACGATTCTGATGATTAATGCACACTTCATCGGAGTTTTGTAGTAAACTGATTTACCGTACAAGGACATCCATTAACCAATTTTTACGGTTAATGCAAAAGCGACTACATCGTATCTACATCTTAAAAAGAATCACTATCGTTAGGTATTATGACGACCTCTGACCCTAAGTGAAAGGTTCGATTCCTGTTCAGTACAAATATGTGTAGGTATACATGAATATATTTATTTCCAATGGTCTGGATGTTTCCACGTTTTTGTATATTATATTTATTTACAAAAATATAGGTATATCTATTAAGATAAAAACTGTATCTAAGTATGTTTATCCACATTGTAGAACCCATAACATAAGTCAATAACTATTCCTATAGGTACCTAAATATAACAATGCATTCATTGACGTTACAGTCGTGTGTTCTTGTTTCCTTAAACACGCAAATGCAACATTTAAATCATGATTTTAGCATAATTTCGTCCTGACTTCCCCATAGCTTATTATTTAAGGATAATATTGGACATTCCCAATGTACCTACTATAATGTACATAATTCTAAGTAGTACTTATATAATCAACTGGGATAAGGACAGACATGCCTGGTTTAGGCCCCAAAGAATAAAGTCACCAATTTTACGTGCAGTACAGGTTCCGCACTACCAGGAAAAGTTAGATCCCAAGAACTGGGACTCGAGGTGGACAGAGAGGTTCTCCAGTTTAAATTTATAAATAGAGATTACATACACATATATATAGTTTTCCTCACCCTCTTTCTCGTAGGGGTAGGCAAAGACCGTATCTTTCTACTTGCTTCGATCCTGGCATGTCGATGTGTTTCACTACGCTACCTACGGTATTCACTTCTTCTACTTTCATAATTGTTCTTCATACATACACGCCGGTTACCGGCACTCGTGACATGGCCATTCTTCAAAACCTCGATCTGGTCGGTGAACGTACGCCTAGGTCGATATTTATAGCCGGGTTGCTCATTATTGCTCGCCTCATAAATCTAAGTATTTCAATCAGCCTTTTCATCCATCCTCTTTACAAGTTTGAACCATCTAAGCATTCCTATCTCTTTTTCATACAATATTATTTATTTATTCCAGCTGGTTCGACTGCTTTATCGAATAATAAGATGTGAAAATATTACTCGTTCAATTGCTCGAGGTTCGCCTGATCTGTCGAACAACGAAGATTTTTTCATCTTATTCGTTGTATTATTCGAACTGTTACCACAAGGCCCTTATTACATTATTCCTAGTGAGCAAAAATTAAAAAGTGTATTTTATCTATGCAGGGAGCACACGCGAAGGCGGATTGGTATGGCGCGGGTGCTCAGCCGAGTGCGACGCAGAAGACGGCGCGACGGGTACGCTCACCGACGGCAACGCCAACCCAGGAGACAAGGTATATCGCCCTATACGGACATACTTTTGATATGGTATACTTTGCCTTTGAATATATAATCAAATTACGAACCGTAAAAGAAGGTATTACTTGAAATCTCTTGTAGAATAGGTAATCCGTAATTTATAGTAATTAATCGTGCTCTGTTATTAACCTCCGACGCAAAAAACGACGGGGTGTTATAAGTTTTACGCGTTTGTCTGTTTGGTCTGTATGTCTGTGGCATCATAGCACCCGAACACATTAAGCGATTTTAATTAATCGACTCATGTTGAGAGTGTTCTTAGGCATGTTTTAGAATAACCGAATGTCTGCAAATGTACTTGCGTGGGGGTTGTAATTTTTTTTTAAATTTAATTTAATGTGATGTTTTAGCATCATTACTGGTTACCGGGGAATTACTGATTCTCAAAAGTTTTTCACTCTGCTGGATGGTGCGAAGCTAGGGTGAAGTCCACCGTAGCTTCATCCTATATTTGGGCTACCATTCCAGATATTGTCGATATATGCATTAGGTATAATAATTGAAGACACTGATTCACTCATGTTAGATATTATGAATGTATCCATATCTAACTTACTGGATACCCATTCAATAACAACAAAATATGATCAAAATTTTATAAAACCGAAATACTATCTGAAGGAAAACTTACTGAATACATCAGTTAGTTTTCCATTCTGCGCCAATAAATTTCTGCATATCTATTTTTCAGAAGACAATGTTAGATTTAAATTACAGAAAAGTATCTACGGTCTACATTATTGAAGTTTACATTGGAAAACTTATTTCTATCAAGTATAATCATATTTGATCTTCGAAGAAGGTTCTCCTCTGGCATTCTAAAGGAAAATTCTATTTACAAACATCGGACAGGCGCTGTAAGTGCAGTGCTGAGAACAATGACAAATTGAATTATTGAATTCAATTTTCTACTTGACCTTCTCTAGAAACAGTATTCACTCAGGTCTTGAAGCTTTTATTTTTTCTTGAACATAATCATGTTGTCTGAATAATAACGATGGTCAAACCACTGACAGTTTTTGAGAAGTAATTTAACTCAAAGAGTTTCATCAATGTCGTATTAATTCAAATTTATTCAGTAGTAGCAAATTTGTTTGAGAATGATAAACAAGTGCTTGACTTTTCGAGTAGTATATACTTGTTTTGTGCTGATTTCTATAGTCTCCTCTATATGACGTCTCAATTGAGTCTCAGTGCTTGAAGAGACGCAGTGGCGTGGCGTGGCTATTGAATTTCACTTTTTCTCCCATTGCTACGCCGCCGCGCCATACGTTCGTAGCACTTACTACTCCGAAAATTCGATTGTTGAGATAGCATCTTTTTCTGTGCGAAAACATGCTACTATATCTGCTTGCATTATGTTTTATTGTCGTCCGAAGAATTAATTCGTTTTATCTCTTACAATAGCTTTTTATTATTCATGTCATTTGCTTGTGAAATGAAGAGAAACATTAGGGCAAAGTAGCAAAATATTTTTCATATTTGCAAAAAGACTCTATTTCTATGTAACAATGGGAAATCTATTTTCAACGAGTCCTTAAAAAGTCTATGTTGATAGTGATTCTATGACATGATTTGTTGTTTTTAACTACTTTTGTATTCTGATTGCATCCGAGGATCCAGGGCTCCATACACCCAGTACTTTTTTTTTAGTAATTTATTTGGATTTTTTATGTTCCTAGATACCTTTTTCAGTGTCTTTCAGTAAACAGCAACTAAATAATTACCGTCACGTTTAAAATTACGTTTAAAATTACATTTTTTGTCGTGTCACGCAGCTGGAGGGGTCGGACGCAGCTACGGACGACCCTGTTCACCTCAAGAGACGGGTGGGACTCTTCAGTGGGGTGGCTCTAATTGTCGGCACTATGATAGGTAAGTCTTCGCATCTAAACGGTTTCATACATACTCACACACAACTTTTTTATAAGTCTGAGGACGTCACGCATGTCAATATGACTTGCTTGAATATGTAGAGAGCTCTTATTTACCACGTTTTACTTCATAAAATGTATCAATGCTATATACAGGGTGTAATCGTTAAGTGTGTCCAGGTGATTTTTCCGCAACTATTACAAATATCAAAAAACTTTAAACTGAAAAGTACGTTACCTAATGAGTAAAATTACATCAATAACTTTTAAAAATCAAATGAGAGGTATCTAAAATTTTGACATTAAACACTCCCAAACATTTATTATTAGATTAGTAGAAAGGTTTTAGTTTCCTTAATTTAAGTGGTCTAGTACTCATTTTACCTTAATCATATTTTATGATTACGTATGATATGATAATGATGATTTTTGAGTAGATACACGTGTAGATTAATTATCTTAGTTTTTTAACAGTCGATAATTTTTCAACAAGATGGAGCACCTGCACATAATATACATATTGTAATGAATTTCTTACGAGACAATTTTGATGGTTTAATAGCCAATAATAGTGCAATCCCTTGGCCTGGCAGATCCCCGGATGTCATGCCCTGTGATTTCTTCCTATGGGGATTTATCAAAGACAAAGTGTACGCTGAGAGAATGCACAGCCTAGAAGAGTTACAGAATCGTGTAGGTACGACGTGCAATTGCTTTAATTACTCCGCAAATGTTAAGGAAAGTAATAAAACTATATTTTAATTATTCAATTAAAAGAAAACTATCTTTTAATTGAATAATTAAAATATAGTTTTATTACTTTCCTATGTTACTCTGTTAGGCTAATAAACAGTTTCCTTTAATATCAGTACTAAGCTAAAATATTCTTTTCATCCCACCATCTCGGAAAGAGTATTTTTAATCTTCAATATCTGAGTGGAAAAGCCGTTTTTATTCTCTAGAGGATAAAGTAAATTGAATTTAGAACATCGTGTGCACTAAGTTTGTGAATTTAAAAAAACATTAAACCTATTTACTGCTACCTCTATGGTGCCGAATATATCATACAACTTTTTTTTAATTTGTTAAAAACTCAGACTCGGAACCTTCTTGGTGTTCTTTTTTCTTTTGAAATAAAAGTGTACATATCTTGTGATTGTAAAGGTTTTTTTTTGCATTTAGTCATTTCCTCGCTGAGGTGGAATGAAAAGTTACGTGTTGCACTCGAGTGCAAAGATTTTTTACCTCGTGCTCTTTTGATTCCCTCGCTAACGCTCAGGATTCTAATTTTGAATCACTCGCTGCGCTCGTGATTCAATTTTAGAATCCTTCGCTTGCTCGGTCTTCAAAATTGAACACGCAGTTAAAAAGCAACTTTGCACTCTTGTATAATAAATAACTATTTCGTACCACTTGCTCAAAAAAGTGCCATTCTATGCCACAAAAAGCGAACATAAGAATAGTCATTTTTAATCTGTTAAAAACAGGGAAAGAAAATTGTACTGGATTTCATTCATCCTCTAGGGGGAGAATGTGATTTAAATTTGGAATACTTACCGAAATTTATACTGAACTACATCTGTGTTTACACCATTGAGTTTGTATATAAAGCATTATAATACATCTTTTTGAAAAAGGAATACGCATTTATTATGCACTTATGATTATTAAATAAAATTACGAAAACCGACGAGGCTGTATGAGCTTGATGCCTTTGGGTTTCCGACAAAAAAAAATTAAGTCTAGGAATTTGCCGCGTTTTTGTTTTCTTTAAAATACATAAACGTTAAGTTTATTTTAATTTATTTTTAAAAATAAGTTCTAAAATGCTTGTCTCATATTATTATTGTGTTATTTTTTTCGCAAATGGTACGAAAATAGTATAATGGTAAGAAAGAGTATTTTCCTCGGTGATAAAGCTGTCTTAAGTCTTGGGTGAACTTAAATCCCTCGCTACACGTATTGATCAGTTTATAGTTTTTTGATTCCACTACACACACTTGACGATTACACCCTGTATATGTATGCTAATGCAGTTTAAATTAATTTGCCTAATGCATATTCTCTATTATAACTTATTCTAACATTAATTAATTAAAGTAGGCCCCAAATTTGAATCCTGTGCTAGCTAGAAAAATTCAAGCATCATATATTTTTTTCAGTTAATATCGTAGATCGATCGTAATTCCTAGATTCGTTAGGTGGAATAATGAATCTTAATGACAGGTATGGGCTAGCAATCCAAGAAACATAGCGCTGTAATATTGTTATAGGTGGGCGGACCCCAAGCAAACTTTGTTACGAATATAACTACAACTGATAACCTTCATAAATTATCAGCTGTCGTTAATTGTTTCATTAAGAAATCAATTGTTCATTCATTACAATTTAACAGACGTTATGAAATCAATTACTATGTCTATTTGGACACGAATATGTCACGTGTCAGTTTCTGCGTCATCTCCACTAAGTATTGGATTAGCTCGGTGATTATTTACACATGCATCTGGCTAAAGATAAACATTAACTAGACGTGCGTATCCGTAGAGATGTATTATATTTTAAAACATATTTAATATAAATAAAATATATTTTAGCAACTATATTTACATTCAATGCCAGCCTTGTATCTATCATCTATAGATTACGCTCACTTTTCTAACAGAGTATCCGGTTGTATATAAATGATAGGGCTATTTGTCTGTCATAATGTCTGTATACGCATACTAAAGAATAGCTTATTTAAAAAGAGAAAATCAATGTTTATTAGTGACGTAGGAATACTTTAAGTAGGCTGGTGACTACAACGGGCGTTCCCAATAAAATACTTACAGTTGAAGATAGATCACAGCAGTCAAATTTGACGTATCGGCTGTTTGAATTGAAAACATGGTAACTGATTTTTTGCGGGAAAGCACATCGCGGTATAATTTTATTTTCCGAAATTGGTGTGAAATACGAGTTACTATGTTTTGAATTTAAACAGCCGAGCACTTTATCCGTAGATGCGATCTATCTTTAACTGTCAGTATGGTATTGCGAACGGCCGTAGTAAACCTACGTCACTAATAAACATTGTCAGATCTTTTTCAGAAAACTTTATAGGTACATACCAATATATAAAATAATCCGAAAAAGATCTGGCAATGTTTGTGCAAAAAATGTCTGTTAGAGATCGAGTACAGGCGTTAGCCAATTGCCAATAATCCATAACTATTGTGAACAGAAATATTGCTAAGTTCTAAAAATATTTCGTTTAATGTGTGATATTGTTCCAGGTTCAGGAATATTCGTCTCGCCCTCTGGGCTTTTGGTCCGCACGGGTTCAGTGGGCATTAGTTTCATCATTTGGATGGCATGTGGCCTGCTCTCACTGCTTGGTAAGAGATGATTTCAGAAGATTCCTTAGTTATTTAAAGAAAGTATAGAACTCTTTAGTTAGTAATAGGTATATTCATTAATACTTAATATCCAATAAACATGGCTAATATACAACTCTATTTATTTCTATCTCTAAAAGACATGCCATGATGTAGTGTTTGTAACCTTCCAAAAGTGTCGTTGATGTATCTATTTTTGTTGAACGTGAACAGTTTCATTCATCCGTGTTGCTCAAAGCCGATTTTCACTGTAAAAATATTTATTTGAAATGTTTTACTCTTTTTGCATGGGTATACTTCTACATATCTTCCTGTTTTAAGTGTACCTACGTATCTACATGAACTTTCCAGATCGTTCATTCCTTGTGTAATAGTCACTTCACATTCATCCAAACCCTTTTTTGTCGTGTGGAAATCCTCACGGATATCAACCCCATCGGAAGTGGTTTTGCCAGACTTGAACCAACTAAAACAGCATACCGTCTCGAGTCTTGGGTGTAAGATTACCCAAAGAGAGCACTTCCTTCGCACTCCGAATGACCATGGACCATCTATAATTTTGAGATGGTCCATGCTCAGTCGGGGTTACATGTTTTCACTATGTAGGTAGTATCAAATTCAGAATTGGCAAGATTTTCACGCTTTTAATTTGCCTGTAGCCAATTTCTTTGTAGGTAGGTACTCCTACGAATACATAGTAAGCCATATGTTATGTATCGCTGTTCTATATTAAAATATGGTGTCTATCCCACAGGAGCGCTCGCATACGCGGAATTGGGAACAATGAACACGTCGTCAGGCGCTGAGTACGCCTACTTTATGGATGCGTTCGGAGGACCGCCCGCGTTCCTATTCTCATGGGTAATTAATCAAATATTTCGCTTCACGCATAATTCTATGAACTAAACTTCATTGAAGTTTCATTTGATTATGACAAACCAACTCTAACTAATGCTTTAAATGTTCAAAAATTATCAAACTTCAAATTGCCGTCCTGAAAAGACTGGAAGAAAAGAGATTTTACAAAAGTCTCTTTATTTAGTAGAAAGGTTTATTTATTCAACCAACACTAGGTACATAAACTAAATAGGTATTTATAATTTTGTAGAATTTTGGGGTAATACAAATCATCAACACGTAAGTAACTTATAACGTGCAATATTCTAATCGTTGTTTTATTCACTCAGGTCTCAACATTGGTACTGAAGCCGTCACAGATGGCTATAATTTGTCTGAGCTTCGCAAAGTACGCGGTGGAACCGTTCATCTCAGAATGCGAACCGCCAGATAGCCTCGTCAAACTGGTCGCAGTCTTATGTATTGGTACGTCAAACAATCTATGACAGCTTCTATAATATATTGAAGAGCGAAATAGACGAATTTCAATTGATATATAAGTATCTCTCGGGTCGATTAAGGTCAATAAGACGTTGTCGACTGAAGCCGTAAATATTCAACTTTAATTTAGAAATTGTCTTTTGCAGTGATGATATTAGCAGTTAATTGCTATAGTGTGAACTTGGCAACAAACGTGCAGAACATCTTCACAGCAGCTAAATTAGTGGCCATAGCTATCATCGTGTGCGGTGGAGCTTATAAGTTGATATTAGGTAAAGTAACCGTATCAGCAGGATTTCATTTATTTTATTCATAAATTAATGATGAGAACAACGACATATTTTATTCTTATGATTGTATAAAATAAACTTATCATCAAGAGTCGTTCTTTAATCTATAGAATGATAAATTAACGTAATGGGTTCTAAATATGTTACAAACACTGACTGTTGGTATTCGGTATGGTGCAGGTAATACGCGACATTTACAGGAGCCAAATTTCGGCAGTAGCACGGCAACTTTGGGAAACATTGCCACAGCCTTCTACACAGGCCTGTGGGCATACGATGGTTGGAATAACCTCAACTATGTTACTGAGGAAATTAAAAATCCTTCCAAGTAAGTGGTTCATGTCTGTATTTTTATTTTTTTGGGTCCTAGAGTCCTAACGCTTTTTACGTCACATGGATAAAGTATCAAGATTCTTTGACACACCTGAATGAAGTAGGTAGATAGTAACTACGACTAGTCACCAGAAATCAAATTCATATTCAAACTCAAACTCAAATTCAAATATATTTGAAGTAGAATAATAATAATTAATTAGGTACAGTATTATATCTAAATCTACAATATATACAAAAATAATAAAAAGAAAAACAGGGGTGAAAGAGACTGTAACTTTAGGCATCGTAGAATTAAATTGAAATTAATTGAATTAAATTAAATTAAATTGAATTTCAAATTCAATTGTTATAAGTAGCATTACTTAGAAAATGTTAGGTATTTATTATCAATATGGTTTTCAACTTTGCCTTGCCAAGTATCTACAATGTCCATAAGTTTGCATAGTGGTAGAGACTCCTCATTTTTTTATACTAGGATATACTCAGATCATAGAAAGGTAATGCATCTTACTTCAGCAAATTAGATCTGGGTCACCTTCCAACCTTCACCTTTCAGCGTAATTGACTTATATTATAAAGCAGCTAAAAGTCACCTATACTTATAATATAAAAACCTTGGACTCGTGTAGGTGCTTTCGATGATCGATATCATTCACCTACAGGTACTTATGCTAATCGATACTGATGAAGAAAATGAAGTTTCATTATTTTAATTTTTAAACGATAAAATTTACCTTTTTAACCTCCGACTCAAAGAGAGGGGTGTTATAAGCTTGACATGTCTGTCTGTGGCATCATATCTCCCGACCGGATGAAGCGCTTTCAATTTAGTTTTTTTTTGTATTAAAGGTGACTTATATGCGAGTTTTCTTAGACATGTTTGATGAAAATCTGTAAAACCGTTTAAAAATTATGAAGGTTAAAGTGGATGGGAAGTGTCGGGGGCTTTTTATATTTTTTATTTATATCATATGAGTTCTTATAACCTTCGTGTTTCGTGATACCTAGAACATAGGTAACCTTTGAAGGCTCTACACATCTGAAGTTGTGACACACCATGATCTGCTTAACTCCCCTTAACACTGTCTTACATATCGAATACATAGGGAAAAAGAATCTTCTCGGGCGGGACTCGAACGGAAAAAAATGATTGTAACATCATTCATTGATTCCGATAGTTCGTAAGAAAATCGGTAGATGACGCCACGCCGCCTGCGTGGATGGGAAATTTGAATCATCTCGGGCGCGTCTCGGTAGCCGAATTGGTCAGGCATTCCCCCTGTAAGGGAAAGACTGCGGGTTCGAGTCCCGCCCGAGAAGATTCTTTTTCCCTATGTATTCGATTTGTATAGATAGTTAGCATACTTAATGCTGTAAAAATTCCTTCAACTGTCTTACATCTTCGTACTGTCGACATTTTTTTTATGTCTTCTGAGCTTACTCCACATGAATTCGGTTTGAGTTAAAAGGCATCTAATGAGGCCATCAAGCTGAGTGCCACCGCTCTTAACATGGTACATGTTTCCGATGGTGACCCTCTTTCCGAGCCTTTTCATTTGCTTAACATCAGGCGAGGTGAAGTCAAATTGACGTGTCCTATATAAAAAAATGAGGTAAGCAGGTATATAAACTACTTTTATTATTTTAGGAACCTGCCGTTGAGCATAATAATCGGTATTCCCCTGGTCACTCTGTGCTACGCGTTGGTAAATGTGTCCTATCTGGCTGTGATGTCGGTGAGCGAGATGATGGACAGTGACGCTGTGGCTGTCACGTTTGGCAACCGTCTGCTTGGGCCCATGGCCTGGCTCATGCCTTTAGCAGTTACTATTTCAACATTCGGGTCTGCTAATGGCACGTTGTTTGTTGCCGGAAGGTATGTTATCATTTCTTACTAGTTTGAAGTTTAAAGCTAACAGTAGAAATTTAGAACAGATAATCAAGAAATATTACTTCTAAACTATACACACTACTGGGTGAAATCAGTAGGTGCATCACTGGTCAAACACCCACTAACTATATTTTTTCTTGTCCATTCTGTTCGCTATTTTGTAATACGAGGAGCTGAAACCTACTGAAAAACTGAAAGAGTTTTAATTGTAGGTATATACAAGAATTTTAAAAAAAGAAATTTCTTCCAAAATATACAAAACACCTACACATAATCTAAAACATTATTTTTGATTAGTTGGCTATTAATATATGTATTTTTAAAGCGGTATCAATAATAATAAATTATACATAAGTACAGGTTAATACATAAAGTGGATTTTTTTGCACAAATCGCTTTCTCAGCTTTATAGCATTCATCTAAACCAAATTTCATAAATATTTTGTGAATATATAATATTACGTTACTTATTACCTTGTGGACATTCTCAATAATACTTCTCTTTTTCAGGTTGTGTTTCGCAGCTTCTAGAGAAGGTCATTTACTAGACATTTTGTCTTATGTCCATGTGCGCCGCTTCACCCCTGCGCCTGGACTAATATTTCACGTAAGTATCTTTAAAAAATAATTAATATACAATAAGTACGTCTAAGTACTTATACATAGGTAGATTTGATTATTTTTCTTTAACTCTTTGTCGGTTTGGATCGATTCCCCGTCTTCCACTCCACCTAAGCTAAATTGACTCAAACCCAGAACCTCTCGTTTGCAAGGCCGACCCCAATCGTCAAAGTACCGATGCTCCAATTTAATTACATTTTTTGATCGGGTAATGGCACATTCGACCAAACGCGAGTAATACTTTTTCCTAGAATAAAGAGGCAATATCACCCGCATATTGGCTGTTTGTTCTAGGAATAAACTTTACTCGCGTTTCGTCGAACCGGCCCTTAGACATAAAGAATATTCGTGTACTTCTACATATTCCAACCTTAAATTAATATGAGGTCCTTACATATGAAATTGGCGTTTTGTATGGGAAGAACAAAAAGTCGAATATTTTTAAATATAATATATTTAATTAATCAAAGTATGAACCATTGTTTTCTATGCACTTTTGCCATCTCATAGGTAGTTCATTGATCCCTATATTAAAAAAACCAGTCGGACGGGAATCAATAAAATCTGTGAAGGCGATTTGGACTGCCCCATCAGAGATGTATTTTACCTTGCAAGAAGTTGTCCAAATTTCGAAAAAAAATTCAATCCGTTGGAGCAAGGTCCGGGTGTACGGAGGATGTCTTAGACATTCCAATTGAAGCTCTTCTAATTTGGCAGCCGTCTGTTGTGCGGTGTGTGGTCTAGCGTTGTCGTGAAGCAGCAGTGGCGTGGAGCGATTGACCAGCCTAGGTTGTTTAGCCGCTTGCTTTTTTGGGGTTAATTTTCGCTTGGTGCAGGATTTGGCTGGCTGGCCAGAATCCAACCATTGCGCTGAGCGCTTCCGATTATCGTAAAGAATCCATTTTTCATCACAGGTAATGATCGGTTTAAAATACCTTCATTATTGTGCCGGTTCAGTAATGTAACGCAGCAGTCGACGCGCGTTTGCCGGTTTGCTTCAGTCAATTCGTGAGGTACCCACCTTTCAAGCTTTTAATCTTCCCAATTTGCTTCAAGTGAATTAAAACAGTTTTATCACTAACACCGCAGCCTGCAGCTAACTCGGACGTGGTTTGCGATGGATCCACTTCCATAATAGCCTTCAATACTTCATTATCAACTTGGGTCTCAGGCCGTCCACGGGGCTTGTTCTGCAGGTCGAAATTTCCAGAACGAAAACGTTGGAACCAAAAACGAACTGTGTTTTCTTTTGCAACATGACCGCCGTAAACATAATTCACCCTTCGAGTCGTTTCCGCAGCACTAGTGCCACGGCGGAACTCGTATTCGTAAATAATGCGATATTTTAAGTTTTCCATTTTGTAAAATGAGTGACGCAAACAGAAAAAAACAGAAGAAAAAAAAACAAATGAATGACGGTCATCGAAGCACAAATACATGAGTAACTAGCTGTACAAATTTGAATTTGGAATTCCTTACCAAAGAGGAGAAAATCGTGATTAAAGTGGCCAGTTCGAAAAACGCCAATTTCATATGTAAGGACCTAATATATTACTATTATTATTTAATAGCCATGCATGTAATGTAGGTTAATTATTAATATTATTATTATTATATTTATCACTATACAATTAAATTAAATTAAATTGATACATTATTTTGTGCAGGTAATATATGAGGTGCAATGACCTAATATAATTATCTAAGATCCCAACTTAACTACGCAAAACAAAAACACTCTTGATATGACATGTTATATGAAGGTCTTTTCTTTTTATTTTTTTCAGTCAATAATAGCGGTGGCGATGGTGTTGTCAGGGACGATAGACTCGTTGATTGACTTCTTCTCCTTCACTGCATGGATCTTCTACGGAGGTTCCATGTTGGCACTGATCGTGATGAGATATACTAAGCCCCATGCTCCTCGGCCATATAAGGTACTAATAGTGTTTAGTATCTATGCTATCTCTCTATAGGTACATTAGAAATATCCTTGGGGTGATCCTGTAGCTGAAACTGGGTAATATCACCTCAAATTATTTAACAACAGGTGAGATAAGGGCCAAATTAGTAAAAAAAATGCTTACATGGGCTAGTCCATGTCTCGGATAAGGTACTTAGTTTCTCCGCGGACTACCAGCAAGAATACTTTTATAGGTCGCAATAAAAACACAATTAATACCACATACTCTTTCAATTTATGGTAGACTAGCTTTTGCCCGCGGCTTCACCCGCGTGGATGTCCGTTCTCATGGTTAAATATACCCCTTTAACATATTTCATCAAAATCGGTTCAGTGGATTAGGCGTGAAAGCGTAACATACAGACAGACAGACAGAGTTACTTTCGCATTTATAATATTAGTATGGAGACTTAAGTGAATATTTTGACTCGTGTATTTGATATTGTTCAACACATATAACTTAGACCTAAAATGTGCTCAAAGTGTACTCTATACGCGCAGTAGATAAGTACACGTTTCTTCGGTGTCTTTTGAGGATGAATTTGAGCTCAAATTCACCAAGAAAATATTATTCCAAAACAATCCGCGCGCGCCAGCTCATCACCATGGCTTGTCTCGTGATTTTGGTCGAAGATACGTGCCCCGAATCTTACCTTCAATGGGTACCATAGGTACCCACTTCAATAAATGAAATTCGTTCGTCACGCCTAAGTAGTGTATGGTTCGATTCTAAAAATAGCAAATTGATTAAATAAAATGCGAGCACAAATTGACAGAGCAAGATCAATACGAACTTTAACCCCGCGCCCGCCATATCTACATGTACATACAATAGTCTGATCAAACAGGGTGGTTCAAACAGTTTGATCAAATTTATTGTTCTTCAAACCAATTGATTCCCTTAAAATTTGTCAACATTTTGTCACATACACACACACCCATGTCAATTTGATCAAACTGTTTCAAACTATAAGTGCCCGTTTAATGACAATAGGCTCGCCACCTAAACATATACTGGCGAAATATGGGTGCTAGCACCTCTGCCTACCCCTTCGGGGAATATAGGCGTGAGTTTATGTTATGTTATGTTTTGTGTTATGTTTCAAACTGCCAGTTCAGCATCAATTCAATCATTTGTAGATCAATTTATCTTAATGTGTATGGTGACCATTACAAACTCCTCAATTTCCATCCTTAGGTGCCGATATTTATACCTGTACTGGTGTTGGTTGTGTCTACATACTTAGTGGTGGCCCCAATAGTGGACAAACCTCAGTGGGAGTACTTGTATGCAGCTGCATTCATCCTCGCCGGCTTGGTGGTCTACGTGCCATTCGTCAAGTGGGGATTCTCATTGCCGTTTATGGGTAAGGAATTTTTTTTTGAAATATATTCGTGCGTTGGAAATCACGTTAAACCATGGGTTTTTGTTCTCATGTGAACGTTTATGGATAGTTAGAGTCCAAAAAAGTCCGAGAACTGATCTCCTACAGAACTTCGCCATCGCCAGTGGGTTGTGGGGGTTTGTTTGTTGTGTAAAAAGGATATTTTTTTTATACAGAACACGTCAATTTGACTTCACCTCGCCTGATGTTAAGCTATAGGCAAACTCTCGGAAAGAGGGTCACCATCGTAAACATGTACCATGTTAACAATGGTGGCACTCAGCTTGACGGCCTCATTAGATGCCTTTTCACCCCCGCTTAAAGAACCCGGGACTGTAGGGAGAAGGAAACACGTGAGCTGGGGGCCAAGTCTGCTAAGTTATGTTAACGTACAAGTTTTGACGACACCATTCATATTACAATGAGATTGACATTATGAGCGGTGCGATGAGTCGTGTCATTGTGGTCTCACAATCGTCTCATCGTTGTTTCAAAGTCGAGTTCTTTCGTTTGTTTAGCCAAGATTGCCATATCAATGAAATATTAATGTCAATTTGAAATAAATTTAAAATGCATTTAGTTTTTTAATTTCTTCCATAAAATAACTCTTAATAAACGTATTTATTGATACAAATGTACAAACGTGGCACTTTAATTCGAGAAACTATAGGTTAATTCGTGTAGTTTTGAAAATTACTTACCTAGTTATTCCCTTAATACTTATTTATGTACCTACCTGCCTATTGATTTTACAGTAATAATGATCAGACATAATTTTAAGGAAATTCAATGTAGATAAATAATGTACAAGCATGCTGCGCATTCCGAGGGGGGGGGGGGGGCATGGGGGACATGACCCTCCTCCCTCGGCCTCTAGTCGCGCCTTTAAAGGTAGCATCAGATGGGGCAGAAAGGTCTGAAACTCCACCACCCCCTTGGAAACTGCCCCAGGAGCCGGCGAGGGCTGTTATGTCGGACTCGAACCAACTAAATCCGTACACTGTCTTGGGTCATCATTTGACCCAGGGCCACCTCTGATTTCAAGATGGCCCCCTCGGGTGTGGGATCCACGGTGCCGAGTAGGGAGGGGCGCGCCCCAGCCTGCTTCTGCTAGGATGACCGCTGAATCTGTCACCCCCTAAGCCCGAGCATAAGAAGAACGGAAGTCGTCGAACGACCTCCGACGCCTGAGTCGTATCTGCCATTCACGAGCTGTCCCATCCGGCCCTGCTCCCACGCATCCTTCTCGAACACCACTAATAAGTGGGTAAACAAGTGATGAACGGTGAACGTATGAAAGGCGAAAATAGGCCTCAAACACCTACCCATTTCTTACTATACGGGGTGCTTGGTATTCTTGAAGAATCATCTTTTCTCAAAAAAATAATGGAACAAACGCCCATCTTGAGGTCAAATGTAACAAAGCATAAACCTTGTTAACTCCATATTTTGACCTATTAAAACACAAGTGGGTTGAAAAGATATTAATTTATTTTACATTGTCCATAAACCATACTACCACCGACAATAGATTTATAACAGAGAATAGTATGTACCTATGTTTATATCTGTACATATTACTTATTGGTACTTTCTACTCCACTATGCAACAAAATAATAAATAATCCAATAACAGAATCAGAAAACAATTAACTACATGTATATGATAATAACCTACTATAACTTTAGGTACTAGGAATGCCTAAATACTGCATAAAATTGAATTGTTTTACATTTCGAAGACTTTTAGTAAAAAGTATCAGCAAGCATTTAATTTTTTTTTAAATGAACAATAATAAATATCTTATATATACAATTATAATTAAATTCTTAGCAATGACTTCTCTAATAAAACAATACCCTACATCCGCATGGTGATACATACAATTTTCTGAGTTTCTGTGCACTCTGATTAACATTAAACAATGTTATTGGCACCTTATTGTTTCTACCGACTAATTCAAACAATAATTTCTTTAAGCAAATGGTCTTATGGGCCTGTGTAGAATTTCTGTCTATAAATCAGTTGCCCAATTAGCATCAACAAAAATAACCATATAAACTTTTTAGGTAGTTTTATCACTAAGTACATTAAAAATGCTGAAGTATTTGCATGTTTTATACACTGTGCATTCATTGAGATGGCCATTGAGGAAAGCAAAGTCACATCATCCAAATGAGTTATATTCAAGTCAAGTTAACACTAATAGCACAGATGTTTAAGTTATATAATTCTTATAGAAAACAACTATTTTAATGTAGAATACTTTAGAACAGAAGAAAATGTATTTATAGTAAATCCCCTTTAGTTGGGTTTTTACCCTTTAACAAGTCTTGTTCTGTTTAACACTGAATTATCACTAGGTATTTAGTTTATTTTTAAAGACCCACTAGGTTTGTTCACTGAGTCCCATGCACTATTTTCTTGGAATGATTTCAACTCTTCTTCCATGCATAGGCACCACTCGTTCGCTTTGTACTTTTCATTAGTTCTTCTTAAGTTAAATTGTTGTCACATTTGTTCATGATAATAACCATACATGTTTTTCAATAGGCAATTTCTCACATGCTTCTCTTCGTTCACATTAAGGTACTCTTAAGATCTTCTAGTTCATTACTTGACAGATTGTTACAGAAATCCTCTGAATGTGAACTCTATGTAGAACTAGAAAAAATTATTCAATTATTTCTATTCCAACTCTGATGGAAAAATATTACTGATGATATCCTCTTTAATATCCCTTATTAGGTTGTGAGCTTGAACGTTAATATTTAATTGAATTGAAATCCGTAAGTACTAGCTTGAGATTGAGAGAAGTGATAGAATTTATTCGACACAAAACTTTAATCGAGCTCGACCAAACTTTAAACTTTAAATAATAAACAAACATGGCCGACTTTAACATTCAATTTCAATGGTGATTGCTGCAAAGTCTGCTATAACTTGGGATATATATCTTGGACGTAAAATGTACTACTATCTATACGAACAATACGTGTTTCTTAGTGAAAGAGGTCCAAGATATGTGTCACGAGGTATAAGTAGTGTTCATTCCGAAACCACACCACAACCACACTATTGTCGTTGACATAAAAATGGTAGTCTGCTAACTTAAATTCACTGTGGTAATATTATCGTAGTGGTGTGGTCTCGGTGTGGTAGACACCATCGATGTCAGTTCACGGAATATACTGCCAAAATTGCCATATCAATGAAAATCAAAAATGCAAATTTCATCAATTCAAAACGCGCTTAGTTTTTTTATTTTCTCCCTTAATTTGGCTCTTCTAAACGTAATTGATACGAATGTACAAACGTGGTAACAACTACTTAATTCACCCATAATTCACTGTAACATTGAAAATAAATAGGCTGTATGTACTTGCCACTATAAAAAACCAGTGACCTGACAAAATATGACATTACTGAGTAAAAGTAAAATTACCTAATTAATCATTTTAAGTACTATAATATATATACATAACGCAAAAGCCTCTTGATGCATCGATCTTGGTGTAAACTTGGACGAACCCAAGGATATGTTCATCAAACATGTCACAACGAGACCGATTGCCTTAATCAAGCGGATCAAATTCACGGCCCGCACCAAACTGCTGTAGCTACTGTACCTACCTATGGGAGCGGATTTACATTTTGGGTAGGAAGCAAGTTGCGCCCCTGGGCCCCACCATTGTTGACTTGGTGTCTCATGCCGGAACTACTCGGAGAACATGTTTCTCCACTGATGAGTCTGCCGCGGTCATCTATGCCACCCAGTGGCGATGACGACGACGCCACTTTCCCGAAGTCACTTGGCTAGACCAGCTGGCAGTATGAAGGCCAAGAACACCACCCCGGGATCCGACGGCATTTCAGACCGATTATGGGTTCTAGCTCTAAGGGAAGACGCTCTCCAGCCCTGACTGAGAGTGTCTCTCTTCCCAGATCCCGAAATTGTGGAAAAAGGGGAAACTGGTCCTCATCCAAAAGGAGGCAGGAGGAAAGGCGGCCCGGCGGACCCGCCCGCCACCCACCGGTCTATAGCATTCCTCGACGAAGTGTGCAAACTATTTGAAAGGGTTATTGAAAAGCGCCTTGTTGAGGACCTCTCCAGAGTGTGGTTAGACCCGGCGGATAGCCCAAACGTTTTCCGCCAGAGGCACTCCACCGTGGATGCCACAACGCGCGTTTGACGAGGGAATCGGTTGCCCGGGCCTTGGAGCCGATTCCGTGGAACTCTCTCTTATTATCTATATATTAAAATCAAGTGTTCTAGATAATTCGTCTTACTGTTCATAGGATACTGTTCATGATCAGAATACGATTTCTTATAAAAATAAGAAATCGTATTGTGATCATGATCAGTAAAAAATAATAAACTTTTCAGTGTATCTTTTACTCAGACACTCCCGCCAATAAACCATGACTAGGCAGCATGGTCATAGCACCTTAGCCTGTTCTGAAAGGAACAAAATAATGAAAAAAAAATACGAGATGCTCTGTGTGCTTGTCATCAAATGTCATCTTTGCTTTGTTTGTTTACATTTTAATTTTATTCTTTCAATTCGTTATTATTATGCTAGTTGAACAATTTGTAGTTGAATTTATTCGTAACATAAAATTGATCCCAGGGAAAAGTATGTACCAATGAAGGAATCAAAATATTGCTGTGTTCTGACATGTGAAAACAATTCACAAACACGCTTAAACAATGTTTTTGTACCTGAGTGATGTAAATCGCTGTGTTGGATGGCAATGACAAATATGTGAAGTACATCTTAACGTGAGTATCACTTACCAGTATTACTTTAATTTGAGAGTATTAACAGATATTGATACGCATAACCTTCAGTGTATTTAATAAGTTGACTAAGTTTTATCACCATCTAATGAACAATACAGCAGCGCATGAAATATGGACAAACAAAATTTTTATGTGTTCATCAGATTTTGATGTATTATATAGAATCCATTGCAGGCATACCCTAACCCCCTTTATTGCTTATTACCTAATGATTTGAAATGTATTTATTTGTTTCAGTTGAAAGAAAATATTGAAAATTATTAATATTGGACTACTACGACTGACTGAACCTGAGCCTAGTACATCATTTTCTTCATCTTTTCTCCTGAAAATGGATAAGGGGACAAATTATGAATTCCCAACCCAATAGATGCAACAGAGACATTCAAGTGAAGCCTAAGATAACAGACAGAACTACATGTTTTATGTCGTACAAAAAGTATAGGCCCAATGTAGAAAATGCATTTATAAAATTCATAAATGCATATTCTACATTGGGCCTATCATATTTGTTTCATTTAATGAAATTATACTTGGTGAAGAAGCACTACCTTCAATATAAGGAAGTAGTAAACTACAATTTCAAATAAAAGAATAAATAACATCATTAATGTATTTTTATTTTCCACTACCTATCTAAAATTGTTTGAGTAGGCACATAAATAATTTACGCAAAAATCTTCAGCAGAAGTTAACATAATTCATAACATATTAGTCTTCATATTGTACCCAGTACTTATGTGATACCTTTGCTCAAAAGTAGGGAAAGCTATACAAGGGTCCTTTTTGACTTGTTTGCACATACATTTACAATATAATTTGAGCTTTATATTTGTCTTGCAGTTGTATGTCTTTTACATAATTTTTCATGGTTATTTGGCTTGTTTCTCTGGATCCTTTGGCTGAGTGCTCCAGGCATAAAGGCATCAACACACAATGTTCAGATGAGTTTCACATACCTGTAATTGGTTAAATTACATTAATATTGAATGTTTAAGTAGGTTTATCGGCATTCTAGGTCCAATAACACAAGCGAGTTAAGATATGCTTCCTTTGGGTCCAGATATGAGTAGTGCCATAGTACAACAAGAATAGTGTTATGATAACACTGTGCTGAATGTTATAGAAAATTAATTTATTGATAAATATTGACAGCCTCGGTGCAAATATTTATATGCACATTGGTCTGGTTATACTTCGGAGAGCATGTTAAGCCATTGGTCCCAGTTGTCATACAAACATCTATGGCATTCATTATGGGTAGTTGGAGCTCATAAGTCTGACCCCAGACTCCAAGTTCAAAAGCTTCAATGCGACTGGGATTAACGCTAGGATGAAAAAGATTATTTATTTACTAAATATGAACCTAATTAATAAGCTATTGATTGATGAATTAATAAATACATGAATATAAATACTTATAATATTAATATAAAATAGTACTTACTTAATGAAAATAGGCCAGTACAGGCACTGATCTAAGTACTAACATAGGTACTCTGTCATCACATACTGGGATATATATAATATTCAATCGAGTGCTTACTTACATATAGGTAGGTACATATTAAATATCATACTAATATGTAGTAAAGTATATATTATATCTATACCTACTAATAGTTAGTTTAAATATAGTAAGTAACTAGTATATAATATGAATACTTAGGTAGGTATGTTAATTAATCACTTGGTATTAATGTCATTCTTAATATATAATTTTCTGCTCTGATGGAATAATATTTTAAAATCCTCTGCAATTTCTCTCGCGTGGGCTTTTTGTGAGCATAAAATATGTTGTAGTAAATTCCGCTTTAGGCAGGCGTATATCGAAAACATTACTACGCCTCAAAATATCATATCACAAGCACGGTGGCGATTTCTGACACATTCGCGTCGAAGATCTTCGTCATAGGTAGCTTCTAGCATTTGCCACCGTAAGTATTTAAGTTTTGAAGGTAAACATTGTTTAGCTAGACCTAAACACAACGTGAACACATAGGAAAAAGGTGTGGCTGCATTGTGGCGTTAGAATCTCTTCAGTACGGTGGAATTTCTACTTTGACAGTTGTCAAATAATAGTAGACTACCATTATGCAAACTATTACGAACATATTGAAACACTATTAAGTTAGCAGACTACCAATTTGTATTTTGACAACAATTCGTGACCACGTGACCTGTAAAAGTGAGAAATTACTCGATCACAAGACCACAATGACGCGATTCTCACGTCGACCACTGACAAGCGATCGATCTTATATTTTAGCGGACTACGAAATGGGTAAAATTATGTCGACACCATACCATTGCGACTCTATTACAACGAATTTAATTAGCAGACTTGGCCCCCTGGTAGGGGGTTCCAAGTCGTAGTGGTGCGGCATAGGAATGAGTCACTTACTATAGATGCCTATAATAAATTAAAAAGAATATAATGTATTTGGTTCGTGATAGTATCGCTTGGACCATACGAAGGTGGATAGTGTAGGATTCGCCATTCGCCAAGAGAAGAGTCTAAATAAGTAGATACTGTAGGTATGATTCCAGAGTTTTAAGTGATTCACATATACAAACCCTAAACCGCTGCAGCTAAAAACATAATATCTACTCGTATTTTGAGTGTAGACGTCCTTTATATTGTGAGCCTCCAAAAAAAATTGAAGATTCACACCCAAGGGGTGTACTACGAATTACTTAGGTGTAGTAAAATAAGAGTTCGTATAGGGTTATGTATCCAACCCACACTCACATTTTTTTTTATATAGGACACGTCAATTTGGTGTTAAGCAAAGGCAAAGTCTCGGAAAGAGGGTCACCATCGGAAACATGTACCATGTTAACAGTGGTGGCACTCAGCTTGACGGCCTCATTAGATGCCTTTTCACGCCCCGCTTAAAGGACCCGGGACTGTAGGGAGAAGGAAACACGTGAGCTGGCAGGGAGTTCCAGGTCTTAATGGTGCGGCATATGTCATGGTAGAGTTGTTAGGATCACAATGATAGCAGAAATGATTCCATGTATTACCCAAATGCGTATCTATTTCTACAAATCTCTTTATATTACAGATAAAATAACTGTTTTACTACAAATGGTGCTGGAAGTGGTGCCAACATCGACTACGTTTGAATACTGAAGCAGTCTGATCGGGACTTTAAATACGATTGTGGCAGAATTATTACTCATCAATTTAATACATTTAAGTTTTCTGAATCTATCTGTATAAGTATAATTTTATATTCGATATCGTTTACTATCTGAATCCTACTTTACCCACCCTCAATATTACCAAAACATTGTAAGACTTATTTGTTACTTGAATTCCTCAAATAATCTCGCGGGGGCGGTAATATAGTTATTTAGTAAATTATAATTTAATTTTTTGACTGATAGGTATGTTCCTTTTCCAAAATTATTGCCCTCGATATTATATGAACACAAATTGTTCTATATTAATCAAGTTAATAATAATATAAAAATCGTGTTAAAAAATTATTTATATTGATGTCGTTGCAGTGATACATTGCTTACAATATTTTGAAAAAAAAAATGTTGTGATTTATAAAATTCATTGGAATTTATGTAAGTTTCAAAATTTATAAAAGGCAATAGTTTTCTATTACTTAGATAGTAAAAACATCGCTACATCGTTCATTTCATTAGTTTGCACGAATCATTCCTATGGGGTCATGCATTTCGAGGTATTAGACGTAACAACTAGTACCTACCTACCACGGAGGACAGAATATTCCTTCTCCATGCTACCTACCTAGTGGAAATTCGTGATTGGAGGTTGAAAGTGCAAGATAAGGGTTAAGATTAAGATTCCTAAACCACTCCCAAGTATATATATCGATTAACCATTTTAATATCGTTTATGTATTGTATTGTTATGTATCCACTTGTATAGTCAGCGTCATAAATATCTTGAAGACGAAGTCGCAAAATGATCTTTAAACTCTCGTATTAAGAGCAAATCAAACAGTTTTATTGATTTATATGGTATATACTACCATATAAATTAATAAAACTGTTTACTAAAAACTGTTTACGTAAAATTCGAATTAAAGGTGTGTACCAAATATCAGAACAATCATTCAACTGGAAAGCGTTAAAAAACAGAAATTAAGATCATTTTGAGTACTTTGTTCGTCAACATATTTCTGATGCTGTCTGTACCTACAGTCACCAAAAAGTTGAAGACAAACTTTTAACTTAGTATTTTGTACTGATGCTCACGAAACAAACCTGATTATATTTTATATAAAACAAAATTGAACCTGTTGTTACCAACCAATGCTATTTTTATAAGCCTCCAAATTTACATTAATAATAATAAATTGAAGTGTTTAACACGACAAAATTTCAGTTATGCCAATCTAGATTGTGCGTTATTATCCCTAAGTCTCACCTAAAGTTGATTTTCCACCAGAGTGGCTAGGCGAGGCGTGGCGGGGAGAGAATTGAAATTTGTAGGTATGGCAAATTTTCAATCCTCTCCCAGCGCATCTTTGGTGGAAACAGTGTGGATTGACGAGAATATGCGAGGCGTGAATTGAAATATTTGTTTGTGTAAAAATGAACCGTATTGCTTCCGATATAGAGTATAAATTAACTTATCAACAGAAACACCCTTCTCGCGAGAGGCTTATTGTTGTTCGTTGCTACTTATTACCGTATTTATTATCTTTATCTAATGAATGGCGCGGCGCGGCGGGGCGGTCTCGCGCGAGTTCGCGATGGCCATTTTTAGTGGAAAAGGATCAGTGCGATTTCAATTCTCTTCCCGCCTCGTATCGTCTCGCCACTCTGGTGGAAAATCACCTTAACACAGTGGGTAGCCAGGCTGTTTTGTTGTATAGCAAGGTAATACCGTGCTACAGGTTGTTATCGATAAGACTCGAGGCCCGTTCGAATCACTATGAGTTATTGTGCTAAACTCATAGTTTGTAGCTCATTTATCATTAGCCAGCTTTAGAATTAAATAGTATAGCAATGTGTTATATTTTAATGATGTATTTATTATTATTCAGTTTGCATTATGTACTACTTATCGAGGATAATTTTCTTATTGTATTGTACCTACTGACTTGCTAATTTATTTCATTTCACAGAGCATGGGTAGCCTACTGTACCTAATAGTAGGCGATATGAAATTTCTTTCCAGAAGTAGGTACGCAAATGGTAATTGTTAGTTACATTGCAGATATCGATGGTAAAATAAATCAAAAATACCTACTGAAACTAGATTATCTAAATTTCTAAGTATAATATCAATAAATTTCAATAGTGTACCAAATAGAACCCCTCAACCTAAGTATACAGTTTACCACCTATAGGTAGCCTTCGCAAGTAAACTTGAATTTTACAATATTTGCAGGTACGTTGTACCTACCTACATACCAATAGCTTCGATATACTCTACTGGCCATACCTACTGAGCTACGAAACTTAACATAAATCTTAATGGTTCGATAAGTCCTACTTATAAATGGCAGCTTTTTTTATTACTTACGAAGGTAGAAGGAGTCAATTCGAAATATGATCACAACTATTGTCATCCAATGCTTAAATTACGGAACGAGATGTTATACAAAATTTTGTGTAATAATATTAATAACTAGGTATGTAGATATACTTAGTAGTAGTCTTTAGAACAACGTCGTATCGGCTCGCTTTACCTTTAGGTACCTACAATTCTCTCATCAATTACCTAAATATTTAGGAGTATTTGAAATCTGAATCTATTACACCTGGAATATAAGAAAATATATATATATATATATATATATATATATATATATATATATATATATATATATATATTCCACAACATTTCACACAACGCTATCTAGACCCATGGTAAGCATAGCTTAACTAGCTTGTGTTATGGAATCTAGAATGCGGATAAACATACTTAGATACTTTTTTTTTTGTAAATACATACATACTATACATAGAAACACCCAGACCAATGCAAATAGCCATATTCATGCATACAAATATTTGCACTAAGCGGGAATCGAACCCGCGCCTCCTGCGTAGCAGTCGCGTGCACTACCACCACGCCAAATGTTAATAGTAAAAAAATAAATGTTTCATAAATAGGTCATTTTATTTATCATCAATAGATTTCGGTTTATTTCATTATTGCAACATTACCCACGCTCTGTGAAGGAAATTGCAATAGATAATCAAGAAATCAAAGAAAGTACTTACAGTAGAATATTATCAAAAATATGAATATTAAATGGAACTTAACAGAGTATGTTAATTAAATTTTTGTATCCAATATTCATATAAAGTGAAGCAGTAAATTTATCCTCTTATAAAGACTAAAGTGTGTGTAAATTTATATACTTACTTATATGGTAACCCTTATGCAGGTGGCAAAACCGTGCGCTGATTTAATGAATGAGTTATAGATACCTACTACCCGTATACCTACTTACCTATTACATGGTAAAGAGTCCGTACAACACGATTCCTCCCGGCTTCTCTTTCAAAGTTCTATCGGCTTCCTATTAGAGTTGTCAATTTTGAATTACTTAAGTTTATTCAAATTGAGAAATGTTGTAATATCTGATGAATGTGTTGTGTTCATAGTCGCAGTGTAATCATAACCATTTCTTAAATAAGGATTCACTTACATAAGGGTTGTATTTGTTTTGAGGGTTGATGTTTGCGATCGGTAAATTTTGGTCCTATCATTCCTTACCGGGGCAGACGATACCATCTATTAAACGGTTTGATATTATCAACAAGTAAATAATTGTTTTAATTTGTTTTAAAAATATATTTTAGGCAAATTACGATTGGATTTGATTTGTAATGTGTTAATTTCGATGTTATGCCCAATATTTTGTATCGTTTATCTAACATTTTGGATATTTTGAAGAGTACATAATTTTATAGTTACTATTTAAATATACTAAGCAAAAACGGGCACACAGAAAGTACACACTTAACGATGTGATATTGTTGTGGGTAAAAATTATGGTTTTATTTTGTGTACAGAAAATATCATAAAATACATACCTATACTTACATAATATATGTGTGTACTTATCTCTGAAAGAGATCAGAATTATTCATTGTTATAAACTACCATTGAAATAAATTTTAAATAAAGACAAATAAACTATCTAAGCTTTCAATTTACCTACACCTGCTGAAAACGGCTGAAGTCGGCCTATTAGACTGTACTTTGTAGAGCATCCTCTCACTCTCTCTCTCTAACACGTAGCTGTAGACATGTGCTACGTGACGTAGCGCATGCCTAGAGCTAGATTAAAATAGTTAAAACCAAGGTTATATAATACTAGCTTTTGCCCGCGGCTCCGCCCGCGTGGATGTCGGTTCCCGGAAATTATTCGAATTTTTCTCGCCTTTTAAACCTTCCCTAGACCTCCACGAACATTTCAAGACCAAAATAAGACAAATCCGTTCAGCCGTTCTCGAGTTTTAGCGAGACTAACGAACAGTACCTAATTGATTTTTATATATAGATTTATAAACAAACGGTTTGACTACTCTACGGTCAAACTTTCAGTCTGATGTAAGTTATTAGAGAGAATGCTGCACAATAAGGATAGATAGATAGATAGATAGTTTCCCTCTGACGAGGGTTAAAAGTCGTTATAACGTTAATACACCTAATACCGCCAGTTTACAACAACAACCGAAATCGACGCAACCCCACGCACCCTATGCTTGGGCAGGATGGTTGTTCTCACTACAAGGACAACCCTGCGGGAAGCGATTCATGCAGCCTTCACGAGTAGTTCACACCTAGTGCCTTGAGATGCTAAACCTACAGGTCGAGTTTAATGTGCTCCACAACGTGACGTCATCAAATTTACAGCATGCAAGATTGAAATCTCACCGCGAATTCAGCTGTCGAGTTCCTTCGAAACGTTCTTACTGCAGCATTTGCCTACTGGACAGAACCTAATATAAAATTAGTATCGATCGTTCGAAACATTCTTACAGCATGTGCATTGTGCGTGTGCCTGCAGGTCTAATATTTGCCATATTTTTAGGCGCGTAAGCACCTCGTGAAATCAATAAATTCTTAGCCATTTTATTGGTGTAAATAAGCCTTCCCCAGTATCTCATGCTGTTCTTGCTGACTACTTTCTTTACTGTCGGAATCTCCACCAGATATTCACGTATTTTCTTGTTTCTGACCAACCAGTGTGCACTGGAAATCGTTCTCAGTGCAACGTTTTGAAATCTCTGGAGGATTTCAATGTTGGAATTGCCAGCACAGCCCTAGAACTCAATTCCTATGTCCATCTTGAAGGTTGATCAAGGTCGACGTATTCAGTCGATTCCCTTGGCACATTTTATTTTCAAAGCTTTATTACAAAAGCCATAAGGCATTATGCTTTACATAATTATAAACTTTTTTTAAATTGGCATCACTTTCGAAACTAAAAGTTATTTAGAAGTTAGGGAGGTATCAATTTTTAATTTTTTTGTAAATCACGGGAGTCAACTGAATACGGCGACCATCAAAATTCACACTTGTATGATGGCCTTGTAAATGAGAAATTTGTTACTAAGGGTCAGTCTGGAATGCCGCAGGAGCCATGATAGTTCTTTGAATTTTAAGGTGGCTTCTGTTTTCTTAGTTTTTAAATGGTTAGCCCAGGTCAGTCATAGACAAATAAAAAACAAATTATGTTCAACAATTTATTGTTATCATTAAACAAAGATCAACAGATCTTTCTAATTCAATTCTTTACCATATGAAATATTTTGGCATTATATAATAATCTAATAGAGTAGGTACCTATGTAAATTTAAAACCAATAGGTTAACACAGATTATTGTCTCATAAGTACTTTTATATTGAAATCATGCCTAGAACCCTACCTGGGCCGGCCAGGTCCCTACCTGGCCGGGAAAAAATGAGCGAAATTTTTGTATATTCTAAGAAATACATCGATTATTAAGTTTGAAGAACAAATTGATATTTTGTTGGTAAGGAAGAACTAAAATATCTTATCATTAATATGGTGGGTCCGAAATTGGGTAATAACAATATAATGAATACCTGCTAAAACTAATACCATCTATAGGTATGCGAAATGAAGAGACATTTAAAAAATATTGGATGTCATGATGGTAAAAAAAAATACCGATGTTTTTGCGAGCAATATACACCATTCTACTTTCAGTGTGTTATCGACTTCACTAATACTAATGACTGTGCTCACCAAATAAAATATTACAACCATTTTTAAATGCTTTTGAAAGTGAACGAAGCAAGTTAAGTATATCGCGTTAATTTAATAATTACATAAATAAATATGTTTGTAGTAGATATGTAGGTTTTATGCATATTCTGCACGTTTATCAGTCAGACATTTACAGAAGTGGCTTATAAATACATGTTACATAAGCTTTGCTTACAAAATGTAAGATTGAATTAATATTATATTGCAATCCTGCTTAATATATAGGTACTAAGTATATTGATTGACACAATTATTATGTGCAAACGCATTACGTGCCTATATTTTTGGACCAAGATACTGGATCGTAATAATGGATCTCAATACATATATTATATATTGACTGCCTCCATACATGGTATGAAAATATATGGCAGCAAATAGATATGTAATAGGAAAATTATGTCAATTATTTTATATGAGGTTAGTTGGTGAGTTTCCGTTCCTGGCCCATCGCACTACCACGTTGCACTAATAGTGATGCTGTAAGAATATTTTTCTCTTCCACACTACAACTACTGCTTCAAATAGTTTCGTGGGTAACTGAGTATCCACGATACTACTGAATAACGGCATTCGTATATTACTCCCATTATTATAGTGTGGTAGTGCGGTGAATTACTGTTTACGCAATTACCGATGACACTGTTTGGGTTGGTAGTGCAGCAGGGTAAAGGAAATTCCCGATGTAACTATACTAGTAAAATAAGTGCAGCCTAGGCTAAGAGTCCGAT
The DNA here is from genome assembly GCA_914829495.1 of Eilema sororculum. Classification (NCBI taxonomy): domain Eukaryota; kingdom Metazoa; phylum Arthropoda; class Insecta; order Lepidoptera; family Erebidae; genus Eilema; species Eilema sororculum. The sequence continues at coordinate 16,849,765 of OU618534.1, read as the reverse complement.
GGGACAGGAACCGTATTAATTGCAAAACGTAAATTAATGAATAAATTACCGATTCTTATAGAAAAGCAGCTATATATAAATAAATTACCTAAAAATATAATTGGTAAGTAATCAGCTAATCAATACAATGTTTGGTGTTAATTACTGGTATCTGGTATTTACTACAGAATATAAAATCAAAAGGAAGCGCTTCGTACTTATTGCTTGTGTACTACAATTGCTTTACAAAAAACGTTACCCTCCTTCCTTCGGCAGTCGAGTAATGAACTCACATTACTTTTAGTCCTGTTCTTCGTTTTTATAGTGATCGGTCAGAATACGCGACATATTGAAGATAAGTCTCTGTACTAACTTGTTTTAGGAGCCCTTGCTATTGATTTTATATTCCGGGAATAAAACAATATTTCACTGGAAGTCAAGATTTAGTTGTATTTACTAGTCTAGAATATTTGGAGAAGTAAACCTGTGAAACCATGTTTTCTTTTCGGCTTGTTACAATTTTTTACATGGATTGATTCATATAATAATATTATTAACTTATTTTTACAAGAGAACAAGCTGTTTACCATTTTCACGATGCAAACATTGCATACTATGATAGTGTATACTAATGTCGGAATAGACATCCGTATGGTCAGAAGATCATGCGTCTATGTGACTATTTATTGTTAAAATGTCTGTTGGTGATCATCAACTGATCAATTACGTTAAAGACGCGAGAATGGATCTGGAGATGCAGTCCTATTATGGAAATATATACGCGAAATTTCATAAAAATTGGTTCATCCGCTTAGGAGAAGTTAGCGACAAACACACGTATAGAAGAATTAAAAATATATAGAGTGCGTGAGAGGACAACATCCCGACATTTGCTATTGCAAATTGCGGGCTTTTGTCCTTGTCTACCCCACAGGAAGGAAGGTGTGTAGGGATAGTATAACTAGTATAATTGTAGTAATAGTTTAAAAAGTTAGTGAAAACAAAATAACTTAATTAATGCACAATATAATATACAATGTTTTTGTTTTTTATGGGTTTTATACACATAATACGCTATGGTTAGTTAAATAAAATAAACAAAACTTGTCATTATTTAAAATATTTATTTTTATTTGAGAGCTTTTTCGATAGCCCATTACGAATACTAAAGCATTCATAGTTGTAAAGAGTTTGAGTACACAAGTACCAAAAATAACTTGACAATAAATTACTAAAAGAGATTTTCAATTTGTAGAATCCCAAAAGTTTGGGAGCTAGTAATATGTAGTACACTATAGGTACTGCTCAGGGGCAATTTCGTGCTATGTATGTGTCGAACAATAAAATTGAGATTTCAAGTGCAGTTTTAAAAAGGTTCATTAATATTTAGTTTGGGTTTTAATAGTCATTGGAAGAAATACAACTGCACTTAAAGTTACTAGTCAAATACAGGCGTTGTATTATCAGGTATGTAAAACTGAATGGACTTGACCTATATAAAACTAAATCTGTGTATTAACAATAACAATATTATAAATTCTATACAAGAGAATATCTTTAGGTATCTATTCGAATTGGCCAAAATATTTCTAATGGTAGGAATTGACTTAGATTAGTTTTGCTTTCAAAGGCAATCTGATATTCACATGGCGTTATATAATAGTAAAATAATATTATTTAGCTACAGCAGACTTAGAACCTAAGGTGCGGTTTATTCTTCATCATGTGCCTGAAACAATAAAATAGTGACCATAAAGTTGCATTCAATGTTTTTACGCAATAACTACATGTTTAAGAGATATAATTTATTAAGACACAGACAAGAGACATATATTTAAGAGATATAAGTTGCCGCTCTGCAGTACTGGCACTGGTACAGTCCAAATTAAAATAATTTTAGTTGCGTAAAGTAAAGTAAGTAAAGTAAATAAAAATTGATTTAGTTTTAATATTTTTTTTTATCGTGCGGAAAATCCCCATGGAGCCATAGGTATAGTTTTAATAATATGGAATTTTTTCTCCTAAATATACTTAAGTAAAATGTCTTCTATTTGGCTGGGTATTGAACCGAAGATGCCTTTTTTGTAGTGCAGTTATTCCAACGGATACCTCCACCGGAGCCGGCGGGGTTGATTATGTCTGACTCAAACCGACTAAAACCACACGCCGTCTTTGGGTTTTCAGTTGCCGAAGGTGAGATAGCCAGAAACATATCTCGCTTTCGCTAGGGTGATAGGTTGCCTAGGCCTTATGAAGGACGGTGGTACCTCAGAAGAGATATCTAAGTACAGGAATGATAGGTACAAAGAATACATACTTGTCAAGTGTCTCCCAAAATCCAAGTAATACAGCGCGGTCTAAATGCCTCTTCGTACGACTGAGGTTGAGTACAGTGACGGCCCAGCGGGCCACGTTGGCGTCTAACTTCATCTCGTCGAACTTTAAGTGGAAGGCGCATACTGAAATAATATTAAATATGTTATACTTACTGCTTTAAAAATACGTAGTGGTGAAATGTGGGTGTTAATTCACCTTTGCCTAATCCTCCGACGACAAAGGCGTGATTATATTATGTATGTAAGTGTTGTAAGGGTAGTAAAGAAGTTCATGGGGTTCCATTGAGATCTTCTGTTAGTTGGTAGTCATGATTGGACAAATCACAACTGTGTGAAAAAAAAACAAAAAAAATGAGGGGCAGCTCTTTGAGAAATAAGAATATCAATAGAAAACGAGTCATTTTCCATTAGGAATTAAAAGCTTAAATCTTTTATCATTATACATCAGATATATTATATAAATTAATTATTTACTTAAAATACAATATATAAGATAATTAATGTTACTTACTGTTTGCAAATATCTGTACTGGGTTTCCATCCCACGGCCATCCTTTGAACTGCCATGCTGGGCCCTGAACGAATACAGCGACGACGCGGTCCCATTCAGCCGCTGAAAGTCTACTCGGATTGTCTACCACGCGATAGGGTACCTGCACAAGTTCCAAAATATATCATTGAAAGAATTGCTGGATGAAGTATATATAATGTTTAAGACAGTGATAGAACATCAAATTTACCGTCATAGTAGTTGCATTGTTAGGTAGCTCTCCGGTTTGACCTTTTCGCCTTTGCAATAACACTTCATTTTCACGCGCCGAACCCTCGGCTTTCTTCTGCTCAATTGTGACAAATCTGGAAAAAAAAATTGCTTGAAAACTTGCACTAATAAATTCGTCTAGAAATGAATTTTTAACATCTAAACTTATAACGGCGCAATAGCGAAGGCTCCTTATGACCGAAATTCCACCGGCTTCTCTTTATAGAGATGGTACAGTCGTTTAAATTTATACTTCAATGCTTATAAGTATTACGTGCAATAGCAGCAAAAGCAGAAACATCGGTAGATAAGGTAGGTATAACAAATTACGAGTAGATTGAGGTAGGTACAAATATTCTATTTTTGAAAATAAAGAGCCGCGTGGTTCCCGGCAGAATAGAATTTGGGCCACCCCATCTCTTCCCATGCGGTGTCGTACAAGGCAACTAAGGGAGAGGGCTGCAATCAGACAGATATTATACAGCCCAGACTCAGCCTCTGATGCATGGCTCGAGTAAACAATTATGCCTGGAATACAGCGATAGGCTCACCCCCTATTACGTGGGACCAAATACAATGATTGGTGAAATGTGGGTGTTGTCACCTCTGCCTAACCTTTCAGGGATAAAGGCGTGTTTGTATGTATGTATCTTTGTATGAAAATAAAGAGACCTAAAACATGCAGTCTGCACAGCTTGAGTAGGTACACGGTCAAGTTATTTAGCGGTTATTATAATGAGTTTTTACTCACTTTAGATCCTGCAGTATATCCTTAACATTGTACATGGTAATGAGGGTTGTAGTGGCGGCGGGTATGATGATAATTGGTGTCCGTGAAGGCCTCTTGCCGCCAGACCCAGGCGGGGGTCGAGCTGCCGTCACTGGCAACAAATCTCGATGACCCGGAGTTCCAGCGCTCATTGGACCGTTTTCTAAACAAAAAATATATTATGTAATGTTAAATTCATGCCTTTCTACTTCTGATTCTGGGGTAAGCAGAGACATCAGTTGGCTATTGGTTTTGTTCCTATAACCACATATATAGCGTTACCCAAGTAGGATTACAATTGACATTACAAAGTTAAGCATTAGGCTAGTCAAAGGCTTTGACTAGCTTACTAGGTTGACGCTCCATTATTAAAAAATGAGAATAGTGAGATCCACTCAAGAGAACATGTAAAGCACCTAGGTCAAATATGACTCAAAAAATCATGAGCATTGCTTGCAAATTTCGAGTATTTCGAATTTTATAAATATTATATACAAGGTTTGTTATTAGAACACAAAATATGGGCGACTTACGTGGCATCTGTCGTGGATGGTTGGGTGTCTGCGGCGCGCGAGCTGCGACCGGGACACTCGGTCCTTCCGTCACCGACTTTAGTGTCATACCATGATAAGTACCCATGGTGTCGATCTTGAAACCCTCCGTTTCTGTAAGAAAATTCAACAGGCATAAAACACACATTCCTATGATTATATTGTAATTTATTCAAATGCGTTTTTTAAAGTCACTGCATGATATTGATATTTGGTCTCCCCACTCGAATGGCCAAAGACTATATATGGTGTTCTAAAAAACGTTTACTTAATGTTAAAATTGCTATTTTAACATCGAAGTAATTTATTTTTATTGCTAATTGATTAATATGTTGATAATGAACACACATAAAGTAAAGCCAACGAAGCAAGAGAAAAAAGGTAAACAAAGTTTCAGCAGTTCCAATTGAAAATTATTACGTATCACTTCAAGCATATTCCAGACAGGAATGAAATTGCTCATAAGATGGCGGACAGTTTAGAACCGTTGTGCTGACAGCTTTCCTGTACTACGATTACTGTTTCCTGTACTGTTCCTGTACTTGAATAATGATTCACATAATAGTTTTGTTGGAAACCTAGGTTACTTTAGCTTACAGAAACGTTTGAACGAATTTTTTATAGCATTTATTAAGCTAATTTTAAAAATTCGAATACACCGGGAAAATGAATTCTTCCAACTGAGCTATTAAGCCACACCTGAATCACTTCGTCTTTCATATTCGTCTTTAAGGGCGACTGTAAGGCAAAGGTCATGTGTTCAAGTCCCACCTGAGTATTTCATTTTTCCCAATGTATTCGAATTATGGAAACGTAACAGAAACACAGGTGTCATATATTATACACAGGTGCACAAACTGTTCGTGGTATTTGGTTGGTTAACTTAATTTGATCTTTGTATTTATATGAAGTGTTTATAAAAAAACTGTACACTGAACAGTTGACCTGTTTAAGATAATGTTGAAAGGACAAATACCTTCTTTTTGCCTAATAAACCTTTCTTGATCGTATCGGTTGTACTGAGTCTGTTGGGCGGGTAGGGCGGTTGGTTGAGGCATCACTATAGGTTGAGGGCGCGGAGCTCCAGGGCGGCCTTCCTCACGAGCTCGTATGCTACTTAGTAGAGCCAGAATACTCTTTGAAAATGTCTGAAAGAATAATCAACTTGTAAGTTCACCTATAAAATAAATTTAAAATATCAGATTTCATTTTATTACTTATATATAACAATATCATTGTCTCTATATTTCGAAAATCGGTGCTTTAGACTGGCCACACACAGTGGAAATTACTCTGAATAATTCATAATATTAACTCAAAAGAACCCAGAATTTAATTATGCCCTTTATTTTGCCTCAAAAGTTCTAGGTCCTGTCTCAACATAGAGTCGTGAATAATTCATAATTTTAACTCAAAAGAACCCAGAATTTAATTATGCCCTTTATTTTGCCTCAAAAGTTCTATATCCTGTCTCAACATAGAGTCGTGCGGAATCTATTTTATAATCCATAGTGGCGTCTATGTTACTACAAACAATTAGATTACGAAAATAATTAATAGGGGCATTACCTATGTATTCCACAAAATTTTAAGACATTTTGTTAACTATACAGGCAATACTATCATGACGTGCATAAAGCCATTATTTTTGTAGAGTATGTCAAATGTTTTACATTATATTTATGCATATTTTCTATTTTGAGGTTACCTTTCCATTACTCTGTAATACTGTTGTTCTGGTCCTCCACTGTCTTTCTCGACTGATAATATCTTTAGTAAGTTCTACATCATAATCGAGAATAGCTCTGAAGTCTGAACCCACAACACCTAGTGTATCTGAATAGTCATTCTTTTTAATAGTAATTTTCTTTTTAGCTAGACGTTTCGCTTTGATAGCAGCTATCTTCTCCACAGACATAGCTTCGGACAAGGACCTGTTAAAAAAAGATAGTAATGTTAATATTCATTGCTTGGGCTGATATATTCAGCAAAATGTGCATTCATAATAGTTCATTTACTTAATGTTATCCACTGTGACAGAAGCCTCTTTAGGTGCATCAAGACGGGCAGCAAGCTGCTCTCGTACTTTTTGGACATGAGTTTCCTCAATGCGAGGCTTTTTGGCAGCTGATTCACCTCCATCATGTTCAAGAGTACGTTTGACCTGTTAACAATAGTAAATTATTTATACTGAACTTACAAGTATCACAATGCATATTTTTTTTACTGAGGCAGAAGATAAAAAGGTACTGTTGTAAGAACCATTAGCACTATTCTATTATTCTTAAATCAGTTTTGGCATACTTAATTTTTTGGTGGAGTGTCCATTAAATTTGATAAAAAAATTATGTGGGTTGTTAATCATCATTATGTGAATCATGTTGTGGTGTGGACATAAAAGAAGAAGGAAGGACATCATATTGTAAGAAAAATATCAGTATAGCAAAATTTACAAATTTAACTAAACACTATCTCATACAACAGGTCATGGATAATTGGAAATATCAGAAAACTATACTATATCCACTTTCTGTGATGTCCCAATTTCCCAAGCTGGTTATTATGAGTGAGTCGCATCTCCGGTAAGCATGTGGAAACCTGAAAGGCTGCTGGCTTTTTGGGAGGATCTGGGATGGTTGGAATGAGAGGTAAGCGGTACACACAATGGCCCAATCAAGAGGCTAAGTGCGGGACAGCCCAGGTAAACTAACTGACTATAACTATTTCAAAATGTGTAAAAACAATTGTAACAAGATATAAGGATAAGTCATTTGCAATGGGATTTTGTTTTTCTTGATCACAACAATTACTACTACAGTGCAACATCAATATAACAAATTCGAAGGGGACAAGGTTATATAGGTATATCAAGTCAGTTATAAAGTTTGGTTGTTCTAAAATTTGTTATACAGAAGTAAAAAAGGTATCACCCTTGTTTTACAAAAAAAAAAGGGCCCAACATATCAAAATATGAATCACAAACAATGGGATTAAGAATCATATATGTATTTGTTTGATGGCAACATAAAGGTTTTAGGTGACAAAATTTGTCAACTAGAATTAGGTGGCTAGGAGGCTCTGTAAGCGCTCCGTCCCACTTCGACCACATCTCAAATCGTCCTCTTCCCAAAATGTCCACATCTCAAATCGTCCATTTCCCAAGTTGACCACATCTCAAATCGTCCACTTCCCAAATTGACAACATCTCAAAATGTCCACATCTCAAATTGACCACTTCTCAAAAATGACCACATTTTTTTATTAAACGCTAAGTCCTGTCCATGAAGCCGTTTATGGAGCATATGGAACGGAACTAATATTGTCCGGGGTGAAGAGGAAATGGTGGGAGGGAGGCGGAGGGGGGGGGGAGCTGTACTGGGTAGCCATACATATTTAACTCGGTACTGAGGATTCAGGGCTGTCTCACGTTTTTAAATATATGGTGGGGGGGGGGGGGGGCTGTATTTTTTTTTCGTGCGGATATCCCCTCGGATACTTCCCCGCCGGAGGCGGGGCGGGCGGTACATATTTAACTGGGTACTAAGGATTCAGGGCTGTCTCACGTTTTTTACTATATGGTGGGTAGGGGGGGGGGGGGGGGTTCCTGAGTAACCATACATTTTACACTCAGTACTTTTTTTTAATGACTCTTTTTTTTTTCAATTTTGATTACAATAATATGGGTATCGTTTTCGGGCTTTTAGGGGATTACGAATTAACTACCCATTTAGCGATCCAAGATGGCGAACATGCATTTTTTAACAAAGTCAATATGGATATCGTTTTCGGGGTTTTTGGGGTCGCTGATTCCGAATATATTATTCATTTAGCGATCCCAGATGACTTGATGGATGATAAATTCATAATCAGCAATCCCGAAAACCTCGATGCCGATACCCACATTGACTAGGATATTTCAAGTTCACCATTTTGGATGGCCAAATGGATGAAATATTCGTAATTAGTCACCCCGAAAACCTCGGAAATGATACTCATAATGACTTTGTTATAAATTTCACGTCTGCCATCTTGGATCGCAAAATGGATGATATATTCGTAATTAGTCACCCCGAAAACCTCGAAAATGATACCCATATTGACGTTTTTGAAAATTAAACGTCCGCCATCTTTGATCATCGTTAAAATGGTCGTCAATACCGATATGGATGGGCTCCTTCAGAATATCACCAATTTAGCGATCCCGAGGATTAACGAAATTTCATCGAAATTCGAGCTCAAATTCACCGAAACCAAAACCGAAACCGATACCGATACCGAAAGCAAAACCGGAACCGAAATCGAAATTACTTGACTTGGATGTCGGCTATTGCGACTTTTGGTTATATTTCCAGTTCTACTCAACCAATTATGATCAAGCAAACGTAATATTCTAAGTCTGAGTTTTTCGATTTCGATTTGAATATTGATTCGGGTTCGGATTCAGATTCGGATTCGAATTCGAGTTCGAATTTCGATGAAATTTTCCGCTAATCGCCGGGATCGCTAAATTGATAATATATTCGTAATTAGCGACCCGAAAAACCCTGAACACGATACCCATATCGATTTTAGTGAAAATTTCAAGTCCGCCATCTTGGATCGCCAAATAGATAATATATTCGCAATCAGCGACCCCAAAAACCCTGAAAACGATACCCATATCGAATTTGGTGAAATTTCAAGTCCGCCATCTTGGATCGCAAAATGGGTGATATGATATATTCGTGATCAGCATCCCCTAAAACCCCGAAAACGATACCCATATTGCCTTTGTTGGAAAATTCATGTCCGCCATCTTGGATCGCAAAATGGGTGATATATTCGTGATCAGCATCCCCTAAAATCCCGAAAACGATACCCATATTGACTTTGTTGGAAAATTCATGTCCGCCATCTTGGATCGCAAAATGGGTGATATATTCGTGATCAGCATCTACTAAAACCCCGAAAACGATACCCATATTGACTTTGTTAGAAAATTCATGTCCGCCATCTTGGATCGCAAAATGGGTGATATATTCGTGATCAGCATCCCCTAAAACCCCGAAACCGATACCCATAATGACTTTGTTGGAAAATTTATGTCCGCCATCTTGGATCGCAAAATGGGTGATATATTCGTGATCAGCATCCCCTAAAACCCCGAAAACGATACCCATATTGACTTTGTTGGAAAATTCATGTCCGCCATCTTGAATCGCAAAATGGATGATATATTCGTGATCAGCATCCCCTAAAACCCCGAAAACGATACCCATATTGACTTTGTTGGAAAATTCATGTCCGCCATCTTGTATCGCAAAATGGGTGATACATTCGTGATCAGCATCCCCTAAAACCCCGAAAACGATACCCATATTGACTTTGTTGGAAAATTCATGTCCGCCATCTTGGATCGTAAAATGGGTGATATATTCGTGATCAGCATCCCCTAAAACCCCGAAAACGATACCCATATTGACTTTGTTGGAAAATTCATGTCTGCCATCTTCCCCCCACCCCTGCCCCCCCGCCCCCCGCCATATATTAAAAAACGTGAGATAGCCCTGCATCCTTAGTACCGAGTTTAATATGTATGGCTACTCAGTACAGCCCCCCCCCCCCTCCCACCATTTCCATACGCTCCATAAACAGCTTCGTTGACAGGACTTTAGCGTTTTATAAAAAAATGTGGTCATTTTTGAGAAGTGGTCAATTTGAGATGTGGACCTTTTGAGATGTTGTCAATTTGGGAAGTGGACGATTTGAGATGTGGTCAATTTGAGAACTGACATAATGAGATGTGGTCAATTTGGGAAGTGGACGATTTGAGATGTGGTCGAAGTGGGACGGAGCGTCTGTAAGCATTATTATGACCAAAATAAGAAAAAATGGTGAGTTTTTCACTATCTACAGGTATATTTTTTCATGGCCTCTTATAGGAATCACAAAGGATTTGTAAAATCGAGTCAATTGTTATATCGAGAAACATTATATTAAGGTTGCACTGTATTATGCTTAGCCAGTTTCAAGGTATCATGTCATGTGCTTTACATGTGACGTTGGATACAGTTTAATCTCATTCATTAATTTATCAAGTGCCATAAACACACAAACTGATTTTGTCATGTTATGCGATAAAATGCCAAATAGCCAGTAGTACTGAGTTTGGACTCACCACTTGCTGACCGCCAAACCGCTATCTGTTTCATCTTTAGTCTAGCTAGCTATAGGTCTTAATTGACTACACTGCCGTATTACGGAGAAAAGGCTTAACTAACATTTTTTTCAAAATTGAGTTATATACATATTCGGAATCAGGAGAAAAAGGTGCATCTACCCAATTTTTTGTGTAATTTTATCTCTAGAATCTACGGAAATACATTAAGCCCGAAAGGCACATCTAACAGCTAAATTGTTATTGAATAAATTGAAAAGGCTTATTTGACACCAATTAAGAAGAAACAACATAAATACGTACTTATGACTTGAAAGTGTTACAAAGAGAAGTCACAAGTGACCAGTTGTGCCTTTTCTTTATGACGCCAGTAAGGTAGGTAAGGAATGTGGGGGTGTATTTGCGCTCATCATTGCGCCAATGTTTTCAATTCAAAGTAAACGCAAGCTGATTTATTGGTAAGCAATGTTGTTTCTTTCATTGTAAAATCTTAAATTAAGTTATGATTATGTAATCAGATGTTTTTGCTTAGATAATCATAACATTCCAATTCATTCTGATAACTCAAATAGGTAAACATATAACAGTAGTATGAACAGAGGGTAGGCTGAAAATATGAACTTGACAAAAAAATATTAATATTTTAAAATATGTCATCCAATTTTTGGAAAATTGAGTAATATTTTCAACCTACCTTCTACGCACGCCTGTTAGGTGCCTACCCGCGCGTTTACGACGTATATTATAAGTAAATAGTACTTAACAGTCACTATAGCTAAAGTCTCTAGTTTTTGTGCCCGATATCTGAAGTTGTGTTTCTAAATCTATTTGAACGCAATGGACGAAAAGTCTTATTATATTAAAAAATTATAACTCAAAGAAATAAACAATTGTTGACAATGGAGTTGTTTAGCATTTTAATTAGTTTATTTTTAAATTTTTGTTTGCTTTGAATTATTAAGGTGCCGTACCTAATGGGTAAAAATGGGACTATATTACTAAGATTCGCTATCTGTCTTTCACCAGGTTTTGCTATTATTTCATGAAGCGTTATAGCTAGATCATTAAACTGAAACACTTCGTGCGTGAGTCCGGCCCGGAGAATTAGATTTTGTTCTAAAATCAGAGATAATACGGTGGTTTAAAAAGTGTAACGTCAAATTTATCATATTATTTGAAATAAAGAGTTTTCATTACCAATTTTTTGTTATTTGTTCAATGTTCATAATTAAAAAGTAAGTGAAAAAGGCAATTATTTTAAAAGTAACAAATTTATGTAAAATTTATACTCTTTTAAACTCGCAATGAACCTTTATGATTACGTTACAAAGACATAATTACATAAATTATGTGTCCTTTCATTTTAATACTGAATTGTTTTTAAAAAGAAAAACTTATCTGGTTAGTTGTGCCTTTAAAACGATAAAAAGATATTTTATTTGTAATTATTTTGTTAAGATGAAAGGGAAAATTGGGATTATCTGTATAAAAAATTAATAAATAAATATATTCCTATGCATGGTTGGATAGGTATTTCGATTGTGTACCTTAATTAATAACTTGTTTCTCCCAATAATACACAAAGGATTTTTTCTGCTAAAAAAACCTTGAAAATTTTCAAACTCGATTATCTTACATTTTTGTTTTTGTTAGTTATGCCTTTTTACAATAAGACGGCAGTACACTTAGTTCTACATGGTTGTGAAGCACTATCTTTTTAAGCCACTGTAATGTTTGGGCACTATTATCTTTTCTAGCACAGTGAGTTTTAATAAGAATAAAAATATTACCTGTGTTGGTATTTCCAAGGGTGCACTTTTGTCAATAGAGGGACATGTTGCAGTTTCACCATTCAAGTAGGCTAACAGCTCTTTACGATCTGGACGCCGTACAGCTGGTATATTAGCAGCCTGTAGAAAAATGTGTTCTCAATACTTTTTAAAGAAACACTTAGAACAAAAAAGAACTAAAGTAGTATTACTTACGGCTGCCTGCCTGACGTAAACAGGATGTGTTAACTGTATATTTTTCAAGATGAAGAGAAGACATTCCAGAGTGTAGTATTCCTTGTCATTTCCTTCTTTTCCCGAGCTAAAAGTGGAATTTGTTTATTATGACATCGGACATATTGAGCCAATTTTCACCTGTTTCACCTGTTAAAAAGTTTACAATGGTACTCACCCCCACATTAGATAGTTCGTTTTAACATTTTTGGGCCACGAAAATTCACCAAATATAATCTGACTTTCACGTTCAATTATTTCTTTTTTATTTACGTTGTACTGGCGAAGCAAACTCAGTGGGTCCGCCATGATTATTTACTCAATTCCTGCACTTTTCACTATTATAATATTGGATATGAAGTACAGGCCCGTACACTTGGAGATGCAGACACAGTGTAAATTATACGGCGTATCACGTACAGGTCTGAATGAGATTAAATACCACGCTCATTTTACCACAATCGGAATAAACACCAAATTCACAATTATAATGAAATGACTTGACTTGACTTGACATCGACATCAAGACAAGCCACAGCTAATATAATATAAAATATTTGACTTTTCAGAATCGATGTTCAAGTCGACTAGAATCAATTTTTCACTTGATGATTTTTTAACTTTACATACTTAATTATAAATTAGGTATATATAGCCCGTCAAGAAAGTCGTGAAAATTGAGGGTGGCGCTGCTGCGCTTAATCTGGTATCCCTGTCATACTACAACTGAACAGTCTTGATCCGTTGTTTTTTATGGTATAAAGTTAAATATAGTACATACCTCTAAAGATAAATGTAAAATAATAAATGAAAGGGAAAAATGAATCACGGCAGTAATTTTTTTTTACTTTTATTTACATTAGGTATATATGCATATAACATAAACTCACGTCTGTATTCCCCGAAGGGGTAGGCAGAGGTGCTAGCACCCACATTTCGCCAGTTTATGTTTAGGTCCCAATGTAATTGGTGGCGAGCCTATTGCCATTAACCGGGCACTTATAAACCTGCGATAAATACACACATTACTTCGAAAAGCATCGAAAAGTCATTGGTGTGTGCCATGGTAAACCTGGGATCGAACCCGAGACTTCATCTCAGCAGTCCATTACCCATACCACTAGGCTACCGCAGACTTTTATTTAGGTATTATTAATATATGGAACCGAAAATAATCTTAACAGAAATTAACACGATTATGGTACGGTTGAATTGCTTGAAGTTTCGACCAGATTAACCAGCCGTGATCACAGACTGACTAGATCACACACTGCACGTCCGTCGTCACGTCATCGTCTAATTCGTGCGGTAGATAGTTCTACATTCACCCACAACCCACACATTCTCCATTAAATACTCGTTTCACCATATTCTTTGACCACGCCGAAAAGTAAAGTTGCATGTTTCATATCACTATACCACACCCAAAGAAAAAAAACGGGACCCTATCACTAAGGTCTGTCATGAACCGTGATGGCTTGACAGTCGAAATTTTCACGATATATATAGTACTAGCTTTCGCCCGCGGCTCCGCCCGCGTGGATGTCGGTTATCGCGACCAAACATAGCCTATGTCCTTTCTCATGGTCTAATCTACCCCTATACCAAATTTCATCAAAATCGGTCCAGTGGTCCAGACAGACAGACAGACAGACAGACAGAGTTACTTTCGCATTTATAATATTAGTATGGATTAAAAAAATTAAACAATAATCTTTTATAACAATAGTTTATTGGTATGAGTATTGAACACCTGAAATGCTGCTTGAAACTCCATGAGTAATTATTTTATCTTCGATAGTTTCCGACTCACTGGCAATATCATCATACTGAAATGATATGTCTTGAAATGTACTTTTGAAAATCTGAAACAAATACAAACGTCCTGGATAAATACAGCTGTATTCATACCTCGAGTATTTTTTAATTAGTTTGGGCCTAAGTGGTTAATACAAATTACCTAGATCAAGAATGTTCAAAAACGTCAAAGTGATGCACTATGATTTGTTATAGTCGTAGGATATTGACAGAACCACAATAAATGAAAACAATGCTTTGAAACATAAAATATTTACTTAAATTATATAATTTTTAATAGATTACACTTTCCATACCTTGTTTAACATTAAAGTATAGCTCGTGCGAGTTAACATGGCACCTGCCTCGAAGACACCCTCCTCCCGCTTCCCCGCGCGCGACCCCGCTCTCGCCGTGCGAGGCTAGTAGCGTCGGCGTACACGCCTCCCGCTCCCCCGCGCAAAGCCCCGAGCCAGGTGCCATGTTAACTCGCACGAGTTGTATATGTACGTACTGGTTAATTTAGCATTTTGGTCATCAAAATCGTCAAAGTCGGAAAGCAGCTTGCCGACTTGAACTTCTGCCGTGTTTCATATTATATCCCTGAAATACTTTGAATACGACACGTTTCGCACAACTATTATTCACATATCAATTCATTTTTACACTCAAAACTGTTATCCTATGAACAGTAATTAAATACACGTAAATAATATACGAAACATCTCCAACGAGCCTTGGTATTGACAACTGATTAGTCAGTTTGACAGTTATTGAGTGTTGCAAGTACAAGGAAAAATTTTAGTTCCTCCAACATTAATTTCACGACTTTCTTGACGCACTATAATATTATAAATATCATAATAAACAAAAGTTAAAAAATCATCAAGTAGAAAATAGATTCTAGTCGACTTGAAGATCGATTCTTAAAAGTCAAATATTTTATATTATCTGTGGCTTGTCGCGGTGAAATTGGTGTTTATTCCGATTGTGGTAAAATGCGCGTGGCATTTAATATCATTCAGACCAGTACGTGATATGCCGTGTAATTACCCGACTGCCGAAGGAAGGAGGGTCATGTTTTTCGAGACTATGTATGTAATGCGCGGTCCGAGGGGGGGAGTCACGGGGGACATGGCCCCCTCTCGGCCTCTAGTCGCGCCCTAAAAGTAGTATCATATGTATGATGCTACTTTTAGATTAAAGCGTTTAGAGGAATGAGACAGATAAGTCGTGACCAGGGGGGGGGGGGGAGGGGTCACGACCTTGGATATTGTGAACCCCCACTCATTGGACTGCCACGCCACGAGGACTCTCGGCGTTTCCTACGTCACCGTCGGGCACTCGTTCAACGTGCACAGCCCTGAGTCTTCGCTCACATCACAGTGAAGGCACACGGTCGTTGACTCCTTCGTGATCTGACACAGGTAATCCCCGAAACACCCATTCCCAGTGCCAACCGCTAAGAGAAGCTTCCGTGTGGCCTCTCTAGTCAGTCCTCCATGATGGGTATTATCATCGCTGTTACGGCGTGCATTGCTCGTGGTCGCCCAAGTCATTGCTTTCATTTCACCACTAAGTATTAGTGGAGATGGGCTTCGCGGCTTCGATTTCTCAAGGTTCGGGTTCTCATCCCTGCTTCGACGCCACCGGGTCTTGCCTCCAGGTCTCATGGGTACTGACAAAGAGACTCGCCGCCGCCTCTATGGATATCGTGCGGTACTCCTTAATGTACCCTGTTGGTTGACCTTCGGGGCCCATAGGTGGCACCTATATAGGGCCCATGGACCGCACAATCTCAGCGTAAAGTCTCTTTTAATCATCGGTCCCCTATAGGGATCTATCATTTTACATTACCAACATAGTAGTCCAGAAGGCTCGTGTTGGGCAGCAGCCGCAGGGCGTTGCAATCGCAGGTAGAAAAGAGAGCAAGAAACCCAGCTGCCAGATTTGCTCTGTGACTTAGACAGCGGTGGTTGTGGCTTTCAGGGTCGGTTCGCGGTGTGCAGCACCAGCACAGCACGAACGTGTCATCCTCGTAACACGTGACGGTGGCACTGTCTGCGAACTGCGAACTCACCACGATGCGCCTAGTCGTATCCGATGTTTCACATGAGCGGCACCTGTATCGATATACCGTACGACATCTCACGACCGAGGCCGGTCATGGTTGAAACGAAAGATATAGAGGCACTTCGTCCAGAGGAGATTCAGGTCTCTTCCGTCCCATTGGAGGTTGCCCATCGCCTAAAGACCCGCTCAGGCTGCGACCGCACCTGATGTATGTATGTCCATTTATTTGGCACGGCCTAAAGCCTGAACGGCTTGACGGATTTGGACATGTGATTCGCCGTGATTGTGTGAAAATTTCGAGAAAATCAAAATGGCGGATTTTTGGCGCCAAAACGTATGTTGTCAAAAAAAATTGTCTCGACTTAACGAGTAAGGTATCAAAATGAAGGAAATTAGAAGGAGATTACAAAAAGATATAATGTAATATCATAACTAAAAATTATAAAATAAAACAAATGATTAAAAAAAAAGAAAACCCAACTGCCACTGAGAAGATCAAAATAAGTTTGATAGCAGGCGGTACCCATTCGCCAATCTATCCAATCATAATCATAAACCAAAAGAAAATAAATAAATAATAAATAAATAAATATTCTACAACATTCTACACAACGAAATGAATGGGTACCACCTGCTATCATTCAGTGGCAGTCGGATTTTCTTCTTTTTTGTAAACATTTGTTTTATTTTATACTTTTTATTTGACATGTATATCTTTTTGTAATCTGAATCTCCTTCTAATTTCCTTCATTTTCATACCATAATCGATAAGTTCGACACAATTTTTTGAACTCAACTGGGAGTTTTGGCGGGAAAGCGTAGAGGACGCATCGCGGTATTATTTTATTTTCCGAAATTGGTGTGAATTCGAGTTTTTATGTATAAAAATGGTGGATTTTTAGACATAATGTCTCGGACAACTCACACGCGTGTAGGAAAGTGGCATATTACAGTGAATTGTGACACTACGTGTTCAATCCAAATCGTCCCAGGAAGCTTTTAGTGAAGTGCCCACTAAACTTTACTGAGGCAGCAATCGTCCGTCTCATTCATCGTCATTATCATCATCATCAACATCATTAACCCATTCTCCTCATCGTCATCGATCATTTTAACTAAAGTTATATACATAATAAATACTTGACATTGGCTAAATGCGCAGCAAGAAGCCAGAAACAAAACAAAAAAAAAACAATTTTTTTTGACAATATACGTTTTGGCGCCAAAGATCCGCCATTTTGATTTTCTCGAAATTTTAATTTACTTACAAATTACAATACAATACTGAATACTGTGTCTCTCTAGTATATATAATAATCTGACTGTGTCTGCCAGTCTGCCTGCATCTCCAATCTCCAAGTGTACGGGTACGGGCCTGTACTTCATGATCATGTCGGACCCACTGAGTTTGCTTCGCCAGTACAACGTAAATAAAAAAGAAATAATTGAACGTGAAAGTCAGATTATATTTGGTGAATTGTCGTGGCCCAAAAATGTTAAAACGAACTATCATATACGGGGGTGAGTACCATTGTAAACTTTTTATCAGGTGAAACAGGTTAAAATTGTCTCAATAATAATATGTCCGATGTCTTACTAAACAAATTCCACTTTTAGCTCGGGAAAAAAAGGAAACGACAAGGAATACTACACTCTGGAATGTCTTCTCTTCATCTTGAAAAATATACAGTTAATACATCCTGATTACGTCAAGCAGGCAGCCGTAAGTAATACTAAATACTACTTTAGTTCTTTTTTGTTCCAAGTGTTTCTATAAAAAGTATTGAGAACACATTTTTCTACAGGCTGCTAATATACCAGCTGTACGGCGTCCAGATCGTAAAGAGCTGTTAGCATACTTGAATGGTGAAACTGCAACATGTCCCTCTATTGACAAAAGTGCGCCCTTGGAAATACCAACACAGGTAATATTTTTATTCTTTTTAAAACTCACTGTGCAAGAAAAGTGGCTTAAAAAGATACTGCTTCACAACCATGTAGAACTAAGTGTAGTCAATTAAGACCTATAGCTAGCTAGACTAAAGATGAAACAGATAGCGGTTTGGCGGTAACTTAGTACTACTGGCTATTTGGCATTTTATCGCATAACATGACAAAATCAGTTTGTATGTTTTCAGCACCTGATAAATTAATGAATGAGATTAAACTGTATCCAACTTCATATGTAAAGCACATGACATGATACTTTGAAACTGGCTAAGCATAATACAGTGCAACCTTAATATAACGTCTCTCAATATAACAATTGCCTCGAATTAACAAATCTTTCGTGATTCCCATAATAATAGGCCATGAAAAAATATACCTTAAGATAGTGAAAAACCCACCATTGTTTTTCTTATTTTGGTCATAATATGCAATTGGTTACAGAGCTTCCTAGCCACCTAATTCTAATCTAAATGATTAACATAATGATGATTAACAACCCACATAATTCTATTTTTATCAAATTTAAGGGACACTTCACCAAAAAATTAAGTATACTGATTTAGGGATAATAGAATAGTGCTAATGGTTCTTACAACAGTACCTTTTTATCTTCTGTCTCAGTCAAAATATGCATTGTGATACGTAAGTTCAGTATAAATTATTTACTATTGTTAACAGGTTAAACATACTCTTGAACATGATGGAGGTAAACCAGCTGCCAAAAAGCCTCGCATTGAGGAAACCCATGTCCAAAAAGTATGAGCTTGCTGCCCGTCTTGATGCACCTAAAGAGGCCTCTCTCACAGTGGATACCATTAAGTAAATGAACTATTATGAATGCACATTTTGCTAAATATTTCAGCCCAAGCAATAAATATTAACATTACTATCTTTTTTTCAACAGGTCCTTGTCCGAAGCTATGTCTGTTGAGAAGATAGCTGCTATCAAAGAGAAACGTCTAGCTAAAAAGAAAATTACTATTAAAAAGAATGACTATTTACACTTGGTGTTATGATTATGTTGGTTTTTGATAAATTGTTCCTATGTAAGCTCAACGTAGACCGAGATAAATGCGAAATTCTCTTGAAATCCTTACATTTGCACTATGCACGAAGTTATTATGAAGAATAACTACCGAAAATATATTCTGAGGGACGGTACTGTGGACATTTTTTCGGGCATACCACCGCCCTGGAGAATCATTTAGACACATTAATTTCTTGCTCATCAAGATTGCGATCGCATTACTTCTGCGCGTTACACTTATAACACCCCGTCGTTTTTGCGTCGGGGGTTAAAAACAATATGCGCGCGCCAGGGTCTCTTTTGTCTCGCAATTTAGGTCCAAGATATGAGCCAAGGTATAAACTAAAAACGTCCGACACGCCGTGTCATTGTACTTGGGGTCTTATACTCAACTAATGAGCGAGGTGTTAGGGTAACCAGTAAGAACATTCTACACAACGCTATCTAGACATGGTTCTACCATGGGGTAAGCTTTTATAGCTTGTGTTATGGAATCTAGAATGTGGATAAACATACTAATATGCTTTTTTTGTAAACATATACATATTAGAATGAATTTTTTATAGCATTTATTATGCTAACTGTTAAGTTCGAAAAACATTGGAAAAAATGAAATGCTCAAGTGAGACTCGAACTCACGACCTTTCGCTTACAGGGCGACTGCTCTGCCAACTGAGCTATTGAGCACCACTTGAATCATTCCAAATTTTACATACATATTATACAAAGAAACCGCCATACCAATGCAAATGGGGATAAAACCCACCCGCCTCCTGCGTATCAGTTGAGCTCACTACCGCCACGCCACAGAGGCTGTCAAAAAAATTAAGCAAAATTTACCGATTTGGAGTAGGTATTGGATGGTAAAGGACCTTTGAAGTCTAGATTCAACCTATGAAAAGGAGCAGTAAACTGGAAGTCGAATCAAAAGTTAAGAATCGATTCTACATTCGTCTTTGCCATCCAAGAAGTACCTACTACCAAAACTCCAGTATTGCCGGTCGCTGAAAATTAGTAGGATGGTAGAAAAAGAAATCAAAGAGCTTGGCCAACGAAAGCTGGTACAAGAAACGGCGCCAAATTTGAAAAATCAACAGGTTGCAACACTGACTATACGTCGAATTAGCGAAGTTAATCTCTTTTGATCTTTTTCATAATAGGGATGGCATGAAAATTATCCTATTATTATACTTGGCTCTTGGCCAGTCTTTTTAATGATTTTATGACAATGGTAGCTAGATCTTTATGTCAAGTGTTATTTTTTATATCTTATTTTTTATTTAGTTAAAATGATTGATGACGTTATGATAATCGGTTAATGATGTTGATGATGATGGTAATGACGACGAATGAGATGATTGCTGCCTCAGTAAAGTTGTGGGGACTTAACTAAAAGCTTCCTGGGAAGATTTGGATTGAACACGTATAGTCACAATTCACTGTAATATGCCACTTTCCTACACGCGTGTGAGTTGTCCTAGACGTTATGTCTAAAAATCCAGCATTTTTATACATAAAAACTCGAATTCACACCAATTGCGGAAAATAAAATAATACCCCGATGCGTCCTTTACGCTTTCCCGCCAAAACTCCTCTCTTGGCCAGAGTCTAGTCAATGTTGCAACCTGTTGTTTTTCAAATTTTTTTTTTATACAGTACACGTCAATTTGACTTCACCTCGCCTGATGTTAAGCTAAAGGCAAAGTCTCGGAAAGAGGGTCACCATCGTAAACATTTACCATGTTAACAGTGGTGGCACTCAGCTTGACGGCCTCATTAGGCCTTTTCATGCCCCGCTTAAAGGACCCGGGACTGTAGGAAGAAGGAAACACGTGAGCTGGCAGGGAATTCCAGGTCTTAGTGGTGTGGCATAGGAATGAATCACTGAAACGCTTGGTTCTAGCAGGAATATACTCTGCACCGTAAATGGATGACATCTTAGCCCTGCACGTGTAGTCCTGTGAAGGAAAGGGGAGGGTGGGACTAATTGGAAGAGCTCGTCAGAACATTCACCATGGTAGAGACGGTAGAAAACTGCCAAAGACGCAACATCTCTACGCATCTGCAAAGGCTCGAGGGTGTTCGTGACCTCAGGATCCCCAATAATGCGGACCGCACGTCGCTGCAACCTGTCGAGAGCATCTAATAAGTACTTTGCGGAGCCGTCCCAGAGATGTGAGCAGTATTCCACGCAGGAACGAATTTGGGTCTTGTATAGAAGACACCGCTGCTCCGGCGTGAAAAAACGTCTCACTCTGTTCAGGACTCCGAGTTTACGCGATAATACATAAATAGCTCTAAGTCTATGTATAAATAAGTATTATAAATAATAAGTACAAGTTGTACAAGTTCGAAGTATTTGTTATACAACTTACAGTATTTTTTAGATTTCTACCTTGGTTTCATTCGTAGATAGAAATAACGGTTTAAAAAAAAATAAAGAAAAAACATGGTTTAAACGTAGTGGCTCCGGCGGAGATAACTCATTCGTAATGGTAAAAATATGGCACTAATCGCCATTTGCTTGATGCTTTATAAGCTATGATGGTTTCCTTGAACCTAATTGCGCGAGCGTTCTATATCGTTCTATTCCGTTCCGTTCTTCCCATGAACTTAGTATACAGATTCATGGTTCTTCCCACCTTTAATTATGGTTTACAAACGTAAATGTTGCCAAAGTACTAATGTTTATTTCAACAGCGACATCTAGTTTAGAAACTATCAATGTATATATGCATAATTATTTACATTTTACAGTAAATATTCAATAGATGGCGTTACTGCAACAGTGTAGTATTTTAATAAATTGTTTTCTAAACATGGCTGCCGGTGGAGTGTAATGATATTTTGGTGATTCCATGTAAATTATTAAAATAAATGAACTGATATTTCGTCACTGGTGATAATATGACATAGTGGTTTTGGTTCTATTGAAATGACTTCCACTCCAAAGACTGAAAAATGCGGACAAGGTATGTTATGCGTAACATTGTGCTTTCAGTGCTTTCATTCTTTAGTTTAGAACGGTTCTAATTCATCTTTCTCCAGTTCTATTTATATTAAAGTATTCACTGAAACGTGAACGTAATAAGCAACATAATTTTATACAGAGTGCTATCTTGGTAATTTTGAAGCAGGCATTGGCATCGACTATTCAATTTTCATACGAAACTCGCAGTACTTTTCGTGGTAATAACACTCGTCTCGCTACTATTTTAAATTTTAAAAGAATACTACATAATAATTATTTATTTAGACATGATTTCCAATTTTTTTAATAATTTGGCACATTTATTTGTAAAAAAAACATTGTGTAGGTACATACTTACAGAAGTGTATTGTATTAGCGATTCCACATTCTTTGTCTACTTTTTGTACCAATTAATTCATTTATGACTAAGTTAACACTTTGTTTTGTACATATGTGTACATAAAATGTGCAGTAACTCAATGGTTAGGTAGGTATATACAGGCTAAGACTACTGTGCAGAAGCCAGTTTATTTTTAGGTCCTACTCCTATCTATCTTAGTGGAAATAGAAACTACATCTATTTTACAAAACAACAATGATAATTTTTCTAAATACTCTGAATCCAAAATAAACAAATAAGTATAAAAAATTGGTTTTAAGTGCATAGCAAAATACCTACACTAACTTTTACTGATTAAAATATAAATACAAAGTTGGTTGCCTGTATTTTTAAAAGTTAGTGCACAAATAAATCTAAAATATCAAGAGTTTGGGAGGGAAAGTGAAGTACAGTTTTTCAAATAATGTACATAATTCATGACCTATCACAATAGATTTATGAAACAAGACGGGTAGTCAACAAATGCAATGTTCTGATAAGAAATGATTAAATATTGATCATTGAATATATTGAATATATAGGAGACTACAATTCAATTCAATTGTTATTGAATGTGTTAGGAGATAATTAAAAAGCTAAAGTCATACTCATATAGTATTGAGGAGCACTCCAACAAACTTGCAAGTAAACAAAGCCTACTAGCACCTTCAGATGCTTAATATAGTTAAGCTTGCCAGACCTCCTTGAATTGTAGAATACGGTCTCGGAAAACCTGGGTCGCAAGTGCCCAATCAAGGCAGATCACAGGACTAAGCGGTTTTTTTTATGATTTGTTGGCAGAATTCAAAATAATAATGATTATTTTAATAAACTGCAACTAGATGTTTGGTAATGTTTTTCTTAGTGAAACATTGTCATATTCTTTAACATTATTTTATTGAGGAAATGATTTCAATACTACTGAGATATTATAGGAAACTCCACCACATTATTATTTTTACATGTTTACATGACTGAAGACTTATGGAAGTACATAAAACTGATTTGAATAACTATTTTATTGTGACTGTCATGGAGTTACTAAGGAAAATTAGGTAAACATAAATGTATCATAATATACAATTTGTGAAGGAGAAAGCAATGGTATATATTAAAATTAACACCCTTTTTTTCACTATCAATGTTGTTTCCTCTTGCATAATACAGGGTAGGCCTTATTTCTATTAACCAAGTTCTTTGTACTCGGTTATAAATTGACTACTGTATGGTCTGTCCTTCTTAATTTTGTTTGACACTCATTGGAACAGAAGGAATGGGCCCTTGTGGTCCATTTACCAGGAAATATGTGGCATCGTTTGTAGTTAATATCATTTCTTTAATCATAAGGCTTATAATACCATATAGGGAGTGAATATTAAGATCATTGCATGTAGCGATGAACGGAAATACTAAGGTATGGTGAAAAAACTATACTGTTATAAAATTGTAAATTAGTTGTGTCAGTACTGTACAGTTGTGGGTGAAAGGCATGGGCATCAGCTAGTAATGCTTGATGGAGCCACGGGCATAAGCAGTCACTGACATAGAAGCTGCTTCAGCCATATCTAAACGAGAAGGACTATGGTCACCCTGATCTGGTTGTAACACCCGTTCGCATAGGCGATGACTTGGTCAAGCGCACGGATCAAGTTAAGTACCTGGGATCTGTACTTCACGTTTCTGGTGATATCGACTACGACGTCAAGGCATGTATTGCCGCCGCGTGGGCTAAGTGGCGGGAAATGACTGGCGTCACTTGCGATTCTAAAATGCCGGTTAGGCTGAAGGGGCAGGTCTATAAAACGATCATTAGTCCTGTCCTCTTACACGGCTGTAAGGCGTGGCCGCTGTTGGAGCGACACAAGCAGATGCTGCGTGTCACGGAGATGAAAATGCTGCGGTGGATGTGTGGAGTCACGCGTAAAGATCGCGTGAGGAACTCTCGCATCTGCGGCAGCCTTCATGTCCGTGACATCGCAGACAAAATACAAGAGAGCCGCCTCCGCTGGTGCGGCCACGTCTTGCGGAAACCGCCCAGCTACGTGGGTAACAAATGCCTGGCAATGGCGTCCCCACCCGGTCCAGGTAGAAGGGGTAGGCCTAAGAAGTGCTGGCTTGGCGTCGTGGAGGGTGACATGCGTGAAAACGGTCTCACTACCTTGGACGCCCAAGATCGTGTGAAGTGGAGGAGGAAGAGCCGGAAGGCGGACCCTGAGCTCCGAGGGCACCGTGGCCTCGGATGCAATCAGGATTAACGTCTTTATGTGGATGATGATGATGATGATTTGGTTGTAACCAGGAACCACGTTAAGATGATGATTACACATTGAAATCCATACTAATATTAGAAGTGCAAAAGTTACTCTATCTGTCTGTCTGTTTGTTTATCTGTTTGTATGTTGCGTTTTTACGCTCAAACCACAGAACTGAACCACTGAAATTTAGTATAGGAGTAGATTGGACATTGAGAAAGGACAAAGGCTATATTTGGTCGCTATAACTGACATCCACGCAGGCGGATCCCAGGGCAGGCGGTAGTAACAAATATTTTCAACTAAAGTGTCATCTTCAACATTTTTTTTTACTACTTAGGTAACCAGCATAGCATCGACATGAGCTTGTGAATCAGCCCCTGACGAATTTTCATCGCCACCCAAACAAAGGTTTTCTGATTAGCCAAACTTCTCGCTATTTGTCGCACTGTCAGAATCACCCCAGCCACCTGAATCGATGCTGAGCAGAATGAGATGAACTTTATATATATACGGCGATTGTTTTTGATATCATTGATAGATTCCCTTTTCGGGAATATAACATATAGCTGGCTCTCACTCCTTCTCTCTGAGATTCTTAGCTTAATTTGCCTTGCTGAGAGACTTGGTTGTTGACCACATAGGTGATATGACTTGACCAACCAAAGATAACGTAAGATAAATCTGTATTATACACTAATAGTACAGTACATGTATGGACAATCTAAGAAATATGTACAAGTGGCGGCCTTACAGGAATACAGTAATTTATTCAACGCCTCTTGTTCATAACAATATGTAGGTACTTTTAAAGTGTAGCGCCAATAATTATAACTTACCACGAAGAACAGTAAAAGAAACTATCCGTGTGGTGACGGAAAAGCCTCCCCATCTAATCTGAAAGGTGTCGTAAGAGGCGACTAACAGAAAAATACGCAAACGATATCACTGCCAGAGAAGGAAAATTCGAAATAAAATCCTGTACCAACCCGTCTGGCCAGCGTGGAAAGAGTAGGCCTTAGGCCATAACCTCCCTACATTGGAAGAGGTTTCTGTCCATTCCAGCAGTGGACTGCGATAGGTTAATTGATTGATTGATTGCTAAATCGATTCCGTCTGCAGAGCCGTTTATCAGTACGATTTGCAACCTACCACTTCGCGAGTCATGCATTCTAGTCTCTCGTCAAAGTTCCGGCTTATTCCACTTTTCCCCGTTGACAATCCCCATTGATCGGGATTATTGAACTTCCTATAGGTATTAATGCGTGTATGTTCATACCAATTTAAAACAGGTATTTATCCATAGACTGAATTATTGAAAAAGTTTAGTTTATTTTGGTCATGAGTTGCTCTTGTCTTTGTTTGATTCATTAGACTTCTACTTCCGTCTACCTGTACTAATATATGATGATAATAATTAAAAATTATAAAAAAATATGTCACCACTAAATAGTTATCATTGTTGGCTAAAGGTGCTCATAATATATACTATATATATTACTATCGTAAAAAATGAGACTATAACTATAGTGGGTATGTATGTATCCTTTTCAAAGAATGTTGGTCCATATAGAAACAAAATTATTATGTAACATCGCTGAAATCAGTAGTCGCACAATAAGTAATAGAAATCAGAAAGTACAGTGGTTAACCCTATTCGGAATTCGTAACGGGACTGCGTACTCTCAATAGGGCTATTTGAATTAGACATTCCTCTCTCGGGACTGGCATATACGCGAAAAATATTGTGCGGCGTTCATTCTGTTTCGCTTGTGTAATCGCTTAACTTAGTTTATTCATATAATTTAGCTTTGGTATCAGAATTGTTTACATATATTTGTAATTATTTAGAAAAATCTAATAAATTAAACTACGATGAATTTAAGCCTCCAGTTGTCATCATTCAGTCATTACTACCTATAGATATATTGTATAAGACCTTAGGTATTATTTTGTTAAGAACCATTTTCCTCATAATTTATACTTAACTGGCGGACCCGGCAGACGTCGCGTCGTCCTGCCCGGAAAGACTGTGCACATACCTACCAATCGAAAAGCAGGGTGGTCTAATTGTATTTTCAAAGCATACAAATCGGGTTTTCCAAGATACATACAAAATATTAATTTTATAGAAACCTCTTTGGCTTAAGGCCTATCCATAAATCAGGGATGAGATTCTAGAAACAAAATGTAGCTCATATAATAAAATTGCAGAATACATGGCTGTTGTACAATGAACCTTTTGGTATCGTAGCAGTCACGGACTAAGGCTAGACGTGATCGCGGTCAAACAACCTCGTTGGCCCGTTCTACTCGCATAAGAACGACGACATGCTGCATGCAACTGTTATTTCGATTCTAACCGATTAAAATAAATGTTTATTTTTATACCTGGCACATTGTTAGAACCTGATAGGAAAGTTATCAAGTTAGCGACACTAAACTTAGTTTAAAAATACATCTTCAGAACCACTAACGGTACTAACAACCGCTGCGCTGACACGAATATTGTTCAGATCGTCTAGCAACCGATGGATAAGTGCATAAAGTGTACGAACTCTCACGTTTGGGTTTTATGATTGCAATCGTACTGAATTTGACTGTCGCATTTGAGCAATAATTTCTCATCTATACTTAATTTTCAACTTCAAAACATTCAAGTGATGATTTTGTACCTCATTGATGGAATTTGATTCACACATGAGATGATTGTTCACAGTTACAGAGTTATTTCATAACGTTCTTCTGAATATACATAGAGCCCCGTTACATGGAAGCCATTTGCACTTGCCACAAGTCACCTCGATTGCAAAACTGTTCACATAACGACTTCTATGCAAATGTTTGTTTGAGTGCGCCAATTCAATTCTCTTCGGCTACTCGCTTCATGTTGATGACGGTTCTCATAAAGCACAGAGATCAATCGATTAATGTAAGAATGGAAACTAAAGCTTGTCTTTACTGCAAAACATTATTTCTCAAAGTATCAACGTGGTATTTGTACATACATCTAAAAAGTTCCCTACTTATTTTCTGATGTATGTGATCAGCTATGATACACGCCGTGATGGTTAAATTTAATATGACTTATGACAAAACGAAATTGCGGTTTTAATAATCAGCTGATAACATGGTGCTCATTTTAAAAATTCGTAACTCCAACAATATTTATTTAAATTCAGTTGTTTTGATCCAATATGTTTGTACTCGTAATATCAGTGTTGTCTAGTGCAGATTGTCTGCAAGAGATCTGGTCAATCATCATCATTTCGGCGCTATTCCCGGTTGTTTGCGAAGCCTCCACTTGGAGGCCAGAGGTCCCGCGCTTTAAATTCAGTGTGTTCTAATATCTAGCTAGTCACTCTAGTGCAGCTTGTCCACGAGCTGAGGTCCTTAATCGGCTGACTACCGAGGACCTAAGAATTCCGGGAACTATTGTTGACACAAGCCGTGCATCCGAGGCTGGTCTGAGCTGTATTTATGGCTATATGTGCTTTGCATATACGCTGTCGCCATCAAAATTCGCCCTTTTTCTTAATTCCTTGCAAATAAAAGCCTCCCTAAAGGACGTCACGTTTGTCGTAGTTGAACTGTCTAAAAGTCTTAATTCACACAGTTTTCCAAAATTTTGATTGTCATTCATTCAAGGTCTGTCCTGACGATGTCTTAGTTACCAGTCACCTGTGTCAGAACAAAAGGGAGTGCAAAAGCAACTTCTCTGACAAGCGTATGCGAGACCCGAGCATGCCGCCTCGGTTACGAGGTACTGTGTCTCCACTCACAGTTCCACACCTGCTGTTTGACTTATAGTGTAGCCCCGAAGAACCTCCAGATTATCGAACTAGCAAACACGCCATTCACATTACCCTGTGGTATTTAACTAGCTTCAATTGCTTTTAAATCTATGTATAATTATCTTAATGGTATATATCGTAACGGTATGAAAATTGCCAAGGTAAGTGTTATACGAGTACATGACGTTGCAAGGTTCCATAAGCACAAAAACGGTTGTTTAATGTTAGGTAATTTCAAAAGATTTGGTTTTTGTCCATGCACATTATACAGTTAGTGTTACGTATATAATTTATACATATATTTACTAGCATAAGCATCAGTAATGAAGAAGAAAATTAATGCCCGCCATCATTGCGTCGGCAGTAGTCAAAATAGCTCGTTTCTTTGTAACGAGGTATTTCACTTTAATTTAGTTTGAATAATGCTTATTCTGTTGTACCAAAACTAACTAAAATACGCTGAAAATTTCCAAAATGTTCTCCAAAATGCTATCGAAACTGTGTCCAAAATCTTTTTTTATGAAACGACTGCAATCTGGCTGCATAATATTTTTTTGAGATTTTTAGTGTAATTTAGTTACTTTAGACACAACAGAATTAGCATCAATGCCTAGTTAATATTACTAACACTTGTGCAAGCTAACTTAATATAAAGTCGGCTTATTTGGTGCATCTGTTACCGTTAATGGGCGAAAATAAGTAAGAGTGCAGATTTATTTATTTACTTAACTAGGTATTCTGCAGATTACCTGCCCGCGTCAGTAAAAATGCGAAATTTGATTTTGATTTCTTACATTCACTTGTTGATTGGCAGACTACCTTGGTAATCTGCAGATTAACGACCAGGCATACGGTAAATTGCTCCGACTCCGTCGACGTATCTTCACTTCGAGAACGGTGTGTGTAAATGGAAAAAAGTAGTATTCAGTATTCACCGTCTTCCGCACTTTAACGATATCCGTTAACCTGCAGATTAACTAGGTAAAGAGCGGAAATGAGCTTTTTATACAAAAATTTCGCACTTTATCTGATCGTATCAGGTAATCTGCAGATTACCTAGTAAATGTGCACATTATCAACTTATGCAGTGGAAAAATATGACTTGTATACCGTCCGTGTATTGTATTGGCAATAAAAAAGTAGGTTTCAATGGCTATTTCCGAAATATGAACGGAATTATGCTACATTAGTGCAGTGTAAACGCATGCATAGTCGCGTGTCAATTACTATACGCCACTTATAAGACAATTACATACACAAAGGTTTTCGACCTTCAAGTGTTAGAAACATTTTATTAAATTCAAAAGCTACTGAAGATAACATATAGTTTTATTTATTTATTTATTGGGACAAAAACAGATATACATTCAATGTTCTTAACCTAAGGAATGGTTTACATAATTATTTCTTAATGTATATCCCACAACATTGCCCTCGTGTTACTAATATTAGGTCCTTTCATATGAAATTGGCGTTTTGTATGGGAGGAACAAAAAGTCGAATATTTTTAAATATAATATATTTAATTAATCAAAGTATGAACCATTGTTTTCTATGCACTTTTGCCATCTCATAGGTTGTTCATTGATCCCTTTACTAAAAAAACCAGTCGGTCGAAAAAATCTGTGAAGGCGATTTGGACTGCCCCATCAGAGTTGAATTTTTTCCCTTGCAAGAAGTTGTCCAAATTTCGAAAAAAATGGTAATCTGTTGGAGCAAGCTCCGGGAAGTACGGAGGATGTCTTAGACATTCCAATTGAAGCTCTTCTAATTTGGTAGCCGTCTGTTGTGCGGTGTGTGGTCTAGCGTTGTCGTGAAGCAGCAGTGGCGTGGAGCGATTGACCAGCCTAGGTTGTTTAGCCGCTAGCTTTTCCATCATTGTTTGCAATTGCTCACAATAGACATCAGCCGTAATAGTCTGGCCAGATTTGAGAAAACTGTAATGAACAATACCGGCACTAGTCCACCAAACGCTCACAAGTAACTTTTTTGGGGGTTAATTTTCGCTTGGGGCAGGATTTGGCTGGCTGGCCAGGATGCAACCATTGCGCTGAGCGCTTCCGATTATCGTAAAGAATCCATTTTTCATCACAGGTAATGATTCGGTTTAAAATACCTTCATTATTGTGCCGGTTCAGTAATGTAACGCAGCAGTCGACGCGCGTTTGCCGGTTTGCTTCAGTCAATTCGTGAGGTACCCACCTTTCAAGCTTTTTAATCTTCCCAATTTGCTTCAAGTGAATTAAAACAGTTTTATCACTAACACCGCAGCCTGCAGCTAACTCGGACGTGGTTTGCGATGGATCCGCTTCCACAATAGCCTTCACTATTTCATTATCAACTTGGGTCTCAGGCCGTCCACGGGGCTTGTTCTGCAGGTCGAAATTTCCAGAACGAAAACGTTGGAACCAAAAACGAACTGAGTTTTCTTTTGCAACATGACCGCCATAAACATCATTCACCCTTCGAGTCGTTTCCGCAGCACTAGTGCCACGGCGGAACTCGTATTCGTAAATAATGCGATATTTTAATTTTCCATTTTGTAAAATGAGTGACGCAAACAGAAGAAAAAAAACAAATGAATGACGGTCATCGAAGCACAAA
This sequence comes from Eilema sororculum, assembly GCA_914829495.1. NCBI lineage: Eukaryota > Metazoa > Arthropoda > Insecta > Lepidoptera > Erebidae > Eilema > Eilema sororculum. The sequence continues at coordinate 16,818,363 of OU618534.1, read as the reverse complement.
TACATGAGTAAATAGCTGTACAAATTTGAATTTGGAATTCCTTACCAAAGAGGAGAAAATCGTGATTAAAGTGGCCAGTACCAAAAACGCCAATTATGTAAGGACCTAATATATTACTATTATTATTTAATAGCCATGCATGTAATGTAGGTTAATTATTAATATTATTATTATTATATTTATCACTATACAATTAAATTAAATTAAATTGATACATTATTTTGTGCAGGTAATATATGAGGTGCAATGACGCTTACTATAGATTTTTTAAATTTATGTGGCGTCAGCGCAAATATGTATGATTATTAGTATATTTTAATAAGATATGATCTTCATATCCTCAGTTTTTTTGCATTAAAGGAAGTCACATTGTTGCAAATCCTTAGTTAATTTTAAAGTGTTTGACTCGATCGGAATCCAGCACGAAATCACATTTGGAACAAATCTTATCTTTTTTAAACATGTATATACATACATTCTTCGTATTACATAACTAATACTACTTCTAATACATTACGCTCAATAAAAATGAACGATGGTTGTAAAATTATAATATCAACGCGTCGTTACTAATATCTTAAATGGCATCAATTCAAATACGTCTCGTGGGAAAGAAAACAAAACGCTATTAGAGCCGGTACGCCGTACGTTAAGTCTGCTCTGCATGTCACAAAATTTTAAGTAGTCCTTACGATTATGCTATTTTGTAGAGGTATCCACAAAACAAGTACTTAAGTGTCAACTTTGGAGGATCATAATTATGGTCAAAAAGTGCAAAAAAAATCTCGATTAAAATATAAGGTGTCCCAGTAAAAGTGCACTTTTCAGATGTGTTTGTTAAAAATACACATTTTTAACAAACACATCTGATGAGTGCTGGTATAGTATAAGTATACATACCTATACGAGAATCGGTTCAGTAGTTTTTCGGCAGATTGCAAAAGCCATGCTTTTTGCAATCTGCCGAAAAACTACTGAACTACTTTTTTCCAAGATAATATTTGAAATCTACAACTTCCGTTCTAATTAATATGAAAAGTTACTTGGAAATATTGGTAACTTTTGTGGGTAATTAAATTTCCCAAATCAAATCGATTCATAAAATTCCGCCATCGCAGGTGACTATAGATATAGACTGACATAACCTACAGGACTGCACCGGATATTATTTAAATTACAATTGATGAATAGTGATTCCATCTGAAAAAAAAAAAGAACTTTGTATGCTTTATCATTATAGTTTCTTATTGCGCAGTCGTGATGCGGCGGCGGTCGTCAGTCGTCACCGCAATAGACTCGCCATCATGAATCATGATGGCGAACTAAACGCAGGTTTCATAACGACCAATGCTAAATAATGTGAAGGAATGCTGATGCCATAATAAATCGTGATAAAGTATTCTCTCTCAAATATTAATAATTTGACGGTCAAATGCCACTTCGCTATACTTAAACGAAACTGCAGAAGTATTAAATGATATTGAATTCAAGCACGTAATAATGTACTGGTAACGGATAACCAACCTTACATTATCTTAGGTGTAATGATCAGGCTGCGATGTACCTACCTAGAAGTATAAATCCCGTTAGCCAGGTATCACAACCGCGGCTAGTTTATTGGAAAGTGAGTTACACGGACCGTAGCCGGTGGCCGAGAGCGCGTGCCTCCGTCTCGCTGTTGTCGGAAGAAAACCATAATCCAACCGTTAAGCAATAAATTTATGTTTGCAGTTTGGTATGTTCACAAGTTTTATTATAGTGTATGGTATAAGAATTACTTCTGAGACATTTAAAAGTTTTTTTTTTAAAGTAGAACGGTATCGTAGTTAATTTGGTGCCGTGACATGCAGTTCTTTATTTAGTACCTTGAAAGGCCACGTTTCTGTTCAATTGGCTCAACTGTGTCACGAAAGAGTTTATACGAAGTTCACATTTATTGCGGCATAATCGATAGAAAGTTTGTTGTATTAATGATTCTCCTCAAATTATGTATATAATTATGACTCGCGTTAAAAAAGTATAATATATATAATAACTTACGAGTTAAAAAAGGACAGACTTGAACTAGACTAACTATTTCACAGTAATCATTTGCAACATCGGCCTACGTTGTCGTTGACCAGTGCAAGATGTAACGAGATATTGTTATCTGACCGCTACTAATTTGTGTCATGCCATTTAGTAAAGATTACATCACCATTAAAGACTGGAATAAGAAATATTCAACCTACAGTAAAATATAATTTTTCTTGCACTTTCCCTCATTAGGTATAATAAAATCATTTCTGTATAGAGTTTGCTAACAAAACATCAAGCTCTTATGCAGATTTACTTCACACATTGTGTGGACATCAAGCCAGGCACGAAAAGCTAGGATTTCCTATGTACGTAATGACTAACAATACAAGCAAATTGGAAAAAATAAAATTGCTTTTGATAATTCATAATTAGCATTCCAGCAAATCTTTCGCGTTCCATGATATACAATAATAATAACGGAAATTAATGCGATCATGGCATAGGTACATACGGACCTTTGATTTGCATGACGTTTCGACCTGGTTACACCGGCCGTGGTCACAGGGTGACTGGTTCACCTGGTGGACTACTGAACCAGTGGACTACTAGCAAATCAAAGGTACGTATGTACCTATACCATGATCGCGTTAATTCCCGCTATTATTATATGACACAATATCTGTCTGCCATTGAATATTTTCTAAAAGATATTGGGCACGATTGCGTGCGACCAACTGAATGGAATTAATGCTTGGGTATTTTACAAGTAACGATATTATTGTGATATAAAAATGTATCGTAACTAAAGGTTAGATTAAATGTCTGCCAGTTTTCAATCGTATTTTTACTGAAGAGGAAGTGGAGCCGATGCGAACGAACGCTATCTGCATTTACGTACCAGGTGCATATCGGCGAAGTTCCGTGAACAGCCGGCAACTTCCGTGATAGCTGACCTGACACATTCGCACAACCTTATAGAACGTGTAGTTTATCCCAAGTTCTCCTGCGACTTTAAAAATAATTTATCCTCGATTTGTTCATTTTATTACATTGGTTAGGTATATGCTTAGTATAGGTTTTAGCTTTTTAGAAGTTATTTCAAGAGCCGTGTAAAGTGTAGGAGGAAGAGCCGGATGGACCCTGAGTTCCAAGTTCACCTTTGCCTTGGATGCAAAAGGAAAATAAGGCTCGCTGATCGTGATGATGAAAAGAACTGGTATAGATAGCCTTGTGAATTTCAACCAACTCCTGGCAATTTCATCCATCCATGTCCTTTCTGAAATTCAAATTATTTAATTTGCTAGAATATGCAAATTTTATAAATAGTGTAAGGGTATAATTATTATCTTTAAAAAGAGAGTTTCCTGACTGACTATTGTCTGATCACAAAAAGACAAAACTGGACAGGACATGAGCAGTACTTAGACCACACGGAAACTTCAGCTTCATTCGAGCTAATTGTCTACATAACACATGGAAGTAGTAAATCTATATTGCTTTTGTGATGTAAAGTTGTAAAATCGTGCTAGACTGTAACCAATTATGTGCTACTTATGAAACTTCTGTAGGTACTTGTGACTACTCTAGTTTTTTGTTACAAAATCTATAGATTAAAAATTATTATGAAATCTATTACGAGTTCGTTCGGTCGTTCCATACAACTATTTTGCGTTTTTTTTAAATAAGTGTTTTGATGCATAGATATAATCAATCATTTTAGATTTTGGACTTAACTTTCACCCTACTCTGATTAAACTTAAACTCGAATTTCTCTTGTTAATTTCATAACTATGTCCTTACTCTATATCTCCACTTTTAATTTAGTCCTTTTGGTCCGAGAACTGCTTTGCTGGAACGAGTTTTTCATTTGAGCTACTTGACTTGCCCATTCAAATTGGTAGAGTTGGAGGAAAGCTAGGCGAGAACACAAATGTGAAAGTGAGCTTGTATGTTTATCTGTTACACAATCACGCAAAAATGGCTGGATAGATTTGGCTAAAATTTTTCAAACGTCGTATAGAGTAGGACACAGGCTTATTGCTAGGAATACGTCCATGTAGGTTGCACAAATGGGATCAGCATTAGGGGTAGGGATGGCCGCCATAGATTGGTATATATTTATGGTAAATGGTTACTTGGACCGTATCAGTAGGTAACGATTTCAATATAATGTATTCAACACAATGTGCATAATTGATTTAGGCACCGACGTATACATGTTCGATCACTCCACAAATCCACATTTCATTTCCGTTATCTCTTTTTATCAATGTCCTACATTTCATCTATTCAAGTTGATGTAGACATGTTAAGCGCAATTACTGTGTGATATAGCACGAAAAGAAGAGATTACGAGTGTTATGACTGTTATGCAATAAGTATTAGCGTAGGATGGTGTGTGTGTTGTTAGGACAGGTGTATAATGGTTAGCCGTTGAAGATGTGCGACGGTGCCTGTACTTTCACTCTCGCCACGCCAATGTGACAGCACCGGCCGCAGGCTGGCAGTGGTGCCGCGCCGTCGCTCGCCGCCGCCGGCTGCGCCGCCCATCTCTCGCGACCGATCGACACCCTATGTCAATACTATGGTCCGCTGCGCTTGAGCTCGCTCACTCGTTGCTCTGCTGAATATCGAGATCGTGTTGTGAAAAAGTACAGATATTTTTAGAATAGGCAGTTGTTCGGTTGTGTTCTCACATGAAATTGGTGTAATCGTGTTTCAGTACGCTTTGTTTATATCAAACGAATCGTAATTACATGTAATGTGATCGGTAGAAAAGTAATCAAGTGTCAGTGTTGAAAATAAGGAGTCCGGCTTGTAGAGAAAGTAAATAAATTACGGCGATAATTTACTCTAGCGATAGCGTAAATATTTAGTGATGTTTTGGAACTTTCTTAAATGGTGATAAATAGTGATAAACTAAAGTGATTGTTGAAGCCTTTCATGCGGTGATTTTGCAAAAATTGATTGTCTCCTACATAACTATGTACCTACCTATTTATTACCTAAATGAAAAATAAGTGTACCTACTGCTGTAATGTTTATCCGATATATCGAGTGATTGCGTCCGAGTTTGTGGTGCCAAGGATGACAGCATTTCTTGACATCAGTCAGTGTCGAACAGATGTACGTGAAGCTCATATAATGTGGACCTGTGTAAACTGACGCGCACCTACTGTAAATAAATAATGATCTAATTGTATCTGGCATCGTGTATATTATACTATTTATGTCTGACCACATCCTAATAAGTACGCGTAACTAACTAAAAAGTAAACTCAGATAAACATATTTTCACTAAGTTGTGAAACTTGACGAGGTGCATTGCCCACTTTCATAGATTTCTAGAGGGCCCTCCTTTTCACTCCGGTCCGCCTCGTAGCGATCACTAGTTGCTATGGAAATATCTAAACGTGACCTCAACTGGATTTCAAACTAGTATCGAAGAAGAAGAAAGAATTAGAAACGCAAACATCAGTTTCGCGTAAATACCTTTAATTTGCAATTATGTACTAGTAAGTACTGTAGCGGCCTATGAAAGTTATACAAGACAAACTGAAAAGTAAAAAATGCCTCATTACGATGAAAGTTTTATCCACAGTGATAACCTCAATCAAAGAAGAAACAAACGAAGCTACCATGTACACAAACATGGGTTGACACCATTGAGTTTATTAGAAACGGCAGATGTAATACATGCTCTTGAAGAGAGAGGATCTTCTGTTATTAAACGTAACATTAGAAATATTAAGTACCGGGGCAATCGTCCTAAACCAGAAACACAAAAAGGAACGCCACATAGTATAAGCCCAATTAAATTTAAAACACCTGATATTATTATAGATCACAGTCCTCGAATTCCTGTGTTTGAACCTAATAATTATTATGATTTAAAAAATAATAATCATACACTCACACCATGTAAAAGTTTTGATAATTTAACACTCAAGGGCTCGAAAAAGAATTATCTTTTTAAAGATAAAATAAGGTATGGAAGTAGTCTTCAAAATCTGCTAGAGGATGGACAGTTGAAATATTATGCATCTCCTAGGGATGATCGTGACACAACCACAACCAGAAGGGATGATACTAGAAAATCATACTCGATCGTAAACGCACAAAACAAACCAGTGAATCGACGAACATCACAAAGTACTCCAGCACCAGGACCAGGTGTATACCGACCAATAAATAACGAAGCAGTAACTGGAAAAATGGGTACGTTATATTTTACTTAGTTTAGCTGCTACAATGATATATATTTCTAACATTAAATGGCGAATAAGCTTAATAATATCAGGTATTCGTTCTTAGTTATATTGTCAATACATTTTACACTTTATTAGTCGTGTAGAATTAGGTTTGTGTCACATACTTACATCTGGGTAAACAAGATTCCACCAACAATATAAATGAGAATTAAGGTCCAAGTCAACAAAAGAAGTCAGGGCAGTATCTATATGACGGTCTACTAGGTTGGTTACTGGGGCCGCGCCTAGGACGGTAGAAAATTGTAAAAACAAAATCAATTACCCGATTGCAGCGCCCACCTTCTGAGGTTTAATTCTGAATCGAAATCATCAGGTACCTACTCATTTTATTTTTCGTGTATTTACTGATACGAAAAATGAAAACTTTTAACTCCGAATTCCCGATCTTGAGGGCATTATGAAAAAAGTTGAAAGCGGTGCTTATTCCTATCCAATGCAATAAGCCGAAACCAACTTATAGAACCAAATCCAATAAGGCTAACTAACACCTTGTAAATCGAAAAATTATAACTACTCTATGTACTATGGGAGTGAATTTAAACAAGAAAGTTCCCCAGCGAATTAGCTCAAACAGGGCAAATCTAGAAAAAAAATTCTAGTGGCAATTTTCTTTTAGAATTTGTTGAGGGAGGTTACTGGGTGTCTAACTCAAAATTTTGTTTTGCGTGGTGTTCGGTTCGTTGCATTATCTGCGATCTTGAATTTAAACGTGAACTTCTGTTCTGAATTTAATAAGTAACTAGATTGTTTTGTAATTTTACACCAAAAATGGTAATCACAAATTTGTAACAAAAACTCATAAACTCACGCCTGTATTCCCCGAAGGGGTAGGCAGAGGTGCTAGCACCCACATTTCGCCAGTTTATGTTTAGGTCCCAATGTAACCGGGCACTTATAAATATCACAAATTTGTAATTAATTTAATTTCCTACAATTTTGGGTGACCATTTTTAACACATACCTAAATAGTCTGTTTAAATCAACGTAAAAATTCACGATCAGAACAAATAATAATTCGTATAGTTTTTAAAATTGGTATAATAGTAAGTCTTTAAGGTGCCCAGATGAACATACTAAAAGTCCCCGAATATAGGACACGAATAGGCGAAGCGGTGGGGAGGGGTAAAGGTCTCTTAAGTTTTTTGCTTGTATATTGAAAACTATTTATAATTTTTGAATGATTTGTTTAAAGTATGTATTAAGCTAACTCTAAAATTCGAACACATCGGGAAAAATGAAATGCTCAAGTGGGAATTGAACCCACGACCTTTCCCTTACAGGGGGAATGCTCTTCCAACTGAGCTATTGAGCCGCACCTGAACCACTTCAAATTTACCTTTTCTTTATATCCGTCTTTAAGAGCGACGGCGACGGTAGCCTGTAAGGGAAAGGTCGTGGGTTCAAGTCCACTTGAGCATTTCATTTTTCCCGATGTATTCGAACTATTCATGATGTTTCTTTAATTACTTCTACATTATTTATCTACATTAAATTTGCTATAAAATATGTCAAATGTAATAAAGCTTACAATTGGGGATAAAATCAACTAATCGAAGTCGATGGTCAGCGAAATATCACGCTTATATGTGGCGGCTACACTACCGTTTCCGGCTTCACGACCATTACCTGCTCGCTGAAGGAGACACCGGCCGCCCACGCGTCCGCACAACGGACCATTGCCGTGAGCAGGGTGGCGAGGGGTAGGAACTCTCACTCCCAGGGCCGCCACTAGCTCCACTGAGCATGTGCAGCCCAGTATCCTCGCTCGCGTCACAATGATGGCACTCGGACGTTGGCTCTTTATCGATCAGACGCAGATAGCGCCTGAAGCCCCGTGCTCGGTGATAATCTGCTTCAGTCGATACGAGAGGGCTGCCATGTGGCCTCTCTAGCCATTCCCCCATGATGGGCCTTGCCGCCTCTATGACGGCATGCCCTGCGCGTGGTTGCTCAAGTCGTCGCTCCCACTCCGCCACCATGATCCTGTGGAGCCGGGATCCCTCGGCCCGAATGTCTTCGGGTTCGGTATCGTATCCCCGCTCCCGCGCCTCCTTATGGAACCGATACAGTGCCGCAGTGACATTACCAATTCACAGTGGTTCCGAATATTTTAATTACAAACATTCATTTCTCTATTATAGTCGCCATTTTGTTTTCCCCATCCTGGATTAGGTATACACGTTTTATCATGGGTATGTCATCTCTTGATAATTTGATATTTACTACAATTTACCCCGATGTACCTATCAAAAATTATTGACGGTAAATAATGGCTACACCTAGGTGTTGGTTGTTGACATTATGGCGGAAATGATTGGCATATCATTATTCAAGGTGCTGTGGCCGCAGCAATAGAGTATTCCCTTAAGTATGGTTCCACCAACTATGGGGGTTGGAAGCTAGTAGTCGATGGAAACTTAGGGCCAGGTACGACTTTAGACCCTCTCGCTCCTGAAGCGTTGCTAAGCTCCATTCTGCTGATGTAAAAGAGAGACAACTAGAAAGATTTTTTGGAAATTTCACTGCTAATGGGGTAAAATAGGGATTGAAAGTGTGTATGGAAGTTCGTCATCTTTAAAGTGAGCAGCACGAAATTTCGTATACCAACGTCTGATTAGAAATAAACAATTACCTGTATTAGCGTTTTTCAAGATTTCACTACATACAGGATAAAGAGGCGATGAACGACCACAAAAAAAATGTTTTTGGACTTTTACCATTTTTCTTGCTGACTGTACGATTTTTACCAAAACTGAATGCGGTTCAAAATATCTCAAAAAGTTAGGGAAGGTCTCCTAAGAACGAGTGAAGGTAGAAAAAGAAGGAATAAGGTATCTTCCTTTACTGCCCCGTTTCAAAAATAGGTACACCCTGTATAGTTGTGGTGAAAGGAAAAATAAAAGAAAAATATTTCAAATTGTGTTAAGGTGCCCTTACTACCCCGTCTTAAAATACACCCTCTATAGTATAATATGTTACAAATCAAGTTATACTGTACCATATCACTTATCATCTCTAACGGAAGAAACTGCAAAGCTTTCGATTTTTCTTCCTCGTTTGTAAACAGGTAGTGCGTCTAATGAAAAACATGATCTTGTGTAACAAGACGTAAGAGACGCGGGAATTCACCATTGTTACTATTGTTATCATAATGTTAAGGCCGTTGCAAAAACTATTATTAATTACTTAACAAAACGCATGCTATTACTATTACACGTTGATTCCACTGAGGGTATAAAGGAGAATGCCCACTTTTCAATGGACCGCCGTTTCGTAACAAATAATTTTGTATGACGGTGAAACTCGGATATAATATTGGATTGATATCGTACTTTTATAGGAAATAAAAAATATTCTGTTATTTTGTGGGGTTTTCTCTCATTCTTCGTTTTGCTGCTCAAATTAGAGGTTAGTTTTGAAGCAAAGGTCTATCAATCCGTCAAATCTATTTTGTCCAAAAGTGCTAATCGTTACATGGATGAACATAGATTTAATTCAAATAAGATAGAACTAATAGTTCCAACACACTTATAAATAACCCTGATGTAATACCTACCTAGATACCTACACATCAATGTATAAATTATAACTCTATTTGATGCATGGTCGCGCCACCGTTTATCTAGTAGCGATTAAACCTTGTCAACCTATCGCTTGCACTTGTGTGAAAGTCATAGACATAATTTGGACCCGGTAGGGAGCACTGCAATCATTTTATAGGACTGTGGCGTGCGAAGCCGGGTGGGTCAGCTAGTACTTAGGTTATGCTAAATGTACAGGTTTGTATGGGAAGTACAAAATGAAATTGCTAGAATATTTTTGAACTAGTTTTATTAATCTATGATGTCTATATCATCATCCTCATATTCGTAAAGTATGTTGTCCAAAAACGCAGCTGGCGGTTCTATGGATCTAAATCGAGCCCAACTTAGATACCACAATATGGTCATAATGTGGGCACAGCATCCCACCGTACGAAAGCCTACCAAACAATTACAGTAATATCCAGCAATATCTGTTACTGTGTTACAAGTAGCCCTGTTAATCAATAAGTAGGAATAATATATTTTGCCACTAATATGGCGTGACTTAATTCTACCCCTAACCAAATACTTATCAGTTCCTAAAACTAGTGGTAAGTCATCTTCAATTTCATTTGCAATTTCTATTTCATATTTACCGTTCCTACGGACATGCTCCCCATAGTACGACCGAGCCTGTTTTACTTGATATGAGCCCAGAGCTACTACCATAAGGTCATATAAGGACAGTTGTGGGAATGAATTTAAATGTGGATGCTCGGCATCTATAGCTTCAAACATAGCTCTCCTTCTATTAATGTTCCCATTTTTAACATATTCTCCCAAATAATTTCTTGTATTTAACTTCTCTTTAGCTATTTCTAAGAATAGTCGAGCATCCGGCCGGTCTTCTATGGGTGCATGAAACTTATTTAAAAGTGCACATGCTATATTAAAATCTAACATGAGGTGTGTAGATGCGCGATTAAAGTAATCTTGACGGAATAATTTAAAATCCCGTTTAATACGCCCATTTACAATTTCAACCACCCATCGACACATTGTGACGCATCTTGATAGGTTTGCCTGCTCTGTGGTTAATTGACTTTCGCCTTCCTGAAGGGACTCGGGCATGTAGGGTTTATAACCATATGTGCGCAATTCACCAAGCACATCTCTGAAGCCCCTATCTAAAATGAAGACATCTCCACTCCTGAAATAATTTCTTAATGGAGCCGTTTCATTGCAGAATTCTGCGGACATAATGTCTGAATCACTTTTGGTTGCTGGGAAGGGGCCAAGGGATTGCAAAATGAACCCGTCACAACAGACAAACAAAAATGGTTTCACTAAATGTACATGTTTATGTAGACTATAACTTTTTTTCTGATACGAGTAATTGCTGCTGCTTTGGACATATATATAAGTACCATCACATATGACAATGGCTGGTTTATTTGGTGGTGGCATATCTGGATTTCCAAATAAACCTTCTGGAATGATTTTATTTCTAGCTGCCACATCATGGATCGACATATGACCAAGCCCTAAATATAAAGGTACAAATGTATCTCCCAAACAATTCCTAGCTTTAGACATGTACCTTTCTAAAGTGCTTCTAGGAAGTCTAAATAATGAAGATAGGCGCTCATTACTCTCACCTGTTCTCAGTTTCACAAGCATAACACTTAAGGCGACATCTGGACATGAAACTTCCCGTTTCAACTGCGGTACATGTGATAACAACTGATAAAACTGTTCAGGATTAACACCTAACCAATAATGACAGAGGTGTGGATTCATTTCTCTAATATTAGAGAAATCTATCTGTCTACGACTAGCTCTATCCATAATCGTCATCATCTCATCCATTTGGCTCCCAGTAAAATCATTATGAGAAAACTGTAATTCACCCCAAATTCCCATATTGAGGTGATGCCTACATATTCGGGCACTAGCTGGTACATACAATTTATGCTCTAACAATAACATTTCCTTAATAATAGTTGGCACCAACAAACGTTCTGGATTTTCACATTCATTAAAAATACAATTCCGTGATGATGCGGCAGCCCTTTTGTACAGATTTGAAGTTATTTTAGGAATATGTACAACATTTGGAACATGGCACACTTGATATGTGGGTTGTGGTGGTGGTGTAGGTATAGGCCTTAATGAAGTAGCAGATTGTGAAACTGTTGCACTGTCCAACGGTTCTCTTGTACTTGTGAGGACTTCCATATTCTGATGTGATGTCCCTTCATGTAAAACCTGCTGCTGCCTACTCTGATCATGCTGGGTCTGTCTCCTTACAGTTCTATATGCATTTGTCCAACAAGGTAGGCAAACTTCTTGAAGTCTGTGAATCTGTAAGCAAAAAAAAAGTTGAAACCGATTTCATTTAACTCATTAAAAAAATAGGCTCTGACTAAGTGTTCCGGTATTATTGCATTACATTTCGAACTCATGTCTTAAGTAAATGTATTTTTAACCTGACAGTCACCACAGAATGTAGCCGCATCAACTAAGGTTCTTCAATGGTACTGCATTTTGTCTGCAATGTCACAGACTTGAAAATTGCTTTGAAATAATGGTCTGTAGCATAGTATTTTTTATTTAAAAGTATATTTACCTGTTGATTAGGTATACAGGACCTGATGAGATTTCCTTCAGGGCTATTATTTAGCACTTTATGTGTCTTAGCTCTTAATATGGAAGACCCACAGGCTAAGCACACTTTCTGATGTCCATAAGCTCGTACAGGTGCTGATTCATAAGATAAGCTTAGAGATGCTCTTTCCAATATTATATAACATTCTTGACAAATGAAATCCTCCACCGATATCTGCAATACGATTTATTTATATAACTAATACCATACTGGATTGCCAACATTTAAAAATTAAAATCAATACTTTAATGACAGTCATCATGCACAGATTTAAAAAAATAATGCATCCAATGCATTTCTTCTCTATAATATAATCTGTTGGCGCTCAATTCATGAGATTAGATTAATTAGTGAATGAAACTGCACATAATATGGTCTTAAAATACTTGTGTGATACAATAAAAAAAAACTCGCCTATGGCTCATTAATAACTCACACTTGTATTTTAAGACTCCTTATTATAAAAGATTATCATAAACTAATAGCTTTTGCCCGCGGCTCCGCCCGCGTGGATGTCGGTTCCCGGCAATTATTCGAATTTTTCTCGCCGTAAAAACCTTCCCTGGACTTCCACGAATAATTCAAGACCAAATTAGCCAAATCGGTGAAGGCGTTCTGTAGTTATATCGTCAGGAAGGAAAACCCGACTTATTTTTACATAGGTAGTAGATTAATACCCACTTGCCTAATATTTTCTGTTATAACATAATTTACTCTTACATATACATTTCAAGTTTGTTACAAGTACTGAATACAAAACATAATTGAATAAGATATAGGTACTAACCATTTCTGGATTAATCCAGGATCGTAAAATTCGAATCATGACATCCGTTGCCTCCGCGGCTCGACGTCGAGGTAGGGGATGTACCAAAGAAAGTGAACAATTCACACAGCGTGGCATTTTTTATCTGATCGTACAACAAGATGTATTGCCTATTACCACCCAGCGGATCCTTCGACTTAAGCTGTATGTTTTAATCCAATCAATGATAAACAGAGAAAACAAAATCGCACATTCGTTAATGAAAAGATGTTTGAAACTTTTGACTTTAGATAAGATATGTCACGACAGTGTTGTCAACTTACTTAATTCGTATTTCGTTCAAAGAGCTAGCTTTTAGCATTTTTCACAAATTCACAAACGGCATGGTCTCGCATCTTACAACAAAATAGCGTTAAAAGCTTCCTCTACGAACCTACCCTCATTGTCATAATCGCATAGATATATTATGATTTAGATAGAATACTTCAAGATTCGAAACGCAAAAGATATTGTATTTTGTCAGTTATAATAATTCCCACTGATTTTCTTACATATAAAATCTCTGTTATACATGCGAAAAAGTACCTGATAAAATAATTTTTACCGTCAGTATTTATAGGTAGATAACTACTTCTATCTCAACAACATTATTCCTAATCCATTTGAAACTATCTATGGTAAGTGCATTTTGAGGAAGAAGACATTTTTATAAACAATTACACCACGAATTATATCAAAGTCTAAACCCCACATACGATTTTGTTCGAGTGAATGAAAAGATTGTTAAAAAAATATTACATGATTTATCAAGTTACTTAGGTAGCCATACACCTTTTTATTTAGATTTTTCAAAAAGAAACGGACATTGGCATTCTCCTTCATAAGGAGTTTTATTTGTCTTCTTTCTTTCGTTGCTAAAAACCTGCGGCCAAGGTTCTGCCGAGAGCTATGGTCATATCACAGTATAACGAGAGATCTTATGTAGTATGAATCGTTAGACTGTGGTCATATTATGTGTAAAGACTTTTGTAGTTTTTATTGTACATATGCATGGTTTAGGATATTTGTGTTGTCTGCGTATTTCATAATGAGTAAATGTACAGAAAACAACTCATAGTACAATGCAGACAGTTTTGATATTATTCATGAATGAAATAAATAAAGCGCTTCAAATCTGTAGCTAAGTGGTTAAGTTGGCGGCTTTTCGATAGAAAGGTCCCGGGTTAGAATATAAACCTGTCCATTATACTACCGAAGACGTTAACTCACTACGAACATAGGCAAAGGTAAGCTAATATCGATAATGTACCTATTCGTTTAATAAATCTTTGAAATGTAATCTATTGACTGATTGATGTTATAATCTTGTTAATATTTATAATTCATTAGGAGATTTTTTAGCATAGTTAAAGAAAACCACTTTCGTTTTTGAAAAATCAGCCTAAAGGTCAGTAGGTGGCCTGCTTGATAACACTCGCATTTCATTTATATATTTAAATTTAAAATATTATAACTTTCGATTACTGCTACGTAGTAAGAAACTGCTGCTAATTAATTTCATTAGCATTAGGCACAAAAACCTAACATACAACGTAGCAACTAGGTTAAATATTATCTAAATGAATGTTATACACATTTCCATCTCCGTTGAATTCGCATTACCTACACATTTGCACACCTATGAATGCCAAATTGGTGTGCTAGATAATGGTAGGTAATGTCAATTGATAATGAATAACGTTCTGTTAACTTCATTATTTCGATTAGCTTGCGTTGTGTCCGTCCTAAATATAAATAAAATTAAAATATCTAATTAGTGTTTTCATTTTTATCACGCACACGTTCCTTTGGTTACCTGTCTTGCCCGGTTATGGCAACACTAAACAGCCAGCAGCAGTATTACACCAAAGTCGCATGCTAAGCAGAACCTAATGAACGTGTGCTTAATGCTTATGATATGTTCATGTATGACGCATGCAGTTATAGTCTTGGAACGTTAGTTTAGTATATACTGGGGCGTCCGTCTGTCGCGGACTCACGATCGGTGCGTCTTCGGAAGTTCACTGGTTCACTCGTCGCCAGTTGTCACTGCCACTTTGGGCGCGTCCTACTGTCGCCTTCGCGTTTATTTATAAACTCACGCGTCATCTGTATTATTAATGATAAACTGATATTTACTACGTCTATATTAAATCTCTCTTTTATTGTGTGTGACCTCTAGTTCAATTTCCTCTGTGCGAGTTATTGTGAATCAAGATTTCTTACATCATTGGCCTTGGACTGCATATTTTGTTGAGGTACTTGTTGCTGTTCATATATGCCTATTAACCGATCTAAAATTTTAAATGATTGGTATGCCTATGCCTTATCTTTTGTGCCTATGTGCCTAAATTAATAGATGATGGCGTAAAATTATTAGGCTTATTTTTTCGTCATTATCTCTCAATTTTGTCATAAAAATATGCTTACACATTGGTTTAAACATTACTTACCTGCTATGACAAAAAATAAACAAATACGTACCTACTGGTTTAAAATATTCTTTGCCTGCTATTGACGAAAAATAAACAAAAAATACGTAGGTACCTACTGGTTTAAACATTCTTTGCCTGCTATTGACGAAAAATAAACAAATGCGTACCTGCATGGTTAAAGATTAAAGTTTCTTTAAAAAAAAAACGTAACCAATCCAATATGAATATTTACCTGTTCTACATAATATTCTTATTAGCATACAGTTGAATAAGTACCTATGTACAGTAAAGTTCCTTATTTACAAAAATATGTTTCAGGAATTATGTTATCATCGTTCAGTATTATTTGCTAAGTAATAATTTATAACTATAGGTATGTACCTATTTACGTATTGATTGCCAGAAATGTCTGCTATTGATTGTCTCAAGTTATATTTCCTCATCGCTCCATACCGATTTGCCACGAACCGAACCGATTTTAAGTTTATTTTTTTAATAATATGTAAATTATATTGGACTATAATTAAATACCAGTAAGAGAACTTGTGTACAAAATACCTTAAAATTTACTATATCGCTTTTAGTTTTTCGTCAAAATATTCCTAAACATTTTCATTTGACTGGCATGTAATTACAGATGATTTGATGCTCAATGTCACGATGACGCAATTATGTATCTTGAAGGTATCTTTGTGGTATCTTTAAGGTCATCTAAATGTTTACGTTCGTTGATTTAGTTTACTCACATAAGATTGTAGTTATTGATATTATGTACAAGACTATAACTATACAGGCTGTACCTACCTAGGTATATATTTTTGAGAACCTTTCCTAACCTTAACCGTAATAGATACAGCAAAATGTTCTTGGGAGACTTGGTAGATTAGACCTTAGGAAAGGACCTAGATTATGTTCGGTCGCTATAACCGATGTCCGCGTGGGCTGCAGCCAATAATAAAATCTCATTGTTCTTGGCTTCTCCTTATGTGAGCCGCCGCACCTGTCATAATTTACAAGATACGAAGGAGGAAAACACTAACTCGAAGGTTCTTTACCTCAAAAAGGAAGGGTACAAAAGGGCATTTTGTTTTAGATTATGTTGTTTTAAAATGCGTTGTAAATAAAATTGATATCTCACTAAATTAAAAAAAAAAAAGTTTTTTTAGTACCTCTAATAGGGTATTTGACTAAGTCGTCGATTCTTCCCAATACTGCTTAATATGATAGCTTATCCTGAAAAAATATGCCTTGCAAAATAAAATGTTGCATATCTAAACTGAAACTATGACTTTTCATTAGTTGTAATTCCCAAAAAAAGTCAAAATATAAACAATCAAATTCAATTCAAATATATAAGTTTTTAGATTCCTCATTAAATTTTAAATAACTTTTATTATGAACTATTTACGTGTAAACGTAACGTAGACTGAGATAAATGCGATATTCTCTTGCACTCCCTCCATACATTTGCACTACGCGCTACAGAAGCGTGACGTCACAATTTCGTATGTTTTTGTATGGAGCGTTTTCGGGCGGCGCAACAAATTGAATTTTTCAAAATCAAATATCTTGTAAACTAATTGTCGTACGAAAATTTTACTTTTACAGTTCATTATATTATATGAAAGTTGTCATTTTTCGAAGGTAAAAAAAATAGTCAAATAGCCTACATCATGTAGCACTAGTACCTGCAGGCAAACAAACCGAAACACAACTAGTCTATCTTGTTTAGTTCTGAAATTCCCTTGACTCCCTAGAACCCAAACTCGAATTACAGAGTAATAAAACACTCGGAGTCCTGAACAGAGGGAGACGTTTTTACACACCGGAGAGCAGTGGTATCTTCTATACAAGACATAAATTACTTACTGCATGGAATACTGCTCGCATTTCTGGGATGGCTTCGCAAAGTACTTACTAGCTAGATGCTCTCGACAGGTTGCAATGACATGCGGTCCGCATTCTTGGGAATCCTGAGGAATGCGTAGAGATGTTGCTTCGTTGGCAGTATTTCACCGTCTCTACCAAGGCATACGGTGCAGAATATTCCATCAAGAACCAAGCAGTGACTCATACCTCTGCCGCATCACCGTCCGCCGTCCCACAGTCGGCGTGCGGTTTTATTCGGTTCGAGTCCGACATAACCTCCCCTTCCGGCTCCGGCAGGGGGGTATCCGAGGGGATTTCCGCACGGAAAAAAAAGGTACATATATTGCATAGTGCAAGTTAATAACAACAAACCTTGCAAACGATATCAACTTTATTCTAAACTACCTTTTGCCGCGGCTCCGCCCGCGTGGATGTCGGTTATCGCGACCAAGTCTAACCTGTCCTTTCTCATGGTAGCGATAAAAGGGTCTAATCTACCACTAAGTATACCAAATTTCATCAAAATCGATTCAGTCGTTTAGGTGTGTAAGTGTAACAGACAGAGTTACTTTCACATTTATAATATTAGTATGGATTACCTACTCAAGAATTTGGCAATACTTTTTGCCCTCCCGGAATATAATGTTGAACTCTCATAACATAACATTTAGAGAATTCATCATTTTGAAAATCAACACAACACAACAAATATTGATTAATATGTTTGTGCTGTAAAATATAATTACTTAGATGCTCATAATCTTTGCATGAAACAACGATTACTTAGTAATAAAAGTGCGACTCACTTTTACCTGGGTATTTTTTATTTACCCGCGAGTTGTAACAGATACGATGCACTAGTAATGGTTAAAGTAAGGAAGTGCCAATGATGATTAACCAATGATTGCTAACAAAATTTTCCTTAAGTATACTTGTTATATTATGAACACTCACAACAGTCGCAACCTATTGTAAACCCTTTAACCTTTTCTCTTCTAGTGCTAGACCTAGATTCTGGACTAGGAGGAAAAGGAATCATTTTGCGGAAATGTCAAGTCATTGTCGCACGTTCCTGTAAGTGGAATTTGGATGTGACATGTGACTGGAAACTTCGAGACACCTCTTTTTTTAGTACAGTCATCCCTCCGAGAATCCTTTCCGCCACACGGCGGGGACGGTTATGTCGGGAACCGACTAAAACCGCACACCGTCTTCGATCTTCGGCCTGCTTCTGAGTAGGGTCGAGACCCTTAATTTGCCTTCTATACGACTGTACACTATGTACTACGTATTTACCAAAATAAATATACAGGAACTGGAATATTCCACTAGGTATATTCTCAGCAGTCTAGGCTACAAGCGTTATATGAATTAGAGACGCAAATTACTGTACCTAATTGAAATAATCAAATTACAGAGAACGAATCCGGCAGCGAGGGGAGCTCGGGGCACCGTGGGTCGCTGCGCGGTGCCAACAAGTTGGCGAGGCGTGCGCGCTCATTCAAGGACGATCTGCTCGAGCGCATCTCAAACATGCGTTCACCGGCGCAACAGCACCACCCACCACATCTCTCAAATATCAGGTCAACACACATAGTATCTTGATTACCCGTCTCATTGATAACGCATTCCATACGCGCATACCCAATTTAGATATGCCTTGTGTACACAAACATATTCGCTTGCCTACAAATTAGTATGAGTAAAGACGGTTTATTTTTGGCAGCTGAAGGATAAAGATGTGATAAAGGAATGTATCTGGAGATAATTTTATATTTGCGAACATTCCTAGGGGCTCTAGGGCTCAGAGCTTAACGGATATTTTATTATAAATTATATTAGAAAAGGTGTAAATTTTCTAAATAAAATGCGTGCACAACATCATTGTAATTTCAGCTGTTACATCTCACAAATTCGCAATACAAATGTTATCTGTCAACTTGTTTATATTGCGATGAAATCTTTATACTATGTATTTATTGTTTCTTATCTATATTGATAAATTTACATAACTGCTATCTTTGAACAGACTGACAGCGGTATAAGAAAGTGTCGCTCACACAGTATTATCTCTGCCACTGGTGCAAGAACAATGTTATTGTGTTAAGTTTTGTGATTAAGTTTTTATTAAAACAGTCACGTAAAACCTTGTGTTCTGTCGCAACCTTAGTGTATATCGAATAGAATTTGTGGAGTAGTAACGAGTCCAATATAGGGGCCGTTATGAATGTGGATATCGCACTAAATGTGGCAGTAATTATGAGTCACGAGTACGACCCGCGACTGTCGCACTCATTAGTACATTGTCCGCTGAAATCTCATTAGTTTAGTGCGTGCAATGTTAAGTGATTACATTTTAATGTCAGTGCGTGGGTTGTCAGCGTGACCGAAACGCTTTTTATTTATTGAACGGTCTGTGGACACTAGTTTTATTATGTCTCAGTGAGGTTGTTTGAAAACTAGTTTTATGTGCAAGAAGTTCTAAAGGGAAGTAGTGTGTCGGCCGACTGTTTTTGCAGTTCAGGCGAGGTGACTCTCGTTAGTTACTGCTAAATAAATGTCGAACGCGGTGCGATCACCCGTCGGTGACTGGTTCAACAGACGCACAAATAAACTACAGCTGAGATTTGCTAACAATGGAAAACGGTATGAATACTATAAATTCGCACATGTTATGCGCGTTTAAGGCCTGCCAGATGCTACCAGACTAGCAGTTAACGTCATGTTTTGTTTCTTGAACTGTAAATGACCTACTTATACCTCGTGAAGTCCACGGCTCCATCCGCGTGGAATTCTGATCGCATTCCTGATGTACTTTTTATTCAACTGATCCTCCCCGGCTTCGCTCGTGACATACTTCAAAACTCTGTTGCACCCCTTTAACCCATATAACTATGCCGGTAATTTATTAGTTTTGAAATAAAGTATGGGAATTTACGGGATTTATTGCCACGAATTAGATCCCCGCTCAGTGCAAATATTTATATGCGGTAAATCCCATTTGTTCTATGGAACATGACGTCACTGGACAAAATGGGACATTTTTCTCCGTTTTTGTTCCATAGCACAGCTCTTCGCCCGACTCTACCGTCATAGAACAAAATGGGAATCATTAGTTTCCCAAAATCTTCCAGGACACATATGACATTAGCAATTACATTTTTTAGTTATTATCCACTCGCGTAAATGAATGAAAATAATAAAAGCAGAAATAATGGATATTCGTGCCAAGAAGCGGGCGTACTCTCCAGACGTTGAAGATTCTCAGTGTTGGAGAATTCTGGTGTAATTTCACGAAAAACTTAAACGGCAACCACCACCATCACCAGTATACGAACCACAAGAGAAAGATAACTGCGTCGAAATTGAAATAAAACCACTTTTTACGGATTCTATCGCGATATATTTGTTATTATTACTTTTTAACCCGACGTTTCGGCTGCTTTGCAGCAGCCATTTTCGCGGTGTGACTCTGGAGTGCTCCCAAGATTTTATAGAAGATTTTCAATCTCAAAAAGCGCTTCCATCAGTCCACAAAAAATGTGAACGAGAACCACCACCAGTAGAACCACAGGTTGTTGTTCCATAGAACAATTTGAAAAATATAAGTATTACATGTTCTATAGTACAGAAACGAAAAATAATGTCTCATTTTGTCCAGTGACGTCATGTTCCATAGAACAAATGGGACACACTGATTTATATGCATGAATATGGCTATTTGCATTGGTATGGGTGTTTCTATGTATGTATGTGATTACAAAAAAAAATATCAGTATGTTTATCTGCATTCTATTATATTTCATAACACGAGCTAGTTCAGCTTATCATGGGTCTAGATAATGTTGAGAAATATTTATAATTTTTTACACTTTGGGATGATGGAGTTTTAGTACGAATCTCATTGTTTATAATTAAAATATAGCCTAGGAATGTCACCAGTGGCCCGTTGCTTCCCAACGATGAAATAATTTTTCAAATTGGTCTTGTTGTTTCGAAGCCAATTCATTTCGAACAAATCTTTCCTCTTTAATATATTTGTATAGAAATACCGTGATAACTTTTAATTTATTGTGATAGACCTTGTTCTGAGTGCGATATGATAACATTGATAACACGCATGGAGGTATAGTAATATTATAGATAGGGATAAAAAGAGATTTTGTGTTTTTAGTTGAAAACTGTTACTCTGTGGACACTGATGATCAAATAATATTGGCATACTCTATAATATGTCTTAGCTCCCAATATCAAAATTTTAGAAAAAGCTACTGTAAGCCTCCTGGGGTCTCCAGTTTTGGAAGATGGGTTTCAATATAAGCTGCAGGCAATGTGATGTTTACTATTATGTATGGTGTTCTTAAAAGCGTTGGAATGAATGTGAATGTAAACAAGACGAAAGTGATGGTTTATGAAAGAGAAGAAAGCATGACAAATTACGCATTTCTGATTGAAGGGAAAAGAGCGGAACAAGTTACGAAGTTTGTGTACTTACTTGGGTTTAAAGTTTCTGAAATATGGAAAGTATGACTGTTGTTAGACGAAGTTTGGCAAGGACAGAGCGTAGGTATCTAAAAAGGCATGATAACCGGAAAGGCAAGGATAAGTATACACCCCGGCTCGTACCCTCGCTTAGTAGGTAGTGAATGTTAAGTGTGGCAGGAGGAACATGAAAGTTAACTTAACGCAGTAACGCTAACACTTCTGAAATCAGCACAAACCTTGCTTAAAATTATTTGTTCTTGTTGTTGTACAGTTGTATAGTACAACAGATATTTTGTTTCAAAGCTTATTCTTTAAAACAAAAAAAAAGTATATTCTTTATATTTTTTTCACTTCGATAGATGGCTGCTTATAGTCTATATAGACATGGTCCTGCTCAGTCTGTGGGTTGAGATCGCTTCTAGCCACGTGTTAAGCTTACAAAGCAGATCACGGGCTTGTTTGTAATGTTATGAAAAGTCAGTACATTGTTTTTGGGGCCGGCGGTGCTAGGTATCAGGATAGTGAGTGTACTACGTACTACCCGTGCGGCTTCAGCGGCTTAGGTGTTGCACTCGAACGAGTGAATCAATTTAAAAACATGAGTCACGTTGTCACCGCCGACCTCAGGGACAAGGACAATGCTGACATTGACAGGGAACGGAGGGCTCTGTAGGTCCGAGCTAATTTGCTACTTATGTCTTTTTACACGTGCAGTCTGTGCGCTGATTTCACTCTGTAGGTATAAGGGCCCCTCCGGTTCCAATAACGCATTCAGGAGGTTGATGGGACTGCCCTGACGCTGCAGTGCGTCAGGCACGTTCTCGCAAGCGCGAGTAGATTCGTTTCTATACTACGATGCGGAAACGCGCCGCCTCACTCGTGCGCAGGGCCAGGGCGAGTTCCAACTCCCTCCTAAGATGATTGCTGACCGGGTAGATTGTCCGTAAAACCATTGTTGCAATTTACACCTTCCATTACTAACATTTCAGAGAAAATATTAATATTAACGTACTTTTTTTTTTTTTTTTTTCGTGCGGAAATCCCCTCGGATACCCCCCCTGCCGGAGCCGGAAGGGGAGGTTATGTCGGACTCGAACCGACTAAAACCGCACGCCGACTGTGGCTCTTGGTGCTAGGCCGGAGGTGAGGTTGTCAAAGACATATCCCTCGCACCCCGGCTGACCCAGGGCCATCCCTTACGGTCTGGCCCTCCCCAGGAGGGGGGACAACGGTGTCCCCAACTCGCCCCCGGAATGGGGAGGCGCGCTATTCAGCGCGCCGCCGCCGTGGCCTGCTTCTGCTGGGGTGACAGGCGGCTCCACCCGTCACCCCCAGGCTCGCGCTCATGGGGGACGGAGGTCAGTCAGTGCCCTCCGACGCCCGAGTTGCCTGCGCGCGCGGGCGGCGCGATCCGCGAGTCTTTCTCGCTCGCGCCGCCTCTTCCGCTCTGCCGTCTCCTTCACGACCATTACCTGCTCGCTGAAGGAGACGCCGGCCGCCCACGCGTCCGCGCAGCGGACCATTGCTGTGAGCAGGGTGGCGAGGGTGAGAACTCTCACTCCCAGGGCCGCCACTAGCTCCCGCCTCGGTCCGGCCCATGCCGGACACTCGGTGAGCGTGTGCAGCCCCGTGTCCTCGCTTGCGTCGCAGTGATGGCACTCGGACGTTGGCTCCTTTTCGATCCGACACAGATATCTCCCGAAGCACCCGTGCCCGGTGATAATCTGCGTCAGTCGATACGAGAGGCTGCCATGTGGCCTCTCGAGCCATTCCCCCATGATGGGCCTTACCGCCTCTATGACGGCATGCCCTGCGCGTCGTTGCTCAAGTCGTCGCTCCCACTCCGCCACCATGATCCCGTGGAGCCGGGACCTCTCGGCCCGAATGTCTTCGGGCTCGGGATCGAATCCCCGCTCCCGCGCCTCCTTACGGAACCGATACAGTGCCTCAAGGGATCTCGCTTCCAGGATCCACGGTGGCGATCCGGCTAGGAGACTCGCCGCTTCAAAGGATATCGTGCGGTACCCCCTAATGGCCCTGCAGGCCATCGTCTGCTGCGGAGCATGCAGCAGTTGCACGAACCTGGCCTGCAGGGCGTCCGCCCACACGGGGCACCCGTACAGGGCCATGGACCGCACGACACCCGCGTAGAGTCTCCTGCAGGAGTCCTCTGGGCCCCTCAAGTTGGGCAGCAGCCGCATCAGCGCGTTAGCTGACACCAACAGTTTGGGGCGCAGACTTCGGAAGTGCTCTCCGAAGTCCCACCGACCGTCGAGTACGAGCCCCAGGTATTTCAGCCGGGGCTTGATGTCGATGGGAGTACCTCCTACTGTCAAGCTGGATCCCGGGGGTGGCCTGCGCCGAGGACCATGAAAGAACAAGGCCTCGGATTTGTGCAGAGCCACCTCGAGACCCAGCCGCCGGATCCGATCCACGACTTGAGCAACAGCGGTCGTGGCCCTCTGGGTCGCCTCGCGGTGTGTAGCGCCACTCACCGTCACTAGCGTGTCGTCCGCGTAGCACGTGACGGTGGCACCGAACGCGAGCTCACCGCGAAGCACCCAGTCGTATCCGATGTTCCACAGGAGCGGCCCCAGGACCGATCCCTGTGGGACACCGCACGACATCTCACGCCTACCGACGCCGGTCGCACTTGGGTAGATGACGGCCCTCTCCGTCAGGTACGCCCCGACTATGCGGCGGAGGTAGAGAGGCACATCGTGGTACACGAGCGCCTCCCTGATGCAACTCCAGGGCAAGGTGTTGAACGCGTTGGAGATGTCCAAGGACACCGCCAACATCACCTCGCCCCGGGCAACCGCATCCTCCGCCAGAGTCCTCACGCGCATGATGGCATCCACAGTGGAACGCCACCGGCGGAAGCCGTACTGCGTGTCCGCTAGGTCCGGCCCCACTCTAGAGAGGTGCTCGACGAGGCGCTTGGCAATCACTCTTTCGAAGAGCTTGCCCACCTCGTCGAGCAACACTATGGGCCGGTACCCGGACGGCTCGTCCGCCGGGCGTCCGTCCTTGCGGATGAGGACCAGCTTCCCCGTCTTCCACATCTTCGGAAACTGGCCCCGCTCCAAGCATGCGCTGAGGAACCCTCGCAGTCGGGGTTCAAGACCGTCTTCTCCTAGAGCTAGGACCCACGCACGGCCTGGAATGCCGTCGGGTCCCGGGGCGGTGTTCTTCTTGGCTCTAAGCCGTCGCACCGACAGCTCTATTTCCACCCAAGTGACCTCGGGCACGTCGTCGTCAATAACCACGCCGGGCGCATCAGGCGACCGAGGTGGCGGAGTCATCTGCGGCGGAACGTGTTCCGCCCGCGCCGGGAACAGGGATTCCACCACTCCTCCAAGCAGAGCCGGCTCGAGAACCTGGGTTAGGGGAGGGGCCCGGGGGCGCAGCTTTCCTCTTACCAAGCGGTAAGGCCGCCCCCATGGGTCCCGCTCCAGTGTCTCCAGCAGCTCCCTATAGGAAGCTGCCTTGGACCGCTTGATCTCCGCTCGGAGGGCATTCCTGGCTTCCCTGTATCCCTCTTGCAACTCCGCCACTAGGGTATCTGTGTCTGCGGGGCGGCTACGCCTCCTACGGAGCCTGGCCCACCGGCGGTGCGCGATCACGCAGGCTTGACGCAGCCTCGCGATCTCCGCAGTCCACCAGTAGACCCGGCGCCTCGGACTATAGGCTGGAGCCCTAGACATACCCGCATCGCAAACAACAGTCATGGCTTCCCGGAACCACGCCGCCTCGTCCTCGATGTCGTCAGGCCTGTCCGGCACCATGGCCCAGGCCTGCACGGAGGCGGCTTCAATATTAACGTACTAACAATATATGTGTGTATATAAATGCTTGAAATAAAATTATAAATAAATAAAATAAAAATTGTAGGTTACGGTTAGGTATGATTTTCTCTAAAGTGAAAATCCTCTTATAGGACTGCACCGATTAAGATGAAATTTGAAAACATATTTAGACCCGCTAGGTCGCGCTACTGTCGGTATATTCTGTACTTTTCAGCCCCTCTAGACAAGTGGCAACTCGCTGGCCGGCGCGGCGCGGCGTATCGTAGAATAGAAAGACGAATGTATAGGATTTGACGATTATGATATTCAGTGATGCTGACTGTCATAGACGTCAAATCCCATACATTTGGCATTCTATTCCACAATACGCCGTCTAGCGAATTGCCACTTGTCCTTGTCTAGAGCAGCAGACATGCTATGCTAACGGCTGCCGGGTCTGCTATTATAATGTGGTCTTAACAATATTTTTATAATAATCGAATATAATAGTACAGTAATAGTTTTCGAATACCCTCGCCTTAAAAAACCTTTTAAACATAAAAAGTTGTAAGACATACCTACCTAGAACACACGTTTTTATGTTCAATGATCTTGTCAATGTAACCTTACAGTAATATGAACTTGCAGCACAAAATATCGAAACTATCATAATTTTATAGAAATACTAGCTGAACCGTCCCGGCTTCGCCCGAGAAAATTTCGTATTCCATATTTGATAGTGACGAACTTTTCATACAAACGTTTTTCACCTATTTTACCCCCTTAGTTGTTAAATTTTGAAAAACACTGATTCATGTGTTCATTTATTTCTTAAAAGACACAGGTTTATGAAATTAAGTGCAACTACCTCTGAAAATGACGGACTTTCATATAAATATCCATCCCTTATTTTACCCCTTTAGTAGCAGAATTTCCAAAAATCCTTTCTTAGTGGATGCTTACATCATAAAATGCATCTACTGCCAAAATTTCGAATTTGTAGGTCCAGCGGTTTAAGCTCTGCGTCGGTGAATCAGTCAGACAGTCAGTCGGGACAAGTAATTTTATACAGAACCTATGTATAGATTTACTTCCCTCGATTTTTATGTCCAATATTGTATTCTTTTTCAAAGGAATACTTTAGTATATTTCATTATAAAATTTATAGTTCATTGACATTGTTTTCGAGGTTTGTTTTATAAAACCACTTGTTGACATTTTAGTGACATTGAAAGTTCACATATTTTGCGCATATTGCTAATTTATCGTGTCCTTAGCCATCCTTCCTAAATATTATGTTTAGTTAATTTAATACTTACAAGTTTTCAATGTTGAAACAGCATATTATGAGATGAATGGTGTATGGAAACCAATGACTTATTATTACGTAGACACGGCATGCAGGAACATAATGGCTCTCAGAAATGGGGAAACCATTACGTAAATATAAAACAAATATGTACAGCTAGACTGTCGCACTGAATGTCGAAGTTCAAAATCGTGATGAACGGTAGTCCAAAAGTCCGGAAATACGACTCACGTTTGTGCGAAAGTACGTCACATCGAAACACGCATTGTCGAATGTCTGTCATTGCGATGCACGTTACCGCGAAAGTGCGCCAAATCGATACACGCATTGTCGAATGTTTGTCAGCGAGGTGCACGTTACCGTGAAAGTAAGCCATATCGATACACATCTTATCGAACGTTACGGTATACACGTTACCGCGAAAGTACGATATATCGATACACACCATGCCGAATGTTCGGAAATGCAATATACGTTAATGCGATATTTCAGGAAAAGCTAATGCATATTAATACTACCTACTACTACTTTTATATTACTTCAAGCCAGTAAATCAATAACTCTTACCAAAAACATTGATTAGTAGATTTATAGTAAACTAGCTTTTGCCCGCGGCTCCGCCCGCGTGGATGTCGGTTCCCGGCAATTATTCGAATTTTTCACGCCGTAAAACCCTTCCTTGAACTTCAACGAACATTTAAACAAAAATTGGCCATATTGGTCCAGGTGTTGTTGAGTTATGCGCTTACTAACACATTTAGCGATTCATTTTTATATTATAGTTATCGCTATGTAAAATAACAAGTATTAAACATTCGCTTTTACTGAATATTTTCAGGAACATGTATCGCACTGCAATATATTCGAAAATGTGTGGATCGACGACGTGACATACATTCGCGGTAGCGTGCATCGCGGTAACCAACATTCGAAAATGCGTGTGTCGATTTGGCTCACTTTTGCGGTAATGTGCATCGAAGTGACAAACATTCGACAGTACGTTTATAGTCGCATTTCCGAACTTTTGAACTACCTACCTTTTGGTCATCGCGATTTTGAACTTCGAAATTCAAAAACTTTCAAAACACTTGTATAGCTACTAACCTCTCGTGAAGAAAGGGAAAGAACTTTACCTGTTTTTCGGATTTCTCTTTTCGTATTTCTGCAGCGTCTCTCATTGGTGCGTAAAATCAGGAAAATTAGGTACCTATCCAATTTATTTTTGTTGCCTTTTTAGAGTGTGGACAAAGCATAGTTTATGATATTAAAACATTGATAGAACCTGCTGAAGGCCGCATATCTAATCATTCTCAATTTGTATTTGCGTCAAGGTTACCTAGGCTTGACTTAATAAAAATAACCATGTTTAAAGAAGTTATTTCATCTAGTACTTAGAATCAGAAAAATCTTTGACACGTTAAATTAATAAGAAAGCCCGTCGTCGTTAGTTTTTTTCGATTTAGCCATTTTTTTAGGTATTCCACTACACAACATTCTATACAACGCTATCTAGACCCATGGTAAACTTTTATAGCTTGTGTTATGGAATCTAGAATGCAGCTAAACATACTTATATCCTTTTTTTTTGTAAATACAAACATATTATACATTGAAACACCCAGACCAATGCAAATAGCCATATTCATGCATACAAATATTTGCACTGAGCGGGGATCGAGATATTTTATAGTAGTGTATAATCAAGACTGCCTACACATATATATACGAGTACCTACTTACTTACATTATTCCTTTTTTATCACTGCAGATCACATTCGCCGCTTAGCCCAAAAATTCGGAACATTGCGACGAAGCCAACGGCTGAGGAGGGGGAAGTCACACCTGCCAAAGAACTCGAACGGCTAGTCAAAGAGGTTAGAACTCGCAATGCTTCCGTAATTATAACTCACTAATTGTTCATTATATGGTGGTATACATATAACGTCTATTGTCCGCAGGTTACATTCGGTTTAAAACACTTTTCGGATGTTATTACTAAGAGGAAACTGGAAATGCTCCCCGACAATGGCACCATTGTTTTTGAATCGATCGCAAATATACACAAAGGTAAATACAATTTTTATCGCATTATCTCAAAATTTAAGCGTTGATGAATTTTTGGCTCGATTGGCTCCAGGATTCCTCTGAATGTGTGTTCCGTTCAATCTTAATCATAGAAAAAAAACAAAAGAATGAAAGCCCGTCCGTTGCTCAAAAAATATTCGCAAGGAGGTTTTATTCTAGCTAAACACTCCATGAAAAAAATAAAGCTTAAATAATATATTTTCAAATGTGTTTTTTTTTCGTTGGAAAATAGTGAAAAATTCGATAGCGATGGAATTCAAGTTCATAGCTTATACTTGCCAGATGGCATTGTTTGTATTTAATTTCAGTCGTGGGTTGGCTGTATCGCATTAAATTACAAGGGGAAATGTTTTTTCCCCTTCCTAGATCGTATACATTAATTAATAATTAATTATTTGTTATTGGTATCCGCGTTTAGGTTACCGCCTCGCTCCTGTGGGTCATAGCGTGATGTTATAAAATAGTAAGCCACCGTGTCAACAAAACAATCATATCACTCTATCACAATAGCTTTAGTAGTTCAAACCTTATAGGTGCGATGTACGATCCGCACCAACGATTGCAATACAATAAATAATTGTGTTGATATATTTCATACCTACTGTCTGTATACATATTGCTAATCTGACAGTTGCCCTGTCGGAACGTTGTGGGCGAAAATTAAGAAAATGAAATCTCAAAAATATAAAATAAATAAAAATAAAAAAGAAATCCTAAAAAATTAATAGGCACATAAAAATAGTATACGATCTATTCTCGGACCCACCAAATATACGCAAATAATAATCACCGTTTAAGCCGTTTCGGACAAGATCGGCACAAACACTGTGACACGATAAATTATAATATAATAGATTGTGATGTCTAACTTCATATTTATTTATTTCCAGCCATCAAACCATATTGCAGTCGATCACCTCAGTTAACAA
Organism: Eilema sororculum; assembly: GCA_914829495.1. Lineage (NCBI taxonomy): Eukaryota > Metazoa > Arthropoda > Insecta > Lepidoptera > Erebidae > Eilema > Eilema sororculum. The sequence continues at coordinate 16,788,176 of OU618534.1, read as the reverse complement.
GTGCAGTAAAGCGCCTCTGTACTGCACTGGCAATGCTAATACGACTTTGCGATGAGATCACAGCGGTTAGTTTGCGTGCTGACGCAGCAAAGGAAGAACTGGATATTTCAGCCCCTGCGTTATCACCAGAGCATGTGAGTTCTGTGGTGAAGGGAGTAACGGCGGCAGTTGAAGAAGTTTCAGCGTTAGCACAGCAACACATGACCCGGCCAGCGTTGTCACCACGCCCCGCCCTCGTGTCGCCACGAGCTTCAACACAGAGGAATTCATTACCAGGTTAGTTTCCTTTAACTTTCACGTGCATTTTAAATTACCTTCAGTATTTTTAATCACACACGCGTAGTAATAAGGTAATCTGAACCGGAATGCGCACACACACCGTCTCCCGGTGTTTCCATAAAATAAACCTTAGAGGCATCCCTTTGACAAATTTCATCTAGTTTCGTTCATAGTTTTTGCGTGAAAAGGTAACAAAATCCATCCTTGCAAACGTTCACATTTATAACACTAGTAGTATATTGAATTTGTACCTATTAAGTTCGCGATTTAAATTTGCTACAAAGCTACCCATTGGAGTATGAATAAATTTTTGTATTATATTATTTTTGTTCTTGCTCGTAACTATTTTGAAATGTTGTAAAATATCCTTAAGTGACTAAAAAGTGTGTAATGTATTTGTTCTGTATGTGTCATCCTATGATATCAAAATATAATGATGTTTAGAACAACCATACTACAGACAGCGGCAAAAGTGGATGATCAGGTTCCACAATATCAATAATATAAACTAACATACCTGTATTACTTATTTCGCGCTGGCTTAATTGAAATATAGTTATGATTTAACATGTAGTACGGTCAATAAAGTAGTTGTAGAGTGCGTGAGCGGGAACCTAAGCGATTTCTTCAGAAACTTATTCAGACTACTTAGAGAGAAAACATACTAAAAGTCCTGACGTCTAGGTGTCGAGCCGGAGGGGGGAGGGGGGGGCAAAGGTCTCAATTTTAGGTTTTTTGTTAATAAATCAAAAACGGTGCGTTGTAGCGAAAAATGTTCAAAGATGAAATGAAAGCTTATAAAATTCTCTATAACTTTGTTCTTATACTTTTCCATACTCCTACCCGTTTTTGAACTACATGCTCTGGAAAAGTGAAAATTAAGGAATCTAATAGAAAAGTGAAAATTTTAATTTTAGTTGAGTTATATTTTTATCCTCTTAGGTCATGAGGGTCCTGGCAAATGTTCGTTGTCAAATCCTGTTGTTATAGTCGCCATGTAACCTTTCCATTCCGGAAGGGAGATATCTAGGTATTTTGCCACGAACCATAGGGTATCGAATGGTTGTGGGTGGATAATTTCCTTAGGTATGTCAATCTGTTGAACCAATATACTTTCCAAGCTAGCTCCTTTCTGAAAGGTTTTCAGCGGAATAATACCAAGTTCTCCAGTATCATGTGACGAGGGTGTGTTCTGCAATCTTGGCATGTCTCCGCCTTCTTCAAGTGAATTCGAGGGCGTAATACATCTTATTCCACCCATAGCATGAAGAGTATTAAGCCCATCAATAGTACAGACGTTGAAATCTACATTGTCAAATACAAACTGATTGAAGGCATCTTTTTTAAAATCTGGTTTAGACGTGTAGATTGCGGAAATTTCTAACTTTTGTGCTTCATGGTATGATGCACAGAAGCCTAAACTAGCGAGGAGATTGATCAAGTGCTTCGAGGCATACTTTTTGTATATGAACAGGGAGATGCTGCACAAAAGTGGTGATATGAAACTCTTGGGTCTTATAATTGCAGTAATGGCATTCCCTAGTGCCGCACATTTTCTCTTCGTTTCTTCTACTCTCTTTGTCTTCGGTAATAAAAGGCTTTCAAGAAAAAAGTTCAGCGATTCAGGCAGTGTACCCGGATTCCTTAAAAAATTATCGCACGGTGGGTATGTGTCTGTGCTGTACACTTGACTCTGAATATCTTGCCGTAAAATTTCCGCAGCTTTAGCAAGAATTCTCAGCTTTTCCTCTACTTCGTTTTTTTGCCTATTTTCGTACCATGCCTGATTGATAATATTGTACCCAATGTCTCTAAAACACACCACCGGCGTTTTGAAACGGTTGACCCCTGGTGTGATCAGTATTCGAGCCCCATATTTATTTTCCAATTCGGCCTTGATAGTTCGCCACTGGGGTTTGGCACCTGTTACAACACCGAGTATTTCTTCGTGAGAAAACTGAGTATCAGTGCTTCCCTCCATATAAGCAAAAATTTCTTCCATAGCCTCGACGACATGGGTATCTCTAGGGATCTCAGCTTTCTGGAGTTTTGGGTAACTGACAGACTTCACAAATGAATAATAGCAGTCTTTGTGATATTTTGCTCCTTCAGCAACAAGATCGTTTGTGCAGGACAAACGACAAAGAACTTCGTTACCCCATGTATCATTTCTCAAAGAACATATGTATTTGATCCGATATTTTACATTTAGAGTCTCAACTGAATGCACAACCCTCCTTTTGTTCAAAGGCTTTTTTATGTCCTCTTCAATGCAATGTGAACGTAAAAACAATGACTCTTGAAGTCAAATAGCGGAGCAGAAGATCTGAGCTGCGATGGCCCTGCCTCTTTATTAGATATTATAGATGCCTGCCTAATATATTTTTTAATGCTGTCAGTTCGGGTGTAATTTTTACGACAGCTAGTGTGAATAAAAAGGGATGTCAAGTGAAGGAAACTTTGATACTTGTCGTCTTTCCTTTCCTTACTAGCATTAATAAGACCCAGTATTCCCTTTTCTTTCACCTCAGAGACATTGTTACTTCCTTTAACCACATCTTCGTTACATACAGGACACTTATTAGTACTCATATTAGATAGTGTTACTAATAACAGTGTAGGTATATGTTAAAAATATTTTGTGGCTGCTCCCCTGCGTTACCGGGTAGGCTACCGTGCCAAGCAAAATAAAATACGAAAACTAATAATAACATAAGCCCGAAGGCATGTACGAGTATACGATGTTAATAAGAGTTTTAGCCAGTAAGGACGCGTTATCTACAGTGAGTATTAGGTACACGAAAAACAATCTTCATAATTGTTTTTCTCACCTCAACTCAGTTATCCGCTGTTATAAAAAACGCAATTTCTTACTGTTACCGCCTTCACCACGTGGAGGTACTCTCAGCTTATGTTAAAATAAATTTTAAGATATTTTTCACATCAGTTAATGGTCATCACGCTGAATAACTTTAATTTTCACTTTTCCAGAGCGTGTAGTTAAAAAACGGGTAGGAGTATGGAAAAGTATTTAAGATCAAAGTTATAGAGAATTTTATAAGCTTTCATTTCATCTTTGAACATTTTTCGCTACAACGCACCGTTTTTGATTTATTAACAAAAAACCTAAAATTGAGACCTTTGCCCCCCCTCCCCCCTCCGGCTCGACACCTAGACGTCAGGACTTTTAGTATGTTTTCTCTCTAAGTAGTCTGAATAAGTTCCTGAAGAAATCGCTTAGGTTCCCGCTCACGCACTCTATACCCTCCTTTGAGCCACTCGTTGACCGTACTAATGAATTTAAATCATAAAAGATTTGAGAGTGTTTACGAAATTTAACATACTGATAGTGATGACTGTGATAAGTCTACTCTATACTGAAATGGATTTGATAATGGATTGAGTTACATGACAGCGTGACAACTGTTAAAAGATAACAATCAGTTAATGTTAGATAGGTATTTGGTTATCTTAGTGCTTGCCTTCTTGGTTTTATTTCGAACGGAAACTATATGTATATCACCCCCGCCGGCTACTAGGGGTGGTTATGTTATTTCAATTCGAAATTCGAATCAAGTAAAACCGCACGCGGTCTCGGGTAGCGGGGTGTAAGGTTACCCAATAAGGCACTCCCAACACGGGGAGTAGAAATCACGGTATACTCATCTTACTTCCCTGAACTATTGTGGGTTCGATATCCGCCCATAAAACCCTTGCACCGTTTGCATAACTTTGTGTGGCAACACAATTTTTTTAGAAAAGTTAAAAACATATTCTAGAGAATGATCAGTATCGCACATTTGTTACGTGTGTGTGGAAAGCTCTGGGTTATTTTATTACCTTAATCTGCTATGCACCATAAGGCGCTACAAGCTCCTTGTTCGTTTTGTTTAAAGGCTTGCATAAATAGATCTTTGACACATGTCTAAGATCAATATTATTATTGAAGCCTCGTAAATAGAAGAGACGTATGCAAATATCTCGACTTTTACTTTTAGAGTTGTTAGATTGCACAAATGACATAATTATGACTTTCCATTTGCAAGACTGCGAACATTATGCAAGTCAAACATAAAACAACACTGTTTTACTTTACAGTTACATAAAAGATTTTTTTCTTATTTATATTTTCATTAACTTTCTAGATATTCCGTTGACGCCCAAAGAGCGTTCTTTGCTGACGGGAGAACCGGGTAATGAATCGGCAGGTGTACGCGCCTCACATTCTTCCGAGTCCGTCCTCGACGCACCGGACTCACCTCCACCAAAACCTGCTCGGCCTACCAGGTGAGTGCGTTATTTCTTCAATAGTACTCCACAATTGCCAAAAGTAATTAATAATAATATATAAATAAATAATAATTTTAGGGCCTAAGTGCCTGTTAGGTAAATAAATTTTTGACCTGTGACATTACACGTAAAGTCGCGTACAGAAATCGTGAGGCATGCGTCGTCAAGCATGCCTGAACCTGAGGCATACGATGAAGATATTATACGAACGGTACACATACAAATTTTATTCTTATCTCACTGCATATATTTTTTATTTTCGTGAGAAAACCCATTAAAATAGTAGCATAGTAATTAATAGTATTAACGGATAGTGTAAAATTTAATGGCAACAATGTAACACTTCAAGAGTAGGTACCATTAGTTTGGAAACGGTATTCCAATTTCAATTTGTGTCGATGTGTAGCGTTACCATTTCTTTGAACTTGAACCGTCTATTACTTTTAATTGTATTGTTATAGCTAGTTGATAAATATGGGTTCAATTGTAGTTTTATTTTCATCCCAAATAATTAAAATGGGGAAAAGACAAAACAGTCAATACTTTCGCAAGTATGATTAATATAGAATTATAAAATTAACCTTGGAACCTGACCAGCAAGCCGCTATACCTGCTGACTGAGCTTTTGGCACATGCTTTCTTTTCGGGGTCAGATAGTATCAAAATAAAGCCCTCTGAAAGTCAAAATAAACCAAATTGTTGGAAGAAAGTCATGTGAAAGCAGGCTCCCGGGTCCAACGTTTTCACTCGCGGGACGATTCCGAATGCATACGTAAAAAAAACAATATTCTGTTAATTTGGGCTTAAACATTGAATCAATATGTACGAGTAAAAAAGCCAATGTTCTGTTCATTTGGACATAAACATTGAACCTGTCTTGACTTTAATAAGGTGCCCTGACATGTGATGACATAATCGGTATAGATACAGATACACAGATATTATTATAGAACAGAAGATGCATTCTACTAAGGAATAAGATATTGACTAATCACGTGATCAAGTTAAAGATAAACGAATTCCAATGGAATGTAATCAGTTTATCAGACGTAGTTTGTCTAAGGATAGTATTTTATAAAATCGCAAAATGATTTAAAGAAGATGCTTAGCATTATAAATGCCAAAAGGTACTGTAGATTAAAGTATGCATATGGGATGCACAAAAATCTAGATCTAATCCATCCAATCCTAACAGCAATGTTTTATAGGCAACGTTTGGACGTACAGTGGAAAATGGAAAAACGGTTGCACATTTTATGATTTTATGAAAAAGTGGTAGGAAAATGTGCAAACATAATCTCCTTTTTCGACTGTACATGAACCCTAAATGTACTAAGTAATATATTGGATAGTTATTGTGTATGAAACAAAATTAATTACCTACAATACATTATCTTGGCCTAAACGTAGTACAATTAAATAACTAGCAGTCCTGGCAGACGTAGTACTCTCCGGAAAACACGGTACAGATCGAGAGCAGGGCCCCCTACTGGATTGAATTGTGTTTTTAAACCATCTACTATAGATATAAAATGTCATCCAAATCGGTACAGCCGTCTAGGAGGAGTTTAACAGTCTCGTACGGAAAAATCATATTATACTGGATGGATTTTATAGTCGTTTTGAATAAATAAAATTTGGGCACAGTTTCGATAGCAAAATCATCTGGAAGTATTAATTTCGTGCAATAAAAAAAATTACAACCCCCATACATTTCTCCTTTCACCTGGACATTATTCCCTTACATTATTAAAAAAAGTTTTTTCCTTTCGTCAAAATAATACTTCCAGATGATTTTGCTATCAAACTATTCACCTGATTACTGGGAATTAGAGCCTCAATATAAAAAACTATGCTTTGATGAATGGAATAAGTTATTTGACATTAAATCTATGCATAAGGGCATATGGTATAGGACCATACAGAGTAAGCTCCCTCGTACATGGTACATGGTTCGATAATTCTAGATTACCTAGAAATTATGTAAAGGTAGCATAGGCAGGTAGCATTGGCTTAGATCTGGACATTTTCCATCGGCAAAGTTCGCATACCTAATGAAAAAGACAAATTCACCCAATTGTATTGTTTGCGACACAATCGAAGATATACAACATTTGCTGATTGAGTGTGTTCGGAATAAAGACGAACGCGATTCACTGCTGACCGCACTTAATCTAAATAGACTGGATATAGGTCTTATTCAAACGATCTTAGCAAGGCCTAAATCTGAAGAGGCTATGAAATTATGTCGTTTGGCACTGGTGGCTCAGCTATGAGTTGTTGCATATTATGTGTTTACTCTAATAAATTATTGTTCCTGTATTACATTGAAAGGTACGATGGGGTTGGCATATCCTTTATGGATAAAAACCCCCAAATAAAATAAAGATAAAGAAAAAGATGATTATGTTATCGAAACTGTGCCCAAATTCTTTTTTTCCAAAACAACTATAAACTCACCTTGTATATTAAGATTATACATTTAGTATTAAGTATAGAAGTTGCGCAATTGCGACATGTATTAACAATTAGGCAACTATTAAATATCTAGTATAGTCAGTGATAGTGCAATGTATGTTGCAGGAAAATCGAGTTGGCCCCACCTCTGCCACCCAAGCGTAAGTCGGCGAATGACAACTCCTTATTGGGTCTCTCCATCGATAGGTTAGTTTTACAACCAGTTTAGAAAGCTAGTATTCACTTTCATGGGTGAATGATATTTGTTTACTCAAAACATCGATAGTTGAAATAAAAGCACTTTTTACGGATTCTATCGCGATATACTTGTTATTATTTACTTTTTAAACCGACGTTTCGGCTGCTTTGCAGCAGCCATGATCGCGGTGTGACTCATGATGGTAGTTGTCACATAGTTTGAAGTATAAGTTATCTCAAAATACCCGAATCATGGTGAATTATTGGTTTTCCTATTTACGCAGAATGAGCTCACTGTGTTGTTAAGTCTTGCTAGATTTTGCTGCTGCAGCCGAAACGTCGGTTTAAAAAGTAAATAATAACAAATATATCGCGATAGAATCCGTAAAAAGTGGTTTTATTTCAATGAGTGACATTCGCGTAAACTTTAGAAAATAACGTCGATAATTATTACTTTTTGTTGCATATTTGTGTATGTTGCATATATACACTGTATACTCAGTTATGCTTATGAGACGTGAAATTATAAAGAAACAAAAACAATACTTGATATATTTAGCCATTTTTATTATTTAGATGCTTATTTATTAAGTAAGTATTCATTATAATAGCTAAGCTGTTCAAAAGAATAAAATAAATAAAAACAAAATTTATTTATTATGATGTATATATTTTTGCAGATTATCACTTCAGTCCCACAGCAGTGGTTCTCTGGATTCTATGCTGAATGTGTCCCACGATGAAGAACGCAACGCACACGACTCTTCTAATCATGACCACGTGTTCGCCACGCCTCCGAGTTCCGATCTAGTTGGTCAGTACTGCTCCTTGTTTTGAAGATTGCTACTCCACTTTCCGATTTCTCCGTTCAACTGGATCATTATCATATGACATTGTTAGTCCTGGTTGCATCCAAAGCTTTTACTTTGTAGCTTATCAAAGCTTTAACGAGGTACTGCCATCTGACCCTTCAACAACGGAGGATAACCTGTGCCAAAATCTCGTCCGCATCAGTACGTTTACCGACTAACAGTTGAAGTTGGCTTGGGTTCCGGTGAACCTAGTGGAGTTCTCATACACCCTTCACTTTTCATCAGTTTCGAATAATAACGTTGCTTTCACCAGATTATGAAATTATAAAAATGACGTACATATTTGAAAGATCTTCCGAATATTGTTATGTTACAGGCATGTGCAGTTGTAACAATGTGGGCGGATTGCGCGCGTCAGTGGAATCTCAGGAGTCGCACGACTTACAATTGAATTCCACTCACGCGCATGAAAACTCAAACCACAATCGGTATGTCAACCAGTATGTACGGTATGATTTTTATTTTATTTTATTTCTAAATTGCTTATTATGTATGTCATTAATGCCAATTTTTTGCTATTTTACTTCAATCTTTCTAAATATGTAATAGGATTTGCTTTCATTCAGCTTTATAATTCATAGTATTTATTTTTATCATTATTAGATATCTGGCAGGTATATTTATCTAAGGCAAAGGGTATTATTTCAAGGGTACGTCCTTGGGTAAAGGTTACAGCAAGCTATTACCTAAGCGATTATAGTTGAAATATTTTAATATGTGCAGTATGATAGTTGTAGTCTAGGGTTGGAATGTCTTAAATCAATTGTCAGAATAATCGATTCAGGTTACAATAGAGAAAGCGCATCGTTGTCAGAAAGAAACTTTTGTGACATTTTATGTTACATTCGACCCATAGCGTAAGGGTAATTATTATCCAATTCACCACTTAGCCTCGGATACAAACAGGTAAATACGTCTCTATGCAAATGATGATGATAACACTTAAAATAGGTAATCTGCGACGTGTATATAAGACAGTTGCTAGGGTTGGAGTGTCTAAAATCTATTGTGAGAGTAATAGATTCAGGTAACAAACGATTTATCGTAATAAAACATCAAGTAATGTAAGGGTTAGTGAATTCTTGAATTTAATATAAATAATAATTATTTTTTCACTTTGTGCGCTACTTTCGCTTTTATTATCAAAAACATAAAAATATCATTGTCTCTAGTATGCGATACAGCAAAAGTAACATTGAACACAGAAAAGTAACGATATTATAGATATTCTCCATACGATTAAAATATAACAATACAGCCACAACACTAAAGCTGCTGTAGGGCGAACCAGGTACAATGGGGTTACCTGGACGCAGGGGGTGGTGGCTGTGACTGTGGTGCACCTCTACAGTCGATGGACCTCCTCTTGTTGTGCCTACGGTGCCCCAATACCTGCACGATTGCCGACCTAAATGAAGCTACGGAAGGTGCGGTCAAAGTCGCCGAGTTTTGGCCTGGGCGCATCTAAATATTTAAATTGTATCTACTGACACGAAGAGACAACACTAAAGTTAAAAATCAAATACCATATAACGTAGCTGTCTTACGAAATGTCACGAAAAAAAACACGTAATAGATATAGGTTATGTAGTATGTCATGTTTCGTTCTAATCGTGTCAAGTTGCCTTCTATGACTTAGAAATCTGTCGTACTGCACCTATTAAAATATTTCAACTATACTGATGTTGGGAAAAGCTCTTCATAATAAATATTAACAAAACCCTATTAGTTTAATCTCGTTGCCATATAAAATGATTGTAGTGAATGAGTGTAGTACATACTCAAAAAGCATAAACACATTGCATAGCTTCGTTCCATAAAATATTAAATGAATAACCTTTTTTTTTATCGTGCGAAAAATCCCCATGGATACCACCCCCCCGGAGCCGGTGGAGGCGGTTTTGTCGGATTCGAACCTACTAAAACGCACGCCGTCTTTGGGTCTTTGGTTGCCGGAGGTGAGATTGCAGAAAACAATATCTCTCGGGTTGTGAGGACCATAGTGTCCCCATCTAGCCCCGGGTGCAGGGAGACGCTCTTTGCACCGCCGCCTCGGCTTGCTTCCGCTAGGGTGACAGGCGGCTCCACTGATCACCCCCAGGCCAGCGCTCGTGGAGGACGGAGGTCGTTCTGCGACCTCCGACGCCCGATTCGCCTTCGCTCTTCGCGGGTTGCCCGGGCCCGGAGTCTAGTCTGGGCCCGACCGGCCACCTCCTTCTCGAGCATTACTTGCTCGCAGAAGGAGGCAGCCGCACCCCAAGCGTTCGCGCATCGTACCATCGCTGTGAGCAATGTGGCGAGTGTGAGGACTCCCACCCCCGGAGCCCCCACTAGGACCTGCCTCGGCGTGTCCCACGCCGGACACTCGGCCAGCGTGTGCAGCTCTGTGTCCTCGCTCGCATCATAGTGATGGCATTCGGACGTTGGCTCTTTCTGGATCTGACGCAGGTACTTCCCGAAACACCCGTGTCCGGTAATCACCTGCGTCAGCCGGTACGAAAGGCTACCGTGTGGCCTCTCTAGCCAGTCCCCGATGATGGGTCTTACCGCTGCTATTACGGCGTGCCCTAAATTAATAACCTTCGAGTTAAGTAGTGTTAAGGTTTGAAATAAAATAAAAACAATCTTAGTCATGCTTCAATGACACAAGAGTTTTCATTTTTTACGAGTTTTGAAGTATTTGTCAGGAGTTAAGACGACTAAAAGTATCTGACAATAACGCCTTCTTAAATACAGTTTCATACTGCGCATTATTCGTAAACAATAAAACTAATACATATTTAATAAAACGTGTTTCACATATAGTAAGATAAGAATCTACGGGTTTTACAATTAAATACTAGGTACTAATATATCTACCGCCTTATCTGCTACCATATGCTAACATGAGAGAGCTCATGCTCTTTGCTTTTTCAAGTGGTTGTAAATGTCTGCCTGTAATAATTGTGGAGTTGATATAATGATACCTACAGGAAAAGCTCTCTTGAGATTGGATAGGATTTTACGCAATTGTATTAGATTCCTAACTATCTGTATAGTAACAAAAGGAAAGTACGACACACCTGCCAAAACAAATACTTTCCACTTACTTTCGTATGCAATAATGGTACTATCTCTATCATAGGCCGCGGTCTATCGACTTACGCTCTATACTTTGCGCTGCGGCGCTGATAAGAAAGCGCTGTGGACATTAGAAGAAAAGAGACAGGTAAATAAGATAAAGGCAGTGCATATGAGTGAGAATAGCGTTTAGAAGTAATCTGATGCGCTGATAGCACTGCAACGTCATTCGCTAGCTTAGCTATGTCCACTATATTCGATAAATCATTTGAATGCTGAATTAACAATTTTATGAAGGGGTTTGTCGACCTGAAGGTAGTAAACGGTTTCTTAACAATTTCAAAATCGTTAGCTTTAGCTAGGTTTAATTGTGTATTAGGCCTTATGTCATTTATTTAAAATGCTGTTTCTTATTTACAAGTTTCTCCAACGAGTCCGGTTTCGTGTCAGTGGGCCACGCCGAAATGTCTGCGGAACATAGTTTTACGTCATTGTTTTCGTCACATCACTACTCTAGCCATGCGGACAGGTAACTTGCTTTCTCTATTACTTTTCATTGTTTGTACTTGTTCTAACGTTTGTCTGCACAGTTTTATAATCATTCAGTATTTTTGAACTTTGGTCTTCCTCATTTATTCTCTCTCTTGTCATTTAAGGATTTTGATATACTTACATTAAGGAAATACAAATGTCTGCCGTGCATTAATAGTTGATAAGCAAATCATTACTTTAATGAGTTTGCTACTAGTAAAAAGTATATTAAAATCTTTAGTGTCATGCTTCCTGTTATTGTTTTTGCAGTATTTTTAACAGTACAGACTGTGTGACCGAAATGAAGTGCACGGTCCAAAGCTTTGAGAGCCGCATGAATGTAACCAATACCAACAGTATAGCCACGCACCATTCTTCAAAGTGAGTGTCCTTCTTTATTACCACACACCTCATTATTTACACACTATCCGTGATAAGTAACCTGTTCTGTTATTTTTGGTAATTGCTTCGGTATTTTAAGTTTTGTGTTAATCACTTGTTACTATTTAAATAGGGAGTTTAAGGGTATCATCTTATCATAATTTTATTTTTGGCATGGGAATGAACTATTTATGGATCAATGATATTGTTGTCTTACATATTTAATCTTATTCACATCAATTTAACATTAACACGAAAAACTTGTTTTAATTCAATTTAAATTGAATAACAACGTAAGCACACTTAAGTAACAAACACAGATAAAATCTTAACCAGCCACAATATGTAGTGCATCAAATTTTACATTCGCTGTGTTATTTGAAATATCGCAACTTACACAAGGACGTAGCTGACTTCGTTGATTATTTTCGTAACATTGTTATTACGCGGTAGACTGGCCAGCATCACGTCAGACGAGTCGGAGACGCCGCCGGAGCTGCCCGTCAAGACACGCAACTTTCGCGTCGACGTTCAGCAGCACTTCCCCACTGTCGAAATCAGGTGATTACAGCATGTGACCTTGACTTACACTTTTTATATAAATACGGTTAGATCGTTATCTAAGGAATAATTAATGTTTCGGTATTCGTTGTTAATTGTTAATATGTGTACACATTAATGAATTGAGATGAGAATGTAATTTTTAAACAAAATTCTACGGCTAAGTTGGAATACGTATACAGCTGATTATAATAAAATGTATGCATTACTTTACTAGCCTTATATAATAAGTAATAATGACAAAACGAGTGTTATGTGAACCTTAAAAGACCGTTTTTTTTTATATTCTGAATAATAATTTCGTCATTACTGTTCTAATTCAAGGCACTAAAATTGCCAAGAGTTGATTTTTGCAGTTAGTGTTTCGTCTTATAAATAAATTCTCATAATATCAATACTGTAAAGTATTGTAAAGTGGTAATTAGGTAATAAAATCACCATTGTTTAATGTGATGTCGTTCTCCGGTTGATCATCTCGTATACTATTAAGATCATTATTTTATCAGTATAAGATTATACTCAACAGCCATTGGCGGTGGGCATGGAATTGTATAAAATTTAGTAGAAAATCTAATTTTGGCGTAGTCATATTGTTTTGTTTTAGATTTAAATTTAGATATGTGAAATTGTATGCAGGAGTTTTCTATCTTATCAGTAAATTTTACTGCATTACATAATATAGTTTAAGAGAAATTCTCGACAGTGCATTTTAATTATTGTCAATCTTTTAAAATCAAATGAAATATGCGGATATAAAAAACTGGGGCATAGGATTTTTCTTTCGATCATATTTTTGGCTTAGGAACCGCTGATCGACTGATTAATTAATGATCTATAGATATCTGCCATTAAAAACATCGGTCAATTTCAGGCACATAGAGATCAAAATAAAAATTAAGATATAATATTGCCTGAAATGTATGCAAGTACTACGCATTGAAAGATTTATTTGGTACTAGCTGACCTGGTGAACTTCGTGCCGACAATTTTTTTCCGCCCACATGGCTACGGATCCTGTTCCCGCTGCACTATATTAAGCATGTAAAACTAAAATTGTGGGTTTTAGTATTTTATTCGCATTTTTTCCATATTTTCTCACCGTTTAAACCTTACCTGGACGTCCACGAACATTTCAAGACTAAAATTAGCCAAATCATTGGATCAGTTCAAATAATAATGTAACCTTTAAAAAAATTGTATTAGTTCAAAGACTAAAATATACGTTTAATATAGTAGCGTACGTATTGGCAGGTCGAGCGGCGTGTGTTCGCTGCACGGCGAGGCGCGGCCGCACACGCTGGCCGTACACCAGCCGCCGCGTCCGCCCCCGCTACCGCTCAAGAAGAAACACAGTCAGTATCACACTCCTTACCCTTCACTCCCAAGGGCATCCACAGCTACCGGTGACCTTAAGATATCATCATAGTGCAATACGTAAAGCCGGAGTCAACATCCAGGCAGATAAATGGCCACTTTTCTCTAATCGCCAATTTATAAAAGATTGAGAAGGGACCATACCTACTTCTAATATAATATTAACAATTTAATCAATATTGAGAATCCGAATATTATGTACTTTCTTGCCTTCATTGTTTAATCAACTTTTAATAAAGTACAAACTAATAATTTCATTATCACTGAAAATTATGTGAACTGCATTACAAAAATATTGATTTTAATTACATTCCTATAGTTTCTTTTATTGTACTATGACTTCATCTTTAGTTACGTTAGCCTGTGATAGTCCAGCTGAACGGTGCAATTTCTTGGTAATAATATTGCTGAAATTGGTGGCGGAATGAAACATCAGAAAGAACTATATGCATATAAATTATTAAAATTAAATGTATATAATGTTGTGTCTATGAAAGCAACTGAATGTTTTGTAATGTATTGTGCACTGTCACCATCAACGGCACTTCATGTTTGCCCCTTTCTAAGCGATTTGTATGTAACATACCATGCAAACTCTTGAATTCAAGTCTTCATCATTGTTGTATATTTCCTGGGTGCCTCGGTATGTGAATGATGTGTTATATTTGGGGCTATAACGGCATGTTTGTCTGTTGTGCCGGTGCGGCGCGGCAGTGTTCCAAAGCGTCGCGTACAGCGGTGAGTGGATCAATGCATGTAAAGCGCTATGTAGCTCCAAACCACAGTCAGTACATGCAAGCATAAATGTTTCATTATTTTAGTCCACTCCATCAACGGACATACTGGAGACTCATCTGATGTGCTTTAGCAGTCAACAACGCTTTTGTCACTTACAATACAAGAATAGGCACCATTTTTACACCTGTGTTTTCGGGGTCTACCATGCTTTAAAAAATGCTCTATTAGGCAACTGGGTGTTCTAGATGTGTAATGTAATCGGTATCATAGTTTTTTTTAAATTTAACCTATACAAGTGCTGTTTCGGTTCCCGGTGGAGTAGAATAGGGCCACCCCATCTCGTCCAGTGGGTGTCGTAGAAGGCGACTCAGGGATAGGGCTGTCCTCCATCCGACATTGAATATACAGCCCATCACTAAGTGCCCGCTTGACGGCAATAGGCTCGCCCCCTATTACGTGGGACCGAAACTCATAGTTGGCGAAATGTGGGTGTAAATACCTCCGCCTACCCCTTCGGGGATTTATAGACGTGAGCATATGTACGTATGATGTATGTTAACCTGTACAGACTGAACAGTGCATCACTGATAGGTGACTGACTGAACAGTGCACAGTGATAGGGGGGTTGTTGTGTGTGGTAGACACCTGACTTGCTTTCCACGTGCAAAACGGCAGAGTCCGTTTACAAATTAGCTTTGCCGCTTATATTTGTGTTGGATAACAGCAGCGGAACTCGGCCGTAGTTAATTATCACCTAAGATTATTAATGTATTTAGCGCTTCGTTACGATTACGTATTATTGCTGTTTCGTGTTAATTTGAAGGTGTTTCTTCAAATTGTTTACCGTTTACGCATTCGCTCGTAGTGTTTCATCTCGTCTAACGTAAGGTGTATTAAAATTTTACAAAACAAGGATTTAGAGTGAACAATACAGTAGAGCAGGATTATCTGCTACATTTATTTAAATTTCATATTTTTTTAAATGAAAATTGACATATTTATAATCATGTATTAACAGCTAGTCTAAGAAAAGATATTTATATCAACACTAAAAACAATTTTGTGTTATGTAAACTCCTAACATGATATGATACTCAGTGGTAAATTTTATTACACCTTGGCCCAACGTTGTTAAGCAGTGTACTGAAGTGTTTATGATTTCTATCTAGTAATGGCGTACATGGAAATGTTCGGCAATTGCAGTCATCCACCGAATAACGCCGCTGCGCCACCGGATATGTTCCGGCATTCCATACACACGTACAATTTAGCAAGGTAATTTAATAAATTGTTTTTTTATCTCATTGATAACGTAGTATAAAACCCTGCAGAGAAAAGTCCATTTCTTAATTTAAATATGATGCAAAGAGGCAAGTTTAATTATAAATTGCCACGTAAATGCAATTATCGATGCCAAATTTTATGAACATCAAAGAAAGTAATAATAAGGTTAAATAATTAATACGTAGTTCGATCTCCATGGAAGTAATATAGGCATAAACTGAAATAACGTCCGTTCTACCTTTGTGCATAATTCACCAAAATGAAACGATAACATTTTCGCTTCTCAGTGCTAAACATACGAACGATGGCTCTTTGAGCGTGCAGCGCCATCAACAAGTTCAGCGTTCTATTGCGCAGTCATTTACTGTCCAACACTTCGGCAACCCACCGCTCAGGTAAGAACTTTGTGCACATTGAATGAATTTTACAGCATTAAGTATGCTAACTATGCAAATCGATAGCCGAGTTCGTCAAGGCATTCCCCCTGTAAGGGAAAGATCGCGGGTTCGAATCCCGCCCGAGAAGATTCTTTTTCCCTAAGTATTCGACTTTGTGCACATGTTCACTTTCTCAAGTGATTTAGCCAGGATGCCGAATACTAAGGCTAACTTGTCCCCCCTGTGAATTCAGTTCTAGCGTTTTTGATACAGTAGTTCTTTTTCTTCATTTTATCCCTATCATTTTTTAAGTATTCATAACATTCATAGCAAAAAATAACGTTTAGTATTTTCTTTTCAGTGGCTCTGAAGACAGTGTTAACATGATAACATCAAGTGGTACTAGTCCAATTCCTCTTGAGCCTCCAGCTCTGCCACCAAAGATGAGTAAAAACAAACAGGTATTGTGTTTACTTTTAATTATATTATTAGTTAACTTAAAAGAAGAAGGAACATTTTTGCTGTTCTCAATTTCGCACTGTTTATTTATTATTATTTGTTTACAGTATCAAATGAGCCATAACGAGTTATTGCCTCCACCGTCACCTCGACCATCATCACACAACAGTTCCCACCATAGCGCCGACGAAACACTATTGAACAATGTGAGTTATTATAATATATAGAGACGCAAACATTTATTGCAGAATTCTTTCCAACATCCATTTTGGGTTATGTTTTTTTTGTGTATACAAAAATAAATAGATCTTGTAATAATTGTTTTTCAGAATTCTGATGAATCATTTACAAGTGCAACATTATTACCTGGTAAATTCCCATTGGAAGATGAACTGGAACCGACTGTACAGCAGCCAACGCCTTCTCCTGTGGGATCACAGGTAATATTTTAATTTATTTTAATTAAATGTTTATATAAACATAGCGAACACGCGCCAGCGATGCCACTTTTGCTTTGGCGTAAGTAGTTCGAGTCAATTAAACAATATATTACTAAAAAAAAAAAGAAATAAGTCAACAAAACGTGATGTTTGAGCTTAAAAAAAAAGAAAAATACACTGTCGGTCAGGACGGTATTGCTCTATACACTTTACGCGCTTATTTTTGCTAACCTCATCAATATAGATTATCAACTTCCTATACTTACAGAGAAGCGAAGTTAGCACGGAACCCGCCTCGGCCGCTGTAGAAAACAATAGAAACAGTACTCCGGCACCACCAGATGCGGATGACATCATCCTACAAACAGATATAAGCTCGTGGCTTGTCCTCAAGGTCCCCACCAAGGATGGTCCAGAGGTCCGCGGCGGACATCCCGACGCACTCGTCGTACTCGCCACTAAGGCTACCAAAGGTACGCTCGTTAGTCATCAATACCATATCACTTACAGTCCGTCAAATCTAAGAAGTACCGTTTGACAGTTCTGACAATTGAATGATAGGGATGGGATGAAAAAATCGATTACTATAATATCCGAACTTTAAGAGATCGATTACTATAATATCCGAATTTTAAGAAATCAATTGTTATAATTAAATAAAAGAAATGTTTAGGATATTTTTTTATTCACTACTAGTACTAGTATCGTCGTCTTCGTCATCATCGTCATTTAAATTAATGACCAGTTGATTGTCCATTACATTATCAAAGTGTACGTCTCTTTCGAAGTCGTCCATTATTATTTTCTTTGTTTTTTGTACTACTTTACTCCAATCTTCCTGTGTAACTTGGGCACATGCTTCCTTTAATAAACCTTCCATTTTCTTGACACTGAAGGGTGGTTTTGTGTTGTGTCTTGCTGCATAACCTGTAAAACAATAATGTAACTATTTGATAGCAGACGAAAACCATTGTTTAAATTATAAATGTTAGAAGTACTCGTGTTATTATTATAATATTATAAAATATTACCTTTAACTTGGGCCCAAATCAGTTCAATGGCATTATATTGGCAATGGTACGGAGGAAGTCGTATGACTTTGTGCCCGTGCTCTTCGGCCAATTGGTCAATTACATATGTCGGTTTTGGTGGTTTATGCAATTTCACTAACTGTAATAATTCAGCTTTTAATAGTGACATGTCGGCATCCACTCCTTTTCTTTGCAGCCATGCCACCAAATCTGCTTTCTTATTGGCTGACGTAGGTGCTTTATCAATTTGTACAGAGTGGTATGGGGCATTATCCATTATAATTGTGCTGTTAGGAGGGATATTCTGTGATAAATTTAAGAACCACTCTCGGAACCTTACTGCGTCCATTTCTTCATGATACTCTTTAGTGCTTTTGGATTGGAAAGCTAATAAAGAGTTTTCCACGAAGCCTGTAGACGCTGACCCAGCATGGCATATTATGAGGCGTCCACCTTTTCCTATCGGCACCTTCGAGCACGAAGCTTCAGAATCATCAGTCCATGTTTTCGGCACAGAATGGTTGGAATTTAGCCAAGTTTCGTCCAAAAATATTACATTATCCCAGTTTATAATTTGTTTAACTTCGCGCAGGAATGTTAGTCGCTGCATAATTATGTCATGTCGCTCCATAACAATTTTTCGTTTGTCAACTTTTTTGTATCTGAAGCCAATTCCTGTTATTACCGTTCTCAACGACTCTATGCTTCCCTTATACAGCATCTTTTAAAGTTGCACATAACTTTGCCAAAATGGAAATTCGCCTCTTGTAAAATACCCGTATATATGGTTTCTAATAGCATGACTATCGAATTCATCGATGCCTGTCACAGGTTTATTTCTTTTTCGTTTTTTCGGTGTGTGAAGTACGTTACTGTCACTCCCCGAAGGCCCATATTTTTCACTTAATATTTTGCCAACGGTGCGGCTACCAATACCGAGAGCTTCACCGACGCGATCCCGAACTTGTGTAACTGGCAGTAGAAGTCCACCATTTTGAGATTCACGCTCAAAATACTCGTGTAATTTCACCACCAATTCACGAGCCTGGCTGTTCAAAGTACGTCCTCTTTTCGACATTATTAATAAACACTTGCTTAGTTCGGAGTCCAGTATAAATATTGCCAAGGTAAACGGATAAAGAATGATCAGTCCAGAAAAGTAATAGCCAAGTCACAAATTGTAAAACACAAACGAGAAAGCAAGTACGCGCACAGTCAGCTTCCAAGATGGCGAGAGACTGCTGACGCCGAACCGACCGAGCGGACCGCGTGCGCTTGTAGTTGGCAGTGTTGCCAGAAAAAAAAAATTGTAGAGACTTGGACACCTGCGATTTTGCCTATTGACCTAAAAATAATTAAATTAATTTATTTTAGGGTATCTGTGTATTCAGTGCATTATGCGGTCGCGCAGTAACGTCGTTAATTTATAACATCAGGCAACAACATTTTTGTGAATGGGTTCTACATACCTTATTTTTATTAGTTTTAGACGTAGAAATAAGACTTAGAAGAAAAAATTGTAATTGTAAAATCAATGGATGTGCTTGTTAAAAATTTGTTTATTTCTCTGTAATATGCAAACCCATACTATCATACACAAAAATAAATGTAAAAAACACTATCCCTGACTCCATTTACTATTTCGACAGCGTTAGCGCGAGAAACCCCGACTTATTTGGGCGCGAAAATCAAAAATCGACAAATCGCTTTCGACAACTTTTTAAAGAAGCAAATATATTTGATTTATAAATACGTATTTTTGGTGAATGGGTTTTATCTCATATTTTACGATTACATAACTATTTAGTTATGTAATCGTAATATGTGAGATAAATCCCATTCACATGAAAAAATATTTGTTTGGTTGTCAAGTGTAATTTGTAAATAATACATTCGATTTTTCGTATATGTAAACGATTTTTTTGCATACAAGTGTATCCGAAGAGTCGCAACACTACGTGCAGTGACCTAACTACGTAACTTTGTAATGAGGTCAAGAATATAACTATTAGAAATTATTTACTGTGTAAATATGTGTTATTTTGCTTTGTTTGAAAGTTTTCAATTACATTTAGATATTAAGAATTGTACATTTTTAGATACAATAATGAAATCTTTCTAAATTCATGGTTTTATGAAAAAGGTTATCGAAACTGAATAATGTACGTATGAACAAAGTTGTTTCGGTTTGAAAAATATGAAACGTCAAACGGTACCTCTTAGATTTGATGGACTGTAGTTATCATATTTCGGGTAATTTCGGTGGCAAAGAAACTTCGGTGGCTGGATAAAGAATACATAATAAAGATTTATGGTTATTTTTATATGACACAAACAATTTTGGTAACTGATGATGGGCTTGGTAGCAAATACCAGAATATATTATCGAACAATATAAACTGAACTTTAACTGTCTATATTTATAATCAACTTTCAAGGCCCATAAATGTAAATCAGTATGGTAACACTCATCATCAACTTCATCCTTGCGTTAGTCCCGGTCACATCTGCGGTCTTCATCCGTTTCGATAATACTCGAATATTGTGTTTAATTTAAGGTTTATGGATAAGGGATCTTTAACTTGTTTAGTATGTAGGTGACATCATTTGGTGGATGCATAAAACTGTCCATTCATTTCATTGGTTAAAGGCATGAATGCATTTGGGAGTCTTGACTATTATACTAAGTACAGATTACATTTAACAAGATTAAATACCTATAAACGAATTCAGATTGGTTTGGTTAAACAATTAAGAACAGCCCTAAAATTAGTAACATAATTATCTAATAATAATTTCATTGCTTCTAACATCTGAACTGTCATGCTTTCACTTTACAGAAACGGACGAGTGTAAGTGGTTGAATCATTTTTTAATAGGGGGCTGGAAGAGTTATGCTGGTTTCAATTTTTTTTAATAATCTGCTCAATGTTGCTTACCTAGAGCCTTATTGTTAAGATGTGTGCGAATAATTGCGATGCTTATTGATTCGTAAAAATCTTGAGTTTAATGCACTTACTTATTATTTGCATTTTTTTATATTCATAACTAAACACTAACAAAATGTAAGGAAGATATATTTTAGCTTCGGCTTAGCGGAATATCGCGTCAGATTTGGTTTTATTTTTAAATTTTGTAGCTTTTTTAAACTCCTACATGCTACGTCGCAGCTTTATGCACTATATACTCGTTGTGAGTGAATAGTTTTATTGAACTGCTGTTATGCTACGCATTACGTTAAACGCGGCCACACACTACTTCAATATTACTTACGAATATTTGGTTTCTTTTCAAAAATATTGTTTGTAATACGAAGCGAATGTGTTGGCGCCGCGTTTGACTCACTTAGAGCCCCGTTACACTAAAATTTTCAGCGTAAGTGTGAATACGCTGCACAAAATATCTTTGCTGTCATTTTTGTACTGCGCTAGATCTTACACGATTCTTTTAAAATATGTATAAATAAATTAATAATAAATTTTCTGGTATAAACTACACAGAGCTGTCATTAGTACAGTAAGTTAGTACAACAAGTTAGTATAGTTCTATATGGAACATTTGTACTATAGATACTGTGTATGCGTATAACTTCATCGGACACTTATGCTGAATAGTGATCGACAAATTCGATGAACCCTGCTCAAAACTTTTTTGGTTTCAATCAACCAATCATAAATTATATCAAACTAATCACGAGTCCATTCGCGTCATTGGTTGATCAGTATCCCTAGCACGAAAAAATATCGTAATCGTATCGTTAACGTATTGATAGAATGGAGCACTGCGATTGGCCGCCTGCCTACAGTTAACCTTTGTGTGTGTGTGAAGCCGGCCAATGGCAATGCTCCGTTCTCTCAATACGTTTACGATAGTTTTTTGTGCTAGGGGTATAATCCTTTTATTGGCTTTTTGGTTGACCAGTCAGTACACACGCGCGAACTTTTTCCCATTGGTTCACGATTTTTGCCGATAACTAAACAAATGGTTGTGTGAGGGGCTCTACACGGAAAGTGTTGAACGTTGACGTGTGAGCGGTGTGGGTTTGGCGCAGACTTCGCGTACCAGGAGGCGTTCCTGGCGACGTACCGCACGTGGGTGTCGCCGAGCGGCCTGGTGGCTCGCCTGGTGCGCCGCGCGCAGCACTACCGCCCGCGCCCACACGAACTGCGATCCACGCTGTCGCTACTCACGCGGGTCGTCGCCGACCTCACGTACGTACCTCACTCAGGAGTCACTGAACAGCATGCAAATTAATAACTGGTTTTATAGTCGTTTTGGAACGAAACATTTAGGGCACAGTTTCAATATCAAAATCGTCTGGAAATAGGGAACAGTCGAGTATATTGCACCGCCTTTAAAATTGTACCACGGCCGGCGCCCAGGGTCGGCATCGGCGAGCTTCAGAATTTTTTGGCCGAGCTTAAAAGATCTTATCATAATGATAAGATGATAAGATCTTTTAGGAAATTTCAATTACGATCATTGACTATCACCGGCATAGATCGCCATTCTGCAGCGGTGTAGTTAGCAATTAGAGTTCAATATTATATCTATAACAATACGATCTATTGTTATTCGACAAATATAAATCCGATGCTTGCCGATGCCGGCACTGGGCGTCGGCCCTTAGTGTCGTCTCCAATTTACCGGTCCACCATTTTAAATTGACATCTAAAGTATTGCCAGTAATGCCAGTGTAGAAAAGAATGAGAAAGGACAACCCCGACTCTCATACAATCTTGGGCCCGCATGTACAGGGTTGAAAATTAGGCAATATTTAGACCATCTAAGGACATTTTGTTTGCCTAATTTTCACGACGATTCACAATGGCCAAGTTTGTTAAATCGAGCATTGTTCATAGGTTTTTAGGTTATGTTGTAATACATAATGCGGTCAAACAGCGTCTTATGTTGTGTTGTGTGTGATAGCTACACAAGTTATTCGCGTATCGCTTTTATTTGTAAGTAGGTTAGCAGGTTTTATTAGTATAGAAAAGGGCAGGTCATTAATATTTTTAGTCATTAATGTGGAATGGTCAACTATATGCTAAATAATAAAACTGATATGTCGAAGCAAAGACATGCTTTAGCTACTTTTTTGTTGCACAATATTAAACCTTATAGTTTTATGATATGCAACTGACATTTACTCTAAAGGTGGTAAAGCAATCCTTCCCTACCCTCACTTCAGACGGCAATATCTGAATGACATCCTTTTGCTACGGTTACCACTTTCCACAAGGCTGTATACATACTTGTTTGCTGTAGTAATATAGAATTAATTATATAAGTAGGTAATAAAATAAAACAACATTATTTTAAAGATTATTTTATTTTAAAAAAGTACTGTAATCTCTATCCCGGGTATCTTCCTATTCCTTATTATTTCCTTTCCTATCTATCTTCCTGTAGAAATGCTTACACTAGGGCTTAGGTCTTTCCTCCCCTTTTTAAGCATCATCATAGTTTATTAAAATATTGTCAAGAAACTGTGCAGGAGGTGTTATATTGTCTTGGAACCGTGCCCAACCGAGATACTATATTACACTCATTATGTGGGCACAGCACCCGACTGTTCTCTTACCTACAAAACAATTATAGCAATGCTGTAATATAGCATTCCTCCCGCTCAAAGAACTGTCAACTAATATATATACGTAATAAGTTCTACTACTTATATGCCTGTACTTTATTTTTCCTCTTAACAACCAAGTCGTTTGAGATATTGACAGTTCTTGTAGGAGGTCTCTATCCACCTCTCTGCACACTTCAATGACATACAGAATACACACTTTTCTGTGCCCCACTGGTGATTGTGCTGGTCTGTTCTCATCCAAACATGCACATTGAGCTTGAATCCAGCAAGATTTGCAAATGATGTCATTTGCATTCACCTTAAACAAAGATCATGTTATAAGCACTGAATATTCCATTAGTCATATAGGCTAGTTCTTCATGAACGTTACACATATCAGTCAAAATACATTGTCATATACAAAAGTTGGCATAATTATCTACGGGATTAGGTAGACTCGTAGTTATTTCTATTCTATAGCAGCTATCACACAGCTTGTTAACGTTAATTATAATAACAATTTCAAAAGAGCGAGAAATAACGAATAGGTACTTACTATTTGTGGTGCGACCCATTCACGTATACAAGCTAGTATCCCTGCATCGTTCAATAAATGTCTGCCTATAATATTGCACCGATCGGTAGCGATTCCACAATTCACACAGAGACTCATTGTGATAGCTTTCAACCGATGTGGTAAAGTCTAGTCCAGTTTAAAGCCAAGGTCAACAAATGTAGCAAATAACGGTGTCCGGTAATCAAGCAAGGGTCAATTAGTTCGAAGATCATATACAATTCACAGAGTAAAAGCAGCAAAACACATGATCTCAGGGAGCCGAAGCCGAATCAATGAATGCGACATTTTCAATGACAGGAGTGAAAATGACATAATGATGTTACAGATTATTATGAATTCTATATGATCGATTATTTACATAGACTTTGAATACGCTACGATTATTTACAATCGATATTTTGACTTCCATTATGAAAGAGACAGGTGTCTTTCTGATTAGTAAACTGAATAACGAAAATAAAGATGCTACATAGATATTTTGAAATCATTTAATAAAGCCACGAATTTTAAATTCATAGTTATTAGTTATCGATTTGATTTCATAATCGAATCGATAAAGCAAGCATAATCATAGCGCATTTACGAAGATCGGATTAAGTATTACATTCAACGTTTACGAAGCTTGTTGATTAATGAAAATCACATTTTTAAACTTTTGTCGCACTTGGCCATTGCTGATTGTAATGAAGTCTAAACAAAATTATAACACAAAATAGACGAATTTTTTGAGGTACATTTGATGTCTGTACACTCAGGCCCAAAGTGGGGTATCTCCTTTAGAGGTGGTACGATTTAAAAGGCGGTACAACATACTCGACTCCCCCCTATTATTATGAAAAAAAAAGTAGTTGTTAGGCATAATGTAGTTTTTATAAAAAATAAATGTTTCAAAACTACTACAAAGTCAGTTGGTATTTTAATTATAATTTTACAATAGTTTTTTTTTTTATTTTATAATATTGATTTTAAATGATAATTCTTAAACTATTATAAATTATTAGGATATCAGACTTGGACTGCCCACTGATGATGGAAATTATGGAGTTCATTTATTGGCTCGTGGACGCAGAGGAACTCCCAATAGCGAAAGCGCTTAGACAAATTCTAGTCGACAAACAGAAGCAATTGCACTTTCAACAAGTAAGTTAAATGATTAAACTTATTTATGGATACATTTAGAGTGAGAAGATTTTAATAATTATTCCTATTTATTCTTTGCTTGAACCTTTTTTCAGGCAAGTAACTCTAGTCCGAAAGCGTTATACTGACCAATCTTTTAATTTCTACTAGAAAACGCAAAAAATCTAATAATCTATCTGTATACCACGACGCGTATAAGCGAACGTCCTGAGGGAGAGGGATGTACCTATACCAGGTGTATAACTCTATCTCTCTCCACTAAATTCAATGTGACTTAGAGTATCTGCACTGTTTAGTTGCTCTACCCTTTCCGACTGAACCGTGTTTAAATATTGTATTGTTGCATACATGTATTTTCAGACCAACAACAGATACGATTATGATACGCATTGCTACGGAAGTGTATCTCTACGTCGTGACACTTTGTTGGACTTCAAATCGATAGAGCTAGCTGAACAGATGACTTTACTAGACGCTGCTCTATTTATACGACTCACTACAGCTGAAGTGTTGCTTTGGCCGCGAGATCAGTCTGAAGAGAGTTCCCCAAATCTGACGCGATTCACCGAACATTTCAATAAGATGAGTTATTGGGCACGTTCCAGGATCTTAGAGCAGGTATGTTTCAATGTTACTAACGTTTAATATTGGGGAATCGGTTTCATTATTCTTAGGTCAAGCATCTAGCTTCGTTAGATAATTTACAGAAATTCAAAGATATTTGATACTGTAGGATCTTATAAAAAAGGGCCCGGATTCCGGAAGGATGTTGAGTTCTTTGAGATCCTACATAATATGTATAACAAGTTTTAAAATATGTACAATAACAGTCATGTTCACCAATATTTTGTGTTCGGAAAATGGGGTCCACGATGGGAATTTCATGGATTAATATATTTTGTAATATTCAATATACCTATTCTTAAATATTATTTTTACAGGATGATGCCCGAGACCGGGAAAAATACGCTAGCAAGTTCCTGAAAGTAATGAAAGCTTTGCGAAAAATGAATAATTTCAACTCATACCTTGCGTTAGTGTCCGCACTCGACTCGCCGCCAGTGCGGCGGCTAGTGGAGAGTCGAATCCTTGATGCATTACACGAACATTGCACTATAATCGATTCATCCTCGTCTTTCCGCACGTACCGCCAGGCTCTTGCAGAAACACAGCCTCCTTGCATACCTTATATGTGAGTATTTTTCATACATTAGTCAAGAATCATAACAACTGGCCACCTGAAATATAGTGCACGTGTAGAGTCAAAAACTCATAGGCCATGGATTGGGGACACAGGTCAAATCAGTGAATAAAAAAACTAGAGTCAGGACTGAGTATCGTTTTGGGATACGAGTCTTCATCTTATATGTGAATCACAAAATATTTTGCGTAACGCATCATTTAAATCCATCCATCTTGTCATTGTATGACTTTATTAGAATTGTTGTTGCTCGGGTTAGATACCTTAACCAAGACATAAAATCCAAATCCTGTTGTCAATGAATGATTCTTGTTCCACCCTATATTTAATAAGACAATCGTTTTTTTTTCAGCGGTCTAGTCCTTCAAGATCTGACATTCGTCCACATTGGCAATCCGGATCTACTGCCGGATGGTAGCATTAACTTCACTAAGAGGTGGCAGCAGTACCACATTATGGAGAATATGAAGAGATTCCACAAAGAGTACGTAATTTACCATACAAGATGCATTTATAATTTAAATAACTTGTATTAATAAGATATAGAATTTAAATTTCTTAATCACAACGTTAGTTGCTTCGGGTACGAAGTCTGGGATCCGCTGGGCGGTGGCGCAGAAATTCAAAGAGAATATTACCAATACTACTTTTGCTTGCCGCACCGCGACTACCTAGTATCTACCATTCTTCATTATGGGTTTTAAGTGACTGGTCAGTCAGTGGTCATTCATAATCAATGTAGTTGATTATGAGGTTGTAGGTAATTTTCCTTCTAAATGAAATTGAAAGAAGGCATATATTCTCTGTGCGAAATAAGTGAAGGTTTATTCAAACCTGACCGCTATTGGCTGCCACTATAGGCAGTAGTATATACTTACTGCGCGGGTTTCGTTAAGGTATTTAGTATGAAGTTCCGCGGTATTAGAGCGGAATAGTCGGTGCCACAGTAGTATCACCGAAACTCACACGCCTTAAAAGTGTTTTTTTTACACAATTGCTTCAAAACGACGACGTTAATCTAGTTGAACGAGTACAATACGGCGATATTTAAGATATGCAGACCATAAATTAATATTAATTTCGGCAGCAGGCAGTACAAGTTCAAGAAGAACGAGCGCATAATGGCGATGTTCAACGAGTTCGACGACGTACTGAGCGAGGAGGCGATGTGGCAGGTGTCGGAGAGCATCAAGCCGCGCGGAGGCCGCCGCGCCGCGCCTGCGCAGAACGCACACGCCGCACACGCGCCGCCCGCGCAGGCCGTCTGAGCCGCGCTACTATATTGTTTACATTATGTACGTACTAGTCTCTCATCATCTCATCAACATTATTGTTTGAACCATATCGACAGCCTCTGTGGCGTGGCGGTAGTGCACGCGACTGCCACGCAGGAGGCGCGGGTTCGATTCCCGCTCAGTGCAAATATTTGTAAGCATGAATATGGCATTGGTCTGGGTGTTTCTATGTATAATATGTATGTATTTACAAAAAAAGTATATAAGTATGTTTATCAGCATTCTAGATTCCATAACACAAGCTATAAAAGCTTACCATGGGTCTAGATAGCGTTGTGTAGAATGTTGTGGAATATTTATTTATTTATAGAATATTTATATATCTTAAATGTGGCTATACGCGCAGTCCATGTATCTAAGATGCACTTTAAAGATAGCATGGGGTGCTACTGCGGTGGACGAGCTCAAATTCACCATTGACATTACAAAACAAATTGCGCGTGGCAGGGCGTTTTGGTCCAAAATACCTATATGGCGCAAACAATATCATCTTAGCGTAGTTTACGGTTGCATGCGAGGCAAACATCTCGGAGTCTGGGGTGCGTTTACTCTTTGTGTTTTAGTTAATAAAGCTTGACTGGCAGCAGTTGCTGTATGACCCCCAAACACGAAGCGAGGGAGCCGTCCGTCAATCAGGTGTACTTGCTACTGAGATTGGCATTACCCCCAAAGGTTTTGATAGGGCCAAACACCCATATTTACTATCTTTTATTAAAGTCATTAGTTTGATTTGCTTTTTGTTTTATTCTCGTCCTTTTGGTTACAGGTAAATTTTCAATCCAAAGAGTAGGAGGGAGATAATTGACCGATTCGCTTGAATTCTACATCGAGGAGAATGTTAATTTAGAGAAATTGTGATTATCTGTCCTAAAAAGGCCTAATTAATATTAGTGTATTTATTAATTGTGCGATTTTCTCGACTGTGATCGAACCGGAAGCGAGTGTGATGGACGAGTCGGTGCGACGAGTGTTGCGGATTGCGCGCTTACGATTTCAACGCTTTTCATGTGCAAAAAGTAATAGTAATCGAGTTAATATTCTTTCTATCAGTATTTGAATCGATCTAATGTCGTTTATTACATATCAGCATGTGACTTGAATAGTGTACTAATGAAACCAGCGACGCCTTGGGTGTTAGCGTAAATCTCCTAAAATCCTCTCGTTATTGTAATCGCCGTTAATGTCACTGTATACATTATTGTGTAAGCCAGCTTCGGAAGTTAGCTTTCTATACATCGAATTAGAGAAAACTTTTTGAAGTTTTAGAAAAGGTAGACGAAGTACTGTTGACCATAGTGACTTAGTCGTTTATTAAGCATTTCGATTGTAATAATAATTACCGTCATTCAAGAATATTGTTCACCGTGTGTTTCAACAACGTTTACTCGTAAGTAGGACTTATGTGAAATGGGACAGTTCATTTCGAGTGATTAGAAAGTTTATGTGCACGCCTCAAAACAATATTGACATATTGCTTCGAAACCATTTATGAAATACAAATTTTAACCCCAGAAGAGTATGTGCTGTAAGCATTTCGAATTAAATACTCATACTATATTTTTATATACATTTGTATTACATGCGTCTCTCCACACAAAGCGTAACAACATAAACATATCATTTTTAAATAGTGTGCCAAACTTTGAACTAATAGAAGTGTCCCATTTCTATGCATAGTACAAGTAATTTATTTACTCGATAAGTACCTAAGCGATGATGTTACGTAAAGTATAGTACCACTTATTTTACAAGTTGTGAAGGCTTGAAAACCGCCTTTAAGCTTTACGCATAAAGCAATCACTGGTGGCAAATAAACAATATGTAATTAATTGTATTATTAATATTATACTGCCACGATTCGGCGATGATGTGAACCAGATATGTCAGTCTATTGTTAACAGTGATGTTGCTTGTGAATGTATTCAAATGATATTTTAGTATTTTGAATCTTACCGTCTTATAAATTATCGTAATAAATGAGACCGGAATCGTATATTTTTTATGATAAAATGACGCCGTTGAGTATTAAGCGTCGAATGCCATTTCAATCGTGTTGTTAATGCAATATTTTGCGGATGATCTTGAATGTAAAAAAACTGCATATTTTATTTTTGATATTCAAAATCTATATTTTTTTTATAAGTTGCTTACCTGCAAGGAAGCAGAATTACATACTTTTGAGATGTATACTACTTATTTACAATTTATCCTTCGGTGTTTGCATACATTTACTCTAATGTAAGATTTAGATTGAACACTGCTGACCCTGGAGCCTGTAGTTAGATATTGTATTAACTTTGAAAAAAAATATTAAAATTATGCGATAGTATCATGTTCACAATAATCACATTTTTAAATAATAATAGTAAATTATTAAATAGTGTAATCATCTGTTAATTTGCCTTAAGACGATCAGTCTTCAGTGAAATAGCAATAAAATTAATTGTTGTTAGATTTGCTGCACAAGTTGTGATACTAATAATGTAGCGTGCCGCTTACTACTCAAGTCTTATTGACGTTCTGTACGCGTAGGCAATTGTATTAGAAGAATATTAGTAGTAAGCGTAACAAACCCCAATATACATGACGAGGTGCACTTGTTACTTCACGCTAGGAGTTGCTGCCGTAGACTCGCTGCCGATGTCGTGCGCCAGCAGCCTAAACATTTGTTCTCTTCTAGTGTCTGTAACAATAGAAACTATCTTACAAGCAATACCATTTCTAAACAGGCTTTACATTAATAACGTATTTACATCGATCAAGTAGTTCGTGTATTTAAAAGGAACTATACAGTTCCATGCAATAAATAACTAGACCAATATTTAGAACGTTTTACAATGCTTTACAGAATTATGTGCTGATATTGTATTTTATATGTATAAATATTTTGATTGTTAGTTAAGTTGATAGGGTACGTTACCATTCTTTGTCTGGTATTATTATTTATTTAGTGTATTATGAAAATATGGAACGGTTAACAAATATAATTATTATCTAAAGTATATTAAAGACTGCCTAAATTAATTATTCACTTTAGTGAAATATTTAAAATGTCCCATGTAGACGTCCCCAAAGGACACCTTCTGATGATGAAATTGCATTGATGTTGACGGACGATTATAGACTAGAATAATACATTATCGTAGGGGTGACGCCCTTTATCTATGAATGTCGTCGTTAACTTTAATGCAATCATTCATTATTTAAGATTTCTAATTGCTAAACAATGTAGCCTTGGCTTAATTTAACGATACACAATGATAATTAATTGTCGCAATGTTCTTATTTATAACGTACATTACTGTCATATTCATACGAAGTATAAAGATCACATTATAGTGAACAGCGTACATATTTTTGTTGTATTAGCAAGTTCAGTATTACATAAACAATGCCATAATCTTATGAATGGAATTAAATATTTAGTACCTATAATTTCCTCCTTTATTATTGGGACCGTTTGTTTAAGTTTAAATGTTACAATAAGTAAAGATTTTTTTTATTATTATACTTTATTGTACATTATTTTTACTGAGTTATTCATATTCATATATTAATCAGACCCGCAGGTGTGTACAGTAAATTTTTGTGTGTCAAGTTTTTTTTGTAACTATTTTGTAAAATAAATATAGCACTTTATTTACAACAGTTTATTTTTTCTTTTTTGCATCACCAATATTGACAACGACGATGACGACATAATCCTTTTGTGTTATTATTATCAATGTTATCATTACTATCAACCTCTGCTCCACCCTTCAGTGCCTGTACCATTCTATATCGGCATAGCTTATACACAATATACTATAATACACTATACAATCTAAATATATATATATAACTCAAAGGTGACTGACATAGTGATCTATCAACGCACAGGCCAAACCACTGGACGGATCCGAGCTGAAATTTGGCATGCAGGTAGATGTTATGACGTAGGCATCCGCTAAGGATTTTTGGAAATTCTGCTACTGAAGGGGTAAAATAAGGGATTGAAGTTTGTATGAAAGTCCGTCATTTTCAGAGCATAAACCTGTGTCTTTTTTACTATTAATAGAGTAAAATTGAAGTGAATAAAATTTTACTACTAAGAGGGTAAAATAGGTGATAACTTTTGTATGGAAAATTCGTCATTTTCAAGAAGCATGAAACTTAAGCACCTACGTCTTTTGAGAAATGTTTTGTCGCGATAACCGACATCCACGCGGGTGAAGCCGCGAGCAAAAGCTAGTATTTAATATAAATGTAGGTACCTATGTGTAACAGGTCACTGTTTCAACTCAAGTTATACATTTATTTAAATAAACATACACCGGCAGCAAAGTAGCCCACGTTGCTTCAACAAATCCATACTATATAATGAAAAAAAATGCGAAAGTACCTCTGTCTATTATTACGCTTTCACGCCTAAACCACTGAATTAATGTTGATAACATTTTGGTATAGAGATAAACTAGAGCACAAGAATGATAATAGTTTTGAAAATATCGTTCATACAAAATGTATGCGGCAGTAGTAGATAGGTAGGTAAATACATTATGCAACAGCTAGCAAGCGAATTGAGCGAGCTAGCGAGTGACGCTATCGATCTATCCGTTCATTCCGAACCTGACCCGAACGGAACCCTCTTTCTAACCTGTTCCTATCATAACCCGAATTGAGCAGATCTGGCACTTCGCCGGCCGGTGCCGCGGCACGCTCGCTTCGCTCGCTCGGCTCGTGCGTTGTGGTCACAATTCTAACCTAACTTAACCTACAGAAGTTGGAATTACCGTCAGGTTAGGAATAGGGTTACGTTCGGAACAAATATCACATATTTATTCAAGTTACCTAACCCGCAACCGGGTCAGGTTCGGAATAATCAGATCTGTCGAACGATGCCATGAAGATACAGGCTGTAATTTTTTTGGTTCGATTAATGGAGTATGGCTAGCGAGTTATTGAAAATGTTTGAAAGCAGTGTTATTAAAAACGAGGGTATTTTTCCTTTGAGTAAAATTAGCTAGGTATCCCGTAGGTAATAAGAGTACTCCAGGCAAGGTCGAAATCTTCCACTCAGTATAAATGCTTGCTAGCTTCTCAAAAAGTAGGTACCTACCTCTGCTTTGGAATTGCACAATTGAGAAGAAAACAGGTCGTATAAAATATTATTCTAAATAAAAAAATATTTTTGAAAAATAAAAACATCCGAAATGAAGAACTCCTCTATTTTTAGAAGTCGGTTAAAACAAATCAAAGTTTCTATCGGTGGTTTCAATGGTAACCTATTGAAATATCGAATTTCAGTTACCCGAATCTTAAAACCCCGAAATCGGCTGGTAGTTAGAAGGCTAGGCCTTCGTGGTTATTTCTTTTTTATGACCACCCAGAAACTGGATAGAAAGTCCCTGAAGGCAAAAGAACCTACCTTGTAATTTTTCCAATAGTTTTTATGGTTTGTCTGGATATCAATTAAATGCATTTCAAAAATTTGTGTTTTAAAAATTGGGCTTTCGTGCATATGGATTACGGTCATCTGGATTTTGTGCATTTAGATTTCTTGTGTCTGGAACTCGTTCGTCTGGATTATAAAACTTCGTACAAATAATTAAATGGGCAAATATAATTCAGAGTTGCGATTATATGGCAAATAGAACTTCGGAATTTGTAAAAACGGGATTAGGAAAAAACGGCGAAACGTTTTCGGGGTTATGATATTCGGAATATTAAAATTCGGGATTAAGATAGTAACCGGTTTCAATGTAGGTACTTTCAATGCGTTTTTGTAAGATACATAGATGGTTTTTTACAGAAAAAAGTTGTTCAGCCAGCCATATCAGCGTATAATACTAAATCGATTCATAGCTTTTCGCGTGACGCAGGCAAAATTAATGAATTTTATTTTAATGAAATTTTCAAGCAATTAGAATAATAAAGCAAAGTAATTACTTAATGTATTGTAATATGTAAGTAGAAGGTATGTTGTTTTATATAAAGGTATTCCTCTTTTTTATTTATTTGATTTTAGGTAGGTACACATTATGAATGCCATAATAAGGAATATCAAGGATTACATTAGTTATCGCTTAATTCTAAGAATTGCAAAAAGTAAATAATAGGACATTCAACGCAGCACCATATTAGAACTGAGCAGGAAGCTATGCCACGTGTTAGGGGACATTCGGCCCACTATGGAACTGACCCGAGGACCAGTTACCCCTCTCAAAATGTGATAATGGATAACTGGGCCCACATCTGTTTTGGTTACAACCAATCGAAGGGTGGCTTATATATTATAATTATATTATTATACAGTAGATAGTGTACATATTTAAGCATTTATATCTATAATTTTTAATTTATATATTGCCATGTAGAAAAACAAGTAGGTATGTTTAGTCAAAAAGTCAAAATCTACAGTTTAATAATCAACTTTAATTATTAATCACAAAATGAAAACACTGTATCTACTGTATCCTGTATCCGAGTCCTTGGGGTGCCCAAGGACTCGGATACAATGTTATGAAGAGTCAGCTTATGGTTTTTAATGCACCGGGTATTGAATCGTACCAAAACAGACCAGACGTGACTATAGATGGGTCGCATCTACAAAGGGTGGCGAGTTTTCAGTACCTGGGTATTTGGGTCACTGAAGACCTTAAAGGTAACCTGGATATCGACAGGGAGCGTAGGTTGCTGTCTGTGTGCTGGAACATGTTGTCCCGCAGATTTGCACGATGTACCTACGGAGCCAGTTAAAATTAAAATTACTTTGTTCAAGGCTTACTGTCAATATTTCTACAAGAGCCTGTAGACAAGATATCGGGGGCGCATATACAGCGATCTACGAGTCATGTATAAAAATGCGCTCAGGGTACCTACTGCTGGGGCTGCCGTGGAGGTGCAGCGTGTTGGGGATACACGCCGAAAGACGCATAGATGGTTTTATGGCCATCGTGCAAAATGAGTGCCTCGTGCGGCAGCACTAACAGTGTCTTATCTGTATTTGCGGATAAGTGGGAGTCACCAATGCTGCGACACTGGATGAAACTTCACACGAAATAAATATTAATATTATGTTTTTCTAACACTAAGGTAGCAATTTTACTAAAATAATAAAAATATAAAGATTTTTATTATTTTATTATTAGAATTGAAAAGAGACTTATGGGGCTGATAACCGACATTCCCGCCGCCACGAGGGTGGAGACTTCGTTGTCAAGATATTTCTGACACTGACTGTAGGTACCTACTGTAGAGTTAGTTACTTTAAAGTTATTTTAAAGTGATAAACTACCACGCTAGTTTAACCACTTTAAAATTCCAAATCTTGGAAACTATAATTGATAAATCGAAGTATTTCTTTCACATGTATTTTTTATTTTCTGTACAGGATACAATGAGCTACAATTCAAAATTAGTGAACATTCTTCATTGTTTGCTGTGACAAAATACGTCCACATTATCGGACTGACACGCGTTTTTGATACGGTCACGGATTAATGTTCGGTAAAATTGTTACTTAATATGTGTACCCAGCTTTATAAAAGCGCGAGAGTAAGTTACGGCGTTCAGTGGTTGCTGATCATTGTGAATCGCAATCGGCCCTAAGTTCATTTGTAGATTTGTAATTATGGCGTTTTATGGGATAATAACGGTGTTAAGTCCAATATTCTTCATGAGTGTTGCAGTACCATTGTCAGGTAAGAAGCTTTTCGCAGGATTCTGTAAGTATGTACCTACCTTACCTGCCCTGCTTATATTTATTTGTAGGTAGTACTTTTGTATAAATATTACCTAACATAAAAAATAAAAAGATACTTATGTAGGTATCAATTCTTTTTACAAAAAATACAAAATAAAAAAGTACTTAGCCGCAGTCATATGTGTAAAAGCTAGTTTTTATACGTATGCCGCAGTTATAATTCGTAGATATATTCACAATTAGATGCTTTACAAGATGTCTTACTCAGTTTTGATTTTAAAATGTTTGATTTACGACTTTTACAAGACAGCAGGCTCTACCCTATTGACAATCATAAACTGAAAGAAAAATTAATGGGTAGGTAGGTACAGTCAACGCCAAAAGTTGATTAACACAAAAATATTTAAAATCCTTCTTACATTGGAGTGCATGTGCCCACAGAGGTTTAGGTATATAGTTTTAAAATCCCCTAAGGGCAAAGTTCTTATATTGCACGGTTTATTTATAATTTTATAATCAGTTTAACAGTTATGGTAATCAATAAATTACCATTTTTAAGCTACTTATGGCGCTGACTGTACCTACCCCTGCTGTCAAACTTGTATCAATCTTATAAACAGCAGTCCAATTAACTGCAAGTTCAATTGCAATTATAATGGTAACCTATAGTACCTAATTGTCTCTTAATTGATGATTTTTATTTGTTACGATTATGCAACTAAGCTATATACTATTATCTATTCTGTAGCAACCCATGTATCCCACTGTTAGTTGGGTACGGGACCCGTACCCAACTAACAGTGGGTCTCCTCTCCTCTCCTGTAAGCTATACCACAGAATAGATAATAGGCTATGCCATCGTATAAAAGTTAATTCGTAAGACCATACTAAGCCTTACCTTATTTACGGTCCACCTGACCTGTGACCAATGCAGCCTGCAACTAGACTAATCAAAGCCTGCAATATTGGGGTGGGGTGTCCTGCCTGATCATGACCTTCGCGCTTTGCCCTCTTTGAAGAACTGTAGCTCTCGCTGTAGCACAATTTTCGTGTTCACATTGACATACCTACTCTGTATTTCATGTTATTCATTAGTATTTCATTATTCACTAGTTTTTGTTGTTAATTTATTGTACTTTAAGGTTCAAATAGTGATCTTTTTGAGGGTGATATGAGGTTAACGGCGGCGCAGCGCGCAGCGATCGAAAGGGCGAGGAAATTTCCAAATGATGCGTTGGATCGGAACGGATTGGTCGATGTTCAGATGCGCTGGCCCAATAAAACTGTCGTGTATTATATCACAGAAAATGTGTTTGGTATGTACTTTTCAAAATGATTACATACTATTAAGAGATCGATGGTCTATAGCAATAGGTAGGTAACTACCTATCAATATACTTACATGTGAACGCTCTTATCAAACTACGGAAAGTTATCTCTAAGGGTGCGTCCCCAATGGGAGCGGAGGCGAGGTGATGAGGTGTGACCGTGCCTACGCCATGGCCATGAGTGCAATTTGAGGACGTACTTTTTATCAATATGAAAGTTCATTATATTAGGACCTTTATCCTCGTATAATGAATTCTCTCGAACTGTCAAACGGGGGCTGGAAAGGGGGCCCCGGGCTCCAGAAATATTGCATATAAGTATAGGCTTTAGATGCAACCAGGATGAGTATAGTGACCAAATTAATTGGCCTATCGCAGTCCACTGCTGGACATAGGTCTCTCCCAATGTTGGGAGGCTCCAGCCTACTGTTTCCACGCTGGCCAGACGGCTGGTGCTGGTAGGTAGAGGTTTTTATTTCAAGTTTTCTTTCTCTCGCAGTGATATCATCTGCGTATTTTTCTGTTAGTCTCCTCTTACGACACCCTTCGGATGAGATAGGGTGGTGACACTTGTATTCTTTCTCCGTCACCACACGGATCACGGATGAGAGGTATCTATAGTGTGCCTTCTACTCAGCCCCCGATTCCTCGGAACTCGTGCGCGCACTATACTTACAGTCAGCATCAGAAAAATGTTGACGAGTAGAATACTCAAAATAATCTTAAAACCAAAATTTCAATATTATATTGATAATTAGAGTACTCAAAAAGTTGTAAGCATCCAGAGTGGTCAAACTATCTTAGCAATCGGTCTTCCAGAAACATGTAAGTAAGCAGAGTGTTTATATTCTTATACACAATCACGCTACTCAATGGTACCTATCTAATCAAACAAAGTTTCAAAATAATGTAGACAATGTCATTTAATCGCATTTTGCATCCCTTTTTTACTTATTTAGCCATCCTTTTCACACGATGGTCGGATGATGAGAGATAGGTGTATAAGTTAGAAAAGGATAGAAAATGTGTCAAATTAATGACAATTTCTTTTGTATTGTTATAGTGGCCAGTTGCTAAAGCCATAAACTATCCACTTGCATTGGTGAGAAAAGAGTATTGAATACGTAAGAAATAAATACTCGTATGATGTGTAAATTACTTGGTTTTAAGGTTTTAAGATTATTTTGAGTATACTCTACTCGTCAACATTTTTCTGATGCTGACTGTACTAGCGGTTTCTTCGTGTCTTTTGAAACGCAGAATATCAGGAAGAGATTCCAAGGCCGGACTGTGAGTTTAGGTGGCCCTAGGCTAAAACTAGTTAGGAGCTTAGTTATTTCCTCCAAGAATAGGAAAAACCAAAACAAAATATTATTTTATTTAGGTATATCATCAATATATTAGGTACACACGCGTTAGTGTTTGGTAAATAAAACCGTATAAAGCAACCTTTCTGCACGTTAATTTACTCCTCACATTCTAGGTTCTTAGTTAAATCAATAGTTTGACATCGTCATTCTGTAATTATTCGCTGGCACCAGACGGTGGACCATTGAGCAGGGAACCTTCGGGTCTCGCGAGAAAAAAAATAAAGAAAATACATCTCTATTTTTTTTCTTAAACTTTACTTAAACTGTTTTTTAATCCTTCAATATTTTCAACTACCAGGACTACAATTTTTCAAATATTCCTCAACTTTTTTCTGCATTAGCAACCTAAGATATAGATTAGCACGGCTATCCACCACAACTTCCGAAAATCTGTAGTTATTGTACAAAATATTGCCGAAATATTTATTTCTCGTAAAATTATTATAGATTTTCTTCATTACTTTCTATTCACTTTATCTCATATTGGTGAAAAAAAAGTCTGATATTAGAACACTAAATAAAGGAATGAATTTCTTTAAAAATCCAACATGTTATGGTACTGGAACCTC
Organism: Eilema sororculum; assembly: GCA_914829495.1. Classification (NCBI taxonomy): domain Eukaryota; kingdom Metazoa; phylum Arthropoda; class Insecta; order Lepidoptera; family Erebidae; genus Eilema; species Eilema sororculum. The sequence continues at coordinate 16,749,105 of OU618534.1, read as the reverse complement.
TCACGAAAAATATATACCTGCTTACCTACCATTTTTAGGGTTCCGAGGAGAGGAAAAAATCCTTATAGGATCAGTTCGTCGTCCATCTGTCTGTCTGTCAGTCTGTCAGTCTGTCAATCTGTCCGTCTGTTCGCCAAGAACATTTTTGCGGAGGTATCAAATTGAATTTTATATTCAGGCATCTTAAAATGTGTGTGATGCGATGCGCTTTAGACGATGCAACTTTTCTCTCTCCTGTCAAAATTCGTTATTCGCCCCGTCTAAATGACACATAATAGTAGTTTTACCAAAAAATTATAATCTAAGGTTAAACATATACCTAAGGGTCGGTGCACATCTGACGGAACATACGTCGTGTATGATCGGTCGCGTAGTGCCAAAACAGACAAATGTATGATAAAATGTTCACACTTAACCGATAATGCATAAGTGCGTGACGTTCGCTTACGCATGTTCTATCAGATGTGCAGTTGTGCACAGACCCTAACACATCTATTGATTTTTGCTTTAAGTATATCGGAATCTTCTCTTTTAAATAGATGAAAATCAAATAGAAAAAATTCATAATGCATTATCTGATATTGCGTCTCAAACCTGTATCAAATTTCGAGAGAGGGAAAGTGAAAATGAACATGCTGTCATAATTCAGGTAATTCTTGTTATTTTTTATGTAGTTTTATTTGCAAGATAATAGCTAAGCTACGTAGGTGGTTAGACCCACGATGACGGAGTGACTAGAGTGGCTAGGGTGCTTCGGTTGGTAACTGTGTCAACTGCCAACACCCTTATGCCATTAATGCGGCGCGAGCGATGACTCAGGGCTGCACACGTTCACCGAGTGTCCGACGTGGGAGACGCCGATTGGCTCCGGGTCCGATGAAACCTTCCCCGCCGGGTTTTCGGGTATTTTCCGCGGGGATTTCAACTGTCTACCTATCACAGTTCTTGGGATACCTACAGTCTTGTGATAGACAGACGTACAGAGGAATAATCTGGTAACAGGGTCCGATTTTTACCTTTTATACCTGGAACTCGAAAAATTATATCCTTTTGAAATGCGCATTATATTCATAAAATATTTTTAATTTCATTAATGTTCACATTTTATAAAAATATATTACTTATATTTAATTATAGAATAAGGAGGAACTAGGCTGTAGCTCGGACATAGGCTTTCATTTCGACCAGCCAAATCAAATGCTCAACCTCGCTAGGAACTGTTTCTATCACGGCATTATAATACATGAAATGCTACATACCATCGGATTCGTGCATATGCAGAGCACTTATGACAGAGATGATTTTGTTACCATTCATATGGAAAATGTAGAAGACGGTCAGTACCTACCTAATTGTTTTTTGTTATTTTTATACACCCACATCTGTTCTACTGTTTACATATCATAATCCCAAAACTCATAATACCGAATCTCATTATACCGATGTATGAAAGACCGAAATTCTAAATTCCGAATGTTCGTTTGACCGAATGTTCAAAATATCGAAAGTACAAAATCCTGAAGTACAAAAAACTCGAAGTAGGCGAGTGGGCAACCTCCGCCATACTCGTATTCTTTGTGTTACGTTACTTGTGATAGATAATAAATGAAGATATAAAGCCACATCAAAAAAAACTACCTGCGTTGTAAAAGGTAAGTATAAAAATTTGTTAACGTAGGTATCAAAAACTAATTTTCGAGATTTTGAGATTATGATACGTAGCCATTCTACTACTCACCGTAAACTACATTGGAGTAAAGTATTGTAAGTAAATACCTAGTTTATCTTTATAATATAACAATGAATCGCTAAATGTGTTACTAAGCGCAAATCGAGAACACGAACCGATTTCGCTAATTCTTTTTTTAGAATATTCTTTGCAGTGAGAGGATGGCTCATAAGCTGTGAAAGATATTAAAAGGTAGCCAATGGGGTTCAAGATAAATGCCAAGGGCAAAGTAGGGGTGAGTCGGCAAGTGAAATTAAAGTTTAACGATTCAGAACCCATTTTTTTTGGAATTCTTGTCTGTTTGCTCGTGGCAGGCGCAGATGTAAATACTGCGGTGTGTGTGCGGGGTCACGCGTAAGATCGCATGAGGAATTCTTGCATCCGCACCAGCCTTCACGTCCCTGATCACGGATATCTATGTCCGTGACATTGTAGATAAACTGCAGGAAAGTGCGGTCATGCTGTGCGGTAAATAGAAATAATAAATCTCTGACAAACGCTGGGCACCTACGTGTAGGTGGTTTAGATTCCATTCGAACTCCCAATAATATCTAAAGTAAAGCCAACAAAGCGAGAGAAAAATGGTAAACAAAGTTTCAGCGGTTCCAAACATTTATCACTTCAAGTGCATTCCAGACAGGAATGAAATTGCTCATAAGATGGCGGATCTGACAGTTTAGAATTGCTGTGCTGACAGCTTTCCCGTACTACGAAACATGCAACCACAGCTGACGCTCGCCTATTGTCGGGTACGTGTGACATGTGCGACAAGGACAGAGACAATAATCGCTAGTTATCGCAACGTAACTCAGTAATGGTCGCTTTGTTTAACTTTTTTCTCTAGTCTCGTTGGCTTTACTTTAGATAAGGTACATTTGCAGTTTAATATTTTTGATATTTCTGAATTACAATTAAATTCAGGAATGGGTGAACAACGCTTCGTTTACAGGCAAGAAGTTATAGTAAAGTAAGTTATGGTAAAGCTGATATCTAAGGAACAATTAAATTGATAAGTTCTAAGAAAGCCCTTATTTATATTACAGGTAAAGAATTCAATTTCTATAAGTATCAAAGGGACACAGTGACTGACTACGGAGTACCATATGATTATGGCAGCGTGATGCATTACGATAGGAAATCGTTTTCCAAAAATGGACTGGATACCGTTGTTCCAAAACAGGTAGGTACCTAACAAGATTTTCCATACTAAACATTACAACGTTAAACAACTAGCCGGGGTAGTTTTAGAATAGGTAATCATTTTAAACATGACAAAGTCGCAAACACATAATAAATATCATTAAAAACACCTCCAAAAAGTTGAAAATAAATGGAGTTTGCCTTTTAACTTTAACGGTAGCCATGTCGGGGGACCCTAACTGGTTAAGCACTCCGTTATATTATCGGAACAATTCAAGGTCCCCCGACATGGCAACCGTTAAAGTTAAAAGGCAAACTCCATTTATTTTCAACTTTTTGGAGGTGTTTTTTGTGACGGGGGTTTTTAAAATTTCTAATTTAATTTTTATTTTATGCTTTTTAAAGTAATCTACTAGTCAAGCTCTTTCATTTGATACCCATATTGAGGGAGTTATGAAGAAATATGTATTCCGACATGTTGTGGTGGCGGCCATCTTGGACCGATTTTTTTCAAACATAGCTAAGAACACTCCCGACTAATATACCTTTCAAACAAAAAAACTACATCCAAATCGGTTCATCCGTTTGGGTGCTACGATGCCACAGACAGACACACACACACACTCACACACACACACACACACACACACACACACACACACACACACACACACACACACACACACACACACACACACACACACACACACACACACACACACACACACACACACACACACACACACACACACACACACACACACACACACACACACACACACACACACACACACACACACACACACACACACACACACACACACACACACACACACACACACACACACACACACACACACACACACACACACACACACACACACATTTTGATTCCCCATAATATGTACCGCTAAAAATCAATAGTTTTTCGAAATAATTGTCTTTTTGAGCTTTTCCGTATTAACCCAGAATAAGGCTTCAAGTGCAAATAAAAAAAAGTATTTGCCTAGTAGGAAACTATTCTAATTTATTTTTAAAGGTAATACTTTTACTGGCATAAAATTGAGATAGCATTTTGAGCTTTATGGTTATTTTTATTTTATTTTTATTCTATATGGTTTTTTATATTATGGTTATAGGAATAAGTCGAGTAACCCTGTATCTGTAACGCTGTATACTTACTTACTTAATTGGTTACTTACGTAATTAATGATTCAATAGTAATAAATATCATTTAGATACAACTTTAGTAAGTACACGTAGTACCATTCACGTGTATGATAATGCTCCCAATTCTGTTGTTACATCTCTAAACTTAAATTTCTCTAAAAAAATCAGATTGCATCTCTTTCTTTCATGATCAGATAAAAAAGGACAGATGTTTTTATTTCAAGTTAAGACCTGTCAAAAATTAAGAGAGCGCCTTGTTGGTGCCTAGTAAGTTAAGTCGCATGTTTGTAGATGTCGACCAAAATTGAAGGATACCGTCAAGGCGCCGACCTAATTTGACAAGTGTTCACTAAAATAAATCACCTGTCCTTTTTTATCTGATAATGAAAGAAACAGATGCAACTGACTGAAATTGACAGCCTCCGTGGTGTGGCGGTAGTTAACGCGACTGCTACGCAGGAGGCGCGGGTTCGATTCCCGCTCAGTGTAAATATTTGTATGCATGAATATGGCTATTTGCATTGGTCTGGGTGTTTCTATGTATAATATGTATGTATTTACAAAAAAAGTATCTATGTATGTTTATCCGCATTCCAGATTCCATAACACAAGCTAGTTAAGCTATGCTTACCATGGGTCTAGATAGCGTTGTGTAGAATGTTGTGGCATATTTATAATTTATAATTTATAATTAGAAAATTTTAAGTTTAGAGATGTAACAACAGAATTAGCAGCATATCTACTTATAGTACTATCTTGGTACCCCACTATGAACGATGAAGGGGTAATTTTATAGGGTTTTAAAATTACCTTAATCTTTTTCAGGATAATGTAGAAATCGGACAGAGGGAAGGCTTATCAAAAAGCGATGTACTGAAGGTGAACATGATGTACGAGTGTCCATAAGAAAATAACCGGTCTGAATACGAGGCTGCTACCTACTGCAGCTGATTGATATTTTTTTGCCTTTTTGTCTTTATATTATTAATAGTACCTATCCACATGCAACTTAAATATTATGGATAACAAAAAAATTGTACATAATATTAAAAATTTAGTGAATTAATGTTATGTGCAAGACTTATGTTGAGTATTTATAAATTGGAACCTAATAGAATATAGTTACAATTGTTACTGTACTAACATACTCGTACTTACATTATCATCTAGATATCATTATCAACCTTTTCGCAAAAACTTGTGGATAAAATTAAAACGATACACCGATTATTCTGTTATTCATTTGTGTAAGTGTTTATACACAAACCCATTAAACAAATAAATATGATTTTGTTTTGATTTCAGTCCCTATTCTGGGAATAGTTTGCTTACAGTTGATTCGCGTAGCTTTCTATATTTCCATTTTGACAAGACTTACTTATGCTCGATTTAACAAGAGAAAATGACGATACTACGTTTTCTATTGAAAATTAAAAAGGTGTTATGAAATGGAGATATCAGTGGTAGTGGTAGCATGCAGTTGAAGGTACCTTACCATACAAAGTTGTATGTAAGGGTCCAACCGTATCTCCTTGGTCGACTATACATTATGACTGCCTGTGGACAGCAGAAGACGTGTTTAGTTAGATAATCGCCACCCTCACTGTCACTATGTGTAGGGCCTATATTACGTCGTATCCAGTCCTCTGTCAGTCAGTCCTCAAGTCTGCAATCCCTTCGAGCTGAATACAAGCAAAATCCTTAGAACCTATCTAAGGATTTTGCTTGTATCGAGAGTACCTAATCAGACAATCCATTAAAAAGTTACCCACTGAAAAGTTACTTGTGGCAATTCGTGCAATATCACAAACTAGTTTTTGCCTGCGGCTCCGCCCGCGTGGATGTCGGTTATCGCGACAAAACATAGCCTATGTACTTTCTCAAGGTCTAATCTACCCCTATACCAAATTTCATCAAAATCGGTTCAGTGGTTTAGGCGTGAAAGCGTAACATACAGACAGACAGACAGACAGACAGACAGACAGACAGAGTTACTTTCGCATTTATAATATTAGTATGGATTAAGTTTGTGTAGTTACCAGCATATATCTCGACCCCAATCACATCACAAAATGTACTTACACATTTTTTTGGGTGTCTTTTGAAGATAGTACCTACGGAGTGCTATGCTATGCCAGCACTTCGTGCTACTTGGGGTGCTGGTTGGGTAACCTCCACGTTGGCCTTCCCGTTTCTTCCCCCTTTGGACCGCGGTCCTGGGGAGCGGAAGCGGGAGGGCTGGTACACCCTGGACAACGGCTAACAGACTCCCCCCTTGGGAGTTCTGTTGGCCGTTGACGAATAACCCATCGGCGGACCCCACTGAGGTGGGGTCGTGGGATGACGGACCTGTAAGGCCCGTGGTCGTCGGCGTCTCTTCCAGTATTTCTCTGCTTTCGGAGGGGACAGGGGAGAGACGCTAAGACAACCCAGGCGGGAGTGGCCCTGTCAGGGGCCGCTCGTGGGCCCTCCACATGACCCTCTGTTTGCAGAGGGCGTAGTTTAGGGTGCTCTAGGGCGGACGGGTTCTCCACCTTTGGCTTCGTCCAGAGGTGGGGGACATGGTCTGATGCAGACCACCGTGCGGCCAAACCGTAAGCCTGACTTAGGTCAGGAACGGTGGCTCCTAGTGGGCTGCGAGGAAGACAACCTCTATAAAAAAAATTACCCCCAGGGGCGGACGGACTCGGTCTGGTGCAGACCCCGTTCGGCCCAGCCGTAACCCTGAACTGACGGATCTCCGGAGGACAAAAACCTCAAAATAATGCAATGGATCAAATTACGAATAAATCTACCCAGGAGGGTCCCAGCCTAGCTGGGGAGTCCCTCCCGTCGCCAGTCGGCGACGGCCGTCCCTCGTACTCTGGGGAGGACAACCATTGCCTGAGCCCGGCGCCGAGCTCTAAATCCGGCCCCAACTCTACCAGTAGCGCGGAGGTCGCGCTACACCTGGACGATTCGTCGTCCCCAACAGCGGCGATGGTGACGTCAGAGGAATCTGGCGTCACCACCAAGGAGGACAGGCAGGCGCTGCCTGGGTTGCAGACGAGGTCTGCAGCCAAAAAGCGCAAGGGGAAGGGGAATAAAAAGGTTCCCCTGCCGTTGGTGGACGAGCGGGATGAGGATTTTATCCCTCCCGGTCTTGGGTCGGCCGCCATCGGCAGTAACAGCAGCAGCGAAGAGGATCGCCCGTGCCCCCCTAAGCCGAAGGTGCAGGCTACAGGCCGTGAAAGGGCGAGGAGGAGCGGTGGGAGGGCCGCCCCCCCTCGGGACTCCTCTCCGTGGGTTGGTGCATCCAGCCCGGAGAGGGAGGTGGCGCTGGACTCGCCCATCTTCAGGAGGACAATGATCCTCACTCACCGCCTTGGCCAGATAATGGCGAGACAAGCGGAGTCTGCGACTCCCGAGCAGGCAGAAATGCTCGGGATCGTAGAGCAGATCGCAGCTGCCGGTGAGGGTCTGGCCGCCCAGATGGAGGAACAGGCGAGGAGGGAGGCTGAGGCCCAACGGCGGGAGGCCGAGTCCCGGCGCCAGCTCCAAAGAGTTACGGCGGAGCTGGAGGCCCTCAAGAGAAGGGTGGAGCACCTGACCGAGTTGCCGGGAGTGGTGACTCGGTCAATGCGGAAGGCGCAACTAGAGCGGTCGGCGCAATCGGCACTGGCGGGGCAGCCAGTGCAGACGGAGCGGCCAGCGCAGACTGCGCAGCCGCCGCGGCCAGCGCAGACCGCGCAGCCACAGCGGCCAGCGCAGACTGCGCAGCCGCCGACTCGACCGGCAGAGCCGGCGTCCTTGGCCGCATGTATGGCGGCCATACGCGCCGAAATGGTGGCGCAGGAGGAGCGCACCAATCGGCGGCTGGAAGTGATCCTCGACGTCGCCCGGCGTCCTCCTCTCGCGACGCCGGCCGGTTATGCCGCCGCAGTGAGGGGGGGCCCTGCCTCCCCGGCGGCGGTGCCGGCTCACCGCCCCCCTCCAGGTCCTCCAGGTCCTCCGGGTCCCGCTCAGGGCAAGGGTAAGGGGAAGGGCAAGGGCAAGGGGAAGAAGTCCCCAGCCCTGGCCTCAACCCCGCCCCCAAACCGGGCTTCAGTCCCGGCCCGGGCCTTGGCTCCGGCTAAATCCTCGAGCCACCCGTCAGGGGGCTGGGAGGTAGCCGGAGCCAATAAACAGAGACGGAGTGCCGCCAAAAAGGCAGCCAAATTGGCCAGAATGGCCAAGGCTGCCGCGAGGGCAACAGCGCCGAGGAGGCTCCGCGTCCCACGATCGACGGCCGTCGTCATTACATTGACGGCGGATGCGTCGGAGAGGGGTGTGGAGTACGCCCAGGTAGTGAGGCAGGCAAGGGCCTGCATCGACCTGGGAGCCCTCTAGATCCCGGATCTTGTGTGCAAGCCCACGCGCACCGGAGCTCGGATCTTCGAGGTCCCCGGCGCTACCAGCGGCCCTAAAGCCGACGCCCTAGCAGCTAGGCTAAGGGAGACGCTGGACGCAGCTGACGTCCGGGTGTCCAGGCCCAACAAGTGCGCAGAAGTGCGCATATCGGGTCTGGACGACTCCATCACGGCCGAGGAGCTTAAGCTCGCCGTGGTGGAGGCCGGAGGCTGTCCTCAGGACACAGTAAAGGTCGGAGCTATACGCTTCGGCCGGCGTGGACTGGGGGCAGCAGTTGTCGGCTGCCCCATCGCGGCAGCCCAAAAGGTTGCCGATGGGCGGAGCCTCCTCATCGGGGGCTTCCAGAAGGTGCAGGTGCGGCTCCTGCAGGCCCGACCGGCACGGTGCTTCCGGTGCCTGTCGGTGGGCCACGTAGGGGTGCAGTGCACGGCGGAAGTAACGGTCGGTGACCGTTGCTTCCGCTGTGGCCAACCCGGTCATAAGGCCGGTAGTTGCGAAGCTCCGTTGCACTGCTTCAGGTGTGCAGCGGAGGGCAAGCCGGCCGACCATAGGGTTGGTGCCAAGGCCTGCACCGCGGGGAGGCCGAAGCCGGGAGGCAGGCGCTCCGTCTCTGGTTCACGGCAAGGCGCGGAGATGGGGGTTCCATAATGGATCCTCAACTCCGCGTCCTGCAGGCAAATGCAAACCACTGTGTCGATGCTCAGGCACTTCTGCTCCAGAGCATCGCACAGTGGGGCATTAATGTCGCCGCTGTCGCCGAGCCGTACATTCACCGGTTTCTCGGGCCTGCCTGGGAAACCGACCTGGACGGATCGGTGGCACTGGTGCACAATGCCGCTGCCGGCAGTCCCCCCCTTGTTGTCGTGACAAGGGGGAATGGCTGCGTAGCGGCACTTGTGGGGGGAATAGCGGTCGTGGCAGTCTACTTCTCGCCGAACCGAGTCATAGATGAGTACCAGCAGTGGCTGGATCATCTGACCGTCGTCGTCAATACCTGTTACCCTCACCCGGTTCTGGTGCTCGGGGACTTTAACGCCTGGTCTCTGAACTGGGGTTCCCGGCGCACGAACCCGAGGGGCAGGGCAGTGGAGAGCTGGGCTGATAGTCTCAGCCTAGTTCTCCTGAATCGCGGGGCCGTCGCCACGTGCGTGAAGAGTTGGGGCGACTCAATTGTGGACCTTTCGTTCGCGAGCGCCCCGCTCTCAGGCCGTGTGCAGGGCTGGCGTGTACTTGGGGAGGTGGGGACAGCGTCGGATCACCGATACATTCGGTTCGACGTCTCCCCTCCTGCAGGCGCCGCGCCGGTTACACCGGCTCCACGCGAGCCACGTTGGGTGCTTAAGCGAATGGATCGGGAGGTCCTCCTGGAGGCCGCCATCGTACAGGCCTGGGCCTCTGCGCCGGACAGGCCTGTCGACATAGACGATGAGGCGGCGTGGTTCCGGGAGGCCATGACGCGTGTCTGCGACGCGGCTATGCCTAGGGCTCCGCCCTATAATCCGAGGCGTCAGGTCTACTGGTGGTCGGCGGACATCGCGAGGCTCCGACAGGCCTCCGTGATCGCTTTCCGCCGGTGGACCAGACTCCGAAGGAGGCGTAGCCGCCCCGCAGATACGGAGCCCCGAGAGGCGGAGCTTCATGCGGGGTACAGGGAGGTCAGAAAGGACCTCCGAGTGGCCATAAGGCAGGCAAAGGCAGCAGCTCATAAAGAGCTGCTGGAGACGCTGGAGCGGGACCCATGGGGGCGGCCTTACCTTATGGTAAGGGGCAAGCTGCGCCCCCGGGCCCCGCCATTGACCCGGTGTCTCCAGCCGGAGCTGCTCGGAGGAGTCGTTGGCTCCCTGTTCCCAGCGCGGGCGGTGGAACATATTCCACCGGAGATGACTCCGCCACCTAGGTCGCCTATGGCGCCCAACGTGGATGACGACGACGTGCCCGAGGTCACTTGGGTAGAGCTAGAGCTGGCGGTGTTAAGGCTTAAGGCCAAGAACACCGCCCCGGGACCAGACGGCATTCCAGGCCGAGCGTGGGTCCTAGCTCTAGGCGAAGAAGACGCTCTCGAGCCCCGATTGAGAGGGTTTCTCAGCGCATGTTTGGAGCGAGGCCAGTTTCCGAAGATGTGGAAGACGGGGAAACTGGTCCTCATCCGAAAGGCGGGGCGCCCGGCGGACTCACCGTCCGCCTACAGGCCCATAGTGTTGCTCGACGAGGTGTGCAAGCTCTTTGAAAGAGTGATTGCAAAGCGCCTCGTCGAGCACCTATCCAGGGTGGGGCCTGACCTGGCGGATGGCCAGTATGGCTTCCGCCGGAGGCGCTCCACCGTGGATGCCATCATGCGCGTGAGGACTCTGGCGAAGGACGCCGTCACTCGGGGTGAGGTGGTGTTGGCGGTGTCACTGGACATCGCCAACGCCTTTAACACCCTGCCCTGGAGCTGCATTAGGGAGGCGCTCGTGTATCACGAAGTGCCTCTCTACCTTCGCCGCATAGTCGGGGCGTATTTATCGGAGAGAGCAGTCGTCTACCCAAGTGCGACCGGGCTCGGTCGGCGAGAGATGTCGTGCGGTGTTCCGCAGGGATCGGTCCTGGGACCGCTACTGTGGAACATCGGTTACGACTGGGTGCTTCGCGGTGAGCTCGCGGACGGTGCCGCCGTCACGTGTTATGCGGACGACACGCTAGTGACGGCGTGCGGGGCTACATACCGCGAAGCGACCCTGAAGGCCACGACCGCGGTTGCCCAAGTCGTGGAGCGGATCCGGCGGCTGGGTCTCGAGGTGGCTCTGCATAAAACCGAGGCCATGTTCTTTCATGGGCCTCGGCGCGTGCCACCGGAGGATTCCAGCCTCATAGTGGGAGACATTTCCATCGGCATCAAGCCACAGATGAAATATCTGGGGCTCGTGCTTGACGGCCGGTGGAACTTCGGGGAGCATCTCCGAAGACTGGCCCCTAAATTGAAGGACACAGCTGCCGCTTCGGGGCGGCTGCTGCCCAACATGAGGGGGCCGGATGACTCCTGCAGGAGACTCTACGCGGGAGTCGTGCGGTCCATGGCCCTATATGGGTGCCCAATATGGGCGGACACCCTGACGGTCCACAATGCGCGTCTGCTGCGTGCGCCGCAGCGTGCAATGGCCAACAGGGCCATTAGGGGGTACCGCACGATATCTCTGGAGGCGGCGAGTCTCCTTGCCGGATCCCTACCGTGGAACCTGGATGCGAGAGCCCTTTCGATGCTATATCGGTATCGAAAGGAGGCGCGGGAGCAGGGACGGGAACCCGAGCCTGATGAAATTCGGGCCGTGAGGTCTCAGCTCCACAGGGACATGGTAGTGGAATGGGAGCTACGACTTGGGCGACCAAGCGCAGGGCACGCCGTAATAGCGGCGGTAAGACCCATCATGGAGGAGTGGCTAGAGAGGCCACACGGCAGCCTCTCGTACCGGCTGACGCAGGTGATTACCGGACACGGGTGTTTCGGGAGTTACCTGTGTCGGATCCGGAAGGAGCCAACGTCCGAGTGCCATCACTGTGATGCGAGCGAGGACACAGAGCTGCACACGCTGACCGAGTGCCCGGCGTGGGACACGCCGAGGCGGGTCCTAGTGGCGGCTCTGGGGGTGGGAGTCCTCACACTCGCCACGTTGCTCACAGCGATGGTAAGATGCGCGAACGCTTGGGGTGCGGCTGTCTCCTTCTGCGAGCAAGTAATGCTCGAGAAGGAGGCGGCCGGTCGGATCTGCCTGAGGGTGACCGGTGGAGCCGCCTGTCACCCTAGCAGAAGCAGGCTGCGGCGGCGGCGCCAAATGCGTCTCCCCGTAACCGGGGCTAGATGGGGACACTGTGGTCCCCACAACCCGAAGGGGGCCATCTCGGAAGAGATGGTCCTGGGTCTGCCGGGGTGCGAGAGATATGCTTTTGGCAATCTCACCTCCGGCAACCAAGGACCCAAGACGGCGTGCGTTTTAGTCGGTTCGAGTCCGACATAACCTCCTCCACCGGCTCCGTGGGGGTGGTATCCGTGGGGATTTTTAGCACGATAAAAAAAAAAAAAAAAAAAAAAAGCACTTCGTGCTACGTTGTGGAGTTCAAATTCAATAATCGTAGATGATATCATATCACACAATCCGCGCGAACCAGGGCCTCGTGTCTCTCGCGATTTGGTGTCGGTAACTATAAAAGGATATAGGTATATAAGTGGTGAATAGGGAGAGATCCGGTTCTCATCATTCCATGGATTCACCGTGCGGTCGCCGGGTCCATGGCGTGGTATAGAGAGGAACACTGTGACGGTGCCTGGGACTTACGACCCAGGTGTAGGTTTAGTGGTTTAGTGTTTAGTTAGTGTAGGTGGCCACGTTGAGTCGTGTTCCCCCCTCTACCTATCCAAATTTGGTAAGATTCTATCAACGCCGTTTTAGATATTCGTTTGAGTAAAGAGCGTACTGAAGCTCTTGGCAAAGACCTCGGGTCTTTAAATAAGTTATACAGGGATTTAGCTGGAATTCCCTTGCTCCTATTTCTACGGCGTAGAGTCTAACCACATAGCCATTTTTGGTTAACTCGTTGGTCAAGTCAAAGTATTTGTTTATTTTTATAGCGTGGTCTTTAGGTATGTTAGTTTCCCACGGTACTGTGAGTTCTACTAGTACTGCACGCTTTTGCTGTTTCGAGAATAGAAATATATCGGGTCTGGATGACGAGGCACAAACATCCTCCGGTATTTTATAGTGTTTCTCATACGAATCTGCGAGTAATGTCCAATCAGCGGCTGCTATCAAAATTGAGTACGGCTTTTGATTTGTCTTTTTTGAGCAGCCTTCCTTTACAAACGCGACGTCATTTCTTTGGTTTGTAAATAAACCCTTTTTCGCTCTAGCTACCGCCAAACTTACCGCCTTACGTATGATTTCTAATACCTTGTCATGTCGGTGCGAGTAATGACCCCGGTCTAATAGCGTCCTACAACCTACCAGTAGGTGCCTAGCAGTACCAATTGCTTCACCACATGAGTTACATGTTTTATCTGTGGCCTTTCCCCATCTGACCAGATTGCTTTGGTCGGGGAGGGTCAACTGGAATGCATTGAGATAGAATTTAAGGAGAGCCGGTGACCAGTCGTATATTAAGGTATGGCATTTTAAGGCTATGGGAATACAAAATTCACCTAGTGTTAACCATTCGTTTTGTATTTCTAGGTTCATTGCGTGCACTTTGTAGGTATTATTTTCATCTACTTGAAGAAAAGATTTTGTTATGTCTTTGTCTGACTGCCTCCTAGGATTTACTAAACCTACCCTACCAGTCTGCGAGCCTATCATGAATTTTTTATGGAATTGGAGGCGAGACTCTAGCTCTGAAGTACTTTGGTCTTTTGGAAGAGCTTGCACGATTTCGTCTTTTGATTTCGCTAAGACGTGCATTTTGGTTACTCTTAGATGTTTATAGAGTTCCGATGGTTTCTTGAACGTCATTCCAAAGTTATTTGAGGCTCTATATAATGTCGATGGGTCTGCCGACTGAGCTAGCCCTAGCCACGACTTCAATGTCTTCGTAAATTCTTTTGCCGTGTACGTAATTAATGTTAGTGGAATTGAATTAGTCTCAGGCACCTGATTGATTTATGCAGAAGTGTAATCAGAATTAGGCACTCATTCTTATTTCATAGTGAGTGTGTATTGTGTTAAAATAAATAAATGTTTTTGGGACAAAATCATACTGCGTAATATCTAGTGATTTAACAAATTTCTTAACATTTATTGATATACATATACATTTTTACAATAAACGGTTTTATAATTTACTAGCTTTTGCCCGCGGCTCCGCACGCGTGGATGTCGGTTATCGCGACCAAACATAGCCTATGTCCTTTCTCAAGGTCTAATCTACCCTTATACCAAATTTCATCAAAATCGGTTCAGTGGTTTAGGCGTGAAAGCGTAACATACAGACAGACAGACAGACAGACAGACAGACAGACAGACAGACAGAGTTACTTTCGCATTTATAATATTAGTATGGATTTACTACACTTTTAGGTACCTAAGTGCTTCAAGTTTGAACCTTAATACCTTAACCGTAAGTACCGTAACGTCATCGACGCCACGTCCAAACTTAAATGGTTTTACCTATAGGTTATTAGATGGATGGCATGATATTTCTATGTTAAGTAGCTTAGAATTACTTACATGGAATTAATGAAGACTGAAGGATCCCAAGACCGTCAGGGCCCAAGCCAGGACTCTTGTTTATTGACGAACGAGGCTCTCGCAGGGTTGGGGTTGAAATGTCGGATGGCAGTCGCAACCATAATCGTAAAAGAGTAAGCGAACCACAGGCTCCGAGATGAAAACTTCAGATGCATCCAGGAAAGCTCTGAAATGATGTTGACACATGTGCATGGAATGGATATATAAGGAATGTACCTATCTATATCTTAATATATATAAACTACGTGTCACGTTGATAGTCCGCGATGGACTCCTAAACTACTTGACCGATTTGAATGAATTTTTTATAGCATTTATTATGCTAACTTTTAAGTTCGAAAAACATTGGAAAAAATGAAATGCTCAAGTGAGACTCGAACTCACGACCTTTCCCTTACAGGGGGACTGCTCTGCCAACTGAGCTA
This sequence comes from Eilema sororculum, assembly GCA_914829495.1. Classification (NCBI taxonomy): domain Eukaryota; kingdom Metazoa; phylum Arthropoda; class Insecta; order Lepidoptera; family Erebidae; genus Eilema; species Eilema sororculum. The sequence goes on along the minus strand of OU618534.1, from coordinate 16,734,040 downwards.
TTGAGCACCACTTGAATCATTCCAAATTTTCCTTCTCTTTATATCCGTCTATAAGGGTGCTAAGGGGTATAGATGGCTGCACCGTCGCCCTTATATATAATGTTTTTCGTACTTGACCGATTTTATTCAAATTTGCAGTTTGACCCAACTTGAAAGATAGGATAGCTTAAATCTTAATTTAGCGATGAGTGGCATCCACGCGGGCGGAGCCGCGGGCAACAGCTAGTATTATTATATAAACTAGATTTTTTTTTAAACATAGTGTCGTGTCAGTTGATTTTGGTACAGGAACAAACGGGAAACTGCAATGGGATGGATAAAGTTATCGGTCAATCTAATACTCATCTGTAAAATCAAGAGCTTGGCGTTTAATTCTGATAATGAGTTACAGGACTTAACAGAATATCTCTTGACAATGCCACAGTTATTCCAATTTCCACCGTGTAAGTATTTATTTATATTTGCGTTCAACTTTCAATATGGATGTTAGAATGCTTATTGTAATTGAAAGAAACAGTTAAGGATCTCCACTGAGTTTTGCTCGGTACTTCGGTCTTACAGTCACGCAATACTTAGTAAAAAAGTGACCGCCAACCTCCAATAGGTCTTGGCCACTGTTTTTCGATGCTATATTATTCTCTTTTTCAGCAAACCGTCACCCCCGGCATCAGTCTTGTTTACCGTAGGGCTGTAGTCACTTTATTTTCGTCATGCCCTTTCGGTGAGTTAGGTACTAAAAAAGAAACTGTCTAGTGTCTAGTCAAAGTATTCCGTCGTTTATTCAGATAAAGCGAGAATTCCAGCAAGTTGGTATAATCACGAAGACGTCATATTTGATAACGCTTGGGAAGAGAATGGACACTTTGAAGGTGATGGCTCTATCGATATGTTAATGAATAAATTGGAACGACTAACTATTCTACAAAACGCTATAGAACATGGTGCCGCTCGGAATGGTTTTATAGATGTTTCCCAAAGATGGCCTGATGGTGTAGTTATTTATAAGATTAACTATGAACATTTTTGTGAGTATAACTATGGAATGTATATAATTAAATATTTTCAGAAGTGGTAATTTTTAAGGCCTCCCTTTCAGCTCCTGAGCAAGTGCATGCTATTAAGGCTGCAATGGCGAATATATCAGAGGTATCATGTGTGAAGTTCCGCAAGTATAGAAAAGGAGATCACGGTGCACTTAACATAACGGTCTGTCTTATCATAAAATTTTAATTTGGGGCACATTAAAACAGTTTAGTTGACTGTTATCAAAGTCAAATTCTTTATTTGCGTTCATGTCTTGCAAATGATGCTGAGAAGGAGGTGAGGAGGTCCTGGTCCGGAGGAGACTGAGCCTGACCCGAAGAGCTTGTGATGCAGCCCAACGGTCTGTTTGAATCCAAAAGAACCGCTCCCACCGGCTCCTGAGGTTTTCAAGGGGAAAATACCCAAAGGGAGGGGGGCGGGGGGAGGGGGGCTGTGGCAAGAACTTTCTGCCCTATCTGATGCTACTTTGCTGAAGGTGCGAATAGGGGCCAAGGGGGTTCATATACTCCGTGACCCCCACCCCCCGCTCGGACCGCGCGTGCACCCACTTGTCATGCAGTTATATTTTTTGACATGTAATAGTAAAAGAACCATGAACCAACCAACCATTTGGTTCTATGAAATTTGTTGCACCATTTCCGTCCTGCACGCGTTCTTTATAGGAAATTAGAGCCAAACGTAATATTCTAGTATAATAGTGTAAAGGACTTATTTTTCATCACCGCAGGGTAACTTGCCAGGCTGTAGTTCTCATATTGGGTATCAAGGTGGATTCCAGAGTTTTAATTTAAAGAGTAAGCACAAACCAGGAAAGGGCTGCTTCAAAAAGGGTTCCATCTTACATGAACTGCTTCATGCTCTTGGATTCGTCCATATGCACAGTGACCCCCATAGAGAAAGATATTTAAAAATTTTCGAAGAAAACATTAAAGAAAGTAAGTGTAGAGTAAGGCTGACCAGCTGACCTAGAGGAAAATTAATATAAATAAGCGCAAGGGAGATGTATGGCCTGAAAGGGAAAATAAATGTTGTGAATTTTATTTGTGTTAAAATTACTTATTTATTTTAATTCTACACTTAGGCCAGTATAATCAAGATTCAGAACTGATTTTTTGATTAATTCGCATGCATACATGGACGGTGCATGGTAGTTCTATAGAGATCAAGGTATCAGACTATCAGGGCTCCAACTGTTCGTCGCGAAACCACGAACCGACGACAAGGTCTGATCTTGCGGATTGTCACCAGAACTAGGGTAAAAGAAAGGTTTGAGTATATAAGTTGCTTTTGAAATTAGTTGTGTGTATATATTAAACTAACTTTTGCCCGCAGCTCCGCCCGCGTGAATGTCGGTTATCGGGACCAGCCTATGTTTTAATCCAGGGTGTTAGCTAACTCCATACCAAATTTTATTAAAATCACCTCAGCCGTTTAGACGTGAAAGAGTAGCAAACATCCATCCATCCATCCATACTTACATACTTTCGATTCTATAATATAGCATGTATGAGTGCAAAATACAGTTCACTCAAAATGTAGAGTAGTTATGGATGAACTACCGAAAATTAAAAAAAATTAGCAATTTTATCGTTTCCTGGTTTCAGGTATGTTACCCAGTTTTATGAGATATAGCGTGAGCACGATATCCGATTTTGGTGTTGGGTACGACTATGCCAGTATCATGCATTATAGTAAGAAAGCTGGAAGTGCCAACGGCAAAGATACGATTTTACCTAAAAAGGTAACAATATTTTTCTATACTTTTTAATAAACTGGTAGGTACATCTTTACATTCTAATGCTGGCACTACACCTAGACAGATGCATCTGCGGACGTCAGCGGACGCGTCCGCAGATGGATCACCACGACCCGTCCGCACATCTGTAGGTCCATCAGTCTTTGTTGGTTCTCGACAGACGCAACACGTACGTAAGCAAAATAGATATTGAGACCGTAGCTGCCACAGCTATTTATTTATTCATTTACTGGCTTCGCCCGTGGCATATTACGAAATTCCGTAGCCAGCATGTGCTAAAAATCCATTAATTTTCTAACCATGGGAATCTGCCGGATTTGTCGATATTTATGAGTAATGCTACGCTCCCTTAAGTAGCAGCGTGACGATATAGAGCCTATAACATTCCTCGATTTATAAACAGATTATTCAATACAAAAATAATTTTTCAATCCTAACCAGTAGTTAAAGGTTCTAGCAGGAGCATTGACGAAACATATCAATTCGTGAAGCTGTATTAAACCGAAAAGTGTCTGTGGAATCCAAAAAATAACCTACAGATATGTAGACGGCTCGTGGTGATCCATCCTGCGGAGGCGTCCGCCGACATCCACAGCTCCATCTGTCTAGGTGCAGTGCATAAGGCAAAAAAAAAAACAATTATGAATTCTTTCTCAGTCTATCTTTCAGCCGGTTTGTTTCGACTTCGTTTTCTAATTAAGTCTATTTTTATTGAGTGTGATATTTCCATATATAATCCTTTCTTATTTAAAGGATGTTTACAATATAAAAATCATCAACTGCCATTCATTTTCAATTGGTATACAGCAGTCAGCTGTTAATGCCGGTGCGTCTCTTTAACTTTCGTTGCGCGATAGCACAGATTAGATAACAGTTAGTACATAAGCGGTTGTTTTAATTTTACGATATTTCATTTAAATTATGTGGTGTAAAAGGCTATTATTACGTACATAAATGTTTAACGTAACTAATGTATTTAATTTGATATAGATGAATAGTGTAGGTATTCGTCTAAGAAATAGTTTTCCGATTACCACATAATAATATTTATGCGATCGTTTTTGCCAACTTCAAGAAAACAAAACAACAAAAAGTGTATGAAATGATATTATCAGTTATGATAGATTATATGAAAATTTTGAATTTCGTGTGAGGGGGGTTACAAGGAGGTCAAGGTTTCAAGACGATTCCTTTCCTAGGTTACCCAAACTCCCAGCGACAGACTTCCGTGACGTTATCGGTATACATTGTCAAAGTCATAATGGAAACCCGCGGTAGCGATTGGTGATTTCTCATAAGAAACCGATGAAATTTGACATGCAAGGGCGGTAGCGCGTTGCTCGTTTCCCCTTTCCGTGGCTAGATGGGAACGCCATGGTTCTCACACTCTAGGTGGCTATCTCAAAGCTGTAGGTGGCCCAGAGTCAACCAGGGTTTGTTGACAAATTGCCTTATTGGTCTCCTTACACCCTGGTATAAGTATGAGACCCAAACAATTTTGGTCGGTTTGAGTCTGACATAACCCCCCGCTGATAGGCGCGGCAGCGAGGCGTAGGGATCTGTACGGATTTCCACATGAGAAAAGGTTCGTAGGTAGGATTTCAACATAATAATTGTACCGATAGTACACTAGTACTATTATCTATTCTATACCGATAGATTTGGAAGAGAAACTGCGATATAAAATGGTACCTAACGGTTTGATACTTACCTACATACATTATTAAATAGTATTCACGCCTGGAAACCCTGTTAAAGAACAGTCCTTAATCACCTTTTATAACACCCACTCACAAATACATGTCTTGGCCCATTGTATTCCACGGATAAGTAACAATAATAATTATTTCATATTTATTTCAGACTGGTGTTAAGATCGGGCAAAGAGATGCCTTATCTGAAAAGGATGTGAAAAAATTGAACATAATGTATTCATGTAACTTAAATTAAGATTATATACTATGGTCTAAAGAAAAATTAAAAAGTCGTCCTAAGATATAAAATTCTAAACTCTGTATGTACCTACCTAAAAATCTATAGACTTAAAATTTAAATGCATTGCATTAGAAAAGGGGTCAACTTAGGAAGTGGACGAGTTAGGAAAGTGGACAATTTAGGAAGTGGATGAGTTAGGAAAGTGGTCAACTTAGGAAGTGGATGAGTTAGGAAAGTTGTCACCTTAGGAAGTGGATGAGCTAGGAAAGTGGTCAACTTAGGAAGTGGATGAGTTAGGAAAGTGGTCAACTTAGGAAGTGGATGAGTTAGGAGAGCGGTCAAATAAGAATTAAATACTACCAATATGATTATGATACTTTATAGAATTCTACTAATAATGAAAGCTTGTGAAAATGTTCGAGTGTTTAGTATTAAATAACGTTCTAACGGCTGAACAGATCTGGCTGAAATTTAGGACAGGGATAAGATAATAGTCTGGAATAACTTTTTTTTTATCCCGGGAATAGGTTCCTATGGATTGCGGGAACGGGATACCTGCCCTAGATTAGCTAAGATTAAGTTATCTTATCTTGGGAATGGTTAGGGCGGTGAATATGTGGACATAGAGAAATATGCTTCGCCCACACTTAAAATCGCAACCCTACTAGGTATCTTGATTAATTGTTTAATTAGAAAAACTAATGAAACTAAAAAAACTTAAAGTCAATTATTATCTTTTAATCGATTGTAGTCAGTTTATGTACAGTAAATTGAAAGTAATTACCTTCTGTAAATAAATTTGTATTACACTAATTGTAATTTATACGTTGTATTCAATAATATAAATTACAATAAGAAGTTATTCGGTTATTTTACTTTTATTACATACCTAATGTGTATTTTCCTAATAACACTTTAATACAATGCAGTGCAGTTATTTATTTACCTACCTTTCACTTACGTTTCAACAATGAGTGTTCATAGTTTTTTTTTAAAGTTCACGTGGGACGGGAGTTCACATGATAAAACTTTGGAAAACTTACTTCTGCCGACTATGCCGAACTTTTATAAAAAAACTATGAGTATACAATGCGATAGATTAAAAATAAAATAGGTGTTTAATCTATCAATACCAACGTACTGGAATTTATTTTCAATTTTAAACGTATTTAAAAACGAGGAGGTTTGAAGTTCGCCTGGTAAGTATCTATTTTTCATGTAAGTTCGCAGATTAAAAATAATATTGTATTGGACGAACCCAATATAAAAACAAAACCCTCACTAAAATATGGCTCCCACTCTCCAGGTGTTCCTATCGTAGTTTTATTGGTATTGGACGTTGGAGTCCGATGATACGAATACATACACCGATCGATCTTCTTTATCCTCGTCCGAAATTTTTCACCTCGATGTCTGGGGTCCGCCTTTTCCAGTTTAACAGCAGATTTGGCTGAACTTCGATATTTTCCATGAAGCGGTTGTCCTCTGGCCTGCACAAACCCATAGGCGATATCCAAGCATTGCAGTTAGACCAGTTTTTGAACGTTTCTGTAGAGCTCCAACTACCCGTAGTGACTGCCATAGATACTCGTATAAGTATGAGACCACAGGTTAACGTGCTCTCCGAACCCAGACCATGCAACGAAACAGTTCCTCTATGTCAAGTAGGAAATGCGATGGTAGTCAATATTTGACGTGTTGGTAAATATTATGACCATCACGTGGGCACTCTGGTGAAGCACATGCTGGAATTATCTGGGCTTGAAGTGCTGCAGTGCAGGCAATTGAAGTATTTAGTGATCTCTAGCATGAATGTCTCGTTTCTGTTCATCAACATCATCGGATGGATGAGACCCTAGGCCTGCGCGTGCCCGCACCAGAATGACATTTGGAAAGACGTTAAAAGTGGGTTTATTTCAATGATTGGTATTCGGGTGAACTTTAGATAGTGTCCACAAAGTACGAGTATTATATATATATATATATATATATATTACTCGTACTAAACTAAAATATTCTTTTAAAATAGGGACACTAAAACCTTTCTAGTAATGTCATACTGAATGTATGGGAGTGTTTAATGTCAAAATTTTAGATACCTCACGTTTGATTTTTAAAAAGTTATTAATGTCATTTTACTCATTAGGTAACGTACTTTCGATATCAGTTTAAAGTTTTTTGATATCTGTAATAGTTACGAAATAATGGCCTGGACACACTTAACGATTACACCCTGTATATAATATAATAAAAGATTGAAAATAAATAAAAAATATAAAAACTTTTATGAGATTATCAAGGTTTATAAGAATATCACCAAATATCGAATTTGAAGTGAGTAGAGTTCTCGGGCCTTTTTCTACAATCGACATTATAATACTTATTGTACCTGCTACACCCGTGAGTAATGAATGAGTATATCACAGTGTTGCTCACAACAAGAACGTTTCTTTGGCCTTCTGCGGAAAGTTCGAATGAGTCTTATGAGGTATCTGGTGGACTTATACCGAACTCAAACGATTTGGAAATGTGAGTCCGTACCTATGCTTTTCATTAGGTACATGTCGATTACAACATCCGCGTTCTACGGTGTTCCATCTGTGGTGAGGAGTTAGTATCCACAAAGAGTTCCAAGGGAAGCGGGGGATGTGGATATCTATATGAATAGAAATTTAATGTGGTAAACTTTCCCTAGCATTATGACCAAAACAGATGCATCTTTTTGGTGGTAAGTACTTAACATAATATGTAGGTGAAGATAGGCAATATAATGGTGGCATTTGATATAAAGTCGAAGGTTGAAAGTTGAAAAGCTGAAGGAAGTTAGTCAATGATTATGTCAAACTTTGGCTGGGATAACGATGATGACGATGCATGATGTTCACGATCGTTTGATATTTTTTCATTTAATTATAATAATACTTTATTTGTCACCAATTTTTACAATGTTGCATACAATAAAAACTTATAGCTAGATTAGCATTATTTGATACCACTTAACTTACACTCTTTTGCTTCTCAACCATCGATTTGTACCTATAGGTAGGTAGGTACATTATTAAATTCTGATGATGTAAGTAGCTTAAAGTCAATCGTATTAAATAACTTTGCAGATAATTGTACACACTTAATGCTTAATGTTTGTAATCGCATTGAATTGTATTCTTACAATTGCCTATATCATTGACACTTCCTGGATTTTTGAATTATTTACTTACAAAGTGCACCTTAATGCTACCTTAAATAAAATTCAGAATCAATTGATGCTTAAGAAGACACCAGGGCAACAGCACATAAGTAGGTACAAAAGCTTTTGCACGTAATTAATTGCACAAATATTTCCTTACTTTCCATTTTCCATTTTTTATTGCAAAGTTAGTAACAAATAATTGTTAGCAATCACTACCACAGTCGAACGTTACACAATACGAATATAAATCAATCTAGTTAATAGATACTTAGGTATCGAGGTGAAAAACGTTAAGTGCGATGTAAAATTTCCAATTCCACAGAAAGTTATGTTGTCTTGTAGTAAAAAAGTTTTGACGCAAAATTGTTAAGAAATATTCTTTGAAGCATTTTGTTTTTTTTTTTGGCGCTTTTTTCTAATTAGGTAGGTATCTGATTCTGACAATAGTTTGAAAAAAAAAAAAACTTTTTAAAAACAGGCTTCAAAAAATCAGAAGTAAGTAACTTCGTACACGGGTAGTGCTACTTCAAAATCTTGTATCGCTTAAGTGTTTCCTCGGTTTTCTGTTTGCGCTACAAGCTTTTGAAATCAGCACAAACCGTATACAAAATTATTACTTAACATGTTTTAAAAGCTTGCTTTTAAAAAGTTATTTTTATTCATTAATCATAAAAAAATAAATCCGTGGTTACCATCGGGCACTGAAGTACTCGTCAAGACGGATCTAACGAGCCCATACTCGAAGTTTCTGTGGCCGTCTTCCAGCTCCTCCATCAGACCCTGGTTATCATAGAAATACAAACTACTCATCAAGACGATCCAAATGAGCCCATAATCGATGAGCTTGTGTAGTTTGATTGTGTCTGGCCACCTTCCAGCTCCATCATTAGATGAGCATAATGTCATCATAATGTTGTATTGTCACGCGATTTATATAATATATGTTTGCAAAATTTCAGCTCAATCGGTTACTCGGAAGTGGGTCAAATTTCATTTGCTAGAAATTACTGGAAATTCAAAAGTTATTTGTTTTTAGCAGATTAGCTCCATGTGACGTGCTTAACCCTACAAGGTTCTTATCGCATAGCTACCAAAGGTCTTTATTAGCTAGTCTTAATCTACACCCACAGCATGCACACCAGTAGCACCACCAGCAGCATCAACAGCAGCAATAAATTATCTTTAGAGTACCTACGTCCTATTCTCGACCGCTATCTTTCAAAATCAAGCAAGCCTATTTCTCAAGTAAAATAGTAGTAAAAAGTGTAGTAACGCATTCATAGACGAATGTTGCACCGATTAGTTTTATCATATTTTGTCATGTCAGTAATGTCATTTTAATGATTGGTATCAAGGTATTATGCGATTTCAATAGTTTCCGTCACGGACAACTATAGCTTTCCCTTTACTATTTCGATTACAAAAATTACAAGTTTGTTATTGTTGGAGGACACTAACGTAAAATAACTGGAGCCAACAAATTTAGCAACACAGCGTTGCACGAGTTATGGGTGGTGGTGAGGCACTGTCTCCAGCAGCGCGGGCTGTCGCAAGCGGCGCCAGCGCAGTTGCGGCCTAACACCTTGTGAAATGGTCGTATCAGAAGCTATATTAAACTTCGCCCCACCACGGTGGCTTTTGTTGTACACAAAAAATCGTGCGGTATTGGACTAAATCGCCAATAATTTAAGTTGATAAACATTCATAAAACTGTTATACCGTTAATATGTCACACTTTTTTCCAAGAAGCCGTGTAAGTTAAGCGACAAGGAATATACAAAATAATCTTACATGCTTTTACTAAGAAAAGCAATAAATTAAGGATTACAGATTGCAATGGGGTGGGTAAAGTTATTAATTGTTGTAATGGTTTTTTGTGCGGTCAAGTGTTTTGCAATGTCACACAATGAGTTAGAGGACTTTGAGGATTTCCTTGCGAAGACATCACAGTTAACTCCATCGTTAAAACGTAAGTGATTCATATAACTATTTAGGCTATGTGTCTACAGGTGCAGGCAATTGTTAGTATACTCAGTGTCAGAACGATCTTGGCTACAAAGTTTCAAAATTATCTTAAAATCAAGGTAGTATGCGCAAATAAAACTTTTTCAATTGTATCATTGTTCGAACTAACTGCTTGTACCAAATGGGGAAAACCAAGGCATTAGGACTATTTTGAGTACTTATCTTCTTTGTTTATCAAGATCAATATGATATTGACTGTACCTATGAAAATTCAAAATATCTTTGTTTCTATACAATAATAATAACGGGAATTAATGCGATCATGGTATACCTAGGTACATACGACCTTCGATTTGCCTGACGTTTCTATATAACATTCATATTAGACACAATCATATAAATAGAAATCGAACTAGTCATCGACATTATGTAAATTAAAATCAATCTACTCTACTTAAGTATACTTATAATCAGAAATTATAACTGTTTTCGTTATTGCTTTTGCTTATCGAAATTTTGCTAATGTTGATGAAAGATTTAAATACATCTCCTATTCCACACGAAGTGATCTTTGTATCTAAGTAATGAGTAAGTTGGTACCGACCAAGTAAATACATTGGTAGGCACCTATATAATTAGCAGTAGTTTAAGACTACTGTCGGCTACTTCATTAGAAAAGGAAAGCTATTTGCAAATACGCATAACTTGGAGTTTTAATGAACTCAAATAAGTGTTAATAAAAAATTGTAACATAGGGCGGGAACCTACCTAATAAGAACCCCTTGCTTGCAATTACATTTCTACTTGAATGATGTTTTATAGCATTAAGTATGCCAACTATACATCATCTTTCCCTTACAGGGGTGTAAGGGAAAGATCGCGGGTTCGAGTCTCGTCCGGGTAGATTCATTTTTTTCCGGATGTATTCGATTTGTATAGTTAGCATACATTATGCTATAAAAAATTGTTGGGCGGTGTTGTCAAAAATCAATGTTTAACAATGATTGTAAAGTCATTCATTGGTTCTGATAGTTCGTAGGAACATCGGTGGAAGACTGCATCATCGTCGCTTTAAAGACGGATAAAAATAGAAGGGAAATTTTAACCACATCGGGCGTGTCTCGGTAACCTAGTTGGTCAAGGTATTCCCCCTGTAAGGGAAAGATTTATTTTTCCTCATGTATTCGATTTACTTTGTTTTATTCTTTGTGGAGGTCGCGACTATGCCTAGGGTCGTTCCTACTTACATTGGTGTAAGATTGCATCCGAGGCTAGGGCATCTCTGGCAATTGCTCAACAATCACCGTCAGCCCACCTGTCATCTCCTACGACGCCAGCCAGCATCTTGGGTCTAATCTTCCTACCAGGCTGCAAGGATGTTTTTTTTATATCACACGGCCCACCTGCTGGAAAGTGTTTACTGTGGCCTATAGACGTGTGCAACAAGGAGTCATACTCATCGACTCTCTAAGAACAAAGAGATTCTGTGCCGTCAATGCAGAAGACAAAGCAGGACAAGCCTTGATCTTCCTACTGACAGAGTACACAAACTTTTCAGTGAGCTCTGGCTACCCTACTCACCGCCGGGAATATTCATGTACATATATTTGACAGTGGCCTATGGACGTATGCAACAAGGAGTCTCACCTTGCAAGAACAGAGAGATTCTGTGCCGTTTGTGCGGAAGACAAAGAAGGTCAAGCTTTTGGTCTACTTACTAACACAGTATAAAAACTCTTCAGTGAGCTCTGGCTACCCTACTCACCACCGGGAACATACCTACATTGCTAAACTAGGCACCTATCTTATCTAAAACCTAAAGTGAATGCCCCTAGATAGGTGACGATAACAATGATTACAAATATAAACAACGTAGATGCGACTTGCAGTGTTGTAATCGACAGTGGTTTCAACATCTGACCTAAGTACCTATCGACATTGTCTTCAGCTAATGATATGCTAATTAACATCGAAGTGGGTTAGACTCCACAATTCCTTCAGACCAATTTGTAATGCCGTGTTAGTTCCCGGTGGAGTAGAATAGCACCATCTCAGCTCTTCTTGTGGGTGTCGTAAAAGGCGACTAAGGGATAGGCCATCCGACAGTAAACATTCAGCCCAAGACAAAGGGCTCGCTAGGCTTGCCCCAATAGGCTATTATACTACTTTCGAAAAAGGCCACTTTTTTATAATATAATGAACTGTAAAAGTAAAATTTTCGTACGACAAATAGTTTTCAAGATATTTGATTTTGAAAAATTCAATTTGTTGCGCTCCATACAAAATCGCACGAAATTGTGACGTCACGCTTCGGTAGCGTGTAGTGCAAATGTATGGAGTGCAAGAGAATATCGCATTTATCTCGGTCTACGTTGCGCTTACACGTATATAGTTCATAATAAAAGTTATCTAAAATTTAATGAGGAATCTAAAAAGTTATATATATGAATTGAATTTGATTGTTTATATTTTGACTTTTTTTGGGAATTTCAACTAATGAAAAGTCATAGTTTCAGTTTAGTTATGCAATATTTTATTTGCTAAACAAGCTATCATATTAAGCAGTATTGGGAAGAATGGACGTCTTAGTCAAATAGTCTATTACATCATGGGACCGAAAATCATAATTGGCGATACGTGGACGCTAATACACCTCTGCGTACCCCTTCGGGGATTTAAAGACTTTGAGTATATGTATGGATGGACAATTTGTAAAGTGACCTAATTTTATATAAGTAGAATACATCATATAGTCTGTGGTAGTAAAGGTTAGCGTAATTATGCCTTATGGTATAAATCCTACCATATACTAGGCTGATGCACTAAATGGAACTTGCCGGATAATGAACGACTAACAAGCAGTCACAAACAACTCTGATACGGATACTAAATTCACTAGACGTGACGTCATCCAACGCAATCCAAGTGCAAGCTGTAACTAGAGTAACGACATCCTATGCATGGTCTTTAATGTGCCACTGAGCTGTATTATAGTCGCTAGAACTTTTATGCATGCGTCTTCTTCTTCATCCTAGCGTTCAAGTTCGTATGACCACCGGGACCGAGCGATGACGGTCTAAAGTGTTCTCCTAGGTACGACCAGACCAGACAAGGCAAAGAGCTATATTCATGTATATGTTACCGGAAATGTATGAAATCAAGGAATTGTATACAAATCCTAGGAAATGTGTGTTAATATATAGAATTCCTGCAGTTCCACCGGCAATGTGTGAAATAAATGGGTTATTGTCTATATTTGCGGATGATTTTGTGGAAAATTTATATTTTGAAATGAATAAAAAAAAATAACCACGAAGCGTGGTGTGGACACTGCGCCCCGACCTGGATATATTATAGGTTAGAAGACTGAAGCGAAAGCGAAGCTCCAGCATTAGCCTAAGTGGTTGCATTTTTTATAACCACCATCAATATTCTTTGATACCATTTCATACATTACCTGCTGCGCACTCGGCATTGTATAGAATGCCTAGGCATTGTATAGAATACCGGATTGTACACATTTCCGGTAACATATACACATATTTTGCACTCAGTCTCTGCGTAGCAGCCGCGTTCACAACCGCCACGACACAGAGGTTGCCTCCTATGTGCCAAATTTGCAGAAGGCAAGCCGGACAAGCCGCTAGAACTGTTGAGGTGTAGGTAAATGTAAACATTTTTACCAGGGCTTCCCTTTGCAGAGCAAGTTTTCAGGAGTCGTGTTATTGAGACCCCTCGCCACTGGTGCCACAAAGGCTGTACGTATAGTGGCAAGAGCCATTATGCATGCGTTGCTTCTACTGACGGTGAATTGTTGAATATAGTGATAGATATAAAAAAAGTATTTAGTAGGATGTTGAAGATCTCTGTAGATCCCTATCATAGACACCAAAACTTTCTGTACTTCTATTACCATAGAAGAATGTTCCGATGTTATTCGAACTTTAAAGTTAGCATAATAAATGCTATAAAGAAATCATTTAAACCATAGAAGAAATTGGTGATAGGATCTAGAATCATCTAGATTCTAGATTGAGATCGATGGAGGCTTATCCCTTTTCGCTTGTTCTACGTCGGTACCAAGATGAGACTGGAGCGCCAGCGACGAGCAAGTGGCATGCTATAGGTATGATAGGCATATTGTGCGCAAAAGTGCTTGAAGTACATACCTACTAAGTATACTTTTATTATATTATATTTACATATTAACTAATACCGTGTATTATGAAGAGCAATGAGGGCAAGTTTACAGCTAAACGTTCTTAGAAAAGATTTGAAATTTTTATGCTATGCTTTTAGCTTATGAAGGTTTGCTGGAGTGATAAAGCGGAATAGTAGCTGATATCGGTATTTATATTCATCCATACTAATCCATACTAATATTATAAATGCGAAAGTAACTCTGTCTGTCTGTCTGTCTGTATGTTACGCTTTCACGCCTAAACCACTGAACCGATTTTGATGAAATTTGGTATAGGGGTAGATTAGACCATGAGAAAGGACATAGGCTATGTTTGGTCGCGATAACCGACATCCACGCGGGCGGAGCCGCGGGCAAAAGCTAGTAATAAAATAAAATTAAAAAATCAATAAAACCCGTGTTACAGAATAACCCATCAGGTGGACCGTGTGCTTGTCTGCCACATAAGTGTTATAAAAAAACCTCCAAACAGTTGAAAATCAGCTCAACCCCTTTTCATTGACCATATTATTTTGTAATGTTTTAAACATATGTTATGTTTCATTAAACATGTCTAAGAACCGTCGCACATAAAAGTCAGCTATAATACAAAAAAAAGATAAGGGTGATTGAAATAAAACCACTTTTTACGGATTCTATCGCGATATATTTGTTACTAGCTGTGCCCGCGACTTCGTCCGCGTGGAATGTACTTAATAAAAAAAATCAGTTTATTTTTTTTTGTTTATGAATTTTTTTTTTTTAGCCTAAGTTACTCCTTATTACATAAGCTATCTGCCAGTGAAAGTCCCGTCCAAATCGGTCCAGCCGTTCCAGAGATTAGCCAAAACAAACAGACAGACAGACAGACAGACAGACAAAAAATTTAAAAATATATATTTTGGTATGTGTACCGTATATACATTCATATGCATGTAGTAGAAAGCGGTTATTTTAATATTACAAACAGACACTCCAATTTTATTTATTTGTATGTATATGTATGTATGTATAGATTATTTACTTTTTAACCCGACGTTTCGGCTGCTTAGCAGCAGCCATGTTCTCGGTATGACTCATGATGGTAGTTGTCAGTTTGAAGTATAAGTTATCTCAAAATACCAGATTAAATTGAAATCGCTTCATCCGTTCGGGAGTAAAGACACAGCAAACGTATAACTCCCCGTCGTTTTTTGCGTCGGCGGGGGTTAAAAAAGCCTTGAACGCATATACCGATTATATGTAATGTTTTACTTGATTTCTCAGATGGAACTGGTGATTTCGACGAACACCATGTTGGTGATGTCATCTCCGATAATGCCTGGGAGGAAAGCGGAAAATTTGAAGGTGATCTGATTCTAAACGAGTACCAGAGGAAACTTCTTGTTCAGAATGTAGCACAGGAACAAGGTTTAGCGCGGAATGGTGTTATAGATGGTGCTAAAAGATGGCCTAACAACGAAGTTATCTTTGCAATTCAAGTTGAACATTTCTGTGAGTATAGGTACTCGATATTAATTACATAATTTTACTTCAATAGTTAAAGTACATTACAAAAAATAAATAAAGAAGAATAGTACCTAATTCTAAATATGTAAGTTATTTATTACTTTATTTATTTATTGGTAATTTACAGAATACATTATAATTATATGTATACTAAAAAACTACTAATTACAAATAAAATAAAAGAAACCAATTAAAAACTAAAACTAAGACTAAAATTAAAACGCGTCGTAGAATTGCTCCGCATCGCATGCCTCTTGTGGCAACGTTCCCAGAAGACTGGCAGCATTGCCACGTTGTATGGCAATGCTTATTCTCTGACCTAAAAAGAGGCCAGCCCTCTGGTCACGAGAAGCGTCGACCATACGCTTCGCAATCTCTCTGAAGAGATTGCGAGCGCTCGGGCCCCAAGGCCCCAACGTTTCGACTCCAAACGGCACCAATTCATAGTCTCCAATGAGTTTGGAGTATTTGCGCCGTTTGAGCGCCTCTGCGGAAGCAGCTGCGGCACCGGCACAGCCAGCCGTGCCAGGTATGTGGGTAGGGGCAATGGTGTCGACGCACGTTGCGTCCCACACCAGGGCCCTACCCATTTTCCATGGCATTATATGTAAGTATATTTACATAAATATAGTGCGGTAGCCTAGTGGTATGGGTAATGGACTGCTGAGACGAGGTCTCGGGTTCGATCCCAGATTTACCATGGCACACACCAATGACTTTTCGATGCTTTTCGAAGTTATGTGTGTATTTATCGCAGGTTTATAAGTACCCGGTTAATGGCAATAGGCTCGCCACCTATTACATTGGGACCTAAACATAAACTGGCGAAATGTGGGTGCTAGCACCTCTGCCTACCCCTTCGGGGAATACAGGCGTGAGTTTATGTAGTTTATGTAGAGGTACGAAAATGCATCTAAGTAGGTATATTTTTCGGCATTCTAGAACCCCATAACACAAGCTAGTCATACTATGCTTAGGTAGTAATTTGGATCTAGGTCGCGCTCTGTAAAATCTTGTAGAATATTTATTTATCCACAATGTTCTAAAGTCTAAACTATAAACTTATCAATGGTATGCACTGTATCCACATAAAGAACTTCTGTATTTTTAGCTCTAGATCAAGTGCAAGCTATTCTTAACGGAATAGATGATATAGCACGAGTGTCATGTGTCAAGTTCCGCCCGTACAGAAACGGAGATCCTGATGCAGTTGTTATACAGGTTTGTTGGAACATTTTTTTTTAGCTTTTGCTCGTGATTTATATAATACACGCATAATTACACATTGTGAAAATAGGTGTCTAGGCTAGTTTTTTTGACGGATATCCCGACGGATGCCATCCCCGTCGGCCGTCGGGATCGGGGGAGGTTCTGTTGAACTTGGCCCGAATAAAACCGAAGGGTAAGGTAATCCAATAAGGCTTTCCCCACGCACGCTGGCTGACCTTGGGCCGGCTGGGGAGCTACTTGAAGGCTTTCCATGTATCACTCTGAGTAGCAGAGGGCACAGTGGAGGCTAGGCCAGGGGCCATAGGCCAGGGGCGGGCTGATTCTCCGGACGATGGTGCGGTTCGATGGGGACACTGCTTCCCATATCCGAAGTGGGCATCTTAAAACTGATCTTTTTGGTTTTAGTTGCATCGAGTCCGACAAAACCACTTCAAATGGCCGACGGGAACCGCATGAGAAAAGTTTCATTCTGATCATAATAACAGTTTAACCTTTTCAATTATAATGAATGCTTTCAAAATTTTCAGGGCAACCGAAAGGGCTGTTTCTCGCAAGTTGGTTACCAAGGTGGATATCAGGCCTTGAACTTGCACAGTCGACACCCTGTTGGACTCGGCTGCTTTCGACATGGTACCGTTGTACACGAAATGCTTCATACTCTCGGATTTTACCACATGCAGAGTAGTCCCGATAGAGACGACTATGTTGATATTATTTGGGACAACATTTTAAAATGTAAGGTTTTGCAAATAGATAGACATATATGTTTTTTACTGCGGCTTAGCAGTGCTAACGACCGCCACCTCACGCGAGCGCTACACAATGCGAATATAAATTAACCCATCACCTATCAGGCAATAAACATTGTGTGAAGTAAAATTTCGATTTCTTTTGAAAGTTATGTGACTTTGAAATCTTTGTGTGTATACAAATAAAAGTCATAACACATTTTTGTTACGATGAAATCAAAAGTAAAATTGACCAAAGTTTCGTATTTTTATTGGATTTTTGTTTGGTTCCAGCGTCAAAGCATAACTTTCGAAAATACAACATGTTCGCTGTGTCGGACTTTGGCGTAGGGTACGACTACGACAGTGTCTTGCATTATAGCGGAAATGCTTTCTCCATCAATGGCAAGGCCACGATTGTGCCAAAACAGGTAACACCAGATTACAATTACCGCCATATCGTCTGTTAATTCAGAACTTTCTTATGTGTCCATATGAGTGTGCGTGACTCACCATTTTCGTTTTGGGTTATTTTTGTCAAAAATTCCGAATGCCCCTCAAAAATTATTTACCTTATAAAATATTCACGAGGTGTTATGAAGTAGGTAGGTAGTAGGAAAACGATCGTAGCGCACGCCCACGGCACTACTACGCATCCTGACCTCACCCCGTTGAATTATAGCACATAAGGTATTCCATAATTTCACTCCTTTTTTATTCTTTGTTTTTTACGGAGGCGGCTGCCATCTGACTCCCCAATTTCAAGGGAAAGCCCTGCGGCTGTGCCTCATCTGTTAATCAGCAGGTGTATCGGCTTGCAGGTGAGGCTGGCTGGGACTATAAAGATCCTGGTGGGGCTCTAGATATCCACTATACTCCGAGATTACTCTAAGTAACTAATTTAAGCTAATATACTATTCTGCGCTATTTATCTTTCTTACAGCAAGGTGTTCAGATAGGGCAAAGAGTAGGATTATCTGATAAGGATACGAAAAAATTGAACATAATGTACTGTAATAGTGATCTAGATAATGGACAATTAATTGAAACTTCTACAGAAAAAAGTAAAAAGAAGAAGGTTAAGAACAAACCATTTGAAGGTCATGGCTTAGGGTACCATAAAGGTATGACTGTGGCTTTTAAATTAACACCAGAAGCCGAAACATTTAAATTAGCTGACGCCCCAAATTCTCATGGATTTGATGATTTTAGTAAACGTCCACAAATCCTGACTACGATGTCAGAAAACGAAAAGTTTAATGCGGATAAGACCATGGAATATTCCTATAAACCTCTCATACCACTGCCTACATTAGGATACAAAGAGAATGATTATTATGAGAAAAAGCCTACTAAAGTTAGTAATAATGAAGATTCACCTGCAGAAATATCAGAAGCTCATGGTGAAAAAAATCCGGATTTAACAGAGGCATTGGACCGATTAACTGGCATTATTAAAACTCACGTATACACACACACTTCCCACACTCCCGATTTGCGTAGTTACCAAATGGATGACCGATATACTGAACATGGAAATCATGGAAAAGGGGAAAAAGAGATGGACCACTCAGCTATGGAATACATGGATCGCATGTCGAAAGGAGAAACAGCAAAGGAGGCTGGAAATTTATATGACGACTTTATTTCAAAAATTGCTACTGATGGATCTTATTATACTGAACCTGAAGAGAAGAAAAGTAAAAAACTAGCTATTAAAATACCTGGTTATAAAGACGAGCATGATAAATATTTATATAAATTTAACATGGATTACCTAGGAGAAAATTTATATGAAAAAATCTTTTTCCTAAACCGGGATGAGGATAAATCACTTAACAATTACGATGAATGGTTTCCGCAGTTTGCACCATTCAGAAATAACCCCAGCAGCAATGATAATAGGCAACGATACTTGAATCAACCAAAGATTCATTCAAAAGGAGACGATCGTGATGATGAGACTGTTAGAACATACTATTGAAATAATTCAAGTGAGCTATACTGGCTTGCACAACGATGAGAATAAAAGTGTAATGAATGAAAATGGTCACTTGTAGGCATTGACTTCTATATATGTACTAGACAAGCTGTATATAATAAAAAATGGGTCACAGTTTGTGAGGTGAAAATGAATTTTGAATTTGGAACAAAGACGTAAAACAGAAACTATGGGTTGATGAATTCCGTAGCCTTCCTGAACTCTGTGTCTATCTGTAAACTGTATAGACATGGCGTCCCTTTTTTGTATTGTCATCAGGTATGACAGATACTAAAAGTTAGTGATTGGGTTGTGAATGTTGTGATCCTTCGCGATACATTTTTTTTTTGTTCCGTACAGCTAGTCTAGTAGTACTTAAGTATGCATAGAAGTGATTCCTTGCTAGTGTGCTCGGGTAGACAAAATATCGAAGAAAAAAAGTAAGCCAAGCTCGTTTTCGAGTGGTGCGTGAACAAATTATTTGTGGCAATTGTTTTTTTTTTTATTTATATAGATAAGTATATTAAATTGTTTACATAATTCTACTGAGTTTTATTTAAATAGGTACTAACTGTGCCCTCCGAGCGGACTTAATTATTCTGGTTTTTTTTTAGCGCGGTTCCCTAATTCTAATATCCTAATTTATTTTATTTATCTAACATCAGTAAATAGTTAGTAAAAGGTTGGCTCGGCTTAGTCATTTCGTATTAATATTAGCTTAAACAAACAGAGAGAAGGGCAGATTAATATAGGTACCTACTTACCTAAACAAATTTAAAAAATCTTGTATTATACAGCTGTTTTTTTAACACTTGCTTACACCTACACAAGTTGAAGTCTCTCTTTAGTTTACAATTCAATTCTCTTAGGTATAGATTGTGCCCCATTAGGTATACCAGTCTTGTCTACATAATATTAGCGGCCATTATGCTCTGATAAGTTTTAAGTTCATTGTAGATAAGTAAATAAACCCACATACAATTTATTTAAATTAGCAAATTCCTTATTTTTCATATTTGCATTATTGATACTAAATGTGGACAGAGCATAGGTAAAGAGGGCATTCACATTAGCAAATAAGCTTCGTTTATGATTTTCAAATGAAATTCAAGGTTGAAATTCGAAGTAGGTATTTACCTAAATATTTCTATTATTTGAAATAAATGTAACTATTGTCTAGGTACACTTATTGCGCTATTGGTAAAGTGCCGGTATTTCGAGTACCTACCTCTTACCGAGGTCTTTACCTCAAGACCACTAGTTCGCTGTGTCGAATATTCCCGGTTCGATTCCAACTTGGGGAAATTGTTTGAGGTATAGTACAGAAAGGCACGTGACAGGATATTTTAAAGTGATGTTACTACGTATGCAAAAAATATATTTATATAGACATTAATTTTTTTTATGTGTGTAGACCGCCCTTCAACCATGTTGTATGGTCGTTGATCTAGTTACCTACATTAATCAGCTGGTAAGAACTAAAATGACATTTATTTTTATATATTGTATAGTTACTTTCATGGTTACTTTAGTAACAATATATATATCAATGATTTAATTTCAGGGCTTTCTTAAGCATCTTGTGCACCGGGGTGCGAAAATTCAGCTTCTGAAACTTCTGAACCCGTAGAAAAAGTTAGCTACGGACTTGAGGAACCTTGAGACCCATACACCGACTACGTTTAATGGCATGGGCGTCTCCGCTTTATGGATGCTTCGCTCTGCGTTTAGCATTGCACCACCGCGAGGGTAACGTCAGCGTAGATGTGAATAAATACCTTCTGACTCGTCGTAGCTTGTGAAGTCGGCGTCGAAAGCCCTAAAACCGTAAGGTGTTGAATGCACATTGCCCCCGAGCCATGTATTTTAGATACTTGTACAATATCCACTTCGAGACCCAGCTACCTACTAAATACGTCCAACGACTTGGACAACCCTGAACGTGGCTTTCATAGTTGGCTCGTGATGTTTCGGACTTCTCGCAGTCTGGAATTCTGGTTCTCACTGTGATTGGGCAACAGCCTCGAAACGAAAACGAACCGTGAAGTAGTCCCGTTGTAGTTCATGTTCTACAGTCTTCAGGAGCGTTCCTAGCATCAGACCTTTTTTTTTTTTTTTATAACCGTGGGGGAAAATCCTTCATGGATGTTATGCCGGACTCCTACCGACTAAAAACCCCCACGGTAACGCCCAGAAGCCTATGGATGGGAGCCCCGGGTAAGCCTCGGAAGGATGTCCCAGGACTCCCATCAGACCTACTGCTACAATTGCGGCCTCGCCTTGGGGGTGGTTCGGGTGCTATCCCGCGTTTATGGGGGGGTTTTCGGGTGTTATCCCGCTTCTTAGGGGGGGGGGGGGGCGTGCGTGAATCCCTCACGTCACGCTGCCGTCATGGGCCTGCTTCTGTAAAGACGGTCAGCAGCCAACTCACCGTCCTCAGGCCCCCGGTCATGGAGGCCGATGGTCTTCGGCGAAGACACGTCGGCGGCGCCCAAGCCGCCGACTACGGAACTCGGGTGGGAGAGTTTTCTCCCGCTCTCGCCCCGCCGCCTCTTTCACGAGCATGACCTGCTCACAGAAAGAGGCGGCGCAGTCCCACTTACTCCCGCTGGAGACCATGGCTCGCACCATGGTATCGAGCGAGAGAGTGCCCACGCCCAGAACCACCACGAGGACCTGGCGCTGTTGCGCCCACGCCGTGCACTCCACCAGCGTGTGAAGCGCTGTGTCGTCGCTGCGGTCCTCGCAGTGCTGACACTCGGCCGTGGTTTCCCGGTGTCTTCGCCACAGATACCTACCGAAGCTACCATGCCCGGTAAGTATCTGTGACAACCGGTAGGAGAGAGCACCGTGTCTCCTCTCCAGCCACTCGTCCATGACCGGTCTTAGCATCTGACCTTATGGAATAGCCCATGACGTATTTTTGAGGCAAAGTGTTGAAGGCGTTGGCAATGAAAAAGATACTATCAGCATCAGTTCGCCCCGGGCCGCTTCTTCCAACACCAGGGCCCTTATGCGCATGTTCACATTCACGATATCCACGACGATAGCCAAATTGATTTTCTTCCAAATTCGGGTCAAATACTGTATAGTGCTTCACTATAATCCATATAAAGAACTTGCACACCTCGTCGAGCAATACCATGAGCCAATAGGTGGATGGTAAATCTGCAGGCCGCCCTCTGCAGATGAGGTCCAGTTTCACCCGTCTTTTTTATATTCCGAATCCGCATTTGCGTGGCATATACTATAGAACCCTTCTAATCGAGATCCAAGAGCCTTTATTTAGAGTCTAGAGGGCCATCAGGCCCCGGAACGGTGTTTTTGCTGTGAGTCTGTGAGCCATAACACACTCCAATGCCCTCCACTGCGTTTTGCTCTTCCCAAGTGAATCGGATGCGCTTTAAGTAATTTTCTACGTAGGGCGCTTGACTGTAAGCTGACGATAGGGAAGTGTGCTTCTCTTTTCCCGCTGGAAACAGGTCGCTTACGTCTCCTTGCATAGTTTTCATGCTCCAGCTGGGCAGTCTGGGTTTATGTAATCCATGGGCGTACGATACTTCCGTCGCACCATACAATAAGGTACCGCTGACCTAACCCACACCACCTTAGGGCGCAGGTTAGCAACGGGCGGCTACGTATGGAGTTTTTTTGCTACCTATGTCAATTTTGGTGCTTGCACATTTTGTAGGCGATGTTGTGCATGTACCTATGTGAAACTTTAGGTCTAAACGATCGCAATATTACTAGGTCCTAGTGGACGCAAGCCGACTGGCGTTGCGCCCCCCGAGGTCCTGGGCCCGGGTGCCCCGTATCCCTTGCGCCCCCGGAGAAAAAAGGCACTGTATGTATTTATATGTATTTTACCTACTCTATCCACTAGCATTCGGAAAGTACTCTAGGAAATGGCTATGCAGGTTATGCACATATCTATTTGTTAGTTGGATAACTATATACTCGTACATGCATAAATAATATAGTTATGTAAAGGTACAGTCAGCGTCTTAAATATCTTGATGCCGAAGTCTCAAAATGATCTTAAAAGTCTCGTATTAGGTAAGAGCAAATTAAACTGTTTTATTGATTTATATGGTATTATTATGCGAATTAAAGATGTGTACCAAATGTCAGAACAATCGGTCAACTGGAAGGGGGTCAAAAAACGTACTTAATTAAGATCACTCTGTTCTGTTTTTGAGCACTCTGTTCGTCAACATAATGCTGACTGTACCTACTATACTGAGGTCTTACTGAGGTATTATACCTATGGGTAAGCAATGTAACCTACTTGTATTTTATTATAATGATCGTAGTTTCCCTATGATATTTTTTCTTGTAAGTAGGTACGTACGATTAAATAATGACTTAAAATCTATAGCTATTTCACAAGTTGCTGCAATTTATATTTCACAAGTCCCAACAGTCAACGACTGCATAACACTAAAATAATAACAAATTCAGTCCGTCAATTGACTGCACACCGAATGACAAGAATTTAGAGTGAAGTCCAGGTTTAGCCAAGAAGCCCAGAAGATACGAGCCCGACCATTTCAGAAACAGCAGATCTTAAAATGGTGCTCCTTACCTTAACGGCGTGTTAAGGTAAGGAGTTAAGTGGTGTGTTTTTCACACACCACTTAAAGAACCCGTGAAGAAGATGGAAAAATACATGTTTGGGTAGAGCATTCCAGTTCTTTTTCGTCG
Source organism: Eilema sororculum (assembly GCA_914829495.1). Taxonomy (NCBI): domain Eukaryota; kingdom Metazoa; phylum Arthropoda; class Insecta; order Lepidoptera; family Erebidae; genus Eilema; species Eilema sororculum. Next base: position 16,709,818 of record OU618534.1, on the reverse strand, counting down.
ACAAGGATAGGAAGCATCAAACTTCTTCAGGTTTTTTTATCCCTACGGATACCCCACCGGAGTCAGTGGGGGCATAGCCACCCCCGCTGACTACGGTGGGGTCGCACCCGAGACGACCTAGGGCCATCTCTTGTCCCCCCTTTGGGTGTGTGCCCATTAAGCCCCTGGGTATGGAGAGGCGCTTTTAGGAACACCGCTGCGGCTGCGGCCTGCTTCTGATAGGGTGACAGGCGGCTCCACCTGTTAACCCCCAGCACTCATGGAGGACAAAGGTCATACTACGACTTCCAACGACTAAGTCGCCTACATCGCATCAAACTACTTGGTTCGAGTCAATATTATTTCTACTGGATGTGAGTGACAACACAGTCCCTCATGTGCTGTTCTGGCTATGAGTGAGAGCGAGCCGGTGGTATGTATTAGTATCAATAAGGGTTAATGCATATATTTTTTATTGGTAATTTACAGAATACATTATAATTATATACTAAAAAACTACTAATTACAAATAAAATAAAAGAAAATAATAACGTTTAAATTTAGCGTTTTAATTTTAGTCTTAGTTTTAGTTTTTAATTGGTTTCTTTTATTTTATTTGTAATTAGTAGTTTTTTAGTGTATCAATAAGTAAATAATGTATGTATAGGTATACAAAGTTGATATATTTCATGTTTTATTTTAAGTAGTAGTAGTTAGTAGGTGGCACACTCAAAATAAAGTGCGTTCTGACACGATCTATTTCAGTCTAGCTCTTTGATTAATGGAATTCTGTACTAAAACACCGCAACTATAAAAAAAAAAACTAATATTATAAATGGCGAGACGCCAATTTTCAAGTGACAAAAACCTTATCAATTTAATTTTAGAACGGAACGTTTTGAACAGAATTTGTTGTCAGTTTGACAGATGGATTGGATGTCATTGTTTTCAATTCAATATGTCAGTCATTATCAATTTGTCAACAATCGGTCTCGGTTTTACAATAATGGTTTTATATACAATTGATTATAGGATTGTATTTCGAGTTCAATGAAATCAGTTGAAGATATAAATAATATAAAGTTTTAAAATCACTCGACAAAATATTCGCAATGTATATCGAGAGACGGTGACGTTTGTAAGTGCGCCTTTATTATTAAAAATATTTATTTAATGGGCTGTGTTGTGTCGTGCGTCAACCGAGCAACTATGTCGTTGTTTGGGAAATCCAATAATGCTAATGATAATGCCAATGACGGACGAGCGAATTTAGAGAGAAAACTATACATTGCTAAAGAGTCTCCAGAACCATATTTTGATTTATCTGAATGTCAGCTGCGCCAAGTACCGTCCGGAACATATTCAATATGTAAAGTGTATAGAAAAGAATATTTGTACTTGCAAATTAACAGCTTACAGTCATTGGAGGAGGGAGGACAGTTGTCTGACTTATATCTTGTTAAGGTCTTGAATTTAAGCAGTAATAGATTTACACAACTATCCAATGATGTCAGGTATTTGGTTAATATGACTGAGCTATATCTTCACAATAATCATATTAAAATACTACCTGAGAGTATCCAATTTATGCAGTCATTACAAATATTAGATGTATCAAATAATAAGCTTAGAAGTTTAACACCATCACTGGGCAAGTTGAATTTACTGAGACATCTGAAACTAACTGAAAACACAGATTTAACTGAACTGTGTCCAGAACTATGTTTTGCATCTAGTCTCACATTACTTGAGATTGATGCTGAAAATTTTGTATTCCCTCCTCAAGAAGTTGCCACGCAAAGTACTACGGAGATTATGAAGTATTTATGTGAAAAAATGAATGTAGAGTATAAGCCACCAATGCCTGCTGAGAGTGATTCAACTATCCATAGCCCAAACTCAGTCATAGATCCATTTGCAAGACATAACACAATAACATGGGAGGAACAAGAAGCAGCTATTACTGAACAAGAGAAGAGGTTGCATAGAGCAGCCAAAGAACAAAGAGAAAAGTTCTTAGAGAAAGTTTTACAAGAACAAATCCAACTAGATAATGAAATAGCAAAAGTACATATGGTAAAAGAAATGGATAGACAGAATCTAATCAAGGCTATACAAGAAGACGAGCAGGAAATAGAATGTTTAGTTAAAAACTTTATTCAGTCGGACAATTTGATGCCAGAGATTGTACAACAGCAGCTTGCATATGAACAAGCTGAACATGATAGATTGCTTGAAATCAGCCGACAGAATTATGATACTATTAGAAAAGCTGATGTTTTACGAGCAATGGAAACATTATTAGAAGAAGATCGTACAGTAAAACATTCCAAAAAATATTATGATGATGGCTTAAATAGTATTAAACAAAGCATTCTTTTACAAGACTTACATGTTAGTGAAAAGGTAACAGATTTATTAAACGCTAAAGATCAGTCCCGTACAGTGCTTGTTGAACAACTTTTAGAAGACCAGGGTGTACAAATGGCGATGGTTGGTTCATTAATTGAAAAAGTAGATGCAAAGAGTTGGAGCCTGAACCAAGAAATTGCATTAATATCCTCACATTTAGCCCGACTTAGTGTTATAGAACAAGAAAAGAGAAAGTTAGAAATTACTTATAATAATAATGAAATGCTTCAACAGAGAGTGCACCTAATTAGTCTCTTGGATGACCTTTTTGATCAACGTAGCAAGAGGAAGAAACAACTGATTGAGACACTAAGAGAAATGGAAGAGAGTGCAGCTAGCAAAACCAAGGACTTTTGGCTGAAAAATTACCAAAAATTAATAGATTCAGCTCCTAAAGATTTACTAAACATTGGCAAGTGTCTGGATCCAGCATTAGCAAACCATCTTTTACAGGAAGGTGTTATTCATTGTTTGCCATTTTTAGTGAAATTCCTATTTTCTGGTGAACCTTTGATGAATATTACTGTTCAAAATTTAAAATCAAATGGTGTCACACTGACTTCTGATAGAGAAGCCATTATTAGAGCAATCAATTCTTATATTGAAGCAAAGAGTCAAAATCACAAGATTGAAGCAGATGTTTCTGAAATACCATCTGAACCGAGTGCCCCATCTGAGACCATACAAGAACAGAACTGCACAGGCGTAGTGACTGTAAATGAGACCAGTGATTATGCAGAAGCAGAATGTGTAATTTGTATGGATGCTAAGAGTGAAGTTGTATTTGTTCCTTGTGGGCACATGTGCACTTGCCTACCATGTTCTGAACAACAAATGGATAACTGCCCCATGTGTAGGAGTAGCATAGATAGAAAGATCAAAGTTATAATTGCGTGATACCTTCTAAAAAAAAGGTATGTATAATTTACTACTTATTAATATCTTTATTTTTTTAAGCGTTTCTAATAAGCGTCGGTAGCTTAGTGGTCAAGAGTCGACGATCGAGAGGTCCCGGTTTCAAATTCTGGCCATTACACTATGTGAACCCACTCCAAGCACAAGCAATTTCGGTTATTTGGAGGGGTTAGAGGGAATATTAGGAACTTCGGTTGCTAATCTTCTTAAAAAAATACCTAAGTAGAATCAATTAGCTCATCACCGTTCAGTGCTTGACATGGACCTCTCCCAATTTATTCATTAAGATTACATTACATATACCTACCAACCTAATACTAGCTAATCTGTGTGTAAAAATTGGTTTAAGGACACCTGGGGAAATTTACTGTAATTTCAACATTACTACATATAAGGATATTTGACATTGTTTTCCTATTCACACACTATGTAGTGAATAGTAACTGAACTAATTGAACATGCATGACTCAAGTCAATTAAACACGGCTCATTATTAAATGGTAAATAACATCCCAACAATAAGGCTATGACTGCCTAGCATGAATGTCAACAATATTTTTTATCAACATTTTTTTTGCAATATTCTAATATTTCTTATTGTTTATTTCAGGAGATAAGGACTGAACTAACAAGAATTTAATCAGCAAACATCCAAAGTTACAATCTATATATTAGATCTTGTTTGTCATGCTGGATTTACATGCTATGACTCACAGATTGCACAACATTATAGTTTTATGGACAGTACAATCGTTATCACTCCAGTGTAAATATTGAAATCATGTAAAGAATTACATTGTACACAATGATCTTATGCTAAATAGAGCTAGATACGCCACCTGGCGGCGTTTGCAACTGATTACTCAAAACTAGGCTAAATCACCTAACTCAACATCATAAATGAGTGCAACAGGACATGCTCTAAACAGTAAGTTTGAACAAGAACAATTATATGAGCTGTACCTACCTTATCTTAAAATAAGATAATTTGTTATAATACCTACATAATTATGAACTGAGTCGTAACAAATCTAAGAGACTTTAATTGCTTGTCTTGTTTATTAATTTATATAGGAATTAATAGATTTTAGTATTGCTCATGCTGCTTCTTTAAAGGACATTAGTATAAGGTTACAAAGAAACTGTATAAAATGTAAATTATGTATATATAAAATTGATAGTCTGGGTGAGATGGTGACAGTTGAAACATTTATTTATGAGTTGGTATTTGTGAGGGATAGAGAAATAGTCCAAATATTTCCATTGCACCTTAAGTACCTTTGCATAATGCTAAAGGCTAGCTACCTACTTACGTAACGCCAGGAAACTTTTTGAACAAAATTTTGTAAGTTCGCGCAAGTGCTTTTTTTTTACCGTGTGAGAAAATCCTTCGTGGATGTTATGTCGGACTCCTACAGACTAAAACCCCCACGGTATCGCCCAGCAGCCTATGGTTGGGAGCCCCGGGTAAGTCTTCGGAAGGAAGTCCCAGGGCTCCCATCAGACCTACGGCTATAATGCGGCCTCGTCTAGGGGGTGGTACGGGTGGGTGCTCTCCCGCGTCTATGGTGGGTTTCCGGGTGTTATCCCGCTTCTTAGGCTCGCACCATGGTCTCGAGCGAAATTTCCCGGTGTTTTCGCCACAGATACGCTACCGTGCCCGCTAAAGTATCTGTGACAACCGGTAGGAGAGAGCACCATGTCTCTTATCCAGCCACTCGTCCATGACCGGTTTGACGGCCGCGATTGTGGCGAATGGGGGTATTTGGGCAAGTGTCAAAACGCCAACAAAAGGTCAACCAATGGTGCGAGCCCATATGCCTGTCATTGGTTTAATGTAATTTATGATGGCTTGATTGGTGCGCCGCACCCCTGCGCACCGCGTTTTCCACCAAATAGACCAAGCAAGCTGTAATGCGTAGCTATTGTCAAGAAGTTAGCCGGTTACTATACATACTTATGGGATTAAACATGAACCTAAATCAAATTAATTGAGACTCTTCAGATTGTATACAAATTTCAAAGTCAATTCATACATTATGAAATTCAATACTGCATCTACCATCATCTTTTGGGACTAATAAGACATAATTATCATTATTATGGAACTCATTTAATACCTATATCTAAAATTCTAAGGTTTTACTATTATGTCTTCATATTGTATACCTACATCTAATTAAATGGAAAGTTTTCCTATAAAGAAGACTGGAAATGTCATAGGTGTTACTTGACCAGTGTTTTGATATGCACTAGTCATTATTCGATATTTGTGCATTTCGTTTTCAATATCGATACCACATTCAATGACAAAAGTTACTTAACAATAAAGCCTTACCACCTATCCGCACCGCACGCAATGTATTATATTATTGTGCTTTGTATAGAAAGTTGAACAAGTGCGTCCACCTACCCGCATCTTACGGTACGGATCGCTCTTTCTATACAAAGCATAATAATGCGTTGCGTGCGGCGCGTACGGTGTGGGTAAGTATGCTAGGGTTAAATTACCTACTTTTTACATTGAAAATAATATGCATCAAAAATTACATAAGTACTTTTTTATCCTTCAAAGTTAAGAATTATATTTTCATGTTTTATTTAAGTATTGTTTTGTGAAGGGTTGGAATTTATTAAGATACTTTTGTCACTGACTGTGCATTTATAACAAAGATCACAAAATTTCTTATGTGAAACATAAGAAGTGACTTCAGTAATTTGTATGAATAAATAAGTGATATAATATTGAGTCAATCTAAAAGATTGTGCCTTCTAGTTTGGTGTTAGTGTATTGAAACTTGATCATCAAGTTTATTTAGTATTTTTAAATTCATTTAATAAAGCTAGTTCTTTATTTGAATAATTAAGGAGCTCGCTCACATAAACGGACTTGTCCATGTAACTGGTTAGGTACCTACCATGCAAAAGCCCGTTTTGTTGCCAGCTCTTTTTTATAGTGTTTATATGGTCTTGTGTATGTTATTTGTATGGGTCATTATACTGGGTCGACTTGTCCATATATGCAAATTAAACATAATTCTAATAAATAAATAAACCTGTATTTATGATGTTCATTTATATTTCACAATATAATATATAAAATAATGAATATAGCGCCATCTAGCGCAGTGAACCGGAACTAGTTACTACAGAATCAATGGTCCTGCATCGCGCAATTGAAGTTCACTTGCTGGACGTATACAATATCCGAACGTCAACCTTTGGGTCGCGCGCCAAGGTTTGGCCTTTGGAGGATCATCTCTCTCCATTTCACAGGGTTAAACATCATTTCTTATGTTTATTTGCTTGCATTGTTTCACAATTAGATCAGACCTTTTCTGAGACTGCGTATTCTTGTGTCCGCGACACCAATTCGAGAAAGTATAAAAAAAAGACCTTCCAGTATTAATTTGCATACATGGGCCCTGTGTGTTCCTGGTTCAATTGTGATATTTGTTCAAAAGTATTTTTGTCCAGTAATCGCTCACATATTAAACGTTAATTAATCTGTAGTTTTCTAAGATTTCTTCATAAATTATTTTACCAAAGCACGTGTATTGTATCTTCTAAGAAGTATTATGCATCAATTTTTTAGTGCCTACTTGTATGCTTTGTTTACAATTATTAATTATTATAGACATATTCATTTATTGAAGTTGTCAGGTACCTATACTCATATTCTATTACACAAAGTTTCGTATACCTAGTCTTTACTAGCAACATTGCTATTCAAGTTAGATTAAGGGTTAATTCCTACTGAAATATAGCGGCTGGAATTTGTTAATAGTGCAAGGTTCATGCGTCCACGTGACGTCTCGCGTCGTCATGCCTTCAAATGACTATGAGCTTTTTCTCCCTTAGATAAGATTCACAATGGTTTGTAATATTTTGCCTCAAATAGCTGCTGCCGGACGTTGCTCTTTCTGATGGAATTGACCCTTAAGCACCTAAAAATAATTGTATAACAAGAAGTAAAAATTACAGACGATGAATAGTAGTAGGAATGGCAAGTCTTAAAGTATCTTATATGAGTACAATAATATACAAAAAATATATTACAATTCCTAGTAAAATTGGAAAGTGGTCAATGGTGCAGTTGGGATGTTCCCAAACTAATCAACCGTTCATGTGCAATAGAACTGATTACAATAGGTAAAAATTAAGTTACAGAAATAATGAAATGCAGTTAGGTAGCGAAATTTGCCATCAACTACTCGTACTATAGATTAATAGTGCAATGAAAGATAAGTATCACTTAGTGAAAATCTTTCTAAGCTAATCTTTTCGAACTGCTGCCGCCAAGAGTATTGGCCATTCAAAGAATATAGAATTGTAAATCCCCTTCTCAAACATGTGTGTTACTTACCGACCTTATTTCTCTATACACCAAAGCCGCCGGCAAACCAACGCGTGGCAGGTAAACCCGGCAGTCACCAGTAAGCTTGTTCCTAATGAGACTCGTGTGTAGACGGCCTTACTTTCGGATTGACACGTATTTTAACGTTTATGACAGTAGTCAACGCATGTCATAAACGTTAAAATTTATAATATGTCAATCCTATACTTTCGTCATTTTATTCCACAATACACCGACCAACGAATCGCCACTTGTCTAAGGGCCATCCTACCCCGCTCCTCCAAATTTTGAAGTTTCAGTCGAACTTCATTGTACAAAAACTGCCATTCTAACTGAAGTTCTTGTAAATTTACCTACATTGTAATTAATAAATTATTCATATTGAAACAAATTAAGACTATATAATATAGCAATAATATTAGGCTAAGTTTATATAAAAATGCACAAGTTACTGAATGATATATTGGAGTGTAGATGTAAGTTGTTCCTAAATAGCATTGTACCTATTCTGTTATATTTATCAAAGATATAATATATACCCTTATGTAATTGCCATATTATAGCTAAGCAGTTATGAATTATTTTATTAGAATTTTATTGTTAAATTGTTAACCGTTAGTAAAGAGATAGAGTGACTAGTGCGAGTTTTTCTCACATTCATCGGTGTAAAGTAAACTGTGATATACGCAAAAAAAGTTTCATAAATTGGAGGCAAATTTAGCTACCTATTGCCTAGCTATTGCCCGCGGCTTCGCCCGCATGGATTTCGGTTATCGCGAGCAAACATAGCCTATGTAGCTATGTACCCTATACCAAATTTCATCAAAATCGGTTCAGTGGTTTAGGCGTGAAAGCGTAACGTAACAGACAGACAGAGTTACTTTCGCATTTATAATATTAGTTCGGATTCTTTAGGTGGCGTAAATGCAATGTCATACAAGTCACTGGTGTAGAAAAAACTCGCACAAGGCACTCAGTACAGTGTTATTTAACGGAATAGCTCGAGTAGAAATTATAATGCTATCAGAGTTTGTAAAAACCATCTTATTTATTAACATGGATTCAAATTCCCAAGTCACTCCGGTAACTGTTATCGGTATCACCGAAGTGACAGTATCGAATATGATTATACGAGATTAAGTTGATATTTTCTAAGACGTACTGAATTCTTTTAATGGCGAATATCTACCTACGATAAGAAATGCTTGGTTTGCCTTGTTATTTCATGCATTTTAACTCATTATTATTATAGTCTTTAGTCTGTACCTACCTAATCTCCCACGAATATACCTACATTTAGTCCTACACTCTTACCTACTAACCTAATTACCTCTTTATTAAATTTCCTTACATATTATTATAAATGTGCTGTACGGCTACATTTGCTGGGATAATAAATAAAAAAATAAATATTCCATAACATTCTACACAACGCTATCTAGACCCATGGTAAGCTTAATTAGCTTGTGTTATGGAATCTAGAATGCGGATAAACATACTTAGATACTTTTTTTTTGTAAATACATACTTAAATATTATACATAGAAATACCCAGACCAATGCAAATAGCCATAGTCAAGCATACAAATATTTGCACTGAGCGGGGATTGAACCCGAATAATATAATCGTTATTAGTTAGCCATCTATCTTTATTGTGGTTTTATTTTAGCACTCCTATTAGAATGTTAACAATTTATGAAACTGAAGAAATATTAATCTTCAGAAAGTGTGGCCGGACCTTATTGCGGATTGATTTTTCAGCACTTACAATGTACGATTTATGTATAAAGGCTGTTCTACAGTTCAAGTGCACGCTCGATATTGAACGTGATAACATTTTTATACGTGCTGTGACGTTATTTTAGTACTTTATGGATTATTGCCACTGATTAATTAAATTATATGCTATAGCACAGTTTGCAATTTTAATTATAAAATATAAATTTTGCATTCTATTTAGTTTTTTATTTTATTGTCACCTATTGTTGTAGCCTAGTGGTATGGGTAATGGACTGCTGAGACGAGGTCTCGGGTTCGATCCCAGGTTTACCATGGCACACACCAATGACTTTTCGATGCTTTTCGAAGTTATGTGTGTATTTATCGCAGGTTTATAAGTGCCCGGTTAATGGCAATAGGCTCGCCACCTATTACATTGGGACTTAAACATAAACTGGCGAAATGTGGCTGCTAGGACCTCTGCCTATCCCTTCGGGGAATATAGGCGTGAGTTTATGTTATGTTATGTCAACTAGCTGACCCGGCGAACTTCGTACCGTCATTTTTCCGCCCGCGTGGCGTCTGATCTGATTCCCGCTGCACCCTCTACCATATTAAGCGTGTATTATACATATAAACCGTCCCCTTGAATCACTGTCTATAAAAAAAAAAAACTTCAAAATCCGTTGCGTCGTTATAAAGACTTAATAGACACATTAACATAGGCACGGACAGACAGCGACAGCGACTTAATTTTATACTATGTATTGATACTAGACATAAAAGCTTCTCCTAATATTGGGGGGGTATGGGCTGTTTCCTATTTTTTTTTAATATATCTAGTAACTACTAAGATAGAGTGTATAAGAGCCCCATCGTCTTTAAGTCTAAGTCTGCAAGCTGCTTGCTGACGGACGAGACTCGTTCTTGGCTTTTATTGGAGCGACTCCCAGACTGCAATCAAAACTCAACCCTAAGAGGAACGTCTGCGCTAGAGCCTAAAACGAGTAATACTTATAATGAGAAATCCAATTCTTGATCATAATGAAAAATATATACTTTTATGAACTCGACGTGGGATCAAAGTAATGCAGAGTAGACCCTTAGGTATAACCTCTGTCTTTGTTTCAAGTAAAGCGGGCGCAATGCCCGTGGCGGTTGCTTTCCACTCACTCAAGGTGCTGTCAATTATACTTCAGTGTTTTTAATGATAAAAGGAGCTTCTGAATGGAGATTTATTGTGAAATATACCCTCTGTAAAAAAAAAAACAATGACTGACAATAACATCTCTACACGTTAAACGTTGGAAGTGTATTATTTAAATACTGCCAGCCGAACCACCAAGAAGCAGTCGCTCTACATGTCATACATTTTTCCCAAATTAATGATAGAACTTAGGAGAGAAAAAAGAGTTACTTTCGCATTTATAATACTAGTATGGAAGTATGGATTAGAACCTTATTGTTAGCCTCTGTGGGGTAGTGGCAGATATGGGGTATAGAGGGGTTTGACTGCTTCGTAGAGGGCCTGGGTTTCATTCCCGCTCAGTGCAGGTAAGATGCATGATTCGCGTTCTAGAACCCATTACACAAGCTAGCAAGCAATGCTTAGGTACTTTAGGTCTAGATAGCGCTGTATGGAATGTCGTAGGGTTCAATAGTAATTAATAAATTTACTTATTGCCATTGAAAAAAATCAAGAAATCTTATACATTTATTGGGAGATATTGTTACAATACCTACATGCTCGCATTAGATTTATCTGTGACCCTCGAGTGCTCCGATATAATAGTCCTTTGTTACATGCCACGCAAGCTATAATAATGGAGTTTACACGCAAATAGCAATTACGACGAAGCCTTTCATGTCAACCCTCATACCCTTCAGAAACATGAAGGCAATTTTCTAATAAAGGTAAAGAGCTGGTTCCAAAATATTTGCTCTGAAATGTTATTGCTTGTAATTCAATGACATGAATGTCAAACGACTTACTTAATTGGACTCTTACTAAGTAAGTAAGTAGTAACCTTGTATAGGTACTACTTTGTCAGCATCCGATTGATCTAGACTAAACTAAAACTTAAAATGATCTTAATATTTACTAATGACGTTACCTACCAAACTGCTTTATTATTCTAAATTGCATTATCGTCTGAGCTAACGGTGTGACGTACCAAATACCAGTAGGTACAATCAGTCAACAGGAAAGTGGGAATGCCAAAGTAATAAGATAAGTTTGAGTACTGTAATAGTCAAAATGGATCTGATTCTGACTGTTACCTACCTAACCTAGTCGGGTCTAAGCGTTATCTATTCTTTGCTATTAAGGTTAAGGTCCAGGTAGAAGGTGTAGACCCAAGAAGTCCTAGCTTGACGTTGTGGCGGGTGACATGCGTGCAGATGGTCTCACTACCATGGACTACCAAAATCAAACGAGTTGCAAGAGAAAGTCGAGCCCTGAGCTCCGAGGTCACCTCGGCCTCGAATGCAATCAGAAAAATAATCTTCATGAAGATGATGATGAGTGAGAAATGGCCTGCAAGAAGCCTACATAGGTTAGACCGGTCGTGGTCACAGGCTGACTGGCTCAGTAGTGTACGCCCGCGCGCCGTCTTCGAGTCCGTGAGGTAGTAGGTTCTTCATCTACCCGCACATACTCGATATTTTGTTTTCGCCATGTACCGTCACATACCACACTCACAGTGTCCCTATTCTGTAAGCAAACTGTCCGGTGTTTATCTGACTGCGCAGAAAAGCGAGGCTTCATGTTTTGTACATCATGGAACGCGAGAGTTTAAACGTTAGTTAAGTTGTACATATCTAACTACCTAGAGTTTGATTTGACATCTGCCCAAAAAGTTTCTTTATTCCATTATAACTTTTAACCGTCCAGGCGTTAACGGTTTTAATATTGTTAAATCGATTGATCGGAAGAATACTTCCTAGCCCTAGGCTTAGGTACATGCCAACTTTTACTCTGTATAAAAGAGAAGAACAAACACATAAACCATTTGATTGTCATCAGCATTGCTCTTCCCTATTCCTAAGTATGAAGGTTCTCTTTGCGGGTATAGCAATGTAAGTAGGTACAGTTAGCATCAGAAAGATGTTGACGAACAGAGTGCTCAAAACCCCCTTCCAGTTGACCGATTGTTCTAATATTTGGTACACACCTTAAGTTCGGACAATAATACCATATAAATCAATAAAACAGTTTGATTTGCTCTTAATACGAAAGTTTTAAGATCATTTTGAGACTTCGTCGTCAAAATATTTATGACGATGACTGTACCTATCTAAGTAGTTACTATTTTATAAATACAGATTTTTCGCTACACACAACACGTTTTGCCTACGTCAATATTTTCTATTTACCAACCAATTTGGCACGGTAAGGTTTGATGGCAGTTCTATGTGTCAACAGAGGTAGAATAAATAATGCCAATATTTTTATTCAGCTCGTGTCTCGCTGAGGGCGTCAAGAGCACAGTGTCACCGTGGCAACGGGCTACAAAAATTCAAATTTCATGGTGCGTCCACACTTGACTCTCTCCACTCCGTGACCGTGGCCGTGTCAGACACCCGTGTCAGTTCGTTAGTGTGGACGGGTTTTTGTCACCCATATTGACTTTGTTGAAAAATTTGAGACCGCCATCTTGGATCCCAAATGGATGATAATATTCGTAATAAGTCACCACGAAAACCTCGAAAATGATACCCATATTGATGTTGTTGAAAATTTCACTTCCGCCGTCTTTGATCGTCGGTAAAATGGCCGTCAATACCGATATCAGACAATTGCCGGCAGGCAATCATACGATGAGAAACTGTCGCCTCCTAACGCAAAACTGATAGCAGGGAATGGCCGGTAGGCCAAAATCACTTTCGTGTGTGGGCGCTGTCGGCCTAAGACTGCAGACCGCCCGATACGATCTGAAAGTGCAGGCGGACTGATCCTTAACAATATATCATCAATTTAGCGAACCCGGCGTTTAGCGAAATTTCATCGAAAAACGAACTTTAATTCGAATCCGAATCTGAACTCGAACCTGAATCAATAATCAAATTCAAATCCAAACCGGTCTCTTTTTCTGTTAAGGCACTTCAACTCACGCTAATATAAATAACTTCCTGATGCCCGCAACTCCGCTCGCTTGGATGTCGGCTATTGGGACTTTTAGTTATATCTCCGGTTGTAGGTACTCAACCAATTATGATCAAACAAACGTAATATTGTAAGTCTGAGTTCTTCTTCGACTTCGACTCTGACTCCGACTCCCACTCCAACTCCGACTACCGCCTCCCACCTCCCGCCTCCCGCCGTCCGCCTCCCGCCTCCCGCCTCCCGCCTCCCGCCTCCCGCCTCCCGCCTCCCGCCTCCCGCCTCCCGCCTCCCGCCTCCCGCCTCCCGCCTCCCGCCTCCCGCCACCCGCCTCCCGCCTCCCGCCTCCCGCCTCCCGCCTCCCACCTCCCGCCTCACCCCTCCCCCTCCCGCACCCGCCTCCCGCCTCCCGCCTCCAGCATCCCGCCTCCCGCCTCCCGCCTCCCGACTCCCGCCTCCCGCCTCCCGCCTCCCACCTCCCGCCTCCGGCCTCCCGCCTCTCGCCTCCCGTCCACACTTAGCGTACATGTACTGTAGCGATGCCACGATGTCCGGTCTTTTGTCCGTGTCACAAGTGTGGACGCACCTTTACAGTATATATTATTTGAACAATTTAAAAGCCTTTAAAACTTTTCATCTATTTTTTTAAGAGCATAGCTGCGCACTGTCAGTCAAATAAGGTGAGTTGACTATTTAAATCCATCAGGCTCCTTCGAAGGCCAACTCTTAAAAAAACATAGTTAGATACATAAAAGTCAAAGAAAAAGACGTGGCGGCGGCGGCGTGTCACTACAATAATAAATTAGAATAGTTGCTACTCGGCAAAAACTTTATTTTAAATTTGCACTTGGAGGCTGCCCAACTAGCAAAAATTTGTCGTGTAGTAGTCGCGGCAACGCAAATTATTCAGCATTTTGGCTCCTAATAGAAGTCGTATAAACGTAATGAAAACGTTTATACAACGCGATTTGGGCCCATTTTATTCAGCAATTCAGTCACATAGACATCGTATAAAGGTAACGGAGTGACTGTTACAAGCTTAAGTTGCGCTATAACTGTAACTTATATGACTTTTATGTTACGTTTGTTTGTTAAATTAAGCAAGTGCGTCGTGTTGTGTTTTAAAAATTATAAGTACAATTTATTTAGCAGACATGTTAATTTGTAGGTTGCACCAAATGTAGGTTCGTAAACTCACGCATAGGTTTACAAAGTATTGCGAAGGTAAGTTTTCTGATGAAATATACTAGGTTTTATCAAAAATATTTAACGCCCCCCTTCAATTCTTAGTAATATGAATATAATAACAAATATTTTATATATCAACATTCATTTGTACACCATTTTTACTGCTAACAGGTGGTATAATAGCTTCTTATACAGCAAATTAGCAGTATAAGCGCCATGATACCACGCTGATTATATTTTAGGGTTCCTTAGACCTTCCTAAAAAGTTTTCTAAAAAAGATCTTTTGTTTATTTATTTATTCAATCAACCACTTATTGTACACAAGAAAACTAAGACAAGTGATAATTGAGCAGTACAAGCAATTATACGACACTTGGCACTAGGCTTGTAATAGTCGTATGAATGCAACTTATACAACATAATAGCAGTATAAAAGCAACGATGTAGCTTTTATTCGACTGTGTCACAAGAAAGCTATATAATGTGCTTTTACTCGACGAAATAGTAACATAAGCGTCGTATACTAGCGACTTATACAGCAAATCTTATACGACACTTTAGTCATATAAGTATGCAGAGTAAACGTTTACTCAGCATCATTATGTGACCGAAATGCTGAATAACTAAAATGCTATATAAGATGCTTTTATACGACACGTGCTGAATAATTCACACTTACTCGACTTTTATATCACCGAATAGCTGAATAAACTCAACCTTATAAGACTAATTTGCTTGTTGGGTGAATTCTGGGTTAATTTGGAAGAACCTCAAAAAGCCAATTATTTCGAACACTATTGATTTTCGGCCATAGGTACATATCCCCCATATGTACCTATGGCCGAAAATCAATAGTGTAGCATTTTGGGTCCTCTAACACCCCCTGACAGGAATACGACGAGTTACCAGTAACCCCGTATACAGCAATCACTGGTGCAAAAACCAACCATCTAATTATTTCGCGATACTTGACTGCATTATTCTTTGGCTGAGCAACAACCCGAGGCCATTAGCACCGTGGTGTTGTGTGGCCCGCCATAATATAGCTGATAGAATAAGTATTTATTTCAAAATAGATTTTTCACAGAATTTTGATATTTAGGTCGCTTACCATCAGGCGAGGTGAAGTCAAATTGACGTGTCCTATTGTAAGAAAAACCTACACCGGACATTCTTCCAAAGTTACATTACGCATGTGGATCTAGACTATGGATCCTAGGGGAGGGAGCCAAACTGGTCAGTGCAGTGCACAGCTTATTTCTTACACTTACCGCACCTCCACTAACATTCTTTATACATATGTATGTATTATATTTGTAAACAAAAGGCTCTTGGAGCCTAGACAATGTAAGAATTTATTGTAGGTAACCCGTAAGTAAAGCCTTTTAATATAAGGTATAGAGCACCTTGTGATGTGCTACTTATATGAACGTCAGTCAGGAGATGTGCCAGCCGAGGAAATTGAATCCAATGAGCTTACGTACCTACCTACCAATATCTTTAATGAAACTGAAACCCGTATCGGGCGCATTTCCGTGTCGGCGGCATGCGTCTCATAGATATTTACGATATTGAATATCACATGTGAGTCTTATATCTGATATGAATTTTTGGTCCCTGAGTGTAGGTAAATACCTCTCTGGTGTTTTTTTCTTTAATCAATAATATACAGGTTGTATTTTTGAGACGGTTTAGTAAGGGCAGGCACCTCAACTGATATAGTTACAGCAAAACGTTCTTAAACTAGCCATGACGGATTGACAGCCTAGTAGGTAGTAGGTATTCCTACATGGAATGGCAGTTATTGGGTAGTTTTCATTCTTACTTAACCATTATTTCCTTTCATGCATAAGTATGAAGAAAATACGACTAATCCTATGTTCTACGGGTGTTCCAATAAAGCCAACTTCGGGTGGGTACGACTAAGTCTTTTGAACGCGATATATTGTGTCCTGCTAATCCGGGCTTTACGGGGACTTTACCCTGACTCTTGAGCTAGGTGTCGAACCAAATAAATACCTACCTTCATTACTCACTGAATTTTCTTTTCTTTAGGAACTCTACCAAGATCTTTGGCGTCCAAACCACCTCAACGGTGCTGAATCTGCTGATCAATGGATGAGGGACTGGCGTAGATTTCCTCTAACTTATGGTAGTTACTGTACCTAAGTACCTAATGTTTGAAATGATTCACGAGCAGTTGGGTTCAGTTAATCATATTATACATGTTTGTAAAGTGAGTTTGGGAAGGTAGATAGCAATATTGCAATACGAATTTACACTCTATCAGTTTTGTATTAACAAAAATAGGTCACCTTAACCGGGCACCTAAGCTATGCCAACGGTACCCTTTTCGGAATCTCAGATAATCGTAACTTGATGTAATAAAAAAGGAATGCACGAACGCAAAACCATTTTTGTTCAATACTAAATAGATTATGTACCTCTCGGGGCGTTGAATTGAATTGTAAGAAAATAGTTTTGCGAAATGGTACGTGAAACTGCTTTTTTATAAGTTTACGCCTAAATATCGCCATCATATTACTTATCATTTTCAATAGCTATAATTGTTTAGTTTTATCGTAAAGGACCTTCTAGGTTATATGGGTCATTCACCAACTCGCGGGAAACCACGGGTTGGCATTTTTGAATTTTATTTTATTTTGCAGTCGTCAACTCGCGTGAATATTAAAGTACAGTTAGAAAAATGGATCGAAACCATAAATTTAATATAAAACCAACTTTTATACTCGCGCATTTATACACCCACATTGGTTAAAGTAACTGTTTACTTTTTTTATAATAATTTATCTTAGATTTCAATATAGATGTGCAAAATGAGGTGAGGGGTAGATGCCTAATATTTCCGCTACAACGGATAATGTACCCTAGCATTTAATTTAAGCGTTATGCCCTTCGTGCCACTAGGTACTTATTTTCAAATCACTGTCATACGCTTAATCCAATCAATAATACCGTACGTTGTTCACAATTTCCATTGTACTTAGGTATGAAACGGCAACGCTAACATGTCATTACTAGCTTTTGCTCGCGGTATCGCCCGCGTGGATGACGGTTATCGCAACCAAATATAGCCTATCTCCTTTCTCAAGGTCTAATCTACCCCTATACCAAATTTAATCGAAATTGTTTCAGTGATTTAGGAGTGAAAGCATAACATACTGACAGACAGACAGCGTTTGGATGGATGGTCAGTCCTGTTGACCATGATCAGTTTCTGTTGACCTATAGGAATCTAGTCATGTAGAATGTAGATAATAAAAAGTAGGTAACCAGTGTGACTATAATCGTATCCACAGACTACGAGTATAATCTATGTCAGGGCCAAGTTTTTCCTTTCAGATCCGTTCAACCGTTTTTCGTGAAAGAGTAACAAAATTCACGCACTTATTCGTGCTCACAAACTGTCACATTTATAATTACTTAGGTAGGAGGATTTAGTAGGTGTGTGAGAAACCCAAATATTGCTTTAATTATCTTAAATATTAGATAGGTAGATAATTACGTATAGGTATTATGTGTCGAGGTTAGGTCAAACTTCACAGACAAGGATAGGGTTGAAATGGTACGCGATTAATAAAATTTTAATGTGTTGAGCTGAGCGCCCGTTAAGAATTTAGCATTCATTTATCATAAGCATCTAAATCCAAAAGTGACCATTCAAATGACGCCGCTTGTTTGCTGAGGGTAATTGAAATAATTAAAACCCTCGGTGGATTTAACTCGTGTACAATAGAATTATATCTACTTATAATATAATTTTTGTGTTTTGCTACGAACGCATATTATACTTAAGATAAATAATTCACAAGTGCATATTGTAAAAGGAAACGAAAAGGAAAAAAGTTCAGTACCTACTCAGTAAAAGTTAGAAGCCTAGGATGTACCAAACTATTCCTGCTAGGTAAGTCGGGCTCTGCTTTTATGGCGTCACTGGTTTTATACTAGCAGATTGATATCATTGATTGAAATTGTTGCTGGGAGATTTTATTCTGGATAGAATATGACGACAACATTGTGTCCTTAACAATTTTTATCTCGAAATAGTGAAACTTAACATATACCAATAGACAATCAACTAGTTCTTTCTATAAAAGATAGTCAAGAAAACATCATGGTAAAACTTCAACCTATGTAGGTAATGACTAAATAGCCTGTTTCCTAATTATTTTTGCTAATGAGCGGATTTCACCAATCATAGAAACGGATTAATTAAAATTAAATTGCGTATGCATATCACGGTATACTTACTTAGTCTGTGTTGAGTAAATCAACTTAAAATATACCTTTAAACAATACACATAAGTTTGAAATCAGTTACATAGTTTACACATAAAATTGAAGACCCTAAACTTCCTCGGGTTCAAGTTTATACAAAATTATTGAAACTATTACCATATTTTCTGTTCATATTGTATACCTTTCGTAATATGATTTAAGTTTTGTGATATGAACAAACAGAAATTTAACAAAGGGCGCAAATTAGTGGGCGTTTCTACCTCACCTCCTGTTATTTATTTATTTTAAACCTATAGTAGCTTTGGGTATTCGATATTTAAAGAATTAATAATGATATTTAAGTACTGGGACCTCCCTCTACGTGGTGCACGGAGTGGACACGGACACACGCCTAGCATATAGACGCTGTCGATGTCGCCTGTCACCTCAATAAAAGCATTTCTGCCGTAAGCCGTAACTGATTAGAAGAGGGCTCTCCTACTCTAGATCCCAATTAGATCCCTTATATTGACTGGGTTGATCACTTGACCACTCTCATGCATTACGGTATAGATCTTGAAAGATCTCCACATAATGCTCCTGCACTAAATCACTAGTCAAAAATACCTTATCTCAAATTCGTTTCTCTCGCTCGCATCCCACTCGCATCGTAGCATAGTACTAGTAGCTGTGCTAGTAGTAAGATATCAACCTCGGGCCTAGGATCACGTTGTTGCATATTAAGTGTAAGTAAACTGGATTTATAACCCAATTTTGTTACATCTTTAATGAGCCGTCAATGCTCCTGGGGAAGTTGTTTCTACCTCAAATGTACGTACGTGAACTTTATTTATAGTACAGTTAGCAGCCACTTTACGGTGTCCGTTACGCACTACAACTTTTGGGTTCATATGCCTTTTCGAGGTCTAATTCTAGTTCGCGCGACTGTGAACGTTTTAACTTGTAGTGTACCTTTTTAAGGTCAATTAATATGTGCTTAACAGTTTTAATGGTCGCTACCTTAGCTAGTGATATATATAGGGCGAGGTAAAGGTAGAAGTAAACTGAACTGTTTAGTTATTGCTAATGATGTTATGATGAATGTGTGATGTGACAAGATTGAACAGAATTAGGAATGGTAATAAACACCTAACACAGTGAATGGAAAATATTAAAAGCGAGCGACTATCACGGAATGGACGTATTAGGAGAAGCGTATGGGCATAAATGTATGGGTCATTTAGAGCAGAGGTAAGCCAAAGAAAGATGGAATGCATGAAAGGGCATAGGCAAGGAAAGGAGTGCCTGAGGAGATGGCATCTGATAGGAATATATTGTCGAGAATGTCACGTTGCGCCGACCCCAAATAATTGGGACATGGACAGATGTTAGTTTTTACGATTAACCTCACCGTCTCAGTGGTAATTTTGTGGATCTAATATAGCCTAGATTATAATATTTAATATAGTTATAGTCAGAGAAAGCTGAATAAATCTAAGTAAAAGTACATATTTTAAAATACTAATCAATCCCATTCCAATACTGAGTTGATCTATCTATTAGGTGCATAATGAATAACTTAAAGGTTTTCTTTTAAGTATTTGAGGAGTGAAACGGTCGTAATCGGTGACCCAAAACCCGTAGAAAACCAAACATTGGTGGATATAGAGGGTGGATCTCTTTATACCTTAATTTACATGTTTGCATGGAAATATTCTATATTTCTTACATAGGCTTAGGAGGAAAACTGTAAACGTAAATTTATTTTATTTTAGTCATAAATTGAAACTACGAAGTAAGATATACATATATGTGTTTGTAGTAGATGATGCGAATAACATAATTCTGGCCACACAAAACCTCAAAGGAACTCAGCGTTTCTGTCACTGTTTCTTTAGAAACGTCCGGACTTTCGATATTATGTGTATATAGGTTGACTTATTCGACCTCACATTTTCTTCACGATGTTTATTTCCGCAGGAAAGCAAGTGACAAATGTTTTTTGGGAGTTTGGCAAGCTGAATTCTGAGTTCATCTATTCAATCGGGCAGTTAGGGTCACTTCAACGTGAATTTACCGTGCTGACGTAATCAAGTCTCTTACAAAATCAACGCTACTATTGTGAGAGCTCTACGAAAACGATACATGGTTTATTTTATTTGTATCGTGACAAGAAAACTCAATTTTAAATTAAATAATGAGATAGTTAGCTTTGCTTTTTTATTATAAATAGAAAACTTGTAATGTCGTGCAAGACATTTCATTTCTTTTTTTTATGCTTTTTAAGCTTATAAAATCAGTTTCCAATGATTTATCTTGTTTAACATTTTTTATTTCTTGACAGTAATTGACGCTGTAAAATTCTGACTTTCATATGTGTGTGAAATAGATTTTTTGAATTTTGATTATTTGAGTACCTAATATATAAAATTACTAGCTGTCCCGGCGAACTTCGTACCGCCAATTTTTTCCTACCCTCGTGGCGTCAGATCCCGTTCCCGCTGCACCATTTAGGGGGATGAAAAATAGATAATAATTAAATGACGATTGATCATTTTTCTACCGGAAAGAAAAAATGATTAAATTACTAAAATGGCTATTAAAAAATAAGGGTTGATCGTAGAAGGGTGAAAATTGAGGATTGTATGTATTTTTGTATGTTGTATCATAAAAAAATAGAAATTAAAAATTTTGTCTAAAAAATAACAAAAAAAAATTTAGGGGTGACTACCCCTAACATTTAGGGGGATGAAAAATAGATGTTGGCCGATTCTCAGACCTACTCAATATGCTCACAAAATTTCATCAAAATCGGTCAAGCCGTTTCGGAGGAGTATGGCAACAAAAACTGTGATACGAGAATTTTATATGTTATAGATTATTTTATTTTACTGCAAGTCAATTTTATAATAAATACTTTTTATAGTCTTTTCGTAATTAATTGTTTTATTCTTTAGGTTTATTAATTGCATGTAGCACTAGAGTGAAGACAAGTCGAACGAACACCGGGCTGGTCTTGTTTAGTTCCACTTTTTCTATGACCATCTTCTGACCTTGGTCATCAATTAGCACAAGTCGAAAATTAATGAACAATAACTCGATGAGTTTATTTTATTGGCTATCACCAACATTAGGTATAACCTTTCTTAATTGTATTGGTCTGATTGTATTGGTTCGATGTATATAATGTATGTATTTAAGTATCTACAAAAATGTATTATCCGCCTGATAACAATATTAAAAACCTTACTTTTTTTTCTTACTTATTTGTTTAGGACTAGATGACGGTGTGTTTCCTATGACTATACTATAGAGTATTAATTAGCATTTAAAATGTTATTTTTACTGTCAACATTTTCACGTTATTTGTATTATTGTTATTAAAAGACAATTTCGTAATCACTGTGACACAACACAATCAATATCCATTTAGTGATTTAGTTAAACTCTTTTTAATTGGAATTAGGTATCTTGTTTATTAATTCCACCGTATATTTAAACGCAAATTCGACGAATAACCACATATAAGGTCTTATCCGTCGCGAGATCGAGGGCAGACGTTAACAGTTCGTCAGGCGGAGTAATCCATTCAATTAGTAAGGGATTAGTCGATTGTAGGATTAAGTTAGTTACTGCCGATAGTTTCAGCTTCTCTTTGCACACAACTTCGTACAAACACTGTCTGTACTTGATTAATAATGTTGTTTTATTCGTTAGGGATTGACGATGAAGATATGTAGATAAACCACGTTTCTGTTCGAGTTGTAGAGCTATATCGTTGCATACCTATAATTGCTACATAAGACACAGTAGGTATAAAATGGTATTAGATATAGAATAACTTAGGTACTTATTTCTTCTAACTTATCCAAGTTACTTTTATTTAATAGCACTAAGTATGTCTAAATTTACTTACTCTACTAAGTAATGGGGCATACAAATGTAAGCATTTGTATGCCTCATTACATCTCCTTATTTTATCAAGCCGAATTTTTTTCTTCGGTGAAATTGGTAAAAAAGAGTTTGAATGTATTGAATATTATTTCTGAAACTTCAGTGTATAAATCTGTTTAGGTATCTACCTATATAGACAATACAATTATTATTTCGTAGGTAATTAAAATTGATCAAATAGCTTACATAATCCCAGTGCTCCTAGAAGCGGCACAAGATGTTTGTTTTTCATTAATATTCGGTAGATGTCATCAAGTAAGTAGTCAACAATTTTTTTCGTTGTTTATTTCACCCAATTAATCCCCATTTTGTCTCGTTCTACTTATTTAATTCTATTAAATAGCTACATTAGTTACTATAAAGTTCTTTATTCAAATGATAATGCGATTTTAGAAGACGAGAATAATTTATAAAACTTTAATAAAACTAAACTTCAACAGAGAGTTCGAATATTTCAGATTTAAGATTGTTTCAAAGAGATTTTGAGAGATATTGGGCAATTGTTATCAATTAGACTTGAGCTGATGGCGGCTTGCCGCAAACCCGAATAGACTGTTTAAGCCAAGAAATAGCCTCGGGAAACAATATTTTACTTTACGGAATTTTAGAACTCACCAGAATAACTTTTCCTAAACTTTGTTAATTCTTACTGGTACAAGGCTACTTATATAGGGCAAGGGCGTATATTCTCTGCAGTAGTTCGATAGATACTGATTAATTCCCTGTTGTTTTAAAGTTTCTGAGTGATCATTCACAAGGGAGACATTTGCTACTATATATAACTAATAATAACTATAGGTACTTCCACGACCAGTTCAGCAGTTTTGTCATCATTGTCATCAACTTGTGTAGATAAGCTTGGGAAGCGAATGTTGCCCATATCGTGCTAATGAAAATTTAAAGGAATGGGGCAGTTCGTCTCCTGAATACGGGCACGGTAGTTAAGGAGTTTAAACGACTGGGGACTTAGCGAATCCGGAAAGTGCTGCTGCGTGTTATACATATAAGACGAAGTTTGCAAATGTTCCTTTAAAATTTTAGTGCACACTTGGCGGTATTAAGTAAAACTGTACCGTTGCATCGGTTGCATCATGCACAGGAAACTTCGTTCCAAATATTAAATAATACGAGTAGGTACTACTTTGTTTTTAGTTAAGACTACGAAGTAAGAATTTTAAATCTGGTTTAAAATTTTATTTTCTTGATACAACATAACATAACATAAACATAACATAAACTCACGCCTGTATTCCCCGAAGGGGTTAGGCAGAGGTGCTGGCACCCACATTTCGCCAGTTTACGTTTAGGTCCCAATGTAATAGGTGGCGAGCCTATTGCCTTATTTCGACCGGGTTGGTACCACCGTGCACAAGTGCGAAAAACCCTCCATAGTAATCCAATCTCGGTTGGATTGCGTTCAGGGATCAGCAAGTGCATAGCCGGGCCGAGGTGATGGTAGTCGCAGCACTAGTGGGACCGGTGGGTTTTAGCGTAGTCTAGTGGGGTGTGACGCGGGGCGCCGCGCCGGGCAGGGAGACCTGTAGAAACGGTGGTGCCGCTGGCCGCCCGCGGCATAGTACAGGGGCCCAACTGGGACTAACCACCCTGGGAGGCTGCCCCACCAGGTCGCGCATAATCCCGAAAAAAAAGCGAAAAACTCTATTTGAGGTGGAGTCCACGAGCATTTGTGGGCTCCATATAAACCTCAACGCCGTCCACCAACACCTGGAGACTGCGAAACCAGCTATGCTGTTTCTAACGGAGACACAAATACGCCGCCCTGACGACACGACCTACCTGCTTTACCCCGGCTATGTTATCGAGGAAAATTTCCGAGCACAAGCCGGGGTGTGCGTGTTTGTTAGGGCGGATATTTGTTGTCGCCGTTTGCGCTGTCTAGAGGACCCATCCTTTTCCATCCTGTGGGTACACGTAGACCATGGCTCCACGAGTCAGATCTATGTGTGCCTTTACCGTTCCCATACAGGAGATGCAGAGATAACTCGACTATTCGAATACCTGAGTCAGGCGGCTGATGATGCGCAGGAGCGGTTTCCGAACGCCGAATTGGTGTTTTTGGGGGACTTTAACGCCCACCACAAGATCTGGTTGGGCTCCGCCAAAACAGACCATGCGGGAAGAGCCACTCACGCATTTGCCCTGGCGCATGACTTGACTCAATTGGTGCATAAGGTCACGAGGATACCAAGAGAGTCCGGCCTAGAGCCCTCTCTGCTAGACCTTCTGTTGACGAGTCGCCCGGACCAGTACAGTGTCTCGGTGAGTGCTGCTTTAGGTAACTCCGACCACTGTCTGGTCCGCTCCACCGTGACCATTGTAGCGCCCCCACGACCCGTGCAGGGGAAGAGGCGTCTTTGGCACTACTCGTCAGCGGACTGGGATGGATTGCGCGACTATTATGCATCCATCCCGTGGGTTGAACGCTGCTTTGAGGGTAATAACCCATCTGAGAGCGCTACTGCCGTCGCCGGTGAGATCGGTCTAGGTATGGAATACTATATCCCATACACCGATGTCACCGGAGTCCGCGGAGCGCGTCCGTGGTTCGGGTGCGAGTGCGCGGAGGCGGTGCGGGCGCGCGCCACACGCGATCCCAACGTGGGTCACTTCAAGGCGGCGTACAACAGAGCCACAAAGGTCTGCAAGAGGGCATGCGTCAGGGCGGATGCCCAGCGCATAGCACGGCTGGGCCAAGAGCTAGTGGCGCATCCCACGGGTAGCCGTGGCTACTGGCGACTGGCCAAAGCCGTGCAAGCCAACTTCTGCCAGCCCTCGCTGCCCCCGCTGAGCAATCCCGATGGATCTCTGGCCCATGAGCCGCAAGAGAAAGCAAATTTGCTGGTCAATCTCTTCGCGGCCAACTCCTGAGTCGATGATTGTGGTATGCAACCACGGACAATGCCCACTGGTGACCACGCAATGCCTGATATACGTATCAGGCAACGCCATGTCCGTGCAGTACTGCAATCACTCGATGTCCGGAAAGCCAGGGGTCCTGATGGTATTCCAGCGGTTGTACTTAAAAAATGTGCAGCGGAGTTATCTCCTATGCTAACGCGGCTGTACCGACTGTCCTACAGTTCGGGTACAGTGCCTTCGGCTTGGAAGGAGGCGAATGTCCAGCCGATCCCCAAGAAGGGGGATCGCTCGGACCCAGCCAACTATCGACCCATAGCCGTCACCTCAGTGCTGTGCAAGGTGTTCGAGCACATAATTAACACACAGCTCATGCGCCACCTAGAGGATCACTCCTTGCTTAGTGACCGGCAATACGGTTTCAGACCGAAACGGTCAACGGGTGATCTTCCGGCGTACATGACCCACCTTTGGGGTGAGGCTATGGAGAAGCACGGTGAGTCACTGGCAATTAGTCTTGACATCGCCAAAGCTTTCGATAGGGTGTGGCACAAATCGCTTCTCTCCAAGCTACCAGCCTTTGGCCTGCCTCCTAGACTGTGTAACTGGGTTGCAAGCTTCATGCAGGGGCGACGTATTCGCGTCCTTTGTGACGGACGAGCTTCGGAGTTCTTGCAGGTAAATGCTGGCGTGCCGCAGGCATCCGTCTTATCTCCCACTCTCTTTCTTCTGCATATCAATGACATGCTCTGTAACGGAAACATTCACTGCTATGCAGATGACAGCACCTTACACGGGTTATTACGAGTTATTACGCACATCCAGCGGCCAAGCAGTCTGATATCGCGGAAAAAAGGCAGCTTCTTGTCACTGAGCTGGACCGGATCCTGGACCACATTTCTCAATGGGGCGCTAGGAACCTGGTCGAGTTCAATGCCAAGAAGACCCAGGCATGTGCGTATACAGCAAAGGTATCTACTTTCCTTCCCCTTCCCACTCTTCAGAGCACACCACTACCACTGCAGGATCACCTCACTATCTTCGGTATGGGTGTTCGCTGCAAACTGAATAACAAAAACTATATCGAGAGTATCATCAAATCAGCCTCGCGTAAACTCTGAGTCCTGAACAGAGTGAGACGTTTTTTCACGCCGGAGCAGCGGTGTCTTCTATACAAGACCCAAATTCGTTCCTGCGTGGAATACTGCTCACATCTCTGGGACGGCTCCGCAAAGTACTTATTAGATGCTCTCAACAAATTGCAGCGACGTGCGGTCCGCATTATTGGGAATCCTGAGATCACGAACACCCTCGAGCCTTTGCAGATGCGTAGAGATGTTGCGTCTTTGGCAGTATTCTACCGTCTCTACCATGGTGAATGTTCTGACGAGCTCTTCCAATTAGTCCCACCCTCCCCTTTCCTTCACAGGACGACACGTGCAGGGCTAAGATGCCATCCATTTACGGTGCAGAGTATACCTGCTAGAACCAAGCTTTTCAGTGATTCATTCCTATGCCGCACCACTAAGACCTGGAACTCCCTGCCAGCTCACGTGTTTCCTTCTTCCTACAGTCCCGGGTCCTTTAAGCGGGGCGTGAAAAGGCATCTAATGAGGCCGTCAAGCTGAGTGCCACCACTGTTAACATGGTAAATGTTTACGATGGTGACCCTCTTTCCGAAACTTTGCCTTTAGCTTAACATCAGGCGAGGTGAAGTCAAATTGACGTGTCCAGTATAAAAAAAAAATATAAACCTGCGATAAATACACACATAACTTCGAAAAGCATCGAAAAGTCATTGGGGTGTGCCATGGTAAACCTGGGATCGAACCCGAGACCTCGTCTCAGCAATCCATTACCCATACCACTAGGCTACCGCAGATCACCCACTAGGCTTCCGCAGATCACGATCTTGATACAACGTTTTTCAAAAAACTCTTGAAAACTTGGAATTCAATCTGAGTATATACCTACTATTTTATATATCGGCAAAAGTATCTACATGTCATGATTAATCGCAATAAGTCCCGAATCGTTATAAAAAGTATGACTACATATATTAGTTTGGCATTTCTATTTATTCGGGACGGACGCAAAAACGTTGAACATTTTCTAACTTGATATATATCAGATATCAGATAGAAAGAGTTAAAAATTGCCGTAGGTACGTTAGATTGCAATATTGGTTGATCGAATCGACAACCATGCGAATCGTGAACATCAACTTATTAATAAATATTTATTAGGTAATAAATAGTTAATAGGCAAAAGTACGCATCGTGCATAAAACAGTCAAACAAATTAATACCAGATACTATTACGGTATTTCAGTAACAAATCCATAATTTGAAGAAAACTACCAAAATAAAAGTTTATTCAAATCTGCACACCGTATTTTGTTATTTCGGCGACGAAATTCTTCATACGCATCATACTACGGAAATTCTTAAGAAATCTGTCACGAATTCTTAAACAGAACTTTTGTGTTAAGGTTACAGAGAGATAAAAGCTGACGATGCGGTGCCTGCAAAGTAATAACACGAGGTATATTATATGCGTGTTTTTAAAACACATGCGCATCTAAAAGACGGAACTGTTTACCCGGTAGACTTTATGAAACTTGGAGGACCTGTCGGTAACTTTCTTTTGACAAGTTTCGATATTCACAGAGTGGGAGGTTCAATCGAAAGTTTCCTTGTACATAAATTCATGTACATTTTTTATGAAAAGTGTTTGCTAAGGGTGCACTGCGGAAATTGAAGGTCTTGTTGATTGAAAATATAGATGGAAAAATTTACAAATTGTGAAATACCAAAGTAGTTATTTTTGAAAAGGCATTCGGAGATCGACAAATAGGAGAATTCATAAATGAAATCATATGTGAATTCGAAATAACTGTGATACTTCTTTCTTAAGCTGCAATAAATTATCAATAGGTAACTAATTCTATAAACCTGTTCCCGGGAAAGAAATGCCACAGTACCAACAAAATAAGCAAGTAAGTACTCGCACCTATATTTGCAATACGAATTGGCCAGAGCAAAAGTTATCCTGACTTATTTTTGAAGAAGACGACAGTAATATCGCAATAAAATGTCAATTTAAATATTATCATAATGAACTTTGGTCGCGTAATGGCTATAAAGAGTTGAACTTGCGATATGAGACTGTATGTGTGTGTAAGCACTACACCACCATGAATGCTCCTAAGTCGAAGAAGTGACTTTCCACGGTGTGTGATTTTGTGGACGTACAATTTCACGAAGTTGTGGACGTACAATTACACGCGAATTCACAGTTAGTCGGATATAAAAACGAACTTGTTTGAAATCGGTTCTTACAAAAAATATTTTCTATTACAGCTACCTGCCTGCATTGAAAGTTGATTTTCATGTAAGCCTAACTCTGGTAATTCTGTCGATCTGGAAACTTTTACTGTTATTGTTACTGTTAACCCGCAACAAAAGTCAGAAAAGTCCACTTTTGGCGTTTTGTTATTTTTCAGAGAAAACAGGTAGGTGTATATTTTATAAGGACTTTATAAATTTATTCAAATATTTTACTAACGAATCAGATGGAATCATAGCGTTGCTGAAAGTGGCCAGCATTTTGTGACTGGAAAAGCTCATTCAAAATACATCCTCATTTAAATATTCATATAATGTTGAGGACACCGGTCCAGGAAGTTTCAAATTGAGCGCTTTATTAGGCCGTATTCAAGATAGGTCCACGCTGATATGAGTTCATCGTTTGTGTACATATTCATATTTATTTATTTACGAATAGCACCGGACTCACCTTTTCAGTGAATTCAAAACTTTATTTAAGTGCTATAAGTACAGCCAGGTTTGAGTTTGATGTCAATGGAGACATTAGCTTTGAACTGTAAATATTTGCTTGCCTGAACGTGGAAGGGTGAACAAGATGAGAGTGAAGTCAACCTCATCCTGTAAGCCGGTGCACCTGTTGGTTGACAGACGTGGCTCTGGTGCAGACTTTCCTCCCAGGGTCAGGAAGTAAGACGGCAGCTACGCTAAAAGAAGTCGTTTAAACCAAACTGTAAGGAGAATAATCCAAGGAGAGGCTCCAAGATGAAAGCCTTTCAACGCATTTCCACAGAGATATTGATGTATTCGAGTAGAGTAATCTTCAGTTAAATACACTTACTTAAACCCAAGAAAAAGCCGATCCTTATTTTAATCTAAAACATACATAATATACATAAATAAGTCATTTCTCTTTTCCGCTAGGGTATACGATACCTTTCCACTTGCTACGATCCTGGCATTCTTTATATGCCTAGCTCCACGACCCTCAGTTGGCTTGCGGTTTTAGTCGGTTCGAGTCCGACATAACCTCCCCTTCGGGCTACGGTCGGGAGGTATCCGTGGGGATTTAAAAAAAAGGCATTCTTTATATTGTTTACTATATTTTCTATCCTATCTCATTTCTTTATCACGATGTAACTAAATAAAAAAGATTATCGATTAAAGAATATATTTGCGAAATGTCATAGGTACTATAAAACAAGAGAGGGAAATGTGAAGTATACCACATATTTGATACACGGTTTTCTTAGAAGATATCTCCAATATTGTCAAGTTGATCCCAGAGGTCTCACTCACAAGAGCACATTTCCCTGAAATAAACAGTAATAGGTTAAAGGTTGTTGGAAATGGAAATACCTAAGTAAGTACTAATACAGAAGGTAATCCATACTAATATTATAAATGCGAAAGTAACTCTGTCTGTCTGTCTGTATGTATGTTACGCTTTCACGCCTAAACCACTGAACCAATGTTGATGAAATTTGGTATAGGGGTAGATTAGACCATGAGAAAGGACATAGGCTATGTTTAGTCGCGATAATCGACATCCACGCGGGCGGAGCCGCGGGCAAAAGCTAGCATAATATACATACATACATATAATTACGATTTTATCCCCGGAGGGTTAGGCAGAGGTGAATTAACACTCACATTTCACCAATCATTGTACTCGGTCCAACGTAATAGAGGGTGAGCCTATTGCCGTATTCCGGGTACTATTACTGATTCGACTATGTGTCTAAGGCTGAGTCTGGGCTGCATATATCTGCCTGATATATTTTAACAGTCCTATCCCTTAGTCACCTAGTACGACACCGCTCGGGAAGAAAAGGGGCCCAAATTCTACTCTTCTGGAAACCACGCCGCTACTAGTTATGAGTAATATAACATTACGTTGATAGCTTAGAAGTTAAGGAGTCAGCCTTAGGATCGAGAGATTCCGGATTCGAATTCTGTCCTCTACACTACTGGCAACCCAAGACAGCCACATCGACACTCAACCCATACCTATAAAAAGTAATTTAACTTAGCTTAAGCGGTTAAGGGGAATATTAATAACTTTGTTTGAAAAAAAAGTGTCTTTTAAATATAAGTAGCATCCATAGCTACTATAACGTTGGGTCTCGAGGTGGCTCTGCATAAAACCGAGGCCATGTTCTTTCATGGGTCGCCCTGACGGTCCATAATGCACGTCTGCTGCATCGTCCGCAGCGTGCAATGGCCAGCAGGGCCATTAGGGGGTACCGCACGATATCCTTGGAGGCGGCTGGTCTCCTTGCCGGATTCCTACCGTGGAACCTGGAGCCAGAGCCCTTTCGTTGCTATATCGGTATCGAAAGGAGGCGCGGGAGCAGGGACGGGAACCCGAGCCTGAAGAAATTCGGGCTTGGAGGTCCCAGCTCCACCGGGACATGGTAGCTCAGTGGGAGCTACGACTTGCGCGACCAAGCGCAGGGCACGCCGTAATAGCGGCGGTAAGGAGGAGGAGGTAATCATGGAGGAATGGCTAGAGAGGCCACACGGCAGCCTCTCGTACCGGCTGACGCAGGTGATTACCGGACACGGGTGTATCGGGAGTTACCTGTGTCGGATGCGGAAGGAGCCAACGTCCGAGTGCCATCACTATGAAGTGAGCGAGGAAACAGAGCTGCACACGCTGACCGAGTGCCCGGCGTGGGACACGCCGAGGCGGGTCCTAGTGGCGGCTCTGGGGGTGGGAGTCCTCACACTCGCCACATTGCTCACAGCGATGGTACGATGCGCGAACTCTTGGGGTGCGGCCGCCTCTTTCTGCGAGCAAGTAATGCTCGAGAAGGAGGTGGCCGGTCGTGTCCGGACTAGACTCAAGGCCCGGGAAGCCCGCGAAGAGCGATGGTGAACCGGACGTCGGAGGTAGCAGAACGACCTCCGTCCTCCATGAGCGCTGGCCTGGGGGTGACCGGTGGAGCCTCCTGTCACCCTAGGAGAAGCAGGCCGCGGCGGCGGCGCAAAGTGCGCCTCCCCGTACCCGGGGTTAGTTGGGGACACCGAGGTCCCCACAACCCGAAGGGGTCCATCTCGAGTGCGGTGCGAGAGATATGCTTTCGGCAATCTCACCACCGGCAACTGAGGACCCAAGACGGCGTGCGCTTTAGTCGGTTCGAGTCCGACATAACCGCCTCCACCGGCTCCGTGGGGGTGGTATCCGTGGGGATTTTGCGCACGATAAAAAAAAAAAACAAAAAAAAAGTAATTCTATCATTACAGATTTAATCGTTTTATTTACGAATTGTTAGAATTAAGTATAGAATAGAATAATCTTTATTTGCAATACAACGTGGTGATTAGGTGCATAAGATATTACATGAGATAAAAGTGCGACACATCTTTGTGAATTTAGTGACATGCCATGAGAGTAGGTATGTAATGCAACAGGGTATTGTTGTCAATGTTTTATTAATCGTTTACTTCAAGTTGGTCTAGTGTACTATAGTGTAAAGCAAAATTAATAGGTGGCTGTTGCTGGCGTGAAAGCACTTTAGTTCACGACCTCGACTGTGCGACTCTAGCAAAATTGAGTATCGGAAATAGGATTAGATTAAAGTCTTTTATAACTGCAACTGTGACCCAAGATTGAATTTATTTTATTCACATTACTGAAACTGCTTTTGTATGCAGTTGTAATGTGATTTACGACGAATTTCCTCAGTGAAATATTTGCGATGTAGTTAAACTAAAATGTAATATAATTATTGATTTAAGCGTGGTAGCTTAGTATGCATTACATGCATGGATTACATGTACCTACGTAACTGTGTACAGTTGACAAAATATATACGTTGCACCTTTACAAACAACTTTATATCAAAAGGTGCGATGACAGATGAATCTGCGGTAGCCTAGTGGTATGGGTAATGGAATGCTGAGACGAGGTCTCGGGTTCGATCCCAGGTTTACCATGCCACACACCAATGGCTTTTCGATGCTTTTCGAAATTATGTGTGTATTTATCGCAGGTTTATTAGTGCCCGATTAATGGCAATAGGCTCGCTACCTATTACATTGGGACCTAAACATAAACTGGCGATATGTGGGTGCTAGCACCTCTGCCTACCCCTTCGGGGAATAAAGGCGTGAGTTTATGTTTATGTTTAATATCAATAGTTTTTAAACGGTTCTCGTCACCTCTATACGTCTTGAAGGGCTAAATAATTGCTGTCAACAAATTAAAAGGTGCTGGAATTCAAGGCAACTGAACTATGTACGAGTAAGTATATTATGCATTTGATTAAGTACCAAATGCTACAGAATCATATATCATAAAACAGCATTGTATATTCCCGTGACCTGACCTTCGTGTGACACTACTTCTAGCATGAGTCATGGTCAATTGCAGAACAAATCGATTGCAGTTTTAAGCTTGGTTCACACATAATGATAACGTATTACAGTGCCAGTTAAACCCAAAACCAATCGATAAGTAAGAAGATAAGTAAGTAAGTACAAGACCTGTTGCGTAAAGTGGATGAATTCTGTACATGGACAGATGGAATGAAAACAAAACCTAGCAAATGCTACTGTCTATGTCTGGGTAGGCGGGGTACCGGATATACCTCATATGACCCAGGGCTTAGTATAGGCGGGGAAAACGTTTCGAGTATATCCGAAACCGTGCTTTTTAAATTTCTCGGAAGAAAAATAGATAACAGAGGTTGCACGCCAGCTTTAGAAGAAGTAATTAATAATTTTATTATCGATATAAAAAAGGTAGATCAACAGCCACTAAGTAATGTTAAAAAGGCGTGGATTTACGACAACTATTTAACCTCGCGTCTTAACTGGCCGTTTCTTGTTTATGATATAAGCCAGAGCCTCCTCAAAAAACTAGATGCGCATGTGACGAAGACATTGAAGTCCTGGCTGGGGCTAGCTCAGTCGGCAGACCCATCGACATTATATAGAGCCTCAAATAACTTTGGAATGACGTTCAAGGAACCATCGGAACTCTATAAACATCTAAGAGTAACCAAAATGCACGTCCTAGCGAAATCAAAAGACGAAATCGTGCAAGCTCTTCCAAAAGACCAAAGTACTAAAGAGCTCGAGTCGCGCCTCCAATTCCATAAAAAATTCATGATAGGCTCGCAGACTGGTATGCTGCCGTATTACGAAGAAAAGGCTTAACTAACATTTTTTTCAAAATTGAGTTATATACATATTCGGAATCAGGAGAAAAAGGCGCATCTACCCAATTTTTTGTGTAATTTTATCTCTAGAATCTACGGAAATACATTAAGCCCGAAAGGCACATCTAACAGCTAAATTGTTATTGAATAAATTGAAAGGACTTATTTGACACCGATTAAGAAGAAACAACATAAATACGTACTTATGCCTTGAAAGTGTTATAAAGAGAAGTCACAAGTGACCAGTTGTGCCTTTTCTTTAAGACGCCAGTAAGGTAGGTAAGGAATGCCCCCACATTCCTTACCTACCTTCCCTCGTCCTTGCGCTCATCATTGCGCCAATGTTTTCAATTCAAGGTAAACGCAAGCTGATTTATTAGTAAGTAATATTGTTTCTTTCATTGTAAAATCTTAAATTAAGTTATGATTATGTAATCAGATGTTT
This sequence comes from Eilema sororculum, assembly GCA_914829495.1. Classification (NCBI taxonomy): domain Eukaryota; kingdom Metazoa; phylum Arthropoda; class Insecta; order Lepidoptera; family Erebidae; genus Eilema; species Eilema sororculum. Next base: position 16,675,135 of record OU618534.1, on the reverse strand, counting down.
TTGTTTAGATAATCATAACTTTTCAAATTCATTCTGATAACTCAAATAGGTAAATAGGTAAACATATAACAGTAGTATGAACCGAGGGTAGGATTAAAATATTAACTTGACAAAAAATGTTAATATTTTAAATCATGTCATCCAATTTTTGGAAAATTGTGTAATATTTTCAACCTACCCTCTACGCACGCGCCTGTTAGATGAGTACCCGCGCGCGCTTACGACGTATATTATAAGTAAATAGTACTTGACAGTCACTAAAGCTGAAGTCTCTACTTTTTGTGCCGGATACCTGAAGTTGTGTTTCTAAATCTATTAGAACGCAACGGACGAAAAGTCATATTATATTAAAAATTAATAACTCAAAGAAATAAACAATTGTTGACAATGGAGTTGTTTAGCATTTTAATTAGTTTAATTTTAAATTTTTGTTTACTTTGAATTATTACGGTGCGCCGTACCCAATGGGTAAAAATGGGACTATATTACTAAGATTCGCTGTGTCTTTTACCAGGTTTTGTTATTATTTCTTGAATCATTACATCTAGATCATTGAACAGAAACACTTCGTGCGTGGGTCCGGCCCCGTAGAATTAGATTTTGTTCCAAAATCAGAGATAATACGGTGGTTTAAAAACTGTGACGTCAAATTTATCATTTTATTGAAATAAGGAGTTTTGATTACCAATTTTTTGTTGTTTGTTCAATGTTGATAGTTAAAAAGTAAGTGAAAAAACAATCATTTTATAAGTAACAATTTTATGTCAAATTTATAATCTTTTAAACTCGCAATGATTACGTTACAAAGACATAATTACATAAATTACGTGACCTTTCATTTTAATACTGAATTGTTTTTAAAAAGAAAAGACTTATCTGGTTAGTTGTGCCTTTAAAACGATAAAAATATTTTTTATTTGTAATTATTTTGTTAAGATGAAAGGGAAAATTGGGATTTTCTGTATAAAAAATAAATTAATTAATATATTCCTATACATGGTTAAATAGGTATTTTGATTGTGTACCTTAATTAATAACTTGTTTCTCCCAATAATACACCAACGATTTTTTCTACTAAAAGAATCTTGAAAAATTTCAAACTCAATTATCTTACATTTTTGTTTTTGTTAGTTATGCCTTTTTACAATAAGACGGCAGTATGGTAGGTTTGTGTAATACTAGGAGGCAGTCAGACAAAGACATAACAAAATCTTTTATTCAAGTAGATGAAAATAATACCTACAAAGTGCACGCAATGAACCTAGAAATACAAAACGAATGGTTAACATTAGGTGAATTTTGTATTCCCATAGCCTTAAAATGGCGTAATAATAATAATAATAATAAAGAACTCTTTATTGTTCACCAATTCAATATACAACAAATAGATTTTGTTTAGGTACAGGTTATGTGGTAGACAATTGGCGGCCTTATCGCACTGAGGCAATCTCTTACAGGCAACCATAGGATGGAGAAGGATACATATGAAGAGATTTGGGGCAGTTGGTGTACATAGATATTAAATATTATAGTGTAGATGATTAGATAAATGTGATGAGTACCTAGAGAAAGATATATTACATAATAAAACATACATACATACATACTAATAATATTTCGGTAGAATTTGTTTATAATGAACAGTAAATAGTAGACTTAAATATTATTATTCACATACTATGGGACACAGTAGATCTATAGTTTGGTAAGACAGAGAGGAAGGGTAAAATAAGTATAATGTTAAAATGAACACTATTCCTCCTGCAAATAGTGAGCCGTAACTAATTTTTTGAAAACTGGCAGTGATTGTGCACGTCTTATAGTGATAGGTAAGGCATTCCACAATCGGACCGCTTGAACGGTGAAAGATTTATCCATGAACATTGTGGAGTGTCTAGGCATTTTCAGTTTCAAATTCACTGACGATCTCAAGGTCCTTGAGTGAGTGTCGCAGAGAAAGTTGAAGCGTTCTTTTAAGTATATTGGAGTGAGAGGATGAAACAGAATGTTATAGAGAAGGGAAAGAATATGAACATTTCGGCGAAGGCGTATAGGTAACCACTTGAGTTTTGCACGATATTCGGAGATGTGGTCATATTTGCGAAGCCCAAATATGAACCGTATACTGAGCTTCTGGAGTCTCTCAAGTTTATTTAGTTGGTCTTCGGTGAGATTTGTATAGCTGGCATCAGCATAATCAAGGGTGGGAAGAAAAAGAGATTGTGCTAGCGCAGTTTTCGTGGTAATGGGCAGTAAACTTCGGAGCCTACGCAGGGACCCCGCTGTGGCAAACATTCTGCGGCTCACCTCCTGGAGCTGAGGGCCCCAAGAAAGACTACTATCCATGTAGATACCAAGATTTTTGACTTTGTCACTATACTGCACCTTGGTACCGTCACAGGTGATTAGGGGGACGAGCGACCAGTCTGTTCTTGAGATAGCGTGTGTGCTGCCAATGACTATAGACTGAGTCTTATTTGGATTTAACCTCAGACCAAATGACTTACTCCAATCGCATATCTTTTCCATGTCTTTGTTAATAGTGTCGACGGCATCCGTCAGTTTATCCTGGGTAGCCCTTGTATAAATTTGCAGATCATCTGCGTATAGGTGGTAGGAAGAAGTGAGATGTATAGTGATTGAGTTTATGAAAACTGCGAAGAGTAAAGGAGATAGCACGCCACCCTGTGGTACACCAGCAGACGTTTGGCACCATGTGGAGACAGTGTCTTCGATGCGGATGCGCTGCCGGCGACCAAACAGGTAACTTTGAAACCAATCAATCACTGCTGGAGATATGCCAAGAGAGCGCATTATGCCGAGTAGAACGTCAAAATCAACGTTATTAAAGGCGTTGGTGAAATCTAACAGAGCTAAAACAGTTAACTCACCGTTTTCCATACCCGATCTGATGTCTTCCGTAATATGAACCAAGGTTGTCGTAGTACTATGGCCAGGACGAAACCCAGACTGGAAAGGATTTAGGAGTGAATTTTTAGATAGAAAACCACTTAGCTGAGAGTGAACCAGTCGTTCGAGCACTTTGGAGAGAAAGGATAGGATGGATATAGGTCGATATTCTGAAAAGGAGGAAGGGTTACTCTTCTTAGGGATAGGCGTAATTTGAGCATCTTTCCATGCACTTGGAAAGGTACTGCATGTGATCGAGAAGTTGAAGATGTGACAGATTATAGGGAGGATTTCGTCAATGATAGGTAGGATCATATTACGTCCGACACAGTCAGCTCCCACAGCGTTAGACGTTATCGACATTATACTCTTCCTAACATCACAGCTAGTGAATTGAGTAAAGAAGAATGGAGAGCAGTCGGGAGTGGCAAGGGAAGAAAGATAATTTATGGTTTTAACTTTGACAGCAGGGTCGAAAGCGGACGGAGCAGTAAAATGTTGATTGAGAGAATTTATATCTATGTTATTGGAAATTACGTTATGCCGAGACTTACCTACTCCCAGTGACCTTAAAAACTTCCAGACATGAGCTGGGTCCCCGTTTTCAATAGAGCTGTGGATATATTGGCGTTGAGCATTCCTACACACCTTTGTGCAGTGATTACGAATGGCTACATACTTGCAGCGATTCACTTCCGTAGGACGACTTCGGTATCTGGACTTGGCTGCAGCCTTTTTGGTAATTAATGATTTAATATCATTTGTCAGCCAAGGCGATGGCAGGTGTTTAACCTTAATTTTGCGCAGAGGTGCATGCAAGTCGTACAGATTGGTCAAGTTGGATGTGAGCAGTTCCACCTTTCGGTTCACGCAGCTGGAGTTCTGAAGTGTTCCCCAATCGATGGCTGCGGCATCCCTACGCAGGGCACAAAGGTCCATTTTACGAAAACTACGTAGCCAGAGAAATTTAGGTTTAGGCTTAGGTGGACGCAGTTTGTATGACAAATATAGCAAGTCGTGATACGAAAACTGGGTTGCAGGGCATTTCCCATGTTTTGCAACACGATCAGGAGAAGAAACAATAATTAAGTCGAGTAAAGTAGATTGACAGTGTGGATAATGGTGAGTAGCATCCGAGGGGAGAATTGTCAAATTTTTCGATTCGATGATGGAGTTCAAGGTGGAGGAACGAGAGTCGTTCTTTAGGAGACAGGTGTTAAAGTCACCCATGATTATGGCTTGACTGTACGAGGGAACTAGGTTTTCTAATATAAGCTCGAAGGAAGAAAAGTAGTTTATAAGAGAAGAGGGACAGTAGAAAACACCCAGTAGAAGTTTTGAATGAAGGAGTTCAATTTCCAGAAAGAGATGCTCCCCAGAGTGGGGTGGCTGAGGGGAAATGCTGATAACAGTGAAGGGAATCTCAGTACGTAGGTAGATGGCAACACCACCACCCTCACCAACTGCCCGGTCATTTCTGATCAGGTTGAAACCAGGTAAAGAAAATGAGGCAGTGGCGTGGTGTGAGTGCAGCCACGACTCCGAGATGAGAATTGCATGTATATTTGTACAGTCAAACGCTGCCAGCTTATCCGGGAAATGAGCCGAAATGCTTTGTGCATTTATGTGGACAACGTTGAAATTCAAGGGAACGTCAGTGAATTGAGATTCAAGGATTTCTGCAAGTGACATTTGTGATGGTATACTACAAAAACTTGCATCACCACTGCTCAGAGAACAGTAGTCATCACTGTCACTACCACTATCTGTGAATAACATGCGTCTGAAATATATAGTCTGTTAATAAGAACAGAAAATAAAATAATATAATACAGTATAAAATAAATAAATATTTGGCTAAAGCGTATATATACTATACCTCCATCTGCCGGTGGCATGTAGAAAACTACAACACAATGAGAGTAATTAATTAATAACAAAGTAAGTAGCGAAATATACATGTTTTTGTAAAAGACACGTTGCAGAAATAACATAAAATATAACGCTTTCGGTCTAGGTAGGCATACTAACATCAACTATGATACATTTTTTTTTTCTTAACAAAAACTGTAGAGTACATCAGACGGTGCGCAGATCCCGACATGCTGTATGTAAATCAAATTACGATCGTGAAATGTGCGAAGCTGGAACGCGCTGTCGACATCCACACATTGTCGATTTATTTCAACCATAGACTACACTACGTTTTCAACCTTTTCAACGGTTGACAATATTGACAATACGTCGTGAAATAGCTGTCAATGTCAGTGTCTGTCAAACTAATGAAAGAGTATCAAATGTATCAATGTTGTTATTGTTTTCTGAATACGGGTATACAAGTTTATTATGCAGATTAGTGTAAAATACCTTCTTGCGTGAGACTTAATTGTCATATTATTGGAGTATTAATAGTAATAGGAGGTATTTTATGTAGACGTTGAATTTCACCCGGACCGAAAGTGTAGGAGTGACAATATTTGAACTAATAAGACCGTGACTTTAGTTGGAACAATGTAAATGGATGCAACCTCACTTTCTAGTCGTCACTGCTCGTCTAGGTTTTGAAGCGGCTGCTTTCGGGGCGGCGGCGAGGCTCGGCTCCGACGGTTGCGATGGGATATCCGGTATCTTATTTAATTCTGCGAGTGATGTCACACGATGCCTCACGTCGCCTGAACCGAGAACATAAACGTTACCGTCCTTGGTCCAGCTCCGAGAAATGCCAAAGCGTTCACGAGCCGCAACGAACACATCGTGTCTGGATTTTATCAGGAACTCCGACACCGTGATTCCAGAACCCTTGAGCTTTGTTTTATTATACCACAGTTTATCGCGTATGGCATGATCGCGCAGTTTGAAGAGTAGAGGTCTAGGCTTCTTTGAGGATGTTGCTCGACCCATTCTCTGGCAACGCTGTATGCAGTCTGCCGGAAAATCAGTCATACCGAGTTCCCGCTTCACAATGCCCACCACTACCAGACTGGGGTCTTCCTCCTTGGATTCCTCAACACCATGAAGCAGAAGGATCTTTCGACGTCTCTGAATCTCACTTCCGTCAACAGTGCGAGTCAAGGCGTCCAACTGCTGCTGCAGCATTTTAAGTGCCTGTGTGACGAAGGCTCTGTAGTCCGTGAATTCAGCTGCTAGACTAGATACAGAAGTTAGCTCACTTGATGCTCTTGTGGGAACTAGTAAGTGACTAGGTAGGCAATAGGTAGGCTTCGTTAAATGAAATAGATAGGTAAATACAAGGTTGATTTTAATTCACTGTTATAACTTTATAAACAAAGTTATTACTTTACACTTTAACTTATTATTATCTCAGTACAGAACTACAAACAGACTTATTGTGATATAATGTACTTGGACGCGGACTTTAAAATAATCTTAATACTGGAAAACGTAATATTAGGACTGCGTGTGCGACAACGAGCGAGCGTGGATTCGCCTTCAGAGACCGTGGCTGACTGGTCGTACGAGCAGTGGCCGGCGGCGGCGTCCGCGCCTTCGGCCGCCCAGCACTGCGCATGCGTGTTGCGCATGCGCGTTGCGCGGCCTCCTACTCGTACGACTCGCTTGTTGCGCGATTAATAAAACTACCTAACGTTTAAGTAGGCACCGCAGGCGCCACATCACCCCCCCCTTGAGCCCGGGCTACGGGCGATAATAAGGGCCATAATGGTCAGGGAAGCGTACCGTACGGCCTGATCGCGTTCTTCTAACGCCGCTGGGATCCTCAGCTTCAGGTGTAGAATTGGTGACGTGTGAACGGTAGAGTGGTGTAGATGTGCTATTTTGTGTTGTCTGAGTACGAGTGTTATTGTCTAGTGTAGTCTGGTTAGTATGCGAGTCACGGAGTATGTAGGCCGGCTTAAGTCTGTCTATTGATACTGTGACTGTTTTATCCCTTAGGAGGAGTTTGAAAGTTTTCTCCCCCCGTTCGAGGACCTTATGTGGTCCGGTGTAAGACGGTTTGAATGACCCGCATGACGCGTTATCCCTTAAGAACACGTGAGATGCCGTCGCGAGGTCCTTAAATATAAATATGGCGCGGTTACAGTGACGCGATGCTTGTGATGGTTGCAAGTTCCTTGCGATCATGCGTAACCTATCCACAAACTCTGTTATGTCCGTAGTGTCATGTGGTTCGGGTTGTAAGAAATCCCCTGGTAGTCTCAATGTCTGACCGTATACTACTTCTGCAGCTGTCGCCTGAATGTCGTCTTTGTAGGCATTGCGTATACCCAGGAGTACCAGTGGGAGAGCATCCACCCAACTGTCGTTCCCGTGACAAGTTATAGCTGCCTTTAGCTGCCTGTGGAACCTTTCGATCATGCCGTTTGCTGCGGGATGGTATGCGGTAGTTTTTCTGTGTTCGAAGCCGGCTATCTCGGACAACTTTTTGAAGAGCGCAGACTCGAATTGCCCCCCACGATCTGTCACAATTTGTGTAGGACAACCGAAACGCGCAATCCATCCATATAGGAGGGCTCTTGCTACCGTTTCAGCCATGATGTCCTTAATAGGTATTGCCTCTGGCCATCGCGTGAAACGATCGATAGCGGTTAGACAATACCGATATCCTTGGGACAACGGAAGGGGGCCGATTAGGTCAATGTGGATGTGCATAAACCGAGAGCGTGGCAGTTTATATGTACTCAGAGGTGCTGAGACGTGCCGTGTTATTTTGGACTGTTGACACGCTATGCAATTTTTCGCCCATTCTCTGCAGTCTTTCCTCATTTCAGGCCAGACGTACCGCTCAGCAACGAGCTTGGCACTAGCGTTCGCCCCAGGATGGCTGAGAGAATGCAGGCTATCGAAGACTTGTCGTCGAAATGTTCTCGTGACATATGGTCTCGGTGTCTTGCCGCTCTCATCGCAGTACAATTCAGACCTCGATCCCGGCAGTAGAATTTTTTTTAGGTGCAGTGAGGTACTACCGTCCAGCAACTGTTTGAGTTCCAGGTCGGTACTCTGCGAGTTTGCTAACTCGTTCAAGTTGACAGGCTGGACGATCTCCTCAATTCGGGACAAGGCGTCAGCTACGATGTTGTCCTTGCCTGAAATATGCCTGATGTCCGTGGTAAACTGTGAGATGAAATCCAGATGTCTGAATTGTCTTGGTGAGCAATTTTCCTTACGCGTGTGGTACGCGTAACAGAGGGGTTTGTGATCTGTGTAAATTACAAACTCTCTAGCTTCGACCATATGCCTGAAATACTTGATAGCTTCATATACTGCCAGTAATTCTCGATCGTACGGCGAGTATTTCTGTTGTGCAGGGCTCAGCTTGCGCGAGAAAAAAGCTAAGGGCTCCCAAGCATCACTCTTCAGTTGCTGCAGAACTGCCCCTAATGCGGTATCTGAGGCGTCCGTCACAATGGCGAGTTTAGCATCTATGTCCGGGTGTGCCAACATAGTAGCCTGGCAAAGACCGCGCTTGCAAGCCTCGAACGCTTCAGTCTCTTTGGGTGTAAAGCTCACGGGGTGAGAACCTTTCACAGACCCCGCTAGGAGCGCGTTAAGAGGGGCTTGGTGATCTGCGGCACCTGGGATGAAACGCCTGTAAAAGTTTATCATCCCTAGGAACCTCCGGAGTTCACGAACGTTTTTCGGTGGTGTAAAGTTAGCGATAGCGTCAACCTTTTCTGGTAATGGTTTGGTACCTTTTGCAGAGATGCTGTAACCTAAAAACGTTACCTCTGACGCTCCAAACACGCATTTGGATGGGTTAATTACCATCCCATACGTTTGCAACCTAGTAAACACCTCGCGTAAATGATCTTCGTGTATTTTTTTATTTGGGGAGAAAACTAAAAAATCATCTAAGTACCCATAACAAAAATCTAGTCCCCTCAACATCTCGTCTACAAAACGCTGAAACGTCGCCCCCGCGTTCCGCATCCCAAACCCCATGTACGGAAACGAATACAGGCCGAAGGGGGTGGTGATAGCGGTCTTAGGAACATCATCAGGATTGACAGCAATCTGGTTATAAGCGCGAACTAGATCAATAGTTGAGAACACCTGGCAACCGGCGAGATTGTGTGCAAAGTCATGAATGTGACGTATAGGGTAGCTATCGGGGATCGTTCTCGCGTTCAGCATTCGGTAATCCCCGCAAGGTCGCCAACCATTATCTTTCTTGGGTACCAGGTGTAAGGGGGACGCCCAAGGTGAATCGGAGGGTATCGCTATACCGTTTGCAAGCATAGTTTCAAACTCCGCCTTAGCGATTTTTAATTTGTCTGGTGCCAACCGTCGCGGTGTACACGATACGGGTGGCCCAGGTGTAGTGCGTATATAGTGTCTAGTGTTGTGTGTAGGTGTCTTATGAATACCCGACGGGCGTGTAATGTCAGGATACTCGCGCAGTATATCATGATATGTAGAATCACCAATCCTTACCTTAACTGAAGAGACGATGTCAGAAGAAAGGGCAGGCGAAGCCGGAGTCGCGAGCGATGTACCGCCATCAATAAGGCGTTGACCTCGTACGTCCACGATTAAGTTATACCACGATAAAAAATCCACCCCTATTATCGCCTTTGTTACATCAGCAACGATAAACCTGCACTTAAAGTCTCTGCGTAAACCTATGTTTAATTTTAAATGTATATACCCGTAGGTATTTATAACACTGCCATTAGCCGCACACAACTCGTAATCACTTTTACTGTTATTGAATTTCACGAGCGATTTAGGAAAAACACATACGTCACTTCCGGTGTCTACGAGGAATCTGGTTCTAGTCTCCCGATCCGTCACGAACAGGCGACCCGTTGCCCGACAGTCATTGGTCGCCATCACTGACTGCCGGTCGCTTTTCCCGAGAAGTCACACGGTTTTCTGCATTGGGTTGCTTGGTCGCCGAACCTATAGTGGTACCAGCAAACCGGGAACTGGCGATAATTTAACTCCGACCGCGTGGTAGGCGCTCGGTCTCGTGAGAGGCTTCGGTTCCGGTTACGAGCGTGGTCACTGCCTCTATCACGAGACATCCTATTTACGTTAGCGGCTAGGGCCTGTACCTGCTTGGTTAGCTCTGAAATTTGCACCGCCATTGGATCCGAGCTGCTATTTGAAGGTGAGGTACTCACAGCTGATGTGTACGCTACTTGCGGCCCTGCTACGTCATGAATGGCGTCCGCAAGCTCTGCCAACTCGGCTAGGCTGGCATTTTTTTGCGAAGCGACGATGGCTTGGGTACTGTGGGGCAGGCGTGTGGTCCAAATAGTGCGTAGGAACTCCTCCGGGACGCCTGGCCCTGCCAGGTTAAGCAGATGGCGGTGAAATTGTGAGGGCTTTCGGTCGCCAAGCTCCTCGTGCGTCAGCAGTTGTTTAATTTTATTCTCACGTGATGCAGACAATCGCCCGATTAACTCCGCTTTGAGCCTCTCATATTTATTTGTTGGGGGAGGGTTAGCGATGATGTCCTCCACTTCGGCCGCGTACTGGGTGTCTAAGTTTCCAACTACGTAGTAGTACTTCGTGTCGTCCGTTTTGATTGCGGCTGTAGCAAATTGAGCCTCCATCTGTGCGAACCAAAGCGCAGGTTTTTCTGCGTAGAATGGTGGTACGCGAACGCCGACGCGAAAGGACTCGTGCGGTCCCTCCGTCTTACTGCCACCTAGACTAGCTCCCGTTTTCATTTTTTCAACTGACTTGTCTTCCGAGTCCATCTCGTTGGTTTTGATCGTCGGGGGTCACCACTGTGGGAACTAGTAAGTGACTAGGTAGGCAATAGGTAGGCTTCGTTAAATGAAATAGATAGGTAAATACAAGGTTGATTTTAATTCACTATTATAACTTTATAAACAAAGTTATTACTTTACACTTTAACTTATTATTATCTCAGTACAGAACTACAAACAGACTTATTGTGATATAATGTACTTGGACGCGGACTTTAAAATAATCTTAATACTGGAAAACGTAATATTAGGACTGCGTGTGCGACAACGAGCGAGCGTGGATTCGCCTTCAGAGACCGTGGCTGACTGGTCGTACGAGCAGTGGCCGGCGGCGGCGTCCGCGCCTTCGGCCGCCCAGCACTGCGCATGCGTGTTGCGCATGCGCGTTGCGCGGCCTCCTACTCGTACGACTCGCTTGTTGCGCGATTAATAAAACTACCTAACGTTTAAGTAGGCACCGCAGGCGCCACACTCTTAATATACGACTGGTCACCGGCTCTCCTTAAATTCTATCTCAATGCATTCCAGTTGACCCTCCCCGACCAAAGCAATCTTGTCAGATGGGGAAAAGCCACAGATAAAACATGTACCTAACTCATGTGGTGAAGCAATTGGTACTGCTAGGCACCTACTGGTGGGTTGTAGGATGCTATTAGACCGGGGTCATTACTCGCGCCGACATGATAAGGTATTAGAAATCGTACGTGAGGCGGTAAGTTTGGCGCAAACCAAAGAAATGTAGTAGCGTTTGTAAAGGAAGGCTGCTCAAAAAAGACAAATCAAAAGCCGTACTAAATTTTGATAGCAGCCGCTGACTGGACATTACTCGCAGATTCGTATGAGAAACACTATAAAATACCGGAGGATGTTTGTGCGTCGTCATCCAGACCCGATATATTCCTATTTTCAAAACAGCAAAAGCGTGTGGTAGGTACTAGTAGAACTCACAGTACCGTGGGAAACTAACATACCAAAGGCCCCGCTATAAAAATAAACAAATACTTTGACCTGACCAACGAGTTAACCAAAAATGGCTATGTGGTTAAACTCTACGCCGTGGAAGTAGGAGCAAGGGGAATTCCAGCTAAATCCCTGTATAACTTATTTAAAGACCTCGGATTGCCAAGAGCTTCGGTAAGCTCTTTACTCAAACGAATATCTAAAACGGCGTTGATAGGACTTACCAAATTTGGATAGGTAGAGGGGGGAACACGACTGACGGTGGAGGTGAGCGCTGATGCATCACAATGCCTACCCACCTAGGCCAGGTGTAGGTTTAGGCCACCCTAAACCTACACCTGGGTCGCAAGTCCCAGGCGCCGTCACAGTGTTCCTCTCTATACCACGCCATGGACCCGGCGACCGCACGGTGAATCCATGGAATGCTAAGAACCGGATTTCTGTACCCAAAGTAAGCAAATAAACAAATGAGGCAAATTAATTTATTGGCGCTCAGTGCACTGACAGGGACACTGAGCGAGAATGAAACCCACAAGATCCGATCTAGCAGTAGAAGGCTCTACCGCCACACCACAGATATCATCTTCTAACTAACAGGCTTTTTTGTATGATTTCTTACCTTTCGTTAATGTATCAATACTGCTGTATTTCTTTGTAATAATGAATTTTAAAACACACATACATTAATAAGTACCTACTCACACCTGTCTTCCTCCGGAGTAGGTAGTGACACCATTTTGTCTGATTTTTTCCTTTCCCCCTTCACGAGTCTCATGTAGGTACCTACTATCATTAAACCTTGAAACCAAGTCCGTTGATGTAATAAAACATTTTCCTTTATCATCACAATGATATGCTTGTCTTGTCAAACCGACCATTACTCTTTAGACGAACAATATCGTGAGGGAAGGTATAATAATTAATATACTTTTATTATTAATATTGATATATACCAGTGTGACGTCGGTCTGACGCGAAATACTTAGCCATGCTAGTATAATATTAGGCTGCGTACTTATAAGAGGTAGGTAGAAATACAATGTTATAATGGATACTAGGTACTTAATATTAATACTTAGTACTTCCGAGACTTAGCCTTTGGCTTATCATCAGGCGAGGTGAAGTATAGTTGACGTTATTAAATTTCCTTTATTAAAATAATATGTGAAGTTGTTTGAAACTAAACGTTATGTGACACTGAAACGTCTGAACGGATCTTTACTGAAATTTTGTACAGGGATAAATCTGCGTGCCTAAAAACGCCACATTGAGCGATTCTACCAAAAACAAGTAACTTTTGAATTTCCAGTAAATCTCGATAGATTCCTATAAATTTCATCAAATGGACACATAAGAGTTGAATCACAACAATTCATTTACTAAGCAAAGTTTAATTTATTATGCTATAATACTTAAGTTACATGCTAAGATCTTTGTTACCATGTTTATGAGCAAATCAATTTCTATCTCTATTTCTTATTTTCTATTTCTATTACGAACTATCATCCTAATATGATTAAGTAACTGCCATTTTTAGACGTTACGTAGGATAGTAGAATGTAGGTAAAAGAAATACTATTAAGTTTGAGTATCGTGAAATCCTTCCAAGTTTGAACAAAAACAATATCGCAAATATCGTAAATACATTCCAAGTTTTGTTAAAATATAAAGTAACTAGAATATGCTTTCAATATTTTGCTCTAGTATATTTTTAAGAAGGTTGACCCTTCTTACTAACTGGATTTGTCCTTTGTTTTGATTGTAACTTCGTGGTTGGGTTGTTGATATTATATATTGGACCTCTCAAACAATATTGGTAGGTACCTACGCGATTTTCAGTAAGTGTAGCAATGGGCAGATACCAAAATTAGTTCTCTTATTTTTACATTGCATTGACATAGTAAATATAATAAAATTATTCATTTAATTATTATGTATCAGAAGCCATAATCTCGGTCTCGGCTAGGAATATATCACTTAAAATCCTATTACCGTTCATTCAGGTTATAGGACCAATGTAAAAAATACATCTCTAAAGCGAATATCGTATCAAAAATTGAGTTCGATCGATGCAGAGTTTATTGAATTTTCAACGCATACACAAACCAATTTAGCATCTATCTAAATAAAAATTATTCAGATAGATTCTTTACTTAATTAAATTAAATTCTTAAGTTTTCAATTTAAAGATCTCCACTATTTCCAAGAATTTCAAATGAGTGCAGCGATAGTAACCCACTATCCGAGCAAGAAGGTAAAAATTGCCTCGTGCAATTTTTTTTTTTTTTTTTATATACGACACGTCAATTTGACTTCACCTCGCCTGATGTTAAGCTAAAGGCAAAGTCTCGGAAAGAGGGTTACCATCGTAAACATTTACCATGTTAACAGTGGTGGCACTCAGCTTGACGGCCTCATTAGATGCCTTTTCACGCCCCGCTTAAAGGACCCGGGACTGTAGGAAGAAGGAAACACGTGAGCTGGCAGGGAATTCCAGGTCTTAGTGGTGCGGCATAGGAATGAATCACTGAAACGCTTGGTTCTAGCAGGTATACTCTGCACCGTAAACGGATGACATCTTAGCCCTGCACGTGTCGTCCTGTGAAGGAAAGGGGAGGGTGGGACTAATTGGAAGAGCTTGTCAGAACATTCACCATGGTAGAGACGGTAGAAAACTGCCAAAGACGCAACATCTCTACGCATCTGCAAAGGCTCGAGGGTGTTCGTGACCTCAGGATCCCCAATAATGCGGACCGCACGTCGCTGCAACCTGTCGAGAGCATCTAATAAGTACTTTGCGGAGCCGTCCCAGAGATGTGAGCAGTATTCCACGCAGGAACGAATTTGAGTCTTGTATAGAAGACACCGCTGCTCCGGCGTGAAAAAACGTCTCACTCTGTTCAGGACTCCGAGTTTACGCGAGGCTGATTTGATGATACTCTCGATATAGTTTTTGTTATTCAGTTTGCAGCGAACATCCATACCGAGGATAGTGAGGTGATCCTGCAGTGGCAGTGGTGTGCTCTGAAGAGTGGGAAGGGGAAGGAAAGGAGATACCTTAGCTGTAAACGCACATGCCTGGGCCTTCTTGGCATTGAACTCGACCAGGTTCCTAGCGCCCCATTGAGAAATGTGGTCCAGGATCCGGTCCAGCTCACTGACAAGAAGCTGCCTTTTTTCCGCGATATCAGACTGCTTGGCCGCAGGATGTGCGTAATAACTCCCGTGTAAGGTGCTGTCGTCTGCATAGCAGTGAATGTTTCCGTTACAGAGCATGTCATTGATATGCAGAAGAAAGAGAGTGGGAGATAAAACGGAATCTCCAATATCCTTGGTTATACATCTATCTCGCCTCGTGAGTCCTCGGCTTTATATAGTAATAGCGTTCCAGTCGTCACGTGTCACACATTAATAATGTGACGACACAGAAACAATGTCCGTTCACGCAATATTAGAACCATAAACAATAACGGAAATAAGTTAGGAATTCTTGTTTATGGTATTCTTGGAATATTAATATATTATTGTTGTAACTTTCGCAATTTTCATCAAACATTACTAACTTAATTTGCTACTTCACACGCGTAGGTATCTAAAAAGGGGTCAAATTTACAACTTTTATGCTAGGGGTCGAGTTTTAGGGGACCAATGGGTGCTGACCCATATTTTTTTACAATTAATTTAGCCTAGCCGTTTTTGGGATTAGCCAGGTCAAACATGCAGAGAGACAAGCAGACAGTCAGGGTTTAATTATGTATAGGTACCGTAGAGATATACTAAAAAAACGATTAAACACTTTTATTCCCTAAAAAGTTGTTGTTTTAATTACACAAACGGACATTACAATTTTTTTATAGATACATACATACATATAATCACGCCTTTATCCCCGGAGGGTGAGGCAGAGGTATATATTATATACACAGTATGAATTTATGAATATATTAAAAAAGAAAGAAGTATGCCCAATTTTATATATACCTATCAAATGCCCCAAAACAAGTAATTATAATTGGGCAGGCTCCTGTAATGTTGTACAAAGCCTTAGGGGAGTTTCGTAGCCACCGAGATTTTTTCCAAACCAAGATGTATTTATAAAGGTACGTTCGACATCTACTTATCAATTTGTGATAGAGAGTGCCTTGGGCGATAACAGTGACTGTTTTTATTTGATATACATAGCCCTTCCACTATGTTTTTATATCTAAGTGAATTATCAACTTTTGTTTTATGTCCAGAGGGTAGGTCACAACTATAATGTTTTACCAATAAAAATAAAAAAAGAATTTAAAAAGTAACCAATACTAAACTCAGAGGCTAGGCATAGATATTATTACAACATTATATTACGGAGACTGGTGTCTGGAATTTAATAATTAAATGCAGGACAAAGAGCGCAACGATCAGATGAGCGCAGTATCACCATAAATAAAGTTGTATTAGCACAAGATTGTAGGTAAATGAATGCTACAATTCTCATCTTTTCAGCCAACAATAAGTCGCAATTCGTTTGCCGGCGTATTAAGGAACAGAGTTATGCTTGAGTGATGACTATACGGGATTGACGAGTATGACGTTTTCGACAGTCGTCAACGTAGGTACGTCAATCTGATAGAGAGGTGCTATAGGAAGCGCTCTGTAGGATATATCACGCATCTGACATTTCTGGTGTTGCTAACGTTCATAGATCACTATCAAATATGTTTTTTGCTTGGTTGCTTTATAAAATTTAAAAAAAAAAGAATCTGACTTTAAACAGTATTCTACTAAATATCTACAGTCAAAGTATTGAACGAAATACAAAGGATGAGAGTAAAGACTTATGAGAAAACCGTATTACGTAACCTGAGGGGCAACTTGCAGAAATAATGACATCGACACGCCACCAAAGTTTTTTAATATAAGAACTTTTTTACCGAACCAGCTTTCGAAATATGAAAAGCGCTTTCCAGTCATAAATCATTTATACAGTTCGATATTCAAAATTTACGTTCCCTGAATTTTTAGAGTTCAATATTTATACAAATGTTAACAATACATGAACTTAATGAACTGCTTTTATGAATTATCAGATGCAGTATATTCGGAAATATAAAGGCTAAGTAAATAGTTTACATTGGTAAGCAGGTATATTGCAAATTTGTACTCAACTTTGACATATTATGCCTTGATTGTGTACGCAGGTACACAATTAAGGCATAATATGTCAACATTTCTAGACCTAAAAGAATGAAGTAAAAATCTTAATATTTTACATCGAAACTTTTCATCAAACTTTTTAGACTCGTTGGGTATTTTTTGAGATTGGAAAAACAACACCCTTAAAGAATTTCCGATCGAGGTAAACGATTAATCATATTCTGTCCTCCGTGTACCTGATCGAGGGTTCAAACGGTACTTGATAATAATCTAGGTATCTCACTGCTATAGTTCTAATTTCTCTGTGGCGTGGAGGTAGTGAACGCGACTGTTACGCAGAAGGCGCGGGTTCGATTCCCGCTCAGTGCAAATATTTGTATTCATGTATGAATATGGCTATTTGCATTGGTCTGGGTGTCTCTATCTTTATGTATGTAATTAGGAAAAAAAAGTATCTAAGTATGGTTATCCGCATTCTAGATTCCATAACACAAGCTAGTTAAGCTAAGCTTGCCAAGGGTCTAGATAGCATTGTGTAGAATGTTGGAAATATTTATTTTATTTATTTATTTAGAGAAATCAAAAAACAAAAGATATTAAAATTAATAAGATAAAAGTTTTGAATTACGTAGTACGTACCTACATACATAGATCATTCTATAATTACTGTGTATTTTCATATAATGTTAGACATGACTGTACAAAAAAAAACAATAAATACTACTACCTACTTAAAATCTAAGGGTCTTGTGTAAATACCTCCTACAATGAATTTAAAGCGCCTTGTTTTTTGTATCTTTGTAGCTTTGTTTGTGATACAACAAAGAACGAAATTAATGATCTTTTTTCTCTCAATGCAAATCATACTCACATAAATTTTCTTTGATAACATTTCCGCCGTGTCTTACATTATGCTCAAGAATCCTTAAATTTTAACTTTAACCTCAAGTTAAATAACAGTGAGAAAGATCTCGAGGAAAACGTTGAGCTTGCAAGGGTTGAAGAAAATTCGAACAAAAGTCAATTTTATAAAAGATTTAGAAATTTCTGATCAGCAGTGAGGTAGAGAGGCAATCTGTGTCGAACACCTATTCTGCTTGTTACAGCTGTAATTTGCTTGAGTGGGGATGGAACGTGTCGGTCATTCGATTAGTCTCGTGAGCGCGGTGGTAGCTCGATTCTACCGTATCGGCTACAAGCTACTGACGTGATGTAAAGTTAATAGGCTACCTTGGAACTAGACGAGTTTTATTGCAATGAGCTTAAATTCTAATTATTTGCGTCATGCTTTATATACTTTATAATTCACCTACAGTTTCACTAAACTGACTGGCTGCTTGGAGCAAATGACATAAATACGATAATACGCATTGTAAGTAGGTACTTCTTAATTGAAGTAAAGTCAATTACGCTATTACATTAGACCTTTATTTATTCAAATAGGTAATCAAAACGTGATGATTTGTAAATGTATATATAGCATACATTACAATAGTTTACATTACATAGTTTACATTAGAAATATAGCTTTAGATTTTTAACCGACTTCGAAAAAGGAGGAGGTTCTCAATTCGTCTGTACCTACACATAATATTTTTTTTTATTTTTTTATGTATGTTCACCGATATCTCCGCCAATTATATTCGATTTCGATGACGGATTTCATTGTATTTGATTTTTAGATATATTTTAATAATTGTATTGCTCGATAAACAATATTATTATTTCATCATGATACTCGTATTATTAAAAATTCATTCCGCGCTTCAGACTGCTTACAAAACAATTCCATCCAATAAGCACTTTTATGAGGCTTTCGCATGTGGAAGCATCTGCCCATAATGATGTCCATCTGTTCATCTCAATAAGGATCTGTCTTAAGTTTAAACCGAAGTAAATGAACCGATAGAGGAAGTAAAGTTAATTTTACTTAACCTAAAGATTCCTTCCTTTTTTTCATTTTAAACTCACAAGTACTAAAAACTGAACGGGGACCAATGAAAGGAAATTTTACTCTACGATTAAGTTACGATCTCATTATGGCGTAGTAACCACAACGCGCTGAGCTACTCCTATCTTAATATAATTCAATCATATTCCCGCCGTATCTTCGGCTTCATATTCTCGTCTCGTTTATAGACTTCAATTACCTAATATTAAAGCCATGTAAAGCAGTCGTGAGATACATATTGATTATTATTTAATTTGCACCAATTTCCTATCTGAGAACAAGTTTACCGCTTTGCAAATTGAAAGTGTCTAGGTATGTGGTGCTGCGATGTCGTACGGAAAGGCTTTTGGCTACAGACCGTCGCTAATTAAGAAGTTTCCCTTCGATCGACACAAATTTTATTACGTCAGGGTTGTGCCCTGAAAATCTTGTAAAATTAAAGTAGTTGAATCGAATTGAATTTCTAAGTTAAAGTGGCAGTCGTCCAAAGAAACTGTATGTAAGTAGATAGGTACTATTGTACCTAATTATGGTTTTGGTCGAGCTGTAATCTACATAATTATTACGATTTCAAATTGGTAGTAATATGGTTATTTGTTTTGGAATGCAATTAATGTGTACCTGTTGGTATTATCGGCCCACTCGTATTATCTTGTAATTTAAATATTGATTGGATTGCGATGCAAGAGTAGACTCATTTCAATAGAAAAAGTAAACGAGTTTAAGATTAAGATCACGAGTAGAGCTTAAAGATAGACTAATTTCTATTCAATTATAGGTATATCAATATTTTTTTGATCAAATTGTATTTTAGACCGACCTCTGCTTCTTCGGGGTGCATTTAGTCCCGTTTTTAAAAATTGATTTACGGTGAATTACGCATAAAAAACTTTGAAAAAACGGTTTAAATGAGAATGACAACCGTATTAATTTACAAAAAAAACACTACTGATTGTTTTGCGGCTAAACGAAAGTGACATTGCATTACTCTAGACCAGCTTGAATAATTATCTGCAGAAACATTCTGATTGGTCAATTTGTTTGGCTACAGCTTGTGTAAAATCGAAAATACGAATGGATAGAAAATACGATGACTGCAGCGAATAATAAAATAATAATTATTAACATTCACACTATTTATAACTTACTTTTATATAAAACTAGCTTTTGCCCGCGGCTCCACCCGCGTGAATGTCGGTTATCGCAACCAAACATAGCCTATGTCCTTCTCATGGTCTAATTTACCCCTAAACCAAATTTGATCAAAAGCGTAACATACAGACAGACAGACAGACAGTGTTACTTTCGCATTTATAATATTAAGTATGGATAAACTCGTTGCTCTTATAATAAAACAAATGATTAAAAAATAAAAAACCCGACTGCCACTGAAAAGAACAAAATAAGTTTGATAGCAGGCGGTACCCATTAATTTTCTTTCGGTTTATGATTGGCAAATGGGTACCGCCAAAAAGTATAATTTTTAGTTATTATATGACATGTATATCTTTTTGTAATTTCCTTCGTATCGTTTATATTTGAACTAAAACTTAAGTCAATAAGTAAGAAAATTAGCGACAATGATTGTTTCGTTAAATAACTTTAAATCGTTATATATCCTAAACTATTGTTTAAAATGAAAAATGATAAAAGTAACCTAAAGATGATTTTAAAATACCTATTCAATGACACCCCACTTGACATAGTTCATCTACTTTTTTTTTGTCATTTTGACAATATGGCGTCTGGTTGTCGCTGTGGTGAATTTTGATTACTGTAATGTCTTTAGTGACACTCGCAAGGTTAAGACGAATCGATTGACGTAAGAATTATCAAAATCGGCCTACGCATTTGGTCTCTAGAACGCCACATAGAAACATACATACATACATACATACATACATACATACATAGACTGATAAACACATTACCCTCCTTTGCGTCGCGCAGTCGGGTAAAAATAGGCCTACTGAAGAAAGACTCATTATCATTTCACATACGTTTTTTAATGTTATTACTCGTAAATTTGCAGAATTGATTAAAATATCACGGCCTATCTTTGCGAGTAGTAGTAGGTAGATATTCGCATACCTTTATTAGATTCCTTTGTTGCAATTTAATTTATTTATTCCAATGTAAGTGAAATGCTTTATAAGTAGTACTCAATTGAAGACGAGTACGAATTTAACACTCAACGGAAAGAACGCAATTAAATTCCATTAGCAGTTAGTTCAGCTAAAATTCCATTATTGGAGTAAGTAATTCAGAGAAGAGCACCCTTGACATTATACTCCATTTAAAACTGATTGGATTATAATATTACGGAAATATTATGAGTACGACGCGTAAGTCATAAAGTGTGGCATGAAATGATATGAGCGTAGCAGACGGTGAAATTAGAATGATATTATGTTGATGGGTTTCAAAATGGAATCTTATTAGGAGAGTAATACATTGGTCTCGGTAATTTGGATCCAAAATATTACATTCGAATGAAAAATAACAAAAACATCATTATAAGTAAAGGAAATTGTGAAAAGTAGGCACGAAATAAAAGGCTTGGATAATTTTTAAAAATTTTGTTTTTCAAAAATTTTAATTCTATTCGATTAGATTAGAAAGAAAAACGTTGATGAAAGAAAATTGATACTTAACACAGATTACCATCTGTCAAAACAAAATATTATCAAATTTTCCAAACTTGGTTGTAATCGTTTTCAATTTGATTTTGAAGGCTTTCTTAAGTGTTGAAATCACAAGGTTTACTTATAAACGTAATTTTACCGAATTGGGCATGGTCCAGGCATCTGTATAATAAAAATTTAGTCTTTACACGTATGGTCCATGCCAGGTTTAGCCGGTTTAGCATACAATACATTGTTATCGGTAATGAAGCAACATGCACAAATTCAATTCCTTAGGGTATATAACTAGTTTCAGCGTGCATAAATTGACCTATTTAAACAAGCATGCAAACATTGCAAGCTTACAAAGCTTGTGAAATTATTTTTGAATATTATAACACCAGACTAAAAATCTGATGATGAAACCTTGTCCTTATAAAAACAAACACAAATAAGTATTAACTCAGTCCGAAGTTGTGCGTACACATGTGATATCAGTACAGTCCACTACTGGACCGGAAATAGACACATAAAGATTGAGAAAGACCAATGTACGCCATGCATGATTAGATAAATTATGATTAATTAAATAGATAGGTAGATGAAACCAATGCGACAAAACATTGTTCAGAATTCTTTCACGGTTTCAATCGAGTTTGAAGGAATGAATTCAAAATCTGTATGTAAACATTACGATACGTAAATAACACTGGTAGAATGGAATGAAAGGAGCAATCTATTTCTGCTTACCGAAGATATCGGTGTATCCAATAAAATACTGCTAAAAACAAAGAAATCCAATTCAATCGTGAAGATATTTATTGTTACAATCAATTTTTTTTCGTACACAAGGAAAGCAATGGAAGCCATAAATATTGTACACTGCGGTCTTGCATTTGTTAGTCTTGAAAATTTTAGACGTTTTTAAATTGAATTTGGAAGAAATAACGTCCGCCTCGGGCTGTCGATATCAAATTATTTATCTACAATTTTCTAGACTACTATTATAATGATTAATGAGATATTTGAATGAAATTTCATAGCATTTATTATGTATCCTGTTCTTGTAATTGTGTAATATGGACCCTGATGTAATCGAGTAATGAGATATTTATTAAATTATTGTGGTTTATGATATAATAGTAAGTTCATTGCGATAGATAAAATCAATCTTGTGCTATAGAGACTATTTATTTGGTTTATCAATGGGATATATCAATCAAAGGTAGCCAAATGTACCTACTTGTTTTTTCGGAAATTTATGAACACCTTGAGATGACATAGGTTGGGTCGGATCACTATCACTCAATTTCTTATAGTTTCATTTAAGCTAGTTGAGTCATTGTTAGGTTGGTTAATGTTCAGATTGTCATTATGATCAATACTTTAAGATGTGATTTGTACTCCTATGTCATATAGCTAAAGTAAGGGTAGGATTACCTACTTCAATCCAAAAATACATCAGTTAGTTCAATATACCAACATCATTTTCAATCAATCAATCAATTAGCCCAACGCAATCCACGGCTGGACATAGGCCTCACACAAGGGTGGGGTTTTAATATAATTTTAATTTAACTGAATCATGGGTAATTTGTAAATAAGTACAGCCGACAAAGGTGATACGGTTACCCCTTTCCTACATATTTTATATAAAAAAGTGCAACCGTATTTCCTTTGTCGACTGTGCCGATGTATCACGATGTAGGTACCTACTTATGATTATTTACCGAGCGCTTTAAATGACATACGAAGCTTGAAGCTACCTGTTAAAGCTTACCGCGCAATTTACTTTGATTGATAGAGTGGTTCATTTATCAATGTCATTTGCTGATTCGACAAAATAAAGCCGATGGGGTAGGGAGCAGTCCGCGTGGATCCCCTTGTTTTATGAGCCGCTTCATTTTAAGATTTAGCGGTTTAATGTGTAATGGATGGATATAAATTACGACTGTAACCGCATCACTAAGTGAATTCTTGTTTATGATATTGCTAGTATTATATTTTGCGATGTATTTCTTTTTCCGTTCTTCATGGTACTTACTCGTTGATGAATATAGTGCCTTGCCTTTATAGTGATAGAAACGTTTTTGATTTTATATTATGTATTTTAATACAAAGAAGCCGTAGAAGAATGGTTCGGAATATTTTAAAATCAAGATTATTGGTAGGTACCTATTTCAGTTTATTGCCGACCATGCATCACTCAAGATTAAATATTAGGTGCTACCTTGAACTGTATTATAATTATTATAACTAATAGATTATGTCACATACGTCACATGAGCTGTGAGCTACACGTTCAATTTCCACAAATCAAATAAATTTAATTAAGTACATATCAAATTCATGAGTGTTATCGTGCCACTTACGACGTGACGACAGTTGCTTACTTTAGTCACACGTTGTGTATGTATACTGCTACTAACAACAAACAATGTGACCTCACTATTGCCACATATATCTAGTGCCATCTACCTCAATGAAGCTGCACTACCTTGAAGTTACTATCCTGAATCGCGCAATTAACATAGGTACTGACGTCGATTAACACACCTACGCCTACGTCCCTAACTCCCTACTAATGGTCCAGACCATTAGTAGTATTAATTGCCCTACAATTCTTCACACATCCAAAGCTAGCGAAGTAGTTCGTTATCACCTGTGGAAGGAAATGGGGAGCGGACACAGAAGAATGTCTAAAAGGAAAGCTAGGGAGGTAAAATCTTCAAAACTCTCGCAAACGATACAAAATACATCGTATAGTTATTTAAAGTTGGTAATATGTGCAAGGAAAAGGAACTCCCTACCAGCTTACGTGTGTGTGAAAAGGCATCTAATCAGGCCGTCAAGCTGAGTGCCACCACTGTTAACATGGTACATGTTTACGATGGTGACCCTCTTTCTGGGACGTATCCAGTATAAAAAAAAAGAATGAAAAGAAAGATTAGGAGAGTAGATCGTAGGCTTAGGATTTACAAATGTTAATTACAGAAACTACTACACCCATCCCGAAAGAAAAGCATGCACTAGTGCTTTGTGTTTATCGATCAGCATGTACTGACTTGCAGGTGGATACTTGGACCTTGAATATCATGGTGAGGCCCCATATCACACGTCTCATGCGTAGTAGGTACTATTATTTATTCTGTACCCAATACCAAGTATGTACTCTAAAAAAAACATTGTCATTTCTACCCATGTAAACTAGAATTTACGTGCATCTCTAGACATAATTCAGATTAATTTAATAAATTACTCGCTTCTAGTTGGATGGTACTTAAAGTTGTAGTTAGCACGAGGTTGTTTGAACAACTCTTCTGTGTGTAGTTGATGCGACGGCGGTAGGGGCGCGCTGCAGATAAGTCGACATCAGCTCGAGTACTATCGTGCGAGAAACGTTCGCAGAGTTGTTCAACTCGGAGCCTGTCTCCCAACTAGAATAGTTCTCGAGTCTCGAGACGTTTCGAGGCGCACTCTACATCTCGAGCCCTACATGGAAACAGTTACTTCTTTTGTTTGAAGCTTCGGTTATGAACGCTTAAAACTTTCAAGATTTCTACAAACAATTCAACAATTTTCAAGTGCCTCTATGTTGGATGCAGACTATTTGGCCACGAGATATTACTTGCGAGTTTTATTTGCTGACTATAAATTCATGTTGAGGACCCATATAAGGTACAGTCAGTATTAGAAAGATGTTGACGAACAAAGTGCTCAAAAGGATCTTAATTTCGTTTTCAATCGGTCAACTGGAAAGGGGTAACTTTCCAGTAGATCGATTGTTCTGATATTTGGTACACACTTTTAGTTCTGACAATAATACCATATAAATCAATAAAACAATTTTATTTGCTCTTAATACAAGAGTTTTAAGATCATTTTGAGACTTCGTCGTCAAGATATTTATGACGCTGACTGTACCTATTACCACTTTCTATTTTGACGTTAGATTTAGTTGGGCTAAATTTCTTCCGTATTTTTTTGGATATCGTGAAGTTTTCAACTGTAAATATACTTATAAGCTTTCTATTTATCTCTGTGAATAAAGACAACTGACGGTAAATTTTGGCAAAAAAACAATAATATCTACTTTATAACGGACGGACTCAGTGGCTCAATCATATTAAGTAAGTTCAGCGAATTAACAGAACGCGTTAACAGAATTGAGATATTGTTTTACTAGGACACGTCAATAAGACTCCACCTTGTCAAATGATAAGCTGAAGGTATAGCCTCAGGAAAGAGGGTCGCCATTACAGAAACTAACAATGTTACCATGGTTGCCCACAGGTTGACGGTCTCATCTGATGCTTCTTCCCACCCCGCTGAAAGACCTGACACAATTGTAAGAAGGATACACGTGAGATTCTACTAAATCTACAACTTATACTGTCGCATCATAGCCACAGCAAAAATGACATCAAATTTTGAACTTAATTTTTATGCTTTAAGGACCAAAATTAAATGAAAAAGTTCCATTATAATTTTCATTCACACTGCAGTCTTTTAATTTTGAACTTGTTTTAAAGTCTAAAATTTGATGCCGTTTTTGCTGTGCCTGTGGTATGACTGTAGTTTTGATTTAGTTGAATCGAAGCCCTGGTAAAGAAATCTCAGTCTTTCTTTCTGATGCGGAAATTATGCATGCTATGGGTTCGCCTCAGGGTATAGGAAACAATTGGTGACATGTGGTTATTCATATAATAATTATCATCAATAACAACAAAACATACTTACGCCTACTAAAAATAAAGATGTATTTCTTAATGAATACTGGACAAAGGATTTGTTGAAGTAGACCATAATACGAGTATTATTATTATTGAGTATGGTACACGGAATAGAGAAAGATAATATAATATTATACATAAACTAATATTGGTCATGATATTGTCGTCATACTTATTTATTTTCTTGTTTATTTAAGACATAATGCTGCATAACATTTCCATTTGTCAGCGAAAAACAATAAGTAATATTGATCTAAATAAATGTGGCTTAAACAATCGTAGTGATCTGAGATCTTAAGGAATAAAGTTACACACAGGAAAAGCTATAATGAGTAAAATCAAGTTACGCAGTTAGGTAACAGAAAACATCGCCGTCGGCAAACAAAGGCCAAGAATAGGCCGGGTGCAGGGAGTAAATAATAAATAAAATATATGTGTATAATATCAGGGCGTATGGGTCCCTATAAAGAATAGCAGGACACGACGGTATTTCCGTCCTAATTAGCAATCCGACTGGGGAAGTACCTCCACCCAACAGAATACCGCGGACATAAAAACCTTGTGTGGTGTTCCCGGCGGTGAGTAGGGTAGCCAGAGCTCACCGGAGAGTTTTGTACTGTCAGTGGGAAAGACAAAGGCTTGTTCTGCTTTGTCTCCTGCACTGACGGCACAGAAACTCTGTTCTTACAAGATCAGCAGCACGAGTGTTACTCTCTGTTGTACACGTCCATAGGCCACGGTAACCACTTTCCATCAGGTGGGTCGTGTGCTTACCTGCCATCTAAGTGGCATAAAAAAACCTCTTCTGAAAGCATATTATACAGACTGATGTGTAGTAGACAGATGAGGCTCTGGCGCACAGGCTTCCTTCTCCGAGATGGCAAAATAGATGGCTGTCACTCCTGTCAAAACCAAAATTATCCATATAATGCAGTTATACGTCTGAACTCCAAAGTGCAACCCTGGGTTGGGACGCTCGGTTGTGGACGAATAGACTAGGCGTTATATAAATATTAGCGTTTGCCCGCGGCTCCATCCGCGTGTTTGTCGGTTATCGCGGCCAAACATAGCCTATATCCTTTCCATGGTCTAATCTACTCCTAAACCAAATTTCATCAAAATCGGTTCAGTAGTTTAGGCGTGAAAGCTAACATACAAACAGACAGACAGAGTTACTTACGCATTTATAATATTAGTATGGATTGTGACTCACACACACTTTATATAACGAATTGAGAGGTTGGAAATTTGCCATTTTCAAAAATAACATGTCAATTCAAAACTTGCAAGACGATACTGATTTGTGCAATGATATTAAACTTTACCTGAGACTTGATTTATGGCGGGCGGGAGAGTGGCAATTTCCTTGCGGAAGTGTTGCTATGGCAACATGTTGTTAACTTCGCTCCCAGCGAGAATCTTCGAAATATCGGTCTATACGACCAACTGCTTTTGTCACAATATATATTATGTTTTATGCCACTTGTCATAGTTTTGAACAGTGCAGCTGTTACACGGCTATATTTTGACTTCGATATAAAAACTAAAGCAAGAAATTTCAGTTTTTTCATGGTCAACGTTGCTGTTATTTATTTATAGCTTTTGCCCGCGGCTCCGCCCGCGTAGATATCGGTTATCGCGACCAAACATAGCCTATGTCGTTTTTTATTTATTATTTACTCCTAAACCAAATCTCACCAAAATCCGTTCAATGGTTTAGGCGTGAAAGCCTAACATACAGACAGACAGACAGAGTTACTTCCGCATTTATAATATTAGTATGGATTATTATACTTATCACAGAAGAATTTGAAATATTATTTCAGTAGATTTTATAGTAAATCCTTATGGATAAATAGTCCAAATAAACCAAACCTGGATGAAAGTCTCGAAAGAACTGCGCGGTCTACGGTTAGAACCATTTGATAATCCGAATACTTATTTAGCTATTTGGAAACTACCTTGTCTATATAAAACATTTATTATTTCCCTATAGAGCTCTAGTTAATAAAACTAGTACGTACATTATGTTCCACTCTTAACTACCTTGCTAATGTATTATATTCGGGTATCATCTTTTTGTCATTAGGCGCACAATAGCGGCGATATGAGTTCTCGCCACACAATTAATATACCAAGTAATAATAAAGGATGACTTTTACTTGATAGTGATGGAGGCTTACTGCGAGGCTCTGCGTCTAACGTAATGTATAAGCAAACATATTCAGTCTTATAAGCCTTTTCCTTAAGAGTGTCATCACATTGATAGCTATTCGTATGGCACCTGCTAGGTGCTGATATCAAGTAGGTACTCACTTCACGATCCATTGCATAAAGAGTGTTCGAAAAATATAGGGGACCTAGTCTGATTTTATTCCATCTTTGCCAATTTAAAAATAGACATGAGTTATAATGAAGTTTACTGTTCATTTAATGGAGGTATTTTAGGAGTAAGACTAACCTGAAATCGTAACGTAGATCCAAATTAATTTGAAAATTACTACTGCTAGTAAATACATAAAAATATAAAATATGTTATACATAGAACACCTAGATCGAACCGGCAGAGAATGAAGTTATCCTACAAAAAGAACAATACTTGTCAAAAAACCAAATCTTACAAGCACAACACAGTTGTTCTGCCGTAAAAAGTAGTGAGATTGATTAAATACCAAGTTATTGATTTATTTTATTATTGTCCTAAGTTGTTACATTTCATGTAACCTAATAACACCTTAAAGTGACCATTTCAATATTAAAAATCTTTAACGTTTTATATAAGTATATTGATTTGGCAATCGCACTAAACCACTTGCTTGGTTAGTGAAATTTCAACCTTCTAGTTTTATCTACTACAAAGTTACAGAGGGTCGAAAATGGCCTGAACTGCTTCGAGAGAAGGATGGTACAGCTATGTATTCTTGTCTTCCATTTCGAATTCCAAATTAATTTCTTCCTCACACATACCTATGTAACCTCGTACTATCCAATTTAGTTTTTTATGTAAATAGTTTCCAACATAAATGGAAACATGTCTATTCAGCCAAATAAATCAGACTAAAGTTTTGTCCATTTTGTCCGAGGAAAGGTAAGATAACAAAACGAAAACAGAATGTAGGCGTATGCCCATTTCTTATAAGAAAAGGAAATATATTCTTGCCATCACTTATTACTTGTAGTTGCCAAGGAAATGTAAAGTAACGTAAGGATTGGTATTCAATTTACTTTTATAGGTACATCAATATAAATATAAGTATGTTATCTGGCAATCTTATTTTCTATCTGTTCTTGTTCGCTGAAAGCCAGCTAGAAATATCAAATTGTTCGAGTCGTAGCATGTCCCAGTTGAACGGCATGGAGTCTTGTAGTGCATTCACAAACGTGGAATAATATCTGCTTGCGCGTTTTGTATAAAAGCTTTTGTGTGTTGCTGTGTTCTACTATTCCGTTTGCTTTTAGACGGTCTCAAAAAATTGTGAGTTATGGGATACCCCCCTAAGGAAATGTGACGTTCACAGTTCATCACATTTCCCGCTGCACCCTCTACTATATTAACCATGTATTATACATACTAGCTTTAGCCCGCGGCTCCGCCCGCGTGGATGTCGGTTATCGCGAACATAGCCTATGTCCTTTCCCATGGTTTAATCTACCCCTATTCCAAATTTCATCAAAATCGGTTCAGTGGTTTAGGCGTGAAAGTGTAACATACAGACAGACAGACAGAGTTACTTTCGCATTTATACATACATACATAAACTCACGCCTGTATCCCCCGAAGGGGTAGGCAGAGGTGCTAGCACCCACATTTCGCCAGTTTATGTTTAGGTCCCAATGTAATAGGTGGCGAGCCTATTGCCATTAACCGAGCACTTATAAACCTGCGATAAATACACACATAACTTCGAAAAGCATCGAAAAGTCATTGGTGTGTGCCATGGTAAACCTGGGATCGAACCCGAGACCTCGTCTCAGCAGTCCATTACCCATATCACTAGGCTACCGCAGATTTATAATATTAGTATATATATTTAACCTTCTTCTTGAATTACTCTTCCTATTAAAAGAAACCGCATCAAAATCTGTAGCGTGGTTTTGAAAATAAATATGAGCATACATAGGGACGGATAGACGCAGAAAGCGACTTTACTTTATACTATGTAGTGATTGATGACCTCTGTGGCGTAGTAGAGCTTTCGACTGCTAAGTCAGTGGTCGGGCTGTAGTCTGAAATCGATGAAGCCAAATTCTTGGTTCTGTATAGTCAATCTAGTAGTACTCACTTTATTTTTTGAGCGGAAATTACCTCTGGTACCCGTCCTTATGGTTTCGAGATGACCCTCTTTGGTGAGGGCAGCACGGTGTCCTTCTTGTCTCCGAAAAGGGGCACCGGCTGGCTTCTGTTAATTCTAGTAGAACCTACCTATAATTAGATGTCAATGTAGATATTAATATCTATAGTCACTTTCATAAACAAAAAAGAAATATGGTTTGAACATAGGTATAATATCGCATGTAAACAATCTATGACAAAGTAATAAAATAGGTAAACTATTATTTATTTACGGCCCTGCATCCATATCATTCCAGGACTTTTCCTTCCTTATAAAAGGGTGGCAATAAATTGCACAGGACAGGACACAATTGTGATTTAGCCACCCACATTCGTGACTCTCTTGTAAATCAGTATCAACAGCAGTGACCTGCGTAAATACCGAACATTACATTGGAAAAGTGTCAGTCCCTTGTCTCAGTACGAGCAGTGAATTTAATAACTAGTAAATTGAAGGCTTTAGAAATATAATAAATCCACTTTCCTTCATCACAGATGACATGTTAGGCTAGGTTCTCAATAGCGGTTAAGTGAAGGTAATGTAGTTGTTATCGACTGTAGAAGGTTTGAATATTAATAATATATTATACCGTCAATCATGTCAATCCTATACAATTCAAGTTGTATATTTAACTAGCTGATGCCGTGGCATCGCCTGCATAGAATTCTGTTGCAGTTCCATATTTCTCATTTGAAATAGACGAAAATAAAATTAGTTGAATCGGTAAAGCCGTACTCGAGTTATGCGTTTATGTACATCAATTTTTATTATTTATCCATCCATTATTTGTCAGTGAGATGATCCTATGTATGAAATATTTATTTGACAGTTGAATTTCAGCCTAGACTGGATTCATTACTACCTAATTTTTGCGTCCATCACAAACAAACTGACAAACCCATCCCCAATGTACAGACACCTTACAATTTATATGTAAGTATAGAAATGCATATACAATTAAAAGGTACCTACATTGCCATTGTTCGAATTAATTTCTCGTTAAGGAATGGCTAGCGCATTGCGTCGGCAAGACAGAGCTGCTGCATTTCTCAGTTAACACTAATGTATTTCGCTCTCTGGCCTGTAATACTTCACTCTAGACACTAGACAGTGCATATACATGAATAAACCCGACGCAGTATCTGTTAATTTTACGTTTATGAAGTCCCTGTAATGCAGTGGGATAGTGTAGTATTTTCTTCTTTATTTGCCACAGAACCATTCATATCTGTACGATAAATTATGGTGGCTGCAAAAGAATATATATTCTCCAAATTTCGTCTATATTTTTTTTACGTAGACTTTCTGCGTGGCCTGAAATAAAGAAAAAATATAAGCAGACACCCAATCTCACTTACCGGTCTTTTGTTGCATTTTATGAAAGTTATCATACTGTAGATTTATAGAGCATAACTCCTTTGTAGGACACGATATGTTTCGCTATAAAATACACGGCATATTTTTATTCTTTTGTACAAAATATTTTTCAATACCATTGCAGGCACGCCGCGCACGGGATCTTCGCACAAGCCACTAAATCATTTCCGTTGCGAGTCTCCTATGTGGGCTTGTACCTATATGATTTTCGTAAACTTTGTATTAATAAATTACTTATGCATACTAATATTATAAATGCGAAAGTAACTCTGTCTGTCTGTCTGTCTGTCTGTATGTTACGCTTTCACGCTTAAACCACTGAACCGATTTTGATCAAATTTGGTATAAGGGTAGACTAGACCTTAAGAAAGGACATAGGCTATGTTTGGTCGCGATAACCGACATCCACGCGGGCAGAGCCGCGGGCGAAATCTAGTACTACATATAAAAAAGTCGTACTCGAAGAAGAAACTATACATTTAATAGCGTGTACAAATCCACCATGCAATCCTTGTAGCTATTTTTCTATTTTATGCCTATCGAAAATTTTTCATTTTGACTGAAATAGTCAACACTAAGTAAGTATATAAAATAGTAGACAGTTCTAAATTCAAGATTTTTAAGACCTTATGAATAAATTGCAATTCAACTTAAAAATCTGTTTCATATCAAATTCAGATTCCAGCATTTCAGCCAGCAGACTGGCTTATGTTATATAACATAACTATTATACCAACTTGAATAGGGACTATAAGTCATTATAATATAAGGTGGTTACGTTTATGGTAAGGTGGTTACGTGCCAATTGCCCACAAGTTATTAATATTAAAACCTTTATCCTCGTGTATTATATACCGATATGCATATTTATTTAGTTTAATCCAAAGTTTACTCAAAACCATGGTACGACTTACGAGCATATATGGCATCAAAGGCCAAATTGTATAGCATATTGTGGAAATTGAATAGCCTATTCATAGGTGCTACACATCGCTACAATTTGCATGCAATGAATTAGTTAACACAGTTGTCAAAAGGGTCGTTCGCTGAAACGTTGATTTGTAATATATACAATCAGCGAGATATATAATTGATATTTATAGCTAGGTGTGCACATAATGCTTCCATGTTCTTGGCAAAGTAAGGAAGGAACTGAATTGTGTAACTTCTGAATATTTGTCAAGTATCAACGCTGCGCTGACAATATGTGCCTAATATGCGTGTTTGACTTATTCAAATAGACTTTTCGAAGGCGGAGTGGTATATTTGTAGGTATAATATCAATGTTACAAGTTTATACTCTGTAATTTTAACGGAGCTAATTGTTTTAATGAATTCTTTGAAGCAACATTGGGGTCCTATTCCGTAACCCGAATTTATATTTTCGTAATGCATTTCTTCAAATGGTAGGTAAAATTTTAAGTACCTAAAACAAATTTTATGTTTATAAGGCCTTCGTGCGTGTGATATAAAATAATTCGAAGTTCAACGGGAAAAATTAAACGCTCAAGTGGGACTTGAACCCACGACCTTTCCCTTACAGGGGGAATCTCTTCCAACTGAGCTATTGAGCCACAGCTGAATCACTTCAAATTTACCTTCTCTTTATATCCGTCTTTAAGGGCGACCGTTTTTATACAATTCAATTTACATCTTGATTTATTTCAATGAAGAGATCGTTTCGTAGTGTTCAGCTACTTTTGATGATAACAGTGTAGTGTGTTCAAATATAATGAAACTGATTTATCCAGTGCGTCCCATGCTACACAGTTCGTAACTTAGCTCATTGACTTATGGATGATACGATTCTCGTCTAATCCTGTAGGAAGTTGCGAACTCTCGGCTTGTTGCCTCCCATGGGGTTGTTCTCCGAGGCAAAACAAACATGACTGAGTCTATATTGTCCTTGGTTGGTCCTGTCATGTACTGTATATATCTTGTGCAGATTAGAGTTTCATTACAGTGTAGATATATTCTATATAGCGTACTGCCATTTAACCAAATAAATCCTAAAACGTAGAAAAACTGTTTGTTTTTCTTTTCGGTAGGTTTAGGGCATGAAGAAAGCAAAATCGAAAAAAAAAATAGCAAAAAATCTTAAGTTTTTTTTCATAATCTCAACTTATAAGAGAGGTATCGACCACTAGAGCAATTTACCTGTTTAAAATATTTGCATATTTGTTCTCTAAATTAAAAGAAGCTGCATGTATTAACAATGACAAATTCGTAATAAGTAGGTAATATTATAATAATGTCAACATCAGCTAAAAGTATATTTTTCTAATTGATATATTCTTCATCACTTTGATGCCGATTCTGTAGTGCATGCCTACCACTAAAACTACTTATGTATAAAATGATTTTATTTGTATTTTGAAAGTAAGTAAGGATATTGAAAGTTGTATGTTATTTGGGATCAGATTGGAAAAATATAACTAAACGTGAATTTTAAACATGGCAGTTGATATTTAGATTTTTTACTCAACTTTTGTTAATTTTAGTCTAGTTCAGAGAGTTTTCAAACACCAGAAAGTAGAAACAGCACCAATATAACACGTGTTAGCACATAAGCAGCATAAATTCTACATTGTAATAAAGTAAAAACTATATGCATAGGCTTCGACCCTCATATATCATATGTGACGTCACATGTGGGCCCATAATATTACGAACAATAATGGCGTCATGTGCACGTAATGATGGGAATGACTTTGTAGAACAGGATGTGCCTTCATATTAATAAAATAGATTCTTTTGATGTTATATCCCAACCTATTCACCAACGCATTGGGGGACGTCTTCAAGACTGTATTGGGCTAGGCGGGGTACCTATCAACATAAACGGCGAATACATCTCACTTCTTCGGTTCGCTGACGACATCGTCATAGCTGCGGAGTCGTTGGAATGACTAGGCAAAATGCTGGATAGCCTAAAAGGAGCTTCTCGACGCATCGGTCTCGGGACCGATTGCCATCGAAGGGGCGACGCCCGAAGTTGTCCAAACATATGTATAAGTACCTGGGCCAGGTTATCCAGCGCGGTAAAAACAACTTCGGAAAAGAACTAGCCAGAAGGATCCAACGGGGTTGGGCAGCATTTCGTGAACTACATTGATTCTACTCTTCTCCCCTAACGCAATGCCGGAAAACAAATCGCTTTGACCAGTGCGTCCTACCTGTTATGACTTACGGTGCCGGAACGTGGATACTGACGGTAGGGTTAGTCCAAAACCTAAAAGTCACGCAGCGGGCTATTGAGCGAGCTATGCTTGGAGTTTCTCTAAAGAATAGTGGGTATTGGAAATGAGATCATCCAAAACAGAACCAAGGTTATCGACATAGCTTGAAGTATAAGCAAGCTGGCTGACCGATGGCCGTTGGAGCAGACAAGTCCTAGAGTGGAGACCGTGAGAAGGCAAACGGAAGGTGGGACACCGCCTAGCCAGATGGACTGATGACCTGAAAACGGTGTCTGTGACAGACTGGATTCGGAAGGCGGAGGATCGGGTGAAATGGCACACATTGGGGAAGGACTATGACTAGCAAAAAAAAAACAGTAGTATCTTGTCGAGTTTTTAAAGTCCTTAAGTATCCCCGAATTCATTATTAGTTATTAGGCCATGTATACCACTCTATAATAACGACTCCATTTTATTTAAATATACAAAAACCTACTCAACGTGGTTTTAACGTTTTAATTGTTACAAAATCTCTAGTGTGAAATGGTAGCATCTCTCGAACAAGCATCTATAGGCTCCATACTTTATCATCCTTCAATCCTCCTAATCCTTCAATAGGACCTAAAATTAAGAACTTAGGAAAGAAAGCAACAGTTTAAAGGAAAATAAAATTTCCTTACTTTACTGTGAAGTAAAATAAAAAGAAAAATGAAGGCAACTAATATACTAGGATTCTTTAAGATTAATAATACTTACACCAATTTGTATAGCCGTTCTTTTTAGATTATTAATACAGCAATTTGTGTAGCAGCTTAACATAATTTACTTTAAACAGAGTGAGCACGGAAGGAGGACTTAGCTCCTAGCGAAGTGGTAGCAAATTATTGCGGCTTTCAAATACAAAAGCATCTCTACTTGTATAAGCAATATCTGCTTATAATACTAAACCAGAGTTTAGATATTAAACCAGGGTAAAAAAGCCATTTACAAAGCGGAGTTAAAATGAGTAGATATTATAAGAGAGGTTTTATTGACCCCTAATCTCATCTCTTGCTCGCACTGTATAAATTTGTTATAAATAAAACCATATTTTAAAAAAAGAAGGAAAATCGAGTTCACTGAGTTTCTTGCTGGTATCTTCTCAGTAGAACCAACCTACCGAACCAGCGAAATAATCATTTTCCAAGCATTTATTTTATTTATTTTTTCTGTGATTGACATAATTATGAAATTTTGACGTTCATAATGTGCTCTTTATGTGCCTAAACTGAATAAATGAAGTTCATTCCTTGATTCTTCTTTGATTCCTAACATTCCTGAGGTCCCAGCCCACCTCATCTGGGCCTCGATTCTGCTAAAGCCAAATCACAGTGGTGTCATCGCCACTGCAAAAAACGGCATTAAATAATAGACTTTAAAGCGATGAGATTAAAGTTCAAAATTATTTGATAAATGTGTAATGAAACTTTTTCATTTCATTTTGAACTTTAGGCGTATAGAAATAAAGTCAAAAATGTTATGTTAATGTTTGCAATGATTGCGGCACCATAGTGGTTAGACATCCCTGAGGAGGGCCAGACCCTAAGGGAGGGCCCTGGGTCAGCCGGGTGCGAGGGATATGTCGATGACAACCTCACCTCCGGCCTAGCACCACGACCCACAGTCGGCGTGCGGTTTTAGTCGGTTCGAGTCCGACATAACCTCCCCTTCCGGCTCCGGTAGGGGAGGTATCCGAGGGGATTTCCGCACAAAAAAAAAGTGGTTAGACATCAGGCGAGGCGCTGGTGCTGGCCTATTTTTGGACGGATCCATAGTTGAGCAGAATTCCTGAAGAAGGGAACCATTGTGGTTACTAAGAATTGTAACATATAAATTGGCCAAAATCTCACTCCCGTGCCTGTCACAGTGACACTCCAGGAACGGTTTTTAAAATCAAAACTATTTGCAATATCTTCATCGGTTTTCACTTTGAAATGTATCTAGGTATATATTCTGTGTGACGTCCCCTTAAACATAATCACATACTTACCAAAAATATCTCAATGATAAAATATTATAGAGACAATCCAAATCCCAACAAGTACCCTAATTTGTTGGAATGGTATAATGATATAACATTATTACGAATGTAACAAGACATGTAAGTACAAAACTTTCCTAAAATAATAAAGCCGGTGGAGTATTTGAAATAACAAAAGACTACCCTAATAACTTTCGTAAGGTTTCTGCCAGAGATCATTATGAAGGTTTTAATAAAAGCGCTGTAAGCCACAAAAATTCGCTTCAAATGTTTTTAATTAAGCCACTGAAACATTTGGTGAAATTAAATGGGTGTGCTGTTATAAAAGCTCTCCTTTAATATATAACTTTATATTTACACTTTGTTTTCATAAGCCGTGATTTTTATTTTATCTTTTGCGATGTAACGATAACAATTTATGCTTCAAAATATTTTTTATTAAAATAATGTTACTGGATTGAGGCCGTGTGGAGCCTGGCTGCTGTAATTAATAAAATATACAAAAGGCTAAAGTTTAGATTTATTAAATAACGTACAGAAAAGGTAGGAACAAAGAAATACCATTAGGTATGCTATGATTCCATTTATTTATTTCGTTACAGTTCCAGGTTAAGGGTGAAAAAGTTTTAGGAGTAAATATGGATCTACATTCTTTCTTGTTCTTTTGCTACGTAGCAGCACTACCACTGGTTTCAGTACAAATTCAAATTCCATCTCGATTACGTTCACGACCCACGAATTTATAACTACTCGCGATTTGGTTTACCCCTTTTCCAGAATCGCGCTTGACTACTATGTCAACAAACCTAAATAGTTTAAACTTTTAATACTTATCTACAGGTCCCCGTTTGTCATATTTAAAAAACTGTCTTATTAATATACGTACGTAGTGAATGTACGTTTCAACGCTTGGCAATCATCGCTGCCGTGTTGATAAAAATGAGAGCCGTTTTTATTTTATGAAAATAGTCTGTGAAAAATCAAATTTGCTTACTTCGTTCACTTGTTTGTTATTTGTTTCACTCAAACAGTACACATTCCAGAAAATTCCGTCGGAAACCGTTGCTGCGTCAAAAAAACGTTTACCTATTTCCCCATCTGGGAATTCACTGTACATAAGCACGAAAAATGTTTTGTTCTTTTTTGGGTAGCTTAGTTTGCAACAAAGGTACTCCGCCCCGTTAACAAAATAGCAATTGTGTTCCATTCTGATGAAATATGGGTAAAGCGACAAACTTTAAATTGCTGTTGCTTTTCATCCATACATATTTTATGAGATTGGTGATTGGTTTTAGTTCGAAAATACAGTTTCAATGTTTCAATATTTTCAATATTCAAACTCATATGCAAATGTTTGCGCAGTTACGTTAAGGTTTATTATTTCGTTTTATAGAAAAAAAAAGCTGATGCACATAGTCTATACTTATCCATTTTAGTTTACTTATTTAACTATAGTAAAATTTCATTTCTCAAGACACAAATAGGGAATAAGGTACGGTCAATGTCAAAAAAATCTGTACTTTTATGCAATAACAAATAAAATATGAAAATCAGTTAACATATAACATTGTACAATGTAAAAAAGTATGTTAATATAATTTTAACATACTTTTTTACATTGTACAATACACTATATACATTGTACAACCACAAAAGCGTACAAATAATAAATTGCATGAACAATACCCACTCAGTAAACCCAAGGAGTAAAATTGTGTGACGTCTATATCAAACCATTACTTTGATGTTCATATCAAAGGACGACCTTCCTTTTTATATAATGTTTCTGTGTTTACGAAAAAAATTGTTCGATTACCTACAGATTACCAGTAATATAAACATAGCAAAATAGCCATACTTGTTGTAATTTGATTAAGATAGGAAAAATTTAATCGGTTCAGGCGGGCGAATGCTCTGTCCACTGAACCACCGAACCATGCCTGAATCCATCCAAATTTTCCAACATATTCGTCTTGGGGCGTTGTATTTTGTTGTATTTGTTGTGTGTAAATGTTGTACATAAGTGTTTAAAAATAATAGATATGAAGATAATTTTGCTAACGTGTATCGCCGCGTGGTTCCCGGCAGAGTAAAATTTGGTCCACCCCATCTCTTCCCAAGCGGTGTCGTACAAGGCGACTAAGGTATAGGGCTGTTTAACATCAGACAAATATTATACAGCCCAGACTCAGCCTCGGATGCACGGCTTGAGTCAACAATAGTGCCCGGAAAGCGGCTATAGACTCACCATCTATTACGTGGGACCGAAACCAATGATTGGTGAAATGAGGGTGTTAATTCACCTCTGCCTAACCCTTCGGGGATAAAGGCGTGATTGTATGTATGTATGTGTATCTCCGTTCTCAAATACTCTCTTTCATTATACCTTTCATAGTGATATGTAGAGAAATAATTTTGGACTAGTGCTTGTTCTGCAATAGATGATATGCAAGGTTGAGTGACCTTTATAGCTGATCCTGTCGCTTGGTCTGAGCCCGGAATGCTAGATTGATAAATATAAACTCCTTACTGTTCCGGAAACGTATGTCGTGATTTCCACTTATTCTGGAAAATTAAAGAAACATAGAGGAACCAAGTTTATGAATCTTTAAAATGTAGCAACTGCATTTGAAAAGGCTTGGCGCTTAAAGTGGCCTAACTGCTTAAGTCAATGGTTTCATCTCGCGGATAGAAACTACTTCTAAACAGCTTACTCCTATTCTATTAGGTTTTTGATTTTCTGAAGCTTTTCACTATGATTCTTGTATTCTTTTAACCACGTTTTATGTTATGTCTCGTGCAAGAATTTGGTACATGTAGCATTGTTTTAGGGTTATGCTGAAGATAGTAAATAAATAGAGTAGAGGCTGTCTGTGTAATCGGTCAGTCGATGTTTTTTTTGTCAGGCTGGAAAGAAAACTATTTATTTTTAAGCCATTATCCGAGTCCCAATCCCGCTTGCCAATCAGGAGCTTATATTTGGAGCCCGAGGTCCTATGATCAGCAATGAAATTCCATACACGGTAGTAATAGTAGATTGTACACCAAGGGGATAAAGCACTGTATTATGTCACGGGCACGATATTGAATCCTGAGCGTAACGAAGGACCGAGCGTAGCGAGGGGGTTTTGAGTTGATTCCCGAGCGAAGTGAGGGAATTAAAATGGAGTCCTGAGAGCAGTGAAGGATTTAAGCGCGCCCAAGGCAAAATCAGTTTTATCCCTGAGGAGTATACTCTACTTTTCTCACCTTTTGGGAGACAATAAAAACCAGGGCTACTAGAAAAAGTATTTTAATTATTAAAATACTATTTCGTCACTCGACATTTTCTTAATGTTTTATTCTATCTTCTTTTGCAGTTTTGTCTGATACGGCTTTTGTTTTAAGTATTGATTTTTATTCGTTTGGCTTGCCGTGGCGTGGCCAGCTCGATTTTCGAATAAGTTCGATTTTCAAATAAATGAGGCGCGGCGCGCGCCGCCGTCCACCTCCTCGCCGTCGGCCACCAGCAGCTGCAGCAGCCGCGCGCCGCGCGATTTTGACGAAATTAGACTTTAAATGCATAACAATAAGAACTAAGAGAAGTGAGAATCACATTACTGCCCGGCGGGTTATAATGAAATTCAGTACAACATTACACCCCGGCAAAAGATAAGGGCTATAATGATTTACTTTGAGTAAGGTTTGCATGATATATAATCAGGCATTGTCGAGCAGGTGGTGTGAAAACATTATTAAGCGTACATTTTTGGACTTCTCGTCTAGTAATATTCTTCAAAAGCTAAGTATCATAAAATATGACGTAGGACAGATTAGCCTGCGAGCCAGTGGAGACAGCATCTTATTTTTCTTTCCATTTATAGAGTCAGTGAGTTCTAACGAGAATATTTTCTCCAATCAATATTTCAGTTCTCACACCACTAGTACTTGCTATCTGAAACTGAACACAACACGGCCGTCAACGGTGGACGAGATCAAAGAGCAATTAGCAAATCACATGCGGCATGCGGCAGCTTAACGAGGTCGAAATGAACAGCGACTGATTTCATACATGCGTTGATTACATTTAGGTTTCCAAATTATTCTACTTTGATGTCAAATTATAATTCGTTTGAAGTGTTTAGGCGATTACGTAGCTTAAATTTTAGAAGGTCACGCTCATGTACCTACCTATAGCACTTAGTAAAAGTGTCTCTTCTCTTTATCTCTTTAATTACTTACATATTATATAGTATTGTTACGAATGTGACGTAACATGTCACAGCATCGGAACGATAAATTCGAACTTATTGTCAATAGCAGCTGTGACTGAGCGGTTTAGACAACGCCTGCCAAAACGATGGTCGACGGTTCGAATCCCGGTGTCACGATATGTGGTTTTTGTGTTTTTCTAATTTATGTAAATGTTTATTTGGTAAAGGTAACAGAAGATTCCATATTTAAATTCTTCTAGTTATAAGCAGAACATTCTGGAAGAATAAAAATGAGAAACGAAATGAAGATCAAAAATATAGTTTAGCTCTTCTCTAGGAAATCATAGAAAATTCTAGAGAAATAATAAAATGAATATCGAAAAGACGATCGAAATTAAGGGTATAAAAGGAGCTGTCAGAGCCATGCAAGGACAGTTAAGTTTGGGAGTTCAAAGTGAACAGAAGAAGAGGAAGAAGGGAAAAGGAAGAAAAGTGAGAAAATAGTGAAAAGTGTAAGTAAAGTGCAGTAACTGTGCAGTCGCGCTGTGAGTGTCGTGAAAGCGCAGTGACCGTGCGGTACAGTCGCGCTGTGAGTGTCGCGAATAAGACTAAAGTGCAGTAGTGCATCGTGTGGTACAGTCGCGTCGTGAGTGTCGTGTTCAAGATTTGGCTATTGGGGTGTGAAAATAAAGCGGTCTCACATACGAAGCAGTTTATTTCCAATCCCGTCACCCGTCTCCCGTAACAGTATTAACTGCCATGTTGATTCCCAAGGCCACCCCAGTGCTTCATGTAGGTGTCGTAAAAGGCGATTAAGGGATATGGCTGTTCTCGCTAGACAGCAATAGGCTCTATAACGTGGCACCAACTAACATAGTTGGCGAAACGTGGGCGTTAATATACATCTGACTACCCCTTCGGGGATTAACAGGCGAAAGTATATGTATGTATGTAGTATTAACTAAAATACAGATTGTTTCTAAAATAATAGTATTTTTTTCTGTTTTTTCTGAACCTAACTATATGTGCATCTATATGAAACAACATTAGTTTCTGTTCAGTGTTCAGTACTTGGAGCTATAACATCCAGGGGGTTCTTAAACCGGGCGCGTTACTGCAAGTTATTATCTGCTAAACAGACTCAGCACCGTCGTTGGGTTCCCTCTTGAGGTTGAGAAGTCCACGGCAACTACTTTAGTAAAATCCAAGATAAGCTATACCGAAAGGAGAAAGCGTAGAAGACCAGACCCCACGCTCTAATATGCAACCTTTGGATACTACCGGGAATACATTTGCGATAATCTTCTTCTATGATAATCTAAAGGTTAAAGAAGAAAATTACCAGTGGTATCTACTAACAAATAGGAATAATAGAAACGAATCGTCTTTGTATTCGACAAACATTGTTACATTATGAGTGTTTTAACTGCACAATAAGTCGTAGGATAATCTTATTACAGAATTAATTTTACAACATAAAGCGGAGTTCGAATACAGATTGTATGTCTTTATGGACTGCTGTGTGTATGTATGTTTATGAGTTTAGTAATAGCCATCGCATAAGCTCCGGGAACGATGTACTTAATGGGCTGTAAATGAAAAATAGCGTAATTGTCGGGGTTCTCTGGTCGCCAAGGGCGTCGCGACTCCTTGGAGACCGATGTGGTCATTGTACTTTTATGACCCATATAAAGAGTGAGATTTTTAAGACTTCAGTTTTTCCTATAAATCGCATCGTCAGTTTTTAGACAGAATTATCCAGCAATGAATGCCTACTGGAGCATGACAAAAAAGTTAAATTTATTATAATGTTACTTTTTGACATATTTAGTGAGCGTCTGCTGTCCGCAATCTCCAGAATAAAATACAAACACCTAAAACTTTTCACAAACCTTCACATTTATAACAAATTAATGCATTATCTTTTAGAAGTGTTATTTAAGTTATGTAATATTTTATACATGTCGAAAAGCATTATATTTTGTAAGTCAGTGAGGAAAATACCAAAAAAGATTCTTCTCAGATCTATCATACAAGTGCGTAGCTGTTTTAAACATGATAAAGAATTGCCTTATCTTATTTTGCCTGATGTATTACTTTTATGTAATTTCCACCACCATGCTTTACACCTTTCGAATCATAAATAACATTACTTTGGAAGTGAGGCGTATGGTGGTATGAAACGCCTAAGCACCCTTACCGTCATTCATAATTTTGTTATTATTCTGTACACTCGCGCCTTCTTTTCGAAGGCCAAGATAAGTTGTAATAACATCAATATTTTAACGATAATGTTTCCTATTCCACATTTTAATCTTACATAGGCTGGTTACAGGTCTTTTCATTATGTTCAAGATCGAAGCAGTTCGAAGAGTCGAGCAAATACTGTGTGATCTTGAGGCTACTTGTTTGTAGATTCCCATAATTGAACGGTAGTTCAACACTTCAAACTTGAATTAACCAAGCTTTCGCATTTTAGAAAAAGGTTATAAAAATCAATAACAGCGTGAAAACGCGGTCTCTCTTGAAAGCACAAACTGAAAAATTAAATAAATGTCGATCCGAGTACTGTGAAAGGAGGTATTTCATTCAAAGTGTCGAAAAATACTATACGTAAAAGTCATTCAGGTACATTTTTTTTCAG
The DNA here is from genome assembly GCA_914829495.1 of Eilema sororculum. Taxonomy (NCBI): domain Eukaryota; kingdom Metazoa; phylum Arthropoda; class Insecta; order Lepidoptera; family Erebidae; genus Eilema; species Eilema sororculum. Next base: position 16,631,374 of record OU618534.1, on the reverse strand, counting down.
TAAGTAAAACTGAAGTATTAGGTGTTACGCTAATATTTAAATATCAAAATATCTTGTTACGACGTTAATCCTTTTTGCAATATTCCAGTTTTGCTTATTAGAAGCTTTCGTATTTTCATTTAGGGGGTTTGCAATTTTTGTTATTACAAGCCTTAAAATTATTGCTTTTTAGTTAGGTCTTATTTTTGCATCATAATGCCACCAAAACAAATTCCTGATATAGACACTGTTCCTGTGAAAATATAAGAAAATAGTATCACCATATTCTAATCAATGTTTTATAAAATAAGCCTAACACCTTTAATGTATTTAAAGGTGTTGGGCTTATTTTATAATATATCCTGGGATGAACTTATTCCCAGAGAAGCAATATCTAGTAGTACAGTCAGCGCCATAAGTAGCTTAACAAATGGTTATTTATTGATTACCATAACTGTTAAACTGATTATAAAATTATAAATAAACCGTGCAATATAAGAACTTTGCCCTTAGGGGATTTTAAAACTATATACCTAAACCTCTGTGGGACATACACTCCAATGTAAGAAGGATTTTAAATATTTTTGTGTTAATCAACTTTTGGCGTTGACTGTACCTATCAGTATACTATAAAATGTAAACAAAAGAAGATTTATCGCCATAGATATAGGCTGATAAGGGTCAATCGATTACATATATACATCATTGTGACAAATAGTTCCATTCACTGTTACCAGATGGCAGGTACTACCTTTTATTTGTAAGCTTTGCCAATGGCAATTTCATATTTCACATCAGGAAAAATAATTTCTACGTCCAGCTACGAACTGAAATCACGATTGCTCAAAGGAAACATTTTTTCATATTATACCGATGCTTTTAGGGTTTGTATTGCAGGAAGTGGGACTCCAGGAGCTATAATCAAATAAAAATGTCGTGCTGTTGCCAAATATTTTTCTGATTCAATTATGAAGTGTTTTGGTATATTTGTGTGAAATATTTTGTTATTTGTGACGTACATTGGTGAAGTAGGCAAACACGTATTTACAGAATACTGAGAATTGTAACTATTCTTAATGGAGTTCAATGAATGAGTAGGTAAATGACATTCAAAGTATTTGTTGTTGGTAGTCTTATTTTTCTCAGCAGTATTAGTGAGTGCTACTGTAATGCATCAGGTTTCGGGTTCGAATTCTGTGAGGTGTAACCAACCTGCGAATCACGCCGTTATAGTTTGGCTGAAATCAGTATCAACGTAGGTATTTTTTACTATGGGGAAAAAAATACCCACATTACAATCAGGTGAACTAAGGTGGATCACGGAAGAAAATAAATTCCCTTGGTAACTTACTTTAACTGGATGGCCCACGGAAAAAATAATACTACGGTACAACCACGTAAACTATGTAGTTGGACCACGGACAAGCACTGAAAAGTTTACATAACGAAAACCGCCTTTCTTTTACTACTTATTTAAAGACGAATAATTTATGCCAGTGGTAGCATCACGTTTACATACGCGTTACGTAATTATTATATACTAGTGGTCGCCCGGTGGTCGAAATTCGACCATAAATAATTAAAAATTAAAAGTTTTAACATTATTAACGTTTATATACATATTGAGATTTTTTTTCAAAAAGAGCGGTATTTCAGTATATAAGACTATAGACAAATAATAACTATATCATGTCTGAAGTTGACTACATACTAATAAAGGTTTGGAAAATATTGTATTCTCCGTCCACGCAATTTTCGTAAAAACTGACACAAAGTGTTAACTTCACCCTGCTTCGCCTATTAATCAATAATGGTATTAATTTATAACTCCTTACGGGTGTATTTTTGAAACGGGGCAGTAAGGGCAAGAACCTTAACCGTTGCAGTTACAGCAAAACGTTCTTAAAAGACCTTCCCTAACTTTTTGGGACATTTTGAACTGCAATCACAGATTTTGTAAAAAACTTACAGTTAGCAAAAAAAATGCAAAAAGTTCAAAAATTTTGTTTTTATGCCAATCGATTCTATTTCATGCGGGGATCAAAAAACTCTATGGGACCATTTTAGCTTTCAGTACTAAAAAAGACAGAAATCGCCAAAAACGTTTCCCATACATTTCGTACGGAAATATGATAAATCAACTCGAAACTCATAGGTCAGGTAAAACTGAACGAATGGCGGCTAATAATGTTCTGGGATGAATATTACGTAAAATGGTCATTAATGCATCCTTGAGCTCTTGAACACTGGCGTACGTCGTCTTATACACCTCGTTTTTCACGAAGCCCCATAAAAAAAAATCAAGTGGTGTTAGATCGGGGATACGAGGTGGCCACTGTGTTGGACCATGTTTACCTATCCACTGTGTACCGAATAGGCGGCTCAAACATTATTAGCCGCCATTCGTTCAGTGCAAAAAAGGATAGACTTATGTATTCGTGAAAATGGAAATCATTTTGAGCAATTTATTTCATAAACCAATTTCTTAAATGTTTAAATGATTTTTTTTATTTAAAAAGTTCAAAATTTTACCTGACCTATGAGTTTCGAGTTGATTTATCATATTTCCGTACGAAATGTATGGGAAACGTTTTTGGCAATTTCTGTCTTTTCTAGAACTGAAAGCTAAAATGGTCCCATAGAGTTTTTTGATCCCCACATGAAATAGAATCGATTGGCATAAAAAAAAAGTTTGAACTTTTTGCATTTCTTTGCTAACTGTAAGTTTTTACAAAATCTGTGAATGCAGTTCAAAATGTCCCAAAAAGTTAGGGAAGGTCTTTTAAGAACGTTTTGCTGTAACTGCAACGGTTAAGGTACTTGCCCTTACTGCCCCGTTTCAAAAATACACCCTGTATATTAAGTTAAAACCTCCTTACTATTTTTTATATTATTTTTTTATGTCGTCAGCTGTCAACATTTCAAATAAATACGGGGTTTTTTTTGGCCGAAAAGCGTAGAGGACGCATCGCGGTATTATTTTATTTTCCGAAATTGGTGTGAATTCAAGTTTTTATGTATAAAAATGGTGAATTTTTAGCCGGAATGCCTTGGACAACGCACGTGTAGGAAAGTGGCATATTACAGTGAATAGTGATTATACGCGTTCAATCCAAATCCTGGGGAGATTTGAATTGCTTTTAGTAAAGTCCCCACAACGTTACTAAGGCATGAATTATCTATTTATCATTCACCATCATCATCATTATCATCATCATCATCAACATCACCATCACCATCTCACCATTAATATCATCCACTGTTATTTCAATGAAGAAAATATTTGTAACTGATGATAAGGCAGCGTGGTCATAGTACCTTAGCCTGTTCCGAGAGGAACTAAAGAAACAAAAAAAATCAAATAGTTATGGAACTGTTGTGATGATTTACCTATGCCTAAAAAAAAATAACTGTATGTACACGTAAGTGACATGCGTATGTGTGTGTGAAAATTGGCTATAGTGTGCGTAACGTTTATTTTAATAAAAATAAGGTATTTTAATGCATTATTATAAAAAAATATTATCTTATGCACTTCTCTTCGGTATGAACTATCAATATGCCAAATCTCACCCTCCTACGTACCCGCAATTTTCGTAAAAAGGGATCCAAAAAATTTCCTTCACGTATTAATATATAGATAACCATACAAACATTATCACTCACTCTTTAAAAGTTAAAATGAAATTAACTTAAATATAAAATACATATTGAAGCTTCCTTTGCAACAAGTTTTACATAAATTTTACTTCAGAAAAATATATTTTTCATACTTACTTTTAACTTCCTTACACATATTATTGTAGGCGAGCACCAAAGCAAACCTTCGTGTTATAGAACTCAAGACCTCTTGAGAGCCCCTTTTCCCGTCAACATAGTCTGATAAATAGATAGTGCGCTTTTCAAATATAAAAACGGCAAGATAAAAGCTTACCTATATTGCTCCGACAGGTGAATAGACAGATAAAGTGTCAAGTGGATTGAGTACGGTGACTGGCTACGGATCCCTAAAAAAACTCAGAATCCTTTGATTGTTGTGCGCTACAACGAAAGCTTTTACAAGATGACAATTTCTTCACGCGTACTTCTAATACTTTTTGTGTGTTACACGATGTGATTGTAAGCCAATGTTAACATAAAAATAAAATGGAAAACACTATTTAGTTGTTCAGGGTTAGATTCAATTGGCTTTTTGATTCAATCCCTTTTTGTACAAAAACGATACGACTTGAATCTTAAAATGGAAAATTTTACGTGTCCTTTAATCAAAGTCCCGTTGGTAAGGCAATTGATTGATGATTCATGTGATCAGAAGGCTAATTGTACAAAGAATTAGCAAATTCAACGTGGCAATGCTGCTAGCCTTCCGGGTACGTTTCCAGTCAGTGTACTCACACCATCATGCATGTCTCCATGTGCCTTTTGTTAAAATTTAAATTCGGTTATTCATTGTTAACTGATTTATATCCAATATTCAACACACAGGTTGTAGTCTAGTTTTAAAATAATTTACTTAGTTTTAAAAATCAGTAACTACAGTATAATTTTAAAATAGTAATCTACTAACATAGTACTTACTCCTACATAAAATTAAGTATCTAGGTGGGTATTGGCGTTAGTTTATAATAACAAATGATTACAAAATAAAAAACCCGACTGCCACTGAAAAGTCTGAAATAAGTTTGATAGCAGGCGGTACCCATTAATTTTCTTTCGGTTTATGATTGGCATATGGGTACCGCCTGCTATCAAACTTATTTTAGATTTTTCAGTGGCAGTCGGGTTTTTTGTTTTGTAATCATTTGTTTTATTTCATACTTTTTAGTTATGATATGTGATGTATGATGTATATCTTTTGTAATTTTTTTTGATAAACTACTTTAAATCGTTATATATCCTAAACTATTATTTAAAATGAAAAATGATAAAAGGAACCTAAAAATGATTTTAAAATACCTATTCAACGACACCCCACTTGACATAGTTCATCGACTTTTTTTTTCAGTTTGACAATATGGCGTCTGGTTGTCGCTGTGGTGAATTTTGATTACTGTAATGTCTTTAGTGACACTCGCAAGGTTAAGACGAATCGATTGACGTAAGAATTATCAAAATCGGCCTACGCATTTGGTCTCTAGAACGCCACATAGAAACAAACATACATACATACATACATAGACTGATAAACACATAACCCTTCCTTTGCGTCGCGCAGTCGGGTAAAAACAACGATGAATTGAACTGAAGGGACACGAGATCGAGCCAAAATAAAGAGATTTGATGGCGCCAATTTTGTAAAGTTTTAAAGTTTGTAGCCTAGTGGTATCGGTAATGGACTGCTATACGAGGTCTCGGGTACGATCCCAGGTATGCCATGGCACACACCAATTACTTTTCGAAGCTTTTGCAAGTTATATGTGTATTTCTCGCAGGTTTATAAGTGCCCGGTTAATGGCAATAGGCTTACCACCTATTATATTGGGACCTAAACATAAACTGGCGAAATGTGGGTGCTAGCACCTCTGCCTACCCCTTCGGGGAATACAGGCGTGAGTTTATGTTATGATATGTTATGTTATGTCCTTTTTACGGGAATCCATATTTCCATACTTAATCCATACTAATATTATAAATGTGAAAGTAACTGTCTGTCTGTCTGTCTGTCTGTCTGTCTGTATGTTACCTACGCTTTCACGCCTCAACCTCTGAACCGATTTTGATGAAATTTGGTACAGGGATAGATTAGACCATGAGAAAGGAAATAGGCTATGTTTGGTCGCGATAACCAACATCCACGCGGGCGGAGCCGCGGGCAAAAGCTAGTAATAAATATGCGAAAGTAACTCGGTCTGTCTGTCTGTATGTTACACTTTCACGCCTAAGCCACGGAACCGATTTTGATTAAATTTGGTATAGGGGTAGATTAGACCTTGAGAAAGGACATAGGCTATGTTTGGTCGCGATAACTGACATCCACGCGGGCGGAGCCGCGGCAAAAACTAATGAGTAATATTGCCATTGCGTACAACTATATTACTACAATAAACCTGTACTATTAGTTTGAAATAAAATAAATATATGATAATCGGCAGTTTCTAATTCATAATAATCATAATAAATCATAAGATCGCTATATCCATACTTAATATTATACATGCGAAAGTAACTCTGTCTGTCTGTCTATTTGTCTGTATGTTACGCTTTCAAGCCTAAACTACTGAACCGATTTTGATGAAATTTGGTATAGGCATAGATTAGACGTTGAGAAAGGACATAGGCTATGTTTGGTCACGATAACCGACATCCATGCGGGCGGAGCCGCGGGCAAAAGCTAGTAGTAAATAAATTCTTAATGTTCTTGTCACTGCCACTGGCGTGTAAAGATTTAACTGAGTCAAAAATGGAATTTAAATTGATCAGAATCTGCGGACAAGTTTACGTGAAAATATTGGTTAGGAGATTAAATGTTAGAAGCGAGACATCTCACCAGGGAGCTGACAGGCTACAAGGTTTCTTTATTTAGTAAAATTCTTTGCGAAAATCTGTATTCAAGAGCGATTTTTATATACAAGGTGATTTTATAGTCGTTTGGGAAAAAAATAATTTGGGTACAGTTCGACAGCATAATCATCTGGAAGTATTAATTTGGCGAAAGAAAAAAATTTTTTTTTGATTATGTGTTCCATACATTATTCCTTTCACCTGAGAAAGGAATAATGTATGGGGGTTGTAAATTATTTTTTTAATTCACCAAATGAATATTTCCCGATGATTTAGCTATCGGAACTGTGCCCAAATTCTTTTTTCCGAAACGACAATTAAATCACCTTGAAAAAAAAAATTATAGAACATATTAAAGATGTAAAGGTTCGTACGAAATAAGAAGTGTATTATCTTATCTGTGTTGTAAGTACAAAGTGAAAATGTTGATGAACAAAGTGCCCAAAATGATCTTAATTCCTTGGTCCCCCCCACCCTCTCCTTTCCTGTGGACGATTTATTTTGATTTTTGTACACACCTTTAGTCCAGTAAACTTATGCGAAATGCTGCTATCTTAATAATGGACTTAATGGGCTTAGTAATGGACTGCTGAGACGAGGTCTCTGGTTCGATCCCAGGTTTACTTGCCATGGCACACACCAATGACTTTTCGATGCTTTTCGAAGTTATGTGTGTATCGCAGGTTTATAAGTGCCCGGTTGATGGCAATGGGCTCGCCACCTATTACATTGGGACCTATACATAAACTGGCGAAATGTGGGTGCTAGCACCTCTGCCTACCCCATCGGGGAATACAGGCGTGAGTTTATGTTATGTATATGTTATGAAATGTCAAATACATGGTACAAAAATAAATACACGGACTGCTTCCGTGGTTATGTCATATCAAATAACCCGCCCCGTATCGTTCCCGGCGCAAAGGTGCCCATGATGCTGGCCGCGTTACCTCGCTGAATCGCAATAGCCATCCTTTGCCCCAGGAACGAGCCAGAGCGGGAGTCACCACCCTGGTCGTGAAATGAATTGTGGAATATCATTTCTGTTTCTATTCTGCAAAGGTAAAGTAGGAGCAATTTCTTACAATAAACCTTCGACCTTTAAACATTATCTTCGTATTAGTAACTAATGAGGAAAATATTACAAGGAAGTCTGCATACCTAATAAATCTATATTAAGTATATGTTAAGATTAATACGGATTTTCGTAACTGGGAAGCTATTAATCAAACTTATTTTCCCGTTTTCCTTTATGTATACCGTATACTAAGTATATTCAGTGGGACAGTCACTCCGTAACTTTCTATTATAAATTATAAAACATACTTATAATACAACTTTGTATTTCATCAATGGCAACCCATGACTTTTTACTGTCAAGTAAGCACATGCTAACTCGAGTCGTTTTAGTGTCTCTTTTTTATGCCGCACCACTAAGAAGGCCTCTGCCTCGAATGTTGCGGGCAGCGGGGCGGCGGCGGCGGCGGTGCGGGAGCGGCGCGGGCAACGCAGACCCGTTCTCGAAAGCAGCGGGCAGATCGGCGTATTGTTGTGTTCGTGTTTGTGTCGTCGAGATATTTGTTTTTATTCGCGAACTAAATTTGTCTGAACAACGGAGACATCTTTTAGATTCAAATTCCCCCCCCGCTGACCACCGGCCAGAGTAGACGTGTTTTGCATCGTTCCGTGTTTTTAAATCAGTAAACAGTGGTATAAAATCAGTGCAACTATCTAACATACATACAGTTTGATTGTTAGTAATGCAGTGTATTAAGTGAGTGACTGAAACTTAACTATAAACAAACTACTTGCGCCTAAAATCTATAGACAGACACAAACTTGTCGGTACTTTAACAAAGTTGCGCCATTTGCAGTGTTGTGTTATTCACAAATTATGAAATATAATCTACACTAATATTATAAAGAGGAAAACTTTGTTTGTTTGTCTGTTTGGTTGTAATGAATAGGCTCAAAAACTACTGGACCGTTTTTAAAAATTCTTTCACCATTCGAAAGCTACATTATCCACGAGTAACATAGGCTAAATTTTATTTTGGAAAAAAATAGGGATCCGTAAAATATTTAGGTTTTTCGGACACAAGGTGTAAAAAATCAACCAGAAAAGTTACTTATTTTGCGTACGCTGCCTAAACTATAAAAGATAGAACCATAAAATGTTCTAATTAATTGGAGATCTTATAAATATATACATAAAAGTCCGCGACACACTATACCTATCTATGTCGAGTGAGGCACAACAACCATTTTTTTATTTAAAAATCTTAATTTTTTTTTGGACTACATTTAAACGCATTTATTTTACTCATGCTATTAATCCTTATCAAAATAAATTATTTCATCACTAAGTACAGTTTATGTAGATAATATTTGGTATTTAAAAGATTAAAATTGGACGTTTGGTTTTGAAGTTATGGCGAAATTAAAATATTACTATTTCTGCGTTGCGAAGTGAGCGTCACCAAGGCGGGGGTGCGCGTGCGTGAGGGGAGTTTAGGTCTATGAGTAGGGTACCTTACTCATAGACCTAAACTCCCCTCACGCACGCTCAGTCGCGCGGTCGGCTCCCTACGCAGCGGTCGTGCGCGAAGTCTAATCATTTTCGTCAAATCAACAGTTCTTTTCAGGGCTACCCAACAGTTCTTTTCAGAGCTAGAATATTACAGGCTATTAACATTTTCTTAAACATTTGAAAATGCCTAAGAGAGCCAGGTCCCAACTTTCTAAACATAGTTCTCAAGCACGGGCAGCAAGAATACGTCGTATGGGAGAATCTTCACCTGAACGTTCACAACGCCTTGCTGAACAACATCAGAGAAACTCTCAGGCTCGCGCACGAGAGTCGAGTGTCGAACGTTCGCAACGCCTTGCACAACAAAATCTGAGAACCTCTGAGTTACGTGCACGAGAGTCGAGGCTGGAGCGTTCCCAACGTCTTCATGAAGACAATGTCATCATCTGACTTACGCGAGCGAGAGTCAAGTGTCGAGCGTTCGCAACGCCTTGCCGAACAAAGTCTGAGAACCTCCGAGCTACGCGCTCAAGAGTCGAGGCTGGAGCGTTCCCAACGTCTTCTTGAACAAAATATAAGGACCACTCAGTTGCGCGAAAGCGAGTCGAATGTCGAGCGTTTGCAGCGACTTAGAGCTCAGGCAGAGAGACAGCAGTTGTCTACTATATAAAAATAAGTCGGGTTTTCCTTCCTGACGATATAACTCCAGAACGCCTTTACCGATTTGGCTAATTTTGGTCTTGAATTATTCGTGGAAGTCCAGGGAAGGTTTTTACGGCGAGAAAAATTCGAATAATTGCCGGGAACCGACATCCACGCGGGCGGAGCCGCGGGCAAAAGCTAGTAATATATAAAAACATAAAGTGAGCACTAGAAGATAAATTCCAAACATTCTGAAAATTTTATAAGCATTAGCACAATATCATCAATTTCAACAAGGTTTACGAGTGTCGAGTGGTCTCGAGGCTTAAGTTTTGTCGTTCTGCATTGTAGTAGACTGGGTCTTGAGTTCGATCCCGACACAAGGAATTTCTTTTTGGAATCGATTTTATTTTTTATTTTTATATATTTTGGATTTTGCTGTTGCTAATACAGTATATCTTGCTAACCGAACCGAACTTGGAGTGTTAACCGATTTCATAAAAAGAAGAAAAGGTAATCTAAGTCATTTTGAGTACCCATACGTTGCGAGTAGTGAGACAGTAACTGAGTGTCTATCTCAAGAAACAAAATGCCACTTAAACGTACGCCACCTCCGTCACCGTCTTCTGAAGCCTCTATGTCTATTAGTTCCGAAAAGAATGACCCAATAACTGTCTCGGATTCGTCTTTGGTCGAGACTAGTACTGTGTTATCACTACGGAAAGAACGTCAACGACACGACTCGGAACCAAACTTGCACTTGCTGTCATTGAAGCCTAACGAACGAAAGAAGCGTAAGTGTGAGGGAGAAGATTTGGGTAATTTCATGTCCACCATTCAGGAAATGTTCGACGCTTTTTCTAAAGAACAAAATAACCGTTTTAAGGATTTAATTGAATCTGTTAACTGCATTAGAGAACAGAACAACGAGCTCACAAAATCTGTTGAGATGATGTCCCACAAATACGACGAATTTTTACATAGATTAAGTTCTCTTGAAAAAGAAAGAAAAGAGCATCAAAAATATATTCTCTTATTGGAACAGAGAGTCGACACATTAGAACGCAAGTCACGTGCATCAGGTATTGAGATACGTTATATTCCGAAAACTAAAACGGACAAGGCTGAGTCCAAATCAGACCTTTGTCAACTGCTTCAACATATGGGAAGGTCAATCCGTGTTGATATTGGGGACTCAGACATAAAGGATATATACCGCATCCCGAATGCTAGGGATTCCTCGTCTCCAATCGTAACGGAATTCACCTCCGTACTTATGAAAGAAAAAATACTCTCAGCAGTCAAAAGTTTTAATAGAACGAAGCAAAAGGGTGATAAGTTAAATACTAGTCACTTCAACATCACCGGTTCGGTCCGGCCGGTTTTCGTTGCTGAAACCCTCACACAAAAGTCGCAGAAACTATTTTACCTGGCCCGAGCATTTCAAAAGGATCAAGGCTATGAATTCTGCTGGACATCACGAGGAATAGTGTATTTGCGTGTACGTGCCAACTGTCCCCAAATTAAGATCGAAAGTGAAGATGACCTCGAGAAGCTGAGAAACGTCAAGTGACTAGTCCAAGTGATCAGCGACTTGATCTCGGTTATTGTACATGTCCTCTATATTGTTTTATCTATTAAGTTACTATTAGTTAATCTTAGTCTAGGTTTAAGTCAAACACTATACACACTTACACAATTACATTACATTATTTCTAGCTCGTGTGCATACAGTCATTTTAACCATTGGCTTCCCAGTCGCTTACAGTGCAATCGCATATATTATATCAAATTTAAAATTCAACAGTTTCAATGATATACCAACGGATCTGGATACATACAGTGTATCAAAAGCCTATGAATGCCATGTGGAAGACTGCTTTCAGTATGTACCAAGTTCTTTAACCTGTCTTACAGTACTCACGCAAAATATTCGCAGTGTTCATTGTAACTTACCTGGACTTGAGGAATTACTAACTAGGCTTGCCATAAATGTGGACATACTTATATTAACCGAATGTTGGCTTAAAGGTACATCATTTATTCCACTTCTGCAAGGTTTTCAGGTTTCATCAACTCAAAACAACATCTTACAAAATGATGGGGTTGTCGTTTATGTTAGAGATGAAATTGCGTTTACTGTGGAGGAGCCACCTTTTATGGACGCAAATGCTTTGCTAATGAGAATTGGTTCTGATACTGCTATTTTGGCACTGTATCGATCGCCATCATATACCAATTTAGACCGGTTTATGAACGCTCTAGATACTACCCTACAAAATGTGCGCAATTTTAAAAGTGTAGCAGTGATTGGAGACACAAACATATCTATTAATGATAAGCCGCACAGTGACAAGGATCGTTACTTAAATCTTGCAGCATATCATTCTCTTCTATCATGTCACACTTTTATTACACGTGAAGACAGCGGGACTTGTATTGATCACGTCTTACTAAAAACTCAACATCCTGCTACTACAATTGCTATCCAAGCTACCCTAACTGATCACAAACCTGTCTTATTATGCTTAACCAAAAAACTTGCTCGCAATTACGCCATTACAAATATAACTAAAACCAATTCCAAACAGCTCGATAACGATATAGCTGCTATTGATTTTACGCCTATATATGCGTGTCGAGATCCAAACATTGCATTGAATTATTTCATTGACTCTGTGAATGCGGCCTTAATAAAGAATACCCAGAACATACCCCTTGCAGGACGTAAAAAAATTATTAAGCCTTGGATTACCCCAGGTCTTCTACGTTGCATGCGAAATCGTGATAGGATGCACCTTAAACTTAAAAAATCACCGCATAATGAAATTCTAAGAATCACGTATACTCGCTACAGAAATTTTTGTAACTCCCTTCTTAAGAAAGCTAAAAGAACTTTCGAGAAACAACAATTGTCTGAAGCGGGAAATAATAGTAAAAAACTATGGCAAGCTATCAAAACTATAACTAATACAGTGAAAACAAAGGCATCATCTAAAGATTTGTTAAAGTCGGCCTCTACTCCCCAGGACTCTGTAGAGGAAGTAAATAAATATTTTGTCGGTGTTGGCAAGACGTTGGCTGAAAACGTTTTAAAAAATAAAAATCATAAAGACGACTCCACTAACAGCTCCAGCTCTGGCTCTAGCTTAAATTCATTCGTGCTATTGGATACCGACTGGTGTGAAGTTGTGAATGTTATTTCTAGCCTTAGAAACGACTGCGCGGTTGGATGGGACAAAATCTCAAATAGATTTATAAAGCAATTCAAGAATTTTCTTGCTCCACCCCTGACGTTTTTATTTAATCGCTGTTTTGAGATGGGAGTTTTTCCCACTGGGCTAAAAAAATCTGTGGTTATTCCTATTTACAAGAGTGGTGACAGGGACCGTGTCTCTAATTATAGACCTATTTCTATACTTCCAGCCATTTCCAAAATATTGGAAAAGTTAATTAATACTAGACTAGTTGCATACTTAGAAACAAACAAATTACTCTCGGCAAATCAATTTGGTTTTCGCCAAGCGTTATCCACATCTGATGCGGTACATGCTGTGACTGATTACATTGCAACTAGTCTGGATGATCGGAAAAAATGCCTGGCAATTTTTCTAGACTTAGCTAAAGCTTTTGACATGGTCTCTGTCTCCTTACTTTTGCGCAAGCTGGAAGCTTTTGGTATAAGAGACAAGCAGTTGAGTTTGTTTAAAAGTTATCTTTCCGATCGTGTGCAGGCTACAGCCATTGGTACCCACTTAAGTGCCTACTTACCTGTAAATTTTGGTGTTCCACAGGGTAGCGTTCTGGGACCCACCCTATTCCTGATATATATCAATGCCTTATGTCAAATCAAGCCCGTAAAAGGTAAAATAGTTTCCTACGCGGATGACACAGTAATTTTAATCTCTACCAATACCTGGAGGGACACTTTTGGAAAAGCTCAGACTGCTCTTTGCGATGTCTCTAGATGGCTAAGAGATAATGTTTTAACACTGAATGCGGATAAAACGAGATATATGACCTTCTCCATCACAAGAATTGGTGTTCCACCTGCTGGACTTAACTTGGTGGTTCACAACTGCCAGCAATATGGCAGCAGTACTTGCTCCTGCCCAAAACTAGAACCTACTGTACAGATGAGGTATCTTGGAGTATTGTTGGATGCTCAACTGAGATTTGCTAATCACATTGAGTTACTCACTGGAAGGATTCGTAAACTGATTATTGTGTTTAAAACTATAAGATATGTCGCGGATTTCAATCTGGTTAAGCTAATTTATTAAGCGTTTTGCCAGTCATTACTCTCGTACTGCATTACTGTTTGGGGAGGAGCTGGGTCTACCATGATGAAGCGATTGGAAATTGCCCAAAGGGCAATTCTGAAGGTGGGCACTTTCCAACCGTTCCGTTCTCCAACACTTTTGCTTTACGAGCGATGGAAGGTGCTAACAGTCAGACAGCTTTTCATTCTGGGTATAATAATGAAGCAACACAATGAACTGTCGTATGATCCGCAAAAAGATGTAAGTAGGCGAAGAAATAGGGTCTGCCAAACAAAAAAAAGGTCACATACCTCGTTTATCCAAAGGTTTTACTGTTCAACTGGCCCATATCTATATAACAAGGTAAATAAAATTATCCGTATTTACCCGCTAAATAGGATGCTTTGCAAAGCAGCTGTAATTACTTGGCTTCAAACTTTGGGATACGACGGGACTGAGCAGCTTTTGACAGTATTATCCTAGAATTTCTCTCTTCTTCTGTACAATTTCTTTCACTTAGAATTTTGTAAGTATGATGAAGTGAAGTGACTGTTTTGGCACACACACACGCACACACGCACACACACACACACACACACACACACACACACACACACACACACACACACACACACACACACACACACACACACACACATACACACACACAACGCTGAAGTAAGATTGTTCCATCATTTTACACACTGATTCCCATTTCCTTATGCTCTTTTAACTCCAGATCTGATGTAATAATGTTAAGTATTTTGAGAATAGTTTTATGTGCGGACTAGTGATGTTAAACTGTTTGTGGGGAGTGGCGCCGAATGCCGAAACACAGGTTTCTACCTAGTTTGGCAACGGATGTTTACTCAAATACGATTGTGATATTTATTTCTAGTTCTATTTTAAGAATTGAGTATGTAATACAAAGGAAAGAATAAAGATTATTATTATTATTATTAAAAACAAAAAAAAAAAAAACAAAAAAAAAAAAAAAAAAATTTAATCCTAACGCTCGATTTATTGTGGGCAAAGGAAGAAGTGAATCCCTACGATAGGGCAAGGAAAAGAAAAGGCGAGTTCGGTATTCCATATCGTTGTCCTCTCAAAAATTACTGAAATAATTTCCTCTAGCATGTCCGAAGACATTTCGTCACGTCACAAAAATAAATTGCACACACAACACTGCAATGCAGACGCGCGGGCGGTCACCGCTCGACTGGAGGAGCGCACCGCTCGTTGCCCGCCCCCGCGCCGCTGGTTTCGAGGGTCGGTCCATTTGATTGTATGCATTTTATCCTGCCACTCCCGCGCCGCCGACGCCGCCGCCCCGCTGCCCGCAAGATTCGAGGCAGAGGCCAAGACTTGAAACTCCCTGCCAGCTCACGTGTTTCTTTCTTTCTACAGTCCCGGATCCTTTAAGCGGGGCGTGAAAGGGTATCTGATGAGGCCGTCAAGCTGATTGCCACCACTGTTAACATGGTATATGTTTACGATGGTGACCCTCTTTGTGAGACTTTGCCTTTACCTTAACATCAGGCGAGGTGAAGTCAAATTGACGTGTCCTTTATAAAAAAAACTATTACCAATTTTATAATTTTATAAATAAATATTTCCCAACATTCTACACAACGCTATCTAGACCCATGGTAAGCATAGCTTAAGTAGCTTGTGTTATGGAATCTAGAATGCGGATAAACATAATTAATTTTTTTTTTCGAAATATATACATATTATCCTATCCAATAGAAACACCAATAGATAATAATAATAAGCGTTGCCAACCTTCCAACTTCTCAAAGTGTACATAACATTACGCTAATATAGATTTTTGGAACAAAGGCGAAATTTCTCTAGAAAAGCAGTTTCAAACTCGAAAGACATAAATCCTGCTGTACCTCCTCTTAGTAGTAAGAGGTATTATGCATTGAAATATTTCCTAGAGTAATTCAATATATCGCGAAATTTCATATACTTATTTACTTTTAAACCGACGACGTTTCGGCCACTTTTCAGCCGCCATGTTCGCGGAGTGACTAATGATGGTAGTTGCCATAGAATCGGTTACAAAGTGGTTTTATTTCAATGAGTGACATTCGCATAAACTTTAGGAAATATCATATACTAGCTTTTGCCCGCGGCTCCGCCCGCGTGGATGTCGGTTATCGCGACCAAACATCTACCCCTATACCAAATTTCATCAAAATCGGTTCAGTGGTTTAGGCGTGAAAGCGTAACATACATACAGACAGACAGACAGAGTTACTTTCGTATTTATAATATTAGTATGGATGTGGGTATATATTTTTACAAATATCGAAGTAGAGGTTAAACCACTAGGACTACAAACCGAGATTTTAGTGGTTCATAACTTTTATATTGAAAGCATCCACTAAGAAATGACTTTTTATAATTTCTCCGCTGAAGCAATAAAATCAATGGTTGTACGGAAGTCCGTTGTTTGTTATTTTTTAAGTATGAAACATGACATTTTATATTAGTACGCTACTTGTTTTTAATAACAAATTGTCGAACGATGCTCTATGAACATGACCTCAGTCAGTGTAATGTTTCAGAAGTTCTCTATAGTTAACAGATGCTTTAAAAACTTACATAATTGAAAAGGTCTCTCTCAGGCGATCTTTAACATTATAAAACTGACATTTGCAAGCTTTCAATGGGCGTCTCATCATCACACATCTTTTCTTTAGTTAGTCTGTCAACCTTGACTAAAAGCAGATAATTATTAGGTGCGAAGTTGAAATGGTTTGTTAAAAAGGTTAAAAGGTGAACTAATAATGCTGTTCTTAAAATTCAATTATAATATTACATAGGTACCATTCAGCAGTATGGAACTAGATATCTTCTTATGAAATAAATATTTAAATTATTTCGCAGTAATTGACGACAATGAAATGACTGCAGGAAACCAAAACTTTATTCTGTTTAATTAATGTGTTGAAAAGTTTTAAAGTCTTCTGCGCCCCATTAGCCCATTTAGAAGTTCTCTTTTAACTTCGTAAATTGGAGTTTCCAGGCATTAAGGTGGGAATTTGGTGGGATAGAACGTTTGTACTGAATATTCAAGTTGAAAACATTATAAGTTCTGTTTCAGAAACTGTCATCGTTCTTATTATTTAACACCGTACTTAAATGCTTATTTAATTTATTATAATAATCTAATCCTCAGTAGCTTTTATCTTTTAGTGATCTTTTTGCTGGTAGCTCCAGAGATTCATTATACTTCTAGTTAATTACCCGCTGTTCCGACGCGTGGAATGCTGTTTTTGTATGATTTATTTCAAGATAAAAATGGTTATTATCTATGTTCTATTACATACTATAAAATTTATTTCTTGGCTAAAGTTTGTTGATATCCTTTAACCATTTTTTCGTGAAAGAGTAAAAAAAATCGTGTTTGAGTTGCCATGGTTTAGTAAAACATTACCCCTGCGCTCGATAGATGGCGCTTTACAAATTTCTGAATCAAGTTATGGTTTCGTTACGAACACTAGTATTTAGTGCTAAGATAAACTGAAGTTGTCATACATACATATATACACGTCATACGTATGCCTTACAGTATACGTTGACAATTTTTTGTCTTATGCACTGTTATAAGTGCCTTTTTACCCGATTACGGCGAAGCCAAAAGGAGGGTTATAACTTTGACAGGCTATGTATGTTTGTATGTAGGGACACGGTATCGAACAGAAAGTATCGATACTGTACTCATGAGTAGTATCGATACAAAAGTATCGATACCTCAAAGTATCGAGTACTTTTCTCAGACAGGGCATACGCCATAGTAGGCCCTGTCTAGTTATGTATTTAGTATATAATCCATATCCATACTAATATTATAAATGCGAAAGTAACTCTGTCTGTCTGTCTGTATGTTACGCTTTCACGCCTAAACCACTGAACCGTTTTTGATGAAATTTGGTATAGGGATAGGTTAGACCTTGAGAAAGGACATAGGCCATGTTTGGTCGCGATAACCGACATCCACGCGGGCGGAGCCGCGGGCAAAAGCTAGTATTAGTGGTGAGTCGGTACTGGTTTTCGTAATACCGAAACTATTTATTGTTCTGATCGCCGATAACGGGTTTTGAAACTATTTATTTCAATAACTGTTTACTGTTACATGTAACGATGATACCGACAATACCGAGCGTAACTATACAACAAGTAGGTAACTATTTACATTCGGTTTACTACGTATCAATGATACCGAGTAGGTACTCTGGTACGTTATTTAAACGTCTTAGCCTTTGATACAGTAACTTCATATATAATAAGTTGCAATATATTAAATGATTTAATTATTATTATGTATGCATGAACAAATTACAAAAATATGAAATACACATTTACATATTTCTAAATATATTTTGAGATTAATGAACATTCCTTCATACTTTTCCAGGCTTAGGACTGGCTACATATTATTTTAAATATTTAAAGTGTGTTAATTATTTACCATACACAACACCTGCAACGTGCCTAGATAATAGGTACTTATTGGATTTTGGAATGGGGAATGTTAAGTTCAGGATATTATCTGCTCTTAGTGTATGTCAGCTTAGCTCATATATTATGGTAAGTAATTAAGAGGGGGTATAAAGGAAAATTGCCGATCTTTAATTTGATTTTTATACCCGAAAGTGTGCCACAAATGAGCTTGTTTTTTATAAAATAGAAATACGTTATATCTGAAAGGTACTCAATTTGGTGAAAACATAAAATATTAATATTTTGTCGATAAAATAAGATCACAAAGTTAGGCCTAATTTTTGATTATAATTAATTTATTTTCAAGATTATTCATATAATTGAGTCAATTTTTATGTACAAAGTATAAAATTATAAAATCTAGTGACTCAATTTTTCACTTTGTTAAAATTATCTGGAATTTACGAGTAATTAAAAAAAAACGAATTCGGCGCTTACGACGTTCTTATTCCGCGCATAACGGTCTCTTGCTATCGCACCTCACGCGAGGTGCCGGCCATCTGTTGTTTCATCAATTAGTCGGGGTCGCCCCGTTGAGACGAGAGGACTGTTTTTCTGTTTTCCGTCGAAAAAGTTCGTCGAAATTATGGGAAATAAAAAAAATCAAAAGATAAACTCTAAAAGAGAATATAAAAAACTAAGAATCCAACTCATGGTTAATTGTCGAAAGTCATATTTCTTTATTTTCTTTAGTTTGTTACTAAGTACAATTTTTGTATCAACCGTCGCCAGGCAGCCCGGGTATAGTATATGAAAATCAAATAGATGTCTTAGACCACCTCGCGTTTGAAGTATGTAACTAATGTTATTTTTTATAGCAGTAATATAATTATATTTTGCGAAAGTACTTATACATTGTATTATCAATTTTAATGCTTTTCAGAGTTGCTTCAGCTCGTAATATAACATAAGCTGATGAATCCGATCCAGTCGCATCGCTTTTTTCTCTCATTCAGTAAACATTTAGGATTCTATTCACTAAATAGAATTATAAAATATGCAACGTTGTATAATCTAGACACGCAGTAGCGTGTAAGCTAAGTTCAAGCAAAGGAACTGGCTAGCCAGCGCCGAGTGTAATATAAACAAGTAGAATGGTATGGTTTGAGATTCACACATTCACATTAGTGGTATACTCACCGTATGTAGTGTGATTACTCACCGGGATATTTACCATGTTGTTTTATTTGTTTTGAGTAACTGTTACTATGTTACGTTAAAATGATGTGAATGAAGTTATTAGAACCATGACTATTTATTTTGCCTTTTTTTCAGATCAACGTCTAATGTAGAGAACATCCCGACTAGTACTGTTTATATAAAAATATATTAGATAAGTGAGTTTCAAAATCTCACTACATAATTAGCCATTTCCTTTGCTTTGGTTAAACATTCATTTATATAAATCAAGCAAATCAAATATAAAACAAGTAATAGAAAAATTCGACCACATGGAACACGGACGACCGCCGGTGGAAGCTAGCTCAGAGTAAGAGCACTGGAACGCCAGAGTTCACGACTCTAGCGTTGAAGCCCCAATTGTGGTTTGAATTTTTCGAAAAATTTGTCCACATTGAATATTTTTAGTTTCATATTCTGTATGAACTAGTTAAAAGTAATACACTCAAGAAATAGATAGTTTTCAGGAAAATACGTAGTAAGTTTTTCATACTGTTTAGCCGTCAAAACAATAATTAATAGGTCATTTCCTAAACCTTTTCCACAAAAATTCACAAATAGGCGTAGGTTTCAGGTAGAATAATCAAAATCATGTAATAAAAATAAGTAAATACCGTACCTAGCTCATTTACTCATTAGTATTTGAGATGATCTTCCTTATTTATTCATTTAAACTCGAATTAATACAGTTTTTAACTGCGGTAAATCTGCGGTAGCCTAGTGGTATGGGTAATGTAATGGACTGCTGAGACGAGGTCTCGGGTTCGATCTCAGGTTTACTATGGCACACACCAATGACTTGTCGATGCTTTTCGAAGTTATGTGTGTATTTATCGTAAGTTCATAAGTGCCCGGTTAATGGCAATAGGCTCGCCACCTATTACATTGGGACCTAAACATAAACTGGCGAAATGTGGGTGCTAGCATCTCTGCCTACCCCTTCGGGGAATATAGGCGTGAGTTTATGTTATGTTATGTTTAACTATGAAATCACATTTCTAAAATCACATATGTCGAGCAAAATTACAAAATTTCGTAAACGGCCTCGTAATATCCACATTATTGACGTCACATTCATAGAATAACTTCAGCTCTTTTTGTATTTCCAATTATAGATTAAAAATATATTTTTTCAAATTAAATTTCTACAGTGATCGTCTACTTTTATGAACTGAAAGTAATATCTTAAGGCGTCTTGAACCAATTTCAGTATGAAATATACATTTGTTTATCTTATTCTTATCTACCTATAACAAAATTGAAAGTATATTAAATGTAAGCATTTTGTAATTATTAATTGAAATAAATATTTCTATAACTTACTTTTTCGTATTATTTATGCACTACCTGTAAAATTATTCAGCGAATCGTCAGAGTTCTTAGGGAGATTTTATCTAAAATACAACAAATTATAATAATACAGTGAAAATTTATTAAAATTTATATCGTGATAAAAATGTCTTAATATAAATATTTGACGATTTCAAAAAATATGCATTCATTTTTTTACCACTATATTTTAAGCTGTTTATTAAAGCTAAGCTGCTTATGTTTATTTTACAAATCGCACTCATTTTATCTATCACCAAAAATAAATTTATATATTAATATATTAATTTATTTATTTATTAATATATCGATGTTCTTTGGCGAGTATCATTGAAATTAAATAAAACAAATGATTAAAGAATTAAAAACCCGACTGCCACTGAACAGACCGAAATAAGTTTGATAGCAGGCGGTACCCATTAATTTTCTTTCGGTTTATGATTGGCAAATGGGTGAGCTCATTCTGCGTAAATTTGCAGCAGCCGAAACGTCCGTATAAAAAGTAAATAATAACAAATATACGCGATAGAATCTATAATATTTCAATGCTTATGTTTATTTTACAAATCCCACTCATTTTATCTATCACCAAAAATAAAATTATTGTGTGTTCAAAGTATACCTTATATTAGATAATGATCCAGCTCGTACTTTGCCAAATTTTATCTGATTATTTTGGGTATACTGTGCGCCTGCGTACTAAACAAGGCGGTTAGCTGTCACACAAAATGCTGCGGGGCGCCAGACGTGTGGACAGACGAGAGCGGGACGTATGAAGTGTGCGGGTGAAATCTGACTTTTTTCTAGCTTTATGCGCGCTCTTAACACACTTTAAATATTTAAAATAATATGTAGCCATAGACTACTGAACGAACAAGTTGAATTTGGGAATGAATCTATGTCTATGACTAAAAGCTTCAAGCATTCGGCACGATCGAACAAGATGGCGTTGCTAATGTTGCCATAAAATATTAAACGAATAAAAGAGTAATTCATTCGATACGATACCTTTCAAAAAGTACTTGATAAGTAAAAGTATCGAATACAAAGTATCGAGTACAACAGTATAGGTATCGAAAGGAAATCTACTCGATACCATAAAGTATCGATACTATTCTCGTGTCCCTATTTGTATGTATGTATGTATGTATGTATGTTCATTTGTTCCCTCATAGCTCCTCAACTACTTATTAGAACTGGACAAATGAGGTATCATTACAAGCGGCTTTATCGTCCGATGGTTATAGGCTCACAATCTAGTGTGGCGCCCTCTAGCGCTCATAAGGTACTGTGTTAAAAAAATAATTGTAGATAAATATGCCGTGTTTGGTATCAAATGAAAGAGCTTAATAAGCACATTTCAAATATGTATAAATTATTAGCTTTACCCTACCCCAAAATAATATAAATAAAAAATAAAGTTTAAAACTAAAACCCGACTACCGAAAAATCACGCTCTAAAAAGTAACAAACAA
Source organism: Eilema sororculum (assembly GCA_914829495.1). Taxonomy (NCBI): domain Eukaryota; kingdom Metazoa; phylum Arthropoda; class Insecta; order Lepidoptera; family Erebidae; genus Eilema; species Eilema sororculum. The sequence continues at coordinate 16,608,965 of OU618534.1, read as the reverse complement.
GAAAATATCAAGAATAGCCGTGGTCGTATGCCACTTACTCTAACAAAACAATATAATGCAAGGGAAAAGTGGCATGTGCAGGCTGTGGATTTGTCATTTCTAAATCAGGCAGGCGAAGAGTGTTGTGCTTTAATTTCTTTACCTGTTGTGTTGAACAAAATAATGGGCGTAGAAATAAAGAAAGAATGAAAAAAACCTTTTTTCAGGATACGCACAATGTACATAGGTAGTTAGGTAGCTATAATATATATGTATATAAATATTCATTGTGCGAACCTAAATGGGCCACCATCTCAGCATGAATGCCTCGTACACCCGCACCAGGGTATATTTGAGAATTGGACATTTTGCCCCTGAACGTACGAAACGCTGGTTTTCAGATGGCGCCACTAGTCGCTCTGCCGTCACGCGAATCGAGTTCCAGCGGTCGGTTGGTGATGGCAATAGACGGCTAAGTGAAGTGTGAAAGTAAGTATGTATTGTATTTTAAAGAGCCGAATCATAAAAGAAACAGAAATAGGAATTAAAAAATTGATGAAATAAACTATAAAAGAAGTATTTTGGGGTGGACTATCTTTGTAATTTAGAAGGCTAAGTGTGAAGGTTGCATATTATGTATTTAAAAAATGAAAATCTTAATTTTTTAAAGATTCAGATATAAAATAAAAAAATAAAATATTTTGGGGTGGACCATCCTTATAATTTATTATTTAGATTAAAAATAGATTAAGAACGATTAGGAACCTACCAAATAGGCACAAAAATCAGTCAAGCCGCTACGGAGTATTTTGCAAACACTGTGACGAGAGAATTTTATATACAGATTTTTTTTGTAATTTTATAGGATAGATGATCTTATAATGAAGGCATTCCCCAAAGTAACAACTACCATAATGTATAAAAACTATACCATTAATCAGATTGACAAACATATTCATTCGACAAGATGAAATTAAAACATGCATTGAACGACTATGCAAATATGTACACTTAAGTCGTGTACTCACGACATTGGGCAACGTTAAGTAACTTAGTCGAATTCTCAGACAAATAATAGGGCAAAGAAGAATAGACATTATTGAGTAACAAAAGTAGCCTATATTATATATAATTATTTGGCAATAAAATACTCCTTAACTTCGGATATCTCAACGAAGGTTACGGACACAATGCGTGCATGAACTTGTCCCACAATTCATTACTTTTTCAAGTCTATAAATGGTTTTGTATTCATAGTAACTAAGTAGGTACATAAATATAATATAAAAATGAAACGCTAAATGTGTTGTAAGCGCAAATATCGCGAACAGCTGAACCGATTTCGCCAAATCTTTTTTTAGAATACTCCTTGCAATAAGAGAATAGTTCTTACGCAGTGATTTAAATGTCACCGGCAGAGCCGGGGCGGGTCGGCTAGTTTTAGTTATCATAGAAAAGTACTCGCTGACACTATACTTATGCCTGTGAATTTTGCGGTTGTAGAATATTATGTATTAAAATTATGAAGGCTTCATTAAATTCATTTTCGAATTAATTTGTTTACTTTCTTTAGTAGATTTGGTGTAATTTTTTTCACAGTATTTTTTACTTCCCACTTTTTTACCAAGCTCTGTTGGAAAATACCAAAGATATTTATACTTTGAATAAGTACCACAAATATTTTTCAAGTATCAGCAAAAGGGTTTATCTATTAGAAAAAAAACATTTTTTTGAAATATTTTGACTATTCCTAGTAAACATTCCGGTATTATTTGCGTTATTTAATTGTTTAATTGGATGAGTGATTTGTTCACATACCTAAACATATTCCCGAGTCTTCTTAATCGAATGCGATGATGGATTACACTAGCCGAATGTAATGAAATTATAGTAATGTACCGTCACCGGTAAATGTTGCTGAACACTTAAACATTTACATGCGATCTACGTACTTAAAGAGATATGCCCTGAGAACGAGATGTCCAGGTTCGAATCCCGGTCATTCCACTACCGACGTGAACCCACTCTCAACAAGAATACAGGGGAATGAAAGGAATTTTGTATATTCAAAAATATTCTTTAAAATAATTTAGGTATATTAGAATCCTCAGAAAACAACGTTGAATGTTCGTTTTTTATTTGGTTTGTGTTGACAAAAAAGGTTATGCTACTTTTGAAGCTGGCTGTAATTACAATGTTTATTATCTACGTCATATTTTGTATGCCCCGCAGTTATACACACAATAGTTCGGGATATATACCTACCTGTTAAATTATGTTGTTTGTACTGACAGCAACATATATGGCGCCAGCAGCGGCCGAACGAACAGACATGGTTACTCGATACAGAGTTGTATTATTAATATTATTATCATCATCTTATATTTATGAAGACGGTTCTTAAGCTATATTTATTTCGTTAGTTATATTAGTGACATTTGTTTTACTAATATAATATTATTATAGGACTGGCCTGTTAGAATGTCCATACCGTGGAGGGAGCCGTGGTGAACAACAGCTGGCCCTCGATTCTACTAAAGCTGAACGACTGTGCCATAGTCAGCGCAAAAAAATAGATTAAGTTTTAGACTTTATTTTCAATAGGTCTAAAGTTCAAAGTAAAAGTAAAAAGTTTCATTACCATTTCAAAACCATCGCACATAACAACACATTCACGGAGGATCACTGGCTCCTATAATACAGGAATACCTAGTATGGGAGACAGGGGCTATATTGTAAGAGACAAAAACCTCAGTGCATGAAGATTACCTTATTGTATAGTAGCTTAAGTTTTAATGAATTTGTATTAAATTCATTACACTTTCTCTTTGCAAAAAGTCATTTAATTTTCATCGTTTCTATCATTTAGAATCTAGGCTTTGGTCAGTTATTGTTATTTTTATGAAAGTAGTAAGGCTTTTTAAATGTAAAAAGTAGCGTAGCGATAGAATATTCGACTGCTACGTCAGAGGTTACGGGTTCGATTCTAGCTCAGTGCCCATAATGTCAATTGTATGCATGAATAATGAATATGTATATTTGCGTTGGTCTAGGTATTTCTATGTATAATAAATGTAGGTATGTATACCGTTATCTGGAAGCTAGTTAAGTGCTTGATTTACGTCTAGATTTATCATTGTGTAGAATGTCAAAAATTTGCAGCTCAGCGGGCATCGTATCGTACCCGTGTTCTCTGTCTTAGATGGCAATCGTACACATAGAATCACATATTTCAAATTAAACGTTCATCGATCACGATCAAAACTTGACATCTATAAAATATGGGTACTAATTGGTACTAATAATTAAAAAAAAGTCAGTTACGGGCACACGTTTTTAGATAAACTAACTTCAACAATAACCACGTCCTCGATTTTTTATAATATATATATTTTTTTTTAAGAATATTACAACCGAAGTTACTAATATTCCCTCTAACCCTTCCAACTAAGCTAAATTGCTTGTGATAGGAGTGGGTTCACGTCGGTAGTGTAATGGTCAGGATTCGAACCCGGGACCTCTCGATCGCAAGGCCGACTCCTTAACCACTAAGCTACCGACATGTCAGGCGGGAATTTGGTAGGATAGAACGTTTGTACTGAATATTCAAGATGAAAACATCATGAGTTCTGTTTCAGTAACTGTGATCGTTCTTATTATTTAATACCGTACTTAAATGCTTATTTAATTTATTATAATGATCCTTAATAACTTTTCTCTTTTAGTGATCTTTTTGTATATAGCTCCAGAGATTCATCATACTTCTAGTTTATTACCCGCTGTCACGACGCGTGGAATGCTGTTCTTGCACGAACCAGAGGAACATTTATTTTCATAACATAACATAACGTAAACTCACGCCTATATTCCCCGAAGGGGAAGGCAGAGGTGCACCCACATTTCGCCAGTTTATGTTTAGGTCCCAAGGTATGTGGCGAGCGTATTGCCATTAACCGGGCACTTATAAATCTGCGATGAATACACACATATCTTCGAAAATCATCAAAAAGTCATTGGTGTGTGCCATGGTAAACCTAGGATCGAACCCGAGACCTCATCTCAGCAGTCCATTATACATACCACTAGGCTTCAAGATAAAAAAATGTTTTATTATATATGTTCTATTCCATTCTATAAATCTATTTCTTGGCCAAAGTTTGTTGATATCCTTTAACCATTTTTGCGGAGAAAGAGTAAAAAACATTCGTGTTTGAGACTGCCATAGTTTAGCCAAACATTACCCCTGCGCTCGATAGATGGCGCTTTACAAATTTCTGAATCAAGTTATGGTTTCGTTACGAACACTAGTATTTAGTGATATGATAAACATAAACATGTCATACGTAGGCTTTACCCTAAACACTGTGATTTTTGTCAAAAGCATTGCAGTAAGTGTTTATAAGTATAAGTAAATTAAATTTAGGCTGAGGATTTGTCATTTGATCAAGTACCTAAACAAATTAGGCAAGCAACAATGTTGTGCTTATCTTATTTACCAGTTGTGTTGGTTGAGTAAAAAAATGGGCGTTGGTGATGGCAATATACGGCTAAGTGTGAAAGTAAAGTATGTATGTTTTGGATTTTAAAGGAAATTTTCGAATCAAAAAAATCAGAAATAGGAATAACAAATTGCCAAAAAATTAATTAACTATAAAGGAAGTATTTGGGGGCGGACTATCCTTATAATTTAGAAGGCTACACTATTTGCGCTGTAGCCTGGTGCAGGTGACACATGTCAATACCAGGTGACTAGGGATGTGACGATTCGCAATTAATTTTTTATCACTAATTATACTCGTAGCATAAATAAATGTTGATCTGTTTATTATTGTCACGAAAATTATTTATAGGAAAAAATATATTCACACAAATTATTCAATTAATTTAATAGTTCAAAAATTTTAAAAAGTTTCGTAAACGCATTCAAAACAACTGGTTTTTAATTTCAATTCTCGTTTTGATACTTTGAAAATGTAACAGCTTTCTGAACGAAGTATGTAATTTAAAAACATTACCAGGTATCAGATTAGACATATTCAAGAGTAAATTTTGCATTAGATATTTGAAATTAATTTATTGATTAAAAACTAAATATTTTTTTTCATAAGTCCATTTATGTTTAGGTCACGCCGCAAGAAATAATACTACACCGCCATTTACGGCAAATAAGATGTTGACCCTGTTACAAGAGGCAATCAGTAACGTTCAACCTGAGGACTGGTCGAAGGTGGTGAATAAAACGAAAAGGGACATTATGTCTGATTGGGATCATGACATCCGTATTGATAACATAATTGAGACATCTTTAATAATATCCGTCACAGATACGGATGATGAAAGTGACAATTCAGATGTTCCTGACTCTGATATGAGCTTAGAAGAGGATTAAAATTGAATGGAAAATTGAAGTAAATATGTGGGTGAATAGCAAAAATACACGGCAAGCCTGAGAACGGTAGTGCAATGTGTTGGTTTTACGATTTTGATTACTTTTCATAGTATAATAGGTACTTCTCTACCATGGCAAAAAAAATTGTTGAGTAATGTACAAAGTGTCATTTTATCATTTCGGTGACCTGTCCTGAATCGAATTTCACTCGTAAAATATCTTGCCCTGCGGTTGTATTTAACATTTGGACTAAAATCGAATTTTGTATGAATAAATTATAATATGACCCATAGAAAAAAACTAATACTGTTTGTTTATCTTATTTCTTATACATTGTATTAAACAGTCTACTTTTGTCCAGTAAAAAGTTATCATTTTGGTGGACAGTAAGTTTTAGTAGAGTAACTTCGTCAACATAGCGTTTTTGCGCCCCCCGTGCCTTTCCTTACTTCGAACCAGGCCACCTCCATTGGTTGGAGCGCACGAACGCATCACAAAATCATCGTGGATTCCCGCCGAAAAGTAAGTATATCATTTCAGTGATATGGGGACAAAAATAGTGTCATTTCTGTGGCCGTTATAGCTCGTGTTAGGTTCATTCAATTTATTTCAAAATTGTGTTTTAAATTCGCCGTAAGATATGTTTTGTTACAGCAGTGTTGACATTTTAATATTAATTCTAATATCGGAGTTAAATGTAAAACTTATTATTTTTATCACCTCGGTGTTATCATTTCAGTGGATTCGGTGGACTGTAATACCGACAACAGTCCACTTAAATGAAATTTAACTTAGAAATGATAAAATCATAAGTTTTAGAGATCCTTGAGTCTAAGATTGAATCATAAAAATTTGGTGAGATAATTCTAGATATTGTAGGTTCGATATTTGGGATTAATTTGATGTGTTAATATTTGTTTTTTTTTTCTTTTATTTATCACAATACAATAAAAAAACAGTTTAAAATATCTTGTTAGAAAATGGATAATAGATGTACTTACTTCTAGACAATGTGTATTCTCAACGATAATGTGATGTTCAATGTTTAAAAATTATGATTTGGATTTTAGGATGCCGCGACCTAAGCTACAGACCAGAAAGGAAAGGTTAGAAAAAAAGAAGGTTATATGAAAGAAGAAGAAAAAAGAGAATTAAGAGCAATGACGTCACACGCGAAGAGTTTCTTAGAAAAGACAGGGAGAGATATGCTAGAAAAAAAGAAGCAGGATCGATTCATTGAATTCATTCATTCTGTTGCAATAGTGACTAGTGATTGCGCTATTTTCATTCTTTTCGCATAAGTACATAATCGGATTATAGAGCCAAACTGTTTGCAATAATTTACGATAACGTGATCAAATTTTTTTTTGTTATGTTTAAGATGAAGTGTTTAGCTCTTTTGAACATACCTACATTATTTTTATAATTTTTCTTATTAAATCATTGTGTTTTACATACAAAACACTATTATTATTACCAGTAAATAAAAAAACCCGACTGCCACTGAAAAGACCGTAATAAGTTTGATAGCAGCCGGTACCCATTAATTTTCTTTCGGTTTATGATTGGCAATATTCAATCAATTATATTTCGGTATTTTCAGTGGCAGTCGGGTTTTTTTTATTTTTTAATAATTTGTTTTATTTTATACTTTTTAGTTATGATATGACATGTATATCTTTGTAATCTCCTTTTAATTTCCTTCATATCGTTTATACTTGAAATAAAAACTTATAACTTAAAATAAATAACTAAGAAAATTAGCGATTGTTTCGTTAAACAACTTTAAATCGTTATATATCCCAAACTATTATTTTAAATGAAAAATGAAATTAGGAACGTAAAGATGATTTTAAAATACCTATTCAACGACACCCCACTTGATATAGTTCATCGACTTTCTTTTTTCATTTTGACAATATGGCGTCTGGTTGTCGCCGTGGTGAATTTTGATTACTGTCAAGTTTCTAGTGACACTCGCAAGGTTAAGACGAATCGATTGACGTAAGAATTATCAAAATCAGCCTATGCATTTAGTCTATAGAACGCCACATAGAAACAAACATACATACATAGACTGATAAACACATTATCCTCCTTTGCGTCGCGCAGTCGGGTAAAAACACAACACTCGTTCCGCAAAAAAAATAACTTTTTTTCTCTAATATAATAGTTTGATCTTATATTTAATAAATATCACAAATACAGTCTAGTGATATCTCTATGGAATTTATTTAGATTCGTTTCAGACAATCTACGGAATCCTCCTAAAAAATAAATGATGTCCTTGGCTGTATCATTTCAGTGGGCTAATTTCATTCCGGTGCACAGTGTAGTCATTTTGGTGGACGATTTATCGTTTCAGTGGACACTTTTCATTTCTGTGGGCTCCCAAAAATTCAATCTTAAATATTTCAGTAAGTTTTGATGTTACACGATGTCCACTCACGCATATGTTACAAATAAGATTAAAGTTTATTTTCGTTACAAAATATATTAACAAGACATTGTAATAGAAAAATCTCACCGAAATGATACAAAAAAATCACTTGTTGAAAATCACCCATGTAGGTAATAATTGTATACTTTTTAACAATAAAAAATTGAGCGCACAAATTGTTTTTATTTATTTTTTAATCGACAATTCTTCGTAGTAGTACTACAGAATGTAGTACATCCCATCACTAAATACGTCTTTGGTGTTACGTTATACGCATACCACTTTGATTATTTTTTCTTTCAATTTCATTTGATTTGTAGGCAAGAACATTCTAGTTGGGAGTAATTTGGAAGGTATACCTTTATTACTACAGTTATTAGGGATTTAATATATTACCGATGTGGAACAGCTGAAATAATCCATACTAATATTATAAATGCGAAAGTAACTCTGTCTGTCTGTCTGTCTGTATGTTACGCTTTCACGCCTCAACCACTGAACCGATTTTGATGAGATTTGGTATAGGAGTAGATTAGACCTTGAGAAAGCACATAGGCTATGTTTGGTCGCGATAACCGACATCCACGCGGGCGGAGCCGCGGGCAAAAGCTAGTAGATCATAATTATAAATAGCGGTAATTTCCAAGAGTGAAACGAAACTCGCCATAACTGTCACCCGCACCATGCTACAGCGCAAATAGTGTAAGTGAGAAGGTATTATGTATTTTAAAAATCCAAATCCTAAAAAAATAGATATGAAATGAAAAAAGAAAATATTTTGGGATGGACCATCCGTATAATTTAGGAGTTTAGGAAATAGATTAAGAACGATTGTTAGACGTACCAAATAAGCACAAAAATTATGATAAGAGCACTAAATGTGTTGTAAGCACAAATATCGCGAACATGAAGCGATATCGCTAAATCTTTTTTTAGAATACTCCTTGCAATATGAGGATAGTTCTTACGCAGTGATTTATATGTCACCGACAAAGCCGGGGCGAGTCGGCTAGTTTTAAATAAAGTAAAGTATTCGCTGACAGTATACTTATGCTTGTGAATTTTGTGATTGTAGAATATTATGATTTGGGTTGGGACTTAAGGGTTAAAGTCCCACTTGAGTGCTTAATTTTTCCCGATGTATTTCGTATTTAAAGGGTAGGATAATAAATGCTATAATAATTTCGAAAAATTTTGAAAACGGTTTAAAAAAAAAATTCATTGGTTCAAACTATAGTAGTTGTTACTTTGGGGAGTGCCTCCATTAAAAGATCTATGAATCATCTATCCTATAAAATTATAAAAAAAAACTATAGGTATATAAAATTCTCTCGTAACAGTGTTTGCAAAATACTTCGAAACGGCTTGACTGATTTTTGTGCCTATTTGGTAGATCTGAGAATCGTTCTTTATCTATTTTTAATATCCTAAATTAAAAGGATGGTCCACCCCAAAATATTTTTTTTTATGTCATATCTGAATCTTAAAAAAATTAAGATTGTCATTTTTTAAATACATAATATTCAATCTTCACACTTAGCCTTCTGAATTATAAGGATAGTCCACCCCAAAATACTTATTTTGTAGTTTATTTTATTAATTTTTATGGCAATTTTTTTATTCCTTTTTCTGTTTTTTGTTTTATGATTCGGCCCTTAAAATACAATTCATACTTACTTTCACACTTAGCCCTGCCTGGCCGTCTATTGCCATCACCAACGCCCATTTTTTTACTCAACACAACTACTGGTTAATAAGTTAAAGCACAACACGGTTCGCTCGCCTGCCTGATTTATTTATTATTTAGTTGAACAAATCGATGCCTTAGTTCACAATTGCACTAACTTTAATGCCAAATACACTAAATTTCATGCTCTTTCGTTTCCGCGCATCGAAATACCGTTATTCCGTCTCTTTCTACCAAAAACGTGGTTCACAGTTGTATTAAATGAGTTCGTTTAATGTGCCATGAATGCGGTATTATACTAATGATCTTTATTTTTGTAAAACCAATCAAGATATACTTTAACTGATTTTAAGTTTCTCAACTGCAGGAAATTTCAAAACACAAACGTATTATATACATTTGCAATATCTGCTCATACTTTTTAGCAGTGCTACAAGAGTGTATTATGTGTTGGTAGTGCAAAAGTATCAAGAAAGTTTGATGCGCAAGTGTGCTAAGTACTTTTACTGGAAGGGGCTTGGTAATTTTTTAAGTGCACAAATACATTAAACCGTTTTGAGATACAATCCGAATTGTAATGACATGATACAATAATTGTGATGACACTGAATCGTCTGATGATGATTCAGATGAAGAGTCCATTGTTGAAGAAATTTAAGTTTTGATTCGATTTTTAACTACCAATTTGTAAAAATGAATAATTGTTACCTGAAACTGAAGACTGACTTTTTAATTTTCTTACAAAAAATCTTATTTTAATGATTCAGAAACGAATTGTTTTGTGAAATAGCTAAAGATTGGGCTTCAGTCCTTTTAATTTCTTGTTGTGATTTTAAAAATTTATATAAATTGATTGTGGATAAAAACTGATTGTGTTTTATAATAAAAATAAACATTATGAATATGGATCACTGGTTTATTATTTTGTCTATTTAATCCAAATCTCGTCACTACTTTACTCATTTCTAACGGTGACGGGGGGATCATACCTTTTGTGGCTGGTACCGTGTCAGCGTGATCGGCCCTCAACGCGGGAGCATCGATGCCTGAAGCAATGCATCATCAGCGGGGGTGGGATGAAGTGTGAGTGAAGCGACTCCAGGATGAAATATTAGGTGAATCTACAGGGGCCGATAAGGCTAGACTTCGGGCGGTTTCGCAAACCTGAATCGGGAGCGTGGATGCAAGCGTTGCCTTCGCCCCACCTGGGTATCCTACTCGACGACGACTCTCTGCGGGTGGCGGTTACTTTCCGTCTGGGCTGTAAGGTGTGTGAACCCCATATTTGCACCTGCGGCTCCACGGTGGAAGCGGATGGCCATCACGCTTTGAGTTGTCGGCGGTGCACTGGTAGGTTTCCGCGACACCACGCTCTCAACGATATCGTTCGTAGGGCTCTGATATCGGCGAACGTTCCCTGCGTGTTTGAGGCTCCGGGTCTGAGTAGATCGGATGGGAAGAGACCGGACTGGCTGACTTTGGTGTCCCGTGAAGAACGGCAAGTGCCTTATTTGGGACGCAACCTACGTCAGCACAGTAGCCGCCAGTCATCTTAGTCGCACTGTTCACTCCCCGTCTGCGGCCGCGGAAGACGCCAGCTTAAGGAAGAGGCTTAAGTACGCTGACCTGGAGCCGCTATACAACTTTGTGCTGATAGCCGTGGAGACTCTGGGAAGTTGGGGCAGGGATGCCAGGGCATTTGTGAAAGAATTAGGACAAAGACTCAATGTGTCAACAGGGGACTATCGTTCCGGCTCGTTCCTGGTGCAAAGGTTGGCCATTGCAATCCCGCGTGGAAACGCGGCTAGTGTGATGGACACTTTTCCACCGGGTGCGGTCAGGGACGGGTTATTTAATTAGCTTAGATAAGGTTTTGACTCGATATGTATATTATATTGTAAAATTTTGTTGAATAAAAAAGACTTTTAATATGTGTTGATTTTTGGTTTACCTTTATTTTAACCTACTAAGGTCAATGCAAACAAGTAAAATAAATTTAATGCAATATCCTAACTAATAATATAATAACTCCTTCTTCTTGGACCTTAAACCAGCCTGGTAAAGCTGTTAAATTTTTTTGAGTTTTGCACTTAATACCGGTCAGCATAATCAATCTTAGTGCACAAATGTATTAAATGGGGGGTTTTATGTTTATTTTGCCATTTTGAAAAGGTTACGTTTAAACTAGCATTACAATATTGATATATGATGGAGTAAAAGGACTAGCGTTATGAATAGATGCATAACTTTTTTGTTATTTTACTTGGATTTTCTACGGTTCTCGTCTAAACTTTAAAAAACTTTAAAGCTCTCTGCTCAAAAATGTTAATTTCGTAGTTAGTTAGTGCAATTGTGAACTAAGGCATCGAAATGATAAATCGTCAGCTTAAACATCACATATACTCCGTCCATCATATTATTGTATTTTAGGCAGCTCACTGACAGTGGTCGATATAACTTTGTTCTAGCGTCAACACCCAAAAATGCGAACTAAAATTAGGCGCCAATACGTCATATTTTATTGACAACGTCACGTCAGTCAGAAATCAAATCTAGGGATGTTGTAAGTAAAATGTCACAATCGATATCGACTACAGAAAATAAAATTAAGAAATATATTACTAGCGGTTTATAATGACTTCAAAACAAGGAGGAGATTCTCAATTCAGATGTTAATAACTATTTTTACGCGCAATATTTGAACGCGCATGGCTCCGTCATGTAGACGGATTTACAAAATTATTTTTTGTCTAAAAGTATTGTATTCCGAAATGGTTCCATTTCAATTTCTTAAAGATCTGATGATGGGTTTCAGAGACAGACCACAGAACTCTTCAATAAATACCAGGCAATCAACTGTTGTTCTAGAAGTCTATTGTTTTGTTTTCAAGATTAGTGTGTGCGTTATGGCCCACAATTATTATATACATACTAGCTGTCCCGGCGAACTTCGTACCGCCAATTTTTTAGATCCCGTTCCCGCTGCACCATTTAGGGGGATGAAAAATGGATGTTGGCCGATTCTCAGACCTACTCAATATGCTCACAAAATTTCATAAGAATCGGTCAAGCCGTTTCGGAGGAGTATGGCAACGAAAACTGTGACACGAGAATTTTATATATTAGATTTTATTTATCGATTAATGATTTTTTTATCGAACATTTGAACTTTATCGATATTTAACATTTTTATGCAATCACTATTTCCATCTGTCTAAAATACAATAATATAATGGACGGGGTATAAGTAATTTGAGCAACTAATATTTAAAAGGCACTTATAACAATTCCTAAAACAAAAAATTGTCAACGTATACTGTATAGTGTATAGCATACGTATGACGTGAATATATGTATGTATGACAACTTTCGTTTATCTCATCACTAAATACTAGTGTTCGTAACGAAACCATAACTTGATTCAGAAATTTGCAAAGCGCCATCTATCGAGCGCAGAGGTTATGTTTTACCAAACCATGGCAGTCTCAAACATGAATGTTTTTTACTCTTTCACGCAGAAATGGTTAAAGGATATCAACAAACTTTGTCCAAGAAATAGATTTATAGTATGGAATAGAACATAGATAATAGATTTTTTTTTATCTTGAACATAAATGTTCCTCTGGTTCGTACAAGAACGTTCGTAATAAACTAGAAGTATAACGAATCTCTGGAGCTATATATAAAAAGATCACTAAAAGACAAAAGCTAATAAGGATTCGATCATCATAATACTATTATTATTTAATATCGTACTTAAATGCTCATTTAAGCATTTAAGTACAATATTAAATAATAAGAACGACGACAGTCTCTGAAACAGAACTCATAATGTTTTCAACTTGAATATTCAGTACAAAATTTCTATCCTACCAAATTCCCGCCTGTTGGTAAGCCGTTAGCTTACCATCAGGCGAGGTGAAGTCAACATGCCACTCCTGTAATTATATATTATAACACATGTCATTATTATAACTAACGAAATCAATATAGCTTAAGAACCTTATTTAAAATAGTGAGACGAGATGTACAAAGGCGAGCTTAACTCAAAGTTGAGTTTTCTTCCAGCAAACCTGGGAGTGCACAGAGGAATTGCTATATTTTATGCTTCATCTTAATATAAGATGATAATAATAATATTTTAATCGACGTTGTTGTCTGAGTATTATGATTTATGATACACTGTTTGTTTAAAAAATAAGGTGAATTTTCATTTTTCTCAAAAAATATTTATTTATTCATCAATTTCTATTTTGCCCCTTCAAAGTAGTCCCACTCAGATATAATACACTTGTGCCAACGTTTTTTCAAAATCGTTACATTCACCTATATTCTTGTTGGGAGTGCGTTCATGTCGGTTGTGTATTGACCGGGATTCGAACCTGGACATCTCGTTCTTATGGCATATCTCTTTATGTACGTAAATCAAATGTAAATGTTTTAGTGTACAGTAACTTTTACCGGTGACGGTACATTACATTAATTTTTCACAGAAGGTCAAGAAGATGCGAGTGACGACGCTCGCCCTGGACGATCGTGTTCGATCAAATGTGAAGGTTTTGCTGACTGTGTTTTTCAATTACCGTGGCGTAGTGCATCAGGAGTTCTTACCACATGGTCTTACCACAGTCTAACGATTCATACTACATACAGTCGGTCGACGAAGCCGTCTAGACAGAGCAATCGTGCGGGGGCAGGGGAGTGGTGGGGGACGGGGTATTACTCGGTACGCCCATAAATTTTACTCGGTACTAAGGATTCAGGGCTGTATCATTTGTAATCAGAACTAATCACGTGATTTTTTTTTCATGAACCGTTTGGTTTGTTAAAATTGTTTTTTTTTTTTATGTTTTCTATATTTAGCGCTCCAAGATGGCCGACAAGAAATGTTCACCAAAATCGATATGGGTATCACTTTCAGGGTTTTAGAGGTCGCTGATTGCGAATATATCATCTATTTAGCAATCCAAGATGGCGGACTCGAAATTTTCACCAAAATCGATATGGGTATTGCTTTCAAAGTATTTGAGGTCGCTGATTACGAATATATCATTAATTTAGCGATACCGGAGATTAGCGAACTTTCATTGAAATTCGAACTCGAATCCGAATCCGAATCCGAATCCGAATCCGAATCCGAATCCGAATCCGAATCCGAATCCGAATCCGAATCCGAATCCGAATCCGAATCCGAATCCGAATCCGAATCCGAATCCGAATCCGAATCCGAATCCGAATCCGAATCCGAATCCGAATCCGAATCCGAATCCGAATCCGAATCCGAATCCGAATCCGAATCCGAATCCGAATCCGAATCCGAATCCGAATCCGAATCCGAATCCGAATCCGAATCCGAATCCGAATCCGAATCCGAATCCGAATCCGAATCCGAATCCGAATCCGAATCCGAATCCGAATCCGAATCCGAATCCGAATCCGAATCCGAATCCGAATCCGAATCCGAATCCGAATCCGAATCCGAACCCAAACCCGAATCAATGTTCAAATTCAAATTCAAATCGAAATCGAAATCCAATATTACGTTTGCTTGATCATATTTGGTTGAGTAGAACCGGAGATATAACCAAAAGTCGCAATAGCCGACATCCATGCGAGCGGAGCCGCGGGCATCAGCTAGTATTTTATATTAGCGTGAGTTGTTGTGATTTGACAGAACAAAGAGATCAAATAGGGGTTAGTATATAAAATATTACAGAAAAATAAATTATAAATAAAATGAAGTGACAACCCTGACAAAACTGTAACAGGCGGCATTTCCGCAAACATCAAACGCGATGAACTACTGTAAGATCTCTCGTTATACTGTGGTCTTACGGTCAATAAGGAGTATTATCTTGAAGTTATGCGCCGCTTGCGAGAAGTAATACGAAGAAAAACTAGATGGATACTTATGCCTGTTTCAAGTCTATTTTTTTTTTTTTTTATACAGGACACGTCAATTTGACTTCACCTCGCCTGATGTTAAGCTAAAGGCAAAGTCTCGGAAAGAGGGTCACCATCGTAAACATTTACCATGTTAACAGTGGTGGCACTCAACTTGACGGCCTCATTAGATGCCTTTTCACGCCCCTATTTAGGGTTAGTGTCGTTTCCACCCGTTCCCGTTTCAACCCGAAAATTTATCATTATAAATGATAATTATTTATGTTCCCGATTCCACCCGTTTTTATTAGGACCCGGGACTGTAGGAAGAAGGAAACACGTGAGCTGGCAGGGAATTCCAGGTCTTAGTGGTGCGGCATAGGAATGAATCACTGAAACGCTTGGTTCTAGCTTTGCTTTTGCCCGCGGCTCCGCCCGCGTGGTTGTCGGTTATCGCGACCAAACATAGCCTATGTCCTTCCTCATGGTCTAATCTACCCCTATACCAAATTTCATCAAAATCGGTTCAGTGTGTTCAGTGGTTCAGTGGTTAAGGCGTGACAGCGTAACATACAGACAGACAGACAGACAGACAGACAGACAGACAGACAGACAGACAGACAGACAGACAGACAGACAGACAGACAGACAGACAGACAGACAGACAGACAGACCGACAGACAGAGTAACTTTCGCATTTATAATATTAAAGTATGGAGTATGGATGTTATGCTACTTTTGAAGCTGGCTGTACATGCAAAGTTTATTATCTACGTTTCTACGTCATAATTTGTGTGCCCCGCAGTTATACACACAATAGTTCGGGATATATATACCTGCCTGTTAGATTGTGTTGTTTGTACTGACAGCAGCATATGGCGCCATCGGCCGAACGAACACACAGAGGTTACTCGATCCATAGTTGTATTATTAATATTATTATCATCATCTTATATTAGGATGAAGGTTCTTAAGCTATATTGATTTCGTTAGATAAATTAATGACATGTGTTATAATATAATATATTATTATAGGAGTGGCATGTTGACTTCACCTCGCCTGATGGTAAGCTAAAGGTTTAGTAGGAGTTTGGTAGGATAAAACTTTTGTACTGAATATTCAAGTTAAAAAGTTTTTGTTATTTAATATCGTACTTAAATGCTTAGTTAATGTATTAAATGCTTATCTAATCCTTAATAGCTTTTGTCTTTTAGTGATCTTTTTGTATGTAGCTCCTGAGATTCATTATACTTCTAGTTTATTACGAACGTTCTTGTACGAACCAGAGGAACATTTATTTTCAATATAAAAAAATGTTCTATTCCATACTTTAAATCTATTTCTTGGCCAAAGTTTGTTGATATCCTGTAACCATTTCTGCGTGAAAGAGTAAAAAGCATTCGTGTTTGAGACTGCCATGGCTTAGTAAAACATTACCCCTGCGCTCGATAGATGGCGCTTTACAAATTTCTGAATCAAGTTATGGTTTCGTTACGAACAATAGTATTTAGTGATGAGATAAACTGAAGTTGTCACTAGTTCACGTCAACATATATACGTTGACAATTTTTTGTTATAAGCACTGTAATAAGTGCCTTTCAAGTATAAGATAATAAAATAAATTATAAACTGAGGATTTATCATTTGTTCAACTAAATAAATCAGGCAGGCGAAACGTGTTGTGCTTCAACTTATTTATCAGTTGTGTTGAGTAAGAAAATGGGCGTTCGCGTTGGTGATTGGACAATGGCAATAGACCGCTAAGTGTGTAAGTAAGTATTGTATTGTATTTTAAGGGCGCTAGAGACAAAATAAACTAAAGAAAATAAAGATATTAATCAAATATTTACATACATAATGCGTCGTGAAATTCCTCCGCATCGTCACCGACCGGTAACGTACCCAGAAGGCTGGCTGCATTGCCACGTTGAATGGCAATGCTTAACCTCTGTGCAAGGTAATAAGCAGCCTTCTGGTCACGTGTGGCGTCGATCAGCCGCTTTGCTAGATCTTTGTAAAAAAAACGGGCACTTGAGCCCCATGTCCCCAACGTTTCAACCCCAAACGGCTCAAAAACATAATCACCTGTTAAGTTACAGTATTTGCGCCGTTTGAGGTTTTCCGCAGATGCAGCAGCAGCGCCGGCACAGCCTGCTGTGCTTGGAAGATGTGAAGACGCAAGGGTGTCGACACACGTAGCGTCGCACACCAAAGGCCTACCCATCTTCCAAGGTAGCAACGACATACCATCCGGTCTCTTGCCATCGTAGCGCATCAGCCCATTAGGTTCACGAATGGCTGGCACGCCAGCGGTGACAAGAGCACGACGGATAATGTCGTTGATGCAGCCGTGTCGCGATATACGCCCAGCACTTCTGCTGCATGAAAGGCCATGGTGCCCAAGGCTGTCGACAGCTTCACCGCAGTGGCAACGATGGGGAGAAACGCACGGCGTTAAGGGCCGAATCATAAAAAAAAACAGAAATAGGAATTAAAAAATTGCCAAAAAAATTAATAAAATAAACTATAAAAGTAAAGTATTTTGGGGTGAACTATCCTTATAATTTAGAAGGCTAAGTGTCAAAGTAAAATATCTATCCGAGTAGCATATTGTCAAAATTAATTAAATTAAAGAATAAAATTTAAATTATATATAAATATCAATTTTAAATATAATGTTTAATAAATACATTTAAATTTTTGATCCGGAGGATCAGGTCATATCTACGTCCCCTCGTCCAAACGTGCCCATCAGGCTGGCGGCGTTTCCCCTCTGTATGGCCAGGGAAACATTCTGAATTAAATATTGGCCAGAGCGGGAATCCCATCCCTCCTTCCGTAGTCGGCACCCCAAATCGGCCACAAACCTCTTGGCTTCGAAGCCCCAAGGACCCGCCGTCTCCACCGCGAACGAGACGAAATCGTAGCCCGCGGCCTCCAGAGCGGCGTACTTATTGTGCTTTAGCAACGCCGCCGACTCGGCACCCGCCCCAGCCACCCTCTGAGTAGCCGTGAGGTGACACGACGCGAAGGTGCAGACACACGTGGCATCCCAAATTAGGCAGCGACCTCTTCTCCACGGGACCAGCGTAAGTCCGTCCGGCCGCTTCCCGTCGTTGCGCGAAAGGCCCGGGGGGGGGGACCTTACGGTATAAAGGAGTACTTAACCAGTTACGGTCCCCCGACATGGCAACCGTTGAATTAAAATGTATTCATTTATTTTCAACTTTTTAGTGTTTTTTGTGACGGGGGTGTAGACGACGGACCTCGCGATGAACCTATAAAATAAATATTGTTCCTGAGATTGACGCCTGCAAACGATTACTATAAAATGTATACAATATTACTTACCATTGTACCTACCTACTTGTTATCAATATATAAATTATGTATGTGTTACCTGCTCGCACACTACGTCACACGATGCACTGACATGCGCCGGCGTCGGTGGCGCCGCAGTCGCCTACACCAGTAGCTCGCGGTCGTACGTACGTAGTGTATGCGCTCAGGTGATACCTACTTACCTTCCAAGTCCTGTGTAATTTATTTCAAACGAACATTAAAATATTCTACGCATTACCTCAATCCTGTACAAAGTGGTCTTCGAACCGGATTTCACGTAGAATAAATAAAGTTCGCCAATGTTTGACTCCCCGCCGCAGACAAGCCGCCACGTTGCCGAAGAGCCAAGCGCGGTTCGCACACGGCGTGCATACCAAAAGGACATGGAAAGGCGCAACCGTGGCATCATAGGCCGTGACATCAAGTCGGAAATATTCAAAAATGAACTTACCGAAAAAGATGGTCTCGCCAAACGACCGGGAACGGACATAGCTGGTGCGACAGAAAATCGTGACAAGATTTCTACAGAGAAAACAGGTCGATCATCAGCGTCTATCGAGGCCCGCAAGAAGCAGCTGGAGTATGAAGCTGCAAAAGAAAGAGCTGAAAATAAGAAGCAGATGATCGAAATTCAGAATCGAGAAATCGAGAAAAAGCTCGCCGCTGACTTGGCTGTCCTCGAAGCTCAATCCCGTAGCAGTAGAAGCAACAACAGCCATCGGCACAGTGAAGTAGGTTCTGTGGAAAGGGTGCAACAGTGGCTCGAGCATAGCCACGTCGCTGATACCCACAACCCTCCAGACGAAGTCGTGAATAGTGGCAAGGAACTAAAAAACCTAGTGACTGCTATATACCAGGCCAATACGCAAAATAAGCAGCTGATGTCTCGAATCGCAACATCAAAAGACCTACCTTACTACAGCGGCGACTCGTTGGAATGGTTCGCGTATAAACAGGCCTATGAAGAGTCAACCAACCTTTGTAAATATAGTGACGCTGAAAATATGTGGAGATTACGCAGATCACTCCGTGGAGAAGCTAAAGAAACTGTATCATCACTTCTCATCGGGAACACGGCTCCGCATACCGTCATGGAAGCGCTGGAACTTCGGTATGGCAGACCTGAAACCATAGTGAACAAAATAACATATCAGTTAAGGAAAATATCACCACTATCACAAAATTATCATCACGATATTGTCCCTTTTTCTATTAAAATAAAAAACTTTGTGGCAGCAGTGAAAGCTGTGAAAAAAACGGATTATCTAAGAGGCCCGGAATTAGTATCCACGGTACTATCGAAATTACCGAGTGCGCTAATTAATAAATGGGCTGACTATTATAATGAAAATTGTTACACGGATAGTGCTAGGCTGGAAATACTCTCGGAATTTCTGTACAGTGAGGCGAACAAAATATCCAACGCCGGATTGACACATTTATACAGTCAATCTGAAGCGAAGAAGAAACCCGAAGAACGTAAAAAACACGCTGTCTTACTCAACGACAAAGACGAGTCTTCAAGCAAGTGCAAGTTTTGTCATGTAACCGACCATAAACTCACTGGATGCGCTCGATTCAAGCGCGCGATGACAAAAGATCGGTGGCGATTTGTACGGGCCAACAAGCTATGTCACAAGTGTCTGGTACCATCCCACAGCCGCGACACTTGCCCAGCGCCCGCATGTGGTATCGAAGACTGCACGTTACCTCATCACAATCTTTTACACTGGAAGCGCCGTAGAACAGCTGACGAAACTGCTGCGAATAACAACAACAGTGACTCACCTGCCAATTACAGTGTTGTCCCTACGGACAGCTCTGATCATACAGTAGCCAACGTGTGCGATGGGTCCCAGGCCAGCATTCTGTTGAAGGTGGTGCCTATACAAATCAAGGGTCCTCGCGGAGTGCTTACTACCTACGCGCTGCTAGACGACGGCGCGACGATATCCCTAATATCAGCTGACGTTGCCGAACGCGTCGGTCTCAGTGGACAAAAACAGTCATTGTGTGTTCGTGGCGCATGGGACTCGGAACTAGTATGTGACAGTGAGACGATTACCTGTGAAATAATAAATACAAACAATAATAAACAATTCGAACTCAGTGCTAGAAAAATAAAAGAACTAAACTTACCTGTGCAAAAATTATCGAACATTAATTGTGAACAATATTATCATTTAAAAAATATAAGTGAAATGCTACCGTGTACAAATATCAAACCAAAAATATTAATTGGTCAGGACAATTACCACCTTATCGCACCAATCAAGATCGTGATGAGAAGTAAGAAGACACCTTGCGCTACGCTGACCCCCCTGGGGTGGTGTGTGCATGGAATTTGTCCTAAACAAGTAAGCTCAAGATTGACAGATTGCGCGCTGATAACATATCATTCTCAAGGACATTCAGACGGTGGTCGCCTAGATGGCCACGCCTCCCATCGCGTCTACGCTGGCTCTTCCCCATCGGCGGACACGCGCACAGGCGCAAACGGTCATATACCTACGACTGACCCGCTACAAATACAAACATATTGTTTATGCGCATTGGAATGTCATTCAACGACGAGCGACGCGATACACACGGACCGCAAGGATGTCGAGCGTTTACATGAACTTGTACGAAAATCGTTTACGTTCGAAAGTATTGGCATCAGTAACAAACAGCGACAGAATGAAGAAGGCGTCAGAGCTGTTCATATAGTAGACAGTAGTGCTATATTGCGTCAAGGAAGATGGGAAGTTGGTCTCCCGTGGAGGCATCGAAGTACGCAGATGGCGGATTCTTATTGTAATGCATACCGACGTCTCAAAACAATAGAAAGAAAGATGTCTTTAGATGAAGGGTATGCCATGAGATATAAAGAAAGAGTAAGGCACTTGTTCGCCAAAAACTACGCCCGAAAAGTAAGCACAAAAGAAGAAAGGGAAAAGCCCGAAAGACTGTGGTACCTACCCCATTTTGGGGTCGACAACCCAAATAAAAAGAAGCTACGCCTAGTGTTCGACGCTGCCGCTACCACAGCTGATAATTCCCTAAATGATTATTTGTTACCAGGTCCCAACTTGTTGGAGTCACTTCTCGGCACTATGTTCCGTTTTAGAGAAAGAAGTATAGGACTAACCGGTGACATAAAAGATATGTTTTTACGAATCAAGATAAGAGCCGACGATCAACACGCACTACGTTTTCTCTGGCGAAATGACGTGAAAGAACAAATTGAGAAATACGTGATGACGTCATTGATATTTGGTGCTAATTGTGCCCCTTTTATCGCACAACACATAAAAAATAAAAATGCATTAAGATACGAGACAGAGATGCCGGAGGCGGTACAAGCTATCCTAAAAAACCACTTCATGGATGACTACATTGATTGCTTTGATGACCTCGATAACGCATTAAAAACAATGAAAGAAGTGTCCTTCATTCATCAGCAGGGAGGATTCGAAATGCGTAACTGGACTTCGAACGATTCGAGAGTTTGTCATGACATACCAAAAGAAGCCTTAAGTGCAGCGGCTGTAAGGTTCAAAGTTGAACAAGACGATCCGAGCGAACGCATACTAGGACTTCTCTGGTATTCGAGTACCGATACCTTTGGGTTTAACCTATCACTACATAAAATTTCCTCAGATATACTGACATGCGAAAAACGCCCTACTAAACGAGAGTTATTACGTATAGTCATGTCAATATTCGATATCTACGGCCTGCTTGCACCGTTTACTATTAAAGCGAAAATACTTATACAACAATGTTGGAAAACTAACTTGGCTTGGGATGAAGAAATAGAACCCGCTCAATTTGAAGTATTTCGGCAAGTTAAAAAATATCCGGATACCAAGATGGTACTTTCGCACAATCAACCAACATACAAATAATACACAAATGCATGCAAGTGAGACATTAGAACTACATTTGTTTTGTGATGCATCGCCGAATGCTTACGCTGCAGTAGCATACTATCGCACTCACGTTAATGCGAGCGTGTGCGTGTCATTCATCGCTAGTAAAAGTCGAGTGGCACCTATAAAACCGGTTACGATACCGCGGATGGAACTACAGGCAGCTGTGCTCGCATGCCGCCTCGCTGATACTATACAGAAGGAGCATAGATTGAAGACCATCAGAAGGTATTTTTGGTGCGACTCAACGACTTTTCTGCACTGGATAAAAAACAAGGCACGAACATATAATATTTTCGTCTCTAATCGTCTGGGAGAGATAGACGATTTATCGAGTGCAGACGAATGGAACTATGTCCCGACAAACCATAATATAGCGGACATAGCAACGAAGAATATCTCATATAACTTAGAAAATGAGTGCGAGTGGTTCCGAGGGCCCAATTTCTTGTACGAGAAGACTGAGAACTGGCCTTCAAAGATAACGACTTACCTGTTCCGAATATAGAAAGATTTTCGTCGTGGCTGCGATTGTTGAGATGCATCGCTACTGTCCTATTATTCATTGAAAAATGTCGAAAAAATTACAAATCGGAATTAAACGCATACACATTACAACGAGCGGAAACATTATTATTACGTCATTCTCAAGGACAGTCCTTTGCTACGGAACTATATTTATTGAAAAATATGAAACCTATTCCAGCCAATAGTCGATTGCGCACATTGACGCCCTACCTGGACGAGTTTGGGTTGCTGAGGGTTGGTGGACGAGTAGGGGTTGCTTCTGACGTCACTTCACAAATGAAAAACCCTATAATATTAGATGGAAGACACCCTATCGCAAGACTAATAACCAAATCTTACCACAAGAACTGTGCCCATGGTTACAATGAAACTGTGGTGAACGAATTAAGACAGAAGTACTGGCTGCTTAACTTAAGACCCACGGTACGTTCTGTTGCTTCTAAATGTTTAATTTGCCGCATCAGGAAGGCTATGCCTGTCACACCACGTATGGCTGATCTGCCGGAGGCTAGACTGGCGCTTAAGTCGCGTCCGTTCACGCACTGTGGGGTGGACTTGTTCGGACCCATGGAAGTCACTGTGGGCCGCCGAAGAGAGCGACGTTACGGCGTTTTATTCACCTGCATGACAGTCCGCGCAGTACACATAGAATTAGTCTCGTCACTAACTAAGGACTCGTTCATAATGGCTTTGAGACGCATGGCGGCGAGACGAGGGTGGCCACAAAACATGTACTCCGACAACGGTACTAATTTGCGAGGTGCTGAAGCCGAATTAAGATTGTCTTACCAAGCACTTAGTCACGCAAAAATAAAAGAAGAGATGACTAATCGTGGCGTAACCTGGTCATTTAATTCACCAATTAGCCCGCATAAAGGTGGAGCTTGGGAGCGTCTAATCAGAAGCATAAAGACTACACTGAAGGTTGTGCTGAAAGAAAGAGCACCTCGAGAAGAAACCTTAGCCACGTTGTTGACTGAAATTGAAAATATAGTTAACAGCAGACCGTTAACGCATGTCTCAGTTGATCCTGGAAGTATGGAAACCCTAACGCCTAATCATTTTTTACTCGGTACAAGTTCCAACCTACCCGTGCCCGGCGTTTTCAATGATGAAGACCTGTACCTACGAAAGATGTGGAGAATCGCACAGCGGCTGGCTGACATGTTTTGGCAAAGATGGGTCAAAGAAGTATTGCCGACTCTAATACCGAGACAAAAATGGTGTAAAGAAAATGACAACCTCAAACCCGGTAACGTGGTAATATTGATAGATCCTAACTTACCACGAAACACATGGCCTAAGGGCATTATAGATCGCGTGTACCCAGGAAGAGATGGTCGCGTGCGGACGGTGGATGTACGAACAAAGACCGGAATTATTCTCACCAGACCAGTACATCGCTTGGCCCTACTTCCAGTAGCAGATTAGTGTCACCGAAGTGACACTGGGGGGAGCTTGTAGACGACGGACCTCGCGATGAACCTATAAAATAAATATTGTTCCTGAGATTGACGCCTGCAAACGATTACTATAAAATGTATACAATATTACTTACCATTGTACCTACCTACTTGTTATCAATATATAAATTATGTATGTGTTACCTGCTCGCACACTACGTCACACGATGCACTGACATGCGCCGGCGTCGGTGGCTCCGCAGTCGCCTCAACCAGTAGCTCGCGATCGCACGTCGTTAGTGTATGCGCTCAGGTGATACCTACTTACCTTCCAAGTCCTGTGTAATTTATTTCAAACGAACCTTAAAACATTCTACGCAATACCTGAATCCCGTATAGGGGGTTTTTTTCAAGTCTATAAGTGGTTTTGTGTTCATAGTAAATATGTACATAAATATAATATTAAAATGAAACGCTGAATGTATTGTAAGTGCAACTTCCGAGGGCTTACTCGGGGCTCCCAACCATGGGCTGCTGGGCGTTACCATGGGGGTCTTTAGTCGGTAGGAGACCGGCATAATATCCATGAAGGATTTTTCCCCACGGTAAAAAAAGAAAAAGAAAAAAAGCGCAGATATCGGGAACAGCTGAAGCGATTTTGCTAAATCTTTTTTTAGAATACTCCTTGCAATATGAAGATAGTTCTTACGCAGAGATTTATCTGTCACCGACAAAGCCGGGGCGGGTCGGCTAGTTTTAATACTGTTCAGTATTCGCTGACACTATACTCATGCCTGTGAATTTTGTGATTGTAGAATATTATGTATCGGGATTCAAGGGTTCAAGTCTCACTTGAGCACTTCATTTTTCCCGATGTATTTCGTATTTAAAAGGTAGCATCCATACTAATATTATAAATGCGAAAGTAACTCTGTCTGTCTGTCTGTCTGTCTGTCTGTATGTTACGCTTTCACGCCTCAACCACTGAACCGATTTTGATGAAATTTGGTATAGGGGTAGATTAGACCATGAGAAAGGACATAGGCTATGTTTGGTCGCGATAACCGACATCCACGCGGGCGGAGCCGCGGGCAAAAGCTAGTAATAAATAAAATTAAAAATTGTTGAAAAATCATTCATTGGTTCCAACAGTTCGTAAGAACGTTGATAGATGGCTCCACTGTCCCCCTTAAAGACGGATATTAAGGGAAGGGAAATTTGAAGTGATTCAGGCGTGGCTCAATAGCTCAGTTGGAAGAGCATTTCCCCTGTAAGGAAAATGTCATGGGTTCAAGTCCTACTTGAGCGCTTCATTTTTCCCGATGTACCTATTTCGTATCAACAAAAGTGTTTACGTTTTAGAAGAAAAACATATATTTTGATTTTTTTTGACGATTCCTGGTAAACATCCGCGTATTATTTGCGTTAATATTTAGTTGGATGATAGTCCGTTCAAATTAGACCAAAAATAAGAGTAAAGTTACCTAAATTCCCACCAAGCTGAAAATCGGTAAGATTGTTTAACCCAGATAACCCGACCAGGTGTTATAACACCGCTCCTATAGAAAATGTCATTAAAAACAAAATTTGAAAGTTCCCCATCATTCTCGTGTATGGAAAATAAATTATTCAAGGTCAAAGGTCAAAAAAATGAGTTCTTGGCGATTTTCAGCAAAATGGTACGTTTATCATAAAAGTACTTCAGACGAAAATTGTAGATTATACAATTATCTATAAAAAATAAACCAACAGTTTTTTCCTACGAGCCACCGTTTCTGAGATATACCGATTCAAAACGTTATAAAAGTTATTATCTAATCAGAACTTAAAGTCCTCGGTAACTGAGTATTCGCATTTCACAATGTCCGAGGAGCACTACCCAACGGTTAACTTACTCACTACTCCTTCTGCTGATTATAACTGCTGATTGATAACAATTTTTATAACTTTTTGAATCGGTATATCTCAGAAACGGTGGCTCGTAGGAAAAAACTATTGATACATTTTTATAGATAATTTTATAATCTACAATTTTTGTCTGAGGTAGGTACTTTTATGATAAAATTCTGCAAATCACGAAAAACTCATTTTTTTTATCCTTGACCTTGAATATAATTTTTTCCTTACACAAGAATGATGGGGAACTTTCAGGGTATTGTTTATAATTATGTTTTGAACAATTTTACTCATTTTCAGCTTGGTGGGAATCTATGTACCTTCGAATGTCTAAATTGACCGGGTGATTTGTTCACATAACTATAGGTACCTACATATTCCTGAGTCCTCTTACCGCCGTTCCCAATAACATACTTACAGTTAAAGATAGATCGCATCTACAGATAAAGTGCTCGGCTGTTTAAATTCAAAACATAGTAACTCCTATTTCACACCAATTTCGGAAAATAAAATTATTTATATATGTTGCGATCTATCTTTAACTGTAAGTATGTTATTGGGAACGGCCGTTAATCGAATGCGATGATGGATTGCACTAGCCAATTGTAATGAAATTAATGTATGAGTGAATTTTTTATAGCATTAATTTTGCTAACATTTAAGTTCGAAAAACATTGGAAAAAATGAAATGCTCATGTGAGATTCGAACTCACTGAATGCTCTTCCAACTGAGCTATTGAGCCACACCTGAATCATATCAAATGTTCCTTTTTATATCCGTCTTTAAGGGCGACGGTGGAGCCATCTATACCAACATTCTTACGAACTGTTGGAAACAATAAATGACTTTTCAACCATTTTTAAACATTGATTCCGATGTTCCGATTTTCCGATGTTTTTCGAAATTAATTTAATGTACCGTCACCGGTAAAAGTTGCTGTACACTAAAATATTTACATGCGATCTAAGTACTTACAGAGATAAGCCATAAAAACGAGATGTCCAGGTTCGAATCCCAGTCATTACACTACCGACGTGAACACACTCTCAACAAGAATATAGGGGAAAGTAAGGATTTTGTATATCTAGTAAATTATTATTTAAAATCATTTAGGTATATTACAATACTCAGAAAACAACGTTGATTAATGGTCGTTAACTATTTGTTTCTTAAAAATACAATATTTATTATAATACTAGCTTTTGCCCGTGGCTCTGCCCGCGTGGATGTTGGTTATCGCGACCAAACATAGCCTATGTCCTTTCTCAAGGTATAACCTATCCCTATACAAATTTTATCAAAATCGGTTCAGTGGTTTAGGCGTGAAAGCGTAACAACAGACAGACAGACAGACAGACAGACAGAGTTACTTTCGCATTTATAATATTAGTATGGATACGTTATAATTTGTATGCCCCGCAGTTATACACACAATAGTTCGGGATACGAGTATATACCTGTTAGATTATGTTGTTTGTACTGACAGCAGCATATGGCGCCAGCGGCCGAACGAACACACATGGTTACTCGATACAGAGTTGTATTATTATTAATATTATTATCATCATCTCATATTTATGATGAAGGTTCTTAAGCTATATTGATTTCGTTAATTATATTAGTGACATTTGTTTTACTATGATAAGGGTACTAATTGCTACTAATAATTTAAAAAAAAAGTAAGTTACGGGAACACGTTTTTAGATAAACTAACTTCGACAATTACCACGTCCTTGATTTTTTTATAAAGTGACACGTCAATTTGACTTCACCTCGCCCGATGGTAAGCTGAAGGTACCACCAGGGGGGAATTTGGTAGGATAGAACGTTTGTACTGAATATTCAAGTTGAAAACATTATGAGTTCTGTTTCCGAAACTGTCATCGTTCTTATTACTTAATACCATACTTATATGCTTATTTAATTTATTATAATGATCTAATCCTTAGTAACTTTTGTCTTTTAGTGATCTTTTTGCTGGTAGCTCCAGATATTCATTATACTTCTAGTTTATTACCCGCTGTTCCGACGCGTGGAATGCTGTTCTTGTACGAACCAGAGGAACATTTATTTTCAAACATTTTTTTTATTATCTATGTTCTATTCCATTCCTATAGAATCTATTTCTTGGCCAAAGTTAGTTGATATCCTGTAACCATTTCTGCGTGAAAGAGTAAAAAGTATTCGTGTTTGAGACTGCCATGGTTTAGTAAACATTACCCCTGCGCTCGATAGATGGCGCTTTACAAATTTCTGAATCAAGTTATGGTTTCGTTACGAACACTAGTATTTAGTGATGAGATAAACTGAAGTTGTTATACATACATACATATACGCACGTCTTACGTATTAACGTATGCTTTATACGTTGACAATTTTTTTGTCATAGGAACTGTAACAAGTTCCTTTTATCTATACAAATAAATAAAATTGGAGTGTCTGTTTGTAATATTAAAATAACCGCTTTCTACTACATGCATATGAATGTATATATGGTACACATACCAAAATATATATTTTTTAAACTTTTTGTCTGTCTGTCTGTCTGTCTGTCTGTCTGTCTGTCTGTCTGTCTGTTTGTTTTGGCTAATCTCTGGAACGGCTGGACCGATTTGGACGGGACTTTCACTGGCAGATAGCTTATGTAATAAGGAGTAACTTAGGCTAAAAAAAAAAAAATGCCAAAAACAAAAAAAAATAAACTGATTTTTTTTATTAAGTACATTCCACGCGGACGAAGTCGCGGGCACAGCTAGTTAACGATAAATTAAATATAGGCTGTTATGGAACTGCCATGTGATCAACTCAGGCCGGCAATCCGAACCGTGTTGTAGTTGTACGTTTACTTGGAACTTATTTTATTTAATAGATGAGTAAAAAATGGGCGTTGGTGATGGTTATAGACGTCTAGCTAGATAAGTTTGGATTCGGCTCTCTGAATGTATTTTAAGGAGCTGAATCATAAAAATGAAATAGAAATAGGAATTAAAAAATTGCCAAAAAAATGATTAAGCTATATAAAAGAAATATCATCTTTATAATTTAGAATGCTAGTCTGAAAGTTTGCACATATATTATGTATTTTAAAAATTCAAATCATAAAAAAGAACAAATATGATATATAGAAAATGATTGCGCCATTTTACGATTAGGTCCCAATAATAGGTGGCGAGCCTATTCCCATTAACCGAGCACTTATAAACCTGCGATAAATACAGGCATAACTTCGAAAAGCATCGAAAAGTCACTGGTACCGAACCCAAGAACCTCGTCTCAGCAGTCCATTACCCATACCACTAGGCTACCGCAGATTTAAAATAACTTAGGTATATTATAATACTCAGACAACAACGTTGATTAATGTTCGTTTTTTATTTGTTTATTAAAAATGTTATGCTACTTTTGAAGCTGGCTGTAATTACAATGTTTATTATCTACCTACGTCATAATGTGTATGCCCCGCAGTTACACACCATTGATATACAAAAAGGTTTTTTATACATCAACTAGCGGACCCGACAGACTTCGTTCTGTCAAAAATTTTGCTGTTTTTAGGCATTTCCCGGCAATTATTCGAATTTTTCTCACCTTTTAAACCTTCCCTAGACCTCCACGAACATTTCAAGACCAAGATAAGATAAATCCGTTCAGCCGTTCTCGAGTTTTAGCGAGACTAACGAACAGACGCTGATACAGGTGTTCATTTATTTCTTAAAAGACACAGGTTTATGAAATTTAGTGCATCTAGCTCTGAAAATGACGGACTTTCATACAAACTTCCATCCCTTATTTTACCCCTTTAGTAGCAGAATTTCCAAAAATCCTTTCTTAGTGGATGTTTACATTATAAAATGCATCTACTGCCAAAATTTCAAGTTTGTAGGTCCAGCGGTTTAGGCTCTGCATTGGTGAATCAGTCAGTCAGACAGTGTTTCCATACAAACGTTTATCACCTATTTTACCGTCTTAGTAGTTAAATTTTGAAAAACGCTGATACAGGTTTCATTTATTTCTTAAAAGACACGGATTTATGAAATTTAGTGCATCTAGCTCTGAAAATGACGGACTTTCATACAAACTTCCATCCCTTATTTTACCCCTTTAGTAGCAGAATTTCCAAAAATCCTTTCTTAGTGGATGTTTACATCATAAAATGCAACTACTGTCAAAATTTCAAGTTTGTAGGTCCAGCGGTTTAGGCTCTGCGTTGAGGAATCAGTCAGTCAGTCAGTCGGGATGTTACACACACTATAGTTCGGAATACCACTTTCTTGCAGTAGATAAAATAAACTGTCTAAGTGATGTAAATTCTGTGAAAGTTATGTGAATAAATGATTATGATTATGATTATGTTGTTTGTAGTGACAGCAGCATATGGCGCCAGTGCCCGAACGAACACACAAATGTCATGGTTGTTCGATAGGTATAGAGTTGTATTATTAATATTATTATCATCATCTTATATTATGATGAAGGTTCTTAAGCTGTATTGTTTTCGTTAGTTATATTAGTGACATTTGTTATAATACCTAGGTATATTATGTGGGAACAGCCGGTTAGTTTATTTATTTATTTACACTTTTTGCACTTTGTACATAGGCGAACTTAATTATTAGTTATTGTTATTTAACAATTAAGTAATAAGTGGTGAGACTCTGTAGTGTAGCGATAGAGTATTCGACTGCTACAGCTGCAGAAGTTAGGGTCTTTCGTCGATTCACCAGGTTTGATTCTCGCTCAGTGCCCATAATATCTATTGTATGCATGAATAATGAATATGTATATTTGCATTGGTCGAGGTATTTCTATGTATAATAAATGTAGGTATGTATTTACTAAATAAAATGTATTTAAGTACGTATGTATATCGTTATCTAGAATCCATAACACAAAGACCTAAAGTCTAGAGAAACTTTAGGTGTAGAATGTCAAAAAATTGCACTAAGCGGGCATCGTAGCCATGTTCTCAGACTTAGATGGCAGTCGTACACACAGAATCTCATGTTTCAAAGTAAACGTTCATCAAGGGCTTATTCCAGAAATTCCCACCGACAAATTCCCACCAGTGGAGATTGTTAATTTTTTTCCAAAAATCCCCCTAGTCTGAGTTTATGTATCTAGCGGGGATTACTGAAAAAAAAAACCATTCTCAGTAGTGGGGATTTGTCGGTGGGGATTTCTGGAATAATCCTCATCAAGGACGGTCAAAACTTGACAGCTATAAATATGGATACTAATTAGGTACTACTAATAATAAAAAATAGTTAGTTACGGGAACACATTTTTAGGTGAATTATGACTTCACCTCGCCTGGTGGTAAGCTAAACGCTAAGTCTCGGAATTTGCTGATTGTTGTTGCGGATTGCTATCCCTATACAAATTCATGTTGACTCGACTACCAAGAACGGTTATGTATACAGCACACACGATAAAGTCATGTGATCGAGAGCTCTGCTTACTACACGAGACGGGACGTGTTAGACGTGTGATACTAGAGGCCCGCACGAATTCACTCGCCTGTGGTTGCACACAATACATGCTTGAAGTTACACGTGTAAGTAGACGCACGGTTTGAAATACGCCTAGGACATAATTTTTCAACGAAGATATACATTGAACCCACTCCTAGCACAAGCAATCTAGCTTAGTTGGAGGGGTTAGATGGAATATTAATAATTTTGTTTGCCAATAATCTTTAAAAAATCGATGAAAAATAAATTATATGATCATACATTCTATATTGGGAGAGGCCTATGTCCAACAGTGCAAAAGGAATTTATGATGATGATGATATAATGATATATTGACATTGCCCACTTCGCGTTGAGTCATATCTGAGGTTTTCACTTCTGAGTTCGGGATCTACTTCCACTATCTACTACTACCTACTAGTTTGGTAAAATAAATGGTTAAATTTTAGTAATGCACAGAATAGCAACTTTTCCATTCGTAATTTTTTGTTAGGTGAGTATTCTGAACGTATACAAATTTTAATTCAAAATAAAGTTTAAAACTAAAACCCGACTACCGAAAAATCACGCTTTAAAAAGTAACAAACAAGAAAATATCAAGGATAGCCGTGGTCGTATGCCACTTTTCCCTAGAATATATTGTTTTGTTAGAGCTAGTGGCATACGACCACGGCTATCCTTGATATTTTCTTGTTTGTTACTTTTTAAAGCGTGATTTTTCGGTAGTCGGGTTTTAGTTTTAAACTTTATTTTTTATTTATAATATTTTGGAGCAAGGTAAAGCTAATAATTTATACATATTTGAAATGTGCTTGTTAAGCCCTTTCATTTGATAGCAAACACGGCATATTTATCTCAAATTTATTTTTTATCATAGTACCTTATGAGCGCTAGAGGGCGCCACACCTGATTGAGTGACACGTCATATAGCCTATAACCATCGGACGATAAAGCCGCTTGTAACGATACCTCATTTGTCCAGTTCTAGTAAATAGTTGAGGAGCTATGAGGGAACAAATGAACATACATACATACATACATACATACATACATACATACATAGCCTGTCAAAATCATAACCCTCCTTTTGGCTTCGCCGTAGTCGGGTAAAAATGCGAGCAGGGCTCCTGAAAGTAGTTTTTGATTCAACACATTGACATTAAGGGTCCCTGTTTTACACAGTCGTTCTATTTATATGAATTGTTTTACAATAATTACCTCTTAGTTTATAGTTTATTTTTTTTTTTTTTATTTTTTTTTTTTTTTTTTATTCTATTGATTTTAAGGAGCTTTTGCCCACATGGGCACGTCAGCTCCATTGTTCCTTAAGCTAAACTAACAAGCACAAATTATGAAGTTGTATAAACTAATGGATCATAATATCTACCATAAGTTTAATATAATGTATATAAAAAAAAGGGAATGTATGGTATACTTATGTTATATTATTACCCCGGTATTAAGAAAGAGAGTCACTAGGAGCCAATAGTACTAAACTGCAGAATTTTTGGGCAACATCAGATTTTGGGTTTGATAAAATACTATTGATTAGTCCAACATCTAATCTATTGAGACTAAATTCCTTCAAGATTGACTCTCTTTCCGTTTTATTTTGCACACATTCCATCAGCAAATGTTGCACATCCTCCAGTTGATTGCATACAACACAATTTGGTGAATCAGCCTTTCCCATAAGAAAGGCAAACTTTGCCGATGGAAAGTGGCCGGAGCGGAGTCTTAGTGCAAGTTTCACATACCTTCTACATAGGGCTTTGTCATCAAACCAGGGTGAACGAGGGGGCTCACTCTGAATTGTCTTTTACCATATTCCCTTTTCCTTCGATTTAGCCTTAAAAATGTCTGTCCATCGGTCGAAGCAAGTAGCTTTATATATTTTGTGCAGCTCCCAATAGTCTGGTATATATGGTAGTATTGTTCCTTCCTGTACTGCTAATTTGGACAGACGGTCAGCTTCCTCGTTACCCTTTAGCCCTATGTGTCCCGGGACCCACTGCAACATAAGCTTAGTACTATTTATTAAAAGTTGATTACATATCTCTAGGATATCATAGGCTATCGATGCACCTCTGAAGCCAGAGGCACACCGAGCCACAAGCTGTAAAGCACTTTTACTATCAGTAAAAATTACTATTTTATTTAGATTGTTTTTGGAAGCATAAGCCAAAGCTTGATATATTGCAATGAGTTCCACGGTCATTACAGATACATCTTCAAGGATCTTAAAATAACTTTTAAAGTTTACATTTTGGTAGTAGAAGGCTGCTCCCGACCCATTCACACTCTTTGACCCATCTGTATAAATCTTGCACCAATCACTGTAGTTGGTGTTTAATTCACTGACAACTTCACTTCTCAAATAGTTGGGTTCGTACAAAGTTTTTGCCTGTTTAATACATTCAAGGTCACTTTTAAGGAATTTGTTTATCTGTATAGCTGTTACCCATGTATTTAGCGTAAACATTTTTAGGACACCAGAAGACGCGATATTTAGTTCATGAAGTTCGTTAAAGGTAGTAGCAAGTAACGGTTTCTTCTTTTTTCTCCAGTATATGGTAGGTAAGAGTAACTGTAACTCAGAAATTATATTTATACTAATGTTATTTGTACATGACATTGCTTTTATCACATATTTGTATGCGAGATACTGTCTTCTTAAACTAAGTGGCGGTACATGTAGTTCACTTTCCATAACATGAATAGGTGAACTTTTTATAAAACCTCCAATGACCCTAAGTGCTTGATTTTGTAATTTGTCCAGTTTACTAACGTGTGTTTTTGCGCTACAATCATACATAAAACACCCATAATCAATCCGACTCCTGATAAGAGATATATATATTTTGCGTACATGTTTAGTATGTATGCCCCAAGAACTACCTGCTAACAACTTCAATATGTTGAGATATTTTGAACATTTACAGATTACTTCATTAATGTGTTTATTCCAACGTAGACTACTGTCTAACCACATTCCTAAATATTTAATAAATTCCGATAAAATTATCGGCCTACCATATATTTTAAGGGCAGGTACTATTTTCCTACGTCCTCTACTAAACACACAGTATTGGGATTTAGTAGGAGATAGGGTCAAGCCCATTTCATCTAACAATGCCACCAAACTATCTAGCGCCCCTTGTATATAATATTCAGTGTTTGAAATTTGTTTGTCTTTATAATATATTATAAAATCATCTGCATATTGAGAAATTAGAACGTTATTAATTGTCTTACAAATTTTATAAGTAACTAAATTAAAAAGTATAGGTGAAAGAGGGTCCCCTTGGGCCAGTCCCCTATTGGTCCATCTACATGTATTATCTATTCTTAGGTCGGCTGATTTAAGTTTTAAATGTCTTTCGTTCAAAAAAGTCCATAAATATAAACAAAGTTTGGCTCCTACTTGAATGTCATCTAATGTGTGAGTAACTGACTCAATTGAAATATTATTATACGCGTTCTCGATATCCAAAAAACACGCGACCGTAGGAATATTGTTAGATATGCCTACTTGAATATATGTAACTAGTCTGGCGATCGAATCTATACATGATTGTGATTTTCTGAACCCTATCGTGTGTGGTGACAACACATTATTACGTTCTACGTACCACTCCAAACGTTTAAAAATCATTAGATGTAATATTTTACATAAACACGACAGAAGTGAAATTGGTCTTAATTTGATTTCGTTATTGTTAATATTTGCTTTAGATATAGTAATTATTGTAATGTTTCGCCATTGGTGAGGGACACAGCTATATTTAAATATATTGTTATAAATTGTAAGTAAAAATTGTTTAACTGAATAAGGTAAGTTGTAAATCATACAATATGATATACCGTCCGCTCCTGGTGCTGAATCCTTTTTCTTTAAAGAATTTTCGAGTTCTTGAATGGAAAACTCTGCTTCTATGTTATCGTTTCTAGACTTAAACATAGGAACAGCATTCGTCACATAGTCTGGCGTTAAGGAGTGCAACAGTTCGTGCTGTGCTTCGGTAGGAGGGTAGGGTCTTTGTTGTTTATACCCTTTCATCCATCTCATGCGACGCCACATTTCCGGCACTGACGTGATTTCATTAATTGAGTTACAGAATTTTTGCCAACTGAGAGATTTGGCTTTTTTTATTGATTTTTGAGATTCTCTAATTTTAGATTCTAACTGGCTTAAATTTTCTGGGGTCGGGTTACGACGAAATTTGATTAGTGCCAATCTACGCTGTGCAACTAGTTGCGATAATTCCGGTGTCCAATAGTTTTTAGGCTTAAACTTCTCAAGGGGCTTATTACTAAATTTTATGTACGGGATGTGTTTATCTGCAGCGTGTTGAATTTGGTTCGTAAGAAAGTTATACATTTCTTGGGTATCATTTGGGGATTCTTTATATTTATCAATAGCTTCAGAAAGGGTACGGCGGTAGTCACTCCAGTTAGCCTTTTTGAAATTACGCTTTTTTATGATCTCATAGGAAGTGGTAATTTCCCCTGATATCTTTAGAACAATGTGGTCACTACCTAGATTTTCTCTTAACACCTGCCAATCAAATTTAATTGCTACATCTGATGTTGCAAATGTTATATCAGGAGAGGTCTTCTGTAAGTTGCCATTTACTAATTTTATTCGAGTGTGCATACCTTTATTAAGAGAAATATAACCACCGTCGAGAGCAGCATCCATGATATGTGTACCTCTAGTATTTGATATACTCGACCAGTTAAGATGGTGTCCGTTAAAGTCACCAGCTACAATAGTTTTTCTAGTGAAATGTGAGAATAGATCATTCCAGTCATTCCGGTGGGTTTGTACTGAAGATGGGCAGTATAGTGAAACAATGTACTGAAGGTCTTCACAATTAAGTATCTTAACACAAAGTACTTGAATCTCAGGGTTCTGAGTATTAAATAAGACTGGATGAGACTGAATCGATCTATGAACCAATATAGCGACGCCACCGTAATTATCATCGCGATCGCGCCTAAAAATGTTATAGCCGCTAACACTTACCCTATCCTCGCAATTAAACCATGTTTCACTTATAATAGCTATGTGGATATTTTCCCGTAACAACAGCGCTGAAAACGATGTAAGTTTAGGGCTTAAACTTCGTGCGTTCCACTGCAGAATTTTTAACTTTAGACTAGCTTGTAAATTAGCCATTTATAAAACTAGATATATGTTCTAATATTCCACCTCCAAGTATCATGCTAACTATCAACTTTTTAAATTCTTCACAAATAATTTTTAAAATGGCTAGTAATTTTTCTTCAAACTTACTCTGAGACATAACAATAGATTTTATTTTTAACCAAATTTTTCTAAATTCCAATTTATACGTTAGTTCATCATTCAGTGTACTGTCCTCCTTATCATTCCCCGGTGCATCCGTTTGTTCATTTATTGACTGGTCTATAGAATAACCTTTTTTCCTATTTGTATCACTAAACTTCTTCTTGTTTGCCTTCTGATGTGATACTTTCTTTTTTCCTTTAGTATTTGATTCTATTTCCTTTTCTTCTTCGTCTTCCGTAGTTTGTGGTAGGAGACTCATAGCTGCTCTGGCTAATACATTGCTGTATGTTTCCTTAGAGGGATGTAATGTCGATGCATGAATTGACGGTTGTTCGTACAAATTATGTTCACTGAATGTATTATTTTCCTTCTGTTTCCGTTCCGTTAGAATTTGTAATGCTTTTCTGTAAGTAACTTGTTCATCACACATTATATTTCGAATTGATTTTTCCTTCAGAAAA
Source organism: Eilema sororculum (assembly GCA_914829495.1). NCBI lineage: Eukaryota > Metazoa > Arthropoda > Insecta > Lepidoptera > Erebidae > Eilema > Eilema sororculum. Next base: position 16,571,256 of record OU618534.1, on the reverse strand, counting down.
ACAGGACAGCTCTTGTCAAGAACAAAATGATTCCCTTTACAGTTCAAACATTTTAAATCTTTCATATTGCAGTTTTCATGATCGCCCCCGCATTTTGGGCATATTCTCTTTTTCGTGGGGCAATACCGCTTTATATGGCCAAAGTGCCAACAACCTGAACACTGTGTCACTGGAAACTTGTAGGTTTCTACTTTAAATCGGCAGTCATAGGCATATATAAATTGAGGTAACACCTTGCTTCTAAATCTTAGTCTTACAGATTCGCTGTCGATCCACTTCCCTTCAAAGTTTAGACGTTTCAAACGTTTGATTGATAAAATTTCATCATTTGGCTGCAAAATGTCCTTTATTTCATCTTCAGATAACTCGGAGTCTATTCCTTTCACCACTCCATATGATGGTGACAGTTCATAAATTAAATACGACTGAAATCCCATATCTTTCAACTTTTGACAATCTAATAGTTTCTCCGCGTCTTTTTTTGTCTTAAATTGGATTAAAATTTTATTTGGGTTTTTGTATTTTATTCTAAGAACCCCCTGTATATTTTCAGAACGAAGAAGTTTAGCCATTGCCATTTGTTTGGGTAAACCATTGAGGGATGTGATACAGATCTCATTATTTTCACTATTTTCTTCATTTACCCTCTTATTACTTTGTAATATTAGGGACTCACTCCTTATCAAACGTTTAGGTCTTCTTCTACTGTACGTAATAAAGTCATCCTCTGTATTGTCTTCTTCTTCTGGTTCTTTTCTTTTCTCGGCGCTTCGAATTTCACTATAAGTATTTTCCCCACCTTCTACCTCAGTTTCTGCTATTCCACTCAACATATTAAGCTCTCTTTCACAGCGATTTATAACCTCTGTATCACTTAGGTCTTCTTCCATGTTATTCTCATCCATTTATCACATAAAATATAAGTGGGTAGTTTGAAATTGTTTGTATGGCACCGGGCCATACAACTATTTGTTGTAGCCGTTAGTAGAATGTATACACTAAACACTACACATCTAATCACACTAATTCACATCAATAACTATTGGAACAAAAATAAAGGTTGAATTGCTAAGTACAGGCGCAGTAGATATCTCACGTACGCTCCGCTTCGAACGCGCGACGCAACTGATAGTTTATTATAGTTTATTACTTGTTGGGGGTGTACAAAACGTACCATGTTTGTGTTTCATTTATCCAAAATGTTTACCAAACTCTGGCCTTAAACTCCCTACAAAGTGATGTAAGTATCACGACATAATAATTTCCAAGCATTTGTCCCTTAATTTAAATGACGCAAGTACAATCCTCGAAATTAATGTTACACAAAGTAATTAGTCAGAAGAGCCTTATAAATGGTTCTGGTACCACCTTTATCGGGCTTACAACATGTTAAGTTATATGACAGGAGAATACGTCCGTAAACGCCAAATTCAGTGCGATTAAAATCTTGTTTCGTCATGACGTCTATTCGAGTTTTGTTACCCAGTTTGGATTTTCATAGAACTAATATAGGAAACTTTTAACGAGACCCAACAGCGGTCACAAACGTCAGTCTTAATAGGGTAGTTGAGTCCAATCGAGTTGTAGTCCAATGCGTGCAATTGCCAGATAGGTGATTTAAAATAAATAAAATATAGAAGACCGTTTTCTGAAAACCCATATGTGCAACTATTTGCCATGAAAGACGCTATAATGATAGCGATGACGCTATTATTAAAAGCGTGGATTTACGACAACTATTTAACCTCGCGGCTTACTTGCCGTTTCTTGTTTATGATATAAGCCAGAGCGTTGATGACGTTCAAGAAACCATCGGAACTCTATAAACATCTAAGAGTAACCAAAATGCACGTCCTAGCGAAATCAAAAGACGAAATCGTGCAAGCTCTTCCAAAAGACCAAAGTACTAAAGAGCTCGAGTCGCGCCTCCAATTCCATAAAAAAATCATGATAGTTTCGCAGACTGGTAGGATAGGTTTGGGTAATACTAGGAGGCAGTCAGACAAAGACATAACAAAATCTTTTCTTCAAGTAGATGAAAATAATACCTACAAAGTGCACGCAATGAACCTAGAAATACAAAACGAATGGTTAACACTAGGTGAATTTTGTATTCCCATAGCCTTAAAATGGCGTACCTTAATATACGACTGGTCACCGGCTCTTCATAAATTCTATCTCAATGCATTCCAGTTGACCATCCCCGACCAAAGCAATCTTGTCAGATGGGGAAAAGCCACAGATAAAACATGTAACTCATGTGGTGAAGCAATTGGTACTGCTAGGCACCTACTGGTGGGTTGTAGGATGCTATTAGACCGGGGTCATTACTCGCGCCGACATGATAAGGTATTAGAAATCGTACGTGAGGCGGTAAGTTTGGCGGTAGCTAGAGCGAAAAAGGGTTTAACCACAAACCAAAGAAATGACGTCGCGTTTGTAAAGGAAGGCTGCTCAAAAAAGACAAATCAAAAGCCGTACTCAATTTTGATAGCAGCCGCTGATTGGACATTACTTGCAGATTCGTATGAGAAACACTATAAAATACCGGAGGATGTTTGTGCCTCGTCATCCAGACCCGATATATTCCTATTTTCAAAACAGCAAAAGCGTGCAGTACTAGTAGAACTCACAGTACCGTGGGAAACTAACATACCTGAAGAGCACGCTATAAAAATAAACAAATACTTTGACCTGACCAACGAGTTAACCAAAAATGGCTATGTGGTTAAACTTTACGCCGTGGAAGTAGGAGCAAGGGGAATTCCAGCTAAATCCCTGTATAACTTATTTAAGGACCTCGGATTGCCAAGAGCTTCAGTAAGCTCTTTACTCAAACGAATATCTAAAACGGCGTTGATAGGATCTTACCAAATTTGGATAGGTAGAGGGGGGAACACGACTGACGGTGGAGGTGAGCGCTGATGCATCACAAGGTGGCCACCCTAAACCTACACCTGGGTCGCAAGTCCCAGGCGCCGTCACAGTGTTCCTCTCTGTACCACGCCATGGACCCGGCGACCGCACGGTGAATCCATGGAATGCTAAGAACCGGATCTCTTCGCTCGTTGCACAAAAAAGTCGAAAATGATGTCTCATTGGGTCATATTTTTAGATTTTTGGATATTTTGTTTTATTTTTTTGCACCTTGATGCTAGTTCAGATAGCAGGTGCAAAAAAATAAAACAAAAAATAATACAAAATGTTCATAACTGGTTCTGTGCAAACAAATTTCTAATTACGATGATGAACCTACCTCTCTGACCACTTTGATGTCCTTGCACTACGACGAATGACAGGCTCTGTGGCGTGGCGAAAGGTCGCGAGTTCAAGTCTCACTTGAGCGTTTAATTTTTTCCTATTTTTTCGAACTTTAAAATTGGCATTAAAATGCTATAAAAAATTCAGTCAAATTTTTGTATGTTTAAATAATATGGGTATTTGCATTGGTCTGGGTTTTTTCTATGTATAATATTTAAAAAAATCTAACTATGGATATCCGCATTCTACATTCTATAATACAAGCTAGTTAAACTGCGTTTACCCTGGGTCTAGATAGCCTTGTGTAGAAAGTCGTAGAATGTTTATTATGTAATGCAAACAAACACCTAAATGAGAATCCAAATACGCCGAAATCGAAATGTTAATGTTACGAGTAATAAGAAACAAGTTTCACATTAATGTATGTAGTAGGTAGTTTGGTTACAGTCAATCAGAGCTTTAGTTTGCCTTAACAAAGTCAATTAGGATAGGTTGATTTATTCATGCACACGAGGGCACAGGAATACCCTGGATAGAACGGGATGATTACTGCTACATCCGAGTTATTTAAAATGAATCGTCTAATCAACCACGAAGGTAGTTGAATACCTAATTCGTTAGCTTTCAGTAGAGGCATCGTTGACCTATTTGTTCGTGGTTCAATCACGGGTCGAATTCAATTTCGTCCGTTTTATTCGCTACGATAATCTTGAAAGATACAAAAGGAAATATGAGAAGCCTTATTATTATTTCTCTTTTATTATGAAGGTTATTGAGATAAGTTCACTGATGCAAAAAACAGGAGTAGGTATTAGTAGTTGACAATAGTGTAAGTTGTAGTGAGTAAATCTTTTAATTTTGTGGTTCAGTAACAGAATAAAATGTAAATATTATACAACATACACACCGCAAACGCCACACAACGCAAATATAAGTAGCTGGTTGAAAAATAGTGAGTAGTACTTTAGTAATACGTGTTTCGTCATACAACAACACAATCATTGGTATCAAAAAATCTTCCATAAATATATATTCCCTTTTTTTCAACTTCAATTAAGCATAAAATATATTTGAGAGTTAGTCTGAACTGATTTTTATTACGAGATTTGGTCCACAGATTTTTGCTTCGACAATAGTAATACCCTTTATTGACAGCCTCTATGGCGTAGCGGTAGTGAAAGCCACCACCACGCAGGAGGCGGAGGATATATGAATATGGGTATTTGCATTGCTAGGTCTGGTCGTGCCTCGGAGAGCACGTTCCGGTTGCCTGCCCGCACTGGTAGTTGGAGCCCTAAAAAGTTCAACAACTGATCTAACTGCAATGCTTCGATATCGATTTTGGGTTGTGGACGTCAAATGGCAGTCGCTTCACAGAAAATATCGTAGTTCGGCCAAATCCGTAGTTAGGCTGGTAAAAGCGGCCCCCAGACTCCAAGCTTACCGTTTATAGCAACATGCTTCTTAACAGCCATGTATTACTGTGCTGTACCGAGAGATCTCATAATTGGAACATAAATATACAATAAGTACATGTTTTTGTAGAAACTCAGGCTTCACTGCGTAGGCTCTGGAGCCATTAACCACGCCGTTCGTACTAGCAATTGTAGAGATAAATTGTCGCGAGTAAATTCTATTGCGGGGCCTGCTATTGTAATATGCGGTCGTATGTTGGACCGTCCAGTTTCAGCTAACTGGCAGTTAAGGTCGTAGACTCTGCAATAAAATAAATAGTCGAAGAGTTAGCAATGTTTTCTGGAGAGAATTTCAGGTAGTTTTGGGATATATTATGAAATTAGTAACAAGATTAGTAAGAGGGTTTAGATTAATGAAAGGAATTCTACAATATATTGCTTATTTATCTTAATGTATGAAGACTGAGGAGAGTTTCTGCCTATAAAGTATTTCACCATGTATATAATACTTAGTACTTTTATAATGCGTATACAGAAATAAAACTTAAGTTACTAGAAAGAAAAGGCAGCTTCCCATAAGCACTGTTTATACCTAGTTATTAAAACGGAGCATATGTGTGTCACTTCACATTTTAAGGCCACGTAATCCAGCAGAGGCCGCATTTTGAGTTTTTTAAAAGCATTTGAATCATAGGAAAAAGCGTTTTAAATTTCGAAAAAAAGATATATATTAGTTAAGGATCCAGTCTAGTCAAATTCGCATTCAGTTACCAGATCTGATGAACTTCACTCGATAGAAAAAAATCCCAAAGTTACCCCTTTTCGTTATTTTTTTTTAATATTATGACTAAATTACTTATGCTTTCTATAAATTTTTTGTACTAAACTAAAGCCACTACATATGTCTAGACATTTTCACAGATTTTGACTATATTATGAAATAATTTTTAAAGTTATATTTAAATACCTACTAAATTCGCGAGCGCTCGCGCCGCTGAGGCCCGAAAAATTGCGCCAGTCGCGCGATGGCGCTTACCGAAGTAGGACCTGTGTCAGTTTTTGCGCGACAGTTTCGTGCACCAATCAATCGGTTTTACGTATTTATAATAAATTGTTGCAAGTCATTCAATATGGGCAATAAACAACGCAAGCGAAAGAAGTCGTGCAAAGCCATAAACTAAATTTCTAACTCCAATTGGTAATTTAAAAAATTATCATACCTAAATATTACGCTCATAGCGCCGTAGTATAAGAATATCAGTATTACTACTGAAGATGCTACTTACGATTTTCTATAATTCATATTTTATCTATATCAGTACAGGGGTACCTAGTACCTACAATATTCGTACATTGTATATAATTTGTGTGTGTGTAAATAAATATAAATTTAGTTTTAGTTTAGGATAGAATAATTTTAATATTTAGGTAGGTTAGTTTAATTATTGGCCTTTTTTATCGTGCGCAAAATCCCCGCGGATACCACCCCCACGGAGCCGGTGGAGGCGGTTATGTCGGATTCAAACCGACTAAAACGCACGCCGTCTTGGGTCCTTGGTTGCCGGAGGTGAGATTGCCGAAAGCATATCTCTCGCACCCCAGCAGACCCAGGAGAATTACTGGCCTTGGGTCAGCCGGGGTGCGTGGGATATGTCGATGACAACCTCACCTCAGGCCTAGCACCACGACCCACAGTCGGCGTGCCCACAGTCGGACTCGAACCGACTTTTTAGTCGGTTAATATACATAACCTCCCCTTCCGGCTCCGGCAGGGGAGGTATCCGAGGGGATTCCCGCACGAAAAAAGTTGTTAATCTCGTTAACTTGGTATTTAACTGCCCTGTCGACGACGAACGGTGCGATGATATAAAGTAACCGTTAGCATCAATTCAAACAAATGTTTGTAAAATTACAAGCATTATTATTATTATAATGCAAGTTTTTTTCACCCAAGCAACTAAACACATAGAACAAACAGTTCTCAAACTCATACAGTTTTTTTAATTTCGTATTTATTACCTACTTACTTAATATAATCATATAACTAAATAAAGTTAAAAAAACTGCATTTAATTTTCTAAGTCAAATCAAGTTTTCCTACTGCATATTTCTATACTGTGACGCTGGCGGGGTCATCGCCGAGTTCACCGTCACTGCGTTCGCGTGTAATATTTTACGAGCTGCTGGGATCGCTATAAATGCCTACTTTTGCAGGAATACAGGGCCTTAATGTACCATAATAACATTATTATCTCATTCATACTAATATTAAATTTGCAATGAGCGGTACCTACTTTTATTATGAAACTGAAAATTCTAGATGAAATTAATAACAATATGACACTAAAAAAGTAAAACACTAAAATGAGAATGGATTTAATCAGAAACTTTACATTAATTTTTGTTGTAGTACTTAAAGTAGGTATCACCGGGATATTATATAAGCATTTACGTTCAGGAGAGGATGAGGATGTACGTGAGAAGGATAATATTGTCATTTCAGATTACCGTCGTTCAGATACTTGGCTTGAGGGTCGGAGCTCATGAACGTCGTTGGCATTATGCAATAAAAAGACTTTAATATTGCCATTTTGCAGGCAATTTAAAGTCCAATTTGGTTATGGCACTTTAGTGAACAATACTCTATTTACGTTTTATTGCCTTGGATGCTTTGAGAACATTGCTGAGAACATTAATCAGTTGGTAATGAGGTATTTGCATACTCATTTGAATAATTTACTGTATATATTTGAGGATAAAACGGGTTTTCCTGTTCCAATTTGAGGCCGCCCGAATGGGGGTATACCTCTATCCTATATGGAAAGCAGTTACATAACAGTATTTGCTTAGTGTTATTATATTCATGCTTGTGAATTAGTAGCTCTTAGAGATAGAAATGCGCATTTGCCACCATTTGTACCTTACTACAATGAATGTATTCTTGTGGCTCACCCAGCTGGTATTGGTTTAACCAGGTAGGATTGGACTATGTAGGTGGATCATGGAAAATAACCATATATGTGTATTAAGTGTAGCGTGTATTTCTAAGGTGGAAGACGCTGCCACCTACGGTCAACTCCAACCAAGGCGAGAGCGGCCCTGTTGAGGGTTGCTGGCTGTTTACACCCTGGCTGCCAAAGTTTAATAAAAAAGAAACATATTTTACAAAAATACTTTGACAATCATTAAAGTTCGTATAGAATATCTAAAAATCAAATTCATTACAAATATAAAATATACATACAGCCATATATTCACGCCTGTAAGTTCCCTAAGCGGTAGGCAGAGTTGTCTTAACACCCATATCTCGTCAACTATAATTTTCAGTCCCACGTAATAGGCGGCGAGCTTATGGCCGTCAAGCGGGTACTTACGAGTAGTCATGGACTGTATGTTTACTGTCGGATATCCCCTATTCGCCTCCTAAATTTCCTTATAATAATTCGGTCCTTGTTTCTGTTATTTACACCAGTTGCAGTTATATCGCAACAAGCTTGGGACAAAGCAGCACCCCGTTTAATAATGGTATTATAAACTTAACGATTTAAGCGCCTAATATGTTCGCAAACTAAATTCAGACTCGGCTTTGTATACTGCCTCGCGGCACCTATTCAACTACCAACTCTGACATTACAATAGTTTCTGGTTATAATTTGTTTCTAAATTGGCTCGTATTGTTCAGATATGAAACGGTGTAGAGGATAATTCCTTGATTAAATTCAGCTAAACTCAAAAAACTATTATTCGAAATGATAAAAGTCAATTCAAAATACAACAGGACGTTTATTGCAACTTTAGGTCATCCTGTAATTTTTTTTAATTGCCTGAGTTGCTGAGCCCTTTGTTAGTTACTGAATTACTCACAGGTCTCTCCATGTATGTTCTATGGATCAAACTCAAAAAGAAATTGTAAAGAATTGGCTAAAACGAGATATCCTTGTGGTAAACATGTGGATTGTTCAGCTGGGTTAGGTTGAATATGAGAACGAACAGGGTTTTTAGTTAGACTGTAGAATATATGAATGAATAATGACGCTATGTTGTCTTTAACAAAGATAAAAAGATAGTAATGTTGTATGAGATGAATCTTTAAAGACTAGTCATTTCTACATGATAACCCTTGTTAGAAACATTATTCCGAGTAACATAAATATATTACATTTGTTCAATGCTGTCTTTTGTACACTATAGAACAAGGAAGTTTATTTCCTTAGGGAAGTTTCAGATTACCTACGTACTCATACCCTCCTCAGAGACTAGAATTCCCTGTGAATTTCCACCTGCTATTGTTTAAATATATTATTACATTTTGTTCAAAGAAAACAGATCTGGGCACGAGAGTGTAATTACGTTTTTACGAGTTTTATAATTACAGGGCCTTGGGCAAGGCTTTGTTCTATTTGAGAAATAGATCCCATAGCTGGATTTCGCAGAGTCAGTAGATACATTGTATCCAGATTAAACAACGGCAAATAATTTATTGAAATTAATGATTTTCTTGTGATAGGTACGATACCTATTTTATCTGAGTTAAAGTTATTGAGGTAGGTACTTTCTTTTAAAAGTCATGGGCTGTAATTTAGGGTTTCATAGTTATCCGTTTATCTGTCTGACTGTCCAACTGTCCATGGTGACCGCGTATCCCGACTGTATGTGTCTGTTAAGACCATTATCTCAGAAAAGGGCGGAGGTTCAGATTAAAAGAGAAACATACACGGAAGGTATGGAACTTGTGGTGAACACGAATAAAATCAGAGGTCGAAGCGCCCTCTCTCTGTGGCTTGTGTCATTGCTTGGTGTCGGCGAGTGGAATATAAAACTTAAAGATCGTTTTATTCTATGTACAATCCAATTACTTACCTGAATAAGTTAACATCAGAAACTTCCAGGACGCCTCAGACTCGGGTATAAAAAAGTTTTGGGCCTTATGTTATGTTCCAGCCAAGTGAAAATAGAAAATTAATCCGTTTAAAAATATTAGTTTCTACACTTACGACAAAAATACAGTAACAAGTAAAGTAATTGTGAAAAGGGGGCTAAAACTCTCTCTAATAAAGTTCCTGACTCCAAGTTGCTGTCGATACGTATGAAAATGCACTTCCAAAAAGTCACGACGTCGCGGGTAGACGCTTTTTCATTAATGAAGGAAAGAGTTTTATAAAAGGATATCATTTATGCAGTAAAATATATTTCTTACTGTTCATATTATCCGCCAAAATCTGTATACCTATGTAGTAACAGCGTATGCCATACGTAGCTACCTACTACTCATAAATAAATATATTAGTCTGAGAGCCCACGACCCACATAGTTCGATAGGACTAACAGATATTATATGAGTAGATATTGTTATTAAAGACCCAAAATATTATCGTATATTCCTATCCCTGAGCAGTTTCGAGGAACACACTAATCTTGAGAGTGGGAGTTTTGTCATACTATGTCGGAAATTTTTAATAGTGTTGCAGGTTTTTAATATTGTCATTTCGTTAATTATGTCATGGGCTCCCCAACTATAATAAATAGTGACGTAACGAAAACAGAAGTTTAAGTTCCGAAGTTTAGGAGACATGACTAAGCTATTTTGATATGAACAACATGTTGTAGGCATGCTCCAACAATTTCAAACAATCTACTTAATATTGAACATGCATTGTACACTGATTACAATCCATTTGAATGTAATCAAACAGATACAGCATTTGATTGGTTCGGGAAGATCAATAATGCAATACAACTTATGATAAATTAATGAGATGGACTGTATTAATGGTGGAGATAAATTATTCATTATTTGAAAACTTGTATTAAGTATATTATTAATACTTACCTATATTTTAATAACCAGCTACGAGTAATGACTTTGTAGCAAGAGTCGGTGTATGCAGAAGTTGAATTAGTCGAAACTGGAAAACTAGGCAAATTTATCAATTCACATTTCGTATAACTCCTTAATAATCCAAAAATCGATTGCACAGAAGTTCAACTTCCCTGTTTAATGTTACACTTGAGGTATTTCGAAAAACTTTCCACGCAGATCGAAGTTAATTAAAAAGTTGTGTTTGGATTCCGTTCACTTTCTGCGACTGAGGAATAGACAATGAGAATGCGAGATAATAAACAACATGAAATGGTACGGTGGTTCAATATTTATGGTGCACCCAAAGCTGGAGGATTTTTCCTCCGTGCGTTTGTTAACTTTATCTTTAGTACCTTCGTGCTTTAGGAAAAATATTGTTAGGAGGCTTGAGAGGTATGTAATGACATTGCGGTAACATTACTTTTGGCTTGTTATGTGTCTGGTAATAGTCTTGCGATAGGTTTGAGTGGCATTTCATTTAATGTGGGACAAAAACTGGAAAAAGTTGCTGTAACAACTGCGAATAAAATAAAATTCTGTCGCAGCGGCAGAGATTGTCTGATCTGCTTTAAATCCTAGATTTGATTCTTGGGTAAGGACTCTAGTTTTTTTTTTAATTTATGCACATAATATTTGTGCAAAGGCAAGAGAATGTTAAATGTTAATGTTTTTGTATTTTTATTTAGTAATGCAGCATAATGACAATTGTGAATCTTATGACGAGTACAGTATATATTTGAATAGTTTCGTTGGGGTATGTTTGTTTTAAATAGTGCCATTTAAAACAAACATACAATCGTATTTATGACAACCAGAAGATTTTGAATACATGAAAAAACATCTAAATATGAATGTCAACTTATCCAAATACCTGATTACCTGGTCTGATTGAAGTAAACTCCAGTGAAAATACCGTTTAATAGATATAACATAACAATACCTACCTACCTACCTACCTACGTCCTCAAAACAATACACAGCTTAAGCGTCATTAGCACTTACTAATCTTCATATACGAAGCGATTAACAATAATAACCTAAGATATAACAGTCAACACAAATATTAATTACAATGTATTACACGTATGTGTTGGACCGAGAGTGTAACAGACGAACAACAATATTGGGGATTAACTCAAATAGCGGCCTAGAGTCCAGCCTGGGTAATCACATCTGTGGCGGCAAATGTAAGCGGCCCAAACAAGAGCCCTGTTAAATTGGATCCCGAAATAATTAAATTATCGGCCGACGATCGCGAAACAATTTTCGGGCAATATTGACTTACTCGATCAGCGCTCTGGCTAAATCGAATTCTTACCCCTAATAGAATCATTAATGCCAAAGACAATGGACAATGAATCCTTTAACAGCTTTTTTGGAATTGTAGCAAAGAAGAAAATTTTAATATTCATAGAAGCTGCCCAAAGTGAAACTATAACCGCTGCATGTTTTTATGTGACATCCTTTTTGAAAGACCACTTTGTCTTTGTCACACCCCTCGCTGCAGTGGGGTAATTAGAACCATGAACTACGTTATTATCATTTCTAATATTATCGGTAGTAGGTATATGTTATTCCTCAAATATTTCTTTTGGAATCTATTAAGTAAGAATTTAAGAACGTTGGCACTAACATCTGTTTGGTTAAAGTTGGTTTCATGTCTATATGGTTGAGATTGGATGTGCACTGCGAACTCTGCAATGATCGCATTTAAGTTTCCGTACTCCAATATAATCTAATCTTCGACAAAGTAGATAAAGACGAATATAGAACTATAGTGATTTTGATTGGATCACAATCAAAAGAGCTTAGTCGAAGTGGATTTCGGCTTGCAATTAATCTTTCTAGTATCTACTAGATTTCTTGCTCAGAGAACCTTATAAACTAAGAAAATGACCCAAATGACTTCAAAGAGAACTTTAATCAAAGCTAGAATATTGAATCTATTTTTTCGCAGTACCTAGACTTTAATCGCATTGATGGGTGACTTCAGTGCGACCAGTTTCTACGAAACCCATCGATTGAGGCCCTAAGATTGATAAGTTGGCAACGTAGCGATTATAAAAATGGTTGAAGTTAAAGAAGTTCTTATGTTAGAAATCAGTAAATTCTGATTTGAATTTGCATCAAATAATTATAAATTACATTATTGTACACTGTGTTCTTTTCAATGTAAAATTTTGGTGGTCGGTAACTAGGAATGTGTTAGGCTAATATCGATGGCGACCATTTTATATTGTTCGTATTATATTGACAATAAATGATGCAACATCTGATAATCTGAATATTAATCAAATAGATATTTTGAACAATAGGCAATCAGTGAAGTCGTATATATACCTACTATAATTATATATGACTTTGTCTCTGACATCTTTCATTTGTTACAAATGATGAATAGCATCTGTCCCAAAGATCGATCATAACAAAAAGATATGCTATACGAACATAAGCTTTGCTGCAAACAACATGGATTATATTTTTAAATCAAGGAGGTGGCTTAACGTAAAGCATGACGGGGTAGAGCCACATTTCTTAGGAATTGCCCTCTCCTATAAAATTGCAGACAATTCTCTATTGGTAACACGTGAATGAGATTTACAACGTTGAAAGTTTTTTAAGTGCAGGCTGTAGGAGAGTGCTCTCAGTAACGAAAACAAGTCGGTGTTTGAGCACCACAAATGTTGAGCGTATTAGTCATTTTCCTTACAGTTCCTATTGCAATAATTATAACGGGAATTAACGCGATCATGCTATAGGTACATACCTATTTTAAAACTTAGTTCCTATTGCATTGTGGAATTACATATATTCGAAAATTGAGGATAAATTCAGAGAAATTTATTGTAAACGCGCCAAAGGCAGTAGAGGTGTTGCCAGTTAAAAAACTGCATCTAAAGTTTCTGAGGCAGAAGAAAATAAAGATGCAATCACATAAATGTATGTACGCGATGAGGATCCAAAGGCCTGTATAAAGTTAGAAATATGCAATCTGTTTGAAAGAATATTGAAGGCATATTACAAAGAGAGAAATATGAACTACATCCGTAGAAATAGTATGTCTGTCATAACGGAACAAGTAAAAATGTTAGAGTAATTGATGACTCGAACTCGAAGTGCGCTACAGAACTTGCCGGAATGCTTTTTAACGAATGAATGCCCACGAAAATTGGTTTCGTTACTACACATAGGGTTTACTGAAACAAAAGTGTACTTGTATATTTGTCGATTAATCAATCAATATGCTGTGCGGCCTTTGTAGATGATAGTAGATATTGCTTTTATTAATCAAAACGTAATGTATTCAGAAGTATTGGTAAAAGTATGTTCTGTATAAAAGTAACTTCTACAAAAAAGAAATATTAATATGAAAATATTGATTAAACAATGTTTAATCAATCTTTTCATTGTGTTTAATAAACATTTAGCGAAGGTAGCAAAATTATTAACCACGTACCTAGGTTGTAATAATTATTATAAAATCTCACTATTGAAAAACCCTACGACATAAAGACGTAGCATGCATATGTATACAGCTACTATTATTAGCTTTTTGTATTATAGAAACGTTTAATTAAAATAAACCATACCTACACACACATACTATAATACGAAAAACATTGGAAAAAATGAAATGCTCAAGTGAGACTCGAACTCACGACCTTTCGCTTACAGGGCGACTGCTCTGCCAACTGAGCTATTGAGCACCACATGAATCATTCCAAATTTTCCTTCTCTTTATATCCGTCTATAAGGGCGACGGTGCAGCCATCTACCAACATTCTTACGAACTGTTGGAAACAATGAATGATTTTTCAACCATTTTTGAACATTGAATTTTGATGACTGCGCCCAAATATTTGAATGAATTTTTTATAGCATTTATTATGCTAACTGTTAAGTTAAGTTCGAAAGTAGACGGATATAAAGAGAAGGAAAATTTGGAATGATTCAAGTGGTGCTCAATAGCTCAGTTGGCAGAGCAGTCGCCCTGTAAGCGAAAGGTCGTGAGTTCGAGTCTCACTTGAGCATTTCATTTTTTCCAATGTTTTTCGAACTTAACAGTAAGCATAATAAATGCTATAACAAATTAATTCAAACATACTATAATAGTCAATTAATACCTTGAACAGTTACCTACAGTTCAAATAATAAACACGCAAATCTCTTCGTAGTAAACGGAAATAAAGCCAGCATAGTTAAAATGTAGTTAGACACAGTTAATTTGAAGGAATTGCAAATTACGTGGGTTCGTTTCATTTTACCGACGATAAATGAGTTCGAACTTGATGCAAATCAGAGGATTAATATGCTGAAAGAACTTTTGAAAGTGAAATGTATTACTCTTAAAATAATGTTCTTTGCACAAATGAGATGCTGTTCTTGCGGTAAGTTAATGAAATGGTTTTGGTTACAATATATTAAACTTTCTGGGGGAGCACCTGTGTAGTTTAATAAAATACAAAACTTTTTTAATTTGAAAAATCATTTCTCAAAGTAGGTATAACATTTTGTCTGCTTCTTGACTGTGAAATAGTAAATTTATTGACAGATATTCGTTTTGAAGAAAGCAACTAAAGCGCTCTTCTAATGTATTAAATGTGCTTGGCTATTAATTTTAGATTCCCTTAAATATCATACCTGTATTTGCTATCTATACCTACTTTGATGAAATAACCTTGTTAAGTACTTTAATTGCTTTAAATTTTTATAAAATTATAAGAAAAAATATGGTATACCAGCTTTTGCCCGCGGCTCCGCCCGCGTGGATGTCGGTTATCGCGACCAAACATACCTTATGTCCTTTATCATGGTCTAATCTACCCCTATACCAAATTTCATCAAAATCGGTTCAGTGGTTTAGGCGTGAAAGCGTAACATACAGACAGGCAGACAGACAGAGTTACTTTCGCATTTATAATATTAGTATGGATTTATGATTCTGAATATATATATATATATATATATATATATATCAACAAATTATAAAGTACGACATTCGACAATGTCATAACCAAGCATTACCGGGTAGTAGTATACCTATTATTATATGACTATTATAATCAGTAGTGCCAATTCACCCTTTATCATACGAATAATATAGTTAGCACAAAGCCGAAAAGACAATGTTATCGCGACCATTATTAACTACTAACTATATTTATTACATTTCAATTGTTTGTCCGCCATCTTGACAATTATTCGCCTGTCAATGCCAGAGATGGCACAAAGAGGTTTATCTCTTACAAGATTATGGACGTCCGCACAAATTAGTGCCAGTAGGGCTCTTTTGATAACTGGAATGGAACGCAAACGTAATCAAACGAAGTGAATGTTATCTATGAACGATTGTATTAATTGAACGCTTTGCTTGACATTATTTTATATACTTTACAGAGCCTTTCTTTTTATTGTTTGGTGAAGCTATGGGATAATTCGTTTATTTAAGTATCTCACATTTTAAAATCGTTGTCGCTAGCGTGTGGTTCGTTCGAAGTTAACCTTATGATCAAGAGGTGACGAAGAAAGGAGAAGAGAAGACAGTACTTTTTAATTATTTTTTTTAATACTTTATAAGTTCTTGTTGTTCTTTCAATGGGATTTAACCCTTAATAGATATGGTTTTAACGCTAATTGGAAAGTCAACGCTAGTAAAATTAACACTTTCCTTTTTATATTCAGTCTGTTAATTGACTGCGTTCAGTCATTAACATTGGATGAAAGATGTAATCCAGAAGATACGAGCCTCTATTTCAGATGTCGGACTTCGATAGCGTGCTCTAACACGCCCAGTTTAAAAAAGCTAGTTTGTACCGTATGTGGGTGTTGTTCTGTATGCCTAACCCTTCAGGGATAAATGCGTATGTAAGGGTTAGGTTATGCAGACACCCACATTTCACCAATCATTGTATTTCATTGTGTTCTATATAAAAAGGGATCAAAATAGACGAGAGTCTATATTTCTATTAAAAGTTGCTTCATTAATATTGATTGAGGTATTTAAAAAATTTTTTAACAACATTCTGTCCATTAATTTCTCTTTGATATACCGTTATCGTTGGACTTTAAAGTATCGTGTGTTCCACTCAATTAAACCAATCCGAGTTCAGTATCCCTTGTCGCAAATAATTGGTTGATTAAGCTTAACGGTTATTAATTTCAGCAATGATATTCTGAGGCCCCTCAAACCCCTTTTGTGACTTGATATGCCCACATAATAACTGACTATGGCAGAGTTAGTACAGAACACGTGTCCGAATTTTGATTTATATATCAGGAATGTTATGTAATACTGTCAACGAAAGTCAACATCCAAGAAGTAATTTTTTCTTTGTTTGTTTGTAAAAATTTCGGCTTCAGTTTCGCCTCAAGACATTTTGGTTTTCCAAGACGAGTCCAGATCCAGGTCCAGCTCAGATTATCACTATATTAGTAGTATTACTGGTTGCGGTTTGAAATCCTGGCTCAAATGTTGACTTTTTCCGATTTCAAAAAAAGAAAAGATTGTATGCATTGCAAATACCATGACAACAGCCATTTTGGTATAGATACTAGACTAATATCGATAGTTGAATATCAAAAATAGACGTAAATAAAAGAAAAATATTTGTATTGAACACCAGCTGAGAAGTTTAATCCCATCAACCTCTTTCCTTAAGATGGCCATCTCGTCTACGTCTAGCGTGGAATACCTAATAGTGAAAATTCGAAACTAGTTCACGTTAAACGGCGAATAGGTCGGAGCACTTTCCTATATTAAAAGATTAGGTATGTAAGTTTGGTATACTTTGAGCTGACGCTCCAGCATGCAGTCATGTAAGTATAGCTTAGTGCTGTGAATAAGAAATTGGATTGTTGTTTTAATAGTCATTGGTGTAATTCTCTCAGACACTATAACTATCATCTATGTATTGTTCCCAGTTGTATTCGTATTCCAGGCTTTCAACTAGGAGCCCGCGGGCGCTGACACTTATCCCCTCTTGCGGGGGTGCTAACACTTATCTCCTCTTGCGGGGGTGCTAACACTTATCTCCTCTTGCGGGGGTGCTAATACTTTTCTCCTTTTACGGCTCTTAGGGTAGTGACTGCCGTCAGATTTGATAACCCCGAGAGTCATGTCAGAGGAGGTGAACCAGCTTGCAGGTGAGGTTGGCTTGCTTCCATAGGAGGGATTTATACCCATTATTAATATACATTTAACTTAGTTTTAACAAAGTAAAGTTCAGTCATTAATCAAAATTTACAATGATTAAGTTCTGTCACACGTATTCTCAACTTGAAAACATTTAGGTACAGTCGCCATCGGTTATTAGCTAGATATACTTATTTCGAGTCGCCGATCATTTTATCAAATTGTTATTATTCAGTAACTGAGAGCGACTGTACAGTCAGCATCAGTAAGATGTTGATGAACAAAGTGATCAAAATGATCTTAATTCTTTGGTTTTCCCTCCTTCCCGTTGTCGATTTTAGTGATTTAGTTCGTACAATCATAAAAATTTAAATCAATAAAACAGTTTGGTTTGATCTTAATACTTTAGTTTTAAGACAATTCTGAGACTTTGTAGGTCGATATACTTTTGACGCTGACCGTACAAGTAACAAAACTCATTACGTTAAATTATATATAATGGCACTTAATAAATGCTACATTGACGCGTATGAAAATCTTGTAACTTCAGTAGGAAGCTGTAATTTGCGATTCAAAGACGAGGCGTGACTTTTTCGCGAGTTTTAATTATTATTCTTCGTTTCCATGTTAATGAGGGTGAAGCGTGTTGTTGGCGACCTGCGATCATGAAAAAAAAATGTTTTTCAACTTGTTGCGAGTTCATTAAAAGCTCTTTTTGTACCCACATAAAAGACTCATTACATGTCAAATATTTTAAGATAGGTACAGCCAGCGCTGCATCAGAAATATCTTGACTACGAACTCTCAAAATGATCTTAAAAGTAACCAAGAGCAAATCAAACTGACTGTACCAGTGCGGGTACGGTGAAATAGTTGTGGGAATTAAAATAACTGATAATGCATGGTGACGGTGGCTTATTAAGCTATTCCCCCACCAAGATCTTCGGTCAACCCAACCTTAACTGTAGGCCGATGCAGAGTCCGATAGGCGGAAGAGGTTCTGGTGCAGACTTCTCTTTTAGTGATGGGGTTCAAAGAGCCGTCGTTTCCATAAAAACTAAGACCAACCTTTCAACGAATGGAAGAATTTTGCAATATATTGCATTTGTGATTTCTTAAAAATCCACAAATTTCTAATAATTTTTTTTAACTATTCAATAATTTACTTAGATGAGAAACATTTTGGTAATAACACTGTAGTAGGCGTAGTAGCTAATACTGCTAGAATTGCCGAAGTTTTGCCATCTAAATTTGATCTTACGTATAGAAAAAAAAACATTACTGCTT
The DNA here is from genome assembly GCA_914829495.1 of Eilema sororculum. Taxonomy (NCBI): domain Eukaryota; kingdom Metazoa; phylum Arthropoda; class Insecta; order Lepidoptera; family Erebidae; genus Eilema; species Eilema sororculum. Next base: position 16,552,301 of record OU618534.1, on the reverse strand, counting down.
TCGGTATCACCGTAATAAAATATCGAACCCAAATATTTCAGGAATCCATCGCTTTTTAAAAAAAGAATTATGGAATGTATTAAGATTAAACTCGCCATTTTGCGAAATAACAGGCGGGATCCCTTTTATAAATACTCGTACAGCGATAAAAATACGGGACTCATTTCGGCAGCATTGTGGCTTATGTCACAGCAGACGAGGGCGAAATACAAAACTCTGTATTATGTAAATAGTATAGATAAAGACAGCTATTCAATTAGGGTACACTTCACGCACGGCTCGATCCACGCATGTCAACGAAGTCAAGATTTTCATTAATTAATGCTATTATATTCCCGCATATCAAATTCATACAAACTCGCCCTGGCGTTGAATCTTCAGTAGGTATTCTATTTGATTCAATTACTTTACCAATTTCTTGGAAGTATGTTATCACCGAGACTCGATTCAAATCATGTTATAGAGATTTTATTGATCAGTAGATTATTAAGCCCAAATTCTCATAAATATAACATACGAAGAAAATTTATTTTTGTGATCAAAGTGATAATAAGTAGACTTTGATCATAAACATTATTTTCTTATTCATGTTTATTTTTCCCTTCTGATTCCAATTACGTACTTTGATTTGTAATAGGTATACCTATTTGTTGCTTTACATTTAGGACTAGGGCAGGATTTTTCCATAAGGTTACCGACTTATGAAAAACTGTGGTTTCGATCGCTTTTACGCTTCACTCCGTAAATGCTCTTACAAGCCAGTAGTAAGAAAACTGTTATTAATTTATAAACTAGGTGCTCACTTAATTGTATTTCTAGTACCTGTAAAGTAGCTTGAGTTGAGACACCCACGTCGCAAGGTTATATATAGAAGAGAAACAGTCATTTAAATGTCCGTTTTGATAAGTATTATGTTGTTGTTGTTTTTTAAGTAGTTTGATAAGTATTACGTTTGATAAGTATTATGAAGTTTATTATAAAGAATTAAACAGAGAATTACTATTTGAGACAAGCAAGACTAAGTATTTTCTCTAAGTACAGATTTAAAAATGATGCAAAGATAGATCAGGTTCACCGATTTAGGAACGCAGATATAAATATTCTGAACGCAAAACTGATTACTCAATCAAGTTCCAATCATTAATCAATCACAAGCCGTGCTCTGTTCACCTTTGATTGATCCGCTCATTATATGCCGTGCTTGTTAAGCGAACTTCGCCGGTTGAAGCACTACATCATTATTATATGTTGGGTTAAACGATGTGATATATTTATAATTACACAATAACCATAAGAATAGATTTTGAAGTATCTTTGCTCTGCAAAGGGACTCCACTTCTATACCTTTGTGTTATATGAATACGCTATTTTAGTACTTAATTGATATTGAAATTTTAAACTATATTTTGCAGTTTAACCTGTGATTGGACGCGTATTTCATTTGTTATAAGACTTTCAGCATTCTATGTATAATAAGTATGTCTTTACAAAAAAAAAAGTATATAAGTATGTTTATCCGCATTCTAGATTCCATAACACAAGCTATAAAAGCTTACCATGGCTCTAGATAGCGTTGTGTTGAATGTTGTGAAAAAAAAAATTCTTCAATCCTTGAAATCTACAATTGCTGGAAAAAAGAAAAAGAAAATTGCTGGAAGCCACCCACAAATTAATGTCAAGTATTATGAAATTGAAAAATATTTACAATATTCTACTTCATTCATTTTGATACCTAAAATATACTCATATAGAGAGTATTTCAACCCGTCCATGACTAGCACATTTGCAGAGAGGGTTCTAATTTAAAAAGGATAATATAAAAGAATGATAAAAATTCAAAGGATTATGTAATGTTAGATTTCGCTTGTCACCTATTCAAAAGGGCTTTAATTTTAAAAAATCAAATGAATGGAAAAAATATGTTCTAAACGTGAGTACCCAGTTTCTTCTCGTCATCCTTTGAATCATTTTCCAACTCATTTGGGGTCTTAAATATTTTTCGTGTAGCGACTACCACCTGACCTTTACAACCATTTGACGATATCAAAGGTCTATAGTTAGGAAATCAAACATTTTAGCGCTTTATCTATCCGTTGAGTAGCCTCTCTTCAGGCGTTTTTGCGTGAATGCACCCATATCCATCCATCCGCATAAACTCTAAATTTATCTGTAATTTATCTAGAAGTATTTTTAATTTCCCCAGTCTTCTTAGTAAAAACAAAGAATTTCTTTAAAAGACGTACGTCTAGATTACAAAACAATGTTAGAGATGTGATGAAAACGGTAGGAAGCAATAAAGAACTTCCTCGCATTACTCCAGGGTCCTGGCGCGTGAAACGATCCTAGAGAGTAAACTCAGAACTTGATTGTGCCGCCGCGCCGGGATAGCATCGACTATCAACTACACCGCCGCGTGCCGTTTCGTTACCACTGATAAACTGCGGTCGGTATCGAATAGACAAAATGAATGACTATGATGCTGGTTGTTCATTTTCGCAGTTGATACGAGTTTTGATAGGTACGATTTATTTGTAATTTGGTTTTATTTTGAGCCACAGTTTCAGTCACAGTAGGTACATTTATATTGAGTAGTAGCACTACAAGCTCAAGCCTGAGGCTCGGTGTTAAGTAAGTTCATGTTATACGACAGCTACACATTTTTACAATACTCCAACTTTAGGTAGTCCTACAGAAAACCAATTATTTAATTCAAAAGTAAATCGATATTGGAACCACGAAGTAATTAATCAGAACCGCGGGAAACAAAGAAAACCCGATAATTACATACTATTGTGTTTATTTAAGTGGGAAATCGAGATTCGCGACTGAGGATTTTAAACAAAGACATTAATCTAAGGGTATTTATGGTATCTATGGAAGCAATTCTCTATGAGTAGATACTTTTAATAATGAGGGAAAGAGATGATGGCTTCGACTCTTGAATATTCAGAGCCTAATATATACGGCCATTGACACTAAAATATTAATAATTATGTAGATACTGGAAAATAGATCGTCAAAGTTTTGATTGTGGAATTTAATTAAGCAGCACTAGCGGTTTTAGTGGTTTCATCATTAACCCATCGCTGTATCTAAGGGATCAATTCTCAGAACAATTTATTTGTGTAATTCACCTTTTAAGTCCAGGTACGAGACTAATCATGTCTATTAATTCTGTGTTTCTAAAATTTTTCGCTAAACGGACAAATGCCGATGGATCCTTGATTCACCTGGTGTCCATGAAAGATATTAAAAAGAAAGTTCAATTAAAGAAACTTTAGGTATATGGCTGAAGCCAAACTAAGGGGTTGGTTAAATACGATAGTCGCTCACGTAGACATCAAACTAAAATCAATCAATTTATTGCAGTTCGCTGTTGGACTCGTGTAATTGGTTTGAAATTGAGACTTTTCATTAAGAATCCTGTTCGAGTATCAGATTCAATTCATAACGATTTTCAATATTATTCGTTAGATAGCTTTATAACTTTTCATATCTAGATACTATTTATAAAATTTATTAAGTGATACGAATATAGTACAAACATTCCACTGGACTACCTTGCTTGTTCGGCTATAATTTAGGAATACGTTTGATGTCAGTGCAAACGAAGTAATGGATGGTTGTCACACTGCGTTATTCAATTTGAATATATCTAGAGGGTAACTAATCAAAGTAGTATATCTATGTCCCCGTGACGACGTCACTCTTTGATAGATTCACACCCTTTAGGGATTTACGGAATGATGACGGATGAAAATTGAAACTGACATGACATATTTTGATACAGATAGGCAAGTAATTGAAACACTCACTGAAAATTGTAATATGCTACATTTTGTATTGTGTCTGAGAGTGTTGAAAGTCCCAACGAACCTGTACTGGAAAAGAAGGAACATGACAGAAAACAGATCGAAAGTGTTGGATTGGAGATAGATGCTCAGTTAAAGGTTACGTTTTTAAATTCTCTGTCTCAAAAAATAATAGAATAATAAAATAATGTATTTCCCTATCCGACCCGAGTTCATGGAATTAGTAATGAAGGAAAATATACACTGACGGACTCATAAACTGCATCAAAGTTCAGGTTTACTCTAAAAGGATTTTTTATAATAAGTATGCAAACTTTTTAGATTAAATTATATAAATATGGAAAGACTGGCTCTTAATCTTAAAAAAAAAATTAAATTTAAAAATAGAACGGCAGTAAAACAAATGAATATAGCCGGGAAAAGAAAATTTACTTGTAGTATCAGATTTGCGTGTTATTTATAGCAAAGTTTTAAATTGATTCTCATTGATTTTTTTTTGTTTTGTCAATTGAATTATTGTTACCAGCATAATTGTTGGGTTAGTTTTTTAACACATCGAGAGTTTTTGAACCATAATATGGATACTTCGTCCGAACAAGCGGCACAAATTGTAGCATTGGTGCGGGAGGGCTTGGATCAACGAACGATTGGTAGAAATTTAAATTTAAACCAGTCTACGGTTTCTAGAATATACAGAAGGTTTGTAGAGACAGGTTCTTACAGAAGGAGACGTGGTACAGGCAGAACTCGAGCAACCACAGGTCGTGATGACCGATTTATTGTTATAACTTCCCTGCGAAATCGTTTCCTCACGTCAGTTAACATCAAAACCGAGCATAATGAAGTGCGTGGAGTAAACGTGTGTGCACGAACAATAAGAAGAAGGTTAAAGGAAGCGGATATCACCCCTTTCAGACCAGCAAATGGTCCAAAGTTGTCTACAGCTCACAGACAAGCTCGCTTAAGATTTGCGCGTCATCACCTGAATTGGACAGAAGAGCAGTGGGCCTCTGTATTGTTCACGAACGAGTGTAGGACATGTTTATATGGTGCAGATGGTCGCAGAAGAGTCTATCGTCGACGTGGGGAGCGATATGCTCAAAGTTGCATTGAGGAGCGTGTTCCTTTTGGAGGCGGTTCATGTATTGTCTGGGGTGGCATATCGATGAACGGGCGAACAGAACTTGTGTTCATAGACATGGTCCGTCAAAACGGTAATAGAGGGGGTTTGACAGCACATCGCTACATAACAGAGATATTAGAAGATCACGTGGTTCCTTACATGGGATTCATAGGCGAAAATTTTACTTTAATGCAGGATAATGCCCGGCCGCATGCAGCTGCACAAGTTCAACATTATTGCGAAGAGGTTGGGATACGTACAATGAATTGGCCAGCACGCAGCCCGGATCTTAATCCCATCGAGCATGTTTGGGACAATTTAAAAAGAGCTGTATATGCGAGAAACCCTTCGCCCATGACAGTGGCAGCACTAAGAACAGCACTTTCAGAAGAATGGGACAATATTCCGCAAGATCTTTTAAAAACCCTTATAAAATCTATGCGGAACCGATTAGAATCCGTAATAAGGGCACGTGGGGGTAATACACCTTATTAAAACACAAATAGACCCTTGCATAAAGTTTGTGTCTATTGTTAAAACCAATTTTTTAATTAAACCAATTTTTCTTAAATTTCTGTTTTTTCTTCAAAAAAAGTCTTAAGGTCCTTTCCAGTACATAAACTTAAACTTAAAGATATGACCCTACGCTGTTTTAAAGTTCACGAACCAATCTAGAGGTTTCAATTTAAATCTGTATAGAAAGTATGCATACTTGGTTAAAATATTTATTTCAAAGTCGTCTATTACTTTGATGCAGTTTATGAGTCCGTCAGTGTATTATTCTGTACTGAAATACAAGCCCAATATCATACGAAATTGCCACGTCTAATAATTTGCACCACGTAAGCGTGTGTGAAATTTCTCTAATATAGGTCAAAATGCGTCTTTGAGGGACATAATACTAAATTAACTCGCTTTTATCGCTGAGCATCCATACTAATATCTTGCGGGCTGGAACGGTGACGTGACACAAGTGGCTATTGGCAGTAGCGAGCGAAATTGCTTATTGCCTGCCAACCGACACCCGCCTAAGGATAAGAGTGTAGGTGGTTTGAGTAAACATGTACCAAGTAATAAAGAAGATTGGAGGATCTGGTATATCAACCGAAAGCGTGTGATTTGTAAAAAACTAAAAATCGATGAATTTTAGTTTAAGTACCTACATGGTAAGCTCCCACGGAAGGATAGCATATTATCCCTCTTCCCCCATCTTCCAGCAGGAGTGGTTATATCGGACTCAAAATCTCACAGACAATTTCCCCGTATAACGGACTTCATTATTGACCCTGAGCCATCTACGGCTTTGCCAGCTTTCTTCTCTACGCATTGGTTTTTATTCATTTCAAGGCCCGTACAGCTTTTTTTTATTTATTTATATTTATAATATTATTGCTAGAACATTGTGATAAAGATGTTACAAATTATGTCTTATGACTAGGTAGGTACATCATGTTCAGCCTAAATTGGGCATGCAAATTTCAAACACACTTTGGCGTACAAAAATACTAAGTCAAATAGAAGCTTAAACTACACAATCACACTTTTTTATCTATACTCTTTACCTTTTATGGACAAAAATTCTGTAACTGAGTAGAAACATTTGTTTAATAACCAGTCTTTTAAAGATTTTCTAAATTTATTATAAGGTAAAGCTTTAAGTTCGCCAGGTACACAATTGTAAATATAACCACACATAGACAGGCAGTTCTTTTTATAAAGAACTGTTTTAGGTACCTTAGACAAAACTATTCTGTCTGGGTCGCGTGTATTTCTCGGGTACATTTCCTTTGCTGTTGTAAAGAGGTGCTTATTCAGTCTGACAAATTTTGCACACTCAAAAATAAACATACAGGGCAAAGTCAGCAGTTTAAGTGATTTAAATAGCGGTCTGCAAGATATCCAGGGGGCCACACCGCAAATCGCTCTGACGCATTTTTTTTGCACAATAAATGCCTTATTTATGTCAGTTGAGTTTCCCCAAAGAATCAAACCATAATTTAGTACTGCGGCCACATAACCATGGTACGCGCGAAGAACCGTCTTTTGCGATGATATTCTACTTAGCTTCGCCAAGACATATACAAATCTATTTATTTTGTTACATATGTTATTTATTTGGGCTTTCCAATTTACATATTTGTCCAGAACAATACCCAAAAATGTAGTGTGATCCACTTCCTCGATTTTAATATCTTTGTACATAATATTAAGGTTTAAGTGTTTACGTCCATATGTGTTGAATTGTATATATTTGGTTTTTGTTAAGTTAACATTGAGATTATTTTCATCCAGCCATTTTATAATACATTCTATTGATTTATTGATGTCATAATTATAATTATTTATGTCATGCTTATTAATGTCATATTTAGTAATGTCATATTTATTTAGGTCAGTGTCATTTAAGTGATTGTCAGTTAATTTCGATTTAATTATTATTGAAATGTCATCTGCAAATAATGTACATGGATGTTCAGTGGCATCGGGAAGGTCATTTATGTATAGTAGAAATAATAGAGGGCCTAGCACACTGCCCTGCGGTATCCCAGAGCCGTTTATTCTGTAACTTGAATTGGTTGTTTCTAATTCTTTTTTGTCATTCATTGAGCTAATTTGAACGCATTGTTTTCTATTTGCCAGATATGTTTCTATCCATGACAGCGCATTTCCGCGAATACAGTATTTTTCCAGCTTATTTAGTAATATTTTATGTGAAATAAAATCAAATGCTTTCGTTATATCAAAGAATATCACAGTTGTAGCGTTACCATCATCTACACTATCAATGACTTGAGCCATGAGGTTGAAACATGCTGCAGTGGTTGACTTTCCTTTTTGGAATCCGAACTGTTCCTTCCTGAGAATATTATGTTTGGCTAGGAATTCAGTGACACGCTTATACATGGCTGTTTCAAATACTTTAGAGATTACAGACACAAGAGTAATAGGTCTGTAGTTTGAGAGTGATGATTTGTCTCCTTGTTTGTGCAGTGGTTTAACAATGGAGGCTTTCAACGAATCTGGGAAACAACCTGTGGTAAAAGATAGATTTATCAAATGAGTTAGTACAGCAACTAGTTCATTTGCACTAGACTTTAAAATTTCAGTCGTAATATTATCATAGCCCGTCGATTTTGTATTCTTTAGGGACATTACTATTTTATTAATGTCATAACAGTCGTACGGCTTTAGAAATATGCTATTGCAATTCGTTTCCACCTTACTCCCACAACTATTCTTGTTTATATTACAGTTTATGAAATAATCGTTAAAACGGTCGGCTATTTCTTTTGACTCACTTATTATTTCACCGTTACTTATTATATTTTTTATAGGCTCAATTATACTATTTTTTCCAGATTCAGATTTTATTAAATTCCACGAAGATTTGCAAATATTCTTACTGTTACTAATTAGTTTGTCATTGTACATTTGGATAGATTTATTTATACAACGTCTTAATAGTTTTGTATATTTTTTGTATGTTATTTTATTCGCCACAGAGGTGTCCCTGTAATATGCAAAGCGTAGCATTCTTTTCTGTTTACAACTTTTCCGTAGCCCTTTAGTTATCCACAGTGAGCATCGACCCTTGTTACATTTCCTAATCCTTATGCTAGGAAAACATAGATTATAGAACAATCCGATTAAGTCGTGAAAGTGTTTATATGCAGAATTTATATTGGATTCGGTGTAAACTTCCTGAAAGGACAGATTTGATAAGCATTCCCTGAATTTCATGATATTGGGTTTACTGTAGTCCCTAACGGTGATGTAGTATGCCAGTCCAGGTGTGTTTTTCCTCTTTAAGGGTATGTTGAGCACCTGCGCAGTATTGTGATCCGACAACCCCCAATGCAAAAGTTCACCAGTTGCTGTTTTGAAGTTACTAACGATATGGTCAATACAGTTTTTTTTTCTGGTTGGGTCTTTTATGTGTAATGTCAAGTCGTAGTTCTTTACCAGATCCAAAAACTCCAATGTGGCTTTTTCTAATTTGAGTGTGTTAATATTTAAATCTCCTGCCAAAACAATTTTTTTATCACACTTGTATAGAAGTTTCTGTAGTAAGCTATTGAGTTGTGTAAAGAAAATATTTATATCGGAGTCAGGAGTTCTATACATACAGACAATCATCACACCTTGGTCAGTGACGTCAATTCCGCAACATTCAAAACTGCCATCCATTGCCAGGCTCTTTGTTAGTTGAATTTCAGTGTATTTAAGGCCATGTTTGGCCAGCACACAGACTCCTCCCCTCTTTTTGAGATTTTGTCTGCAGTAAGAGGCGGCTAATACATAACCATCAACACTAATGAGATCATCATAACCCATCCCAACAAATGTTTCAGATAAACAAATTACATCTGGGTCCCTTTCGTCCTTTTTAAGTTCGAAAAGGTTTATTTCTAGATAGTGTCTTTTTTTAAATAGTCCGGCTAAATTTTGATGGAGAATTCTAAAATAATTATTTTCAACAGTATTAGTCACGAAAAAAGTTGTCATTTTGATCATTTCCGATTAGTGGTGTAAAAAGTGTTGTTTGTGTTGCTGTGTCGTGCGTAGCTACAGTGTGTTGTGTATATTTAGAAGTACCAATGCTGCAAGATTCAACAACTGACTGGCATCTAGAAGTTACGTTTGCCCCTGAATATTTACATTGACCTGATTTCTTGAACAATAAAAAGGTATCATTATAATAAATTTGATCCAGAACACAATTAATTTCGCTACATAGATTTTTCCTATGGCGGTCATCATAATACCTACATTGAATAAACTGAGCATTTTTGAATTGAGTACATGTGAATTTCAACATATTATTCAATTTGAATTCATTTAAATAAATATTTCTATAAACCCTAAGAATAAGGACAGGACACTTTATCTGACCCACAAATACATTCAAATTACACATAGTGGTATGCGGGTTCGAGTCATGCTCTCCAACCGACAAAATAATACGATCATCTGTTGTTATGTCGTATAGCTTAGCACTCAGTAACACATCCGCAGTCGATGCATGTGGCTTTATAAAAGATATAAAGTTGTACTGTTCATAGGGGTTTTTATATCTTGATTTTATCAATTGTCTTGCTAGGCCTATACACTGCTGACCTCCAAAGATGAACACCCTTCGATTGCCTTTTTTTTGTGCACCTGTTTCCGTTTGCCGGCTATTCTTTTCAGGTTGATTGTTGTTGTCAGATTGCGAGGTAGTGTTTGTCTTAGGTGATAGGTCATAAGAGTGTGATATATTATCTGAACATATCAGTGGACTATCCCTGAAACTGTCAGCCAAACGACGTTTCCTTAGGCGATTTTGTCGTGCGCTTTTTTTCGCTGATGTTACTGGACTGTTGCATAGCTGTTTCAGAACATTAATTTCTTGATTTAGTTGTGAGAAATGTTTCTTTAAATCATTATTTTCAATTATCACATTTTCCAACTCATTTTGCGTTGTTGCGAGATTTGATTTTATTGTATCAATTTCGCGTTTCAAGTCTTCTACATTCGTTGCCACACAAGTCGACAAGTCCAGGCTTTTTGATAGCAATTCCTCCGACATAGTACTATCTAAAGAGCCACGACGGCTTTCGGATGATTTTGTTCTTCGTCTTCTCACAGTGACGTTATTTATTAACTGTTCCATAATACTTAATTGATTTAGGTTTGTTATTGTTGTACTTATATAACGTGTAAAAATTCCTGCGGTTCGCTAGTATTTATTATTCGCAAATTCGCAAACAAATTTCTCATAATATGAGTTTTTGCACAGTTTGGTTTAATATTAAAACTTTTACTATTTTTAAAGCACAATTTTACGTGGACTCGATGTAAATCGTGGCACAGTGGCGCCATCCGTGCGGAAATTTTCGTGCGGAAATCCCCTCGGATACCCCCCCTGCCGGAGCCGGAAGGGGAGGTTATGTCGGACTCGAACCGACTAAAACCGCACGCCGACTGTGGGTCTTGGTGCTAGGCCGGAGGTCAGGTTGTTATAGACATATCCCTCGCACCCCGGCTGACCCAGGGCCATCCCTTACGGTCTGGCCCTCCTCAGGAGGGGGGACAACATTGTCCCCAACTCGCCCCCGGAATGGGGAGGCGCGCTATTTAGCGCGCCGCCGCCGTGGCCTGCTTCTGCTGGGGTGACAGGCGGCTCCACCCGTCACCCCCAGGCCCGCGCTCATAGGGGACGGAGGTCAGTCAGTGCCCTCCGACGCCCGAGTAGCCTGCGCGCGCGGGCGGCGCGATCCACGAGTGTCTCTCGCTCGCGCCGCCTCTCCCGCTCCGCCGTCTCCTTCACGACCATTACCTGCTCGCTGAAGGAGACGCCGGCCACCCACGCGTCCGCGTAGCGGACCATTGCTGTGAGCAGGGTGGCGAGGGTGAGAACTCTCACTCCCAGGGCCGCCACTAGCTCCCGCCTCGGTCCGGCCCATGCCGGACACTCGGTGAGCGTGTGCAGCCCCGTGTCCTCGCTCGCGTCGCAGTGATGGCACTGCGACGTTGGCTCCTTTTCGATCCGACACAGATATCTCCCGAAGCACCCGTGCCTGGTGATGATCTGCGTCAGTCGATACGAGAGGCTGCTATGTGGCCTCTCGAGCCATTCCCCCATGATGGGCCTTACCGCCTCTATGACGGCATGCCCTGCGCATCGTTGCTCAAGTCGTCGCTCCCACTCCGCCACCATGATCCCGTGGAGCCGGGACCTCTCGGCCCGAATGTCTTCGGGCTCGGGATCGTATCCCCGCTCCCGCGCCTCCTTACGGAACCGATACAGTGCCGCAAGGGATCTCGCTTCCAGGATCCACGGTGGCGATCCGGCTAGGAGACTCGCCGCTTCAAAGGATATCGTGCGGTACCCCCTAATGGCCCTGCAGGCCATCGTCTGCTGCGGCGCATGCAGCAGTTGCACGAACCTGGCCTGCAGGGCGTCCGCCCACACGGGGCACCCGTACAGGGCCATGGACGCACGACACCAGAGTAGAGTCTCCTGCAGGAGTCCTCTGGGCCCCTCAAGTTGGGCAGCAGCCGCATCAGCGCGTTAGCTGACACCAACAGTTTGGGGCGCAGACTTTGGAAGTGCTCTTCGAAGTCCCACCGACCGTCGAGTACGAGCCCCAGGTATTTCAACCGGGGCTTGATGTCGATGGGAGTACCTCCTACTGTCAAGCTGGATCCCGGGGGTGGCCCGCGCCGAGGACCATGAAAGAACAAGGCCTCGGATTTGTGCAGAGCCACCTCGAGACCCAGCCGCCGGATCCGATCCACGACTTGAGCAACAGCGGTCGTGGCCCTCTTGGTCGCCTCGCGGTGCGTAGCGCCACTCACCGTCACTAGCGTGTCATCCGCGTAGCACGTGACGGTGGCCCCGAACGCGAGCTCACCGCGAAGCACCCAGTCGTATCCGATGTTCCACAGGAGCGGCCCCAGGACCGATCCCTGTGGGACACCGCACGACATCTCACGCCTACCGACGCCGGTCGCACTTGGGTAGATGATGGCCCTCTCCGTCAGGTACGCCCCGACTATGCGGCGGAGGTAGAGAGGCACATCGTGGTACACGAGCGCCTCCCTGATGCAACTCCAGGGCAAGGTGTTGAACGCGTTGAAGATGTCCAAGGACACAACACAACATCACCTCGCCCCGGGCAACCGCATCCTCCGCCGGAGTCCTCACGCGCATGATGGCATCCACAGTGGAACGCCACCGGCGGAAGCCGTACTGCGTGTCCGCTAAGTCCGGCCCCACTCTAGAGAGGTGCTCGACGAGGCGCTTGGCAATCACTCTTTCGAAGAGCTTGCCCACCTCGTCGAGCAACACTATGGGCCGGTACCCGGACGGCTCGTCCGCCGGGCGTCCGTCCTTGCGGATGAGGACCAGTTTCCCCGTCTTCCACATCTTCGGAAACTGGCCCCGCTCCAAGCATGCGCTGAGGAACCCTCGCAGTCGGGGTTCGAGACCGTCTTCTCCTAGAGCTAGGACCCACGCACGGCCTGGAATGCCGTCGGGTCCCGGGGCGGTGTTCTTCTTGGCTCTAAGCCGTCGCACCGCCAGCTCTAGTTCTACCCAAGTGACCTCGGGCACGTCGTCGTCAATAACCACGCCGGGCGCATCAGGCGACCGAGGTGGCGGAGTCATCTGCGGCGGAACGTGTTCCGCCCGCGCCGGGAACAGGGATTCCACCACTCTTCCAAGCAGAGCCGGCTCGAGAACCTGGGTCAGGGGAGGGGCCCGGGGGCGAGGCCCGTACAGCGCAAGTTTTATAAGAAATAGACCTATTTGCGCCACTGTGGAAACGTTCACCTTCAACAAATATTATTAGAAATTGCACCTGAACCTGCATTCTCGATAGTTTCTCATATTCTCAAAGGGGTGTTAAACCTGTCATCCCGGACTAAACTAGCGCGGTAAACTTTTGTAAAAGCTTTTTCGTAAGAGAGGTTTTTAAGTCCAGCAGCGTTTTAGCGCTACACTTTTGGTACATATTACACACAAGCTGTAAAAATGATTATTAGAAAGTTGTGGTACACACATTTCTACAAAAAAAAGATATTAGTTCAAACTGGGAACGATAGGACTACAAACTTATCAATATAACCAGTGAAGGATTTGAATGATTTGAAGGGTACGGTACGATATTTTAATCAGCGATGAATGCCCATATATTTTGAAATATCGGTGGTAACGATTACGTTCCCATTTACCTACTCAATTGATTTGATGGAACAAATAAAAACAGAGCTTCATTTTGAATTGCGTATTTATATAACTCATCATCGCTTTGATGTATGTAAATAAGTAGAATTTATTTACCTATACATTCAAATATTTGATAATTTAATGTGAACTGCTGAGGGTAACATTTTTGATTGAACATATTTCCAAGAATCGTACATTAAACGAATGAAACATCTCTCACATTTTTATGGTAACTAATAGTAGGAAATTTTTCATAAACCTATACGAAATAGAAATATACCGTAGATATCAGAATATTACTGTTATGTATGGATATATATATTTGTTAAGTATGGATGTAGATATTCTGTGTATTTTTGTTTTAATTTTGTCTTTGCTAATTACTAATTATTACTAGAGCAATAGTGTTAACTTAAAACATTATTAATTAAGACAAAAGAAAAATGATATTCTGTTTAAATTGACTTAAGAAAGAAGAAGAAATCTAACTTGGTAGCTGATGTAGCCGTAGGTAGAAGATGATCGGATCACCGAATATATTTCTCACAGAAGCAATGTTGGGTTAACAACAAGTCTAACGGAAGAACAACACAAGTTTCAATTAGTTGTGTTCGTACAACAAGCGTTGTTAAGTCGTCGACACGACCGTATTTACCGCATCCTATGCTCAATCTCTTTTGTTATTTACAAACTACCGTGCATTGCATCCCAATGACATTCCCAAATAAATCGAAATAGTAAAATATGTTCTGTGGCTCAATAGCTCAGTTGGAACAGCATTCCCCCTGTAAGTGAAAGGTCGTGAGTTCAAGTCTCACTTGAGCATTTAATTTTTTCCGATATTTATAACGTTAAATTTAGCATAATATATGCTATAAAAATTCATTCAAATATTTGGGCGGAGTCATCAAAATTCAATGTTTAAAAATGGTTGAGAAATCATTCATTGTTTCCAACAGTTCGTAAGAATGTTGGTAGATGGCTCCACCGTCGCCCTTAAAGATGGATATAAAGAGAAGGAAAATTTGAAATTATTCAGGTGTGGCTCAATAGCTCAGTTGGAACAGCAGTCCCCCTGTAAGGGAAAGGTTGTGAGTTCAAGTCTCACTTGAGCATTTCATTTTTTCCGATGTTTTTACTTCTTTACTTTTACTTAACTTTAAAGTTAGCATAAGAAATGCTATAAAAAATTCATTCAAATAGTAAATATGTATACGGCCACATTAAAATCTTCGAGCACCTCACCTGCAGCTGCTGACAGATGAAGAAAGCGGCGGATCTGGCGGAGTCTTACTTCTCGAGATTAGGATTTCATAAAAATAATTTAGGTCAAATAATAGAAAGGTGAAGTACGAGGGTCGACTGGTTCTCGAATAAGGAAGAAAGGAAGAAAGACATGTTTTAAATCTACCTTGCCGGTTTTATGGCATCTCTGCCTATACCTTCGGGGATTTATAGACATGAGTATACGTATGTATGTGTGTATGTCAGGAAATATCGGTGTATGGCCTCAACTATCTCTCATATGAAAGAACTACGATGTAAAATATGCGTGTACTTGAGTGGCGTTCCGCTCTAGTAAATATTGCAGAGCAAATATTTGCATAAATAATTATGTCTAATTCCATTGGCGTGGTACGCGTGGGTGTTTCTTTTTTCTATGAATTTAAAAAAAAACCTCTCTAGAATGTGCTGCCTAGTACGGCCCAGAACATTGTTTGACTGAAGCCATGAAGTGTTAACCTGAAAATATACCTATTATATAAAGAAATCCCGAATCGCAATTCACATTATTTGTGAGGCGTATAATAGGAACTGCCGATTGTTTCATGAAGTGCGTCATTTCTGTTTGTTATTTGAAACATTGACACCCTCAATACAATAGAATTAGTTCGAAAACATTTCACAGGTTTCTGTTTACTCACAACAATAAGGGGTCGTTTTCAAGTGTTTTTCGAAGGACGCTTTTGTGATATGTATGTAGGTACCATTTCAATTAGTGTGTATAGGTACTTAATAAGTACACTATGCGATCAAGGAAGTTATGAATAGGTGGTTAAGTATGTATATAATATTTATATTTTTGTAGTTATAAGGAATTATTATTTCTATATGCTGAATATTCTTAACAAAACACCGATATAAATATTTGAAGAAGGTTAGCCGAGAACGTTTAGGTACCTAAAGCTCAGTTATTTATTATTCTGAATTAATAAGTTCGATAGATAATGTCAAAGTTAAGTATATATTTTTAGCAGATGACAACATTTTTTAAGTTCAGAACAAAATCCATCATTATTATTCTTTTGTATAAATTAACGCTTACGTTAATACGATATCTGGAGCCTTCACTTTTCTGATTTATTAAAATCAGAAAAGTGGAGCCTCCAGATATCATCGTATTTTATCCTTTTCTGTTTTTAAATCACGGGATATTTTTTTGCGCTATTCACTGAAAATATTGGGTTTAACAATTGTTTTCGAATAGTTTCCTATAAAATACAAGTATTAATTTAAAAAAGTTAATTAACAGCGTTCCGAATTGTTCACATATTTTACTTAAGAGAAATAGTTTTGGTGCCACATGACATGTCCACAATGTTTAAATCATATAGAAGAAATAAAGTATTTTAATGGAAATTTCTGAATGTCGACGAATAACGGTTTTCTGTAACAAAGTGTAAATCTTTGTCTTTCGTTGCCAAGACAAACACTAAATCACAAATCGTAGAAACTTGGGAAAGTCCCGGATCGATAGGAAAGTTTAAAGATAAGTATAGTTCTATTACAAGAACTTTCTTCACTCGGTCAAATATTGTTTCAAGAAGAAAGGAGAACCAAAGTAAACGGTAGAGATCTTACCATTATCTAGTTATATCTTTTGGCAGGAAGTAGAAAGGTAATCGCAGAGAGAGAAGTTTCTTTCGTAAAATGCCAATCCACCAATGATTTCTCCACCGTGAAAGACTGGTAAACAAAGAACCACACGACATGTGGATATTATCCGAATGAGGAGGTTACCTTCGTTTTACCAACTAATAACAAATATACCGCACCGTGCGTTGTTATGGAAGCAAGGTTTAACCTCATGGAATTTAGCTGTGAGAGATCACAGAATGTAAACGCCTCATTTGGTATGAAGATAGCAAAAAAAAGCAAAAGAAAAAGAACTTATGATGAGCATTTTTAATTTCCTGTATGAAGAAAATTTGGGGAACGGAATTCGACTTCTAGAACCCTTATTTTTTTATTTTTTTTATTTATTATTACAATATTCATCATACAAATTCAGTTATCCTGTAAACCCAGATAGGGTTTGTGTAGAATAACTTATTTTAAATTGATTATACATTATTACATTATTATATTACATTATTGTCTATCTTACTTACATATTTGATAAAATTTATACATACATTACTATTATAATTTATTATAAAAATTAAAAGGTAGGTAGTAATACATTTTAAAAGTCATAAATGCAGTAACCTTACAATATATGATGTAAGGATCCGACACATAAAAATCTATAAATGCCCATGATATAATACCACATTTGACAGCTACCCGTTCATATTAAAGAGAATCGATGAAACATCAATTTGATGATGCACTCGCGGTAAAACCGTTCAACATTATTTAGGAAAAATACAAATATAGAATTGGAAGAATTTTAGTAATTATCGTCAGCGTAGCAACAGTAATTATATAAAGTGACTGAACATAATCTAATTTTAAAGTCTGATCAGGCACAATGTCTTGAGAAAGAGGCACGTTAATCTATGTCGACACATTAAACACAGCGTGTGTATTATGTATGCGCACGATGCAACTGTCCGTTGTGGTTGGACCTAGTTAAGCAAATTTGCTTACCGCATCCACCTTGACTTATTTAGTTAAGTTAAATTTTATCAGTAAGTACTTACCGATGTAGTCATTTGCAGTTTTATTAGTGGCAATTTAGAATAAATTCAGCTTCGATCTAATGATGAAAAATATGAACGAAGAAATCAATGATGTAATAAATAAAAATGATGCGCGTCTTACGCTGTCGTTAAAATTTCTTTTATAATATCCAATAAATGTAGAAATAAGCAATCCTGATAAACCCATCTGCAGCAAGTATAAGAAAATGCTATTCAATTTAATGTCCTGTGAAATACATAGTCAGTGGGTGAATAAAAGGAAACCCTTACACTTCACTAGACTTGCGGGTCCAATGAATGAATGATGGCGATAATGTTAGGCCTTAGGGTTAGGGTACATGAGAGCCCTAAGAACAATGAAATCGGGTATAAATAGCAGGAGAATATAATATTACGAATCCTCGATACTTGCGGCACTGCCCACGTGTTTGCAACTTAGACCAATCTCTGGTTCTATTCAACTAATTGGAACAAACGTAAGTAAGGGTCTTTTTGCGTCTATCGCGGAAAAAGCAGACAAACAGATGGAGAAACACGAGAATTCAAAAACTAGAAACGGATCGCATCAGATAGTCGGCTAATGCAGGATCAAGTCAAAATGGCCCCATCTGAAAACCAGCGCTGTGCATACTCAACGAAGGGTGTGAGATGGGGCCCTATTTGGGTTCGCATAGTGTGGAATATTGCACCCGTAGATTAATTTAATATACCTACTAA
This sequence comes from Eilema sororculum, assembly GCA_914829495.1. Classification (NCBI taxonomy): domain Eukaryota; kingdom Metazoa; phylum Arthropoda; class Insecta; order Lepidoptera; family Erebidae; genus Eilema; species Eilema sororculum. Next base: position 16,534,010 of record OU618534.1, on the reverse strand, counting down.
TTATAATTGTAATACTTACCTACTTAATTGTAGGTACTTAGTAAGATGCCCACTGTGTGGAACTTAAATAAAATATTTTTCTTTTTTTCTTTCAAAATCACACTTAAACTCAAAAACCACACTTAAACTCAGAAACGTTGAGAAAACTTCTCACGCAGTTTTTCAAGGATCGATATTTCTTCAGACCAACTTCGTACTAAATGTATAAACAATTGGTGCCACATTTATGTAGGTACAGTCAGTCAGCAATCAAAGCAAATAATTCATCAGTGTAATGTTCTATTGAATTTCCACTTGTTAAGAGGTTGCTGTTCATAACGTAACTAAGAAATTAATTCATTTATTTTACCATTGTTGGGTTTATACGCGAATTTTCATCTCTGTAATTCAATTTTCGATATATTTTGTCAAATTATGAACTTTTTTCGTCCTACGGCACAATTAGAACTCATTATGAGTATAAATGGATTTACAATTAAGCAGGAATATTTATCTTTCACTAATTCATTATTCCAGCTTTCTAGGGTATTCATTTTTAAAAAAGAAAGCTACTTAATAAAAAAACCTGCACAAAAAAAGTCACTCATGATATCATACATCCTGTGCCTAATGCAAAAGAAATTGTTTCAAATAAAAAATAAAGAACTAACAGATTTTGAATTTTCAAATATTCAATTTTATTCAAGTAGGTAATTTACGTTCTTGTTGTTTCAAATGCTTAAAGACAAAATTGATTAAGCACATTAAAAGGATAAGTATCTATAGAACATATTTGATACCTTCAAATAGTTACCGTTTTATAGCCAGTATCACGCTTTCGATCACTATAAAGATGTTGATTGGAAAACCGAATTGTCGACGCGCTGTGACCCGGAAACAATAAAAAGTTTACGGGTGGCGCGCTGGAACACTTTGCTAGGGGTAAACGCCGTTTCGTGGCGCTGCGGCCTGTACCTAGTCCTTTTTACGACCAGATTACAGGAAGATTAAATAAAAACAGAATCCCGGGACTATCGATATTTTAAAAGGTTTCGTGTTAGTACTCCAGCCTGGTGGAGCTCGTAAATGTTCGTTGAACTTTATTTAGTGCTTAGTTTTGTTCGTGTGGTGTTCAAGTGGTCACTGTTGTTTGAGTAGTTTGAAACTTCCCATGTAGTAGTTTATGCTGTGGCCGTTTTAGTAGTTCACGGGTTTTGGCACCTACTTGTAACAGTTGTTACTTAGGTTGTTATTAGTAGGTGCATTGGGTTCTATGGAGATTTTCGGGCCCAAGCCGACATTTTCTCTCTTGGAAGAGGGGGTGGATGTAGGAGGGTCTGTGGTAGTCCTTACAGAATATATAAAATAATCAAATTGATGATGTATGTATAAAATAGGCAGGTCAAAATCGCTCGAAACCAGCGGGCTTGCATATTTAAAGGTTTAATGACAGTAAACGACACTCAATGCCAGGCTGTTGTCTCTACCTACTCCAGAGAAAAAAGAAGCGTATTTACTTGGATTGTGCATGCTTCAAAAACTGAAAAAGATGCATCGATTTTGCTATCATTTTGACACGATGTACAATCCACTTCAAAATATATTTTTCGCGCGGTAGGCGGCGCTGCTAACGAAATTATTTCCCGTTATAGCCGGGATCTGACCCGGTATTATATAGACATAAATTATAAGGTACGATCTATTTGTTTACCCGACCACGCAAAGTAATTTTTTTGCAGCAACTCTTTTAGGAATGGAGAGAATAAATGTTACTGCAAGTAAATCCTATCTTCCATCGGGAAAGCTTAAATACATAGAATGAATAAAAAATAAGCCATAATATATTATCACAGTCTATGTATATTAGTTAGATCAAACCGGTCATTAGGGAGTATCATTAAGCTCGGGACTGATTTATAACTGAGCTTAACACTGCTTGCCAGTAAGCTTAATCTAATGTACTGTATATGACTAGAGCTTAATATTTCTCATTAGTGTATCAAAAATAGGCTACACAGAATTCTTTTGTTCATATGTATTTATGTGTATATGTATATTTATTTACTCCTGAAGGTCTGATAAATAATGCATCTGTTATTGAAAACGGGTAAACTGTTCTCTATACCATATCAAATGCATTTTCTTCTTTATTATTGAAGAAACCTTTTGAAGAAGAAAACTTTGCCGTTAGCTTAACATCAGGCGAGGTGAAGTCAAATTGACGTGTGCTATATATATAAAAAAATATATAGAAAAAGGTTTCAATTTCACAACAATTGGCTTATATGCAGTTTGAAATATACATTTTGACACACCTAATGGGCTAATTAAGTATGGACTGCCTGATATAGCAAGCCTAAAACTGAATTCCTCCTTATATAATCATTCTAATGCCCGGTTCACATTATTTCAGTCCAGTAATCCAGCGAATCAATCCAGTCTAGTGCTGGACTGAACTTTAGTGTTCACATTTATTCCAGTGTTTTTAAACGCGCTGGAACTGACTGATAATCCAGTGATTGGATTTGGACCCTGGATTTCTTATTAAACTGTACACATTCACCATCACTGGATAGTTCACATTATTCCAATAGCATTACAGCAGTGGATTCGCTCGCTAGACTGGAATACTACTGCCGCACCATTAAGACATGGAACTCCCTGCCAGCTCACGTGTTTCCTTCTTCCTACAGTCCCGGGTCCTTTAAGCGGGGCGTAAAAAGGCTTCCAATGAAGCCGTCAAGCTAAGTGCCACCACTGTTAACATGGTACATTTTTACGATGATGACCCTCTTTCCGAGTCTTTGCCTGTAGCTTATCATCAGGTGAGGTTTAGTCAAATTGACGTGACCTTTAAAAATAAATGTTTAAAAAAAAATTGAAACGACTTCAAAACCATGTAGGAAAAAACTGTTTAAAATAACAGAATTTAGAGATTTTCGATCTGTTAGAAGTCGGTGCCAACTTTGTTTGCTGTGCCTGACCTGCTATATTGCCATTAATGTAGGTAGGTATAAGTACTTGTTGAGGTAGGGGTGGCCTATCATACTTAGCTTTATTAATTTACCTGTTTGACTTGATACCGACTTTTGTATTGAAATGATCGATATTTCATTTAATGTATCATGGCAGGTAATTCAGGTACAGCAAAGCACCAGCAAACAAAGTTGGCACTGACTTCTAACAGATCGAAAATCTCTAAATTCTGTTATTTTAAACATTTTTTTCCCCTTTTTCGTGGGCCAAGGTTTGCGTTCGTAGTCCAAGTTTAATACAGTCCAGCATGCCATTAACCACAGTTTTCGTCTTTTGGGAGCATTATACTCCCAATAAGTTAAGGGAACTGGAACTTTTATATGAAAGACGGCGAGTTGAACAGGTTGGTGATTTCGCAGATGGGGCTGCAGTTAGAATTTTACCAACGATCAAATTGGTGAATGACAACAATTCTAAGATGATAGCTCAAGTATTTTACTGAGAGTCTTGTCAACGGTGCAATGCGGATTGTGTGTATTCCGGTGGCGAGCCCCCTGCCGAGGAGTGCCAGACCGTAAGGGATGGCCCCGGGCCAGCCGGGGTGCAAGTGATATGTCGAAGACAACCCCACCTCCGGCTTAGCACTACGACCCTCAGTCGGCGTAAGGTTTTAGTCGGTTCGAGTCCGACATAAACCGTTCCCTTCCGGCTCCGACGGGGGAATCCGAGGGGATTTCCGAAAGATAAAAATACCGCCTCAGGAGTAGTTATGCCCTTTTATAAACATACTTATTATTATTATTATTAATTGAGGAATTGTCTCGGTTTCACTCTGAAATTTCGTGATTATCTCAGGAGTAGCACCAACCCTTATGAGTATCACGTTAGCCCTAAATACTACTACCTAGTTTCCATCGATCAATTGCAGTACTGTCCCCTAAATCTTAACCGTTAAGGAGTTCTATAGCTTCACTATCAACACAGCAGCATCAGAAGTTGATTCAAGCATATCTCACAAGCAACACGTTAGCCCTATTTGGTAGTATACTAAATATTTATCATCCACCAATGGCAGTACTGTCTCCCAACTCCTAACCGTTAAGGAGTTCAGTAGCTTCATCATCAGCACAGCAGCATCAGATGTTGACACCCTGAACCATATACCTGAGTAAGACATTATTACGTAACAAAAGCACCATACGCAAACGTTAAGGAGTTCTGTAGCTTCACTATCAACACAGCAGCATCAGAAGTTGATTCAAGCATAACTTACAAGCAACACGTTAGCCCTACATACTACTAAATATATATCATCCCCCAATGGCAATACTGTCTACCAACTCCTAACCGTTAAAGAGTTCAGTAGCTTTATCATCAGCACAGCAGCATCAGATGTTGTCACCCTGAAGCATATACCTAAGTAAGACATGATTACGTAACAAAAGTACCATACAATTTTCGATGGTTGCCCTCGATTTCTCCTGGATCCCAACATCAGATCCTGACCTTTTTTTTTTTTTTCGTGCGGAAATCCCCTCGGATACCCCCCTGCCGGAGCCGGAAGGGGAGGTTATGTCGGACTCGAACCGACTAAAACCGCACGCCGACTGTGGGTCGTGATGCTAGGCCGGAGGTGAGGTTGTCATCGACATATCCCTCGCACCCCGGCTGACCCAGGGCCATCCCTTAAGGTCTAGCCCTCCTCGGGAGGGGGGACAACGGTGTCCCCGACTCGCCCCCGGAATGGGGAGGCGCGCTTCTGAGCGCGCCGTCACCGTGGCCTGCTTCTGCTGGGGTGACAGGCGGCTTCACCCGTCACCCCCAGGCCCGCGCTCATGGGGGACGGAGGTCAGTCAGTGCCCTCCGGCGCCCGAGTTGCCTGCGCGCGGGCAGCGCGGTTCGCGAGTCTCGCTCGCTCGCGCTGCCTCTCCCGTTCCGCCGTCTCCTTCACGACCATTACCTGGTCGCTGAAGGAGACGAGACCGTCCGCATAGCGGACCATTGCTGTGAGCAAGGAGGCGAGGGTAAGAACTCTCACTCCCAGGGCCGACACTAGCTCCCGCCTCGGTCCGGCCCATGCCGGACACTCGGTGAGGGTGTGCAGCTCTGTGTCCTCGCTCGCGTCGCAATGATGGCACTCAGACGTTGGCTCCTTTTCGATCCGACGCAGATACCGCCCAAAGCACCCGTGCCCGGTGATAATCTGCGTCAGTCGATACGAGAGGCTGCCATGTGGCCTCTCTGGCCATTCCCCCATGATGGGCCTTACCGCCTCTATGACGGCATGCCCTGCGCGTGGTTGCTCAAGTCGTCGCTCCCACTCCGCCACCATGATCCTGTGGAGCCGGGATCTCTCGGCCCGAATGTCTTCGGGCTCGGGATCGTATCCCCGCTCCCGCTCCTCCTTACGGAACCGATAGAGTGCTGCAAGGGATCTCGCTTCCAGGATCCACGGTGGCGATCCGGCTAGGAGACTCGCCGCTTCAAAGGATATCGTGCGGTATCCCCTAATTGCCCTGGAGGGCATCCTCTGCTGCGGCGCACGCAACACATCAGATCCTGACCTGGTGAAAATGGGACCACCTCAGAAGCGAACCCTATCCAACAAAAAAATAAAACTTGAAATCCGTCTATAATTGGCGGAGATATAGGTGAAGATACATAAAAAAAAATATTATGTATACAGACGAATTGAGAACCTCCTCCTTTTTCGAGGTCGGTTAAAAAATGAGTAATAAAAATAATTCCTAATGTGTCAAACATAAAATAACTAAAATTTCAGCATTCTACGAAAATCAATGGACCACACCCGGACTTAGAAATCACAACATTCTACTAAGTGACAGATGGCGAGGTGACCACTTAAACCACTATATCAACCGTGCAATTAATGGGGATAGCGTTTGCGGATTGTAACGTCACCGAAGGATTAAATATACCCATTTCGCTCTGACTATTTCACAGTAATCAGTTTGTACTCCGACCGCCCAAAATGGGTAGACTATTTTGGTGCCAAAATAAGTGCACTATTTTGGCCCAAAATGGTCTAATGTTGCGTTCTTTTCTTGAATCAATACAAAAATGACATACGCATTATAATATACTAGCTTTTGCCCGCGGCTCCGCCCCCGTGGATGTCGGTTATCGCGACCAAATATAGCCTATGTAATCTAATCTACCCCTATACCAAATTTCATCAAAATCAGTTCAATGGTTGAGGCGTGAAAGCGTAACATACAGACAGACAGACAAAAAGACAGACAGAGTTACTTTCGCATTTATAATATTAGTATGGATTTCTTGTTTTTTAACGCTCTGTGTTCTTACACATACTAACCACTTCACTAAATTATTTTCGAGGCAAGCGGATTCGAAAACATAATGTCATAAATGTCTCCCTGTATCACGCGTCGTAGTCAATTCTGTAAAATCATGCATAATTTTGTACAAAAATGTTTTATTTTCCTTAGGTACTATAAAAAATTTCACCATTAGTGTTATAAGCATATCGTTGCAAGTTACTGAAAGAATAGTGACAGTGTCAGTCTTAACTAATCATATTACTTAATCCCCCCTTACATTGCCCATATGGACATCAACCACCTAGATATCGCTTAAAGAGTCGTAATAGTTTCATGCAAAACGCGAAAAGCGCACCCGCACACGAACATCTTGTCACGATGAAAATTCCCCTATAGAAGAGAAACTCTCACCACCTTCAAACTTCCTGCCTCCCCAGGAAAAACTACCTCCCGGAAAGAACCTCCTTTTATAAAACCTTAAAGTATAACCCTTGCAAGCTCACTCCAGTTGCCAGAAACACTCTGTCACCTATTTCATTTATTATTTTATATATCGGCTAAGAGGTGTTTTCTGGAGCAAATTGGTCTTGGCTGCACTGCAGGCACAACCAGCAATGGTGGGCGTCTCCGCCTTCATTCGATCTGGAACGCTGAGATTTAAATATTTATTATTGTCCTCCGTGGTCATAACCAACTTGATTTTAGTTTTCAATGCAATATTACATTATTGTGTCCAATTGTTGCATACATCATGTAGGCGTTGCATGAAATACAATACACGTAATATTTTTGACTAATTTTTAGTAATGACTTGTGCAAATTGACTAGTAAGCAGCTTTCATAATAAATAATTTAAATAATCTACCAGAACTGAGGAATGAGGAGAAAAGAATAAAATAAATATTTATATTTATTTTATTCTTTTTTTAAGCTTCTGATTTACACTTCCTAACAATATAAAATAAAAAATAAAATAATGTACCTAGCCTTCAGTGTCTCTAATTACTTTTGAGGAAGTGGGCCACAATTGGACCTTCTACTGAAATTTGCTAAAATCTATTCAAAACGATTCACGGAAACCACTACCGAACAATAACACTTACTTACATTGTGTAGGTCTTGCATTTGAACTAACCAGCAGTAATAACAAGCTCCTTTTGTGGTTATGCACGAATCACACCTTTGAGTTGACGCATTCATAGTCACGCTGTAGCACCTAACTGCAAACCTGAACTTCTGCAATTTATCGCATTTGTGATAAATTCCAGGAGTTCAGGTTTTGCAGTACGATATTTGCAGTAAATCTCAAACAAACTTTAAATGCATAATTAGTATATGCTTGATGTATGCTATGCATATTTCTTAATGTCATGCTTTTACCTGTGCTTTTACCATCAAAAGAAAAACATATACTTACACAAAAAAAATAATATTTAACAGTCGGCAACGCGAGCGGTGCTTGACCTCTCAACCACCAAGCTAAGACAAGCTCTTGTTCCGCGTAGACAATTATATCTGTATAAAAATGCAAACAAGAAATTTTCTTGTGAGGATAGTCAGTTACTGAAAATCGTAACAAGACGGAGTTGACAAAATAAAGAAGTTTTAACGAAAGGAATTTTGAGCTTGTTACAGTAGGTACGCGGCGTACCTACTTCCCATCTTATTAAAATTAAAGTAAACATTATTTCCTAGTATAAAAATGCATAGGTACGGTAAAATGTAAACATAAAAAGTGGAGTACATTATGTTTGTTCCAGAATTTTGCGTTTAAGTTTCATATATTTCTTCTTTTACACTTACTGCCTTGTAGTTTCTTTTTGTTTTTTGTTTTTAAATAAAGAATATTAGCAACCAAAATTACTAATAATCTCTCTAACTTTCTCATTTTCTGCCTTCTTCTCCCACCTTACGTGCACGGTGCAATCAAAAATAGTTTTATAAATCAATAAGGTAGAGCTGTTGCAAAAGCAAAATACGGTCCGTGAAATGAATTTATATTTAGTAAAATGTTTAAGCCCCATTTATCCTTTACTGAGGGACGGTCATATACGACACTATTTTATATTTTCATGTCACGAATCAACCCTTACTATACGTGACTTTATGAAGGTAGCCAGCGTTTTCAGAACTCGTATACTATTGGATCAGCGCAAAAAATCGTCCGGGGACCTTGACATGCCCTCGATTCACTTTCGCTCGACGACGGCCGGCACCAGCCTCGATGAATGAAATCACTTTATCGAGATCAATAATAACCGGGGCAAACTACCTACTTTATTCCCTCGAATTAAAATCCTTTGAAGGTGATTTTGTTACTTCCGATAGCCAAGGCAAATTCGCGGATAGGTGCTAATTTTAAGTGCCTGTTAAATATGATTAAAGAGGTTCATGTTTATTGACCATTTAAGTTAGATACTACACGCATGACTTTGAAATTATTGCGAGGTACTCGGCAATTAGCTAATAGAGATGGGTCAATATATCATTAAGCAAGTATAAATAAAATATGAATATGTTTTAACATACGAAACAGTTTTACTCCATCACATGCAGTTGCATGCAATTTCGTGGTATCAAAAAATAAAATTGTGTTGCCGCCGGAATTAGAACATCAGATGATTACATGATTAACCAAGGTGTAATTGCTTCTACGTTAAATTATTCTAAACGCATTTCGTTGAACAAAGAATATATTTTGGTTACCACAGACTAGCAAACAACGGATGTGTAAATGTATGTTTACACAAATTCGTTATTTACTGGTGAGGTTTTAACACAAAGAAATAAATAAGTGGAATTTTCTCTTTACGGCACGAAACAACATGTTATAATTAGGTGCATGACTGATCTACAAGACTTTCGGGGTTGATTCAACCTCACCTGCAAACTGGTATACTTGCAGATTGACGGATGAGGCTGAGGGGGATTGGCAGTTGCTTTCATATAAACAAAGCGGGCCTCGGGCTCAAAGACGAACTTAGTTGAAGATGCTGATGAATAATCAAACTGTCAATACAATCTTTCTTCACAATTCATGGTAGGCTTTTTTGTGAAGTGTATTAGAGATACACAGTACACTATCAGAGATTCCTACCACTACCCTAGTCTGTGATACAATCGATGCAATTAATATCCTCTGTAGACATAATTATGATATAAACATTAATATTAGATTGATAGTCAGAGTCGTTTATGTAACTAATATAAGAATATTGCAGTTTAAGTATTTTATTGTTCATTGCCGAGTAGGTTTTGTCATCAGGTGAGAGGGTCAAAATTGAATGTAATAAATAGATTACTACATTATATATTATATTTGTAATTAGTATTTGCTAAATATTTATAATATATTATTCACAACCTACTCTACTTTTATGCAGTATCCAAATTACTCCACAGTAGTTTTAGTGGTTACGTCCTAAACCGATACTTAGAAAATTATGTTGAAAGTTTGAATATGGGTCAACTTCAATACTGGGTCACAGTTGTTCAACAGACGACAATGTGTCAACCCGCAAAATAACTTAAATTGCAATATTCAACATCATACATATACTCACGCCTATAAATCCACGATGGGGTAGGCAGGTGTGTATTAACACCCACATTTCGCCAACTATGATTTTCAGTCCCGCGTAATAGGGGGCGAGTCTATTGCCTTCAAGTGGGCACTTAGTCATGAGCTGCATGTTTACTGTCGGATTTTTTCTTTTATCGTGCGCAAAATCCCCACGGATACCACCCCCACGGAGCCGGTGGAGGCGGTTATGTCGGACTCCAACCGACTAAAACGCACGCCGTCTTGGGTCCTTGGTTGCCGGAGGTGAGATTGCCGAAATCATATCTCTCGCACCCCGGCAGACCCAGGACCATCCCTTTCGAGATGGTCCCCTTCGGATGTTTACTGTCGGTTGGAGAACATATCCCTTAGTTGCCTTCTACGAGACCCAAAGGAAGAAACGGGGTGGCCCTATTCTATTCCACCGAGAACCAACACGATGCAATATTCTTAGTAAATAATTTCAGTGGTGTAAAGTGTGAGTGCGTTAACCTTACATTATAGTTACGTAAGTATATTTAAACTGCATGGTTCCTTGCAAGGTTGTTTGGCATTCAACGCTAGTTCCGCATCTACTCCGACATTGTAGTGCAAGAATATGGCCTTCTTAAATTCCGAAAATAAAATATTATTGAGATATAAACATAACTGTATTATAAAAACTGTAGCACTTGTCAACGAAATCCGGTTAAATTGAATGATAAATGAGATTAATCCTTTCTTCTTATGCTGACCAAGAGCATTATTTGGCATTTTACTGGTAGATATGATACCACCCCTTTTTTTACGTGCAGATAATCCCCGCGAATCCCCCTCCTGCTGCCGGGGCCGGTTGGGGAGGTTATATCGAACTCGAACCGACTAAAACACACGCCGTCTGTGGGTGCGAAGTGGGTAAGAAGTGCAAAGCCGAAGGTGAGGTTGCTGAACAGTCAGCATCAGATAGCTGTTGACAAACTGAGTGTTCAAAGTGATCTTAATTAATTATTTTGACCGATTGTTCTGATATTTGGTACACACCTTTCGGATCCTATCCGTTCGGATAATAATACTATATAAATCAATAAAACAGTTTGATTTGCTCTTAATACGAGAGTTTTAAGATCATTTTGAAACTTCGCCGTCAAGATATTTATGACGCTGACTGTACATATCCCTCGCATATGATACCATCCCACAATATCACGTATCGAGAGTTCCCGAAAGAAAAAATACTAAGCACTGGTATTTCCTTATAAATAAACGCACACGTTGTGATTATATTATAACGCACGTGCTTTGCCCTCCCGAAGATCACCTACTTACTACGGACCACACCAACTTGGCTTTGTCCCGAGGGGGTTATATCGTTTGACGATGCTTTGAAATTGGTGGTGGAGTCAGTACTCAATGTCTCCTTAAATGATATTCAGTGGAGCCAGGTGGCTTTGCCCATCCAATGTGGTGATCTCGGAGTGCGTCGTGCACGGGATGTGGGCCTGCCGGTTTTTCTCGCATCTGCGTATGGGGTTGCAAACCTCGTCACTAGAGTTCTCAATCCTAATGGTGACAGGGGTATTATCCCTATTGCGTCGGATGCTGTGCCGGCCTGGTCGGTCCTCAACACAAGGGCATCAATCCCTGAAGATGAGCACCTTCAGCGTGGGTGGGATGATGTGGGGGTGAAGCGACTCCAGAGTCGTTTATTGGAGTGTGCTGATGGGGCCGACAAGGCTAGACAGCGGGCTGTGTCGCAATCTGAATCTGGAGCGTGGTTACAAGCGATAGTTTCGCCTCATCTGGGTATACTGCTCGACGATGACTCTCTGCGTATGGCAGTGGCTTTCCGCTTGGGATGTAAAGTGTGCGAACCCCATGTATGCACCTGCGGTTCCATGGTGGAAGCGGATGGACATCACGCCTTGAGTGGTTGCCGATGCACTGGGAGGTTTCCGCGACACCACGCTCTGAATGATATCGTCCGCATGGCCCTCGTATCGGCAAACATCCCCTGCGTGCTGGAGCCTCCGGGTCTGAGCAGGAGGGACGGTAGGAGGCCAGACGGGCTGACTTTGGTGCCTTAGAGGAACGGCAAGTGCCTAATTTGGGATGCAGCCTAATTTGGGATGCAACTTGCGTTGATGCGGTAGCTGCCAGCCACCTCAGTCGCACCGTTCACTCTCCGTCCGCCACGGCGGAAGACGCCAGCTTAAAAAAAGCTATTAAATATGCTGAATTACAGCCACTGTACCACTTTGTGCCGATAGCAGTGGAAACCTTGGGATGCTGGAGCAAGGAGGCCAAATGCCTTGTAAAAGAAATAGGAAACATGCTTATAGAAACAACTGGTACCTCCCGTTCCGGAGCGTTCCTGGTGCAGAGGCTGGCCATTGCAATCTAGCGTGGCAACGCGGCGAGTGTGATGGCCACTTTTGCGCCGGGAACAATCAGGGGCGGGTTATTTGATTAATTTATTGACTAATGTATATATTATATGGGTGAATTTCAACATCTATGAATTTTTAGCTAATTTTGGTGATTTTTTTTATTTCTAGGTATTTAGGTAATCTCTTTCAATATTTAGCTAGAAATACATATTTTATGCCTATTATGTTTGAATAGTCTAATTAGCCCTGGGAATTACTTGTTTATTTTATACACCTGAATTTTCAATACACCGAAATTGGTGTCTAACACCAAAATTGCATATCAACTTATTTTTATTTTTTATTTATTATTACTTATACTATTTCTTTGTTATTTTTATAGAATTTGGCACTTAATAGTTACATATAACCCTTAATTTCTACCCTTTTATCACCAACTTCATTTTTATATGGCAAAACCACTTTAGTTGTTAGTAGTATCAGTATAAAAGCAAAACATTTGATTGTTGTATCTATCCTTGCTTCTAGCAAGGATTATATTTTACTCTAATGGCGCCAATATTATCGACGAACTTATTCAAGATTGCTGGGAAAAGGTTTAGGCAGTTATTCTCAAAGTGGGAGAGGTGGTACTCGGTATGCGTAAGGGTGGACGGAAGATATGCCTTTTTTTTTTTTTTTTTTTTTTCGTGCGGAAATCCCCACGGATACCCCCCCTGCCGGAGCCGGAAGGGGAGGTTATGTCGGACTCGAACCGACTAAAACCGCACGCCGACTGTGGGTCTTGGTGCTAGGCCGGAGGTGAGGTTGTCAAAGACATATCCCTCGCACCCCGGCTGACCCAGGGCCATCCCTTACGGTCTGGCCCTCCTCAGGAGGGGGGACAACGGTGTCCCCAACTCGCCCCCGGAATGGGGAGGCGCATCCATGGACACTTGGTTCTGGCAAGACAAGTTGGTAGTGTGATGTCTATTTCTGAACTTACAGGAGTCCTTCAACTAAGTTTCACACGCGGTGAGCTGATGGGCATTGCGGTTCAAAAGGTTTCCAGAGGTTTACACCATCCGAGACATGTACCACGATTCTGATTCCGTTGTTCGAACCGCTGTTGGCAATATGAGAATCTTCCTTATCACTGTCTCTGTGATTTGTGATCTGTCCTTAGTCTATTCCCAATCAGCGTGGTATTTTGATCGGATAGCATCAGACAATCACTCCATAACTGCCCATGTATGCTGTTAATATCGGTGGTGGACGCCGATAGATTGGTGCAACATGTGAGGATGTGGATGTAGGAGCTTGAGGACGGTAGAGGTCAGAAGCCTTCTGTGGAGAAGATTGAGTACCTTTTACACGATAGCAAAGTGCTAGCTGCTGGAGCAACATAATATGGTACTCGGTATGCCTAAGGGTGGACGGAAGATATGCCATGGACACTTGGTAGTGGCAAGACAAGTTGGTAGTGTGATGTCTATTTCTGAACTTACAGGAGTCCTTCAACTAAGTTTCTCACGCGGTGAGCTAATGGGCATTGCGGTTCAAAAGGGTTCCAGAGGTTTACACCATCCGATACATGTACCACGATTCTGATTCCGTTGTTCGAACCGCTGTTGGCAATATGAGAATCTTCCTTATCACTGTCTCTGTGATCTGTGATCTGTCCTTAGTCCATTCCCAATCAGCGTGGTATTTTGGTCGGATAGCATCAGACAATCACTCCATAACTGCCCATGTATGCTGTTAATATCGGTGGTGGACGCCGATAGATTGGTGCAACATGTGAGGATGTGGATGTAGGAGCTTGAGGACGGTAGAGGTCAGAAGCCTTCTGTGGAGAAGATTGAGTACCTTTTACACGATAGCAAAGTGCTAGCTGCTGGAGCAAAATAAGCAGGAGTTGCGTGTCACCTACATCTTCGACTTCATCGCTTTGTTGCGTGGAGTCACGTGCAAAAGATTGCATGAGGCACTCTTGCATCCACGGTAGCTTTCATGTAAGTGAGAAAGCAGAGGAAGAAAAGCCAAATGATGTTGACAGTGGAGAGGAGGGAAGAAGGGTGGGCAGGTTTTAACGGCGTAGGCTTAGTAGAAAAGAGTGAGGCCGCCTTTCACGCCAGTAGAAGCAGGTGAGGGAAAGAGCGCACGATGCTCCACCACACCGGCCTGTCCCTACTGCGGCATCAGCTGACTTCACCCAACTACTCGCCCGTCTTTTGTATGGGTAGTTCATATGCTAATGGTTAATCTGAGAGAAAATTAGGAAAGCTTCCGAGCAACCCTCAACTGCCAACAACCTCTTTCCCACCTAGGGAGAGAGGCGGTGCTTTCTCCATTGCCCAGGGTATACTACGTAGAGGTCACCTGACCTAGTAGCCCGTCGGACTACGTAGGAGCTTAATCAAATAACTATGAAAACAAATTTTGGTGTAAATATACAATTTTGATGATTAGTAAAACCCCACCAAATTCACCAAAATTGCTCCACCAAAATTAGTTTCACGTCTAAAAAAATTATTTATAAAAATACTATTTAGAATATAGTGGTTACATTACCAAAATTTAATACACATACTGAACCTGTACACTATAGTTAAATATTAAAACATACAATGAGAATAAACCCTTTTAAATAATCAACACAAAAATTACAATATTTTTGTCCGATGCTTATAAAACGACCTACTTACGTGTTTGGCAGAAAAACGAAACGAGACTGGGGACAACTAGCACTGGTGCTCATTAACACCCAACTGAACGTTTTCAATGATGATAGTGTCGTCCTTATAGGTACTTTCAATACGACTCCTTCGAAGATTTTATAAATCCCACCAAAATTTTACATTTGCCGCGGACGCAACTTATAAATTATTTTTAAGATAAAGTATAGTACTAAATACTACGAATGACAGTATCGCAGATAGCTAAAATAATGCCGAATCGAATTATTATTAAGTATACTCAGTAAACTAATGAAGTTTTGATTAAACTGTGATCATTCCCAAGAAAACAGGTTGTGGACGCGCCACCAAGCTTAGAATTTAGGTGAAAAGACATTTTTTACACACTCACAAAAATAGTTTCAATAATATAATTTATACGTGCATATAGAGAAAAACGATATCTTTCTTACAAAAAATAATCATTACTATATGTTAACTTTAAGGTATGATTTTCAGTCACGCCGCGAAAATTTTACGTTTGAGAAATTCACCCATATGTTAGGTTAATAAATAATAAATCAACGTACCTAAGTTGTGTTATTACTATTAAAGTTATCGGTAAATTTACGTAAGTTACCGTATTTAGGCTTGGGAGATTTCCAATTCGAAACAATAGTATACAAGTCTATATTACCATAAATGGATACCTACTTTACCCTTGAAAGATTATGAGAAGCGGAGCGCAGCGAAAAGGGTATACAGTCAAAGTAACCTTTAGTGTTGATGTGTCTAGTCTCATATTATTTTTATAAGATTATTAGCGTACTTGTGATTGGCCTTTTGCTGTAAATTATAGCCATAGAATTCACTGGAGGGATTGTCGGGCTTAATGAAAAATATTAGTCGTCAAAAGTCCTTCAATCAAAATATAAACTGGTCTTAATTTTTTTAATTAAGATCGAAAACCAGCTCATTCTTCAAGTTGTCACTGGCACAATGAGGATACGTGAAATGGAAGAACAAAAATAGATGGGGAAAGTGAATATAAAGTACAGCTTTTGCCCGCGGTTCCGCCCGCGTGGATGTCGGTTATCGCGGCCTATGTCCTTTCTCAAGGTCTAATCTACCCCTGTACCAAATTTCATCATAATCGGTTCAGTGGTTTAGGCGTGAAAGCGTAACATACAGACAGACAGAGTTATTTTCGCATTTATAATATTAGTATGGATTGGTGCTCTCTATAACGCGGCACTAACAAACCTCTGGCTACCGAGTGATGACCACAAAAATAAATTTGAAACTGCGCTAAACGCCTCGACAGTGTTTCCTATCATCGAACTGGGCTGCTACGCAAGGGCTTTGGTTTGGTAGGGTGTTTACCATTTAGTGCACCTAAATGGTAAACTCATGCAATGAGTTTACCATTTAGGTGCACCAGGCAAATAGTAGGTTTAAGTAGGTGCTGTCGAACGTTTTTTCGGATATAATCATTCCTGATAATTAGTTATTTTGAGTGGGGAGAAAATGGTAGGTACGTTTCCAATTTATTGGTTAATTAAAAACTAAAGTTGGCATAAAATAAAAGTAGGGTAACTAATAACGCGATTCGTAACAACAGTGGATGTGTACGTAATAAACACTTGTATTTCTAGAGCCTACACCTGGGTTTATTTCAATCAGCGATAATGAATTGAACAATGGTATGTTTCTCCCATGTTGAAAGTAACTAATAAAGAGAATTATGCATAGGAAGAAATGAAAAACATTTGTAACTACTTACGACTTCTTAGTCCTTATTCGATAAATTATTTTACGCCCACACTTCTTACCTCATGGATGGTAAGAAAGTGAAAAAAGTAAATCATCGACCCTTTATCGAGTTATTCTTCAAATCAGTGGGCTCCATATTCTTACAGGATTCCACACTCACCATATGGATAGCTGGCGGTCCACAACTATGTGTTTCTCGAGAAACTTTCTGCCTCGCACAACTAAACTGTGGAATGAACTGTCACCAGCGGTATTTCCGAACTAATATGACCTTCAAACATTCAAGAAAAGAGCGTACTCTCTTTTAAAAGGAAGGCAACGCACTTGTGACTCCTCTGGTGTTGTGGGTGTCCATGGGCGGCGGTGATCGCTTACAATCAGGCTGCTCGTTTGCCTCCCTATTTCATAAAAAAAGGATAAGACTCTTTAATAGCCTAAGACTCCCAATGTGCAACATAGTACCCGATTCTCCGCTTTAAATGATCTTATATTATATTATAAATTTGCAAACAATCATAGACTTAGCTGACCCATTTTCTAACCAACAAAAAGTAAGAAAAGGTAACACAAAGTTTCAAAACATCAAGCGTGTCGAAACAAATGAAAAGGAAATAGATGTAATAAGATATGGTCGAGGATGTATCTCACAGTAGCGAGCCGTGCGAATATAACACAATAGACAGACATTAAAATGAGTTACTACCAAATCAAGTAAACATGAAACATTTGTTCGTACATATGATGTTCATTGTCTATGTCTTCAAGGTGCATGGGGTCCTACTAACTTCCTTGAGGACCAAGCTAAGGCCACCTGCAAGTCGTTGCACCTGTCAAATAACAGTTGAGTTTTATCGTAGTTTGCCTTGTCAGGATTGGGAGGTCATATAGCAGACACTTTCAAAAAGTCGTCATACCAATCAAAAACAAAAAACTGCAAATTTTGGGCGCATGATTGAATAAATTATTTAAAAGGGCGAATACGGGACCGCATTCCCGGTCCTAAAATCCCTCCTTACCCGAAGTTATTTGGTTCAGCATTAAGTTGAATACATATTGGAGAAGCTGCAAATTTCAGAAAGATAGTTTATCAACACAACATGCTACAATCTATAGTATGTTGAAACAACCAGATGCGCCAAGTCACGAACGATGAAGTTCTCTGAAAATAGTAAGTCACAAGTCTTGTAATTGCTTTCTTGGCCTTACTGCTCTGAAGTTATCGAATGGAAGTTTTTACAGCAGTGTTAAACTACAGGCTGCTAAGAAACAAAAACACAATGAACTTCTATTCTAACTTCCCTTTCCGTTTGCATGCGGTTAACACTCCAGTCAATTGACACACATGTAGTTTAACTTGTACGTACTCTTTCCTACTTACGAGTACATTACAAGCTAAAATCCTGTATACAGCTAAATTCATGTTACATTCAAAATCATCTATACAAATAAAAAAAATTGGAGTGTCTGTTTGTAATATTAAAATAACCGCTTTCTACTACATGCATATGAATGTATATACGGTACACATACCAAAAGATATATTTTTAAATTTTTTGTCTGTCTGTCTGTCTGTCTGTCTGTCTGTTTGTTTTGGCTAATCTCTGGAACGGCTGGACCGATTTGGACGGGACTTTCACTGGCAGATAGCTTATGTAATAAGGAGTAACTTAGGCTAAAAAAAAATGCCAAAAACAAAAAAAAACTGATTTTTTTTATTAAGTACATTCCACGCGGACGAAGTCGCGGGCACAGCTAGTAGTCTATACAAATAAATAAAATTGGAGTGTCTGTTTGTAATATTAAAATAACCGCTTTCTACTACATGCATATGAATGTATATACGGTACACATACCAAAAGATATATTTTTAAATTTTTTGTCTGTCTGTCTGTCTGTCTGTCTGTCTGTTTGTTTTGGCTAATCTCTGGAACGGCTGGACCGATTTGGACGGGACTTTCACTGGCAGATAGCTTATGTAATAAGGAGTAACTTAGGCTAAAAAAAAAATGCCAAATACAAAAAAAAAACTGTTTTTTTTTATTAAGTACATTCCACGCGGACGAAGTCGCGGACACAGCTAGTCTATATATATAAAAATGAACCCCTATTTCCCTTGGTCACGACATCACGCCTGAACGGCTGAACCGATTTCGCTAATTCTTTTTTTGTTGTGTTCGTTATTTTTAGGAGAAGGTTCTTATGAAAGAAAAAATGAAGAAAATTGCGCGGAAAATTAGAAAATTTAAGAATACATAACCACCATATAAAATAGCTGATCCGACATGCGCCATGTCTAAATTTTGAATTTGGAATACGAAATGGAAAAAAATGTGTTTATTATTCTAATACTGCTGTATGATATTCTTCTATGTTATCTGACGTTTGATATAGAATTGACATAATGCGTGCAAATATCGTCAGAGGGTGATTAGTAGACATTCTTCTGAATTAACAAAATGCCCGTTGCTTGGGCTTGAAAATATTTATGGGGGCTATTTTTTTATATACGTCGAAAAATTGATGGTTTATGGTAGTATGAACGCCCTAGACGTATATGGTTGTATGGGTCCCATAGGTATATAGGCTCCGTAGGTGTAAGTATGGGCCCCGGTGACCTATTAGTGTCGGGAGCTCCTTGGGCGTATGGGGCCCGAATCGAAATGCTTTCCGTTCTCAAAATAATTAGGAGAATTTGATACAGCTAATTGATTCTAATTTCTAGGGCGAAACGAAGTTTGCCGGGACATCTAGTACTATTATAATTCTCGATCTATTCCTATCCAAAACCACATTGCTGACACCGCAGGTATTTCTTTTGAGCTAAATTATTCCCGAAAGAAAACGAGAAAATACCCGGAAGGCAAACATTGAATATATAAAATGGCATTACTGCAATGAATATTAATTATGGCTAGCATATAGTCTTATTAATTATTTGTTGTAACACCACCGCAGTAAAGTAACCAATGTTGTTGAATAATCAATGATGCAATAACGCTACCGTCCAAACTAATTATTTGTAATTCGTAAACAGGTCCTTTGTTGCGAACGGAGCTATGAATAAATAAACGGATATAATTACTTGTTATAGGATAATCCATGGATTATAATATCTACATTTTTGCTTTCCTTTGGTCAAGGAATTATTATATCTCGGCATCCATCGCTTAATGATCTATACCAATGGTATTTTTATGTAATATTTTTATGTACCGTAAAGTTGCTATATTACGGAAACTATACAACAAGTAACGCGGTAAATATAAGTAGATTTATGATATAAAATATGTACCTACCAAATATCAGATCGATCAGTCAACAGGAAGGGGGTCAGTAACTAACTTTAACCCACCGACGAGCCGAGCAAACTAAATAAAACCATTTTTAAACTACGGACTCGAAGACGGCGGGCTTGCACCACTGAGCCAGTCAGCCTATGACCACGGCGTGCAACCTGGTCGTAACGTCAGGCAAATCAAAGTTATGTATGTACAACCTATACCATGATCGCGTTAATTCCCGTTAAAATTATCTATAATATAAATATCAATCGCTAAATGTGTTGGTAAGCGCATAACTCAACAATGCTTGGACCAATTTAGCCAATTTTTTTAAGTGTTCGTAGAAGTTCAAGGATGGTTTTTACGGCGAGAAAAATGCGAATAATTGCCAGGAACCGACATCTACGCGGGTGGAGCCGCAGGCAAAAGCTAGTTGTAAATTTCAATTTCAATTTATTTAATATAAATAAAACCATTTAAAAGGAACCGAAGATTTGACTAATAGCAAATGTTGCAAAATACGCTGGCATTTTTAATTTTAGCTAAGTACCTTGTATGTGTGTCAGGGAGAAATATTAAGCGGTGGTTAGTCTGTGCAAAATTTTATAGAATTAAAAGCATACTATAAAGAAGGCACGTGATATTAAAATTCAGCTGAAAACGGATCGACAGCCATATGAGCTTGACAGGAAATACGGCTAAGCTGGCATATTAAATTTTATCCCAAGAATAGTAATTTGTGCATTTTTTCATGCTGGTAAATGTAGATGTAGATTAAATCATTGAAAACTAGAACTAGTAGATACCCGGGTGGTTTAGTTTTGTTCTCGTTCCCTACATGAACATTGTACCCAGACAGTATCCTAGAGGTAAAGTAATCCAAGAATGATCTATCTGTATACAAATTCTCACCCAAATCTGTTGAACAGTTTGAGCGTGTTGGAATAGTACAAAAACCTATACAATCTCTACATGTATAAATCAGTGGCATTTACTTATTTTGAAAAAGGTTGCATGTTGTCAATTCCATCTACGTTCAATGTGATAGATAAAAATACACGTCATATTTAAGATCACAGATAGCAACCTGATTAAGAATTTGGTATTAGGAGAGTTATAATGAGGAGGCATGTGATTATACTATATCTAAGTTAGATTAAAAAGATTCTAAGTATACTTCTATAAAAAATAATCTCGATAGTATGTTTGAGACGTTGTCAAACTCTATGAAGTGGACAAATTCTATAAGAAAAGTAAAGATTATTTCATAATCACCATTGATGATGATTAATGAATGATTCTCGGAAGATGCTGAAAACTAGCACTTCCGCACTCAGAAGTTGCTCAACGCAAACATATTCAGAAACGAGATCAACGAAAAATAAATACTTAAATGATTATCTTTTATAAACTTCAGAGGGTAAATTAAACATTATTAATTTTTTGTTGAAAATCTTAGCAAAGTTTAAGTGTAAATGTGGTCAGTAATTTTGAATTTGTAAAGCTGATACTAACAATAGCGACAGTATACAATCACATTTTTTTATTTCATTTAAAGTTGCATAAACATGGAAGACAATAAGTAGTGTACTCTTGGTATTGCAATAGTTATTTATATAGTGGAAATATTTTCGTCACGTTTAAAATATTTTATTGTTAGATACATTTACGAGAAGCTCAATGTACCACGTAATTGTTTCTTAATACACAAAATGTGTAGGTAGAAACGTTCTCCCAAAATTACGTCGAAGGTCAAAACATTTATTTCTAAAGTAATATTAAAGCAATTGTATCGTCATTTCGTTAAACGTAATTGCATTTCATTAAATTTGACGTTGTGATAAATGTTATTTATTATATTCCCTGCCGTATTAGCTAAATGCGCATTGAAATATTGAATTTTATTATAAAAGCAGGTCAAAAGTAGGCATTCAAATAGTAGACTGTGTATATAATTAATGAATTTTTTAAGCAACGGCATTTTGCCCATCAAAATTAGAAAGAACTACACCCAGGGTGGGAGAACATGAACAAGGACATTTTCATTAACCTAGTTCATTTTGCTACTGAGAAAAGCGACTGTTCTGTTCAGTGGTTCACGAGTAACTAACGCTTGTCTAGAAAGCTAACATTTGAACTTTGAACGCTTTGATCTTCTTTCAAAAACCTGATACCGAACGTCTAGCTGCAAATGTGCGTTCCACTAATAAAAATGTGATCCAAAAACCCGTGTTCAAAGTTTAATTGTGATGTATTCGCCAAACTCAACATTTTTGAAAGACAAGTCAGAAAAACAAAGCGTATGGATCGATACAAAGTATAATTTAGGCTTGGAAAAATTATAGTGAATCACACGAATAATCGTTTCACGTGGCTTGTGTGACCCTGCAATATAGGCTCGATGCAGTAACAGCTGCTGAGGCGACTCTCGCCACTACGTCATCTGTAATAGATTGCTAGTAAACTTGTTGTGCAACTCGAGAGTCAGATTAAGATTGATCTATGACTCTTTATTTAGATACTATTCACTAAGAATAGTATCAGAACCCTATTCTAGTGACAATATACGAGCGTTGTCTATCTGGTCAAAGTTTGTAAATAATTTAATTGGATTTTAAACCTCAGTAACTTTTAAAAAATGTTCCATAACATTTACATATTTCATTTTGGACTTGAAACATACGAAATAAGATTTCCTATGCCGCAGCACTAAGACCTGGAACTCCCTGCCAGCTCACGTGTTTCCTCCTTCCTACAGTCTCGGGTCCTTTAAGCGGGGCGTGAAAAAGCATTTAATGAGGCCGTCAAGCTGAGTGCCACCACTGTTAACATGGTAAATGTTTACGATGGTGACCCTCTTTCAGAGACTTTGCCTTTAGCTTAACATCAGGCGAGGTGAAGTCAAATTGACGTGTCCTGTATAACAAAAAAAAAGTGACTAAGTACTAATAGTTTGGGTAAATTAATATCAGAATAATTACATTTCACATTATGTATGCAATACCCATTATTTACTTTCGTGTTATTCGTTTTATTTATTAAAGTTATGCGTACTCATATATGCCTATACACTTACATATTTTGAAGATGACAACCTCGCGGGACTTAGGGAGGAAGAGTTGATATTATAAACCGTATATTGTGTTTCGTTACATAATGTTATCCTTATGATCTGATTTTATTACAATTTTGTATTATGGGCCTATAAATTGTCGAAGCTACGGTTACGAGAGGCGAAAGCCTATCTCAGAATACGAATTTTATTTTTTGTTAGAATTTTGTAATAAAAACAGATTATTCTTGGAGCATTGTTTAATATCTAATGTTCATTAAATATAAGACAGGATAACTCTTATATTTTACTTCTTCTTCAAGTAGGTATAATCTTGTTATAATTGGTACAGATATTTTACTCCCCCTAAATTTTTAATACAATATCTAATTGAAAGTCTTGACTTAATGTCTTGTAACCGCTATGGGGTATAGGACGTCGACAGTCCGGAGCCAACCCGGTCGATTTTGAGCTTCATACTTCATTTCACTCCAAGTCTTTTCTAGGCTTGCCACTTTTACAATAACAGGCCGAATAAATGGGAGTATGACGATAAAAAAACCCTCATAGATAAATATAATAAGTCACTTTTCTTCTTTTGTTTGGGAAAATGTTGTTGGATTCTTTATTTATTTATTTAAACTTTATGCACACACATGTACACAGGCGGACTTAATGCATGCCGTAGGCATTCTCTACCAGACAACCTCATAGGTGGTGCACAGAAAACAGAGTAGGTGCATTATGAACGGTGACTAGATATACAATAGAGCACATAATAAATAAGCTTTAGAGTAAGTAAGTATGTGTGTTGTATGCTTTGTTTTAATATTACTCTGTCTCTTCATGGTTTCACTACATGTTTTACTACATTAGTTCCTATTCAATGTATAACAAGATAAATTGTGTCCCAAAACTGCGATGAAAAAAGAAGAATAATTCCGTAAATGGCTTCATTTTGTTCTTATAAGGTCACGATAATTGTTTCATGTTTCAATCAAACGCCTTATAGTTCTAACGAACGTAAACAGTGGAACGTACTACGAACAGAGAGAGAGAGAGAGTAAATCTACTTAACGTAATCGAAATCTGTTAAATAACGTTATTATTTGCAACTGCAACATCGTTAGGCGTATGCATATTATTCATAGGGTTATGGGAACAAAATTCGTGCCATACAAACGCTAAGTGGTGAGGCAATTGAAATTTTACCTTGCAAAGCTACTCATTCACTTGACAATTAGAACGTTTTTGTTATTTCCGTTTACACATAATAAATGCTTGTGCAATGAATATACCTTTCAAATAATTCACAAAGGCAAAGCATGGTCTTAAGTTAGAACTATCAAGACTCGAGTTCGGGTTTTCCTGTGAGGCTGTGTTGCCTTCGTCTCACTCGCACGGCCAGCTCATTGAGGCTGTACTTGTTCTATCTCTTTCTAACTTGGGAAGGCTTGCGCGGAAAGAGAATGTGGGTAACGAACGACCTTTTGCCGTTACGGGCAAGCAGTGCGGCCCGTGCGTTCACCGGGAGCGGTACATTCGGTTGCGGCCTGACTACATCGCGCCTATCGTCTGACAAGCTGAAAAAAAAATTACGTAAATATTACAACACTCACGCATTGATTGTGAAACGTCTGTAACTGTTAGGCCGAATCCTGGACATTCCCAGGTAATTGTGTGCATGGTGCGTCCACGTTTTGTTTGATTGTGCGATCCTGTTTGACCCTGGTGATTTTATTTTATTATATTGTTTTGTAACCCTATCCCGTGGTGTTCATTGTATCATCCATTTCTGTGTTTCTGTTGTGATTTATTTCTGTCTCATTGGATTGTCACTGGAACCTTTGGTGAGTTTCTTACGTTCTTTAAATTAATATCAGAAAATTTTATATTATTATTTTGAATAAACGTTGCTTTCATTTTTACTGCATGTAGAAGTGTTTAATTGCATTCCTGCATAATTATGTAAACCTACATTTTGTTGTTATGTGGCTTAAGAATTGTTTAGATTACTGCATTGTTCAACAAATCACATTTAAAAAGACGTGCGTTCAAAATATTGCAGCTTACTGCTTTTCTGTTTTAGTGTAACCGTATTGTTGTTTTTAGCATTTTTTCTAAAATACTTTGATTCACTATAATTATCCTGTCTCATGGTTCCGTATAAATCATAAATTAAGATGTGGTAGTTCTTCATGCTAACCAAATAAATAAGTAAACCCGTTGAAATCGTTAATACAACCCCTCTCGTGGCAATGCTTGCCTTGCTATATTTTTCGTCACTGTTATGCAAGTGTGAATAAAATATGATTGCCAATACGATTTCAAAGATTTTTTTAATATGTCTGTAATCCTGAAGACGCATTGTATTAACTACATATTGCGTCAAGTGTATTTCGTAGGTGTATATTAGGGGACTAACGTGCTCCGTGCTGCAACCCAAAATTTCTTAACTTATATATTCAGTAGGTAACACTTTTTACTCGATTCAGGCATTGAACCTGAAACATCATGCACAGCCGCTGCTGCAGATATCGCTGCGTTAGTGAAACTTATTAACTAAAGTAAATTTTTATCTTAAGACAATTTGTATCATACTAGGCTACTTTATTGAAAGATAACCCCTTACAATAAGTAAAGGATTATTAACTAAATATTTATGTCAATAAATTATGTGTCAATACAAATATGCAGAAATGTATTTTATTTATTTCACCAAATGTGGCTTTTGGTCCCACGTTAAAGGAATCGAGTCTATCACCATCAACCGGGCAGCTTTCCATGTCTTCTATGTTACCTCTAAGTTGTATAAGAGCTCTATCCCTAAGACACCTTATAGGAACGGCATTGAAAAGAACCGATGAGGAGGCCCTTTTGAAACCATGTCGAGAGATGAAAAGACAAAACACTTGATAATGTACTGGTTTCAATAGTTACTTACGTGGCAAAATGCCTCTACATCGAAGGATGGTAGGATCAGAACTCACATTTGTATTATTTAATTCATAGAATCGTCTCTCTAGATCATGACTTCGTGCTGCTACTAAGAATTAACTTATAGAAAAGCTAGATAACATTTGAGTTTTTTACCGAACCCACAAATCGTACAAGGTGTTTTGCGCTGCAAAAAGAATTACTGTCTATGTTTCAATTCATGTTCTGCTTCATTATCAGGTCTACTATAAGCGTGTTCCATCATAGACTGCTTCATTATTTATTATCAAATATTGTTAGAAACTGAGGCATACAAAGCTCTTGGAGTTTTGTGGTTATAAATTATAACCAGCAGAATTACTTCGTAAAAATTGATGTTGCATTTTGCATTGGTATATGAAAGTTATCTCATGGTTATTGACCACGTAGTTGTATCAGAGGAACATTATATCCCTTATCACCACAGTTGGTACAGTTAAATCAGACCAGCAACGTGGATTAAAGCTCTCGCAAACCGTGAAATAGGTTCTATTGAGCAGGATCGTTTTAAAAAGGGAATCGATATTCCAAAACTAGTATACGTTCTCAAAACTTAGTGTTTTGTATTCTACAACTGGCTCTTAGTTCCTGTTAGCTCCGAGAACGGAATCAGTATTCCTCGGCCATTGATTGCGGGCAATAGCTAGTAGGTACTATAATAATATGTATATTACTGGTAGTGGCAGAAATGAGGAATAGAGGTTTCCATTTGGAGCAGAAATACAATGGAGATAAAATTATTACGGGTGAGGCTTCCCATAGATTGACTTCGCAGGAGTGCGATATTATTCTCAGCTGCGCGGTTGGAGACGTGCTTTACAAACTCATTAAAATCTTACGGGTAGCAAGAGGATCGTTTTCTTATTTTATTTAGTAAGCTCGAAAATATATAAAATATTTGATAATTGTAATAAAAGGGCCGTGGTCACTGGATACGGGACAGAATAAGAAAAGGACCTGTGATGGTATGAGTCAAAAATATTTTCAATTTAATAACCACGTAATTGAAACCAATGAGGTAGGTATGTTTTATTTATTGCCATGCTATTGTCAAAACACGTCGAATAAACCATGAAAGCTCAAAATAAGGTTTTCAGTAACACAAATAAACGCAAACCTGTTAAAAGGTTGTTTACATATAATTACCGGTAGGCAAACACAATTCATTCTGAATATAATTAACACCCACGTTTTAATTTTACTTCGAACTCATTCAGAATAGAAATGGCAAGAGTAAAATAAAATAATATGGGTAACCATGATAATTTATTCACAGCTTTTTTTTCTGCTAAGGACTGCAGTTGACCTTACATGAAACTTAGTCTGATGTTGTGGACTGAATTTTTTGGCAATGGGTACTAAGAGACGTATTGATCCCACAATCGGGCCCAAAGACGACACGTGACACTACAGTTGGTCTACGCCCTAATAAAAATACTTTCAAATTAAGTTTTTACGCTTCGTACCGTGTTTCTTGCGGCCCCGAAATTCCAGATTTACATTTCATGGTAACTCCTCTTAGTATCTACGAATTTGGACTAATACTCATCACTACATACATACTAAAAGAAGAAGAAGAAAGAAAGAAAGAAAGAAAATATTTATTCAATCTTAAACCAAGCTAAAAAGTCTATAAGAAGAGAAGGAGAACCTCCATTCATTGTGGTATGCAATTAAATGTCTATCTCACTGATGGTAATGCGTAAATTTCACAAACCTCCAAGGTCATTAGGGGGAGCTCTCAGATTAAGAAAGATGATTTTCATTACCATACATAAGTATACAGTAATCATTAATTTCTAATACGCCCATGAATTTCTAAAAGTCAGATGTGCGTGACCGAGAGAATCTTTGACCATTCGTATGAGTACTATTACCAGTTACCAAGTTGCTCTATCATTATAACTTATTGTGATAATATTATGGAAAATTAAAGCCGTATCGTTAAAGGAGGTTTGATTAAAAAAAATGATGATGAAACTACTAGTAGGAGTAGTTAGTATTTGCAAATTTCTTTTTGCAATTATTTATTTACAAATTTCTTTGACGCATAAAGTTGTTAGCCAATTTTATGCGGCTAGAATTTAATTTGTATTAAGAAATTTAGTAGTAGGCTACTTACCGAATTAGAATATAACGTGTAGTAGGTAATCTTGATACGCTCAATGTTCCATAAAGTGGTTTTATTTTTAATCGTGTTTGAATATATGTGTTATGTAATATGTTATAAAAAAATATATAATTATTAATAGTCAATGATTTGACAATAGCAAATTATGAGTTTTATATCTTCATCTTGAATGATAGTTTTATAAAATGGTATAGTTACCTATCGGTTGTTAAGTCAATTTTGAATGAAAATTTCGTATTTTGGCATAAAAAACAATAATCTTTCCTCTTCCTCTTTGATAACTATTGTAATGGCGAACTGTCAGCTGCACACAAACTCGGGTAAGTTGTTAAGGAAAACCAAGAAAAAGGGTCGTCGATTAGATGGGGTTCGTCACTCCGTAGTTAAAGTTTTTATTACTTGAACCCGTAACATTGAACCTTAGGAACATCGTTTTATTGTTTTGGGGCTTTGCAAAACTGAATTTAATCACTATAAAATAATAATATCTAAAATAAATGGCATGCCAAATAACATAGTCGGGTGTATGGAGCTGAAATCAACCTTAGTTGAGGTTGGGAGATCAGACGGCCGTCATCATCATCCACATTAAGACGTCAATCCTGATTTCATCCGCGGCCACGGTGCCATCAGATAACAGCCAAAAGTGAAGAAGTAATTGGACACCGGGCTCCAAGGAACCGGCACCTTGAATAAAATAACGCTAAGAGGATATGAAGGTGATGAATTGATAAACGAATTTGTAGCACTTGAGGTAGTCGAGGTGCTACTTGAATGTTAATAACAAACAAAGTTTTACTCTTCAGACCATTAACAAAGAGTGGCCGTGCATTTTTATAGCCAATTTCTATGCTAAAAGGCAAGTTCTCGTCGATCTAGCGCTAAACGTAGAAGCAATCAATCTTGACGTTAAAAACTGTTACTTTGTGACCACAATAAAGTCAAGGCTTAAAACTTTGTTATCGTGTAGGTTAGCGCTATGGATAATTAATTCTCTTTTTTACTTACAACGGTGGCATTATCAACGTAGAAATGTTGTACAGTGAGCTTCAAAAGTGCCTGGACAATTTAGAGCTAACATTGTATGAAGTTACAAAAAAGTTAATACGTAGGTACATACATTAATAATAGTTATACATTAGACTTAGGTTGTTAAAAGATTATGTTGCTTATAGAAACGCCAAAAGTAGGGAGGACATTATGACCATGATTGCACATAGCGAACAACAAATTGACAATTCCAATTGTAGCGTATAACTAAACCCTCTCAATTTGCAGGCTAATACGAACGCGCGTGTTTCAGACGCGTTCATGTCACGGTTGGTCAATCCAAATAAGGGACCAGAACCTACTTCATAAACTGTTTCCTCCTTCCTACAGTCCCGAGTCCTTTAAGCGGGGCGTGAAAAGGCATCTGATGAGGCCGTCAAGCTGAGTGCCACCATTGTTAACATGGTACAGTAAGCTTCGGAGAAAAGGAACCCCCCTTGAGAATAAAACCATTATCAAGGGGGGTTCCTTTTCTCTGAAGCTTACTGTACATGTTCACGATGGTGACCCTCTTTCCGAGACTTTGCCTTTAGCTTGCCATCGGGTGAGGTGAAGTTAAATTGACGTATCCTTTTATAAAAACGCTGCACTCACTGCAAAAAAACACACGAACCCCTGACAAGCTTAGATAAACTTCACTACTTACTTATAATGAAAAAAATCGTCCAATATTCTTCTGACAAAGTGAAGACTTTATACAAAGACCGTTTTTAAATAGATGATGACAGTGGCACACCATTCACTTATAACAAGGCCAATTAGCCTACATGAACGCAATCATTAGTGCAACCGGAAATGCACTAAGAGTGAGTGCGAACAAGAGCAAAGTATGAGTAGTAACATGCATTGCGGTAGAATTTTGACGGTTTACTTCGTGCCTCGCTCACGAAAACATCGCTTTAGCAATGAGCCATCATCTAAGATATTATAATAATCTCGTAGTACGATGTTTGTGACTCCTCTGAAACTGCTCGACCGATTTTAAGAATTTTTGTATTACGGTCGGTATCACAAAACGTCGTCGTATACAATTGTCACCCGACTTCTATCTTCCAGTTTTTTTTGTTGGCAGGTAATATAGCCCCATATTCATAGTCCATAATTCATATTATAAATTCAAAAGTAACTCTGTCTGCCTGTCTGTAACGCTTTCACGCTTATACTACTAAACCGATTTTGTTGAAATTTCGTATAGGGGTAGTTTAGACCTTATGAAAGGACATAGACTATGTTAGGTCGCGATAACTGAAATCCACGTGGGCGGAGCCGCGAGCAACAGTTAGTAATTTATATGACAGAGCAGTGTTTGGCGGATCTACACTGACGGACTCATAAACTGCATCAAAGTTCAGGTTTACTCTAAAAGGATTTTTTATAATAAGTATGCAAACTTTTTAGATTAAATTATATAAATATGGAAAGACTGGCTCTTAATCTTAAAAAAAAAATTAAATTTAAAAATAGAACTGCAGTAAAACAAATGAATATAGCCGGGAAAAGAAAATTTACTTGTAGTATCAGATTTGCGTGTTATTTATAGCAAAGTTTTAAATTGATTCTCATTGATTTTTTTGTTTTGTCAATTGAATTATTGTTATCAGCATAATTGTTGGATTAGTTTTTTAACACATCGAGAGTTTTTGAACCATAATATGGATACTTCGTCCGAACAAGCGGCACAAATTGTAGCATTGGTGCGGGAGGGCTTGGATCAACGAACGATTGGTAGAAATTTAAATTTAAACCAGTCTACGGTTTCTAGAATAAACAGAAGGTTTGTAGAGACAGGTTCTTACGGGAGGAGAGCTGTGGTTGCTCGAGTTCTGCCTGTACCAACAGGCAGAACTCGAGCAACCACAGGTCGTGATGACCGATTTATTGTTATAACTTCCCTGCGAAATCGTTTCCTCACGTCAGTTAACATCTAAACTGAGCTTAATGAAGTGCGTGGAGTAAACGTGTGTGCACGAACAATAAGAAGAAGGTTAAAGGAAGCGGATATCACCCCTTTTAGACCAGCAAATGGTCCAAAGTTGTCTACAGCTCACAGACAAGCTCGCTTAAGATTTGCGCGTCATCACCTGAATTGGACAGAAGAGCAGTGGGCCTCTGTATTGTTCACGGACGAGTGTAGGACATGTTTATATGGTGCAGATGGTCGCAGAAGAGTCTATCGTCGACGTAGGGAACGATATGCTCAAAGTTGCATTGAGGAGCGTGTTCCTTTTGGAGGCGGTTCATGTATGGTCTGGGGTGGCATATCGATGAACGGGCGAACAGAACTTGTGTTCATAGACATGGTCCGTCAAAACGGTAATAGAGGGGGTTTGACAGCACATCGCTACATAACAGAGATATTAGAAGATCACGTGGTGCCTTACATGGGATTCATAGGCGAAAATTTTACTTTAATGCAGGATAATGCCCGGCCGCATGCAGCTGCACAAGTTCAACATTATTGCGAAGAGGTTGGGATACGTACAATGAATTGGCCAGCACGCAGCCCGGATCTTAATCCCATCGAGCATGTTTGGGACAATTTAAAAAGAGCTGTATATGCGAGAAACCCTTCGCCCACGACAGTGGCAGCACTAAGAACAGCACTTTCAGAAGAATGGGACAATATTCCGCAAGATCTTTTAAAAACCCTTATAAAATCTATGCGGAACCGATTAGAATCCGTAATAAGGGCACGTGGGGGTAATACACCTTATTAAAACACAAATAAACCCTTGCATAAAGTTTGTGTCTATTGTTAAAACCAATTTTTTAATTAAACAAATTTTTCTTAAATTTCTGTTTTTTCTTCAAAAAAAGTCTTAAGGTCCTTTCCAGTACATAAACTTAAACTTAAAGATATGACCCTACGCTGTTTTAAAGTTCACGAACCAATCTAGAGGTTTCAATTTAAATCTGTATAGAAAGTATGCATACTTGGTTAAAATATTTATTTCAAAGTCGTCTATTACTTTGATGCAGTTTATGAGTCCGTCAGTGTAGTTAGTAGTGTTTATCTATCTCATTATAAAATCATTGGCCTCCTTATAATGCTCGGCATTATTTCTCTATAAAAAATGTAGTAAGCACGACGTAATTTTATACGCATGTGAAAACGCAATGCATAAAGCCGTGAGTAACACATTTCTTGTTCTTTATTACTTTAATAGCCTTCACTCCAATAACATTTCGAAACGCAATCATTCTCGATATATTTCTCTAATGATTTGCTATTCGATACAATAAACCTTAAGGTGAACCAAGACATGCACGAACATTTGCTACAATAAATGCATTTCGGAGTTATTCGTTAAAAATATAATTGTACATTCACAATGATATAAATAAGTGTTTCACTTATTCACTTATACCTATGTGCACTTACGTGCCTCGGAGAACACGTTAAGCCGTCGGTCCCGCTTGCCATACGAACATCTATGGCAGTCGTTACGGGTAAAATAAAATTAATATAATGGGTATGATTTTTTTTTATTAGAACCGAAATTACTAATATTCTCTCTAACCCCTCCAAGCTAAATTGCTTGTGTTAGGACCGGGTTCACGTGGATAGTGTAATGGCCTGGATTCGAACCCGGGATCTTTCGATCATAAGGCTGACTTCCTAACCACAAGCTACCGACATATACCTTCGATTAATATGCTGAATTTCAATCAATCAATCAATTAGCCAACTGCAGTCCACTGCTGGACATAGGCCTCTCCCAATGTACGCAATTTTACCCGATCCTCCTCCATTTATTATTATCTTAATAATATAATGTCCAGTACAGTAAGCTCGCCATATACAAACACACGTCTACCTTTACATTGCAAGCATTAACTAGATCCGGCTTCGAATGGCGATTCAGTTTGTCATTGTCACATTTACTTTTTATAGCTATTTGCGTCGGCTTCAAGGGAAATAAAGTTTTTGTTGAAATGCGTGCTCTACTATTGATTGTAATAGTATCGTAACTACAACAATATGTTGTTCCGTGATTTAATAGAATGAATAAAAAAAGTAATTTAGCGGTTATATTGACAAACACCATATGTGTTAAAAGGTAAATCGAAACGTTAACGAGTTTTCGTTTTGCTTTTTAAATGGAAAATATTATTTAGATGCAATAATAAATAAATATTGCACAACATTCTACACAACGCTATAAGCTTAACTAGCTTGTGTTATGGAATCTAGAATGCGGATATTTTGTAAATACATACATATTATACATAGAAACACGCAGGCCAATGCAAATAGCAATATTCATGCATACAAATATTTGCACTGAGCGGGTTCGATACCCGTACCTCCTGCGTAGCAGTCGCGTTCACTACCGTCACACCACAGAGGCTGTCATGAACCTACCTTTCGAGATGTGGACAGATTTCAACCGATTCCATCCATCCACAATATATACTCTCGTCTGTAAATCCCCGAGGGGGTAGGCAGAGGTGTATTAGCACAATTATTATTCAATCAACCGATTTGTTTTTACCATTTTCTATTTTACCTCCCATATCCACTGCTATTTTCATAGTATACCAAATATGAAGCGCGATCCTCTATAGGTTGGATCAATATCTGCTGTCTCTATTAAGTCGTATCTAATACCTCTCTCCAGCCTAAGCAATCTATTTATCTTCGATAGTAGGTACAACGTCCATCGTTCTCGGAAAACAAGGTTCGTTTTCAGACTAGTTAATGCAAATGACTACAAATGTTTATTCAGAGCGACAAACACCAACTTTTGTAACTCGATTACTTAGATTAGTAGTTAGTTGTGGCACTAGTGACCAACATTTGAGCCAGTGAGGTTTTTTAAACATAGTTCTGGTAATCCGCTGTTGTTTCATATATCTCATTAAATTGTCGATTCGATGACATTTTTTATGATAAGAATTTAGAAAAGTGAATTCCTTTTTTTTTCGCGCGGCAATCCCCACGAATACCTCCCCGCCGGAGTCGGAAGGGGAGGTTATGTCGGACTCGAACCGATTAAAACCGCACGGCAACTGAGGGTCGTGATGCTAGTGCCGGAGGTGAGGTTGTCTTCGACATGTTCCTCGCACACCGGCTGACCCAGGGCTATTCCTTATGGTCTCTCCCACAACGGCGTCCCCGTCTCGCCCCCCGAAAGAGGAGGCGCGCCTACGCACTCCGCCGCCGTGGCCTGCTTCTACTGGGGTGACAGGTTGCTCCACTCGTCACCCCAGGCCCGCGCTCATGTAGGAGGAGGTCAGAGTGAATTTTCTAATTCACAGGAATTTACTGTGTTCTAACTAAGAAGTATAAGTAACCAGGAAGAGAAATATCAATTGTCAGTGCAGTGGTCGGATAAGCTACTATTTTATGGTTTTTCCAGAATGCACCGCTTTTGCCAATCAAAAAGTTACGTTTGCTGCAATGTATCTAATAAGATAAAAAGTTTATTTTCAGTTCGTTTGCTTTCTGTGACTCTTACAAAATCATCCACACAACTGACTGTAAATTAAAGCAAAAATAACAAAAATTGGAAAGAGAACAACAAGATAGGTCATTTTTCTACATACACGAAAATAAATGCGGTCCCTGAGGAAGATTTATGGAGTGAAACTGAGCGATAGAGTGAGGAATGATGTCATACCGTGATAAATGTGGCATGAAAGAAAATTTGGTGACGAAGATTGAAAAAGGCATGCCAAGATAGTTTGGTCGTATTGCTAAAGAAATATATTATGTGAATCAAGATCGCTGGCTGAGTAGGTATACAAAAAGAATACAAACCAATTAAGTGATGTTCTTTGAAAAATTGGTAAAAGTGAGGTACAAAAATGCAGATAAAAATAGTATAGAGGTATTTAATGTACTTGATAACCTAATATTGGTACGTGACTTTGAAGTCGCTACGATGTGGAATCTATCTACCCCGTATCAAGTACGATGTTCTCAGTTAAAATATATTTAAAAAAATGTAATTTCTCGTGTCATACCACAATATTATTACAGCTACCTTAGTATGAAGCTTAGACACATAATTGTTTTGTTAAATGACTAACGCTTTAGGCGATGCCACTCTCAAGTTCATTCATAATGACAAGAGATGGGTGTTAATACGTGACATTGAAGTCGACA
This sequence comes from Eilema sororculum, assembly GCA_914829495.1. Lineage (NCBI taxonomy): Eukaryota > Metazoa > Arthropoda > Insecta > Lepidoptera > Erebidae > Eilema > Eilema sororculum. Next base: position 16,498,793 of record OU618534.1, on the reverse strand, counting down.
TGTAGGCAGATACGTTTAGAGAATTCTCTATCCAGATGACTCATGATTGAAAACTGATACGAGGTCAAAGTCTGTATCCGTCTCCACTACATTGTCGTGGGTATCTTTGATTACAAAACTGAACACTTCAATCCTACTAAATGAGTCAAAAATTACGCATTGAAGACCTTCAAACAAGTAATCTGAAAAAAAAAGAAGATTTTCTGAACTGCACTAATTTCTTGGGATTACCCGTTGTAAGCAGATTTATTAGTCTGGGAAAATACTTTGACTCTAACAGATATCCGGAATCAATATTAACTACTTACATGTTCAAGGAAACTAGACTAGGAGGCATCTGGTTCACTGAATTGTCACCAGCAGGCATTAATGTGTACAATATAAAGTGGTTAGTTCCATTTGAATGAATTTTTTATAGCATTTATTATGATATATTGAATAATACACTTATACTTTTCCACTGACTTTATTTCTAGACCTGACCGGTTTCGCCTTACGGCATTCTCAAAGGTTCACATTGATAACTTTTAAGTTCGAAAAAGTTAGTTCCATTACTTGTTTTTAATTTTTTTATAAAACTTAGGAAATCCTAAAATTAGGAATGGTTATTAAGAATAAGCTCTAGGGTATGTTAAAACTATTTGAAGAAAATACTCTCCTTATTAACTATTATATACATATAGGTACCTAAAAAGAGAGTACTTACGTGAGTGTAAAAATATAATATTACCATTTCTTGTGGTATTGCCAGTATGGCAAAAGTGAGATATATTGTAAGTCCTATGACTATACAAAGACGTGCCGAGATTTGCAAATCGTTTTTCTGTTTGTTAAGAGGTACGAATATTTCTTGTGGAGTACGTACTTAACGTGAAAGTTATTCACTGTACAGATATTAGGACACAAACACACTTGTTATATTAATAAAAATCATTAGGCGTATAATAATAACTATTATGGCTGTGGGAATATATTGCAATATGTAACACATGTTGTTAGAACTTTAGCCATAAGTAAAGTTTTACCAGTATTTCGATAATGGTTGTTTAAGCTTTTAATTGCAAATTAGTTTAGAAACTAACATCCATTCTCTTCTGTTTAGTGGAATTAAGGCTTATTTGGAAGTTGACGTGAATTACTCCCCCGACGGATAACTCCGGCAACATTAAACTACTTGCAATGTTCGTGTGGTTACTGAAGTCTGAATCTGTATGACCTCAATAATAAGAAATATTTTTTTAAAACTATTTTTTTGTCAATTTAATTTATTTATTTCAAATCACACGATTCATATCTGGTTAGTAACAATATAACTTAGAACTAGTGTTAGTATTCAATTCATTTGCATCATAATTAAATTACAATAAAAAGAAAATTAAATTAAATTAAATGAAATTATAAATGAAATTTATGTTATACTTTAAGTTAAATAAAATACAAAAGTAATTTAAATTGAGAAAAAAAAATCTAATTATAACAAAATAAATTAAATAATAAAATTGATGTCCTTTTTTTTTCATAATACACACCTTAGGTAGGTACTTACTTTCTCGGCCAGTCAGTACACATTTAATCGACCAGGATACGCATCCATCTTTCTTGGATTGGGCAATCCAACCGCGCAGCAACCATCCTCAGAATACTGTTGCCACTCTCTCTTACACGCCGACGAATAGAGGCGACTTTCTTACGCATAATCGCATGAAAACCGTCAACATGTGCTTCTGCGAACATGCGTGACGCGCTACAGTCTGGAGGAAGACGCATCAGCATTCTGAAGATGTTGTTGTATAACACTCGCAGTGCATTGGCTGCCCGGCGGGTATGATACAGCCAGAGGCCGCCAGAGTAAAAAGACTGGCAGTATGCCTTAAACAGTGTAATTTTCACCTCTATAGAACATCTAGCGAACCTTCTAGCTACCATATTCCCCCTAACAGCCAATGCCCTGCGCTCCCGCTCCAGATCGGCGTCATCTCTCAGGTTCTCTGTAACTACTACTATGAGTATTATGGTGTATCGGGTCTCAAAAACTTCTCAAGTAGGTGCTGTACTATAAATGACGAATGATACCGTGATAGCGTAACTTATCATTATATAGTCATCTATTGAAATCATTTGTTATCTATTTAAACAATTTTATTACGTGCCATTATTTTTTTTTAATTAATATTTCCAAAAAAAAACCTTATATTTACCATTAGGTATGTGCTCTTTTCCAAGTAGCTATGCGTATTTTCAAGTTTCTATCAAATTATATACGTCGATAGACACGCACCAGGAGCACCTGCCCTAGACGACCTTCAAATTATAAATTGTGTCAGTGAACTACTTACTTAATTTGATCCACTTGTACCTACGTAGATTAATGAAACAAGTTTTAATGAGGTATTAATTTTCTTTCTACCTATGCTAAAAATATGAAAGGCCAGCTTTGTCCGCAGATTAGAAACTAATTCTTTTACAATATCTTTACTATTAACTTTTCCCCTCAACTTTCCTTTTTATTAAATTCACGGAGTATAAATGATTCCGAGGGCTAAATAATATATCCAAGCCGTCTGGCTACTCTGCTGTGCCAATTTCGGCTTCTGAACTAAAATTTGCTTCTTTACAACTCTTTTCGGTGTTCGCTGCCGATTACGCTGGCGTCACTCTATTGTGTTTTACCCTTATACATACAGCCCTACTTACGCATGTTCTATCTGCAAGTACACGGCTGTGTTAATGATGTACTGTGTACTGTGTGTTTAGTGGGCAGATAAAAAAGTTTCAATCAGGTTTCAAAGCTTCAATCAGGCGTCATACTTTACAAAATTCAAATTGAAATCGAGTCTAGTAATATATCAACTGAAGAATAAGAATTGACGTGACTGGGTTACTTTTGCAAAAACTATCTTCTGTGTACAGTCGGCATCAGAAAGATGTGTATGAATAAATTTTCCCACCTTCCTGTTGATGGATTTTTGTGATATTTGGTACACACCTTTAGTTCGGACAGTAATACAATTAAATCAATCAAAGATCAATAAAATAGTTTGATTTGCTCTTAATATCTTAGTATTAAGATCATTTTGGTACTTTGTTGTCAAGATATTTGTGACGCTGACAATGATTTGCGACAATGAGACCATGATGATATCAAAAAGGCAGTTTCTTTTATCAGCTACAGTGGGAGTTTACCACGGAATTCCAAAATATGGTTTGTCGATTCACGGGAAATCTAAAACATGTTTTGTTATTTTGCATCTGACCGAATAAACGATTTACTAAGTTACGAGTGTTCGAAACTACTGTAGACCTTTTTCATCACCGATCGAAAGAACGAAGGTCCGATGAACGTTTGGTGGTAGTGTTCAGTAGTGTTCTAGTGTTCTAAAATCACTACTATAAATCAATATTACTAGATATTGTTAACGGTACTCGTTAAGGTATATATTGTTCAATTTCACCTTCTACACTTCATTAAAAAAATTAAGATCGTTATCAGGAATTACAAAAGGTAATTATTTTGTTTAATGCACGAATAACGTAATAATTAGGAGGGACTTATATATATCGCTATACCAAATTTCATCAAAATCTGAAATACATCGAGTAAAAAAGAAGCGCTCAAGTGGGACTTGAACCCACGACCTTTCCCTTACACTTTTTCCCGATGTATTTCGAATTTCAAAAGTTAGCATAATAAATGCTATAAAAAATTTCATTCTACAAAAAAAAACATCATAATTTGTTCAGTGGTTTAGGCGTGAAAGCGTGACATACAGACAGACAAACAGACAGAGTTACTTTTGCATTTATAATATTAGTATGTATATGGAGAATAGTCAAGATCGATCTGATGCTGAGTGAACCGATGTAACGTGAAGCAGTTACGATTCTCGAGTTTTACGTTTGACACGTGTTATCTACTATCAATCATACATTTTCAGGTTCTGAGCTCAACCATAAAATATAAAATATTAAGATCGATCGCGGCATTGTTTTATAGACCCTTATTCAATTACTAAGAAATGTAGGAATCAAGGCTTTTTGTTTTCTGTAGAAGTATGGACCAAACATTTCTAGTTAAGTGTACATAAATAGTCTTTTGTTAACTCCTTTACTATTCCTTGGCACACTAGGCCTATGAATATCTTTCTTGTTTGTATTTATGTAGTAACTTCTTCTATAATGATTTCTTCTTCGAAAATTAACATTTTAGCGATAAAAGAGACAAGAAACAACCCCTAGCATTACAAGTGTCACTCGGCATGACTGCTATGATGAACCAAGCTATTGTTTGTTGACTCCCTTTTGTAAATATAGGATGATAATAATGTGATGGATAATAATATTATATTAAATTAATGTTTTCAGTTATAATTTAAAACAATTATTGCCATACACATGAATAATATAATCAATGGGAGTAGATGTTCCATGCCGATTGCTTTATGGTAACCTATATAGATGTATCATTCATGACTCATATGAATATTTATACCACCATGACGTGATAAAATCTATAATACCATTGTGGTGCGCGAAATCCTCAGCTTTCACCAGACCGAGTTGCAAGTGATGAACGAGTACTCTCGAGTGTATGGGGAGGAAGAAACACTAGGCGCAAAGAAACCGCTTAGTGAAGCGTTTAATATACATAGAATGAGATACTCGTAGAGGTGGAAAAAAGACCTGCTGACCATTTTTGAGTATTCATGTAAAGTACATGACGTGTCATTGGCTATTAGTGGGTTTGATTAAGTAAACCTTACGATATTGCGATATTGTACGTAACTGACGGCCGACTTCACGTCATATAGCAAGAAGTGGTAGCGTACACTTCAAGCGAATTACATACAGTACAAAAAAAACAAGAAGTACATAAATTACATAGTGGTTACACTGTGTCAGTGTTAGCATTATTGCGTAAAGTGAAAATACACACCGAGACACTAGCCAGTGACACGTATTATATCCGTGGTCTCGCAACTCTCAAAAACTTTGCCATACACAATAATGTGGAGAGCAAGGTTCGTAAAATTTCTGAATATCTGTAAGTTGTAGTGATTGTAAAATGTTGCCTGCCTACTATGCCAAAGTAGCCAGCTGGAAAAAACAACAAGCAAGATTGCAATCATCATTCCCATAGTGTATAAATACAGTTTTCATTTGGTGTTTTGTTATTTATTTAACTTGTTTATAATGTTCTGAAGGGCATGTTCCAGTGGGGCAGTTTGTAAAAACTCAGCAATAGTTCTTATAAATTAACAGTATCAATTTTACAGAGTTATTATTATTATCTCTTCTTTCACACCAAAGTAAATACATTTTAAAACAAAATTGTGAAAAAATATTCCATTTAAAAACAAAAAACTACATCTCACCAGTATCCGCCACAGGAACCAAGGTATCGCTATTAGCGCTCTGGAAACAGGAACCTCTTCACTACACCTACCGGGTCGAGTGTCCAATTAGAAACACTTGTGCAAGAATTCCACATAAAAAGAGTGGTGGCATAAGGAGACTTATTTATTTTTTAATTTTCTTCATATGAACATTAAAATAAATAGAATGCCATGGCATCACTCGATATGTGTGACAAATACTCCGGAATACGGAATAAAATTTACCCTTTATGTAGGTATAGGTACGATCTACACAATTGGTATGTCTTTTCACATAAAATTGCATCTTGTAGACTCTTACTAGATGACAATCTACGTGAGCTTTAATTTAATAATATGATATCTAACATCACTAGGTTAGTGGTTTCTTATGTCACACTTTAACAAAATCTTTAATTTCAAGGTCATTGTTAATGTCATACTGTATTAAGCAGCTAACATGTTTGAGTGACAGCTTTGTATATTGTTCCTTTATAATGTACTTATCATCGAGACTTGTATGTAATGATGTCATATATAATAAATTTTAATCGATAAGTAACCGCATCCTTCACGCGATTTTAATCGTATTTGAAGACTACATTCATCAGAGTTTAACAAATGTTCAACACGAAACCTTGTCATATGTAATTAGTGTGTAACAAACATTTATTCCCTTGGAAGACATGCCACAATAATGTGATGTAATTTTGAGTTGACGTGCTTGCATAAGGACGAACAGTGACACAACCATGTATTAATCCGCTGGCATACACCGGATTATTATGATGCGACGTCAACGTCAGATGTCATTACTACCTTTAGTTATTTAGTCACGCATTATTATGATGCTTAAAGAGTTCCTTCAAAATAGACAGTTATTAAAATATCTGCAATGCGTCCGTGTACGCTTCATTGCAAAATGGGCGGATATCGTGAGGTGTTACATAATTTCTTATATAATAGTTTAGTACTTTAATACTACACGCGCACTGTTAAAGTCTACGTCAGTCATTTAGCATGTGTGCGTGTAGCTTTAATTACCTACATAATGTATATTCATGCAATAATATGAGGCTCCTATGGTAATAATAACTCATAAAATATAAAAGGTTCAAAATGAGTCATTTGTAATCCGAGAAACCACGTAAACCTGTAGTTATTGCGAATTATTTACAAAAACAACAGGTTTAAAAACAGAAAATTTATGGAAATATCACTTCCCTTAAAAGGCACCTGATTTTGTTGGATTCCGTTCTTTGAACAGTTACTTTACGTGACGTATTTGGTCCCGTATAATTTTTCGATTGGTATTCCTCAATCACGGTTTCAACTTTGCAATAAAGAACAGATAAAAGTATTTACTTAAAAAAGTTCTGTTTGAAAAAGGGCAAAGTTCTTTTTTCCATATTTATAAATTCCTTTCCTAATTTTACAAAAAATATGGAGAAGTTTTCAACAGGATCTAACTAAGTATTATAAACTTTCGGACTTTATTTTCCACCGCGTGTCATGAATGACTAATGGAAGCGGTTGTGACATTATGTAAAAAAATATGTTCCAGCGAATTCTTCGTCTAATTTATATGAATTCGTTAGACGGTGGAAACTTGGGCGCTCAGCGTTAACTGAGCGCATCCGCGATTTCACTACGCACGCCACTCCGCGAAAGTCATGAACAATTCTGGAACAGTTGGAACCAATTAGTTGGTAAATAGGTCTACCACAATAGAATAATACAACGCGACTAATACATCATATTTCTTGTCACGTATTGGGTTACCGTTCCTTTGTTACGTGAGCCACTTTCAGTCAGTGAATAGAACCAAAGGACCGGGATGTGAGTGGAATATGATTAATAATAACTTGTGCATACATTTATATTAACTGTGAATGATTTGATTGGAATAATTTTGTTCAAATGTTTTAACATGTCTCCTTACAGGTGTGCTTAAGGTATACATCTCGGTGGTTGTCAATTGTGATGTATAAATTAAAACTGAATTGCCACGGAGTACTTGTATTGCTAAAATTTCCTGTTTTTAGTATTTAACACATCAGAAACGAATACCTTTACCAAATCTTTTATACAATTTTGGCGATAAACACATTTTGTAATCTTACACCTCGAACATTCAGTCCTACATTCAGCTGATGATGTCATATTAGCTCAGATCAAGATATTGAAGATGATATGTTTATCATCTTCACCTAATGATGTACAGACAGCTTTTTGACTTTTTTGAGATTTCACTAATGTTGAACTTAATTTCCATTGTCTTTACAAATACTTTTAAAAGTATTCATATCAACGAATTTAGATTGCGGGCAAAACCTAATTAATAATATCATACTACCTACCTATACAAAAATAATTTTTCGCCATATAAAAAATTGCTTTATTAAATAAAGTCGTACCTTAATAAATATTGAGAGCTTGGCTCTTTTTAAGTAAAGTTGATTTAGTCCAGCCATAGGGTCTACACTCTTCTTTTGAAGTAAAAATGTGTATTAAGTAAAAATATATATAATTAATATAACAAAGAGAAGCCTAAAACAAGTTCTATAAAAAGTAACTAGAGGGTTTTTTTAACAATAACTTTGTTAATTTGGTTAAATCCCTAATTACATTATGGACTTTGTTAAGTCAACTGTACACTCAATCGTAATAACAATATTCAAAAAAGTTTTGAGCCCATACTTTGAACTGAAAGCTTATCATTTTCAGTGAGAAAATTAATTGTATTTTTGGAAAAACATGCTATTAAATTCTTTGACTAAAATTCAACGCTTTCTTGGTGTGGTGGGCTAGGCAAACCTGGTGGTGCAGTTAAGTTGCATACAGGGTCAAACACAAAATGAGTATCCAAAAAATAAAGCTTGTTTATCTTTAATGATATAGAAATGGATCAGTCTTAAATAATTTTAACGAAAAATTAGTTAGCAGTTTTATTGAGTACAGAAGAGACTTTTTAAGTCTACAGATGATGATATAAACCTTATTTATTTTAGGATATTGTTATATATTGTTTGAAAAACCTAATAGAAATTCTTCGAACTAATATGCACTTCCCTCAATAAAAGATTAATATTTGAAAATATGTACATATATGCATACAATATTTGAAACTTTGGAATCGGGACTCTAATATGCATAGCAGATCTTGTTTTAATTATTTTTAAAGTGTTCACTTATCAGATTGTACATAGTACAGAAATGATGCACCAAAAAGGACCAAAATGTTATCTACCAATAACTAATAGGTATATTTTTCAATGCGACCAACTCCATTTAAAAAATGAAATAGACAATAAATAAATAAATAAATAAAAAATAAAAATATTTTTATTCTCTCAAACAATTAAATACAAATTCTTATTAAATAAAACAATAATATTATTATTTTCTTAGTGTATCATAATGGCTATACAAAAACACTGTAATTGTGAGACTGGTGCCTAAACTAGATACAACAAATTATTTGTATCTGTATTTATAGGTCACCAGGAAACCCACGCAACCAGTAAACTTAAGTAAAATAAGTACAATTAATTAATTTATTACATTTTATTACGACTAATTATTTAAACAAAAACAAACTACATTAAGGATTTACTATACCTAGCTATTTTATACATTACATTTAACATAGAACCTCAAGTAAATACTCCGTTTCATCATAATTTAGATGTTGCAACCAATTTGTAAGCATTTTTTTGCATTCGTATCTAGATTTTGTGTACAAGCTTATGCTTCTACTAGCTCTATTGTAAAGTCTTGGACCCAGGACGTAACACTGGCGAGCCGCGAACGAGGTTCTGTGCACAATCGGCTCGCATATCGCATGCTTTCTACGGGCCAAGGCGTAGGAAATAGGATCATACTCAAGAATTGTATGAGTATGGTGAATCGCTTTAAGCATAAAAAGTTGACGAACTGTCAGAACTTTGTAATCGCGAAAAAGTTGTTAGGTTGGGTATCTAAGAGGCTTCCTATTTATAACCTTAATTACAGCTCTTTGTGCTCTTTCCAGTGGTAGCAGGATCGTTTTGTGTACTCCTCCCCACGCCAGTATACAATATGTTAGTATTGACTGTGCAAGGCTAAAGTACACAGTTTTTAAGACGGTCGCATTCGCAGAGCCTCGTAACGTTTTAAATATGTAAATTAACTTGCGAGTGCGAGATTTTAATGTTTCAATCTGTTTTTTCCAAGAGAGCGTTTCGTCAATGTATACCCCTAAGTATTTAGTCAAGGAAGTTCTCACTAATTCCATGCCTGTGTAGTCATTTGAGTCAGTCAAGTTAGCAGGGGCCCTGATACAGATTGAGTCAATACTGCCAACACAAGAGCGAAGGTGAAGCGGGAGTCGGAGGTCGCAGAACGACCTCCGTCCCCCATCAGCGCTGGCCTGGGGGTGATCGGTGGAGCCACCTGTCACCCTAACAGAAGTAGGCCGCGGCGGCGGTGGCGCAAAATGCGCTCGAAGAGATGGTCCTGTGTCTACTGGTGTGCGAGAGATATGTTTTCGGCAATCTCACCTCCGCAACCAAAGAACACAAGACGGCGTGCGTTTTAGTTGCTATCCGTGGGGATTTTTCGCACGTAAAAGAAAAAAAAACTTGTTTCCCATCTAAATATTCTTGGATTTTATAATAGCCTTTCTGACACAGTTTACTCTTTACTGCATTTTGAAATTTATTCACAGGTAAATCTCTAATTTCATTACGAAGCTTGATAAAAAAGCGTATAGAGTTGCCCTGGAAAAAAAAGAACTTATTTTATGGAGTCTACTGTCGCAAACTACGACATTGTTTTTATGTCTGGTATTTATATTATGCCTGTCACAAACTCTTGGAAATATTGAAATATTTTTAGAAAGCCTCATCCTTTAATAAATTGCCAATTGCAATAAATACTTATACCTATTTTCGTAGGATACCTATTCGATCAGCTTATTAATGTATCAAGGCTAATTCTTGCATATAGTGTCGCGGTGCTGAATTTCTTAATTTAAATTGATCACCCTTCTTAGCCAATATCGGATTGATATATTTAATTAGTATTCTTCGTATTTATGACTAAAAGATATTATTTATTCCCTAAAAAGTATTATAATTTACCCTGCTTCGTCCTTCTCAACTCGTATCATACATAACCTTAGAGATAAGTTTAATATTTCAAAATACCCAAGTTTATTCACATATTTACCTCAATAGCAAACAGAGCGAGAAATTTATACAAAAACAAAAATTTTAATGTGTACAACACGTTCTAATTGCTTACGTTAAATTATGTGAAATTATAATGCGGCTTTATAGAATTTATGAATGCTTCTAAAACAACAAATAATTATCATTGCAAAGAGATTATTAACCGTCAGTTAATTTCTTTATATACAACGCCTGAAAAGCCCAGAGGGAGCAGTGGGGTGTGTCAACCCTCGTACTATTTACTTTTTTTTCACATAACAAGAGGTGAGTCTCTTTATATGCTTTTAACCGAGTACATACATGTTTTAACTTCTGCGTTCCGTAGATTCTAGATTGAGAAAAACTTAACTTCTTTAATTGCCCTAAAGAAGCATAAAAATTTTGGCGTTCTTTGCAAATCCAATGAAGTATTTCACACGAATTCAATATTGTTAAACTGACCTTATTTATAGGTACTTTGTTATCGAAGTCACGTAATATTTTCTTATTTTTTAGGGCGTAAGATGTTTTCGCCAACCACGTTACTAGTTTACAGAAGAAACACGACACAAAACTGTTGTAAAGGAAATTGGATTAGAGCTTGTTTTCTTATCAAAAGTTGCGTCATGAGATGTTTCTTTTTCTCAAAAATTTAATAAAAACCTAACTTACCTGCTATTTTTTTATACTCCTTAGGTGGCAGGCAAACGCACTGCCCACCTGATGGAAAATGGTTACCGTGGCCTATGGACATGTGCAAGTTCTTTAAGCAGGAATCTTCTTGAAGTACCTACTACTATAATCACTTTGTTGGTATTATAATTTTGATAACTGAAATTAAAATTAATAATTACAATGTATTAATAATACTTAGATATGATTTTTCCTTCTGCGCTACGCAAAGATAACAGTCCGCTATTAGATCTACTCATGAGCTTCTTTGCTATCATCAAACTTCTAGTGCAAACCCATTAGGTTTTGATCTTTTTGACCCACATTTTTCTCAGTGAGCATTAATTTAACCGATGCATGTACCGGGCGATCGACCCTGGCTAACCAGCTCACGTACAACTTGCAACTATTCTTCTTATCGGTGGACTTGACTCATTTGTTTTACGTGCTCAAACAACTTCAGCACATGCTTTGGAAAACTCATCACTAGGTGCACTCTTTCAAGTAGCAGTGCTTTCGTTTGTCTGTACACATCTAATAATCAATATTATTCCACACAAAGTAACATAAATAATGTCCTATAGGTTGATTTTATAATAAACATGACTAATTTATTTTGAGAGACGGGGCATGACGAATTTGCCTACAGAAAATCGAAATAAACATCATGTTGTGTTTCATCTGGTGAGTAGGGTCGCTAGAGGTCCTCAGAGACATAGATAGGGTAACTCACGAAAGACATCTCTGATTTTGGAAGCATAATAAACACTGTTACGCTTACCAAGGCGGGTCGCGAGCTTGTTTACCAATTCTGTAGCTTGGCAAAACTTTAATAGACCAAATAATGAGGTCTTATTTTGCAAATAAACTTGATCCAGGCACAACCAACCACAAAAACAACCGTCGACGTCGACCACCGGGGGCCTCGACCACGTCCCCTAAATGGAGCTACTATTATTATATATATGTATAGGTAGTGCCATGCTTTTGCGCTGAACACATAGACCAGCTTCACAGAAGAAGAACCATCCTCTTAATTAATATAATCACCAAGAAAAGTTGTGTGGCAAAAGATGAAAAACGTCTTTTTTACAAATAATTTATATTTTCTGGGAAATAGTTACAACGTAACGATTTTTGATACCTTCGTATTTAGTAAAAGAAAAATATTTGTTTCATGATATCTGCGGGTTAAGGGTGATTGCTGTTAGTTCTCTTGCTTTGATATTCTTTATTCAATCAGTGTAATCCGGCTCTATGATAATATTTGAGGCAAATATCCCTTGAGGCTTATTTGTAAAACTAGAAATACAGGGGTAGGCGAGAATATGTAGCAAAATTCTCAGAATAACGTTACGAATAGGAAACACAAAGTTATTTTGTTTGTTTGTATTGGGCTATCGCACTACGTGGTAATTTGACTTTTTATTTCTTTATAGTATTTTGTTTGTGGTTTTGATCCATTACTGACTGAATTCTAGCACATCGTATAATATTCATTCAAAATAAAAATAGAGCAACTACTTAAAATTATATATTATAAACTCACTCATAAAACGTGCAAATAAAACAACTGGAACTCAATGTTATATTGATCACACGTTTCTTCGCAACTTTTGACCAGTGGCAACTATTAAAATGACCTCAGAAGTAATACATCTAATTCTGTAAAACACATTTTTGTAGTTATAGGTAAAAGATTTAGGCTATCCTTCCCGGATTGATTAAATGTAAGTAGGTCAGTTGCACGATATTTTGTTGCCAAGCTAAATCTTTAGTGGAAGCAGGGCATAATGGGATTGGAGTGGCGCGACTATGTAAATACATCCAACCCTACAGATAACAGCGGTTCAATAACACTACTTGCTTATTGTTGTTGCCTGTGGAGGCTACAGTCGCTAGAGCACCGAATGTCGAGGCGTTGAACCACTAACACATAAGTGTCTTCGTCGTTCACGAAGGATATGTAGTGGTTTTAGTATTATGTTATCTGTGGTAGTCGACAAAGGTGACAAAGGAGTTTCACATGCATATGTACCTTCTGGGTATGTAGTCGTAAGCACATATGAAATTTAATCTTCTTTTGCGATCTAGTAGTCAAGAAACAGCAATCTTATGAATAATCTTGGTAATGATGAAGTATTCTAAGCCTTTCATTATGTAACTTGCCGAAAATATTTTTATAATCTGTGCGAAAATGTTAGTGTTCAAGAACAGACAATCAATCAATCTCTTGTCACTTTAACACTGGATAACGTACAGCCCTCTGAATAAATTAGGGAGAGTACCTACATATTATTTTCCTCTTACTAGTTCTGTATCTGCGTTTTCGTCTTGCCCATATACAATTTATTCACATTATAACACTTCACTTTGGACTGATCTTACCACCCATTTGAAAGAGCTGCTAAGATTAATGCCTCAATAACTCTTTCATATTGGCGGAATGGCTTCCTACATCTTGTTACTTACACTGCTTATACCTAGTAAAATAGATATGTTACATGTAGTCCGGGCTGCTATTAGGATCATTAAGTGCATGAAAATTTTATGACGGCTCGGACTCAGTACGTAAGCACTCTAGTAGATAGTTTCAGTAGTGGTCTTACCTCATCTATTTATTATTTTGAAATACACCCGTTCTTGTGCCGTTTAGCCTTCAAATAAAGTATTGTGAATTAAAAATATTCTCATGGCAGAAAGGCTGGACGGAGACATTGCAAGATCGAATATTTCTATGTATTTTTAGTAAGAGGCTTACGTTCAGCAATGTATGCCTTCTGTAGATTAATAATACTTAATCATTACAAAAGTAGTGTTAACAAGTTTTTTACAAAAATATTCTGTATCTAATAGTTAATTAAACTAAAGTAAAAAAATTCACATTCTGTTAATCCTTTTACCATTTTCATATGTTGACGCAATGACATTGGCGCGAGGCCAGGATGTCTCGCCAAGGTTCAAAGACATGGCTCACGTATTTTTTGTCCGGGGTATAGTGCTATCATTCTACTTGAGATACAGCAATAAACGCCACTTGAAAGCAAAGCTCATTTATTTTCAGTAGACACAACTGCAGTGGATTTCTTTTTACTTTTTCTCGGATTTGGAACCGTTTAATTATTTTTATACATTGTCTCTATTATATGGAGGTTGGTTTCTTTTGACTGCAATTAATGCAGTGTTTAGATGTCGTTATTAAATAGGACTTGTTCTTTTTTATTCATCTGATATCCTAGGCCCTGGGTCTGCCGGGGTGTGAGAGATATGCTTTCGGCAAACTCACCTCCGGCAACCAAGGACCCAAGACGGCGTGCGTTTGACGGAGTCCGACATAACCGCCTCCACCGGCTCCGCACTTGCGCACGATCAAAAAAAACTGATATCCTTAGCTGTGTTACACTAGTACTATTATGTATTCTGTGGCTGTGTAATGTGTATTGACTTCTACTCGCTCTTACTGTGTGTGTGTGTGTGTGTGTGATAAAGTAATTTTATGAAACATACTACTACTACTACTTATAGGAACACAACACGGTGCATTAATAACCGAGGCTGGCTTGCCTGTGACATAATAATTGTGAGAATAGTCCAATTAATTACCGATAGCTTCTTGAAAATTCCTGTGGACACCAACCGGTAATTCCTTTAAGAAAATCAGTCGTGCCGGATAAACGTTAGCCCCAGTCTATATATTGCAAAAAAAAATCTTCCAAAATAACGGTTATATATATACTGAATAGTCGTGTTCTGAAGCTAGCAAGGTGTGTTTAATGATACATCCGAAGGTACCCTGCCTCCCTTTTTAATATTTTGCGTACGCACGCACGTCGCGTTGGTCCTTGTTCATACCTAATAGATGAAAGCTCACTGATGTAAGATTTTGTACAATATTCCGCACGTTTTATAGAGTTACTTTAACAGTATAGTTATTTGTACAATGGGAATCCTGGAACCTTGTGAATTGCCTGCGTGGGGGATCATGAAATATTTTGCCCTATAATTTGTGAGTTGGTTCGTCACTCAATTATACAAATATTTGGCTATTGGGAAAAATACAAATAAAGATTTGGCACAATTTGCGTGTGATATGTTGTATACTTGTGCCAATAGGTATATCCCAGAGAGGGACCTTCTCAGAAGTATAGTATAGTAGTAAATATATACGCTCAACGCGCGAAGAGTGTTAGTGTAATTATTTTATATAGGTATTTGATAGGAATTTGGCTTTGCCAGAGAGATTAAGAACTTTTTTTAAGACTATATCAGCAGCCTCAACTCATATGCTCAAAGTCTGAACTATAAATATTTTTTTTTTATCTTTTACAGGAACGATAATCTAAAGTTGAATCTACAAAACTTTGAAGAATCGGTGAAAAATCGGTAAGTTGATCATTTTTTAAAATAAAAATGCATGGGAAACAGAATCCGGGTCTCTGTCACAGCAACCACAAACAGAGTACTGTGAAGCTTCAAAATATCATAAGGCTTACTCATAAAGTAATATTAGCTAACAAATATTTGTGTTTAATGTCGCACGAATGCTAATAAGTTGTTTCAAGTTTATGTAACCGGTATTATGAGATTCGACCTAAGCGTGTACAATCGTTTGACAAAAAGTCCAAGAAACAAGTCGAATCTTCGCGTGAGAAAGTATCATATGTGTGTGGTTCACAGATTTCTAATGCAAATATCGATAGTCTGTGAACAAATACTTTCTATCTCGTTTGTTCACTTTCTCTGTTAATTATGGGATCGCAGACCCTAATATATTTCACATGAATCATTAATAATAATTCGTTTAGTCTTAATTTGCATAATTAACCGAATTCCTTGGTTGATTAGTAGTTGCGAATGGACTCGCCCTGTCTGATGTTAAGCGAATACCGTGGTTTATGAATACTTGCAATAACCAACCGTTCCATTTATTATTTTGGAGAAAGACGATAACTGACTGACTACTGTTATATTAAGTAAGAGATTGGTCTTCCTTTTTGTTCAGATATATTCGTATGCTTCAACCGCTAGTGTATTTGCATATTAATGCAATTTTGAATAGATTTACGATTTACCAACTTTACCCCCATTTCATTGACGCGGAACGTTCTATAAAATGTACAATAGTAGGCTTTTCTACTACTAGTCACTGATCTTGACTGTCTTAGATGTTGACTTTTCACGATCTGAATCTATCTTTGTGTTAGTCAAATTTTACCTAGTAGGTAGGTAGACGAGGTGAATACTTCTATGCTATCTGTGCAATTACTATCGCGCTTGAAGGTTAATTGTCGTAATCAAATACAATCACTTTTTTATTATACTAAGTAGATACAGAAACATACACCCACATGATGTTATCGGACAGATGTATCTAAAAGCGAAGGTAACAACAGAATTGTATGTGAAACCTCATTTATTATCAGGCGAGAAGCACATGCTTTGTAAGTAAAGCAAAATAAAGTACATTTTGAGGTACTATAAATCTGTCAGAATGTTATTAAAATAATTTGTAAGAGGAGTTACATTTAAATACATGCACAAAAACTTTCGGATTGCGCTTGCCGCACCGAGCTCAAATGCAATAACTGTAATGAAAATAACAGAATGAAGCAATTTTATAAAACTCGTGCACCTTTATCACATTTTTCTCTGCAACACGAGTTTCCATTGACTAGAGTCGAGGAGGATATTATCACAAATGAATGTCTTTAATATATTTATTGTGGATAGTAAATTTATTGTCATTTACTTAATATCGGATAAGCAAACCAGTGATTTCTTGAAAAGGTAGTAGGTAGTATTAGCAGTGGTCTTTTTAGTAATCTTAGAAATTTTGATTACAATCTCTAACATTTTAAACTAGAAGAATGTTTAATGATTGTAAAACAAATTGCTTTATCGCCTCTGTAAATATATCATGGAAAATGGAGCACGAAATAGAACTAAAACCGGTTTTGAGTGAAATCTTATAACAATTATAAAGAAAGCTTCTTTATCAACTTCCACTGTGACTAATTTAATTAGATTAGCAGTGAATGTTGACTTTCATTCACTTACAATTTAAATCGTTGTCCCATATAACAAAAGTAACTGTTTCAAACACCTTTGTTCATTTTATAGGTCACTACAATTTAATTATACATACTTACACTACTAGTACAGTCGACAAAGGAGATAGGTGTATGTATATGTCTTTCTTGTTACAGAGTAGGTATAAAAAGCTGTACACATTACTCGTTTGCTGACTATTCATTCCATTATTTTGAATTTACTTCAAAAATACTTACATTAAATTGAAACTAAATCTAAATTGAACAATAAATGTCATATTGGGTCATATATTATTCTTATAAACCCCCCGTAGGTACTCAGCAAAATTACTTACGTTAGGAGAGCCCACAGACTATAAATTGCAGCATTAGCCATTATGCTCTGTTGCTACCTGTATAAGGTTAACGTGCATCTTTGTACATTATTCATTGAATTTTAGCAAAATAGTTTAATATGAAGGAAAAGTTTAATACAGATCTTTATCATGTCATGTGACAAGACCTCTGGAAAAAGTGGCAATTTGCTGGCCAACGTACTTATCGTAGATTATAATAACGAATGAATGGAATTCGACGTATATGACATGCGTTGACGACTGTCATATACGTCAAATCTCATACATTTGTCATTCTATTCCACGATACGCCAGTCAGCGAATTGACACTGGTCTAGTGGGGCAGGTATATTCTTTCTAGACCTGTCAAATGTATCCTACATTATATTATTTGTATGTATGGGTCGCCCTATTCATGGCAGGACGTCGTCGGTATGTGTGGAATGTGACCGCGACGCGTTGCCTTTCGCTGACATTGGCGGATCGAGGTGAAGTGCGGTGAACTTACAAGCTGCCCGAGACCCGCGCTACTATAGAACAAAACCCATGAATCATTCACGCATCCACGGACAAAGCGGTTTTTCTTCTTTTGTTGTTATCCGTAAATCCATTTCCCAGCTTTTGGTATTTTCATCCATTTTAAACGTCAGTCGCTGAACCATAATACTTTTTTGGAATGTGTTTGTGCATTCGAGTAAGTGATTTCTAGGTTTCATTAATAGAAAACAGTTTGGTTAATTAAAGTATACCTACATTTTTCTAAGTTCTTTTTATTTATAACTTATAAAAATTTTTCTTCAATTCAATTCATTTATTTATGGATCATAAGTTTGAGTACAGTTCTTATTTTAAGTTACATTTAAGTGCGCTATGTCCTACCATGAAGTATGGTGTACAAATTAAATATAATTTACAATTTCAAATTAAATTCCAAACAGTTCAATTATAGAATTATCATAATACAAAGAATGTTGAAAGAAAGTAATGTCATCAATAATCATCAATATTGTTATCATTTCAGAAATAATAAAGGTTATTATATATATGTATTTATTGCTTACGTACCTAGATGTTAACCACTTTTTATAGGTTGATTTATTCAGGCATATCAATTTATCCGTCGAATTTCGAATTTAGTTATTATGAAATAAAATAAAAATAAGATCAAAATATATATATAAAGTTGGCTTCACTTAAAATTTAGGGAAACATTTCTAGTATGTCATTAATCTTTAATTTACATAACATAATATAACATAAACATAATAGAATAGAAGTATTATAATATCTGTTAAATACCGTGATAAATAACGAAAATTAAAAACTTTCAGTTCCTATGATACGCCTTTACGGTACGCAAGAATTCCTAAGCGTTCACGCTTGATTTCCTAACCGCACAATTTCAACATAGCTAGACCAGAGCTAAGCATTCATAAACGCATAACTGGATATATTAATGTTGCAACAAAATGTAACCAAGTGTAACTCATGACTCATTACTAGTTCCGTATATAGCGTCTGTACTATCCGTTCAGAGAGTAAAGGTTTAGTGATACAGGGTCCTATGATATTGGCACGAATAGAAAGGGTAAGATAAGATAAGATACGAAAAATCTTTATTGTACACAAATTTTACTACATGCACGGACAATAGCCTCTCTGGCGTGGCGGTAGTGCACGCGACTGCCACGCAGGAGGCGCGGGTTCGATTCCCGCTCAGTGCAAATATTTGTATGCATGAATATGGCTATTTGCATTGGTCTGGGTGTTTCCATGTATAATATGTATGTATTTACAAAAAAAAAGTATATAAGTATGTTTATCCGCATTCTAGATTCCATAACACAAGCTATAATATAAGCTTACCATGGGTCTAGATAGCGTTGTGTAGAATGTTGTGGAATATTTATTTATTTATTTATTTTACATAATGAAAAATGCAGAAATGGCGGCCTTATCGCTCCAAGCGATCTCTTACAGGCAACCTTTTGATGGTAATTTTTTAATCATCTCAAAACATAATAACGAGCACGCAGGGTAGGCAGAAATGTGTTAATACCAACTATTTTTTAATTCCACATAATATGGGGCTTATTGCGATCAATCATTCATTTCGTTCAGAGCTGTATGTTTTCTGTTAGATAGAGTTTAGTCACCCACGTATAAAGTAGAGATGGAGTGTTCTATTCCATTATAAACCAACACGATAATAGACATGGTTGAAATTAAAACCATTATATATTTCGAAATGACTTAATGTTTCAGGTCTTATGTACGCATGCCTTATAAATAATAATAATTTAATTAATTTCTTCATAGACGCGTTAGCAGTGATTGGAGTAAGTAGAGCGAAATGTCATAATTATTGTATAAACATGCATTGAAATGAGCACTTCCGTTGGAAGAGTAATGCTATATATTTTATGCGAAGCGGACTTCAGTGTGTTTGAGTTTCTATTGCGCCAGTAATTAATTTCGTATTTGTTTACCTAGATAATAATATAAGTATATAAATTTAAATAAATTTACCAGTCGTAGGCATTTATGGCAATCTTTAAAAATTATATAAGTTCGGAATACATCGGGAAAAGACGCGCTCAAGTGGGACTCGAACCCACGACTCGACACGAATGCTCTTTCAACTGAGCTATTGAGCCACAATACAACAGTATTACAATTTTAGTTAAATAGTTGTACGTGTTTATATCAGGCATTGATGTGTTGTGTAGTAAATATTGTAAAAATATAGTTAGGTATTATATAAAAAAAATTGAATAACCAGTGTCCTTTACGTACAGAAATAAAATGATAACATATTCCAAGTGGAAACGATTTTTCACATAAAGCGGTGTATCGCAACATTTTCAATTTTAAATTTTACACAATATAATATTTAGGAACTGCCAAGAAAGCTGTCGTTGTATTTTCAGCAACGTATTACTTCCTCTTTCACTTGGCGCGTCCGTATATGAAAATATTTTTCTTTTACTTTTTGCGTTAATCCATGCCAGGGAGGGCAGGCTGAGACTATATTGAAATATTCTTCTTCGTTCTACTGATAAATATTGAACGCTCTCTACATATTTTTGTTATGCGGAAGCGCCCAGATTACACTACACCGAACCAACGCTATTTATGGTATGGTATGGTATCACGGGCTGTTGTCCGCAATTCCACGACAAGGCGCGGTTTTTGCGTGAGGGTGGGATTTTATTCGATCCACCCCAACTCGTTGAAGAACCCCAGCAGGCTATTCACGCTGCTGGTGATCTCCCGGAGCGTACCTGTGTTTCCGAAGTACTTAGCCCTGTATGTGGCGGTTTCAGGACAGTCAACGCTATGTAATAATAAAATAGATATGTTACAATCTTATTAGGTAAACAATGCGGTGTTCCTACTGTTTTTGATTTAATGCAATGCAAGTACTTACTTTAGCAGACGTTGACCATCCGTTGTTCATTGAATTACAGGCGGCTACGCCATGGAATGCGGAAGGCCCAAGATCGATTTATGTTTTTCGATACTACGTGCGTCTCTTGAGGGGATTTATACAGTAAGCTTTACCGCTCCTTTTTTAAATTATTCATTAGTTTTATCTTGTAATTCTTAACTTTGCAGCATGTGAGGTATATAGCTGTTGGTATTTATTATAGTAATATGTATTGTATTGACTGCTGGCGTGAGCACAGTACTACTGGTAATAAAAAATAATAGTATTGAGAGAAATCCAACAATTATAATCATTGTTCCATGATTAATAGGTATCTGTACACCTTCAGTAGTTAGATAAATAAATGCTGTTATTTGACCTTTAAAACACCGAACGTTTCGTTCAAAATGTATTTGTGAACAACACTGTATCGAGAATATTTTATTTCTAGATAAAGTTTGTGAATAAAGAAAATACCCATTCGGTATCTTGACGAGACAAATTCTGAGAATTGCAGACGGTATAGTCGTCGTCACTACATTGGCATCTCTACAAAGCCTTCTTGAAATATGTTTGACAAGTTGTTCGACAACTTTTTAGTATAACAATTCTTGATATAACCAGCGTTTTGAATTCAAAGGAATTACTTTTAATTCAACAAATTAAAATAACTTAAGAAAATAGTTTATATTACAAAATCTAATAAGTATTACATCAAGTACCTAAGTTGAAATATTATTGGTAAGCTTTTATCATTTGGGTCTGAAAATCTTGCTCTAGTAGGTACATTCTCTGAAACGATAGACGACACGTATGAAGTGCCTCACTAAAAAGGTTGGTTGCTCTCAACCAGTACGCTTTGAGGTTCTCAAGTCGCACGTGGTGATCGTAGTAAACTTGTTCCACCATAGACTTTGTCACATCAAATATCACACAGAGTATGAAACATTCTCATACTGGCACACCTCTACGTATATAATTACTTGCTTTAATAAAATGAATGATTATTCTGCCTGCGTTCTTTGCCATTCTTCATTTATGATGAAATTATGCATATATATTTTTGGCACTTGCCTAACAGTTCTAACGGAAAAGAAACATTTCAACGCATAAAACAATACGTAGCTAGTTACGTATTTAACAATTCAATATTCCTCCCGTGATTGAAATACTAAAATGAACCAGGAAATTCCTTCAAGTATTCTCCTACCGAGTATTAAAGGCTAAAACAAACTTCTAGACTTATGAACTTTCACCCTCTCTGACTTTAAGAGTCACTCCGTTGATACTTGTAAAGAGTTTTAAGTTGATCATATCACTTAACTATGCAGACTATTTAGATTTTAAGATGTAGCTACAAAAGCAGATTAACTAGCTAGGAAACTGCAAGTGACACACGATTTGAGCATTACTTCTGCACGAAATAAAACTGCTGTATAAAACAGATTAAGATTTCGGAATATAAATTATGTCACTTTTCACTAGAAAGTTGTTTTACCTACAGGCTGTCAAAATACATTTGCGTAGGTAATGTAGTCCTTAACATTTAAGAAAAATAAAACTCGATATAAAAATGTAACTCTAAATCTTTAAGAAAAATATGTTCTCTGCTATATAAGTACATGACTGTATGTTTCCTGAATAAATAAATATATAAATAAACATTTACGTAATTACAGTTTTTTGACAACGCGGAGTACATAATTCAGTACAATTTTGAATGTGGTTATTGAACTATGCATATATTATAGTATCATAATGTGATAAAATGTCCTCCTTCACCTTTTGAGCTCCTTGACGTCGGATCAAATTCCTCACATTCCGCCCCCCGCGTCACAATCTCTATGCAAGTCATCCTTGTCGCAATTACGTTTTTATTACAGTAACCTTACTTGAAGCAAGTACCTATATAATTAAGTTAGCTAGGAAGTCTTCTCAACTAATTTTGACTAACAACTTCATATTTCAACCATTACCACTCTCAGACCAGGTAATTTCATTCAAAAGTCAATTTAAGTTTTTGGTGGCAGACTCAATTTGAGTAGGGTATCTAAGCTCTGGTTCAGAATATTAGATGAGCTACTGAGCACCTAATCGAGTTTATAATAACTAGTTTAATGCATTAAGCGATGCGCTCATGGAGAGTTTCTGCAAATATACATGATAGTGATATGTTGGTCTATCAAGCATTAGCATGGGAAGAGAGTGAGAGAGAGAGAGAAAGACAGAGAGAAAGAGAGAGAGAGAGAGAAAGAGAAGGAAGTTAACTTACGTTTTACTCTATAAATTAACCAAGATTTGTTCGGTTTTTGTATATATCTTATTAATTTGTGACGATTACTTACAGCCTTGACTAAACTGAACCTTATTTACTTCAGATAATAATTAGTTAAAATCTTTGACCTAGTTACAATATCATAACTCTGTGGCACATGTCGTAAAAGCTATTTTCTTGTCCGTAAGCCTGCCCCGTTTTGTGGGTGTCATAAACCCAGCAAAATTGCAAGTGGATGTGCATTATCACTACCACATTTCAACGTATAAAGTATGATTAAAAGTATTAAGACGAACATAAATTGCACTCGTAAAAAGAATAACAACATACAACTACAATAACACTAGTTTTGGAAAACATAGTTAAGTTGAAAATATCAGTTTTCAGTCACCTTTTTTTCCCCCCAAAGCCGTGTCACCACCTTACGTATGAAGCTTTAACAAACAAACAATCAAGCCTAACCATTATGGTGCCACGGTCACTGCAAAAAATGACATTAAATTTTAAACTTTATTTCTATACAATCAACTTAAATGACTCTACAAAAAGTCATTTAATTTTGAACTTTAACGTCATCACTTCAAAGTCTATTATTTCATGCCGTTTCTTGCAGCGGCTGTGGCTCCATTGTGGCTTGGCTTTAGCAAAATCGAGGCCCAGTTCTCAGTTTAACAGTTTAATAATAGTATAGATAGATTTGGTTCTGTTAGATTAACAAAAATATATTAGATACACAGAATTATTATGGTCAGTTCATGCGAACTTATATGTTTCTCACGACACTTACGTATCAATTCATTAACCGTATATCGCAGTCACATAAAAACTACGTACAGATTTGGTCGTAACCTAAATAAACCCGTACCTAATGTTCATATTATCATGAGAAATTATTCGATCTAAAGACTCAATGCTAACTACATCAATTTAGCTATATTTAGATATCGGTGACGTAATTGCCTCACCTTTTTGATGTTCTGATGATCTCAGATTACACGTAGGTATACCTAACTGTATTCATTTACGTAACGGTAACAGCGGCATCTGGTAATAGGTCCCTGGTTCGATACCCAGGTCGGCTAAAGTGGTAAAGAGTATGAAGTCAGGAATTGCGCCCGTTTATTATCAATAAACTATCATACGGGACTCTATTAGAGTGAAGCACATTGCCGAAATGTGGATGTTTGTACACCTCTAGACACCCTTCTTTAAATGTGTTTGTAAAGGCGAAAGTAAAACAAATGTGGTATGAAATCAAATTATGAAAACAAAGTCTCTATCTACCTTGTCAAATTAAATGTACAAATTAACTGCAATGTCAACTGAGCTGTGATTCGCGAAAATAATTGGATAGGACACAGCTGGTAGCACACCGGAATTTCCTCGTTCATTGTCAAGCGTTTCCCATTAAAGCCGGTGTACCGTCCCCATGACGAATCGAGAAATTCACAAAGAGCCGAGTCCATCGACCGTGTGCCCCAAGCTCAGCCACTGGCGCTCTTCACTGCTGTTAATGACATTGGAAATCGACCAAATGACTGTACGACTTTTTGATGCCTTTAATTTGCTGGAACATTTCAAACATTTCTGCTAGAAAATAATTATTTTTCTGCGCGAAAAAATTGCTTCATCGCTCTAGTGATTTTGTTTCAAATGAAAGTACTGGAGATATTTTTTTGAGGATCTGATTCCGTTATCAATTACCTACCTAATTATAAGGAGTAAAAATACATACAGTAGTTAATTAAGGGTGTTTTCATTTCTTGTTTATTATTTAATAGTGTAGGCATTTGTTTTTAAGCCGTTGGAGTTCAAATATAAATGCCCTTCGAAAAACATTGGAAAAAATGAAATGCTCAAGTGAGACTTAAAAGTTAGCATAATAAATGCTATAAATAACGTGTTTCCTTCTTCCTACAGTCCTGGGTCCTTTAAGCGGGGCGTGAAAAGGCATCTAATGAGGCCGTCAAGCTGAGTGCCACCACTGTTAACATGGTAAATGTTTACGATGGTGACCCTCTTTCCGAGACTTTGCCTTTAGCTTAACATCAGGCGAGGTGAAGTCAAATTGACGTGTCCAGTATAAAAAAAAAAATAATAATAATAATTCATTGAAATAAATGCCCTTGTTAAAATTTTAATAGTATTCAGTTTTAACAGAATAAAAAAAAATATAGGTACGTAGCGTAGGGCAACAGTTGTATCGATATCAGTTATCACGATTTTTGGTTATATATCCGGTTCTACTCAACCGATTGTGATCAAACATAATATACTTATATAGTATTTTAAGTCGGTGTTAAAATCAATTCAGTAGAATGTGCGTCCATCTCAAATAAACAGACAAAAATCTATTCTAAACTTTGTGAAACATAAAGCAAAAGACTAAAATGTAAAGTGAAATAGAACATTACATGTAAGCTCCAGCCGTCGTCGGGTTCGGTACGACCAAACCCTTAGTCCCTTACATCGTGCCCATATATCGTCTACGAAAATAGTACCAAAACCACAGAAATTAAGCAAAGATACCTTTATAAAGTAGTGGCCTTTCCCTAAGCCTATTCATGTGATGTATTTGAAGGAAATGATACATTTTGTTTTCGTCCCTCTTTGTCACAGAAGCCTTAGGGAAGTTTATTGTTCGTTCGCTTTCGAAAATAAATGAATGATTTGCCCACTCAGGACGGAATTAATGTTACATTACTTAGACGCAACGAGTGAGATAACTGTTTGATGACGTGGGGTGGATTTTATGCTTTTTTTTTCACAAACAAGCTTTTTGGGAGCTTTTCAGTGACAAATAAATGGATGTAGCTTTAAATAGTATCTAAATGTTTAATGTTTATGTATTAGTGTTTTGTAAGACTGAAAAATAATGATTCTTAAGTAAAAAAGGGTTTGAACATTACTAGTATTCGACGCATATCATTAAAAATTTGTAGTCGCTTGCCATTAGGTACTGCCCTGGGTCAGCCGGGGTGCGAGGGATATGTCGATGACAACCTCACCTCCGATCTAGCACCACGACCCACAGTGGGCGTGCGGTTTTAGTCGGTTCGAGTCCGACATAACCTCCCCTTCCGGCTCCGGTAGGGAAGGTATCCGTCGGGATTTCCGCACTTATGCTATATATTATATTAGCTACTATGAGTAGGTAAGTTGCTAAACTTGCTAATTTGGCGGACAATTTTTAATCAAAGCATGTACATTTTTAAAGTCTATATTAGGTATATGTTTGAGAAGGTACATTTTCAAACATAAATTATCTTAGAAAACTAGTAAATATATTTGCGTGGGCAGAAACATCTCTAAAATATTATTAAGTTTTAACAAAGAGTCGATATTTTCATTCAATATGTTTTCATTCAATATTGAATAAATAATTTTTAAAATTTCATAACACTATCTAAAAATATGCAAATAACTTATAACAAGTTTATGTTTTCTAATATTGCCAAAGCGAATGCGAATACTCGAATGTGTCGAACAAAGATGTCGATAAACAAGTTTAGATGTCGAGCAGGCTGTGCAGGTATGGCATGTGAACGGCGACAAGGCGTGGTACGGCGAGGTCGTCAAGTACGGTCGAACTGAAAGTGCGACCGGTCACAGACTAGCCGGACCGTACTGCGGCCAATTATATATTATTACGTATTTACTTAGCGTTTATTCACAACAATTTTGTAGAAATCTGTTTTACTTGTTAGTAATCCCGCTTGTAGTGCTTGCATCGCTTTCTCGGTAACTTTTAAGTTTCACTTGAACATGTTCAATACATAATTCTTACTAAGTAGGTAAAGTCAGGATCATAAATATCTTGACGACGAACTCACAATATGATCTTAAAACTCTCGAATAAAGAGAAAATCCAACTATTTTATTGATTTAAATGGCATTATTCTCACAATAATAGATGTGTACCAAATATCTGAACAATCAGGCAACTGGAAGGAGGTAAAAAATAGAAATTAAGATCATTTTGAGTACTTTGTACGTCAACATCTTTCTGATGCTGACTGTACAAGAGTTAAGTCAAGTAAAACATTTTTAAATAATCAATCCTGAATTTAAGATATCACGATTTTAACTTGGTATCATGATATTTTCTTATTTATTATTTTCTTTGTATCAAAGAGCGTTCTTACTCATTTTGTATCACCACAAAAGATTGGCTATCTGAAGCTGCTAAATAAAACCTTTTGCATTTAAAATTATTCGACACTTTCAAATAACCGGTTTGAAAAATAGACTGATATATAACCAAAAAAATACATTAAATTATATCGAAATGGGTTCTATAATAATAAAACTATTATTTCAACAACTCTTATAAAAATAAAATGATTTTATACCAAGAGGAATAATATTATTCACATACTTAGGTATTCGCTCATACAAATATTCGAATTCAATAAAACTATATTTCTCTTGGAAAAGTCAAAAAAATACCATCTGTTATTTTAAGGTGAAGTAAATATAGAAAACAAGTTAGTATAGATTTGTAGGCGAGCAAATATAATCAAGCATTCATTTATTCTTCTAAAACATGTTGAACTAGAATATCAACGCCGATATAATATTTAGTATATTTGTGAACTAGTAAAGAGAACCATATATGCTGAAACAGCCCCACGGAGCCGGTGGAGGCGGTTATGTCGGACGCGAACCGACCAAAACGCACGCCGTCTTGGGTCCTTGATTGCCGGAGTTGATATTGCTGAAAGCATATCTCTCGCACCCCGGCAGACCCAGGACCATCTCTTTCGAGATGGTCGCCTTCGGGTTGTGGAGACCTCGGTGTCCCCAACTAGCCCCGGGTACGGGGAGGTGCACTTTGCGCCGCCGCCGCGGCCTGCTTCTACTAGGGTGACAGGCGGCTCCACCGGTCACCCCCAGGCCATGCTGAAACAGCCTTAATGCTGAGTAATCCAACTATTGACATTTCACGGCAGAAGTGCAAGTCACGTGCCTCTTAATAATTACTTAGCTATTACTTGTTTTCAACACTGAATAAAGTGTTTAATGATTAGTAAATCCAATATAACTAACACCCGTATCTATTTTTGTTAAACATTATGAACAACGGGCTTCAGTGTTATCATTATAAAAATTAGGCAAAAAAAGACTATAAAGATATAAAAATAAAGACTATAGTCCAATTTTAAAAAAACAAGCACAACAAATTAACTTCACGAACATTACTATTAGTAGAAATAACGCAGAGCAGTTAAACTAATTGCTCTAATAAGTTTCGAAATATCTAAATAGAGAGACTTAAATTTTTACAGCCTATAAAAATTACATCGACTGTGAGTGTTTGACATTCAGTCGCGTACAAGATCAATTGCATTCAGAAAGCGAAGGAATATAAAACACAAGTAGACTATTTATTTGGCGCGTTTTACCAAAGCACTTTGTATTTGTTTGTTGTTTTGTTCCATGCAGAGTGGGAAGAAACAAAATGAATGCTCAAATAAATCTTTTGTTCTTTTTCTGTCCCTCTTATTTATTGAAGCATATTTGCGGATTGTGACATCAAACAAAAAAGCCATTTTTTTCTGGACTGCCAGTAAAGTATATTTCTTCAATATTTGTTTAAACGTTTATATCAATGATAAGTTCTTACATATTATGCTAACCTATATCTATTCATGAAACATTTATTGCTAAGTAGCTAATGAGTAAACACTAGTCGCGAAATGGTCAAATTCTTGGATTTATGAACAAGGCTCTAATACAACTGCATAGAAATAAATGTAGAAATAACCTTAATTCTTTTAGTCTTTTATTACATCATAAAACTTCAGTCTATATATCTGATAACAATTAATTACCAAATCCAAGGTATAGTTGCTTTTAATTGGTTTTTGAAAGAGGTCTATAAAAAAACATTTCACGTTCAAAATGTATCTAAATGTCAAGGAGGTATTTATTTTTAATATGCCTAGTTTAAGATGACTACTGTAAAAGAAAATGCAATAATCTTCAAGATCAAACAACAACGACGGTTAACGTAATAATACCCTATTTTCTGAATGAGCACAACGAGTGATTTAATAGAAGTGATCCATCTTTTGAATTGTAGTTATTAAACTAGAATTCAAATTTTGTTATGACTATCACAAATCCTACCTACTGAATGTTAATTTAATTGTGTGCTTTGATCATATCCGCCTAGTTCGAAAATGTTATCTCAAATGTGGAGTTTCGATAATGTCATGGACAACCACTTATCTATTCAAAAATTGTCCAACATAAATCACGGAATACTGAATAGTACTTTTTCAAGCCTCATACTAAAAACTAATGAAGTTTGGAACCTCCTTATTGTGTTCAAAAGTTTATTATTCGATTTTGATTATGTTCAAAAGTTTTTTTCTACATTATTGAGGTTTTGTTTCAGTCCATTGCCGCTAGTAGGGCAGTTAAGTTTTCATAGTAAAGTTTTCTTCCTCACAGTCACATAAAGCTACCACTTCAAGTTACGAATTGGTTGAGTGAAAGTACAAGGCTCAGAAACTAAATAACCTAACAAAACCTAAAGAAACTAAAAAATAATAAAATAACGTTTCATGTTTTCAATAAAAACGTATGTAAGGTACTTCAGAGCATAAGCTGGATGCAGGAACGACGAAGTTCTCGCCAACCCCTCCCACCAAACTAAATGCTTCACACTTCGAGTGCAAAAGAGACACGGTTGCATCTTTTCATCTATTGTTATATGTAAAGGTGCATCCTTATCTCCATTGTCGACTGTACCGTATATATCCACTGTACTGCCAATGCTCCTTATCCAATCTTAAATTATGAAGCCAGTGGCTAGGGGAGAAAATCCTGGTCGAAAGAAAAATCCATACTAATATTATAAATGCGAAAGTAACTCTGTCTGTCTGTCTGTCTGTCTGTATGTTACGCTTTCACGCCCTAACCACTGAACCGATTTTGATGAAATTTGGTATAGGGGTAGATTAGACCAGGAGAAAGGACATAGGCTATATTTGGTCGCGATAACCAACATCCACGCGGGCGGAGCCGCGGGCAAA
Source organism: Eilema sororculum (assembly GCA_914829495.1). Lineage (NCBI taxonomy): Eukaryota > Metazoa > Arthropoda > Insecta > Lepidoptera > Erebidae > Eilema > Eilema sororculum. The sequence goes on along the minus strand of OU618534.1, from coordinate 16,468,424 downwards.
GCTAGTCTGCTATAATATCGCTTTGCTGAGTTTGCAAGGCCCGAAAGTATAAATTAAATATAATTTGGCTGTTAGCAAACTGGCAGTTACCTACTTTATTTCAAACTTAACAAGCAAAACAGTTTTCGCAAGAACTACCCAACGAATTTCCTCAGAAATATTTTCGGCGTTGTCGGAGAAATGGTAAAAGATTTATAACAATTTTCGTCGCCGACAGCAACTTGCTGAGGCGGATATAAAAGTTTCTTATGCGGTGCTATAACTCTAAAACTTAGCTAATATTCAAGTTGTAATAAATTGCCGAGATAATGTTCTTTATAGATTTCATTAGATGAGGATCATGAAGGCTCAGAAATCGTAATAGCTTCAATGAAACCAATTATGAATAATACTGACTTTATTATTATTGCTTTAACGTTGGTGGATGGCGTCTATTCTTAATTTGATAAATCTCAAATCTCGCCGTCGTTTTCATTTTATAGCTTTTTCCATTTGATACGACTGGGAGCGTTTGTTCCCCTTTTGTTCTGTATCATGGGAGATGATGATGGTGAAAACATAAGACTGGCCGGTTGTTAAAGGGACACCGTATCCCAAGGGCGTATTATTACAGTAATTTGTGGTATTAATACAATAACAACAGTACAAATGACTAAATCCATTAGTGTCATTTTCTCGATGTAAACAGCATAAAACCTTGCTTTTTGTAAATAAAACAAAAAACATCTACTGTATAATGTTTTTCGCTGTATGGACTTTAATTTCAAGATAAAATATTCGATGCATCGGTTATGGTAAAATGATATATCATAATCAGTGTTTGGAGTAGTTTAAAATGAAATTTAACCATGCAATTACTTGTACTATTGTGTAATTTAATTGCTTTGCTTTTGAACCCAGTCTTTTAAATCCCTTCATTGGGTTAGGCTCAAAAGATCGGTAGACAAAACGGTACTGAATACATTCCACCTTTCATATTGGACTGAATCAAGTGAATGGATTTCAGTATTGCGGGGTTATTTCACTAATTGGAGCACGTAAATGGAAATAAATTTGATAACTGTGCATATCGTTAAATATTACACGACTATGAATATTGCAATATAGTATATATAGATAGTCCCCATTTTTAAGTAAGTCCGCCAAATAAAAAAGATATGGAAACGCGTTTAGCTGCCAACTATTGTAACACATGCAAACTGTTTTAGGGTTTGTTTTGTAGCCAGAAGGCGAACTATTGACGTTCTATTTTGTATTGAATGTTAATAAAATACGGGATTTTAGTAGCTTTTATCTACATAACCTCATCAAAGACCACTTAGACACAATACATAATAAATAGATGAAAATATAAGTTTATCCAATCTGTTCAGTAAAAGTTATCTTTTACAAAAAAAAACTTCATTTCAGTTTTCATGCATAGTAGGAAATCATATCTGCAATCTTTGACTGAGCACTGGATATTATACCACAGCGCCATAAACGTATAAAGACGTCCAACATAGTATTGCACAAATTCCCCTGAATAGTTTATTGAAATGAGTAAGTATGTGTTATTTCGAAGTTCAGTAAATATCTCGACCTATTTGAACTTTCCGTACTATTCGACTTTATACCAAGCAGAGGACATACATGAAAAAAACACGTACGAGAACGTATAAAGACGTAGCTTGTGCTGACACAAAAACCGTTCTACACAGAAAACCTACACGAATTTAACATGTACGCTATTAATATTTTACACTAAGAGGGTCCGTTTCACAAGGCCGTTGCAAAACCGGTCGCCACCTGGCGCTGACGTCATCTTCAAATTCCTCTTGCACCGGGTAATGGTTATTTTTTGTAGTAGTATACATTTTGGAATAACCCTTACTTATCCCTGGCTATATTTTATAGGTGCATATTTTGGAAGTAGGTATGCGCCTTACCGTTATTGGATTTGCACGATCCATTGAACTTGGTAAGATAAGACGAGGTTTGAAAGTCGAAGGCATTTATATTGCCTGATCCAGTCTGACCTTATGAGTAAAATCTGCTTAGTTAAGCGAGAATATTTTAACATAATCCTCGAATCTTAAATTCGGAGAATTCCAATGTATAAATTCTGATATCGTATTTTCTCGTTATTCTTGGAACTTCAACACGAATTTTATTACCTGAACTTAGTTTCTTTCCTTTGTAACCCCGGGTTTTGATAACGTAATTTAAATAATTGTTATCACTTTAACTTAATGGTATAGTAAAAACTACAACTGCTGTTCAAATGTTTCAGGTTCTATTCCCAATATTTCTGTAAAAAGTACCCAGTTGCCGGACCTACTTAGAAAACAATACATAGGTATTAGACGAATGTTGACTTTAGCACTTCTCACAACCCCGTGGAGAATATATCCATAACACGATATAGGAATAAATACTAAAAATAAAACTAAAATTACCAATAATAAATGTACCACTAAAGGCCACATTTTGTGACCTTTTTGTCAGGAAGGTTGCAAAAACTTGGCAGCGCGTCAAAAAGTCGAAGTGAATATTGTTTGGCGTATTTTACGCATGATTCTGAACTTTACAGGACTATTTCCAGAGTTTCAGTCAAAGATTCGCGTGGTATCCATCGTTGAAACAGTACCTATTAATAAAGCTTAAAATATCATATTTCGAAGTTGTTTTTCCTATGACGGTAGCGTATTGACTTCAAGTGGAATCATGGTGTAAAACATGGAAGCTCCGATTATTTTGCATTGATCGTGGTTTGGTGAGATCCACTAGTTATGCAAAAATGGTTAACTAGTTCTGTGTTACTTATGTTACTCATAAGATGGCTGTACCATGGAAGGCCACGTTAAAAGAATTTATCCATTATCCACACTTTATTACGCGAAAGTAACTCTGTCCACAGACCACAGAACCGATTTTGATCAAATTTGATATAGGGGTAGATTAGACTATGACAAAGGACATAGGCTATGTTTGGTCGCGATAACCGAAATCCACGCGGGCGGAGCCGCGGGCAAAAGCTAGTTATCAATACATCGTTTGTTTTATTGTGCAACATATTATATAAATAACTTTCTTTTATTCTACACTAGCTTTTGCCCGCGGCTCCGCCCGCGTGGATTTCGGTTATCGCGACCAAACATAGCCTATGTCCTTTGTCATAGTCTAATCTACCCCTATACCAAATTTCATCAAAATCGGTTCAGTGGATTAGGCGTGAAAGCGTAGCATACAGACAGACAGACAGACCGACAGACATACAGAGTTACTTTCGCATTTATAATATTAGTATGGATGTGGCCACTATTTAGTACACATAACTTTTAAAAATTTCCACAAAATGGCCTTGCAGGCAACAGTGTTCCATACAAGGCCAATATTATAAATCAGTCGTTCAACTCAAAACTAGAGCTGCAGTAATCATTTTTTCCGACCCCGCTCTTGGGTTGGAACCCGGAACTCGGTAGATCACGTAAAGCAATCGCACTCACTACCGCTGTGCCAATAAAATAATGAATACATTAAAGTAGAAAAATTTATAATAGAAAAAAAATATGACGATGTTCTATCTCGTTATGCCCGAGAAGGTGATCAAGTGACATTTAGTTTATCTTCCGCGCACTTTAGTATTTATGTTGGAGACTCGGAGTATTTGCATAAACCAGTTTCTGCAAGCCATCTTGGTTTTTCGTTTCACATTATGCAGATACTCCGACAATATCCGGATTTTATTATATAATTGCAATTATATGTAATTATTTATCGAATAACTACCGGTTAATTTCCGAATTGTTTGCTATTTGTTATTCAATACTCTAATCTAATTAATTGTTATGCAAAAGTTTATGTATTGTAGTAACTTGTTCTGACTGATTCATCAATGCATAGTTTCAATAGCTGGGCCTATAAATTGGAAGTTTTGGCTTGTATTTGATTGTTTTGTTACCTTTATAATGTTGTAGTAACGAGTATGATTCACGGGTGGACAAAATCTTGCTAGGCAAGTGTTAGTAGAAAGACGGCTATATGCTCGACACTTTGAGTTTCTTTTTTAAAGTTTGTTCGATTAATTAAAATAAGTTCACTTCCTTAATGAGGTCACATCGTGATCTAAAATATAGTTGGTGACCTAAAATATAGTTAGCGAAATACAAGTGTATAATCTCTTTTCAGAGATATAAAGGCGTGTTTATATAAAAAGTACCTAACTCGTTTATGAAGTACATGCGTCTACGAAAACTACAACATTAAATCATTCAAAAGAGTTCAACGCGTTCGTCATTAAGTGTCAATAGTTATAGCTCGTGCGAGTTAACATGGCACCTGCCTCGAAGACACCCACCTCCCGCTTCCCCGCGCGCGACCCCGCTCTCGCCGTGCGAGGCTAGTAGCGTCAGCGTACACGCCTCCCGCACCCCCGCGCAAAGCACCGAGCCAGGTGCCATGTTAACTCGCACGAGTTGTATAAACAAACAAGTACTGACAAAACAGGCAATATTTTTTAAAGACTTGTTCATATAACTTATTGAGATATCATGATGTATTATTTCGTGTACTATTTTGATAATAAATCATGTAATAAGGTATTCGTAATTGCGAAAAAACATGTTTTTTTCGTAATATTTTTTTTTACAAAATCACCAAGCTATAATAAGATTAACCTTTACGTCGTTACAGTCTGACGTAGATAGCAAGCGGCACCTTGAAGTCACTATAATTTAACATTAAATTAACGAGCAAATTATGAAAATTTTATATCAAAAGTCTATCGTCTATTGTGGAACTAATTTGCTACAAGGAAGGTTGACATAATTCCGTCATCAAATCAAGTGCGACGTATAAAGAGTTCCTTAATAAAATTTAAAAAAGGTCAATGAATCCCACAACTACCGTAATCTTATTTATTACATTACGGAAATATTTTTTTAATATATACATACAAATTTATTATGTGCATAAAGTGAACATTCTTGTTTACGTAGTTGATATTATTACGAGAAGTTAAAATCATTACGGATATATGTACTTATTTCAAGAGTTTCGATTATTTTTTAATTCTCGGTTAGATTTTACTGATGAAAAGTTTTCGATCAGTTCAAACTACCCTACTACTCAATGAATTTTAAATATAATTGAAGATCAAACGAACTTACCAAGTGAAGTTCGATCATAATTATGTGAATAGCTTCATTCGATGCGATTTACGCTTAACATGGTGTAGTAGTGTTTGAAATTCATTGAGTAAAACGTGATTAATTTAACGTGGGATAAAGTCTGAAATTCAGTCCTAGAGTGTGTTTACAGTAACCTAGAGATAAGCTCGAATGAGGGTACCTATAGATAGGTAATGTGCAGCAATCAAACAATTGCCTACTCGGTACCATTTTTTAAAATCGTACTTATAAATATTTATGTCCAATTTTTGAACCATTTATTGGTGCTTCAAAAGCAATCAACTATAACGCTAGTAGTTTAATCTCGCTTTTTGATCAGTTTTTAGATATACACAAAGTGAAACAACTTATTATTCAAATTATGTATTGATTGATATACTCTCTGACATCACTTTTGGTCTCACTTTCTTTTCTATTTCATTCACACTTTTCACAAATCAACCGAACAAAACTCTTGCATCATTCCATTCTCTAAAAACGCTAACATTTTCACACCCATTTAGAACAAACCTTGTAACCAAATATCTCTTACTTTATTTCATTGAAAAGTCAAAACCATACAAAATAAATTCTTGCAAAACCGCAAAGCAGCCACAAGGAAACATTTTTGTTATTCAAATTCTTTGCGATTACCGAAGATGGCCGAGGAAGGCCGAAGCAGTGGCCCGAGCCGACCGTGCTAGTGAAAGTGAATTGAGGGCGGGAGAAGAGGGGGGGGGGTTATAGAGGGGGCGCAAGGTTGCGAACCGGCTGCACCGGCTCTAGACATGCCAAACAACACATTGAGTAATAAGTAATAAGCATTGCGTTAGCTGCTTTAATGACTCGGTGATGTATGGTGCCATTGTGTTGAGACACACAGGTTTCCTAGTCAGATAAAGTACGCAAAAAGGTTAATATTGACAAGATTGGCCCGCGGTTATACTTGCTCCATATTGGACTTGAAAGATCCATCTACTTAGCAGATGTACGACAGATATGGGGTATCCATATCTGTCATACGTCTGCTAAGTAGGTGGATCTTTCAAAACGATTTTATAACATAATCATTAATGAAAATCTTTTTGAAACTTGTGTTTAATAAGTTCCATTATTAGAAATCTAAACAAGAGCAGATATTTATATGTACATAATAGAGCATAGAGCTGTATTAGAAATACACAAATTAACTACTGACCGGAAGAGTGCATAACTACATTTTATGAGTTCTTGGTGTGTATGTCTATAAATATATACACAAATTACATTTATTTTATTCCACAGTTTATCCCACTTACATGATAAATAATATCATTATATCACCAACATGTACTCGTACTGTAATGCTTTTTGTGTAAATTTTATTTAAAGTTTATCCAGTTTGCATATAAAAATCTGGCTTGATACTTAACCACTCCAAACTTGGCAGGCGTACACGTCAATACTCGAATTTGAAAGCTTGCACTTGCCAAATGAACTAGTCAATTTCAAACTAAACCAATTCAATTTAGACCTAATTAAGAAGGACTTAAAGTTTAAAATGTGTTTGCGGTTAAGCTGGTTTCGCTCAATCAGTATGATCACACAGGGTAATCTCATTTGGTATCGCATATTATCGGCTTGTTCCAGTTATATTCGGCTGTGAAATAATATGATTGGCATTACTTCAAACGAACCGAGAATTTATTACGCTCCAGTTATGTGTCTTTGTGCATTGAAACGTGGCTCGTTGCGTTATTTTACCGCAGTTGCCAATACTATAATTCAGTATTGAAAAATAAATAATAAAAAGTCGGTGCGGGATTATACTCTTCAGTGGTTTTAGTCAATCAAGTATAAAATATCCCGCAGAGTTTGAATACAGGCACAGAAGGTTTATAATATTTCGCCATGAAGTAGAAATGAAATTTGAAGGACGCATTACAAGATTTCTCACTTAAATGTGGTGCTGCTCAACTGCCTAAACAAGTACCTGTACTTTGGAGAAAATTGAGAGATGTGGTTTTCTCTAGGAAATAAGTGTTTGTGTTCCACTAATAATAAACGTCAGTTAAGGTTTTGGTAGGTTGGGTAGGGTCAGCTAAATTAGGTATATGTAACGTACGACAGTATATTTATATCAAATAAATATGTATGTTTTCTTAATCTTTTCTGAAGACCGACCTGTCAGTTGGGTTATATACTTTTGTATTACTTAACTTAATATTAGACAAAAATATATAAAGTGGTAAAAAGCAGTTACAAAGACTGAGAAACATGATCAAAGGAGGTTACTGCAGATTGTAAACACGTGTACTCATTTCTTCATTTTCTCTTACAGAAAAGTGTATAACACTATCTACATCAATGTAATGTAAGCAAAGCAGTCTTACTACTATTTCTATTTATAATCTAGATGTTTTAAAACTATTTCAAAGAGTTATGTGAAGATCAATTTGTATCTAATAACTTACTCCCAGATTTACCGGACTAAAGAACAAGATTCGCTCATTCGACAAAAGAGCTAAATTTCAAAAAAGCATTAAGAAGACAAAGAGAAAAGTTATATAAATATTTATAAGGATTCTCTCCACAATATAGCTATCAGTGTTAATCTAAGGACTATAGTCCCGTGCACACATCAGCTCCATCAAGATAAGTGTATTAAGTGTATTTTCTTCAACCCATAAATCACTTTTTTCATTACGGTGATGTTGCAATGACCCGACGAAATGTTAACTTTTATCCTCTTAAAACGTGCAACTAAAGTCACTTTATTTACAGAAAAGTAATAAAATGTTCACTTAGGTTGAATAAGAATATAATTGTGAATAATTATGTGTGTTTGTGTGAGTTTACTTGTATTAGCGGCGATATGATGGAAGAATATTGTATCTACGATACAATATTTTGTATATCATATTAAGTCCCCATGAAATCATGGGGGCCTAGTATGATATACAATTTCTTTATTAACGTTCGTGCTTATCAGAATTCTCAAGATTTTCATTAAGATTTCAATACATTCTCAAAATTCATCAGCAAATAATAAATTATTGTTATCTACGTAATTGCGTGATGATAAACATGTATCTATCTCAACACGAGCGTAAAATAGTTTTATTTTTGTAAATGATTAAATGAAAATAAACGTTATCCTTTTAAATAATTTATAATAATAATAATATTTATTTATTCAGCCAATTGTCCGTTATGTTAATATCTTATTATCTAATATTAGTATTATTATCTATTTATAAATTTAAACTAGAATGAATAAGACGCCACGGGTTTATGTAGCCACATCACATGCCCCCACATAGGACTGTCCCACCGATCTGCAGAGTATTAAGAATATTGTTGTCTATAATATCTGTCTGACTTCTTGTACCTGAACTCCATCAATAGTGCCACCAGTCAGTACAAGTAAAAAACCTTCGCGGTAACTATTCCGATGAGTTGCAGCTTCGGTAGTACCAGTACTTCTCAGTGTAGTACGTAGGTTCAGTAGGTACCTACTCATAACTGAGCTGGATAATGTATTCAGTAATTTAGTGATGTAATCAGTCAGCTGTAAATGTTTGAAATATGAGTCACAATCATCTCTGGCGTTACGATTTACGTTTTATCTTCACAGTTATTTTAAGTTATATGTTTAACTTTGTAAAAATGTTTCATATCGGCAGTGATTAAAGATGTTTAATTCTACAGTAGATTTAAATCTATGTTTTGCTTATAATCATGACGATATTTTTTGTTTGATTTTTATCATCACATTAATCAAGTCTATTGTCTATGATTTGTTGAAAAGACATGCAAATACGCTAACTATATTTTTTTCTTAATTGGATTGATTTTTGTGCTACTTGTAATACAGTCAACGAAACGTTACTTACACAAAGGATAAGAACCTCGCGTTTGACGGTGAACAGTGCTTCAAGAATCCAAAAATAAAAACCTGAAAACTAATATTTCACCTATAATGGTTCATCATGATACACTACAAATTGTATACTGCCTACCTATATAGGTAATCTTATTAATAGCGAATGGTTATTTATGTGCAATCACGTGACTATATTTTTTTCGAAATAATTAACATTAATTTCTATAAAATTAGTGCACAACATTTTACATTACCAATTATGCATACCTAATTTGTATTTCGTAATCATTTAAAAAATTTAATTATTCATTCGTCCTCCTTATTCACTAATTCACATAAACGCAATTTCCGATTTATAATGTTCATTACGTTACAAAATCAACATTGAAAAGTGGTACAAAGCGTCTAAGTACTTATGAAAATATTTTTGTCTGACATAAATCCAATCAAACAGAGTTTAGAAGATAAATTCCAGATCTTTCTTACAAGAATAATTCGTTAATTTAAGTTTGACGATGTCTGGTATTTGACGTTTGGGAAAACAAACAACTTTTGTGGAATAAGCCTCTTCCATATAACCCTTGAAACTGGGGCAGAACACTGATAAATTTGATCGTGAGAGCTTCGAAAAACCATTTATTATAAAAACTTGCCAAGTGAGCTGACGTCCTCTGAATTTATCGATTTAATTTTTTGTAATAATGTTTCACTAGATTTCATAAAACATGTGATCGATTCGGATTTTTAGTAAGTATAGGTATATTACAGGTTTATTAATTATCTAATTCAATTCCATATCTTTCTCGTTTTAGCTATAATCATAGTGGGTTTGATTATTCAAAACGTGATAATTAATTATAGTTTCTACAATTTCCATATTATTGACTTTTAATAGTCAGAAGACTGAGTGAATTTGCAGACGTACTATACTGATGTTCTAAAAAATGTTGTATAATATAATCGAAGGAATAATGATTACTTTCAATTTGGCTTGGTAATATAACTTCTTAACCTTGAAGATAGGAGAGTCTGGTACGAGGACAGTCAAGTCAGAGTTATGTTATGTTATGTTCGTGCGAATAAGACTGATAAATTGTTGCACCCACTGAAGAACTAACGGTATGATGCTTACTTGTCACGTACGACGTCATGACCATTTCAAATTAATATATTTCAAGGGTACCCCGTGAACTCAACTGTCGCATTAATATTACAAAGACTTGTACAATCAGGCTCTATTGAAAGATTCTCATCTACTTGTAAGTCTAAAAGTCGGTTAAAATTATTAATGATTGTAAAATGTCTGACATAAAAATTCATTAAGCTGTCGAATTTTTATGTTCGTGAAGTGCAAAGGTCGTTCAGTGATAAATATTTATCACTTGGGATATAAACTGTATTGGAAAATCGTGATTTATTTACGAGTCTACGGGTATAAAGTGTCAAGTGGACCTTCATAGAGCTATTAACACTCCTTGAAACTTCAATTGGTCGACCCCCAGTACGCGTCCTTTGTGACCGTATCACCAATAAAGTTCGACTCATAAGATACATAAATGTATCTTGATAAATGAGAAACACTGGATGGATTGATCTCTCCTCCCTCCTCCCCACATGATAACAGCGATCATTGTACCTGCTTAAATAAACCATGTTTTTATTTGTTAGTTTGCAACAACTTTCAAAGTAGTAGTAATTTCACAGTAATAAGTTTAGCAATACTTTTGTTTTCAAAAACAATCTGACAATATAATATTACAAAGGCTTATAGCTACATCTCATGTCCCGTGTAAAATTGTTCAAATTTGAAAACGGCCTGTATACTCGTATTCAATTTAACTTGAAGCTTATTGCGTTATTAAAGGTTCTGGTTCTCTCCAACCTCTAGTAATGTTAGACTCACGCCTTGTGATTTAAATTTAATTGGGTGTGTTATGGGTACATTCTAAATCACAGACTATACGTTCTTAGAAATATTTCATTCCAGAATATAATTTCAATCTTGAAAGCCGATTTTGCTGGGTTAAAGGGAATAAGCTCGCTCCTACTTATAAATACGTAATTAATAATTATCCATGTGGTACCACATAAAGGATGTGAGTTTACTATTGTATAAAGTTAACGTTCTAAGTAAGTATACAACTTTTCACCTACACAATAGGTACTATAAGTTTTATCAAAACTAAAAACATACATATTTCACTAAAGTAACCTTCATGATAATGTGACTTTTTGCAGCAATCGTTTCTAAAATTTACATTTTTGTTTATTTAGTAACGGGTATGACCCGAATGCGTACAGGTTCCATACACGCGCTCACAATGCCTCGACCGTGAGAGTGTGTTGCAAGTGTTGTAACCTACACAATAGGGGTAATTTAAGTGTGCCTCAGACACGCTTGGACTCCCCATTTGCATATGAGAACACTTTACAACTACGCCCATGAAATTAACTAGCATGTTACTGTGCCCTCGTCTCGATATACTCCATAAAAGCCGTGTGAACAAAATTTCACTTGCCACGTACTAATTTGTGAAATTCGCCATTAAACCTTTAACGCTATCTAAAGGTTACATTGTGATTCATTATTTTCTTTTACTTTTCAAGACACTCAATTAAAAATAAAATACGTTCTTCTGCTTTTATTTTTTTAATTAATGAAGTATCTATATTCTCGAACTTGTATTGACGCTCGTAAGAAAAAGTTTCATGATATTCCTATCTCCTGCCATGTGTTAGGTTGAGAAACCAAACTCAATTTAGGTTATAGGTACCTAAATTGAATGTAAGTATTTCGTTTAGATCTCATGTAAGTGATTTAGAAATAATTGACTAAGAAATCCGTCTTGCAATCATGAGATTGCGGGATCGAATCCCTTCAGTACACTTTCAATGTGGGCTCGCTGCTAATTCAAATATTTATCTTGGTAGGGCTGAAGGGTAGCTTCTGTACATACTTTCTTATATCCTATTATACATAATATACTTAAAGCCACCACAGCTTGTATTTAGAGTGAGCCCGATCCGCTCTTCTTTTCCTTCAGCTAACTTATAACATACTAGCTTTTGCCCGCGGCTCCGCCCGCGTGGATGTCGGTTATCGTGACCAAACATAGCCTATATCCTTTTTCATGTTCTAATCTACCCCTATACCAAATTTCATCAAAATCGGTTCAGTGGTTTAGGCGTGAAAGCGTAACATACAGACAGACAGACAGACAGACAGAGTTACTTTCGCATTTATAATATTAGTATGGATGACATTCAGTCTAACTAAATCCTGCAGTTTCAATTGGTGAACTTTGTATGAAAGACACACAGTACACTTCTAAAATACTAACGCACACAGCTACATTCGGTTATACAGAAATTATATTTTGCAACAACTAAAATGAGACCGCTGATTTAAAACGGTTAATCACGCTGATGTACCATATCGAAATCAAAATAATTATACCAATTAATATCCCTATATATAAACAAAAACTTAACAATCATATTAAGCGGAAGATACGATGAAAAAAGGGTATTAAGTGTGAATGCTAATTCGAGCCACCAAACAAAGAATTTAATTCCTATTTGACCTTGATACATGAACTGATGGCTCATCAAAGTGTACTAAAGCAGACAGATCCGCTTTATTAATTACAAAATACGGACCGCAGCGCCCACGAAATACGGCGATGATGTCAAAAAGTATAATGGACACGATGACGTTGGATGGGAATTCTGTCACCGCAAATATTCGACTGCCACGTTCTTGTATGAAATCGTTCTTGATTAATTCCAACATTTTCGTTAAATTTTATTTGCTGTTGGACGTTGATCAAAATCAAGAAAGGCGTAATTTGTTCAGCTGTCATCTGAGTTTGCGAAAATTTTATGAATTAATATTAGTTTCTTATTCTCTGCAAATGGATGTTTTTTTTTTTTAATTTAACTGACTTTTTTCAAAAGTTCTATTTTGCACTTGGAGATTCTCCGTATTATTATAATTATTAAAACGATTAAAATCTCGAATCGAAATCTCTTGTAGTACTTCTTGGCAGTTATTATGTTGATGACTTTTTGAACTTACCCTTTTTCACTTTTTGAATGCGGAAACCCATTCGAGCTTTACCTCAAAGGAGCTGAAGATGAGGGATAAGTCAGAATTGAACCGACTATAACAGTTTTCATCACATTGACCTGTGCGGAGAGTCTGACTCGCCTTAGAAAGGAATCCCCGAGACCCAGACTGGCCTTGACCATCAACATTGGCGATTTATGTATTGTTGAGGATTGGGGATCAAAATCTCCTGCTTTCCTTTAGGGAGCCTTACTGAGCCGTCTTCTACTAGGGTGACAAGTTACCCCAACCGTTACCGGCCCACGGTCATGGATGGCAGATGAACCATTCACTGACTTGTTTTACTTGACACAGAGCTTTATTTAGCGTAACAATATCAAAAATGTCAATTCATAAACATAAAATACTTTCATCTTCAACAAAACCTACATATATGTATGTTTATTATTATATAATGTTCTACTTCCATACTTTAATATGCGAATATCAGAGATTCATGATCTTCTATCATAAAATTACATCAAGTAATAATAAACATTAATGTTTATTAATATCATTCCTAATTAACGGTCATAAATATTTTTTATCGAAAGTTCCTTAAAATGCTGTTGATAATGTTTCCTCAAACTTAACATGTGTTCTTTTCTATCGCCTATATTGAATTTATTTATGAAACACTTTCATACAGTAGGTATACGCTGATGAAGCTACAACTCAACCCTCTGATATATGACTGCGAGTACAGCAAGAAGCTCGACCTCTTTTACATGGGCCTGAAGGTATACTTGGCGATAATACACCATTGGCTGTAAATATAAACTTAGACCAAATTCTTAGAATCTCGGAACATCTCCTTATTGTTTTTCATCAACTTGGATACTTATTTATACACATTTTCTATGACCTCGTCTGTCGCCATTGACACAGCTCCATAGATATACGTGACAAATAAAATAATCAGCTAATTTTAAGAAGATTTACATAAGTAGACCTACATTATGTAGGATCAACAAATTATAGAGCTATCAAGTGCGACAACTGCCGGCGCACGAGATCTTGAATTTTAATCCTGGCTCGAATATTTCTAATCTGAAATACGAATTTTATGGACCCAGTTCTGTTCAGTTTAGTTTATATTTGTATCCATTATCCCTACGATTACTACCTATCGAAACTTTAGATATATAGCCACTTGTACTGTAATCCGTGAAATCATGATATCTTACGACAAATTATCATTAACATTTATTTGCGTTGATTTGAATAAGCTTTATAATATTGTAAATTGTTTAATTATTTGCTGGACAGATTATTCGAGAACATCAAGACACAGTTTCATATAACGATTATAATCGCCAGAGAAATCGAAAATCTTAATTTCAATAATCGTTTGTAACTTTCCAATTAATCGAAGTGATAGACAGCTTGCCTCTTATCAGATGGATAGAGAGATCAGTTTCATAGCCCGCGGTCTTTCGCAGAAATGGCGGATTTACTTCTTATTGATATTACCATAACGGATCGACTTCGTTGAAAATTCATGAAGCGGTTAAATATTCATAGATTTTTATTGAATAATGTAGTTATGGCGTAAATTGAACCGCTAATGTCTTTGAAGCTTTCAGTTAAATTTTAAGTTTTTTTACTTAGGTACAAGTTTCTAGAGATATTTTTAGCATTGAGTTTTCTTCAATGTTCTAATTTTGCAAGTATTGCCATAAAAATATTTAATACTTCAGTATACCTAAATTTGCTCGAAATATTCAAGCAAGCAAGTGATTGGTTATAGGTTCAAACCAAGTGGACTACCGACATGAACATAATAACTGAAGTATTTTTTTATTTTTAGGTTGCCCATTTCAGTAGTAGAATCCAGTGTTTTAAGTGCTGCGTAGTACGGGTTCGTTGCTTCATCAACACTGTAATAGCACTAAAATACTAAGTATAGTCATTCTTTTTTTTATTGAAAAACTTTACTTTTTCAGTTCAGTGCGTTTATTTAGGTAAGGGTGGTTTCCTTGTAGTTAATCTAGTGACTGTGTCAAAAGAAGGATACGAGTTTACTTATTGACTCGTGTAGTTTAAAAAAAAATCAAATGACTTAGGCATTGACATAAAAAATCGAATAAAAAATATAAAATACGAATGAAAAAAATGTTCCACTAATATAATTTACTACCAAAATGTATTTCTGCAAATGACCATGGAAACCTATGACAATAAACTAAGAAAATAATGTTTTTTAACTGCATGATTTCTGAATCTAAGCGTGGGTACTGCGGAGTAACTGTTACTTAAAGGATGTATGATTTGAAATCAAGATGGTTACCTTAATAGTGTGACCAATAAAAAAGACATGATAAATATCCCGGTGAGTGATACACTATTAAAATAACTTTGCATGTTTATGAAGTTTGCTACAAAATTAAATAACAATCTATAGCTATACCAAATATAATTTCGTCGTTTCACATTCTAAAATGTAAATAGATAACAGTCAAAAATCCTTCATGAAAAACAACTTTCTCAATATTCAATACGCAATAATACAAACCTATTTACCAAAACTACAAACTATATATTCGGTAATTTATTTTCACATACATTCTTTAAAAGAACAAAAATATATGAATAAAACATTATGAAATGTGAATTCGTTACGCGAATAAAGGACTATAAATTTAATCGTTGATAAGCTAATCAGATATTTTAACATAGTTAATAGATAAGTGTATATAGTAACCCTGACATAGATATAGAATTTCCTATGGCAATGACTCGATGAAGTAAGTTGCAGATTTGACAACTAATTATCATGCAACTACTACAAACGTAAGGTTAAACCGCAAAATACTTCAAAATGACCTCGTGGTTAACAATAAAATGAAACGAGCATTATCATTTAATAAACGACAGTGAACTTAAAATTTTGATCAAGGTTAACGGCATACACTTTACTTCATTTAGGAAATGTTCAAAGTATTTCAATTGGGCATGAAAAATAATAATAATAATAATAATCAACGTTACAGCGAACAGTGTGATGGATAATATTCAGTAGTAATAGGATAGATTCTCTTTTGTCTAGCTTGAGTCTTGAATGTGTCAGATTCAAAATTCATAATTCATTTTATACAATAATGTTAACGGAAAGGTTTTGGTACATACATACCTTTGATTTGTCTGACGTGACGTCACGTCAGCTGGTTAGCTGGTGGTCTATGGTATTATATGGCGTGACTGATCTTAACTTTAGGGAAATCAAAGGCATGTATGATCGCGTTAATTCCCGTTAATATTATTGTATATCATGGGACGCGATAGTTTAAAAGTTTCATTTCATAATTCATTGTTCGTGTCCGTGTCTATTCCAAGTCACCCGGGAACAGTGACACAATTTTTCTACTTAACAACCTGATCTGGTATACTCAGAAATCATAGTATTGTATTAATATTTTAGCTATGTGTTTGTCTAAGTAACCTACTATTTTATATTGGACTCGTGGTTACTTTATATTAGGTGTGGGGCCGCTCTGATTTCGATCAATTTCCAATGCAATGTAATACTCTATAAAAGTACAGTCTATTTGTTTGTACAGTACATGTGTCTATGTATTTGTGTGTATTTATCGCAGGTTTATAAGTGCCCGGTTAATGGCAATAGGCTCGCCACCTATTACATTGGGACCTGAACATAAACTGGCGAAATGTGGGTGCTAGCACCTCTGCCTGCCCCTTCGGGGAATACAGGCGTGAGTTTATGTTATATATGTTATGTATTTGTTTGCCAGCTTAGCAACGTGAACCGAGTGTACTCGTAGTGTAACTGAAACAACAATATGGACATCGAATATGACAATCGCATTTAACCAGAATTCGTATTCCAGTGTGTCTTATTAGTTCTGGAAAGTTCTACAGATCCATTAGTACCATGTCTTTGAAACTTCATCTAGGTTATATAAGTTGTCAACATTCTAAACAGTTCATCTGTCTTAGATGTTACTATATCGTAATAATGTAATATTACGTTAATTAATTCAACGACTTCGAAATGAAATAATAATATTTTATAAATCTCTTCATACTTGCCAAGAAAGAAATAATATACATATTATTATCGAAGCTAGAAAAATAAGACCCTTGCTAGACGAGTAGAATATAAATCTGAGCCGCAGGCGAGGACTTCAATAAGACTAGTCGGGCAATAGCCTTTTCCGCCGAAGCCTCTTTAGTTTTTTGTAAAAAAGATAATTATTTGAATAATAAAAAATATTCTTAATTATGTAGTTACTGTTTAGCACAGAATAACTATGCTCTGTACTAAATGGACTAAGTTTATTTTTTGAAATAAAACCACTTTTTACGGATTCTATCGCGATATATTTGTTATTATTACTTTTTAACCCGACGTTTCGGCTGCTTTGCAGCAGCCATTTTCGCGGTGTGACTCACGATGGTAGTTGTCACATAGTTTGAAGTAGGTATAAGTTATCTCAAAATACCCGAATCATGGTGAATTATTGGTGTTCGTATTTACGCAGAATGAGCTCACTGTGTTGTTAAGTCTTGCTGGATTTTGCTGCTTACTGGGTTTGATTAAGTGGATGACTGGGTCCCAAGCTGGTGGTACGGTCCATCCATCCTCTCTATTAAAATTTTGGTTTTTTAATTTCAATAGCCTCGCGGATCATTCTAGGAATATATCTGTGTTCTTTGGCGAGTATCTGTGGTTTATCAAACCTTAGGTAATGGTTGGTGCCTTTTTGCGCGTGTTCACATACAGCTGACTTTGTTGAGCGTTGGTGTTTTATGTCAGCTATGTGTTCTTTGACCCGAGTGCCAATGCTTCGCTTGGTTTGACCAATATATGAGAGCCCACAGTCACAGTCTATTTTGTAGACCCCTGCATCTTGTAGAGGTAGTTGGCACTTGACAGATGGTAAAAATTGACTTATCTTCGTTGGCGGCTTGTAGTATGTGTTGATTGAAGCTCGCTTCAAGATGTAGCCAATCTTGTCAGTGACCCCTCGTACATACGGTAGTACAGCAGGCTGGCGTTCGACCGTGGCTGGTTTTTCTCGGGATCTGTGACTCAGGCGCGGTGGTTTGAGCTTGTTGTCTTGCAGTACTTGCTTGACATGTTGAAGCTCAGCGTTCAGGTGTTTCTTGTCACAGATCCCACGGGCTCTCTGAAACAAAGACATTCCTACGGTAGCTAACTGTTTAGGGTGGTGGTGAGATTCACCGTTTAAGTACCTATCAGTATGAGTCTTTTTCCTATACACAGTGTGGCTCAAGGTATTATTAGGATTTCTGATAACAAGAACATCTAGGAAAGCTAATGAATTATTTGCCTCTGATTCCATAGTGAATTGAATGTTGTTATTAATGGAATTAAGATGGTTCAGGAATGTATTTACACTATCTGTTGGTAGTATTGTGAAAGTGTCATCTACATACCGTTTGTAAATCCGTGGTGTGAAGGCGGCCGTCTGCAAGGCTCGGGCCTCGAAGGCTTCCATATATATATTGGCTACGACAGGCGAGACTGGAGAGCCCATCGCCACACCATCGATTTGTAGGTAGTACTTGTTGTCCCACAACAGATAGCCAGTTGTTAGGCAATGTTTTAGTATGTCAGCATATTCCTCAGGCATAGTATTTTCTATTAGTTTGTTCCTAACGATGTCTATGCAGTCATGTACAGGTATGCGTGTAAATAAGGACTGTACATCAAAACTGACCATTGTTTCATTGTTAGTGAGATGTAGGTGTTTAATTTCACTAACAAAATGGTATGAATCTCTAACATACGCTGTTGTGTTACCTCTGAGTGGTGAGAGTATCTTTGCTACGTGCTGAGCCAGTCTGTAGGTTGGTGTGTCGATCTGACTCACAATAGGACGTAGGGGAGCATTTTCCTTGTGTATTTTTGGTAGACCATACAGTTTCAGAGGTTTTGGGCACAAGCAAAATGCTCCCCTACGTCCTATTGTGAGTCAGATCGACACACCAACCTACAGACTGGCTCAGCACGTAGCAAAGATACTCTCACCACTCAGAGGTAACACAACAGCGTATGTTAGAGATTCATACCATTTTGTTAGTGAAATTAAACACCTACATCTCACTAACAATGAAACAATGGTCAGTTTTGATGTACAGTCCTTATTTACACGCATACCTGTACATGACTGCATAGACATCGTTAGGAACAAACTAATAGAAAATACTATGCCTGAGGAATATGCTGACATACTAAAACATTGCCTAACAACTGGCTATCTGTTGTGGGACAACAAGTACTACCTACAAATCGATGGTGTGGCGATGGGCTCTCCAGTCTCGCCTGTCGTAGCCGATATATATATGGAAGCCTTCGAGGCCCGAGCCTTGCAGACGGCCGCCTTCACACCACGGATTTACAAACGGTATGTAGATGACACTTTCACAATACTACCAACAGATAGTGTAAATACATTCCTGAACCATCTTAATTCCATTAATAACAACATTCAATTCACTATGGAATCAGAGGCAAATAATTCATTAGCTTTCCTAGATGTTCTTGTTATCAGAAATCCTAATAATACCTTGAGCCACACTGTGTATAGGAAAAAGACTCATACTGATAGGTACTTAAACGGTGAATCTCACCACCACCCTAAACAGTTAGCTACCGTAGGAATGTCTTTGTTTCAGAGAGCCCGTGGGATCTGTGACAAGAAACACCTGAACGCTGAGCTTCAACATGTCAAGCAAGTACTGCAAGACAACAAGCTCAAACCACCGCGCCTGAGTCACAGATCCCGAGAAAAACCAGCCACGGTCGAACGCCAGCCTGCTGTACTACCGTATGTACGAGGGGTCACTGACAAGATTGGCTACATCTTGAAGCGAGCTTCAATCAACACATACTACAAGCCGCCAACGAAGATAAGTCAATTTTTACCATCTGTCAAGTGCCAACTACCTCTACAAGATGCAGGGGTCTACAAAATAGACTGTGACTGTGGGCTCTCATATATTGGTCAAACCAAGCGAAGCATTGGCACTCGGGTCAAAGAACACATAGCTGACATAAAACACCAACGCTCAACAAAGTCAGCTGTATGTGAACACGCGCAAAAAGGCACCAACCATTACCTAAGGTTTGATAAACCACAGATACTCGCCAAAGAACACAGATATATTCCTAGAATGATCCGCGAGGCTATTGAAATTAAAAAACACCCAAATTTTAATAGAGAGGATGGATGGACCGTACCACCAGCTTGGGACCCAGTCATCCACTTAATCAAACCCAGTAAGCAGCAAAATCCAGCAAGACTTAACAACACAGTGAGCTCATTCTGCGTAAATACGAACACCAATAATGCACCATGATTCGGGTATTTTGAGATAACTTATACCTACTTCAAACTATGTGACAACTACCATCGTGAGTCACACCGCGAAAATGGCTGCTGCAAAGCAGCCGAAACGTCGGGTTAAAAAGTAATAATAACAAATATATCGCGATAGAATCCGTAAAAAGTGGTTTTATTTCAATGAGTGACATTCGCGTAAACTTCAGAAAATATCAAAAGTTTATTTTGTTCGTTGTAAAATTTTGACATCCATACTAATATTATACATGCGAAAGTAACTCTGTCTGTCTGTCTGTCTGTCTATCTGTCTGTATGTTACGCTTTCACGCCTAAACCGCTGAACCGATTTTGATGAAATTTGGTAGGTATAGGTGTAGATTAGACCTTGAGAAAGGAAATAGGTTATGTTTTGTCGCGATAACCGACATCCACGCGGGCGGAGCCGCGGGCAAAAGCTAGTAATTCATATTAGTAAAATTCGAGTAGTTACTTATCCTTCGATTTTCATGGTAATTTAACTACCTAATTTTTTTGTTAACGATGGTCTCGGAAACTTCAAAATCTATTTTAAAAATATTTTTGCAAGTGATTGGGGAACGTTTAGCTATAAAATATCACTATATGAACCTTAATAACAAAAACGGCGAGTAGAACTGAGTTCAATGGCATAAAACCATAGGGCACAGCTACCTACACATACAGCGGTCCCAAGCAATGATTGAATTCACAGTACTCGACGAAGTGGTAGTTGCCAAGAAAGGCGTCTTAAAATTATTGAATTTTACTTTTCAAAGCTAACCATAAGTCAATTTCAAATATTAGTAGGTTAGGTACTTTCTATAGTTTTGTTATTTTGTGAGGTGTTACGTGAATGATTAGAAAAACATGAACGCATCAGTGTGTATTGATGTGGCGGTGTGTTGTAGAAACGGTCCGTCGAGCCGGAACGCGACGCTTTCACGAGCCGAGTGAGGCGACGCGACGATCGCCCCGCGGTGTGGATACGTGATGCGCTGTGACGTCATTCTACGTTTCACTACCTCCGATAATACTTAGATACATTGATGTAGAACTACAGGAAGTGCGTTCTACATACCTGTGTTTGAATTTCCTAAGTGTGATAACTTGTCGTCCGTGTAGCCAAGTGAAAGAAAGTTTGACTATCACGGGTTCGATTCCCGCTCAGTACAAATATTTGTATGAAAAAAATAGATATATATTTACATCGATCAAAATCTTTCTAAGCATACTATGTATTATTATATATTGCCCAAAAAAAAGGTATCTAAGTACTCGTTTGTATGTTTATCCGCATTCTAGGCCTTCAAGAAAAGGGCGTACTCTCTTTTGAAAGGAAGGCAACGCACTCGTGATTCCTCTGGTGTTGCGGGTGTCCATGGGCGACGATGATCGCTTACCATCAGGCAATCCGTCTGCTCGTTTGCCTCCCTATTCCATAAAAAACACATATTAAAAGGCTTACTTTAGGTCTAAAAAGCGCAAGTCTGGAGTATTTTTTTATACCACTTAGGTGGCAGACAAGCACACGGCCCACCTTCATTTGATTTATTAGTTGGAGTATATTGCCACCTATCTGTATAAAAAATTATATCAAGCAGTAGGTACCTAACTATTAGACATACCTTTGTTCTACTCTATCAGATTTAATTCAATAAATAATAATAATAAATAAATATTTCACAACATTCTACACAACGCTATCTAAACCCATGGTAAGCCTTAATAGCTTGTGTTATGGAATCTAGAATGCGGATAAACATACTTATATACTTTTTTTTGTAAATACATACATATTATAGATATAAACACCCAGACCAATGCAAATAGCCATATTCATGCATACAAATATTTGCACTGAGCGGGAATCGAACCCGCGCCTCCTGAGTGGCAGTCGCGTGCACTACCGCCACGCCACAGAGGCTGTCAAAAAATTCAAATAGCTATTAACCTTATAAAGAGTATCCTACACACCTAATTCGTTATATAAAACACGCCATTACTAATTTGACCAACATACTTTATGAAGATTATTACGGAGTTCTGAAAAACAAAAAACAACACAACCCGTAAAAGAAAGACAAAACGTTAAAAAAATGACAACATTATACAAAGTATGAAGTTGCTCTCGAGTATAACTCAACAGACACGCCCGTGAACGCAAGTAGTAGATAAATATAATTTATTAAACAATATTTACAATGTCACCTGCTATTCTTCTCAGAGACGGAAATAGGTATTTTCCGCTTCTTAATGCTGGCATCAGGTCGTTAAAGCAAGTACTTCACTGGAATGTTTTCCGTCCTGTCACTCCTTATTCGTTCTGTCACCATTACATTGATATTTACTTCTCTAGAAGGTAAAAAGTAATAGAAATAATACCCTCATTAACGTAGCCCCTTAGCACAGAACTACTTGTACCAAGATTAATTATTTGGTACCGTATGTTCGATACCAGTAATTGGCTACGACACAATACGTAATTACTACTGAAATTCAGCCTATTGTTATTATTATAGACAGGATTATGCTATTGATATTTGATTATTAGTTGGAATTAATTATTATTGTGAATAATTCACTTCAATCAAATCAATCAATGTGGTGGGCTACAGCGCAGTCCACCGCTAAACATAGGCATCTTCCAATTTGCCCCATTTCTGCTGATCCTCCGTCATATATTCACTTATGATCAGACCTATTAAATAATAAATTAATAACTATCAAAATATTTGCTCATGCACTAATTTTTCATCACATTCTGTTTTATGGTCCTTAATCAACACATTTCTTGAGGCTACTAACATTTTATCTTAGGTATACAAAACAATTTGAACATCAAAGGAAAGCCACTGACAGCTGATATGGTCAATATCTTTGTGGTCACGTTCACCCTCGTTCAAGTTTCGAAGGCTGTCACATAAACTTTGTAGTAACGTGTCAGAACCCGCCTTTGGATAATATTCTAATATTCTGAAACAGTATCTGCTTTCAATGGCGTTCAACAAACCTATCGGGGAAAGTTTTAGTGCTACCTGACATTTTCGTCTTGGGGTTGGCCCTTGAATGGATACCACTCAATTTAGGCGCTTATTGATTGCACTCAGCTTAATGTTGGGTAGATAGCCTATCACGATTATTTACACTTGCTACTTTAGTAGTTGAACAGTAAGTTACTTGGTAAGTTTATTGGGTAGGTACGCAAATATTACTTGACTAGGTAATATAAATGATTACTTAGTTTTGCTTAAAAATATATGACGATTACTAGTTGATATGAGAGGCTTCATCTGTCTGTCTGTCTATTTTTGGCCATATCTCCGATTCTACTCAACTGAATGTGATACGGCAGACCTATCTCACAAAAAAATCCGCAATAAAATCCGTTCGCTACTTTTCGCGTCTATCGCATTGTAAAGAAGCAGACAAGATAATTTAAAACATTAATTTTAATACTTTTTTTTTCATTACAGCTAATTTATAATCAGCAAAATAAAGTACGATGTCAAACAAAATAATAAAATTGTGCAAGACACATCCAGCTAGTTCATTCATTATAATAATATTTTTTCGCGATTACAATGTTCTTAAAAATCCGTTAACCTACTTTGTACAAGATATTTAGAAAAAAGCTAATATTTTTTATTTCTATTAATTTAAGTACCTTCCTATTGATATAAGTGACGTTATATTAAAAGTATTCGTTTTTTGTTTCAGATGTGACAGATCAAACAGCATGGCGTAGCGATCGCTGTTCCAGTTTCAACTACCAATTATGGCAATTTCCAGACCAGAATCAAATCTTTAAACATCTTTTAGTCTTGTGACAAAATATCAATGATCCGGTGAAAATAAATCACAAGTATGGGCAGGCGACGCTGGAGATTTGTGACAATCACGGCGTTCTTGCTGTTCGTGATAAAAGACACGCAGTGTCAAGGTAAGTCTAGGAAAAACATATCTAGTTCTCAGTATAAATTTAAGTGCCTAAACATATATCACGGTATAGGTATGTGGCACTCCGTGGCTTGATTTAAGTTGGCTAATTTGCTATTCATTGTCAATAATGTTTTATGTAGACTAATCCCCCAGCAATGCTGGTAGGCACTTTAATAATAAATTTACACCCACCTCGAGTTACTTTCGAACACATGTTTGCCTTCTGATTAATTTATAAATCCAGTTCAAAGTTTACTCTACACACAGGCTGGTAACGTAATTTGTTCTAGATATTATGCAAACTGTTTAACAATGGACGCAGTTTGTGCTTCAAATACGACCCTTCCTTTTACTTAGTATAACAATGTAGAACTTAACGGAACTTCGTAAAGAAAATTTCATGGAGAAAAGTAATAATATTTCTCCGAACAAAATAAGGTCATTTGAAAAACATGGAGCGCACCAAGGCGTGGAGTCAATACTTATAACCTAGATAAATACGAAGACAATAAAGACGAAGACGAAGTAAAGTAATATAAAAATAGATGTACAAGTTGTGTAGGTGGACAGTGCAAACCTCATCACCCACGTGCGCCCACAAACTACTGCTCCATATATTTATTATTTAAGAGCGCTACCAAGAATAACTACAGAATCTGTTTGTCAAGTTTCACGTTTTATTACATTTTTGAAATTTTATCTACTGATATGTTAAACCTGCCTATAAATCGTGGTGTAGTCCTTAGCAAATTGATAAAATCTACACAAAATTTTCACTTGTTTCAAACTAAATTTTCACTTTGTTCGTCTTCCGCAATAATTCCAATTTTGTAAATTCAAAATTTAGATAACAAATTATATCCGTTCACAAGCCGATTTAATCTTTATGTGATAGTTAAGGAAACCCTATTCTTAGCCTTACTCTTAGTCTATAGTCTACAAACTCATTTACTGTATCGCTGTAGGTTTTCTTGAAAATAAATAAATAAATAAAATAAATTCAGTTGCAGTGAATTCAATACTGTACGGAACTTTTGAATCTGCGGTAGTCGGTAAATAAGAATAGGGCTGATTAAACAACAACTTTCAAAAGAGATGTAAGACAGAAAAAAAATTACATTGTTCAAAACTGTTAGGGAGCTTTTCAGTCACTAGTCTAATTGATTCAATGGATGGGTATTATTATTTATCATATTTCATTATTACAATTATAAAAAACCTATAGATTATAACCATATATACTTAGCACTACTTTGTTCTAAGAAGTTCACATAATTTTATCTGATGTAAGATTTAGTAAGACGGTTGGTTGAGTATAGTAATTGCATGCTTCTGAAAATCTTCTACACGATAATTATTGAACAAAGATTTCACAAAGTTAAGATTACCTACTTTGAGTCGTAATAACAGATTGAACATCGATGGTGAAACTTTGTCCATTAGCTGCATTGTCTATCAATATGTATGTTATTACTTATTTGGTAACAAATTAACAAGTCTTAAAAAAAACAAATGATTGAAAAGATGGTAATATGAAGCAATGAAATGTCTCGTTGCATAAGTTACTAGTGGCCCGGCTCAACACATTCTCAAAAAAATCCTATAATCCATGCACCATCTTCTGATGCAAACATTAGAAGTAAAAATATAACCAACTCAGAAGCGGGTTGCAATGTCAAAATTTTAGCATAACTACTCTTTTTTTGAAACTCGTTGATTCGTGATAACCAACATACCAGTTTATTTTTTAATATTAGGTATATAAGCACCCCAGAAAAAATAAGGCGTGAAATACTTATTTATGGTTAAATGGTAAGTCTAATTACAGACGATTATTTTGGCAATATTAACCAACGGGGCTGACACTTTTTAGTCTATTGCAAAATTTTTGAACAGCACTACATCTAAATGTTAATATATCACGATATAGTGCTATAACTATTTCAATAACATTACAAGCAATAGTAATTAATAAATATAACGGTAAATCAGAACTGATTGTTGTTCTATGTCAATCGAAATATACCGTATACAGTAATTAAAAGCAATTTCAATCATTTGAATATGTAATTAAGTTTGTGTCATTGAGTTTAGTTGGAATTCGTGTTATATATATTAAAGTGATGATTGAATCTGACGGAACTTGTGCAATATCATGTAGAATGTAAGTAGGTCAACTGAACAGGGACGCACTTAATAAACTTCTACCTTGTAACTATTTGGAGGATGTATTCTGACTTTTTTAATTTACAAAACACAGTGAAGTGGAACCATTGTTAGACAGAAGAGGCCACGAAGCAGTGGCACTTGAGTTCAAAACCACTTTAAATTGCTGTTTAAGCTGGAGATTTGGGGCGATAAGACCGTCCGAGAGTGGCTCCAACTTGAATGTTTGAATACAACCAGAGAATCGGATCACAAAGAAAGGACTGTATTATTGAATATCATATTGCTTTGAGAAAACTTTATATGTTGTAAAATGAAAAGGATGGAATCGTTTGTTCTTTGTTTTTATTGTTATTGTTATCTATAATGTTTTTTAAGTTTTTAGCGGCAAAAAATATCAAAGTGATTAAATCATTTACGACAAAAGATACTAATATAAGCTGGTATTTCCTTTGCTAGTTTTTTTAAGTAGATAACACGTTAGATAATCAAACCACTTAGATTGACTGGTTTAAATGTTTAAGTACCTACATACCTACGCATATATATATTATAATAATTACAATCTAAGTGCCAAAAAAACTATGTTGACGTTTTGTAAGTTCCATTTTAACGGCCTATAATACAAAATAATTTATTTTAGGAAATATATTCAGGAATTCGTTGGTGGGTTCTCATATATTTTTATGTGTCAACAGATATTAAAAAAAACAGGATGGGTAGTAAATCAAAGTAGATCATCCGTAAAGTATTAAGATAGTTGCGTGTTTCAGTTTTAGTATAGATTATTTTATCTAATCAAATATACTTATGCATTGCAAATATTTAAATATTTATTAGCATCAGAGCATCAGTATTGTTATGCAAAGTGCCTTCCCTATTTGCCTTTATACTACCCCAAGGTTGACTATTAAAAATATGTAAGTATTAGATGTATAAAAACCGTTTAAAGTAAACAAATAAATCTACGAGGAAGCCTCACCATTCAAAAATACAAGAGACAATGAAACGGAATTTCCTAGTTCTAATAAGCTTACTGCAAGAACGTTAAATTAAAAACCCTGAGAAAAAATATTTTCGGTAAAAAAATATGCCATAAAGCATTAATAGCCTTTATGTATCTGGTTTATACCTTATATAACGAAATGTTGAAACAAGACTTACTAACTGTGCACTGGCAGACCTTTGTGATAGACGTAATCTCGTTATCTGCTGTTGGGATCACGTTTAATCTATTTAGTATTAGGCGAAACTTTACTTAATTAACGTATTGATGATAGTCTGACTTTCAAGAACTGTAGAAATAATTAGGTCACAGAATTGGTTGTTAAATTAGTTACTAGACTTAAAAGCGTTCATAGATTAGTGACCTTATACATTATGTATGTACAGTCAACTAAGGATATCACATTAGGGTCGCAATTTTACATTATTAAGTAAAATCATACTACAATATTCTGATACAAAACACAATTTCAAACTTGTATAATCGTATGGCGTCACCAAATAAAAAAAAAGTATTATCAAACGAAGACGGTGAACCATTTCACAACAAAGCATAGAAAAAATAATGGCGTCCATCACTACGGTAGTTGCGTTTCGACCATTTTTAAATGCAGTATGCAGTAGGCTTACTTAATGTCTGACATTCACATATGCCTCACGAGGCGGTACGTTTATTTTATGACTTAATAGAAAGGCAATGACCGAACATGGTCGCTTACATCTGTTGATGATATAACTACAGCTAATAGCTACAAAAGGGTGACACTTACGTGTAATTGAGCGAAACATACAATTATGTACCTACTTCCATAGGAAAATATTTAGAAAGTCAGTTTTCGAAGTATAAGTTTCTATCGGTGCAGAGTACGGAGATTTACTTAAACAATTGCCCGGCGCATGTCTTTAAACAACTGACTGCTCTTTTTTGAGATAATCTGGGCACATTCATTTTACTTTTAAGTCATTTACCACAGTGCATTCTTTCAATATCCAGCGTTTCATCTCAAATAAATTACAATACCATTAAAGCTCTTCATTGTTCTTTCTTGACTTATTTCTTATGTTGTTTGATATTTTGCCAAGCTAATAATGACTCAGAAGAATATAAATTTGAACTGAGAGCCATATACCTGTATTGCTTGAAATTACTTTACCGTTTTGTTATTTTTGCACATAAATCTGAATTCCATAATATACCTGCAGCGTTAGTGACGTTTAGTAACAAAATAACTACATATTTGAGAAAAATAGGTTCACTCAAAATTAATGGTGTCTATGCCACGCGACATTAATTTTTTTACTAAAGTTAAATGAAAATATATATATATAAATAACTAGATTTGAGAAAGTGAAATATGACTCAGGGATAAGGACCGCATAGATTTAAGATTATCATCGTAGTAAGATTTGCAATTTTAAAACGAGAAATTCTTTATATCCGTAATGTCTCCGTAATCCGTAATGAATTTAATTGGGCTATCCCAAATCTCACTAATGTAGCGTAGAAGGCTAGAATTGCATGATCAAGTTGGTTTAAGGATATCCTGTTCAAACGTTGGGAGAGGTGCGTACGTGAGGGTCCTCTTTAATTAGGGATCAAGTGACTCAATGCCGGGAACCGACATAAATGCCGTGGATGGATCAAATATTTTTCGTATGTTTCTCACATAAATGTCTAAAAAGCTCACGTGTCGCGAATATTAATTACAAAGTATTCACATTTAGGAGCTTGAAACGTTTAATTTATGCTACGGCCCGTTATGCTTTTATTTTAGCGGCTTATAGTATTATTTATTACGTAATGAAGCCTTGTTTCGGCAATTTTGCGATGTAAATAAAACATGTAATGCTATCATAAAATAAAGAGATGCCAGTACACTTACAAACCATATATTAAGTTTTTTCTTATCAAAATCGTTTAAAAAAAAATTAACATTCACAAATTATGAACGATTGAAAAGAAAGAAAATTGGCCTGCAACAGCATGTCGTACTGAATTTAACAAAAATAATTTTACAGTCGGAACATATGGGCTAAAAGCACTCACATTTTGTGTGTATCTCGCTACAGATATACCTATTGGTGTGACCGTCGCTAATTTAGAAACCATTGAACCTATATCAATATTTGACAGGCCTATTACTTATAGCATGCACTTTGTTACCTGTCAATAACTAAAGTGGGTTTGGTAATATGAAGCGACGTATTATATAGGGATGGCCAACGAAAAGTTAAAGTGAAAATAAGGAGACCGGGAGTAGATACGGTAACTAAACTAGCTGAACTTAACCTTGCCATTTGAATATTACGAAAATACTTACTTATGAGTATGTATAGTATCTATCTTATTCGTAACTTCACCTATTTGCATATAGGTATATTAGTTAGTCTTTCGGAGTCTTACGACTTAATTCTTCGTGGGTAGGCAGTGATAAAAAGTATATAATTGTTATACAGTGGCTACTGAGAAGTTTTTTGCAAATACTCTATATGCACGTTACAAACGACTTGTATAATAGAGTAATTGCTGTCAGTTGAAACAGTTGCTCTGCAAGATATTCCGGAAAATACTTGCCCGTTGACACTGCATAACTATGTTTTTTTCAGATTTATAGAAACAGGAGAAGTATTTTTAAAACATTTTGTACAATATGTAGCCAACTTTAAAGTAATGAGTTTATAATCTGTTAATAACTCGTTTACAATTTTACTAACTAGGTAATCGGCACTTTCATCTATGCCTCTTCTACCGATACACAAAATAAAAAAAATCACCACTGTCATCGCTAACTTTCCCTTTGATTACAATCAATCAATCAATTAGCCCACTGGAGTCCACTGTCTTTTGATTACAGCCCAGCAGGTATGGGTGCTACTTAAACATACAATACAACTCTTCCTCTCGCAAATCCATACATCCATAGAGATCCGGTTCTTAGCATTCCATGGATTCACCGTGCGGTCGCCGGGTCCATGGCGTGGTACAGAGAGGAACACTGTGACGGCGCCTGGGACTTGTGACCCAAGTGTAGGTTTAGGGTGGCCACCTTGTGATGCATCAGCGCTCACCTCCACCGACAGTCGTGTTCCCCCCTCTACCTATCCAAATTTGGTAAGATCCTATCAACGCCATTTTAGATATTCGTTTGAGTAAAGAGCTTACTGAAGCTCTTGGCAATCCGAGGTCTTTAAATAAGTTATACAGGGATTTAGCTGGAATTCCCCTTGCTCCTACTTCCACGGCGTAGAGTTTAACCACATAGCTATTATTGGTTAACTCGTTGGTCAGGTCAAAGTACTTGTTTATTTTTATAGCGTTGTCTTTAGGTCTGTTAGTTTCCCACGGTACTGTGAGTTCTACTAGTACTGCACGCTTTTGCTGTTTTGAACTTATATGTATAAATGCGAAAGTAACTCTGCCTGTCTGTCTGTCTGTATGTTACGCCCACACGCCTAAACCACTGAACCGATTTTGATGTAATTTGGTATAGGGGTAGTTTAGACCATAAGAAAGGACATAGGCTATGTTTGGTCGCGATAACCGACACCCACGCGGGCGGAGCCGCGGGCAAAGGCTAGTAATATATCAACGCGAAAGTAACTCTGCCTGTCTGTATGTTACGCTTTCACACCTAAACCATTGAACCGATTTTGATGAAATTTGGTATAGGGGTAGTTTAGACCATAAGAAAGGACATAGGCTATGTTTGGTCGCGATAACCGACACCCACACGGGCGGAGCTGCGGGCAAAGGCTAGTAATATATAAACGCGAAAGTAACTCTGCCTGTCTGTATGTTACGCTTTCACACCTAAACCATTGAACCGATTTTGATGAAATTTGGTACAGGGGTAGATTAGACCATGAGAAAGGACATAGGCTATGTTTGGTCTCGATAACCGACCTCCATGCGGGCGGAGCCGCGGCAAGAGCTAGTGGTCTATAAGTTCTTGCTCATGTACATTACTCAGAAGTTATTCATAAAAGTTTTGCTTCTGAGGTAATTTCTGATTTTAGACAAAATAAGCGTAAACAACCCAATTCCTACTTCTACATGCTGCTCTGACGAGCTTTCTCATGCAAAAATAATGTGTAATCAATGACAAAAACTTCAGTTTTCTATATTTTGAAGTCAAAAGAAATTTAAATCTTAATCTCAAACATAACCCATAAACTTTCGTTTTCATTATCTATTTTATTACTCAAACAGCATTTCTAACTTTATTATGTGAACAACATCAAGTTTAATTTATACATTTTGGTAAAACAATGTATTGAAATATGTGATTCCTAGGTTCCACTGTAGTAATATTGTCTTCTAGCATCTACTTACTGTCTGTTTTCTGTCTTCTGTAGGCAATTACTGTCAACTCGGGTTTAATGAGTGCTAGTTCCTGATAATAAAAAATAACATTTTATTTAGAATATATTATTATTTCTTCTTTTTTATTCGTTCATATACTACGTGTGAATGCGTACTCAACCAATTTTACAGTGCGTTTCAATGAATTGTGCGAATCATTATTCTTTTTTCCCAAATCTAAAAAAGCAATGCAATTCCAAATACTTAATAACCATCTGCCGCTAATAGCCAATTCGAGCAATTTACTTTTTCCTGGATCATCAAAGAATTTCCCAAGAAATTAAAACCCTCCTTACACATTAAAGGAAGCCAAAGGAAAATAGAAAAACGGTCCATTCGCGTTAAATGTCGCTAATTATTATACGGAACCCTCCCACTGGGAGCGTCTGCTAATGATAGTTACTTTTCCTTTTTGAAGATACCACAGATGAACGGCTGAGCTATTAAACCTTTCCGTATACCGTACTCCTTTTTTCACAGCGTCATTAGACGAACAATTTCGCAACTAATGCTAATTTAACCAGCTCAAAAGCTCAAATTTGATTAACATTAACTACGCCATACAGGTCCGTCGTAAAATTTACAAATAATATGTGCATTTATATAAGTACATCCAAGTACATCATTTAATTTATATACGACCTTTGTGGGGTAGAGCGATTGACTATTATGGCGGAACCGGAGGTCGGGGGTTCGTTCACATTCTGTGCAAATAATAATAGATAGATCTATCTACATGGGTCTAGATTTCATTTCTATGTATAACATGTACTTCCAAAATAAATTGTACCTAAGCATTATGTTCATTCGTTTAAAGCCATTAATTATATATCCATGTCTTTAATAAATTAATTTTAATATAATATAATGTATTAAACAATCTTTCAAAACCCTAATATAAAATTTAATTTATAAAGTAATTATTAACTTGACAGAAATATAACTTAAATCAAATGGCTTTTTATTTTGAATGTTAATCTAATCATATTTCATATCAAACCAAAGTTGATTAGCACGTAACCTTGGCATTGATATGGTGATTATTTTGCTTGATATTTCCCATAATGATATTATATTAATTAATTATTAGCTTAAATAAATCAAATTTATCTTTGAATCATTCGATTTACTTTTGTATAGAATGTAGTCACTGTTTCGGTCTGATTTTACTATAGTGGAACATTAAACAGCCACTGCTAGGTTTTATTTAAAAACGTGCGATGCATAGCTTTGTTAGATCTAATAACGGCTCATAGTCTGTACAGATGGCTCAGTTTGCATACTAACTACCTCATTTGAAAACTGCTCTCCGAATATCTCTCTATATATTCGATGTGAAAGATCATAAATTCGTTGAGTTCAACAGAGTTCTCACTCATTCAACCTTGGAAAATGCATCTCGGTCGAAATTTTGACAAAGGAGGTCGATTTCGCCATTAGCTTCTAATGAACTGCTTATTATATGGTCGTTATTTTGCTTTTTTCTTGTTAATAGTATAGTAGGCTAAACAAAATTTTTAATGAAGACCCAAGCGGTATATTCCTATTTTTTAATTTTTATGTGAATTTAATAACAAGCTTACGTTGTTCTCTTTACATTGTTTACAAAATTACAAGTTCCTGCTTTGGGTCGACGTATATTTAAGCTTACGTAGGTGGGACAAACCATACAAGCCACGTATATAATAATAAACAATGTTTTATGCGAGCGTAATTAGGAGCTTGTCAAATCAGTTCCTTGTGTCAATATGCAGGTTGTATCATTAGCTTGGTAGTATGAGTATTTGTAGTGAAAATATTATTAGATGTATAGAAATATTTACGATTCGAAAAACATTGGAAAAAATGAAATGCTCAAGTGAGACTCGAACTCACGACCTTTCGCTTACAGGGCGACTGCTCTGCCAACTGAGCTATTGAGCACCACTTGAATCATTCCAAATTTTCCTTCTCTTTATATCCGTCTATAAGGGCGACGGTGCAGCCATCTACCAACATTCTTACGAACTGTTGGAAACAATGAATGATTTTTCAACCATTTTTAAACATTGAATTTTGATGACTGCGCCCAAATATTTGAATGAATTTTTTATAGCATTTATTATGTTGTTAATTCTAAGCGAAAGGTCGTGAGTTCGAGTCTCACTTGAGCATTTCATTTTTTCCAATGTTTTTCGAACTTAACAGTTAGCATAATAAATGCTATAAAAAAATCATTCAAATATTTACGATGTTCTGAAAACATGGTAAATATAATGATACCTCGAATAATAATGTTAGCGTTAGTGACCATGATAGTTTAAATACCTATGAGATCTTGTTCGGAAATTTCGGTTACAAAATTTTCATTTACCATCACTCGATTAACTTGCAGAATTATTATAAATCTGGAACTTTCTTATTGCTTTTCAATTCAAAATTCATTTTTATTGTAATTATGGTAATTGGCGTAACATCATTCACTTACAATGAAAGGTAAATAAATGAGGCCAATATGATATAAATGCATAGGATATTTCTTCTTTAAAGCTGCTTGAAAGGCAAAATAATTTTGCAGATAAGTATATTGTACAAATACATAAACAGGCTTAAAAGATCGTCAGACAGTAAAAATCTATTGAAAAACCTAGTAGTGATTGTGTAGTAGATGTTACGTACTCTAGGGATTTCAGTTTGTCTAACAATGATCCACTTTAAAACCCCTGGGGCTCGAGCAAAGTACAAGAGAGAACTAATCCAGTTTCAGATTACAACTCACTGAGGGTTAACTTTTTCAAACTAACATAGTTTGAAGACTTTTACAAGCTTTCATTCATTTTAAATGATTATAAATAATTTCAAAGACTAATGGAAAGGACTTCATTTAAGTACTTTGACCACAGAAATATATATCACGCGTGCCAAATTAATCATAGAGATAAGAAATGCCTCTATTTTTCAAATTCACTCCTCAATTTTCATTCTAGATTTGAAAATAGAATACAAAATTTCATATTGACGTTATTTTTACCGATGTTATTACAAGCTAGTGTTAAAAGTACTGAGTAAGTGTTCGAAAGTTGCTGTCTTATGGGACAGGAATTGTCTTAAAAGTTGGCACGCGTTTCCCGCTCACATGGCTGTTCTTCTGTGAGTTTGAGGAATATATATATATAATTATATTATATACCTAACGTTGAATCGTATAGCAAACAAACCATATCTTGTTTTTATACACGAGTAACATTCACTATTTCCGACAATAATAACATCCTCTGATAAGGTTTTACATAAAGAAAACAAAATGTACCTACCTACTCACATTTTTATTATAGGTATCTCGTAAATTTTTTCAACAAAGTTTTACGGTAGAAATGAAAAAATGGAATGTTTACCTTAAGCGAGGGTACATATAGGGGATGTACATTACAAAGAGCTTTTACGCCCTTCCCGCACACGTCACGTGCAGACCCGGCCGTACGCGTGTGCTTGCCTAATTACCTGCGATTTACGGCTCATACTCCACCCCTAATATTAATTACAACTTATTGTTCTAATGAATTTTGTTTTTTGGACTCTGAGGTCCTTTAATGAAAGTTCACAATGTTTGCAAAAAGTTAACCTTATTTTTTGGTCCTGTGTAAAATAGCACTTTGAATTATTATACCCATTTCATTACCGACCTATCATAATATGTCATAAAGTAAGTGATTTAAAGTTCAATTTTGCTTATGTTAATGATATACGTAACCTCTTATGAATGGTTTTATTTTGTAAACCTCGTTCGTATTGAATTTATGGCACTGAGAAAATGAGATTATGATTTAATCAGAATCGAATTGGCTGTCTGATCTCTTTGCTTCGTAATCAAATATTTCATTGATCTAGATTTTAGATTGATACGCTTGAAATTACTTACATGATATAGATTGATGCGATTGAGAAAAATGTTTTTAACAAAGAATGTTGAACTCATAAGAAGTATGTAGGTATTTGTGTTTAAATATGCGACTAGGTTCAATATCGCTGATACATTACTTTTGGATACAAAGTATCTATGCTAGTAGCTGAATGAGTACCTGCTGAATTTAATGCATTGATAGAGATAATATAAATAAAAAAGTAATACTGTTTAGATTACGCGCAACAAATTGTTATTACCTTTTTTGTAATTGATTGTATTGCTATTATTTATTGCGTAATGATACTAACAAAACAAAACACAAATAAACTATTCTTGACATGCAATATTCATAAAGAAGTTTACCCAAACCACTTCAGCCCACTATTGGCCATTCTGCCCTCATAATAATCAACCGTGGCATATAAACATTGACATGAGCGATAAAGCCACGAAACTTGGTCAGTCTCGAGGGAAATTCCAGCTTCTTGTGACCTCGAACTTAATCAGAGAATATATTGAAGGCACAAACCCAACAACTTTTCGTTCATCAGGTATATTTTACCTACATACATGGCATTTTATGACAACATTTATGTTTGGACAGGATTATGAGATTTTCTTGTCCAGAGTTATCTTTTGAGTTACCCAACTCATCCATTAACTCTGAATGATTATCACTAAGATATTAGTCATGTCAAGATCAGCTAAGCTATAATACCTACCGTGAAAAAATCTATAGATACTGCAGTTCGTTCGCGTTATGAATGTAAATCAGTTAACACAAATGACAGGACACAATCATTGCGTTCGAAGTAATGTCTTCAACTGGACACTATGAACTTAACCTTGTAATTTGAAAAGATTTGTTTGGTTAGGGAGCGGGGCTAGGCCAACGAACAATTTATAATTCACTGCATTTTTAACGCGAACGAACTAAAGTAGCGAGTTAAGCTATGCTTACCATGGGTCTAGATAGCATGGTGTAGGTTGATGTGAAATTTTTATTATGATTTCTCTTTATTTAAATTAAATACTCATGAATAATATTTTTATTCAGTCGAAAACAGAACTGGCCGTGACTTTGTTTTGACGTGAAAAAGGAACAAATTTAAGATAACCACGCCTTTATAAAAGAAGAATTTTACAGTGACAGGCAAATTTCTTTTACTGATTTGAGTCTATATAGGACTCAAGCGTTCAACAAAAGCTTTGCTTCAAATAAAACCAAAGGACAAAATTAATGCAAGATTACAACAGGATTAGAAGGACGATGACCGACTATATTAATTTATTTGCTGTCAACCTTAAATCCACTGCTTTAGAGAAAGGTTCATTTGTTAAATAAATATAACTTAGACTCATGTTTATAACAGATCTTTAAAACAACAAAATTTATTTCAATTCATCAACGCTCTAAGATAAGTTGATAATTTATCAACCCAAAATATCCCTCAGAGCTAAACTGATAAAATAAAGAGAGAAAAATATGGAATGCCGCGAGGTCAGGCAGCAATCAGTTATTATAATCCGCCCCATTGCCAAATCTTCGCATAAAAGGAATGCAGTAATAACACTCCGTTAGCTTCAAAGCAAAATACATTTTTCCTTACAATGGAAATTCCTTTGGTGAAATTTGCGCAAGGTTTCATTAATCTTCCGATCCGTCGGAAATACCTGAATTAAACGGTTCTATTTTTGATTAACAGAACATAGGGGTTAAAGGAATGATTGAAACATGATTATTCCATCCATAATGGCTATATTTCTGATTTTTTTATATTAGGGATGGGAAATAGTATCTATGGAAGCTACGCCACAGGCATTACTTTCGTTTATCTGTTAAATATCAGTCAAGGCGCTCGAGCACAGAACAGAAAATAGTATTAGGGTCGGGTGAAGCTAACTTGGCAATAAAAATAAACCAACATCGTTACCACTAAGCTGGGATACAAACCCATTGCCCACATTATATTACCACTACCATAAATATACTTTGCAACACCATCGCTCTAGTGTTCCCACTTGCAACAAAGTGAAAGTGCGAATAATTGCAAAAAGAAAAGGGAGGAAGATAATTGCCTTGCGGTGCTCTAGCAAACCATCTATTCAACCGTCCGAGTTAAGTGTGAGGGTGGGGCTTATTCAGTCAAGCCAAGCCATACGTCCTGTGAAAAACATAAGAGTTATATTCCTAGTGATATTTAAATCTCTATCATTAGTAATCACATTCAAATAAACTTACTATAAATTTTACTAAACATATTCAAATTCGCTATTCCATTACACCCTGCCTTTTGCTACTAATTATTCTCTTGTAAAACCATTACCCATCATACAATATGCCTTTATTCAATGATATCGCTATCAATTACATAATCCCCTAAAATCATGCCACTATAATTTATCGTAAATATCTCCACATGTATGTTCACCTTACGTAAAAGTTCGTCCAATGATAGAACATAAAAAAGCTCTTTTATTAATATTTACCTTACATTCGAACGGCACCCTAGACTCCTATTATATTTAAAACGCTGAGTTTGGAGGCGTACCCCAGACGCAATCGGATCATAAATCTCTTTAATTTGCTTTAAATTTTCCTCTGGTTTGATAAACGATTCATTTTTTTAATTTACGGTTCTGCAACGAATATAAGTTTATTATCTGCTGTATTGATTAACGATTATATCAATACGATGGGGGCTTACCTACTTTTTACTTCATGCCTCTAGATGCTTCTCTCCTACTGTTCTGAATTTGTTTAATCCTGATTCTGGTTACTATGATTGTTTTGTTACTGCATAGTAATGAATTGACAGCCTCCGTGGCGTGGCGGTAGTGAACGCGACTGCCACACAGGAGGCGCGGGTTCGATTCCCGCTCAGTGAAAATATTTGTATGCATGAATATGGCTATTTGCATTGGTCTGGGTGTTTCTATGTATAATATGTATGTATTTACAAAAAAAAATGTATTTAAGTATGTTTATCCGCATTCTGGATGCATTAACACAAGCTAGTTAAGCTATGCTTACCATGGTTCTAGATAGCGCTGTGTAGAATGTTGGGAATATTTATTATTTAATGAAACAACCGTTGACATTTTCAGGTTTAAATAAAGCTTAGTTTAATTTCATCTTGCCAAGAATACCTTCCCTAAATTCGTTATCAACTCCCCGACTATTATTTTGATAGCATAAATTTTAATAAATAAACATCATCCCACTAAGTGGTACCCTCCGTCCCTCCATTGCTTCCACGCCCCTTGTTTGCGATCGTATTTTACGAATGGCCCCTTATACATTCCTGACGTCATGATTTAAATCTTTACGTGTAAAATTTTATTATTTTAAATTTAGGTTGTAAGTAGTTCGTTCTATAATTCGGTAATTCATTTACAGAAATGTAGAACTAAATATATTTAAAGTTATAATTATGTTACCTGCCAGATAAGAATGCTTACCTTGAAATAGCTCAGCAGGAAACCCGGCTCAACTTTACATGTTTCAATTTTTGATGTATAGTTCCTGTTAAGATAATGGTTGCTAAAATACCACATTACTTCACTTATATATTATAAGAAAAGCTAGCTTAGTGATTAAGGGATCAATAATAGGATCAAATGGTCTCGGGTTCGAAACACCATCGATGGTGATATGAAATCATGGGCTTGGAGGCATACTAGTAATTTTGGATGACCAATATATATATTTTTTTTAAAGAATATTAGCAACAGAAATTACTAATATTCCCTCTAACCCCTCCAACTAAGCTAAATAGCTTATGCTAGGAGTGGGTTCACGTCGGTAGTGTAAAGACCGACTCCTTAACTACTAAGCTACCGATGCCTTAAAATACTCTTTTAAAAAGACACTGGTCTCCAAAAGGACAGGAAGGAATTTTTATAGCATTAAGTATGCTAACTGTATAAATCGAATACATAGGGAAAAAGAATCTAAAGAATCGTAAGAAAATCGGTAGATGACGCCACGTCGCCTTAAAGACGTATAAGATAGGAAATTTGAATCGTATCGGGCGTGTCTCGGTAGCCGAATTGGTCAGGCATTCCCCCTGTAAGGGAAAGACTGCGGGTTCGAGTCCCGCCCGAGAAGATTCTTTTTCCCTCTGTATTCGATTCCTACAGGAAGGCTTCGAATGCGACCGGGACCAACGAAAAGACCACTGAAACTTTACAAAAAAACTGTTTCCATGATTCTTAAAAAAATATGAGACTGATTTTCTCACTAGGATTCCCTGAATCGTGAAGATGATGTTGAAGACGTAGCAAAATCATGCAGAGGTACCTACATAGTACACATTTCAACTGCTTTAGTTTTTGGTTCCGCGACCATCGCGTTTACGAGAGAGATTTTTCAAAGAGAAACTCAAAAACATATTTAGTATCCGGCCCGAGCATAACAACCCTAAGAGTCTTATAATAGTAACAAAGTATTATTCATATAAATGTAATGTATTAGAATATACTGTTATTAAATCTTTATTATGCTGTTATTTATTTGTTCACACATACCTACTTGACTTATTTTGATAAACTGTTTTATGTTTAAAAACATTGTACCTAGTAGTTGTTTAGAATGAAACTGGTATTTATTTTCTGTTACTGTCACGAAGGCGGAACATGAAAATTAAACTATTTTAACTATTTTAATGAAGGCTAAGAAAAGGTTAGCAAAAGTTAATGTATTATGTACATAGTAAACTACCCTCAAAGTTTCTTGACTAAAGAGTACTTGTAATCTACAAGGAGAGATATTCAATTGATCGATTTCCTATTAAGCCCAACGATACTCCCTCGGGACCTGATGAGCACCGATGCCATTCCTAATTAGGGATATGATCTACAAGAAAGTAATTTCCCCAAGATTATCTTGCGAATGGTGTATCTTACGCCAAAATCTACAACATAAATGAGAGACATGGTGTATTAGTTGTTGGAGAGGAAGCTATCTGTATATTTTTTAAGAAATAAGGTGAGTAGGGACAAGAACAAAAACACCCACATTTCATTCACATTTCAGTATTAAATAGTATTAGTATAAAATCAGTATAAAAAATAGAATAAAACAAAAAAGAACCAAATAGTACCTAGTCAATACCGACATTGTAAACTAATATTTACCGTGATTGTCATGACTGTAGACAGTTAACATGATTTATGAAGTAAAGGTTACATTAGCTGATAAAAAATATATCTCACGAAAAATTCACACAAAGCAAACTTCTAAAGCCATTACGATATTGTTTTACCCCACGTGTGAAAACTTGTTTCATACACCAACTTTGTTCAGTGACAAATAATTTCATTATTCTTCACTCAAGTGATTAACAATTATATTTGCTTTCTTTTTAATCACTTATCTGAGCCTACATTTTATGAGCTTTTGAAATAGTATAATATTACATAGATGATATGACATTACATAGATGACATGATGATATCATGATAAAATCACAGCACAATTGTTTGTCCTTGAACATAATCGTTGATCAAATGATTTCCATTACCAATAAAAACTAGGATTAACGGAATCTCAATAAAATTATATGCAGTTTAATAAAGTACATAGGTATGTAACGTTCTACTGTCGTAACGTGTGAATTACGCCGCTTTGAACACGCTGTTTAAACAATTGCCGCGCTCTAATGAAACTAATTATTTTAGTATGTTATTCATCTCCCAATTGGGCACTCTTGCAGTATTATAATTATGATGAACTTCGCGTAATAAAATTGAAATATTTATGTCTAGATTCAATTTAATATAATTTTTCCATTATAAATCTCATATTAGGCGCGCCGTGTGTTTCTCTGCATCGATGCTGTTGTGGAGAAGCAGTTGACCGACTCGGACACCATGGCCTGTCATGCTGTAGGAGCGCTGGGTGAATGCCACGACATGTCAGCCTCAACGACATAATCCGCCGTGCTCTCCCGGTGTGTCAGCCATACTGGAACCAAACGGTTTGGCGCGCCACGGTGGCAAGAGCCCGGATGGTATGTCGTTATTGCACTGGAAAATGGGTAGGGCTCTGGTGTGGGACGCAACATGCGTCGACACCATTGCCCCTAACCTGGCACGGTTGGCTGTGCCGCTGCTTCTGCAGAGGCTCTCAAACTGCGCAAATACTTTAATCTCATTAGAGACTATGACTTTGTGTCGTTTGGAGTCGAAATGATGGGGCCATGGGGCCCGAGTGCTCGCAGTCTATTCAGGCAGATTACGAAGCGTACAGTCGACGTGACCTTCTGGTCACGTCGACTGTACGCGGCCTCTTTTTAGGTCAGAGAATAAGTAGTCTTCTGGTAACGCTGCCAAAAGAGGCGTTTTAATTTTAGTGTTAGCCTTAGTTTTTAATTTATTTAATTTCTTTTTATTTGTAATTAGTTATTATACCTTTTGCTATTCAATCTTTCAACTGAAAAATTCATATTGAATTTTTTTATTAAACATTACCGCCCACGTGGCTTCCGATTTCGTTCCCGTTGCACCCTCTACTATATTAAGGATGTATCATACATATAAACCTTCTTCTGGAATTACTCTATCTATTAAAAGAAACCGCAACAAAATCTGTAGCGTAGTTTTGAAGATATAAGCATACATAGGGACATAGGGGCGTGGAAAGTGACTTTGCTTTATACTATCTAGTGATGTAATCTATAAGTATTGAAATCTTGCAGTTTTATCACGTCACCATGTCATAATTTACATTGCAGTAAAAATATCCAAGAATACAATGTATTTACGTGAATTGCATTCACTCGTATACCTCCGTATCTGCATTCATGGAAATACCCAATGAATTCCTTACATTCTTTTACGATTACAGCCCGATGATTCGAAATTTCACATACTATTATTGTTTCTCGTTTATTTTTACTCAAATTGTAATAAAATCCACCTCACTATAAAGTGATACTGTAATTTACCTAATTTACAAAATCTTTAATACATATTTTTTCTTGTTTCAGATGAAGATCACTTTTTCTTTTCGCCGGTAGAAAAAAACTTTGCTCAAGTTCAACCTCCTTTATTTCCAAATAGTCGCCTATCGTCATTTTACGATCAAGGAGACACTTACAGACCTACGCAAACCGCGCAGCAACAAGTCTATAATGACGATCAGACTAGGTTTCCAAGTCCTAATTATAATCAAAATCCAACTCCTTTTCAATTACCTACAGCACAGGGCAGAAGTCAATCCGGAGCTCAGTATTATGTAAACCAACCCGAATTTACATCACAGCGACAAAGGTATAAGCCAGCTCTACCTTATAACTTTCAATTGGTTCACCCAGCGTCCACAAAAAGGCCAGACGTAAACCAAATACATTCTGTAGCGTATCAGAATGATCCCTCCAAACCAGAAGCGTTTCTTGGCCAAATTACTTTAAATAATCCTGATATAGACTATTTGCAACATAGCAGATTTAAAAACATGCCTTTCGATGGTAACAGTCTAAAAAGCCATGGTCAAACTGGACATATTCCGCATGATGAAGATTCTGAAAATGATAATCAAGACTTTTATGATCAACACAGGGTCACGACTTATAATCCCCACAGACTTGCAAGTAAACAAAGACTGAATAATAAGCCTAACGTACCTCGGTTTTCACTTTCGTTAAATGAAAATACACACACAGATAATTCACCAAGCAGCGCTTTCAATAGGCACAAACACTTCAATACACCTAAATCGAATGTCCCACAAAGCTCATCTACTGAATACAAAGGACTTTTAGATTTAGAACCTTTGCTAGAAGACGATATAAGTGATATTAGCACATTTAGAGAACTTATGAAGAACCCAGAAGGATCCTATGACGTGGAAGTCATAAAATCAAATAATAATGATTCTGCAGTGGTGGATGATAGTAAACCCGATGCAAGTTTTATGAATGAAGACAATTACAAAAACCGAAAACATTTTGAAGCAAATAATACAACCACAGTTTCCCCTACAACAACAACCACCACTACAGAGAGTATTAAAGATACTAAGCATGAACTTGACACTGAAGAAGTAGAAGATGAGGGAGAATATGTAGAATACTACGACGACAATGAAAGTTCTGAAGTAAAACATACAACAGTAAAACCACACTCAACAGAAAATGAAAGCGATATTTATGATGACTATGATACTACCGAAGAACCAGAAATATCTACACATGTACCAAAAACAAATACGACCCAATTTGACATACTTGTAATGAAACCTGAAAAGACCATGGTACAAGATGATAATTTTAAACATTTTGTAGATACTACAGTAATAGATCAAACAGAGCACAAAACTATGAAAGATGAGTTAAAACAAGTTTCAGACATTAGTTCAGAGGATGATATAACAGCCATTGAAACACCTTCAATTTTAGGACAAGAAG
Source organism: Eilema sororculum (assembly GCA_914829495.1). Taxonomy (NCBI): domain Eukaryota; kingdom Metazoa; phylum Arthropoda; class Insecta; order Lepidoptera; family Erebidae; genus Eilema; species Eilema sororculum. The sequence continues at coordinate 16,424,185 of OU618534.1, read as the reverse complement.
TCGTTTCTGTTGTTACTACAAAAAGCGTGGTTAATGGCACCATATCAATTCCTGATGTCACTTTTGCACCAAGTACGACAAAACTCGGTTCTACATCAGATATCTCTACATCTACCACTATCAATCAAACTAATGATTCATCCATACCTGTAACAACTGAGAATTGGATCGTCGTTGCTTCAGTTCAAACAAGTAGAAGTGTATCTGGTGCTCGTTTCTTACCGTTCCCCACAGTTGAACAAGAAGAAAAGAAACAAGTTCTAACCGATGAAAATGAAGACGAAGAAGAGGAATCGGTAACAAAAGATCCAAGGTCTGATCACGATAACCTTGGCCTTGTAAGTAGTTCATCGTCTACAGAAAATATTAACGACAAATTAGATAGTATTCAGTCTGAGTTATCAAGTGCAGTCTTGTCTGGATCATTGAGCAACGAAAATAAAAATATTGAGTTAATTACCGAGTCAACTACGGAGCAGAGTACGACAACTACCACGACCACACCAGCATCAATCAAACTCTTTACATTGAAGAGTACTACGCCTTCTACTGTATCAGAAAAGTCATTACCTGATCCACTACCAGTTCAAATAAAAAAATTCGCTCCAAGAGTAACTACTTCTACTACACCGAAACCAAAGAAAAAGTTAGTAACTGTAATGGACGACGTTGCTGGATTGTTACCTTCAGGCTATAAGTCAAGACACTCATATAAAGAAAAACGAACCAGTACAACAACAACAACTACTACCACAACCTCCACAACGACTACTAGTGCTCCATTGGTTTCCAGTGAGATTCCTGTTATTAATGGTACTCAAGGACGGTCGTCAGGAATAAGTGCTAAAAATAAAGTTATAGTATTAGATTATAAATCTCTTCTCCCTAAAGAGTACAAGCCAAAGGAAGAGAAACCTCAAGAAGATTTCGTTAAAAAAATACATAAAGATGAACTCAGCCAATTACTCCCAGCTGATTACAGACCACAAAGTACTGAAACACCCACTTCTAAACAAGCTACGAAATTGGATATATTGGATAAAATTCAACAAGTGGATATATCAGCATTCTTACCCAAAGATTTCAAATTGAATACTACTACGACTACAACGACACAAAAACCAAAAGTAGAATTTAAAATACCAGCAGGCGCTGTACCAATTGATATATCAGCATTTTTACCACCAGGTTTTAAACTAAATGCTACAGACGAAGAACTTACTGAGACTCCAATTAAGAGTATTAAGGTTGCAGATATTTCAAACTTATTACCACCTGGATTCAAATTAAACGATACTGATGAATCTTCTCAGTCCCAGTCAGTTAGTAGTACAACCAAGGCTCCTGGTGGTATTAAATTGGTTTTCCCATCGAGACCCGGTGGTAAAACAAATAGAAAAACAACTACCACGAAGCCAACAGGTTTTAGTCCAATTACGCCAAAGATACAAAAGGGTTGGGCTACAAGGTATTACTTTTTTTTCTATCGTTATAGTAAAATTTATAACTTGACTGTACTGAATTAATATAATTATTTTTATATATTTTAGAGCTACAACAGAATTCACTGGTTGGCCTTCGCCATCCACAACACCGTTTTCAATCGAGAAGCTTCTAGAAGCTCAACGAAATGCTACTGCTACTAGCCCCATGGCAGCATTTAGTACTGAAGCAACGACTAGGCGAATTACGACCACGACCACGACTACATCAGCTCCACCTCCCTCGACCACTCCAGGTGTATGTCGAACAGAGTGCGATATTGCAGCTACTATCAAGATTGTTTCAGGTTTGTAACTAATTTTCCTTCGACAAAACATTTCGAAATGAATTTTACATGAATTCTATTGTGAATAAACCACATTCATAATTTTTCAGGGGTCAAATGGGTACCAGAATTATTGGATCATCATACTAATGAGTGGCAACGCCTTGCTAATGATGTGAAAGAAGAGGTAAATATTTGAATAATATTCCTAAAGAGAATGACTTGAACATACATCAATTTTGAAATATACACTTTCATTTACGCCTTAATAATTATTATTTCGTCGAATAATAATTCACTTTATATTTTATTTTTTATTTTGCAGTTAAACTCTGTCTATTCCAAATCTGATTACCTTCAAAAATGGTACAAAGGCATCCGAATTGATGGGTTCACTCAAGGATCCGTTCTTGTAGATTATTTTATAGAACTCAAAGAAGTAAAAGAGAGAGTAGATACATTGGACTTGAAAAAAATGTTTCACAAATCCCTGCATAATGCAAGACCAGGTTCTGTTGTTGAAACAGTAACGGAGGAACCTGAGGATGAGTTTGATCCTGATGTGATGCTTGGAGATCAACCCGATGAAGAAAGAATGAAAAAGAGCAATGAAAAAATGACTAAAACTATTGACAAATCTGCAGGCAAATTAGAGATCGGAAAGTTTGTTATGGATCCTGCGTATACTGAATTTATAGGTGATGATGAATGTACATTCTAATCGTTCTTTGATTAATTTTGAAAGAGAAATGTTGTATAACTGTTATTTTCTCTCCAGTTTTACCAAAACGTGAGGAACCGAAACCTGTAGAACCTGAAGAAGAATCATTCTTACCTCAGTGGGGAATCGCTGTGATCGTAATTGCTATGGCTTCTCTTCTCTTTGTGGTAATATTTGGTGTTACTGTGGTAAGTTCAATGACTGAATCTATGGTGTAACTTACAAACTAGTGAAGGTATATTTTGTAACTTATCTGAAACAAATTTTTCGTAGTTGGTTAATCGTCAGAAGAGTGCTAAAGCTAAGCAGCCAATCCCACTTAGCGAAGACATGCTCCGAGAACTGGATAAAAGTCATATGGGTGGTTTTGATGATGTACATCAATTAAAGGACCGCGAACTTCCTTATCTGCCATCAGGAAAGGTATTGAGCCAGGAATTTTACTATCTATTATATTTGTCAATAGTGCCTGTATACACTATAAACTAATATAAAAAATATGTGATGACAAGTCTGATGCACAGAGGCGAGCCTATTGCCGACAAGCGGACGAGTTCCACTTTTACGTGGGATAAAAAATCATACTTGACGAAATGTAGGTGTTTTACACCTCTACCACATACACTTCGAGCGTAAGGCACAAACTTTTAAATATATGTTGTAAGATTCACTTTATTCAACTTTTTAAACAGGGACTCGATTCTGCTAAGGCAAAACCACTGTAATCTTTAATACTTCTTACACATAAAGTTACTGAATGACGAACGGTTATTTTCTTATTCACAGCGTATGTCTACTGCCTTTATTGAGCAGTTGGCTTATCCTAACCCTGGTGACTCCTGGCGGTCGGAGTGGACACCGCAACTTCAGAAATACATGCAGCATTATACGGCTGACTCGGGCCGTGGCTCGCAGGTCTACGGGCCTGCTGGAAATACGTATGGGTAATTTTTTTATTTAAATTTAACTTTACAGTTAACAGTTTTGCAGTTAGTTACTGATATAGTTCACGAAATCAAAACACAATAATCAAGATACCTATCACTCTGAATTTAATTTCTACTCACATGCAAGTAACTAAATATTTTTGTACATCAACAATTAACAGGGAAAGTCCAATTACAGTAGCCACATCATCCCTGCATCACCCAGATTTTTTCTGAATTTTGGACTTGGATTTTAAACCAAGACGTACTTATGCTAATTTGAGTACTCTTTCGGCAGATACGGTGGCGGCTCGCAGTTGTACGGGCAGACAGGAGGCGGGTCTCAAGTGTACGGTTACACGGGCGAGTACCCTGTTCCACGCTCGCACTACTCACGGCGTCGCTCCGAGTACGACAGCAACTTTTAGACTCATCTAGATATATTTGCCTACTGAGACTTGACTTACTCTTGACAATATCTTCTTTTTAATCTTGACAAAACTTAATTTATAATACTCTATAGACATTTCATCCGCTCTGAGTAGAAATAGTCACTAACTACTGAACATTAACAGGTTGTGAAATAATTTTATCATTTTGGAGCAGAAAATTGTAAAAAAGTAATCCGATTCGTATTTGAGAATTTGTACGATACGTTTTTGTATTTTGCATGTTATTTTTAGCAGCTTTTAGTCCGGCCTATTTAGGACTTGTCAGTGCCAATCCAGATGATTACATCGCGTATTTTGTAACAACAATGTTCTGTAATTTAAAATAGTTATTAAATGGAAATTATCTGCCAAAATATTAACTATTTACGACTGATTGTGAGATGTATATAAGTAGAATAAGAACTCACCAATATTGTAAGTGGAGACATGTAGGTGAGGCTACGAAATACATGTATTGTGTAGATAACTCTCTGCATACCTATATTTGCTCAGAACCCGTAGTAGATTGTGCAGTGGCCTGTGTGTGAGCGTGAAACGCCTCTTTGTGCCAAATGTTCGTCTGTGTGTGCGTGTAAATATAAACATAATATTCCTTTTACATAGAGACATTAACGTATACCTAGTGAGTTTAGATGTTGGACCGACATTGCATATATTATTATGTACTCTTCCTACAAAGTGTGTGGTTCAGATGAATTCATGAAATATGCGTTCCAGATTTTCCGTGATTAAAATTGGATAGACAACAATTTCCCAGTACTTCTCATTTAATCGCAGATTTACGATCTTCATCTACGAATTTTATATTCCTAAGATTATAATTGTTGGTCGTCAATTTTCAAAACAGCTGAAATCGTCCAGCCCGTTCAGAAGATATTACAATGTAACTTAATATATTTAGCGATTAGTAACTTTAAATTAATTACATCGTTAATTAGTGTGGAAGTTTTAAAAACTTGGATGTATCAAATGATGGATTTTGTCATAAAGTATAATATATTGATTGTATTTGTAAATTCCTCGCGTAAAATGCGACACGGTCATTATGTACCTACCAATTAGATTAAGTATAGTTATTGCATGAATTTGTGTATATAAAAAATTTTTGTACATGTAGATTTTAATTTAATTATTGATTAGTTAGTGACAAAGTAAACCATTAAGATCCTGAATATAGATAATTATATAATGTATAAGGTTGTTTTATTTTTATCATATGTTTCGTGTAATTTTACTTTTAGAGACTTTCCTGGATTTAACAATCAAAACACTGAATGCTGAACTAAATTATTTTCTCCATAAAATGATAATGATTATACCTCGGAGATAAACGGACATTTATGGCAGACGTTACAAGTACTTAGAGCCCTAAAATCCAAGAACTGGTCTAACTACAGAACTCCCATATCGCCTATGGACTGTGATCATCTGGCCCTCGATTCTAACAAATAACACAGTCACTGTAAAAAATGACATTAAATTTTAGACTTTATTTCTATACTTCTAAAGTCCAAAATGAAATGAAAACAGTTTCATTACACTTTTTCAATCACTCTGCAAAAAATCATTAATATTGAACTTTAACAGCTGCGCTTTTAAGTCTATTATTTAATGTCGTTTTTTGCAGTTGCCTTGGCACTACAATAGTTTGGCTTTAGCAGAATCGAGGCCCTGATATTATTATCATCTTCGCGTTAGTCTCGGTCGCATCCCCGGTCTTACACATAGTAAAACCATAGGTACACATGTCATCTTCTATGAAGTCAAACCAGCGGGTCTACACTTCCTTAACTAATGCCCAGCGAAGACAACATATTGCTCTTGTTATATTTTTTTTTACAAAACTGAGATTGCTACACTTTTACAAAAAGTGTAGCAATCCGACTCATATAAGACTGACTTTTCTAATGCCCTTTTACTTTCAAACAATGTAAAAGCAATTTTCCTGTTTCAATTGAAGCCTCACGCATCTGATTATGACGTCAGCGTATATCAATCAAGCAAAGTTTGAAACTCGGCAAGGCAATCTCTCGAAATCTGTTTGAAGCGTTTCAACTTAGATCTCATTGCTTAAAAAGGTTCACCAGTTTCGTACCCGCATTAATATAAATTCTCTATTTTCCAACTCTGTGATGTTTTAAATCTCTACATATGGGTCTATAGAATTACGCACGCATTATTATCACGCAGAGAGAAGCTATAAGTAGTTTTTCTACACTGAATATCGAAATTCTTCTTAGAAAATAACTAAACTGTATAGCGTCGTTGTCAAACCGAAATCTGCTATGTGCACTCTCTTCACTTAGCAGATTTTATTTGACAATATTTCTAGCTGCTCCACACAGCATATTTGAATAAGTTGTCATAGTGCGTCGTATAGTACTTATAAGCACATAGCCTTTCATGCAATAGATTGGTTCATTTACCAGTCGCAATTGTCAAAATCCAATCGCAATTTTCAACTTGTTAAAATTATAAAAAATGCACATAGCAGATTTTGGTTTGACAACGACAATAGGCGATTTGAAATTTGATATATCGACATTTTAGTGATCGTCATCATCTTCTTTCGAGTACCTACACAATGTACCTATATTTGCTAAAATTGCCAAAATTACATGCAAATTCTTCAGCTTCACCATATTGCTATACCTATATTAGGTATATAGATCGAACTTGTTCTTAAAAAACATCATAGAGGGGAAGGTAGGAAGAGAGGAAAGAGAGGAAGAGGTAGGCTAAGAGGAACATTTATGGCACAGATAAAGGAAAAGATACAAGTCACATCGTATCAGGAAGTGAAAGGATTGGTGGAGCACAGAGAAGAGTGGTGATTAATCCACCGAAAAGAATGTAGCTCTTAAGTTAGAGAGAGAGAGAGTTCAAACTACACAACAAAACCTAATTCCAGGTATACTCTTGTCCTATAAATGCACACGCAATTAAAGATAATTCTATTCTATTCTATCCTGTTTAATTTTGGTCCAATAAACGTAATGGGTCATTTATGACCCAATTAAGACCCTTCCGTTTTAATTGCTTCTTTATTTTCCGAATACTGCGGCCATTTCAATAAATCGAAATAAGAGAACATTACTGAAGCTAGATAAAAGTAAGTACCTATATATTTTTGCCCAATAATATTAATGGTCACTTAGCTGATTGTAATATAGTAAGTATACCTACTAGGTACAGTTTCACCCACCGTACTAAGTTCAGCCCCTCTAGACAAGTGGCAATTCGCTAGCCGTCATGACAGTCGTCAACGAATGTCATATACGACAAATCGCATACATTCATCATTCTATTTTACGATACGCCGGCCAGCGAGTTGCCAATTGTCTAGAGGGGTAGTTCGTTCTACCGTATTGCATCGCCCACACCAGTGTCTTTCTCTTTTTTTTTAATGACTCGGCTCCTACAAACAAAAAGTGTGATGTTAAATACATACTTTTTTTTTTCTTGCGGAAATCCCCTCGGATACCTCCCCTACCGGAGCCGGAAGGGGGGGTTATGTCGGACTCGAACCGACTAAAACCACACGCCGACTGTGGGTCGTGGTGCTAGGCCGGAGGTTAGGTTGTCATCGACATATCCCTCGCACCCCGGCTGACCCAGGGCCATCCCTTATGGTTTGGCCCTCCTCAGGAGGGGGGACAACGGTGTCCCTAACTCGCCCCCGGAATGGGGAGGCGCGCTTCTTAGCGCGCCGCCGCCGTGGATGTTAAATACATACTATAACCTTCCCGAAACCTCAATAACACTGGAGTATCAAATGCAAAAAGTATTTTTCATTCATTCATTCATTCATTTAGTTTCAGAGATCAGCGTTGACACTACAAACTCCTCAGCTTTATTATTAGCCGAGATATAGGATTACAATCTCTGAACAGTAACAAGCCTAAACGTTGGATGATTAGAGTTACATATTTAATTACTAATCTCGTCTTCCCCATCTATTTTCGTGAAGTACTCGCTAGACTGGGAATTATCAAGTTTTCAGGGAATACGTAAGTAACTACACGAGAAAGAGCAAAAATATTTATGGAAAGCTGATTGAGGTTATATTTTTTTATAAACTAGCTTTTGACCGCGGCTCCGCCAGCGTAGATATCCGTTATCGACCAAACATGTCCTTTCTCATGGTCTTATCTACCCCTATACCAAATTTCATCAAAATCGGTTCAGTGGTTTAGGCGTGAAAGCTAACATACAGACAGACAGACAGAGTTACTTTCATATTTATAATATTAGTAATGAAGTAATAACATTATTATACGTTTACTTGTATATAGTAGGTTAGCTAAAAATATACTCATACATGTTTGAAGGTCGACTTTCCCCGCGATAGGAGGTTAACCGAAATAAGTAGGTAAATCTCGAAACAAGATCAACTTATACTTATCTATTAAGCTTTGAACCCTATAGGGGCTGTTATCGTGGGATAGAGTGACCACTTTGTCGGGATATACTCATACATTTATATGACGAGTAGGTACAGTTTACCTTTATTATGAGTACAGAGTCAAAAATAAAGAAAATTATTATTTTCTTGATTTATCGCATGTAATAGCAACAGCGCCTACCAAAAATGATCAAGCAACATATTATTTACGCATATATTCAATATGTCGATGACGTACTTAAATGAAACTGAAGAAATCGTACACATCAGATAACAAATTATTTGGTTCAAAATTAGAAAGACACACTTACACAATTAACTACACTACACACTGAAATTCATACAACACCAAATACTTACCTAAACCAAAAGAAAAATAAAAAAACAAAAACAAAAAAACACAGAGAAAGGCAATCCAACCAATAATAACAACAATATTGCTGTTATTATTGCAATACACACACAGTTCAGTGTTACATACAATAACGGTTGAATGAAAGAATTAGAGGTCAGAACTAGGGAAGATAGTACCTAGGTATATTTAGTACGCCACACTTGATAGAAAATACACGACCGAGATGACGTGCGGTTTTAGTAAGTGTGAGTATGACATAACCACTCCACTAGCCGACAAAGGATATTCATAATTGGAATAAAACTATTTTAGCTTATTCTAATTTATATTCGCACCGATCCCAACGATACAACTACTTTTTTCAGCAGTAGTTAGTTTTATTTTTCAGTATGTAGATAATATTCGCATAAACTTCCGAATATATAACATAATAATAACTTGACAGTCGACATCGAAGAGGAGAAACTGTTTCGACGCCTGAACTTTTTGACCTCTTTTAAATTCTTGTAAATATTTTAGTTTAAACGTTAGTTGTAGTTTTACTTTAAAAAAACTTGTCAGTAATCATTGATAAAAATATACCCTTTTCAACTTGACAGCTGCAAAATGCGATCCACTTTTAACAATATTATTGGTACTTTTTTACACACAAAATAAGGAAATAAAATAGTAACAATTAATTTATGTACGATGCAAAATTAAAATTAAATCAACAGTTCCGCATCCGGGAAACAAAATGTATAAAGTAAATTACAATACTAAAATTTTAAAGGATTTTATGCCGATTTTATTCAATTATTATATATATATAATGATTAATTATAATTAATTATGGATTACCATTTATATCTTGGTTAAAATATACCAAAATATAAATGGTAATCCATAATTATACGTAGATCACATGTTTTGCAATCAAATAAGGAAGCACTTCATAATTATTTTTACCAAACTACGGCGAAGCCAAAAGGAGGGTTATGATTTTGCCAGGCTATGTATGTATGTATGTATGTATGTATGTATGTTCATTTGTTCCCTCATAGCTCCTCAGCTACTTAATAGAACTGGACAAATGAGCTATCGTTACAAGCGGCTTGATCGTCCGATGGTTATAGGCTATATGACGTGTCACTCAATCTTGTGTGGCGCCCTCTAGCGCTCATAAGGTACTGTGTTAAAAAATAAATTTGAGAAAAATATGCCGTGTTTGGTATCAAATGAAAGTGCTTAATGAGCACATTTCAAATATGCATAAATTATTAGCTTTACCTTGCCCCAAAATAATTTGGGTCATTCATCAACTCGCGGGCAATAAACTTGCGGGAAACCGCGGGTTGGCATTTTTGAATTTTATTTTATTTTGCTGTCATCAACTCGCGTGAATATTAAAGTACAGTCAGAAAAATGGATCGAAACCAAAAATTTAATACAAAACTAACTTTTGCGCATTTATACACCCGCATTGGTTAAAGTTAAAGTAACTGTTTACTTATATTAATTTATCTTAGATTTCGATATAGACAATGAGATGAGGGGGAGACGGCCAATGATGCATAAACCATGCTATTTGTTATGGTTATGATAATAAAAATAATGTCATATTGAAACGTCGTCGTAGGAATATCGTTTTTTCTTGTGGTGATTAAATTTTATTGTAGGACTAGCTTTTACCCGCGGCTCCGCTCGCGTGGATGTCGGTTCCCGGCAATTATTCGATTTTTTTTCGTCTTTTAAACCTTCCCTAGACCTCCACGAACATTTCAAGACCAAGATAAGATAAATCCGTCCAGCCGTTCTCGAGTCTTAGCGAGACTAACGAACAGCAATTGATTTTTATAAATATAGATAAGACAAAGTACATTTTAAGCTAATGAAAAATAAGCTTAAATATTGTTATGACCAAAATAGGATAAAACTAGGGGTAAAAAGTAATAGTGCAGTAAAATTTTTTATACATTTAAGATTTCGTCTAGTAAAAATGTGTAAGTTTTTTGTTTTTATGTATTGTGGAGATAAGTTCATATTTTTTATATCACAGTGGCAGACAAGCATAGGGTCTTTTTTTATTGTGCGAAAAATCCCCACGGAGCCGGTGGAAGCGGTTATGTCGGACTCGAACCGACCAAAACGCATGCCGTCTTGGGTCCTTGGTTGCCGGAGCTGAGATTGCCGAAAGCATATCTCTCGCACCCCGGCAGACCCAAGACCATCTCATTCGAGATGGCCCCCTTCGGGTTGTGGGGACCTTAGTGTCCCCATCTAGCCCTGGGTACGGGGAGGCGCACTTTGCGCCACTGCTGCGGCCTGCTTCTGCTAGGGTGACAGGCGGCTCCACCGGTCACCCCCAGGCCAGCGCTCATGGAGGACGGAAATCGTTATGCGACCTCCGACGTCCGGTTCGCCTCCGCTCTTCGCGGGTTTCCCGGGCCCGGAGTCTAGTCCAGACCCGACCGACCGCCTCCTTCTCGAACATTACTTGCTCGCCGAAGGAGGAGGCCACACCCCAAGCGTTCGCACATCGTACCATCGCTGTGAGCAATGTGGCGAGTGTGAGGACTCCCACCCCCAGAGCTGCCACTAGGACCCGCCTCGGCGTGTCCCATGCCGGGCACTCGGTCAGCGTGTGCAGCTCTGTGTCCTCGCTCGCATCACAGTGATGGCACTCGGACGTTGGCTCCTTCCGGATCCGACACAGGTAACTCCGTTAATCACCTGCGTCAGCCGGTACGAGAAGCTGCCGTGTGGCCTCTCTGGCCATTCCTCTATGATGGGTCTTATCGCCGATATTACGGCGTGCCCAAGTTGTAGCTCCCACTCAGCTACCATGTCCCGGTGGAGCTGGAACCTCACGGCCCGAATTTCTTCAGGCTCGGGTTCCCGTCCCTGCTCCCGCGCCTCCTTTCGATACCGATATAGCATCGAAAGGGCTCTCGCATCCAGGTTCCACGGTAGGGATCCGGCAAGGAGACTCGCCGCCTCCAAGGATATCGTGCGGTACGCTGCGGCCCACCCCGCAGACGCGCATTGTAGACTGTCAGGGTCTGTTGTGGCCTGGTTGCCGGGTTGTGGCCTTCAGGGTCACTTCGCGGTATGTAGCCCCGCACGCCGTCACCAGCGTGTCGTCCGCATAACACGTGACGGTGGCACCGTCCGCGAGCTCACCGCGAAGTACCCAGGCGTAACCGATGTTCCACAGTAGCGGTCCCAGGACCGATCCCTGCGGAAACACCGCACGACATCTCTCGCCTACCGAGCCCGGCCGAAGCGCAGGGCCTACCTGATAGAACATATTTATAATTATTTTACATTTTGCTTAGTTATAATACCTATACAAATAAATAAAATTGGCGCGTCTGTTTATAACGTTAAAATAATAGCTTTTTAACTGGAAGTGTAAAGCCGACAGACGGATAGACAGAGTTACTTTCTGATTTATAATACCTATAAATCACTACGGATACAAGATACTATAAAAAATAGCTTTTTTGGAAATTTTGTCAATCTGTCTGATATTCCATTTGTTTGCTAAGTAAAGTGACTTAGTCGATTTTGAGAGGATTTTTATTGTTATTAGTTGAAAGGTAATTCTCGTAACAAAACTCTGTTCAAAATCTAATCCCGATCTAATCTCCCAAATGTCTACAAAGGTATTCTCGTTACACACTTTTCAAGATCGAACGTTGACTGTATTGTTATTATAATGAACTAACATTTGAAAATGTGCAAATCGATCAAAAAATGGTACCTACTCTGCTAAACTTTGTAACTGATCTATTAATTATTCTAATCGAATACATAAAAATTACAGATGATTTTTCTGATTCGAACGTGCGGGGTGATGAAATGAAATCTGCGGTGTAAGCTTCCATTCTGTACGCTAGTACTATTACCTATTCTGTGATATTACTTTGATCCTTTTTATTAATTGATACCACTTACAAACTTCTTCTATTATACTGTTTATACTGTAGATTGATGGCGCTTGGTGGAATCTGCTACACATATTGAATAACACACTTGTACTTTTCCACTGACTTTATTTCTAGACCTGACTGGTTTCGCCTTACGGCATTCTCAAAGGTTCACATTGATGTTTCAAAATTATAATTCGGAAACACTACAATATTTGCATTTTTTCATGATATGCAAAATTAGGTTTAGAAATAAGGTCAGTGGAAAAGTACAAGTGTGTTCTTCTATTATACTATATTCTATAACATAGCCTAAAATATCTTATAAAGTACCTACATTTTAAACAGGTACCACACTATATTCAATTTATTACAAAGTTTTCGTAACTGACTGTACACAAATACGTCAATTTTGACAATCGCGCGAGTTGACGACAGGAAAATAATCAAAAATTGAAAGTTGCCAACTCGCGGTTTCCCGCAAGTTTATTGCCCGCGAGTTGATGAATGACTCAATAATTTAAATAAAAAATAAAGTTTAAAACTAAAACCCGACTACCGAAAAATCACGATCTAAAAAGTGACAAACAAGAAAATATCAAGGATAGCCGTGGTCGTATGCCACTTACTCCAACAAAATAATATATTCTAGGGAAAAGTGGCATACGACCACGGCTATCCTTGATATTTTCTTGTTTGTCACTTTTTAGATCGTGATTTTTCGGTAGTCGGGTTTTAGTTTTAAACTTTATTTTTTATTACATACAGCTCTTGTAAATCAATATTTACTTTTAAGATTCTGTTTACTAATCTGAAAATGTTAGGCAAGAAAGTGAATAAGAAAATACACTTTTACTGTGTACCTAACCAGGTAAAAGTGTTATATTATTAACCTTCTTTCTGTCAGCAAGTGAAAAACGTGGCTGAAACCGCGGAGTTTGGGTACTCCTGCTTAACTTAAATTAGAAACAACAAATGCTTTGCAATTATTTTTGATGACAACCCAAGATTGGCTCATAAGTTTTCTACCTATATCATAATCTAATATTGTTTGTGACATATAAAACAGTCGTGAGTTTAAAGTGTAACGACTGTATTATAATCATATATGAATATTTTAGATGCTTTAAACAACGCTAAGACGATAATGATGAATATTTTAACAAGCGCAGTTTCCGGGTTATTACGTATCTATATTAATGTTTCATTATTATTCATGCTTTCATGAAATCGTTTACCTATATTGAAAATTCTCCTGTACCTACGGAAACTAGCTATCCTGGTCATTATAATCACCCTGGTTTACTGATTAAAACAGGGTGATTGTAATGGTTAGATACATTTTACAGTTACTTCCTTATAAGTGAAACTATGGACAAGTTTAAAAAAGAACAGAATCATTACACACCGGGTGTAAGGGGAACGCCGCTGAAATATTTTTTTGTCCAAATGTATTTCTTTTTTTCTCAATATGTAGTAGGGGTTTTATGTCAATATATAGTACTATTAGGGGCCTTCGGCTTCGGGAGCGTCCCCCTTACACCTGGTATTAAGGTAAAGGCGCCAATGGTAGACAAATCAGAAATATTAATTACAGAATGGTCGGTACACTATTTTTTAACTGTTACAGCAACATTTAGACATTAACTTTTGCAGATAAAATCTTTAAAGACTATTTAACATTAAATTAAATTATCACTCTATACACTTGGTCGTCTACACCAACAGTAGACAATCATGTAAATCTGCTAGAAAATAAAAAATATTCAATCGTCTAAATAGGTATACATATAACTAATATAACATCCATACTATAATTTATAGTAATCATAATTATTTAATAAAATATCCGCTAATTCAATATCTGTTACGACAATGTTGTCTTATAGATGCCATTTAGGCATATTTTATCTTTTTCTCCTCTTCCTTAAAGTTATTAGAAAATGGCATATATGAGGAGATACGAGAATAAGAAGTATAAAATTCTAAAATTCTTAATAAACTTTTATATTCTTTCAACGAAACTGCCTTCTCGGCGTCCACCTTCAAAATCACAATCTCGAGCCCGAGGTCCTCTTTCCGATTTTGGCTTTGGCCTTCATCTTTTTATTAAAACTATATCATGGTTTTGATTGACGATTTTCAATACTACTAGTTATTTTTTTGTTATAAGACCTTTAATTAAAGTTGTGTAATAAAATCTTTAAAATCTGTTGCCTCTATTACACATAGTATAAACGTTTTCAAGCCCCTAAAATATGGGTCAAACTTTAGTAACAATTTAATGGGTAATTTGGAATGAACAACACCACGCCTCGGCTCCGCCATCGCCCAACAGCAAGTTGCCACCCACGGAGCTTTTACGCGGGAAACTTTATTAAGTGCCATTAATACTTCGAAAAGTGCAGTAAAAGTCTGTAAAGTACTCATTGGTCGTGACTGTGGAAAGATTTAGAAATTGTTCAACTTATTGAAACTCAAAAAATATAATACTTTGAAACTCATTATAACAAATGACAAGTTTAATGCTACCGAACTTAAATTTAAAGCTTCAAGAGTTCAGCTTAATGTTGATGTTGGAAGCAAATGCCACAGTAAAAATTTTTTAACGCTTTTTAATTATTGATAGTGTAACCAAGAGTAACACTCACCGGGATATTTACCATTTATCGATTTATGCGGTTCTTTAATTTTTCTTTTCTTTTTTATAATATTTGTAATCTTCGCTAAAATTTTTTTTTTACACCCCACTACCTCAATAGATTTTGTAAAATAAACCTAGTATGCAATTAACGTATTGAGTATTAGAATTCCTTAACCACAGCTCATAGTCAAGCGGTTAGATGAATCATAATAGGAAATGAAGCTACACGTGGTGACAGCGTTGAAAACCGACGATTTCATGAATTATGTAGAGCTTGAACGGGAACTAGGTAATCCAATTAGCAGCATTGTAAATTATAATTTATTGACAACACTATTTCTTTGTAAGCGTTCTTGAGGTGAGTATCTTACAAACTTTTTGAGATAGACTAGCACAAGATTGTACCTGCATATATTATTATGTGTTGAATTTATTTTTGACTTTTTTACTAAGAACATTTGAATATCATTGGTTAGTCCATGAAACACAGAGCTTATTTGCTTTATAAACACGAAGAGAGCCACGTAGAGCTGGCTGTGAGAATTTTTTAGAAAAGAGCGGGATTTGAGGTTCTTATACACTTTGCCTGCACCACGCCCTGTCAGAATATCCGCTGCTTTCATATTATGTTAGATAAAATAATTTTAAGCTTCTAACATACGTAACATACTTTCAGTGGGCGTAATTTTTACTACAAAATTAAAATACAGATATTATTTAAATTCGAAACCAGATGCGCTCAGAGAGTTTAAGCTATTAAAAAAGATATCGCACTGCTCTTTTTCAGTAGGTTGTTTTTGTCATAAATAGGAAAATTGAGAACATTAACATTTTAGCGCTTTGCAACTCACAGTATTGCTGGCAGTACTGTCAGTTGCAATATTTTTGTATTTATATCACTTTTATAGTGATTTCTACTGACAACTGCCTCATAAAAGAGCAACTGAAGTGTCAACCATTCATTTTGCTGTACCTTTCTGAGGGTTCCAAAAACTACCTTAAGTCTGCTTAAGTCCTATCAATTAGCCTTTATGCTTTATTCAAACTTTAACTTTGTCGCAGAAACGAAGTTCCATAGATCCATCCTTATAACCAAATCCAGTCCCAGTTGTATCACTGTGTAAAAAGCTCCATCTACTTAAAACTTCTTTTAAAGTGAACTGGCTGGAGTCACCGTCGGCATCGGGGTAATAAAGAAAAAAGTATAATAAAAGAGACCGCCATAACCATAACACCTTCCATTAGACTATATACATTAATGATGGGCTCGTTGCAAGGACGATGGAGTAATCTGAAGCCTTAGTCTACGTTCATGCTAAAAATAAAGGCAAGGAACTGCATGACTACGTCGGGTAGTTAAAGGCATGGTTCAAGTAGAATCTACAAGTAGAATATGATACACACACGAGATTTGTTCCGCGTTCGCTTCACGAAGTATTGCCCCACATAAAAAAAAACCGTATTCGCCCCACATTTTATTAATTTTTAGCCCCAAACATAATATTTATTTTGAATTAAATATTTTATTCTTGTTTCATCCTATTTTTCTTTCCTTTTTTATATAGGACACGTCAATTTGACTTCACCTTAACTGATGTTAAGCAAAGGTAAAGTCTCGGAAAGAGGGTCACCATCGGAAACATGTACCATGTTAACAGTGGTAGCACTCAGCTTGACGGCATCAATAGATGCCTTTTCACGCCCCGCTTAAAGGACGCAGGACTGTAGGAAGAAGGAAACACGTGAGCTGGCAGGGAGTTCCAGGTCTTAATGGTGCGGCATAGGAATAGGAATGAGTCACTGAAACGCTTGATTCTAGCTGGTACTGGCTCTGCACCGTATATGGATGGCATCTTAGCCCTGCACGTGTCGTCCTGTGTAGGAAAGGAGAGGGTGGGACTAATTAGAAGAGCTCGTCGGAACATTCACCATGGTAGAGACGGTAGAATACTGCCAAAGACGCAACGTCTCTTCGCATATGCAAAGGCTCGAGGGTGTTCGTGATTCCTTATTCGCCTCGAATATTTTTTGTGCGCAGTTAATACCATTTTGGTACAGCTGCGTTGTAACTCTGATTGACATGTGTAAATGAACATATAGGTAGTTTTCGATTACCATGTGCCTATGAACACTCGCTCCACCAAAGATAAGTTGTGCAGATGTTCATAGCTTGTTAATTATCTTAGAGCCGGTTCGACCAAACTTGAGTATAATTTATTCCTAGAATAAACAGCCAATACGTGGGTGATACTGCCTGTTTATTCTAGGAATAAACTTTACTCGCGTTTGGTCAAATGTACCATTAGTAGCATAATAAAAGTGTCTGATTAGAATATTCATTGAAAACAGTAACTATTGTTTTCTAAACGAAATAACAATACTTCTTTCTATAACATTTCAAGAATGATTTGATTCGTTCCGAAAAAAATACAGAACCACTTCAGGCAGCCATTAAACACAAAATGTTCGTGTTTTTGTGCTTCAGTTCCAATTGAAATCTTTTGTTAGCACATTGAACGCTTGACAATGCTCCGGAGCAAAAAGCAGTATTAACTAGAATCGCGCTTCGTAGTTCAAACAACAAATAAAAAACACTTTCTCTTGGAGTTAGCTTAGACCCATTGACATTTTACGGAACTGGTTGTACTCGTAAATATTTTCCTTGCGTATACATTTACTTTACATTGTTTTTATTTATTGACGAGACCTTACGGTAATAAGACCAACAATTAAGCATAATTCAGGTGCTTTGAGATAACTTTACACTTACATTAAACATCACCATTTTAGTCCTCACATGACAATGACCCCTGAAAACAACCGAAACATCGGGAAGCTAAATAAAATCGCCATAGAATCCACTGAAATCAGTCTTCATTCAATGTACAAAAGTAAGTTGAAAATATTCAGGCACCTGCGTTATAAATTTGCATACTTTATCACAAACCACAGATGTACACAGGGATCATTTAATGCTTCCACGTAGATACACTTCGGCACAACGTTTAAATCTTACCCTTATTATTGAAAACGACCCCATAAATTTATTTGAGTCAGTGGCTTTCCACGTTGCCTTTGTATCTTAAGGTACCGTCTACCGTCCGATGGGTTTCATTATAATTAAACGCTTCCATTGAACCCCCGAATTTCCACTTATAAGGAATAGGAATATTATTTGACCCGTAAACATTTACGGGTGAGGTAGTTAGTAATTACATACAATTTTGGAGTTTCAAAGAGAATTCTATATTTTTAAGTTATTAACTTACTAAAAGGGTTGCTCATAACTTTCAAGCTTATAAACAACAGACCTACGTGGCTTAACGTTAGAGCTTTTGAATTTTAAATACGAAGTCGCGAATTCGATTCCCGCTCAGTTCAAGTATGTACTTACCTATATTTTAATTACTCCTAATTACTGCTTACCTAATGATATATCTGGAGTAGTTAGAATGAACCAATGAGAATATATCAATGGATTGAACCATTACTTTGATATTTCCTCAAAATGCTTTTGTACCTACCATAGAAGAATATTCATTAAAGACATGGACATATTACGTAGTGTGTTATTGATTAAAATTGCCAAACCTTTCTAACATTGTTAATTATCTGACATTGCACACCTGTACCTCATTTTGTCAACTTACTTATCATTCTTTAGCACAGGAAGGCGACGTGTTATTTAATTGTGTCACGTGGATTAATTAAACCATAGCGAACGAACGCACGGGTATATGAGAAATTCCGCGAGCACGTGCAACACCATAATTACCGTTTAGGTATCCACACCATCCCCTCGGATCCTATAATGGAATAATAATACTCGTCCTGGAACGTGAGTTGCGTCCGAACTTCGAAACTATGCATCTATAGCAAACAGAATAGTAAGTTCACCGTGCAAAACTATCAGCAGACGTTCAAGCCAAGCGTAAAGGAAAATAACTCACTTATGAATAATAGGCACAGTTTGATTACAAATGTCATTAGGTGTGAACCTAATTGCAGTGAAATTAGAATACAGGTGAATTTTTATTAATTGTTTTTTAAATCATCATTATCTGTGCATTTGCCAACTCAGTTGGAGTCGATGTTCAGTATAACTCAGAATAAATAAATAAATATTACACAACATTCGAGTCATTCTACACAACGCTAGCTTATCTAGCTTGTGTTATGGAATCTAGAATGCAAAAAAACATAATCAGATCCTTTTTTTGTAACTTGTTCTGCGGTAGCCTAGTGGTATGGGTAATGGACTGCTGAAACGAGGTCTCGGGTTCGATCCCAGGTTTACCATGGCACACACCAATGACTTCGATGTTTTTCGAGGTTATGTGTGTATTTATCGCAGGTTTATAAGTGCCCGGTTAATGGCAATAGGCTCGCCACCTATTACATTGGGACCTAAACATAAACTGGCGAAATGTGGGTGCTAGCACCTCTACCTACCCTTTCGGGAAATACAGGCGGGAGTTTATGTTATGTTATGTTATTTGTTTTTTTTGTAAAATACATACATATTATACGTAGAAACATCCAGACCAATGTAAATAAATATTAGCACTGAGCTGATAGATTACACGGATTGAAGCAGCCGCCTAAGAGGCTGTCAAGAAACGGCCAAACTTCGATATTTTCCTTGAAGCCACTGTCATCTGACCTCCACAGTCTACTAGCGACAGAAGTTATGTAGTAGGTAAGACCAGCACCAGATTGTCAAACTTTTATCCGTAGCGAATGCCACAGATGCAATGCACGCCGTTGTTTTTCTCTTAGCCCATGTGACAACGTTTCTTTTCTCAGAAGTAAATAAGCTTAGTTGAAAAGGTAATAACCTGCTATTAATGAGTAGCTGACATAAAAGTAGTCATACTAATAAAAAATCTTAAACTATGTGAACGAAGTTAGCTACATTATATACGAGTTATACCTACCAATGTTAAATATAAGTCTGCGAGACTTTTCTATGAATACAGTTTAATTTGGGGCGTAGTAGAGGCGTAGGTATCACGTAGAATACACCTAAATGAAACTTCGTCCTTCGTTAGGAACGATTGTCTCCAGAATAACATATACGTGTGTGACATGACGACGCATTCAGTGAATTACCTGCTCGTCAACAAGATTGTACAAGGTGCTAATTTGCTTGGTGTCAACCATTTTATCAACGAAATAAATTATATTTGTAGAATGGGTCACAAACTAATTATTGACTTAACTTATTGTTAAACTTGACACTTAATTTGATATGAGAATTAATCGTTAATCGATATAGCTTTTATCCTCTAATTATTGTCTTTGAGCGCTCGTCTAGTTATAGGGGTCATTCATCAACTCGCGGGCAATAAACTTGCGGGAAACCGCGGGTTGGCATTTTTGAATTTTATTTTATTTTGCTGTCGTCAACTCGCGTGAATATTAAAGTACAGTCAGAAAAATGGATCGAAACCAAAAAATTAATATAGGTACAACCAACTTTTATAGTCGCGCATTTATACACCCGCATTGGTTAGTAACTGTTTACTTTTTTTATATTAATTTATCTTAGATTTCGGTATAGACGTACAAAATGAGGTGAGGGGGTGAAGGCCAATGATGCATAAAACATGCTATTTGTTATGGTTATGACAACGATGTCATATGAATGAAACGTCTTAAGCATATCGTCTTTTTCTTGTCGTGATTAAATTTTATTGTAGGATAAGACAAAGTATATTTTAAGCTAATGAAAAATAAGCTTAAATATTGATAACACCAAAATAGGATAAAACTAGGGGTAAATAGTTAATTTTTTATACATTTGAGATTTCGTCTAGTAAAATGTGGAAGTTTTTTGTGTTTTTATGTATTGTGGAGATAAGTTTATATTTTTATATCACTGTGGCAGACAAGCGCAGGGCCTTTTTTTATCATGCGAAAAATCCCCTGGGAACCCGGTCGAGGCGGTTATGTCGGACTCGAACCGACCAAAACGCACGCCGTCTTGGGTCCTTGGTTGCCGTAGGTGAGATTGCCGAAAGCATATCTCTCGCACCCCGGCAGACCAAAGACCATCTCATTCGAGATGGCCCCCTTCGGGTTGTCTGGACTTTAGTGTCCCCATCTAGCCCGGGTACGGGGAGGCGCACTTTGCGCCGCTGCCGCGGCCTGCTTCTACTAGGGTGAGAGGCGGCTCCACCGGTCACCCCCCGGCCAGCGCACATGGAGGACGGAAATCGTTATGCGACCTCCGACGTCCGGTTCGCCTTCGCTCTTCGCGGGCTTCCCGGGCCTGGAGTCTAATCCGGACCCGACCGACCGCCTCCTTCTCGAGTATTACTTGCTCGCAGAAGGAGGCGGCCACACCCCAAGCGTTCGCACATCGTACCATCGCTGTGAGCAATGTGGCGAGTGTGAGGTCTCCTACCCCCAGAGCTGCCAATAGGACCCGCCTCGGCGTGTCCCATGCTGGGCACTCAGTCAGCGTGTGCAGCTCTGTGTCCTCGCTCGCATCACTGTGATGGCAATCGGACGTTGGCTCGTTCCGGATCCAACACAGGTAACACCGTTAATCACCTGCGTCAGCCGGTATGAAAAGCTGCCGTGTGGCCTCTCTAGCCATTCCTCTATGATGAGTCTTATCGCCGATATTACGGCATGCCCTGCGCTTGGTCGCCCAAGTCGTAGCTCCCACTCACCTACCATATCCCGGTGGAGCTGGGATCTCACGGCCACAATTTCTTCAGGCTCGGGTTCCCGTCCCTGCTCCCGCGCCTCCTTTCGATACCGATATAGCATCGAAAGGGCTCTCGAATCCAGGTTCCACGGTAGGGATCCGGCAAGGAGACTCGCCGCCTCCAAGGATATCGTGCGGTACCCCCTAATGGCCCTGCTGGCCATTGCACGCTGCGGCCCACCCAGCAGACGCACATTGTAGACTGTCAGGGTATCTGCTCATATCGGGAACTCATATAGGGCCATGGACCGCACGACTCCCGCAAGAGTCTCCTGTAGGAGTCATCCGGCCCCCTCATGTTAGGCAGCAGCCGCCCCAAAGCGGCAGCTGTGTTCTTCAATTTAGGGGCCAGTCGTCGGAAATGCTCCCCGAAGTTCCACCAGCCGTCGAGCACGAGCGCCAGGTATTTCATCTGGGGCTTGATGCCGATGGAAATGTCTCCCACTATGAGGCTGGAATCCTCCGGTGGCATGCTCCGAAGCCCATGAAAGAACATGGCCTCGGTTTATGCAGAGCCACCTCGAGACCCAGCCGCCAGATCCGCTCCACGACTTGGGCAACCGCGGTCGTGGCCTTCAGGGTCACTTCGCGGTATGAAGCCCCGCACGCCGTCACCAGCGTGTCGTCCGCATAACACGTGACGGCGGCACCGTCCGCGAGCTCACCGCGAAGCACCCAGGCGTAACCGATGTTCCACAGTAGCGGTCCCAGGACCGATCCCTGCGGAACACCGCACGACATCTCTCGCCGACCGAGCCGATGTTTATAATTATTTTACATTTTGCTTAGTTACAATACCTATACAAATAAATAAAATTGGAGTGTCTGTTTATAACGTTAAAATAATAGCTTTTTAACTGGAAGTGTAAAGCCGACACGCGGATAGACAGTGTTACTTTCGGATTTATAATACCTATAAATTACTACGGATACAAGATACTATAAAAAAATAGCTTTTTTGGAAATTTTGTCTGTCGGTCTGATATTCTATTTGTTTGCTAAGTAAAGTGACTTAGTCGATTTTGAGAGGATTTTTATTGTTATTAGTTGAAAGGTAATTCTCGTAACAAAAACTTTTAAAAATATAATCCCGATCTAATCTCCCAAATGTCTACAATGGGATTCTCGTTACACACTTTTCAAGATCGAACGTTGACTGTAATGTTATTATATTGAACTAACATTTGAAAATGTGCAAATCGCTCAAAAAATGGTACCTACTCTGCAAAACTTTGTAACTGATCTATTAATTATTCTAATCAATTAAATATGGATTTTTCTGTTTCGAACGTGCAGGGTGAGGAAATGAAATCTGCGCGGGGGTGTGAGCTTCCATTCTGTACGCTAGTACTATTACCTAATCTATGATATTACTTTGATCCTTTTTCGTAGTATGTCCATACCACGATAGTCACTCGCTTTTCTTTTTTCATTCCTTGATACCACTTACAAACTTCTATTATACTATATTTTATAACATAGCCTAAAATATCTTATAAAGTACCTACATTTTAAATAGGTACCAAATTATATTAAATTTATTACAAAGTTTTCGTAACTGACTGTACACAAATACGTCAATTTTGACAATCGCGCAGGTTGACGACGAAAACAATCAAAAATTGAAAGTTGCCATCTCGCGGTTTCCCGCAAGTTTATTGCCCGCGAGTTGATGAATGACTCAGTTATAGATATCTCATTACGCGTTTACAATAAATTGGGATTCATATTAAATTTGATTACTATATGGAATAGATATCAATTTAAAATTATATACTTAAAAATTCACTAACAATCGGCAAATATACATATTAATGGAGCAGAAACAGCAGAACATACTTATCTGCAACATCCATTAATAGAACGAATTATAAATTCTGTCATACATCGCGGTAAATTATTGACATCTCGATAAAATTTTATTTAACGTAGGTACGTACTTTAAGTATATACATGCATCATATCATGCATATATGACATTTATATGTCATATTATTTTACAGCACCTGCAAATAAAAACAGCATGCATCTTAAAACGCCATGTGAACAGGAATCCAGTATTATCGTACATTAATATACAATGAACCTTAAACAAACCCTTACTCAGATTTAAGGTACCTAAACTCAGAATGTGGAAATCATATTAGGATGAATATATTGTTAAGGAAATCTATCAGGTACCCGTAAGGTTTATGTATAATATTTAGGTATATATACATACATGAACGTGGCCTTTTGATCCAAGTGCTGACCTTCACGTAATCGAAATCGCATCCAAATGTCAATGCAACATCTTCAATTAGCCTACCGCAGACCACCGCTGAACATAAGTCTCTCTCAGCGTTAGGAGGTTCATGCTGACCAGACGGGTTAGTACAGAGTTTTATTTCGCGTTTTCCATCCATATTTTTTACTATATACTACATACTACATCTTACTATATTTGGATCAGATTGGGTGGGGATTCTTGTATTCTTTCTCCGTCACCACACGGACGCAATATTAGGTTGAAATAAAATATCCTTTTAATACGTTATTGGACGTTCCGTTTAAGGTCCAAGATGCAAGTGAAGTTCCAATCGCCTGCATCTAGGGCCATCACAAAATATATATCAGTATCTATCAAACAGCCACCACACCTCGTGTACAGCCGCCACACTACTGGCGTAATATGTTATGTATGAGTAGGACCTTCAGTAACCAAATCCTACGAAGATGGTATGTGTCTCATGTCTTTCTCATATCTGATTTTATCCTATCCAGTAGTTTTTGTGTGACGCTTAGACCGAACGTGACCGACCATTAATTAGATCTCCCAGCAATTTTTTTTCATCACAGTATCATAGCAGCTGTAGACAAAGGAAAATGTTTAGTGTTACAAGTTTTATTATTCATATTCACATGTTAATACAATAAAATTTTATCATCTGTAAAATATTTTGCACAACACGTTCGTAATTTATTTTTGATGATGTTTTTTATTTGTCTTCTAACTTCGGCTCTTAAAAATATTACATGGTTTAAGCTAAAATGAGTTATTTTACGACCCGACCACGCAGTATTTTATATCTTGCGTTAACATAATACACCCACCCTACATCCCCGAAGGGGTATATAGAGGTGTACTCGCACCCACATTTCGCTAACTATATATTTCAATCGACGCCGGGTACAAACTGACAACATGTTAAAATGTATAAAGTATCAGATAGCACGAGTGTCAAAATGTACAAACGTAAAATAGTTTCAAATAGTCAAAGTGTTGTAACGATCAAACGTAGGAATGCAGTGATGCTAGAAATTACAGATGTTATATTGCTTGAGTGTCAAAATGCACAAATGTAATAAAGAATAAATGGTAAAATGTTTACATCAAATAGGTAATTGATATAAAATCCCTTTAGCGCATATATATTTGAAGTACAACATGCAGTTCAAATAATAAACAATGTAAAATTTAAAAAACAACAATAATAAGTAAATTTTTGTGAATTTGTGGATTTTAATTTGAATTTAGTGTTAAGACAAGAATAACTACATTAATAAATTGTAAGTTTGGTGAATTATAATTTGAATTTAGTATTAAGACGAGAAAAGTACATACTGTCATTGTACATACCATTGCTCATTTGGTCATAAATACATATTGTCGATTGAACATTTTAGCATTAGTACATTCTGACAAAAGGATATTTTGTTATAAATATATTGTACATTTTGACACTCGTGCTATCTGATACTTTATACATTTTAACATGTTGTCATGCGCAGATGCGCACCAGATTTGTAATGAACTTAAAATCTTATGCTCCTAGTAAGAAAATTAATTACGTCACTCAAATAAAAAATACGTCGAGAGGAAGTGATTTAATTCGAACACATCTCCGTCGAGTGTCCATGATGGTCATTGGCGGGAATAAATATCAAACGTGCCCTTATCTCATTCCGAATTCAGGGAATTGTAGGGGAAAAGAGAATATAAATGGAAACATTAATTAACTTACTGATGTGTCGGTAAAGCCATGTTTTTAAGAATTAGTTTAGTCTGTTTTCTAGTTAACTGAAGACGTGTTTTAATATTAATATTTTGAAATTCGAATACGTGGGGAAGAATGAAATGCTCAAGATGGGACTTGAACAAACGACTTTTCCCTTACAGGGGGAATGCTCTTCCAACTAAGCTATTGAGCCACTCCTGAATCACTGAAAAAAAACAATGTTTAAAAATGGTTGAAAAATCATTAATTGGTTCCAAAAATTCGTGGGAAATTGGGGAAGGGACGGGAAATTTGAAGTGATTCAGGTGAGGGTCAATACCTTTCCCTTTGTACGAGCTGCTACTCGTACCGAGATGATAAATAAAAGATGAAGTTAATATCAACTGTATATTGACTCAACTTAATCCAAAATGATATGCTATGATTGATCGTGATATAATAGTGAGTACACCCGAACTGATTGATTGTCGTAATGATACTAAATGAATGTAATGGTGAAATAGCGCGGATCGGCGTAAACTGCTGACCACGCGCAATACCACTGTACGATGCTTGCATTTATTGTTGCCTCGTACATGCTCCCACCTCGCGAGGAGGTGGATAATGATGCTGAATGGGTGTGAATGATGTGAGACAAGGTGATAAACAATAAACTGTGTTAGTACTTATATCATAAATTACTGTCTCTATTTTGGAGTCTGCTTCGGTTCCGAACATCCTCCCGGGCCAAAAGAACCATGAACTTCTGGGATGTCCCTTTGAAAAATACACTTCCTAGGTATAGGAGAAGATGCTTGGTCTCTTAAGTTAACACTACACTTTGCACTGCAGTCTGAGCACAACTGACTTTTGCACTGGCCCGCCTCCTACGCCACAGGAACACCGCAGCTGTTAACACCATCGCTCCCATCAGGACGTAAGTGATGACATACTGATGAATGTCGTGTGTGGAAAGTATATCATAAGATGGATCAGTGGCTGCCGATTTTAAGTGCTGGATCTGCTTCCCAAGATCCTCCAGCGTTTGATTAATCTGATCTTCTTTCGGTTCAATATACTGACTCAAAGATATATTTATCATATGATTTAAATCTGCTATGTTCGGAGTAACTATTTCCGGGTTCAAGGCTAAGGTATGCCCTGGCCTTGATCGTGCATACAGTGCAAAGTTCTCACCTTTGATAATGCAATTCGACCCGAGATTTATAATGCCCGCTCCAGACAGCTGTTCCGATGTAACTCGATCCTTACATATAATACGTAATGCGCACGTGTTGCAACAAAAATAAAAATATTTTGATAGCTCATTTAATTCATGCCACACATGGTTGCACGTAGATTTGTTTACAGTGCATTGATCCTTGCTCCCCTTCAGCTTGCAAAAGTTTTCGTTTACCGACAGATAGTGAATCGGCGTGGTGATATGGCATAAATAGCTGTATTCATTATATAAACACGCTTGCAGTTCTGTTGCAGACAAGGTCAAGTAGCTGTCCTTTCCCAGATTAACTGCTATGTATTCGTTAATTGGGTGGACTGTGATCATGTTATTACTGGCGGTCTGATGCGGAATTGGGATAGTTTTGTAGAGATTGTAAGTTTCCCTGCTAGTCAACGGAAATGTGATTTCGAAGATGAAATAATCTCGCAATACTCTACCTTTGATCTTCAATAGGTTGTAAATATATCTGAGATCGTTTTGAATGTTTTCTATGGGCAGTTTAATATCCTTAGTTAGCTGACTCGAAATAACTTGTAATTCATTACGTAATTGGTCAGGGGTTAGCAAATGGGTATTGCACTTTCCATGGTAAATATCGGTCACGGTATCCAGCAATGTATCCTGAATCCGTTTTAAGTTTTGCATAAGATTGCTCGTAGTCATGGCTGATAGCGCGAAGTCTTGCACTTCGCTGATACTTATCATCTTTTCCTGGACGTGATTGATTGCTTCATCCAATGCGTTAAGGTGTTTGTTTATCGTTTTGTGCTGGATAGACATGATGTTTTCTGTCCTTTTTAACAGGTTATATTCGGCTTCAACGACAGACGTTTGTTTCCTTAACATGCTTGTCAAGTGATGTTCGTTCTGACGTATCAACTCAATGTCCTTTCTATATTGCTCTGCGAAATGTTCGTCTAATACGCCAAAGAGACTGTTAGCTACGTATCCGATGCCATTGATAAGGCCACGACGATATCTCGCGTGCGCGTCAAAATGCTGATCCAGCAACAACTTGTTGTAGTGTTGTAACTCTTGATACTCGTGACGTAATTGTAGCAGTATCGTAGTGCATTGAACTTGATCTAGAAGCCTGGTACATATTTTATCCGAGTGATTTAATGATTTCATCACTGCCGTTGTTCCTTCCCAATAAGGCGACATGTCGTAATAGACCACTAGGGTCCATTTATCCCGGATAACCTGCATGTTCGAAATAGCATCGAAATACAATGACATATTTCCGGGAAACGACGTCACGTTATAAGCCGCATGTGAAGTCGTCAGCAGAGATAGGAAAAGTAACAGGGCTATGGCCATGGACATAAAGGATCTCGGCTGGCCATTGTTCACCCGCCTGTCATCCATCCCCGCCTGGTTATTATTGATGCTGCTATCATGGTCCGGATACACCGGCAAAATTGATAATTTGATTACTGGCCTCTTGATAATGCCATTTTTTGTTTTTAGTGAAACGACTCTGACACGTCCATCGTGTCCTGGATGAAGGTCTATCACTCTTCCCATCAGCCATTTGCCGGCTGGGAGGTTTTCCTCATGAATGGTAACCAAATCACCCAGTCGTATGTTCTCTCGAGATTTCAACCACTTTGATCTAACAGACAACTGCGTTAAATACTCCGTCTTCCACCTCTTCCATAGATCTTCAAATAATTTTGCTATAAGATGCCATCTTGTTCTAGCATCGGAAGCTGTTTCAATTAATGTCGATCCTGGTTTTGCTGACAAGAAGTGTGAGGGAGTTAAAAACTCTATATCCTCTGGGTCCTCTGTTAGTGCACACAGCGGCCTCGAATTTAAACAAGCTTCTAATTGAGATAAAAGAGTGCAATATTCTTCATAGGTCAGCTTCTGCTCCCCTACGACCCGTTTCAGGTGATGTTTCAGGCTCCGAACTGCTCTTTCCCATAGGCCTCCGGCGCTTGGCCAAGACGGGGCGTTGAAGTGCCACTCTATTCCCATTTCTGATATCTCAGCTAAAAAAATGTTATTAAATATCTGTTGTAAGTGATTGTATTGATCTTGTAAAAGTTTATTTGCGCCGACAAAGTTTGTCCCGTTATCGCTATAGATGTGTCTCGGTGTACCTCGCCGGGCTGCCATTCCGCTAAGCGCTGCCAAAAAGGCCGTACTTGACAGGTCAGACACTAGCTCTAAATGTACTGCTTTGGTCACCATACAAACAAACACTGCAATATACCCTTTGGTAGTTTTTATACCCCGTCCTTTGTTTGCCTTAACGTCAACGTAACCAGTATAGTCGACACCCGTGTGATAGAATGCTTTTTCCGGGTTTATCCTAGCGGACGGTAAGTCTCCCATGAGTTGACGCTGGAGCATCGGACTTTGCTTCCTGCAGGTGACACATCGATGTATAAACTTCTTTGTTGCTCTATTACCCCCAATGACCCAATACTTCTGTCTGAGATTAGACAGCGTGAGTCGTGCTCCCCCGTGGAATGTCAGTTCGTGCGCTTCTTGCAACAGTAAGGTAGTAAGACGACTCTCATGTGGGATAATAATGGGATGCTTCATCTCACAGTTGATGTGGGCTTTTTGAAGTCTTCCTCCGACACGTAATAATCCCTGTTCATCTATTACCGGATTCAAATTTAGGAGTACGCTCTTAGACGGCAGGCTTGCGACATTACGTAGTGATTTAATGTCGTCAGCGAAATTTTGCAATTGTGTACTTCTAATAATGTGCATTTTTGCGTGTCGCAATTCTTGCCACGTGAGGTGAGGTTTATGAACTCGTTTCTTGTGACTAGGTATTCGTAATATCCATGCAAATATTCGAATAATTTTATTTATAGAGCTATATTTATTCATTAAAAGCTCAATGATCTTCGTCATAACTTCTGATTCTGATTCGCTTCTTATGATAGTATTTGTCTGTTTGATTGATGGTTTGATTTCCAGATTGGTCACATATATGGTTTCCTCTTCTCTTCTGAAAGACGTCAACCAAGACGGCCCCTCCCACCATAGGTTATGTTCCTTAAGCTGTGCTACCGATAAGCCTCGGCTTGCGCAATCGGCGGGATTTTCGGTTGTTTTAACGTAGTTCCAACACACCGAAGGCATTATGTCCTTGATCTTTGCCACTCTATTTGCAATAAAAGGCTTCCAACGGGCTAGATCTCCCTGTAACCAGCCGAGTACAGCTGTCGAGTCCGACCATCCGTATACTTCGGTAGAATGGTTCGAAAAGCACTGCTGTACCTTACTCATCAATTTTGATAATAGTTCGGCACCCAATAACTCTAGCCTAGGTATCGATAGGGCTTTGTTCACGGGGGTGATCCTTGCTTTTGCGGCGACTAACGAGATCACAGATGTTGTATTTCTGCGAATTCGACAATAAATCACTCCTGAATATGCTTTCTGCGACGCGTCACAAAAACCGTGCAATTCTATATGATCATTCTTCTCGATACCTAGCCACCTTCTGATTTCAAATGAGTCAATGTATTGTAATTCCTGACGATAGGTTGCCCACTTCCTTTGTATTTCCGCAGGTAACTCATCATCCCATTGTAAGTTCGACAGCCAGACGGCCTGGAATAATATTTTCATGCTAGTGCTAAGTGGTGTAAGCCATCCTAGAGGGTCAAATAGTTTTGAAATATCAGATAGCAGTGACCTTTTGGTGTAACTCTTGCACGGTGAGGGTGGTAGGGTGGATTTAAAGATGAACTTATCTCCTTGAGGATTCCAGCCGAGACCTAAAGTTTTTGTTGATTCCGGATGCTTAAATTCAAACATTTGCGGATAGCACTGATCGGTACCTAAGCCTGTTAGCAACCCAGGGTCACTAGAAGTCCATTTTCTAAGATTAAATCCACCTGACTTCAAAAGTTGTTTCTTTTGTGCATTCGAGAGCAACGGATTTAGGTGAATTGTTTCCATGAACAGATCTCTGAAAGATACCCAATTGTAATAATTGCCATTGAACGATGGTATCTCCATCTTTGGAGTTGATTTTTCGCGGTGTGCACTGGACCATAGCTTACTGTTTATAGCCTTTTTCATAAACTGATAAGTTTTTTCATGAGCCGAAAAAGTACTCTCATACTCCTCGTTCTCGCCACCTATTTCACTATCCAGCTGCCAGTGCAGAGAATCGATTACTGACCATCTTCCTTGTAGCTCTTTCAAGAGGTCCTCGAACTCCCACTTTTCTGTTATTGTCTCTAAATCAATGTTGTTCACTGTCCAAGACAAGGCTTTAAAGTTACTGGCTTGTTTCTTTAGCATCTCGGCAGTCTTACTATCTGTTGCTTGCGACCGTTTGTTTGGAAGTCCAGGCGCGGAGGTAAGCCCTGTTTTGCTGGTGCTAGGGGTCGTAATAGCCTTGCTTTCTTCCTGGCCTCGCTGCGGACTTGCTGGTCTCTGGAGATACTGTGTGAGTTGTGCTTTAGCGCCTTCATAAAATTCTATAGCTTGCTGAAAATGATCATCTAGAAAGTATGTATCATCTGTTTTCCCGAACTCACAAAGACGTGAATGATTATTTTGGTAATCCTTCCAATACATTTCCAACGTTTCTAACTTCCTCCTAACATATTCGACCGTTCTACGATCCCGGGCAGTCTTCTTGAATGACGCCATAAGCTGCTCCATAGCTTGACCAGTTTGCTCCTGATTAGCTAACAAGTTCTTCATTTTTAGGGGAGTGTAAGATAAAATAATTGGAAAGATCTTACTTGATATACACGTACAACACCTGCTGGAGGGCTGCTGATGATATCTGCCTCGTTAGCTGGCACTGTTGTTCCTGATAGTCACTGATAAATACACCACACACGCGATCGATCCTTGCTTTCAACCAAACCGCGCGCTAGGTAAAGCTTCGAAGGACCAAATGTACGAGCTGCTACTCGTACCGAGATGATAAATAAAAGATGAAGTTAATATCAACTGTATATTGACTCAACTTAATCCAAAATGATATGCTATGATTGATCGTGATATAATAGTGAGTACACCCGAACTGATTGATTGTCGTAATGATACTAAATGAATGTAATGGTGAAATAGCGCGGATCGGCGTAAACTGCTGACCACGCGCAATACCACTGTACGATGCTTGCATTTATTGTTGCCTCGTACATGCTCCCACCTCGCGAGGAGGTGGATAATGATGCTGAATGGGTGTGAATGATGTGAGACAAGGTGATAAACAATAAACTGTGTTAGTACTTATATCATAAATTACTGTCTCTATTTTGGAGTCTGCTTCGGTTCCGAACATCCTCCCGGGCCAAAAGAACCATGAACTTCTGGGATGTCCCTTTGAAAAATACACTTCCTAGGTATAGGAGAAGATGCTTGGTCTCTTAAGTTAACACTACACTTTGCACTGCAGTCTGAGCACAACTGACTTTTGCACTGGCCCGCCTCCTACGCCACAGGAACACCGCAGCTGTTAACACCATCGCTCCCATCAGGACGTAAGTGATGACATACTGATGAATGTCGTGTGTGGAAAGTATATCATAAGATGGATCAGTGGCTGCCGATTTTAAGTGCTGGATCTGCTTCCCAAGATCCTCCAGCGTTTGATTAATCTGATCTTCTTTCGGTTCAATATACTGACTCAAAGATATATTTATCATATGATTTAAATCTGCTATGTTCGGAGTAACTATTTCCGGGTTCAAGGCTAAGGTATGCCCTGGCCTTGATCGTGCATACAGTGCAAAGTTCTCACCTTTGATAATGCAATTCGACCCGAGATTTATAATGCCCGCTCCAGACAGCTGTTCCGATGTAACTCGATCCTTACATATAATACGTAATGCGCACGTGTTGCAACAAAAATAAAAATATTTTGATAGCTCATTTAATTCATGCCACACATGGTTGCACGTAGATTTGTTTACAGTGCATTGATCCTTGCTCCCCTTCAGCTTGCAAAAGTTTTCGTTTACCGACAGATAGTGAATCGGCGTGGTGATATGGCATAAATAGCTGTATTCATTATATAAACACGCTTGCAGTTCTGTTGCAGACAAGGTCAAGTAGCTGTCCTTTCCCAGATTAACTGCTATGTATTCGTTAATTGGGTGGACTGTGATCATGTTATTACTGGCGGTCTGATGCGGAATTGGGATAGTTTTGTAGAGATTGTAAGTTTCCCTGCTAGTCAACGGAAATGTGATTTCGAAGATGAAATAATCTCGCAATACTCTACCTTTGATCTTCAATAGGTTGTAAATATATCTGAGATCGTTTTGAATGTTTTCTATGGGCAGTTTAATATCCTTAGTTAGCTGACTCGAAATAACTTGTAATTCATTACGTAATTGGTCAGGGGTTAGCAAATGGGTATTGCACTTTCCATGGTAAATATCGGTCACGGTATCCAGCAATGTATCCTGAATCCGTTTTAAGTTTTGCATAAGATTGCTCGTAGTCATGGCTGATAGCGCGAAGTCTTGCACTTCGCTGATACTTATCATCTTTTCCTGGACGTGATTGATTGCTTCATCCAATGCGTTAAGGTGTTTGTTTATCGTTTTGTGCTGGATAGACATGATGTTTTCTGTCCTTTTTAACAGGTTATATTCGGCTTCAACGACAGACGTTTGTTTCCTTAACATGCTTGTCAAGTGATGTTCGTTCTGACGTATCAACTCAATGTCCTTTCTATATTGCTCTGCGAAATGTTCGTCTAATACGCCAAAGAGACTGTTAGCTACGTATCCGATGCCATTGATAAGGCCACGACGATATCTCGCGTGCGCGTCAAAATGCTGATCCAGCAACAACTTGTTGTAGTGTTGTAACTCTTGATACTCGTGACGTAATTGTAGCAGTATCGTAGTGCATTGAACTTGATCTAGAAGCCTGGTACATATTTTATCCGAGTGATTTAATGATTTCATCACTGCCGTTGTTCCTTCCCAATAAGGCGACATGTCGTAATAGACCACTAGGGTCCATTTATCCCGGATAACCTGCATGTTCGAAATAGCATCGAAATACAATGACATATTTCCGGGAAACGACGTCACGTTATAAGCCGCATGTGAAGTCGTCAGCAGAGATAGGAAAAGTAACAGGGCTATGGCCATGGACATAAAGGATCTCGGCTGGCCATTGTTCACCCGCCTGTCATCCATCCCCGCCTGGTTATTATTGATGCTGCTATCATGGTCCGGATACACCGGCAAAATTGATAATTTGATTACTGGCCTCTTGATAATGCCATTTTTTGTTTTTAGTGAAACGACTCTGACACGTCCATCGTGTCCTGGATGAAGGTCTATCACTCTTCCCATCAGCCATTTGCCGGCTGGGAGGTTTTCCTCATGAATGGTAACCAAATCACCCAGTCGTATGTTCTCTCGAGATTTCAACCACTTTGATCTAACAGACAACTGCGTTAAATACTCCGTCTTCCACCTCTTCCATAGATCTTCAAATAATTTTGCTATAAGATGCCATCTTGTTCTAGCATCGGAAGCTGTTTCAATTAATGTCGATCCTGGTTTTGCTGACAAGAAGTGTGAGGGAGTTAAAAACTCTATATCCTCTGGGTCCTCTGTTAGTGCACACAGCGGCCTCGAATTTAAACAAGCTTCTAATTGAGATAAAAGAGTGCAATATTCTTCATAGGTCAGCTTCTGCTCCCCTACGACCCGTTTCAGGTGATGTTTCAGGCTCCGAACTGCTCTTTCCCATAGGCCTCCGGCGCTTGGCCAAGACGGGGCGTTGAAGTGCCACTCTATTCCCATTTCTGATATCTCAGCTAAAAAAATGTTATTAAATATCTGTTGTAAGTGATTGTATTGATCTTGTAAAAGTTTATTTGCGCCGACAAAGTTTGTCCCGTTATCGCTATAGATGTGTCTCGGTGTACCTCGCCGGGCTGCCATTCCGCTAAGCGCTGCCAAAAAGGCCGTACTTGACAGGTCAGACACTAGCTCTAAATGTACTGCTTTGGTCACCATACAAACAAACACTGCAATATACCCTTTGGTAGTTTTTATACCCCGTCCTTTGTTTGCCTTAACGTCAACGTAACCAGTATAGTCGACACCCGTGTGATAGAATGCTTTTTCCGGGTTTATCCTAGCGGACGGTAAGTCTCCCATGAGTTGACGCTGGAGCATCGGACTTTGCTTCCTGCAGGTGACACATCGATGTATAAACTTCTTTGTTGCTCTATTACCCCCAATGACCCAATACTTCTGTCTGAGATTAGACAGCGTGAGTCGTGCTCCCCCGTGGAATGTCAGTTCGTGCGCTTCTTGCAACAGTAAGGTAGTAAGACGACTCTCATGTGGGATAATAATGGGATGCTTCATCTCACAGTTGATGTGGGCTTTTTGAAGTCTTCCTCCGACACGTAATAATCCCTGTTCATCTATTACCGGATTCAAATTTAGGAGTACGCTCTTAGACGGCAGGCTTGCGACATTACGTAGTGATTTAATGTCGTCAGCGAAATTTTGCAATTGTGTACTTCTAATAATGAGCATTTTTGCGTGTCGCAATTCTTGCCACGTGAGGTGAGGTTTATGAACTCGTTTCTTGTGACTAGGTATTCGTAATATCCATGCAAATATTCGAATAATTTTATTTATAGAGCTATATTTATTCATTAAAAGCTCAATGATCTTCGTCATAACTTCTGATTCTGATTCGCTTCTTATGATAGTATTTGTCTGTTTGATTGATGGTTTGATTTCCAGATTGGTCACATATATGGTTTCCTCTTCTCTTCTGAAAGACGTCAACCAAGACGGCCCCTCCCACCATAGGTTATGTTCCTTAAGCTGTGCTACCGATAAGCCTCGGCTTGCGCAATCGGCGGGATTTTCGGTTGTTTTAACGTAGTTCCAACACACCGAAGGCATTATGTCCTTGATCTTTGCCACTCTATTTGCAATAAAAGGCTTCCAACGGGCTAGATCTCCCTGTAACCAGCCGAGTACAGCTGTCGAGTCCGACCATCCGTATACTTCGGTAGAATGGTTCGAAAAGCACTGCTGTACCTTACTCATCAATTTTGATAATAGTTCGGCACCCAATAACTCTAGCCTAGGTATCGATAGGGCTTTGTTCACGGGGGTGATCCTTGCTTTTGCGGCGACTAACGAGATCACAGATGTTGTATTTCTGCGAATTCGACAATAAATCACTCCTGAATATGCTTTCTGCGACGCGTCACAAAAACCGTGCAATTCTATATGATCATTCTTCTCGATACCTAGCCACCTTCTGATTTCAAATGAGTCAATGTATTGTAATTCCTGACGATAGGTTGCCCACTTCCTTTGTATTTCCGCAGGTAACTCATCATCCCATTGTAAGTTCGACAGCCAGACGGCCTGGAATAATATTTTCATGCTAGTGCTAAGTGGTGTAAGCCATCCTAGAGGGTCAAATAGTTTTGAAATATCAGATAGCAGTGACCTTTTGGTGTAACTCTTGCACGGTGAGGGTGGTAGGGTGGATTTAAAGATGAACTTATCTCCTTGAGGATTCCAGCCGAGACCTAAAGTTTTTGTTGATTCCGGATGCTTAAATTCAAACATTTGCGGATAGCACTGATCGGTACCTAAGCCTGTTAGCAACCCAGGGTCACTAGAAGTCCATTTTCTAAGATTAAATCCACCTGACTTCAAAAGTTGTTTCTTTTGTGCATTCGAGAGCAACGGATTTAGGTGAATTGTTTCCATGAACAGATCTCTGAAAGATACCCAATTGTAATAATTGCCATTGAACGATGGTATCTCCATCTTTGGAGTTGATTTTTCGCGGTGTGCACTGGACCATAGCTTACTGTTTATAGCCTTTTTCATAAACTGATAAGTTTTTTCATGAGCCGAAAAAGTACTCTCATACTCCTCGTTCTCGCCACCTATTTCACTATCCAGCTGCCAGTGCAGAGAATCGATTACTGACCATCTTCCTTGTAGCTCTTTCAAGAGGTCCTCGAACTCCCACTTTTCTGTTATTGTCTCTAAATCAATGTTGTTCACTGTCCAAGACAAGGCTTTAAAGTTACTGGCTTGTTTCTTTAGCATCTCGGCAGTCTTACTATCTGTTGCTTGCGACCGTTTGTTTGGAAGTCCAGGCGCGGAGGTAAGCCCTGTTTTGCTGGTGCTAGGGGTCGTAATAGCCTTGCTTTCTTCCTGGCCTCGCTGCGGACTTGCTGGTCTCTGGAGATACTGTGTGAGTTGTGCTTTAGCGCCTTCATAAAATTCTATAGCTTGCTGAAAATGATCATCTAGAAAGTATGTATCATCTGTTTTCCCGAACTCACAAAGACGTGAATGATTATTTTGGTAATCCTTCCAATACATTTCCAACGTTTCTAACTTCCTCCTAACATATTCGACCGTTCTACGATCCCGGGCAGTCTTCTTGAATGACGCCATAAGCTGCTCCATAGCTTGACCAGTTTGCTCCTGATTAGCTAACAAGTTCTTCATTTTTAGGGGAGTGTAAGATAAAATAATTGGAAAGATCTTACTTGATATACACGTACAACACCTGCTGGAGGGCTGCTGATGATATCTGCCTCGTTAGCTGGCACTGTTGTTCCTGATAGTCACTGATAAATACACCACACACGCGATCGATCCTTGCTTTCAACCAAACCGCGCGCTAGGTAAAGCTTCGAAGGACCAAATGTACGAGCTGCTACTCGTACCGAGATGATAAATAAAAGATGAAGTTAATATCAACTGTATATTGACTCAACTTAATCCAAAATGATATGCTATGATTGATCGTGATATAATAGTGAGTACACCCGAACTGATTGATTGTCGTAATGATACTAAATGAATGTAATGGTGAAATAGCGCGGATCGGCGTAAACTGCTGACCACGCGCAATACCACTGTACGATGCTTGCATTTATTGTTGCCTCGTACACCCTTACAGTGGGAATGCTCTTCCAACTGGAAGAGCATTCCCACTGTAATGGAAAGGTCGTGGATTTAAGTCCCACTATTGAGCCACACCTAATAGCTCAGTTGGAAGAACATTCCCCCTGTAAGGGAAAGGTCGTGGGTTCATGTCCCATCTTGGGCATTTAATTTTTCTCGATGTATTGTAATATTAAAGTTAGCATAAGAAATGCTATAAAAAATTATATTGATACTTCATAGGAGTTGAGTAAGTATAGAATATATAAGAAAGATAAAAGTACAGCTCTTCCATGTGGCTAAAATATAACATAGGATTCTTCAACAAGGTTAGAAACGCCTATGTGACTCTACTGGTGTAGAAGATGAATAGACTACTGATCGTCTTTTATCAAGCAGATCCACGGTGGACAGAATATTATTTAGTAACGGAGATGCCCCATTGATATTTTCTCCTAATAAAAAACGCGTCGCCGAATGCGGGTGGGAAGAGAGACGCGCGGGGTGTCAAAAGTCGAAGGACGTCATAGGTATAACGTTCCTACCGAATGAGTCCATTTAACGTTTGGATGGCACGCGACTCGATTGCCTTGCAACAACTCCGCTATCATTTCCTTCTCCATGAGCAGGTCACATGCATGTTTGTCGGCTTTGCGTTAAAAAAATCAATACCTTTATTTGTATATACTGTACCTTCCTAAACATTTATTAAAAAATTACACACTCACTTTTAAGTGGCCATAAAATCGTAAAATGAAATTTGCAGATGGGTTTTGCGATGTTGCGATTTACTACACAAATTACGGATGATACAAAAAAATATAAGAGCTTCAAATGACGGCGATATATATTGCAATAGCAGCAATTTGTTAAACGATATCGTTTATGAGTAACATTTTTCGTTGGCATCTGTCTGAATTATTCACCACGGTGGCAGATTTAGGTGAAATTAATTGTACAGTAACGGGCGTCCAGCCGCAACATACATTTTCCATCAAAGGGATTTGCCCGAAGAATGCTCCCTTAGGACCCGTGCGTCCTAAATGAACAATTGAACACTCTAAGCTTTTATGTTATGGTTACGTGGCACTCTGTGGCTACTAAATGTCAAGTGTTACTTAAATTTATTAAAATGACGCATTTATTTTTATTCGGGCCGACCTTCCACATTGGGGAAAACGGTGCATCTTTATAGATGTATGTTATGCTCGTAGCGTTTAATTGTGTCCAGAATCCGATTTAGTCCAATAGTAATGACTGTAGCAGTTATTTCGAGCATTTCACATAAACCAACCCGTTTTAGAAGTTGTTTCTTTTTTCGTGTAACATTTGTACAAGTTTAATGCTGCGGTCACAGTACCGTGAATATGCCAATCATTACCACCATAATTTCAACAACACTTAGGGTTCTTTAAGAAATGCAAGGAGGTTTCTTTAGGGTTGGCAACGCGAATGTAACGCCCCTGGTTTTGCACACGTCCATAGGCTTCGGTAATCACTTGGGCAAATCAGGTGGGCTGTGTCCTTGTCTGCTACCTCAGTGGTATAAAAAATACTTACTTCACAAAAAAGTGTTCAACTTGCCTAAAAAAGTTTTCAATTCAAAAAGGTATAACATTGAAATTGTCACAATTTGTCAAATAGGTATAGTAATATGGTAATTTCAGCTCTATTATGATCTACTCTTTGTTTCGTGCGGAAATACCTTCTGATACCTCCCCCGCCGGAGCCAGAAGGGAAGGTTATGTCGGATTCAAACCGACTAAAAACGCACGTCGATTGAGGGTCGTGGTGCTAAGCCGGAGGCTTCCACTGCCATACGCATTGGGGTACCAGCCCGATAGATGTAACAGTAGTGTAGCCGCAACATAAGAGATAGATCTTCGTCGCCATTCCTTTGTTTTTCTTCGACACCGATGGTTTCTAAAACTAACTGATATCTATCTATACATATAATAAATCTGTAAACGATCGATGTCTGTACATGGAAAGGAAATGAGAAAAATGGTTATAGGGGGACTTTATAAACGTAATAGAAGCCAAATCAACATTTTTTGGAATTTTTGTCTGTTTGTCTGTTTATCTGTTTATCTGTTTATCTGTTTATCTGTTTATCTGTTTATCTGTTTATCTGTTTATCTGTTTATCTGTTTATCTGTTTATCTGTTTCTCTGTTTCTCTGTTTGTCTGTGAGTTTGTGCACGCTAATCTCAGAATCGGCCGAACGGATTTGGTTGCGGTTTTCACTAATATAGTGTGGTAGGCTTCAGTTAACATTTAGTGTTTGTTTTATTGAAATCGGTTCCTAAATAAAAAAGTTATGTCAATAATAGCATATCACGGCTAACAATTTGTGATTGTGTGAATAGATCGAACCAATAAAGAAGCAACAATGCTTAC
Organism: Eilema sororculum; assembly: GCA_914829495.1. Taxonomy (NCBI): domain Eukaryota; kingdom Metazoa; phylum Arthropoda; class Insecta; order Lepidoptera; family Erebidae; genus Eilema; species Eilema sororculum. The sequence continues at coordinate 16,383,752 of OU618534.1, read as the reverse complement.
AAGAAGATATTATTTCGGTCATAGGAATCTGAAACACTTCGAGAAGCCAGAGTTCTACATCTCAGCCAAGTCAGGTCAGGTTACTGCAGAAACTTCGACACAGCAAGTGTCTCGATAGAATTCACATCGTTCTCGAACGATTTTCTCTCGAATCAAACAAATTTTACTAATTTTCTTAGATCTATACAAAATTCTTTATTTCGGAGAATGAAAAGGTGGTCCCACCCGCCTGAGAAGTCATAAAACTGAAACTGGTATCCCGCATTGATACCAATTCCACCACATCGGGGCAAGCGCAATATTGGAATCAAACCGATTAAAATTTAACAGAGGAATGGGGCATCGGGGGTATTCTGACCCATTCCTATGTCGGTAGCTCACGGTTTACTCCTTCCTACAGTCCCGGGTCCTTTAAGGGGGGCGTGAAATGGCTTCTTATGATCCCATAAAGATGAGTGCCACCATTGTTAAGATGGTACACGTTTATAATGGTGACCATAGTTCCGAGTATTTGCCTTTAGCTTAACATCAGTCGAGGTGAAGTTAAATTGACGTGTCCTATATAAAAAAAACTCGGGATCTTAAAAAGAAGAAAACACATGTGTGGGCAGAGCAATACAGTTCTTAACCGCCTGATAAAGAAATGAAGTTCCGAACAGCTTGGTTCGAGGTGGCATTATTTCTACCGTATGTGACTGACGGAAGGAAGGAGAGATTAGTTGAAAGACTAGGTTCTTTCACTCGCCGTGGTGCGGTAGAAGTGGTAAAATACAGCCAGAGAGACAACGTCTTTATGCAACTGCAGACATTATACAATGTTAGTGACCTGATGACTACCAACGCACGCCGCTGCGATATTATCGATTCCGTCTAATAAGTAGGTATCTAATAGTAAATACGTAAATCTATCCCAGAAATGATAACAGTACGCCAGGAGAAGCCAACCTATGTATTAGGTATATAAAAGATAGCGCTGCTCCTATTATATAAAAGAGACTGAATGTGGGCAGAGAAACACTCAGTTCCGGTAAATTTCATCAGAACAAAAAATCCGCCACGTGGACAACAACTCCAGTATCAATTTGGAAGTATCTACATCATCTGCTGGAAAAAAGCTTACCAATACAAGGAATATGTAGCAAAACTAGCTTTTGCCCGCGGCGCCGTACGCGTAGATGTCGGTTCCCGGCAATTATTCGAATTTTTCTCTACGTACAAACCTTCCCTGGACTTTCACGAATAATTCAATACCAAAATTAGCCAAATCGGTAAAGGCGTTGTTGAGTTATAACATTACAACGAAAAGTGGCATTGATTTTTATATATATCGATGAGGATATATGACCTCCAGTATCAATTTGGAAGTATCTACATCATCTTCTGGAAACAAGCTTACTATTACAAGGAATACCTATATAGCAAATTGAGGCTATATGACCCCATCCCAGTCAATGCTGTATTTGCTCTCTTGCCCACTGTACCCCTCTTCTCTACCTGTGTGTAAAGCAATGAAATGATGATGTGACTGTGGTCGATGGAATTTATCGTAAAACTGGTACTACCCACCATTGGCTCGGCAAAGAAGAGAACCACTGCTCACTGCTCAGGAACTAAACGCGGACGAAGTCGCGGGTAACAGCTAGTAATAAATATATGTAAGTATTGTTATACATTGATTGGTGTTTTCAAAAGCTTCTATAATATTGATATATTGAGATTTGCCAGACCGCAAAGGATAATATTCTAACAGTTCATACTTCAAATTTTCATCATCATCTCCTATAATAAGGAAACAGCAAATCTCAATACTACTAGAGTTATATTTTATGTCTAATGCCAGTTGGAAATGACAACGTGATGTTATATTCGTATCTAGAAGCCACACATTTACTAAGTTTGAAACTACTGACACCTAATTAAGGGTAGGGTGACATGATGTTTTACGATCGCATAAACTTCACAGCTGTAACCTAACTAACCGCAAAGCTGACGAGTTACCTAGTTAGGTAACACACTAAAAACATACTAAGTAGCTCTTGTTTAATTAATTGTCAGATACATTTTAATTTTGAAGACTATGTCTCGTAACTAAAACTCCAATATTGTTGTCAGTTATTGATTGCACTAGCTATTGCTATTGCCCATATGCCCATGGCTCCTGGGTCTAGGTCCGTCGAGATGCAAGAGATATACCCGACAACCCCACCTTCAGTTTTGCACTTGGACCCACGGACGGCGTGCGTTTTAGTCGGTTCGAGTCCGACATAACCTCCCCCACCGTCTCCAGCCAAGGAATGCGTTCCGCGGAACTATTCCACGCGTAAAAAACCTATGTGAGTAATAACTGAAATAAATTTCGATCAACTACTTCACAATATTTATATACTCTATGGCGTTGGCCCAATTACATTATCCCTTACACATAACAAGGAATAGTTTCAACCCCATTTCTTGTTAAACAACATACATTTTCAATTACACCTTAAACATGGGTAGTTACTGTTGAGCCGTAGAACTATTATTATTCATGAGGGTGGCCATACAAAGAGAACAAAAAGGCTGTTATGCACAAAACAATAAGCAACTGCGTGCAAGCGACAGTCAAGCCGTAAATTGTTCAGAAAAGCGATTAAAGCTGTGAAAATTGTTTTACAACAATGGTGATCCGTCGTCGAGATGTTTCGTAACTTATCTTGTTTGTGAAACATTGTGTATGAGTCTAGGTATATACATACGCAATGTTTCACTTTAACAAATACAGTAGAATTCGCTTATCATGCCATTGAAGCGAAGAGACAAACACGTCATATTAACCGGACGTCATAAAACACATATTCTCATAACGAAACTTGCTAATTTTATTAGATACTAGCTTTTGCCCGCGGCTCCGCCCGCGTGGAACTCGGTTGTCGCGACCAAACATAGCCTATGTCCTTTCTCATGGTCTAATCTACCCTATACCAAATTTCATCAAAATCGGTTCAGTGGTTTAGGCGTGAAAGTGTAACATACAGACAGACAGACAGACAGACAGACAGACAGACAGACAGACAGACAGACAGACAGATAGACAGACAGAGCTACTTTCGCATTTATAATATTAGTATGGATTTATTTCAGTTAAGAAATAGAAATGAGCTTATTTATCTATTTAATAATAAAAGGCCCTAATATTTTACGCAAACGAGTGACGGACGGATTTAGGAATCATGTGGGTCACTATAACCGGACGTAATTGATTAAAAATGGTTAAAAATGGGTCATAATAAGCAGCATTCTACTATAGTGGCAGCGTTTTTTTTTTTTTTTTTTTTATCGTGCGAAAAATCCCCACGGATGCCACCCCCACGGAGCCGGTGGAGGCGGTTATGTCGGACTCGAACCGACTAAAACGCACGCCGTCTTGGGTCCTTGGTTGCCGGAGGTGAGATTGCCAAAAGCATATCTCTCGCACCCCGGCAGACCCAGGACCATCTCTATCGAGATGGCCCCCTTCGGGTTGTGGGGACCACAGTGTCCCCATCTAGCCCCGGTTACGGGGAGGCGCATTTTGCGCCGCCGCCGCGGCCTGCTTCTGCTAGGGTGACAGGCGGCTCCACCGGTCACCCCCAGGAAAGCGCTCATGGAGGACGGAGGTCGTTCTGCGACCTCCGACGTCCGGTTCGTCTTCGCTCTGCGCGGGCTTCCCGGGCCCGGAGTCTGGTCCGGACCCGACCGGCCGCCTCCTTCTCGAGCATTACTTGCTCGCAGAAGGAGGCGGCCGCACCCCAAGCGTTCGCGCATCGTACCATCGCTGTGAGCAACGTGGCGAGTGTGAGGACTCCCACCCCCAGAGCCGCCACTAGGACCCGCCTCGGCGTGTCCCACGCCGGGCACTCGGTCAGCGTGTGCAGCTCTGTGTCCTCGCTCGCATCACAGTGATGGCACTCGGACGTTGGCTCCTTCCGGATCCGACACAGGTAACTCCCGAAACACCCGTGTCCGGTGATCACCTGCGTCAGCCGGTACGAGAGGCTGCCGTGTGGCCTCTCTAGCCACTCCTCCATGATGGGTCTTACCGCCGCTATTACGGCGTGCCCTGCGCTTGGTCGCCCAAGTCGTAGCTCCCATTCCGCTACCATGTCCCTGTGGAGCTGAGACCTCACGGCCCGAATTTCATCAGGCTCGGGTTCCCGTCCCTGCTCCCGCGCCTCCTTTCGATACCGATATAGCATCGAAAGGGCTCTCGCATCCAGGTTCCACGGTAGGGATCCGGCAAGGAGACTCACCGCCTCGAAGGATATCGTGCGGTACCCCCTAATGGCCCTGCTGGCCATTGCACGCTGCGGCCCACGCAGCAGACGCGCATTGTGGACCGTCAGGGTGTCCGCCCATATTGGGCACCCATATAGGGCCATAGACCGCACGACTCCCGCGTAGAGTCTCCTGCAGGAGTCATCCGGCCCCCTCATGTTGGGCAGCAGCCGCCCCAAGGCGGCAGCTGTGTCCTTCAATTTAGGGGCCAGTCTTCGGAGATGCTCCCCGAAGTTCCACCGGCCGTCGAGAACGAGTCCCAGATATTTCATCTGGGGCTTGATGGCGATGGAAATGTCTCCCACTATGATGCTGGAATCCTCTGGTGGGACGCGCCGAGGCCCATGAAAGAACATGGCCTCGGTTTTATGCAGAGCCACCTCGAGACCCAGCCGCCGGATCCGCTCCACGACTTGGGCAACCGCGGTCGTGGCCTTCAGGGTCGCTTCGCGGTATGTAGACCCGCACGCCGTCACCAGCGTGTCGTCCGCATAACACGTGACGGCGGCACCGTCCGCGAGCTCACCGCGAAGCACCCAGTCGTAACCGATGTTCCACAGTAGCGGTCCCAGGACCGATCCCTGCGGAACACCGCACGACATCTCTCGCCGACCGAGCCCGGTCGCACTTGGGTAGACGACTGCTCTCTCCGATAAATACGCCCCGACTATGCGGCGAAGGTAGAGAGGCACTTCGTGATACACGAGCGCCTCCCTAATGCAGCTCCAGGGCAGGGTGTTAAAGGCGTTGGCGATGTCCAGTGACACCGCCAACACCACCTCGCCCCGAGTGACGGCGTCCTTCGCCAGAGTCCTCACGCGCATGATGGCATCCACGGTGGAGCGCCTCCGGCGGAAGCCATACTGGCCATCCGTCAGGTCAGGCCCCACCCTGGATAGGTGCTCGACGAGGCGCTTTGCAATGACTCTTTCAAAGAGCTTGCACACCTCGTCGAGCAACACTATGGGCCTGTAGGCGGACGGTGAGTCCGCCGGGCGCCCCGCCTTTCGGATGAGGACCAGTTTCCCCGTCTTCCACATCTTCGGAAACTGGCCTCGCTCCAAACATGCGCTGAGAAACCCTCTCAGTCGGGGCTCGAGAGCGTCTTCTTCGCCTAGAGCTAGGACCCACGCTCGGCCTGGAATGCCGTCTGGTCCCGGGGCGGTGTTCTTGGCCTTAAGCCTTAACACCGCCAGCTCTAGCTCTATCCAAGTGACCTCGGGCACGTCGTCGTCATCCACGTTGGGCACCTGCGGTGGAATATGTTCCACCGCCCGCGCTGGGAACAGGGAGCCAACGACTCCTTCGAGCAGCTCCGGCTGGAGACACCGGGTCAATGGCGGGGCCCGGGGGCGCAGCTTGCCCCTTACCATTAGGTAAGGCCGCCCCCATGGGTCCCGCTCCAGCGTCTCCAGCAGCTCTTTATGAGCTGCTGCCTTTGCTTGCCTTATGGCCACTCGGAGGGCCTTTCTGACCTCCCTGTACCCCGCATGAAGCTCCGCCTCTCGGGGCTCCGTATCTGCGGGGCGGCTACGCCTCCTTCGGAGTCTGGTCCACCGGCGGAAAGCGATCACGGAGGCCTGTCGGAGCCTCGCAATGTCCGCCGACCACCAGTAGACCTGACGCCTCGGATTATAGGGCGGAGCCCTAGGCATAGCCGCGTCGCAGACCCGCGTCCTGGCCTCCCGGAACCACGCCGCCTCATCGTCTATGTCGACAGGCCTGTCCGGCGCAGAGGCCCAGGCCTGTACGATGGCGGCCTCCAGGAGGACCTCCCGATCCATTCGCTTAAGCACCCAACGTGGCTCGCGTGGGGCCGGTGTAAACGGCGCGGCGCCCGCAGGAGGGGAGACGTCGAACCGAATGTATCGGTGATCCGACGCTGTCCCCACCTCCTCAAGGACACGCCAGCCCTGCACACGGCCTGAGAGCGGGGCGCTCGCGAACGAAAGGTCCACAATTGAGTCGCCCCAGCTCTTCACGCACGTGGCGACGGCCCCGCGATTCAGGAGAACTAGGCTGAGACTATCAGCCCAGCTCTCCACTGCCCTGCCCCTCGGATTCGTGCGCCGGGAACCCCAGTTCATAGACCAGGCGTTAAAGTCCCCGAGCACCAGAACCGGGTGAGGGTAACAGGTATTGACGACGACGGTCAGATGACTGATCCAGCCACTGCTGGTACTCATCTATGACTCGGCTCGGCGAGAAGTAGACTGCCACGACCGCTATTCCCCCCACGAGTGCCGCTACGCAGCCATTCCCCCTTGTCACGACAACAAGGGGGGGACTGCCGGCAGCGGCGTTGTGCACCAGTGCCACCGATCCGTCCAGGTCGGTTTCCCAGGCAGGCCCGAGAAACCGGTGAATGTACGGCTCGGCGACAGCGGCGACATTAATGCCCCACTGTGCGGTGCTCTGGAGCAGAAGTGCCTGAGCATCGACACAGTGGTTTGCATTTGCCTGCAGGACGCGGAGCTGAGGATCCATTATGGAACCCCCATCTCCGCGCCCTGCCGCGAACCAGAGACGGAGCGCCTGCCTCCCGGCTTCGGCCTCCCCGCGGTGCAGGCCTTGGCACCAACCCTATGGTCGGCCGGCTTGCCCTCCGCTGCACACCTGAAGCAGTGCAACGGAGCCTCGCAACTACCGGCCTTATGACCGGGTTGGCCACAGCGGAAGCAACGGTTACCGACCGTTACTTCCGCCGTGCACTGCACCCCTACGTGGCCCACCGACAGGCACCGGAAGCACCGTGCCGGTCGGGCCTGCAGGAGCCGCACCTGCACCTTCTGGAAGCCCCCGATGAGGAGGCTCCGCCCATCGGCAACCTTTTGGGCTGCCACGATGGGGCAGCCGACAACTGCTGCCCCCAGTCCACGCCGGCCGAAGCGTATAGCTCCGACCTTTACTGTGTCCTGAGGACAGCCTCCGGCCTCCACCACGGCGAGCTTAAGCTCCTCGGCCGTGATGGAGTCGTCCAGACCCGATATGCGCACTTCTGCGCACTTGTTGGGCCTGGACACCCGGACGTCAGCTGCGTCCAGCGCCTCTCTTAGCCTAGCTGCTAGGGCGTCGGCTTTAGGGCCGCTGGTAGCGCCGGGGACCTCGAAGATCCGAGCTCCGGTGCGCGTGGGCTTGCACACCAGATCCGGGATCTCGAGGGCTCCCAGGTCGATGCAGGCCCTTGCCTGCCTCACTACCTGGGCGTACTCCACACCCCTCTCCGACGCATCCGCCGTCAATGTAATGACGACGGCCGTCGATCGTGGGGCGCGGAGCCTCCTCGGCGCTGTTGCGCCTCGCGGCAGCCTTGGCCGTTCTGGCCAATTTGGCTGCCTTTTTGGCGGCTCTCCGTCTCTGTTTATTGGCTCCGGCTACCTCCCAGCCCCCTGACGGGTAGCTCGAGGATTTAGCCGGAGCCAAGGCCCGGGCCGGCATTGAAGCCCGGTCTGGGGGCGGGGCTAAGGCCAGGGCTGGGGACTTCTTCCCCTTGCCCTTGCCCTTCCCCTTACCCTTGCCCTGAGCGGGACCCGGAGGACTTGGAGGGGGGCGGTGAGCCGGCACCGCCGCCGGGGAAGCAGGGCCCCCTCTCACTGCGGCGGCATACCCGGCCGGCGTTGCGAGAGGAGGACGCCGGGCGATGTTGAGGATTACCTCCAGCCGCCGATTGGTGCGCTCCTCCTGCGCCACCATCTCGGCGCGTATGGCCGCCATACATGCGGCCAAGGACGCCGGCTCTGCCGGTCGAGTCGGTGGCTGCGCAGTCTGCGCTGGCCGCGGTGGCTGCGGCGGCTGCGCAGTCTGCGCAGTCTGCGCAGTCTGCGCTGGCCGCTCTGGCTGCACTGGCCGCCCCGCCAGTGCCGATTGCGCCGACCGCTCTAGATGCGCCTTCCGCATTGACCGAGTCACCACTCCCGGCAACTCGGTCAGGTGCTCCACCCTTCTCTTGAGGTCCTCCAGCTCCGCCGTAACTCTTTGGAGCTGGCGCCGGGACTCGACCTCCCGCCGTTGGGCCTCAGCCTCCCTCCTCGCCTGTTCCTCCATCTGGGCGGCCAGACCCTCACCGGCGGCTGCGATCTGCTCCACAATCCCGAGCATTTCTGCCTGCTCGGGAGTCGCAGACTCCGCTTGTCTCGCCATTATCTGGCCAAGGCGGTGAGTGAGGATCATTGTCCTCCTGTAGATGGGCGAGTCCAGCGCCACCTCCCTCTCCGGGCTGGATGCACCCACCCACGGAGAGGAGTCCCGAGGGGGGGCGGCCCTCCCACCGCTCCTACTCGCCCTTTCACGCCCTGTAGCCTGCACCTTCGGCTTAGGGGGGCACGGGCGGTCCTCTTCGCTGCTGCTGTTATTACTGCCGCCGGCGGCCGACCCAAGACCGGGAGGGATGAAATCCTCATCCCGCTCGTCCACCAGCGGCAGGGGAACCCGTTTGTTTCCCTTCCCCTTGCGCTTTTTGGCTGCAGACCTCGTCTGCAGCCCAGGCAGCGCCTGCCTCTCTACCTCGGTGGTGACGCCAGACTCCTCTGACGTCACCGCCGCCGCCAATGAGGACGACGAATCGTCCTGGGGTAGCGCGACCTTCGCGCTACTTTTTAAGTTGGGGCCGGATCTAGAGCTCGGCGCCGGGCTCAAATGATGGTTGTCCCCCCCAGAATACGATTGGGGACTGCCGTTGCCGACTGGCAACGGGAGGGACTCCCCAGCTAGGCTGGGACCCTCCTGGGTAGATATTTCGATATCGGTTTGTTCCATCATTAATTTTGAGGTTATCGTCCTCCGACGTTGACGCCCTTGGGACTGGACTCCCTCCAGCCACTCATCCCATCGCCAGGCGTCAGAGCTTGGGATTGGGGATTTTTTAAAGAGGTTAACTCCTCGCGGATCCGAAGATCCACCGGTCCTGTCAGATCAGGATTACGGCCGGGCCGAACGGGGTCTGCACCAGACCAAGTCCGTCCGCCCCTGGGGGTAATTTTTTATAGAGGTTGTCTTCCTCGCAGCCCACTAGGGGCCACCGTTCCTGACCTAGGTCAAGCTTACGGCTTGGCCGCACGGTGGTCTGCACCAGACCTTGTTCCCCACCTCTGGACGAAGCCAAAGGTGGAGAACCTATCCGCCCTAGAGCGCGCCCTCCACTACGCCCTCTGCAAACAGAGGGACAAGTGGAGGGCCCACGAGCTGCCCCTAACAGGGCCACTCCCACCTCGATTGTCTAAGCGTCTCTCCCCTGTCCCCTCTGAAAACAGAGGGATACTGGGAGGGACGCCGACGACCACGGGCCTCGCAGACCCGTCATCCCACGACCTCACCTCAGTGAGGTCCGCCGATGGGTTATTCGTCAACGGCCAACAGAACTCCCAAGGTGGGAGTCTGTTAGCCGTTGTCCAGGGTGCACCAGCCCTCCCGCTTCCGCTCCCCAGGACCGCGGTCCAAAGGGGGAAGAAACGGGAAGGCCAACGTGGAGGTTACCCAACTAGCACCCCTAGTGGCAGCGTTATAGCGATTTCCCAATTGAGTTCCAATTTTGCAGTTTGGAGCTTTGAGGCCGGTTTTATGGGAACAACTTCCCTCCTCCTACCCGGGACTAAAGCTTGCACCCGAGTCTCGTCGGTCATTTAGCAGGCGCACTGACTGGCAAGGTCAAGTTGGCGCACTGACTGGCAAGGTCAAGTTAGCGTAGTCCCCAATAATTACAGTAGGGGCCTTAAACAGTAACGTACCAAAAAAAACTACCCGCCCATGGTTAAATAAAATTGTTGTCTTTTACTTTCTACTATCGAACTGTGCACTTGAAAGTTGGAACATTTATTTGCGATACTTTTTGATAGTAATTCTTCTGCTGGATGCGTAATTGTGGAGTGACACCCCTGATATAGGTGCGCCGTACGTTTCTCTGCGGCCCATCAGCCATAAAACTTATCAGACCTTTGTTTTTAGGTACAGCTATTTACATACATTTCATTTTACGTAAACTCACGCCTGTATTCCCCGAAGGGGTAGGCAGAGGACACGTAACTTCGAAAAGCATCGAAAAGTGATTGGTGTGTGCCATGGTAAACCTGGTATCGAACCCGAGACCTCGTACGACCACTAGGCTACCGCAGATTTTACGCAGACAGCTATTTAGTCTCATAATAATCGACGTTGGTACTGACTTACTGACTGCTTACAAAATCTTAAATAAAGACTACCGTCCACCTACCCGCACCGCACAGTACGCATTATTATGCTTTGTATAGAAAAGTGCGATCAATACAATGCGGGTAGGTGGACGCACTTGTCTGTCCGCCTTGCTATACGAAGCTAAATAATGCGTAGCGTGCGGTGCGGGTAGGTGGATGCTTAGCTTTACTCGTAATCGATGCAATTTAAAAACGATAATGATTTATTCACCATTTAATTATTAACATATTTAAAGACAGATTTCAAATACTAGCAACAAAAATTTAAAAGTAAACATACTTACCTTTGAATCATACATTACTAAATCTCGCATAGTATTTTCGCTTCAATAGAAATGTAATGAAACTTGTGCAAAAACTTTGTTTGGTAAATGTCGTAGTTGAAAGGACAAAATCAACTCGTGCCATAGTAGTAAATGGAAAGTTTTCAGCGTAACACAATCCAATGACGTATTCAGTGGAAACTTTTGTTAATTACATTAAAAGTTTAAAAATGAGGACCGTGGGACGCACCGCTAAATTGGAACATCCGACAGAAATAACAAAGTGTAAACTGGACACAATGAACTAAGCTTTTTGTTGGTACCTACTTGCAACGTTATATCAGGACCCGTGTTTACTTAACTGTAGAACCGATTTTTATAAACCTTATATTGTTATAGCATACTATGATTAGATATGAAAACTCTTATAGTTGCAATGACTGAAGTAATTTCAAGGTAAAAATTATTTGCTTTAAAGTTTGGCCATGTGCCAGTTTCAAAATGTCTGTATGTTACGGTATCTGCATGTCACTCATCGGGCCGTAAACTGGTTTCCATTTGAATGGATTTATAAAAAAAAGAGTGCTATGCGATCCATGTTTTGATTAAACTTTGATTTCATAAAACAACTACAAACGAGGCTACGCTATTGCATGGTTACAGTTCAATAATCACTGTTAGATTGAAAAGAGATTGCAGCCAACCCAGATTTATTAAGCACCATTCCAACTTCGAGTTATAAGTATCTAAAAATTACCAAATATTCAATTATTCACGCTGTAGTAAAAGCTAAATCGATGGATCCGAAAGGATTACGGAAAAGTGTTAAAAATTTCAATTTCTTTAACGGAAATAGTTTGAAGCGAGGACTGTTGCACGCCTTGGGTTTTAGTAGCTGAATACCGACTTTCCTTAGAATGCCTGCAATGAATTGTAATCCTTTTGTACATCTGATGCCAACATTCTTGAATGTAAAACTAAAAATCCAGATAAATCTACTTCTCCATTTACGGTGAGTGAGCTTACATGAAAAATTTAATGAAATTTTAAAGCAAGAAGTTTGCCAACTTCTCTTGTAGAACTGGTTCGAAAAAAATCAACATCCGGGACTTGAACCCGTGACCACCATGCTAGACCTGGTGGTCAGGCGTCCATGAGGCCACTTTATTGCAATCGTATTAAGTTAATATTTCATCCTTCACACGATATCTACACGTAATTAGAATTTGCTCAGTACATGAATTGTTGTGATTCAACTCATATATGGGACAATTTTACGAATTTTATAGGAATCTATTAAACTTTACTGGGAATTCAAAAGTCACTCGTATTTAGCAGAATCGCTCAATGTGGCGTTTTTAACCACGTAGTTCATTATGTGGTATTCATGTCAGTGGCATTGACGCCTACTTAATGCGTCGGCAGCTTCGGTGGTGCGGTCACGTATCACGTATGGCGGAGGAGAGAGACTTCTACTCTGAACAAGAGGAGGGCAAGCAGAAACATGGCGGCCAACTCCTCAGGTTTAAGGATGTTCAGAAGCGTCATATAAAAAGATGCAACATTGAACCGTCTCAATGGGAAGGTTTGGCAGCACAACGTCCAGAATGGCGCAGGGTGGTGCATAGACGAGTAAGCGATTTCGAGGAACAGCGAAAGGCAGACCTGGACGCTAAACGCGATGAGCTGAAAGTTCGCCCACCCGCTGCCATTCAGTACCATTACGTGGGTGGTGTTCTCACGTGCCCTCAATGCACACGAGTGTTCACCGCGAAGATCGGCTATGTTAGCCATCTTCGAGCGCATCAGCGCCGAGCCGACTAGGAGTCGAAGTGGTCGCCATGGCCAAGATCGGTCGGAGGCATCAGATACCAAATTTCATCAAAATCGGTTAAGTGGTTTAGGCGTGAAAGCGTAACATACAGACAGACAGACAAGCAAACAGAGTTACTTTCGCATTTATAATATTAGTATGGATTTGTGTGCTAAGTATAATCATATAGACACACTTTAATTGAGAATTTCATGCAGCAACTACGTGTAGTCATATGTATTAATTCGGGGAAGTGCACATGTGGACTTTGTGCCCATCCCTTTGATATACAATTTAATTAGTTCTCTTTGTCTTACCCTTGTTACGATACGGTACAGACCTATAATTTTATTGAGTATATAAGTCCTTCATTTTCGAGCACAATTTCGATCTTTGAAGTCTTGTTAAAACATTCCTTGATAATTCGATTTACTGATACATTTACAGCGAGGAATATGGAAAGCTTGGTGAAATATATAACCAAAGATCACCTCTCCACCCATCGAAATTTTATTTTTTTCTCCATAATAGGTGGCACACAACTATGAAAGAACTGCGTCGATAAATAGATTCATGTGTGCTAAACAAAATTTGAAACTTGTATAACTTAACTTGAGCGACATAGTCATATTGTGGCTAAGCTCCTTAAATAAAGATTAAAAAAAAAAATTGTATAGTTTTTTATGAGACACATGCATCGATTTAACGGTGGATAAAAAAAGTGGAATAAGTTGAATTATATATTCCGCCCGCATGGATGTCACTTATCGCTAAATTAAGATGTAAGCTATCCTATCCTATCCTATCTATCCTATCTTGCGGAGGAATTCCACGACGCATTATGTATGTAAATATTTTATTATTTCTTTATTTTCATTACTTTATGTTTTCTTTTATTATATATTATCTTTCAAGTTGGATCAAACTGCACATGGTGTGCAAATTTGATTAAAATCGGTTAAGTCCATCGCGGACAAAATAAGGTGGTAATTTACATTATATTAAAAAAGTTAATAAATTAAGTTAAATACAAGTGTGATTCCTAAAAATATAATTAGAAGTACAGGTATAAAAAATTAAGAAATACTTCTCATATACTTTTACCACGACTGTCTGCAACCTTTTAATTTTATTGTTTAATTTTATTTTTTTTAATGAATGAAAATAAATGAATAACTTTTTAAGAACATTTTTATAAATCAGATACAGACTTTTGAAGAACAAAAATTAAGTAGCTAAAAACCGTAATGATCAGCTGAAATTGTAGACCCTCCTTTTTTCATATTGGGATGAATATCCATAGATGCACGTACACAGAAAACAACCTAACTCTGGAATTAATGACGCGTCCACTCTAGTTATGGATATATTTCTATTTATGCGTCTTTAAGTACACTTCCAAAAGTTCTTTACTTTTCTACTTAAAAAACTCAATTTGGATGAGAGAAATATGAAAGGGATCAGCATCAATTGTAGCTAAAGAAAACTTTTCATGTTACGTCAGACATTTGGAGCGATATAAATTCGTATATTTACATACCAATGGGTGTGAGACGGAGATACCCAATTTGCGATCTGAAAATATCCCGATATCGTCACGGCTGCGAATTTCTTTTTGTTATCCTTACTTAGTATAATATCACTGCAGAGAGAAACCGATAAGTGCAAGCTTCTATCAGTATCTAGGGCAGGCTTTTTGTGATTTCAGTTTGATGGTATTATTGTTATTGATTGTATAAATGTGTAATTTGTTTTATGACTTTTACGACTGTTATATGACTTTCACGGGAGTGACTTCTTTGTTGCCTCATTATTATACAAATAACTGTGGTATTACTTTCAAATTGGCCAAATGATAACAATTTCAAAAGTAGATAATATTGTAATTATTTAACATAAATTAATTCATTGCCAGCGTACACGTACATACCTAATATTTTATGTAACATCGCAGTAATAACATATTACCAAACAAGGCTGCCTTTGACTGTTGAAATGAATAACATATTTGACAAAAGTTCTGAAACTCGCGTCACTGTCGTCAACTGTCGTTGTTTCATATTTTATTGTTCATTTATTGCAAAAAGTTATTCTTACAATTGTGTAATTCTATATTATATTCATATTGCGAAATGAAATACGCGAATGAAATATTGAAGTAACATTTTCTTAGATGTATTTTTTAGGAATATATTAAACAAATATACTTATTGTACAAGTTTTAATAAAATGTTAGTTCAAGATCGCAATAATCTGGAACATTATTGCGGGCCAATCTGGCCAAAATATAGTGGAACCTAAATATATTATCTATAAAATCTTTGTATCCATTACGTAAATAACTAGAAAAAATGAAATAGAATTCAATTGAATTGAAAAATTTATGATTCAGACATGACATGAGGCAATAAGAATCAACACTATGTTTGCCTGCTTTATTACCCTAAAAGGTCACAGGAGTTACGTAGCAGGGCGTAACGATTGCATTAGATAAGATACCTAGTAGTGATGTACAGTATCTCTATAGTCGTGTCAAACGACTGGGCTACTCCTCCCTGGTACTGTCCACTCCCATCTACTACGTTTCCTATGTATTTTATCTTTTCATTTGGCCGTTGTTTTAGGATAATTATTATTCACAAAAAGTGGTTTGACTATAAAAGTGTTACGCAGCAAAAGAATAAAATATTAAAAAGTGACTGAATTCATTCTGGTTATTCGGAGACCATTTTTAGTTTATATAGAACTACCTTTTGCCCGCGGCTTCGCCCGCGTGGATGTCGGTTATCGTAGGTTCATGCTTCTAACTTTGATAATGACGAACTTTCCATACAAACGTTTATCACCTATTTTACCCTCTTAGTAGTTAAATTTTGAAAAACGCTGATACACGTGTTCATTTATTTCTTTAAAGACACAGGTTTATGAAATTTAGTGCATCTAGCTCTGAAAATGACGGACTTTCATACAAACTTACATCCCTTATTTTACCCCTTTAGTAGCAGAATTTCCAAAAATCCTTTCTTAGTGGATGCTTACACTATAAAATGCATCTACTTACAAAATTTCAAGTTTGTAGGTCCAGCGGTTTAGGCTCTGCGTTGATGAATCAGTCAGTCAGTCAGTCGGGACAAGTAATTTTATATGTATAGATACATCTATTGCGTAGTACTTACTATATTTGTTTTTCTAGGATTTACCAACTGTCAATCAAGAGTATTTTATATATTTATATTTATTTTTTTTAATAACTCCTTTCAAAGTAAAATAACGTCAATAACATTTATTTGTGGCTTAATTAGGTATCGATACATTTTAGTATGAATTGGTAACTGGGACACGACCTATAACAAAAATAAATATTAAGTATTGAAGCAGTGATATTGTAGAATACCGGGCGCGATCAGGCATCAGACATATTTTGAAGATTGTTGTTCATTACATACTTTGCCTTCTAACCTAACCTATCCAAATTAAATTGCACCGTGTGGAGATCGCGCAGTGCGCACCCCGAATTTCATACATTGCCGGGTGCGCACTCTGTATTATATAGAATGTCTAGGCAAAGTATAAAATAAACTATATTTCATACATTGCCTACACGTTTCAGAATACCGGATTCTACACATTGCCGGCAACATTATACAAATTACTAGCCGTTGCCAACGGCGGCAATAACTGATCTCGTTCCCGTAACCAACAGGAAGTTATCCCTGGGATATTCATGTGCAACTTCGGATCTATTCAGTCATTATTACGCGAGGCACAAACAAACATTCATCGAAGCATCAGTCAATGTATTCAACACACTTTGAAATATAATAATAATATCGCAGTTATATTCACTTACTAGACTTTAAGTACTTAATGTATCTCCCTTTAAAATATATCCACAAAAATTGGGTTATTCCGTATTCGCCCTACTTGTTTGCCCCAGATTCCTCAAATTTCCTTATTTGCCTTGCGTGTTAAATCAAGACTCATAAGAATTGGGTGAAAATTGATATCTAAAGGAACTTACTTTGACATCAGTACATGATGAGTCTGTTTCATAATCTTTAGCTGTTTTATGAGAATTATATATATAAATGTTTATTTGCTGGAAACATGGTCTAACAATAGTTGACATATTTTGATTAGTGCAGCATGTTTAACAGTATTCGGTTCGCAAATATATATTACTTTTGCCCGCGGCTCCGCCCGCGTGGATGTCGGTTATCGCGACCATAAATAGCCTATGTCCTTTCTCACGGTCTAATCTACCCCTTTACCAAATTTCATCAAAATCGGTTCAGTGGTTTAGGCGTGAAAGCGTAACATACAGACAGACAGACAGAGTTATTTTCGCATTTATAATATTAGTATGAATTCAGTCTCGTGGTAGGTTTGCATGCAATTATACCTATATGATGTCTTCTTATATCACACTTCTGGTCTTTTCTCCAGGTTCATGAAGTTGTTCTGGCGTAGTTTAATAAAAAAAACATCCATCCATCCATATAGATTCAAATTGTTGATCTATCAATCCATCCTTTGTCCAAACTCTGATATTTACAGTAATTATCATTGCACCAAATGTTATTCTGATTTGTAAAACCGTTCTGGCGGTGTCTTCTCATGATTGATTCATCCAATACTCTCAACTTTCACATTTATGGTTAACGGTGAGCATACATATTTCCAAATAAAAATGAGAAAATCATGCAAATGTAGTCATAATGAGTCGTTAAACAGCGCTAAAGTGAACGTATCCACAAATCAATACACAGAATATTGCTAAATGACATAGTCAACCAAACGCTATCCATAGTTATGCCATTTTCGTCTGCTTTGAGTTTCACCAGTTAATGACAATACATTATGAAGTTGTGTGACGTCATGCTACGTATTGCATCGTTACCGCCAGTATGTCCATCGAGCTTGTCAGCGTCGGACGTGTTCGACACAGACGAATGAACATTGTTACATTAACAAAAGATCAATTGAGCTCTACCATATAACATGGAGCCATACTTGCCTCAGTTTTTTGACGAGTACTCACACATGTTGATTAATTTATACATTTACTTATATACTATACTCTGATCTCGTTCCCGCAACCCTCAGTAGCCTTTTCATTATCTTGACTGTAACCTATCCCTGTACATCAATTTCAGCTGGCGAGGTAAAGTCTGTAGGTGTTTTCACACGAAAAAACTAACCATTCGACGAAAAATAAACACACATATTATAAATGAATAGCATAGGCTACTTTTTGTCCTTTTATTCCCAAGGGATTAGGGCTTACGCTATTGATGCTAGCTTGTATAATATGAACACGTATTCCATATATTGTAGCATAGTGTTAAGTGTATATTCTGAGTGAAGACAGTTTCTTAGAAAGGATCAGAAATAGATTCACTCTCATTCCAAGAATCATATATTATTTATTGGTAAGGCTTTCCTTTTGATACACCCACGACTAGTGTGGCAACACTCATCTATGTTGTTGCTAGATACGGCATATCATTTCATAATACCAAGATGTGCGTAAAAAAATCATCAACATGATAAATATACCTACACAAAGATATGAAAAATGATACGTGATTTATAAAGAGACAGCAACACTAAAATATATTTGGACGTACGCACTCGCAACAAAAAGAGACAAAAACGTTATCCCATGTTTCCTTTTTTAATCTTGACAATCAAATGATAAAAGCCTGCAAAACAACCATTAATCAATTGTCAGCACACATACATTTTACTTTATTGAAGTAGCGCGCTGAACATAGGCACGCTGTTCGTGTGTAGCTGAAACCGATAGCTACTTCGGATTCCTTTACGTGAAAAATAAATGCAAATCTTACTAAATTATGTATAATATAGATAGTATAGGACAGGATATAGGTTTGGTAGACCGCCAGAAAATTTTCTCGTTAGTGATAATAAAAAGTACCCTTATACCCATATCAATGAGTAAATGATCCATGCATAAGCCTGCGTCAATGACTAGTAGGCTTACCTACTGAAAAATAACCACATTCAAAGATCTTATATTTTTAGTAGTAGTCTTGTAAATCTTTGAATTTCATCGTGATATCAGCATAGAACTTATGCATACTCGTAATTGTACGTGTGAATACACTGAATAAAACATCTGTTTGTGCACATGCTGAAATTTGAAAAGACTGAATATCCTATCATCATTCCAATATGTCTAATATTAAGATCTGCTGTCTGCAGTGCACTTTGATACCCGTAGTTTGTTCTTTAACGCATTCACATCCTAATGAGATTTATTTATGTATTGTAGCTTTGATAATTGATATCACTAAAGCTCGTCAAGAAACCAAGAAAATCAATTGTCAAACAGAAGAAAAAAACCCCCGAACTTTTCACTTAGCGTATCTAATAAACGACATTGTTAAACCACTTCTGGAATAGTTTAACCAACTAAATAAGTGCCTAGTTACCATGTAGGTCGTGACCTGAACAACTTGTCTCACTGGTTCCCCCTATCTTCCACTGCGTCCACAACAAACTCAATTGGCACAAACAAGAGCTACGTTTACTAAAATAAACTAGTTGTAGCAATTGGACTCACGTCTCCAGTTTCCGTCTACGTACTCGTGACTACTTAAAATGTTTAAAGCAATCATATTATGCTCTAACTACCTATACCACAATAGAGGTATAATTTTAAGTCATGTTCTTTATAGCAGTGTTCTTGAAAATCCCTGGGGCAATTATATACACAGGATGTCGTGGATTATGATCTGATTCACGAGCGGGTTCAGATCATATCTATCGTTCAACGATCGAGACTCTCAAAACTTTTTAATCCATTTAACGTTTTTCATTTATTGATTCTTTTTTTCTTGCGAAGTTCTAAAATGTACCGATAGATAGTAATATACTCAGCCTCATAGTTATGGCTGGTAAGGAAGTTAAACAACGTTTAAATTCACTATCACTACTGAATCGAAATAACTAGTACTCAATATTTTTGAGATTTTTGATGACACTCCAATAATGTTCAATTTCATTTCCAAATATGTCTGAATCTATTCGAACAGAGCCGGACGCGTGCGGATAACGAGCGTCGATTATTAGCCGGGATTTGTCAAGTCGAGATTGTTTTGTCGGGCATCGAGGCCCCAAATTCGGTCCTCGCCGCCACGTACAGATAAATCCTTCAGGCCTAAGCTCGAATGCGGAAGTATTGAAGACAGCTACGATTTAAGAGGGTTTTGTGAGCGCGTTTCGTTAATACCGAAAATAAGCCTTATCAATAGCATGAGAACTCTGTCTGGCCATACACCTGTCGTATTCGTACGCTAAGATTAAAAACATGTAACGTACGTCAGTAAAATGTGAGACCATTGGCTCCAATTCTTGTATTTATTCACGTAAATTTTGCAATATTCAATTTTAATTATGTGATAATTAGATAAATATTTATACAGGGGTACTCAGTAACCCGACCAAGTGTGAGTCAAGTCAGCGCACAAGGTGTTCAGTAGCATATTCTCACATATAAAATAAATACCCAGATAGGTATTTACCTATGTACTACACGTATTTGTATATTTTCACTGAGTGGAAATCGAACCTATGACAAGAGTAACAAGTCAAACGTTCTACCGCTACGCCACAGAAAAGAAACATAAGAAAACGTAAGAATTGATATAATGTCATACATATGGAGAAAGAAATGTAATCATATGCTGACCTCCGTGTGTCATACTAACATTTTTGTTTTGTCAAGACTCAACACGTTAAATAAAAGTCAAGCTGAACAAGATGAATGCGAGTTGTTTGGGTTTGTGTTTACAAGCTTTTCGATTGGTAAGATTTACAACCGTTATTTAACAAAATTATTTATGAGCAACAGCTCCAGGGGGAAAATATATAATTGCCCTGTTTTGAAATTGACTTACAACTCTATTCTTCTTAAACGGCTGGTTTTGAACAAAAACACAAAAGTTGTGTATATCAATGGCGTGATGGATGATTTGAAAACAGGATTTGATCCGATAGGTGGCGCTGCTATCGGTACTTATAGCACATTTTTCAGACAGGATAACATCTGCCGGATCCGTTGATTATAGTAAAAAATTCAGCTCCAGTAGCGACAGTTCTCTAAAAATTCTACTAATCTTTGAAGAGAATACATATACATTCTGCCATATTCATACTGTAAATGGGAGAAAGCTTTTAGAGATTAGTCGCATTAACTTTTACGTCTTCTGAATGTTTACCTAACTTAACTTTCCAATTAGCCCCTATTTGTAGTAATTTTATATCTTATTCATTAATTTCTATCGATAACAATTTGCACAGATCCGAATCCCTTCATTTATAATTTGGAAACAAAATTGTAGAAACATTCACCTAGCATTTAAATAAAACATACTCGTAGAAAAGCCACAATGCGGTTTCCTTTGTAGGTAAATATCTAAAGTCAAACCTAAAATATTTAAATTCGGTAGATTTTCCGTGTCTGCTGTGAGTTTACCTAGTTGGCCTCTCATCCATGAATGCAGTGGGGAAATCATTTCGGGCGTCGAAAAAATTAGGAATTCTTTCCGAGGAAAACCATCTCCTCGGGGAGCACTCTAGTGTACGCCCGTCATGATTGGAGTTTTGCTGACCACTACATAATCAGGGATCGTAGTTCAATATGTTTTGGTATCTAGCTTATGTTTTATACCTTATAGGTACTTTTCTCATGTATGCGTTTGTGGCTTGCTTTGGTCAGTTTAGTATTTTAGAAATAGCCTAAAAATAAACAACGAACCAGCAGAGCTTTAGTAGGTATTAGTATTGAATGATAACCTTAACTGGTTTATAGAGGCGTGATGTTGTGGCATGTGCATAATAAAATAAATTGAATTTGAATTGAATGCCAGCACTTATTCTTGAAGCAATTAATTAGCATAGAGATAGACACATCTTGTGGTTGGAAGGCTGGGCTTGAAGCCTTTTAACTACCTTATGTGTATCTTTCCCTCTTACTCTTTATAAACATAATTAACCGCACACTCTTAGACTATATACAAACTCTATAGACACAGTAAGTAGCGCTACAACTTGGCGTGAAAAAGCTACTATGGTATAAGTAGGTTGACATAACGCCGTCCCCGGGGAATAAAATGATAACTACCATTATCTTGATTTTAATGTTATGTCATTTTTGAGATCTTTGAGTGTAAGGCGATTAGCACACTGCGACGCGGCGTCGAGCGTTGTTGCGTCGACGCGGCGTCACGCTCGTCGCCTCTACGGTGCTCATTTTGTATAGAAAAACGCGGGGTCCCACACACGTTGCCGCAGTACCCGCGTACAAGCAGAAACCGCGAGGTATGGCATGCTGAAATCTGCCATCACGCGCGTGTTTTTCGAGAATTTTTATTCCGAGAGCTGTTAGAAATTTGTGTGAGAATTGAGACGAATTTTAAATTAATATTATTGCAATGCAACATGACTATTTAGCGGCAAATTTAGAGCGCTTTCACATCAACTGACGTCCGATATCCAATATCCGATATCCGAGATCGGAGGAAGTCAAATATCGATGCCCAATATCGGGTATTGGATAAAAAAAAACACCACTGTTTTGGCTCGTTATCGGAACACGCAGAGACTGCAAGCGACTTTAACCTAAATGGCATTTTCTTAGTTACGTCTCTTTTCGCGTTAATAAAAGACGCTGATCACGAATATAAGAAAAAAATTAGTTACTATGTCATGTCAATAAGTCGAAAATAGCTTGCACTTCTAATCATTTTCTTTTCATCTCTAGCGTTCTTAATATAGCCTGGGCTATCGAGCTAATGATCGGATGGCTTTACTTTACTTTTCTCAAAATTTTAGATTACTTCACACACCTACCTACCAAAAAAATTCTAATATCTCTCGGACTATACTAGCTCTCCCGCGTCCACGCGCGTCGACGAACGACGCCGCGTCGAGCGTTGCAGTGTGCCAATCGTCTTAATACATCTACTTGATTTTTTTCGTAATTTTTTACCGTTATTTAGAAAGTTGCAAAAAATTACAATAGTATTCGAAGATTTATGACAGGTCTAAAAGAACGAGAATATAAGGATAATATAATGTTACCATAAACGTATCCTCACTTGCTATATTGACAAATAGTAATAGAATTATATTCTCGTAAAAAAACATAAAACTTAATATGATAAATGCATGTTATCATTTTATTCTCGTTCAAAACCGTCCACTCGTTTCGTATAAAGACGTTAGTCTAACGACTTAAGAAGTTCCGATCGACGACTTATGACGTTCGATGCAGCATTTATGAGAATAAAATGATATTAAAGTATTATCATCATCACTCCCATCCCAAAAACTCGTAGAAGAAAATGATAAGTAACGAGTATCATATTTCTTTCTGATCACGCTGAACGGAGAATAAAATGATAATTGACATTATACAACTTTGATGATGATTCATTTACACTAACTTTTTATTCTTTAAATATCTTAATTTTGACAGATATTAGGCAAATTTGACTAAAACGATTCAAATGTAGAAAATATTACCTTTTAGAAAACCTAACTATCACGCACCTATTCCCAGTAATTCCGGAGTAATCGTTGAAAACATGTTTTTTATTTTTCCTGAAAAGTTGTGTTTTTGTAGTTATCATTTTATTTTCCCGGGACGGCGATAAATATACATCCCATAACATGCACACATTGACTGTTTCAAGAACAATATAGGCATTAGCTTACTACACATAACGCATATTTCAAGCCATCTCTTGCGATGTATTTTTGTTGAAATACTATGCCTATACAATATTATAATCTAACCTACACCAAATCGTTTTAAACAAAGGCTAAAGTAACAAACGATCCTAAATAAGGTATAAAAAGGTCGTGTACTCAACTTGTTACTCTCTATCTCTCTCACACACATGGGTATAGTAACTTAATACCGGTCTCCTGATTTCTGCACTATAAACACAGGGTTTGTTTATTTGTTACTCAATCATGTTTCAGCGGATAACAGGAACTTTGTGAAGGGGTGCTGACAATGCGAAAAGAAACAATTTATAGCTAACTTCCTAAACTTCCTAAAAGTGATTTATGGGCAATCTAATAATAAAGAGTTCGTCTGTTTATTTGAATGTAAACATGTGCAATTTGTAAAATTGAATGTTAAATATTAGGCAAGATTTCAATGACATTCATTCGGTATAACGAACAAGATGAAAAAATGAATAAAAATCTGTGACGCACTAATAAATCAGTTGAAATTGACAACAACTATTGACTGATTAGATTATAATTATTGTTATGGAAATAGATATTTATTATTACTGTGATTTAAAATTACAATAATTCAAGTACTACTATATTATTGTTTTTCTGGCAGATTTTGAATTAGTGATACCTATCAGTGATTTTTGGACAACCATCAATAACAATAAGAAAGATAAGGTTTAGTTTCAGGTTTGGTAAGCTTCCAAATCATGCAAAATTATTATCTTTGATATTTACAATTTCGAAAACTGAACTTTGAATGATATTTCACTTGGGCTTACAGGACGCTTACTCCTTTTTAAATAGATTAGGCTTAAGCAGCCATAAAAGCTGCGCTACCATCTCACCTCCCAATCCCAAGCGAAAAGCCTGCGCCAGAGGCTGCTGGACAAGTCCCAAAAATCCCAAGGATAAATTAAAATCCTTTTCTGGCAGAACAATAATAATTTACTGGTCTTAGAATGATACAGTAGATGGAATTTGTACAAAACGTAGTCTTGTGAGACAAACGATATCTCGAATTTATTTCGAGCAACACCATCTAGTTGCGGTTGCGAAACTAAAACCAAATTTATTTACAGCATGAACACCTGCTGATACAGTTAGGTTGGTGAGACTCCATATACCCAGCTATATTGTAACTCTTATTTAAGAATCTTTGAAAAACACTCCCATACGAGGTAACAAATCAGTTCAAGAGAATTCATTTCAATTTCTATTATTATTAAACCTAAACAAAATCCTCAACAATTCAATTAACCAAAACTAATTTTATAATGAACAGTTTCGCTAGTAATAGCTATTTAAAATCTTGTTATCGTACCAATTAATAGGTCGGCAAACATGGCGCTTGCTTTCCGACCTGAAGTCATTAAATAAGCATCACCGTGAGAATATTGGAACCGCCTCTGGGAATTTAGTGTAGCTATGGTCAGGTTGAATTTATTTTTACAAGTTTCAGAGTTTCTGGCTTTTAAACTCTTGCGTTCCATGATATAACGGGAATTAACGCGATCAGGCAAATCAAAGGTACGCATGTACCTATACCATGATTGCGATAATTCCTGTTATAATTATTATATAGGGTAGTAGTAGTTTACAAGCGATGGAAAAAACGAAAACGATATTGTAAAGATGTGAGAGATATCTTATATGAGTAAATTTTATTTAATTGACAAACCTCATAACTATATGTGCGTGTGTAAATTGCGTAGCTGTAGGCCCTGTTCGCAATTTGCTCGGTACTTGTCCAATTACGTCAGGCTCAATTTTGCGGACTATCCAGAAAAGAAGTGATAGTAAATTAATTTCCAATAACAGTCAATTTGCTTTATCTAAGCTGTAAAATCAATAACTAATACGATAATATAATAAACATCAATGAGGCCCAACGCCAAAGTTAATTACGGTGTTGTCTGTAGAAGTTGCTTAATCTCAATAGGCCAGTTTGAGTTGAGCGGCCATGTTGAGCGTCTATAAGAACCATGTTTTGTTATTATGAAGACGGAAGATCATGGTGAAAGTTTAAGACAGTAGAGGTTTTTTTTTTTTATAACCGTGGGGAAAATCCTTCATGGATGTTATGCCGGACTCCTACCGACTAAAAACCCCCACGGTAACGCCCAGCAGCCTATGGATGGGAGCCCCGGGTAAGCCCTCGGAAGGATGTCCCAGGACTCCCATCAGACCTACGGCTACAATTGCGGCCTCGCCTTGGGGGTGGTTCGGGTGCTATCCCGCGTCTATGGGGGGGTTTTCGGGTGTTATCCCGCTTCTTAAGGGGGAGGGGGGCGTGCGTGAATCCCTCACGTCACGCTGCCGTCATGGGCCTGCTTCTGTAAAGACGGTGAACAGCCAACTCACCGTCCTCAGTAGAGGTAACATTGAACAGGAATCCATACTAATATTATAAATGCGAAAGTAACTCTGTCTGTCTGTATGTTACGCTTTCACGCCTAAAGTACTGAACCGATTTTGATGAAATTTGGTGGGTAGAGTAGACCTTGAGGAAGAACATAGGCTATATTTGGTCGCGATAACCGACATCCACGCGGGCGGAGCCGCGGGCATAATTTGTATCATATAAATATCAATATTATTTGCATAATCAAACAATTATTTGATTAAATGAAAATATGTGCACACTTAGTTAATTTTATGAGCATAATAATATATGAACGTTTAATAGTATGTATTTTTGTATAGGAATTATTCTGATTTATTTTCATTCTAGCTTTTGCCCACGGCTCCGCCCGCGTGGATGTCGGTTATCGCGACCAAACATAGCCTATGTCCTTTCTCATCGTCTAATGTATCCCTATTCCAAATTTCATCAAAATCGGTTCAGTGGTTTAGGCGTGAAAGCGTAACATACAGACAGACAGACAGACAGACAGACAGAGTCACTTTGGATGGATTAAAACTAAAAAGAAAAACTTTATAAAATAAAGCATAAACTTTATGTCAACATATTTATTTATTTAAATTTAATGATAGTGAGCATTCAATCAACTTCAAAAACTTGTGCATTTACTATCAGCCACCCAAAGAGATAATAAAATAATATTCACAGAACGTCACATAATAAAAAAATCAGAGCTTCAATAAAATAAGATTTCAAGGGGCCATTACATAATGGATGAAGCATAAATTGAATTAAGAATGCTATTTGAAATGAACAAAGTATATTTTTTATTTGAACGCTACAGAATTTTCTTCTACTAAGAAATGGACTAAATTATTTCATTGAACATTCATATTTTGAAGAAAAGCAATGTTGTCTGAAACAGAACAAAGCAAAACAAATGTGCTTTGAAAGAAGGGAAAGAATTCTTCAGTTGTCTAAGGGCGTATACACATTTGATGTTTACGAAAAACTGGCGAACTTATTATATTAAAATCAGTGTTCATAAGTAGTTCAGTACATTTTTTAACAGCAAATTATAGAAATATATATTCCGAATCACTGTTAATGTATTAACTACGATGATTTATGTAAATGATATACGCGGTGTGATGCAAACGAGCATTTTCATTAATGGAAATACAGCTTTGTAGCTGAAATGATATTCGTGCACGCTCGTGCATGCAGCAAATTCCCTCCAACGCAACAAAGGATTTCACCTAACTAATTTAAACTCGCATATCGGACCAGTAATTCTGTATTGAACACTAGATTTTATTCTGAGATACTGAAAGTGATACTATAAATATCTACCTAATTAAGTGTCACAAAATAAGATAATGAGATAGAACATAAAACTAAGATGCTGTTGCTTTGCACTAAGTAGGTTCAAGCCAAGCCTATTTTAAAACCCGTACTCAAACTACTACTATCATTGATAAGTTAATCGTGTGTACACTTATATAGCAAAAATATAGAAAAAACACACCTTATCCCGTCAATAACTAACAAAAAAATAATTATCCTATTTTATGCAGTCGTTTCGAAATTATGCGCGTACATAACTTTCAGCGATCCATTTTTATGCCTATTTAAAACTTATTTGAAAGACGGTATTTGAGGTACGTCTTCTTTTTCATGTGTGTATTGATAATACTGGATATATTATAACTATAAACGTATTGCTGTATTGTTATATCTGCTGCATACTGCATAGAGAATTGTTTGACGCTATTTCATGTCTTTGAGACAAGTGATGCTAACGAGGCTCTAAACACGGTTCGTTAGACAAGCCTGAGTTCCTCCGCACTGGGCTGCAAGTGCCATGGTATAATAGATCAGGGGTGGTGCTTATAGACTACGACTTTGAGGCGCCTATTTTGTTGAACTTCGCACGCAACTATTAACTCCCGCAAATGCTGTTTTTCAAGAACGAAATTGAGCTTCGCCGTTCGATATTTCAAAATGATGACTATTATACTCACCCGAAGACAAGGCTGAATAGCAAAGCGTCCTTGGTCATTGGGCTGAATGCATGATGCCGTTGCTAGTATGATGGTTAGGTTAGCTGTACCCTATACATACACGAGGTAGGAATGATAAATACAAAGATAAATGACTGTAGACACATTCTTGTTGAATATTCGGTTTACAGCGCATGGTTTCCGTGATATATATCACAAAGAATAATAAAATAGGCACCTACCTAAAGGGAGAAAATGTGCGGGTAATTTAAAAACAATAAATGTTATCGTTTAGTATTTTAACCAAGGTTTTTACTAATGGATTTGACTATAGTTCGTTCGCGTTAAGACATTAACCAATCAAATCTTCTCAAATTACAAGGTCAAGTACACAGTGTCCAGTTGAAGACAATGCTTCGAAGGCAACGGTTGCGTCCTGTCATTTGTGTTAGCTTTCACTGCATTCTTAACGCGAACAAATATAGTGATATTTTTTGGGAGTTTTTTTTTCACACATTACTTACTGGCTTATATGGCAATTAAATTTGGATAAGGAAGAGATTACTGATTCATCTCGTGTGCACTTTACGTGACACTTTATTTCAACTAGCTATTGGTCCTGTTCCCACAACCTCCCAAGGGTTATTCCACACTATTATTATATATTTCTGCGTTGAACTATTAAGGTTTGATTGAGTAAAATACATGTAAACATCTTCACTAAGTTTCTCAAAATCATGATACCTACAATGTCAAATTCAGACTCATTAAAAACAGAAGGAAGAGCCTCTATTTTAACTTCATAATGCTTTCTACATATTTTCGAACTGTAATAGGCTTGAATAACTCACTGTTATAGTTTTGAACCACTTTAGTCGAACATCAGGATTAGTTGGGAACCTGATAAATTACAGTCTGTAAATCTTTCAGGGCCCACTTTGCCATGATTGCCAAATTGGTTCATTTACTTAATCGGGTCACAGTAAACGGGAGCTCATTGTTTATCCCAAATAAATCGTTCTAAATTCTTTACTGATAAAACGTGTCTGTTGGGCCAATCTATTCCTGTGCGTGTGGAACGATGGTCTAGTCAACTGTTAGCATTGATTAAGGAAGCTAAATCACAAGGACACGAGTAAAGACATTACAGAAAACATACCTACAAAATATTCTACGGTTTCCATTGAACGCCACATCACGTTTCCAATTTCCCATTGTGGTCTAAGTTTCTAATACATGACATTCAAATGTTTCCTGAAATCCTAACTATAATAATGTAAATTATATGGTATCGATTGAAATCACACCATGTTACAAGCATTACAGTTCTGTGCTGGGTGTAGGAATTTACGATATTGTTCGAATGTCCCCGACACAGACTTCGCGTCTATCTGTTTAAGGCCTAATAAGGATATTTTACTCATATATAAAGTTAAAACCTTGTAAAAGTAAATAACAGTTTTCATTGGTCATCAATTTATTAATTTCATGAAAGGTTTTTACAGAAATAAAAACAGAAAGTTGCGCATTAAAGTAAGTACATTATATAAGTGAAGCCACGGGCAACATCTAGTACAAAATATATTCTAGAGTAGATGTGTTATAAAAGTGTATTTCAGTCAAATGTAAACTAAAAAAGCTTTCTCTATATAATTCCAATTTCTTCATAACATTGACTTATAAGTTATAACTCTTTCCGATGTTTCGATTGAATACTGCTTCAATACTAAATATAATTTAGAATAAATTGGAGGCAATTCAGGTGGCATAAGGGAATGTACTCGTAACATCATATTACGTGATATACTTGCACATATAATGTCATATGTAGCATTGATATTGAACGATGGATTGCTACATGGCTACAGACGATCATACGTTGACGATAATATGTATTCTATATAATATTACATTTATGAAGTTTACTTCAGCTTTTCAATAGATTTGCCCACGAAGTTGATTTACGGAATGGATATTGGTATATTATGGAGTTTTCTGATTTTAAATGTTATTCGTGCCTCCATAAAAATGTTCGGATTCAAAAGTAATACTTCAATAATTTACTTTTGAAATAATAGTTTTAGTAATAAAAGTTTAAAATATGTTTAATTAATAAGTATGTGTATTATCGATGCACATTATAATATTTTAATGTCTGTGCTTCTAATTATTATGTACTTGTAATAAAATTGGTGTCTTACTAAAATACAAGCGTATCCAGAATTTTATAATTTACAAATAGTAAGAGTAGGTGACTCACTCTCTGGGTTGTTTCATCGTGTTTAGTTAATGGTGGAGTCATTCAGAAAATTAGTCATCTGTTAGAGTCGACTAATACTCACCCATTGACTGTACGAGTATGTTTGTCAAATCCCTAAAACTATACTTAAACCTAGTACAAGAATATACTCAGGAAATGGTGCAGAATTAACACGTCTATTGAGAGCAGCAGTTAGTGATACACTCCAAGAGAAATTAATCAAAACGGAAAGCCAATATCAGTCCGCATGTTTTCATACATTAACTATAAGCCGTTTGCGTCGCAAGTAAAGTGGAGGACTTAATGTAAAAGCAAGTCGGAGAGACGCTTCGCTTTGTCTCCAAAACAATGGGTATAGAGCCGACCGTGTAAACTTAAGTGTTCTCTTGTAATTAAATTTTAAGACACTTTTCATTCGACTTTAAAGTTACAGCGCGCCTAATCTTAAGTAGTTAGGAAGTGTACACATTATAGAATTATAGAATAATATGCATATCAACAATTTTGTAACTGAAATTCGGAAGTGATTTTTTCAGTATTTTTGTCCCATAATGCTTTGGTATACTCGTACTATCGGCATATATTGGCCCGATTTAGTAAAAAAACAGTCTCCGGTCTCCGATGTGTAGTAATTCTCGTATGCAACCGCATGCTAAATAGAGATAAAGCCTACCGCCATGCAACATAGTACTTAAATGAAATCTATCTAAACTTAAGAGCTGCGCTCTTGTCGGTGGAGTAATCGCCATCTTTCTCTCTCCTTCGCCAATCTTTTGACCTTCTGATACGATGCGACTTTTATCTTTTCCTTTATCTGTGCCATAAAAATACCTCTTGTTCTCTTTTCTTCCACCTTCCCATTTCAAATGCCTCCATCCTGTCCTTCTGTGTCATGATTCATGTCTCACTCCATAGAGTGGAAGGCTCCAAACATAAGGTGAAATAAAATGAAATATAAAAATAAAAAACATAGTTAAAAGATATCCATTTTAACCCACTACTGTTCTAATGCCGCGAATGTAAAAATGTTGTAAAAGCCATTTACTGCTTTCATCGCATCTATTCTGTGACAAAAATGGCCTATGCTATACAAGATTTTTTGTCTATTTTTCCTTTTCCCGCCCAATACAAACAAACAGAAAAATATTCGGAGTGTTAGGCATACTAAACATTATTTAAATTGGTTCAATTTTGCTACTACCTCTAAATGGAAACGTGACTCTTTTCAAAAAGAATTTGGAAACAACATAGCGATCGCATAATTTGATGACTTATCTCAGCAAGCAAGCACTCAACTCAACATTAACAAAAGAAAGAAAATTTTCTTTGAAAAGCCGAAAAAAATTCTTTGTCTCTGCATGTCAGTGTGACAAACTTTTCTTGTTAGCTTATCAATGTGTTTCAGTATTCAACATTTTGGACAAGCCTTATATTAATTGACTGCACTCATATTTTTTTTTTATATTTTGAGACAGTATAATTACTTCTTTATGTTATTGGTATTAAAGCTATTCGTAGAGAATTATTTCACTTTTACCGAAGCTTTATTCTCATCTCGCATTCCCGCTCACTTTATTTATTTCTGGCACGATTCATTCGAGAGAAAGTTCTCTCGAATGAATCGTGGAGAGAAAAACAGTTCTCAGAGCTTTAGTCTAATCCAGTTCGTGTAGCGCAACACGAGCTCACTTACTGAGAGATTTACGAAAATTGCCGACCCATGAATATCGCGTTGCGTTCCTCTTACTGATGTGACATTTCGGTCTTTGAGACTACTTCCCTTTATACATAGCATTCAGTACTAATAAATATAACTTTAGGAAATTTCAATGATCAAAATATTATTCAATACTAGCTTTTGCCCACGGCTCCGCCCGCGTGGATGTCGGTTATCGCAACCAAACATATCATATGTCCTTTCTCATGGTCTAATCTACGCCTATACCAAATTTCATCAAAATCGGTTCAGTGGTTTAGGCGTGAAAGCGTAACATACAGACAGACAGCCAGAGTAGTATGGAAGTATGGATTTGGCGAAGAAGGATATTATTTTCTCGTACGGTGACCGCCATGGTATCCCCCCTTCCTGTTGACCGATTGTTCTGATATTTGGTACACAACTTTAGTAGACGACAACAATTTAAATCAATAAAACAGTTTGGTATAAGTAACTTTTTAAGATCACTTTGGGTACTTTACTCATTGACTTTATCAGTCAAGATCGATTGACTGACTGTACACTGGGTACTCTGGCTTCTTATGTACTAAAGCAATTTGTTTAAAAAAACCAATGATTTGTAATAGAAGAGAAGCGGTACCTCAATTGCTTGGAGTAAGAAAAACACGCGGAAGCTTTTTAACGCTGACGTGATTGATGAAAAACCGCCTCCGGCTTTTTTCGATGACATTATCTGGATCAATGAAATTGCAAGAAAAATTTAATGATACCAATGTATTTTTTCATTACCATTCTCAATACTCAATTTGGTCTATAAATGTATACTATGTTAGTGCATCTGTTGTTAATGATTATTTTTTAAAGGCCTCTATGCTAGCAACTAGCCCACCGTAGTCCACCGATGGATATAGACCACTCCCAATGTGTGCCATTTCACCCGATTCTCCGCCTTCCGTATCCAGTCTGTCCCAGCCACAATGCAATCTGATAGAAAAATCTTCTCTTGTAACTGTTTAGGTAAGTTTATAATTCTTCTCTCACAACTAGTTACCAAACTGCGAAAATTATTTCTTTTCTTGTAACTGATTACGAGATTTTAGTTACGAAAATTAAACGCGGACAAACACTTTTACTAAATACGAACGGAAATAAAATCCATAAAATTGTCTTGAAATTGTAAAAGAAAATAATCAACTTGACACAGACAGTTCAAGCAATATGAATATAAAAAATCAATTAGAAACTTTTAATAAAAAATATCTATGAAACCCTTCATGCACCCTTTTACCTGTCCTTTTCCAGCCATTTTCATCCGTTGTCTATTTCACATTTCAAAGTATTTAATAACGCGAAATATATTTACTGTGAACTTTCAATAGGTACTTGAATTTCATTATTCAAAGTCAAACTGCCTCCACAGAGTACCAATTTTACGATCGGCCTGAAGTCACTTTTTGTTCGTTTCCGTTGTGGAGAAATTCTCCGGCCGCAATCACAAAAAAAGCTATCTACAAACATTCACGACGGTATCGAATTTCACCCGACTTTGTCAATCACGGCTCAGTCTTAGATAAGATTTTAAAATCGTCTTTGAGAACCGCTCGCCACCGCTTTTGTTCCCTCGCCCCTCCTCATTCTTATTTATGAGATCGAGGTCACATTGAAAAGCGGCAGCTGTATGGCACTTTTCAGCTGGATTTATTTAGATAAACGACTGTCGCTAAAGTTTTTAATAAAATTCAAGCTGCCAAAAAATACCTCTGCACGTAAAACAGAGGCTATCTTTTCCCAATTAACAAAGTTGAAATTTTAGTTTTAAATTTTAGTTAGTTGCTTGATGTTCAAATCGAAACTTTCGAAGGACATTACTTTTGAAGTACTATGAATGCTTACTCCATGGTTTAAACACGTGTAATATGTGGATATTGCGGGCAAAAATAAATGATGATGATAATGCGGGCCTCAGTCTGATTTGTGATTCGGAGCGTTGCGGCCCTTGCGCAAAACAGGCACATGTCACGTCACAATTTATGTTGGCTCATCTAAAATTCCATGATTCATGCTGCTATTTTATTTCAAGGTACATTTTAACTGCCCGTGAGCAGGGTATCTGAATTTTATGAATGTCATGTTCAATGTTGTGTATTATATTTTTTAAATCCCTGAATAGTATGATATTAAATTGTGCTCTGGTGTTCAGGGCTCTACCAACAGTTTGGAAGTCCAAGTCGACCTCTTCTGCTTCGGTCAGGTCTTTAAGAGGTCAGATGATCATAGCTTTTGTAAATGCCAACAATGCAATCAAAACTATTAGACGCAACCAGCAGCAATGTTTTAAAGCACCACTCAACAACTTCGTTTTATTTCATGAGCCATATTTTTTGCCAATGATCGCGAAAATTTTCAGGTTCAGGAATCTGATGTTAACGCTGAGACAGTATCCGGTGGGTGTGACACGTAGGTCGTTGGCTAGCAACATCGTCAGGCGACACTGACAAATTGTCGCCGACAACAAACGGCCCCTGGTGGCATATCGCGGTTGACATCCAGTGTAACCACATGACATCTGTCGCACCGCCAGCCAATGTAGACTTAACCACCCTCATTTACATGTATTAGCTTGAAAACGTAGCTCCAGTTTGTATGGAGATGGCATTTGGTGAAACTTAATTCCCGGTTTCTAAACTTTATTCTGGATCATTGTTATCTGGTATTTTAATAGACCGATTTCATCGACCATTCAATTGAGATAATATTTTGCGGGTAACACATGGTATCAAATCTGTGAGGTCAACCAATAGTGGTTTATATTCAATCCTATTAATGGGCAATTCTGATGTTACAAATATTGCGTGTTTCAAATCGCCCCTGCAAAACTGCCAATCCATTATATGCTAGATAATTAATTGGTATTTCAATTAATTGCTTTTTGGTTTCGTTGTACAATTTTGCTTTAAGAGAAGTCATGAGTTGGATTCTAGATGCTTTTAAATTATTTTCTTCTTAGTAAAATAAAGTCCAGAATCGGGCTAGGTAAATTTCAATCTTGTTAAAAACTTTCCCATTCAGCCAACTTCAGTTTAGACGGATAATCCAGTTATAGCATACCTCCTTGGCAAAATAAAAGAACCTCAGCAATACTTCAACAAAAAGGCAAATATGGTTTGTTTTGGTTGACGTTGTAAGCCTTGAGGCGATACCAGTTACTCAAAACACCAGTCACGTTATTAACTAGAGATTTATTATTTCCAAAAATACTCTTAGCCTTTGCGAGGAAGACATGGATATCCCTTCTACTGTAAATCTATCGATATCTAAATAATGAACAAGCCGAGGTTCACTACTGTCATGGTTCAGTTTTTAAGGGTCTATGGTACCCAGAAAGATCTTCGAGGGCCAAATTAACCTCACGTACGTATTGGTACCCCTGCCGATTAATGGATGAGGCTCTACTAGTCAAGAAAGTGCTTTAACCAACCAACCAACCATACATCATCAATTTGATCAGTATGTGTTTTGAGAGTTAGTTTGGTGAGTATAACATCTCTATTATTAAAAGTACCCATTTACTATATAAACCAAAATAAGAATTTATAACTGTCATATTATAAGACCTATTGTATCCTAGAGGTTACTGAAATATATAATCACCATTACATAGTTCGGATATTCGCTTTAGTAAATCTAGAGGACTGCTTTGATAAATTTTTAATAGACACAATTCTGTTTTAGAGTATTCTGTAATATTAATAGCTAAAGTTACTTATGACGGACAAAAGAGAAATTTTCATTTCACAAATTCATAAAATATGAACTGGTTCATTTCAAGTAATGGAAACCCATAAACTTTGAAATTAAATTTGTTAAAAATTTTAATGAAGTATTTGATCTGTTGTGAAAGGTCTTGATTGCTTCCTAAACAAACTCATTAACAGTATTGATTGAAATACTGGATGTACCTGAATCCTAAGTAATTATTTTATAACTTGAAATTCAGACAACGTGCCCGTCCGTAATAATTTTCAATAATCCATTATAACAATTGACTAGATCGTGTTTCATTGGATTGAAAATTTAAAGATGAATCAGGGAAAGTATTTCACTATTTCCAAAAGTTATAATTAGAAATTGTTACAGTACTGAAGCAGAGCGTGACGTGACAGCCTTAGACGGGCTGTGTCGCTGGGTTTTTCACTCTGCAAAATTTTGGCAGTAGCATGAGGTCTGAATAAAAAGTACTCGGTTGAGGGCAATAAACTAGCTCCTCATTTTGTCGCAACGAAATTAATTGGTCAATTATAGCTCCTTTAAGATACGATTTATTAGTTCACAACAATACCACGAGTTTAGAAGAAATGATGCTGAAATGATACTTAGCTGTCGAGGTTAGGTAAGCCTCTGCTGACTTAGTCCCAACTGCACAAAAACCATAGGTTAGTTTGATACTTGTTTTAAAATCATGACAATCCATTAAGGTTTTTATCAGATCGATACCACCGTAAACGTTGTGTAATACCCGCACCAAAGCACAAAGTTCGAAAAGGCAACACCACTAAACTTCTGTAAGGAAAATAAACTATTACACACTAACTTCGTCTTTGATGTAGGAAACAATTGACGAGTTAAATTTCCAATATAATCAAGAAGGAATGTGAACACTCCAGCGAAGTTCTGATAACCTCATAATTTGCGTTCAAAATTTTGGAAATATTTGCATATAAACCAGATAGAAATCTTACATAGACATTTTGAAGACGCTCAAGTTTGTCCAAATGGGTTTTGGCGAGATTGAGATAGCTGGAACATCTGCATAATTAAGAATGGGTAGCAGCAATAAGTTTGCAAGTGCAATTTCGGTTACAATAGGAAACAAGTCTTGGAAACTTCGTAGCGAGTCCATGGACGCAAATATTTTCACAGCTAGTAGCATTTGGCCTTAAGAACTTGATTTGTCATTCATTCAATTCATATTATAAGTTAGTTTTTTATCACTAAACCTTCTCAGAATTACCATGTTCAAAGATGGTTATGAGAAATAACACTACTTCATAAAAGCGAAAAATATAAAAATGGAAAAAGAACTTACTTTAAGGATGATCCTACCAAAAGCCCAATAACACTTAATAACAAAATCGTCCATAAAATCAGGTGAAATTAAAGTAACAAACGCAATTACGATTGTTCCCTTCCATCTCGTTACCAAGTCGTTGTCAAAATGTTTAACATTGTACCGCAAATAATTTTGAAGCGAGTTCTCCCCGTTCCGTTCCGTTCGCAATGTTCAGAAATAAAAATAAATTACATTGATAGGGTTGGCTTAAAACAATTGTCACCGCTAAAGGGGCAAAGCAAGGGGTGAAGAGATAATTTTATAATCTGCGCGAAGCCGGACTCGTTGATGGGGTTCTCTATTATCTAAATAGCCAGCTTTAATTAAATTTCCTACGTCGTGTTAAAAGAATAATTTTTGTTTTAATGGCTCACAACGCCTGTTGTAAGATCTCTGTCTGCAGTCTATGCATGTAATGGAGATGCTTTTAAATGTGAATGTGCGCTAATTACGCACATGTGCATATCGTTATCATATTTGTGACACTTGACGATGTTATTATTAAGACATAAGTAGCTAATAAGTATAGGGTAGCTACTTTCACATTCAACTACATTATTTTAGAAATGTGCCTGTTATAATAAGCGTATACCTATATAGGGTATGAATCTATAACTCTTATTTCAGGGACTTTTTTTATAAAAGGACACGTCAAATTCACTTCACCTCGCCTCGGACTAATATTAAGACCAGTGGGTTTAGTCACCTATAAACATCTCCTCGACTGTTTTATTTTTTATTCGCATATCATGAAGACTTAAGCTCGCAAATACTGTAAAATATGAGTAGGTAGTCTATCGTATTGTTACATTTGATATAGACGGACACACATAATGCCCATTCGTACGCGATATTTCTCGTATCTCTGACCACCCATTGTGCTCTAAAGTACCGCTACAAAATTGTAATTTGTTTTGAGAACAATGCCGTTCTAAAACCGTAAAATATATTGTTTTAAATTCTTCATTGTATAAAATGTTTGTACAAGAATTCCAACCTGTCGACTGAGTCGAATTCCGAACGTTACTTGCGCTTATTTTATATTTGAAGGATAAGGTAGTCTCTGTGTGGTCAGCAATTTAATATAACCTATGGTCAGATAATATTGATCCTATTTTGAAGCTAGGTATAGACATGCGAATAGAGCCCTGCCAATACCTTTAAGGCCAAGCCAATCACACCTTCTAGCCCGCACACTCAACAGACGTACAAGCCAACAATTCAATAGAAGGCGAAGTAATAACCGGACCAGGTCTCCAGGATGAGAATTTATTTAAGATAATGATAACCAGAAACTACCGTCCAACACATGTCTAGTAAGTAAATATATAAAATGGATAGTACCCACGAAGGGATCTATTGGAGTGCACATAAAAGGGCGAGCAGCGGATGGATAATTTAGTGGTAGAACAATAATTCGCCGGGTGCCATTAATCCAGGCCATTCGGGCGAGACCCGGCTCTTGCCGTAAGCGTCGTAAACAGCCGCAATAAACGCTAATGCATCCGCACAATGTTTTTAATATCGGAAATAATGTTTTCTGTTCACAGCAGTAGTTTTCGACTCCAGTGCAATACTTCGATACGATCGATTTGTTCAAATATAATTTGATATTCTGAATTCAATCTCAGTTCTAGTAACACTAAAATAGCTTAAAAATATTAACAGTCAGCCAAAAGGCATATTAGTATTTCGAAATTGCCTTTTCCTTACTCCTATATAAATTTTAATTCTAACGCAATCGGTTCCGTTCGGTTAAATATTAAGGCTGTAATCGTTTCCGTTATCGATAGCTCGTAAAAATTTTGAAGGAGGCTTGAGTTTCCTTCACTGAAATTAGCTTTGGTATTCATCCTTTTGAGTCTCTTTTGCTCAAAGTCAGATTACTTTATACCCAGTAGAGATGTACAATGATGCCGATATTTTATTATTAAAGAAACATTAACTACTTAGTTATTAAACTTTAATGTTTGTCGATAATGAGATAATAGTGCAAATAGGTATAGTAAATCAGCATAGACGTGCATGTATGCATGCACGATATGCGTGGATGATATGCGTGCATCTATTATAGCTAATATTTTGTTC
Source organism: Eilema sororculum (assembly GCA_914829495.1). Taxonomy (NCBI): domain Eukaryota; kingdom Metazoa; phylum Arthropoda; class Insecta; order Lepidoptera; family Erebidae; genus Eilema; species Eilema sororculum. Next base: position 16,344,915 of record OU618534.1, on the reverse strand, counting down.
ATTCGATTATTTTACAAACTAAGGGTGAGACTACATAATGAGCCCAAGCCAACCTCACCTGGCCTAGAAGATGGTAGAGCTGCTGTTAGAAGGTCGGCACTTTGGTACCAACTACCCCTTTGAGTTACTCCTGTAAAAGCATAATTAAACCATATTCTGGGAAGCGGTCCCCGGAATCCACCATTTGGTTTATTTTTGGCAATTACAAGCTTTGGTAGGTCCCAGAGTTACTGATCCTCGATTAATGAAGACTCTTAATTCACTTAACTGTATAGGTACATTATTTTCCTTATTTTTTTCAAAACAATGTGCCAATAGATTCTTAAATAATCGTTTGATAAAATACGCTGACGCTGAGGCTTAATACCCCGTATACACAAGCCTTCGCCCCCTTTGTTTGAAATATACCTAATTTATTTGAGCTTCGACACCTGACTGTGAGCACGCCTCTAACACTTTTATATTAAATCTCGCCCGTAGAATATCGCAGCCCCAAGTAATATGAAAATAATTTGCACCGCATATTCATGTATAGTAAGTACCGGGCTTTAAGTAACACAACAAAACAATGCTATGGTTAAACAATATATCTACAGGTTATATATTTAACCACTAGAAACACAACGACCAAACTTTGTGGTTACACAAAATAACGATGACCTCTGATACGTGTATGGAAGCACGTATAGCGGTATATCATTTATAGGTGTTATTTTAACGTTCGAAACAAAATTTATGGCAGTTTTAATGTTCGTACTTCAGCTTTACAGTGATAATAATTTCGTGGAAATTTCCACGACCGTTTTCACGTGATGAAGTTTGAAAGACAGGCTAATTGTTTTGTTGCTTAATTTTATTTTCCCGGGGTTGATTTTCAAGGGAAAATATGTCATACACAGGCGAGGGATATGCTTGATATTTCTCTGTGGGTTTATGATTATTTATCCATACTAATATTATAAATGCGAAAGTAACTCTGTCTGTCTGTCTGTCTGTCTGTCTGTCTGTCTGTCTGTCTGTATGTTACGCTTTCACGCCTTAACCACTGATCCGATTTTGATGAAATTTGGTATAGGGATAGGTTAGACCTTGAGAAAGGACATAGGCTATGTTTGGTCGCGATAACCGACATCCACGCGGGCGGAGCCGTGGGCAAAAGCTAGTCTTCTATAATATAAAAATGAATCGCTAAATGTGTTGGTAATTGCATTACTCCAAAACACATGGACCAATTTGGCCAATTCTTTTTTAAACATACTAATATTATAAATGCGAAAGTAACTCTGTCTGTCTGTCTGTCTGTCTGTCTGTCTGTCTGTCTGTCTGTCTGTACGTTACGCTTTCACGCCTTAACCACTGATCCGATTTTGATGAAATTTGGTATAGGGATAGGTTAGACCTTGAGAAAGGACATAGGCTATGTTTGGTCGCGATAACCGACATCCACGCGGGCGGAGCCGTGGGCAAAAGCTAGTCTTCTATAATATAAAAATGAATCGCTAAATGTGTTGGTAATTGCATTACTCCAAAACACATGGACCAATTTGGCCAATTCTTTTTTAAATGTTCGTTGAAGTTCAAGGATGGTTTTTACGGCAAGAAAAAATCGAATAATTGCCGGTAACCGACATCCACGCGGGCAGAGCCGCGGGCAAAAGCTAGTATCCATACTTAATATTATAAATGCGAAAGTAACTCTGTCTGTCTGTCTGTCTGTCTGTATGTTACGCTTTCACGCCTCAACCACTGAACCGATTTTGATGAAATTTGGTATAGGGATAGGTTAGACCTTGAGAAAGGACATAGGCTATGTTTGGTCACGATAACAGACATCCACGTGGGCGGGGCCGCGGGCAAAAGCTAGTTATTTATAAAAACCGTTAAGGTAAGCTGTGGCATGCACTATTTGTCATCGTCTGGATACTGTTTTGTAGAACTATGTACCAGTACCTGTAATTATTATATAAATATTACTCATTTTAAAGATCACCTGTAAATCCCCGAAGGGGTAGGGAGAGGCGTACTAACAGGTAATAGAGGGCAAGCCTATTGCCGTTAAGCGGGCACTTAGTCATGGGTTGTAAGTTTACAGTCGGATGTAGAAGAGGAAGAGGCCAACAAAAAGGAACCACCACGGCAAGATCGAATGTTCAGAAACTGTAATAAGCCTTTGAGAATGCAGTGAGGTGAAACCAATCAGTGTAAAATTCAAGTAACTTTTTCAATATGTGTTTCTTTAGTAATCAAGTAGAGCAATTTAACTACTGGATGATTTTAGACGATTTCATTTCTAATTATTATTATTATTTAATTATATTAGAATAAGCATGGTCTGTCCGACATCATCACCGGAATCAGGGATCTTAAACAGGGGAAAGCCCCTGGAGTCGACAATATCTCAGTGGAGCAAATACAACACCTCGGTCCTCTTGCCGTGTCATGGCTCCTTACTCTCTTCAATGACTGTATTGCTTCTGTTAAGATCCCACGTCTCTGGAGAAAGGCCAAAGTAATCGCCATTCCGAAGCCGGGAAAACCTATTGACGACCCCAAAAGTTTTAGACCAATTTCTCTCCTGTGCCAAACCATGAAACTCTTCGAGAGGATGCTCCTTAATCGTCTAATTAACATCGTAGACCCCAAGCTGATCCCAGAGCAGGCTGGCTTTCGCCCAGGAAAGTCCTGCTGTAGTCAGATCCTCAACCTTACGCAACACATCGAGGATGGCTTTGAGTCACGTAAAGTGACTGGCGCAGTTTTTGTTGACCTGTCTTCAGCCTACGACACTGTGAACATCAAGCTCTTGCTCTGGAAGATGGAGAAAATCACTGGGGATCGCAAACATGCGACAGTTTTAGGGGAACTCCTCCGGAACCGACGCTTTCAGGTGCACTTGCGCTCCGAAAAAAGCCGCTGGAGAGTTCTGAAGAATGGCCTACCTCAAGGGAGTGTTCTGGCTCCGTTGCTCTTCAACGTCTACACCAACGACCAACCCCTTAGCCCACGCACGACACGTTTCCTCTACGCTGACGACCTGGCTCTCACGTCACAGGGATCCTTTGAGGAGGTAGAGGAAAACCTGAATGACGCTCGAGGAGCTGAGCCGCTACTACGACAGTAACGCCCTGAAGCCCAACCCAGCAAAAACGCAGTCGTGCGAATTCCATCTCAGTAACGGGCAGGCAAAGCGAGAGCTGAAAATCCGGTGGCGCGATGTCGAAATTTCACACTGCTCACACCCCAAATACCTGGGAGTTACCCTGGACAGGTCCCTTACCTTTAAAAAGAACTGCGAGATTCTTAAACACAAGGTCTCGGCACGCAACAACATCTTAAAAAGGCTGACGAGCACAACCTGGGGGGCCGCACCGCCGGTGCTGCGAACGACGGGGCTGGCTTTGTGTTATTCTGCGGGTGAATATGCGTGTCCAACATGGGGCCGTTCTGCACATGCTGGGCTAGTGGATGTAGCACTAAATGAGACCTGCCGCATAATAACAGGTTGTCTCAAACCAACTCCGGTACAGATGCTGTATCCACTAGCCAGTATAGCACCTCCCAGCGTACGTAGAGACGTGGCGTCATCCATGGAGAGGGGTAAGCTGGAACGGGATCAGCGACACCCCATGCACGGCCACCATTACGTGCCAAAAAGGCTGAAAAGCCGAAAGAGTTTTTGGGCGTGCGTTGCAGCCGCCGATGGCGATCCCTCCCCGGCCAGGGTGGACCTATGGAGAGCGCGGAGCTCGTCACCAGCCCCATTCGTTCCGCTGCATGCCCGTCCACTTGTACCGCGGAGGAACTTATGACGGCCTCCAAAAATGCAATCCAGGTGGCGGCACACTGGGAACACAGAATTTGAGTTTGAGTTTGAGTTGAGGCGCCTTCGAATCGACAGAAGAAGAAGAATAAGCATTGCCATACAACGTGGCAAAGCTGTCAGTCTTCTGGGAACGTTGCCACAAGAGGCATGCGATGCGGAGGAATTCTACGACGCGTTTTAACTTTAGTCTTAGTTTTAGTTTTTAATTGGTTTCTTTTATTTTATTTGTAATTAGTAGTTTTAAAATATTCATGAATAAATATTATATGTAGTTTACAATAAAAAAAAATCTAATTATGGTCACACATAAGTTACAAAAGGATTTTAATTATATTCGTATGTTGATATTGCCCTTAAACAAGTAACAATTTTCTACAACAGACGTGGCTAATGCGGTGATTGATCGAATGCGATTACCCTTTCAGGGGATAATATTTGGGGCGTGATCCATTGTATATAACAAATTGAAAAACAACATCAAAGAGTGCGACGAAAATTAAACAATTCCATTCTTTTATGTTTGTGTTTATTTAATTTGATAACACAATATAACGGTTTTGTATTTATTTCTAAAGCTTTATCGAGGGTGACAATTGATTGTTTGGTTCGTAAAAGTATTTTATTGTTGGATTTTCTATACTATTTGAATATTCATTTATTTTATATGACAATAAAATGGAATGGATATTTTATAGTCTAATAGGTTACTTTTTTTCAGCTTTCATTACACTCGGTTGGTAATAGTCTGTAGAAAAAAAAACAGTTATATCTGTATTTTTTTATTAAGGAATTGAACAATGCGAACCAATATAATAATATATATGTGCTGTTCACTTTTTTAACGATAACAAGCACAGTAGATTCTGGCAGTTTCGGAATTCTGGCAACAAAGTAGACTAAAGAGATACTCTATATACCTTTATCCTTTTTATACGGCCTACTGTTGGGTGGGAGAAGACAAAACACAAACTCTAGCTTACAATTATAGATTAATCAATAGCCTAGCGTGTGGAGTCTCGGGTTTGATTTCTCGGACGGGTAATTTGTTATCGAAGAAAATATTGGCAGAAACATAGAATTGGGCAAAACTAATCGATTAAAGACTAAATATTTCATGCGGGTCTGAAAAAACAGATAGTAAAATATTAATATCGCTACTTATTTGTCTTTAGTACATAATATAAATTGCTCAAAATATATAAACATAATATTTATACAATAATGTTTACTCTATTATATGACAACATGGCGTCGTCGTTCGGTCAAACATCCGTTGTCGAGTTGAATAATTCACGAATATTATGAATATTGCAAATCGTAATGAAAAGCTTGTGACGCAGTAATGAATATTGTGCATAATTTAACAACACTGTCGATTCGATACGATAACACTTCAATGTATCAACTGCCAATATAAAATTTTCTTTCATTTGCATATCTGTAATATTCAACTTCATACTTCACAGCGCTCTCTAGACACAGAAGAGTAATATGAGTTCTAGAATGCTGATAAACATTATTTGGTCATTTTTAGTTTATAGGTTTGGTGCTTTATAACGCCAATTTTATTAAATTCCATAAATAATAATCTGTTATAGGATTACTAACAGACACTTCATTTTATGAGGTATAATATATATATATATATATATAAGGTATGATATTAGGTGTCAACTAAAAAAAGTGTCAGAAGAAATGGCTCTGATGAAAGTTGTTTATGGAGAGTCACCGCCCACCGATTTTGCTGAAACGATTTGGCGGAGATAGGAATATCAACACTAAATATGCTTACCCCAAAAATGAAACTAAACTTGCGCAATATAAATATAAATTATGATTAGGTTCAAAAAAGGAACTTTTAAGTAATTGCTTCATTTAAAAAGTTTTCCCAAATTGACCTTTTCATTGTTCTAAGAAACTTCTGGTTTTAATTTATAGGATCTACGCGGAGAAAATCATTTAATACTAAATGTTACGATGACAATGTTAAAACACTAAGTAAGTTGCATTTGCAGAACGAGTGGTTACCACAGTTAAGTTTAGATAAATAGCAAATACACCGGTTTGTGTACTTAGTCTCACCTATCATCCGTGAAATTAAGTTTCACTCCACTTTTTGCACCAAATTCAAACCTTTCTGAGAGTACATTACTTACACATTTCAATGGCGCCTTTCCTCTAGCGGAAAATCCTCGGTACTTAGTGTCGGACTCAGTGCAAGATACTCCAGGACTAACGCATTAGCACCTAACACGTATGAATGTTCTTACATTGCTATTTGCTGCAGTCGCTGCAGATGACGTTCCTTGGGATTCATTCTTACTTTAAATAGCAAAGTAAATTCACATTTCTTTAGAATAATTATCGTGTCACGGTTCGTGGGTAAAGTGACAATGAATTTTGAATTTCGAATGTGAGACACAGATGATAATGATGAATTTGGCGTGAGCGTGTTGCTTTGTAAATAATCTGTCCTTGGTAATTTTGAGCTCGTCCACCGTCGTAGCACCCCGTGATATGTTCAAAATACATCCAAGAAACGTGTACTGCGCGTTTAGAGCACATTTTGAGCACATTTTAGATCCAAGATATATGTCTCAAGCAATATTCTATATAGGCACTAGCTTTTGCCCGCGGCTCCGCCCGCGTGGATGTCGGTTCCCGGCAATTATTCGATTTTTTCTACACGAATAATTCAAGACCAAAATTAGCCAAATCGGTAAAGGCGTTGTTGAGTTATAACATTTCAACGAAAAGTGGCATTGATTTTTATATATATAGATTACGCACCTTTTTGGAATGTAACAACAACAAAAAATGGCAGCATTGTTGCTTCTGTTGCTGGTTACCTTGTATCGATCGTAAATCTACACCATCTTTTATTTCCGAACAGCCATTGTAATATTAACTTAAACGTCATTGTAATAATTATTCAAATATTATTACAGCTCTAGAAAGTTTGCTTATTTAAGTGTCGGAGCGTCTTAATTCTTAAAACAAATTGTAAATACAAATATTGTGATCCGGTGAGTAAGAGTTTGTTTGTTATTGACTTATAGACTTTGGCAGTTTATCAGTATAACTTACTAAAAAGTATCTTTAGGCTTTTAAATCTTGGTGTGAAAAAGTATCTTGCCTTAGCAGCTATAGAAAAAATCGATCGATTTGCAAGCATCTCAGTGTCTACAAGTATCTTGCTTGATTTCAAACGAACTAAATCAACGCGCCCACTGGGATATACTGTCATCATGAATCACTTAATGGATAATAATTATCCGCCAAATCCTCTGGGAGTGTCTGTACGATTTATTCTAAATTTAGTTATATAACGATGCGCGCTATTCTATCCAGTCGGTTATCCAACGTTTTAATAGCATACTGTTTGGAACTCCTTTGATGTCAGTAAATAGTTACATTATTCGGTTTTGCATAAATAAATATTCCAGGATAATTTACTCAGCGCTATCTAGACCAAAAATAAGCATAGCTTAACTGACTTGTGTTCTAGTTTATACATATACTCAGGGTTATACTTAGAATACGGCTCTCAGGTTTATACTCAGGGTTAAAGAATAGAATATATGTCGCAGTCAACTAGCTAAATCAGATGTGCTTAGGCCGTTAACTACGGCGCCGTTCAACTAACGACCTGAATGCTATTCAGTCGCATTGTTTAATACAACATTTAACAATAGGGCTGGCTAATACTTGGGCCATTCGTACGATAGGGTAGGTACTCGAAATAAGGCAGAAAATTAAATCTGCCAAATTGTATGTTATTGTCTATTTTTACATTATGTAAAATGGGACCGACTACAATTATTGGTGATATGTGATTCACCGCCGTGATTCACGGAGGGTCCGTGAATAAAGGCGTGATTATATGTATGTATGTATGTGTACCCATAAGCACTAATTGCATAATAGTCCATATACTGGGTAACAACATTCTATATTTAACAAATTTTTATCATTCTATAATTCTCAATTATGTATACCAAACACTAAAATGAAATACGTTGACCAAAAACTTTCAGAAACCTTCATTGGAATTAAATCCAGCGAACTAACTTAAATAACGGCTAAGCAAATGACTTGGGTCGATGACGTTTAATAACTTGCCCAGCCATTTAAACAGCTAGGCAAATTAATTATTTCTACATTCTTATAAAAAAATAACCACGAAGACTAATACCGTCTAACCTAACCTGTCCAAGTCGAATTGAACAGCTTTCTCAATAAAATTATAACTAATTTTCTGTGAATTAATGAAAAAAGGTGAAATCTGGTTGTTATACACCTCTGCGGGGATTTTCAGGTGAGTATATGTAGGTATCTAATTTTCTGCCTTATTTCGAGTACCTACCCTATCGTACGAATGGCCCAAGTATTAGCCAGCCCTATTGTTAAATGTTGTATTAAACAATGCGACTGAATAGCATTCAGGTCGTTAGTTGAACGGCGCCGTAGTTAACGGCCTAAGCACATCTGATTTAGCTAGTTGACTGCGACATATATTCTATTCTTTAACCCTGAGTATAAACCTGAGAGCCGTATTCTAAGTATAACCCTGAGTATATGTATAAACTAGAACACAAGTCAGTTAAGCTATGCTTATTTTTGGTCTAGATAGCGCTGAGTAAATTATCCTGGAATATTTATTTATGCAAAACCGAATAATGTAACTATTTACTGACATCAAAGGAGTTCCAAACAGTATGCTATTAAAACGTTGGATAACCGACTGGATAGAATAGCGCGCATCGTTATATAACTAAATTTAGAATAAATCGTACAGACACTCCCAGAGGATTTGGCGGATAATTATTATCCATTAAGTGATTCATGATGACAGTATATCCCAGTGGGCGCGTTGATTTAGTACGTTTGAAATCAAGCAAGATACTTGTAGACACTGAGATGCTTGCAAATCGATCGATTTTTTCTATAGCTGCTAAGGCAAGATACTTTTTCACACCAAGATTTAAAAGCCTAAAGATACTTTTTAGTAAGTTATACTGATAAACTGCCAAAGTCTATAAGTCAATAACAAACAAACTCTTACTCACCGGATCACAATATTTGTATTTACAATTTGTTTTAAGAATTAAGACGCTCCGACACTTAAATAAGCAAACTTTCTAGAGCTGTAATAATATTTGAATAATTATTACAATGACGTTTAAGTTAATATTACAATGGCTGTTCGGAAATAAAAGATGGTGTAGATTTACGATCGATACAAGGTAACCAGCAACAGAAGCAACAATGCTGCCATTTTTTGTTGTTGTTACATTCCAAAAAGGTGCGTAATCTATATATATAAAAATCAATGCCACTTTTCGTTGAAATGTTATAACTCAACAACGCCTTTACCGATTTGGCTAATTTTGGTCTTGAATTATTCGTGTAGAAAAAATCGAATAATTGCCGGGAACCGACATCCACGCGGGCGGAGCCGCGGGCAAAAGCTAGTGCCTATATAGAATATTGCTTGAGACATATATCTTGGATCTAAAATGTGCTCAAAATGTGCTCTAAACGCGCAGTACACGTTTCTTGGATGTATTTTGAACATATCACGGGGTGCTACGACGGTGGACGAGCTCAAAATTACCAAGGACAGATTATTTACAAAGCAACACGCTCACGCCAAATTCATCATTATCATCTGTGTCTCACATTCGAAATTCAAAATTCATTGTCACTTTACCCACGAACCGTGACACGATAATTATTCTAAAGAAATGTGAATTTACTTTGCTATTTAAAGTAAGAATGAATCCCAAGGAACGTCATCTGCAGCGACTGCAGCAAATAGCAATGTAAGAACATTCATACGTGTTAGGTGCTAATGCGTTAGTCCTGGAGTATCTTGCACTGAGTCCGACACTAAGTACCGAGGATTTTCCGCTAGAGGAAAGGCGCCATTGAAATGTGTAAGTAATGTACTCTCAGAAAGGTTTGAATTTGGTGCAAAAAGTGGAGTGAAACTTAATTTCACGGATGATAGGTGAGACTAAGTACACAAACCGGTGTATTTGCTATTTATCTAAACTTAACTGTGGTAACCACTCGTTCTGCAAATGCAACTTACTTAGTGTTTTAACATTGTCATCGTAACATTTAGTATTAAATGATTTTCTCCGCGTAGATCCTATAAATTAAAACCAGAAGTTTCTTAGAACAATGAAAAGGTCAATTTGGGAAAACTTTTTAAATGAAGCAATTACTTAAAAGTTCCTTTTTTGAACCTAATCATAATTTATATTTATATTGCGCAAGTTTAGTTTCATTTTTGGGGTAAGCATATTTAGTGTTGATATTCCTATCTCCGCCAAATCGTTTCAGCAAAATCGGTGGGCGGTGACTCTCCATAAACAACTTTCATCAGAGCCATTTCTTCTGACACTTTTTTTAGTTGACACCTAATATCATACCTTTATATAAATCTTTACGCTTTTTATAGGCTGAACTGTCAGCACTGATAAGCATCTACTTTCTTAACATGAATTATGTTCTGTATTTGTTTAGGTTTTCCTGAATTAAAATTATCTTATAAATTTAGATGATAATTATTTCGAGAACCTTCCAACCAAAGATTAATCAATTTACCCTTGCGTTCACCTCGGTTGGCTCCGTAATTATAGACTCAAAACCAATCCCAGACATCGTTTAGCTGTCTTCATCAACAGTCGAAAATTCATAGAAATTAACATACTCTGAAACGGTTTTAATGTAGAATAATTGTATTTGAATGATTTTTAAGCATTTAGTATGCTAATTTATTCAAATCAATTTAGAAAGAAAATCATTGGTTCCGACATAACCATAGCTCGTAAGAGCGTCGGTAGGTTACTCCACCATCGCCTCAAAGACAGATATATAAATAAAGAAAAATTTGGATTAGTTCGGGCGTAGGTCTGGTAGCTCAGTGATCAGAAGCATTCTCCCTGTAAGAGAAAGATCGCGGGTTCAAATCTCGCCTGTACCAATCACAATTTTTTTCCTTTCTCAATTAATTATATTTATTAGAAACCTTTCATAAATTGATTACATAAATGTTGTGGATGCTGAATTACTTTGAAGAACCTGAAAAGAGCATACAAGGTTTTAGGTAAATAATATAACCTCCAATATTAAAATGTAGTTAGTTCCCCCTCCTACTCCATTTTTTTCATTTGAACACCCGATCTGACATTCACATTACATCTGAATCAGGAATCAGGTAGTTAAAATATCTCTAGTAAACGATGTGGTAAAAATCAAAAACAATATAGTATAAATTATTCATTACATTTATTTTAACTACAGGATATTATTTACAAAAGTAGATTATTTACTAACTATACTATGTATACAAAAATTAAATAAAAAGGGAGAAAACAAAGTAACCTTTGCAAACGTCTATATTATTGCTTCTACATTCTCAATAAAATATCCAATGTTATCCAACATTCCATTACATTATGATAGTACAGCGTAGCCAATATTTCATTTAGTCATGGTTGTTAGCTGCATAAATGGGACAGTTATTTATTGTATAGCTTGCAGCAATACTACGATTTTATGCTGTCGATCCGTTCGTGAAATGAAATGAAACGAAATTATTTTTGCCAGAATGCAGGTAAGTGAATTGAATAATCTGAATATTTTGTATATCCAATTTTTAAGTCCATTCAACAGTGTTGTAGATCACCATGTTGAATGAACATTTTTTATTTTCATAACTAGTGCTACACTGTTTGTCAATAATTCACCAGCTACGAGACGTAGCCAGTAGCTACATATTCTCGTAGCTAATGATGGACCACGGCCTACGATGCCTACATAGCTATGTTGTACTTCGTAATGAAAAGGGTAAGTACTTGAATGATTTTTATACTACTTAGGTGGCAGACAAGCATATGGTTTGCCTGATAGGAAGTGGTTACCGTGGCTATTACAATCTAAATACGAAACGACTGATCTTTGATTTTTGCCGTAATTCTGATCTCCAAAACCCACATGGCAATACGTATGCATTTTTACTTTTCTTAGGGATTGAACTGCCCGAAATTAAGGTCATAGATGGTTTTAAAGCAATCGAGACCGAGGATTTAATGTGCTCTCCGAGATAAGGGGTAAGGTAAGGGGTATGTATTATTAATTTCATGCACTTCATTTATTTTAAGTACAGGAAATTATATTAATAAACTGGTAAAATATATCCAAAAGTTTACTAACTGACTATATACAAAAATAAAAAAGATAGATACACTAATAAAAGATAGCAGTTTTATAAAATAAATCATTGTCTTCACAGCATAGGGGTAACACAACATATGTAATACATTTGGTTAGACGATTTCTTTTGGCATTTATTCAGTGTAAGGTGGGGAGCTCTGGGCGAGACCTACCAACCCCACGTAATTGCTTCCGACTGAACTGTTAGCGACTGATAAACAATTACCTGCCGCCTTCCTGCCACATCGGGGTTTTATGTGCCACACTGTTAACTAAGGAAGGAACCAATAGAATTAGGTATATTCGCAACGGTAAATATAAATATTAGGACAGTAGTACAAAATTTATAAGTGCCCGGTTAATGGCAATAGGCTCGCCACCTATTACATTGGGACCTAAACATAAACTGGCGAAATGTGGGTGCTAGCACCTCTGCCTACTCCTTCGGGGAATACAGGCGTGAGTTTATGTTATGTATATGTTTAGTACAAAATAAATGTACTATAGGTGGACATTATTTCAATTTTTTTACTACTAACTTCTACTGACTTCACGACTTATGACGCTTTATTTTCATTTTATTCGTACTAATATTATAAATGTGAAAATAACTCTGTCTATCTGTTTGTATGTCACGCTTTCACGCCTAAACCACTTAACCGATTTTGATGATATAAATTTGGTATGGGGGTAGTTTAGACCTTGAAAAAAGACACAGGTTATGTGTCTAAATTATAGATTGGAAATCATTCAGGACATTGTCTAAGTCTAACCCTCTGCATCGATAAAACAAATAAAAAAATTAAAATACACTAAAATTGTAACAAAATAAAGTAATCTTATTTAGCAGATTTATATTGCAACCTTTATTCAACTTGGGTTCATAAGTGTTGGCTGAGATGGCAAGAGTAAATAATGTTTCATAACTTTGGAAGGTTGTGAGAGATTACGACTTTCCTCACCAAGAAATGATAACAAACTCCAACAACGCCATTATGCATATATTGGCATAATATATTTAAGGTTTCCCCACAAATTCGTAACGCATAACGTTCCCGAATTCGTCGAAGCATTAACTGGAAACGGGCATTATTGTTCGCTTCGCCAAACCTCTTGACGGAGTGACAAGCTGACTTGAATATAATAGACCAATATTGAATAAATATGAGTACAGTGTACACTATCATATCAAGAGTGAATTTATAAAAATATTGGCACTGTGTCGAAGTAAATTCACGTATTGACATGTATTGTGACGAGAAGTTAGAGATGCCGTGTTGGAGTACAAAAGGGCCACCGCACCCCATCTCTTCCAGTGGATTTCCTAGAAGGCGACTAAGGAATAGGGCTGTTCTTCATCCGACAGTAACCATAGAGCCCATGACTAAGGGCGCGATTGACGGTAATAGGCTTACGTGGGACCTAAAATCATAGTTGGTGAAATGCGTGGGTGGTAATACACCTCTGCCTACCACTTCGGGGATATAAAAGCGTGAGTGTATGTATGCAATTAAGAGGTAGGTGAAAGAACAAGCATCACGTGCCATGTACCATTTTGATAGAGTTGATCATCTTGATGGTTGTCTCCGAGGCTTTTACCTCGAAGCCGGGGTCCGCTTTTTTGCTTTATTACTCCACTTCGACCGATTGCCGACATGGGGATACCTAGTATTGAGAACATTATTATCACACATGTCATCCTGCATCCCGCAGAGAGCATTAAGGATGTCTGGTTATGACCCTAACAAGATCTTTGTTGTGGAAGCGCAGCTCACTTAAAGTCAAGATTAGGTTTGTTTTTTTTTAACCGTGGGGGAAAATCCTTCATGGATGTTATGCCGGACTCCTACCGACTAAAAACCCCCACGGTAACGCCCAGAAGCCTATGGATGGGAGCCCCGGGTAAGCCCTCGGAAGGATGTCCCAGGACTCCCATCAGACCTACGGCTACAATTGCGGCCTCGCCTTGGGGGTGGTTCGGGTGCTATCCCGCGTCTATGGGGGGGTTTTCGGGTGTTATCCCGCTTCTTACGTCCTCACGTCACGCTGCCATCGTGGGCCTACTTCTGTAAAGACGGTGAGCGGCCAACTCACCGTCCTCAGGCCCCCGGTCATGGAGGCCGATGGTCTTCGGCGAACACACGTCGGCGGCGCCCTAGCCGCCGACTGCGGAACTCGGGTGGGAGAGTTTTCTCCCGCTCTCGCCCCACCGCCTGTTTCACGAGCATGACCTGCTCACAGAAAGAGGCGGCGCCCGTCCCACTTACTCCCGCTGGAGACCATGGCTTGCACCATGGTCTCGAGTGAGAGAGTGCCCACGCCCAGACCCACCACGAGGACCTGCCGCTGTTGCGCCCACGCTGTGCACTCCACCAGCGTGTGGAGCGCTGTGTCATCGCTGCGGTCCTCGCAGTGCTGACACTCGGCCGTGGTTTCCCGGTGTCTTGTTTTTTTATTATTATTAGGTTATCTTGACTTTAAGGGCTTTAATTTAGAGTAAAATTAGAAGACAACAAATTACGGGCTTTCGATGCAATCCAGACTAACAACAGCACAAACTGATCACACGATCATGATAATGAATAATTCAGGTGTATATAGTTATCAACGTTTTCAGTAACAATTCTAGAAATACATATTATGGCAATTAACCAACGGACTAATTGCAGCACCACGCGGTGGTTAAAGCGGCACGTTTCGTTCACATCAATCGTTCCGAATTAAATTACATTTATACGAACGCGACTATAACGATGTGATATATTTTTTATACAGGAAACGTCAATTTGACTTCACCTCGCCTGATGTTAAGCTAAAGGCAAAGTCTCGGAAAGGGGGTCACCATCCTAAACATGTACCATGTTAACAGTGGTGACACTCAGCTTGATGACCTCATTGTATCTAATGAGGCATGTAGGAAAAAGGTAGGATATAATGTAATAATAATAATAATAAATTTATTTATTGTTTCAAATATACATGTACACTCGGCAATGCCTAAAAGTATGCAGGCCACACTAGTAACATGCATGTGTGTGTAAATCTAACGAGTGTATTATAATATTACGTTTCTATGTGCGTGACTTACACGCTCGTACCAGCATCGTATACTTTTACCTTTTACAATATAGGGCATCATGTCTTGTTCGGGCGTTTTCGTCTAAGCTCGGCTAAGCCGAATGGAACTCATCACCCGTGCGCGATTAAGTTAGCTTATTTTACTTCTGTCACATAAGTTCTCGTAGCAAAGTGTCTAAGACGGCGGATATAAATCTGCATCGTATTCGAGTGTCGCGAGATCGAATCCTTGCGCGACGAGCGACGCGACGTGCAGAACTCTTTTTGCCGTTTTTGTAATATATTTTTTTAGTAATAAGTATGGTAATATTACTAAAAAAAATATTATATATGTGATTTAATATTATATAATATTGTAGATTATATAGTATTACTATCTAATATAAAATAACAAAGAAGGAAAATAAAACAATTTCTTTATACTTATTATAATATGTAATATAAAATTTACTTATTACTAAAAAAATATATTACAAAAACGGCAAAAAGAGTTCTGCACGTCGCGTCGCTCGTCGCGCAAGGATTCGATCTCGCGACACTCGAATACGATGCAGATTTATATCCGCCGTCTTAGACACTTTGCTACGAGAACTTATGTGATAGAAGTAAAATAAGCTAACTTAATCGCGCACGGGTGATGAGCACAGTAGTTGTTATTTAATGTGGGTAGGATCAATATCAATAATGTTAATAGTTTTGACTGACAATTTTACTTTAGAGTCTCAAAACAAGTTAATAACAACACGCACACATAGAAACGTAATATAATACACTCGTTAGATTTACACACACATACGTGTTACTAGTGTGGCCTGCATACTTATAGGCATTGTCGTGTGTACATTAAGGTGTCATATACAAACAGTAACGTGAAAATGGAATATAGTAAAAATTTAGACCGGTAGGTATCTCGAAACAGGATGTCTCTTATTTCACACAACGCCCTGGATCACACGAGGTAAGAGGGAGGGATACTTTTTTGGTAGGTAATTTTACACCCGTATAAGAAGCCCTTAGACAGCATGTGGTTTTAGTCGGTTCGAGTCCGACATAACCTCCCCCGTTGGGTGGCCGGGTACCTACCCCCAGACGGGAATTTCTGTATGAATAAAAAATGTGTATTAAAGTAGCCAGAGTAAGCGATTACCTAATATGGCGATGTCACCATAAATATAATGCGTGTACACCGTTAAGCTACAACTGCTCATTAAAACTTTCACGGAAGTTTGTTCATTCTCCAAGCTAATGACGAACAACTGCGTTTTAAGTATTTTATTCAAGTGCCTACATCAGTCGGATATGCTGAAAGTTTAACCTTATACCTACTTTCAAATTCAGAACTGTGAATGTATTTTTTCTGTATTAATTTGTAGTGTTTACGATTGACTTACCAACAGAATGTCGATGATAATGATGCCCAGAAAAACTCGAATGAGTTTATGCGGCATCATAAGCAAACTATCTATATGTAATAAACATTGTTTATAATATTAATAAATAAAAATAAAAACTACGGCTATTTATATTGACGTAACTATAAATTTATAGAAGAAAACTTTAAATGGAAATATACAAAACGTTGAAAATTGTGAAGAGAGTGTGTACGTGGGGAGGGAGAAATACTTTACCTAGGTACCTACTATTAATTACTCTCTGTTACGATATCTGAATGAAGAATAGCACGAACCGTAGCTATTTTATGTGTTTTAGTCCTATTATATTTATGTTTATATTATTTCAGTATGCCGCAGATGAAATAAAAACATACTCCAAAATTATTGTCCATTCAATTATTATCAAGTGGTAGTTTTTCCAGTGACCGTTTGTCGATTTCTCACATAAAACAACTGGCCGGCTTGCAAAATAAATTATTACCTACTCTGTTTCATAATACATTGGAAATCTTTCAAACATAACATAACATAAACTCACGCCTGTATTCCCAGTAGGGGTAGGCAGAGGTGCTAGCATCCACATTTCGCCAGTTTATGTTTAGGTCCCAATGTAATAAGTGGCGAGCCTATTGCCATTAACCGGGCACTTATAAACCTGCGATAAATACACAAATAACTTCGAAAAGCATCGAAAAGTCGTTGGTGTGTGCCATGGTAAGTCTTTCAAACATGCTCCTGTTTAAAAAGCTGATGCTAAATGTGATACATTAAGCTTTTTAAATAACACGTTTTGGTGTTACGTAAAACTATATACGGAGGAGATGGGAAGTGTTCAAGCGTGGCTAGAGATTGCAACGGATGCTATTCACTATATCCAACGGAGCGCGAAAACGCCACCGATAGCGTAGGATGCGACCCAACCCGACCGACCCACGCGCCCGCCGGCCGTCCAATAAACTAGTGCTGGCAAATTAGCATATCCCGGACACATGGATTAAAATATTGGAATCCGTTTATTTATTTAAAGCTCAGTAGGCATTCCCTGCATTATAATGATTAAAAATTACGCATTTAGGTATTACTATACTAGCATTTGACCGCGGCTCCGCCCGCGTGGAAGTCGGTTATCGCGACCAAACATAGTGTTGATTCGTAAACGGTTACCTATAGCTAGTTATGCATATCTTGTGTTACGCGAGTTATAGAAAACATTCAATGATGTAAAAATCTAGTCGCCAATAAACTATCTTTTTACAGTCCTAATTTTGGGGGTTTGTGGGAGTCAGGTGTGAAACTAGTTAAGAATCACCTTAAACGAATATTAACAACACACCTCACATTCGAAGAGATGACTACAATATTGTGCCAGATCGAAGCCTGCCTCAATTCACGTCCGTTATGTATAATAGATGATACTGATCCAGAAGTATTAAATCCACTGACCCCTGGTCATTTTTTGATTGGAGAAGCACCAATAACAGTACCATCACCGGTTATTCAAACTGAAAAGATTCACAACTTGTCTCGCTGGCAGTACACACAAAAACTTCTGAATGATTTCTGGCAACGCTGGCAAGATGAATACTTGACTCGACTTCAGCAACGTCCTAAATGGAAGAAGAGAGAGAAGGAATTGGCAGTAGGAGATATTGTCTTGATAAAAATGGAAAACTTACCACCTGGAAAATGGTCATTAGGACGAATCACCGACAAGCACCCTGGAGCTGATGGCTACACTAGGGTTTACAGCGTAAAGAGTGGTAACACAGTCACAAGAAGAACTATTACCAAGCTGTGTTTACTACCTATCGATCAAAATTGATACCTAACTAAGTAGATACATAAAATTGATAATTTTACATTAATTATTTGCATGTATTGCGATTGATTTATATTATTTTGTTATTAGAAAAGCACTTACAGTCCTTTTGGTGGGCGGTATGTTGATTCGTAAACGGTTACCTATAGCTAGTTATGCATATCTTGTGTTACGCGAGTTATAGAAAACATTCAATGATGTAAAAATCTAGTCGCCAATAAACTATCTGCCGAACTACACGTATCATTTGTTTCTCTCGAACCACTCAAGCAAAAGTAGACCTTATCACAAACACCATATGGTCCTTCGAGCCGGACGTACTACTCAACTACCTGAGGACTCGTGCCGAGAGAACAATAGAACCGACCGCAACAGCCGACCTTTTTTGTGCATTTTACTTATTACGAAGAATAAATAATTTTATTAATGCAAATCGATTTACATCAAAATGCCGACGACTATAACAGCTGAACAACAACAACTTCTTTCCGTGCTAGAAGATACTGCAAGTTTATTCCAGAAAACGCAAACTAACCTAAGAAAATGTTCGAAAACTCGTTTAACAAAGGGATATATGGAAGCTCGTGTGAAAATAATCGACGATTATTGGAATACATTCAAAACTACGCATCACGAATTAGTAAAAATTACGTCTAAAGAACAAAAAGCATTGATGTCGTATTTTTTAAATGAGGAGTTTAACATATATGAAGAGTTGTACAATGTGCTACAAGGTGACTTGAAGGATATGCTTACAATATTATCGAATAAATCTAGTATGGAATCAAAGTCTGTTGACACGAGTATGAGCAGCGTAAGTCCACATACTGCCATGGTACATTTACCTAAAATTCACCTACCTAAATTTACTGGAAATTATGAGTCGTGGCAAACATTCCAAGATTTGTTTACATCTTTAGTGCACAATAACAGCTCATTAAGTGATGTACAAAAATTACATTATTTGAAGTTGAGTGTTACGCAAGAAGCGGAGTCGCTGTTGAAGCATGTAATGATTACCACCGACAATTATTTATATGCATGGGATATTCTGAAACAAAGGTATGGCAACAAACGTTTAACTGTTAATTCCATTATGAGAAAATTATTTAATTTGAAGAAAATGTCTACTCAATCCGCTGTTCAATTAAAGTGCCTGTTAGATACAACGGCCGAATGTTTAAATACCCTTGCCAATTTAAATATTTCTACGGACTCTTGGGATCCTATCCTGATATATCTTCTTGTGCAGAAGTAATATAGTTAAGAACCACCTTAAACGAATATTAACAACACACCTCACATTCGAAGAGATGACTACTATATTGTGCCAGATCGAAGCCTGCCTCAATTCACGTCCGTTATGTGTAATAGATGATACTGACCCAGAAGTATTAAATCCACTGACCCCTGGTCATTTTTTGATTGGAGAAGCACCAATAACAGTACCATCACCGGTTATTCAAACTGAAAAGATTCACAACTTGTCTCGCTGGCAGTACACACAAAAACTTCTGAATGATTTCTGGCAACGCTGGCAAGATGAATACTTGACTCAACTTCAGCAACGTCCTAAATGGAAGAAGAGAGAGAAGGAATTGGCAGTAGGAGATATTGTCTTGATAAAAATGGAAAACTTACCACCTGGAAAATGGTCATTAGGACGAATCACCGACAAGCACCCTGGAGCTGATGGCTACACTAGGGTTTACAGCGTAAAGAGTGGTAACACAGTCACAAGAAGAACTATTACCAAACTGTGTTTACTACCTATCGATCAAAATTGATACCTAACTAAGTAGATACATAAAATTGATAATTTTACATTAATTATTTGCATGTATTGCGATTGATTTATATTATTTTGTTATTAGAAAAGCACTTACAGTCCTTTTGGTGGGCGGTATGTTGATTCGTAAACGGTTACCTATAGCTAGTTATGCATATCTTGTGTTACGCGAGTTATAGAAAACATTCAATGATGTAAAAATCTAGTCGCCAATAAACTATCTGCCGAACTACACGTATCATTTGTTTCTCTCGAACCACTCAAGCAAAAGTAGACCTTATCACAAACACCATATGGTCGAAATCGAGCCGGACGTACTACTCAACTACCTGAGGACTCGTGCCGAGAGAACAATAGAACCGACCGCAACAGCCGACCTTTTTTGTGCAGTTACTTATTACGAAGAATAAATAATTTTATTAATGCAAATCGTTTTACATCAAAATGCCGACGACTATAACAGCTGAACAACAACAACTTCTTTCCGTGCTAGAAGATACTGCAAGTTTATTCCAGAAAACGCAAACTAACCTAAGAAAATGTTCGAAAACTCGTTTAACAAAGGGATATATGGAAGCTCGTGTGAAAATAATCGACGATTATTGGAATACATTCAAATCTACGCATCACGAATTAGTAAAAATTACGTCTAAAGAACAAAAAGCATTGATGTCGTATTTTTTAAATGAGGAGTTTAACATATATGAAGAGTTGTACAATGTGCTACAAGGTGACTTGAAGGATATGCTTACGATATTATCGAATAAATCTAGTATGGAATCAAAGTCTGTTGACACGAGTATGAGCAGCGTAAGTCCACATACTGCCATGGTACATTTACCTAAAATTCACCTACCTAAATTTACTGGAAATTATGAGTCGTGGCAAACATTCCAAGATTTGTTTACATCTTTAGTGCACAACAACAGCTCATTAAGTGATGTACAAAAATTACATTACTTGAAGTTGAGTGTTACACAAGAAGCGGAGTCGCTGTTGAAGCATGTAATGATTACCACCGACAATTATTTATATGCATGGGATATTCTGAAACAAAGGTATGGCAACAAACGTTTAACTGTTAATTCCATTATGAGAAAATTATTTAATTCATATGGTGTTTGTGATAAGGTCTACTTTTGCTTGAGTGGTTCGAGAGAAACAAATGATACGTGTAGTTCGGAAGATAGTTTATTGGCGACTAGTTTTTTACAAACATTGAATGTTTTCTATAACTCGCGTAACACAAGATATGCATAGCTAGCTATAACCGTTTACGAATCAACATACCGCCCACCAAAAGGACTGTATGTGCTTTTCTATTAACAAAATAATAAATCAATCGCAATACATGCAAATAATTAATGTAAAATTGACAATTTTATGTATCTACTTAGTTAGGTATCAATTTTGATCAATAGGTAGTAAACACAGCTTGGTAATAGTTCTTCTTGTGACTGTGTTACCACTCTTTACGCTGTAAACCCTAGTGTACCCATCAGCTCCAGGGTGCTTGTCGGTGATTCGTCCTAATGACCATTTTCCAGGTGGTAAGTTTTCCATTTTGATCAAGACAATATCTCCTACTGCCAATTCCTTCTCTCTCTTCTTCCATTTAGGACGTTGCTGAAGTTGAGTCAAGTATTCATCTTGCCAGCGTTGCCAGAAATCATTCAGAAGTTTTCGTGTGTACTGCCAGCGAGACAAGTTGTGAATCTTTTCAGTTTGAATAACCGGTGATGGGACTGTTATTGGTGCTTCTCCAATCAAAAAATGACCAGGGGTCAGTGGATTTAATACTTCTGGATCAGTATCATCTATTATACATAACGGACGTGAATTGAGGCAGGCTTCGATCTGGCACAATATTGTAGTCATCTCCTCGAATGTAAGGTGTGTTGTTAATATTCGTTTAAGGTAATTCTTAACTAGTTTCACACCTGACTCCCACAAACCCCCAAAATTAGGACTGTACACCGGGATGAAGTGAAATTGTGTGCCATCTGTTGCTAAAGTTGTTTGAACTGGGCCTGTGAGATGCAGGTTGGCATCGTTCCACGCTTCTTGTAGTTCTCTGTCTGCGCCCACAAAGTTCCTGCCGTGATCACACCATAAATGACTGCATTTTCCTCTTCGTGCAACAAAACGTCTAAAGGCACCTATAAATGCTTCTGCAGTTAGGTCTCCGACCAGTTCTAGGTGAATTGCTTGGTAGACATGCATATAAAGATCGCAATATAGGTTTTTGTAGTCTTATTGCCTCGCCCTTTAGCCATCAGTGTTTGAAACGGTCCTGCAAAATCTACGCCGCTGTGCAGAAAGGGTCTTGTTGGATTTACTCTCTCAGCAGGTAGGTCTCCCATCATTTGTGTTTTTGTATTTGCTCTTAGTTTGGCGCACTTGACGCATCGATGCACATGTTTCTTCACGAGTGATTTGGCTCTAATAATCCAGAACTTGAAACGTAAGTAGCAAAGCATTAGCTGTACTCCACCATGAAGTGTCTTCTCATGTGCATTAGCGATTATTAACGGCGTCAAGGTATTTTTGGTTCCTAATATTATAGGATTCTTTCTAGCTTGAGATATGTTTGCATGTCGGAGACGACCGCCCACCCTGAGTATATTTTGCTCATCTAGGTAAGGGTTAAGTGATCTTAAGTGACTCCTCTTCCTTACTTGTTTGTTTGACCTTAATAATTCAATTTCTTCTTTGTATTCCTCTTCTTGAACTAGTTTTATGCAAATATGTAGGGACACTTCTTATTCCTCTGTTGATAGATAATTATTTGTATTATCTTTGTATCGTAAAAATCTTCTACAGTAAGTAATAGTTTTTATTAATTCTGTTAGTGTTGAGAAATCTTCAAACCTTTTAACAATATTATTTTCAAAAGCTTCCACATCTTCTGTGTTCAGGTAAGTGTTAATTTTTACTGTTTTCAATTCTATATCTGTTTCTATTACTTCTAGTTTACTAATGTTTATTTCCTTTTCAGATAGCCAGCTCGGGCCCTGCCACCACAGTCTGCATTCCTTCAGTTCGGAGAGAAACATGCCTCTCGAAGCCAAATCTGCTGGGTTGTGACGTGATTCGACATAATGCCAGTGTTTGTTATTTATGTTTTCGATGATTTCCACCACACGATTTGCCACGAAGGTTTTCCAGCGATTGGGTTCACCAGAAAGCCATGCGATAACTATCGACGAGTCTGTCCAAGCATACATTTGAGACGATGGTATCCTCATTGCTTGTCCAAATTGTTTCATAAGTTTGGACAATATTAAAGCTCCACACAGTTCAAGACGGGGTAACGAGATTGTTTTTAAGGGAGCCACTCTGGTTTTGGCTGCAATCAGTTTTGTTTCTATATTATTGCTCGTGGTTTGGACCCTTAGGTAAACAACAGCTGCATAAGCACGCATCGATGCGTCGCTGAACCCGTGAAGTTGTATGTTGTCTTTGTTGACGTTCAACGTCCCAAGCCATCTCTCAATTTGTATTTGATTTACTTTGGCAAAATCATCTCTTATTTGTAGCCATTCTGTTTCTAATGCCTTGCTAACTTTGTCATCCCAGCTTGCTTTCTCCAGCCATAACCTCTGTATTAGCATCTTCGCCATAATTGTACTTGGCGCTATCCAACCAAGAGGGTCAAAAAGTTTTTGTATATCAGACAAAATACTACGTTTCGTTATTATGTGAATTTCAGGTGAGAAGTCTATTTTGTACTGAAATTTGTCTGTGCTCAAGTTCCATACAATTCCAAGCGCCTTTATGGTGCCATCAAGGTTCATATTTATGTGAACGTTGGCTGACCTCTTTTCTGGGTCTACGGACTTCATGAACTCGATGCTGTTGGAAGCCCATTTAGTAAGCTGGAAACCGCCTTGCTTTAATGTATCTGATACAGCTTTAGATAGTGATATAGCCTCTGCAATTGAGTCTGAACCCGACAATAAATCATCCATATAGAACTCCTCCATTATTGTTTGATGCACAAGTGTATCTTGTTTAGCCTCATCCTTGGCAATTTGTTGCAGCGTTTTGACAGCTAAGTAAGGTGCAGGAGCGGTGCCAAAGGTGACACGTAGCAGTCTATATTCTTCAAGAGGATCAGTTTCATCATATCTTCAGAGAATACGTTGGTAGTCTGCATCATCTTGGGTTACTAATATCTGACGATACATTTGTTGAATATCAGCCATGAAACAAACTTGTTTCATTCGCCATCGCATTAAAAGGTTTCTTAGGTCCTCTTGCAACTGAGGACCAACTAGCAACTCATCGTTCAAGGAAACGTTGTTCGATCCTTTACAAGAAGCATCGAAGACAACGCGTGTTTTAGTGGACTCTTTGTCTACGCGAACAACGGCATGGTGAGGTAAGTAGACGCTTGTATTATTTCTTTCCCTTTCAGGTATCTTTTCTATGTGACCTTGTTCAATGTAATTGTTTATAACTTTGATGTATTCTTCTTTCAGGCCTGGCGATCTTCTAAACCTCCTTTCAAGTTGCATAAATCTCTGAGTAACTATTTCCTTAGTATTTCCTTGAGAACACAGCGGGTTGTTTGTTTTAAATGGTAATTTTACTATGTATCTTCCATCGTTGTTTCTAGTAGTAGTTTTCTCATATAATTCTTCACACAGTTGTTCTTCTTTTGTTAAATGTCTTTTTGTGTCTACATCTACTTCCCATATTGATTTCAGCATATCCTCTACATCAACAGTATGGTGCATGACAAAATGTGTTTCTTCTGGTTCTGTGTGAATTTCTCCAAACAATATCCAACCCAGGTTCGTCCTTTGCGCGCTGGGTGTTCCTGATGGACCTTTAATGAATTGGTTTTGCAGAATTTCAGCGTATTCTCTCACACCCAGGAGCAGGTCTATTTCACCTGGCTTATAGTAGCATGGATCAGCCAAGTTAAGGCCTCGAATGTGAGGCCATTGTTTTGTTTTGATTGTTTTGATGGGTTTCTTTGTGGTCAGCGGTCTAGACATTACGTACGCCTTGATTGGTAAGTAGAAATCGTTGTCATATTGTGATTTCACTTGCAGCTGTACCACATGCTTGAGTTCTATTCTTGTAGATCCCACCCCTACAGCGTTGCCCTTTACAGGTTGTCGTTTGAGCTTCAATAGTTGAGCTGCCTTCTCGCTTATAAAAGCTGCTTCGGAACCTTGATCTATTAGCGCCCGCAGTATAATAGTGTGTCCAAGTTCGCTCATTGCTTCTACTACTGCAGTTGCTAGCATCGCTTGCTTCTGCTTAGCTTCAAATTGGGATGCCATCATTGTATTGACTTGTATGTCTTGCTCCTCTCCTACATGTGTCACAACTGGTTGCGATGTAACCGATGAATTTCCAGGTTGTGAGGTCTCCTTTTCATGCAGAAGAGAATGGTGGCGTCTCTTGCATATACGACAGGACAAAGGTAACTTGCACTTAGATACCGAATGGCCTGTTACTAAGCAGTTGTAACATAAGTGATTAGTTTTGACAAACTCACTTCTTTCAGCTGGTTCCATTTTACCGAATTCTTTGCAATGACTTAATGTATGGTCATCCTTACACATAACACAAATCTTCTTTTGGGTCGGTGTGGCAACATGAAATGAACGTTCCTTAATTATTTTATTATCTTTAGTGTTCGTTTGTTGTGTTAATTCTAAAGTGCGGAATTTTGACTCCATAAATTTCTTAAGGTCTCTCCAAGAAGGTAAGGTGTCTCCTTCTTCTTTATGTGCGTACTCTTCCCAGTTCTTGTGGGTCTCTGGGTCCATCTTCTGCACAAGAAGATATATCAGGATAGGATCCCAAGAGTCCGTAGAAATATTTAAATTGGCAAGGGTATTTAAACATTCGGCCGTTGTATCTAACAGGCACTTTAATTGAACAGCGGATTGAGTAGACATTTTCTTTAAATTAAATAATTTTCTCATAATGGAATTAACAGTTAAACGTTTGTTGCCATACCTTTGTTTCAGAATATCCCATGCATATAAATAATTGTCGGTGGTAATCATTACATGCTTCAACAGCGACTCCGCTTCTTGTGTAACACTCAACTTCAAGTAATGTAATTTTTGTACATCACTTAATGAGCTGTTGTTGTGCACTAAAGATGTAAACAAATCTTGGAATGTTTGCCACGACTCATAATTTCCAGTAAATTTAGGTAGGTGAATTTTAGGTAAATGTACCATGGCAGTATGTGGACTTACGCTGCTCATACTCGTGTCAACAGACTTTGATTCCATACTAGATTTATTCGATAATATCGTAAGCATATCCTTCAAGTCACCTTGTAGCACATTGTACAACTCTTCATATATGTTAAACTCCTCATTTAAAAAATACGACATCAATGCTTTTTGTTCTTTAGACGTAATTTTTACTAATTCGTGATGCGTAGATTTGAATGTATTCCAATAATCGTCGATTATTTTCACACGAGCTTCCATATATCCCTTTGTTAAACGAGTTTTCGAACATTTTCTTAGGTTAGTTTGCGTTTTCTGGAATAAACTTGCAGTATCTTCTAGCACGGAAAGAAGTTGTTGTTGTTCAGCTGTTATAGTCGTCGGCATTTTGATGTAAAACGATTTGCATTAATAAAATTATTTATTCTTCGTAATAAGTAACTGCACAAAAAAGGTCGGCTGTTGCGGTCGGTTCTATTGTTCTCTCGGCACGAGTCCTCAGGTAGTTGAGTAGTACGTCCGGCTGTAATGATTACCACCGACAATTATTTATATGCATGGGATATTCTGAAACAAAGGTATGGCAACAAACGTTTAACTGTTAATTCCATTATGAGAAAATTATTTAATTTAAAGAAAATGTCTACTCAATCCGCTGTTCAATTAAAGTGCCTGTTAGATACAACGGCCGAATGTTTAAATACCCTTGCCAATTTAAATATTTCTACGGACTCTTGGGATCCTATCCTGATATATCTTCTTGTGCAGAAGATGGACCCAGAGACCCACAAGAACTGGGAAGAGTACGCACATAAAGAAGAAGGAGACATCTTACCTTCTTGGAGAGACCTTAAGAAATTTATGGAGTCAAAATTCCGCACTTTAGAATTAACACAACAAACGAACACTAAAGATAATAAAATAATTAAAGAACGTTCATTTCATGTTGCCACACCGACCCAAAAGAAGATTTGTGTTATGTGCAAGGATGACCATACATTAAGTCATTGCAAAGAATTCGGTAAAATGGAACCAGCTGAAAGAAGTGAGTTTGTTAAAACTAATCACTTATGTTACAACTGCTTAGTAACAGGCCATTCGGTATCTAAGTGCAAGTTACCTTTGTCCTGTCGTATATGCAAGAGACGCCATCATTCTCTTCTGCATGAAAAGGAGACCTCACAACCTGGAAATTCATCGGTTACATCGCAACCAGTTGTGACACATGTAGGAGAAGAGCAAGACATACAAGTCAATACAATGATGGCATCCCAATTTGATGCTAAGCAGAAGCAAGCGATGCTAGCAACTGCAGTAGTAGAAGCAATGAGCGAACTTGGACACACTATTGTACTGCGGGCGCTAATAGATCAAGGTTCCGAAGCAGCTTTTATAAGCGAGAAGGCGGCTCAACTATTGAAGCTCAAACGACAACCTGTAAAGGGCAACGCTGTAGGGGTGGGATCTACAAAAATAGAACTCAAGCATGTGGTACAGCTGCAAGTGAAATCACAATATGACAACGATTTCTACTTACCAATCAAGGCGTACGTAATGTCTAGACCGCTGACCACAAAGATACCCATCAAAACAATCAAAACAAAACAATGGCCTCACATTCAAGGTCTTAACTTGGCTGATCCATGCTACTATAAGCCAGGCGAAATAGACCTGCTCCTGGGTGTGAGAGAATACGCTGAAATTCTGCAAAATCAATTCATTAAAGGTCCATCAGGAACACCCAGCGCTCAAAGGACGAACCTGGGTTGGATACTGTTTGGAGAAATTCACACAGAACCAGAAGAAACACATTTTGTCATGCACCATACTGTTGACGTAGAGGATATGCTGAAATCAATATGGGAAGTAGATGTAGACACAAAAAGACATTTAACAAAAGAAGAACAACTGTGTGAAGAATTATATGAGAATACTACTACTAGAAACAACGATGGAAGATACATAGTAAAATTACCATTTAAAACAAACAACCCGCTGTGTTCTCAAGGAAATACTAAAGAAATAGTTACTCAGAGATTTATGCAACTTGAAAGGAGGTTTAGAAGATCACCAGACCTGAAAGAAGAATACATCAAAGTTATAAACAATTACATTGAACAAGGTCACATAGAAAAGATACCTGAAAGGGAAAGAAATAATACAAGCGTCTACTTACCTCACCATGCCGTTGTTCGCGTAGACAAAGAGTCCACTAAAACACGCGTTGTCTTCGATGCTTCTTGTAAAGGATCGAACAACGTTTCCTTGAACGACGAGTTGTTAGTAGGTCCTCAGTTGCAAGAGGACCTAAGAAACCTTTTAATGCGATGGCGAATGAAACAAGTTTGTTTCATGGCTGATATTCAACAAATGTATCGTCAGATATTAGTAACCCAAGATGATGCAGACTACCAACGTATCCTCTGGAGATATGATGAAACTGATCCTCTTGAAGAATATAGACTGCTACGTGTCACCTTTGGCACTGCTCCTGCACCTTACTTAGCTGTCAAAACGCTGCAACAAATTGCGAAGGATGAGGCTAAACAAGATACACTTGTGAATCAAACAATAATGGAGGAGTTCTATATGGATGATTTACTGTCGGGTTCAGACTCAATTGCAGAGGCTATATCACTATCTAAGGCTGTATCCGATACATTGAAGCAAGGTGGTTTCCAGCTTACCAAATGGGCTTCCAATAGCATCGAGTTCATGAAGTCCATAGACCCAGAAAAGAGGTCAGCCAACGTTCAAATAAATATGAATCTTGACGGCACCATAAAGGCGCTTGGAATTGTATGGAACTTGAGCACAGACAAATTTCAGTACAAAATAGACTTCTCACCTGAAATTCACATAATAACAAAACGTAGTATTTTGTCTGATATACAAAAACTTTTTGACCCTCTTGGTTGGATAGCGCCAAGTACCATTATGGCGAAGATGCTAATACAGAGGTTATGGCTGGAGAAAGCAAGCTGGGATGACAAGGTTAGCAAGGCATTAGAAACAGAATGGCTACAAATAAGAGATGATTTTGCTAAAGTCAATCAAATACAAATTGAGAGATGGCTTGGGACGTTGAACGTCAACAAACACAACATACAACTTCACGGGTTCAGCGACGCATCGATGCGTGCTTATGCAGCTGTTGTTTACCTAAGGGTCCAAACCACGAGCAATAATATAGAAACAAAACTGATTGCAGCCAAAACCAGAGTGGCTCCCTTAAAAACAATCTCGTTACCCCGTCTTGAACTGTGTGGAGCTTTAATATTGTCCAAACTAATGAAACAAGTTGGACAAGCAATGAGGATACCATCGTCTCAAATGTATGCTTGGACAGACTCTTCGATAGTTATCGCATGGCTTTGTGGTGAACCCAATCGCTGGAAAACCTTCGTGGCAAATCGTGTGGTGGAAATCATCGAAAACATAAATAACAAACACTGGGTCAGTATCATCTATTACATTTATGTGTAATAGATGATACTGACCCAGAAGTATTAAATCCACTGACCCCTGGTCATTTTTTGATTGGAGAAGCACCAATAACAGTACCATCACCGGTTATTCAAACTGAAAAGATTCACAACTTGTCTCGCTGGCAGTACACACAAAAACTTCTGAATGATTTCTGGCAACGCTGGCAAGATGAATACTTGACTCAACTTCAGCAACGTCCTAAATGGAAGAAGAGAGAGAAGGAATTGGCAGTAGGAGATATTGTCTTGATAAAAATGGAAAACTTACCACCTGGAAAATGGTCATTAGGACGAATCACCGACAAGCACCCTGGAGCTGATGGCTACACTAGGGTTTACAGCGTAAAGAGTGGTAACACAGTCACAAGAAGAACTATTACCAAACTGTGTTTACTACCTATCGATCAAAATTGATACCTAACTAAGTAGATACATAAAATTGATAATTTTACATTAATTATTTGCATGTATTGCGATTGATTTATATTATTTTGTTATTAGAAAAGCACTTACAGTCCTTTTGGTGGGCGGTATGTTGATTCGTAAACGGTTACCTATAGCTAGTTATGCATATCTTGTGTTACGCGAGTTATAGAAAACATTCAATGATGTAAAAATCTAGTCGCCAATAAACTATCTGCCGAACTACACGTATCATTTGTTTCTCTCGAACCACTCAAGCAAAAGTAGACCTAAACACACTCAATTCACGTCCGTTATGTATAATAGAATTATTAAGGTCACATAAACAAGATACACTTGTGAATCAAACAATAATGGATGATTTATTGTCGGGTTCAGACTCAATTGCAGAGGCTATATCACTATCTAAAGCTGTATCAGATACATTAAAGCAAGGCGGTTTCCAGCTTACTAAATGGGCTTCCAACAGCATCGAGTTCATGAAGTCCGTAGACCCAGAAAAGAGGTCAGCCAACGTTCACATAAATATGAACCTTGATGGCACCATAAAGGCGCTTGGAATTGTATGGAACTTGAGCACAGACAAATTTCAGTACAAAATAGACTTCTCACCTGAAATTCACATAATAACGAAACGTAGTATTTTGTCTGATATACAAAAACTTTTTGACCCTCTTGGTTGGATAGCGCCAAGTACCATTATGGCGAAGATGCTAATACAGAGGTTATGGCTGGAGAAAGCAAGCTGGGATGACAAAGTTAGCAAGGCATTAGAAACAGAATGGCTACAAATAAGAGATGATTTTGCGAAAGTAAATGAAATACAAATTGAGAAATGGCTTGGGACGTTGAACGTCAACAAACACAACATACAACTTCACGGGTTCAGCGACGCATCGATGCGTGCTTATGCAGCTGTTGTTTACCTAAGGGTCCAAACCACGAGCAATAATATAGAAACAAAACTGATTGCAGCCAAAACCAGAGTGGCTCCCTTAGAAACAATCTCGTTACCCCGTCTTGAACTGTGTGGAGCTTTAATATTGTCCAAACTAATGAAACAAGTTGGGCAAGCAATGAGGATACCATCGTCTCAAATGTATGCTTGGACAGACTCGTCGATAGTTATCGCATGGCTTTCTGGTGAACCCAATCGCTGGAAAACCTTCGTGGCAAATCGTGTGGTGGAAATCATCGAAAACATAAATAACAAACACTGGCCATATGGTCGAAATGATCCGGCTCGAAGGACCATATGGTGTTTGTGATAAGGTCTACTTTTGCTTGAGTGGTTCGAGAGAAACAAATGATACGTGTAGTTCGGAAGATAGTTTATTGGCGACTAGTTTTTTACAAACATTGAATGTTTTCTATAACTCGCGTAACACAAGATATGCATAGCTAGCTATAACCGTTTACGAATCAACATACCGCCCACCAAAAGGACTGTAAGTGCTTTTCTAATAACAAAATAATATAAATCAATCGCAATACATGCAAATAATTAATGTAAAATTATCAATTTTATTTATCTACTTAGTTAGGTATCAATTTTGATCGATAGGTAGTAAACACAGCTTGGTAATAGTTCTTCTTGTGACTGTGTTACCACTCTTTACGCTGTACACCCTAGTGTACCCATCAGCTCCAGGGTGCTTGTCGGTGATTCGTCCTAATGACCATTTTCCAGGTGGTAAGTTTTCCATTTTTATCAAGACAATATCTCCTACTGCCAATTCCTTCTCTCTCTTCTTCCATTTAGGACGTTGCTGAAGTCGAGTCAAGTATTCATCTTGCCAGCGTTGCCAGAAATCATTCAGAAGTTTTTGTGTGTACTGCCAGCGAGACAAGTTGTGAATCTTTTCAGTTTGAATAACCGGTGATGGTACTGTTATTGGTGCTTCTCCAATCAAAAAATGACCAGGGGTCAGTGGATTTAATACTTCTGGATCAGTATCATCTATTATACATAACGGACGTGAATTGAGGCAGGCTTCGATCTGGCACAATATTGTAGTCATCTCTTCGAATGTGAGGTGTGTTGTTAATATTCGTTTAAGGTGATTCTTAACTAGTTTCACACCTGACTCCCACAAACCCCCAAAATTAGGACTGTACACCGGGATGAAGTGAAATTGTGTGCCATCTGTTGCTAAGGTTGTTTGAACTGGGCCTGTGAGATGCAGGTTGGCATCGTTCCACGCTTCTTGTAGTTCTCTGTCTGCGCCCACAAAGTTCCTGCCGTGATCACACCATAAATGACTGCATTTTCCTCTTCTTGCAACAAAACGTCTAAAGGCACCTATAAATGCTTCTGCAGTTAGGTCTCCGACCAGTTCTAGGTGAATTGCTTTGGTAGACATGCATATAAAGATCGCAATATAGGTTTTGGTAGTCTTATTTCCTCGCCCTTTAGCCATCAGTGTTTGAAACGGTCCTGCAAAATCTACGCCGCTGTGCAGAAAGGGTCTTGTTGGATTTACTCTCTCAGCAGGTAGGTCTCCCATCATTTGTGTTTTTGTATTTGCTCTTAGTTTGGCGCACTTGACGCATCGATGCACATGTTTCTTCACGAGTGATTTGGCTCTAATAATCCAGAACTTGAAACGTAAGTAGCAAAGCATTAGCTGAACTCCACCATGAAGTGTCTTCTCATGTGCATTAGCGATTATTAACGGCGTCAAGGTATTTTTGGTACCTAATATTATAGGATTCTTTCTAGCTTGAGATATGTTTGCATGTCGGAGGCGACCGCCCACCCTGAGTATATTTTGCTCATCTAGGTAAGGGTTAAGTGATCTTAAGTGACTCCTCCTCTTTACTTGTTTGTTTGACCTTAATAATTCAATTTCTTCTTTGTATTCCTCTTCTTGAACTAGTTTTATGCAAATATGTAGGGACACTTCTAATTCCTCTGTTGATAGATAATTATTTGTATTATCTTTGTATCGTAAAAATCTTCTACAGTAAGTAATAGTTTTTATTAATTCTGTTAGTGTTGAGAAATCTTCAAACCTTTTAACAATATTATTTTCAAAAGCTTCCACATCTTCTGTGTTTAGGTAAGTGTTAATTTTTATTGTTTTCAATTCTTTATCTGTGTCTATTACCTCTGGTTTACTAATGTTTATTTCCTTTTCAGATAGCCAGCTCGGGCCCTGCCACCACAGTCTGCATTCCTTCAGTTCGGAGAGAAACATGCCTCGCGAAGCCAAATCTGCTGGGTTGTGACGTGATTCGACATAATGCCAGTGTTTGTTATTTATGTTTTCGATGATTTCCACCACACGATTTGCCACGAAGGTTTTCCAGCGATTGGGTTCACCAGAAAGCCATGCGATAACTATCGACGAGTCTGTCCAAGCATACATTTGAGACGATGGTATCCTCATTGCTTGCCCAACTTGTTTCATTAGTTTGGACAATATTAAAGCTCCACACAGTTCAAGACGGGGTAACGAGATTGTTTTTAAGGGAGCCACTCTGGTTTTGGCTGCAATCAGTTTTGTTTCTATATTATTGCTCGTGGTTTGGACCCTTAGGTAAACAACAGCTGCATAAGCACGCATCGATGCGTCGCTGAACCCGTGAAGTTGTATGTTGTGTTTGTTGACGTTCAACGTCCCAAGCCATCTCTCAATTTGTATTTGATTTACTTTAGCAAAATCATCTCTTATTTGTAGCCATTCTGTTTCTAATGCCTTGCTAACCTTGTCATCCCAGCTTGCTTTCTCCAGCCATAACCTCTGTATTAGCATCTTCGCCATAATGGTACTTGGCGCTATCCAACCAAGAGGGTCAAAAAGTTTTTGTATATCAGACAAAATACTACGTTTCGTTATTATGTGAATTTCAGGTGAGAAGTCTATTTTGTACTGAAATTTGTCTGTGCTCAAGTTCCATACAATTCCAAGCGCCTTTATGGTGCCATCAATCAAATACAAATTGAGAGATGGCTTGGGACGTTGAACGTCAACAAACACAACATACAACTTCACGGGTTCAGCGACGCATCGATGCGTGCTTATGCAGCTGTTGTTTACCTAAGGGTCCAAACCACGAGCAATAATATAGAAACAAAACTGATTGCAGCCAAAACCAGAGTGGCTCCCTTAAAAACAATCTCGTTACCCCGTCTTGAACTGTGTGGAGCTTTAATATTGTCCAAACTAATGAAACAAGTTGGACAAGCAATGAGGATACCATCGTCTCAAATGTATGCTTGGACAGACTCTTCGATAGTTATCGCATGGCTTTGTGGTGAACCCAATCGCTGGAAAACCTTCGTGGCAAATCGTGTGGTGGAAATCATCGAAAACATAAATAACAAACACTGGCATTATGTAGAATCACGTCACAACCCAGCAGATTTGGCTTCGCGAGGCATGTTTCTCTCCGAACTGAAGGAATGCAGACTGTGGTGGCAGGGCCCGAGCTGGCTATCTGAAAAGGAAATAAACATTAGTAAAATAGAAGTAATAGACACAGATATAGAATTGAAAACAATAAAAATTAACACTTACCTGAACACAGAAGATGTGGACTCCTTTGAAAATAATATTGTTAAAAGGTTTGAAGATTTCTCAACACTAACAGAATTAATAAAAACTATTACTTACTGTAGAAGATTTTTACGATACAAAGATAATACAAATAATTATCTATCAACAGAGGAATTAGAAGTGTCCCTACATATTTGCATAAAACTAGTTCAAGAAGAGGAATACAAAGAAGAAATTGAATTATTAAGGTCAAACAAACAAGTAAAGAGGAGGAGTCACTTAAGATCACTTAACCCTTACCTAGATGAGCAAAATATACTCAGGGTGGGCGGTCGCCTCCGACATGCAAACATATCTCAAGCTAGAAAGAATCCTATAATATTAGGTACCAAAAATACCTTGACGCCGTTAATAATCGCTAATGCACATGAGAAGACACTTCATGGTGGAGTTCAGCTAATGCTTTGCTACTTACGTTTCAAGTTCTGGATTATTAGAGCCAAATCACTCGTGAAGAAACATGTTCATCGATGCGTCAAGTGCGCCAAACTAAGAGCAAATACAAAAACACAAATGATGGGAGACCTACCTGCTGAGAGAGTAAATCCAACAAGACCCTTTCTGCACAGCGGCGTAGATTTTGCAGGACCGTTTCAAACACTGATGGCTAAAGGGCGAGGCAATAAGACAACAAAAACCTATATTGCAATCTTTATATGCATGTCTACCAAAGCAATTCACCTAGAACTAGTCGGAGACCTAACAGCAGAAGCATTTATAGGTGCCTTTAGACGTTTTGTTGCACGAAGAGGAAAATGCAGTCATTTATGGTGTGATCACGGCAGGAACTTTGTGGGCGCAGACAGAGAACTACAAGAAGCGTGGAACGATGCCAACCTGCATCTCACAGGCCCAGTTCAAACAACCTTAGCAACAGATGGCACACAATTTCACTTCATCCCAGTATACAGTCCAAATTTTGGAGGTTTGTGGGAGTCAGGTGTGAAACTAGTTAAGAACCACCTTAAACGAATATTAACAACACACCTCACATTCGAAGAGATGACTACTATATTGTGCCAGATCGAAGCCTGCCTCAATTCACGTCCGTTATGTGTAATAGATGATACTGACCCAGAAGTATTAAATCCACTGACCCCTGGTCATTTTTTGATTGGAGAAGCACCAATAACAGTACCATCACCGGTTATTCAAACTGAAAAGATTCACAACTTGTCTCGCTGGCAGTACACACAAAAACTTCTGAATGATTTCTGGCAACGCTGGCAAGATGAATACTTGACTCAACTTCAGCAACGTCCTAAATGGAAGAAGAGAGAGAAGGAATTGGCAGTAGGAGATATTGTCTTGATAAAAATGGAAAACTTACCACCTGGAAAATGGTCATTAGGACGAATCACCGACAAGCACCCTGGAGCTGATGGCTACACTAGGGTTTACAGCGTAAAGAGTGGTAACACAGTCACAAGAAGAACTATTACCAAACTGTGTTTACTACCTATCGATCAAAATTGATACCTAACTAAGTAGATACATAAAATTGATAATTTTACATTAATTATTTGCATGTATTGCGATTGATTTATATTATTTTGTTATTAGAAAAGCACTTACAGTCCTTTTGGTGGGCGGTATGTTGATTCGTAAACGGTTACCTATAGCTAGTTATGCATATCTTGTGTTACGCGAGTTATAGAAAACATTCAATGATGTAAAAATCTAGTCGCCAATAAACTATCTGCCGAACTACACGTATCATTTGTTTCTCTCGAACCACTCAAGCAAAAGTAGACCTTATCACAAACACCATATGGTCCTTCGAGCCGGATCCACCGACCCAAAAGAAGATTTGTGTTATGTGCAAGGATGACCATACATTAAGTCATTGCAAAGAATTCGGTAAAATGGAACCAGCTGAAAGAAGTGAGTTTGTCAAAACTAATCACTTATGTTACAACTGCTTAGTAACAGGCCATTCGGTATCCAAGTGCAAGTTACCTATGTCCTGTCGTATATGCAAGAGACGCCACCATTCTCTTCTGCATGAAAAGGAGACCTCACAACCTGGAAATTCATCGGTTACATCGCAACCAGTTGTGACACATGTAGGAGAAGAGCAAGACATACAAGTCAATACAATGATGGCATCCCAATTTGATGCTAAGCAGAAGCAAGCGATGCTAGCAACTGCAGTAGTAGAAGCAATGAGCGAACTTGGACACACTATTGTACTGCGGGCGCTAATAGATCAAGGTTCCGAAGCAGCTTTTATAAGCGAGAAGGCGGCTCAACTATTGAAGCTCAAACGACAACCTGTAAAGGGCAACGCTGTAGGGGTGGGATCTACAAAAATAGAACTCAAGCATGTGGTACAGCTGCAAGTGAAATCACAATATGACAACGATTTCTACTT
This sequence comes from Eilema sororculum, assembly GCA_914829495.1. Lineage (NCBI taxonomy): Eukaryota > Metazoa > Arthropoda > Insecta > Lepidoptera > Erebidae > Eilema > Eilema sororculum. Next base: position 16,307,730 of record OU618534.1, on the reverse strand, counting down.
ACCAATCAAGGCGTACGTAATGTCTAGACCGCTGACCACAAAGATACCCATCAAAACAATCAAAACAAAACAATGGCCTCACATTCAAGGTCTTAACTTGGCTGATCCATGCTACTATAAGCCAGGCGAAATAGACCTGCTCCTGGGTGTGAGAGAATACGCTGAAATTCTGCAAAATCAATTCATTAAAGGTCCATCAGGAACACCCAGCGCGCAAAGGACGAACCTGGGTTGGATACTGTTTGGAGAAATTCACTCAGAACCAGAAGAAACACATTTTGTCATGCACCATACAGTTGATGTAGAGGATATGCTGAAATCAATATGGGAAGTAGATGTAGACACAAAAAGACATTTAACTAAAGAAGAACAACTGTGTGAAGAATTATATGAGAATACTACTACTAGAAACAACGATGGAAGATACATAGTAAAATTACCATTTAAAACAAACAACCCGCTGTGTTCTCAAGGAAATACTAAAGAAATAGTTACTCAGAGATTTATGCAACTTGAAAGGAGGTTTAGAAGATCACCAGACCTGAAAGAAGAATACATCAAAGTTATAAACAATTACATTGAACAAGGTCACATAGAAAAGATACCTGAAAGGGAAAGAAATAATACAAGCGTCTACTTACCTCACCATGCCGTTGTTCGCGTAGACAAAGAGTCCACTAAAACACGCGTTGTCTTCGAGGCTTCTTGTAAAGGATCGAACAACGTTTCCTTGAACGATGAGTTGCTAGTAGGTCCTCAGTTGCAAGAGGACCTAAGAAACCTTTTAATGCGATGGCGAATGAAGCAAGTTTGCTTCATGGCTGATATTCAACAAATGTATCGTCAGATATTAGTAACCCAAGATGATGCAGACTACCAACGTATCCTGTGGAGATATGATGAAACTGATCCTCTTGAAGAATATAGACTGCTACGTGTCACCTTTGGCACCGCTCCTGCACCTTACTTAGCTGTCAAAACGCTGCAACAAATTGCGAAGGATGAGGCTAAACAAGATACACTTGTGAATCAAACAATAATGGAGGAGTTCTATATGGATGATTTATTGTCGGGTTCAGACTCAATTGCAGAGGCTATATCACTATCTAAGGCTGTATCAGATACATTGAAGCAAGGTGGTTTCCGTCTTACTAAATGGGCTTCCAACAGCATCGAGTTCATGAAGTCCGTAGACCCAGAAAAGAGGTCAGCCAACGTTCAAATAAATATGAATCTTGACGGCTCCATAAAGGCGCTTGGAATTGTATGGAACTTGAGCACAGACAAATTTCAGTACAAAATAGACTTCTCACCTGAAATTCACATAATAACAAAACGTAGTATTTTGTCTGATATACAAAAACTTTTTGACCCTCTTGGTTGGATAGCGCCAAGTACAATTATGGCGAAAATGCTAATACAGAGGTTATGGCTGGAGAAATCAAACTGGGATGACAAAGTTAGCAAGGCATTAGAAACAGAATGGCTACAAATAAGAGATGATTTTGCGAAAGTAAATGAAATACAAATTGAGAAATGGCTTGGGACGTTGAACGTCAACAAACACAACATACAACTTCACGGGTTCAGCGACGCATCGATGCGTGCTTATGCAGCTGTTGTTTACCTAAGGGTCCAAACCACGAGCAATAATATAGAAACAAAACTGATTGCAGCCAAAACCAGAGTGGCTCCCTTAGAAACAATCTCGTTACCCCGTCTTGAACTGTGTGGAGCTTTAATATTGTCCAAACTAATGAAACAAGTTGGGCAAGCAATGAGGATACCATCGTCTCAAATGTATGCTTGGACAGACTCGTCGATAGTTATCGCATGGCTTTCTGGTGAACCCAATCGCTGGAAAACCTTCGTGGCAAATCGTGTGGTGGAAATCATCGAAAACATAAATAACAAACACTGGCATTATGTCGAATCACGTCACAACCCAGCAGATTTGGCTTCGCGAGGCATGTTTCTCTCCGAACTGAAGGAATGCAGACTGTGGTGGCAGGGCCCGAGCTGGCTATCTGAAAAGGAAATAAACATTAGTAAACCAGAGGTAATAGACACAGATATAGAATTGAAAACAATAAAAATTAACACTTACCTAAACACAGAAGATGTGGAAGCTTTTGAAAATAATATTGTTAAAAGGTTTGAAGATTTCTCAACACTAACAGAATTAATAAAAACTATTACTTACTGTAGAAGATTTTTACGATACAAAGATAATACAAATAATTATCTATCAACAGAGGAATTAGAAGTGTCCCTACATATTTGCATAAAATTAGTTCAAGAAGAGGAATACAAAGAAGAAATAGAATTATTAAGGTCAAACAAACAAGTAAGGAGGAGGAGTCACTTAAGATCACTTAACCCTTACCTAGATGAGCAAAATATACTCAGGGTGGGCGGTCGCCTCCGACATGCAAACATATCTCAAGCTAGAAAGAATCCTATAATATTAGGAAACAAAAATACCTTGACGCCGTTAATAATCGCTAATGCACATGAGAAGACACTTCATGGTGGAGTACAGCTAATGCTTTGCTACTTACGTTTCAAGTTCTGGATTATTAGAGCCAAATCACTCGTGAAGAAACATGTGCATCGATGCGTCAAGTGCGCCAAACTAAGAGCAAATACAAAAACACAAATGATGGGAGACCTACCTGCTGAGAGAGTAAATCCAACAAGACCCTTTCTGCATAGCGGCGTAGATTTTGCAGGACCGTTCCAAACACTGATGGCTAAAGGGCGAGGCAATAAGACAACAAAAACCTGTATTGCGATCTTTATATGCATGTCTACCAAAGCAATTCACCTAGAACTGGTCGGAGACCTAACTGCAGAAGCATTTATAGGTGCCTTTAGACGTTTTGTTGCACGAAGAGGAAAATGCAGTCATTTATGGTGTGATCAGGGCAGGAACTTTGTGGGCGCAGACCGAGAACTACAAGAAGCGTGGAACGATGCCAACCTGCATCTCACAGGCCCAGTTCAAACAACCTTAGTAACAGATGGCACACAATTTCACTTCATCCCAGTATACAGTCCAAATTTTGGAGGTTTGTGGGAGTCAGGTGTGAAACTAGTTAAGAACCACCTTAAACGAATATTAACAACACACCTCACATTCGAAGAGATGACTACTATATTGTGCCAGATCGAAGCCTGCCTCAATTCACGTCCGTTATGTATAATAGATGATACTGATCCAGAAGTATTAAATCCACTGACCCCTGGTCATTTTTTGATTGGAGAAGCACCAATAACAGTCCCATCACCGGTTATTCAAACTGAAAAGATTCACAACTTGTCTCGCTGGCAGTACACACGAAAACTTCTGAATGATTTCTGGCAACGCTGGCAAGATGAATACTTGACTCAACTTCAGCAACGTCCTAAATGGAAGAAGAGAGAGAAGGAATTGGCAGTAGGAGATATTGTCTTGATCAAAATGGAAAACTTACCACCTGGAAAATGGTCATTAGGACGAATCACCGACAAGCACCCTGGAGCTGATGGGTACACTAGGGTTTACAGCGTAAAGAGTGGTAACACAGTCACAAGAAGAACTATTACCAAGCTGTGTTTACTACCTATCGATCAAAATGAATACCTAACTCAGTAGATACATAAAATTGATAATTTTACATTAATTATTTGCATGTATTACTTTTGATTTATTATTTTGTTAATAGAAAAGCACATACAGTCCTTTTGGTGGGCGGTATGTTGATTCGTAAACGGTTATAGCTAGCTATGCATATCTTGTGTTACGCGAGTTATAGAAAACATTCAATGTTTGTAAAAAACTAGTCGCCAATAAACTATCTTCCGAACTACACGTATCATTTGTTTCTCTCGAACCACTCAAGCAAAAGTAGACCTTATCACAAACACCATATGGTCCTTCGAGCCGGATGTACTACTCAACTACCTGAGGACTCGTGCCGAGAGAACAATAGAACCGACCGCAACAGCCGACCTTTTTTGTGCAGTTTACTTATTACGAAGAATAAATAATTTTATTAATGCAAATCGATTTACATCAAAATGCCGACGACTATAACAGCTGAACAACAACAACTTCTTTCCGTGCTAGAAGATACTGCAAGTTTATTCCAGAAAACGCAAACTAACCTAAGAAAATGTTCGAAAACTCGTTTAACAAAGGGATATATGGAAGCTCGTGTGAAAATAATCGACGATTATTGGAATACATTCAAAACTACGCATCACGAATTAGTAAAAATTACGTCTAAAGAACAAAAAGCATTGATGTCGTATTTTTTAAATGAGGAGTTTAACATATATGAAGAGTTGTACAATGTGCTACAAGGTGACTTGAAGGATATGCTTACAATATTATCGAATAAATCTAGTATGGAATCAAAGTCTGTTGACACGAGTATGAGCAGCGTAAGTCCACATACTGCCATGGTACATTTACCTAAAATTCACCTACCTAAATTTACTGGAAATTATGAGTCGTGGCAAACATTCCAAGATTTGTTTACATCTTTAGTGCACAATAACAGCTCATTAAGTGATGTACAAAAATTACATTATTTGAAGTTGAGTGTTACGCAAGAAGCGGAGTCGCTGTTGAAGCATGTAATGATTACCACCGACAATTATTTATATGCATGGGATATTCTGAAACAAAGGTATGGCAACAAACGTTTAACTGTTAATTCCATTATGAGAAAATTATTTAATTTAAAGAAAATGTCTACTCAATCCGCTGTTCAATTAAAGTGCCTGTTAGATACAACGGCCGAATGTTTAAATACCCTTGCCAATTTAAATATTTCTACGGACTCTTGGGATCCTATCCTGATATATCTTCTTGTGCAGAAGATGGACCCAGAGACCCACAAGAACTGGGAAGAGTACGCACATAAAGAAGAAGGAGACATCTTACCTTCTTGGAGAGACCTTAAGAAATTTATGGAGTCAAAATTCCGCACTTTAGAATTAACACAACAAACGAACACTAAAGATAATAAAATAATTAAAGAACGTTCATTTCATGTTGCCACACCGACCCAAAAGAAGATTTGTGTTATGTGCAAGGATGACCATACATTAAGTCATTGCAAAGAATTCGGTAAAATGGAACCAGCTGAAAGAAGTGAGTTTGTTAAAACTAATCACTTATGTTACAACTGCTTAGTAACAGGCCATTCGGTATCTAAGTGCAAGTTACCTTTGTCCTGTCGTATATGCAAGAGACGCCATCATTCTCTTCTGCATGAAAAGGAGACCTCACAACCTGGAAATTCATCGGTTACATCGCAACCAGTTGTGACACATGTAGGAGACGAGCAAGACATACAAGTCAATACAATGATGGCATCCCAATTTGATGCTAAGCAGAAGCAAGCGATGCTAGCAACTGCAGTAGTAGAAGCAATGAGCGAACTTGGACACACTATTGTACTGCGGGCGCTAATAGATCAAGGTTCCGAAGCAGCTTTTATAAGCGAGAAGGCGGCTCAACTATTGAAGCTCAAACGACAACCTGTAAAGGGCAACGCTGTAGGGGTGGGATCTACAAAAATAGAACTCAAGCATGTGGTACAGCTGCAAGTGAAATCACAATATGACAACGATTTCTACTTACCAATCAAGGCGTACGTAATGTCTAGACCGCTGACCACAAAGATACCCATCAAAACAATCAAAACAAAACAATGGCCTCACATTCAAGGTCTTAACTTGGCTGATCCATGCTACTATAAGCCAGGCGAAATAGACCTGCTCCTGGGTGTGAGAGAATACGCTGAAATTCTGCAAAATCAATTCATTAAAGGTCCATCAGGAACACCCAGCGCTCAAAGGACGAACCTGGGTTGGATACTGTTTGGAGAAATTCACACAGAACCAGAAGAAACACATTTTGTCATGCACCATACTGTTGACGTAGAGGATATGCTGAAATCAATATGGGAAGTAGATGTAGACACAAAAAGACATTTAACAAAAGAAGAACAACTGTGTGAAGAATTATATGAGAATACTACTACTAGAAACAACGATGGAAGATACATAGTAAAATTACCATTTAAAACAAACAACCCGCTGTGTTCTCAAGGAAATACTAAAGAAATAGTTACTCAGAGATTTATGCAACTTGAAAGGAGGTTTAGAAGATCACCAGACCTGAAAGAAGAATACATCAAAGTTATAAACAATTACATTGAACAAGGTCACATAGAAAAGATACCTGAAAGGGAAAGAAATAATACAAGCGTCTACTTACCTCACCATGCCGTTGTTCGCGTAGACAAAGAGTCCACTAAAACACGCGTTGTCTTCGATGCTTCTTGTAAAGGATCGAACAACGTTTCCTTGAACGATGAGTTGCTAGTAGGTCCTCAGTTGCAAGAGGACCTAAGAAACCTTTTAATGCGATGGCGAATGAAACAAGTTTGCTTCATGGCTGATATTCAACAAATGTATCGTCAGATATTAGTAACCCAAGATGATGCAGACTACCAACGTATTCTCTGGAGATATGATGAAACTGATCCTCTTGAAGAATATAGACTGCTACGTGTCACCTTTGGCACCGCTCCTGCACCTTACTTGGCTGTCAAAACGCTGCAACAAATTGCCAAGGATGAGGCTAAACAAGATATACTTGTCAATCAAACAATAATGGAGGAGTTCTATATGGATGATTTATTGTCGGGTTCAGACTCAATTGCAGAGGCTATATCACTATCTAAAGCTGTATCAGATACATTAAAGCAAGGCGGTTTCCAGCTTACTAAATGGGCTTCCAACAGCATCGAGTTCATGAAGTCCGTAGACCCAGAAAAGAGGTCAGCCAACGTTCACATAAATATGAACCTTGATGGCACCATAAAGGCGCTTGGAATTGTATGGAACTTGAGCACAGACAAATTTCAGTACAAAATAGACTTCTCACCTGAAATTCACATAATAACGAAACGTAGTATTTTGTCTGATATACAAAAACTTTTTGACCCTCTTGGTTGGATAGCGCCAAGTACCATTATGGCGAAGATGCTAATACAGAGGTTATGGCTGGAGAAAGCAAGCTGGGATGACAAGGTTAGCAAGGCATTAGAAACAGAATGGCTACAAATAAGAGATGATTTTGCTAAAGTAAATCAAATACAAATTGAGAGATGGCTTGGGACGTTGAACGTCAACAAACACAACATACAACTTCACGGGTTCAGCGACGCATCGATGCGTGCTTATGCAGCTGTTGTTTACCTAAGGGTCCAAACCACGAGCAATAATATAGAAACAAAACTGATTGCAGCCAAAACCAGAGTGGCTCCCTTAAAAACAATCTCGTTACCCCGTCTTGAACTGTGTGGAGCTTTAATATTGTCCAAACTAATGAAACAAGTTGGGCAAGCAATGAGGATACCATCGTCTCAAATGTATGCTTGGACAGACTCGTCGATAGTTATCGCATGGCTTTCTGGTGAACCCAATCGCTGGAAAACCTTCGTGGCAAATCGTGTGGTGGAAATCATCGAAAACATAAATAACAAACACTGGCATTATGTCGAATCACGTCACAACCCAGCAGATTTGGCTTCGCGAGGCATGTTTCTCTCCGAACTGAAGGAATGCAGACTGTGGTGGCAGGGCCCGAGCTGGCTATCTGAAAAGGAAATAAACATTAGTAAACCAGAGGTAATAGACACAGATAAAGAATTGAAAACAATAAAAATTAACACTTACCTAAACACAAAAGATGTGGAAGCTTTTGAAAATAATATTGTTAAAAGGTTTGAAGATTTCTCAACACTAACAGAATTAATAAAAACTATTACTTACTGTAGAAGATTTTTACGATACAAAGATAATACAAATAATTATCTATCAACAGAGGAATTAGAAGTGTCCCTACATATTTGCATAAAACTAGTTCAAGAAGAGGAATACAAAGAAGAAATTGAATTATTAAGGTCAAACAAACAAGTAAAGAGGAGGAGTCACTTAAGATCACTTAACCCTTACCTAGATGAGCAAAATATACTCAGGGTGGGCGGTCGCCTCCGACATGCAAACATATCTCAAGCTAGAAAGAATCCTATAATATTAGGTACCAAAAATACCTTGACGCCGTTAATAATCGCTAATGCACATGAGAAGACACTTCATGGTGGAGTTCAGCTAATGCTTTGCTACTTACGTTTCAAGTTCTGGATTATTAGAGCCAAATCACTCGTGAAGAAACATGTGCATCGATGCGTCAAGTGCGCCAAACTAAGAGCAAATACAAAAACACAAATGATGGGAGACCTACCTGCTGAGAGAGTAAATCCAACAAGACCCTTTCTGCACAGCGGCGTAGATTTTGCAGGACCGTTTCAAACACTGATGGCTAAAGGGCGAGGAAATAAGACTACCAAAACCTATATTGCGATCTTTATATGCATGTCTACCAAAGCAATTCACCTAGAACTGGTCGGAGACCTAACTGCAGAAGCATTTATAGGTGCCTTTAGACGTTTTGTTGCAAGAAGAGGAAAATGCAGTCATTTATGGTGTGATCACGGCAGGAACTTTGTGGGCGCAGACAGAGAACTACAAGAAGCGTGGAACGATGCCAACCTGCATCTCACAGGCCCAGTTCAAACAACCTTAGCAACAGATGGCACACAATTTCACTTCATCCCGGTGTACAGTCCTAATTTTGGGGGTTTGTGGGAGTCAGGTGTGAAACTAGTTAAGAATCACCTTAAACGAATATTAACAACACACCTCACATTCGAAGAGATGACTACAATATTGTGCCAGATCGAAGCCTGCCTCAATTCACGTCCGTTATGTATAATAGATGATACTGATCCAGAAGTATTAAATCCACTGACCCCTGGTCATTTTTTGATTGGAGAAGCACCAATAACAGTACCATCACCGGTTATTCAAACTGAAAAGATTCACAACTTGTCTCGCTGGCAGTACACACAAAAACTTCTGAATGATTTCTGGCAACGCTGGCAAGATGAATACTTGACTCAACTTCAGCAACGTCCTAAATGGAAGAAGAGAGAGAAGGAATTGGCAGTAGGAGATATTGTCTTGATAAAAATGGAAAACTTACCACCTGGAAAATGGTCATTAGGACGAATCACCGACAAGCACCCTGGAGCTGATGGCTACACTAGGGTTTACAGCGTAAAGAGTGGTAACACAGTCACAAGAAGAACTATTACCAAACTGTGTTTACTACCTATCGATCAAAATTGATACCTAACTAAGTAGATACATAAAATTGATAATTTTACATTAATTATTTGCATGTATTGCGATTGATTTATATTATTTTGTTATTAGAAAAGCACTTACAGTCCTTTTGGTGGGCGGTATGTTGATTCGTAAACGGTTACCTATAGCTAGTTATGCATATCTTGTGTTACGCGAGTTATAGAAAACATTCAATGATGTAAAAATCTAGTCGCCAATAAACTATCTGCCGAACTACACGTATCATTTGTTTCTCTCGAACCACTCAAGCAAAAGTAGACCTTATCACAAACACCACATAGCCTATGTCCTTTCTCAAGGTCTAATCTACCCTTATACAAAATTTCATCAAAATCGGTTCAGTGGTTTAGACGTGAAAGTTTAACATACAGACAGACAGACAGACAGAGTTAGTTTCGCATTTATAATATTAAAGTAGTATGGATTTGTGTTTTTATTGCTAGGAGGGTCCAACAATTTAACTATACACAATTTGCACAAACTCACTTTTACGACCTATAAAAATGCATATTTTCTGGAGTAAAGACATACAAATTATATCTTACTATAAGTTTATTTACAGGCTAATGAAATATATATATTATTAAAATAAAACTAAAAGTAAATAAGGTAAACCTAAAAACTATAAACTTATAGTAAAATTTGATAATGAATGAAATAATTATATCTCTATTTACGGTACACATTTATAAAATGATTTTCTTTCACTGCTTATGCAAATTTACGTTACTCTGAATTTGTAATCTTTGATTCCCTGACCATAAAGAGGAATAATAATTTGCAAAAAGAAGTCCGGGGTGTAGCATCTCTATTCACAATTCACTCAACCCTGTGCGTTCTGTATCGCATTGTGTTACTCTTTGTTCCGTATTTGCATGTACCTCGCGTTCAACCCGTAAATTTCAACGAAAATAACATATTCCACATTGTAACGTATTGAAAACGAAATTTTAAGCACGCATGCTATTTTTGGGGTTTATATTCGTAGTCCAAAGTACTATAAAGTTTACTGTTTATATTGACGTTTCGAGTACAATTACTAATACTTCACGTATAAATATAGAGATTATAGTCATAAATACAATTAGGTCTTTAGAAAACTAGATTGAGACGTGGTAAACCTTCAATATGGTGCATAACAGAAAAAACACATCGGTAAGTACATAACTTTTATTGAGAAATAAGAACTAAAGCTATGAGCAATATATTTCAAAATTAAAAATAAAGTTCGAAAAACATCTGAAAAAATGAAACGCTCAAGTGAGGCTTGAACTCACGACCTTTCCCTTACAGGGGGAATGTTCTTCCAACTGAGCTATTGAGCCACACCTGATTCATTTCAAATTTTTCCTTCTCTTTATATCCGTCTTTAAGAGCGATGGTGGTACAGTCAGCATCAGAAAAATGTTGACGAGTAGAGTACTCAAAATAATCTTAAAACCAACAATTCAATATTATATTGATAATTAGAGTACTCAAAAAGTTGTAAGCATCCAAAGTAGTCAAACTATCTTAACAATCGGTCTTCCAGAAACATGTAAGTAAGCAGAGTGTTTATATTCATATACACAATCACGCTACTCAATGGTATCTAGTCAAACAAAGTGTTCAATATATCTGGACAATGTCATTTAATCGCATTTTGCATCCCTTTTTTACTTATGTAGCCATCCTTTACACATGATGATGGGATGATGTGAGATAGGTGTATAAGTTAGAACAGGATAGAAAATTTGTCAAATTAATGACAATTTCTTTTGTATTTTTTTATAGTTGCCAGTTGCTTAAGCTATAAACTATCCCCTTGCATTGGTGAGAAAAGAGTATGAATACGTAAGAAATAAATACTCGTATGATGTGTAAATTACTTGAAACCTACATAAGTAGATATAAGTCCACGCGGACTAAGTCGCAGGCACAGCTAGTATTAATATAAATCGTAGTATGGAATAGGGTTTCGTATTTCTAAATTTTTCTGTCGATTGAATAATTATTAAAAATAAAAAACACGACTGCTCCTGAAAAGACCGAAATAAGTTTGATAGCAGGCGGAACCCATTGATTTATCATTGGATTTATGAATTACAAATGGGTACCTCCGCCTGCTTTTTTTGGTCTTTTTTATGTATTTTTTTGTATTTTATACTTTATTATTTAAAAAAAATAACAAAATCCATTAGATATAGCGCCAAAAATTCACGGTGTAGTATCGATTTATATTCCATGCACTCATAAATACCTTTATTTGTGACCACTTTCATCGAAATATTTTCAGCCTTAAGGTCTTCGTCTTCGGGTAAAAAGTAAAAATAAAATAGGTTTAACTATTTCAGAGAGAAAGAAAAAGAGAAAGAAGGCGAAAATTGCGGTTTATGACGTATTAAAAAAAACTTATATTATAAATAATAATCTATTATAAAAAAACACTCTATTATAATATGTTTGTACAATAGTTTCGCATCTAACTGTACCTATTTTCAAAGAGTAGACATTTTGCGTCTATGTCATGTCGATGTAGTCATAATGCGTAGTAGAGAATACGAAAAGTGGATTTTTGAGTACATTGGTGTGGTGTATCTTGCGTTGCAGGACTCTTTATTTTTTTACGTAAGTATTCATACTCTTTTCTAACCAATTCAAGTGGATAATTTATGGCTTAAGCAACTGGCAACTATAAAAAATACAAAAGAAATTGTCATTAATTTGACACATTTTCTATCCTTTTCTAACTTATACATCTATCTCACACTATCCCATCATCATGTGTAAAGGATGGCTACATAAGTAAAAAAGGGATGCAAAATGCGATTAAATGACATTGTCCAGATATTTTGAACACTTTGTTTGATTAGATACCATTGAGTAGCGTGATTGTGTATATGAAAATGAACACTCTGCTTACTTACATGTTTCTGGAAGACCGATTGTTAAGATAGTTTGACTACTCTGGATGCTTACAACTTTTTGATTACTCTAATTATCAATATAATATTGAAATGATGGTTTTAAGATTATTTTGAGTACTCTACTCGTCAACATTTTTCTGATGCTGACTGTACCATCGACCAACATTCTTACGAACTGTTGGAAACAATAAATGATTTTTCAACCATTTTTAAACATTGAATTTTAATTACTCCGAGCATTCCCCCTCCAAGGGAAAGGTCGTGAGTTCAAGCCTCACTTGAGAGTTTCATTTTTTCCGATGTTTTTCGAGCTTTAAAGTTAGCATTAAAAATGCTATAAAAATTCAGTCAAATTAAAAATAAAGTCTAAGTAATAAAGTAATAATAAAAACTGTCATGTCATTATTTAACTTTTTTATGTTCCTGCAATTCCGATAAAACTGTCATTTGTTGTGCAATGTAGGTTGAAGGTTTTCAACATGAAATATATTGGAAAATGGCAACGTTTACCAGTATTATCGTCGTTACTAGATCTTCTCAGCATTAATCCCAGTCGCATCAGTCGAACTGCTGATTTGGTTCAACTTCGATATTTTCCGTGAAGCAACCCAATGGCAATTTCGAAGCATTGCAGTTAGACAAGTTGTTGGACTTTTTAGGACTCCTACTACCCGCACGACTGCCACATTGGTATGGACGTGCTCTCCGAAGCACGACCAGACCAATGTAAATATGCATACAAAGGTTTGTACTAAGCCGTGATAGAACCTGCGCCTCCTACGTGAGCGCCGTATTCATTACCGCCACGCTACAGATGTTAACAAGATATAAAACCATTATAACGTATACATCTCCTGGCTACAAAGTTACATCATGTTTGCAACGGCGCGCGGCGGGCCAATTCTATCACTATTTCAATCTACGCTATTATTTAGCCGGTGCCTAAGGTTCGGCGAAGGGAGCTCAGGTGGACCTCTTGACTACGTTATATCTCACACCTTAATATCTGAGTGGTATGCAAAATTGAAGCATCGTGCGACCTCTGACCTAGTAACTGGTGGGCGGGAAGGCCATTAATTTTGACGTAAATGTAGCCTTCCGCAATATTATATGTCGATATTCATAGTACGTTATATAAATATGGATGGTGAGTGGAAGTAGGGTGCTGTGTGAATGGCACCAAATAGTATATTCGCATTGATGTTATAGTTACAAGTCAGTGATCTTTGGATCATATTTCTCTATGTATGTGTTATATTTCATTGTTTATGGTCTCTAGTAAACAAGCCTTTTATTTATTTGAAGAATTTGTTTTGTGTCTGCCTTCCTATTGCAAATCGTTTTTTATCATTTGTTGTTGTTCTCGTGGGACTGTTAATCCCAATCTAGGTTGTGTGGTATGAGGAAGCCAATTATTATAAAATATATTAATTGCATTACACGGGACTACAATGATTAAAAAACTTCTGCTTCAAATACCATTCTGAAATAAAGCTCAAAATGGAGTGCATTACTTTTTAAGTGACATCTTTTTTTTTAATGAAAACAGAGCATAAAGCAAGATAAAGTGGCTAAGTAACTCGTATGCCATTATTTTTAATTATATCACATTTTGTAGGTACTTCAATACTGAATATTTGATAAGAACTATGATGCAATGGCGAGGGGTCCTTACAACAAGATTTCTGCCGGCTTGTATGCAAAGAGAATCCGTAGTAGAAATGTAAAATTTGAATCATTAAAAATCTGAAAATCAGTATCTGAAATTTAGTAACTGAAATTCAGTACTTATGTGAAATTCAGTACAAAATTGCAATAGCCGTTCTTTAAGAGGTAAGAATTTCTCCGTAATTTAACGTTGTGTAAATTGCACCGTTCGTCACTGCTATGATGTAGCCTTACATTGCCAATCTGATAATTTAAAAGTACAAAATATCGAAGCTCGTATCCATATACTAGGATAAATATTGGAAACCGATGCTAAAGTCGAAGTAAATCTTGAAGTTTTATTAACCATCCATGACTGCAAGATGCGGCAAATTCGAATAGATTAAAACGAGATACCATCCTATATTACGTGAAGCCTGACCTAGTAATATCGGAACGCTAAAATATCGTTGATCCGTTCACAGAATGTAAAATATAATGCATATAGACGTTTACAGTATCGGAACATAAATGATTCAAGGAAGGAAGGGCGGTCCCTCTATTTATGATTTTCCTACGTGAAAAAAATTTCAGATAAGCAATTCTGTGGCACTAAAATATACAGTTCAGTTTCCTGTTGTGTTTGACTGATATATGTATATGCCTGTGATGCTTTTACGTTTCGACTTACTTCCAATTTCTCCGTGTTTTAATCCCGAAGCGCCTGGTTGACAGGAATAGGGTTGTTTCCTATTACATAGAAACAATAAATATTACTGTCAATAGTAAGCTTCTGGCTATACCTTAGAGGGTAGACAGGTGTGATTAATTGGTATTGCTAATTCGTTAGATTTTATTTCATTGATATAAAGCTACTTTTTAACGGCTTTTATTGCGATATATTTGTTATTATTTCCTTTTAAACCGACGTTTCGAAATTTTATCTTACAACTTTTAGAAAAAGGTCGGGCTTCGTCATGTAAAAATGCAATAAATTTATTTTAAAAAATATCCCTGCAGCAAGCTGTATAGCATGTCAAAATTTGAGCTCAATCGATGCAGAACTTTAAGTTTTTGAAGCGTAATAAACCAAATGGATATATTTTAGTGACGTTTTATAGTTTAGTGATATTATACCGGGTGTAAGGGAAACGCTCCCGAGGCCGATTGTTTTTATATACCGTTTAGTTAGTATTATTTACTCTTCATCATCAAAGCTAAATGAAACGATAAAATCATAAAAAAACATCTCTACAAGAAAAACAAATAGTGCCAAGCGCGTGCTTTTTAAATAAACAAACGGTATGCGTACCAATAAACGTAATAAAAAGAAAAATTAGATATTTTTTAACCAAATCGAATTTACTGCTGATACCTGGTACCTGGAGTACTACTAGGGGCCTTCGGCATCGGGAGCGTTCCCCGTACACCCGTTATAAGTGAACCCCATAGAGGACTAGGAGGTTAGATTCCTCCTATCATCAAAGCAGGTCTGCTGCAGATCCTCATTTTTTATCAGCAGGAGTGGGCAGGAGGTAAGGTTGGCTTGACCCCGAAAGTTGAGTACGTTCTTGGTGAGGCTCCACACACCCATATGTAGAACGTTTCATCTTTATATATCATTGTAACTGTATAACAGTAAATAGAAAACATTCTGAGTAACGATGTTGGCAGGCGATTAATAAAGGATTTTGGGTGCTACCACTGATTATAATCGAGTAACTGTCAATCCAGTTGCTATTTCATGACGAGGATTTATGGTGCGAAGGCTCGCTATCAGCAGTAAATTATTTACCGTCCGTTGATGCCAGCTCTAGTGATTAATGCTCTCGAGTGATGTAAAAGTGTTTCTGTAATACGTTCGTAACAATTTTAGGATGTTATTGCTGCGAAGGATATTAAAAATTTATTTCAGTTCATAATTCCTTGAGCACATATCGTAACATCGGGTTTTATTATCCGCTATAAAACCGCTACAGATATATGACAGCATTAACTCACTTTTAAGCTGCATAGCACCTATTCAATAGCTAATAACGCGTTTTCGCATAACGTTTAATTAATTTTAGCAGCTTTCAAAGAAAATAACGTTGGATTTTGAGCAATTACGTTGATTAATTTTTATGGGCCACGTAGTAGCATTTTCATGTGTAAGTTTATTCGGAAAATTGGAAGGTTGGCCATTAGGACGGTCCCCTGAGGTATTTTAACTAGTCCTTATTTAGACTACTCAGGTTATTAGCTATTTTAGTCAATTCCTAATTCGACCTTTCGACATTAAAGTTTATATTTCTGATTATCATTTGGTTACTTTCAAAATTTAATATCAGATATCAAAATAATTGTGCTTTTTCCTTTTAACTACATACACAAACAAATCAGTGAAATAGCTACATTATTTCTTATGAATGCTTCCTAGAGAAACTGTCGTTATTTTAATTAACACTTGTTTCTATTTCTTCAGTTTTATCCCAAACATCACAAGGAAAAAAGACGAATTCTTACGTATATCTTAAAAGTCGATGAATATATTCTTTCTTTCTCACCTTCTAATTTATCACTGTACACACACAAGAGTGAACCTCAACCACACAAAAACGCCATTTTGTAACTGTCATAACAATCCGGAAACTGTGGGATCCCAGTTCAAAGGCGAACTTGTTTAACCGCATATTGCCTGCTCCACTCCGCTAGTTGGACACGTTAGTCCTCACAAAAGGCTGCCTCTGTCCAGATAGCCGGTGAATTTCAGCGTGCATCTAGTTATTGTAGTAGCGCAAGTTGCATTCGCTGTGACAGACATGCGGTGAGCCACAACAAACGTTCTCTCGAGACATTTTAATTAGCTTTCTAAAGCAGGCCGCACACCAAAGTAATTATGGGTAAATATAGGCATAAATATAAATAAATTTATAGGCACAATAATTTCTTCCATGAGCATTTGCTGTGTGCTTCTTGCTTGTTGCTTTCTGTGCGGCTTGATTAAATAGTTTCAGAAATTCTAAACTTGTGGTCGCTATAAATACACTTGCTGCTTTTGAAATAGTTAAGTTTTTGGCTGTGATTTTTCTTTGAAACATCTAGCTTTCTTTTTTTGCTTCCACAGTTTCCGGGCGTTGCTAACTTTTATCGACTTTTCAAACAAAACTTAATTTCCTCTCAATAGGCGGCCTCCGATGGAGCTGCCTAACTGTAATTTTCACTACGAACTACTCTAGAACTTCTCTAACATTTCTTTAGTTCAAGTTGCAATGAGATACTTAAAACTTATAACCAAATGACCTACTTCTGAACTAAAAAGTTTCATTTCAATTCGGGCAGTTAAAAAATTGCTTATAACTCGCTAAAAGATTCATAAAAATCTTTTCGTAATAGCACGAAGTTTTATTACAGACTTAAAAATTCCAAGTGTTTTGAAATATTATCCTTTGAGCAATTTTTTGAATATAATGTCCATTAGAAAAAAAGAGTTCATTAACGACATAGAATTTATACTAGGAAAATGCGGTTGCGGTTGGCAGTTCATTTCCGCACCGAAGCTTATATGCCCTGAAGCATGAAAGTAGTATGTCCGGGAACTCGGCTAGTGTTGCTCAACTTTATTTAACTTAATTTCAAATAGTATTCAAATTAACTTTAATAAAGTTCCTCATATCAAAGTGATGTTATATAAATTGGATTTCTTTCACTCATGGCTTAAATCAAAGCTTTGCAAACAGGACGTTCAGAGTCCCGTATTACTATCAATATTTTGTAAATAAAATTGAAATAGATGTTTACTTATTCAATATTTGAATGTGATAATAACTTAAAACAGTCCTAAGGTAGTTTAAATGCATGTCGAGAACTATAATGTTATATTTCAAGCGGCTACCCGACTCGGCTGCACAGTAACTGCCCGTTAAAATGTAAATTTATATTAAGAGGAATATTGCAGAGCTTCCGGGAAACCCATCGCATAGATAATTAAAACACGGTACGACCGAGCCACTCAACTAACAATAATGGGTATGAAAATCTTGTAAAATAATTCTTGAGAAACATTGCTATGACTACTTGTCAAGTAATTTGTATCGTATTTGCAATACGTAAACCAAGCATATTCCTTGATTTTACCGAACTTATTTTAAAGATTCCTCAGCCTTTTACGTGAGTCTTCGTACAATTGAAATTATGGCGTCAATTTTGAAAAGGCCTTAACGACTGCTCTTTAAGTGAACTGATTATGTATGTAATATAATGTATGTTATTGTTATGTCATGTTTTTTATTAATTTCATAACAAGCTTAAGAACTTCGATCTCAATATTATACACCTGCAAAACAGGAATGTTCAGTTAGTAAGTTCGCTGTTCAATCCCTCGGCGCATCGTAGACTCAAACTAAAACAGGTTTAACAAGGAATATTAACAATAAAGCAAGTTCCACAAGGTGGCGGGCAGAAGACCTGCAAGACCTGCAAACACAGCTATTAGAAACTAAAGGCAAACTGGGAACAACACAAATTGTTGGCTTTAGTTTGCGCACAAATTTTCAAATAGCTGGAGCTTTTGTTTCAACTACTGGTGGTATTAAACATTTAGTTTCTGCATTTTGATTGTTATGCGGTAGAATCAAGTGCTAGTATTTGGATGGAGAGCATATGAGTCCCACCCAGATCTTTGCTTGCTTAAAATAAACCTATTTACTCTAGAGTTAGAGACGCCTAAGTTTCGGTCACAGACTCAGACAGGGCATTCCACTCTAAAGCCGTACGACATAATGAATGTACTGTTATAACATTTCGTGCGGCTTTGGTCTAGTTGTTCGATAATGGAAGGAGTTTGGAGGAATAAGGTTCTAGATACTATATACCTACAACCCAAACGTAGTCCTAAGCTCATCCGATGAAACACCGAAAGTCTAGCAAATTTGCGTTTACAATGTCGTAAGCCTAGTGTTAACCAGCGACTTACCTTATCCTACGATACTATGGAAACGATCCCAAAAACGGTCACCCTTTTTTTTCTTTACCACTTTTTTTTTAAAGGCGCTATTTATTATTCTGAGTACAAAATTATAAAACATACCATCAAGGAAGCTGTTTGCCACCAGAAACAACAATAAAAAAGTTGCTGTACGTTTTTGACAGCTACAAAATTATTCTTTCTAAAAAAATAAGCAGTATTTTTTAACGGAGCCTCAAAGATATTTTCTTACTGTAACGAAAAAATATGTTACATCGTCCCAACTTTGATTAATATAAAGGATGTTTGTGCTCGTGTGATTCAAGCAGGTGTCTCCTACCAAATTAAATTTCTCGCTAAGGAAAGGAAAGCTGCTTATAACACATCGTAAAAAGTAAAATTATTATTAGTCACCAAATTGCTTCTCCTTTATATTCAGGTATGAGAAACTTAATAACGCTGGCTTTTGAGAATTATGACGCTTCTTCGTGATAATGTACGTAACATTTTTCTATTTTTTTCATATTAAATTTCGTATATCAAACGAAGTTAGAATCCAATTTTCTCACACAGGTGAGACACAGTTATGTTTACTGTTTTTTGGTGTCTTTTGTGTGGTTTGGTGGTCATACAACACTAGCTTTGTCCTGTGCTTTCACTTGCCTTAAATGACATAAACTGGGATTGGCAGAACTACAACTGCTGACTAACGGATGAGGCTCTTCTCTCGAAGTTGAGTTACCGGATTGAGGACCGCAGTAGTTCCATCAAGAGTAAGAGTATAAAAGTGCGCATTGCAAGGTCCAAAAAGCAAGCTTCGGATGCAACTGAGACAAACGCCAATGATAGATAGATATGAGGAATGTATAGACTGCTAAAATTAAAAACTAGTATTTAGATATTCTGAGAATGAGATAACCTTCTTTTCCTTTTTAAATTTCTTACTTTTCACTGCCCATGACTTCCATCGCCATGCGATATCACGGGTAAAGAAATTCTGAATCATTTTAGATTAGATTTGTGTTCAAAAAAGATAACAGAAATATTGCGTTTGTTTCCCCTCGCCATTGTGGTCCACAGAATCTTTGTAATGATAAGCATTCCAGTTAATTCGCCGATTAGTTACAGTAATTAGAGGTGGAAGCGACGGTAATGTGCGGCAATGTTTGATAACGTGTTTATATTTCTTGTAAATGACGAGTATTTAGATAATATTTTAGGCTATCCTTAAAATTTTCTTGTTTGTTCCTTTTAGAGCGTGATTTTCGGTTGTCGGGTTTTAGTTTTAAACTTTATTTTTTATTTATATTATTTTGGGGCAAGGTAAAGCTAATAATTTATACATATTTGAAATGTGCTTATTAAGTTCTTTAATTTGATACCAAACACGGCATATTTATCACAAATCTATTTCTTAACACAGTACTTTATGAGTGCTAGAGGGCGCCACACAAGATTGAGTGACCCGTCATATAGCCTATAACTATCGGACGATACAGCCGCTTGTAACGATACCTCATTCGTCCAGTTCTAATAAGTAGTTGAGGAGCTATGAGGGAACAAATGAACATACATACATACATACATACATGCATACGTACATACATAAATACATACATACATAGCTTGTCAAAATCATAACCCTCCTTTTAGCTTCACCGTAGTCGGGTAAAAACAGACTGATCAACTGCTATCGTCATCATCATTTAACGTTGGTCACGGATGGAATGGTTGTATTGGGGGCTTTTCGTTCGTTCACTTTTCCTTCTTTCGAATTCATTACTAAAGTTCACTCTATCGTCAGCTTTTAATGAAATTTGTTCTCTTCCATTGGATATACCAAATATCGTGATTACGTGGGATTGAAAGTGGTTAGATATAATTTTCATCAATTTATCAATCAAAAAATCATGTTCTGAATGATTTCATTAATCTCATTAACTGAATGAAATAGTATTGTGGCTTACAAGCTATTGCAGTGGGACACCTTCTGGATTTCATAATCTGTGGTGTAGGTTAAAGACTAGCTTTAGCTTTAATATTTTTTATTTGTTCCAGGCTAAAGTGGGTTTTAATATTCGCATAACAGTTCTAGAACAAAGAAATCCTTATTTACCTGACCTTGTTAATGTATACCTACTTATACTTTGAATCATTACAGGCAGTTAAAGGATGAGTATTTAGCCAAAACTATTTGTCTTCACTACATACGTCTATCAGTGACGTCGGACAAACAAAAACACTCTTGTGAACTCGGAATCAATGAACGATATTACAATTTTTTTGAAGCATTTCCTTCCATTCCAATTTTTTATCGACTAACAATAGGAGGCGCTCTGAACTGATTGGTTCGAGCTGGACAAAGAACCGAGGTATTGAACCGTTTGGTTCGAGCTGGAACAAAGAATGAGGACACTGAAGTATTGGAGGATTTATACACTCCTCACCTGTCCTAATTTAACGTGCTATAATCAAACTGGTGGTAGTAAACTTGCCTCAGAGAATATTCGTCTCAGTCATAAACAAACTCAGACCCATCTACAATAACATTCAGATATTATCCATACCTACATCATTCTACAGTCACGCCAGTCACGATAAACATTTAAGAAAATATATTTTTTTAAACAATTTTAGAACCGAAGTTACTAATATTCCCTCTAACCCCTCCAACTAAGCTAAATGTGTCACGCTAAGTAAATTCACGTCGGTAGTGTGAAGGCCAGGATTTGAACCTGGGACCTCTCAATCGTAAGGCTGACTCCTTAACCATTAAGCTACTGACGCTTGTTTTTATTTTATGAGTTATATTATTGTTATTTGTAATTAATCCATCTAGTTACACATATTAAGAACACTTGTACTTTTTCCACAGTACCTATTTATTTTATCGAACCTGACCGCTTTCGCCTTACGACGTTTTCAAAGAGTTACATTCGCAAAGGGAACGTGCCATCAATCAGCAGTATAAAATGTGTAGTCCACTTCGAGCACCCAGCTGAAAATACCTGTGATAAATACCATCCAGTTACAATTATCTGTGACGTGTCAGTATTAGTGTTAGGCCGCGTCCTGGACGACGGCGGCTGGAGCGGGCGGCGCGGGCGACGACACCCGCGTCTTTATCAAACTCGTACATTTGTGTGAAGCTGTTCTCGATGACAGCGGTGCGGGCGGCGCGGCGTGGCGAAGGACACCGCGCACACCGCCCGCACCGCCCGCTCCGCCCGCTCCGCCCGCCGTCGTCCAGCAGGACGCGGCCTTAATGTTGTGTCAGTGTTGTATGTGTAGAGGACCTTACCAACATCCTTAAAGCCCAAGCCTTGTCAGTCGGTGTGCCTGGTAAGTAATGAACGAGGCTCTGGTGCACACTTTTGTCTCGCGGTTGGGAGGTCAAACAGAAATAGTATCACGAATAGCCAACATTCCGAGTATTCCGACAATTGATCATAATCAAAAATTTAACCTCAAGTTTCAAAGAAAATGGTATGGCCGCCAATTGTGTACCATATAAATTGTACCTTTTTATTTATTGTCTATGTTCTTGGTGAACAATAAAGATTTTTTTATTTTATTTTATTTTATTTCAATCACTTTAAGCATGATGATGAGTGTTCGTACTGTGATGAAATATTTATCAATAATTTTGTTATTTAATTCATTTAAATTAGTGCTGTAAGTATTTTATATAGGTATCATAATTATATTTACATTATTTCTATGTTTTCGTACTTAACTTAGTATGAACAACCTTGCGCAAACTTAACCATTGTAATCAAACAAAGATCGGTCGTACTAAAGTTCTGTAACACATTTTGCTGCAAAACAAACAAATGTGTTTCGATAAATCCTTCATTAACAAAATCTAATCAAAGTGGTCTTAGCATCGTTGTTTATAAGTTATGGCTTTACAAAATTATAACTGAGATATAAAGTAGGTATGTCAACACGAAGACGTGTCAGAGTATGTGAAATTATACTGTATTGACTTCGAATACATCGGGAAAAATAAAATGCTCAAGTGAGACTTGAACCCACGACCTTGCCCCACTTGAGCATTTCATTGTTCCCGATGTATTCGAATTTTAAATTTAGCATAATAATTGCTATAAAAAATTCATTCAAACTATACTGACTTCATTATATACTTAGCTTAGTTCTCTTTAGTGGGTAGCTGCCTTACACCCCCTTTCCTTCACAGGACGACACGTGCAGGGCTAAGATGTCATCCATTTACGGTGCAGAGTATACCTGCTAGAACCAAGCGTTTCAGTGTTTCATTCCTATGCCGCACCACCAAGACCTGGAATTCCCTGCCAGCTCACGTGTTTCCTTCTTCCTACAGTCCCGGGTCCTTTAAGCGGGGCGTGAAAAGGCATCTAATGAGGCCGTCAAGCTGAGTGCCACCACTGTTAACATGGTAAATGTTTGCGATGGTGACCCTCTTTCCGAGACTTTGCCTTTGGCTTAACATCAGGCGAGGTGAAGTCAAATTGACGTGTCCTGTATAAAAAAAAATGTGATTATTTGTTCACGGTAGTGTTCTGTGAGCTTTCCAGAGTGGTGTCGCGATTAACCATAACTTCTGTCCTGTAGTCTAACTAAATGATGTAGTAGGTAGTAGTGAAACATTCATTGATATTCTCTCTTTACTACTGTTTTTAAAAAAGGTATTCGGGAACCTGCCATTTAGTGATGGATGACACCACATATATTCAATGTTATCTAACAACAATATTATCTCACATGACCTAAGTTCTCACACTGAATAGTCCTACTAATATTATAAACGCGAATGTTTGTAAGTATGGATGGATGGATGCTTGTTACTCTTTCACGTCTGAACGGCTGGAGTTATATTAATAAAATTTAGTACGGAGTTAGCTGCCACCTTGGATTAACACATACCTAGGCTATTTTTGGTTGCGATAACCGACATCCATGCGGGTGGAGTCGCGGGCTAAAGCTAGTTTATTATATAACATCCCAACATCAAACGTTGGGACATGGCACACAAGGCGACTTTACCTGGTCGAAGATACCTATTTATTTCTGGCATATTTTTTTCACTGCCCGCATGATGTTAGGTACATGGTTTATCGTGTCTATAAACGCTTGCCTAGCGCTTATCGTAATGGTATGACACGCGTCATCATCCATCTATATTTACAATGGATAATTACTTCACAAATTACAATTACTGTTTTCGTTAATTTTTCTCGCTTCAGTAAAATCAAAGGCTCAGAATATGCATTCATTAATAAACCTCATTAACATGTTGATGAGCTTCATTAATATTTGCTTTGTGCTGTTCTGTATTAAATAGGCTTATAATTTCCATATTTATTAATGTTCAGTTTTTAGTATAATAGTGATAGCCAGGTAAATTAGGTTAGATCAGAGGCTCAAGCAAAACCATGGCAGCAAAGCGACCCAAACGTATATTATATGCCCTTATAACAGTAAATCAGGGGTATTCATGGCTCTCCACTATTTTGAGTCTATCATATTGAAATATTATCTTAGTTTTACCCCCGACGCAAAGAGAACGGTGTTATAAGTGTGACGTGTCTGTTTGTCTGTCGCATCATAGCTCCCGAACGGATAAAGCAATTTAAATTTAGTTTTTTTTTTTGTATTAACGGTGACTTATGTGCGAGTGTTTATAAATATGTTTAATGAAAATCGGCCGTTTAAAAGTTATAGGGGTTAAAGTGGGGATGGAGAGTGTCGGGGGCTTTTTAAATGTTTGATTTATGTTATTGAAGAAATAAAATATTACTAATAAAAGTTTCTCAATTACCCCATCAACAGAAAGTAGGTAGGAAATTAATTGTTTCCGAAATTCACTGAGAGGGTAAAATGATATTAATAATAAATTTAAAACTGGTTACAAGTCAATGTTGCCGAAATAATAGCTAAACTCAAACTTTGGGTCTAATATTGAACTTCTTAACAACTCAATCAAGCAATAATAACTAAAGTAATTAAATTGAGTAAACACTGATATGAAACTTCCGACTTATCTATAATTATATAAATGAATGTTCCTTTGTTTATTTCTCCCATATGGAGTATAACAGTAGTAGCATATGTGTAATTTTTTATACATGTGGTAGTAGCAGCGACTATAGGTAGTAGTAAATTCGTGCGAATCGTCCAATAAGCCAAACATTTATCTCATTCTACGAAAATTATGATTGTGGTGTCATTCGATTTGGAATAGCATGTAGATAATTTTTGAAATAATTGAACTACGGTGAAAAAAATATTTTTTTGTATTTATTTATTTATATATACCTCAAAACTAACATTACAGGATATTCTCCTAATTCGATAGTGTGACGTTAATTGAATTTTTTGATGCCGATGAAAAATTGAAAACTGTAAGCTAAATAAAAAAACATTATTAATTTTACCATGAAATAGATGACACAAATTGCATAAAACGTATTCCATATTCCATTTGAGCGAATATTTCCAGAACGTTGTCGGTATGGCGAGCGCTATGTTTGAAAGCGGTTGGAATAAAGCAACACGCCCGGAGCAGCCGCTCGTTACTGCTGGTACTCCAAATGTACGCTCTTAAAGTTTATTTTGCGAGTAGCCTTATTTGCTTATTAACTTAATGACTCACGTTTGCCATTCAGTTTGTTAGCGGAAAGCTTCTTGACTCTTGAATCATGTGTTTCAGAGTCAGTTATTAATGACGTTCTGTGGTGTGAGATGATAAATTAATTCTTAGTTAATAATTGATGACGTTGCGGTGATGGTACTGTCTCTTATGCGGGGGTTGGATTTATAAATTATTTACTTTTTAAAAGTGAAATACTTACATTGAAAGTTATACTTTTTTATGATAACCTTTTTGTACCTGTGGTTGTTCCAGTAGGCTGGTTCGTGAATGACTCCATGTCTGCTGGCCTTAACAATACTTTGTGATTTATTAATGGCACATTTCTCTATTAATAATTATTAACATACATGTATTTACATCCTCACAAACTTTTACATTTGTAATACTGAGAAGGATAATGTTACAGCGATGTTAAAAAATCCACCCCTGGACGATAAGGAGGAAAGAGTTATTATTATGGCGGCCATCGCCCCGGGTAACTGCTAGTGTAACATTATCTTGCCAAATATAGTGATAAAGGTTTATATATGGCAGGTCTCGACCTCTCGACCCTGCATCAAAATAAGGAAGACCGGGCAGATAGCTAGTTGACCTTGGATTTATTATGTATAAGTAAATGATGTAATTAAAGCAGATAATGTGATCTGAATATGAATCGAATGTCGCGTGGATGTCGGTTATCGCGACCAAATATAGTCCTTTCTCAAAGTCTAATCTACCCCTGCGCCAAATTTCATGACAATCGATTCAGTAGTTCAGGCGTGAAAGCGCATATAAATACATACAGACAGACAGAGTTACTTTCGCATTTGTAGTATTAGTATAGATTCCTGCCTTTCTTTATGCCTGCCTCCTGCCTTATTTCAGTTTCTGTGTAATTCTAATTCCTGTCTTCCAACACACATTTAGGACATCAGCGAGAAAAATAATAATTAGTAGCCTTTGTGTTATTCCAGCCAAAAAATTATATTGCAGTCATATCAGTTCCATTCAGACGTTTTTGTGTAATAGAGTCACAAATATCCAAACACTGAAACATATTCACCAACATTCCTAACTCAAAAAGTAAGTATTAAGTATGTGGTTGACATTTAGGAATCTAATTTACTGTCAATATTACTGCACGTGTGCGGTTTAGCCTTATATGTAAAACTTAAATTTTAATGAAAACCTTGTTTGAAAAAGTTAATAATATTTTAGACTGATGTTTTTTTTCGATAAGATGTTATAAAATCTTGAGACAGTGACATGGTACGGGGACGGAAAGAAAACTTTTCTCTTTGCGATATTCTTCGCTTAGCTACGCTTACCTACACTGCCCTATAAAAAAGACTTTAATGAAGCTTTAATTTATTATCTGTTTTACGAACACAGAAAATATTTTAATTTTAACGATAATAAATTGAACTTTATTTTGGGTTAATGACCACCCATAAAAGGCTGGACATTAAAAATTATATTAGCACAGTTTGGTATACTTTTTATAAGCCAGGCTGTGTTAGTCCTCCAAAATTGCCTTCAACTGTTATAAGGAGTATCTTGTACATGTAGAATATCTTCATAGCATAAAGTGCAATTAAAAAATTATAACTCTCTCTACATGGTATATACCTTACTTTCCGGAAAATGCCCTATGAAACCTTAATTTCAACAGGTACCAGAATCTTGTTAAGATTTGTTGCAAAATTGTTTTATAATAAGTATGAACTTAGCAGAAACAAATCCTACTGAAATTTGTCACTTCAGTAGAATTCGGTTCTGTTAATTTGAAACGCAGTGGGTTTACCTCCACAGTGAGAATAGTTCCCCTGCATTGATGTTCGGAAAGACCGGCCTTCGCAGTTAAATCGTAGCCGAGGCTTCAATCCTCTCCGGATAATTAATGCTCCTGTCCGCTCCGATTTACAACTCGTGGTTTTTGATGCCAAATTAGCCATTGTGTTCATAAATCCTCTAAAGGAAGTCGTAAATATTGTGATGCCATTGATGCGCAAAAAGCGTTAAATACTGTTTTATCCAAAATGAGGTTAGACACTTAGTCGCAATAAATTCTGGTTCGAGTTACGGGTTTGCATGGGAAAATCTTGTGTAAAAAATCCTATAATTCGATTGCAGCATCACCTACAGTGTAGAATGGTGAATATAATCCATACCTGAATGTCTCTGGGTAGCTCTCTCTCTCTCTCTCTACTACTAGCTCTGAAGTGGGCTGTATATTTATCGAGTCAAAATGTGTACAGAAATTTTAAAGCTTTTGTAGCGCACCATATTATAACTAGAAAAAAAAACAGGTTTGGGTAAAATGACGCTCAAGAGCATTATTATTGACAAACATTTATGAAATAGATTTTCTTATTTTCCAACGTAAAATATCTTCTAAAAGACCTTTTTTTTATAATATATTGTTCGGCGGCAGAGTGAACATTTTATTTGTTGGTGGTGAAGGTATATTACGACCGCTAAAACAAGTAATAAAAAAGTGAAAAAGAGAGCCGGTAAATGCTAGCGACACCTAAAGAAGGATATTAGTATTATAATGGGAAATGTATGAAATTGTTCGTGTCTTAAACTGATATTATGGACATTATTTTTACTAGATATTTTACGATATACTTTACTAGGTGCATAGAAATTTGACGGCACCCGGGATTACCTAGTGGTAATCCATTCATGGTCAGATTCAATGATGTAATTGCGTAGCCAAGAGCCATCACACTATTGTAACATTTTAATTATTTTTAAATTATTATTATTTTTTTATAAAAAAGCATATTAGAACCGAAGTTACTAATATTCCCTCTAACCCCTCTAACTGTGTTTGTTATGGTAAACTTCATTTCTTCTTTTAATCATCCAAAGTTTTGCACATTGGAAGTTGAACCCGAAGCCCATTTATTACTATTGATGCTGATTTGACCCTCAACAATATTGTCTGTATACCTCGGTAAAAATAGAAGTCATAGTAGGTAATTCATAATGATGATGAATGTGGTAGTAATCTACCTATGATAAGTTACTTACTTGCTTGTACTCGGAGGTGACCTAGTCATTACATAGAAGGCGCGTTCGACAATATCCCAGAGCTGATTACCGCTACCAAGCCTACCCTCTTCGGTGAACGGATCGTGTAACAATTTCAGTGACTTCAAAGCTGCTATCTGCATTATAATAGGTAGATAGGTAGTTAATGTTCTATCTGCGTTATATTTTTAATTTAGCAACAATCTTAGAAGAAAAGTGGCTTCGTGTAGGATACTCACTCAGCCCTCTAGACGCGACATGACAGTCGTCAACGCATGTCATAAGCGTGAAATCCCATACATTTGAGATTCTATTCTACGATATGCCAGCTAACGAATTGCCACTTGTCTACAGGGGTAGGTCTGTAAGCTCTAACTAGTAATAAAACTTTGTACCCTTTGGTCGCTCACGGTGGGTGGCATGGGTGTTGATGGCGAAATACCGCAAAAACTATCGGGTATTTCCTTTATCACTGAAACAAATACTTTCAAGCTTATATAGTTACCATATTTTGACCCCAGTAGCGTTACAAAATATACTCTTTATGGGCAGTGCGTGTTTTTGGGTGGCTTTTGAGGATAGCACGGTGTGCTACGGCGGCGGAGCAACTTCAGCAGATCCATCAATCACATATTATACTCGTATAATAATACTAATCCGCAGGCGCCTACACTCGTAATCTTACGTGCATTATACATGTTACTTATAATAAACTCTGCATAGCTCTAGTTTTACGAAATGTGAAAATACTTGTTGCAAATAAAGTTGATACGACGATGGAATAAAAGATCAAAGATTTTCATATTCACAAAATATAAATGATGAGTGGCTGTTGTCGTTGCCCGAGGGGAAACAAAACTCACCTACGTAGTTGCGTAGTTGACACTGTTTTCTTCTCATCAAGCAAATATTTTGATATCTCATGATAATTTCAGTGCCATCGCGTGCCAGGGTACTTGCACAAACATAGTCTGTAATGTTTGCACATGCTATGGTGTCACAGAAGGTACCTAATGCTGGATCTAGCAAGAATACTGAAAATAAGTTAATCCTGATTTGACGTGGTTATTAATGTTTCTGAAATTAATTAATCTCTTGCATGCTTTTTAGCTGGATATCAGAAATTGTCTGCTAAGCATTTAAAAATAAGGAAAACACATAGACCCATACGGAATACACACAATACCTATGGAAAATACGCTCTACCAGCTTCAGAAAGCCCAAAGTTGATCCAAGAAGGTGACATTCTTGGATCAACTACCAGCCTTCCGACTGCCTCTCAGACTGTGCAACTAGGTTGCAGGCTGCCTGCAGGGGCATAGTATTCGCGTCCTTTGTGATGGACGAGCTTCAGAGTTCTTGCAGGTAAAAGCTGGCGTGCCCCAGGGTTCCGTCTTATCTCCCACTCCCTTTCTTCTGCATATCAATGACATGTTCTCCACCGGCAGCATTTATTGCTATGCAGACGATAGCACCTTACACGGGATTTATCACGGACATCCTGCGGTCAAGCAATCTGATGTCGCAAAAAAGAGGCAGCAGTCACTGAGATGGACCTGATTTTGAACCACATTTCTCAATGGGGTGGTGAGAACCTGGTCGAATTCAATGCCAAGAAGACGCAGGCATGTGCGTTTACAGCAAAGGTATCTCGGAGTCCTGAACAGAGTGAGGCGTTTTTTCACACCGGAGCAACGGTGTCTTTTATACAAGACCCAAATTCGTACCTGCGTGGAATACTGCTCGCATCTCTGGGATGGCTTCGCAAAGTACTTACTAGATGCTCTCGACAGGTTGCAGCGACGTGCGGTCCGCATTATTGAGAATCCTGCAAAGGCTCGAGGGCGTTCGTGACCTCTCACGAATACCCTCGAGCCTTTGCAGATGCGTAGAGATGTTGCGTCTTTGCCAGTATTTTACCGTCTCTACCATGGTGAATGTTCTGATGTGCTCTTCCAATTAGTCCCACCCTCTCCTTTCCTCCACAGGACAACATGTGCAGGGCTTAGATGACCTGCATACGGTGCAGAATATACCTTCTAGAACCAAGCGGTTCGGTGAATCATTCTTATGCCGGACCATTAAGACCTGGAACTCTCTGCCAGCTCACGTGTTTCCTTCTTCCTACAATCCCGGGTCCTTTAAGCGGGGCGTGAAAAGGCTTCTGATGAGGCCGTCAAGCTGAGTGCTACTATTGTTAACATGGTACATGTTTACGATAGTGACCCTCTTTCCGAGCGTTTGCCTTTAGCTTACCATCAGGCGAGGTGAAGTCAAATAGAAGTGTCTTTATATAAAAAAAACAAAGATCCTTCAATTCCTTGGCATCATCAGAATTAATCATATAGAGAAAGACATATTCAAAACCAACTCTCGATTCCAGTACCCCAGAAGGTGGACAAGTACTTGTTAAGAGAGGTCAAACGAGCCCAAACTCGAAAAAGTTGCTTCTTTTTATGACGGACTTCCTGAGATCACCACGACTCTGGGAACCACATGAGGACCAAAATATTTGGGACAATAAATCAAACAGGTTTAAATTCGTCAGGAATGTGCTGTTTTCTGTTTATTATCAAGAGATAAGCTAATTCACGTACGTAAGCCTTATTACTAATTGAAGCCAGTCAGATTGCAAACATTTAACGCTCCTGTGATGAATTGCAAGATAAATAAGACGTTCATTTCATTACAGTTAGACGTCATCGTCATGTTGTGATAACCTACTACTCATTCATGACGGTGCCTAATTTTAATAGGTACGTGTAACTTGTATAGCTCATCAAGTTAAATTTTGCTGAGTGAACTACGCATGTATGTCATTGTAGAACTAGTCGTAATTATTGCAATATCTTTTCTAGAAATAATTGACATCGTATAATTAGAAAAAACTTAAGAGCTATACATACTTACAAGTTACTAAGCATGAAAATAACATTTTATTCAATTTCTCTTTCAATATTTCCACGAATCACGAACACAATTATGTGAGCGATTTATGTTACCGCGTTATAGGAATTACTTTTTAATGTTGGCTCAAGAGATTTATGTAAAAATTTAATTAAAATACCAATAAGTCAGCATGATAACACATTTACCTCGCAATCCGAATTTTAAGGACCTGTTTTTTGTGTCGTTAGTGCGATCGTATTCATTTTGCACGAGTAGGAAATTATTCTGTCGTGTAGGGTAGATCGCATTGAGCAAGGACACTCTGATTTATGGCTGGACGTTAACTTTGGAAGCCGGGACATTAGCGGCGACTGATTGCCAAGCGTCCGCGGCCCTCGCCTGGAATGGCATCAACGCCAATCGCTCTTGCCATTTGCCATACAACAGCACACAGCTATGTCACTAATTTGTTGGGTATTTAATGGAAGATTAGTGTTTTTGTATGCAATAATTTTTAATCATGAAGCTAACCCATAAGGGTCAGCTTCACGATTAATAATCTTGAGTCGATAAAGAGTTTCTTAAAGAACGCACTATATTTTTGCTAGCTTTTACCCACGGCCCCGCCCGCGTGAATATCGGTTAACACGACCAAACAAAGCCTATGTGCTTTTTCAAGTTCTAATCTACCCCAATACCAAATTTCATCAAAATCGGTTGAATAGTTTAGGCATGAAAGCGTAACAGACAGACAGAGTTACTTTCGCATTTATACTATTAACTAGTATGGAAGTATGGATTTTTAAGATTTCTACTGAATACTAAATATTTTGCAGCGCGTAATGGTAACCCAGTGCTTGGATCATTCACCATCTAACTCTCTCATGCGATCGTTAAACATGCGATTCCACATTGCGAAGTGGAGTTTATAGGATACGGGCGTATCCAGAGGCACTCTTGCAAAATTCTCTCTTGTAGCGTTTTGACTTTTCCGGGGACATGGCCCTATAATCTCGAGAGTGAAATCTGCGCCAGAGCTTCGTCCGTCAATCAGTACTAGATTGCAGGTGAGGTTTGCTTGGGCCCCTAAACTTCTTGGCCCCACTAACATCAGCGGGGCCCAAGCCAAACCCAGATATACGTAATCAATTGCACTTCGGATGTTTATATTTTTTTATAATAATAAAAAAAAAAAAAAAGCATTTATTTCGGACAACTAATAAATCCATATTTTGTTAGTAACAGTGTGACTTAAAAATATATTAGTAAAAATTGGTATTATGTCTGATTGTAATTAATTATATTATTATTTTGAAATGTCAAAATAGAGGAATAAAAGCAATGTCACAGTAAAAATGTAATCTTAATTTCTATACCGTTAAATTCATGTTAAGGTCAATTTGTAATTTAATTAATAGAATAAATTTATATTTAAAAGATAATAATATTATGTCAACTTTATTTGAGAATTATAGTAAAAAATTGTTATTATAAATAATTGTACCAATTTATCTATGTCATTGCTCCCATCGTCCCTATTTAGACACTATTTTTGTGTCCGAGATACATTCACGGATCCACTTAACTATAATAGGCGAGTCCCACCGGTCTGCTATAGTTTTCAGAATGGTGTTGGAGCCGCCCCGTAATCTGCAGAGCAATGAGACAGTCTTCTTTCTCATTATGGCTTGGAAACCATCTACGCAAGCCTGGGCAAACATGCCTGATGCGCTACATAATCGAGGCAACCCCATCAACATTCTGAAGGCGTTGTTGTATTGGACACGCAGCGCACTGATGGCCGTCTGCCTGTAGTTGATCCAGAGGCTACACGTATAGAAAACTTGGCAGTATGCTCTGAATAATGTCAGTTTAACTGGCGTACTGCGTACTACTACAATCACTACTTTCATCTGTCTAAAATACAATAATATAATGGACGGGGTATAAGTTATAATCAGCTTGTATATTGTTTCACAGTGATTGATCTTGAAATAAAGAGTCCCACATACTAGCAATTCTTCCGATGAACAAATGCGAGAGACGTATCATGAATGTGTTAGACGACTTCCACGTAGTTTTAGGAGTAAAAGTTTCATCTCTTCCGTTTCTACCTGTGCACGCGTAATGCGGGTTGTTTCGTATCAACGAATAGCCCGCATGTTTCCTTACAAATCAGTAAACTTTAAGAGATTTTGGAATGAACTGTACTCTTCCAATAGGTAGGTATATCAGGAGGTTATAGGGGGCATAACATATTTCGTATCAGTTTTTCATATAGCTTTAATTTGTGTTTTAATTTTGTTTTAATTCAAGGCAAAAGCACCAATGGTAGGCACTTTAAGGACAAATTAAACTTCAATCTACATAATCATACATATGAAATAATGACTGATCGTTACATTATTTTTTAGCTGTTACATCAACATTTAGACATTAACTTTTGCAGATTAAATCTAAAAAATAATACAGAAAAATCATTTTATCTACTCTCATATCATACTGAAATGTAAACATTAAAAAACATTTATTAAAATCTCTACACACAGCGTATCAAAATACATTTTAAAATTACAATACGACATCATTTTTAGGGTTCCATACCCAGGGTAAAAAAGGAACCATATTATGCCATACCATAGCTGCACATATGTATTTAGGTAATATTGTACCTCCTGTTATAATTAAATTACTTTATTAAGTATTACAATTTAGTTATTAGATTTATAACGTGCCTACTTTAGCTGAGTGCTTCTAATCACAAGAATTATTTTTAAACGCTGGCAGTAAGAAAGCCACGCAGGCATGAAAAAAAGAAGCATAGATTAAATGGAAGACTAAAGTTACTCCAAGAGATATGACTGTACTCCATTTGGTTGTAGACATACATGAAAAAGTTCCCGAGTTGACGGCAAAGTTCATCTCTATCACGTGAATTCGAAAACATCGTTGGCAAATCAGCCACACCTCTATCTCACCCTTCACGTGCGCCGCATTATGAAAATATGCTGATGATATACACGTATCTCCTTTCAAAACAGCAAGGTAGAAAGGTGCAATGAGTCGGTGAGCGATGTGTTAATAAATTGCTATCATTAATCAGTGACTGTTTCGATGGCACATACGTGCCTTGCTCGTATATCGACTCGTTTCCAGATTCCCCCTGAATAAAAATGTGGAGCGTGCCGCAAACATATTTCACACTAGCTGATACGCGCAGCTCCACGCGCGTATGCAGTTAGCCTTAACGTGCCCCATAGGGACTAATCCTCCACGTTCCGCATTCAGTCTATCCCAGATACCATTTTCAGGTCATCTACGGGGCAGTAGTGGCCGAGCTGAAGGCTATCTACGGGGTCCACAGGTGGCGGATAGTGGAACGTCCATCAGATAATGATGGATCGCTGCGAATATGTAAATAAGCAGTCCCCGACCATTCAGCGGCAAGATTAGCAGAACGTGGTGGATAGCTCATTGGGACGGGCTAACCTATAAAATGCCACATAAGGTTCCCTGACGATCTTGTGACGTAGCGAGTAAATGCCGCTACTTAAAGGCACTCCCCACCCCCTGATGCCGGGCAGCAGCGGCAGCAGTACTGACCAGGGGCCGAGGTAAAGGATACCGGTAGGGCTCTGGACCAGAATATCATCGATTGAGCAATCGGCTGGTGAACTGCGGAACGGAAGGCAATTGGGGCAACCACCGTTCTGAGCGCCCTTATATGGAGTATGAAAATGGAAACAGAAGAAAATATGGTTCTTGACAACGGGTTGATGCGATGTAATATTCCGCAAAGGTCCGAGTCCGGCAGGAGTAGAAGCAAGGCTGCACCGGTCGTCATCATGCGAAATCCTTGCCACATCGGAACATGGAACGTGTGTACAATGCTACCAGAAGGAAAATTGGAAGAATTAACATCGGAAATGGATAGGTTAAAGATAGATATATTAGGAATTAGTGAGGTCAGATGGGGAGGGAATGGAGATTATTGGAGCGGAGACTACAGGGTAATATATGCAGGGGACGAGCAAGGTACAAATGGGACAGCAATCATACTTAATAGGAAATGGGGAGCACAAGTAGAGAATGCTATTCACCATAGTGACCGAATAATCGCCATTAAGATAAAGGCCGAGCCAGCAGATCTATTTATAATTCAGGTGTACATGCCAACTGGAAGGCACCCAGATGAGAAAGTTGAGCAGATGTATGACGATATGGAAACACTAATAGATTTAGCTGCAGAAAAAGATAATTTGATAGTCATGGGAGATTTTAATGCAGTGGTGGGAGAGGGAGCGGTTGAGGATGTCATGGGAAAATTTGGGCTAGGGAAAAGGAATGCGAGAGGCCATAGGTTAATACGATTTTGTCAGGAAAACAGTCTCTCAATAAGTAATACACTATTTAAACAACCGAAAAGAAGATTATACACTTGGAAGATGCCTGGGGACATTGGTAGATACCAGATAGATTATATACTGATAAGAGCTAAAAACAGGGCACAGGTGAAAGCATGCAAAACCTTACCAGGTGCAGATTTACATACAGACCATAACCTATTGATTGCTAAATTTAGTTTTAATATTAGAAAACAGAAGAGGAAAAGTATACCAAAGAAAATAGATTTAAGTAAACTTCAATGCAATAACAGAGTGCAATATAGTAATATGATAGGCGATAGATTAGCATTAAGTAAAGAAAATAGGATTTATACAGAGTCAGATATAGATAGTAGATGGAACAACTTTAAAACTATAATAAATACTTCTGCAGAGGAGTGCTTGCAAAGGGAGAAAATAGTACCAAGAAAGAAGTGGTTAAATAGGGAAATTATGGATATGATGGTGGAAAGAAGAAAATTACGAAGTAGGAATGATGACTACAGTAAAAATGAATATAAGAAACTGACCAATAGAATAACATTAAAATGCAGAGAATACAGAGAAAAGGATTTAAAAAATGACTGTGATAATATAGATAAACACATGAGGGAAGGAAAGATGGACAAGGCATATAACATAATTAATAAACTAGCAAAGGTACACAAACCTAAGAGTACCGCTATACTGAACGAATCAGGACATTTAGAAATGGATAGTAGAGATATCGTGGAACGATGGAGGAGGTATATTGAGAAGCTTTATGAGGGGGAAGGAATGACGGAGGAT
The DNA here is from genome assembly GCA_914829495.1 of Eilema sororculum. NCBI lineage: Eukaryota > Metazoa > Arthropoda > Insecta > Lepidoptera > Erebidae > Eilema > Eilema sororculum. The sequence continues at coordinate 16,271,238 of OU618534.1, read as the reverse complement.
GATATGGAGAGGGAAAGTGAGATAGATAAGAATGAGCTGGGACCACCTATTTTGAGAAGAGAGTTTGATATAGCTCTGAACAGTATAAAGAACGGGAAGGCGACGGGAACGGATGGGATACCAATTGAACTAATAAAATGTGCCGTTTGTCCATCAATGCATGATGAATTGTTCCAAATGACTCAATGCATGTACGCTGAAGGAAAAGTGCCAAACGATTTTAAAGTGAGCAAAACTGTCACACTGCCTAAAAAATTAAATACACTCAAATGTGAGGAACACCGCACCTTAAGCCTCATTTCCCAGGTCTCAAAAATACTACTAAAAATAATGCAAAACAGGCTAAGAACCAAAGTGGAAGAAGTAGTAGGAGATGATCAGTATGGCTTTAGACAAAAGAAAGGTACAAGAGAGGCTATACTGGCATTGAGACTAATTGTGGACAGAAGGATGGAATTGGGATTGGATACACATATAGCATTTATTGACCTGGAGAAGGCATTCGACAAAGTGGACTGGAAGCTCATGATGAAGGCACTTCAAGAAGCGGGGGTAGACTATAGAGATAGAAGGATCATTATGGAACTATACAGGGAACAGGAAACATTGATTGAAGTTAATGGAGAAAGGGCAACAGCAAGAATCCGCCAGGGCGTAAGACAGGGATGTCCTCTATCACCACTTATTTTCAACATATTCATAGAGAATGCTATTAGAGAAATTAAAGAGAGTTCTAGTGGGGGGGTTAAATTCAATGGGGAAAGTATTAAATTTATTAGATTTGCAGATGACATTGCTGCTCTAGCAGAAAGCGGCAATGAGTTACAGGACCTGATGAGCACGGTGGGCAATGTTTTTCTAAAATACCGACTAAAAATCAACAGTAAGAAAACTAAAACCATGATAACTTCAAAACATCCATCGATACAGAGACCTATTGTACTAAATAACAACAACTTAGAGCAAGTGGATAGTTTTAGGTACCTCGGTAGTATTTTGAACAGTAACTCGCGGTGTGCACAGGATATAGTGGCCAGAATTGCAATAGCTAAGCAAGCATTCAACAACAAGAAGCATTTACTCAAGACAAAAAATATTTCATTATTAATAAGGAAAAGATTCATAAAAACTTATGTTTGGAGCATTGCACTCTATGGATGTGAGACATGGATAATGACAAAGGGGGACAGAGACAGGCTGGAAGCGTTCGAAATGTGGTGCTGGAGAAGAATGGAGGGGATAAGCTGGACAGAAAAGATGACGAACGAAAGAGTACTAAATAGGGTCCAAGAGGGAAGGTCTTTATTGAGAATAATCGAGAACCGAAGAGGAAAGATGATTGGCCACCTGATAAGACATGACTTGTTCATAAGAAACATCATAGAGGGGAAGGTAGAAGGAAAGAGAGGAAGAGGTAGGCCAAGAGGAACATTTATGGCACAGATAAAGGAAAAGATACAAGTCACATCGTATCAGGAGGTGAAAGGATTGGCGGAGCAGAGAGAAGAGTGGCGATTACTCCACCGACAAGAGCGTAGCTCTTAAGTTCCAGAGAGAGGTAAACCCCAATCGTCTCAATTTTACCCAAATACGTTACCTATAGATGGGTAGCCTCATTTCTGTAGCACATGTAATCGTATACGAACTCATCATAAATAATTGTAGAAGAAGAAAAATAATTTGATATTTTGATAACAAAATACGTCAAAATAATTCCAATAGAAAAATGAAATGACAAAAAATAACAATTAGGGTTTGGTAACAATATATCAACGGTCGATCATACTTACATAAAAAAATTATACAAAAAGGAAGGATACTTTGTATTCTGTCCGAGAAAATAAAATTTGTATCTACCGTTACACCGTAACATAAATATTTTTGAACTTCTATTTCAAGCAAATTTTATTATGACGCAAATGCAACTGATATTGTGTGAAAGGGTCCCATCAACACCTATACGTGACAAAGTAAATATTACCTGCAAAGTGCTCGGGACATATAATTATCAAATATGAAATAAGTATGGGTTCAAAAAATATATATATATTGGTTTACTAATGAAAAGCTTAAAATATATCTATAGACATAAATTACATTGGCATAACGAAATTCAGCATAATGATCATAACACATAATATTACTAAGCATAAAAGTTTTGGCATAATGCTTGTTTTCATAAATACTAACAGCATAATAATAATGAAGCATAATTTTATAAAGTATGATGTTAGAAACGCATAATGATATAAAAAAATAATAAATGAAATAACCACGAACCAACGAACTTTTAAAACAAAAACATAAAACCCTTTTCCTACCAACAGATAATAAGGTGGAACGGGTGGAAACGACACTAACCCCGCATTGTCTTACATAACTTTTCAACTCTTATCATCGGGAGTCCGAAAATGTTTCTCACACCATTTAAAATCATAATGATCGTTATTCATAAAAAATATTAAAACTAAATGTTAAAAAACATAATCATTTAAATTCATAATATTGCAAATCATAAAATTTAGTTTTACTAATATTTGTTTATATTTGTTTAAACTAATGATCGAAACTCATAATCATTCGAATAAATAACTATAATATTCATAAAATGAGATGCTACCAGACAAGTAGGTTAGGTTATGTTAGAACTGTGAGCACAACAACACGCGAACCGAGCGAGCGAAGAGAGCGTGCCGCGGCAGCGGCCGGCGAAGCGCCAGAAACTAATTTTTGTTAGGAAAGTAGACAGAATTTATGCAAAAAAATTTTTTGTGGAAGTATGTTCGTAGTAACAACATTATTAACTAAAGCAATATGATTATAGAATGTTATGAAGAAAAAAGATTTGAAAAAAAAGTTATGGATTTAAACTGGTTCTTGGTAGTAACAGTATTAATAAAAAAATATGAACACTAACTGTTATGAGTTCCGATGATAGTAATAAAAATGTATGAATAAAAAAAATATGAAAAATAAAATTATGAAGAGTGATGATTATGAACACAAATCGGTAGTAAGAAAAAGAATAGAATTAAAATTTTTAAGTGAGCCAATATGGATCCTAGATAATAATTTACAATATTTTAATCTTTTCTTTTCTAAAGCTAAGAGACTTTAATTAATATTTGGTATATGTGTTTTAAATTGGGACAGAGGCATATACAGCTCGCGATGGGGCTGGTTATAAAGATTTTGTTATATCTCTCGTTAGTAACAGGACTTGGCTTTAGTGTTTAAATAATGACAGAAGCAACTTCTTTATTAATTCATTGTAACCGTCTTTTAATACAAAACTAAACAAGATTCATTATCATTAAAACTAAAATTAGCTTCCATCAGTCTCCTTACTATCTGAATATTAATTGCGAATGCGTTCGATAATATCCCACAGCTGTTTATTTCCGCTGCCTGATCTACGACTCACTTCAGCAAAGTTACCATCGTCTAACAAGTGCAGCGACTTCAAAGCTGCTACTTGCTTCATAAACACAACTTTCAATGCATTAGTGAAGCAATTACTCAGTGGTTTGATTGTTACATCTGCACAGAAATAAATACTGACACTTTAGATAAAGATTAGATATAAAAATTACTTTATAACTAAAGCAATGATAGAAATTCATATTTACTTAGACCAGCAGTGCAAGAAAACAAGTCAATGTGGCAATGGTTTATCATAGTTCTATATGTAGATCTCGTTCCTTTTCGCTTCCATATTTGAGCACACGCAGGTTCGTAGGCATCTGTACAGAAGGTAGGACACGTGTGATTACAAGTTTGATGGGCGCCAACTATACTATAGTCTATTACTCGTCGGGCGTCTCCTTCACTCCGTGTTGGTGCTTTATTCTCGACACTCTCGTAACTATCGTCTGTTTCGCAATACCGATAGGGTATTTCATTTATTGCTGAAACAAAACATTTTCCGGTTATTTTTGCATGTTAAGAATTACATTTTTCCTTTAGGTACAACTAATAAATAATGATGTTCGATGTTCTTCCTTGTATCTCGTTTCTATGCTTGAATGGTTCCAAGAAAATATGATTTTACGTAGATATTTATAATAACTAGTGACGTTTGGGGTGGTAAAAATTCACGTATTCCGTTGATAGTTTATATAAAAGTAGGTTAAACTTTTTTTTTTTTAATGTTTTTTATGCAATACGAATGTGCGTGGATCGTAGACTGGAAATATCATTTTCCTATGCATTGTTTTGAGTTTCTGATATTGATCGATGAGTGCCCATGATAGTTTATATACCTACCTACATTTTGTAACATACATTCCCGAGTTTACTTTTTCATACCATTAGGTGGCAGGCCCACCTGATGGAAAGTGGTTATCTTGACCTGTGGACTTGTGCAACACCAAGTGACTCACACTCGTGCTGCCGACCCTTTAAGAACCTTCTATACAATGCAGCATTACATACAAAACTCACCTACGTTGTTCTGTAAACACTGTTCTCGTTTCAAAAAGCAAATATTTTGATATTTCGTGATAGTTTCAGTGCCATCTTCTGCCTGTATGCTTGCACATACATAGTCTATTATATTTGAACATGTTATATCGTCACAGTAAGTGTCGAATGCTACAACTTGCAAAAACACTGAAAATAAACGAATCATTATTTCAATGTAGGCACAGCCAGCGTTAGAAATATCTTGACGACGAAATCTCAAAATTGTCTTAATACTCTCGTATTTAGAACAAACCAAACTGTTTTATTAATTTAAATTGTATTATTGTCCGAACTAAAAATGTGTACCAAAAGTGTGGCCTTGAGAAAGTTTAGATTCATCATCCCCGGCAACAACCGAAAATCGGAGATGGTAGATATTATTAGACTGGATTTTCCCGCGGCTCCACCCGCTTGGATTTCGGTGATAGCGACCAAACATAGCCTATGTGTTAATCCAGGGTGTCAGCTAACCCCATACCAAATTTTATTGAAATCGCTCCAGCCGTTTGGGCGTGAAAGAGTAACAAACATGCATCCATCCATACTTACAAACTTTCGCGTTTTTAATATCAGTCAGTAGGATGAGACAAATAAGTTGAAATTCAATATTTTGGCGTTGTTTTATTGCGGAAAGTGTATCGGATTGGTAAGAAATCATGCAGCATTTAAATTTATGCGCAATACATGTCACGAATTTTATGTAAGGCAAAATCTAATGATTTCTTTTTTTTAATGAAATTAATAAGCATTAAGCCATCGATTAGTTCGGGCGTAGTTCGGCGGCTAAGCAGTTAAAGCATTCTCCATGTAACAGAAGGACCGTGGGTTCAATCAAATAAACGACTGGACCGATCAAAAAAGTCCTATGCTATCAAATGATTTCTTAAAAAATATTTAATTTAAATAACCCAATTCATTAATAATAATCTACATTAGAGCTTAAAAGTTAATATAATACATACAAGTTACTAAGCATAACAACAGCATTTTATTCCATTTCTCTCAAAATATTTTACGAATCACAAACACTATTATGTCAACGATTTTTATGACCGTGCTGAATCAATTAATTTTTATAATTAAATCTACAGATTCCATTAAAATTAAAATTGAATTTAAAACGTCAGCGTGATAAGAGATAAAATTTCCACCAATAAATGAATAAGAGCCACTACAGACTTTATTTAAATGTTCGTTTATTTAATTTTATAGTAGCTCTTACAAAGCAATTTCCTTCAGAAAACTATTTAAGAAATGTATTTACAAGATGAATTTTCCTGAGATTACTTGAGACAGAGTTGATACGGAAAATTATGAAGATGCCATGAAAATAAATCTTATTAGTGTGATACAGTAACAATACCTAGTAAAGGACTTAAGCCAGGGATATCATATTTTCTTTCCTTAATGAACGTCAAAAACGTATTTAAAAATAAAATATTCTATCAGGACTAGTTCCCTACCTAAGACCTACCATTTTTTTTCCTGCTGAAATCCCCTCGGATACCCCCCCCTGCCGGAGCCGGAAGGGGAGGTTATGTCGGGCTCGAACCGACTAAAACCGCACGCCGACTGTGGGTCGTGGTGCTAGGCCAGAGGTGAGGTTGTCATCAACATATCCCTCGCACCCCGGCTGACCCAGGGCCATCCCTTACGGTCTAGCCCTCCTCGCCACCTAAGACCTACCTATTCTAAATATTAATAAAACACAGTATAACGTAAGGTGCTGTGTGGTTTACTCTAAATATTCACCCCTGTTTCTTCGTAAAATTAATCACGACGATAGATGTACACAGCAACGTGAAATATGAGTAGGCAGTTGTTAGAATATGGAAAGATGAACAACTCTATATTAGTCATCATTATTCCCTCACCCTTATCCGAATTGCTGAAGCGAACTATTTGGTTGGCGCAGTTCCCATTCTTCTTCCTTAAGTTTTTGTTAAAAGAAAAAGCATATCTGAGTTTTAGAATGAAATTTTTACAGCATTTATTATGCTAACTTTTAAATTCGATATACATCGGGAATATCTTGTACCACTGAGAGAACAGCCACTAGGTATTATGATGCTATGAAGAACGTATTATTTTCTAGTAATTGAGAACCTTATGAAACTCATAGTTTGCCATGCCCCGTGCAACCCCTTGGGAGACCAGCAGGAATCGATTTATAGGAATGCCTCGCCACTGTTACATATTCTACAATTCTACAACAACTACATTCTACACAACGCTATCTAGACCCATATGATAATAAGTATAGCTTAACGAGCTTGTGTTATGGAATCTAGAATGCGGATAAACATACTGAGATACTTACTTTTTTGTAAATAAAAAATAATATAACAAATAGAAACACCCAGACCAATGCAAATACCCACATTCATGTATACAATTATTTGCACTGAGCGGGGATCGAACCCGCGCGTCCTGGCGTAGCATTTGCGTTCACTATCGAGCAGAAGCTACATACTTTTATTATTCAAAATAAATGTTATAGTTAAATTATATATTTATAACGAGTTCCTAAAAAAATAACACGTTTCCTTCCCTCGAAGTTCGTAATTATTAGGAAGAAGTTTAATATGAAAGTTTGTCCATCATACCTGGGGCTTCCAAACCACTCAACTCGTCAAACTTTTTTACTATACTAGCTGTTGCCCGTGGCTGCACCTTCGTGGAATTTTGATCCCGGTTCCATAGCCCATACGGACCTATTCCAGATATTAAAAGTTAAAAACCTGTGTTATTCAAGACTATCTATCCCTTACCTTTCAGGCCGAATCGTTAAGCAATTAAAATGAAACCTTAAACTCCTTTACTCTATCTATCATGCCTTCCATAATGCCCTTACAAAAAATACTCGCACATAATGGACAAAATACCCACCATGATTACATACGAGAGCATGTAAACAGTTGCGACATACAAAGTCATTATTAATCCAATTACCATTTCAGTGTTACAGCCTGCTTGATTTCTGACTTAATTATTCCAATTTCACCACTAACGATGTCAACTGCAATCATTACATTCGTCATGTGAAATAAAGACCAGCTCACTCGATCTCCAATGTAAATAGGACTACAGTACAGTCACGTGCTATAGAAGAGGCCAGAGTTATTTGGTTAAATACAGAGATGTGATTAAAACGTACCACTGAAATAATGCTATTAGAAGTACGCGTGATTGTTCTATTAACTTTGAGTAATGACAATAATGTGCCAACTTCTTCTGACAATACAAATCTCACAAAATAACGCACCATTCAAAATCACAAAATTACTTAAGATTAAATATCAGATATGTTTGAAATTCAAATAAAGAATTCCAGCCGCCTCGTCTAACGGATTCTATACGAACTCCGAGAAAATATAATATGATCCATTACATACAAGACAGCCTCTGTAGAGGGCGGTAGTGAACGCGACTGCCACGCAGGAGGCGCGGGTTCGATTCCCGCTCAGTGCCAATATTTGTATGCATGAATATGGGTATTTGCATTGGTCTGGGTGTTTCTATATATAATATGTATGTATTTACAAAAAAAGTATATAATTATGTTTATCCGCATTCTAGATTCCATAACACAAGCTATAAAAGCTTACCATGGGTCTAGATAGCGTTGTGTAGAATGTTGTGGAATATTTATTTATTTATTATTTATTATTATTAACAATCCAGTGAAACGGAAATATAATTATTTACCCACAAAGATCATCTGCAATGAATTAACAGCGGAGAGATTCATTATTATTAAGATTTAAATAAATATAAGCGTTTGGCGGCAGCATTTTGGAGGTAAAACTGTTTTATGGTAAGAAAATCAGTGATAAAAACTTATGGTATTAAGAAACTCGCCTTTGATGTACGTTATTATATTAGTTATAACTTGAAACTGTAGCACCATTAGCACTGACGTCTAACTAAAATTGCATTTTGAATACTAACGTATATCGCTGCTCATGTCGCCAGCCACATGCACGTCTTACGCAAGTTTGTTTATTATCAAAGTTGTGTTATGAGGTGGTACGATATAATCCACATCAGAAGAGATTGGCATCCTCTCTGATATACCTACCTAAATATGAACCTACTTAACTACCTGTATAAGAAACTAGTTGATACCCAATCCCGAGGCACGGATGGAGACTTGGTGTTTAAGTTATAATATATCTAAGGTTTTACTCACTACCTACCTTTACCTACAATGAAATATTCGACATACAGACGAAAAAAACTGCATCTAAATCCCTTCAGAATTTTTCATCCATCGTAATGGACAAGCAAAAGGATTCAGAATCGTTAAGAAGTATAACATAATCCGAGCAGTTTTAATTTCTCCAATCTAGATACACCACCAATTAGTTAAATAAATAGATTAATTAGATACCTAATTAAAATTCCGCAATATTGAGTTCACAAAGCCTTGTTTACACATACAATGTAAACAAACTATGAGGTTTAAATCCTCCAGGAGATATAGAGCGCGGTGCTCCAGCCGCACCTGACCCCGGGATTACTCAACTCTCGCATTTAGTTGGCTTTTCGGGATTAGGGGATGGTGTGGTTCCCGCGAAAGTACGCAGGCTGATGCTCGTTTATCCACTGACAGATCTGTACTTTGTTTCACATTTCAAGTCACGTGTCAGGTTCACGGCTCCCGAGGTGACCATTATACAATTTATTACCGAGAACGTTTGTACCGTTGCAGAGATCCTTGAACAATAGTAAAGGATGTAAGACATTTGGTCATTTTTAATGGCCTGGCCTGTCTTACAAGTGAAGAAGACTTTTTTCGTTTGAATATTACATTTATTTGTTAGTTTATTTATGTAGGTCTGCAGGTACACATAAGTTACACGTCTTTAGCTAATAGTGTACCGCGTAATTCCTAGGATACTTTTGGTTGCGATAACCTGTGGGCATCAACTAGCAATTTGGTCAGTGTTCAATATATTAGAATTTGTTAAGCTACTTTTGTAGTTGACTGTACGACACCGCATGGGATGAGATAGGGTGGCCCATATTCTATTCTGCCGGAAACCACGCGACTGATAGATAGATAGATATATCAGGATTTTAGCATTTTTATATGAACAATTTATTTAAAACATTAAAATTATCAAAAATTAAACCTATGTATAAAAATGTGTAATAACCCCAAATGACACGACACTTCGAGCGAATGACTTTAAGTCAACGAAAGAAATGGATTAAGTCATTTTCAGTTATTTACTAAGCAAAGTTGTTCATTTTCAGTCATTTATACTTACATAATAAATGACTGAACGGACCGACTTAGCAGCTTATCAAAGTTCGATATCTTACAAGTAGGTACTTATATAATATATGTCTACTCACATTGGCTTTGCACTTGTCGCAAAGTTCGAAACGAAATAGGAAAAATGTAGGGGCTTGGTGAGGCTTATATCTTTACTGAGAACCCAGAGAGGGAAGCCCTCTAGACATTTTGAAGGATTAGGTACAATACCAGAATGCTGAGGCGTATTTCTATTTTCATATTTTAATAGAATTTCAATAAAAAAATAACAGGACGTAGGACGAAGGTAGGACACCTCCTAGCCAGATGGACTGACGACTTGAAAAAGGTGACTGAGACAGACTGGATGCGGAAGGCGGAGGATCGGATGAAATGGCGCACATTGTGAGAAGCCTATGTCCAGCAGTGGACTGCGGTGGGCTAATTGATTTATTGAAACAAACAACATTATTATGGTACATTATATGATCATCGTTTGATGATGTTAGCTGAATCATGTCACAAAATGAAGCACTCACTGGGAAACTACATATTTTCTACGTACAACGACTCACCTACAACCTCATAGAAAATGGTTATCGCAGCCTACGGACAAGTGCAACACAAGAAAACTACTACAAGGAGATCACTTAATTAGTGCACTTATAAATAAATACTCATGAAATATTTTAGGAGTCCTGTTACTCATACACCATACAAGTTACGCTAGAAGCCCATATCAAAACAAAGCAACTAAAAATACAGCCATCACTTTGTTATATCCTTACAATAATAGCACGACTCTCAACATTTTCGCTTCAAAAAGAGCACATGGCATCAAAAGCTGTCAAGAACAGGCAGATAAAATAAAGAGTAACCGCGAACAATAAGCATAATACATTATGAAAAGGTTCCATCACAGATAAGTACGGCGTCTTTCAATTTATTTTTAAATGCAAGTTTATCGTCTTTCTGTCGTATGTTTTGAATTTTAGTATTTTATAACAGAAAAATATTCTTTGATCCTAGGTTATAAGGAAATAAATTTAGTATTTGCATTTGCAACGGGACTGTGTCCAAACTATGTCTATCTTCACACTTATACTACAGAATAATTAATAGCACCTTATACCTCTACAAAGTTAATTTTATTCATATTCAACTGCAGTTTGTGAGCACTCAATGAAAATGATACATTCCCTCTGTAAAAAAACGATATAGTACTTAACATTATTATAACTACTTCTTTTACATAATCCATATTTTACTGCTTAAAAATGTACATTTGAATAGCGAGTATCTTTACGAAGCGAGTTTCTAAACCGATATGCACACTGTATGTCTGAATGTTTTTCATGATTACCTAGGTAGGTACACCATTTTCGTACACTAGGCTAGATCAATATTATGACAGTATTTAGGATTTTCTCTAATTAAAACATTTTGATACCGTGACACGATTAAAAAATACAGTTAACTAGGGAAACCGATTCAAATAATATACAATGATCCTTATAAACGTCAAGAGTATTGTCTACAAAGCCACTGAATACAGCGACCAGCGGCGCCAACGCGACGCTACGTCTCAACTGATCTGTCAACCCGAATGGAAAGAGTTCTTCTGCCTCCCTCCACTTCAATTAGTGCCCAACCGCACTCCCAACAGAATTTAATTACGAGCACATGAATAAACATTCCTCTTTCCTGTGCAAGGCTACTTCGTTTACTAACGTATCGACGGTAAGTGGTACAAATTAACTGATTGAAAACTGCACTCGGGAATCTGGAGTGTATGCACGTTAACATTCAATATTCATGGGCAATCGTGGTTATGGTTTGTATATTTTAGTATGTTTATTTTCAGAAACGTTCAATTTAAGGCTTATAAACAATGGATCACCGAATCTTTGATGAAAAATCGCTACAATGGGGAGCAGCTCTGGTCGTTTATTCAACCATAAAACGGCGATCGTACATCAGATAAACAATAAAACCAGTGTTTCACAATGAAGTAGACATATGGGAATGTACAAAAAATATTTTCGAGCGGGTTCGTTGAATTCTAAAGCAATCCATTACGTGAAGCAAAAGCAAATCCCAACGAACGATGTGCTATAAATCCCCACTCGATGACAGATCTCGCGGGCCGCACCGCACCACGCCAGCCTCCACCACCGGCATTGCCTTTTAACACTTTATATGAAAATGTTAAATTGAACTTGATTTACAACAACGCCGTTAGTCATTGCCTTTGCATAACGCATGCGATATGCATATGTATTTTATACTTTTATGTCCGTAGATGTCTACTAAAAATATGTTATAATAGTTGAAATTATAAGTTTACGCATTGAGAGCAAACATAAAATTTCAACTTGCAACTCGTCGACTATTCAAAGAGATGGCGAAGCGTCTAATTGACTCTCTCCGTGACCATAGAGCTGGCCTTTACCTCGCTCAAAGAATTGCTATTGCTATTCAGCGGGGTAACGCCGCCAGCCTTTTGGGCACGGTACCGGTAGAGGTCGATGGGGAGGAATTCTACGATGCCTAAAGTTACAGTCTCTTCCACCCCTGTTTTTCTTTTTCTTATTTTTGTATATATTGTACATTTAGATATAATACTGTACCTAATTAATTAGTGAGATGATTTCAATAAAGGTTATGTTTGGTCGACTGTCAAGTCAAATGTAAAGTTTATGACCTAAATAAGTAAGTTTGCATATAAGAAATTTACATAGATACCAACTAAAATAAATAACTACACCATACAAGGAACATTTTTAATTAATATACCGAATATAGAACCACTCTCCTGTAACCAGAAGCTAATTGTAGTCGCGTACTCACTTAATTAAGTCACTAGCGAACGAGTTGCGAACCACGCGAACGTTGCCCACCTCACCACTAGTCGCTAAGTGCACCAATAAAGAACAACGCTTCCACGCAAACTTAATACACCCTATAATATAAAGTTTTATGAGTCTCAAGTTGTAAACTTTACTCTTATGTGCAAGCGTCTTTGTTTTAAACAGGAACCCATTATAAAGAGCTTTTCACCTTCGCGTGACATTGCGTCCTAATCCCACCTACTTAATATTTTCCCTATGTATTCGATTTGTATATTTCGCATACTTAATGCTGTAAAATTCATTCAATTATTTGGGCGGAGTTGTCAAAAATCAGTTTTAAAATGATTGTAACATCATTCATTGGTTCCGATAGTTCGTAAGAATATCGGTAGATGACTCCAATAAGAAGGAAAATTTGAATCACATCGGGCGTGTCTCGGTAGCCGAGTTGGTCAAGGCATTGCATCCGAATATGGTGCGTACCGTGCGGTATGAAAGGAACTTCATCCCACATACGCTCAAGCTGTAGAATGAACTCCCTGCCATGGTTTTCCCAAGCGACTACAATATGGGGTTCTTCAAGAGGGGCATTAGAAGGTTTCTTCAGGGTAGGCAGCGCGAGTGTAACGCCCCTGGTGTTACATACGTCCATAGGCCGCGGTAACCACTTTCCATCAGGTGGGCCGTGTGCTTGTCTGCCACCTAAGTGGTATAAAAAAAAAAGGGAATGATCGCGGGTTCGAGTCCCACCCGAGAAGATTCTTTTTCCCTATGTATTCGATTTGTATAGTTAGCATACTTAATGCTGTAAAATTCATTCAAAGATATACTTCTCCCAATTCCCCTCCAATCCCAAAAAATATTCTTTCTCCCAATAGAAACTTGTGTTAGTTAATATACAAGGCAACGTTCAAATTCATGATTCATAATTCTGAAGCAAATCTGTGATTAATAATGTATGTATACAAATACCACTCATTTTACTCAGGTTATCTGTAACACTATTTCAAAATCTTGAGTTTTCAGTAATTATATCGCCATGTTAACCTACATTCTACTCGCGCGACGCAAGAGCTGTAGTGTGGCCGCAGCCCCGAGTGTCCTAATAAACCGCGCGTAAAACCCTCTCAGCCAACGAGTTAATTTACTCACTCACTGATGATGTTTACCTTTTTTCAAGCCACTTTAAGTGCGCTTTTATAAATTTTAAGCACTCCGTTGGTTAGTAACTCTTGATTTTTCAGCCCTCGATTTTGCGGTTCATTTCTGAAAGTGTGTCATGTAAAGCCTTCTGGAAGTGAAAAGTTTGTAGTGCGATCTGCAGCGTATTTTGGCGGTAAGTGAACGTGGATGGCAAGGCTGGCAGACACTCCCAATAAAGCCGTATAAGCCAAACCAAAAGGAGAAGATGAAGTTAGTGAACCTTGAAATGAAAGCCTCGGATGCATCCGGGAAAACCGTTAAGATAAGAGAAACTACAGTAAAGCACATATTATATGCTTCTTAGTCACCGTTTAGGTACTCGTAGAGACAAAACTTTCAACTTGTAGCAACCATAACTGTTTCTTTGCATGCTGATTACAGGTACTCTTGACCTGGCCTTAACATAAAACGTCCTACTACTTCTTCACAAAAACCTTGTTATCAATTCTATCCAACAATCGCATTGGAATTACGTACATTAACCATTAATCACCAGGATCACCAATCAAATATTCTTTCTTAGCTATAGTCTAAATCTCGTCCTTGTCACGAATGGAATTTAATTCGTATTTTTGCTGTATCTCGAGTCTACTGCGGAGAAGTGGACAGGTTCGAAGATCGTTCTTTTCCTACGTGCTGCTATAAATTCTATTCTAATCGTCGCATTCATTTCTCATTGCCACCCTAACGCCCGATTTTCTCGTTTAAATCGCCTCTTGTCTATATGTACTGAAGACATTGTAGCTACTTGAGCGACCTTTTTTCGCCTTCTCCGATTTAATTAGAAATGGAAGTCAAGCTAATTTTCCTTTTATACATTCAACGTTAATTATCAGGCTCTTTGTGTTGTCGGATTAATTAATAAGTTTACAATGTAGTTCGTAATACCAGTTTCTGCAACATTCACTAACACTACAAAAGAAATATATCTACTTAATAGTGTTAAGAAATTTTGTACGACATACTAACATAGATATAAGCTAAAATTATTACTAACCAAAATGAGCCTGTGTTACTTGAAAAATAAATATTCATTACCACAGTTCATTACATTTAATTAATCGCAACAAATACATCTATGAAGTCAACTGGTTATCTCTACCTTAGCACAATTCCTAGCTAAAAAAATATATTCCACAATTAGATCTAAAATTCTGACAAAAGACAAACATTGTTTTTATATTTTTACTAATTTTAGAGTTCGATTGAGTATAAGAAATCTTCTAAAAATTGTAAATAACTCGAGCATTTGGGTTTTTGACAATTGGACGACGATCGGACCCCCGAAATCATAAATAGATATACAACCATTATACTATATGCCATACACCATTAAATAATTATACTACTTATTATTCAATTCTCTAACGAATATGTCACGTGCGATGACATATTGAAATAGGAACGTTCTAAATAAACTTTCCCGGCCGCGTCCAAGTTCTATGTCTGATGTCCGAAATGTCCTTTGAGTTTTGTTTTGCTGAAGCCGTTTATTGCTGTTGTCAACCCTTTCTCACAACACAGCCAGCAATAAACTCGCTCGTATCAATAGAATTTTTAGTCATGTTTGTTTCATTTCGGAACGTTTGTCATGGAGACCTAAATAAAGGAGAATCGTTTATTCGTTTCATGGAATACCGTTCACTTGTTTCCTACTAGCTTTTGCCCGCGGCTCCACCCACGTGTATTTCGGTTATCGCGACCAAACATAGCCTATGTATTAATCCAGGGTATCAGTTAACTCCATACCAATTTTTATTAAAATCGCTCTAGCAGTACAGCCATTTAGACGTGAAAGAGTAACAAACATCCATTCATCTGACTTTGGCATTTATAAATTAATATGGTTATCTTTTGCACGTAAGTAGTAGATATAGCACGGACAAATTATCTCTGTGTATATTACTGGACTTGCTGTTTGGACTTTAAAAATGGTATCGATTCAAAACCAAAACAATCGGTAGCTATAAAAATCAATGACTTTTGTATTATAAAAAAAACATAACATAAACTCACGCCTGTATTCCCCGAAGGGGTAGGCAGAGGTGCTAGCACCCACATTTCGCCAGTTTATGTTTTAGGTCCCAATGTAATAGGTGGCGAGCCTATTGCCATTAACCGGGCACTTATAAACCACTAACCACTTATATAGCTGTCATTTAATTCGTTATAAATATAGTGTTAGCTATTTATTAAAATGCAGATATAAAAATAAGTTAGCGATAATAAAGTACGCGGAAAAGTTTAAAATTTACAATAAACCTCACAGTTTTGTGTACTAAATCATTGTCGTAAAAAAAGTAAGTTGCTCTGAATCTGTGTAGTAATACTTTAAATTCGGAAGCATCCAAAGTAATCTCAATAAAACGTAATAAGTAGGTACTTCTGGTTCTCAGAAAATCTCAGTAGCACAATTTGCATTTATGTCAGTCGCATTGCGAGCGACAGACCACTTCTATTTTACGTGTAGTAAAATTACACGCGGAACACCCGATCCTGGATTTCTTTTAGCAAAACGTCCTCTTATTTAAATGTGAACAAATCCTCCCGGACCTCTGAGGAAAATTAAATAGTCCAGAACGACTAAAGTTTTAAGGTGCTGCTGTAATGAAACCATTGATGTATATGCCACTAAAGTAATGAAACAGTGACTATAATTAAATGAAACACTCATTTTCGGTTTACCTTATGCACATAATTCTAATATAATAATTCAAAAAAAAGCCACTGTGCTTTCCGCTGTGTATTTGGCAATGGACCATACCTGTTTCCCCCCGTTTTTGGTCCGACGTACTCGTTATAGGCTTATTGACGTGATGATATCAGTAATTTACTTTTAATTTATTTACTCTAAGCAGATTGGAAGACAAACTGCTAACACGGTCTGAGTTTCCACTTTAACAGTTAGTTTACTAATAAACAAAATTATTAGAATGTAAACGTGTAGCTCTAACGATACTTAACTTCCACGAAAATTACAACAGCCACGAAACAAAAAGTGAGAAGGCAGAGCGGATTTGAAAAACTCACCAATTCAACTCTCCTCTCTGTAAATTAAATGTATGTATGCACTTTAATATGTAATTTACAACTCGCTTGGCCCCTCCGAATATAGAAATGACGAACGACCCATATATTTGCATCTTAAAAGAGCAAAAGTTTACCCTTACGAATGAGTGAATTTTATGAAGGTGGATAACGGCTAGCGTACACAGGCTTTTTGCTGGCAAATACATGAAAACGAAGGGTCCCAAGTCTCTGAGTATAAAGTGTAGAAATGGGAAGCACGTATAAAAGTATAGAAATATAAACATGGGAATAGCCAAATTACACTCGACCATAATTTAAAATTAGATCTCATTTTTTCCAGGCATGAAAAATGTTCTTAGCAGAATAATTTAAAATGTGATACTCCTCAACGAATATCTTTATCAGCCAAATATATACTACATTGATGCACATGTATTTAGGATATAATAGCTCTTTTATGTACAATAAGTCCATGTCTAAGATATAGACTTGAATTTAGGCGAGATGATATTGTGATAAAATCATGAGATATTATGTTTGTAACTTCAAAAACAGTATTAACCACAACTTCAGCAATTTCTCAAAGACACATATTATTTGAACTGAATCAATCATATTAGTAGACTGTGGATCTGAAAAATTGGCTCGTGGAAGCGTCGAGGGGCCATTATTTAAAAAAATACTCTGTGAGCTTTATCACGTTGCCGAGTCCGTCCCAGTCGCGTCCACGCAAGTTATTATGATCTGACGACTCATTCAAATGAAATCTCCGCCCAAGGGAGAGGACTGGATACATATAAAGCTGTGAAAATCTTACGGGATACCCGTGGGAGACAATCGAGAGCCGGTCCTTTCTAGGAAACGCACGTGTGTGATTTCTGTTTCATTGTACTACGTTATAAAAAGGTTCTTTTTGTGTATTATGAAAAGCTAAGGCATTTTCCTTGAGCGCTTTTTAGAGAAAGGCCCGAGTGCTTTTAAAAGGCGGGAAAATATGACAGATGATCTTATGTCGCAACTGTCTGTGTGTGTAGACAGAATAATGGAGAATTTATTTAAGCCCACAAATAGATACAACCACGACGATATTATGTAATAATCTTGCTTTAATAACCAATCGAATCGAACCATTCCAAACAAACAAAATTGCTACGGGGGAGTCCGTAATTTGGTCTTTTGATATGAACTCACATCTTACGGGTTCATTTGGAAAGACCGGATTACGAACGCCGATTACTCGATCAGACGTCCAAAGACTTCACCACTAGGCTAATCAATTAACTCTACCAAAGGATAGGGCAGTTGAATAGGATATAGTTTAAGTGGTCTCTTAATACTTACTGTAGTAAGTTTCAAAAAGCGCCAAAGTAAACGAATGAGCTGGATTGACCGAACAATCATAAATCCTCATAGTGATTTCCCAGTTGCTTCCCAAGTTTGGACTTTGGAGCCTGGAGTCCGCTTATTGTTTTGATTGGTAAGAGAGCTTTTCTGGGGGAGGGGGAAAAGGATTAAATCCCGGGTTACGGGAGGAAAGCCGGAAACAACGCAAAAACTAATGATCCTAAATAAGCTTTTGTAAAATGGGAAGAAAAGGTAATCAAATTGGTCCATACATATTGAAGGCATAAAAAGTATTGCTATTTATCCAACTGTTCATTCCAGTCAACAACATAAGCACATACGTTCAAAAACAAGTAACAAGATCTATTTCAAAAATAAAACTGCATCGCATTTGAAAGTGATGCACTCTTCATTTAAAAGGCATTAGAATAGAACAGAATATATACTTCCCGTGAAGCGTTCTATTGCCGTGTCAGTTTCACGGAATGGATGAAAACGTTCTCCACGCTTGAATAAAATAAAATGAATTGACACTCGTATACCGCGCTCGGAGACGAGATGCCTAACAGCGCGGCGCATCATCACATTGTTTACCTTTTTCAAATAAATATTCCTTTTTGTACTACGTCAATACGTGCTAGCTCAACTTTTACTGGAATTTAATGAGGAAAAAATTTCTGTAGTTCATTTCAAAAATGGAAAATATTTTATAGAACATTTTTGCGTCCTGGAATTAATTTTATAAGATTTTTCCCTAGATTATTGAAAGATGAACTGGTGCAAGTATGTCTGTTTAATAAAGATTATGAATTATGCCTATGGCTCCCTTACATCAGATGAATATATTACGTTAACATACATACCCTCTTTCCGAGACTTTGCCTTTAGCTTAACATCAGGTGAGGTGAAATCAAATTGACGTGTCCCGTATAAAAAAAAAACATAATTATTCAAATTCATTAGATATATAATTAT
This sequence comes from Eilema sororculum, assembly GCA_914829495.1. NCBI lineage: Eukaryota > Metazoa > Arthropoda > Insecta > Lepidoptera > Erebidae > Eilema > Eilema sororculum. The sequence goes on along the minus strand of OU618534.1, from coordinate 16,252,107 downwards.
ATATAAAGAGTGCTTCTTTTTCCATGAAACATGAAAAGAAGCACCTTCCAGTCCAGTATCCTGTAAGGTACCTTCACATGTATTTACTGACACCTTGAAAGTCGTGATTCCTTTGACCTATCGTGTCTGAAATAAAACAAACCTGTATCTTCACCTATTTAAGTCCCTATGTTATTACGAGAAGTAACATTGTGGCACTCCATATCCCGACCAAATATTCCTTCCCTCCGTAGGTACATTCATTACCTCCCGTTGGAATTTCCAATCGATTGGCGACAAACCAAGCAAATATACAATCTACAAATTGGTGGCAACTTTTGTCAATACCTTGGGGTGATTGCCAAACTGAGCTGTACATACCTACTCGCTCTCTGAAGGTTCCGTATAAAATTGAATCGAAGGACATTTAAGTAAATATGGCCCTCCATCCAGTTTTGTTGAAGCTGTTAGAAAACTAAAACTAACAATATAACTTCCAAAATGAACGAACTTAATTGACAAAGAGCTAGTCACATCTGTGTAAAAGCCGATGGCCCTAAACGTGTCCTAGAGGGAAGACTAAAAATTGGTAAATAAATTAAGGGACACCCTCAGCCAGAAGAATAATTTGAAAAAAATAGATGGGATAGACAAGATGTCGAAGGTGGAACGGAGCATCTTTCCACGTACGGAACGGGTTCCGTACGTGGAAAGATGTTTTGAATAAAAAATAATAAATATTCCACAACATTTTATACAACACTATCTAGACCCATGGTAAGCTTAACTAGCTGGCGTTCTAGAATCTAGAATGCGGATAACATTATGCGAATAAATTTTGTTTCGTTTTCCTGCAATTAATTAGATGAAAAAATAATTAAGAACGAAATACTATAACGTAAAAGCATTTCATCATCATCACGGTAAAAGCATTTAAGGGAAGGTAAATTGAGAGAACTTGACTTCTTCGAATAAATTTTTGAAGAAAACTTAACTGGAAAATTAATTTGACCCAATATTGATCTGGACCTATCCACATTAGCAAATCACGTAGTTTGCAAGCATTTTACGAATTCAGTCACACTCTATAACTCTATATCTACAGATGACCAAATTATATAGAAGGACTTGGATTTAGCTCGTAGGGTTATAGACATGTGGAGTGTGAATTCGGTGATTAAATTATTTTTACAGACATAAAAAATATTCTGAAGAAATAGTAGGCTTAGCAAATTTCATCCACTTTTGTCAATAAAACTGCATTTTTTATTCCGATACAAATTTGATTTGCACACTGTAAGTACGCAATACAAATCTTTGTATAGATACATCGTATATTTACGCTAGATGTTTCCAGGTTTTTTCTTCATTCAACGGGTAGAAAAAGATGCGATCGAATCTACCTCGTCCTTCCAACCGTTTGAAGTACCTTCGAGCACTGGCACTTACCACCCACCTCAAACCGACATTGTAAATTCAAACACTTTCCACGTTATATACCTAACGGTCTGTGAATATGATTGTTACACGGAGTCGGGTCTGCAGGCCTCTCAAGATCGCGTTTGTCATATTGTACGCATCCAACTGTAAGAAAAGAAAAAAAATAACACTAGCCAGCATATTGTAAAGAGTTATTTCTGAAATTATATTACTCTGTCAAACGCTATAGTTGCTGAAACTATTTTCTTTCTAGAATATTGAATGGTGCCCAGACTACAATTTTGTACCTAGATAGCTCCATAATATAATGTCGTTCTACTTAATGACGCGGCAAATCTGAGCTTAGTCGACCATGGAATGGTGCACTTATTCCGTAGACGGCAAGATGTTTTGAACCCCTGATCGGCTAGATATAGCACGCCAACCTTCTGTGCTGACAAGCAGAATGACAAGGAGTACACTTCACTATTTAAAATGGTTTTGTTAGAAAGGTAGATTTTTCAGGTCAGGAAGAACCTATTAATAAAAAGTTCATTTTTTTTATGTTTTAAAAGAATACTAGAACCGAAGTTACTAATATTCCCACTAACCCCTCCAACTAAGCTAAATTGCTTGTGCTAGGAGTGGGTTCACGTCGGTAGTGTAATGGCCAGTATCGAACCCGGGACCTCTTGATTGTAAGGCCGACTCCTTAACCACTAAGCTACTTTTTTTTTTTTTTTTTTCGTGCGGAAATCCCCACGGATACCCCCCCTGCCGGAGCCGGAAGGGGAGGTTATGTCGGACTCGAACCGACTAAAACCGCACGCCGACTGTGGGTCTTGGTGCTAGGCCGGAGGTGAGGTTGTCAAAGACATATCCCTCGCACCCCGGCTGACCCAGGGCCATCCCTTACGGTCTGGCCCTCCTCAGGAGGGGGGACAACGGTGTCCCCAACTCGCCCCCGGAATGGGGAGGCGCGCTGTTCAGCGCGCCGTCGCCGTGGCCTGCTTCTGCTGGGGTGACAGGCGGCTCCACCCGTCACCCCCAGGCCCGCGCTCATGGGGGACGGAGGTCAGTCAGTGCCCTCCGACGCCCGAGTTGCCTGCGCGCGCGGGCGGCGCGATCCGCGAGTCTTTCTCGCTCGCGCCGCCTCTCAACCACTAAGCTACCGACGCTTCAATTAGTAGGTATGTAGTTAGGTACTATAATCCTGAAGCGTATCAATAAAAGTGTGAATGCCAGTCTTGCGTTAGCAGTTGCTAATACAATCAAAGAAGTATGTAATAATATTATTATTAGTTACATTAAAATTTATATTCTCCTAAAGGTTACCTGAAATTACGTGTAGCGATAAGGCTGCTATTTGTAATTTAGAACATTTGTTAAACGTAGGTATATTCCATATAAACTTGTGCTCACGTTTGTAAATCCCCGAAGAAGTAGGCTGAGGTGTATTAGCAGCCACGTTACATTGGTCTGGGTGTTTCTATGTATAATATGTATGTATTTACAAATAAAAAGTATATAAGTATGTTTATCCGCATTCTAGATTCCATAACACAAGCTATAAAAGCTTACCATGGGTCTAGATGGCGTTGTGTAGAATGTTGTGGAATATTTATTTTTGAAAAAATATATATTTTCAGTCCCATGACGTAATATGAGGCGAGTCTATTGCCGTCTAGCAGGTCCTTTGTCTTGGGCTGTATGTATACTGTCTGATGGAGAACAGCCCTATCCTTTTGTCACCTTTACGACACCCACAGGAAGAGCTGGAGTGGTCCTATTCTACTCCACCGGGAAGCAACACGGCATATATTATATGCCATGCTACTACTACTTATTACATACTAGCCTTTGCCCGCGAATCCGCCCGCGTGGATGTCGGTTATCGCGACAAAACATAGCCATGTCCTTTCTCATAGTCCAATCTACCCCTATACCAAATTATATATCGGTTCAGTGGTTATACTACAGATATAATACAGACAGACAGAGTTACTTTCGCATTTATAATATTAGTATGGATATAGACTGTATGATTGTATGTATATTGGATTAGTTTATTTTTTTGGCAAGTATGAACCCTGAATCGTGGTTAAATTTGTAGATAACAAGGTGGAAAGGCGATCATTTGATGATTGTTGAAATACAAACGGCGAGTTTATGATTGCAACTTTTAGATGTTAGATGCTGAACTTTAAATGTAGACCGGAACTTGTTGTTAATTTAGTAACTGCCGGGTGGGCCAAAAAATATATAGGTACCTATGTAAATAAGATAGTAGTCCCGGCAGATGTCCTCCTGCCCGGTGAGGCAGTGCATATACCGCGTCCAATTGTATTTCAAACCATTCGGGAACCCTTTTAAATATACGCACGTCATATCATACATATCAGTTTAGGCCATGGAGGAATAAAGTAAAATATTTTCACCTGCGTTGTTAAGCAGTTTAGGGAGTTAGGTGACAAATAAGTACACATAAACATAAGTTGTATGCCGCTGGTATATTGCTGTCTGACAAATGATGCTCCAGCGCAGATTTTCCTCTTGGGGCTGAAAGGATAGATGGTAGTAGCTGCCGTTATAGACAAAATAATCTAACTCCAAACTGAAAGCTTTACGTGTAACCGGACTTGACGCTGATGAAGGTTATAGTATAGTATATGATCATAGAGAAATGAAGCGTAAAACTAGTATAAAAATACGTTAATTTATGCAGTTGAAGTACGATAGTTTATGTAATGAGGTAATCCTTACAATGGGTACAGTTCCATCGTGTATATGATAGATTATAAAATTTAACTCTAATATACTTTATGGTATGAACGCGTCAAAGTCTGTCTTACATTTCTTTCAGACAAAGAAATGTCATTTTTTGACTTTTTAATATTTTTTCGGATAAATCTCTTATTTTAATATATTATACAAGGCGCATCAAATGCTTGTTATATTAGACTGCTATGATTTTGACGAGGCTATATATTTCCATATTAATTATAGTAATAACACTAATACAATCAGTACTCTCTACAAGAAAGGTCGAACACAGTTTAGGCCACGCGCACTCTGCAGATATGAAGGATCCAAACGATTGGAGAGTCATTGAAGGATTGGCAGAAGAACACCCGTACATCGTGGCTTTGCTAACCGCCACGAAGGATTATTTATGTACAGGCAGTATCATCAGCAAACTTTGTGTATTAACGTCAGGCAATTGTATCGCCGGCGGACCTCAGTTTGTTCTCAATTCAGCTGTGTACACTAAAGATGCGAATAATAACACTATATTCAACATATATCATACCTCAATTCATAGAGACTATATATTTGATTTGAAAAAAGCGGACCCAAATGAAACTAAACTGCATAGCAACATAGGACTTGCTTTTGTCGACCGTCATTTTCTGGAACTTTATATAAATAAAGCCGAGATGGGAAACTATTATGCATCGGAGCTACGAAGTAAAAAAATGATAGCAATTGGATATGGACATCTCGACACGCCAAATTTAGTAGCTCTCCAGGTGCAAACTTATCTGCAAATGTCATGTATAAACCCAAAATGGTATTATTGTGTTTGTGGCAAAGAACACTCTTTTGAAGGTAGAACGTACGTCAACGAATTTGGAATAGGAGCTCCACTACTATTAGAAAATGTCCTTGTCGGTATATCGGCTGCACCATGTGGGTCACTGTCAACTTCAGATGCTGTAAGATATAACATATTCACTGTGGTCGGACCATACTTACCGTGGATAGAGAAACTTACTACTCAAAATTCTACAAAAAAGCTAGTGGATTATTTTGATGAATTGCTATTAGATGATTATGGTGAAAGGAACAAAGGTGTATGTTTTCATCAGAATATATTTATAAAAACTATGTTCATAATTATCAGTAAAATGTTTTTCTGAGATAAAAGTGGGTTTTCTTCTTATCAGACAATGAAAGTATGTGCTATGTAAAACGTACATACTTAACTAGTGTACACTCACCCTGCTTCGCTAATATTCAATCGGAAATGAGCATGCATTACGATTGACGAAGGGTACAAAATATGGTACCGAGGCTGAGTAGTGTGAAAACAATTCCATCATCACGTAAGTACACTCGTATCTTGTTGATACAGATTTTTTATATTACCTATATGCCTCTTTTGAAATGCCATAAGAAGAATATTCTTTTATTTTAACTAATTTACCTCACTCAAATATTACTAGCACTAGCCCCCTGGAACTTCTACAGTTAATATAATGTCAATTATGTGCTGTTTTATAAGTTAAAGTTCTGAAAGGGCTTAACTTGGATCACGGCGTCCTTTTAGTTCGATCTTCGGATGTCCCTACCGGTTTTCCTGCGGAATAAGGCTAGGGAAATATTATTTTAAGGCATCCAGTCCTTTCATATTCTACTAACTTACCTCCGAAATGTATATTATGTGAAAATGTGTTAAATTTTTGAGTCAATCTCAAATGGCGGTACGAATCTTGCTCAAATTTGGTTCAGGGATAAATAATAATCTGAAATAACACAACACATAGACTATCCCTAGAACACGTCGTAAGCTGAACAACGTGTTAGCAGAATCATTATTTTCTTACTTGACTTATAACTTACTGCTTTCGGTTAACTTAATTCATCATCATCCACATAAAGACGTTAGTCCTGATTGCATCCGAGGCCACGGTGCCCTCGGAGCTCAGGGTCCGCCTTCCGGCTCTTCCTCCTCCACTTCGCACGATCATGGGCGTCCAAGGTAGTGAGACCGTTTTCACGCATGTCACCCTCCACGACGCCAAGCCAGCACTTCTTGGGCCTACCTCTTCTATCTGGACCGGGTGGGGGCGCCATTGCCAGGCATTTGTTACCCACGTAGCTGGTTTCGGTTAAGTTACATTGCGAACAATTTACACCATTCGTTTATAGCAGCATGGGGTCTGAAAATAGGCCCGCTTGACAGCATTAGACCTGCGCCTTATGTAGGACGATTGAAAACTATAATAGCAACAGGTAGGGATAACACGCCTCTGTCAATAAAACGCCTCTCTTGAATGTAGGGGTGAAAATTAATATTTATATTTATATGTATGTTTATTTATAGACAAAAGTATTCAAAAGATGCGAGTAAAATAATGGATACCGGCGTGATATCCGAGGCCTATGTGCCTGCTTTTCAGTTTATTATCATAGACTATTTAACTAAACCATCGTTCTTCTTCATCTTCTTATCATAAAAGAGTCAAACAGCTCCCGCAGACCGTTATATTACTCATTAATCCCACCAGAACGCTGAGGACCTGCGCTGCATCATGCACATTGCATGGCTTTTTGGGCAATTTTGTGCAAATTGTCAACACGAAACTAGCTCAGTATTTACACGAAACAGGCTACTTACATTCACGACGTTGTGTACTACTACTACTACTACCAGTGTTGACGCCGTTGACCGGACGGGTATATCAGTCTTTCACCCATTTCCCCTATAGACCTGTCATACATACTCGTATAACAACTGAGATCGATGATGGCTTAGTCTTCTCTGACCGGACGCTGTAAAAGCATTAATACTAAATTTATAGCGACTAACGTCTGTCTAAATTCCCTACCCCGTGACAAGACCTGCGCCAGAGACTCGTCCGATGTTCCAGCTTGCGGTGAAGTTAGGTTGGCCCAAAACAGTGACTTAAGGTCCTGTGACCCCTAGATGGGGCAGAGATCCCTGTCGGTGTTCATTGAGTTTCACACTTAATTTCGCTCCAGGTCTTCGTTTCAGCAACAATAGCCCGCCTCCAGATCTGTTTGGGACGGCCACGCTTGCACTTTCCTTGCGGATTCCAGTCTAGAGCTTCCTCCGGTACATGGCTATTGTCCCTACGAAGCGTGTCGCCGATCCAGCTCCATTTTCGGTGTTTGACCTGTTGGTGCATAGAATCATGTCGGCGATCCTATAGATTTGCGCTGATGATCTTCTCGGGCTAGTAAATACAAGGGATTCGGCGGAGGCAACGGTTGGTGAACACTTGTAGCTGGCGTGAGATGTCTTTTGTGACCTTCCAAGTCTCGCATCCATATAGAAGTACGGTTTCCTCATTGGATCGGAATATTTTGAAACATTACAACCAATTTTTTTTAAAACAAATATTTATTGTATTCAATTTATCGGGTATTGGCAATTGGGTAACTAGTGTAACCACGTTGTTTATAGAACAACATTAAAGTTGCGTGTCTATCTATATATATTTAAGTACAGTAGCATCATTTTATGGGTTCTGTCATCATAGCGATGATAATTAATAGTTTGTAGCTTAGCATACAGTTTTTGGCACAAAGCGGTTCACAGTTTCACTCAGTAGTTTTTTGTAATAGGTACTTACTTAAAAAATCATTCACTAAACTCACAGACAATTCAATTGATAACTTCTTTGAAAAATTCATTCACAAAACTCACAGACAATCAATTGATAATTTTGTATCTATAATTAAAATTTTACTCTATTGCTGACGCTTATTGACACTGGCAAAATTGTGGGGATTTTGAAGGGATTTTGTTTCGGATTTTGCTGCAAAGCCATAAAGAAGATGTCACAGATGCTAATCAAACTCGAGTCATCCTGTTGACATTACACTAAAACCACGTGTAGAAATAATTAAATATTATAAAGATGTTTGAATATTTATCCTCGGTAAGGTACAACTAGAGCACTACTTTCATTAATTTCTAAGTAATATACATTTTACGTTGCAAGTAAATATATTTAATTGACAAGATATTCAAAAAGACTGAATAGCTGTTTTAGTCAACAATGCAATAAATAATCTTAAATAAATTTACAATCGTTTACAATCAACCTTTGACATTGGCAGTCCATGATAAGACAGTATTTTAGTCAGAGCGTTATCTCACAGCGGTCAACAAGAATGAGCTTGTGGTGTATTAAAGATTTCTAATAAATAATACATGAAAATGGATCTTTGTAGAGTATTTGTGCGAACCATGAGTCAAGCGAAGAAGTGGGAACCCTTACGGAAAGTGGGTATCGTCGGTGTGCCTTTTGAAAAAGGACAAAAGAAGTATGGAGTGAGTGTGGCACCGGCAGCATTGCGTTCAGCCGGACTTATAGACGCACTTCGTGAAATTGGTAAGTTCTTTTGATACATGTGATATTACATCATAATATGTCTATCATGTTAATTAAGCTTAGATAAATTGCATAAACCTATTAAACCAATACTGTACATGTACATAATATTTAGTACATGTACACAGTATGCATAGTAGTAAGTATTTAGACATACCTATATATGTTCGTCGCACCCCAAAATTCGAAGATTTTACCTATGAAGAAGATTTTTTATATGAACTTGTCATATAAAAAATGGATATTTGTTATCTCAAAGCAATGAAATGATCGTAAACTATTTGACAAACTGCTAAGAACTTAAGGAAACTTCTACGAACAAGCAGAGAGATGTCTAGATAGTTGTATTTTGTAATTTCTTGCATAGTCATTATATTTCACGGACAGTTATTAGCATTAAACTGCTCTAGTCTGAGGCGCGTATTCTAGAATGACACTCAGCCTGAATCGCGATTTATTTGAGGGCAGATCATAATTATAGACAACTTGATAGTTTGATATATTGCCTATACAACCTGTCCTTAGATAAATCGAGGTTCAGTCTGAGTATCAATGTAGAATACGGGCCTTAGAGTATACCTACATAGTTTTATGGCAAAGTTAATATTAAAACACACCTACTTACCACATATATACCTACCGATAACCGTTTTACACCAAACGAGTCTATATACTTGCTAAAGTATATAGAAATTCATATAGAAATTTTGTTGATGTTATCATTATCCGAACGTAAGTCCCGGTTGCGTTTAAAACATAGGTATATTGTGCTGAGATTGCTCTCTTTCTCGTTCTTTATTGGTTTCTCTTTTCTTGGCTTTACGTTGTGAATGTCGTCTGCTTACCTGACTGCTGACCCTCACACCACGAGAGCGAAGTCAGCAAGTAGACTTGAAGTTTAGGTTGGCTTAATAATGGCTAACTGTAACTTAATGTATCTATATTACGATGGACTCTGTGGAGTGTGGCGGGTGGTAGCGGTAGAGGTGGCGCGGGTTCGATTCCTGCTCATTGAAAATATTATTACGCATGAATTTATGATATTTGCACGTTTCTGTTCTTTGAAAAAAAGATCTAAGTATGTTCGTTCGCATTCTATATTCCATAACACAAGCTATAGTTAAGCTATTCTTATTTTAACCGCGCTGTATAAAATGTCGTGGAATATTTAATTATTTATGTCACACAGAGGGTATCGACGTGAAAGACTACGGTGATATTGAGACGTCAGGCCCAGAAAAGGATCTCCATGTGAAGAATATGGACCACCTGTCCATGGTATCAGATTGCAACAAGCATGTATCAAAACAAGTCACGCAAGTCTTAAAGGATGGCAGAATCGCTGTCACCGTTGGTGGTGATCATTCTATAGGTGTTGGTAAGGATGAATAAACATACATAGATACATATACTCACGCCTTTAAATCCTGAGGTAGTAGGTAGATACAGGTAGAGGTGTATAACACCCACATTTCGCCAAATATAGTTTTTGGTCCTACGTAACGTGAGCCTAGTGCCGTCAAGCGGGTGTTAGTCATGGGCTGTATGCTTACTGTCGAATAGAGAACAGCCCTATCCCTTAGTCGTCTTCTACGACACCCACAGTATTCTACTCCACCAGAGATCTACACGGCACAAATAAATAGTTTTCAATATACTTATGTCAAATAATAGTTTGAAAACTACGACTCCCGCACGATATAGTTAGCCTAGTTTATAGACCTATAAAAGGAAGGAAAAATCCCACCATATATTTTCTTTATATCTCTAATTAGGCACCGTATTAGATTGAAACTGTCAGTTGACTCTACCATCCTTGGCATCAAGTCTTAACTGCTCTCTTAACACTTACCGTAGATACCGCAAACTCACTGAAGCACAGGAGGTGCATATTTTCCAGTACCTAATATTATATCTTTCGTGTAGTGACAGAGACACCACCCCATCTCATCCGAAAGGCATCGTAAGAGGCGACTAACGGAAAAAACGCTGACTATAGCACTCCGAGAGAAGGAAAACTCGAAATAAGACCCTGTACCGACCCGTCTGGCCAGCGTGAAAACAGTAGTCCAAAGCCTCCCACCGTTGGTAGAGACCTATGTCCAGCAATGGACTATAATAGGCTAATTAATTGATTGATATTATATTGTTATCTTAATAACAGGTACAGTTGACGGTCACTACAAGGTAAACCAGGATATGATCCTTATCTGGGTAGATGCTCATGCCGACATCAACACCAACAAAACCTCGGGCTCTGGGTCTGTGCATGGGATGCCAGTTGCACTTCTAGTCAAGGAATTCGCTCATTATTGGCCTTTTCTACCTACTTGGGAGTGGCAAGATCTTGCGTAAGTACTAATTTATATCAAGATATATAACAAAAACAACCATATTCGCACTCCGTATTAACTTATCACATTCCAAGTTACCGACCGTCATAAAAAAGAAGTTAAATTAGTCCTCTGATCTTCCATTAAGAGATAATGTTGTAATATTAATCCGCGTAGGCACATACAACCAAATATGTTACGTTCCATGATACGTAACAACTTGGTTCGCACGTGTGTACCACTAACGTATATCGAACACTCTGTTCGTCAAACATGTTCGCAGCGATGCTATCTGTATGTTCCGTATGGAAGGTGTTCGAATAGATATAGTATAGAACTTGCCGGGATACAGGCGTTTATTTTTTGTACAAAACTGTTTTCATCATCTAGGATCCGCTTTAACTCAATTCAAACTATGTTCGCGTCCATGTTCGGATATGCCGCCCAGACATACAAACCAAATGTTCGTTGATGTTTGTGTTCACTAAGTATACTCTTGTTCATACGTGAGTACGCGGTTTTAAAGTTGGTAGATAAATGTTCGGCACACTTCTGAAACCTACCTATAATTAAAAGTTATAGATTGTAAAATTAATAAATCTCTGAAACAGCACTCCTAATAAATCTGATTTGGTTAGACATGCTGAATCGCTGATCAACTGATTTTGTCAGATTTGACGCCGAGAAATTGCTGATAACAGTGACCTACGTCACTTCTCTTAAGCCCCATTACGTCGGTAGCAGTCCCTTACTTACTACGTAAACACCTTTTCCTTTAAGTTTTACAGTGTTCTAGGTATAGATCTGAGTTAGATTTTAAAGAACGAGTAGCTAGTTACGCGGTATTATACCTACCCTACTGCATTTGGTTACGTATTTATCTAAAGGTTTAACAATTTTGTAGTAACTTTTTACCCGACTACGGCGAAGCCAAAAGGAGGGTTATGATTACCCGACTACGGCGAAGCCAAAAGGAGGGTTATGATTTTGACAGGCTATGTATGTATGTATGTATGTATGTATGTATGTATGTATGTATGTATGTATGTATGTATGTATGTTCATTTGTTCCCTCATAGCTCCTCAGCTACTTAATAGAACTGGACAAATGAGGTATCGTTACAAGCGGCTTGATCGTCCGATGGTTATAGGCTATATGACGTGTCACTCAATCTTGTGTGGCGCCCTCTAGCGCTCATAAGGTACTGTGTTAAAAATTAAATTTGAGATAAATATGCCGTGTTTGGTATCAAATGAAAGTGCTTAATGAGCACATTTCGAATATGTATAAATTATTAGCTTTACCTTGCCCCAAAATGATTTAAATAAAAAATAAAGTTTAAAACTAAAACCCGACTACCGAAAAATCACGCTCTAAAAAGTGACAAACAAGAAAATATCAAGGATAGCCGTGGAAGCTAATTGACTAAGATATTTGAACTATAAAGTGTCATATGTAATCTTACTTACTGCGTAGGTATTACGCACAAATTATGTAACTTTGTTGTTTGAGAGGGATGACACTAAAAGATAAAGGTAATAACAGACCCTCGAACAGAAACGCGATGTGTGATAAGACTGCCAATTCTATACAGCTCATAATCACAGTGCAAGTTTTGAGCGTGTTTCTTACTCCCAAGTTTGCAATAAAGGGACGAACCTTTACACTTAAAAGCAAACATACAATATACCTAAATATATATTAATATTATCATAGATAAGTAAATTCAAGCCCGTATCTAAGGCCACGCAAATGTCGCGAGTACAGCTAGGTGTACCTAATAGCTGCAAATCTAATTATTAAATATAGATAATTTGATCGTTAAGAAAATTTCTTTTGACTTTTAAATTAACTACCTATTATATTATCTTTATTTAGATTTTCCATAAAAAGCTTAGGATACATTGGACTACGCTCCGTGGACCAATATGAAAGGCTGGCTATTGAAAAATACAACGTACCGTGCTTTGCTATGGAGGATGTCGACGAGTGAGTATCAACTTAAATACTTACCTACTACAGTATTGTACACCTATGAAGGAAGAGTCTACCACTTATCTTAGTAAAATATTAAATAAATAAATATTCTAATATATTATAGATACACAACGCTAACATACTAAGATACTTTTTTTGTAAATACATACATATTATACTTAGAAACACCCAGACCAATGCAAATAGCCATATTCATGCATACAAATATTTGCACTGACCGGGAATCGAACCCGCGGCTCCTGCAGCTAAGCAGTTGCATTCACTACCGCCATGCCATGATGCCACAGATGACAGAAGCTGTCAGAACTGACCAATAGGTATGACATGCAACATAAGGACCCTCAATGGACAGCTTCGGACGAGATACATACGTAATGGTAAAAATATGGCACTATCGCCATGAATATCACCATAATTTGCTTTATTGACGGAGCAAGCGAAGCGAGCGAGAGTCTCAGTTTCACAAGGTGGATTCTGCTTTTGTCCGTATTTCGTCAGTTCCGGTCTAGAGGACGCATTTCTGAACCGATTTTCATCAAACTTGGCACACATTTTCTTTGACTTAAAACTTTTATTTGTCGAGAGCTTTTTTGATAGGATAGGAAATATGGGGGGGAGGGGGGAAGGGGGACACTCTGCTGTCACGTTATTTATGAACGAATCGTCATTATTTTTCTACTACTATTTAAAAGTAGAAGATACGTATCGCTTTTTAAGGATACCAGATTTCATAAAGGTTACCAGAAAAATGTGACAAGGTTTGCGACGTCTACTGTTCCCAGAACTTCTTAGTTTAAATACAAATAGTTACTTAATAAATAAAATAAAATCTGTACCTACCAACCTGCTCTTATAAAAAGGTGTCTTGACTAAAATAGATTCAGTAACTGATTCAAAAGTTCATTCATTCCACGGTTTCCAACACAAGAATTCAGAAGATTAACTCCTCTTATCATGACTTGCAGGCACGGAATTAAAAGTTCCATTAAACACGTATTAAAAAAGTTGGACCCCACCAACAGCCGTCCTATTCACGTGAGCTTCGATATTGATTCTTTGGACGCACTTGAGGCGCCGAGTACCGGGACTCCAGGTGCGTATTTACTGAAGATTCGAATTGTTTACCGTGTGAAAAATTAGAGCGTAGGTACCCTTGAATTTTCGAAACACGCGTATATTTTTACCGACTGCACCAACGAGGGTAGATACTGTCAAACTCATCATTACAAGTAAGGTATTAAAATGAAGGGAATTAGAAGAAGATTATAAAAATTAAACATATCATGTCATAACTAAAAAGTATAAAATAAAATAAAAATGTTTAAATGATTGAATTTAATTTATCATTTAATCATTTTTATTTAACTGCTACTGCTACTGAAAAGATTAAAATAATCTGAAGAGATTTGATAACCTGCTATTAATTTTCTTTCTGTTTATGAATGGCAAATGGGTACCTACCGCCTTTTCAGTAGCAGTCGGGTTCTTTATGTTTTTATTTATTTATCCTGTATGCATTTTCCAAACGTTCATTCAATTGTTATGAAACTGCAGAGGGGTCGTATGCGCTAGCGCAGCGCCGTCTGTTACGTTACCTTATTATTTTCATCATGTTTTCAGTACGCGGTGGGCTTTCTTTACGCGAAGGCATCAAACTGATGGAGATAATCTATGCAACTGGCCGTCTTCGTGCAGTAGACCTGGTGGAAATCAACCCTGCTATCGGTAACGAGAGCGACAGGAAACGGACCATCGATGCTGGCATCAGTGTGTTGAAAGCAGCCTTAGGTTTCTCAAGACGAGGCACCGCTCCAAGAGGAGTGCCCGATCTACCTGTACAGGACAACTGTGCGCCAAGCAGTTAGGCTTCGCATAGATCAATTTAACTACTTAAAAGTTAAGCAATTGTATAAGTATTATGGTCTACTGATTAATTACTTAGTTGAAACTTGAAACCTAAAAACTTGAACACTCGTATCTACGAGAGAATGTAGGTATGTAGGTACTGTCTGAATGTAATATATTTAATAGCAAATCAAACGAACTTAACTCTATCTATACCTGTATAATTGACTGTCGATGAGATTGATTATACGATTACGATATAAGTAAATACTTTTCTTGGAGATTTTGAAAGTGACGAAATAGCTTTAATTTGAGTTTGGATTCTAAATATTAATTAAAGAAATTGAGAGAAGCGCATAATGTAATAGATAGGTAAGTACCTAACGCCGAAACGCTCAGAGAATAAGGTATCTACATAAATAGGTACATAAGTATGGCGTTATTTATTATTTTGGAAAGTGTTTATAGCTAAATTAATCTTAATATATGAAAATGTGTTTAGTAATCAACTTTTGTAGTTGACTGCTTATTGGCTTTTATACCTAAGTATGATATAAAATAATATGTAACAGTGCTTATGAAATGAACTTATGAGCGCCCACGAGAACGCAATCCAGGTGGCGGTACACTGGGAACACCATATAATATATAGATATATCGATTCGACAGAAGAAGTGCTTGCCGCAACTCCACTGCCACAGAGTATTTTTTCCTGACTTGTACCTAACAGTCAGAAAATCCTACCCAAGGTGTCGAACCCTATACCTCTTGCAAAGCAGTTGTTACCACTCTACCTTCACCTACACCACTATACCGCACACGCTCCCTCTACGCCCGTCTATAGATAGCCTACGAGGCGTCGATTAAACAATCTTACTAGTTTTTGTCAGCGATTTCACAGAGTCAAAGCCAGAAATAAAGTTTAAACTAAAACCCGACTACCGAAAAATCAGCTTTAAAAAGTGACAAACAAGAACATATCAAGGATAGCCGTGGTCGTATGCCACTTTTCCCTAGAATATATTGTTTTGTTAGAGTAAGTATTTATTTAAATTATTTTGAGGCAAGGTAAAGCTAATAATTTATACATATTTGAAATGTGGTCATTAAGCACTTTCATTTGATACCAAACACGGCATATTTATCTCAAATTTATTTTTTAATACTGTACCTTATGAGCGCTAGAGGCCGCCACACAAGATTGAGTGACAACCCTATAACCATCGGACCATCAAGCCGCTTGTAACGACACCTCATTTGTCCAGTTCTAATAAGTATTTGAGGAGCTATGAGGGAACAAATGAACATACATACATACATACATACATACATAGCCTGTCAACATCATAACCCTCCTTTTGGCTTCGCCGTAGTCGGGTAAAAATCATTGATGCTGTACCCTTTAAACGGAACTTACAAAACGTCAATAATAAAAAAATATGAAGACTTGTCCGGCTCAAACACCCGATACAACTACGAATAGAACAATTTTTTTGTATTTGGTCTGCCTTTATTTATTTACGAACATGTTTACTTAGTGTAGATACCTACATGCAGTGATTTGTTTGAGTAATTGAGTAGCATACTTCAGGGCCGTCTTTACCCGGGGATGCAAGGGGTGCGAAGCACGGCCCCTATGGGGCGCATCGCCGCCGCCGCCGGTCGGGTTGCGTCCTCTAGGACCATAGGATAGGACCATCGCGCTCGCATTTGACCTATTTCACTTACATCAAAAACATCGCCTACCTATAACATCGCCTAATACATATTCTAATAGGCAATAAAAAACCTCTATACCTATGTATTAATAAAATTAAGAAAATAGAACGAACGAAGAAGTTAGGTCACTTCCTAGGATTTACCGGAGTGGAGGATTCATGCGGTCCGAGGGAAGGGGGCGCCCATTGAGGTTTTAACCCGCAATGCCCAGCCGGAGCTATTTCTAAGGTCGATGAATGAGAAAAAATAGGTATAGGTACCTACCTACGTATAGGTACCTACCCAACACATCGTTAACTACAGTGTAGTGAAATACGAAGGCACGCAAAAAAGGGGGTTCACGCGCGTTCAAAAAAAAATTGGGGGAAAAAGCTCAACTTTTGTACCCCGGCGCACAAAATGGTAAAACAGCTCTGCATACTTAATTGGGGAAACAGCTAATTTCCAAGCTTGTTTATCGTCTGCATATTTTTGAATTCGATAACAGGTAGGTGCCTACCTAGCCTAGACTTGCTTGGAACCCACTCCGCCGTCTCGTTCTTGAGCATTAATTGCTCGCAAAAAGGGGACGGTGGCAGCCCACGCGCTCGCCCATCGTATATGTAGGTTGGTATAGATACCATTACCCTGTGCTGGGTAGGCGCCGAGAGAGAGAAGTCACACTCCTAGCTAGGGCCGCCACTAGGAACTAGGACCCGGCTCGGCGATTCCTACTAATAGCACAGTATAACGAGAGATCTTACAGTAGTTCATCGCGTTTGATGTTTGCGGAAATGCCGCCTTTTGCAGTTTTGTCAGGGTTGTCACTTCAGTTTTTATATATAATTTTTCTGTAATATTCTATATATAACTCCTATTCGTTCTCTTTGTTCTGTCAAGGCACATCAACTCACGCTAATTTATATTACTAGGTGATGCCCGCGGCTCCGCTCGCATGGATGTCGGCTATTGCAACTTTTGGTTATATCTCCGGTTCTACTCAACCAATTATAATAATAATAAATATTTCCCAACATTCTACACACAACGCTATCTAGGCCCATGGTAAGCATAGCTTAACTAGCTTGTGTTATGGAATCTAGAATGCGGATAAACACACTTAAATACATTTTTTTTTGTAAATACATACATATTATACATAGAAACACCCAGACCAATGCAAATAGCCATATTCATGCATACAAATATTTAATATCTAATCGCCGGGATCGCTAAATTGATGATATATTCTTAAGGAGCCTATCCACGATCAGTTCGCCTGCAGTTTCAAATCGTATCGGGCGGCCTGCAGTCCTAAGTCGACAGCGCCCACACACGAAAGCGATTTTGGCCTGGTGGCCATGCCTTCCTGTCAATTTTGCGGCTACACACGATCAGTTGGGAGTCGACAGTTTCCCATCGTATGATTGCCTGCCGGCAATTGTCTGCTATCGGGCTTGAATCTACGCGGGTGTCGTGCGGTCCATAGCCCTATACGGGTGCCCCGTGTGGGCGGACACCCTGCAGGCCAGGTTTGTACCCCTGCTGCATGCGCCGCAGCAGAGGATGGCCTCCAGGGCCATTAGGGGGTACCGCACGATATCCTTTGAAGCGGCGAGTCTCCTAGCCGGATCGCCACCGTGGATCCTGGAAGCGAGATCCCTTGCGGCACTGTATCGGTTCCGTAAGGAGGCGCGGGAGCGGGGATACGATCCCGAGCCCGAAGACATTCGGGCCGAGAGGTCCCGGCTCTACGGGATCATGGTGGCGGAGTGGGAGCGACGACTTGAGCAACGACGCGCAGGGCATGCCGTCATAGAGGCGGTAAGGCCCATCATGGGGGAATGGCTCGAGAGGCCACATGGCAGCCTCTCGTATCGACTAACGCAGATTATCACCGGGCACGGGTGCTTCGGGAGATATCTGTGTCAGATCGAAAAGGAGCCAACGTCCGAGTGCCATCACTGCGACGCGAGCGAGGACACGGGGCTGCACACGCTCACCGAGTGTCCGGCATGGGCCGGACCGAGGCGGAAGCTAGTGGCGGCCCTGGGAGTGAGAGTTCTCACCCTCGCCACCCTGCTCACAGCAAGGCGTCTCCTTCAGCGAGCAGGTAATGGTCGTGAAGGAGACGGCGGAGCGGGAGAGGCGGCGCGAGCGAGAAAGACTCGCGGATCGCGCCGCCCGCGCGCGCAGGCAACTCGGGCGTCGGAGGGCACTGACTGACCTCCGTCCCCCATGAGCGCGGGCCTGGGGGTGACGGGTGGAGCCGCCTTTCACCTCAGCAGAAGCAGGCCACGGCGGCGGCGCGCTAAACAGCGCGCCTCCCCATTCCGGGGGTGAGTTGGGGACACCGTTGTCCCCCCTCCTGAGGAGGGCCAGACCGTAAGGGATGGCCCTGGGTCAGCCGGGGTGCGAGGGATATGTCTATGGCAACCTCACCTCCGGCCTAGCACCAAGGCCCACAGTCGGCGTGCGGTTTTAGTCGGTTCGAGTCCGACATAACCTCCCCTTCCGGCTCCGGCAGGGGGGGTATCCGAGGGGATTTCAGCACGAAAAAAAAAAATAAAAGCTATCGGGCTTGACGACCATGTTACCGACGATCAAAGATGGCGGACTTGAAATTTAAAAAAAACAAATCGAGGTTTTCGGGGTGACTAATTACGTATAATAAAATCCATTTAGCGATCCAAGGTGGTGGACTTGAAATTTCCCACAAAGTCAACATGAGCATCGTTTTGGAGGTTTTCAGAGTTGCTAACTACGAATATATCATCCATCCAGTCATCTGGGATTGCTACATGAATAACATATTCGTAATCAGCAATCCCGAAAACCTTGAAAACGATACCCGTATCGATTTTAGTAAAAATTTCGAGTCCGCCATCTTCGATCGCGAAATGGATGTTATATTCGCAATCAGCGACCCCAAAAGCCTGAAAACGATACCCATATTGATTTTAGTGAAAAATTCGATTCCGCCATCTTGGATCGCGAAATGAATGTTATATTCGCAATCAGCGACCCCAAAAACCCGGAAAAAGATACCCATATCGATTTTAGTGAAAATTTCGAGTCCGCCATCTTGGATCACCAAATGGATGTTATATTCGCAATCAGCGACCCCAAAAACCCTGAAAACGATACCCATATCGATTTTGGTAAAAATTTCGAGTCCGCCATCTTGAATCGCGAAATGGATGTTATATTCGCAATCAGCGACCCCAAAAACCCGGAAAACGATACCCATATCGATTTTAGTGAAAATTTCGAGTCCGCCATCTTGGATCACCAAATGGATGTTATATTCGCAATCAGCGACCCCAAAAACCCCGAAAACGATACCCATATCGATTTTGGTAAAAATTTCGAGTCCGCCATCTTGGATCGCGAAATGGATGTTATATTCGCAATCAGCGACCCCAAAAACCCTGAAAACGATACCCATATCTATTTTTGTGAAAATTTCGTGTCCGCCATCTTGGATAGCTAAATATAGAAAACGAAAAAAAAAAGCAATTTTACCAAACAAAACGAGCCTTGAAAAAAAAATCACGTGATTAGTGTGATTACAAAAATGAGACAGCCCTGAATCCTTAGTACCGAGTAAAATGTATGGGCGTACCGAGTAATACCCCGTCCCCCACCACCCCTCTCCCCCCGCACGATTGCTCTGTCTACAATAGACGGCTTCGTTGACCGACTGTATGTAGTATGAATCGTTAGACTGTGCTAATAGTAGGTATAGCTTGGTCCATTTATCTTGGACCTAAATCGCAAGATAAAAGGCCCTGGCGCGCGCAAACTGTTTTGTAATAATATAATTTATGCTTGATGAATCTATGCTATATTCAAAATACATTCAGGAAACGTACTGCACGTATAGAGCACATTTTGAGCACATTTTAGGTCCAAGATATATGAATCAAGCTATACCTAAGTACCTACGTGTGTACCTTTTCGATGTGATTTTCTTACCTATTTGGTTACAAGTATCTAATTAGGTACGAATGCGAGTCCTGCTGCAACTCAATGCTCAAAATCATAATACAAATCATAAAAAGATAAAGAAAAACTATTATTATTACTGACGTAAGTACACGAATCCCATTCCAAATCTTTGTTTTAATCAGCTTATCATGCGTAAATGTATTTTGGAATTAAAAATTTCAATTTATGATCTTTTTGTTGATTAAATACTTGCTTACTTGACTACAAATGTAGTAAGATATTCAATATGTTTACGATTTTGGTAAGTTACTTTCAATTATCATATCTTATTAAAATAAGATAGATATGTAAGTACCTACCTACCTATATCAAATTTGTGCCAAGTTATTTTCCATCAAGGGAAAGTATGAACAGAAAATAATGCACAGCTTTATCAAAATAGATAACTGGTTCATTAGATGACATTTTTCAAAGAAATTATTAATAAATCCTAATGACCATTTTATATCTATACCTACCCCTATCCCCTATAGAATATAACTCTTAATTTGCATTAAACATCACTTTTTATAATATTTTTTTTTGTTTTTTAAGTAAAATGAATATAATTTATTTATAGTGTAAAACATTAATGACATTGTTGATTGTGTTACAGTTGATAATAGCAATCAGCGTAGCCAACTGCTTAGAACCGGCAGCAGACAATAAGATAGATGACGAGATAAAGGCAGTTATCACTAAATATTTGAATAAGATACCCGATATAGAACCCCAGTATGTAATCCACGAGGGACTATCGAAAGTGATATCGCGTTATTTTAAAGGAAAAGTGTCCACATTCCCGCTTTATAAAATCAGCTTGAAGTTAGACAGGAATCCCGTGAAGATCCCGTGGTCGTTGGCTGACCCGGCTCAACTACGGAACCCCGTCTTTACCAGTGTGAAAGAAAAGGTAAAGAAAGGAAGAGAATATCATTATGTATCAACAATGAAAAGCAATAAAACAACATAAATTTTGAAGAGTCGTTTTATTAGTATCGTTTTCTTAGAACAGATTGACTTGAAATTGGTCGACCATTATGTGGTAATTATTACACAATAGTTACTTTAAGAAATGATTGTAATTACAATAAAAATATATATTTTCTGTACAGTGTTGAGAAAATACATTTAGTAATTCATCAAGTATGTATAACATTTAAGCAAACAACATTATGTACGAACCATGGATCCACAAGAAAATACAGTGAGGTCACTACTATAGTTTATATTATTTAATTCTAATTGCACAGTTCTGATCAATTAATTTTAATAACCACGAGAAGCTATCTATATTATCTTATCATTTATCAATTCACACATTTTGCGCATTAAGGATCAACAATAACATTTTAACACATAGGTAGGTATTTAAGGTCTTATAACTCGTCGAACTTTGGAATTATATGTGGAACAATAACTTTTCTCAGTCATACTAGACATGGACCGAGCCTTTTGCTATCTGGGCACTTCATATTATAAGCTGCTACGTAAGATTGCCTAACACATATAGCCTACTAATCATTGATCAACACGGGAAGTAAACCCTGTGCACAGCAGTCACATCCGCTCCCGCTGCGTCACTGAGACAGTCAGTTTAATTTTCCAATAGCAATTTAATAATTTTCAACATAATTTTACAAGATAACTTTTATAATTAAGAATCCTTTCGGCTGACAATGTTTCCTTTTCAGATTACACATTTCCCATAATGTACACTAGGCTAAATTGACTGCATTTCACAATGTCTTATTCACGAAAAGTACACTTCCAATGTCGTATACTCTCCGAAAATGTCTGATTCCCAATATGTACACTCTCCCTGAATGTAAGCTCTCTTCCACTTTAATACACCAAACAAATCCATCGATGGATTTGTTTCCACTAGTTTTTCCGGATTAGAGTGGAACAAAAAGTGGAAGCAAATCCATAAATGGATTTGTTTAGTGAATTAAAGTGGAACAGAGCGAATGTAAGACCTCTTTGTGTGATAACTGGGCTCTCATTTAACAAACGTTAAAACGGCAATAACGTAATATGTTATTGCCAATTTTTTTGCAATGCAACTTAACTAGCCTAACGGAAATGATACGACATATTGGTTGAGTGGACTTTTCGGGAAAAAATGTTTATTGGGCAGTGCTCAAACTGAGAAGTGATCGTATGGGCAAGTAGTCATTTTGGGAATACATATTTCGGGAAAGTGTACATTATGGGAAGTGTATTAATTGAAAAGTAGACATTGTCAGCCGAAAGGTTAAGAATAAAATCATCGACTTAAATCACGATTTTCAAATTGCAATAAATCCATAACATTTTTAATTCAAATTTGCGTAGTTTCATATATTAAATCAACATAAAATTTAACATTTAATTACCAACTTCAAAAGTTGATTACTCTATGAAATATGGGACTCCTGTAAGTTGTACTTAAAAATACTTTTAAATCTCTGCATAAAATGTAAAGATTAAAGTAAAATAAAAAAGAGCGAGGTGGCATTTATATGATAATCTGCATTTATCTAGAAGTTGACCTGTGCTCGGTAATGTTTCTGGAACTTGTTGGCTTTCAATGAAAGCTTCATCTGCCATTTTGCCTGGACGCGTTTCATGAAATGGATGTCCCGTGCTTTCCTGTAACGCAGAACGAATAATTTATTATTATTTGCTCAGCTGAAAGGAAGAGATTACCGCTACTGTAGGAGCACCGCTTTGCCGAGCATTATGTCAATAATAATAATATAATAAATATTCCACAACATTCCAAACGCTATCTAGACCCATGGTAAACATAACTAACCTGTGATATGGAATCTAGAATGCGAGATATAGAATATAAACATACTTAGATTTTTTTCGTAAATACATATGTACACCCAAACCTATGCAAATAGCCATATTCATGCATACAAATATTTGCACTGAGCGGGGATCGAACCCGCCCCTCCTACGTAGCAGTCGCGTTCACTACCGTCACGCCACAGAGACTTATTTATTTAAATTTAACAAAGACAGCTCCGTTCATAGTATGAAGTGTCAATAAGGAGTGCTGGAGAGCATACTACTGACAGCAACATACATGTTTATACAGATGGCTGTGGAGTGCCAACTGAAATATACTCGTGGCCCCTTTTCACTACTGTTTGTCCAGCGTGAATATATGCGCAATGTAAACGCTGCGGCAACGTGACGCATGCATTAACATTGTCAGGTAATGAAAAAGATGTCGACCGCGAATACTATGGTAGGTACCAGCTTCTCTCATTCAGAGTTAAAAGGGTTTTTTTATGCGTATGCACCTACAACCTTTATTCTAAGGTTTATGACACCCGAAATATCAAAAATCTGATGTGAATGTGAAATTCGAACAGCAGTTACTGCTGTCCGAATTTCGCAATAAAAAATTCCGATCTCCGATTATAGTGCCACTAAACTCACCGTGTGCACAATCATGTCCACACATTGTATCACTGTTTAACCTATCTACTTACTACCTTGTTCAGTGAAGTTAATTGACTGGACTGGTAATACTACAAGCATAACCACTGGATTGCAAATCGGTGTATTTTGAATAACCGATTCACATAATAATCACAATAAGCAAATACCTACAAAATAAAAGAGGAGCATTCTTGACTGTAATACTAATACATACAAAAATGGTTTTACATACTTGGCAGCTAATGCCTGTTCCTTGGGTGCCCAGCCGAGTGCCTTGTACACACCAAGCAGCTTATGTAGTTTGCGGTCGGATTTCTTCACTAATGCCTGACTGTTTTGACTTAAATTTTGTTTGTAGTATCTGAAATCAAATAGTATGAAATTAGTATTTTCGAACAATGGAGAATGTGGTTGAAGGCCGCCCTTCGCACAGACGGATTTAGCATTTCAAATTAGTTTTCCTTACGTTTTCCCTTCGATGAATTTCGAAATTGAATACGCGTGCCACGGTCACGTACGAATAAGGCGATGTCAAGTCTCGGCGGGAACCGCGCGGTTACGTATATCAAGTCAAATTGATGTGTCCTACCCCCGCGGGGGGAGCCGCGGGCAAAAACTAGGAAAACAAATGTTGCATCAACTCTGCTTACCTCATTAAAGAGCGATGGCCCACTGTAATGCCAGATGGTAGCACCAATTGGACATCATCTCCGTCTAAGGCTGCGGGTCCTTCCACTTCTTCATCTACATCCATAGTATCTCCATCCTTCTCTTGATCGGGATATGATGCACTGTAAAGTATTAAGTTTTAATATATTTTAATAACTTTATTGATAGTCAATTTCTTTCGGTTAGGGCGCATTGCTTCATAGAATTGGTTAATGTAACGAACCTACGTCGCATTGACTTTACGTTGAATTAACATTGAAGGGAGCATTACGTAATGCTGAAACAACCCGCCTTATTATTCATCTATATTTCTTCTCTTATCAAGAATTTAAATTCAGAATGCATCACCATTAAAGCAAAGCAGTACAAACGTGATGTCAACAGAGAATAAAAATGAGTCTATAAATCAAATTACCTATAATCATAGTAATCTGCATACTCTGCTAAAGCAAGTCCCTCATGTAACATTTTGCAGTGCCCTTTGTCTACCATATGGGCCCGGGCAGCTTCCATAGAATAAAAGGTGCGGCCAGTGTCATTACACCAAATACACATGTAACCTCGGGAAATCTGTTAAATACAATAATAATTAAGACAATGAAAAATAAGTAAAAATAATATATATAAGGGATCTGTGTAACCACATAATCTTGGATGATACAGAGATAAGTGAAAGTATTGTTATAGATGCTCAAAGGATTGTGATAGGGGTTAAATCTAATACATCATCATTCTCATCGTTCTTTGAACTATTACCCAATGTGGTCGGTGGGGGTCGGCTTTCTAGTGTAATTAAAATAAATCTACTACATTAAAACATATAATAACATTTGAAATAAACTGATACTGTATAGAATAATCTGTATAGAATACTGTATAGAAAAATAATAAGATCTGCGGTAGCCTAGTGGTATGGGCAATGGACTGCTGAGACGAGGTCTCGGGTTCGATCCCAGGTTTACCATGGCACACACCAATGACTTTTCAATGCTTTTCGTTAATGGTTAATGGCAATAGGCTCGCCACCTATTACATTGGGACCTAAACATAAACTGGCGAAATGTGGGTGCTAGCACCTCTGCCTACCCCTTCGGGGAATACAGGCGTGAGTTTATGTATGTATGTTATGTATGTATAGAATAAATGATTACACCAATAAGAAAACAAACACAATAGGCTATTTGACTAATTTTCGAAAACCATCTTAAATGATTCCTAGGTACAGTATAAACATATCACATTAATATTTCTGTAAAAAAACAATGCATTATGTTAAAATTTCAATGATAAAATTTAAATTTCCAAAAGTGCGCGAAAAACGCTATACTTAAAAATGGCGATGCGTGTGACGTCAGTAACTACAAAATAAACAAATCGGCAGCAGCTATCAAATTTTCGTGAACATTTTAGTGCGAAAAATGGCATATAAATCTTGTGTAGTGGCACAGTGCAACCCCAGGAAAAATATTTATGTCTTTTCCCGTAAGTAGGTACTATGACAATATATAAAAACATGACTATTTTTAAGTTTATGTCAATATAACCTAAAATTAGATTTTATAAAATTTCAATGATCACAGATTTATCGTTTCTAAATGAATACGTATATACTATATAGGTACTAAGTGATACTTACTTTGCTATTTTCACATTTTTAAGTAGAGCATCATAAAAATCAGCGTTGTTTTTGAAAAGTTCGATCATGAAGGTGTCTATTGTAGGTAAGTTGCTGTTATACATATATCTGCTCGCACAGCATTTGTATCAATTTTGATCTTAATCACAAATGTCCATACAACTCGCAATAATCAACACCGAAATAAACAATGGCTCATACAAATGGAGATATCGTAAATATTTTGTAGTTAATGTCGTCACCAGAGCTCTGACCAATCACGAGCGTTTTTGTCATAGACAATAAATCAACAAAATATAACATTTTTATAATTGAAATTGTCATAAAATACACATATTTGAGAGTAAATTATAGTCTCGTAGGTCTTTTTACGTTATCTTCTGATAGGATGACCATAATTTGTAGTATATTTTTAATGTTGTCAAATAGCCTATTGGAAGATCTATGTCCAACACAATGTTGTTTATGTATGAACCACAAGAAAAAAAACATGAAACATCTGTTGTAGATCTCTGACGTAAATTCATTGAACATAATAGACAAATGTAATATAGGTTTACAGTTGTTATTATACCTAATGTAGTGGGAAAACTTGATAGGTGATCTACTAGTAGGGACCAAAATATTACCTTTTCTCCTAAGTACAACAGCAAATCTTTAACATTGATACAGTATTCTACATCAGGTATGAAGAATGAATGAGCCTCAGACATGTGCTTGAGATTCTTGACAATATTCCTACTGTTGTGTGCACAGAATAGGCAATCTCGTGGTTTAATCAGGGAGTCACTACCCTTGACACGACATTCATCCCATTCATCAGAGTCAAGCTGAAATAAGGCAACTATGATAAGTGATTTATAAATATAATATGTAACTGAAGTATTTATTCGAAAAACGTCCGAAAAAATTTAATGCTTAAGTGAGACTTGAACTCACAACCTTTCCCTTACAGGGGAAATGCTCTTCCAACTGAGCTATTGAGCCACACCTGAATCATTTGAAATTTTCCTTCTCTTTATATCCGTCTTTAAGGACAACAGTGGAGCCATCTACCAACATTCTTGCGAACTGTTGGAAACAATGAATGATTTTTCAACCATTTTTAAACATTGAATTTTAATGACTCTGCCCAATTTTGAATTTGAATTAATTTTTTAAAGCATTTATTATGATAACTTTTTTTTAAAGCCAGATTATAATCCAGTAATTAAAGGACAGATGATATTAGATGTTCTGGTAACTAATTGAATGGTTTCAACTGATTTGGTGTATTCTTAAGTATGAATATGCATCATACTTAAGAATACAACATCCAAGTACCAAACTTATAGCTCCGTTTTATTAATTTTCCAAATATGTATCTTGATTGACTTTCTAATTTAATGGTACTTTTAAAATTTGGCATTGTTTTTTCCACAATGTAAAATTTTCTTTTGGTAATTAATTTTTTATTGACAAATCACTTGATTTAAAGTAACAAAAAAATCACCAATGGCATTAAAGTAAGAACCTTTTAATAGAAGACATAAATATTGCACAATAGTTTAATTTGTGATAACAGGTAACTGAAAAAATTACATACCTCCTCAATATCTGAATCAGTCTCAATATCCTCCTCATCAGAAACATCAGCATTTACAACAACAAATTTTCTAGGGTCATTGGTAGTCTGTGGATTGCCTGATACCTTAACAAAACTATCAGAGTCTGATGGTACACTGTGTTCTTCCTCCAGCTTTTCATTCTCAACATACTTTTCCTCACACAGTTTGTGTTTCTTACTGTTCAAGTGGTTATTGTAAGCATTCTTTGTGTTGAACAACTTTGAGCAATACTTGCAATATTGTGATTCATCCTGATTAGTGTTCTGGCTTAATTCTCGATGTTCTTTGGCTCGAAGTTCGAACTCCTCGAAAGTTACCGGTGATATGGAAGCTACTTTCCTCTTCAAATTGTACCTATGCCAGTCTTGTTTATAATGTTCACGCTGTAATTCAGGCGTTTTGAACATTACCTGACATGTTATACAAGTAAAAGAATCAGGCATTATTATGCAGACTGTAAAGAACTTCAGTAAAGTAACTTATCACAGGTAAAACTACGTTGAAATTAAGTATAATATTGAAACAAAGTTTGGTTATTTTGAGGGAATGTGAAAATCAGGTGGAAAACGTAATACAATGTGAACGGACAAAGACAGGGTTGCTAGATCGAGTTTGTACAATTTTCCCGGTTTTTTTTTCGCGTTTTATTTTATGTATTCATTTTCCCCAAAATATATATTTAGATATATTTTTAAACCTTTTCTCCGTTTTTCGTCAAACATAATATTAATCAGTAATATAAGTTCGTAAGAAAATGGGTAGATGACGCCACGTCGCCTTAAAGACGTATAAGATGGGAAATTTGAATCATATCGGGCGTGTCTCGGTAGCTGAATTGGTCAGGCATTCCCCCTGTAAGGGAAAGACTGCGGGTTCGAGTCCCGCCCGAGAAGATTCTTTTTCCCTATGTATTCGATTTGTGTAGTTAGCATACTTAATGCTGTAAAAATTCCTTCAATTGTTTGGGCGCAGTTATCAAAAATCAATGTTTAAAAATGATTGTAACATCATTCATTGATTCCGATAGTTCGTAAGAAAATCGGTAGATGACGCCACGTCGCCTTAAAGACGTATAAGATGGGAAATTTGAATAATATCGGGCGTGTCTCGGTAGCCGAATTGGTCAGGCATTCCCCCTGTAAGGGAAAGACTGCGGGTTCGAGTCCCGCCCGAGAAGATTCTTTTTCCCTATGTATTCGATCAGTAATATAATCTTTGATATCGAGTAACTTCCATAATGCGAAAAAGCCTTCCACGGTGTCACGCGGCCCCTCTTTCCCTTGACTATGTACATGTATATTTCTCCTGTGGATAAGATTCAAAATGGTTTGTAATATTTTGCCTAAAAAGACTACTGCTCCCTATAATAATATAATAAAATAAATAATATATTGTACTATATTGTAATATATATGGTAGAGAACGTTGAAAGCCAAAGAACATCGCTGCTCACAACAATCAGTAAAATTTCAAACTACGCGAGCCCTCATAAAGATTCGATTCTATTGACAATCAAAATCAATTAGATGTCGAAAACGATCACGAATCATGAAAAAATAATTTCAATTCAATCAACGGCCTGAATGATATTCAGCCGTAGCGTTAGTTACAATGTTTAATGAACCACCCAGAAATGATAAAAAGTTTGTGATAGGTTTATTGAGAAAAGCAGCGTAATCCCTGTGCTTAACTGCCGCATAAGTGATATATTGATAAAAAACTACTTTTTCTCATAACATAACCCTTTAGATTCAAATGATTTGCTTTGCCTAGGTGTTTAATAAATGGCTAAAGTAATGGATCGTCATCGATCTATTGCAGCCAACTAGCTTAATCAGCCATTCAATGAACTGCCTAGGCCGTTAACTAAGCGGTGCCGCTCGGCCATTGGCTCGATCATGGTGGGGTACCACCCAGAAATAATACAGAAAATTACATACATACTTAAACTCACCTGTAAATCTCCAAGAGCGTAAGCAAAGGTGTATCAACACTCCTTTCGGCCGTCATGGCAACTAAACACCCACATTTCGCCATATTTTTCATGCATTCGCAGAAAATTAGTAATAAGTTTGTTGAAAAAGCTGCGCAATTCGACTTGGGTAGGTTAGGTGCGAAGGCAATTAGCGTTCGTGGTTTTTTTATAACCATTCAGAACTAAGTAATTTTTTTAGCTGATAATAAAATAAAATGGTTAGGCCAGTTATTAACCCTTATCAAACCAGTCCATTTAATGAAATGGCTGAACATCATTCAGGCTGTGAATTGAGCGGCGCCGCGCCGTTTAGTAAAGAGCAGGTCTAGGAAAGTAGTTTTTTAACAGAGCCAAGTCATTTGCCTAGCTGTTTGATTAAATAACTGAATATTATCATTTATGCCGTTAATTGAACGGTGCCGTTTAATTGACAGCCTAGACAGTTAATTGAACAGATGATTATACTAGTTGGCTGCAAGCACAAAAGGGACAAAGTATTCACATTCTCGTAGCCTCATCCTCTTGCCTGACTGTTATCCATTTATAAGGCTAAGGTCGTAGGTTATGATTAAATAACACATTATTGCACTCGTAAGTCATGGTACGACAAATAAACAGGTAGAGCTCACGAAGGTCAATGAAAAAATAAAAGGTCTCGATTCCTCAATATTCTCGATCAATTTCTCCAAAGGAAATTTTTCCCTAGTTTAGCGAATAAATTCACCACTGAGCACCTCAAACGCATACAGAGTAATAATACAATACAAAATACGAAACAAGATTGAAACCAAACCATAGCGAATAAGCTTATTCTATGAAAGACCCGCAAAAAATCATCAAGGAATCATTTCCATTTGAATATTAAAAAGTATAAGTAATGTACACTAAATTATTGGATTTAATATTTTTTAAACAATGTTTTTATATTTTGAAACGTTTCGTTGGCATACATTTTGACACTTGACCTAAAGGTCATTGCTACCAGATCATAAAATCCAACAAAAAAAAATCTGACATATGTCAGGAGTGACATGACATGACAGTTGATTTAGAAAACAAAATTCTATAAAACTTGTTCTGTAATAAATTATTAAATTATTACAAGCGATAGAAACTTAAATTGTACAGGTTCAGGTTTATAGTATTCGTATTCGGTTTGAAAGATGAGAATGTTAATTAATTTGCATATAACATTATTCATGGCATAGATGGTGTCCAATGACATCCCTATAATACCTAAATAACTGAGAGCAGTAAAAAGTTTAAAGCTCAATTCCCTGAAAATGTTGGAAGCTGAAGAAGTTGATGATGACTTCTTTACGCCAGTTGCAAAGTCAGTTTATATTAAGGACTGTATAAAATATCTCTTAATAGATTTAAATACCTATTTTCTAGGAGTCACAGTGAAAATAAACAATCTGTTTTTAGGAATATAAACAATATCCTAAAATTATTAATGTTGTTGTATTGTGTTTCGGGAACCCCATCCTGGTCCATGTCGCATTTGCCCTCCACTGTCCACTGTGCCTGCTTTTTAAAGAAGAGATCTGTAGGATATTGGCCGGAAAATATTTAGCAAGCAGCCAGAATGTTTTAAGACTCAAAAGTGGAACATTCATTTTATTTTTTAAAATTTTAGCACATCTCTGGCAAACATATTTGGGAATATGTCTAAAACTAATGAAAATACCGAAAATGATTCCTTGAAATACATCCCACCAAAACCACAAGGTGTCATTCCAAAGAAAAGAGAACCTGTCAAAAGTACTGAATGTGTCTTTGCATGCGCCCTTATAGGACACGAGTGGTAAGTGGATATTACAATAGTTTAATTCAACACTAAAAATGTGACTTAATTAAGTACTAATAATGTACTCTTAACATTTTTTTTAATTGTATAAAATAGAGACTAAACAGCTGTATTAATACTTCTAGGTGCAACAATGTTTACACTTCAAGAGGGAAGCTAGGTTTTGCACTTATAAAAATTCAAAAATCCGGTGACCACAATATTGTTCTCTATGATTCTAACAAAACTACTCTATCCACTACTACTGTTTCATCACATTTAGAAGTTACCATCAAAAATAAATCTTACATTTCTTATTATGATAGCCTTCGAAAGTATTGGAGCATTTATGGTACAGAAGAGGAGGTAAAGAAAATTGAAGACTTGCTAAAATCCTTAGGAGCAAATGTTAACTATTCTAACCAAACAGATAAAGAACCTGCACAGCCTAATAATTTCGAAATAAAAAGTAAAGTTCCATTATTAGAAGAAAGTTTCCAGCAAACTGTAGAAAGTGATACTGATTCTTCTGTGAATAGAAAAACTAAAGCTTCCATACTGAACCGAATGGCTAATATGGGCCATTCAGTGTTACCAACAAGAAATTTGCCAGTAGAGAGAACTAGTGATTCTTCCGACACTAATGAATTGGAAACCCAAACAAAAAGTGTGAGGCATAAACCAACAAAACCTTATAATATAAAAAAGAATAATATTGAGAACATTATATCTGAGCCCCAAGTAATAACAGAAGCAAACCAGAGAATTATTGTAGCAGAACCTGAAAAAAATATTGCTGTGTTCAGTCCTCCTAGTCAATTTATACCTTTAACTAATACAAGTGTGATGGCGAACACCAGTAATGAATTGAGTATGTTTATGACAGAACAGAGAATTAATAACAGCGAATTGAGAATCAATTTAAACAGGATTACTGACAAAGTAGATTCTGTTCTGGATAAAATTAAAAACTTAGACCATAATGACAAACATACCAATGTATCCACAGATATACTGCTTAAATTACTTACAGAATATGAAAATAAAATTATAAGATATGAAGAGCTGCTTAAATCAAAAGGTATGGATAGAAGAACAAATACTGATGACGAATTAAAATTAAAACATGAGGAAGTTGAAGTATTAAAAAAGGCAGTATTGGAAATTGAAAGTATTAGTGCTGACAAAACTAATGAAATATGTAACCTACAGAAAGAGTTACAAGTTCTAAAAGAACTTCATTCTCAAGATAAACAAGACCAAGCCACTAGAGAAAAAGAATTCATCACAAGAATAGGTACTTTAGAAGGAAGCCTAAAAGAGAAAAGCGAAGAATTAATTGTTTTATCAAATGCTGACCCCAGTAATGTTAATATACAAGATAAAGTGAAAAATATTATGAATGATACATTCCAAACCATATCAATGAACTTTGAAGATAGCAATGTTTACACTGGTGAAACTATAAAAAAAACTGTAGGAACTGTGATAAAGAAAATTACTATAAAAATGTTAAGTGAATTGAAAGATAAATAATAACTTGATAGAAGGGTGGTTACTTGCAAAGTAAAATACAGTGGCCAATCCATTTCATTCCTTGGTCTTCACAAAGTAGACTTAAGTTATGGGACTATTCTCTGGTTTCCATCTGGTTTTAAACCTGAGAAATATTGCCACTCATTGAATAAGTACTTGTAATAGTCATTTAAAAGGGTGTGTGAATATGAAATCATGAATATTTATATAAATTATGTTAAAAATATATTTTTTGTGTAAAGTTATTTTTCAATTTAGAACTTTTGTAATCAATATGAATACACAGTGTATATGGGTCTATAAATATAAATCTATATTACTTTCTATTAGCACCTCAGCTGAGTTGTGCACTGCTTTTCAGTTCTGTCCCTACTTGTGTTTGACTCCTTTTTTTATACCACTTAGGTGGCAGACAAGCCTATTGCGAGCAATGCGATGATAAAATGTAGCTGTGGGCATCATGTCAAATAATTCATCTGAGCACAAACCACGAGCCTCAACGCACGTCTTCTCCGAGTCGAAGGGGTTAAACTGGCGAGCGAGCGCTCCGGGAAAAGGTGACAGCTGTACTCCATTTGGGGCGGAACCTGCGCCTTGAGTCGCTGTTCCGTAGTGAAGTACTGCTTCGCCCTGTTAAGAACTCCGAATTTTTTTGATGCCAGCTTGATCTTGTCTTCTAAATGCCTTCTAAATACTTGATTATTACACAAAATTTCATCCATATCGGTTCATCCGTTTAGAGGACTAACACACATTCAGAAAAATTACATGAGTACATAAATATAATTATTAATATATTAAATGTGGTAAAAAACTAAACATAGAAAATATTTTTTAATCTACCTACGTTTTTTCGTGCAGAAATCCCCTCAATTCGAGCCGACTAAAACCGCACTCTAACTTGGGTTTTCAGATGCTATCCATCCACCGTATCCCCCCTTACCACACAAACCCATCTTCAATTTAAATAATTTTATGGAATTGGAGTGTCTGTTTGTAACATTACCATTTAACTTACAGCTTTTTAATTATTGAGTGCATATGCATGTATCATGATCACGAACCACGATACCTAGGTACCTTCTTACCTTTAAAAAAAAATTGCCTGTCTTCTGAATGTCTCTAAAACGGCGAAACCGAATTTGACGGGATAGTTTCTGATGTTAAATATAAGGCGGAACCATATTACTTATCCGTCCACATGACATAGATAAAGTCGCTGGTACCTATAGTACCTATAGCCATAGGCCTATCTCTATACTAAATTCTATGTCTACTTTATTTGAGAGAATTGCACACACAGCTGTTTACCCCCAACTATACCCAATTATAATTGCACGGCTAGCAACACGGTTTTGTGAAACGCAGATAACAACCACAAACTTGTTGAAATATACCACATATTTCTTTGAAGGCATGGATAATGGGGACCAGATTGGAGCTGTATATACTGATTTTCAGAAAGCATTTGACAAACTAGATCATGAAGCGCTGCTGAAAATAGCGTTTAATGGATTACGAGGAAATTTGCTCAGATAGTTTGCCTCGTATAACAAACAGAATGGTTATTAATGGGTATGAATCAAGCACAATAGCAATAACTTCTGTAGTTCAGCAAGGTTCCATACTGGGACCTCTTCTATTCATTTTATTCTTAAATGACATTAACAAGCATTTTTCGAAATCCATACTAATATTATAAATGCGAAAGTAACTCTGTCTGTCTGTCTGTCTGTCTGTCTGTCTGTCTGTCTGTCTGTCTGTCTATCTGTATGTTACGCTTTCACGCCTAAACCACTGAACCGATTTTGATGAAATTTGGTATAGGGATAGGTTAGACCTTGAGAAAGGACATAGGCTATGTTTGGTCGCGATAACCGACTTCCACGCGGGTGGAGCCGCGGGCAAAAGCTAGTGTTTCTATATTGACTTAACTGCTCGCGCACTTTTCAAGTGTTAGTTAGTTAGAGGGAACAAATTTTTTGAGCTGTTATTTAATACTAACTTTTGCCCGCGGCTCCGCCCGCGTGGATGTCAGTTATCGCGACCAAACATAGCCTATGTCCTTTCTCAAAGTCTAATCTACCCCTATACTAAATTTCATTTATAATATTAAGTATAGATTCGAGATGTTATTGTGATCAGTTGGAAAACATATTGTATTGAGCCGATTTTATTTACCTACTTAATGGCGGTTGATTAATTTAGTATCTCATTG
Source organism: Eilema sororculum (assembly GCA_914829495.1). Lineage (NCBI taxonomy): Eukaryota > Metazoa > Arthropoda > Insecta > Lepidoptera > Erebidae > Eilema > Eilema sororculum. The sequence continues at coordinate 16,216,828 of OU618534.1, read as the reverse complement.
TTTATAGAATTCGATTAGAATGCGATTTCTTACCGACAAATTCCGATTTATTACTACCCACACGTAACCGACTATTAATTTTTACCTCCCATTTCATTATTTTCGGAATATATTTTTGCGTTCACCAAAAATCTAAAGGTAACACCTATAATATACACCTATAAAATAAGATAGAAGTAAAATGTCCTATGTGATCTTATTATTTCTGTGAATAATGTGTGTGTATTAATTAGTAACTTTGTAGTATAAAAAGTAATAATGTAAGTGTAAACTGTAAATATAAACTGTGTAAAGTGTATAATGTAAATTAGGTATGCCGGAAATCTTTGATGTCGCCCGAGCTGTATGTGTACCATTAGGTTAAGTCGTATCTGGTACCCACAGGACAGGCTTGCCTAGTGTGGGGCCACTGTGAAACGCACAATGCTGTAAAATGTTTTTGGCAATAAACTCATTTTTCATTTTCATTTTTCATTTTCATCCTAGGTACAGCACTGAAATTCACTAAGCTAGCACAACGATGCGAGTCGCAACGTTGTGCTCGATAGAGATTGTCATTGGTCGATCTCCAGTGACGTGATACAATCCGACCAATGACAATCTCTATCGAGCACAACGTTGCGACTCGCATCGTTGTGCTCGCTTAGTGAATTGCAGTGCAGGTGTAGTACCGCATTTCTAAAATATTATTCTTAAACCGCGTCCGCACGCTTGCCAAACCTAAACAAGCCGTCACAAATTCAAACGTGTGGATAAGGCGTTTGATTTGGTTTGTGTAGGTTTGCAAGCGCTTGTTGCCGATCCGCCAAGTGTCGGTTTTTTTGTCACAAATCAAAGGAATTTGCCGCAAGCGCTTGCGACTCGTCCACACGTTTGCGTACACTCAGTCTCGATTGTGTACTGGCGGCGTACAGACGTATGGGTCGTCTTGAGTACAAATATGAGTGACTGGTCAAATGGTCAAATGAAAACATTTTGAACTGCCTGGAATGTTACCAGGCAGAACCATGCATTTGGGACCCGGGAAATACTGATCACAAGGACAAAAAAAGTAGCTGATGCATGGTGTCGCCTTAGTGCAATCCATACTAATATCCATATCCATATCCATACTTATATTATAAATGCGAAAGTAACTCTGTCTGTCTGCCTGTCTGTCTGTATGTTACGCTTTCACACCTAAACCACTGCACCGATTTTGATGAAATTTGGTATAGAGGTAGATTAGATCATAAGAAAGGACATAGGCTATGTTTGGTCGCGATAACCGATATCCACGCGGGCCGAGCCGCGGGCAAAAGCTAGTATTTAATAAGCCAGTTAAGGAACTGAAAAGTAAGAAGGAAATTCTTATGGTCACCTTTAGGAAGATTTTTTTTATTTTTCGTTTCCTTTCAAGAAAATACTTGTATTTATAATAAAAATAACTTCAGCCAAATTATATTGCCGCAATCTCAACGTCCGTCATGCTTGCTTCTTCAGAACACAATGTCTCACTCGCATTACTCGCAAGCGTGTGGTGGTCTGTCAAATCAAGCCAAACGTTTGTAGAGGTTTCAAGCGGCAAGCGTGCGGACGCGGCTAAACTAGGTACTCAAACAACATAATATCATGTTAATACACCAAACAAATTCCAAATTATCACCAAGATATATAATACTTTTTTAATCTAGTAAGTAAAATAATGCCGGGTTTACACGCTTGCCAAGCCTTGGCAAACGGCAAACAGCCCCAAGGCATCACAAATCTCGTTTGGCGTTTGGAAAGCGTTTACACGCTTGTGAATGGATCAGTCTGCAACCTACCTCCAAGCATGGCAGACACCGAACTTGTCACGGCAATTGCATTTGGTTTAACGTACTTTTATTTGAAATTTTATTTTTAAATGCTTCACTGGCCTTCCGATAAGTTTAACAAGACGAATCCATGCATCTGCTTGTTTCTTCTTATCTTTACCTATGATTTGCATCTTTCTCCAGAAACGAAAGACTCTCCTCATTCGACCAGCCACTCATTTTTAGGGTTCCATAGCCAAATGGCAAAAACAGAACCCTTATAGATTCATCATGTCTGTCTGTCTGTCTGTCCGTCCGTACAGCCACTTTTCTCTGAAACTATAAGGCCTATTCTGTTGAAACTTGGTACGTAGATGTATTTTGTGAACTGCATTAAGAATTTCATACAAAAATAGAAAAAAAGCAATCAATTTTGGGGGTCCCCATACTTAGAACTGAAAGTCAAAAAATTTTTTTCATTAAACCCATGCGTGTGGGGTATTTATAGATAGGTCTTCAAAAATGCTATTGAGGTTTCTAACATGGTTTTTTTCTAATGGTATACATTGCTATGCATACTTCCAACGAAAATTGGTTTGAACGAGATCTAGTAAGTAGTTTTTTTAATACGGCATAAACCGCAATTTTCGCCTTTCATTCAATTTAATATAACATAAACATAAACTCACACCTGTATTCCCCGAAGGGGTGGGCAGAGGTGCTAGCACACACATTTCGCCAGTTTATGTTTAGGTCCCAATGTAATAGATGGCGAGCCTATTGCCATTAACCGGGCACTTATAAACCTGCGATAAATATACACATAACTTCGAAAAGCATCGAAAAGTCATTGGTGTGTGAGATGGTAAACCTGGGATCGAACACGAGACCTCGTCTCAGCAGTCCATTACCCATACCACTAAGGCTCCTTCAATTAACTCAAAAAATTCTAAAAACAAAACATTTAATGAACTACAAGAATTTTTATATTATATTACTTAATGCTGCGGAACCCTTTATGGGCAAGTCCGACTCGCACTTGGCCGGTTTTTATTTTTTTAGCATGAGCAAAAATAAATTATTAGGCTTGCGTGAGCTTGTCGGCAAGCGCCGACAAGCTCACGCAAGCCAAGCCAAACGCCTTCTTTACACGCTTGTGATTGTCGAGACTTGCCAAGGCTTGGCAAGCGTGTAAACCCGGCATAAGAGTTGACATAAAGGTCTAGCTACCATTGTCACAGATTCTTTAATGCCGGGTTTACACGCTTGCCAAGCCTTGGCAAGTCTCGACAATCACAAGCGTGTAAAGAAGGCGTTTGGCTTGGCTTGCGTGAGCTTGTCGGCGCTTGCCGACAAGCTCACGCAAGCCTAATAATTTATTTTTGCTCATGCTAAAAAAATAAAAACCGGCCAAGTGCGAGTCGGACTCGCCCATAAAGGGTTCCGCAGCATTAAGTAATATAATATAAAAATTCTTGTAGTTCATTAAATGTTTTGTTTTTAGAATTTTTTGAGTTAATTGAAGGAGCCTTAGTGGTATGGGTAATGGACTGCTGAGACGAGGTCTCGGGTTCGATCCCAGGTTTACCATCTCACACACCAATGACTTTTCGATGCTTTTCGAAGTTATGTGTGTATTTATCGCAGGTTTATAAGTGCCCGGTTAATGGCAATAGGCTCGCCTTCTATTACATTGGGACCTAAACATAAACTGGCGAAATGTGTGTGCTAGCACCTCTGCCCACCCCTTCGGGGAATACAGGTGTGAGTTTATGTTTATGTTATATTAAGTTGAATGAAAGGCGAAAATTGCGGTTTATGACGTATTAAAAAAACTACTTACTAGATCTCGTTCAAACCAATTTTCGTTGGAAGTTTGCATAGCAATGTATACCATTAGAAAAAAACCATGTTAGAAACCTCAATAGCATTTTTGAAGACCTATCTATAAATACCCCACACGCATGGGTTTAATGAAAAAAAATTTAAGTATGGGGACCCCCAAAATTGATTGCTTTTTTTCTATTTTTGTATGAAATTCTTAATGCAGTTCACAGAATACATCTACGTACCAAGTTTCAACAGAATAGGCCTTATAGTTTCAGAGAAAAGTGGCTGTACGGACGGACAGACAGACAGACAGACATGATGAATCTATAAGGGTTCTGTTTTTGCCATTTGGCTATGGAACCCTAAAAATGAGTGGCTGGTCGAATGAGGAGAGTCTTTCGTTTCTGGAGAAAGATGCAAATCATAGGTAAAGATAAGAAGAAACAAGCAGATGCATGGATTCGTCTTGTTAAACTTATCGGAAGGCCAGTGAAGCATTTAAAAATAAAATTTCAAATAAAAGTACGTTAAACCAAATGCAATTGCCGTAACAAGTTCGGTGTCTGCCATGCTTGGAGGTAGGTTGCAGACTGATCCATTCACAAGCGTGTAAACGCTTTCCAAACGCCAAACGAGATTTGTGATGCCTTGGGGCTGTTTGCCGTTTGCCAAGGCTTGGCAAGCGTGTAAACCCGGCATAAAAAAAACGACAATTTTGTCTTTTGCCTTGTCTTGTGACTTGTCATTGATGTCATAAAAATTTTTACATTTCCAACTCAAACAGATATTTATATACATTTTGTTTTTGTCATTCATTAATTATGACTACTAATTAGAAATCGTTTCGTTGTTGGAAACTTTTCATTGTTAAGATCTAACAAACCAGCAATATGGATGAGTTACAAAAGTCATTAAACGAGTACGAACAACAGGTATCAAGAGCGGAGCGCGGATACAAAAGCAACCAGTTCTGTTATTATTCGATTCTACTAGTTTTTATATTTCCAGCTATGTATGGTTAACAGAACGCTGGAAACTGTTAATGATGACAATGAACGGGAATCGATACTTAGTTTACGATCAGATTTGCAACAGGTTATTCAGTTAACTAAAGAAAACCTCGAAGCCTTATTGCCAAACGAGTCTACCTCTTCTGAAACTCAGAGTCAAGGTGTATTAGATGATGAGTATGCTTTGTTCCAGGTAATTATATAAATGGTACTTAACTACTGTATAACTATTCACAAATCAACTACAATGATATTGATTTGTTTGCAGGCGGAAATGGCAAAGAGTGGTGCATATCAGGAAACAAATCATGATGCAACTGATGATACCGATGAGAATGAAAAGGATAAGGACATAGAGGTACTGCTATATCTATATTTTTTACTCTACTGCTATATCTATATCTTCTAATGGTATTTATTTGAAAAGCTCTCTTCAAAAATGTATATTTACATTTTTGAAGTTCATGTTTCAATTGTGAAGTATGTATAATACCTAATATTCTGTCATTTTGAAGGATGAGCTCTCTAGTCTGCTTGGTATGAAGTGTGCTGTCTACCACACACATACATGGGGTGGAGAACCCTGTTTATACAATGCAATGGTCAGTGCCATTGTACCGAGACAATGTGAAGTTGAATTTAAGGACCTACAGGTTAGTTCTCAATTAAGATGCTACTCAAAAGTTTATTAAGTGTAAGACATACTAATAACACATAGTATGTTTGTATTTTATTGCTGGAAGCATACCTTCCTTACTTATATAGTCTAATAAATGTAGGTTGATTTCCCATAAGGCGGACTAGGACTAGAATGGTTAGATATTAGGGGTGACTAATGTTTTATTATTTCACATCTAATATATAAAATTCTTGTATACAGACCAATTTTTCAGAAATTCTTGGTTTAGAAAAATTACATTTTAAACCCATTTTAATTTAATTTATTTATTAAGAAACAAACAGTTCTACATAATTACATTTAAACAAGACACTTTTTTAATGACAGACCTACAGTTTCCCAAATTTAACCTATCAAAAACTCCAACCTGTGCCCTGGCACCCCAAGTCTATTGTTTATCTACTGGTCCTAAATTGTTAAGTTAGCTCAAGCATGCAACATCCACTTATTCCGTACCTATCAAATTAAATTTAAACACAATAATAATTTATTTATTTGGTGCGGTGGCTCACCTAAATTAAAAAAAAAAATTACCCCTATTGTTACACTATCTATTGATGCTATAATAGGACAGGTATTTTTTGTATTTTGCCCAGATTGATTTACAGAGAATAGTGTGGCAAGCAAGTTACCGAAAGTCTTAAATGCCAATTTGTTTATAAAAAAAAGAAATGTTTGTAGTTCTCAAAAGAACTACAAACATTTCTTTCTTTTTGAGTAATAGCTTCAAAAATAAAAATTTATATAGTTGACATCCTTTTATGGTACTATTCACAGATAATGACAGTAGTTCATGTGCATGTTGTAACTTTGCATGTATAACATGCAACTAAAACAAATGCATGCATGCACTAATACGGTTATAAAATTGCAGGTCCGTGTTTTATTTACTCATCCTACTCATGCTGAAATGTTACCTTGTCCATTTTTCCTTGAAGGTGAATGTAAATTTAGTGATGAACAATGCAGGTGAGTTCACATTTTAACAGTGTATTTCAATAACCTTAATGAAATTAAAGCTTTATTTTTTGTCAATTCAGTGTTAAACAAATATTCCAAGCACTTAAGATGGTGTATTTGCTTTTTCAGATATTCTCATGGTGCAATAGTGCAATTATCTGATTTGAAAGAAGCAATAGAACCAGATTTTAAAGCTTTAAAGGTAGGAAGTACAATACTGATGAAATTGAAGCCACCAGAAAATGAGGTAAAACATATTGATTACCTTTTATTTGAATGAATTTTTTATAGCATTTATTTATTCTTTATATAATTTTTGGAACATGTCGCTATGTGAAGACATACAATGATACACAAGTCAGCTTATATGATTAAGATCTCCAATGAAGCTAAGGTGATTGGCACACTGCAACGGTAGCTTAGTGGTTAAGGAGTCGGCCTTACGATCGAGAGGTCCCGGGCTCGATCCTGGCCATTACACTACCGACGTGAACCCACTCCTAACACAAGCAATTTAGCTTAGCTGGAGGGGTTAGAGGGAATATTAGAACTCGACGCGGCGTCGCGCTCGTCGCCTCTACGGAGCTCATTTTGTATAGAAAAACGTGGGGTCCCACACACTGACAACGCAATCACGCGCGTTGCTGCAGAATACGCGCGTACTAGCAGAAAACGGGCGTAAAGGCGCGTAAAACGCGAGGTATGGCACACTGAAATCTGCCATCACGCGCATGATTTTCGAGGGAGTTAGAGTCCGAGAGCTGTTAGAAATTTCTGTGTAGGTATTTGAGACGAATTTTAAATTAATATTATTGCAATGCAACATGTATTTAACATCAAATTTAGAGCGCTTTCACATCAACTGACGCTGATCACGAATATAAGAAAAAAAAAATAGTTACTATGTCATGTCAATAAGGTCGAAAATAGCTTGCACTTCTAATCATTTTCTTTCCGTCTCTAGCGTTCTTAATATAGTCTGGGCTATCGAGCTAATGGTCGGTTGGCTTTATTATTCAATATTTTACTTTACTTTTCTCAAAATTTTAGATTAATTCACACACCTACCTACCAAAAAAAATTCTAATATCTCTTGGACTATACTAAAAAAGCTCTCCTGCGTCCACCTGCGTCGGCGCGCGACGCGGCGTCGAGCGTCGCAGTGTGCCAATCGCCTAAGTCTGTTAATTAATATAACATTTAAGTATCAACAAACACATTAACCAGGACAGATACAGACATGATGGACATGTGCTTGTTATAGACAGGATGATAATGTTATTATGTAGGTGTTTATAACAACCAAGTTTCATGTGGTGTTTCAGGACATAAGCATAACTAAAAAATCCACAGAAATATATCACTTATGGCATAGAGCTATAATAAAAAGCTTAGATGCTAAAAATAAGGTTTGTTCTGTAAAGCTTGAGCATAATGTTACTGGACAGAAGCGGAAATTAGGCTCTGGTGAATGTACTGTGAAGATTGAGGACATATACCCATTAGATAATAGTAAGTTTCACTGATCATGTTCTTGCACTTACTAACTTCAGATATATGTATAGATACTTACATGAATTGCTAAGACAGCTTGGACAGCTTCTGAATATGATGAATGAAAGATAAAAGATAAGTAAAGTGACTGCATGCACATCCACCCTCCCCACAAACCACATGTTGCTTGATATTAACCAGCTACTGTTATGGTTTAATACTTACGTGAGTTACAGTGGTATCTGAGGCCTTCACCTCTTCACTATGAGTATAGAAATGTCATCATTGGCATTACATTTTATTAATTCTGTGTTGTCAAAATTAACTAAAATATGCTAAAAATCTCTAAAATGGTATTATACACCCAAATTGAATAGTCGATTCGTAAAAATTTTGACAGTTTCCATAGCAAAATGTCATCATTGGCATTACATTTTATATTTACTCATGAATCTGTATACTAACTGGATTGCGTACTGTAAAATACAATAATTACAAACTTACACCCAACTGTAATGACATAAGGTACATTTTTCATCGTCTCGGTGAAAGTAGAAAAATCGAGCCGAGCGAGGTAGCCAAAAGTAGTAGTCTGTCCCTGTCTAACAACTTGCCATAGTAAATGTAAATTCTTTTTGGTTGTAAATGGTAATTTTTTTTTAATTTTGCATATATTTATGCGTTATGTTTTTGTGATGAAACTTTGCATAAAAATACTCAAACTATCAATATACAATGGTTTGACCATCTTTTATGAAGTTGTACAAAGTATTATGAAGTTGTACAAAGTAATACTTTTATTTTAAATTTTATGAGAGTGACATTGGTAGCCTTTAAAAATTCTTATGCGGCAACATCGCTCAGGCTCAGAATGTCCCTTTCCCAAAATGTCCCTAGGTTTCAAAAAGTCCCTTTCCCGAAATGTCCCTTTACCACAATGTCCATTTCCCAGAATGTCCCTTTCCCGAAACGTCCCTTTCCCAAAATGCTCCCTTCCCGAAATGTCCCTTTCTCAAAATGTCCCTTTCTTATGTCCGCTAAATATCAAAATGTCAAAAGCAAAAAATAAATATATAATGTAAATTATAACTAGCAGACACGACCATTGCTGTGAGCAGGGTGGCGAGGGTGAGAACTCTCACTCCCAGGGCCGCCACTAGCTCCCGCCTCGGTCCGGCCCATGCCGGACACTCGGTGAGCGTGTGCAGCTCTGTGTCCTCGCTCGCGTCGCAATGATGGCACTCGGACGTTGGCTCCTTTTTGATCCGACGCAGATACCGCCCGAAGCACCCGTGCCCGGTGATAATCTGCGTCAGTCGATATGAGAGGCTGCCATGTGGCCTCTCTAGCCATTCCCCCATGATGGGCCTTACCGCCTCTATGACGGCATGCCCTGCGCGTGGTTGCTCAATGGTCCGCCCACACGGGGCACCCGTATAGGGCCATGGACCGCACGACACCCGCGTAGAGTCCTCTGGGCCCCTCAAGTTGGGCAGCAGCCGCACCAGCGCGTTAGCTGTCACCAACAGTTTGGAGCGCAGACTTCGGAAGTGCTCTCCGAAGTCCCACCGACCGTCGAGTACGAGCCCCAGGTACTTCAACCGGGGCTTGATGTCGATGGGAGTACCTCCTACTGTCAGCCTGCGCCGAGGGCCATGAAAGAACAAGGCCTCGGATTTGTGCAGAGCCACCTCGAGACCCAGCCGCCGGATCCGATCCATGACTTGAGCAACAGCGGTCGTGGCCCTCTGGGTCGCCTCGCGATGTGTAGCGCCACTCACCGTCACTAGCGTGTCGTCCGCGTAGCACGTGACGGTGGCACCGAACGCGAGCTCACCGCGAAGCACCCAGTCGTATCCGATGTGTTCATGCATATCAAGGTGGCACGATTATGGTTTGGGCAGGAATCGGCGGTAGAACGGACCTTGGCAATATGGATACAAGGCAATATGACTGCTCCAAAATACCGAGGTGCTAGAGCCTGTAATCTTGCCCCACAGACAGCAAATAGGACAAAATTTCCAGCTAATGCACGACAATGCCCGTCCACATACGGCACGTATCGTTTTATATTGGTTACAACAGCATGATATCCAAGCTTTAGACTGGCCTGCACAAATTCCCTGACTTAAATCCTTTTGAGCATGCCTGGGATATGCTTCAGAGAAGAGCTCTTAGGAATTTCCCTGAAGATATTGTGCATGAAAACCAGCTTTTCTTGCATCTTAGCAGGACTTGGGGCAGTATTCCACAACAGGATATTGACACCCTTGTTTTGAGTATGCTGAATCGCTGCAGATGTGCCAGGAGAGTCTTAGGTGGATCCATGGATTATTAAAAAAGTTTTCAACAATTTTATAAAAAAAATAGTTGTTTTGTTTAGGTTTTGATGATTCAAAAATAAAGTTAAGATTGAAATTTTGTCTGAGTTTTTCCTCTTCTTCTAAGTTTTTTTAAAATTTAACTTTATCTAAAAGTATATTCTCAGATTAGATAGGCTATTAAACAAGGTTTATTTTAATGTGTAGGTGTCCTAACAAAAAGTTAATAGTAATTTTAGTTATTGAGGTTTAATTGAAATATCCCTAGACCATGTTGATGTGTGTATATTTGTGTTTTTTGCTTTTGACATTTTGATATTTAGCTGACGTAAGAAAGGGACATTTTGAGAAAGGGACATTTCGGGAAGGGAGCATTTTGGGAAAGGGACGTTTCGGGAAAGGGACATTCTGGGAAATGGTCACTGTGGGAAAGGGACATTTCGGAAAAGGGACTATTTGAAACCTAGGGACATTTTGGGAAAGGGACATTCTGAGCCTGAGCCGGCAACATTGTTTGTATTATAGACCAATAAAAACATGATAAAAACTATTAGAAAGAGACGCACTACTACTTTGGAACCTCTCTTTCGGCTCGTTTTTCTGTTCATAGTGCGCAGTCCAGTTAGTATAAAGGTTCATGTATTTACTATATTTATAGATTCAGAGGGTCTGGACAGTGACACAGATGACAGCTTAAGTGATACGGAGTATCCCCAGGTTAAGACTAAATGTGAAGATGTGACAAATGATAATCAAACTCTTCTTATTGAGAAAAGTCTTCAAAATCCGAATAACACTCCTATAGGAGAATGGGAGCGACATACTAGAGTGAGTATGTATTATTTGTTATCATAATACAAGTGTTTCCTTGGCATGTATAAAAAAACTGTACAATAACTTGCTCCTGTAAATGGAAATATATGTGATATTTTCTAAAGTTATACCAATCAAAAGCCGTACTAAATTTTTTATAGCAGCCGCTGATTGGACATTACTCGCAGATTCGTATGAGAAACACTATAAAATACCAGAGGATGTTTGTGCCTCGTCATCCAGGCCCGATATATTTCCATTTTCAGAACAGCAAAAGCGTGCAGTACTAGTAGAACTCACAGTACCGTGGGAAACTAACATACCTAAAGACCACGCTATAAACATAAACAAATACTATGACTTGACCAACGAGTTAACCAAAAATGGCTATGTGGTTAAACTCTACGCCGTAGAAGTAGGAGCAAGCGGAATTACAGCTAAATCCCTGTATAACTTATTTAAGTGCAGTGTGTGTAATGTAAATAAACGCGTACCTCGCAAGTGCCGGTCTCATCACGCAGTGCATATTCTGCTAAGTGCACATTCTGCGCGGAAGCAAAGGCGTACTGCGTGTGAAAATATTGGTGGTCAGAGATGAGAACCAATTGAATGAATTTTTACAGCATTAAGTACGCTAACTATACAAATCGAATACATAGGGAAAAGTCGTATAATATACGTCGCCTTAAAGACGTATAAGATGGGAAATTTGAATCACATCGGGCGTGTCTCGGTAGCCGAATTGGTCAGGCATTCCCCCCGTAAGGGAAAGACTGCGGGTTCGAGTCCCGCCCGAGAAGATTCTTTTTCCCTATGTATTCGATGAGAACCAAATCAGCCATCATTAGTAACATTTGTGATGTAACCGACCCACGAAAATTCACGCTACAGTTCTTGTAGTTATGTTTTATTCGCTTATTTGACAGACTTCACTAGTGCTTAGTCTACAATATCAATGTTGTTGCCATCATAGTAATAAAACTTTTTCACTTTCAGGGTATAGGCTCCAGGTTGATGTTGGCAATGGGTTATGTACCTGGCACGGGTCTGGGTGCCGCGAGCGACGGTCGTGTGAAACCTGTTGAAGCCCGCGTGCTACCTGTTGGAAAAAGTCTGGATCACTGCATGGCGATCTCGGAGAAATATGATACTCCAGATCCTTTGAAGGTAAATATATTATGTTATATGGCTTTCTTGTCATTATGATATTAATATTGTTGATAAATAATTAATAATCGAACAGATCCAAAAATTAAAGTACTTTTAACTGTATCGACAAAACAGAAACAGCTTTGCAAAAGTTGTACCTGAACAAAATTTATTTTTATAATTTTTTTTATTGTACACTTAGGTACTCTAACCCAAGTATTTATAAGCAAGGCCTTACAATATTATTAAATTAGTTCGCTGGCCGAAAACAGACATAATACAGAAAAAGAAAGCACTGATACTTATGAAAATATTATCATAAAACACCAATGTTGTAAGATGCCTCATTGTATCCCATAATACCTACACTATTGGGAAATCAATGCAACAAGATACGTGTCTAGTTATTGTTTTTCATAAATCAGGAAACTGCAGTAATATTAATTATAATTTTACATAATATTATTACATCGGATGTAACAACAATTTAGAGAGTAGACACAACAGTGAAGACATTTTGTAAAATATAGATACAAAATGAAGTCCTTATGGCCAGAGCTACGAATAAATTGTAGGTCGCTGGCCGCTAGTAAGTAACAGTTATTACCTGATATACACTTGAGTATTTAGTTGTACTGTTCCAAATTAGTAATATGTATTATATTTGCTTTTTCTTATTACCCGCAGTTTTCTTTTTTTTTATATTTCTCGCGTATTCGTACTGAATCTAATATATAAAATTCTCGTGTCACAGTTTTTGTTGCCATACTCCTCTGAAACGGCTTGACCGATTTTGATGAAATTTGTGAGCATATTGAGTAGGTCTGAGAATCGGCCAACATCTATTTTTCATCCCCCTAAATGTTAGGGGTAGTCCACCCCTAAATTTTTATTTTTTATTTTTTAGACAAAATTTTTAATTTCTATTTTTTTATGATACAACATACAAAAATACATACAATCCTCAATTTTCACCCTTCTACGATCAACCCTTATTTTTTAATAGCCATTTTAGTAATTTAATCATTTTTTCTTTCCGGTAGAAAAATGATCAATCGTCATTTAATTATTATCTATTTTTCATCCCCCTAAATGGTGCAGCGGTAACGGGATCTGACGCCACGAGGGTAGGAAAAAATTGGCGGTACGAAGTTCGCCGGGACAGCTAGTACAAATATAAAAATCTTATCTTGCAGGGATAGTACTTTGTAGGATTCTAGTAGTAGTGTAGCAGTCTTTCATGTAATTCCATTGTATTATAAGGTTTATATTTTACAGGTGCAACAAAGATTGAAAAGGTTGCAAAAGAAAAACGAAGAAAGAAACAAAAGAGCTTACGAGCGAGAAAAAGAAAGGGAAAGACGGAATGTGTTTAATTTTCTTAATAAAACATTGGGAAATAGTACTGAAGTAGTACAAGAACCTGAAACTTCCTTGGATATAAGACAGTCTACTAGCAAAGATTTGAATATTCAACAATTCAAAATTGACGAGGATAAGAAAAGAATAGAACGTGAAATAACTAAACTGAATAGTTCATTAATTAAGTATACGCCAGGGTCTAATGGCCACAAAAGTATTAATTTGCAAATCTTGGAGAAGAACAAAGAGCTGAGTGGTCTTTTACAAAAAGGAAAACATATAAGTAAGGAACAGGCACAAAGAAAGGATAAACAGAAAATGACTGTTTTTTAACGAAGCTTAATTATCTACAATTAAAATTAAAATGTAATAAATTGATGTAAAAGATGGAATTATATTATAAGTCTTTAAAAGGGACAAATCAAAATTTTATGTTTTTTTTTCTTTAAACCCATGTTTTGTTTTATTAACTTTGGAAAACATTAGTTGCAGTACAGGATAAATGGTATAGAAATTTAGTTTTCTTTGAATTGGTCGTTAAATCAATTGCTAAATTGTATTGTCTCTGTGTATCTGAATATAAAGAGAGCGAGAGAGAGAAAGAAATCGAGAGATTTAGTTATACTTATGCGATGTCCTGCCATCTCCTACTATCTAAAGCTTTCTTCCTCTATGTTCTAAATGTGCTCCGTTTTGCGCGCCTGAGGGTTAGGCAGAGGTGAATTAACACCCACATTTCACCAATCATTGTATTTGATCCCACGTAATAGGGGGTGAGCTTATTGCCGTATTCCGGGCTCTATTGTTTACTCAAGCCATACATCTGAGGCCGAGTCTGGGCTGTATATATATCTGTCTGATGATAAACAGCCCTATCCCTTAGACGCCTTGTACGACACCGCATGTGATGGAATGGGGTGGCCCAAATTCTATTCTGCCTGGACTCACGCGGCCCGAAAATCAAATCAAAATCAATTTATTTGCTTAAACATGTGCTAAACTAAACGAATTTGGCTCAAATTTTGCACACTGCGGACGACAGAGAATAGGACACTGGTTATTTATTCCGAAATAAACTCCTGTGGGTCCTAGGGTCGCTATTCAATCAATCAATTAGCCAATTGCAGTCCACTGCTGGACATAGGCCTCTCCCAATGTTGGGAGGCTCTGGCCTACTGTTTCCACATTACCTTTCCTTCTCGCGACTACTCTGCTCAAGTGTACTTTGTTTAAATAAAAGAAGTTTGCGCACTACCTATTGTACCTGTGGACACATGATAACGTTAATTTGTTTCTTCGTTATCTTTTATATCTTTTGTCAGTAGAATTATATTTTACGACTTTGACTAAATATGTGATAAATTGGCCTTCACATTTTGTGGCCCTAACAACTAGTCAACACGCCAAATACCTTATATTTTTATATATCGCTGCCGATATATTAACATAATCATGACTAATTTGTTGTTCTGACTAATTGAAAATTATCACAAATCAATGCGTCATACCTATATTTTGTTGAAATGTGACAGGAAGTCATCGAATTCTTTTTCGCCAACAGGTTATTGACAACAAAATGTTTTTACAAAAAACTCACGAATTCAAATTAAGGCCGAGTCTAATGTACCTAATGCGAGATTTACTTCATAGATTACTAAATGGTTACCTTGTATCTGCTTCACAAGCTTGTCTTAAAAAACATATACTAATCGAATTGAGAACGTCCACCTTTTTGAAGTAGGTTAAAAATGTTTCAAGTCTCGTCTCTCGTGTACCTTTTGATTTAAATTAATTAGTCGGGGACCACTATTTCATACTCTGATATTGAATGCCTTCACCCGACATACTCTGTAAAATATATTTTTTTATAATGGATACGTCAATTTGATTTCACCTCGCCTGATGTTAAGCTAAAGGAAAAGTCTGGGAAAGAGGGTCACCATCGTAAACATGTACCATGTTAACAATATTGTAGTTGTATGATATGACGCACCACCATCAATCCAGCTACGAGTATAAAAAAAGGACGCAATTTATCTAGGTTTATTTCATTGCGTATAGAGTTGTTATTAAAAACTTACCTTTATTAACGGCCACGCAGAAGATCTGCGAATATGTCTGTTAGATATAAGTCAGGGAAAGAAAAAACATCAAAATAATTACAAATTTCTATATTTACATATGTGATGTTTAGTTTAAAATAAGCGTACATGGCATAAAATTACAATTAATATATGACATATTTTTCTATAAATTAGATATTTGTACTATCAATCAATATTAACAAAGTACTTAAAATGTTAATGGGTGTGTGACTAGCAAATAACATTTGCTGAATTTAACAATTACCAAAATGTTTTAGTGACAGTGGGTCAAGTATTTCACCACTAACTCTACCAACTCAATATTTAGATAATACCTAGGCTAGGTATGAAACTGTGTCTTCAGTTACCTAATGTCATCATATTCCACTTGCAAGCGTTAATATTGATGCATATTAAGATATTTTAGAAACATACAATTTATTATATTAAAAATGAGTATAAGATGTTAATTATTATAAATTTAACTTTGCATTGCCATAATTTAAATAATAACTACTAAAATTCTTAAAATTGCTACGTGAGCAAGTTATTTGTACTTTTCTTTTAGTTTTATAAAGCGATGACGTCTACAGAAGCACTTGCCAAATTAGAATAATTTAGGGCTAACTCGATTTAGAATTGGCTAAAAGACCCACTGTGCGCACTTCCCAAGACTACACTTCTATTGTACCAAGACGTTGTCCGAGTAACGCTAACTGACTATCTGTACCTGCGTTTGTAACAATACTACATGTATAGTTATCATCTAATTATATGCGTATGCATTGAAAGTTTACTATAAAAAATTTCCTAGACAAATTCATCACAGAGATTTTGTTATATCCTCATCATGATACCTTATTACCATCACCATCCATTCTCGCTCATACATCCATTTGAATTATATTTTAATATCTATAATATTACATTAGATATAATGCAATAGAGAGTGATGAAGTAAAGAGAGACGTTCTTTGTACTAAACTAAACATAAGTACACTCTTATGAGACTCTTCGCCACAAGTAACAATTATATTACATGATTTTTTATTATGAATTACATTTGTGATGTCTTTATTACGTGAGTTGTGATTTTAGCCGCTTCTATAAGCTTCTCCTATGACATACTTTACGTATACAAATTAAAACGCGAACAAACTTGACTACGTTTCACATGAGATTCGCTTCAGTTTTTGTGTAATATTTAACGACGAATTCGAAGCGGCGGCCTTTCGCGAATACATTTATTTTATATTTATTTAGCAATCGATATCATTATCATTGCGTACTTATAGTGTTTGTCGTCTTTTCATAAATTAAGTTACGAGTTAGAAAGTCGCGCAAACATAATCATAATGCTATAGCGTCGCTCGGAGGCGACTGACTGCGCACGCAAGGACTGAGTCGACGTTGTCGAACACCGGAACACCAGAGCGTCGCGCTAAATCTGATAGATAGTGGCGGCCTCTGTTGTAATCCTTGACGGCCACCTCACTGTACTGTAAAAATATATTTATATATTAATTTGGATAAGATAATTGCACATAATATACTATCTAAAGTATTTATCTAACCTTCACTTGTAATCAGAATTAAAACAATAAATTAATAGAGAATGATGACGTTGTACAGCTCTAACTACTCATATCATGAACGTTGAGTTGTTATGAAGACTCTGTCTTATTTTGTCTTTTTTTTAAAATTTTAACGACCTAGCTACCGGTGGTTTAATTACTGTAGTTACCAAAGTGAACTTACATTGTGAGCCTTTTTTGGGTCCATGGGTTGCACCAGCAATATAGTGGCCGCGGGTCGCAACCCCATGTAGTGTGCGGCTAACACCATCGCCGCGAAGCACGGAGCCTCCGCACTCATCGCGAAAACCAATACTCGCGACCCTAATAGTAGATCTTCATCATACGTTCCTGTAAAGAGAACAATTTGTTATTTTATTTTACTTCTTATTAGCTCAAGTTTACGCGAATATTATTGAAGTTAATTATAGATTCCATTAAAAAAATTTTTTTTTTAAATTAATTCATAGTAGTTAAACCAATTATAAGTTACACGGGTATCTCCATATCTATACATTAATACGTGAAGCGAAAATTCTAGATCCCTTTTTACGAAAATTGCGGGCAACTAGGAGGGGGAGATTTGGCATATTGATAGTCTATATGTATGAGACGTGCTTAAGCCTATTTTTTTTTTAATAATAATGCAATAAAATACATTATTTTTGGTAAAATAAACGTTAGACACGCTAAAGTCATTTTTCACCCACACATGCGCATGTTACTTACGTGTTCATACAGTATAATTTTTTTAGGCTTAGGTATTCACCACATTCCCATGCTTATTTGTAATGTTTACAGCTGACGGATTAAAAAATACTAAAAAAATAGTAAGGAGGTTTTAACTTAATATATATTGAATGACTTTGTACCTCTTTTTACGAAAATTGCGCGGACGGAGAAGTATAAAATTTCCCAAACCTTTATTTATTGTAAGCCTGTGGTCAACTTTTACTCACGTTTTTTAGGCTAAGGTAATCACGCACAGTACCATATCCTATTTGAAATGTTCATGGTTGATGGATAAAAAAAATTAAGAGATTTTCCCACACCTGTATTGTTAGTCTGTGGTCAACTTGACAATAATACATATCATTTGTCTACAGTGTTACTTAATGAAATGCAAGTACCACTCTTTTTGAAATAAAATCTCAAGATATAACTTTAATAATTATATTTTTTTAATTATTTATGGTCGAATTTCGACCTCCGCGCGACCACTAGTAAATGTTGATGTATAGAGAAAATAATGCATGGGAATAACGTCATTTTTGTAACATAATTATGTGAACGCGCACACAAAATACATGCCGCATATTTAACAGCTTAGCTATAGAAAGTGAATCAGCACGTAACATTTCCATTGTCTTTAGAGAGAAGACTTAATTGTGTGGATAACTTTGTTTTCTATGAACTGTACAGGAGAAAACTCATTTATAAGATTACATTTTTCATTTATTCGTATTGAATGATTACAAAAATGACAATGCCTTTCTAGTTATATGATATTTTAGGTAGGCAGGTATATTATAGTATCCTAACAACTTCGTATTATAGAAGTGTCGCAAGTTGTCACCTTAATCTCAACCTAACATAACATTTATCAGTTCCCTGCCAATTGAAAACTACCTTCTTTATCATCAAATAGGAGTTAACGTTATTCCTGTTCTAGAAAATTATCTCAGGGACGGAGCACATTCTTCTGAATAGCAGATAGTATGAATAAAGGATTCCTTTTACATTCAATGAATTCAGAACCACGACCCCTTTACTTTTAGTTTTGAATAACTGTTTACTTTTGGATTTGTTTAACTGTTCCCATACTAAGATAAAACTATGGTGACTGAATTCCCACTAGCGGTCTCGGTCAGTACAACATTAATTTACCTCTAATACTAAACATAAAATTCTTAAACATTGAGTCATGCTAGTGACGACAGCTTGCTGTTACCTTTTCCGGGATCAGCCACACACTCATACAAATCACAGTAGGCAGACGGATCGCAATGTTCCGTTCTCTCGATAAGTTTACGTTACGAATACAGTGCTGTGGTAGCCTAGTGGTATGGGTAATGGACTGCTGAGACGAGGTCTCGGGTTCGATCCCAGGTTTACCATGGCACACACCAATGACTTTTCGATGCTTTACGAAGTTGTGTGTATTTATCGCAGGTTTATAAGTGCCCGGTTAATGGCAATAGGCTCGCCACCACATACATTGGGACCTAAACATAAACTGGCGAAATGTGGGTGCTAGCACCTCTGCCTACCCCTTCGGGGAATATAGGCGTGAGTTTATGTTATGTTACGAATACCAATATTTTTCGTGCTTTGGGCCACTTATCACTTCGCAACATAGTATAAATAAATAAATATTTCGCAACATTCCACACAACGCTATCTAGATCCATGGTAAGCATAGCTTAACTAGCTTGTGTTATGGAATCTAGAATGCGGATAAACATACTTAGATACTTTTTTTTGTGAATACATACATATTATTAAACATAGAAACACCCAGACCAATGCAAATAGCCATATTCATGCATACAAATATTTGCATTGAGCAGGAATCGAACCCGCGCCTCCTGCGTGGCATTCGCGTTCACTACCACCACGCCACGGAGGCTGTCAAACAATATGTATAACAATAGTAACCACAAACCTTTGAACGGCTGCGGTGTGACGTCCTCGGACACGGTGTAGAAGTCGGAGGCGCTCAGACGGTCGTTCCTGTCGGCCTTGTCGTCGGGCGTCCGTTCCCTCAGCTCGACTCCTTCGGGCAGGTCCAAGGAGGCGGGGGCGGCGGCCGGGCGCGGCTTCTTGTCGCGGCGCGGGGACTCGGGGTGGGCAGGCGCGGCTCGGCGGCCGGGCGTCGAGAACATACGCGTGTAGTCGTTGGCCCGCGCCACCACCACCGTGAAGCCTTCTCGACGAAGGTAATCCTCCGGCCGCGTGTTGTTGCTCTGCGGAATATACTTTAGCGTTATAGATGACAACCTCTATGGCGTGGCGGTAGTGAACGCGGCCGCTACGCAAAAGGTGGTCGTTCTGCGACCTCCGACGTCCGGTTCGCCTTCGCTCTTCGCGGGCTTCCCGGGCCCGGAGTCTAGTCCGGACCCGACCGGCCGCCTCCTTCTCGAGCATTACTTGCTCGCAGAAGGAGGCGGCCGCACCCCAGGCGTTCGCGCATCGTACCATCGCTGTGAGCAATGTGGCAAGTGTGAGGACTCCCACCCCCAGAAGGTGCGGGATGTGCAAATATTTTTATGCGTGCATTTGGCTATTTGCATTAGTTTTGGTCGTGTCTCGGAGAGCACGTTAAGCTCTCGGTCCCATACGAATATGTATGACGGTCGTAATATACGGGAAATGGATGAAAAGCCCCACAAAGTTGGGCTGATCACACCCACTGGCAGTAGTAGTAGTGGTGGTAACGTTATTGATATTTAATATTTTAGGAGATTCTGCACAACGCTATCTTAGACCCAAGTTAAGCCTAGTTGACTAGCTTGTAATAAGTACTACAAGCTAAACTAACCTGGTTAGGATGTAATAAAATTTAAACATACTTTCAATTTAAGTTGGCCTAGGACCATATTTAGTAATTCCTCTAAATTATTAATTACTTACCGGGAAGGTGCCGCCAAGATAGACGTCATGGGTAGGAGCACCGAGCATGGCCGGCAAACGTTCGAGTCGCCGTTCGGTGCCCGGCGTGAACACCGAATCGCCACTGCCGCCTGACGCCGTAGCGCCTTCCGTTTCAGGAGCGGCGCGGTGACCGCCATTCTGTAAATGAAATAGATTCTTCTAATAAATCTGACTCAATTCCTTGTGCTAAGTTACAAATATACACTAATATTACAAATTCGAAAGTAGCACCTGTCGGCCTATTAGGTTTTCACTCCCAAACCACAGAAAAAATCCAATGAAATTTGGTACAGTGGTGGACTTGGGGAAGGCTATGTATGGTCGAACAGTAATCCACGCATATGGAGCCGCGGGCAACAGCTGTTATAATATACTTTCATTTATTTATGAGTCAATAAACTTTATTATTAATTAGCTTTAAAATTCTTTTAATGTAAGTGGTTGAATTTTTTGAATGCATAGGTAGGAAGAGTTTTAAAAATATATCTTGCAATAATTTCCCAATTAATCGGTTAGAGGACTCGAACTTCCGGCAACAGCCAGTTCTTACAAGAACGCGGCCCTGACTTCTTGAGTTATTGCTTTTACACTCCTAAATCCTTTCTTAAAACGATATTCCCTTCTGTTTCAGCTCGTTTCCTTTTCAATACACTTAGTTTATTGGTTTTTAAACTGGTAATTTTCAATAAATATACATTTTCAGGCTATTAAATTCCAAAATACCTAATGAGGCTAGAATTCTTGACCTGTAATCTGTAATATGTGATAGAAAATATATTTGGCAATATGTATCTACCTGCCGGGAATGTATAGACGTCATCACATATTCATTATCTTATCGTTATAGTCCCGGTATCATTTAGGGCTCTCACATCGGGAGTCTGCTTTCCATGCTTTAGGTACTTCTCCAGCTCGTGCTGTTTTAGGCAACCATGGTATATGAACGTGAATAAATGTTTAATTTCTATATTAACGGTGTAACGACATTCTGTGCATCTAACGTACCTTAGGAATGATTAAGCTAAGCTTCCGTCCATAAGCTTTAAGTCTAGCATTATGGCCATTGAACATCAGGCCGTTAGAGGCCGCGGGCTCGTGCACTCGTGCGTCGCCCCGCGGCGTCGCTCCCGTAACTCCTGATGCTTCTTGTCCGTTCCGACTATTGGATTCTGCAGTCAATGTTAACAATTTATGTTACAAAGTTATATTTAGGAATAGTTAATATAAATAATCTTATTAAAGAATGTTTTCCAAAATTAAAAATGAAAAGTGTCACACACATACGTTATATAACGTACTTCAATAGATATTAGAATCGAAAGTGAATCAATATAAGTGAACAATCAGATGAATCACGACGAGTGCTTATAAAAATGAAAACTGTATAGATAGTTATGCATTCAAAACCGGTGTTTTTCTAGAAAATTTAACTGTTTGAAACAAGGCAAAGCCTTCAATGAAAATGTTAAGAATTTTAAAAACAGAAGCATGAGGCATAGATAATGAAGTACATTCATGTGCAAGCTAAAAGTATGAAAAGAGTGCACACACGCACCGGGAACGGGCGGGGTGAGCAAATCACGGAGCGTGCGGAACGCGCGACGGATCCGTGATGTCATAGTCACACTCACGTCCCCGCCCGCCGGCGACGAACTCGCCGCTCCGCCTTCAACAAACACCACAGCCCTTACTGACTACCCGCCACCAGAACTTGGTATACGATCTCAATACAGGCTGAATATTTCCGCACCTAAATAAACCATACCTAATCCTATCTGAAAGGTAACAGCCAGATAACTCTCAATGTCTACATCCAGTAATAAACATTGAAATTACAGGCTACAAATATTTCTATCATTGCGATCTAATATGAAAAGCAATTGTGTACCTACGTCTTTCACGACTATGTATAAGATTAATCACGTTTATATACGAAACACTCATGAAACTGCAGCGCTATAACAATAAGTAATTACAGAAGTTACTATACTCCATTTGTTTAGGTATTTAAAAAAAGGTAAACAAATCGTAAAAAGGGTTCTTCTATAGGGGCATTTTTCGTTCCGAAATAAAAAGAAACCAAAATAAAATCATTTTAGAACTTAAAATCCATTTCTATCGTATATTTTTCTATATTTAACTACTTTGTTTAATATTAAGTTGCATTTATTATTTTCTAAGCTGAAAAACTATAATAACTATATTATTTAGAATGATTTTAAAAACTATTGCACCGTGCCTACCATAAAGAAACTAAAAAGACAGATATTCAAAACAGTTTTTTCCAGATCGCGCCATACGTGCGTGACTGTCAAAGTCAATTCGCAGTTTGTAGTTTGTATTTATTGTTATTATTCGGTACCTTAAAGAGCTGGCAAAGAAGAGGAGATGTCATCCCTAGATAAGATAATAGACGAAACCTATAATCGCTTTGTAATTAGTGTTGGTGATAGTTCTTCGGACTCAGACTAAAATTTTATTTAGTGATTGAATTTGAAATCACTTTAATTGTGATTATAATTTTGTGAATGTGTTGAACGTGTGAGTTTAATATTATAAATTTTAAAATTATTTAGTAAGGTAAATGTAGTCTTTATGTTGCCCATAATCATGCACAAAAATACTATTGTCATTGACGGTTGACTATCTCTGAAATCCACCATTTTTCTTGTTTACCTTTTTTTAAGTACCTAAACAAATAGAGTATAGTCATACTGACCTGCGTCGGCGGCTAGTTCGGCTACACAGGCGCAGAACGTTTCAAAGTCGACTGTATCTGCTGCCAGGGGAACACAACGGTCAGCAATTTCCCGCGGAACTCGAGTCACGTCCTTTAGGGTATCCACGGCTTTGCACCTAGGCAGGCGTGTATTTCTTCCGCCCGCTGCGTCATAGGCCCGTTTCAGTCGCAGAATAGTGTGACCCAGTGAGTGTCGCGGGTGGGTACGCGCACCGCGTAGAACGGCTCGCGCACACCGCAACGCTGAGGGTATGTCCGTGAAGGCCGGCAGTCCTCGCCGCTCCACGGCCTCCTGCAGCGTCGCTCGCGCACGCGATAACTCGACGTACTCACTGCAGTTACATTCAAATATGTTATTAAACAATTCTCTATACACTAACAATTACGCGATAATTGCATGGTGTGATTCAGGCTGCACAATCACAAGCTGACGTCAATACTTGGCAAGATTGTGATGTTTCCAACCTTTTATCGACTTTTAGATTCGTTTGACGTACAAGCATAACATCATCGGCCTTTTATAAAGTCTCTTCTTAAAATATGTAACCACCTGGAACTTGTATTATGTGTGCCAATATGTTGCATTGATATTTGACTTTATGGACTATGTTTTTCACAATCTGAAACGGGTCAACAGAAGGGAGGTAAAATTTCAATCACTAGATTTTATCCATACAACGAACTTAAAAATTAGTAATGGTTCCGTTCACTTTAAAGTTATAACACTTACTGGTCGCTGATAGCTTCATGGCCGATGGTTTGATGCCTAGAGTAAGGCCTAAGAACTAGAAGCAGGTCTCTTGGAACAGCTGCGAGGTGCGCTGCTTCTACGCTAGCAGCAACGGCACGAGTCTCGCTGTCCAACACAAACAGTAGCGCTCGTGCTGCGGCTTTTGCGCGATGCTCTACCTCCATTAGCTCCGTCGACCAGTCTTCGACTTGCTGGTAGATACACAATAAAAACACTTTAGAGATTTTTTTTCTTCCGACATTACGCATTACTAGTAGACGTACTTTATAATGAAAAGTGTCACCGCATCTCTTTCTTTGACTGTACGTACAGCAAATATACGCGAGACAAAACACAAACACTTAAATTTTGTGACTTTTTGAGAATTTTATCGTTATACCGTAGGACCATACCCATGACGGTGAAATTATATATGAAAAGTAAAACCAGGAAAATATCCCTAAGCTCGCACATACCTAACTGAATACTTCATATTAATGACTAATACAATTTACTGAGAATTGACCATAATTAGGTGAATCTTTACTGACGAATTGGTGGCAAAGCAGGTACTCTTTGATGCGCACCATATTCGTCATGTTCTATTTCCCTGATATTTTCTGAAGTTTACGCGAATCTATTTCCCTGTTGTGACATCAAACAAATAGGTATTCCATGCATATCAAATACCTACGTAGTTATATATTACGATCAAAGTCCAAAATGAGGGTAAAGTCAATACGAGAGAGTACACTATACCTACTAACTTTTTCAAGAATCTACTCAGTGACGGGCCTTATCCAATAATTTATTATAGGTATTTATTGTTTAAATGATGTTCATAGTTGTGGTTTTAAGTTCTACGTTAAAATTTTATCGCCTACTCATAACGATTAGATTTGGTTCAAACTGATCGCAACTAAAACCTCCCGACATTTGTATAATGCGTAAAAAACGAGAATGACATCATAACCTCTCCATTGTATTAAATTAACCGCTTTAATAACTGAGGCCCTTACGTTGAAGAAATAATACACTGGTTGAGTTCTACTCATAGCTATAACATAATCAACTGTAAAAATAATGTGGTCCTTCGTCACGAAGTTTAATATGTTTCTCTGAAGCTACTGTATATTGAATAGGTAACTGCAATAATTTTAACAATATCTTAATGGACAATCTTAAAAAGAAAAGGGCTACTTATTAATTTCTGTTTTTTTTATATTCCGTTCAATTTTGTTCTTTGTAAACAACACAAACCACAAAATAAATAAGTAAGTATATTATTTAGAACTATTATTTATTCTGTGGTTGCTATTGCAAACGATCAGAATTCAAATAATCCATACAAAAGAATTCAACTCGAATTATTGTTGAAGATAGGCATTGCAGATGTTTTTGATTTTATTGCATAGTTACTCAAAATGTAAAATGTATTTTCTACATTACAGGATGAAAGTTTTTCTCAATGTCCACGACTTAGTGAGTGGGTGGGTGAGTGCGAATACGTAAACATTGTTTTATGTCTTAGGATCCAGACATCACAGCGCCATAAATCATGCGTCAATCTCGCTCCCCAATTTTACAAAATAAGTAAGAACATTATTGAAATTGACTGCTGTTAGCTGTTACCTACGCCACATGCAGTCCGCTGTAGTAAACGGCCTGTAGGGTAGGTGCATGTGTACGAACAATAAAAAATCGCATGTAAATAATCATTTATACCTATAGATTTGTTTTACACAATTAAAAACGTACTTATAAAAGTAGTTCAAAGACTGGCAAATTACATGTAGTTGACTCTGAAAAGACACTAAGTGGCTGTTTTACAAACAATCTTGTTATTTGTCATCTGATACACGACGCAATTTCTACGTTATAGCTGCGCATCCTTGATAGCACAAGCACAACTCACCTACGCTCTATTAGCCAACGATCTATCTCGAAAGGTGTAAGATGTATAAAACGATGAAAGCGTTTTGTCATCTATCAGTGAGAAGTAGCTATCAGTGTTTTTTTTGTGTAATCCATATTCTAGAAGTACGTGTTGAATCTAATTACCAAAATCATAAATCTTGATCACGTTCTATGCAAGAGCTATCAAAGATAAATGTTTGTGTTATCTGTTTAGTTTGAAGAAACTATAAGACAATTCTCTTGCATAATTGAATTTTAACATAAAAGCTAGTTCATCAAGTAGAATCCGACGAAGGATCCGAAGAATCCGTTGCCCTTTTAAAACTTGTTATTATAGTTACCAGTTACCACTGTGAATATTTATAGTCACCCACACGCGTTTGTCATAATTAGTGTACCAAATTTCTGCTACTTTTTAATATACATTTCATGAGATGTGTTATACTTGACGATATTATTATCGTTCTTTTCAATTTGCAAGGTGATGTCGTCATTTACATAATTATATAATTTACTTGTTCTAGCTGATAAACGAAAGTGAAAAAAGTAAATAAAGAATCAAAACTATTAAACTTAGGTGGGCGTCTATTCTATTTTGATATAGGGGAAGAGGGGAGACACATTGTTTTAATTTTTATTTAGTCACATAATTTATACATTCGAAGTTTTTATCGGTAATATAATTATTCAGCTATTCGAATATTACTAAACAAATATTTAAGTTTACGGATACATGTTTAATATATTTATAGCAAATGGACCTTTGCAAATGGTCACTATATGCAAATGCAATGATTATACCAAGCTCTATTACACCACACCTTCTGTTACAAGTACAGAAGGACCAAGAAAAAATTATAGACTGGTATGATGTGCTATTATATATATAAGATAAGATATTATTAGATAGATAAGATAATAATAGCAGCATAGTAAAAGAGGAACTGAGATTATTAACTCTATCCATGAACCTGTGTTAAATGCCCACTACTCACTACTCCTCTGTAACCATCGACGGCAGTGAGCATCAACAAATAGATTAAACACGACATTTATAAAAGACATGATGAGTGAACTTCGTGCGGTTTCTTAATGTTTTTTATTGAATTCGACAATAATACTAACGCTGTACCAGTATTGCTTGATAAATTAATTTATTTTCAATGTTCGCGACTTTGGCGAACAATGTACAATTGTATACTGATGTAACATAAGTAGGTTTATTAATGGGCGATTGTGAGTGCGACTTTGTTAACGAACATATTAAAACTTAGATACTTATCGCTTAGCACAAACGACATACGTCATCTCTATACTGGCTTATGCTTTTATCGCAATATAAAAAAGATCTTCGTTTGGTAATGTTTACTTACCGGATTGAAATACGTGATACCCATCTTTTTCAGCATCGGAATTGCTATGTCCGATCTCCAAGTAGTTGGGTTACAGGACCCGCCCAGGAATACCTCGCAGGGCGCAGGTGATGCCTCGCTGCCTGCGAAATACCATACGTCTTAATATTTTATTGAAACGTCCCTACTAAAAAGTAAAAAGCTTTTACTATGAATTAATTGTCCTAAAGGTTGACTGAAACAGGGTAAGTGGGAACTTATTTTTTAAATTTCCTAGGTAAACGTAAATTTTCCGACCCTTTATTTATAGAAAGTATATAAAAAATCGGTATGAACCATTATTTTAATTTTATTCTATGTTTATTTTATTGTATGATCTATGTATGGTATGCACAGCGGTAGCATACACCGAATTTATCACGTGTGTAAAGTATTGTCTACGTCAATACCATGAATAATTCCATCGATATATAAATGAAGAACAGAGTCATTTACTATGTGATGTGTTCTAAATCTACGTTTTATACTAGCTAGCTAGCACATAATAGGATGAGTTGACCCTATTTCCAAGATGGACTTGAGGCACGCAGAAGAACCACTGTTAATTGTTAACAATTGTACTGCGGTTGAACACGCAACCAATGAACTCAAACCATAGTTTGTTAGAGATTGGTAAGTGGTCTATACGAACCGGTTCGGTACCTTATGTTTTATACATGAACCCTGAATATGCACGACCAAAATCTGTCTTACTGACAGGCCAAGAATCCTTGAAAACATTTAAAGTACCTATTATACGCTATGCAAAAGTCACACTTACTACAAGCGCTGGTAATCAATTGATATGCAAATATAATATACCAATATGATTATGACTATTTTTTACACTAAGGGTATGGATACCTATTAAGGTAGGGATTAGAAAGTATGAGTCGTAGATTCCTTCAAATAGGCGTAGGCTATTGTCGTCAGTGATCGATGAGTATTGACTATACTGTGTGGGCTGCACCATGTAGGCCGATCACTGTACTACTTAACACACCTACTTACATACTTGTAGATTAATGATTACCATAAAAGGTTGCGCATTCAACTTGGACAAATGTTATTTTTTTACTTTTCTCGTATAAATATCTATATAATTTTTTTAATGATAAAGAATATTCACCCATGCAGCATAAACTACAACCGCATAAAATAGTGGTTATTTATTTTTATCAGATTTTAGGTTTAAATAATAATTATATGTATAGAACGACACGCACAGGTAAGTTATTCATTCATATTTACACTGCAGTTTATAAAACGTAGCCAACCAACACATCAATCCAATTCGGGATCTTCGTTCAATGCCAAAACGAAAACGTAAACACAACGCCAGATCAACAAACGCACTAAACAACGTCTGCTATACGCCCGCACACGCGTGATACGATAGAATTGAATGTCCTGAAATGTCACAACTCCAACCTGAACTTCACACGTTATAATCCTTCGGGCAGAACCAGCATCCCTTATTTGCGTCACTCGATAACGTATTAGTTCGCGTAAGATGAGATCGAAATGTTATAGGAATAAATGTAAAATTTATCTTTATGGAGTATATTTTTGTATCGAAAAAGAATATTCGCGAATAACAGGAAGTAGAAGACTGCACTGTGTCGTTATTAAGACACATTTTCATTGATGAAACCAAAAAAGAAGTAGAATGAAACGCACAGGGCACGATCATTGTCGTCGGCGGCATGATTGCGGATGTAACGTGCAGCAGTATCGGCGTGCACGCTGTCCACCCGCGAACGGTCGGCGGCTAACTGGCGTCCGACCGCGTCTCAGATCTACGCCCAAGTACTAGCCAATTCCGCATTTTAAAATGTTCCGTTATTTCTATAGCAAAACAAAACATGGCACAAAGAGTTATGGTGTTGAAATAACCCATAATTCACCCATAAAACCTGTTCAGATTTTAAACCTAACCATGAACGATAAGTGACATTAAGTCGTAGACTATTTGAAGTAGATACCTAAATAATGATAACATTATGGTCCGTGAAATTAATTGAAAATCTATTACAGTGCACCGAATGTCCAAAAGTATCGCATTAATTATAAATTTTGATAGTTAACTAGAATTTAGGCAGGTAATGTTAGCAAAATTCGTACCTACGTTTATTAGAGACTATTAAAAAAGAGTAACTAAAGTCATACTTAAGGTTGGATTAGCAAGATCTAATTGACGGGTTAAATGTAATTAACTTAGTTACATACCTAAGTTAGATTAATAAATTAATACCTACGTACTAAAAAAATAATATATTTTACAATCCATTTATTAACTCTTTATCTATGTTTAAACGCTTTCTGTTAGTTCAACATTGAACTACTTTTTACTCAACCTATGTAATAGAAAATACGAAATTAATGTCTGTATTTACTTTTAGAAGTTATCGCTTGTCAATAATTCTTCCGGGAGATAAGGAAGCTGACGGAGTATGGTTTGTTTACGTTATATATGTATGTTTGTGTTCTCGTTGTCATCAGTGTATTGTATTCGCATCATTTGGTAGCCGAAATCGTGGGCGCGTAGTACTCTGAGCGGGGCACATCGCAGCAGACGCTTCCGTACTCTGTTTATAGTCTGTGCGGAAGAGCCTAGAAGGCCACGCATGATATTAACTAAGTAAAATCTGCCTTTAATGAGTTTACGTGCAGGAGCGTACTTATTTCCGACAAGTGAAATAAAGAAATTCCGCACATGTTAATATGCGCTGAATGTAATTTATGAATATAAATAAAATAATTTTCACACAATTATAGATATATTTGAAACAAAACGCATGAAAGTGTAGCTAAGTATACATACATTACTAGAGGGATATATTTTATGATTACATTATTAATTAGAGAAGTTTGTAATTAGAGCAGTCTCCAATATAATTCATTAGCACAAGATGTACTGACAGATTGGTGTAAATCGAGATACATCGACGAGTGCAAAACATGAACGTACTACGTACAGCCAGTGTGAGCGCAGAACATAGAGCAATCGCAATAATAACTGAACAATTAAAATATGTAGATAAATAATGTGATAAAAGATGACCACACGTTCCATCAATAAGAAATAGTTTGTATTTAGTATTATGAATACTTATTTCATATTGTCTGCATATTCAGCATGCCGTGTTGGTTCCCGATGGAGTAGAATAGGACCTACCCGGCTCTTCGTGTGGGTTTTTTTTTTTTTTACACAGGACACGTCAATTTGACTTCACCTCGCCTGATGTTAAGCTAAAGGCAAAGTCTCGGAAAGAGGGTCACCATCGTAAACATTTACCATGTTAACAGTGGTGGCACTCAGCTTGACGGCCTCATTAGATGCCTTTTCACGCCCCGCTTAAAGGACCCGGGACTGTAGGAAGAAGGAAACACGTGAGCTGGCAGGGAATTCCAGGTCTTAGTGGTGCGGCATAGGAATGAATCACTGAAACGCTTGGTTCTAGCAGGTATACTCTGCACCGTAAATGGATGACATCTTAGCCCTGCACGTGTCGTCCTGTGAAGGAAAAGGGAGGGTGGGACTAATTGGAAGAGCTCGTCAGAACATTCACCATGGTAGAGACGGTAGAAAACTGCCAAAGACGCAACATCTCTACGCATCTGCAAAGGCTCGAGGGTGTTCGTGACCTCAGGATCCCCAATAATGCGGACCGCACGTCGCTGCAACCTGTCGAGAGCATCTAATAAGTACTTTGCGAAGCCGTCCCAGAGATGTGAGCAGTATTCCACGCAGGAACGAATTTGGGTCTTGTATAGAAGACACCGCTGCTCCGGCGTGAAAAAACGTCTCACTCTGTTCAGGACTCCGAGTTTACGCGAGGCTGATTTGATGATACTCTCGATATAGTTTTTGTTATTCAGTTTGCAGCGAACATCCATACCGAGGATAGTGAGGTGATCCTGCAGTGGCAGTGGTGTGCTCTGAAGAGTGGGAAGGGGAAGGAAAGGAGATACCTTTGCTGTAAACGCACATGCCTGGGTCTTCTTGGCATTGAACTCGACCAGGTTCCTAGCGCCCCATTGAGAAATGTGGTCCAGGATCCGGTCCAGCTCAGTGACAAGAAGCTGCCTTTTTTCCGCGATATCAGACTGCTTGGCCGCAGGATGTGCGTAATAACTCCCGTGTAAGGTGCTGTCGTCTGCATAGCAGTGAATGTTTCCGTTACAGAGCATGTCATTGATATGCAGAAGAAAGAGAGTGGGAGATAAAACGGAACCCTGCGGCACGCCAGCATTTACCTGCAAGAACTCCGAAGCTCGTCCATCACAAAGGACGCGAATACGGCGCCCCTGCAGGAAGCTTGCAACCCAGTTACACAGTCTAGGAGGCAGGCCGAAGGCTGGTAGCTTGGAAAGAAGCGATTTGTGCCATACCCTATCGAAAGCTTTGGCGATGTCAAGACTAATTGCCAGTGACTCACCGTGCTTCTCCATAGCCTCACCCCAAACGTGGGTCATGTACGCCAGAAGGTCACCCGTTGACCGATCCGGTCTGAAACCGTATTGCCGGTCACTAAGCAAGGAGTGATCCTCTAGGTGGCGCATGAGCTGTGTGTTAATTATGTGCTCGAACACCTTGCACAGCACTGAGGTGACGGCTATGGGTCGATAGTTGGCTGGGTCCGAGCGATCACCCTTCTTGGCTCGGCTGGACATTCGCCTCCTTCCAAGCCGAGGGCACTGTACCCGAACTGTAGGACAGTCGGTACAGCCGCGTTAGCATAGGAGATAACTCCGCTGCACATTTTTTAAGTACAACCGCTGGAATACCATCAGGACCACTGGCTTTCCGGACATCGAGTGATTGCAGTACTGCACGGACATCGCGTTGCCTGATACGTATATCAGGCATTGCGTGGTCACCAGTGGGCATTGTCCGTGGTTGCATACCACAATCATCGACTCGGGAGTTGGCCGCGAAGAGATTGACTAGCAAATTTGCTTTCTCTTGCGGCTCATGGGCCAGAGATCCATCGGGATTGCTCAGCGGGGGCAGCGAGGGCTGGCAGAAGTTGGTTTGCACGGCTTTGGCCAGTTGCCAGTAGCCACGGCTACCCGTGGGATGCGCCACTAGCTCTTGGCCCAGCCGTGCTATGCGCTGGGCATCCGCCCTGATGCATGCCCTCTTGCAGACCTTTGTGGCTCTGTTGTACGCCGCCTTGAAGTGACCCACGTTGGGATCGCGCGTGGCGCGCGCCCGCACCCAGGCACGGTACGCAAACTGTTTATGCTCAACAGCCTCCGCGCACTCGCGCCCGAACCACGGCCGCGCTCCGCGGACTCCGGTGACATCGGTGTATGGGATATAATATTCCATACCTAGACCGATCTCACCGGCGACGGCAGTAGCGCTCTCAGATGGGTTCTTACCCTCAAAGCAGCGTTCAACCCACGGGATGGACGCATAATAATCGCGCAATCCATCCCAGTCCGCTGACGAGTAGTGCCATAGCCGCCTCTTCCCCTGCACGGGTCGTGGGGGCGCTACAATGGGCACGGTGGAGCGGACCAGACAGTGGTCGGAGTTACCTAAAGCAGCAATCACCGAGACACTGTACTGGTCCGGGTGACTCGTCAACAGAAGGTCTAGCAGAGAGGGCTCTAGGCCGGACTCTCTTGGTATCCTCGTGACCTTGTGCACCAATTGAGTCAAGTCATGCGCCAGGGCAAATGCGTGAGTGGCTCTTCCCGCATGGTTTGTTATGGCGGAGCCCAACCAGATCTTGTGGTGGGCGTTAAAGTCCCCCAAAAACACCAATTCGGCGTTCGGAAACCGCTCCTGCGCATCATCTGCCGCCTGACTCAGGTATTCGAATAGTCGAGTTATCTCCGCATCTCCTGTATGGGAACGGTAAAGGCACACATAGATCTGACTCGTGGAGCCATGGTCTACGTGTACCCAAAGGATGGAAAAGGATGGGTCCTCTAGACAGCGCAAACGGCGACAACAAATATCCGCCCTAACAAACACGCACACCCCGGCTTTTGCTCGGAAATTTTCCTCGATAACATAGCCGGGGTAAAGCAGGTAGGTCGTGTCGTCAGGGCGGCGTATTTGTGTCTCCGTTAGAAACAGCAAATACTGTATTGTGCGCTGCCATGAGGTGAAGGGTAAGGGAAGGCGTGAAAAAGAGGTGATTGTCGCCGCAGCACCGCGTGACAAAACATGGGAGATTGGTTTTATCTATGAATGTGAGGCGTGACGAGAGCCGACGCGCCGAACGGAAGGGCCCCCGTACCCTCCCGAATATGGTCGCCGGGCTCCCGTCCGGTCGCCAACCGGCACGACGAGCCATATCGGGATTATGCGCGACCTGGTGGGGCAGCCTCCCAGGGTGGTTAGTCCCAGTTGGGCCCCTGTACTATGCCGCGGGCGGCCAGCGGCACCACCGTTTCTACGGGTCTCCCTGCCCGGCGCGGCGCCCCGCGTCACACCCCACTAGACTACGCCAAAACCCACCGGTCCCACTAGTGCTGCGACTACCATCACCTCGGCCCGTCGTAAATGTCGTAAAAGGTGATTAAGGGATGGAGCTGTTCTCCATCCGACATACAGCCCAAGACAAAAGGCCTGCTAGACGGCAATAGACTCGCCCCCTATTACGTCATGGGACCGAAATCATAATTGGCGAGGCATAGGTGCTAGTACACCTCTGCCTGCACCTTCGGGGATTTACAGACGTGAGTATAGGGACTTATTTCATAGCTTACTGTTTACTTATAAAAACAAGTACAAAACACTTGATAAAAGCTTTTGATTGATTTATACGTATTTTGATAAACATTATAATTATTGTAAGTATTATAACTGTAACTTAATTCATAAAGTAATGTATGAAGAATACTATATTTGAATATACATAATTACGCCCTACACAGATATCTTTATTTATATGTTTCGACATGAGACATGCATTTGAATGTCGGATCAATATTATTTGAAAATTGATCCTTACGAAAACTTATCTTCTTGTCGAAACTTTTTCGAAAATGAAGCATGCATCCTGATAATGGATGATACACAAAAAGTATAGTGATCTTAAGATATTGTTGCGTAGCCATAGGGACCACCGATGTGTATTTCTGGATTGGTACCGTGCGGAAAGTTTAGTCACCATTTGTTTCATCACGGGACAATCGACCTTCCGCAATATGAATTCGCACCGAGAACACGGGAACCTGATTATGGTTACTTAAACGCATTATTATTTATAGCCATCTTTAACTATAACCTAAAATACAATTAATTTTATATCATAGAACTGAAAAAGAGAAGATAAATGTAGACAGAAGAAGATAAAATGAAAGACACAATAACAAAAGTCAAACTTCTTACCGTTCACATGTTTACAAATGGCCTCCTTGTCTATGTTCCATTGTGGCGACTCAGGTTTGTTCGTAGTCCTGCGAATGAAAACTGAAATTAGAAACAAAATATGATCGATGAACGATGGGGAAAGTGATATACAGTGACATTACAATGACTTAGAATGAAATAAAGTCATATTAAAGACCGAGTGAAGTTGTAGGCGGCAGTTGTTAAAATTCAGTGCATGACAAATACCTCATTGTTTGGCATTCATGGGTCAACGCTCGCGTCAGATGCAGTCAGCGTTGTTCGGTACAACACCGAGAAAAAGGAGACAGATCATTTTTACGTCATCGGTAAAATTAACCTGATTTATGTTGTTCTCAGTACAGACAGTACTTGGATCATAATTTATATTACTGCGGTATATACAGTCACTTACAGAAATTTTATACACGCTATTTGAAAAACCTTCAGGTAAGTATTAATATAAATAAAGGTTGCCTCTTTACTGCCCAAATGCCTTGAATTCAAAGGTGAACTAAAATAAAAGTAAGAAGCTCTGAAATATCGACTAAAGTAATTTATTCTTAAATATATTTATAATACGGAACATAAAAATCACTATCTACAGTCTAATGTTTGATTTCATTATAACATTACAATATGTTTTATAGCGGTGGGCTTCCCTTGAGCATGAAGAGTAAGAAAAAAATATGAATAGGAGACAAAAGTTGTACATAAACCGGCGCACTGGCTTTCGAAATATCATTTGCATAACATCTTTGGCGGCGGATTTATCGACGGGAATATTTGGGATTTATATTTGAGAATCAAAAAAGGTAGGTTCGTACTTCGTACAAATATCCAGCGCTGACCGGCCGCGGCCGTCTTCGGCTTCGCCCCGTGGTATATTGCAAAAGTCAGTGTCATAATATGCCCGCAATTTGCTGGATTAATTGACATTTATGATGACTGCTCCACCCCCGTGGGTAGTAGTCTGATATTATATAGCCTAAACCTAAATATAACCTTCTTGTATAACCGACCGGAGAACATAGTTCCTGAGATTAGCGCTTTCAACCAAGCAACGTATGCCACGAGGTTTCGATGTACGCCACGGGTGAAATCGGGGAGGGTCGGTTAATGCAGAAAATGGTGCTTCGCAGGGTAAAAGCATTCATAGATTTTGCACAGAATCTGACAATTAAAAAAAAACTCTTCAGCATCCAGTAGCAAAGACATGCAACCTTGAGGACCTTGTTTTTATGCAGTCTGCATCAGATCGATCTTGACGAACAATGTGCAAAATGATCTTAATTCCTTGGATTTCCCCCCTTTCTGTTCACTGATTTTTCTGATATTTGGTATACGTCTTTAGTTCGAACAATAACACAATTTAAATCAATAAAACAGTTTCAATTTGTTTGGTTTTTAGACTTTGTCGTCAATTGAGGAATTTTACGCTTGTAAAGATTCCCTATCATTTGTGCAAAAATTCAGCATCCCTCCAAATTTCTTATTACCTATATACTAGCTTTATTCCCCGTATTTTTTTAAAATCATCATCCCCGTTGTTTTTAAAATAATATACTCAGAAAGAAATCATAATTTCCCTGGTGATTTCCTTTTTCTATCCTAAGTCAAAAATCTGATGCGGAAGGAAATATAGGGCGACATGGACAATTAGCAGAAACTGACTAATGACCGGACTGACTAATTCTGTCATAACCATGTGCTTTGTAGTTTGTAGTGGCGAGCAAGGGTGCTGTATGACAAATTATAAATTCCTAAGAAATAGATATAAGAAGTTAAACAGACTGAGACTTTGGAATGTCGGTTATGCGCCAAAATGCGTGAGGTAGTTATAGTTTTCATAAAGAGTACCTTTATAACACGCCATAACTTTCACCATACTTCATTTTAATAAGCAAGCGGTAGTGGAAGTGTGAGGTATATTTAAATATTTCACAACAAAGTGTGCTATTATTCAAATGTATCTATGTGAGAGATGAAAACAAATCAATTTTGGAGTAGGTAGGTACGTGTAGAAAACAAGTTGTGATACTCACTGCCTGGCTTGCCTCGAACACCGACGCAGTTCAGCGGCGAACACGCAGAATTCTCCGAATGTGAGAGTGAGCGACTTACGGCGGGCGCACTGTCGCGCGCATACCAGCATTTCGAAAACTGTACAAACAATAACATAGTTTAGTTAAATAATTCACCTCATAAGTATATAATACTTAGTGGGGGCAATCCAATCCCAGCATGACGTCAAGAAAGAAGTCGTCATAGACGAGTCGAAGTTTATGAGATGAAAAGCCTGAAAACGTCTTAGGTGTTGATTATGTTTTTATAAGCGTAATGTTTTTTTATACCACTCAGTTGACAGGCAAGCACATGGCCCACCTCATGGAAAGGGGTTATGGACGTGTGCAACACCAGGGGAGTCACACTCGTGCTACCGATACTGTAAGCATTGAGAGTTTCTAGTGTAACGTAAGTAGGTACATAAAATATTGTCTCTTTATATATTACTAGCTGACCCGGCCAACTTCGTTTCACCTTAGATATTAGAATCAATCATGTTATGTTTGTTTACCTCAATTAGCTGTATCAAATTCTTCTAATTATTTTGAGAACGGACAGCACTTCGACAGTGGCCCCATACGGCCAAGGAGCTCCCGACACCAGTAGGTCACCTGGGCCCATACACCTACGGAGCCCATAGGTGGCATAGGTCAATAAGGTACCATGAGGCCCATATACCTTTAGGGCTCATACGTCACCGGGTTCTATACACCTATGGGGCCTATACGGCACAGAGCCTATAGGTCAACGGGGTCCCTAAACCCACAGAGCCCATATACCTATGAGATCCATACAGCCATA
Source organism: Eilema sororculum (assembly GCA_914829495.1). Taxonomy (NCBI): domain Eukaryota; kingdom Metazoa; phylum Arthropoda; class Insecta; order Lepidoptera; family Erebidae; genus Eilema; species Eilema sororculum. The sequence continues at coordinate 16,179,120 of OU618534.1, read as the reverse complement.
ATACCACTACGCTCATGGACGTTACTGCTAATTTAAACATAACATAACATCATTGAATCAAATTTCTAAGGCGAAACGAAGTTGGCCGGGTCAGCTAGTACAATATATTAAAATAATAAAATACAGTTAGGGCAACAACATTTTGACAGAAGCTGTTTATACAAAATGTATTTTTTTTCTGCTTGGTCAATGAAATATGAAGTATCCATTTACAATAGCCCTTTTTCCCGTGTGGTATTCTCCAGGTCGATTGTCGATAAGATTCGATACGAAAATATTTGATTTTAGTGTTCCCCACGACGATATAATATTTACATCTAACTGTCAAATCTATGACCTCATCCACGAAAGTGTACACAGTACAATATCATGACCTCATCATTACAATAGCTACCACAAAATCTATGAAACCCACTATTGTTCAAGAATGCCCGTTCTAATTAAAATATTTGAACATAAACTATGAGTTAATTAAAACTTACACTATATTCAGCAGTTAACACCAAAAAGGAAGATTACCTATAATCGTAGAGTAAATGAGTATAATCCTAGTTATAGTATCTATACCTATATACTATAAAACCAGTTAAAGTTGTTACTAATTTGTATGACTTGCGAGTTGCCCAAATCATTGTTTTAGTTATCAATTATCATCGTAGCGTATAATAAGTACTAAACCACATACGCTACAAATAAATTAAGTGAACTACATAAAATCGACATTGACGGGTCATGAACAGTATTTAAACATTTAAAACTCAATAAACATTATTGGGTAGCAAACATGCGCATTAAATTTGAAAGAATGGGAGGATGAAGTTGGTTCGTAGCAACCGCGTTCTCTAAATACAGTCAGCAACAATATTTTGATATCTATATAGATAGATAGATAATTAGATATTATACCGATTAAAGAATGCACTTGATGAATACTTTTTTTTCTATGTATATACCATGTTACGGTCATAATGAACATGAGTGTCAGTCCAATTGAGAAAAAAGGCGATTTCTTTCAGGCTAGTTTACATTGCTAGGATAGAACAGTCCTTGTAAAATTGCTGAGAAATCTTATTTATGATGCTGAGAAATATTTTTAAACTATTGCGGCGTATACTCATATCCTATATAAAAATCTTATATATTTTCATAAGTGATAGAGATCGATAAAAAGTTGTAACACCGTTGTAATCTAGAAAAAACAACGAATACACCAATAGTATACCTAAACAAAAACACTAGGTAAGTTGATCTGTTTTATTATTGTGCAGTTTTACTTATATTGCACCGGAATACTTATTTTATTGTAATTTTTATGTATTAATCAAAGTGACGAGGCTTATCAAGTTGTCAAAAAAGTGTTCGTAAATTTACCATACTAAACACGACTAAAATTTTGGTTAATATATAAATTTTTGGATGATGAAAACGCAGACTGCATTATAGTCAAACTCGATATCTGCAATGCTTTCAATAATCTCGAAAGAGACCCTCTGTTGCCTTTGCTATCATCTATCCCTTCCTTCATTAAATTATATCGCTGGCCTTCAAATGTCTTCTATGATAGAGAACTTATTCTGTCACAGGCTGGGGCACAGGAAGGGGACTCGCTCGGGCCCCTAGTGTTCAGCTTGGCCATTCACATTATTAAAGAGCTTAAATCGCCACTGAACTGAACATCTGTTATTTGGCCGATGGCACGATTGCTGGTAAATGTACTTCGCGCTGCCAAAATAATTCACGTATTTACTGAGAACAACCTTTGATGACGCATTGAAATCCCTCGTGTCCTCTCACTGAGTCCCAGTCAATCAGCCTCTCAGCTAATCAGATAGATGTTGGCTTGCCAGCATTCCTTGCGTCTGCGCTTGTGGTTGCGAGCCTTATCGCTGTTACACTTTACTCTGACAGCGCCGGACCTAACATACCCTTTGCGTCTGTGGTACGGGAGTTCTGGTCGGCACTCAATAATGATGTGCCCAACGGCTCCGCATATCCAGAGGTCTCGGAATGAGGTGGGAGTCAGACTGGCCCACGAGAGGCGTTAGGAAAATGCGGTTGGGGTGGATCGGGCGAGACTACTAATTGTGTCCCAGCCAGAAGTTGAGGCGCGGTTGCACGCAATGCCATCACCTCATCTGGATACTATATTGGACAAAGATTCTTTGCGTGTGGCGGCGGCTCTTCGCTTTGGCTGCAGGGCGCACGAACCTCATGGATGCACCTGTAGTTACATAGTGCGGCCGTCACGCATTTAGTCGTCTTCGTGCCGCAGGTAGGTTCCCTCGTCACCATGCCCTCAATAACCTGTTGCGAAGGGCCCTGGTTTCAGTGGATGTGCCTTGCTCTATCGAGCCGCCAGGCTTGTCCAGATCAAATGGTAAGAGACGGACGGGTTAACTTTGGTGCCGTGGAGGGGGGTAGGTGCTTAGTTTGGGACGCGACCTGTGTTGGCTGAGCATCGCACAGCTCTTTCCCCTGCAGCTCCGGCTGAAGATGCAGCTTGTAAAAAGCATGAAAAGTATGCAGCCTTGGAACCGCAATATATTTTGGTGACAGTTGCAGTCGAGACCTTGGAAGTTGGGGCATAGAAGCAAAAAAACTTGTGGCAGATATAGGCCGAAGAATAAAGGAGAAAACTGGTGACTCTCGCGCTGCCCGGTTCGTACCTGGTGCAAAGATTAGGTATTGCGATCCAGCTCAGAATGCGGCCAGTGTCCTTTGCACCAGATACGACCCGGGTCGGGGTATTTAGCTATCAAAAGCTTTATTAGGTACCTGACAATTTGTTTTTTGACTGTTAAACTATGAAAATGTTAAACTATTTAAAAAAATGTTAATAATTTTAGCCCAAAATTCATTAATGAATAATTGAAAAAATAATTAAAAATAGTAAGTAAATATTTTCTATAACACTGTTAATTCACTTTCAAAAATGATATAAGTCTGCGGAACTTTTGTTGCTGAGCGTGTGTACAATTAAGTGTCGGCTATTCAAACGCGGAGTCATGAACTCATTCGGCGGCAATTGGTCATCAGTGAGCAATAACGGTGAGATCACTAAAGGCACACGCGCAACACCTGCTACAATAACAATAGCGGATGTCTATCGTAATTAAACACGTAGTAGTATCTCATACTAAGCGCAAAATAAATGATTACGTTATAATTGTTATGATTTGCAATAAATAATCACGACCTATTCCTTTAACGACTTTAATATAACCAAGCCTTTTGTTTAAGAACTGGAAACTTGTTTTTTTATTACAATCCGGATTTACACTAAACATAACGAATGATCTAAGAGACAAATGTCAACTGAAAATATTTCAATCTGTAGGTCAGCCAGCCTTCGAAGTTATATAACGTGGTTACCTATTATCTTTTCACTCACATTTTCACATAAAAAGAAAAATATGAGTATGAATTGTAAACCATTAGATCTTTTGCACCTAGAGAAGAACATAGTTTACTTTTGACCCACGAATTCTTCCGCGTCATTCCAATTTATACTAACAAAATCATATTACTTTCGGACGACATGATATCAATTGTGATAAGTCGGAACTGTTTGAAAATAGTAGATATTTATTTTTGCGTGTAGAAGAAACCTTGAACAAACCAAGTGACAGATACGACGAAATAAAAATTGTGAACGAAAAAAACATTCTAAATCAGTATTCTATTTAATAAGAGCACAGATATTACGATTAAGTCTACAGTGCTAGGTAAAAAAAACCAAGGCAACGAAAGTGTAACGCTTCTCGTATTTTTTTGTTTGGTGCTTTCGGCTAATGTTTTGCCGAGGGGGAACCGCGAAGTAAGTCAAATACTGGGTTACTCGGTTTAGCCGTTTCTCCACGGGACCCATGATTAGCGAAAGGTTCATCGTCTATGTATTCTTTCAAAACGGTACCGTTCGGTTTCATCGGACATGGTTTGACATAAAACATCATTAGTTAACCTGTGGCAGTCAATCATGTAAGAAAAAGTAAGAAAAAGTAACCATATTTTTAGGCGTTTTTTTTATTAGGTATAATAATTCAAAATCTCTGTGCAATTTGCACTACAGCACTGATTTATTGAGGCTTGTGGTGATGATCAGCTGAGATAGAAATTCGTGATCATTAATTTTATATATTGTAATTATATATAAAAACCGGCCAAGTGCGAGTCAGACTCGTCCATGAAGGGTTCCGTAGCAGCATGTAACGTAATATAAAAGTCCTTGTAGTTCAATATGTTTTGTTTTTATTATTTTTGAACTAATTGAATGAAAGGCGAATTTTGCGGTTTATGACGTACTTGTTAAAAAATCGAAGATATATATAGATTATAGATAGATTCGTTAGACAGGGTATTGTCTGATATAAAATCTTCTTTCACTATTCACTAGAACTATTTTTTGCCATCATAAAAGTCATTCATTAGGTACGAGTTTTGTACGAGCATACACACTTTATTTACAAAGAGCGGGCAATTTAGACGCGTGGCCTTAGTTAATTATAGTTGTTAAATGTATGAACGATAAATAAACAAAAGGGGCGAAGTTTAACATAGCAGACCCGTAAATTGTTTTATATGACAGATAGTAGTCGAAGAATAAATTCGCACCGTTGCGATATCATCGCCGCTGTATGCTGTCTTGATGTCTGCGCATTTCAGTGATATATTGGACAACGACATCAGTGTCAGATACGTTAAGTAAACTATCATAATCTGACAGATCCATTAAGAACAATCTTACTAGGGTTAAAAATTGAAATCATTTATATGATTTCATGTAATTCAAAAGATCAAACGAAGACTGTATTGGTTACTAAATAGGCAGGTAGGTTTTAGGTTCTGCCGAATTTGCAACTTGTAAAAAGTATGCGTACCTATACGCGAAGGAATTATTCACCTTGACCACTGACTGACATTCCCTAAAAACATTTTATGAAATATGGTTGGGAAGGTACCTAAGTATACTCGTACAAAGGGAAATGTCATCGTGACTGTATGATATTGTTACATACAATACATAATGTTTAGTGTTGAAGTTTATTCTTAAATACTTTGAGTAGTTAGGCTATCAATGCTTTAAATCAAATAAAACACGTGAAGTAATAGAATCATGTTTCAATAAAACGGTTTAACACATATTAGATTACAGATAAATAACAGAATGATATAAATAACTGCGTGATTATTATCTATGCAGCAGTAACTGTTACAATGCATCAACACTACCATTAAAGTGTTATTTGCACCATGCGGAACTACAATAGTGTAATTTTTACAGTCATATTGACATTTACCGTTGAATCAGATGATATGTCATCGTCTAGAATCGCTTTATGGGTCATCCGGCGCATTGAATCATTTTTAATTAAGTATCTATGAATTGATCGCAATTCGCAAGTCGTAATCGCACTGCCTATGAGTTCTATGACATAACATTAATTTGCAAATTATGACAAAAAAAAATTATAAACATTCGAATTGAGAACTTCCTTTGTTTTAGGACTCTATTAAAAATCAAGCGAATATCAAATAAAAAAAATAGAGTAGAAAAAATATTGTCGTCTACAATCAAACATGCGTAAGATTTTATTAAACCTGAAACTTGCTGCCAAAATTATAGCAGCCAAAATCGGTAGCCAAGATTGGCAACAAAATTATTACAGCCAAACACATATTAGGTACCATTACAAGAAGGTCTCAGACAATTTATAGAAGTTTAACCATCATTATTTTCATATTTCTGCTACTTGTATTAATTTTGGCTGCTACAATTGTAGCGGCCAGTTTCAGCCTCATAGATTTTAAGTTTGACCAAGACCCAATAAAAACCGCATCAAAATAAACAGATTAGTTTTTGCCTCTATTATTGAAAAAACAGACAAAGAAACAATAACTCAAAATAAAAATAAAAAATTGGTCAGTAATCATTCACACATTACCTAAACTTGTTGTTAAATATCTACAATGTACAGACACGACCACTTTACAATAATTATGTAATAGTATAGAAAGATTATTCAAAGCAGTAAGGTGTTAATATGAATTATCAGTATACTGAATTAATTAGCCAAGAACAAAGTAGTTTAAATACAGATTATGTAAATAAAGCCCTTCTTAATTTAATATTTACATGTATAACATTGCTAGTAAGCACAATGATATCGTCGGCGACAGAAAATATTATGCGTCCAAAGAGAGGTTTGTATTTTCTCTGAGGAAAATGCAACTAGTGGTTTAAGACCTTACCTAATATCATACGTGATATACAAAAACTCTCGCCTAAAAAATAAAACCTGAATCAAAAAGTATAGATAGTCGATAAAATTAAATAAAAAAACAGAAAATCCCCGACACAAAAACACCTCCCAAAAATAGAAAACAAATTGTGTGTTGAACTTTGATATACCTAATAATATTTAAATGAATTTTTTTTTATAGCATTTATTATGCTAACTTTTAAGTTCGAAAAACATTGGAAAAAATGAAATGCTCAATAGCTCAGTTGGCAGAGCAATCCCCCTGTAAGGGAAAGGTCGTGAGTTCGAGTCTCACTTGAGCATTTCATTTTTTCCAATGTTTTTCGATACCTAATAATATTTTGATTCAAGCGTTGTCATGTCCCCATTTTACCGCGACTCAACCGATTTTCATTGAAGATAATATTATTTTGTAATGTGCACGTGATGCGCTTTCATTTGAGACCCCACTCGAGTATATTTGCAGACATTCGGTTACTAAACCCCACTTTTACCCCTACAACTTTTAAACGGCTCTCACATACCTAAGTTACCTATTATAATACAAATAAAACTAAATTGAAATTCGTCGCCTTAAGGACGGATAAGAAGGTAAATTTGAATCACATCGGGCGTGTCTCGGTAGCCGAGTTGGTCAAGGCATTCCCCCTGTAATGTAAGGGAAAGATCGTGGGTCGAGTCCCGTCTGAGAAGATTCTCCCTATGTTGTCGATAAATCGCTTCATCCGTTCGGGAGCTATGATGCCACAGACAGACAAACAGGCACGTCAAATTTATAACACCCCTCTCTTTGCGTAGGGGGTTAAAAATGAAGACTGGCTAAATTCTGCCCAATATAAATGGGTCTTGACTCGACTGTTTTTTACTTTAATTTTAGGCAGTCAGACCTTGTCTTTCTAACTCACTCACACAATGGTTTAGTTCAAAAACTTTTAGTTGTAAAATTTTGATTTTCTTTTTCAAACAACTATCTACACACACACACACACACCATACAAACAAATCTATTGATAGACAAAAATACAAGAAATATACACAAATACAAGCATTTTGTTCTATTATGAAAGAACTTTTTGGCTATAGCCAGCTGGCTAGGTAAAAGTGGGTGTGAGAAGAGTCCAAGCATGTCACTATTTGTGCCGTGTACATTTCTATCCTATGCAGTGTTCACTAACAATCTGATTTCTCAGGAAATATCACAAACCTACTTATTAAAAAAAACTTAAAAAATCTGTTCTTGCTAACACGAAAATAATAGTTTTATGTCAGGGTTCTGCTGATTTCAAAAACTTGCATAAAATTATTACTTTTCGTTTTATTACAACTTATTTTTAAAATTAAAGATTTTTAAAGCGAGAATACTATTTCAAGTATTTAGGCTATTTTGTCTGCACCAGGTCTTCTCCTTTTCAGGCCAGAAAGTATTATTAGCTAAAAGTTCTAAGGGTATGTTGCGCATTGTTAAACCGAAGATGAAGAATGAATTGTGAAGAATGAACTACACAGATGGAGCAAGCGACCAATTATTGGGTTAGAGATAGAGATAGATCGCAATGTAGTAATTCAAGAGATTTAGAACTTAACTGTACTTACCCTGCGTTTTAGTAGGATATAGTTCGATGTCGTTGAAGAGACTCTGAATGCGGTCGGCGGAGGCCGGCTGGTCGGGCGGGCCCACGCGACACTCCCATGCACTCGTTACCTCCCTGTAACAAGAGCAAATCATTTATAAATACATAACAAACAACATACATAACAATTTATAATAGAACAGTAAGAACTTGGAATTACTAAAGTTCGGATGCCCTTTGTGTTACCTACAATTTTACCTCTGTCTCATTAATATCACCATACTGTCAGTATGGCAAATAATATTTTCAATATTCTTCATACTACTGACTGAGTATGTTCGTAAATATAATATGTATCCAATCTAAGGCAATGGCAATCAACTCACACATCACTACGTAAGAAGCAACATGTTACGTATTTCAAATATTGGTGTTAACTAAAGAACAAAGATAACACAGCAGTATAAATATTGTTGGGCACCTAGCATCTAATCTGATGGGTAAGTCATCATCGTGACGAAATCACTACGTCGTCGTGCTAAACTGGTAAATATACCTACCTACACTTACAAATAAAACATGGTTGTGCAATTACATGATTAATGTTAGTAGAATAACCGCAGTCACCACAGAAGTCATCGACTGTGTAGGTACTTGTACAGAATACATAATTTGATTGTAAGCAGAATCGATTAGTAGTAGAGAATAAATGCAGCACGCTCAAGGTTGCCAGTCTTGTAGGTGCCTGTACGTTCTCCTTCTACGGCAGAGAAGTTGCTTTCTTTGCGTTTCACCTAACCTGTGTTAGTTATCAAAATTTTACAGGGTTTTATTAAAAACGCCTGTAAAAATGGAAAAAGTCCTACATATAATTTTATTTCTGAATTCGTTGGGAGAAGTCACTGGAAGTCTACATTTTGTTTTACGTGGTATTGTTCGTTGAGTTAAATAGAAAAAAAAACCCTTTAAGTTCAAGATGTCGGATGACGCAACGAAGCAAATAGAACGCAAAACCAAATGTAGATTACCCAGTGATCTCCCTCAACGAATAACGAAAGAAAATTGCTTCTGGGATTTTTTTCTTTGGCTAAATATTCTGCTATGAATACTTATTTTATTTTAACAGGGAATAGTCACCATAAGCAGTAGCTTTTCGACAAATATGACCTCAATCAGTTCTGCCGTTCAAAGTGAGACGAAGACATACGATAAAAACACGTTACACTGTACATACAAGTACGCACATAGACTATTCGATGTGGGAAGATGTGAAAGCTATCAGTTCTGTCATATCAGCAGTCCATTTCTCCGATATGCTGTAGTGTAATCGCAGCCATAAACATAAGTTTCCGGCGTGCGGCAGACTAAATATCAACTAAAGGAGTTAGGTTACCCATAACCACGATAGCGCCTGCTGATACAAACGTTCCCACGTGAAACTATTCGGTTAACTCAATACTAGCTCTAGGTTGCTAATTATGATACAAAGTGGTATTGAATACCGAAACCATTTCCAATGCAATATAATGTATTATAATAACGGTATTAGTTACATCTATTAATTAATTAATAAACTTCTACACATTGTAACTTAAATAATAAAATAACTCACGAATACTGCACTGGGCATCCTTCGTAGTTGCATCTTAAAGTTAAAACTTGATGAACATTTTCAATTCCAATATTAAAAAGTACGAAAATCAGACATTTCGCTAATAAATTCATTATCAAATAAATTATAACAACAGTAAAAACAAATGCTACACAGGGGCACCAAAGTGTATCTAGTAATATTACATTTAACAAACAGTATAAATGTTATCGTGTATCAGTTCGCGAGTCACCAGCAGTTCGTGGCGCGGTCATGTGCCGTTATCCATACTTAGGTATCCATACTTATATTATAAATGCGAAACTGCGATAGCCGACATCCACGCGGGCGGAGCCACGGGCAACAGCTAGTATAATACGTATTGATCGTTACTTATATTAGACTAATCAAATTGTGGTAGTGGCTGTGGCTTCCTTCACCTGTTAAACTGCTCTATAATTAATATGTAGGTATCTATTACTAATGTGGGGTAGTTATTTGGAATAGATACCCGTACCGGATTTTTTAGGGATATTTTATCAATACCGAGATTATCAGCATTGTGACTAAAAAAGCTGAAAGCTATATAGATACCTACTTATATTTCTTATAATAATAATTATTTTAACTAATTATACTATGCAAATAAACATAATCTCTCTTAGCATCCGCAATGTAACGTACCTACTTATTTAAAAGTAATAAATATTAATCTTATCAGTCACATTTCAAAGAAAACTATTCTAATAGGATTGGGTAGATATCTAATAGGGTGGGGTGTGCTTCCTTGCAATAAAAATAAATGTACGAGTATGTATGTTAAATCCTACGAATATTGTAGATTAATCATTCCAATCCAATATAAATGTGAAAGTTTATGAAAATAGAACATGGACAATGAACATGACAGAACTGTCACAGGGGGATTAGGGGATATGCGAGTAAGTATTAAAAATAAAAGTAAGTTATAAACAAGTAAGACTGTAGAGACAAGTAAGGACTGTAAGACAAGGACTGAAAAAATCCTGATGTTTCCCCCTAAGGGGGCCATCAGGGGAGAACCGAGGCCAAAGCCGATATTTAGGTAGTTTCTTTTCCAAAAAATATATTTTCGAATATCTTGTGTTAAGGTAAAATTAATATTTCGGGACTGTTTTCGGGACGATTTTGAAAGTCATCCTCAAATACACTACACAAAGTTACCAGTTCCTAATTCATATGAAGACTTGCAACACCAAAGGTGTTAACTCCACGATGCAAAGTTAAACCATACAATCCAATTTCAAACAGAAAAGTGCCGCTATGTCTAAGAAAATTCATAGAATTATAATGATTCATCACTATAGGTACAAAACATATAAGTATTATGTTGTTATGTTATCGGTGGGAATGATATTTTCATAAGTACTTCACATAAATCTCACGGTTATCAATACCAGTATCATTTGTATGTTTCAGATAGGTTCTAGATTCTTTGTGACATGAGTAATGCGCATATAGGCAGGGTATTGAATAACGCACAGTTAACCATTACATTAGTCATAAAATGACTATTGTGAGTCCTTTCTAACGAAATAGTTAGGTGCGTGACTAAATAACGATCATTTCATTTAGCCTTCCAAGAGGAGTAAGACATCTTTGAAAATAGTTCCTACATAAATAGAAAACAAATGCATAATGAATGACTATAATCAGTTATAGCAACGTAGTACCCGTTGCTATAACCGCGTGTGAATGGGTAGATGAGTTATTTGGATAAGTCAACCTGCCTGAGTTTTCGTTCATAGAATTTAAGAAGTGTTTTTCTTATTGTCAGACATCAATATGCGTCATACATTACTAATATTCTTGTTAAACCCTCCAACTAAGGCAAAACCGTTTGTGTTAGGAATGACCCGAATGACATCAAGTTGGTGCTTAGTAAAAAAAATGTAGGGGAGTAAAACTTAGCTAAACTGAAAATTCATCCATTACCTTAGTCTTGATACAATTTTCTTAATAAACCATAGGATTTAAGCAAAAGTCATATAAACTATGACATTAAAGTCTTTGGTATAAGACCTTTTTACCCGAGTGCGCCAGCGAGGGTAATGTGTTACACGCATATGTACCTATGTATGTATGTAGTTTTCTTTGTTCCCCTCTACAGGCCCACGCCCAACGGCTGGACGGATTTTGATGAGAGTAGTATCAAATGAAAGGGTACATAAAATGTCAATACAAAGTGCACAGTGGCTTTTAGGTGCTAAAAAATGTATGTAAAGAAAAAAATAATGTTATTCAAGCTTGTCGAGTAGGGTAGCAAAATGATATGGGAATCAGAAGGCGATTACAAAAATAATGTCATAACATAACCCAAAAGTTTAAAATAAAATAAATTATTAAATAAACCCGACTGCTGTACATACAAAATCGAAACAAGCGCTGGCCGGTTATGATTGGCAAATGGGTACCGCCTGCTATCAAGCTTGATTCGATCTTTTATACAGCAGTCGGGTTATTTAATTTTTTTTTATAATTTTTAAACTTAGATTATTAGGTTAAGTAATATAGCAACTCTTTTTAAACTCATTATGAAACTATACAAATCGATAGTTTATATGAATATTGGTAGATGTCTCAACTATCGTCTCAAGATGGTTTGTACTGGAGAATTTCGAATGCTCAAGACTTGGGACTGATCCCCTGTATGGGACTGATATATTAGTATTTCTATGTTGCGTAAGCGTAAATGTTTTAGGGTACAGTACTTGCCACGGAATCACCGAACATCGCTAACATCGGGTTCGGCACTTATGTTCTACTGCTCTCAAGTGTGGACAGTAAAACAACCCTGCTTACAGTTCAGAGATGTATTTATAGTCGTACAGGATTTGTATGGCGTTGACAAGGACGCTTTATATCTGCGGTAGCCTAGTGGTATGGGTAATGGACTGCTGAGACGAGGTCTCGGGTTCGATCCCAGGTTTACCATGGCACACACCAATGACTTGTCGATGCTTTTCGAAGTTATGTGTGTATTTATCGCAGGTTTATAAGTGCCCGGTTAATGGCAATAGGCTCGCCACCTATTACATTGGGACCTAAACATAAACTGGCGAAATGTGGGTGCTAGCACCTCTGCCTATCCCTTCGGGGAATACAGGCGTGAGTTTATGTTATGTTTATGTTATGTTATGTAAGTAGGTAAGTCTAATGAATTAAGTATAAAAATCAATGACACATTTGCGGTCAGTCAGATCAGTAGTTAACGATACTTAGTCGAATTTGGAGTCCACATACCATGTAGAACTCCGCCCATAACTCAAAAAACCCTAAAAGTGGATCTCAATAAGCACTCGTGCTACAAACTATACTAAGTAATAAGTTTTTAACAGTAAAATCTTTATAAACGTTTGAATCATCGAACGAATCTATTTTATGTGAAATGCTTTGGTGGGATAGTTACCAACTTTCAATATTTAGAATCTTCTCACATAACTGTAGTAAAATAACATGTAATTTTGTTCTAGTCGAAATACATATAACGCCATTGTAATTAAATATAATATTTACTTTTCTGTTAAATTAACCATATAGTAATGAATGACATTAAACAATACCGATATCGATAGTAAAACTACAAACGAAACGCGCGTGCGACCGAGTTGAGTGCTTACAAAAATATACCATGACATCATGGTGTGCGACCGAAACGGTATCGACCCTCTCATTCTCACCGGCACGCTTATAAATACACGAGTGCATTTACTCCATTCGTGTTCAATTATGTATGTATGTTCGATTTGGCAGTCTACATCAAAATAACGATTAAAAGATGCTTATCAGAACAGGTTGATAAAAATGACTTAATATATACATACCTAACGCTTATACCTACGTTAGGTAGGTATGCCTCTAAAGAGAGAAAAGGTCACACTCCATTTCCGGATAAATAAATGGCATTTTTGTTGTTTTGTTTAGGTATGATTTATATGGAGTTAGATCCATATTGGCAAATCAATGGAATATACAAAGCTAATATACTTAACATACATACATAGACCGGTCATGGTAGTATAAAAGAAACCTAATTTTATAAACACCCTTATACTTAGTTCTTTTTTTCTGTTTCTTTACACTAACACAAGAATCAATCAAAAGCATTGGCAAGACGAAGTAAACGAAAGAGTAAATAAGCGAATAAGTAAAATTCACAATGTCGTTCGTGGGGCCTGATTTATTTGGTATTTATTCTACCTGATCGTTATTTAAAGTTTTTAATGTAAGGACTAGCTAGCCATGTAGGACGTGATTTATTCACGTCTACGTTTTTTCATTAAGTAATACATTTTTAGAAGCATAGTAATTGAATTGTGAAATTTGAAAGAAAACGTGCTATAATAGCTGCTTTCAATGCCATTTACGACATCTGTCAAACGGTTTGCAATGGTTTTACAGTGACTTTGTTATTGTTTAAAACGTATTCTTATTCTACTACGTCGAAGGTCCCTGCAATGTATCGTAACCTATAATATTGACTACAATTTAACTATGCTTTTCAGTGTCAATCTCTTGTAAATTGAAAATTAACCAGACTAAGGCTGCTGTTGTTTTCCATCCGACAATAAACATACAGATACAGCCCTTGACTGAGTGCCCGCTTGACGGCAATAGGCTCGTTTTACGTGGATCAAAAATTATAGTGAAATGTGGTTGTTAGTACACATCTGCCTACCTCTTCAGGGATTTCCAGGCGTGAATATATGTAGGTATGTATGTAAACTCGGGGTTAGAATAATTTTCAATTTCCAAGAATCTACACCACAATAAACCACAGCCACACTATTTTGTTCTTTGGCATAGTATGGTTTAGATGTATATTAAAACAGTATTCAATGTAAATATTTGTTAACGGTACTCAATACGTCACCGAATGTAAGAGTCTAATATATATGTAAAACTTAAAGCACAAAGACCGTGATTAAGAAAGCTTTTGAAACTGACGTCATTTCAAGTTATTGAACTGAGTGTTGGCCTCTATACATCATTCAATGAGTAATAAATGCACTTTGAATAAATTTTACAATCCATGAAAATTGTCTATTCGAAATAGTAGACAGGTATTATTGTAAGCATTGTGTACCTAAACATATTATGTAGCTAATACAATAAACAATCAATTAATCAATTTAGCCTATCGCAGTCCAACGCTGGACATAGGCCTCTCCCAAAGTTGGGAGGCTTTGGCCTATAGTTTCCACGCTAGTTAGATTTCCTTCTCCTAACATTACACATATTATACTTGACTTTCGGTGTATACAATTATGGGCTATTCTTTATATGCCAAAATATTGCTTAACTACACTGAAACTATGACTTTTCATTATTTCAAATGCCCAAAAAAAGTGAAAATACAAAAAATCTAATTCAATTCAAATATGTATAGGGTGTCTCAATAAGAGTGCAAGATTTAATTTTAAAATTAAAGCAAGTATTTTATGACAGAGTTGTGATATATTTATTGTATTTTAAAGAAGACATGTTCCGATTAAGTGTGGAATAAAATATCCGGCATTTTCATGAAATTTTCCATGACTTTTGCAAAGAGATGTGGCTGTATCTCACCAATGACGCGTTGGATTTTCGATTTGAGCTCAGGAATTATTTCGGGTTTATTCCCTCAAACCCGAGATTTCACAAAAACCCAAAGAAAAAAATTGCACGGCGTTAAATCGCACGATCTTGGTGGCCTGTTGACATCAGAATTTCGTGAGATAATGTGTTCTGGAAGTCGTTGCTGCAATAAATCGATTGTTTTGTAATGAGTTTTTACAATTGTAACGGGTTGTTCTTTCGAAAGCGCTCGCATTTTTAATTATCGGAATAAACTGAGCTGACAACTGTAAAATTTCAGAGTTACCACTTGCATGAAAAAAATATATCCCAATTTTAAAAAGTGCACTCTTACTGGTACACCTTATACCTACATTCCTCATTAAATTTTATATAACTTTTATTATTAACTAGGTATATATGTACGTGTAAACGCAACATAGACCGAGATAAATGCAATATTCTCTTGCACTTCATACATTTGCAATACGTGCTACCGAAGTTTGAGGTCACAATTTCGTACGATTTTGTATGGAGCGTTTTTGGGCAACGCGAAAAATTGAATTTTTCAAATGAAATATCTTGAAAACAATTTGTCGTGCGAAAATTTCACTATAACAGTTCCTTAGATTATTACAAAGTAGTCATCTTTAGAAAGTGAAAAAAGAAATAGTCAAATAGCCTAATAACATTGTGTGAAAAATATCAAGACAATAATGGTGATGATCTCATATCTAGTTCTTAAGTTTATATTATCAATAATATCTAATATTATTTAACAACTATCACGAAATATAGCAAATTAGAAATGCTAATGATTGATATAGACTCAAAGTTTAGAAATAACGACGCTATATCTAATAGTATTACCACAGTATAACGAGTATATGAATCGTTAGACTGTGGTATTACTTAGAAGTATCTTATGATCAGTTAAGTTACTCGTTTGAGGTTTAGAAATACAGTAGGTATTGCATGCAATGCAAAAAATACTGCCCAGGTTATAAATTATGATAACTTTGTAATAAAAGGCTCTGTGCAATAAAAATAAATTACATATAGTCTAAAATGTCTAAATGAACACAAGTATGCCAAGCACAATCATTACCTACATCACCTCTACGCCGCGACCTGGGTGAGCAAGTCACCATGACGTCATGTTAATGTTGTTGACCTAACCTAACCGCAAGACATGCGTTTTTGTAGCTGTTTACAAAATCTAGGTAAATTATGAAAAATACCTTATTTTAGATCTTAAAGATATTATTCCGGAAAAGACATGGAGAAAAGTTTGATCGCAGGTGGTACCCATTTGCCAATCATAAACTAAAAGAAAATTAAGCTATCAAACTTGTTTCGGTCTTTTAAATAGCAGTCGGGTTTCAATTTTTTTTTTAATTATTTCATTTTAATCTGTTTTGTATAAATGAAATGACACTACACACTACCTACCTACTAGAATTTGCACATTCTAGTGATTGTTCATATTTTTCCAGTAGCATTCCAGCACTGGATTCGCTCGCTGGACTGGAATACTACTGGGCCTGGATACCTACTGCTAAAAACAAACCGTATTGGTGCCACCGCTACGGCAAAAGACGGCATTAAATAATAGACTTTATAGCGATGCACTTTTTGCAGAGTAGTGAAAAAGTGTAATGAAACTGTTTTCATTTCATTTTGAACTTTAGGTGTATAGCAATAAAGTCTGAAATTTATTGTCACTTTTTGCAGTGACTGCGACACCACAATGGTTTAGATTTAGTATTAGACAAAATCTTGCTCGCTAACAGAAGAAATTTACTGATATCTCAAAAACTAGTGATGATAAGTCACATAATTCTTAGAATTTTTTGGTTTGTCATAATTATTATGGCTAGATACTAGATAGGTCTTCAGTAAAACAATCTACATTACATGAAAAAGGACGACGTACATTATACACGTAATACACGTATTACACGTACATAAGTATTAAATGTAACTTACCTGGCTATAGTTCCTTTCCATTTATTGAAACCATTAGGTCTGCTCGTTTCATCTTCGATGACATCACATTTAATGGCCTGAGGCGGGTCGAACGTTGTTGCATGTTGAGCTGGAGTGCATATAAGTGGCTCCATCCGACAAGAGATGGCGGCCCGTTTTGCCGGCGTTGCCCGCGGGTATGTGTGATGTCGGACACTACTACCGACAACCGACTCGCCACGTCTTTGCTTCGGTAGGGTCCTGGCACATAGCGCACTAGCTGCATTCTTTAGATGTGATCGAAAGCTATTGTTCCCGCTTGAAACACTTAGTACACCACCCTCCATCTTCATCTCTAATCTCACGTTCCTCTCACTGCACTGAATGTATGTTGGAATCCATGATGTTTGTGATCCACTTTATCACTTTAAGAAAATATCACCTTTTTGAATTCATATTCTGTGTTTATTTGTCAAAAACTTAATCACTAATCGATATTATAGTGTGTTGTGTTGGCTCATTGTCATTCAAATAAATGAGCATACCCTGAAAAATGCCATGTTACTTTATTATTTAGCTGTATATGGATGATAAAATTTTACATAAATTATTGCTGTTGTCTCTGTCTGTAGATAAAACGCACATTTCTCTCTATTCGCATTTTGTTACTTAACTGTAACGATGTATGCTATTATGAATTTTATATGAGTTCTTAGATTCTTAAAATACTACCTACCTATTTATAATGAATGCTATCATTGCACCATAAAATATTTATGTGATATATAATATAACAAAGATATCGATAAAGCCATTCTCACACAGCCATTCATACCATAACCAAGCTTTAATTTAAAATAATAATAGGTATGATCCTTTTTTACCCGACTACGGCGAAGCCAAAAGGAGGGTTATGATTTTGACAGGCTATGTATGTATGTATGTATGTATGTATGTATGTATGTATGTTCATTTGTTCCCTCATAGCTCCTCAACTACTTATTAGAACTGGACAAATGAGGTATCGTTACAAGCTGCTTTATCGTCCGATGGTTATAGGCTATATGACATGTCGCTCAATCTTGTGTGGCGCCCTCTAGAGCTCATTAGGTACTGTGTTAAAAAATAAATTTGAGATAAATATGCCGTGTTTGGTATCAAATGAATGGGCTTAATAAGCACATTACAAATATCTATAAATTATTTGGTTTACCTAGCCCAAAAATAATATAAATAAAAAATAAAGTTTAAAACTAAAACCCGACTACCGAAAAATCACGCTTTAAAAAGTAACAAACAAGAAAATATCAAGGATAGCCGTGGTCGTCTGCCACTTACTCTAACAAAACAATATATTCTAGGGAAAAGTGGCAGACGACCACGGCCTATCCTTGATATTTTCTTGTTTGTTACTTTTTAAAGCGTGATTTTTCGGTAGTCGGGTTTTAGTTTTAAACTTTATTTTTTATTGCAAGTTGCTCGAAGACTACCTACGTCATCTTTGTTCATAATCTTGTAAATCTTGACCCTAATCTATATTATTTAAAAGGTAAAGCTAAACTATAACTCAATGACTAAATATCTGACATCTACCTTACCACCCACAACCAACAAATGGTGCAGTGTTTGCTTGCAAAATTAGTCGCGTTTCGGTCTACTTGACGTGATATATGTATATACTCTATACTCACTACTGCATTGCGTCAACGGTTGTGTATTGTGTACAAAAACGGAAAATTAGCAGGTTCATTACCAACTCTTAAAATGCCAGTTTCATCACATTTCCAATCGGGATCGTACAAGCAACATATTATCATGTGCATATATTTTTCGCATTTTCTTTAGTAAGGCCATTTTTTATAAGTATTATGAAAGGAACGCGAATTTGCGGAAGGCTTTGCCGTAGCGGCGCAGGTCTGAGCGGCGGCGGAGAGGTGAGCGGGGTGAGACGTGGGCGCGCTGACATCACCGCCAGAGCCAGCCGATCTTACATCACCGTTGACTACCTCCCACCAGCTGCCGCCTGCGCGCCCGCACTAACCCCCCCCCCCCCCCCTCCCTCACTTCTCCCTCACACTTATTGAAAATCAATCATCACATAAGTACTTATATAGTTTTTCAATGATACGCGGGTATTGCACTGGTTGATATATTTTTTATCACTGATACATGACGTCCTACAAAGCGATTACACAAATGGGTATACAAAATAACTTGTTGTTGTGGTTGGTATTGTTGTCACCGAAAATGAAACAAAATTGTATGGAACTGAATTTCAAGTCAGTTGCAAAATTTGAAATAAAGGCCGGGAAAAGGGGCACCTACAACTAGGAAAATTAATTACACAAAATGTCATGTGTGAATTATGTCCAAAGATTAACCATGTCTATAGAGATGAACTACAAATGAGATAACCGAAAATAAAAACCATTTTATACCGATTCCAAGTATTCAATCTACGCTGAAACGAAATCTAACTATGATAGATTAACCGTAAAATTAACTTAATTGCTCTGCACAAAGACCAAGGCCAGTATCGTCAACGACTATATCACTAATTTCGTAGCAATAAACATTAATTCTTAGTTACTTTTATTTTAAATTGAATTTAAATAATAACAGAAGAGTGTGACACTATTGAATGAGTTAAATATACTAAAGAACTATAAAATTTAAGTTAAGTGAACTTATGTTGGAAAATCATACTAAACTCCTAAAGATTTCAACGATATTAATTAATGTGTGTCGCTAGTCATTTTTCAGCATCTCTTTTTTTATACAGGACACGTCAATTTAGCTTCACCTCGCCTAGATTCTGTTTGTCTAAAGCAGGTACTTTCGAGCCCAATGTCTACTCTCCTTTAAGCCCTCCTTTCCGTTTGTACAGGAGCGGTGGGATTAGCATGGGCCCAAGAGAGTATCCTATAATTTGAAGCTGTAAGAGACCCTATGGCATATTCTTTTACAATTTACTTATCACATAGACGCAGTTGATTTTCTCAATTTAAATGATGAATGACCACACCTTAATATTCCTAATTACGTAATACATTTAGAATCATATAGTAACACTTTTTTCCGGATAGTCGGCTTCCAAAGTTACTGAACACATAAGCGATCTTTACATTGAAATAAATTAATTCATGTAATTTTCAGTGAGGCAAATTAATTAATAATTCATGGTATATATAATGATTAAAAGCGTAGGTGATCTGAAAATTGGAAGCTAAGCTAATTGAGATACAGTGCAATCATTGAAACTAACAAAAAGATACAAATATATGTTATATTTCTTCAGTAACTACATGTGATGAACCCATTTACGCTTAGGTTGATATTGACAACGTTTTTAAAACCTGCGCCCTTTATCGGAGCTCAACAATAATACTCTGTCAAATTATGTGACTGCCGAGCTGTTGAAACGTAAAGTACTATGTATCCCCACATTTCCCACGGCAATGATGTCAAATTGGTTTATCAATCTCGGCGGGACGGATGCGGCGCGGCTGCCCGCATGCCATACGTGGGTGGTGTGTTTTGTTTGTAGTGCGTATACAAGCTGTTGAATTCATGACGCGATGTTAATCGACCAGCGGGATGTGCCGACAGGCGAGCTATTTAACACCGACGAAAAGATACTCTTAAGAGAAAAATTGCGTGTTGTTTACGGACTATATTTACCAATGAAAGTTATCAAGTTTTCAGATATGTTCCAACTTTAATAATCTTTTCTCTATACTATGGAATTTATATTTATTTCAATTTACTTGATTTATTTGGGATTTATATTGCCGGTTTTAAGCTAGGCTTAGGCTAGGCTCGGCTTTTTACAGTATTCTTAGGATAGTAAAGCTTCTTTACTGTGAACCACAGCACCTAACCACAGTGGGAGAGTCGACCAACGCAAGCGGATGTAGTAAAGCTAATAAAACGAGACGAGCTTTTATAAAGTAAGTTGTTAATAATATAAAATAGTTATTTAAAACCGTTAGGTGTTAACAATTGATGTAATAGCCTAAACAGGTTTAACGGCATCATGATGTGCACACGGATGTGGATGCTAATTTGAGAACGATTGTGTCGACATCGACATGTTGCGAAGAGGCTTAATGTTGTCCATTGATCGCCGACAATAGAGGTCCGAGGTCATACATTGATTGTGTTCTCGTCTAGAAAACGGGTTCAGGACATCCTCGCCTTCTTTGTGATGTAATGATAGCTAATAAAAGCACCAAAGGGCAATTGATCATAATTCACGCGCTCCATAATGAATTGTTCAATCGTAGTTTAGTTTTGAAGCCAACAAACAAATTTAAAATGACATGTAACGTGCGGCTTCGAATGAAAATTACTATAGCATTGAAATAAGACTATTTTTTATCGGATTGTATTGCCATTTATTTTGTATCATTTTATTATTTACACTGATTCTGACCTTTCTGTTGCTTTTCAGCAGTCACGATCGTTTCGTATCTACGATGGATATGAGATACAAGACAAAGATGGTAGTTTTCTTATAGTTTGAATTCTAATTTATCTCAAAGTACTATGTTGAAGTGTTGGTGTTTTTACGCAGAGTAAGCGAACAAAATATAACGTTACATTGGTCGTTAAGTGTTGATGTATTTTCAGTGTTCAGACTATCTATTTCCATATAGATGTGCGATGTGATAAAATAATTTTAATTATTACTAGAAAAATGTTACACGAATTGAAATTAACTATCATATTTTGGTCTTTAATAGTACAAACCACAGTTAATAACATAACGTAGAAAGTTATGGTTAATTGCTAATGGTCGCCTGTGTGTGAACTCACTATTTATGGTAGGTAGGTATGGTAACTAGGTTAATCCAAATTGTATTAGCTTACCGTGCGGTATTTAGGTGTTCGACCTCCACATCGCACATGGAGCGGCTATCTCATGCTATGTTTCTTAAAATAGAATGGCAAGTATTCAGGATTTTGTTAGTAACCATATATGTATAAGATATTTCTATTAGTCATAGGCACAACATAATAATGTGGTTTGATTTATTAAGTAGTGGCAAGAACCGCTCAGTAAATTTGTGTGTAAACAAAGGGCGATTCTTGTAACGCTTATTTTCATAATAGGAATTTATATCTATTTAGGTATGTAGATGTATCTACACGAATCATTTATAATATTATCATACGAATTATCTTATCTAAAGTTGGCATTAATATATCATAATTACGTATTCTGAAATCGTAGAATGCGGTAAGCAATTCATCTGTGACAAATATTAATAAATAGCTTAGTAGGTAGGTATCTAGGTATGTCTATAAAGACTTGTCCTGCCTGATATTATGTATTAATCAACGCAGATCATATTTAAACGTTAGGAATAGAAAACACACTACAAATTTTGTCAATTGCGTTTGCCTTTTATCAATATAAAGCTTCCAATAAGGAAGGAAGGCTCAGACTATAAACAATTAAAAAACCCGACAGCTGTTTAAAAGATAGAAACAAGTTTGATAGCAGGCGCGATTTCCACGTGCGAAGCTTTGACGAGTGGTACGTTAAATAATTGTCCATAAAATACAACACCCTGTATTAGTTGGGTAACTTTTTCAAATATTTAAATACGATACTAATAGCAAAAGCGGCTTAATTACAAATTAAAATAAATATAATGTACGCGATAATTGACTGAAATTATTGCCTGTTCCTTAGCTATTCGCGACTAAAGTCAAATTGAAATTTGACTATCCTTAAGGACGGAGTCACGTGCAAAAATAAATATGTTGTTATGAGGTATTGTCGTGAATAATATTTGAATCCTATTATGTATAGGCATACCAGTTTCATTAGAAACCAGTATATCTACGACATCGTACTTGAGCAATGTGAACAAAAAATTGCCATTAATGCATATTGGTACGACTGATGAAATCATTCTTCTACGGTTGATTGTTTTATATTGGTTTCCCCTCTTTGTCTACTGAATAATCAACTTGAGAACGCTTGAGGATCCTATCACGGGAAAGGTTGTAACCGTAACCCATCAAAGTATGAGAGTCTATGTAAAGGCATAAGGTAAATAGAAGAGCGGAAAAGAAAGAAAGTAAAAAAATGATTTAAGTCTGGTGAGTCCTAGTAATATGAGTCTGTGTCGTATTGTTTTCTTGCAGATACGCTGGTAGGTACTTCGTACTGAAGAGTTTGAATGCTGGAGCGCGCAACTGATCTGTGCAATATGAAAGAATATTTGCATAATATACCTATAATACGCCCAGCTCTTGGGCAAATTCGGCTCGAAGGACCAAAAAGATGTGTGGTGGGAGACCTATCTAATGATAGATAAATTAATTGATGCAAATCATAACCGATTAATCACAATTATTATAAAAGCAATTGTCTGTATGCTCAAGAACTATTTCATAACCAAAAACATTATTATACTACAATTTATTTTTATTTGGTGAATTATGTTGGTCATTCAACTCGGGAGTGAATTCTATGATAAACCGTAATTAGATCATTCGCTCGTAATATCACCATTCTACAATGATTCAAATGACCTCCGATTTATTTGCAACCGGGGCAACCGTTACTTCTCTTTAACATTAGTAATTATTTATTTTATCTCATGTATTCTTTAATGCACATTTGATTAATGAATGTAAAACCATGTACGCTATGTCCTTTTATTATACTATATAATATAATTTATTTATATATATATAGTTTATATTATACTACATATATGTAATTAAACTATTTAAAGGGTAATCAACACACTTTTTGCGTTATTAGTGCGATTATAATATAAAAAATATCAACGAAACAGGCGAGAGTTATTGTACTTTTAATATACCTTCATGTAGGTACACATATTTGTATACATGAGGCAACTAAACACGTTATCGCAGTCTACTTATGAACTGAGTGTACCTATGTGTATATAATGTAGAGATATGATATTTTAATATATCCGATGATATTGCTATAATATCAATGTAAGTGTTGGTAGATACGTACCTGCCTATAAGTACATATATCACTCTATTTTGATTCACCTATACCTACTTTACCTACACCGTGTAAGAGGATTATTTTTCCAAACATTTTTGAACGCCAATAAAAGAATCTGTCATCATTTAATATAGAAATATTATGTACTTATATATGTAATTTGACGTAGGACTTCCTTGTGTATATGTAACAATAATTACCTACATAAATATGACTCATTATGTATATGCGACGTAAAAACGGCGACATCCAAATTATAAAAAATATTTGAAACCTTCCCACTGAATATAATCATTTATGTATGTTACGAATCAAGAACTTTTAAAACGAAACATCATGAACCTCTGGTGTTTTGCCAAGCTTCAATCTTTTTAAAGTAAGCATTTTAATATAAGAGTAACGGTAGAAAGCAATAGAACAAATGTATTGACATTACATACATACAATACATACAGATGAGACAACAGCATTTTCACAACATGTTTTGTCATAAAAACCTTCCAAATCCTTCATACACCATTCGATAACGTTCAGAATACAAGACTTGGTAAATATGCAGTATACGATCCATTACTGACATACATAAAGCAGTATATCATTTTATTCACCCGTATACAACGAAATCGAGCTATGACAGCTTTCCACCAGTGTAATATGTTCATAAATCAGTTTCACACAACGTCACTGCAAATAAACTGTCATGTTTGTTCAATTAGCGAAATTAAAACAAAAAAAAACGTCAGTGTAGGCGCACATGTAAGTACCACGCGCCTGAGCTGATCGCGCAGCACTGGTGACCGGCGAACGATAGCGACACTCCGACCCTACGGCCGGTACCACGATACTGGGAACGATACGCATTGCATTAACATAACAGCATCGCGACCGTTGTTTATTGTGGAGCGTCTATCGCGGCCCATCTCGACCAGAAGCATTATAAGATTATACATGTGAAGTTAAACATCCATGGTAAGGAGGAGGCACAATTGCCTCCATACTCGGTGATTAAGTTTCGACATAAATAAATAAATATTCTAGGACATTCTACACAACGCTATCTAGAACTCAATCCAACAGTAGATCATGACAGGTTAATTGATCGATTGATGCATATAAATATTTGCACTGGGCGGGAAGCAAAGTTGCGACCTCCGACATAGCAGAACACTCTACCGCTATAGAGGTTGTCAAAATACAACCTTATATTTTATAAATACATCGGATTTGGATCTTTAGGGCCCAAACCATTTCATACCTACAACTCCTGCAAGCCGGTGTACTTAATGGTAGACGAGGATGAGACGAGACTCTGGTGCAGGATTTCCTTTCCCAAGATTGGCGTTCGAACAAAGAAATATATAACGCACCCCACGGCTTCGCAGGGGTATCGATCGCTACAGAGTTCGCAGCATCTCCCGTAAGCTAATCTGAATATTACTTACTGTTAGGCTACAGGATTTGACAATTTGGAGTCGATTGGTAACATACGAGTACCTTCTTTTATTATAAATTTTCAACGGTTTCAAATATAAAACTTACCTAATACGTACTTAATATTAGGTTGGGGAAAAAGTCTTTTCGCATTATAGTATGTATGAACTTGTAATAAAATATCTTTGGCTATACTATTTGCATCTGGCTGGTTTTGGTATCATTAAAAGTTAAAACTTTAAAGAACATAATTCCAAATTCAAATTAGGAAAATGTGTGATTTTCATTTGTTTTTCGCACTGTCAAGATGAGTGATCTAATGAAGAAATTCGATACATTTTAAAATTGTATTACAAAAAAGGTAAGGTAAGTAAAAAATTTTTAAGCGTTTTCATTCCGGAAATTATGATGTCAAAGATGCACGTCGCTCTGGTCGCCCTATTACGGATAAAATGGATTCCATTTTTGAAAAAGTGGAGCAAGATCGGTATATCAGTAGTAACGACGTAGCTGAAGAACTGGGAATTGACCACAAAACAGTTTTGGCGCATTTGAAAAAAACTGGATACACAAAAACGCTCGATATTTGGGCACCTCACGACCTCACTGAAAGAAACCTAATGAACCGTGTACTCATTTGTGATTCTTTATTACGACGTAATGAAACTGAACCATTTTTGCAGAAGCTGATAACTGGTGATGAAAAGTGGATAACGTACGACAAGAACGTGCGAAAAACGTCGTGGTCAAAGGCCGGTCAGGCTTCACAGACTGTGGCGAAACCCGGGTTAACTCGCAACAAGATGATGCTGTGTGTGTGGTGGGTTTGGAAGGGCATTATTCATTATGAGCTGTTACCGCCAGGCAGGACCATCAATTCTAAACTCTACTGCGAACAACTGATGAGATTAAAGCAAGAAGTTGAGAGAAAGCGGCTGGAATTAATTAACAGAAGGGGTGTGGTTTTTCATCATGATATCGCTAGACCTCACACATCTTTAGCCACTCAGCAAAAATTAAGAGAGTTTGGCTGGGAGGTGTTAATGCGTTCGCCGTATAGTCCTGACCTTGCACCTTCAGATTTTCACCTGTTTCGGTCTCTTCAGAATTCTTTAGGCAATGTCAGGTTAACATCACGAGAGGACTGCCAAAACCACTTGTCGCGTATTTTGATCAGAAGTCCCAAAATTTCTATAGCAGTGGGATCATGTCTCTACCTACCAGATGGCAAAAAGTTATCGAACGAAATGACACCTACATACTTTAATTAAATGTAAATAAAATATATTAAAAAATGTTTTGAATTTTCTTAAAAAATGCGAAGAAACTTTTTCCCCTACCTATTAGGTGGGATACACATTAACGGGCATTTCCCGTTAAGTGTGCGATTAATATCTAGACTAGACTTAGAGAATAATAGAGAATTGTAACTATATAAAACATTGATTTACTTTCTAATAGTGTGAAAGTTAGTCCGTGCTTTTTAAATTGCTCATGAGAATAACTATTCATGTTTATAAAGTGTCATGTTGCTTAACACAAAAAATATAGTACAACGAGCAAGTGGGTCACACTCATACAATACACTATTGCTCTTTCTTGCTAACCTTTCCAATCAAGCTACATGTGACGCTGGTATCATCATCGAGGCCAAGATGCCCGGGGGCATCAGCCAGAGCCCGCTCTTCCTTCTCCACTTCGCACGATCTTGACGCTGACGCTGGGATTAGAACCCAATTTTCGCACGTAACTAATTAGTGTAACTATTAGGTAAAATTTGAACCAAGTCTACTGGTTGCTGATGCTTTTACAATTGCTGGTTTCATAGACTATAATATTGCCTTCCTTAGAGTCTAACCCCTTCAGTCATTCATTCAAGTGTTTTAGTTAAAATCCATGTGTTGAGTCACGGTTGCATCTGAGTGTGAGGCCCTCATCTCGAAGCCTGAGGTCCACATTCCAGCTCTTACTCTGCAGACTCTTCTATTTCGCTGTCTCTGGTTAATTTATAAATTATAATGTTGACAAATGACAGTACGTCCTTCGTTTTCTACCTGAGTGAATTTTTTATTATCTTCTTTATACGAGTATAACATTTTAAAGCCATAATTCTAAAATTTCTTAGTCTTGGATTATATAATAATTATAAAAAAAGATAAGTGGTGCTTTTGATAAAAGACTAAGAAATTTTAGAATTATGGCTTTAAAATGTTATACTCGTATAAAGAAGATAATAAAAAATTCACTCAGGTAGAAAACGAAGAACGTACTGTCATTTGTCAACATTATAATTTATAAATTAAGTATAACACAATATAGGTAGTAGGTAACTACATTGTGTAATTCTATTACAAATTTCATGAGGTATAAACATTAGCATGTAATAAAATTACACAACTATATTATAACACTATATTATAAGGACGTGAGCATTTTGTTAGATATGAAAACTAGCAGTTTACCTCTATAGTCCAAAGTCCAGCAAGGACATGCTGGACAGAGGTAAACAACAGAACATTTTTCTGATGTACAGCATGCATGAGTGACTCGTTTAAGTTACGACTGAGTATTATGTCAATCTTATGCGTCTAGACGCACCTAACTTATAGCGTCAGACCCGGTTGCATCCAAAACTTGTAGAACCTGGGGCACAGATTACCTAATACCTACCTGTTCCTTATAAGTAGGAGAATGACCCTGGGGTCCATTCTCCAACTTATAAGGAACACTAACAATTTATTCATATTTTTTGTAGTATTACGGTGTAAACAAACGTCTATAATAATGATGATGTCGTTCTTAACCCTAATTGACAATTCATAGAACCAATGTTTTGAGCTGCATTTCTTTAAAGAGTTGAAGGTTTTCATCGTATTCTTATCGCACATAATTGCTTTATTCACACAGGTTAATGTAGTTACGCAGGTGAGCTAAGTCAATGTTTGAATTCACTATCAGTGGTATTAGCAAGGAGCAATATAGGTAGAAAAACGGTAAGGGTTCAAGTGTAAATGTAAAGTGAAGGACTTATAAACTACCTAGTGTTGCCATACATACTGTAACAAATAAATTAAAAAAAATCTATTGCAAATAACATTAATTGTTACTTTTACAGTGTACCTATAAGTTTAATACATAAATAGGTATAAAACAATTTAAAATATAAAAAGCTTATTCGAAATGGTTTCCATTGGCTGCAATATACACTGACGGACTCATAAACTGCATCAAAGTTCAGGTTTACTCTAAAAGGATTTTTTATAATAAGTATGCAAACTTTTTAGATTAAATTATATAAATATGGAAAGACTGGCTCTTAATCTTAAAAAAAAAATTAAATTTAAAAATAGAACTGCAGTAAAACAAATGAATATAGCCGGGAAAAGAAAATTTACTTGTAGTATCAGATTTGCGTGTTATTTATAGCAAAGTTTTAAATTGATTCTCATTGATTTTTTTTGTTTTGTCAATTGAATTATTGTTACCAGCATAATTGTTGGGTTAGTTTTTTAACACATCGAGAGTTTTTGAACCATAATATGGATACTTCGTCCGAACAAGCGGCACAAATTGTAGCATTGGTGCGGGAGGGCTTGGATCAACGAACGATTGGTAGAAATTTAAATTTAAACCAGTCTACGGTTTCTAGAATATACAGAAGGTTTGTAGAGACAGGTTCTTACAGGAGGAGACGTGGTACAGGCAGAACTCGAGCAACCACAGGTCGTGATGACCGATTTATTGTTATAACTTCCCTGCGAAATCGTTTCCTCACGTCAGTTAACATCAAATCCGAGCTTAATGAAGTGCGTGGAGTAAACGTGTGTGCACGAACAATAAGAAGAAGGTTAAAGGAAGCGGATATCATCCCTTTTAGACCAGCAAATGGTCCAAAGTTGTCTACAGCTCACAGACAAGCTCGCTTAAGATTTGCGCGTCATCACCTGAATTGGACAGAAGAGCAGTGGGCCTCTGTATTGTTCACGGACGAGTGTAGGACATGTTTATATGGTGCAGATGGTCGCAGAAGAGTCTATCGTCGACGTGGGGAGCGATATGCTCAAAGTTGCATTGAGGAGCGTGTTCCTTTTGGAGGCGGTTCATGTATGGTCTGGGGTGGCATATCGATGAACGGGCGAACAGAACTTGTGTTCATAGACATGGTCCGTCAAAACGGTAATAGAGGGGGTTTGACAGCACATCGCTACATAACAGAGATATTAGAAGATCACGTGGTGCCTTACATGGGATTCATAGGCGAAAATTTTACTTTAATGCAGGATAATGCCCGGCCGCATTCAGCTGCACAAGTTCAACATTATTGCGAAGAGGTTGGGATACGTACCAGTGGCGAAGTGTCCATATAACCCGATTCCTACCGGCTTACCTTTGCAAAAACCCCTAAGCATTGTCTATTAATAAATTATAAATCAATGAAACCACATCTATTCATTACACAAAAATATAAAACAAAGAGTATTCTGTTACGTAAATCGCAATATAATAATTATTTACATACAATACATATTACACATATTTCTCATAACGCCATCTAGTTCTCAATTAAGGAAGGAAACCTCTTGTATGATTCTGTCTGAACGCGCGCGTAAGCCGGCTGCCAAAATCTGAATCTGTAACTCTTGTTTAAGGCGATTGGCACACTGCGACGCGCGACGCGGCGTCGAGCGTTGTTGCGTCGACGCGGCGTCGCGCTCGTCGCCTCTACGGAGCTCATTTTGTATAGAAAAACGCGGGGTCCCACACACTGACAACGCAATCACGCGCGTTGCCGCAGAATACGCGCGTACAAGCAGAAAACGCGAGGTATGGCACACTGAAATCTGCATTCACGCGCGTGTTTTTCGAGGGATTTTTAGTCCGAGAGCTGTTAGAAATTTCTGTGTAGGAATTGAGACGAATTTTAAATTAATATTATTCCGATGCAACATGACTATTTAACGGCAAATTTAGAGCGCTTTCACATCAACTGACGTCCGATATCAAATATCCGATATCTGAGATCGGAGGAAGTCAAATATCGATGCCCAATATGCCGACACCACTGTTTTGGCTCGTTATCGGAACACGCAGAGACTGCAAGCGACTTTCAACCTAAATGGCATTTTCTTAGTTACGTCTCTTTTCGCGTTAATAGATGACGCTGATCACGAATATAAGAAAAAAAATTAGTTACTATGTCATGTCAACAAGTCGAAAATAGCTTGCACTTCTTATCATTTTCTTTTCATCTCTAGCGTTCTTAATATAGTCTGGGCTATCAAGCTAATGGTCGGATGGCTTTACTTTACTTTTCTCAAAATTTTAGATTACTTCACAGACCTACCTACCAAAAAAATTCTAAATCTCTCGGACTATACTAGCTCTCTCGCGTCCACGCGCGTCGACGATCGACGCCGCGTCGAGCGTTGCAGTGTGCCAATCGCCTTATACGCTGTCGCACGCACACATGCGCAATTTTTCTTAGTAGTGTTCGTAGAAATATGTAGCGACATTAAGCCGCTGTTCAACGGGTTATGACAGAGAGAGAATATACGATAAGAATTTGCGAGAGCGAGAGAGCATTAATGTGAAGTTTGTTTTGTTTACATACACTGAAGTTGAGGCGAATGAGCGATGTAAACAATACAAATTCAATTGCTCACCACAATTTTGACATTCATTTTTGATTTCATCAATAATTATTATGTTATAAATAAGTTAGAATTCGCTTTTTTGTGTAAAGTAGTTATTACTAAGTATAATTTGTGCTTGTGTTGTGTAGTGTATTGACTGTTGTGCATTGATTGACATCATACTGTCGTAGTATCTACGTAATATTTTGGTAAGTAGTCGTTGTATTATATGCATTTGTAGTGTATTTTGCTGTTATAATGGCTGCGTTAATAGCATTAGATTGTTGTCTGACTGATTATTTGTTGTGTGAGAAAACATCTTTCTCGAAATTAAATTATGAAAATAAGAAACATTTAGTTCAGTTAGGCCGAGCCCGCCCGGTCATGAATATAGAATATAAACGGCGCGATGGATTTACGAAACATTTTAATATATCTCATTACGATAAATATAACTGGCTCACAGGCAGTTGTAAATGAAATAGAATGTATTGTTTTATTCTCAGATTCTAAGAGTATATGGAGTCATTTAGGATATAGTGACATAAACAATTTATCGAATTCATCAAAAAAACATGTTCAAACTGAGAATCATATCCGTAGTTGTATAGTTTTACATGAGTTTGGGACAACTAGAATCGAAACATTTTTCACGAATACCTATGAAGTACATAATCGAAAAGTAGATCGTAATAGAAATCTAATGAAACGGTTTATAGATACCTACAGTAATTTTTTTAGGTAAACAAGAGTTAGCTTTTCGCGGTCACGATGAAAGTTCAGGTTCTGATAACCGCGGGAATTATATCGAAACCTTATTATATTTAAGTAAATACGATTCAGTAATGGACTCACAATTAGAACAATGTTCTTTAATGCAAAATCCCGTATTTTCTGGTCTTTCTAGCGACATTCAAAACGATTTAATACATAGCATTGCATCCGTTTTAAGAGATCGTATTAGATTAGAGATAGATAAAGCTCAATTTGTATCGGTTATGATTGACGAAACACCTGACGTAAGCCATAGGGAGCAACTAACTGTAATATTTATATATTTAACTGAAACTGGCATTGAAGAACGATTTCTAGGATTTTACGACGTTAGTGGTAGTCGAACTGCTGAAGTCTTATTTTTTCAAATCCACTTTCATTACACTTGAAAGACACTGTTATAATAATCATCAGTGCTTACACGTATAGTAAATGTGGGTTGAAATTTCCTCAACCATTTGGACCTAAGCCTCGACCCATTCAGTCACAGCTTTTGAAAGGAGTACCTACACATTACAATCGGCCATGGTAAGGTTTTTCTTACGTTCGGCTTCCCTTTTAAAAAAATCCACCCTTCGCCACTGATACGTACAATGAATTGGCCAGCACGCAGCCCGGATCTTAATCCCATCGAGCATGTTTGGGACAATTTAAAAAGAGCTGTATATGCGAGAAACCCTTCGCCCACGACAGTGGCAGCACTAAGAACAGCACTTTCAGAAGAATGGAACAATATTCCGCAAGATCTTTTAAAAACCCTTATAAAATCTATGCGGGACCGATTAGAATCCGTAATAAGGGCACGTGGGGGTAATACACCTTATTAAAACACAAATAAACCCTTGCATAAAGTTTGTGTCTATTGTTAAAACCAATTTTTTAATTAAACCAACTTTTCTTAAATTTCTGTTTTTTCTTCAAAAAAAGTCTTAAGGTCCTTTCCAGTACATAAACTTAAACTTAAAGATATGACCCTACGCTGTTTTAAAGTTCACGAACCAATCTTCAATTTAAATCTGTATAGAAAGTATGCATACTTGGATAAAATATTTATTTCAAAGTCGTCTATTACTTTGATGCAGTTTATGAGTCCGTCAGTGTAGTTCTTTAAACGTTGAGGCCAGTTATCAATAGAAGCACGCACTCTTTCAATGAGAATATTCTTCACTGCCAATTGTATGGATTGTTTTAAGGACTCCAAATTATCATGGCGTTTAGAGTAAGCTCTAAAACTGACCATAAATCTTAATCCAGCGGATAAGATCGGGACTAGACGACGGCTAGTCTTCAGCTCTGATGAAGTCCGAAACGTTTGTTTCCAACCAAGACTGCGTAGGCCGCGCTATATAACCCTGAGCCTAGTATTTCTGGAAGGACGATTCTTGAATATTAAACATAGTGTTGTTAAAAGTTGTTGTGTTCGACAGACAGACCGGACAACGAAATGATCCTTTAAAGGGTTCGTTTTTTCCTCCTGACGGAATAAAATGAACATGAAATTAATCTTGAGGAAATAAAAATGAACCACCTTTAACAATTTGAGGTCGCGTTTACAAGTGTAGTAATAATTGGTAAATATTATATTTATCACGTTTGTGTCAAATAATCATACCTAAGGACATTCATCGTTTAGGTACCTATTAGGTAGTATTGCGTCTCTCAGTTTCAGTTTGAACACATTGTTGAAAAGGTTGTTTGCTAAATCATGATTACAATCACCGTTGTTATGTGTTTCCTTCACGAAGGTTTACAAATAACACTGTTACCGACTGTGATTACTGATACTGGTGTAAAGTAATATGTAACAATTTTGCAGCAATAACAGTTTTGGTTATTATAGTAGTTACCAACTCCTAGTTTCATAACTCATCTCCTAAGTAGATATTATTTTATTTGCATACCAAAGCAATAGTTATTGGAAAAAATAAATGCCAAAAATTGTAAAAGTTTCAAATAGGTTGGCAATCAAAATCTCGAAATAACTTAATCCACCCGAGATGTACTTTATAATTATTGATCATATTAATTGCCATGAAACGAGTCATTTTAATTTTATCTTTAAAATGGCTCGGTGATGCATTAGGTGAAGTACCTACCAAGACAACATCCGTCCTCGGACAATGACCAAAATAAAGTTGACCGCGGCACATCGTAGCGAGCATTGCTGCTATATTTTGGCAAGTCGACCAGTGCGTGTCGCGCCCGATGGCATCATCGCTACGGAGGATCGTGACGTCACCGCGCCTTTTCCAAACGTGGCCGCCAGACGAAAATAGTCCCCGCCCCGCTACCGACCACGGCCCCTTGCCTCGTCACCGACCGAATTAGCGAGCAAAGCGGCTAGCTTTCGGCAACAGCACTGTGCTGTACACGGCAGATCAGTCATACCGTCGCAGCCCAAAGCAAGTAATACATAGATAGAGCTGCCATCCGCCCGGGTTTCCCCGGATTTATCCTAGCTTAAAAGGCGTCCGGGGAGCGTCCGGATCGGACATTTAAAATCAGAATGATGCAGTTCATGGAAGTATTAGCTCCATCTCTGTCTCACTGCGATTATTTAACATAACAGATTTCCCAGTCTTTAACGCAGTGACACTTTCATAAGAAGGACTCAAACCAACTAAAACTTGCACCGTCTGTGGGTTGTAGGTTGGTGGAGGAGAGATTGTCCCGACACATAGCCATCTCTTTCGAGCTGGCCCCCGGGTTTCGGTTTAAAGGTTCGGGCGTGGGGACCATGTTGGCCCCACCTAGCCCCCGAGTATTGGCAGGTGCGTATTGCGCTGCCGCCTTTGCCTGCTGTAGTGGTAAGCGATACTCCAGCCGTTACTTCCATACCCGTGCTCATGGAGGACCTAGGTCGTACTGCAACCTTTGACGCCCGAGTTACTTTTGCTCGTCGCGATACCCCTGTGCGGTTCAAGAGTCTACTCC
Source organism: Eilema sororculum (assembly GCA_914829495.1). Lineage (NCBI taxonomy): Eukaryota > Metazoa > Arthropoda > Insecta > Lepidoptera > Erebidae > Eilema > Eilema sororculum. The sequence goes on along the minus strand of OU618534.1, from coordinate 16,144,360 downwards.
GGATCCGCTCCGCCGAAAACTCGCCGCGTCAAAGGATATCGTGCGGTACTCCCTAATGGCCCTGATGGTCAACGTGCGCTGCGTAGTGCGCAGCTTCTGCTCATGCCTGTCCTTCAGGGTCTGACGTCCGACTGGAGACACTAGATCAACGGCCGTTAACCTAGTGACACTTGAAAACATCCTGTGCTGCTTTGACACGATGCGAACCCCCTCCCTCCCCTTTCCGGGAGCAAGATGGTAACACCGTGGTGCCCCCACCGAGGAGGTCCTCTTGAGCTCGAAACCGTTTACCACTGCCCTTGGCGGCTGATTGTATAAGAATGAAAAAATAATTGTTGAACTGTCCGAAGTCCAAGGTTTTCTCGCTACTTGTTCGGTTTTCGGAATTTTGGCGATGGTACACAGATTAATGCAATCAACTGTGAACAATACTACAGGCGCTCCAGCTTCCCTTAAATTCTGTACTGACATCAAAAAATTATAAATTACATGTACCAAAAGTATTTCATATTGATCACAACATAATATTGATAATGTTTCACCCCAGCGCGGTGGTACCCGCAAAGAACCGCTCGCACCGCGGGCGTAAAATCTACATTCTAGAGAAGCTGCGGGCCCGCAACTGCGGCAAACGTGGGTGAAGATCGCATCGTGAGTTCCTTAGCCTAAAGAGGACGAAAGTGACATTTTTCGAATTGAAGGAATGTAGTTATTTGTTATACAAAAGTGCAGAGTTGCTTTTTAACCACGTGCTCCTTTTTCATGACCGAGAAAACAATAGATTCTCAAGAGCGCAGCAAGTGATTTAAAAATTAGAATCCTGAGCGTTAGCGAGGGATTCAAACGCGCACGACGACGTGAAAATTTTTGTACTCGAGTGCAACGCGTAACTTTTCATTATAATAACACTATACTGAAACAGATAATAAGGTACCAAATAAATACTTTAAAATAGGAAATATTAAAAAAACCTTGTAAAAATTTGAACTTTTAAAGTAGATTTTCTCCGATTGGACTATGAATAGCGCCATAGATATTATTATTCTACTCAAAAATGCCTTTCTAACGATGTATCACTTATTTTGGTTGGAGCGGGTACCAGGGTCTATACATTCTGCCCATCCTCCTTTGATGCCAACAGAGGCAAGCAGCACTTTTACTCAAGGAATCATCAGTTACCTCTTCAACAATAAAGTTATCTTTAAAGGCAAATATTTCTTAAAATGAGTACCTATTAAATGACTGAACTTTGTTTCCGGTTTAGAATGTAACTTTATTGGGTAACTGCATGAGGTAAAAAATATTTAAAAAAAATCGTATATTTGTCACATAAGTTTGTACAGGTTGAGATAAAATTTTTGTGCCAAGAACAGTAGCAGTGTTTATATCTCAGGGAGGTACTGACACACTGAATTCTAAACTAGGCTGTAGTAGCCTGTATATTGGATCCTACAAGTAATTTCGGGTGTTTGATCGGAACGGAAACCTTTATGCGATATACTCTGGGCAACCGATCGATGGCGAGAAATCAGGTGATCGAACCTAGTCGTAAACTATTAAGGACACCAGATTTGAGCGTTCCAGAAAATTGTGGCAAAGGATCCTCGCGAGGTCTATCGTTCACAGAACTACTAGTTCTATGCAATTAATATTTACTTAACAACCTAAATAGATCTTCAGTCATCATCAGAAAGATGTTGACGAACCAAGTGCTCAAAATAGGCTATTTGACTAAGTCGTCAATTCTTCCCAATACTGCTTAATATGATAGCTTGTTCTTAAAAAATATGCCTTGTAAAATAAAGTATTGCATAACTAAATTGAGACTATGACTTTTCATTAGTTGAAATTCCCAAAAAAGTCAAAATATAAACAATCAAATTCAATTCAAATATATAACTTTTCAGATTCCTCATTAAATTTTAAATAACTTTTATTAGTAACTATATACGTGTAAACGCAACGTAGACCGAAATAAATGCGATATTCCCTTGCACCCCATACATTTGCACTACGCGCTACAGAAGCGTGACGTCACGAGTTTGTATGATTTTGTATGGAGCGTTTTCGGGCGGCGCCGGCGCGACAAATTGAATTTTTCAAAATCAAATATCTTGAAAACTATTTGTCGAACGAAAATTTTACTTTTACAGTTCATAATGTTATAAGAAAGTGGTAATTTTTCGAAAGTAAAAAAAAAAGTCAAATAGCCTATTATTTTAATTGCTTAGTTTTCCCCCCTTCCTGATTGGATTGTTGTGATATTTGGTACACACCTTTACTTCGGACAATAATACAATTTAAATCAATAAAACAGTTTGATTTGCTCATAATACCTTAGTTTTAAGATTCTTTTGAGACTTTGTTTTGGATATTTCTGACGCTGACCGTACAAAGATACGAACAAAAACCTAAAAAATATTTTCTAACAGTGAAAGTAGAGCAGCCGACCTTCTATTGAATATTACATCAGATCAATATTACCTCAGAATCACGTCATCCATACACTAAAGTGACCTACTTTGTCACTTCTATAGTTACACTAGATTTCAGTTATTTGGGTTCATCAAAGTAGCTACAATAAACAATGAAAACAATATGATGTGGACACTGTACTGACATTATTTATTAAATTACTACATAAATATTAATAGCGAAAAGTCATGCGTTGGTTACTTATGTACCTACAGATTGATATAACAATGAGGACATTTTGAACGATAAGATAGCCACATCGTCGCGCAGTTTTAATTAACAGTCATTGTAAAATGTGAAAAATCTTAGTGAAAATTGTTTGGTGAACCATTCATTGCTGAAAACGCGTGCGACAGTAAATTGCTTCTGAGAAATTTACTCGCGTTTCCTGGAAGCGCTACTACGAACGCACACATTCACAAGTCGTTGTGTAGTTCAATATAGCACACATCAACGCCTACGGCCCTGATAACGCGTGCCGTGACGGCTTCACGAGACGTATCGGTGCACTCATTAACCAACCAACTAGTATTGTGTGTCGACTCGACGCACACCAAATCATAATCACACAATACATGCAGCAAAGGAATTACGACTATGGCGAGGTAGCACAAAGTGAGTAATAAATCCGTGCCAAAGTGGAAAAAATGACCCGCAATAACAATGTATTCGAAAAGTTGCCAGTATTGCAATATAATATTGATTGAAATCGGAAAGTAGTTAAGTCTGGTAGTGGTTACTTTACTGAGGAACCTATAGTCATTGAGACTGCCGATGTCGTGACTCTGTCAATAATGTACGCTCAATAAAATGATCACAGAACATTGGGGTCAGCGGCGAGATGCCAATGGTCAATAATGATGGCTTGACATTCGAACCGAATAGCAATCAATCAATTAAACTCTTTGGCTGCCAAGTACAGTTTGTTTATGTCAGACCGACGAAATTTGTTTAATGTATAAGAGGTAATGCATGTCAAACGAAGAGCAGATGCATATGACGTGCAACATAGATCTTCTATCTATTTAGATCCGAAAACACATGCCCATTACCGCTTTGCCTGCACACGAGATTTTTGATTTTTCTGTTAGGGCTTAGGAATAACGAGTACTACCTAACCGTTATGATAAAATATTCACTTGTTCACGAATATTCATCATAACAAAACTAATAAGTGCAAGTTCGAAGTTGGATTTACGCTGTCAACAACTAAGTATATCACAAAACTATGACAAATGTATCCTAAAAGTAATAAAAGTGTTGTAATTGAAAAGCCAAGCGATTGCTAAATGCTTCATCAAACGTCTGACATTAGTAGAATTATCAACAACGTCAGTGCTTTCCCTATAGAATTATTTTATTGAAGTATAATATCTGAGTCGCTGCATATTGCATATTTTTATTTAAGTATATTAATCTCCGCCTTTGGGCTTTTTTACTGACGTATCTCGTGCTCGTGCCTCTTTCCCGACGGGGTAGGCAGAGACGTCTTAGTAAAAAAAGTTTCTTACTGGAGGGCGAAGTCATCTCAGGTCGGGGCCGCGTTTCGAAATGGTGGTTCATTTGCTAAATCTGCTTCGAAGGATTCGATCCAACCAAAGTTATACAAAATAACTTTCTGACCCAAATCAAAATTTTAACATTCAGCTAGTACTATTATCTGTTCTGTGCTCTCAGTCAATTAACGCTAAGGTTTGATTAGGTAAATTATTGATTTATGGAAATATGTATCACAATTTGGATTTTGACAGGATAGAATAGTAAACATCTCCCCTTATAGGATAGAATTTATAATAGTGACAATTTAATTCAAGTGCACTTACTTGGTCAGACTGGAGGTGGTATCGCAGAGGGCGGCGGCGGCGGCGGCCCGGCGCTCCGCAGCCGCGTCTACCATGCCTCTGCATCACCGCGATGGGCATCACTCGCCAGTCGCGCCACCTCGACCCAACACCACCACCCACCACACTACACTACCACACTGACATCACAACGTACATACAACACCCTCACTGTCACCTGTTCGATACCTGATCACTTGTGGTTGCTATACGGTATCGTATTTCAAACTAAAGTTATACGCAGTCTACGAGTATTACAATGTTTTATCCAGAACACATATGGGATCTGAAACAAACAAAAAGATTGACATCACAAACAGCGCTTGTTGTGCCCTTTTATGGGCTTAATTGCCCTGTTTTGTAGGTATTTAACAGTTATGTATGAGGCAATTGGATTAATAAAAGCAAATTACAATGAGTATTGAATGTGGAACGGGTACCAACGACGTAAATATGTTTACATAATGAGTTTTACTATGTACTTAGCTATTATATTATATTTACTAGATTTTTTGTTTATTGACACAATTAATGAGAAAGGTGTGTTCTAGAAAATTAACTAAAGTTTCATAATCGTCTTCGTGGAAAAGTGAAAAATTTAATTTTTATTTTTTTCAATTCCAATCAGAGATTTGCATGGAGTTCAGAATATCTTCACAAGTTATGGATGGTCTCCTAAAACGGGTGCGCATTGTCTTGCATAACTTTCAACTCTTATCATCTGAGGTCCGAAAATGTTTCGCATACCATTTAAAATTATAATGATCGTTATTCATAAAAAAAAAATTAAACTAAATATTAAAAAACATAATCATTTGAATTCATAATATCACAAATTATACACTTAGTTTTTATTAATATTTCTTTTGATGTATTTGTTTATAGTTACTAATGATCGAAACTCATATACCTTCGGGTGCACTTCCTGCATTTGTCTGGGTGCTCTAACACCGATTCAGTATGTACTATTAGGATAAATTTCCCCTGAAAGAATAACGACCGGCAGCGACTTTTAGAGGCAAATATTATAAATAATTTTGAATCTTATCTATCTACGGGAGAAAAAAATCATAGTCACTTGAAGGTAGTGCGGCACTAGCCTTTTCGCAACCATTTCTATTTCTTACTAAATACTTGCCGCTGTGAGCAGTTGCTCTTTCAGTGGGTCGACCCTTACAGTATAAGATTATTTATATTTTGCCATTCTTAACAATACTTAGTAAAAAGATTCCTTTTATAGAAGACCTCTGCCCTTTGATTCAAAATTCAAAAATAGTTTATTCTGCATAGACCATTAAATCGGAACTTACAAAACGTCAACATAAAGTAAATATTAAATACTAGTTTAGCAAATGGACCACCGGTTCGAAACGGGGCCCAGACCTGAGAAGACTCCGGCAAGAAACTCAGCGGGCATTTTCTTTTTTGGTCTATTTACAAAACATTTACTTAGCCTAAAACTTATGGTCTAGATACAATGCTTTGCTTGAGTAGCATAGCTGAGCGAACAGCTCATTTCCAAGCTCGTTTATCATTTAAATATTCTTGGATTTTATAATAGCCTTTCTGGCACAGTTTGCTCTTAACTGTATTTTTAAATTTATTTACAGGTAAATCTCTGATTTCATTAGGAAGCTTGTTAAAAAAGCGTATACATTTGCCCTGGAAAAAATTACTTATTTTATGGAATCTGCTATGACAAACTACAAGATTGTTTTCATTCCTGGTATTTATATTGTGCCTGTCACAAAGTCTTCGAAATTTTGCAATATTTTTCCTTACATACATTCGATTTTCGAAAATATAACGTGATACTACGGTTAGAATATTTATCTCTTTAAATTTATCTCGGAGGGAGACTCTTGGGCCGAAAATATAAATAGCTCGCACGTGATGAAGTATTACACTCGACCTAATTATTTTTTTTTAGTAAATACTTAATAATTTTACTCGTATTTAAATTATTATACATCGATTTATTCGATTCATTTATCTATAGTCAATTGTGCGGTATTCATGCAAGACGCTCCACTACGATAAGTGGGCGGGGCTCGTCTATGTGCAACGATAATTTTTAGAGGTATTTTGTATGTAAACAAATATGGTTCTTCATCATCTGTCATAAATTATCATCCTAAATTAGACAAATTATAGATACACTTTTTGAACATCCCGCTTTTGTTCCCTTTTGGTACAAATCATGGGTAACTATTATCATTTTCTATTCATTCAATTTCTTTTTAGGCACAGTCGGCAACAAAAGTAAAAATAGCGAACGAAAAAGGCAGCACGAATGTAACGCCCCTGGTGTAACATACGTCTATGGGCCACGTTAACCACTTTCCATCAGGTAGGCCGTGTGCTTGTGTTCCACTAAGTGGAATGAAAAAATCTTCGAAGGCTGAAAACTGGACTGAGACTAACTTCTTTGAAGTGGTAAACTTAGCATAAGTAGAATAATTTTATTGACGTCATTATGAAGCAATTGTATTGTTCAAAATTGAGAATGAGTGAGCAACAAAAGTTGCTACACTATATTACATTTTAAAGTTTGAATGAATGTATGGATGTTTCTAGCAAAGATTATAGTCTGGAATAACACATTGGCTTTTTATTCAAAATGTTGGTTTTTGTGGGTCGCGGTCGTGGGCTGTATTTCTGAGCCTGGTACTTCTTGCATGGAGTACCTACCAGGCTTACAGAAACTTCAAGTTTCAAAGAACAACAAGATTATTGTGCACAAGTTATAAATGTAGGCAGAGGTTCACATTATTGTTAAAGCTTTTGAAATTTGAATCTACAGGGATCTGTAAGTTGAAAGTCTGATTAAAGCAGATTTTTGAAGCTTATTCGTTTTTATTGAAGTGTTACTACTGTTAAAGTGATCTACATTAAACATTCGATTGCTGTTTAGGGTTCCGTAGCCAAATGCTAAAAAGCGGATTACAGATTCGTCATGTCTGTCAGTCTGTCGGTCCGTCCGTATGTCACAGCCACTTTTCTCCGAAACTATAATGCCTATTCAGTTGAGACTTGGTAAGTAGATGTATTCTGTAAACCGCATTAAGAATTTCACACAAAAAAAAAGCAATAAATTTGGGGGTCCCCATACTTAAAACTGAAAGTCAAAAGAAAGGCACTGCTCTTTGACCAGAATTACTTACACATAAAGATACCAAGGAGTTTAATGAAATTCATTTTTGTAACTGAGTATGATGACCTCATGATGATTTCACGCACACCGAATGAGAAGAGGAACTACGCAGGTGTCGACACCGCTCAATTTAGAATATAAGATGTGTGGGTAAAAGCGCACATCAAAAATGAGGAACACCTAATAATATTAGAGAGTTTTATCACAATACTTACGTAACAAGAGGATTAATTCTTCAAAAATAAATAACAGGTGAATTTACTTGTAATGCTTTTATTACCGTTATTATTTCGCACGCCAAGATTAGGTACGTACGTACTTACTATCTCCTAATTGAAATCCTTTAATAATGAAGATTCCCACGAATTAAGAGAACCGACCATTTGAAAGTATGTATAATAATTCATCTTGAATCTTAATTCAAGATGAATTATTATACATACTTTCAATATATCAAAATCAAATAGGTCTAGGAGCTAAGTTGTATACAAATCGATACTATAATAAGGGTTCCGTCACAGATTACCTTTAAAGTTCCGTGTTGAATACGGAACCCTAAAAATTAAATGTTCGAAAAAGATTTCTGTAAAGTCACTGTTATCTAGGAGTTACTTCGACTTTCTACATCTCTATCGCGTGTAGGTAGATGAGATTAACAAAAAACCGGCCAAGTGCGTGTCGGACTCACCCATGAAGGGTTCCGTAGCAGCAAGTAACATAATATTAAAATGTTTTTTTTTTAATATTTTTCAGTTAATTGAATGAAAGGAGAAAAATGCGGATTATGACATTTTAAAAAACCTGCTTACTAGATCTCGTTCAAACCAATTTTCGGTGGAAGTTTGCATGGCAATGTACATCATTACATTTTTTCTTTTTAGATTTATCATTCTCTTATTTTAGAAGTTAGAGGAGGGGGAGGGGAGGGTTCTCAGAATAAATCACTAATTTTTCCTAGTCTCTTGCGCAAACCATTCAGTTTAGAAAAAAATGATGTTATAAACCTCAATAGCATTTTTGAAGACCTATAGATAGGTACACGTATAAGTTTAATGACAAAATTTTTTTTTACTTTCAGATCTAAGTATGGGGACCCCCAAAATTTATTGCTTTCTTTTCTATTTTTGTGTGTAGTTCTTAATGCTGTTCCCAGAATACATCTACTTACCAAGTTTCAACAGAATAGGTGTCTGTCCGTCCGTACATCTGTACGGACGGACAGACAGACAGACAAGACAAATCTTTAAGGGTTCAGTTTTTTGCCATTGGCTATGGAACCCTAAAAACAGCGCACTCAGATTAACCTACTGCAACAAGTACATGCGTGTTTGTATTATTTGATACATTTAAGTTGGCTTAGTTTCACACTAGGTACCTACTGGACACGACCGTGATTAGATTTATTTACAAATAGAATAATTCGTCTAAGATACAGGATGTATTTAAAATGGGGCAGTAAGAGCAGGTCCTGTAATCGTTATAGTAACGGTTAAGGTTCTGAACTTCCTGAATCTGTGTGTAATATTTAAAAGAAAGTCGTGTTACTTACACCATCTAGTCTAGTCTAGTCGAGGATGGCTGGTCTGACTTCAATGACTGACACCATTTGCTAAGCTAGTATTTTATATTGATGTTTTGTAAGTTCCGATTTAGTGATCTATGCAGAATAAATTATATTTGAAATTTATCTTTGCTCAGAATGGCATTTAAATAAAATATCGGAAAGATTCACGTAAGATACAGCAGTCGCTGCCGTAAAAGCCAAGATAACCAATATCAATATGAAGGGCAGGAGAGCCACCCCCGGGGTCCCGAATACAAGCATTAACAGATACTAGGAGTCTATGAGAGAGATGATGAGAGATTATACCTATAACTATGGTTATCCCCTTAAGTAAGACACACTTGAAGTTCGAATTTCGAATACCCGATCATAACGAACGGTACAACAATGTTGATGCGATTAAAACGAAAGCACTGGGATTGTGATGGCAGTCGCCCCCGCAAAAGATGTAGGAAAATATCACTGAATTCTAACGCAGGACTTTAGAATAGAAGAAGAATTTTTTAGGTCATCTAGACGAATTCCTAATGATATCTAGAATAATAATGAATGTAATATTCAGTTTCGGCTGTTTTGGAACATGTTAAAATTTTGACAAAGGGCGGTTTTTAAGGAACAGGAAAGAACCTATAGTACATAACCATAAATTACTCATAAACCTATATTCGGAATCTACATAATTGCGGTGGAAAGACATCCGCATCAGCAACGGCAGCTGATTTATCAGTTTAAGATACTTTTTACTTCTGCTTTTATAATACAAAATACGCATAATAAACACTAACACCGTGGGGTGGGGTCCGTGGTCCGTAACCTCCACGTGGAGCACCCTGAGTAACGGTCACCGCAACGGCTTTCACCTCAGAGGAGAGGATGCCGCCTGTGGCTAATACTAATAAAAGTAAAATAATACACCGGGAGTAGCCCTTTAGCGGGCTGCTCGGATGTTCTCTATAGTCTCTCAACTAACAGAGGGCACAGTGGAAAGCAACCGACTTGTTTTCCCGTATATGTAAAAAATACATATTTATTACAAAACCCTTATTAGGATGCAATTAATTTAATTTTGAATGAACTAATTTGCCGAAACGTAAAAAAGTCACAATGGCTTCATTTGCGGTAAGGGGTTAATTAGAACGGAAATTGTAGACTTGCAAAATTTGCATGGATTTTCGTCAATTACCGGCGAACTGCAGGTCTGAGTATAGAAATCATTCAATGTGTTTTTTTTCTCTCTCTCTCTCTCACTCTCTCTCTCTAAACTTAAGAGCTGCGCTCTTGTCGGTGGAGTATACGATGAGACTTGTATCTTTTCCTTTATCTGTGTCATAAACGTTGCTTTTGGTCTACCTCTTCGTCTTTTTCTTTCTACCTTCCCTTCTATGATATTTTTAAAAATAAGTCGTGTTTTATCAGGTGGCCAATCATTTTTCCTCTTCGGTTGTCGATTATTTCCAATATCAATCTTCTTTCCTGTACCTACCACGTTCAATACTCTTTCGTTTGACATTATTTCCGTCCAGCTTATCCCCGCTATCCTTCTCCAGCACCACATTTAAAATGCTTCCATCCTGTGTCTGTCCCTCTGTGTCAAAACCCACGTCTCACATCCATAGAGTGCAATGTTCCAAAAATAAGTTGTAATCTGCTTTCTCTTCTCTTATCGATAATGGGATATTTTTGGTCTTATATAAATGCTTCTTATTATTGAACGTTTACTTAGCCATTGCAATTCTGGCCATTATATCCGGTGTACATCTCGAGCTTACAGTTTATAATACTGCCTAGATACCTAAAACTATCCACTTGCTAGATGGAGATGGGGAGGCTTGGCAAAGTTAGTGATTCTTATAAGGGGGAAGGTATACGTTTTTATAATAAATTGCCTGAATCCGTCCTTGGTATGCCTGACAATAAATTTAAAATCTTTGTGAAGACCATCTTATGAAAAAAAGCATACTATAGGACAGATGATTACCTTGAAGACAAAAATGTCTGGCTTGAGCATGGTGCAGGCCCCTCCTAAATTTCTGTAATTACGGCATAATCTTTAAATAGGAACGCGAACTTCTTTATTTTTATGCTAACTTAGGTTAATTATTTTATGTTGACTTAGGTTAATTGTTAATACGTTAGCTTAGGTTAAATATTTTATTATAAGTTTTTTTCCATGGTATACTTTAATTATCATGACACGAGACACATGTACATTCGTCCATATAGTCTTAAGAAATCACTTTTTGTAAATTGACGTCTGTAAAATGCTACCGTGGAGTTTGTTGCGTCGTCGTTTTTTCTCCACTGGTGCCTAGGAAGCGGTGGTAAACTCAGTTTCAAGCAGAATTTGACATCCAAAACCTGTATTAGCGCTACACGATTTTAGATAAGTACTTTGATTTTGACATTAAATTTAACCCAACTAAGAACTCTCTCTAATTTCTTCAATGGCACTCTCTATAGATACGTTAAATATTTGTGGTGACAAAGGACATCCCTGTTTAACGCCCTGTTGGATTCAAGCTGTTTGCCTTTCTCCATTTACCTCAATTATTTTTTCCTGTTCCCTCTACAATTCCATAATTATCCTTTATAAAAACATTTTTTTAAAGAACATAAGTTATCTGTAAAATATATTGTTTCATGTTTTGTAGGTAGGTGGTACTAGTACGACCTCAAGTTTTGTTTGTAGTGTGTAGAAAAGCCGTTGTGGCACTTTTTTCACCCCCTGCTGACCATGACTTTTCTTCAAAGTTAACCTATTATTTGTTAGGTATTCCCAGCTATGTACCTTATGTACCTACATACTTTTAATCATAAAGCATTGTATTTTAATTAGCCTTTTTTTTTGACCGTGGGGGAAATCCTTCATGGATGTTATGCCGGACTCCTACCGACTAAAACCCCCACGGTATCGCCCAGCAGCCTATAGTTGGGAGCCCCGGGTAAGCCCTCGGAAGGATGTCCCAGGGCTCCCAACAGACCCACGGCTTCAATGCGGCCTCGTCTAGGGGGTGGTTTGGGTGCTATCCCGCGTCTATGGGGGGTTTTCGGGTATCATTCATAGGAGGGAGGGGGACGTGCATGAGTACGTCACGTCACGCTGCCGTCATGGGCCTGCTTCTGTAAGGACGATGAGCAGCCAACTCACCGTCCTCAGGCCCCCGGTCATGGAGGCCGACGGTCTTCGGCGAAGACACGTCGGCGGCGCCCAGGCCGCCGACTGCGGAACTCGGGTGGGAGAGTTCTCTCCCGCTCCCGCCCCGCCGCCTCTTTTACGAGCATGACCTGCTCGCAGAAAGAGGCGGCGCAGTCCCACTTACTCCCGCTGGAGACCATGGCTCCCACCATCTTCGCCACAGATACCTACCGAAGCTACCGTGCCCGGTAAGCATCTGTGACAACCGGTAGGAGAGAGCACCATGTCTCCTCTCCAGGCACTCGTCCATGACCGGTCTGACGGCCGCGATTGTGGCGAATCCCCCCTTTGGTTGCTCAAATCGCACCTTCCATGTCTCCACGGTTTCCTGGTAGAGCTGGGACCGCTGGGCCTCGATTTCTCGAGACGCAGGCCATTGGCCCCGCTCCAGCGCCTCCTTGCGCCATTTAAATAGAGACGCAAGGGCTCTCGCTTCCAGGTCCCATGGAGGGGTCCCGGCTAGGAGACATGCCGCCTCACCTGAGATCGTGCGGTATCCCCTTATCACCCTGACGGCCATCGCCCTCTGTGGGCTCAGCAATCTAGCCACATTACTGGCCGTCAGGGTCTCCGCCCATACGGGGGGCCCCCTATAGGGCCATACTTCGCACGATCCCCAGGTACAGTCTCCTGCAGGGAGCGTTGGGTCCCCTATTTTAATTAGCCTTCCATTATAATTATTAGGGTAGGTAGGTATAAGACTTTTTCTAGGTATAAAATTATCTTTAAGATCTTCGGAAGGCAATTGGGTATTCTACTAACCAGTCGAATTAGTTACTTTTTACTAAACGTCAAAACGATAAGTTGTAAGGTAACTTGTATGAAAAAAGATTTTGTGACGTCATAAAATTTACTAGGCAAATGAGTTATTGGAAAAGGTTGGGTGGATGATTAAAAATAAAACTATAAAATAAGAACCGACGCAATTTTCACCACTCTTTTACCATTCTTAATTTAATAAGCTCGGTTAGATAACTTATTTTAACTAATTAAAGGTTAATAATACCCAATTGTTGCTGTTGATAGGTACAATGAAGGTACACATCAGACATTGTCTGAGTAGGTAGGTAGGTAATTAATTATACAATTATTATAAGAACAGTGACAAAACTAACGAAATAACGCATTAGGACAAATTTATATATTTCTGACCTGAAATTGTGCTATATGAACAATGCCAATAAGATGCAAAATCAAAATACTGCAAAATAACAAGCAGAGATACAGTCGTACAGTGTAGGTATGTCGTTGTTGACGGGACATAATAAGCATAGCAATGAAGTGTAAGCCAGTATTACAATTTTATGTATGAGATCATCGATATGTATATACAGCAAAATGTAATAAATATAAATATGACTCACCAGTTATGTACTCTGCTACAGAAAGACCGTGTAGGTTATCATTATCACTATTGATGAACGTCACGCACAATACATACAACACATACGTCGTCACAAATCGTCCACTCTCCAACATTTCAGTATTTTTCTATTACATTTGATCCGTGCAACAAAGAAAATCATTTCAGTATTTTAATTAACTACAAGCATAATCCAACAACATTTTGAGAGAAAGAGAAGCAACGCAAAAAATGTACATAATCTTTGCGTAGGTATTGAATTTCTGTAAATTTAACAAGTGGTGCCATCTCTATTTCTGTATGTGCATCGTTTGGCATCTGAATAGATTTTTGACATTTGTTATTATGCTTGTAATGGGGTGAAAAGGCGCATAATAGAATGTTCTACTTTTACTTTTAACTAAAAGTAGTGTTATTATTTCTCTTTAAATTTGTAATAAAAAATCTGTAGGATGAAAATAAATAAATATATAAATTTATATGAATACGATTTTTTTATCGTACTATTTTGTCTTTGCAATGCGAAGCAAACGCCTCGTCAAGGTTATTGCGTTCAAACAAGTACAACTTTTTTGTGACAATGTCTGCATCTGTTGATTAAAATTTGAAACATAATAAGCTTCTAAACAAGGTCAACAGTTTTCATCAACTCGCAGTGGACGAAAATAATTAAAAATAAGTGTGTATTATGTCCATGCTTTCGAATATCGTCCATTTTATGTGTCATCACCGAATATTCAAGCACAAGTGTCCGCGAAAATGATCTGTACTTTGTTTTTCGCAATCACAACGTTACATGAACATGGATGACCTAAAATGCGAATATGTGAAGAAAAAAAGATGTTTGGAACGCACAAGAAGTGCAAATTGAAGAAATTATAATGTTTTGCTCTAAGATTGTCGACAATCATTGACCTATTCAAGCCATCGCTTAACGATCGGTGATTTGCTTGGTCACAAAAGTGAAAATGTGATGTGTCAAACTGATTGTTTACTTCGCGGACAGGTGACTGGTTAGTAGAAGTTATATGCAGGGTGGCGGGAGGCGGGCGGTATGTCTGGTCGATCAAGTCCCGTGAACGGCGGTTACGAAGCCGCAAGGCTCACCGTCCGCAAGGATCTCTTCCCAGAAGTTCGCTTACCAAAACTGCCATCTGTCATTTCTGATACTAACCCGCAAGGTGACGACACAGTATCCTGTGTCAAGCTTGAAACTGATTTCGAACAGAGCATCGACGAGATCGCCAATCAAAAGCTCCAAGTGGCCAATGGGACACTTCCTTATCCCACTCGGCCGCGTCATAGAAAACATAAGCATCATTCTCGAAAGAGTTCTGAAGCCTCAACCATGAATGGTTGTTTACCTCCCAAAAGTAAAAGGAGAAAAGACTCAAAAGATTCATCTCATAGGAAACATTCAAAAAGTAGTGTAGTGTTGTCACAAGTGAAAGGTGGAAAAAACTTGAACTTAGTTAGTAGTAGTGAGTGTCAAGATGATGATGAAGAGAATGAAGAGTCAGCAGAAGAAGCGGTGATGGAGGAGGACGAGGAGGAGGAAGCCGAAGATAGTGAAAGTTCAGAAGATGAACAGCTCAAGCACAATTCAAAGTTACCGTTAAAAAATGTACCACGACAAAGTGGAAAACCATACAGTCATGAACTTAGTCAATTATCTACAAAAAAGAGTAAAAGGGAGTCTAGAGAGCAAAGAACTCGTGCAATTATACCATGTAGTGGCAAACCCCGGTCTATGTTGGGCATTTGCAGTTCTCGTAGTAAAAAGAAGTCCAAGAAGTCGGATTGCACCACCACATACCACAGTCAGATTGTGGATACTAACTCTTTTAAGATAAAGATTCGAAGGACAAGCGTACATGAGACTGTAAGTATTTTTCTTTCTAAATGTAACATGTAGATTACAAGAAATGAATTACACAGGTGGGGTTTGAACCCACGACCTTTCCCAAATCAAATTGTATAGTTAGCATAGTAAATGCTATAAAATTCCATTAAAAGAATTGTAGTATATTTTTAACTTCACATTAAAATGTAGAGATAAGGTTGTTGCAGTATTAAGTAGATATATGTACTACCTATATTGACATTGTTCTACAATGTCACCCATTACATATTACATTTAATTGTACCTAGTTTTACTAAAATATGCTTAACATTTGAACACAATATTTGTAAATCAACCAAGATTGCAAATTTATAATATCAACATAATCCTTTATGTTTCTCTTGTGTTGCTAACATTTATTTCAAGATATAGAGTATTTTCATAAACATGTGTATTAAATGTGCAGAGCTAATGACCCTGTTATATCTCACAAAATAATCAGTTACCTAACTGTCCATATAAGCAACTTGTTTTTTATAACCTGTTTTAAATGCTGTGTGGAAAACTAGTGATGATGTCTGTTTGTAAATGGTTATAGGTCTCTAATTCTATAAAATCCATCACTACTCTCAATAGGATAATATCAATAATGATCCCTCTTAGAACTGATATTATCGATTATAGGAACCAAATTTAATTATAAAAATATAGTTTACTAGCTTTTGCCCGCGACTCTGCCCGCGTGGATGTTGGTTATCGCGATCAAACATAGCCTATGTGCTTTCTCATGGTCTAAGCTACTCCTATACCAAATTTCATCAAAATTGGTTCAGTGGTTTAGGCGTGAAAGCATAACATACAGACAGACAGACAGACAGAGAGACAGAGTTACTTTCACATTTATAATATTAGTATGGATTTGAATAGATTTTCAGTGGTGAAATGCTTTGGCTATGGATTGTTTTACATATTATTTTAATTATTCTTATAACTAATATTAGACACGCAATCATATAAATATTTTTAGTAAGGGTATAAAACTGTTGTGTACCTATTTTAATGCAAGTCAAAACATTATCACTAAAATATGTGAATGATATGATTATTCAGGAAATACCTTTCAATTATACAATAATTAGCAATGGGTATCAGTTTATACTTTAATTTATTTGTTAACTTGAGATATCTCTCAAGGTAATTCTTAAAATTATCACTTGTTTGTATTTATTCAAAGTATCATTTATTCAAAAAACCATCCTATACCATATTTTGAATGATAATAATTTATATATTATTATCTATTTCATCACTGGAACACTGTGATGCCCATTGTATTTGAAAAGTCACCTTTAAGTAGAGTAAACAGTGGCATTTCATTGTAAATTCAGTAACTATGCTATATTCAAACAAAATTGATATTAGGTTAGTGTTATCATTATAAAACTGACAGTACAAAGGAACTCCTTGCAGGCTATCAGTAATTTAAATAACTTTTTTCTAATTCATTTTCCACCATAATTTGAGTATGTAATAAATGGTGCTAATTACAATTAAGAATCAACATAGAATAATTTAATCTCATATCTTACTGAGAAAATGTAATATCTGCTGTTACCTATCAAAATTTGTGATTTAATCTAATCTATTTAGAGGAACTCTATTTGACCTACTTTAACAACAAAACTCAAACATGAAGCTTTGCATAATTATAATTAATAAAAAAAATACTTATTTAAAAAAATAATAATACATAATTTTTTTATCTTCTCTTATCTCAGAGTTTACTGAATATAATTTAAATATTTTTCATTACTTACTTCACAATATTCTTTTAATACCAGAGTGGGTTCACGTCAGTAGTGTAATGGCCAGGATTCGAACCCGGGACCTCTCGATCGTAAGGCCGACTCCTT
Source organism: Eilema sororculum (assembly GCA_914829495.1). Lineage (NCBI taxonomy): Eukaryota > Metazoa > Arthropoda > Insecta > Lepidoptera > Erebidae > Eilema > Eilema sororculum. The sequence goes on along the minus strand of OU618534.1, from coordinate 16,127,011 downwards.
AACCACTAAGCTACCGACGCTTTCTGGAATTTGTTATGGAATCTAGAATGTGGAAAAACATACTTAGATACTTTATTTGTAAATACATACATATTATACATAGAAACACCCACCCAATGCAAATATCCATATTCATGCATACAAATATTTGCACTGAGCGGGGATCGAACCCGCGCCTCCTGCGTAGTAGTCGCGTTCACTACCACCATGCCACATAGGCTTACTTACTAGGACATACTTAATATTTCTAAATGCGAAAGTAACTCTATTTGTCTGTCTGTATGTTTCACTTTCACACCTAAACTGTATAGGGGTAGCTTAGACCTTGAGAAATTAGGTACTTAGGCTATGTTTGGTTGCGATAACCGTCATTCATGCGGGCAGCTTTTTTAAGTACCTTAGCTGCCCAATAGAGTTGTAATGCAATCTTACCTCGTAAAACAGCTGAGGTATGTAGGAATAGTGCAAGAGCTGATAAAGTTATATATTTATGACAAAAGTACTTATGGCAATTTGAAATTGAAAGAAAAAATTAAAACTGATATCAAATCATTGTGAATGTTACCTGTAAGCATTCATGGGCTATCCATTTTTTTTAAATCTTGTATTTGAAAAATCCAGAAGTACCCTTCAAATGATAAGGTTTTGCTTTGGTGAAGGTTTTATACCTAAACAATGCAAATGCGATATTCTGTTGTGTCACTAACTCTTGGGAATCTAAGGATCAGGTACCCTACTACCTGATCCATAGATTCCATACTTCCATAGACCTAAAAGAAATTACAACTTTGTATTTCATAACATAACTTTATATGGACCAACCAGTGAATGCCAGGCCTTCACATCATTTAGCAAAAGCTGAAAGTTTGTCAACCCACCAACACAGTAAGAATAATGGCACAGATAACCTATTCCTATTAGTTTTGAAGTTAGGGTCATAATGACTTTGGCAGGTAAACGGTGCTAAAAGTGTGAAATATATCTATTTCCGTTAAATAATAATAATAGACGTCAAATAATAGTAATATTTTGAAGGTCACAAAAATGACGTTTTAAGTTTTTTGTAAGACATCTCGGCCACATAGGTACCGGATGCATAGACATAAATATACAGACGTGAAGCTACTACGAAATTCATTCATAAAATCATATTAGGAAAACGCCAATTCTCCATCTTGCTTTCCAACGTAGTGGGGATGTAGTAGCACCTGATTGGTCAAATAAAATTGCTAGTGATGCGGTGATAGAATTTTAATTATCGATATTTTCCCAAATATTTAAAGAACGAAGACCACTTTCCATACATAGTGAATGACTTTTGAAATGCCGTTGACTTTTTATTATTCTATCGCATAATGGTACTGGTATTACTGATGAATAGATACTAAAACATTTTTTACAAAAAAAAAACAAAAATATTAAATAAAAATTCGATTTTTTTTTGTCCAAATCGATTTTATTTTTATGCCAATGTGTTATGTACCTGGAGTACTACTAAATATATATATATATATATATATATATATATATATATATATATATATATATATATATATAAATCGCGAAGGACTTCTTGCGTCTTTACAAACTACCACCCTGCGGCGTCCACTGAATGTAGTGAGATTTTTAATGTTTTCAATGCGTATGTAAGATGTTCTCATCAGTATCATATCAGTAGTCGACGTCAAATTTAATTTAAACATTAAATGGTGATATTCAAATTAAATATTTCTAGCTGAATTTGTGCGTCCGTTCACTCTTAAATTTTTCTTGCACACTGAATACCTGCGTATACCTACTAAACACTGCATGCACATTCCTGCCTCCATCCGAATGTATGTTTAAATCAATTCCGTATAATGCTCTGCATATATCATAATGATTATAATAACTAAATGACATCCATCTACTATTGAATACAGATTGGTTCCGAATACTGTTTTTGAATAATTGTATCCAGCTTATCAGCCAAGGGGCTTCCACCTATATAAGGGTTTATAATGACTCCAGGCATAGATAATAAATATAATTAATAGTTAGCATACAAAAGTGACAATGTATAGCGTAGGTATTTTCACTTTGGTGGTCAACAAAATCTTAAAAAGCAATATAATCATTTTTAACGAGTTTTTGTTTTATGAAGGCACTGTCTACGTCGGTTGAGTTACCCCACAGTAATATGCCATAATTTAAGATTGAGCCAACATGACTGTGGTACGCCATAAGAGCTGTTTTTTCGTAAGTTGTATTTCTAAGCTGGCGTAGAGCAAACACGAATCTATTTACTCTCTTGCATACTGTATCTACATGCAGATTCCAGTTACAGTGTTCATCTAATATGAGACCCAGGAAGCGAATATGATTGTCCCTGCTTATTGCAACACCATTCAACGCTAGCTCGAAGTTTTGTAGGTTCTGCTTATGCGTAGAGCAGATCGCAGCTGCCGGTGAGGGTCTGGCCACCCAGATGGCAAAACAGGCGAGGAGGGAGGCTGAGGCACAGCGGCGGGAGGCCGAGTCCCGACGCCAACTCCAAAAAGTTACGGCGGAGCTGGAGGCCCTCAAGAGAAGGGACCGAGTTGCCGGGAGTGGCGACTCGGTCAATGCGGAAGGCGCAGCCGGAGCGGTCGGCGCACCCTGCTCTGGCGGGGCGGCCGGTGCAGCCGGAGCGGCCAGCGCAAACAGCGCAACCGGTGAAGCCGCCAATTCGACCAGCAGAGCCAGAATCGTGGGTCGCGCTCAGGGCAAGGATAAGGGGAAGGGCAACCCCGGACCCCGGCCCGGCTCTGGGTGAATCCCCGAGCCCCCGTAAGGGGGCTGGGAGGTAGCTGGAGCCGCCAAGCAGAGACGGAACGCCGCCAAAAAGGCAGCCAAAATGGCCAGAAGGGCCAAGGCTGCCGCGATGGCAACAGCGCCGAGGAAGCTCCGTGCCCCACGATTGACGGCCGTCGTCATTACGTTGACGGCGGAGGCGTCGGAGAGCCCCATCGCGGCAGCCCCAAAGGTTGCCGATGGGCGGGGCCTGCTTATTGGCGGCTTCCAGATGGTGCAGGTACGGCTCCTGCAGGCCCGACCAGCACGGTGCTTCCGGTGCCTGTCGGTGAGCCACGTGGGGGTGCAGTGCACGGTGGAGGCCAGTTTCCGAAGGTAACGGTCGGTGACCGTTGCTTCCGCTGTAGCCAACCCGATCATAAGGCCGGTAGTTGCGAAGCTCCGTTGCACTGCTTCAGGTGTGCAGCAGAGGGCAAGCCGGCCGACCATAGGGCTGGTGCCAAGGCCTGCACCGCGGGGAGGCCGAAGCCGGTTGGCAGTTCCATAATGGATCCTCAGCTCCGCGTCCTGCAGACGAATGCGAACCATTGTGTTGATGCTCAGGCACTTTTGCTCCAGAGCATGGCACAGTGAGGCATTAATGTCGCCGCTGTCGCCAAGCCGTACACTCACCGGTTTATCGGGCCTGCCTGGGAAACCGACCTGGACGAATCGGTGGCACTGGTGCACAACGCCGCTGCCAGCAGCCCTCCCCCCCCCCCTTGTTGTACCCAAATGCGACCGGGCTCGGTCGGCGAGAGATGTCGTGTTATGCGGTTACTACTGGGTTCTTCGCAGTGAGCTCGCGGACGGTGCCGCCGTCACGTGTTATGCGGATGACACGCTGGTGACGGCGTGCGGGGCTACATACCGCGAAGCGACCATGAAGGCCACGACCGCGGTTGCCCAAGTCGTGGAGCGGATCCGGCGGCTGGGTCTGGAGGTGGCTCCGTATAAAACCGAGGCCATGTTCTTTCATGGGCCTCGGCGCGTGCCACCGGAAGATTCCAGCCTCATAGTGAGAGACATTTCCATCGGCATCATGCCACAGATGAACTATCTGGGGCTCGTGCTCGACGGCCGGTGGATCTTCGAGGAGCATCGCCGAAGACTGGCCCCCAAATTGAAGGACATAGCTGCCCAACATAAGGGGTGTATTCACCGCTAAGAAAACCCCATATATTGTAGCGCCGCAATTCCTGGGCACACGGCTTACCATTGCCCCGAGTATCGGGATCCTAGGCGTCGACATTTCAAGTGACGTCCAGTACCGCAGTCATTTAGAGGACAAGGTTAAGCTGGCATCAAAGAAACTTGGAGTTCTTAACAGGGCAAAGCAGTACTTCACTGCGGGGCAGCGACTCCTTCTTTATAAGGCACAGGTTCGACCCCACATGGAGTACTGCTGTCATCTTTTTGCCGGAGCGCCCGCACGCCAGCTTAACCCTTTCGACTCGGTACAAAGACGTGCGTTGAGGCTCGTCGACAGTCCCATACTCGCAGGCGATGTGGAACCTCTCAGCCTCAGGAGGGACTTTGCCTCACTGTGTTTTCTACTAATTATTTGACATGATGCCCACAGCTACATTCTATCATCGCACCGCTCGCCATAGACAGGGAATTCATCCCCACACATTGCATCCGAATACGGTGCGCACCGTGCGGTATGAAAGGAACTCCCTGCCACGGTTTTCCCAAGCGACTACAATATGGGGTTCTTCAAGAGGGGCATTAGAAGGTTTCTTCAGGGTAGGCAGCGCGAGTGTAACGCCTCTGGTGTTGCATACGTCCATAGGCCACGGTAACCACTTTCCATCAGGTGGGCCGTGTGCTTGTCTGCCATCTAAGTGGTATAAAAAAAAAGGGGGCCGGATGACTTTTGCAGGAGACTCTACGCAGGAGTCCTGCGGTCCATTGCCCTATATGGGTGCCCGATATGGGCGGAGACCCTGACGATCCACAATGCGCGTCTGCTGCGTGGGCCGCAGCGTGCAATGGCCAGCAGGGACATTATGGGGTACCGCACGATATCCTTGGAGGCGGATCTCCGGATCTCTACCGTGGAACTTGGATGCGAGAACTCTTTCGGTACCGAAAGGAGGCGCGGGAGCCGAGCCGGGAACCCGAGCCTGAAGAAATTCGGGTCGTGAGGTCCCATCTCCATCCTGAGTGGGAGCTACGACTTGGGTGACCAAGCGCAGGGCACGCCGTAATAGCAGCGGCTAAACTCATCATGGAGGAATAGCTAGAGATGCCACACGGCAGCCTCTCGTACCGGCTGACGCAGGTGATTACCGGACACGGGTGTTTCGGGAGCTACCTGTGTCGGATGCGGAAGGAGCCAACGTGCGAGTGCCATCACTGTGATGCGAGCGAGGACGCAGAGCTGCACACGCTGACCGAGTGCCCGGCGTGGGACACGGCGGCCCAGGCAGGTCCTAGTGGCGGCTCTGGGGGTGGGAGTCCTCACACTCGCCACATTGCTCACAGCGATGGTACGATGCGCAAACGCTTGGGGTGCGGCCGCCTCCTTCTGCGAGCAATTAATGCTCGAGAAGGAGGCGGCCGGTCGGGTCCGGACTAGACTACGGGCCCGGGAAGCCCACGAAGAGCGAAGGCGAACCGGTCGTCGCGGAACGACCTCCGTCCTCCATGAGCGCTGGCCTAGGGGTGAACGGCGGAGTCTCCTGTCACCCTAGCAGAAGCAGGCCGCGGCGGTGCCGCCAAGTGCGCCTCCCCGTACCCGGGGCTAGATGGGGACACCGAGGTCCCCACAGCCCGAAGTGTCTGCCGGGGTGCGAGAGATATGCTTTCGGCAATCTCACCTCCGGGAACCAAGGACCCAAGACGGCGTGCGTTTTAGTCGGGGGGGGTCTCTGTGGGGGTGGTATCCGTGGAGATTTAGCGCACTATAAAAAAAATGTATAAACCGGTAAGCTCAGAGGCACAGGCTGATGTGAACAGATAAGCTTACATCACGGCCGGCACATGTCTGTTGGTTTACAAACTTCGGTACGCGAGCGCGCTAAAGCCTGCCGCTCCGCGCCCCGCGCCATGCGTCCCTCGTGAACCCCGAGGAGGCCCCTCAGACACCGTACCTAGTGCCCGTTTAAGGATGTTTAAGAGACGCAAGATTGTTGTCACGAAAACATGATAAAAACTTTACAAATACGATATTCAATGGACATGATAAGATCGGTGAACTGAACTCAAAGTATACGTGGTAAATTATACGCTGAACACTAGTGTCCTCCAAATTTCAGTCGGACGATGGCGGAACTATATTATACGCTAAAAGGCATTGTAGTGATGGAATTACGTCCATGCCAATTTTTCGCCATTGCATTCTAAGGATCATAAGGGACCATTGGCCTAAAAATGAGGGTCGGTCAATCTTGCGTCCGTATTCCGGACGCACAAAGTCAGTCGGACGCAGCATCATCGGTAAATAACGCCATGTAGGACGCAACATGTCCTTCAAGATGTATATATATATATATATATTCTATTTTTTCATCTGTGCTCTAGACGCATAGACATAGTAAATATATCTATGATCTAGACGTCTTTGTCATATATGTCACATTTACTAGTCTTTGAGTAACGATATATATATATATATATATATCGTTACTCAAAGACTAAAGAATCTTTGTAGATTCTACGTCCTTCTGGGCGAATTATTCGAAACTCTGGCTATCACAAGGAAAGTCTGACAGAAAGCCATAAGCACACTGCAACCTGAGAATACAAATAATCGGCATCCACTTAAGCTAATCACTTAATTTTTTCTTTCAAATGTATAAATTTTTAGTCTGTGCCCTTTTTATATCGATAAGTAGCTATCGACAGTTTACTGGATTCCCTACTAGGCCGCCATACTGCTTTCCATTCATTCATAAAATCCAAGTTTAGGTAGGCAGTTTTTTTTCGTAGGTATGGCACCTCTTGATATACTCTAAGACCGGATGTTATTGCCCCCCTCCCCCACCGTCGGCTCGTGTCCCACACTCGGTGACTTTTATTATGTTCATCTGGACAGCTTAGGAAATAACTGTACCAAACTTCAAAACAGCACGAATTATTTGGTCTCAATTTTTTAATCTATAGGCGTGGGTTCCTTTTGGATATTACTTAAGAGATTTGCATGTCTAAGAGCGAGGCCCCACTTGTGCGTTGTGCTGCGTCGTCGCAACGGAGCAGGGTAATTCTTAGAAATTTAAGGAATTAATATCATTGCTATAATATAATTGTATTTGCTTACAAATTTCTAAGAATGACCCTGACCCGTTGCGACGACGCGCGTAGCGTAACGCACAAGTGGGGCTTGACCCTAAATAGTATTTTCTTCTTCTTCCTCATCCATCCTATCTATCTGGGATCGGGTCTTCTTGTACGTCTGCGCCAGGACGATCTATCCTGGGGTGTCTCAGGGGTTCTGTTCTTTAATTACCTTACTATTGATATTGGAACACCATGTATCGGCAAGATTTCCTATCCCGGGCGTTTCGTAGGATTTCACGGAGTAATTCTCATCTCGTGACCGTACCGTATAAGCCTGCCTTCCCATACTTTGTTCGTTATTGGGGCCACTTTGAAGGATCCTCTCACGTACTCATTGCGTATCCTGTCGAAGCGTGTCACACCGCCTGCGCAGCGCAGCATCTTCATGTCAGCTTCATTTCATGCTTTTTTGTTGCTGTCCAGCACTCTGCTGCTCCATACAACATCGCTGTCCGGACGGCCGTCTTGTAGATTATGCCCTTGGTTCATATTGGCATTCGGGTGTCGCCTTCAGCCAGGCTGTGCTTACATCTGCATTAACGCTGACATCGGTCGTTAGAACAAACAGAGCCAAGGTACTTAAATTGGGTTATTCTGGGCTGTGTAGAGTTGTCAGTGACAATTCTTATTTCAAATTAATCAAATCGATTTAGATTTGGAAGAAGTATAGCTCAGTTGATCACAGCATTCCCCCTGGACATTGGATATTCACTGTTTCGAAATCGATAGGAAAATTTAACATGTTAATTGCTTTAAAATTTCATTAAATTATACAAAAGTGTGTAATCAATTAATCTACTATTATAGAGGACATTGATGACCTTTCTAATAACTGTTAGTATATTTAACATAATCGGCTTCATCTTATTTTACTTGACAATAGCGTTCCATCAGTAGGTGTGAGGTAGGTATTAATAAGCGTGTATGGATGTCGAACATAATTTTTCTTGTCGCGCTATCCTTCGTTTGGTAGATCCCATCTGTATTGACGTGTACAAAATCCTAAGCGTGGGTTTGCACATGTATAAAAAAGCAGTATGTTTGTATACCTACTTTACTGATAAGATTAGATACATGCCCGTATGTAATATACAAAGAAAATTAAATAGGTGGTAGAATATAGCCACGGTTTTCCCATTACGATATAGCGGCACTACCATTTCGTATGATTGTGAAAATACCGGAGGCCTTACTCTTCAGCCTGCTTTCTTCTCCTCGGGAGTTGGCAACGCAGTAAAACGGATATGACATCCTTTGTTATGTATGTGTTCAAAATTGATTTACGCTCATGGCGAAAACGCTTTTTGCTGTGAGCTTGAGCTATACGCAGCAAAAGCGACCTATTTGTGATGTATAGATAAAAATTATAACTTCTGTACCTGCCTATTGTTTTTACTTATTTATTCTTTATCAGGTACAACCCGTTCAACCAATGTTGTTGCCACATGCTATGGAAGAAACCTTTGGCTGTTTCTAAGAAAGTTGTTTGGCAATTTTTACCGACTCCAGATTTCAACATCGTTTGGGGAAACTTACACCTACTTAATCATAATTATGTTGATTTTTACCTGTACATTTTTTTAGTCTGACTGACTGTTCATAATTATTGTGATAATATACTTACCAGATTGCTGCGACACACAAAATCTTGTCACAGAACTGAGGATTCTTGTCATTCTTGTTCTGGTTATGCCATAGTACCTATGTATAAATTTATCAAAATCATGTATTTATAAATTGCAGAAATTGGGTCAGAGAAGGGACGATGGGTATATAGCTAGCTATATCTAACTAGCTGTGATGTTTCAGGTAACACCAACACCGACGTCAATATTCGACCTTGGTCAAAGGAAGTCTAAGAAGAAGCGAACGGCGTCGCCGGTGAGCGTGAGTTCTGGTGAGGAGTACGATCCATCGCGCGGAGACACCGCTGCTGCAATGAGCGTCGCAGCTCCAAAACCGCGCCACCCTCCCAAGACTGTAAAACCTCCGAAGCCGAAGAAGGCTAATACTTCTAAAAGTAAAAGTATGTATAATGCAAACCAAAAATTGGTTAAATAGAATGTCTAACTTGTATAGAAAGTAACATAAATACTAGTTAAAAGCTCAATCAAAGAGTATTGACGCAGTTATTTATCCGCAGACAGAAACTTGCTAAAAGATAATACATACCAATACATATCCTCATGCCTGTAAATCCCCGAAGGGGTAGGCAGAGGTGTATTAACACCCACTTGTCGCCAACTATCATTTTCGGTCCCACATTCGGTCGGTTTATCTTGGGCTGTATGTTTCCTGTCGGATGGATGACAGCCATATGCCTTAGGCCGGCATCGGCAAGCATGAGGATTTGTATTTGTCGAATAACAATAGATCTTATTGGTATAGATATAAGGTTGAACTTTAATTGGTAACCATAACGCTGCAGAATGCCGATCGATGCCGACAATAGTCGACGATCGTAATTTAAATTTAAATTTTATGATGATAGTGATAAGATCTATAATGCTTGGCCAAAAAAAATCCTGAAGCTCGCCGATGCCGATAATGGGCGCCGGCCCTTAGTCGCCTTTTACGACACCCACAGGAAGAGCTGGGGGGGTCCTATTCTACTCCACCGGGAACCAAAACGGCAAAAATAATAGTAACGAAAATAATCTGATCGGGTCATAATCATAACTCATAATTCACAGCTGATTTTAAAGTTATTCATTCACTATGATTATATTCTGCCTGGACGGTATCTATATCGTTTTATTTTCAGTGTAAAAAAACTCGAATAATAAAACAATGTAGGTATATACAGCTGTTTTATTGAAAAGAGAATGCATATTGTTCAGTCCGCAACTCTTACGTATTAGGTACTAAGATTCTGCCTAGGACAATTATTAATATGTTGGAAAATAATTTACATATCTGGAATGCAGTTTTGATCAAGATATGGAGAGAGCCATAGTATATTTTTTCGTGATATAGGGTAGAATGTCCTACAATATTTTTTTTTATTTATTCAAAAACGAGTACAACTATATTTTTTATTGCTGTGTATATTATTTACTGCTTGCAGAGGCTAGTTGAAATATTATTTCATTGCACTTGTGTCAATCCTCCCTATAGTGTCCATTAACCTATTCTAAAACTCATTTACCAACTTCTTTACAGAGAAAAGTGAAAAGACTGAAAGAAATAGAATAAGTGGAACAGTAAGTAAGGAGACCAAACCACAAAGTCCTTGGGGACACTCCATGCCTAAGGAGATACTTCTAAAGATATTTGAATATGTTGTGGATTCGGAGGGCACATTGCCTTCAGTAATCAGGTAAATGTTAAGACAGATACAACTCTGATGGTAACGTACTTAAAGAATTAAGTGTATTTAATTTATTATTGTATGATTTCAGAATTGGTAGAGTGTGTAAGTTATGGCACAGTGTAAGCTGTAGAGCAGAGTTGTGGAAGAATGTAGATCTTGCGCAATATACTAGTGAAAAATGTAAAACAGACTACAAACTCGTATGGCTCCTGGAAAACCGGTTGTCGCAATGTCAAAGTTTAAATATTGGTACGTAGTTGGAATTGCATTTTATTCATTCGATTGAATTTTATGTTGTTTATATACATACATTAAAACATGAGACATATGCCTAAAATAGCGCCTGTTTTTTCGCGCATGTATCACGGTGTTTTGTTTAGCCACCGATTGTCTAGTCTAGTGACTAATAATTAATAATTTCTTTATATGCAATCATAATTTTCAACCACTAGAACCCATTATTTTACGTTAATAATTTGTTGATGGACTGTCGAACAGTCAGGCGAACTGAGCCTTCGAGGCAAATAATGCCGTTTGTTACTTATTATTGCATATAAAAAACATAGCATACAAAAAAATATCCTAATAGTTTAGGGTCTGTGACTTCTTACAAAGGGTTGGACTGGACAATTTTGAAATTACTTAATCAGAATATTCGTAGTCAAAACACTGGCCGGGCTATTTACCTCGGAAAAATAAGATACATGGTAAATATCCCGGCGAGTGTTTTACTATGAATGTAAATGACCATGTCAATCTCAAATCATACATTACTTAATCAGTACTAAATTACCATAGGGACCATTGAACACGTCGTTTATCAACACCGTTTGTTTTGATCGAATTGCACCCATTGTGGTCACGCATGGACTTTATTAATATTACGTGTTTTGTTGACACAGCTCAGTGGAAAGTAAGCAACGTGTCTTGGGTGCTTGCGTGCGTGGCGGACTACTGTCCCGAGTTAGTCGAGTTGAGTGTAGCTGGTTGGAGCCGCATCAACTCTGAACAACTATTCGACCTCATGCAAGCATTACCCAAACTGCAAAGGATTGATTTGTCACTAACGGTAACTATTTCTTTTTCGAATACATAGGGAAAAATTAAACTTCTCGGGCGGGACTCGAACCCGCGATATTTCCCTTACGGGGGGAATGCCTTGACCAACTCGGCTACCGAGACACGCCCGATGTGATTCAAATTTCCCTTTTATTTATCCGTCTTTAAGGCGACGGTCTTTCATCATTTTCATCTTTAAGTTCCCGCCCGCGAAGTTTCATTTATCCCTATGTATTCGATTTGTATAGTTAGCATATTTAATGCTGTAAAACTCATTCAAGTTTTTTATGTTTTTACTTATTATTCATCATCGTAGCTACACAAAAACTAATAACAGCATTTAAACACGCTTCGAAAATAGATATGTGAGTGGCTAAGATTATGTCGTCTGATATCTCAGACTACTATCTATACCTATTAAAGGTAATATATCAGTCTGTTACTACTTACTACTCTTCTTTTTTTAAAACAACAATTTAGTCACACCTTTGAATGCCCAAAGGAGTCGGAAAACGTGTAATAACACCCACATTTCGCGCACTGTGCTATTTCGTTCTTATAGGAATGAACCCATTGCCATCGACCAGGCATTTTTAATGGACCATATTATGTTTACTGTTAAAACACGGACACGGCCCACCAGTAAATTGTTACCGTGAGCTATAAAAACATATGGTTGTAACACCAGTAGCGTCACTGGGCAAGGATAGGGAAAAAGTAAAGAGGGGAAGTGAGGAAGAGAGGCACTAACAAAAAGCAGTATACTGTTATTTAAAGTCAACAATCATTGATAAAAGTTTTTTTATATTAACCTGACAGTAATGATCGCAAACAAAAATTATTGTATTTCCCAATATTTCCCAACATTCTACACAACGCTATCTAGACCCATGGTAAGCTAGCTTATGTTATGGAATCTAGAATGCGGATAAACATACAGAATTTTTTTTTGTAAATACATACATATATTATACATAGAAACACCCAGACCAATGCAAATGGCCATATTCATGCATATAAATATTTGCACTGAGCGGGAATTGAACCCGCGCCTCCTGCGTGGCAGTCGCGTTCACTACTGCCACGCCACGGAGGCTGTCGTTCACTTTGATGCCGTTCTACGATTACCATCTGACCCACAGCTATTGTATTTGAGCAGAATAGAACAGACAGACAGACAGGCGTTTAAATCCTTCTATGTAACTAAAAATGTAAATCTATTTTTCAGTCTGAAACTGGTGGTTCGAGTACATGTCTCTCTGCTGCATCAATGGCGCGCATCTCCGAGAATTTTGGCGCGCGACTCACACACCTCACCTTAGCCAATAATAAATTCGTTGCCATGCCGCAGATTCTGCAGTCTATAGCGGTAACTAGAACCATTAAATTTACAAATGTAATTCTTAGTGTCGATAAACACATAGGATTGATGAACCATGTTCATATACTTGAGCTATTTCTAACACTATGGGTTTTTTCTAAACGGATATTTGTCTCAAGTAGAACCGTCGCACATAATGCATAGTGATAGTGGTTTTTAACATGTACTATTTACAATGTCAATCGATTTGTTAGCATCTTAGAGTATACATTACACTATAGAGCGCGCCTTACTGAGTATGAACCGTAGGCACGTGTATGAACAGTACTGAAGATATCTGCTCAACCTCAGTCAGTAGCAAAACATTACCCGTCAATGTGACTAGGCAAATAATATTTAATTCGATATTTAATATCAATATTTTATGTTACATAGTAATATTTGTAGTACCTATTTACCGTTTCGTAATGCATAAAATGATATAAAAATCTTATTTTGGTTATAACTTTTTACAAACATGGCAAATCCAACAAAAAAAAATTATAACATTAAATTCATAAGTGTAACAATTGATATTTTATGTAATGCATGAAACATCATTATAAGTGCGGTACCTATACCATCACAAAGTACAATTCTACGTTCGGCACAATAGACTTAGACAACGCTCGCGCTCTATATTATACGTAATCTATACTCTAAAGTTAGCTTATAGTATACTAGCTGTCCCGGCGAACTTCGTACCGCCAATTTTTTCCTACCCTCGTGGCGTCAGATCCCATTTCCGCTGCACCATTTAGGGGGATGAAAAATAGATGTTGGCCGATTCTCAGACCTACTCAATATGCTCACCAAATTTCATGAGAATCGGTCAAGCCGTTTCGGAGGAGTACGGGAACGAACATTGTTACACGAGAATTTTATATATAAGACTAGCTGTCCCGGCGAACTTCGTACCGCCAATTTTTTCCCGCCCCGCGATCCGCGTCAGATCCTGTTCCCGCTGCACCATTTAGGGGGATGAAAAATAGATGTTGGCCGATTCTCATAGAAATTTCATCAAAATCGGTCAAGCCGTTTCGGAGGAGTATGGTAACGAAAAATGTGACACGAGAATTTTATATATTAGATAATAATAGGTTTAAAATGTAATATTACATGGTGTGTGTTGTCGCATGTCGCAGAGCCACTGCTGCAGCCTGCAGGTGCTGGACATCTCGGGCACGCTGGCGGCGTCGCACCCCGCCGCTGTGCCGCTGGAGGCGCTGCAGCGTGGCTGTCCGCTCTTGCGCGTGTTCCGCGCCGCCAACTCGCAGCTCGTGCTGCAGAACGCCACCACTTCGCAACAGGTACTACTACCACAGATAATATTACATCGTTATCTATCTTATTCTTAACTAGCTTTTGCTCGCGGCTTCCCGTGGATGTCGGTAATCGCGACAAAACATTTCTCAAAAGACGTAGGTGTACGAAGTTTCATGCATCTAACTTTGAAAATGACGAACTTTCCATACAAAAGTTTATCACCTATTTTACCCTCTTAGTAGTAAAATTTTGAGAAACGCTGGTACACGTGTTCAACTTCCATCCCTTATTTGAATGAATTTTTTATAGCATTTATTATGCTAACTTTTAAGTTCGAAAAACATTGGAAAAAATGAAATGTTCAAGTGAGACTCGAACTCACGACCTTTCCCTTACAGGGGGACTGCTCTGCCAACTGAGCTATTGAGCACCACTTGAATCATTGCAAATTTTCCTTCTTTTTTTCGAACTTAAAAGTTAGCATAATAAATGCTATAAAAAATTCATTCAAATATTTGGGTGCAGTCATCAAAATTCAATGTTTAAAAATTATTCATTGTTTCCAACAGTTCGTAAGAATGTTGGTAGATGGCTGCACCGTCGCCCTTATAGACGGATATAAAGAGAAGGAAAATTTGGAATGATTCAAGTGGTGCTCAATAGCTCAGTTGGCAGAGCAGTCCCCCTGTAAGGGAAAGGTCGTGAGTTCGAGTCTCACTTGAACATTTCATTTTTTCCAATGTTTTTCCATCCCTTATTTTACCCCTTTAGTAGCAGTATTTCCAAAAATCTTTTCTTAGCGGATGCCTTCGTCATAACATCTATCTGCATGCAAATTTCAGCCCGATCCGTGCAGTGGTTTGGGCTGTGCGTTGATAAATCACTGTCAGTCATCTTTGAGATAAAAGATAAATATATTTTGATGACGGGCTTGCATGAGAGGATTGGCAGAATATCACACAAGGGTGGCAGAATATCGTGAAGTATGTAAAGATGAAGTCAAACAGCAGGCTGTTGTCGCTGCCTAACCCGGAGGGAAATAGGCGTGAGTGTATGTTCGTAGGTGAATAATTCTTATACAGATGCACAATCACGAACAAAAAACAGTTATACTCGTACTTGCAAAAGAAGGCAGGCAACTTTTAGTCCGCAAGCGTGGTTACTAGATGGCGACAATGTTTTGGGAAACTTTTACAATTTTTGCTATTAAAACATAAGTTATGAAAAATAGAAACAAACACATTATTGAATATTCCTGAATGAAATTATAAAATTATTCTAATCTATATTGATTCTGCAGTAATTGTAAAAGTCGTAGCCAAAATGCGTAAGCGGCTGCCCTCTGAGAGAAAAGCATGCACTCTAGAGCCTCGTTCATTGTTATAAATAGTAACGTGCGCTATGTATTCAACCTCACCTCCGGCCAAGCGCCACGACCCACAGTCAGTGTGCGGTTTTAGTCTGTTCGATTCCGACATGAGGTTATGTCGGAATCGAACCGACTAAAACCGCACACCGGCTCCGGCTGGAAAGGTATTCGAGGGAATTTCCGCACGAAAAAAAAGGCTATATATTTTTTCAAATAATATAATTAGAGTTGTTTAGTCGCGTTTGGTCAAATACGCATTTGGTCCAATTGTCAAAAAACGACTTCTTCCGCATTAGGCATTCGTGGTAATTTTTTTATAACCACCCAGAAACCGGATAGAAGTCCGCGATTTTTTTGTTGTTTTCGACAATTGGACCAAATGCGTATTTGACCAAACGCGTCCCCAAACATAGTCCTAACTTCACTACTATAAACTATTTACTTCACAGATGGAATGCAATGGCTGGCCAGCGCTAGAAGAGCTATCCATCGCGGGTGAGGCGGCGACGGAGCGAGTCGGCGTGGGCGAGTACAGACTAGGCGACGACGCATTAGCACGACTCGTTCGTGGCGCCACTAGACTGCGCCTGCTAGACGTGCGAGGGTTACAGCGCCTGTCGGACTCCGGCCTCGTTAGAGTGCCAGCGTGGGATCTACAACATCTCTTTCTTGGAGGTTAGTATACAACTATACATACTCCTTGTATTTATATCCATACTTAATATTATAAATGCGAAAGTAACTCTGTCTATCTGTCTGTATGGTACGCTTTCACGCCTAAACCACTGAACTGATTTTGATGAAATTTGGTATAAGGGTAGATTAGACCTTGAGAAAGGTCAGGCTTTGTTTGGTCGCGATAACCGACATCCACGCGGGCCACGGGCATAAGCTAGTTTTTCATAATGTTGTCAGTAGAAGTACTGAAATTTATTGATGATATACCCCAGGACTTACTATATATCTTGAACCCATAAGGACTTCTATACGCGCAGTACGCGTTTCATGGGTGTCTTTTGAGGATAGCACGGAGTGCTATGGCGGTGGATGATGATTACAAAACTCCACGGGGGGTCCACGGGGCTACGTCCTCGTTTTTCTCGCGACTTAGGTCCAAGATGTGTTTCCCGATGTGTTACACTGAGGTTCAGTCAATTATAAATATAAAGTACTAGCTTTTGCCCGCGGCTCCGCCCGCGTGGATGTCGGTTATCGCGACAAAATATAGCCTATGTCCTTTCTCAAGGTCTCATTTACCCCCATACCAAATTTCATCAAAATCGATTCAGTGGTTTAGCCGTGAAAGCGTAACATACAGACAGACAGACAGAGTTACTTTCGCATTTGTAATATTAGTAGGGATTTATTTTAAAATTTCACCGTCAACAACACCTGATTGCTTGAGAAAATTCTTAAAAAACATTTAATAAGATGACTGGGTCATTTAAAGAGATTAAAAAAATGTAATGTTTGTATCACAGGTTGCAAGGTGACCCGCCAGAGTAGTGCGTGCTTGGAGCTGATTTGTGAGAAGTGGTCGCACAGTCTGATAGAGCTGGACCTGTCCTGGGCCTCCGCCACCAGGGTACTGGATGTGGCGGTCGCGGCACTCGCCGAATCACCTAACAGCAAGCTCAGGTAGTTATATCTAGCAATTAAACTGGACGTATATCTGTATATATTATATCTAGCAATTAATCTGCGGTAGCCTAGTGGTATGGGTAATGGACTGCTGAGACGAGGTCTCGGGTTCGATCCCAGGTTTACCATGGCACACACCAATGACTTTTCGATGCTTTTCGAAGTTATGTGTGTATTTATCGCAGGTTTATAAGTGCCCGGTTAATGGCAATAGGCTCGCCACCTATTACATTGGGACCTAAACATAAACTGGCGAAATGTGGGTGCTAGCACCTCTGCCTACCCCTTCGGGGAATACAGGCGTGAGTTTATGTTATGTTATGTAAACTGGACGTACTAGATAACATTACTAAGGATCCAAGCATACACCAACCTGTAAACCATATTTGAACTAGACTAGTATAGAATAACTCCAGTATCTTAGGACTATGCCGTCCATATATAGAAAATACTTTTTCTTCTATTCCAGGGTACTCAATTTATGTGGCTCATCAGTATCGTTGGAACCAGTAAAGAAAGTCCTACTAAAATGCCCTCTCATTGAATCTTTAAATCTGAGTTCGTGTCGTGCCCTCCCAAGAGGTATGAAACGATTATACACTGGCAAAGAACTGCAAGACCTTAAGGACAGCTTTAATCCAGAGAAAGTTAAAGCCAAAGAAATTAAAGCTGAGCAAAGTGAAAAGGCGGAGAAAGATGTGAAAATGTCTGCAGCTGATTCCAAATTCGAAACTGACAATCAAAAACCTCTAATAGATACAGGGGAGAAGTCTGATTCTAAATCCGATACTCTAACAAAAGACACATTGGCATCTGTTTTTCAAGAGCCAAAAAGTATTTCAGAGTCTACTTCTAATGTGCCAGACAAACAGTCACCAATGGCACGGACACCTATTAGTTCTTCACCAGATAGCAAATCGTATGAACTAACAAGCGCTAAAGAAGATATGGAATTGATGACTACACTGTCTGAAGGCAAAAGGTCGACAAGGGATACCACTCCTAAACTACTAAGTCCCGCTACACAGTCTAAAGCAGATTCCTCATCTACACCCAGATCCGAATCCCTTAAAGGAGAGCTTGGCAGCCCCCATTTCAGTCCCGCCCCTAAACCAGATAGTCAAGTACAAAATAGTCCTGAAGTTCAATCAGAGTTATTAAACCAGAGCCAAAAAAGCTGTAACTCATGGAATCTAGGGCAGTTTAGAACTACACCAACACATAAGTCTGAAGCCAGTCCTCTAAGTAGGTTAGAAAATCACAATAAACTAAGGCATGGTAAAGTTATAGAACAGTGTAGTCCTACAACGTCACATGATAATAAACCTAGTCCTGAAACACATGTTATCAAACAAGACAGTATAAAGAATCCTAATAGCTGGAACTATGGCAATTATAGCCCCATGCCTCGCCAAGATAGTCAATTTTCCTCTCAAAGAAGTCCATATTCTGCTCAACCGAGCCCTGCTCAACCTAGCCCTTACTCGACACAACCTAGTCCTTATTCGACGCAGCCGAGCCCGTACTCATCGCAACCTAGTCCATATTCAGCGCAACCAAGTCCGGATACAAGTCAAATAATTAAACCCGACTTGCAAAAATCCAACGCTTGGAATCCCGGCAACTTCAGTCCTATGCCTAAGCATCATCAACCATTTTCTCCGCATCCTTCCACCCATACTAGCCCAGATCCTGGAATTGTTATAAAGACCGACACTCTTAGAAACAATCCTAATAAAACTCCTGGACAATACAGTCCAATGTCTAGACAAGACCGTTTGCATCAAAGCCCTTATTCTCCTAGACCGAGTGTAGATGTGTCTTGCAGTAACAAAAAGAGTCCTGGCGTCGGGAACTACAGTCCGATGATGCGTTCAGATTGTCACCTACCAAGTCCAGACAGAGGAGCAACTTCCAGGCCTACCATTGGCAGGCAGCAACAAGATATATACGGGCGATCTGTGCCTAAAGCTCCAGATTTAATGCACAATAACACATCCGCGCCTGATCTTAGTAATTCATGGGGAATAGATAGATTTAACCAGATTTGCAGTGCTGCAGCCTCCAGTATCGAGTCCTTGGTGTGGGGAACACCCTCGTTCAACCCAGAGCCGACTCCGACGATGCAGCCGCACGTTGACAACATTCCCACCATGCTCAACACGCCGTCGCCGCAAACTTGGCCCGGCCTACCCTCGTTCGATAGTAGTGTACGGAGACCTAATGACGATTTGAGTGATCCGTGGACATCAGGTCAGTTTCGTGAACAGCCTTACAATGTGCATAATAATTTCGTGGAACAGACCAATTTCGAGTTAAGTTCTCTAAGCCACCAGGCACATAGTTTACAGAGTTTTCTGGACGACGGTTTTTCAGAAACGTCTCGCGTGGACTGACGACCTCGCTCGGCTTCGTTATCGCGACTCTCGAATAAAACAGTTTGTTGTTATGGACAAAGATTATTCTATGATAAATTCTCTCCTTGGAGAGGTTTAGGGTGATGTTGTATTTAAAATAATGATTGAACAATTATATTATAAACCCTGTAAATAAGATTATTTAGTTAAAAGTTAAGATAAAGAAGCTAGGAATGCATTAAAAGTTATTTTGCAGCAATAGTTTATAAAAATGATATATGAGATAAGAAAAATATAATTATTAAGTATAGTAAATTCATCCATCGACTTAGATATTGTTGGAGTGTACTCATCAGTTAGCTTTTAAACAAGTCTTATTTGAATGCCAAAATCTGTTTGTACCGAGGCCAAAATTAATTTATTACTATCCACCTTTATATTTCTTTATATGGTTCATTGCAAGATTTGATTTTTATACAATGAATTTTAGCATTTTCGCTATTTATATTGGAACATTAAGCTAGTACATTGCAGTAGTAGTTTAAACATTCCGTTTTACAGTCTGTAATTAACTTCATATCAAATGACATTCATTTACAAATTGCCTATGAACATCATGACTATTTATTTGCGTTGTTAAATATTTTAAGTACTGTTGTGTTGGCAAAAAAATAAGGGAATTTTATTGTTGACATAATTTATGTAAGCCATAAAGATAGAAATAAATTTTATATATATATTTATGTTTACGTTGAAAGAAAATGGCAACATGACGGCAATTTAAATTGTAATTGTAGTAATTTTAATAGTAATCAGATTAGATTTCTGTATACAAATAGCATACCAATATACGTTCGGCTGCCTATCGCCGTCATGTTCGTCATATCGCTAAGAGCAGTGAGACTTGGAATATGTTTTTTTATAAATTTAAACAACACAAGTTATATTAAAATTGTCTGAGTTTATCATAGTGTATAAATGAAGTGTAAAGTAAAGATCAAACCAACGCATCCAGCTTGCATTCACTGTGGTGGCGTGCGTGCTAGCGCACATGTGCTGTACATGTACAAACCAAATTCGGCTTACCGGCCAAGGCAATTTATAGTCTTTATATATAAAGGTGTAACGTATTCGCCTATATGAGCCCGAAATCCACCGAAAATGTCATTTTGAGAGGGTGTTACTGTTAGGTCTTGGGCAGCATAAGCCGCCAAGTGTCAGTCCTAATATATAAAAAAACTAGCTGTTTTTTTTTTTTTGCCCGCGGCTCCGACCGCGTATAAGTCACTTATCACTAAATTAAGATGTAAGCTATTCTTTCAAGTTGGATCAAATTGCACACGTGCAAATTTGATTTAAATCGGTTAAGTACTTTAGGAGTCCATCGCGGACCAACAACGTGAAATTAAAAAAAAAAAAAATATATATATATTAAGATTGACACCTATATTTTAAAAACACTTACGATAAAATTGTAAAGAAATCATAGCATGATTGACCGGAAATTCTCAATAGAACCATTTTAAAACAAAATTTAACCTAACTACCTCTATTTGTTCTTCCTTAAGATGTAAAATGTAGACTGTTTTCTATTAAGCGCATTAGTTCGTATAGATAGTCGAAACCACTTGCAAGCAATCATAATCATGGTCAGTGGTCACCATGTGAAGAGGCAATATTGATGCGTTTGTTTGAGCGTACCTTTACCAATGTAAATTAGAGCAGCTAATTCATTTTTGTACTATATCAGTCAGTTTCGAAACATCATTAATCCATTAGCAAATACACCATAAGTAGATTTTTTTTATTATCAAGCTAAGAATTAAGCGCACATCAATTCGTTATTATATTCCGTTTCAACAATTACCTGCCATTAACTAAACAAGTATGTAGTTTTAGTTGGCGCATCGCAAATCCATTAGCATCAGTGAACTTTAGCATGCAACTATATCGGGTCTTCTTAGCATTTAATTTGGTTTAGTGGTAAATAAGGTGCACAAAAGTCAAACTCACCATACATTTTTATCACCTACTAGCTTTTGCCCGCGGCTCCGCCCGCGTGGATGTCGGTTCCCGGCAATTATTCGATTTTTTCTCGCTGTAAAAACCATCTTTGAACTTCAACGAACATTTAACAAAAAGAATTGGCCAAATTGGTCCAGGCGTTTTAGAGTTATGCGCTTACCAACACATTTAGCGATTCATTTTTATATTATAGATTATTGAGAATATATTACGAAATTTAACGTTTTACGTGTTGTATTTAAGAGGAGATGACATCACTATTGATATAGAAAGTTAGTGGTGATAATAGGTATTTATATTAAAATGTATGTTTCAATAATTCACTCTTCATTTTCATAGCAAATATAGTTTTCAACTTATAGAACAACTCACCTTATTGTACGCGACCGGAGCCGCGATCCAAGTTAGTCATGTGTACTAGAACTACACAATAACGTAGTACAACTAGCGGCCTTATTCGCAATTAATATTCCTAAATCCCATACAAGGCGTCATGAGTTTAGTGTTGTGGTAATGTATTAATGATGACGAATATAACTCGAAAGAGTTATACTACGATGTACCTACTATTTGCCATTATTTTTCGTTGCGTTTTGTGTTGTAACAAAATGAAAATTAGTTCATCTTCATATTGATGGGTATGCCATGAGCGTAGTAAGTGGGATTTTCATTAATCTGGTGTCTCTTGCTTTGATATTTTAAAACTATAATATTTTCTAAGTGAATCTGAGGTGAACCTTCGTCCAACCCTTGAATCTCAAAGGTAGACCTGAAGTCAACAAATGAAAATGTCGTTGGAACCCTTCTTTTCGATTCACAATGCTACTTGTTTCATTATTCATTCATATTTGTGCTAGTTTCAATGTTTTTCCTCATTTTAATGATGATAGAAAATTGTGGTGGAAAAATAACAGCATACCTAAATTTATATGGAGATTGAAGCCAAGTACAAAGTGCTTTTCATAAATGCTATAAATATATATGAATATTGAATAGGTACATACTTCGTGTTGTATTTAAAGAAACCGTAAAACCACCAAATATTGTTTCCAATAACTACATTAGCCTTATGAAATGCCTACATTTAACAGAAGAGAAATTTTATAGTTTTATTAACTTATTACAAAATGAAAATTATTATCTTCTATACATAGAATGTATAAATATAATATTAGGTAAATATTATGTTAAATAATCGTGTACTATAGTATGTATAAAATAAAGTTGACTAATATCTGTAAGTTCTGTTATGTAGAAATATTTTGTTTTGTAAAATTGTTACAAATACTGAACGGACTTCTTGCAGGTGGTCCAATTTTTTATAATCTAACCAATAAAATATTGATGTGGTTGTACATTTACATTTTGAATAGAATGTACTCTATTTATTAAACTTCTTTTGTTGAACAACAGTATCCCATCTATTTTATCCACCGATCCTAATATACTCGTAGTTTTGAGTCTCCTAATTTCCTAAACAGTAGAGTAGAGGAAGTCCGTCAAGTCTAAAAGGACAGAAGCAGATGGCGGGCTGTTACCTCTGCCTACCCTCGAGGGACAAAGGCGTGAGTATGTAGTAGTACCTGAGGCCTCGCTCGATAGAGCGATACGACACAAGGATAAAAAAGAAGACAAGAAAAGAATTGTTGTTTCGAATAGGCCGATTACCTAGGAAGGTTATAAGCCAATACGTGAAAATGAAGAATATAGCCTTTCTCGATAAATGGGCTATTCAAAACAAAAATAATTCTTGAAATCAGACCTGATATTTCTGGTGAAACATAAGGCAGCACCAACTAAAGCTAGGCCTACTAAAAATGCGTTACAGGCATCTAGCGCGAGCCCGTCGGTCATCGCCCAGCCACTTTAAAAGTATCTATAAATATCTTGGAAACTGATTGGTCTCCTCTTCTTCATCTTTGCGTTAATCCCATCCGGAGCTTTTAGCTTCGAGTTTCGATATTTTCTGTGAAGTGACTACCATCTGCCCTCTACAACCCAAAGGCGATATCGAAGCATTATCTACAGTTAAACTCCAACTACCCGTAACGGCTGCCATAGATGTTCGCATGGTAACCGGGACCAACGTGCTTTCCGAGGCACTACCAGACCAATGCTAATTACCTATATTCACGTATACAAGTATTTACACTGAGCGGGGATGAACGCGCCTCCTGCGTTCACTACGCTACGCCATGAGGCTGTCTAAAACTGTTGGAAACTAAATGATATATGTATCGACATAATTCTTTTAGGTGTATTTTTTGCTTTCAACACAATACAATAAGCTAATAGATTTTAGAAAAAAATCGTAACTTATCCTGACTTCGGGGTGTTAGAACTTCTTGTATATTGGACTTCACCTCACCCCATCAGGCTTACAGCATCAGAATAGTCTCCATACTCAATCCCCACTGAAAGAGCAGCTAGCATCAGCGGCCCGAATTGTGTTGGTGCTTAGAAATGACGCCTGCTCGTGGTGCGGCATCGAGATTCAAAATGGCTTGATAAATAAAAAAAAGTCGCTGCTCTTTCGGTGAGGATTCACCCGTAAAGCAATGTCTTAGTCCCATTTTCACGCTCCGCTTGAAGGACTCGGATCTTTAAGACGAAGGAAACACGCGTGCTGGTAAAGAATGTCAAGACTTCATGGTGCAGTAAAAAGATTCACCGAACCGCGTGGACCACAGCGCGGCCATTCCGGTGCAGATTTTGTGATTTTTTTGTCCTCATCCTCGTCACTTAGGTATAAACAATAATAATAGGTAAGGTATATATAGGTAGATATGTCTGAATCATGAGATCTATGTCAATCAACGGAACTATAGGTACCTACTAGGTATAACTTCATTCATATATCTCGAGATATAAAAGGCTCTGGCCCGCGCGATTGTTTTGTAATAAAATAATCTATGCTTGTTGAATTTATGCTCGTCCACCGCAGTACCACCCCATGCTATACTCGAAGTATACCTACATACTTACATGAAAATGTGCGTCAATGTGCACTGCGCGTATAAAGCATATTTTAGGTCCAAGATATTTATGAATAGGTATGATATGACTCCAGCTATAATACTTATTATTACGTACCTACTTCACACTGAGTTTTAGAAGTAGGTACCTACCGTAAAATGGGGTGGATAGACACAATTTTCAACTTCTACACAGATTTACTCAGATAATTTGTATGTAAAGTGATTATTAAAGAATTGGGAATCAGGTGTCATGTTGTAGTTAACCAAATATATAAGCTAACAATGAGTAAAAATATATCTATTAATTGTAAATTAAGAAAAAGTAAGCGTTTTCTATTTACCTGGAAAAAGGGGTCAAAAGATACGAGAGGGGGGTGAATAGAAAAAAAAGAGCTAGGGCTGTCAAAACCAACTTAGGTATATTTTTAATAAAATCAACTTAAATCGCTCGTGAAAAGAGTACCTAGGCAATAATCAATTGACAACCCTAAAAAACCATGTTTCTTATAACCCCCCATTCGTATCTATTAACCTGTCACCCGTATGTATTCACCTCCAATGGCGTATCTATTGACCCTAAAGGCGTATCTATTGACCCCCCACCCGTGTCTATTCACCTCGAATTCGAAAAAATGTATTAGCATCTTGATTTTGCATAAAATACGAATGTTAATTAATCGTAATTTATTTTTTATTTATTATATTATAAACACAACAACATGTTTATTACATATAGATAGTTTGCTTATGATGCCGCATAAACTCATTCGAGTTTTTCTGGGCATCATTATCATCGACATTCTGTTGGTAAGTCAATCGTAAACACTACAAATTAATACAGAAAAAATACATTCACATTGCGTGACGACATAAGGTGTGATGGTAGGTACATTACAGAAAAAATCTAATCTGTAGTGGGTAGGTTGCAAACAAACGCCACTACTTCTAGCGTCTCAGCCGCGCGCCAGCCCGTAAACACTTTTTTTCTATATTGAACTTGGAGTAGATCTATAATTAATATGTTAACCGCAACTACAGTGTGATGTTTTGATTTCAAGTCGGTAATGTCGGTAAGGTAATGTCATTGGTAATGGTGTCATGATTATGTAAGTGATGTGAAGTACGATGAAAGTACGTGTTGATAATAAATATATATAAAATAAATATGTATATTGTAATATAGGTAAGGTACATATATTATGTTATGAGTGTGTGTGTGTGCTATTGCAATAAAATTGGTTTGTGGTTCTATGTTCGGGGATTAGTTAGGTATATTCGCTAAATAATATTTTTTGAGTTTGAATTTGATATTTTTTGGTGTTAACTCATTTTTAAGGGATTGTGGTAATTTGTTGATGAGGTCGGGAATAATATAGGACAGCTTCCTTTTCCCGTAGTGGTTTGTGTATTTGGGCAATAATAATTTGAATTTCAGGAGTTGACGTGTTTTTATTGTGTAATTATCATTATACTGTCTGACTTTTTAGATATCTTCTCTGAAGTAGGGTCGGGTGTCTCACAATGAACCAGGCAGCTACATTTAACCACCTACTTATTTCGGAAATGCGACATTGCCAAACTGGGCTAATATGGGTAAAAGAGAGGTATTTACCTTCCCTTTCTGCCCACTAGTTTGCGTGGCGATAGCGGGCGAAGAGGTTTTGTAAGAAGCATTTTTACGAAAATTGTCTCAAAAAGTTAGTTTTTTCTGCAAGTTTCTGTCTTTTTTCACGCTTTTGCTGTAAACGATATTGGTTTCTTTATATAAACCCTGTTTTACATAATAATCCAACATATAAATGCATCGTAATTCGTTACACTGCGATATTGTTTCCCAGTAAAATTATGAGGTTAATTATTAAAACATGGTCTGTCCTACAATGAGCCACTTTTGGGTGGTATACTTTGAACCATGGTTCACTGTGTAACCCCAGTGGTTAAAATGTAGACTGAGATAGTAATTATTTTGATTATTTGGTTTTGTGATGCATAACGTACCTACCTTCTTTAGGTTGTATAAGATTTTAGAGTTAAGTAGGTATTTTGAGACAAAAAATATTGTTCAGGTAGGTAGTGTTAGTAGGTACTAATGAAGATTCATTACATTGTGAAACCATGAAGCTCTACAGGCTGTATTTTTGAAACGGGGCAGTATTAGACCTTAACCATCGTAGTTACAGTAAAATGTTCTTAGGAGACCTTCCCTAATTCCCAATTTTGAACCGTATTCACAGATTTTGGAAAAAAATCGTACAGTCAGCAAGAAAAATGCTAAGTCTAAAAAAATTTTTTGGTGCCAATCGATCCTATTTCATGTGGGGATCAAAAGACTATGGGACCATTTTAGCTTTGAGTACTAGGAAAGACAGAAATTGCCAAAAACGTTTCCCATACATTTCAGCAAGAAAATCCCAATGTACAATGATTAAACTTCTTGTTTTGGATAGGAAGTAGGTAGGATTGGCTGAAAAGTAAATATAAATAGATTTTACCTGGAAATTTCCAGTTTGATGCTAATATTTGTATGTCGTTCTTAGTGTGAGCTGAGAAAATTCGTGTCTTCGATAATTGAGAATTTCTGGTAAACTGTCTTCTAATAGTGATAAATATACTTATTAGGAGCATAATTGTATTGACAATAATAGGAACGCGAGAGCTGCATTTTGGCAATAAGTAGGTAGCCATTACGGCATTGTGCCAATCACATTGATGAAGCTCCCGCGTTTTGATTATTGACAATTAAGCTTCTATTAAGTCCATTTTACCAGAAATTCGTAAATAATAACTGACACGGAAATAACTTTTTTCTGTAACTACAACGCTTAAGGTAACCTGCCTTTATTGCCCCGTTTCAAAAATAGTGTATTTTTGAAACGGGGCAGTAAAGGCACCTATAGTAAATATCTAATATCGAACTCAAGTTTTTTATTTTATTATAAAGTAATTTAAATGCAAATTAGTCTAAATATATCTGGCTAATAAGGTGGTTCAATGTGGAAAATACCCCGGTTAAATGTGTACATCCCGATGGACACATTGAACCAAATCTGGTTTTCCATAAATTCTTTCATTACTCTGAAACCAAAAGGAATTTAAACAATAAGTTATTGTATAATTGTAGCCAAATAAATTCACTAACAATACACAAAAAATTATAGCCATTCATCGAAAAACGAGCACGCTACAAGACTTTGAAATTTACCCGGTTCACTGTGAGACACCCTACCCTATTCCTCATGTAAAAGTGTGTACTTAATTTTTTCTTGAACGGGTAGTATTTTACAAAATTCAAAGAGTACATGGTAGTTATTTTCATGTTTCTTTTTGATATTATATGGAACAACTTCCTTTAACAACCTCAGTTGTAGTGCATAGATGGAATCGAGATGCGATTTGTAGGTTCTTCCGTAGCTAGATAAGCCATATCCAATTATTGATTCGGCTAAAGCAATGTACAGTTGTAGTCGAATTTGGTAGGGTATTTTCCTCTTTATTAGGGTAAACTTCGCCAGTATTCCTCTCAGTTTATCACAGACCCGGTTTATGTGACTCTTCCATGAAAGCCGACTGTCTATGATGAGACCAAGGTAAGTCTGCTCGTCTACCACATCTATTATTTTGCAGTTACACCTATCAGGTACTGCTTTGTCGTTGTTCTTATGAAGGCATTCGTGATCGTGTGCGACAAGAGCAGGCTCATAGGTACACCTATTTCGACTCGAACTTATGTACATTACTTTCACACTTTAATGGACACAATTGTTAATGTTATTCTTAAAATTAAGTAACTTAAGCACCGAAATAAACAAATTCGCAGAGTATTCATAACGATATACTTGATGTTTATCAAAAAGTTTTACCTACACCGCAAAAAATACTTGAATAGTCACCTTTACTTTAACCGCTTTTTTCTATAAGTCATTTCAACTTGACGATAATTTGTGGGTGCCCACTGCCCAGCTTCTAGAAAAAATGTTGCCATGTAATAAATCATAGAGAAACACTTTCACAGGGTGGCCCTATTCAACATATACAAATTTTAGTTATACATATATGAGGCAAACATGAGACAGACCATGAAACATCACTTTGTCTCTTTTTTTCTAATATACAGTTTTACCTGTAAATAAGAGACAAAACATTTAAGTTATTTCTCATTTGGGAAAATGAGTGTATAGATTTGACAGCGTGCCGAGTTTTGGCACAATCCATGAATGATTTGTTACACTCATTCATTACT
This sequence comes from Eilema sororculum, assembly GCA_914829495.1. Lineage (NCBI taxonomy): Eukaryota > Metazoa > Arthropoda > Insecta > Lepidoptera > Erebidae > Eilema > Eilema sororculum. The sequence continues at coordinate 16,098,308 of OU618534.1, read as the reverse complement.
TTACTCTACACGAAACTACAAGAAGCATGATAGTGATGTACTCCAACAAATGATTTGTCGAGGAAAATACTCTTTTTTCACATAATTTATTTATTTATTTATTTTAGGAAGGCTTACAGACTAATAACATTAATATCTTGATTAAAGTGTGTAGACATATTGGTAATTACAAGCCCACACTTATTATATATTTACTTATTTATTACGAATGCTAGTAAATTAAATTGACTAACAACAACAAAAAAAAATAAAAAAAATACGAAGATTCTTACGATGCAAAATTAAAAATACAGGTAACAGTTTTAATGGAAAATAACTAAATAATAATAATCTAGGTAGCTGGTGTCATTACACTGACTGAGTTCTGCGACGGCTACTAGCGCCTTCGCCAAAGAACTTGTCACCCATGCGTCTTTTAATTGTGTTCGTGCTTGTACAGAACAAATCTATGTCCAAAGATACCGAGACCTCGTTAAACTTTTTTAGACTGCGAATAAGAAACCCACCGCGTCTGTACTTCGTTGAAGCTGCAGGGACACTCAACACTGGCCGCTATCTGTAATAGTACAAATTAACTAATAGCTGGTACAGATAACTCACTGTTTGGAAAATCAACAATCTAACTCAGTTAAGTTCCTTAAGTTAGAGAGATTAACCTCTGCATACCTACAAATTTGTCGGCCTACGGTTATTATTATTTCCTTACTTCGCAGTCGCTCGGCCATAGCCCGCCAAAAATAGCTTAGTGGAGATCGCCGAAGATTTGTGTTAAAACAAATATTGATGCGTATACAGAGAGTATCACGCAATACAAAGCTGGCTTTATCACAAGGAGTTTTATTAAAAAAATTAAATGCGAGGTTTTGCATCATTACTGCTCGGAGAAGAAGACGTGAAGAGCCTCATTTACAAAAAATCAAGAGGAGGCCTTATATACGCCTCATCGAGCGTGGTAAACATACACATATCACAAAAACAGAAAAAATAATTAAAATGCACCTGACAAACAAGAGAACCCCCGAAAGTTATTACTTATATATATTTAAATTTATGTGTGAATTTTATGACATGAAAAATATTTTTGCCAATTCTGATGCAACACATAGCACTAATCACAAGTTTCTTTTAATTAAATGTGTAATACAGACTTTTCTAGACATCAGGTTTAGACACCACGATCATACACAATGCGATAAGCTGTCACATCGACAATATTTAAATAAAAAATGCTTATATTTTTATTGTTATTTTCTTCGCATAAACCGTCATGATGATACCATGCGCCTAGCATTTTTCTATACTCCTAAATATAAGATATCGACAAATATTACGATACTAGAAGCTACAGCCCTAACGTAGTAACCGTCGGCCATACGTTCATTCATGAAAATGGAACATAGGTATACACGCCTAATCTGTAGGTATGGCCTATCTACTAAGCGCGCGAGCGTTCTTCCTATATCTATGAACACTTTCGATAAAATGTTACAGACAAGCAAGAATTCATATTATCAAACACCCGATTTTTTTTCTATTCACCCCACGATTTCTATTCACCCCATTTTACGGTAGTTTTCCCGTTCCCAGTGGAACTATGAAGCATTAAGTTACTCATAATAAATTATTATTATAAAGGCGTTTAGGATTTTTTGATACCACTTAGGTGCAGATAAGCAAGTGGCCCACCCGCTGGAATGTGGTTACTGTGGCCAGACGTGTGCAACACCAGAGGGCTCCCACTCGTGGACCCTCTAAGAACCTTCTAATGCTCTTTTTGAACAACCCCATACTGTAGGATGTTTTACTTTAGGTACGAATTTATAGCCGTGCGAAGCCGGGCCGCGATGGTGTTTATTAAGCTTAGTAAAAAAACATTTCAATCATTGCTCCTTAAACATTTTATTTAGACAACAAGCATACACAACATGATAAAATATTTGATGTTGTAACAAGGTAATTTCAATTTAAACTTAAGATTACATACGTTATATATATTGCACATAATCAATATCGTTTGCCATTTTAATCATTCGCCAGGTCCACAAGGAAAACAGTTCCTTATCGTCAAATGTAACGAAGCTTTTAGTAAAAAATAAATTAAAAATTGTAAAAATTCAATATATAAGTAATTATTACATAACAAGAAACGTAATAACGTAAGATTTTATTTTTGTCAGATTATTCAGCTTCAGGTAGGGTTGCCAGGTCGCCAAAACTAATAGCCGGACACACCAGTCAATTTGGCCGGATATTCGGGTAAGAGGCCGACACCATACATTATATTGATGATTTTGTGTCTCAATATTAATGGGGTCGGTCAAATCAAGCATTTTTATTACAAGGATTTTTACTTGCACGGTACCTATGTAGTAGCGTAAAAAGAAAATGGAGAACTTGCGCGATACGAGCTTTTGTAATACGTTATGTTATCGTTTGCCAAATGTAAAAAAGCCCAGCAAATGCCGGACGGGTCGGACGCCGTTCATTTTGGCCGGACACGCAATCAAAAAGCCTAACTATGTCCGGCTCTATCTGGACGTCTAGCAACCTAAGCTTTAGGCAGGATATAGGTCATCTCTTCTCAGAATACAGAACTAGTAAACATTTGTACTTGGTAGATAAACATTATTTAAAATTACGTAAGTCAGATTGGAATGTTCGAAATATTTAATTTTTCGAAGTCCGGTTTTAAATACTATCATATTCATCGTAATTGAACTCTGCTGTGGACGGCGCTAACAAGTCCTGCTGTGGGTTGGATGATTTCTTTTCACTTTTGGATTTCTTATGTTTATGCTTCTTCTCCTTCCTATCTAACTTCTCACTGTAATCTCCTCTATCTTTATCCTTTGATTTCTTCTTTTTGTGCTTTTTCTCCTGTGGAAGGAAGTTATAAAAAAATATTTTTATTTCATGCCGTGAGGGTTCCCGGTGGAATAGAATAAGACTACCCCAGCTCTTCCTGTGGGTGTCGTTAAAGGCCATTAAGGGGTAGGGCTGTTCTCCATCCGACAGTAAACATATAGCTCAAGACAAAGGGCCCGCCAGACGACAATTGGCTCGCAATTTTCCCGGTTTAAGTTGAGAGCAGCTGAGTTCTCCAGTAGCAGTTATTAGGATGACAGTATTAGAATGAATTATTTATTTAGAATTATTACCTTTTCACTGGGCTCTTTTGTTCTGTCCGGATCTTCACCGCCTGAAAAGGAAAGTAAAATTAATTGTTAATAATAAGTTGATAACAATCACCAAGGTCTACTAGCAGTGCGCTGGGGATGAGGTCCCCTGTGGGTAACATCCCCCCCCCCCCCCCCCCCTTCAACATCAGGGCAGTGAGTTTGGATAGGACGAGCTATGAAACGAGTAATTTTTGGAGTCTAAAAGTCACCGATATAGCTCGCATTGTTAGGGGAATTATTAATAACAATAATAACCAAAGTTACTATGTTACCTCTAACCCATTACATATAATAATCTATTCTACTCAAGCTAGGTAACCGACCACTTATGTTAATAAAACTTATAAGGATGTGATTACTGAGTCCTATTAGAAACATGGCTAGATATTTACCTTCAGGAGATCTTCTGGCGCTAGTATCACCCGCCCACAGAGGAAAGTCGTTGTCCAACTGTAACTCCTCCTCCATATGATGTTTACTTTCAAACAGTACTCCATGTGACATATCAAGGCTACTGTTGCTAACGTGGGTGTCGTCGTCATCTTCCATGGTGATCCGACTCATCATGGTGTCCAGGGTACCATCGTGGTGACTGGACCGTGTAACAAGTTCTGAAGTCAACTTTGTTTCGGGCCTAATGATTTCCGCGGATGAAGTTATGTCAAAATCTAAATCTTCTTGGTCAATAGTCACTTTTGGATTTGTTGTGTTCTCTTCGTCGCTGAAATTGTAAGACATAGTACATAAATATAGTTATTTATGATAAACATGATGGCTATTTGATTAGCTTCGATACTTAAATATTACGAGAAAGCACTTTCGACTGGAATCTGACTCTAGCTTAGACTACTTATAGCAACGGAATTCTGCCAACCGACCATTGGACGTTCGCATACGCGCGTAATCTATATAATGCGCCTAAATTCGTGCGATTTTTTTCTTATCTTAGAAAAAATACGAACATTACATTGTTGAGATGAGGTTGTATTTGCTGTTTTAAGTTTTCGATTAAGTGTGTAGTATAAGTTGACCCTAACTTACGCTACGCGCTGTTTATGATTACCTCACATTATTTATGATAAGTATTGTTTACCTATCAGTTTCATAGGTGACATCTTGATTGGTAGTACCGGATAGTGGAGGCAGATCTTCCAAAAAGCTGCTGTCCAGAGTTCCTGCGTAAAATTCGTCTAGGCCTCCAGAAGAAGCTGAAATATTGGCACCTGTTGGCGTACTTTGCCCGCTAAAATATATAAAAAATATATAATTCATTGCCAAACATGAATTTAATAAATACCACAAATATGCTTACAATGCTGTTGGAGCAATCTTGAATTTTTTATATATGGGCTGGCATGCAACTATAGGAAGCTTTTGATCTAGAATATTGAAATGCAACTACTTGTTTTGAGTACGACACTGAGGCAGGAATTCACCGACGATAAGAGCTGTGATTAAGGCGAACTAAGCGACATTAAGTACTAAATATTTATTTGAGCTGTATAGGTAGTGAAATTGCAATCAATCAATTAGACTGCATTCTCACGTTCTACTCAACGAAATATTTTGGTTAAAACGAGAAAACTTAGTTTAAATTAAATGCGTTAATCTTTTTTTATGCAATGTTAAAATTCAGCCTCGATATATTTCTTTAGATAAATCGTAAGGACTCCTATAATCGAATGAAAGTTCACTCCCACAACCCAACCTCAGTCGACAAAATAAATTCCAGTTACAGAACTCTCACCTATCCTGTTGAAACAGTCGAGGCGACGTCATATCAGTACTAACTTGATTCTTAGGCTTCATTAGTTCAGGACTTACATACTGGCCCTGAACAGCTTGTGTTGGCGATTTCAATGTATTTCCCGCAGCTAATGATTGTGCCAGCTACAATCAAGGAAAGAGTAACATTTTAATATCTACATACTTCTCATTCTAGCAAGACCTTGATGACTTCATTGTACTCCAAAACTTTTCTTAACTTAGTTTGGGGTTGGTTTCAGTTCTACGAAGCGACCGAACTTATGTACCACTATTCAGTTACCAGCAAACTTCTCTTCTTCTGGACAAACGTCCAAAAGTCCGCGCATATGTACTAACTGGTCAACCAATGACATGAGCCGTTTAAGCTAATATAATCTATGTATAGTTGATTTGTTTTATGATTAGTATAAGAAATAACTTACAAGAGGATTTACACTGGGCGGTATGATAGGTTTACCAGCGCCCAGCACAATGCTAGGAGATCTGTCGTTGCTGGGGCGTGCTTCTGGCTGACTAGAACTTTGTCGACGTTTGTTTGCGAGACGGTCCACAAACAAGTTGTAATGAGATTCCTCTGAGTTCTACAACAAAATTTCATTAATTAGGTATGTAATGGTAAAGTTACTAAAGTCCATAAATTGTTACAACAGTTTAAGCTTTAGATAATTAATGTTACACCTATGTAAGAATTAAAAAAATTACTAAATGGCAACGCCGTGGATATTTTTTTTTAAAGATTGCATTATGTACATAAATGTATTAATATTATATTTTAAGTTGATTCAAAATTGAAAAATTGAATTGCAGGAATGAAAAACATGACTTTCTTACTTATACCTACTTACTGTGCATATCTATACTTAGCCAAAAATAAGTAGGTACCTGACGACGTATAAATTGAACAGCATTCATAGGAATCATAGGTAAGTAACTAAACTAGTTTCAAAAGGTCAAGGTGAGTATGTAAAATAATAACAAGATGCAACGTCATTTCATTATAATTATAGTTTTTATACGGCAGTTATTTTTCAAACGCCAATTTATTATGCAAATAAAATGGATATTGCAAAAGAATGTTGACAAATTGCCGAATTGGAGCAAATAGGCTCTTTACGAAAACCTTAATTTCTATAATAGAACTTGGTTCAATTCTGTAACTTTAAGGTGCACCTGGAGATTAATGGATGAGTCTTTGAACCGAAAATTAAACATTGCGAAAAACATTATGAACGCTTGTAGGTATTCCATTCAGATTTAGTCCCGTAGTCAACAAGAGCCGAAAATTAAGAATTAGAAAGAAAGGAAGAAAGAAGTAGGTAGATACTTAATGCTAAAATTTCGCATATCAAGCAATAAAAAAAAAGTTTATTGGAATTTATCTTTAGTTCCAATACTACTTTAGTTTATTGTTATTTTATGCAAGTTCGGGACTTCACGCGATAAAAACTCATCATCAAGTCGTGACCACGGGTGCAGCATCGCACCCGAAACGTCGGCAAAAAGTAAGTGGAAGTTTTTATCGCGTGAAGTCCCGAACTTGCATAAAATAACAATGAGTTTACACCGCGATAGCTTAAAAATACTTTAGTTTAGTTACCATATTTGATGGACAGGATTTGCAAAGGCTTTCGCACAGATTCCAAAAGGACACCCGTACACAAAAAATGCTGTAAGGCCTTGACGCCACCACGTATACAGTCAGTGTCAGATATATCTTGACCACAGTCTCAAAATTATGTTAAAACTGAGGTATTACGAGCCAATCAAACTGTTTTATTGATTTTAATTGTATTAGGGTCAGTGCGCCGGTTTACGGCCTTTTAGCTGAGTTGCTGACTTTAGAACTTTACCAAAGCCAAAGAAAATTTCTTCAGTTAAATAGTAACTTACATTACAAAAGCAAATTCTAGTCCTTAATTCTAAATAGCGTTCGAATATTCAAATGATGTAAATATTGACCTGACTAACGTTAAATCAATTGATGCGAATTCAAATACAATCAAATCAAACGTGGCCGTTTATCATATCTGATTTATAACAAGTTGATGTCAGTTGTAACCATCGTATTTCTTGATTGAGCAAAACGTAAACGCAGCACGTTTTCATTACTACTGCAAATAGTCCAGAACAAGTAGTACTCTTTTTGAATTTAAAGGAGTTTCCGTAATTATTAGCTCAAAGTTTACCTAACTTTGAGCTGAACTTTAAGCTGAATCTAAACATTCTATAAGTAGGTACGTAGATACGCATGCATTCAGAAACTATTACCTACAATAAGTCATTCTTAGAAATTTGTAAGCAAATGAAATTATAGCAATGAGAGAAATTCCTTTAGATTTTTAAGAATTAAAAGGCAACACAATGCAAGTCAACCTAATGAACGCAACGAAATGCAAGACAACCTAATAATATTGAATTACTGTAATAGTTTCAAATTTGTAAATGTGCCCTGTAAACTTCGTAAATAGCATATTGTTAGTATTAAGTTTGCTGTCTAATATGACATCTAAAACTTCCACATTTAGTACACGTGCTAGCGAGGTAATATAATTAATAGAATTCAAGTTATTGTCTAACATTTTAGGGCCCTAACAATAATCTCCCAATAGACCCTCAGTTAGAAAGTATTTATATTACGAGTAGATATCTGAATTAATTTGTTGAGCTATATTGTACTGTTTTACCTAAAAAAAATACATAATTCCGAAAGTGCTCTTCGCTGCACAAGTGTTAAAAACGGGTATTTTAAAGACCGTAAGAAGTAAAGACAGAGCTGGAAAATTAATACCAGATTCCAAAGCAACTCTGATCCTAATTGATACAATCATACTTAAAAGAAATATTGTGACAAAAGATTTTTACAACAGACATTTGGACTTCTAATGCAAACTGGTAGCGGTGACCGTATATACTCGGGCCTCGGGTGGCTGTCTATCGTTGGCTACTTATGAAACAAATCGCGTAGTATTAAACTGATAACAAAAACGGATCACATAACAAAGTAAAGTAAAGTACTTACTTGGAAATCATTAAGTTCCCTTTCAATGTCCTCCATGTCTTTCTGGTTCCTTTGCAATTGTTCCAATAAACTTATCTTCTGAAGTCTTAAGAATGGAACGCTGAGGAATTTGTGGAGCAAACGTAAGCCGAAGCCATTTCTCATTGAAGACTCGGCGTAGCGAATTGGCGCTGTCCTAATAAATGAAACACAGTTGAATGTGGTATTGTATTTACAGTAGAAAGAACATAGATTTATGTAGATATGCAACGTCTATTATAGGTATAGTTGTGTCCGAAGGTCTCAGCTGCATGTCTAAAATAAACCTACAATAATTCGCAGGCGTCATCATAACCCTCATAGTGATTTCCAAAGGTGAAAGCCTTCGATGCGACCGAGACTAACACAAGGCATATGAGGAGTGATTCCCCAGTGGTGTCCAAAGTTTACAGTTTGCAGTATGAGGCCCAGTCCTGGCATGTCAGATTTTCCAGGAGAGACCGCGGTCTGACTCCGAAGCAAGCCTGGGTCAAAGGCCAGTTTGTCATTTTATTTAGCAGATGCACTGACTAACAGGTGCGGATGGATTGAGCTTCAAATGTGAACTTTGAGACATCCTGTAACCTTCACCCATTAGACATACACACATCAAAAAAAGTTTGCGATCAATGGCATAAGCTCCCAGAATTCTTTAAATTTAACTTTATCAAGAAAAAATCTATGTTGTATGCTTTCTTTAAATAGGAATACCCTGTTTGAAATTAAAATATAAAACTATTTTTTTTTTATTTTTTTTTAAAAATTGAGCCATTAATCATAATGCAATTGTGATAGAAATTTCATAGAAAGAAAAAGACTGTTTAATTGAACTTAAACTACAATTTATTATTAAAAGGTGTAAATTCAATATAAAATAACTCCTCCCCTGGCTCGAACACATGCGGAGATCCTCCTGGGCATGCTGAGGATCATGTTATCCAGCATTTCCAGGGGTAATTCTATCCCATTCTTCAATAGCGGCTTCCCTGAGCTCTGGAACTGTCTGGGGATGTGGCTCACGGTTCCATACAGCTCGTTTAAGAGCATCCCACGCGTGCTCTATTGGGTTTAAGTCGGGCGAGCCGGCAGGCCAGTCTAATCGTGTGATAGCGTATTCTTGAAGAGCAGCATTGACTCGTTGAGCTCGATGTGCGGGCGCATTATCATCGACCAGTACAAATTGGTGCCCATGGTTTACTCGGAATGGTTTGACGATATCATCAATAGCAACTGCTTTGTACATGTCTGCTGTCATGAAGCCCCGATACGGGATTAGAGGCGTTCTAGCTCCAATCATAATGCCACCCCAAAAAGCCACCGATTTTCCGCCTTGCTGAACTGTTCCAGTGGCAGTTCTATTCTCTTTCACGGACGCCTGGTCTTCTCCAGACGCGTCGGTTATCTGGATGAGTGGAGATTCGGGATTCGTCAACGAAGAGACAGTTTTGCCAAATGTTTTCTTCCTCACCTTCTTATAATTTCTATGTTTATAATTCACTAAATCAGATTATAATTCACTAAATCAGATTTCTGAATGAGCGTAAGCTAGGACTGAAAGCCTTTTTGTAAGAAAAAACAATTGAACGGTGTCATTGTTTTGTGTTCTAATTCTTTATTTTTAAATAAAGAATCTAAAAAGAAGAAAAAATCATAATATAATCTACAGTAACAAAAAAGATTTCAGTTTTTCAAAGTGATCGCAAACTTTTTTTGATGTGTGTACAATGAACTGATCCTAGTCTCTTTCCGAGACTATGCCTTAAGTTTACCACCAGGCGAGGTGAAGTCAAATTTACGTGTCCTTTAATAAAAATAAATAAAAAGGATTACCTTTGTTTCTATGTAGGTGCCGAACGTAAAATAGGTATAGAAGTTCAGCCGTTTTCGTAATTAGATTGGAAATTATAAAAAACAAAGTTTAAAACTAAAACCAGACTAGAGCTACACTAGAGCGTGATTTTCGGTAGTCGGGTTTTACTTTTAAACTTTGTTTTTTAATTAAATTATTTTGGGGCAAGGTAAAGCTAATAATTTGTACATATTAGAAATGTGCTCATGATGCACTTTCATTTGATACCAAACACGGCATATTTATCTCAAATTATTTTTTTAACGCAGTACCTTATGAGCGCTAGAGGGCGCCACACAAGATTGAGTGACACGTCATAAGCCTCCTATAATCATCGGACGATCAAGCCGCTTGTAACGATACCTCATTTGTCCAGTTCTAATAAGTAGTTGAAGAGCTATGTGGGAACAAATGAACATACATACATACATACATACATAGCCTGGCAAAATCATAACCCTCCTTTTGGCTTCGCCGTAGTCGGGTAAAAAGCGGATTCTCGACTCCAACGTGAGGGCCACGGACACGACCGAGAATTAAGCATGATGAATAATCAAGAATATTTCACTATTTTCATTAATATAGCCAATTAAATGATAGAAAATACCTGATAAGTTTTGCATGATGTAAGGCTTGTTCAATGTGATGTGCATGCACTTGCCGGTGATGCTGCATGTCACAATGGTTTCCCAGCACTACGACCGGTAAGTCAGCTGGCACTTGTGCTAATTCCTTTACCACATAGTCAAATGTCCTGCAGAGAAATGCTTTTTCTTAACTATTCAATTTACTTTCCAAAAAAGAATATGTGGTATTTTACTGAGCCTAATAAGAATTAATCTATCTACTTATTAAAAGAAACCGCATGAAAATCCCTATCATGGTTTTAAAGATATGTATAACCATATTTAGGAACGGACAGACGCGGAAAGCGACTTTGCTTTATAATAATTGTGATGATGATAGACTAGTGTTAATTTAAGTGTTAGACAGCCTCAGTGGCGTAACGGTAGTGAACGCGCATACTACGCAGGAGGTGCGTGTTCGATCCCTGCGCAATGCAAATATTTGGATGCATGAACATGGGTATTTGCATTGGTCGGAGAGCACATTAAGCCATCGGTCCCGGTTGCCATACGAACATCTACGGCAGTTGGAGCCCTCAAACGGTCAACAACTGGTCTAGCTGCATGCTTCGATACCGCCTTTGGGTTGTGGAGGTCAGATGAGAATCGCTTTACAGAAAATATCGATGTTTAGCCCAATCCGCAATTAGATTGGTGAAGCGGATACCAGACCAGACTCCACATTGAAAGCTTTGGATGCGACTGGGATTAACGCTAACACAAGGAAGACTAGTGTTAGTTTTCTACTTAAAGAGATCCAAAACTGAGGAAGACATGGAAAAAACTGTCTTAGATATTGTATTTTTTTATTTTTTTGTAAAAAATATAAATTTTCATACAAGAAAATATACACAACTTACTCAGGTTTTGTAATGTCAAGAATTTTTTTTATTTTCTTTTTATTGCAATCTGTCTAAACATAAACTGGCGAAATGTGGGTGCTAGCACCTCTGCCTACCCCTTCGGGGAATATAGGCGTGATTTTATATGTTATGTTATGTTATGTGAGGTACTGAACCAGTGACATGTCTTCTTAAATAGTATTTTAGAGTAAGCCTTGAGGGACTCTTTACAACTTACCAAGGTTTTGTTATATCAAGCATTAATATGACACCATTTGCATTCTTATAAACATCCAAAAAAGTAGCATCCAGGACTGGTGTCTCATAGCCATCTTCTGATGTTGTAGCAGTAGATTGATTTTCTAATTTTAATCCCAAGGGTGGTTTCTTCTTGGTACGGCCTTTGTCAACTACTTCCCATACTTCAACCTTTTTGACATAAATAATTGGGAGTTATAGAATAAAAGGATTTCATGAGCATTTATAGAGCACATAATTTATAACTTAGAATACAGTATAAGTAATTTTAATGAATTTTATACCATTAAGTATGCTAACTATAGAAATTGAATACATAGGGAAAAATGAATATTGTCGGGCGGGACTTGAACCCGCTATCTTTACTTTACAGAGGGAAAAAAAAAAAAAAAAAAAAAAAGTCTTTATTTCTTTAACTCGTACAAATTTTAACTTATCCGTGACGAGGGTATCCTTTTAAGTATACAATATACTTGTGTTAGGGTACCCCCCTCCTCCATAACAGTGTTACATAAACTTATTCAATACCTTACTGTAGATACACAATAAAAATGCTAATAAAACCATATAAAACTATATAAAGTGTGTGTGTGTGTGTGAAAGCCTTGACCAACTAAACTACCAAGACACGCCTAATGTGCTTCAAATTTCTCTTCTATTTCTATCTGTCCTTTAAGGCGAAGGTAGAGTCATCCACCAATGTTCTTAAAAACTATCAGAACCAATGAATGATTTTACAATAATTGTAAACATTGATTTCTGATAACTTCTGTAAGGGAAAGAGCGCGGGTTCGAGTCCCGCCCGAGAAAATTCATTTTTCCCTATGTATTTGAGTAGTAGTAATTATACAAGGGCTTCAATTAAAAATTTCACCAATACATATATGTTTAAAGACAAACAGTTTTTAATGATTTTTACTCCAACTTGTGCCTGTACCACTAGACTGTTTATGCTCTTACAGCAATGGTCCGCTGCGCGGACGCGTGGGCGGCCGGTCTCCTTCAGCGAGCAAGTAATGGTCGTGAAGGAGACGGCGGAGCGGGAGAGGCGGCGCGAGCGAGAAAGACTCGCGGATCGCGCCGCCCGCGCGCGCAGGCAACTCGGGCGTCGGAGGGCTCTGACTGACCTCCGTCCCCCATGAGCGCGGGCCTGGGGGTGACGGGTGGAGCCGCCTGTCACCCCAGCAGAAGCAGGCCACGGCGGCGGCGCGCTGAACAGCGCGCCTCCCCATTCCGGGGGCGAGTTGGGGACACCGTTGTCCCCCCTCCTGAGGAGGGCCAGACCGTAAGGGATGGCCCTGGGTCAGCCGGGGTGCGAGGGATATGTCTTTGACAACCTCACCTCCGGCCTAGCACCAAGACCCACAGTCGGCGTGCGGTTTTAGTCGGTTCGAGTCCGACATAACCTCCCCTTCCGGCTCCGGCAGGGGGGGTATCCGTGGGGATTTCCGCACGAAAAAAAAAAAAAAAAAAGACTTTATGCTTTTTATCCAGGGGTTTAGGTGTTGGGTCAGCCGGGGTGCGAGGGATATGTCTATGACAACCTCACCTCCGGCCTAGCACCAAGACCCACAGTCGGCGTGCGGTTTTAGTCGGTTCGAGTCCGACATAACCTCCCCTTCCGGCTCCGGCAGGGGGTATTCCGAGGGAATTTCCGCACGAAAAAAAAAAAAAAAAAAAAAGGGTTTAGGTGTAAAATTGATTAGTCACTTGCTATCAGACTCTAAAGCAGTTTACCTTCTGCAGAATGTGAATACCACCATTTTCTTAATATGTGGAAACCCCCATAAGTATGATCTGTCTGAGGCTAATGTTGATTAATTTGGAACCAATCACTTACTGTTCTGTCATAGGGCTCTTGGGATAGTTTAGGGGTAGGCGAGAACTTATGTCTAGGTTGCAAAGTAATAAAATGTGGTGTTCATATTTTATTACTTTGCAACCCAGAAGTATTATAGACTCAGTAATTAAACAAGGAGGACGACATCAATAATGCTCAAAGAGATAAGATAAGAAAAATCTTTATTGTACACTTATAAATTTTAGTACATGTACGGACAACATAATCAGAAATGTACAAATGGCGGCCTTATCGCTACAAGCGATCTCTTACAGGCAACTAAAATTCATAACATTCTTCAAAAAACCAACTTATGTGTTTTATAAATGTTGGCTGAAGTCTAGTCACAAAAGACAGAATAATACATTATACTTTTAATTTCGACAGTATAATAAAGTTACATGCATAATAGGATATATTCCTACTGGAAACGCAAAATAAATAATATACCAATTTTTTTTATTAACATGTTACTCACCTTTACAATGTAGTCACTATTTTTATATGTCCAGTGTATTGGGGCCACTTGTATTTGATCGGTTGGTACATATTCCTCTATAAACGGCCCACCTTGGAGGCGCTGCAATAAGCACGATTTACCAACATTCCTGTCGCCTTTTATCAATATTTTCACTGCAACAAATCATGGGTTACATTGCAACAATATACATCATGTCTTATTTACATTTATTTATTTATAACACTTAATAATTATTTACTGTTAAAGTGAACTCCTTTCGAAAACTTCTTTTGTAAAGAAGAAGACATAGGCAGAGGTGCTGGGCAGCGATCATCGCCACTCCTGGCTAGTTTTTTGAGAGCCGAAAACATTGCTCTTGCTTTATTTTAGATTTACTGACTTAATGTAGAAGATACAATGCAGGTATTTAATTAAAATTAAGAGTCAAATGCTAACGGGTTGTGTTTTATCATACAAATTCTTGCATTATCTTATTAAAAACAATAATAAAAGTACGAGTGTCGAAGTGGAAGTGTCAAAGTCAGTGTCACTGAAATGAAATTCACATAATGTCACCAACGTCAGTATAGTCTATGCTGTCTATGACTAATAGAGTATTCATGTTTATGTAAATGAGATCTAGTCTATGGTCAAACTACAAAGAGTATAGACAATATTATAGAGGTGAATGTACTTGATCCTAGACTGGTTCCAGCCTTTAAAGTTATAAAGCTTTATACTCTTTGGTCTGGGTCATTCATTATCATTACCTGCCAAAGGTGAGATTGCTACGGGCATACCCCTCACACCCGCTCCCTCGGATTTAGGGCCACAGTGTCTCCATCTTGCCCTGATAGGGGGAAGCGTGCATCGTGTCACACCTCGGCCAGCTTCTGCTAGGATAACATGCGACTTGCGGCTTCACTCATCTTCACCCCCAGGCTCGTACTCTTGGAGGGCGGAGGTCGTTGAGTGACGAGCGACCACCAACGCCTGAGGCACCTCCGTTCATCGTTTGGGGGACGCAAGAGAACTGAGTCCCCTCCGAACCCGCTCGCCGCCTTCGTCTCAAGCATTACTTGCTCGTAGAAGGAGTGAGCGGTAGCCCACGCAGACGCTGGCGAGGAAATCGGTTGCCCTGGGCGAGGCCGGCGAGGTGATGGTTTAGTCCACTTAGAGCACCCAGCTGAATAGCACCTAGCATGTCCATGAAGAGCGCTTGTCAAGATTTTTAGCAGGTGCTATTCGTGGGTACTAATTTATTTTTACAATATTGTTCACTAAGAGCACCTAGGCTAGTACTGGGATGTATAGGGTGCATACTAACTCACAACACGTGTTGCCGCGGTTGCCTAAGTCGCAGAGCAGGACCCGGCGGCTGGGTTTCTGGCTGAGACTGGGGAGGAGACGTTACGCAGAGATCGTGCCGAAGCCCCGAAGGTCAACCAGGCGCGGGTAGCCGCGGAAACCACAGCGGGTACTGGGTCACTGTGGACGCGGCGAGTTTCCTTGTCGGAACCCTATCATGAGACCAGGAGGGAGAGCCGAGTGGCACGGAAGCAGGGATGGGTACCCGAGCCTCGAGAAATCGGAGAATTTTTGTAAGGTTCACATATAGTTCCAAATGTAGGTACACTTATATAAAACAAGCCCATGTATTAATGCTATCTTAATTTGATTTATTTAAACTATTATGACTAGGTATTCCAGAATTGATTACAACTAATCCCATTTTGATTTTTTTTTCTCAAATATTTCTTTGCCATCTTTATCCACTGCAGCATAATAGCCCATTGATTCATATTTGCTTCGCATGTAAGCTATATAGCCAAGAGCTAAGCCAAAACATACAGCTCCTATACTCATCACCACTATATTCTGAAACAAAAAGAAAAACGAAATTTGAAACTCATTATTTATCTTATATATTTTCCAGGATGTGTGTCAAAAAATAATGACATGTTCAACTAAATATTATAAATAAATTTCATAGAACATACAAACTAAAAACAGGAAAGGAATTAATGAAGAAGACAGAGTTTTAATAATTTTCAAATAAGTAAATTAAATGTACTTGTCATACTGCAGATACTTTTTGTAGATCAAAGTTTTGAAATATTTATTACACAGAAACATCCAATAGCAAACAGTACCTAATTTTTTTTTACTATTAATATGTTTCCTTATGTCATACTAATATATTTGGACCTACTTATGCAAACTGGAATCAACCCACACGAGGATAGTTTTGAGAAAAAGCCATTTTTGTTGAAAAATGTTGTATGTTGAAATTGGTTGTCACTTGAATAAAATTTATTAACAAACATTGTAGTAAATAATTTACTAGATGTATACAAATAAAATAACGATGAAAATCAAAGATATTTTATAAAAATAAAAGAAATACTTAATGGTTCCTTTTTGCAAAACTATCTGTAGGTGGATTGGATCTTTGTTGCTTTAGCATAATATAAATACATTTATAGGAAAAAAAAGAGAAATACTGTATTTATTTTGAAAATTTTCATTTAATATAGAAAAATAAAAAGAAACAACTGCTGAAAATGTTTAAAATAAAATAACATAAAAATTGCTTACTATATTTCTAAATCAAATGATTCTATATTAAAATCAGGTTGGCCCCAAAATCCCTACAGATCGTCATTAATGTATCCATTTCCAACAAGCTGAGTATAAAAAGCATGAGCATCTTTTGGAATCAGATGTACACGCTTTCCTGATGGTCAAAGTGGCTCCATTAAAGCTTTAGTATTTTATTTTTTTACTATGTTTACAACTTTAAATTCCTCGTTGAATACTTTCATTATGCAAATTTTATGTGTTGCCTTCCTTTTATAAGAGAATACGCTCTTTTCTTGAAGGTTTGAAGGTCATATTGGTTCGGAAATACCGCTGGTGACAGTTCATTCCACAGTATAGTTGTGCGAGGCAGAAAGTTTCTCAAGAAACGCACAGTTGTGGACCGCCAGCTGTCTAGATGGTGAGTGTGGAACTGCTATCGCGTGGAACGATGGCGGAAAGAGGTGGCGGGGATTAATCCGAACAATTCCTCGGAGCACTCCCCATAGTATAGGCGATAGAACATGCAGAGCGAAGTCACATCTCTATCTCTACGCAGTGCCAAAGATTATAGCAGATTCGAAACATCCTGGCAGTTGACGATTCGAGTCGCTATCAGTTGGATGCGGTCCAGAGGGAGAAAGAAGTTGAGAACAGTATTCCATATGTGGCCGTTCTTGCGCCTTATAAAGTTGTAGGCGGTGAGCCGAAGTGAAATACTGTCTCGATCTATTGAGCTCGCCAAGCTTCTTCGACGCTAATTTAGCTTTACCCTCTAAATGACCGCGAAACTGGACTTCGCTCGATATGTCAACACGAAGTATTCCAATATCGACTGAGACAGTTGAGGGGTGCTCTCAAAACGAGGGAATACGACCAACGGCTGTTTTTTTAGCGGTAAACGCATAAACTTGTGTCTTTGTGGGGTTGAATCGGACCAAATTAAGTCTACCCCAAATTCAAACTTTATCTAAAGAGGTTTCAATTTCAGACACAAGTTTGTTTCGGCTCTCGGTTATTTTCGTTTCTTCCTTTCTTCCCATGATAACCCACCACATGCTGACTTTCTACCTTTTTTTGGCCTTACCATCGGCTGTTTCTCAGTTATTAATGATTCAATTTCATAAACAGGAAAAGCTCCTGCGTCAGACGTACCATTATTGGCATTACCACTATCAGAGATTATATCAGACTTTTTTTTTTCGTGCGGACATCCCCTCGATGAAATGAGATTATATCAGACTGTAAAATAGAAGCCATCTTATTATCAATTTGCACAATTTCTTGTATTGTACAATGTGATTCTAAGCTTACAGGTACTCTCTTAATTTTTTTAACAGTGAATCAACTTACAAAGTTCAAATCACTCAACGTACCGAGTGCTTTATTTTTTAGACACGGGGTTGCCATTGGAAATACTAAAATTACTTACTATTTAGTTTACGAAGAGTTGCCATATTCAAAGGACAAAAATTGTCCACCCGAGTGGTCTGTTTACCTACTGAGATTCAAATAGCCCTCTTTGAAATAAAATAGGTGCTTTAAAAAACTTATATCTATAAGGGGCCAAGCAAGGTGAATCTTTGTGAACATGTAGGATAAGGCTTAGTTTAATTTGCAAACAAGAACCAACCCGCATGGTTCTAGTTATTTGAATAAAAAGTAAAGATAGCAAGGGATCATGTGGTATGGTTTCTTATGAAAAAAACTAATTCAATATTTTTTTAGATTTGCAAACAAGAACCAACCCGCATGGTTCTAGTTATTTGAATAAATAGTAAAAATAGCAAGGGATCATGTGGTATGGTTCCTTAAGAAAAAAACAAAATCAATATTATTTTAGAATTCTTGGGTGACTATGAAGCTTGATTCTTTTTACTTTAATGAACAACTAATGTAATGTTGGTTGATAACTTTGTCACAGAAATGTTTTGTTCTGTCAAAATTGTCAGATCAATTTGAAATTTCTAGGGTCGATAGAAGGTTGAATTTTGAGAGTTTCCGTGTACTTAACTCAATTTTGGCATTTGTGTGGATTGGTTCCCGTTTGCATAAGTAGGTCCATTTCATGTTGTTAACAGTTTGTTTGTGACGAGTAACAATCAGCAAAAAGTAATATGTTGTGACAAAAGTTACAGATTCTTAGTTAGGTATGATACTATGGTGTGGCTGCACCATTTTATACTATAGTTTGACGTTTAACTTGTTCTGTGGGTGGGGTGTATTAGACTATTAATGATCTTTTATTAGTCAATATCATTTCTCTACACCAACCCCAAAACATGGGATAAGGGCAGACAAATGATTTAATAGGTACATATTCCTTAATAGATTGTTTGTCAAGTTCTTCAATCCATACTAATATTATAAATGCGAAAGTAACTCTGTCTGTCTGTCTGTATGTTACGCTTTCACGCCTCAACCACTGAACCGATTTTGATGAAATTTGGTATAGGGGTAGATTAGACCATGAGAAAGGACATAGGCTATGTTTGATCGCGATAACCGACATCCACGCGGGCGGAGCCGCGGGCAAAAGCTAGTAGGTTATAATATTAAACAGGATAGGTTTTTACTGTTATGAATACATGATGGTTTTAATACTTACAGGTTTTGCATATAATTCAAAATTGATAACTTTGAATGCTGTGGAAGATCTCATAGATCGAATACCGTCTCCAGGTTTTTCATTATTTTTATTGTCAGCCATAACTTACAATATTTGTAGCTTTTTTATTAATTGTAAACTGAACTTATAGATCTTAGTTTTTATTCCAATATTTTATAAAACAACTATGTTTTAATTATGTAAATAAATTATCTTACTTATTACATTCTTTATTTACAACAATTTACAACCAATCACGACGACTTGTCAAAATATTGACAGTGACACGATTGACGTATTATTTTATTTAAAAGTTTTCTTCCTATATCTATGGTTTATTAGTGATGTTTGTTTATAAAGTGTGAGTAAAGTATCGTAACATCAAGAATAACAGAAAAAAAATGAAAATGATAGAATAGCACTAACCCTACCCGACTTAGGAAAAATTGGTGATGTGATTTTAAGTATAGTGCGTCAAGAAAGTCGTGAAATTAATGTTGAAGGAACTAATATTTTTCATTGTATTTGCAACACTCAATAACTGTCAAACTGAGTTTTCATCTGTCATTCCTTGTTTTGTTGTGGATATGTTTCGTATATCTTTTGCGTTCATTTAATTTATTTACGTCTAGTAACAATATCAAGTGTAAAAATGAATTGCAATGTGTGTATTAGTTGTGAGAGACATGTCGTATTCAAAGTATTTCATGGATATAGTATGATATACGGCGGGATTTCAAACCGGCAAGCTGGTTTCTCATTTGGAGGATATTTATGGCCAAACAACGAAATAAGCCGGTACGTACATATATTTTAATGTTAAACACGGTATGGGAAGTGTAATCTATTAAAAATTATGTGTATTAAGTGAACATTTTATTTTTCAAAGCATTGTTTTCATTTGTCGTGATTGAGTCATTAACCTACGATTTTAAGAAATCGTAGTACGACACTTTGACGTTTTTGAACAGTCTTGATCCATTTTGTATTAACCACTGAGGCCCTTTGGACTACTAAAAAATACACGGTATATACAGCTGTATTTATCCAGTACCGTACGTTTTTATTTGTTTCAGATTTTCAAAAGCACATTTCAAGACATATAATTTCAGTATGGGATGATATATCCAGTGAGTCAGAAACTATCGCGGATAAATTACGCAAGAGTTTCAAGCAGCATTTTGGGTGTTCAATACCTACTCACTCCAATAAGTTAATGTTCTAAAAGATTATAATTATATTATATTATATATGTACTGTACCTACATCTTTTGTTTTCATTGTTTAATACTTTACAACGTCTGTAAAAAAACCGACTGTCTAGCTATCACGGTTCATGAGACAGACAGGTGGTATTGCTCGGGACATGTTTCTTGGACCTAAAATATGCTCAAAACACATTTCACACCCACGGTAGCCATGGCCATACTCCTGGTGGTACCGTGGGTCTAATAAAGTTAAAGTGTACTACTGAGTAAGCGATTCTGTGACCAGAGCGGTGGTGCACGAGCTCAAAGTCACCAAGCATAGATTATTACAAAACAATCTGCGCGCGCCAAGCCAAACAATTCGTTTATCTCGCAGCTTAGATTCAAAATAGTGTCCCGAGGCATATCCTAAAAACGTCCGACACGGCGTGTCCTTGTATATGAGGCCTTATACTCATTTATCGGGCTGTAAGGTTAACGGCATTTCCCTCACCCTCCAGTTAACTTTGAGCCATATACGGGTTTATGATGGCCCTCTTGGGTGTCCTCATCTAACCTCTAAACCCGCTGCTAGTCACAGCGACCCGTGGCGAGTCTCCGAGCAACTCTCTATAGGGCTGCTCCCGCCGCGGCCGCTAATTGCACTAAGTGGTAGCGTCTCCCACGTGCTGAGTAAGAGAGTGAAGCATTGCCGTTAGCGTTGTACAGGTTGCATCGAATGGAGGCTTCGGATCACGCGCACCAAATTTAACATAATATCTGTGCTTCTAAATCCCGTGTGCTTGTCTGCCACCTGAGTGATTTGACAACCATGACTTCTAAACTCAATCACTTCGCACTGGTTGATTTCGATTAGTTGTTAAAGATTTTATATGCAAAAGTTAATATCTAAATGTGCTGCAAGCCCTGCAACCATTTAAAAAGGATATAACGACTATTCTGTAATTAAGTAGTTAGGTAGTACTTAACTGTTTTGGGGATGAGTGTAGGCATTTTGCAGATGGATAGGGTCGGTCCATACGATTATTTTATAGTATGGGAACTATGGTCCGATATCCTTTAGTTTTTAAGTTATGGGCAAAAATTGTTTTTTATGAATACTTTACACTTTTTGGGTTATGAAGCTAAAAATAAACACAATTTCATATTAAATACAGTTTTTTTATTATTTGTCGATTTAAACACATAACACACTATAAATTAAAAGTCTTACAACTATTCCGATAGCAAAAACAATCAAATAGTGAAGAAAAGAAAATAAGCATAAAACAAATCTTAGTGACTTTCATAGATATCAATGTGTATTTAAAAAAACTGTGTAGGTGAAAAGTGATTAAAATTACCTAAAAAATGCTTATCTCTTCCTCTTTCTATTGATGTATCAAATAATACGCTACGCCTCAAATTCAAACAGTTATGAGACTAAACCTCTACGGATAGATCAAATGAGTCAGTCACTCAAGTAACAAAGCTGCAATAATAATACCTGGGTGCCATTACTTTACTTCCAGGTATTATTATTGCAGCCTTGTTACTTGAGTGCAGACTCATTTTGATCTAGCTGTGAATGATAATAATAATAATTCGATGAAGACATGTCTCTATCAACAAACAAATTTAAGCTTGGTGTTCAAAATGACTTCCAGCATTTCGAAGACAAGCTCGCGCACGTCTTCTGACTTCAGTAGTTGTTGTGCCTACTGTCATCTCCGCTCTTATTATTTCGGCTCCTTCATTGATCTTTGTGACCAATTGCTCCCGACTCATTATTTCTTCGTCATACACCAACTCTTTGAGTCTTCCCCACACATAAAAGTCGAGGGGAGTTAAGTCGGGAGATCTGGCTGGCCATAGGACTGGCCCATTTCGGCCAATCCAGCTATTTTCATAAGCAACGTCCAGATATTCTTTTACACATCTTGAGTAGTGCGCCGGGCATCCATCATGCTGGAACATCATCTCTGATAAAAGATGCAGAGGAACGTCTTCCAGTAAATCCGGCAATACATTTTGTAAAAAATCTAGATACACTGCGCCATTTAGACGGTCGGGCAAGATATGTGGCCCAATTAATATTCCTCCGATTACACCGGCCCAAATGTTGACGCTGAATCGCCTTTGCGACGAAACCTGTTTTTTTAGTTTGGGGTTTGCACCCTTCAGCTCCCAGTAATGTTTGTTATGGAAATTTGTGATCCCATCTCTATCAAATTTCGACTCATCGGTCCATAGAATTCTTCTTAGAAAATCGCCATTCTCTGCATCTTGGCTGATGAGATAGCGGCAGAATGTCATGCGTCGGGCAGGATCACCTTCAACAAACAATCATCCATGCAACAAATTCCTATTCATATAAGATTGGGCAGTATAATAAATTGTAGGTTGTCAAATTTCACATAAGAATTTTTTCAAGAAGATGAAGAAAGTTACCTTCTTCCACAGCAGGCTGTGCTTCTCCTTCTAGTGGCTGGGCAGAAGCGTCTGCATCCACGGCGTCACTGCTACTTGTAGGACCTCCATTGGAAACTGCATCACAAATTACAATAAGATGAAATAAATGTGCTATTGTGCTACTATCTATTGCGAACCGACGAAAGCTTAATGCAAAGTAAAGGAACAGAAAACCAATATGCAAATAAAAATTACGGTGAAGCTAAACTACTAGCATCAAAAGATCATGGAATTTCTTATCTTGATTATTGGTTATAAGTAAATTACTAGCCTGATTCTTCAGCGGGGACGGAATCTTCGACATCGTCTTGACTTGTTACATTGTTTTCGCCGGTTTCAGGAGTATCAACAGCCTCATTCTCTTCTACAGGTAACACTTCCGCGCCTTCGGAAGCATCAGCGTGAAAAGCTGAGTCCGACTCCATTCTATCAAGTATTATACTTTAGGACAACACAAAACAGAAAAACATTGAATCTAAACACGCGATTACAGATTGAATCTGTACATTTTCATGGAAATAATAAAATTAATGAAATTTTTGACAATATCGCCAAAGTAGACATTTACTTAAACCATAGTGCCGTGTTGGCGTCTATGTTTTTTTTTTAATAACCTTGCAATGGCAGCAAAAGTATTCCTACAATCCAAAGATATAATATTAAAAAGGATTAACTTGTATAGCTGTTCAGTTTAGCGTTTTTTGAAAACCTAAATACTATACTTATAGCCCGTCAAGAAAGTCGTGAAAATTGAGGGTGGCGCTGCTGCGCTTAATCTGGTATCCCTGTCATACTATAACTAAACAGACTTGAACTGTTGCTTTTTATGGTATGATTTCATTACGATAGTAGGATAGTAGGTGAATAAAAGTGAAAAAAAAATACGGCAATTATTTCATTCACTTTATTTAGGCACTAATGGCGCAAACTTTAGAGATAAATCAAACTTCAAGCTAGAAAATTCATCATCAACATCATATCAGCCACACATAGTCCACTGCTGAACATAGGCCTATCCCATAGACTTCCAGAATGACCGATCTGAAACAGCCCGCATCCATCGCTTCCCGGCGACCTTGATGAGGTCGTCCTTCCACCTGGCCGTTGGGCGTCCCCAATTTATAATAAAAATTATAATTATAATTTTCTAGCAAATTATAATTATATTTTTCACTTTTATTCACCTACTATCCTACTATCGTAATGAAATCATACCATAAAAAGCAACAGTTCAAGTCTGTTTAGTTATAGTATGACAGGGATACCAGATTAAGCGCAGCAGCGCCACCCTCAATTTTCACGACTTTCTTGACGGGCTATAAGTATATAGTGCGTCAAGAAAGTCGTGAAATTAATGTTGGAGGAACTAAAATTTTTCCTTGTACTTGCAACACTCAATAACTGCCAAACTGACTAATCAGTTGTCAATACCAAGGCTTGTCGGAGATGTTTCGTAAATTATTTACGTGTATTTAATTACTGTTCATAGGATAAGAGTTTTGAGTGTAAAAATGAATTGATATGTGAATAATAGTTGTGCGAAACGTGTCGTATTCAAAGTATTTCAGGGATATAGTATGTAACACGGCAGAAGTTCAAGCCGGCAAACTGCTTTCCGACTTTGACGATTTTGATGGCCAAAATGCTAAACTAACCAGTACGTACATATACTTTAATGTTAAACTAGGTATGGAAAGTGTAATCTATTAAAAATTATATAATTTAAGTGAATATTTTGTGTTTCAAAGCATTGTTTTCATTTGTTGTGGTTATGTCAATATCCTACGATTATAACAAATCATAGAGCATCACTTTGACGTTTTTGAACATTCTTGATCTAGGTAATTTGTATTAACCACTTAGGCCCATACTAATTAAAAATACTCGGGGTATGAATACAGCTGTATTTATCCAGGACGTTTGTATTTGTTTCAGATTTTCAAAAGTACATTTCAAGACATATCATTTCAGTATGATGATATTGCCAGTGAGTCGGAAACTATCGAAGATAAAATAATTACTCATGGAGTTTCAAGCAGCACCAATAAACTATTCTTATAAAAGATTATTGTTTTAATTTTTTAATACTAATATCGGGAAAATTTCGACTGTCAAGGTTCATGACAGACAGTGATAGGGTCCCGTTTTTTTTCTTTGGGTGTGCTTTGAGTAAGGTATTGCTCAGGATATGTATCTTGGACCTAAAATGTGGCCAGCAGCGGTGGACGAGCTCAAAGTCACCAAGCATAGATTATTACAAAACAATTGTCGTTTGTCTCGCAATTTATTAGGTGCAAGACACGCGTCCAGAGGTATAACCTAAAAAAGTCCGACACGTCGTGTCCTCGTACTTGGGGTCCTCAACTAATTACCGAGGGAGGTGTTAGCTTAAAGAAATAAGGCATTTCCCTCGCACCCCTGTAATCTTTGGCCATATACGGTTTTAAGATGGCCCTCTTGGGTGTGGGAAGCATGGTGTCTTCATCTAACTTCTATGCCCTCTGCTAGTCACAGGGACCCGTACGGTAGTGAACCTATAGGGTGCTTGTCTGCCACCTAAGTGGTATAAAAAAACCTTTTATGTATTGACAACACTCCACGACTTCCACACTAAATCATTCGTAGATTTAGATTTATGACTGTGTGCAATTCGGCGAAAAGTACATTTTTATACAGCGAAGAAAGAAGTACCTACACTTAAAAAACTTCTGGCAGTTTTCAAGTTGTAGGTATACTTAAAAGTGAAAAAATAACTGCCGTGATACATTTTTCACTTTTATTTATTTATTATCATAATTAAATTATTTTGCATGATACCATAAAAAAATAACAGATTAAGACTGTTTAGTTGTAGTATGACAGGGATACCAGGTTAAACGCAGCAGCGCCACCCTCAATTTTCATGACTTTCTTGACGGGCTATAGTATTTAGGTTTTCAAAAAACGCTAAACTGAACAGCTATACAAGTTAATCCTTTTTAATATTATATCTTTGGATTGTAGGAATACTTTTGCTGCCATTGCAAGGTTATTAAAAAAAAAACATAGACGCCAACACGGCACTATGGTTTAAGTAAATGTCTACTTTGGCGATATTGTCAAAAATTTCATTAATTTTATTATTTCCATGAAAATGTACAGATTCAATCTGTAATCGCGTGTTTAGATTCAATGTTTTTCTGTTTTGTGTTGTCCTAAAGTATAATACTTGATAGAATGGAGTCGGACTCAGCTTTTCACGCTGATGCTTCCGAAGGCGCGGAAGTGTTACCTGTAGAAGAGAATGAGGCTGTTGATACTCCTGAAACCGGCGAAAACAATGTAACAAGTCAAGACGATGTCGAAGATTCCGTCCCCGCTGAAGAATCAGGCTAGTAATTTACTTATAACCAATAATCAAGATAAGAAATTCCATGATCTTTTGATGCTAGTAGTTTAGCTTCACCGTAATTTTTATTTGCATATTGGTTTTCTGTTCCTTTACTTTGCATTAAGCTTTCGTCGGTTCGCAATAGATAGTAGCACAATAGCACATTTATTTCATCTTATTGTAATTTGTGATGCAGTTTCCAATGGAGGTCCTACAAGTAGCAGTGACGCCGTGGATGCAGACGCTTCTGCCCAGCCACTAGAAGGAGAAGCACAGCCTGCTGTGGAAGAAGGTAATTTTCTTCATCTTCTTGAAAAAAATCTTATGTGAAATTTGACAACCTACAATTTATTATACTGCCCAATCTTATATGAATAGGAATTTGTTGCATGGATGATTCTAATAATGTTTATGGAATGAGTATAAATTTTGATTCAACATAATTATTTTTTATTATTACTAAATAAAACTACACTGGTGTAGCATGCTAATCTACCCTAGTAAAGTAGTACATTTGTACATGACCCAGATTGCCAAACAGTTCATTGACTAGAGTCAAAATGTTGCAACACACATTCTTTTCTTGATGAATATTGAAAGATTCACAATAAAAACCTTCCAACACTTTTTGTAGGAAATCCTGAGGCAGAAGAAGAAATGGATATAGATGAGACTAATACTGGTGCTGTTCCTGATGAATCTGCTTACATTGGAGACAACTGCCTGTCTACACCTGTAAGAATGAACTATAAATAATCTTACTTAGCCTAAGATATCTGTACTGTAATAATTGAACTATCTGAATAACTACTCTCTGCTATTAATTAAATTTTTAGTAGGAGCTGAAATTGCATGCTGGTGTAACAACAAGCTGTACTTACCTTAATTAAACTGTGCTTTCTCCCTATTTGATAGTATGATGAAAATGCAACTTATCTTTCTTAGATCTAAAAATATCTATTAACCTGGAATATAAATACTCTATTCCACTCAAATCTATTGAGCAAAAGAGTGTTGCTATAACAAAAAATATAGTCAACTTTACATCAATTTTACCAATTCTTAGTTTTTAATAACAAATCAAAATATACAGAAAAGTACGACATCTTCTACTTACGTAATTTCATAATTTGCCAGACAAAAACCGACTTTAGCCGTAGCCTAGTATTGCTTAGCTTAACCAAGTGATAATACTTAGAAGATTATTAAGATATTACTCTAATACATAATACATTGTTTACCAGTCTGAGAGTCAACTAGAACCTATGAAAAATGAGGAGTCTGGTACTGATGAAGCAGAAGGCTTAGCTGGTGCTTCAGAGGAATCCCCTGACCAGTCTATAAGTTCTGCAATGCCTACAGACAGTGGTGTAGGTGAAGGAGATGGAGCACCAATAGTGCAAGATGGTAAATGATTATAAAAATAACTTTTTAACTCTTACTAACTTGCAATATCTTATTAACTTGCGTTCCACAATATAGGTACAATAATTTTAAGTGGAATTAACATGATCATGTTATAGGTACATACTTACCATTCAATCCAGCCAGTCCGTAACCTTGGCCAGGTAACTTGGCTGAAACTTCAGGCAAATGAATGGTGTGTATGTACTTTATACCACGATTGCATTAATTCCTGTAAACATTATACTAAATGATTTTATTGATAGTTAAGCTAGTCAAATGTCTAGCTAGCTAGGCCTAGGTCTAGAAAAGTATCCAATAATTCAATTCAATTCTTGTTGAATGGATTTGTGCTTTGAGCATCAATGCCGCCATAGCACAGTGTGTTATAGAAGCCGACTTGCGGACATGTGTGGTTTATATGTCTATTTGATGGGCACCATCGTGATGAAGAATTGACAGAAATCCCGATACGATAATCTTCTCTAGTTTTAGAGATATTAATTTTTCTATGAGAGGTCAATGACCTTAAGAAAATCTTTATTTATTTTTATTAGGAAAATTATGACCCCATTACACTTTATTAGCACTCAGAGTAGTATAACTGTATGCTATATATTTATATTAAAAAGTAGAAGACAGTAGCTTTAGTAGTCTGAGAAATATTAAATATTTTCTGTTTTTCACAATTATATTTTTGATAATTGTACATTAGCGTTGTAGCATTTTATTTTTGGTTATTACTAGGGTAAAAGCCGGATAGTTGCGCCAGTGGGATACTTGCCACGGTTTCGAATACACTATGTTACGGATGTAAGTGGCATTAGCGCTTTACTATAGTTGTAAGTACCCCTCCCGCAGACCTCAGTGCCACATCAACCGTCACCATAGACTCACTCGTTTCACTCGTGCGAGCGAAAATCTTCCGCGGTGAATCTTCGACAGGCGTCGATATTATATTGGTAAGTTATTTCTGTTGAATATTTTTATTACTAATTGTGGTTTCAATCCACATTTTATTTCTTTGCGTGCATTAGGCTTTAAATTGGAAAGTTTATTACATATTATTGTAAAATAATTATTATTTATTTCGCAAATGAGAAGGGCAAGTATCCATATCTAAAAGGATAGTTGCCCTAGAAACTTTTGAGGATAGTTGCTCTGGGGGCAACTATCCGCAACTAAGATAACCTCTTTAACGAACAAAGACAAATATTTTCTTTTTGTGTTTTTACTCATTGTGGCTATAACTTAGCTGGAATACAATAAGTGTTCAGGTCGTGGGTTCTAGACCCACCCGTGTCAGTACTTTTTCAGATTCTTTATTATTATTTCTTTTATTTTAGTAAATAACATATAAATTACATTTTTAAATATATCCTAAAAACAACAAAATATATTTAAAAATATAAAAAACAGTGTCCCACCGGTATCGAGTACAGGGACTAAGCTACCGGTGGTCAGGGCTCCAGAGAGAGGAACTTCCTCACTATGCGCGCCGTGTCGAGGAGTACTGCCTTCTGTATCAGGCCCATGATCCAGCTGCCCAGCGCGAGCCTCTTTAGGTGTTGGTCGAGGCTCTTGGCTATAAGTCCATTTACGGTTATAACTATTGGAACAATGATTGCCGAGTCCACCTCCCACATGTCGACAATCTCGTGAGCTAAATCAAGATACTTTTTCAGCTTTCACGAGATTCTCGTCATGAGGGATTGTGACATCGACAATCATTGCGCGCCGCTCAGACCGATCTATCACCACGATATCAGGTTTGTTGGCAACAACAGTCCTGTCCGTGATGATAGATCGGTCCCAGTACAATGTGATATGACCATTTTCGATAACTGGTTCAGCAACATACCTGTAGTACGGCACCTCAGCGTCCACAAGTTGGTATAACAGAGCAAGCTGCTGGTGGATGATCCTGGCTACTTGGTGGTGCCTGTGTAAGTACTCGCTGTTAGCAAGACGAGAACAACCGGAAACAATATGTCTGAGGGACTCACCGGGTTGGTGGCACGCGCGACATATATCGACCGTGCCGTCCCTCAGGATATATTTACGGTAGTTCTTCGTCATGATTACCTCATCTGCAATTGCACAGGCAAAACCCTCGGTTTCTCCGAAGAGATCACCGAAACGTAGCCACGGAGGCTAATAGGTCCACATCGGGCCCATGAAGAGCGCGATAGAACCTACCGTGAAGCTCCTTACTCTGCCACACCTCCTGCCGATCACTGATGCTTAGCACCACAGGTTTGCACCAGTTCTCTTTAGCCAACTTGAGCGGCGTGAGAGAGACGTCCACTGCAACAACATCGCGATGCATATCCTCATTCACTCGGAGAAAATATTCTCTAAGGTTGTACACCTCGCGGTTGTGGAGGTTTTTAGCATTTAAAAAGCCTTGGCCTCCACATTTCCGCGGGATGTACAACCTCATCACCGATGAACGAGGATGGTGCATTCGATATGCCGTTAACAGTGTACGAACTCTTCTGTCTATAGCGTCCAATTCAGTCTGAGTCCACTTGAGTATGCCGAAGGAGTACATCAGAAGCGGCATGACCCAGCCATTATAGACGCGCACCTTGTTGCCGCCCGACAAAAGGCTGTTCAATACCTTTTTCAGGCGACCAAAGAAACGTTCCCGCAATGACTGTTTCATGTCCTCAATGATGCCCAACGCCATACCCAAGTACTTATAGGTGTCGGTTACGAGGAGTGATTTCAGATGAATGGAATCAGAGAGTTGGATACCTTCTGATTCCACTGTCTGCCCTCGCTTTACATGCATGACTGCACATTTGTCCACACCAAACTCCACTTTGATGGAATCACTAAAGCTTTTAGTTATCTTTAGTAAATCCACCAATTATTATTATTATTATTTTTATACCACTTACGTGGCAGACCTGATGGAAAGTGGTTACCGTGACATATGGACGTACGCAACCCCAGGGGCGTTACATGTGCTGCCTACCCTGAAGGAACTTTCTAATGCCCTTCTTAAAGGACACCATATTGTAGTCGCTTGAGAAAACCGCGGCAGGGAGTTTACTAAAATAATATTAATAAATAATTAACTTTTTA
The DNA here is from genome assembly GCA_914829495.1 of Eilema sororculum. Classification (NCBI taxonomy): domain Eukaryota; kingdom Metazoa; phylum Arthropoda; class Insecta; order Lepidoptera; family Erebidae; genus Eilema; species Eilema sororculum. The sequence goes on along the minus strand of OU618534.1, from coordinate 16,067,736 downwards.
GGTGAGCAAAATGCCTCGCAAGTATCAGCGTAAAGCAGGCATGGTGCCGCGTCACATAAGCTGGACAGAGGAAAGTTAAGGTCTTGCATTCCAAGAGTTGGATAAAAAAAGGAATCAACGAAATATCTCGAATGTACGGGATACCGTCTCGTTTTTGTTATATTTTATAGTTTAATGGTTTAATATTTTGTATAACGTTGATTAGTACTTAATAAAAGATTGCAATAAATAATAAAGACTGGTTGAGTAAATCGATATGAATTTGTTTTTCTTCAAAAATCATTGTGAGGCGTCTATCCCCGCATGAGGCAAGTATCCTCTGAAGTATTATTTACGTTAGGCAACTATCCGCTAGAGTAGGCAACTATCCTTTCTTTAAGAGGTCGAATAAAACAGGTTTTTCTCAAAACTTTTAATAATTAGGTTCTTTACAATTGGCTTCTATAGTAGTTCAAAGACCTATAATTTGATATACGTGTTGAAATATTCTTATTAAGCACATATTTCTTTGTTATATAGCTTTTTTGAAAAGTGGCGCAACTATCCGGCTTTTACCCTATGCACAATAGTGTCGTCTACAATATACTAAAATTTCACAAACTTCAAACGTAGGTTAAAGGAGAAAAAGCGTTTCTAAGTTTTTTTGAAATTTCTATGGAAATAGGGTTGTCAACATTTAATTAATTACAAATATTAAAATCAAAGTTTTTAGGAGATTAAGGTTGAGAAGAGATTCAAGGAAGGAGAGAGGTTTATGTAGATTGTTGCGCCAACTGCGTGTTGACGTGGTAAATAATTCCAAAAGTAAATAAATACTAATAATAAGTTTTTTGGTTTTTATTTTTAGGACTCCTCATCAGAGTGAATTAATAATTCTTCTGATGACAAAGAAAGTGTCTCATCAAGTCCAGGAAGCGTAACATTTTCTGTCGAGGGTTTTAGCAGAGAAAGGACTCTCTCGGGTAGGGCTGTGCGTTTATTTTTATTCTTTCGCAAGTCAAAGGACATGGTAGTTATGAGTGGATCTGAGGATTCCAAAGCTCGGTGAAATAAATCGAGAATGGTAGTTTGGCGATTTAATTTTCGCGTATGATGCTCACGATCATAACGCCAAAACTTATTTCTCGATTCACCGGCTTGTTCTGAAAGCATACCAATCGGCAAGGAAATCGATTCTATAATGTTTTCACCATGTATCAGTATTTTATGCAAGGTGAGTGACATATAAAACCACTTATAGTGTTCCACATATCTAGTGGCGAGATCATAGCAAAATACTTTAAACTTTTTAGAATCTATTTCCAAACCGCTTCTCCAGTCATCATGTACTGATATTGGGTTTTAGCATATGCCTAACGAGGGCGGTAGCCTTCCCAATACCACACGATGACCTTCATAAAAGAAAATTGCCAGGTAGCATATCTTTTTCCATGAGAATAGTATATTTATAATAAGTACATAATATTTACCTATAACGTCAATAATGAGTCATCAGTAAGAACTTTGCGGATCATAAATGGTACATTTCACACAATAACTTAATTTTTGAAAACCCTAAGCAAGATTTTTAAAAAATCATATCTTACGAAACCCGTGTTTTACGCGTCTGGTTTTTTTTGTGGCAATACTTATTAAAATTATACATATAATTCAATTTGAAACAAATGCTACAATGCAATAGTTTTCGAATAAAAAAATATTTAAGTTATCATAGAAATTTTTTTTTTCTTTTTTTTAGTACTCCAGTCATCAATTATTTATGTGTACATTTGTTCTTTAGGTCAACATTCATCATGTTTATAAAAAAAATATGGTTAAAAATCATAAAGAAATCAGCTATAAAGTTTTTCTGATTTCTATGGATTTTTCTCGATTTTTTTAATTTCTCAAAAAGTATGACACGTACATCAACGAAAGTTTTTTTAAGTAGTTTATCTCAAAATTCTCTTTATGAAGAGTTTATAAAACGGAGATGTCCGCAAATCGGCTTCTATAACACACTGTGCATAGTCCCGTAGTAGAGCTATTAACCAAGGAGACATGTGACCGGTTGATATCCAATAACTATACCTTGTTATTTATCTGTCCATCTGTATGCAATAAGTTTTTATTTTTCAAACCCTAATTGAAAGGATAACACACATAAATGTTTTTTTTTCTAATTATTCTCATGAGTATCAAGTTGAATCAATTCTTCTTGGAGAAGCTTTTAGTTTTTCATACAGTTGATTTATTTCGATATTGAGATTGTCTGTAAATCATGGTTCACAGATGAATCAAGTACCATGGATGAAGACATGGGAGGTGGCGAAGGTGTAGCAAGTAGTGACGATGTAAATGATATCAGCAGTGCAGCTCAAGAAGTTCTTAGCACTGGCATAAGGTAAGCATGATCGCTTCATAATATTATCGAAAATATATGTATTCAAATATGTATGGAGTTTAAAAACTGTTAAAAATAAATTACATAACTATAATAAATGTTATAATGTTATGTAGTTTAGTTAAAATCGTAGATTTGCAAGATTAAACCCGAACGTATTACATACATACTTACAGAGCAAATTAAATAAAAGCTTGTAAAAATAGGTTCCAGTGCTTATTATTATTAAAAAGTGTATATCTCATTTATCTGCTATAACTTACAAGTATAAACTAACAATGTAAATTACCAATATTTTCATCAAAATAAATGAAAGTAGTGTTGTGTTATACATTTTAAGAAAGTTTATTTTCGAAATAATTGTATATCTTCACTAAATGCCAGTCTTAATTAATTTGAATTTTATTGGAGTCATAAAAGGTTTTTTTTAGTTACTGTTGTTGATTGTTTCAATGTAAATATTTTATTAATTTTATCTGTACCATTATTTTACCTCAGATTGCTTGCATTGTCATCTTTTCTTATTACGCAATAAGTATTACAACATATTTGTTTCGTAAAAAATATATAGTATAAACAATGGTTGACACAACTTGATACTCTTTCTAGTTCAAGTACCGCAGAGAGTGGCGCTGATATATCCAGCAGTGGTCAAACTGAGACTCCTCTTATATCGTCGACAGATAATGGTCCGGCGATATTGCACTCTTTTTCTTTGACACCACAGCAGCAGCAGGGAAATGAGTTAGTACATTTATTTATGTTAATTACATAGATACCCATTTATTTATTTTTGTAAATCATACTGAGTGCTATAGTTCGTTCGCGTTAAGAATGAAGTGAGTCATCAATGCATAAGGTGTTCACAGAGGTTTTAAAATTCAAACATGTTATATTTAAAAGTTTAAAATTAAATGAATTTAGAAAATACACTTGAAAAGCTTAAAATCAAAATTTAGACATAAATATCATATTTTTCATAATTTCATACAATACCAATAACGGAAATTAACGCGATCAAATTGTTAATTACTTTTCTTTCTCTGCTGCGAATTACCAAACCACTTTTATTTTTACGAATTGGTGAGGTATATATATTTTTTTAAATTTATATCAGTTAACACAAATGACAGGACACAACCGTTGCGTTCGAAGCAATGTCTTCTACTGGACACTGAACTTGAGCTTGTAATTTGAAAATATTTGATTGGTTAGGAGGCGGGGCGAGGCAGAAGGACAATGATGGCTCACTGCATTCTTAACGCGAACAAACTATAGTAGAGAAAGATATTATTTAGAGGGGTAGTGGACCAGTTTAATAACAACAATTAACAAGTATTATAAAAAATACTCTGATATATTATCCTATAGACATCAGACTAATTTATCACGTTTCTTCATACTCAAATATACAAATTTTGGTAAATTTACTGCAGATTCAGTGACGCTGATACATCTGAGATGGAGGGTGCGGCTGACACTATGCCAACAGTCAGCGAATCAATGCCTTTACTTTCCTTGAACGCAAATGGAGCGGCATTACTTTCTCCTACCTCAATGCCAGGTATATTTTTTTCTCAATTGGATTCCTCTGGGTACTACTTCGTCGTGGCCACGAGGAAACAGCTACATCGTTGTTGAATCGAGTAAAGCCACAGAGCGTCTTTAACAACAGACCTATTTCATTACCGGAATAGGTGGTTTAATAGATAAGTTAGTTTTTGATAAAGGTTTTCTACCTCACAGCCATTTTTTTCGTGCGGAAATCCCTTCGAATACCAATCTCGTCGGCCATCGGAAGTAGTTATGTCGGACTCAGATTGACTTATTCCGCAAGCCGTCTCGGGTTGGATACAGGGATATAAGATAGTCTACACTTCTATAGCATATCTGTATACAATCTTATATCACGGTATCTATCTGCACTGACGGCACAGAAACTATCTGTTCTTACAGGGTTGGCAGCACGAGTGTGACTCTCTTTTGCACACGTCCATAGGCCACGGTAACCACTTTCCATCAGGTGGACCGTGTGCTTGTTGCTGCCACCTAAATATGAGGCCCCACTTGTTGCACTGCGTGTTCGCATGGAGCAGGTCATTCTTAGAAACTTAAGGGAATTTGTCTCATTGCTATAATTTTATTTAATTACTAATTTCTAAACATGATCCGTGGCGACGACGCTGCATGTATTTTGACAGCCTCTGTGGCGTGGCGGTAGTGAACCCGACTACTACGCATGAGGCGCGGGTTCGATCCCCGCGCAGTGCAAATATTTGTATGCAGGAATATGGCTATTTGCATTGGTCTGGATGTTTCTATGTATAATATGTATGTTTTTACAATAAAAAGTATCTTAGTAGGTAGCTTACCTAGCTAGTCAAGCTTACCATGGGTCCAGATAGCACTGTGTAGAATATTGAAAACATATTAAAACATATTGAGTATGAATCCAACTTCTAAATCGATCTCTTGTGGTGTACTATTCAGATTTTGTTCCCGTGTCAGGGGAAGAGGGTGGTGCGGGCGTGTCGTCGTCGGCGTCGGCGGGTGGTGGAGGTGAGACGAGTGGTGCGGAGGGCGAGGGCGCCGTCAGCAGCTCAGTGGCGGCCTCCAACGGCGCGCCATTGCCGCCAACCGACGCCGCTCACGCACTCGCCACTCTGGCCAGCGCCGCGCTACACCACCATGAGCAGGTCAGTGTACAGCCACGACCGGCAGACAACTTAACTATGTACAGTCAGCTCAGCATCTGAAAGATCCCTCCTTTCCACTTGAATCCCCCGCTTGAACCCCCTGGGGAGTCTATGGACACTCACTATTACACTTGAAGCCTCCTGGAGGGTCCATGGACACTCACTTTTACACTTGAACCCAACACCTAGGGGTTCAAGAAGTGTCAAATGATCTTAATACCAAGGTATTAAGAGCAAATCCAACTGTTTTATTAATTTAAATTGTGTCCATAGTTTGGTGCTATAAAAATGCATTTGGTGCTAAAGTATTTTAATTAATTTTTCCTTTTTAAAAAGACAACTCCCGCACTAGGGAACACGCCTGTATCGCGGAAGACTTTACAAACATACGACTAACGGACTCAAAGTACACCTAGACTCGAGAACTACTATTTGTGGATCTTACAAATTTTTTGTCCTGTGTGGGGATCGAACCCATATCCTCCTGCACAGCCGGCGCATACTACGCCCACTGAGCCACGGAGGCAGTTCGGGACTTATCACGATAAACTTTGAAACACTTACTTTAAATCGGATGCGGAAGCACCCATGGTCACGACTTGACTGGTCTGCGATGTTCGAGAGATGTACGGGGTTTTTTTTGTGCACCTACCCTCCATTGCTTTCACAACGAATGTAAGGCTGGCGTCACACCACACTCACTGTGTCAGTTTTTAGACAGCACTGTGGTCTGTGTTCCTGCGTTCTAAGAATTTTAATCACTGGACGCACCCGAAACGTCGGCCAAAGTAAGAGGTCCAAAGTCACGAAATATTGTACAAACTATGGCTTTATACCGCGATAGTTTAAAAATAACATTAAAGTGTATTATTGTGCGACCTAAAGATGTGTGCCAATTATTATCAGAACAATCGGTTAACATGAAGGGGGAAAACCAAGGCACTGAGATCATTTTGAGTACTTTGTTCGATCGGTCTGATGCTGACTGTACGACTAGGTGCGGTAGTATGTAGCACAGGAATCCTTTTTTACGTCTCTTCGATGACTCTCTATCTGTTTTTGTTTCTACTTCTATTTATAATCATAACTTTGTTATAGAATGAACCGGAAGAGCCAAAACCCCACGACGAAGACGCATGGTATACCGTGGGCATCGTGAAAGGAAACTCTTTTACAGTAAGTGACTATTTAAAAATAAATTAATAAAAATAATTTTGATGAAGTACATTATATGTAAACGTTCTGCTAAGACAATGAGCTTTAATTTTCATTATGAATGCTGAATGATATTTTAATATTTTTTTCTGAGAATTGTTATTATACTCAGGAGGTTTATACGCCTCAGGAACCTGTATGCTGTATCTGTATATTTATTATGCATATTTATGTTTGCAGGTCCAGAACTATATTTCTGATCCAAATTTGGATATATCTAACTTGTCGTTGGACAATTTGCCAGATCTGTCTGGCTTAGCAACAACACCGCTTGAACATGGCACTGCATACAAGTTTAGAATCGCCGCTATCAACTCTTGCGGTCGTGGAGAATATAGCGAGGTAAGTGGAATATTTAAAAAAGGTGTAGAATTAGAAACATTACCACACATGCTTATGTCGATTCCCGTTATGTCGAGCCAAAAACCTTATCTCGCTTCTATTACCTCTATGTCATGTCTACGTTTTCTGTCCCATTTCTATTCCCTTCATGTCGAGCTTCTGTACCACGCTTCTATTACCTTTATGTCGAGTTTACAATATCAGTACAGTCAGATTAAAAATACCCTTTTTACTGAAAAGTTCATTTAATAAACGTCCCTACTAGACTTTAGATGATTAACTGAATTTTAATGACGTGCTGCTGTACCTACTGGTGTTTATAAATAATTCAACTACAGCAGTATTAAGATACTGTACTGTACCGTACGCGGTTAAAGCCGAACCAAGGCCCGACCGATTACTTGGGACTTCAAAACTTATACTTGTAAAATTAATAAACTTTTACTTGTATATTACATAAATATAAAAAAATATATATAATAATTAAACTAATTGAAAACGAACTCACGGCAAAATGGCCATTTCGCATAATGTCTATAGGTCGAAAACGTTGGTGGTTGCTAAATGTAGAAAAGTAATATACAACGAAATCCATACTAGTATTATAAATAAATGCGAAAGTAACTCTCGCTGTCTGTATGTTACGCTTTCACGCCTAAACCAATGAAGCGATTTAGATGAAATTTGGTATAGGTTAGACCTTGAGAAAGGACATAGGCTATGTTTGGTCGCGATAATCGATATTCACCCGGGCGGAGCCGCGGGCAAAAGCTAGTCCTTCATATTCACTTTATTTCTCTATTTTAGGAATCGGCGTTCAAAACCTGTCTACCTGGATTTCCTGGGGCCCCGTCAGCGATAAAAATATCAAAGTCGATAGAAGGTGCACACTTATCTTGGGAGCCGCCGCAGGTAGCCGCAGAAGGAATATTCGAGTACTCTGTTTACCTAGCTGTAAGGTCGAACTCTCAATCAAAGGTAAGTTTCTTTTACAAATCTTCACACATTGTATTTGTTATCCACTATGTTAACTGTCAAATTTGAATGTATACTATGTTTTATCGGATGAATGGATCTGGTTCAAATTGGGCACATAGAGTTTATCATTCATCAGATCTCATTTCTCTCTCTCTCTCTCTCTCTCTCTCTCTCTCTCTCTCTCTCTCTCTCTCTCTCTCTCTCTCTCTCTCTCTCTCTCTCTCTCTCTTTCTTTCTCTCGTTCTCTCTACTACTAAACATCGTGCGTAAATGTGCATCATTTGGAAACGTGTTTTGAGACTTTATAAACCTTAATAACTTCGGTTTTTTGTACGGTTGGGGTATTTAATAAGTATTATACCATAGGTAAATTAGTATATACAATATCAGCCCCTGCAATTTCCCTAGTAATTAAAAAATATTCGTGTATAGGTTACAGCAAAAGGTACAAGTGACGACTGTAGACTAATCTTTTAAATGAATTGGACCAGGGAAACCTCAAAAGGTGCTGTGGTCCAACTATTTTGAAAGTTGGACAACTGCCCCTAGTAAAGACCCATGGTCCAACTGGTTGGACAGAGCAATTGGACCACTGCCCCGAACTGATCTGTTTCATACTTACTTCAAATATAGTATAAACTGAAACACGTAATTTTATTTCGCAGGACGCACCTAAATCACAGTTAGCGTTTGTCCGCGTGTACTGCGGGAAGGCGAACACTTGCGTGGTACCGCAGAACTCGCTGACCGCTGCTCACGTCGACTCTTCGACGAAGCCCGCCATCATATTCCGTATTGCGGCGCGGAACGAGAAAGGATACGGACCTGCCACTCAAGTCAGGTGGTTGCAAGGTATGTTTGAACTGTTTATACTGTTGATTGATGGCACTTGGTGGAATCTGCTACACTTATTGAGTAAGACACCTTGTACTTTTCCACTTAATTTTATTTTTCACCTGACCGGTTTCGCGTCACGGCATTCTCAATGGTATGATGTAAAGCAACTAGTTGCTTTAAATTAACTGGAAAAGTACAAAGTGTCTTACTTAATATAATTATGTTGTTATTTTATTACATGCATAATTTGAATTAAATTTTAAAGCATTTAGTATGCTAACTATTCAAATCGTTAATATAAGAAAAAATTAGTCGCTCAGGCGGGATTCAAACCCGATCGACCTTTCCCTTACAGCGGGAACGTATGAGTTTCGGTCCGAACGTCACCCTAAAGACGGATATTTAAAGGAAAAAATAGATTGATTGAGGCATAGCGGTGTCTCAGTAGTCAGAGCATTCTCCCCTGTTAGGGAAAGCTCGCGGGTTTTAGTGCCGTCTGTGCGATTCACTTTTTTCTATCTTATACGACATGTATAATTCTTTTGTACGTGTTTCTCACCTAACCCCTCCTAAAACACATAAAAACCGTTTAATAGTTTTTGAGTACGTCACGAATGTCGCGATCAAACGGACTATAATTAAAATTGGGTTCAAATCGATATTTTGACCGTCGCCGTCGTTATTTTACCCAATATACAACTTTATATTAGTCTGTAATCTCTTCATAAAATATTTGAAATCGCTTTTAATAACATGCAATAATCAAGACATATGTACAGGATTTACAGTGCATGTTTTCTTTTCGCAGATATAAAATCAACTGGAGTCAAGCGGCCCGGCGACGGTAGATTAACAGGTGCTTCTCCTTCCAAACAACCTAAACAATTATTGCACTAAGTGTTCAAGTTTTGTGACAGTTTAGACAAATAGTCCAAGACGTTAGTTTGTACAGAACTACAGTTTATTAATCTAATGTACCATAAGTATACTGTTAGTATACCATCTCCATTGTATTTTAGTATAAATCTCAACTCTACAATAAAATCCGCAACTTCTTTCTAGATATTACAGCTATTACCTTTGACACATTTCTGTAGCAGTGACGATTTGTTAGAAATAATATTTAATGGACTTTATCGGCGTTTATGCCAGACGGTTACTAAATATTATAGACTGATTGATATGTAAGACGTAATGAGATGAACTGCAAAGTATGGAAATGTTATAAACATATCTATGGAATATAAATATGAAAATAATTTAAGTTTTTTTTTGTCAACCCGTGATTTATTAAGGAAACGAAAAGCAATAAATTAGTATTGGAGATTTTAGAGCCAATTTGCTGCCAGATTATTAGATTTAATTGTAAGTGTTGTTTTTAATCAAATATAATCATATTGATAAAATAATTATATAACATTTTGTAGAGAAATTGGCTCATTGGGTAAAAGAAATATACAGATATTGCATTTGGCTTTTAATACTTAATTACATATTATTGAGTACACTATACATTTGTTTCATTGCTATAAAATGCTATCTATTCAAAACTCCGGTAGGCATTCCAAAATAAAATAAAATACAAATTATTTATATCATTCGTTTTATAGAAAATTTCCTATATTCAAGATATTTTGCGTTTTATCATGATATTAAAGCAGTATCACTAAATTTATTATTTGGACAATTTATAATTTTTTATTGTGATATAGGTCCATACACTTGTAGACAGTCGTTGAACCTTGGTTACTGAAAACAAACAAATAATAAATATTAATATTTGCTTCTCAAAGGGAATCTTAATTTAATAATTATCTTAATTAAAATCTCATTTCACGAAGCCTGAGTATATCTAGATTCGTGTCTGTTTTTTCATGATAGTGTAAGCACTGTCATAAAAGAACAGACACGAAAAGTCATGCATGTGCTGAAATATAGGCGTAGTGTATCGGTTTTGTGATGGACTTTCATCCTATATCTCGTAGTTCAATCTAGTTTAAGATTCATTACTTTCATTACTTTACTTCAGTATATCTTTAACCCTAAGATCTTTCACATATAATTGCACAAAGAAATTTGATTAAAAAATCTTACCAAAGAAGTAGTTCCAAAGAGTTTGTACCACCCTATGACGATATTTGAAAGGTTCAAGTCGTCAAGCATGATCTGTGCCACGCCCATGAACACTTTTTTACCTTCTATACGTCCATAATCTCCCCAAACTGTTACCTGTAGAACAGTCCTAATTTGAAAATGATGCATTGTAATATGCTATTTGACTCATATTAAATTTTAAGAGTATTCCTCGTATTTCTTCAAATTAGAATACAATAAAACTATCCATTTCAAACATACAATTTAATTTTTCATTCCAAAACATACAATTTTTAAATTCCATTTAAAAATTGTATGTTTTTTTTTATTTAAAATGCTCTAAAAACGGTGTCAACCATGATGTGACGTCATACAATTTGTAAACAGAGTAAATGTCATCCGCATGACACCCGTCGAATGTAGTGAAGTAGGTACATTTCATGCGGATGACATTTACTCTGTTTACAAATTGTATGACGTCACAGCATGGATAATCTACAGATCAACATGGCGGACAGCGTTTTCGTCAGCTTAACAAAAACATATTTTAAGAAATATTTTTTGAAGTATTCTAGGTCTCAAAAAATATAGTAATATTTTTTTTTGGTCTACTATAACGTTAGTAAGCATTTAAGACCTACTTGAAAAAAGTGTCAACTAGCCTATTGAGTGAGTGTAAATGGAAACCAGGCGTTACTTTATTTACTAATGAAAATACAATAGTAAAGTAGAATGTATTTTAGTATAAGCATTAAAAAGGCGTCATTAATAGGTAAACTAATTGCATCATAGATAAATATTCCATTTCAATTTAGGTTTGAGATTGTTGATATTGATCTGTAGCCTATTGCTGTGTGATAGCACATTAATTGTGTTATTTATTATTTGTGTCTACTTGGTATGCTTCACTCGGAAATTGCTAATACTTTTTTATTTTAATCAATCAATCAATCAATCAATCAATCACTTAATCAATCAACCAATCAATCAATCATTCAATCAATTGGCCTATCTCGGTCCACGGCTTGACATAGGCCTCTCTCAATGTTCCAACGCAGGCTATACACGTTGGTAAAGGGTTTTATTTCGAGTTTTCCTACTCTCGTGATATCGTCTGCGTATTTTCCGTATGAAACCCTTACAACACCCACAGATAGGGTTGTGATACTTGTATACTTTCTCCGTCACCACACGGATTGTTTTAATTTACCTAATAAGTACTAAAATATAGTCTAATAAATTTTTAAGTACCTATTCGTAGTGCAAGTACTGGCCGGATTTTTTAAGCCAAGATGATAGAACAGTGCAAAGTACATAAAGTATACAAGGTGATTTTATAGTCGTTTCGGAAAAAAAAAGAATTGGGGCACAGTTTCGATAGCAAAACCATCTGGAAGTATTAATTTGGTAAAAGAAAAAAAATTTTACAACCCCCATACATTTTTCCTTTCACCTGAACATTATTCCCATAAGTACATTATAAAAAAAATTCTTTCGCCAAAGTAATACTTCCAGATGATTTTGCTATCGAAACTGAGCTCAAATTCTTTTTATTCAAAACGATTATAAAATCACCCAGTATACAGTACTAGTCGATAAAAAATTTACACGAGTCTTACCTGTAAGACGCAACCTTTAAAGTTCTCTCTAAAGCTTAACGTTTGCTGGTACAGGGGGTCAAGGGTCCGGCGGGCAGTTGCAGTTTTCGCCTTAGCGATACAACGTTTGCCGCTCACAAGGTATACCTTAACGTAAGGTGCAGGCAGAGTCCTACTGCCTTGTCTGGCTTGTAAGCCACGAGCACGAATTACTTCTACCTGTAAAGATAAATAAACTATAAACTCCCATATATTTTATAATACTGGGTGTTTTTTTTTTATTTCGTGCGAAAAATCCCCACGGATACCACCCCCACGGAGCCGGTGGAGGCGGTTATGTCGGACTCGAACCGACTAAAACGCACGCCGTCTTGGGTCCTTGGCTGCCGGAGTCTCGTCCGGACCCGACCGGCCGCCTCTTTCTCGAGCATTACTTGCTCGCAGAAGGAGGCGGCCGCACCCCAAGCGTTTGCGCATCGTACCATCGCTGTGAGCAATGTGACGAGTGTGATGACTCCCACCCCTAGAGCCGCCACTAGTACCCGCCTCGGCGTGTCCCACGCCGGGCACTCGGTCAGCGTGTGCAGCTACGTGTCCTCGCTTGCATCACAGTGATGGCACTCGGACGTTGGCTCCTTCCGGATCCGACACAGGTAACTCCCGAAACACCCGTGTCCGGTAATCACCTGCGTCAGCCGGTACGAGAGGCTGCCGTGTGGCCTCTCTAGCCACTCCTCCATGATGGGTCTTACCGCCGCTATTACGGCGTGCCCTGCGCTTGGTCGCCCAAGTCGTAGCTCCCATTCCGCTACCATGTCCCTGTGGAGCTGAGACCTCACGGCCCGAATTTCTTCGGGCTCGGGTTCCCGTCCCTGCTCCCGCGCCTCCTTACGATACCGATATAGCATCGAAACGGCTCTCGCATCCAGGTTCCACGGTAGGGATCCGGCAAGGAGACTCGCCGCCTCGAAGGATATCGTGCGGTACCCCCTAATGGCCCTGTGCCCTTCAATTTGGGGGCCAGTCTTCGGAGATGCTCCCCGAAGTTCCACCGGCCATCGAGTACGAGCCCCAGATATTTCATCTGGGCCTTGACGCCGATGGAAATGTCTCCCACTATGAGGCTGGAATCCTCCGGTGGCACGCGCCGAGGCCCATGAAAGAACATGGCCTCGGTTTTATGCAGAGCCACCTCGAGACCCAGCCGCCGAATCCGTTCCACGACTTGGGCAACCGCGGTCGTCGCCTTCAGGGTCGCTTCGCGGTATGTAGCCCCGGACGCCGTCACCAGCGTGTCGTCCGCATAACACGTGACGGCGGCACCGTCCGCGAGCTCACCGCGAATAATACTGGGTGTAAGGGGAACGCTCCCGAAGCCTAAGATACGCTCCAGATACCTATTTTTTTATTTACCATAATGTATCCTCTAGCGTGTTAGTAAAGCTGAATGAAACTGTAATTTCATAAAAAGAACATCAGTACAAAAAAAGCACGCGATTGTCGCTATGCTTTTTTTGTGCAGGAACTGAAAACTGTGTACAAAATATTTTAAAAGTGATTTCAGACGAAGTCATGGGTAAATAGTGACAAAACTATTTGTAGATGACCATAAAATGTTAACCTCAAGGAATCCTTTTTGATAGCACATGGACAGCTGTACGTCGCCTAAAGTAGGCGCACCCAAGAGTTGTCTCCCGACCAGCTGCCCTGATCCCAGTCCGTCTATAAAGTCCGACAGGCCACCACCTTCCGAGGAGCCAGAACCTCTCATGCCCGGAGACCATCTAAAATCAGTTGAACATATTAGGTAAGTTTTCACTTCATTTTATTAGGCTGTTCACAAAATTGAGCGTTATTTTGTTATTATATTTGACTTTAATAATATGATTTTATCATAGTTTATTTGAGGCTTTTGTAAGAGTATAAAACGACTACCAAAAGACACTATTCATTTACTATATGAATATGATGGTACTAAAAAAGTATAATTCCACTTTGGTACTGCGACGGTCGCAACCGAGGGTTTCACCTCAGTCCTGTCAGTCTAGTAGGTATATAACCTACTTTATTAAGCAAAACGCTCAATTCAGTGAAGTTAAGTTAGCCAATAGGTATCACATTTTCGTAAAGTTAGAAGCAATCACGCATTAAACCATATTATATTGTAAATAACTGAATATATATTTTCGGGTATTTAGTATTTATACTTCATAGTAGACATACACGTTGTGATAATAGTTAAGTGTAGATTTAGAGGGAGGGGGGCAGGCCCGCGCCACCACACTCCTAGTCCCCTGTTGATTATAAATCACGAAGTATGAATGAGATGGGCTGTTTAACATCAGACAGATATGTACAGCCCAGACTCAGCCTCAGATGCATGGCTTGAGTCAACCATAGTGCCCGAAATGCGGCAATAGGTTCACCCCTATTACGTCGGACCGAATCCATTGATTGGTGAAATGTGGGTGTTAATTCACCTCTGCCTAACCCTCCGGGGATAAAGGCGTGATTGTATGTATGTATTACTGGGAAATACACCACAGCTTCACAGGTACTTTTTAGATATTATCTGAAGCTTTTAGAATGTTCAGCTTTAGGAACCCATAGCCCATTATTGGTTTTTGCTGAATAAGCCCCTGGTTATTTGGAGTAGAAAGCAGTAAGTATCTATATAATCTAGTACTATAGATACAGGAAATATATACTTCATTCTTCATTCTAGGTCCTAATGTAATATGAATAAAATAGAAAGGTTTTCGGGTAATATACGTATATGTAAAAGGTAAGTAATGTAATAAAATTGTATAGATTAGTACCTTTAGAACAAGTTTGCACACTAGAGTCTGGCTAAAGAAAGCTGCTGCAAAAAACCGCGACAAATTTTAAAAACCAACGGGTACCACTTGCAACACTGTCTATACACCGAAATATCGGAGTTGATAGGTACTATGATTTTTTCTCTTAGGTATGCATGAAACTAGCCTATATGGCACTAATGACATGTTTTTAAGCAGCGCAGCGCTAGTAGACGTGTGTTTTGAACTCATCAATAAAAACCACTTTTATATACGTTTGTAATTTTTTCGAGATAGGTATTCATGAATTATGATCTTACTACAGTTTTTATTGACAGCAAAATATTGTTACCGTAGGTATAAAAGTTTTGAAAAAATTCTTTGTTCAGCTTTCGATGGCCAGAGTCAATTTGAGAACCTGAGTTTTCATGTGATCGATAACATAATATCAATAGATAGAAAAATCATCTCATGCTAGATCCTTAATCAACACATAAACGACGTTTTTATTACGAGCTGAGCTCATGAAAACTCGCGGTTTGTAGATTGCAAGCTCGCACTTGGGTACTGATCTAATAGCCACTACCAAAGAAAGAGATATATTAATATTAGTAGTAAAATAAAAATACAACATTTACAACATTGATACAATAGTGAAGAAGAGGGCGGTAGTCTTTCAGATGCATCGATTGATAATTTGAAGACAACATTTGGATTCCAGGTAGGTACTAGGTTCTATAAAATATTAAGACATCTAACTAGTAGATGTAGTCGTGTGAAGGTGCAAGAAACGCTAGAGAATGGTCTGCATCTATAGAACAGGTAGATATCACAGTGGGTTACATAGATATTGTGTTGATGTAGATAATGTTACAGGGAATAACGGGTAATAATGAAATTAGGTAGGTAAGTAAGTATACTTAGTTTGACTTTCTAGTCTAATCTTGATTCAGTAGTCTATCTATCTCACAATTATTTTACACACTCATTACAATACTTAGTTGAGTATTCCCAGTGTCTCAGCCAGTATTATAAAGTATGTATTTTCTTATGTGAGGAAGAAAATAATTTATTCTGTATAGTAGAAAAGTAGAGAGGTATAATTATATAACTTCTATATTATTCTCCATGCCTATATTATATAAAGTTTACAACAATTATGAAAATAATTTCAAACCTAATCACTCGAAACGCATACATTACAAAAAATGGCAAGTGATATCCCAATGAAACATGCATGAATAATTATGTAGGTGTGTGTGTGTACATCGATCAGACAAAAATGTTAAATTATTAAACTGTTAAATAATAAGTGCAAACATCGTAGGCTGTCAGGCAACATTTATCGTCCAAACAATCGTGCATCATAAAATCCAGGAGCACTTCTTTCTCGGGATGAAGTCGTCCCCGTCGAATGTGACTGAAAACTTGCACAACTGTGGGACACGACGGGCATCTAAAACCGGACATAAATGTAGCTGTCTCATAATATTTAAACGAGAGGGTGCAATGCCTATGCAAGAGAAGACTCGTGCGTGCTGAACAGAAAAGAGAATAAGTGAAACACACCAATATATACTTAATCGGAACCATGCTTTGACAAGACGAAAGGCACATAGAGAGGGGCAAAGAATGTAGAAGACGAGCAATATCGAGGCACATATATAGAAACCGATCTCTGCAGGCAGCTGGTAATCTGCGGCATAGCGGAGCGGTCGAGCGAGCCACTTACGAGGATCCTTCTGAGCTAGATATGGACCCGAGGCTGGCGGTGCACACCTCGTGCGAGCGCTGGAACGTCGCCGTGGCGGGCCCGGAGCGTTTGCGCCGCGCGCCGCTGCCTTCTGCGCGCGGCGCGCGCGCTGTGGCGTCCGACCAACACATTCATTACCACTGGTTGTTACTACACATACTATATCAATATATACATAGCGTAGCGGCGTGTTCACATGGCTCTTTTCTACTTAAAAAAATTACATCTTTAATTTTCAGGATTCATTTCTCGTCAGGTAGGTAGGTACCATAAGGAGAAATGAATTCGGAAAGCAGTGAAAGCATCCAAGTATCTTGTAGTTTGTTCCTACTAATAATATACCTAATTCAATGTCTGATAGTGAGTATAAAATTGTTATATTCCTTAGTGCATAGATAAGTAAATAATATCATAGCGGTGTTGCCGCTGACAGTGCTAGGCTAACCATTATGATCTACTACATCAACTATATTGTATTGTAGGTCTTCTCATTAATCAACGATAGGGCTGGAAGTCTAAAACAACAATACTTTGGTAGGTGCCTAATATATCTGAATTGTAGATCGAGCCTATATCCGCATTTACGAAATTCAAATTCAAAATAAAATTAGTTGCGCTTTCGTCACATCGGAGATCCTATTCAGTTCAACTTTATGTTCGTTCGTCCCACATGCCAATTCTTGTAAAAAGATTTTATATTCCTTTCTTTTGGCTTATGTTCCTACCTATAACTTAACAGTTAAACAAGCTCTAGGTACGTTTAGCTGATTATACAAAAGCGACATTGCACATTTATTTATCTATGCCTTGTGAATTTTGTAACATGCTGACGTTTTTATTATTAACGACTCATGGTCAGTAATGTACGATTACGATAGACATACATTATGCAGATTTATCTCTTTATCTCTTACGTTTCTTCATAACCTTTAAATTTATGACAAAAAAATGTTGCGAGTGATCTACCGCCCGTCGGAGGCACTATTGTGTCAATGTCTTGGGGGACGAGCACCCCAGGCGCGAACCTGTCCTCGTCGTTCTCACTGGAAGCAGACGAAGCCCGTGACACTCCACTGGCGGCTCCGCGCATTTCACCAGGCCCCACCTCTTCGCTGCGTTGCACCGTAAACGAATTTTTGCCACGTTTACCAAAACCTAACCTCCGTTTTCGTCCTGTGGTTATTTTGCCAATACTTAGTTTAGTATTTAATAATTGAAGCTGGTCGTTGTGTAAAGTATCTATGGTGCCTCAAAAAACAAATAATGTAAATATTAAACATATAGGTACATACTGAACAGAATTATCGAAACATTATGATATAATTATTCACCTGTCGCTGATAATTGTGATGTGGAATTGCTCTTTTTGCCCATGCCGGAGCCGAAGTAGTCACGGGGTTCCGCTTTAAGCAGGACATCGTCATTGGTCGGCTCCAGTTCGCTGGTCCCTCCGAGAGCAGTGTCACTGAGACTCCCGTCTTTATTAAATACCAAGTCATATTTAGAAAATGTTAGTTTTATCTAATTATATGTTCACTAATGTATTATTTAATATTACCTGTTTTCTCATCCGGCGGCACATCGGCGTTGCTTAAACTCCTCGTGAATGGACCCCGACGTGACTCTCGTCTCTCCAGTGGCTGCGGTTGATTATTGCTACGGCCATTTTCACGTCCACCGTAGTCATTACTTCGTTTTGAATCCCATCGATTTAAAGAATTTTCAGTATTGCTCGTCAATTGATGTTTCACATCGTTTATGTCACGTCGGTGTCGTTTTTGTGGTGATGCCCATTGAGTTTCGGACAGAGCGTAGGTAGCAGAGATGTCCGAAGCGGAAGGTTTCACCGATGTGTCATGAATGTTGTGATGAATGTCACCAAGTGGTAGATGTGAGACGACAGGAGTGAGCGCACGACGGGGCGAGCCGAGGTTCGGGGGAGAAAGAGCAACAGACAAAGAATTAGCCATAAAACTAAACTCTCGATCTAAATGGTCAGTCGCTGCTATTGAATATGATCGGTTTCGAGCTTTTTTAATGATAGATGGTAAAGGTTTTTTAATTGCTTGATCTATAAAAGTTCGAGGAGAGAGGGAATTGGGTGATCGATATTCTTGAAAGGTTGGAACTTCGTTGATACTAACAGTGTTACAATGCTTTTTTACAATTTTATCTTCACCCTTGACGTCTTCGCTTAATTCATTTGACACGCCCATCAATTTACCTTTAGAACATATACTCATTCTTTTGAACATATTATTTTCCTGTTCCGGTGTGGATAATGTGGTTAGTGAACTCTTTAATGCTAATAAGGAATCAGAATTCCGTCTGCTTGAGTTTACCATATCTTTTAGTTTTTCATTATTATCCACGATAAAAGTGATGTCGTTTTTAGAATTACGGTTCGTTTCCATAACGTTATGCTGGTTATGCACATTTACAGAATGAGTTTCAATTATATTTTTATGATCATAATTGGTTTTTAAATCTAGGGACAAAAACATTTTCCTTCCCATTTTTGTTGCTTTAGTTTCGTCTATTTTATTATTTTGCTGAAGACTTAAATCGATGCTCTCTAATGCCTGACTTTTATCACTTTTATTTAACTTTGATCCCTCAATGTTGATACTATTTTGTTTATCAATACTGACATGAATCGTAGTTTCAGCTTCACTACCTTCACTGTCGTAACCATGATATTGTAATTGTATTTCTTCTTTTAGTGTTGAATTTGCAGTAGATTCATTACGAAAGTTAATGGATGGAATGTCGGGAAGATATCTGACTCCTGAATCATTATTTTTTTCTACACTAGGTAGCCGTCTTTGTTTCGTATCTTTAGAAGTCTTCGTTCGATGGTCATTTATAGGGAGATTTTGCGTAGGTTTATCTACAAACCAATGATTAGAATTCTGAGGAAATTGTATTTTTTTCCTACTAGATTTCGGTTGGTTTGGGATTGAGCCGTACAATATATTTGTCGGGAAAGGTCTTTGTTCTCGGTCTAAAAATACAGTTTTAACATAAGTATTTGGTTCTGCAATACGCGGAAGGGCCATTTGAAATATATAATCTTTTCTATTTTCTGTTATTTTGTAAGTATGGCTGGGTACAGGATATTCGGGGCAACTGTGACTTCTTTCATAAGCGTGCTTGTGGGAGCGTTCACGAGTGCAGGTGCCGGCAGAGCGGCTGCGAGCGAATATGCGGCGTAGACGCTGGGTGGGGCGACCGCAGGTGTTCATTATAAGCAAACCTTGACTCGAGTCGATTTTAGACCGAAGTCGGCGGCGAACCGCGCGCTCCGCACCCGCCGGGATAGAAACACAGGGCAGTACGCGATGAGGGGTACGATTAGTACAACGAAATCGACTGCAAGGATTAGGGATAGGGGTAGCACTATCACAGGAAGAAGATGTGCTATGAGGTTTGAGGACTTGTCTCCGGCTGTAAAGTTATGCCAACAATAACTTTGTTATTGTAACTGTTGTTCTAAGATATTGCATTTAGTGAATTCAATTAACTTAAGTATTATCTGCCTACTGAGATACGATACATACTACGAAAGTTAGAGAGTGCTATGTATATACCTGAGCATTCTGGTTGGCCTTGGTCGCTCCGATTGGGTGCTGAAGGCGCTAGAAGTAACTGATCCCACGGATTCGAGGTCCGAGTCTGCAGCGGTAGCGTCGGGCGACAGCCGACGTCTCGGAGCCCACCCGCCACCACCTCGTGCCGCCAGCTCTGAGTCTGATAAACCCGCGTAGTGTCTCTCCCAACCTATATTACCATGACACTCACTGATTTATACAAGTTATCTACATTATAAGCATTAGAATCTACTAATAATAGCTACTATTAGCCATTCCAACAATATGAAAATATCCTGCCCGAGCTTGTACCCGTGTACCTACGAGATAAGTTTGCACCTTTACAACAACTTTATATGAAAAAGTGCGACCGTATCTCCTTTGTTTATTAGGTAGGTACATTTAATTTGTTAGGTAGGTACTACTGTTATTTATTTACTTCCGAAGGGACGCAATTTACATAAATTAAACTTAGCAAAACAGATACTTTTCTACAGATCGGTCAGGGCTTTTTGCATATTGTATACAATGTGTGTGAGTGAGGGCAGTCTAGATGATCTTCTAGGCACAAAAAAATGAGGCGCGCTAATTGATTGTGAGCAATTGATTTCTAACATTTTAGCAGCGATGTGACTTATCTACATATTCACACAAATGTGATGTACATTTGACTATTTTTCCCAGGAAAGCTGACAATTTTTATTGATTTATTTATCTAATACTTAGGCAGGTACCTACTGAAATTGTAGCACTTCGAATACAGATTTGCGAATTAAAGTAGCTTTTAGTGATTCCTATCCAAATTTTGTTGTTTAGCAGTGATCACTGTCGGTGATATTTTTTGTGGGAGTGTTAGGACAGGGTAGCGTGTATTGACCTTGTGGCGTGCTGCGGTACATGAGTGTGGCGCCAATGTGGTGCGGGGCGATCCACTTACGTTCCTCCAGGTCCGCCGACACTTGCGCCCGCACAGCCCTCTGGGCACTCTGTATAGTAAAATCACAAATTGATGACAAAATAATGTATGACGGTGATGAATTTTTCTGTGGAAATCGGGAAAAAATATTGGTTCAGATTATAATATGGTGCTTCTCATACTCACCTGGTGAGGTATTTGCGGCAATTGTCGCTTCTTGGGGCTGGTGGTCGGTGTGGCAGTGGCCGACCGTGATTGAAACCGCGGCGCGTACGCATGCGTCGGTAAACGAGTTGCGTCGTTAACTCGCTCCTCGTTCACTGCAATTTCATTGTTTTCTATTGTACCTCGAGAAAAGAACACGTGAAGCAAGGTAGTTCAAGAAATATCAAAATTACGTGACGGACATGACACATTTTGAAAAACATAGACATATGGTACAGATATACGAAGTAGCCTTTGAAAGAGATAATACTTATTTGTTGTTCAGTTGAAAATGGCATGCAATAACAAACATGAAATGAGTTAATCATCAACACAGTACGCTGTATTCGTAGACCATTGTTAAGTAATGGTATTAATCAAGAAGTACTAAGAATCTGAATACAGCGCACTTACAGTAAGTTATAAAACACCTAATGGATAGCGTGCTCGTATCAGGTATAAAAGGACGAGGTAGCGGAAGATGCGTGAAATAAAATCAAGGTGGACCAGAGCTAGGAGGTGAAAACAGTTAGTGGCAGTAAAGTGGTGAGATGAGCGGAACGCGGCGAAAGAACGTGCGTGTCTCGACGACAAGTGTTCCGTGCGGGTTACAGGCCCGCTTTTATATCGACATCCACGGACCAATCGGAAGATTTCGAAAAACTTCGGTATTCTTTTTTTGGATTGGTGTGTAGAGTCGTTAAGGCGCCGGTTGGCACCTGTGTAGCGCCATTCGCGGTCGTTGGGTGGAGACAGAGACCGTCGCGGTGACTTGCTCCGTGAACAGTTAGGCCGGGTCACGCCGGCCGCGGATTGTGATCGCGCCACACTGTGTCCGGCGCTCTGTGACAAAGGAAACGTGTGACGATATTGATTCTTAAATGGTTATAACATAATGACGGTTTATAAGTCTTCATTGTTTACTTATACCTATCTATAGCAAATTCAATAGAAGCTCTGTTCTTTTCTTTTCATTGACGCTTTTGAAGTAGGTTGGTGTAGGGTTTAAGTGGCAAATATCTACATAAATCGCGCTCATTAGTAACGCCCACCTCAACGCAATTTTGATCATATCTTTCTCCATGTTGGTGACTGACTTTTGTAATCGTCAGCTTAGTCAGCCAGCAGATACTTATGCCCCACATTTATCGATAAGTAGGAATATGTACAGTGCCCATTAGACAATGTGAAGTTGGAAAATTTGCAGATTACTCAATGTTGATTTTAATTTATTGAATTAACTTACACGTTCTCTGCTCATCCCGGCAGCTCGCACTCTACCCGCGGGTGACATGTCTCGCCGACTAGATCGTGCTCCTTCCATATCCATTCGCTGTACCATAAAATCATCATTACAGTTACGATACTGAAAATGTTGGGCCATGGAACTCTACGATGTGTTTGCACCGACATTGCACTGATACAGTTTTACAACAATAATAAATTCATCTAATCTGAGCATGGATAAATCTAAATCATATCAACAAATTAGCGATGAACCAATGTGTGATGAGTACTAAAATTAAATAATTTGGATACCTCATGTGGTAGCGGGGGACTGGAGCTAGAAGCTAGACTGGACAACGAATGATGACGGCGCAGATCACATTCGCTTGGTGTATCCGAATCCGATAAACGAGACGTTGAAGTCGATGGCGGTGATAAGTGTTCACCGTCGGCCTCATCTTCGCGGTATCTCTGGTGAATTAGTAAGCATACGTCAGGTTAGTAATATGAAGGTCACCTAAACAATGTAACACTGCGTGGTGTTGAACAACATTAATAACAATATATGACGATTGTGATGATTTATTATGAGATTTTATGGTATCAATCATAAATAGGTACATGTTATGAATGTAGAAAAAAGAATGACCAGCAAAGCTTTGTGGCACCTGACTATCCATCCATCCAAATTCAGAATGAAATTTGTGGTCTCCATTATATTCTGATAACGTGAGGAATTGGAACTGATGATCTCTACAAAAATATGTGTTGGAATTCTGATTAGGTATAATTGAATCCTAATCTTGCGTACCTAACTATAACAAATATAGGTAGGTATATTATAAATTTAAATGTGTAAAATGTATAGAAAATTGTATTAGGTACTTACACTAAAACCTGCAGTTTCCTCATGTGGTTTCAGTGTATACCAGTTTGGTTCGTGGTTCATTACAATGTTGTCTAAATCTAGTAGAACTTCTCCAAGGAAATCGTTCGGGCCGTACCGATTTAAATCCCAAACGGTCACCTAAAAAGTAAAACATAATAATAATAGACACATTCCCGGTTAACAAGCCAATAAGTATAGAGCCTTTTTTTTTTTTTTTTTTCGTGCGGAAATCCCCTCGGATACCCCCCCTGCCGGAGCCGGAAGGGGAGGTTATGTCGGACTCGAACCGACTAAAACCGCACGCCGACTGTGGGTCTTGGTGCTAGGCCGGAGGTGAGGTTGTTATAGACATATCCCTCGCACCCCGGCTGACCCAGGGCCATCCCTTACGGTCTGGCCCTCCTCAGGAGGGGGGACAACGGTGTCCCCAACTCGCCCCCGGGATGGGAATAAGTATAGAGCCTAATTATGACAAGACGTAGTCACCTCAAGTGTCCTCTTCTTTATGTCCGTGATCCGTATTCCACAATAAACAAAAGTCTGATTCCACCGCGGTTCTAGTGTGTTGGCCAATGTTTTAGTTCGGCGTTTACTCTTTTCACTCTTGTCGGGGAGAAGGAATATTTTCGCATATGGACAACGTGGAGATCCATCTGACCGTGGGGTAAGCCCACTGGCTGAGACCACCGTCACAAGGAGTTGTAGAGCCGATATGTCGAAATATACTTTGAGCTATGGAAAATAAGGGATACAATGTTAATGCTAGGTTAAGTATACCAAATTATGATTACTTTTGAAAAAAAAAAGAGAGGAAACAAAAGAAGAAAAGAAATAATAATAATAATATAATAATAATAAGAATTTATTTCTCTTTCACAAAGGTACTGTACAAAATTAGTATAATCTAGTTTACTCTAATTTTATCTAAATTAGTTCGGTAGCCTTTGTGAGAGACTGGAGTCTGTAGTAGGAAAACCTGTGTTACAGATCCCCAGGCTCCCACCTCTTGGACGACTATTATTAAGTTACACAAATATTTTAACATGCAAGTAAGTATTTGTTTAGTAAAACTATGTTAGAGTGACATTTAGCAAGTATGAGTGAGTGAGAAAGAACAGAAAGAAAATAAACTTTGCTCATCCAGTGGCATAACCCGGAATACTTATATACCAAAAATTAAGCGATACATAGATAATAATAAAAATTCGCCGTTAAATTTGGACTTGGATTAAAAATATAGGTACTCGTATGTCTGTCAGCCTTTTAAACGGATTTAGTAACTTGGAAATTTGGGAGAAGTTAAACGCACATTATATAAAGCGTTTATTAAAAACTGGAGTGATCCAAATTCAGGATTAATTATTAATTAATTTCAATAGGTACGTTCCTCATCTAGGAGATTTTCCTCGATTTTCTTTTCGATAACTCACAGAAAGATTTTGGACTTTGAACACAAGTTTTGAAAGAGATCTAATAATTTGGCTGTAATGTGTAAATGCAAACATACCTGTATGCGTCCAGCTACGTTCGCATTGTGGTGACTGTGTCGAGCAGGGCGGCGTCGCGAGTGCATGTCGGGGGACCCCGGTGATGTCACTAAAACGCTCGGTTTTTCACAACCACCTATAACTTCCGTGTAGACTTCTGTAGTGGATTAAAGGAATTTATCTTAATTTTGAAGAAATTATATCAATAGGCTTCTGACTTAACCATCTCAACTTATAAAATAATTTCTACTGTAGTTAATGCAAAGGAGTTACTAGTGATTGTAACACGTTGTCAAGGTACCCTTTGGAAAAACTAAACCTAAGAAGATTAATTGAGCGCAGTTCTGCACGTTAAGAATTTCGTAAGTAGGTAGTAGTAGTAGTAATAGTAACCGTCTTAACTCTGGATTAAAATATTCAGTTAGTTTCGCTGCCATCTTATATTACCTCCATCGCTGGTAAAATCATAATTATTAGTTTCCCCCAGTTCAGTTGGACAGCCCAAATGAATTAGGGGCAGAAGAAGTTTTTTTTTCACAACTTTCTACACAACGCTATCTAGACCCATAGTAAGCTTAATTAGCTTGTGTTATGGAATCTAGAATGCGGATAAACATTACACTTATCATCATTATAAACACTTAGATACTTTTTTTCTGTAAATTAATTCATATTATACCGACTTACATAGAAACACCCAGACCAATGCAAATAGCCCATGGCCACTGAGCGGGGATCGAACCCGTGCCTCCTGCGTGGCAGTCGCTTGCACTACCGCCACGCCACAGAGGCTGTCAGACTGACTGGATGACTGGAGCGTAGGTAATATCTTACCTACTGCCTATCTACCCCTGCCTTCCTGGCTAGGATTATACCTAGCGATGTTCAATAGTGTTGTGACTAGATACATATATGTGTTCTTCTTCAGTCTAGCGTTGATCCCAGTCGCATTCAATTACTTCAACTTAAAGTCTGGGGTCTGCTTTTGGTATTATATTTGGCTGAACTTCATATTTTCCGCGAAGCTACCTCCACCACCGAAAGGCGATATTGAAGCATTGCAGCTAGACCAGTGTTGGACTTTTTAGGACTCCCAACTACCCGTAACGACTGCCATTGATGTTTCTATGGCAACGGGGAAAGACGGCTTACCCGTACTCATGCATACAAATATTTACACTGAGCGGGGTCAATCCCGCACCTCCTGCATAGCGGCCGCGTGCATTACCGCTACGTCACAGATGCTGTTAAATTTTATTGTGACTACATATTATGTGTAAGATACTCTTGTATTTAGGTAATAACATATAATGTGTACCAAACGATTTTCTACGCCAGTAATATATCAAATTTTATATACCTTTGTGAGTTCTCCAGGGTTGAGCTGGAGGTCGAGTGGCTGCAAGAGGACGCGAGACGACCAGCTCTACGTGAGAGTCATGTTTACTATCCGCTACTACGGACGCGACCTCATCAGCTGTGCGGCCTTGCAGTGGTACCCCATTCCATTGTAATACTTCATCACCTGTAGGCATAAATACAAATTCGGTTCAGTATTCAATGTTTCAATTTATATATTTAATCACCTTATTTGCCACATCACAACGTATCTTACCTATTCTAAGTTGTCCTTCTAAATCAGCAATAGATCCTTTTTTCACTTTTTCAACAATTGCTCCACGAGTACCATCGGCTAATAACTTCCCACCCACTACTTTCAGTCCAAGTATAGCGGCCGAAGAGTGTGAACTTCCTTCGACAACACTTTTGCGTAACACCATGTGACCAACCATGCGCGTCCCGTCAGCCGATACCTGCCAGCTCAGCGGAAACTGTCATATAACAAACGAACATCAATTCTATTTATATGAAGTTAACAATTAATACATTTTACATGAACTACTAAAATATGAAAATTAAAGATAATAATTATAAAATTCTTTCAGGAGACATCACTACAGTTGTAGATGCAGGTACTATCTACTTATAATTTTAAGCTATGTTTATCACCGTGTAATTACAAATATGTGCACATTCAACATTCTTAATTAACCCATGCCAATGCAACCATGCTACAGCCAAACAAAAATATTCCTTAAACATATCAACATTTTCAATCTATTCGCACGCTACTTCTGGTCTGAATAGAACTTGAAATTATAGAGTGATATATTATATGCACTAGGTTGTTACAAAAAATAATTCAATACACGCCTTATTTTAAATAATATGTATGGGCTAACGTTATCTTTGCTTTGTTAGGTTTGCCTACCGCTATTGAAAGTCTTTGTAATAAAATAATAATAAATATAAAAAAAACTAAATCGTTCGAATATATTACCTGAACATATTAATGCATAATAAAGCCGCAAAACGGCACTAATAATAAAATGAGTATACTAGTTCTAAGCAACTAACCGACACAATGTGAAACGAACTAAGTACCTTTGGGCAATCGCCTCTGTTCGAATCTTCACTCGATGTGAAGGTGCTAGAGGTATCTATGCCCGAATCTTTGGTGGCGGAGTCTTGGCTGGTCTGGCGCTCGGACTCCCAGCGCAACGAGGCCCAGTCATTTGGCGCACCTGACGCGTCCCGTCCTCCACGCGGGAACGTAGCTGCGCCTTCGTGCCCGTCAAAGCGAACGGTTTTTTTTCTCCTCTCGGTAAAACGTCTATTATCTGAGGAGTCTTCCCACAGATAGGCACTCTTATACACTTCTCGATCGGGACGCGGACCCTCATCCGGAGCGTAAGGCCGCAAGTAGGCACCCTCGCCGTCGTCGCGAGCCCGCCACCGGCAATCGGTCACAGAATCGAAACTGCGTCCCCCTGATGGTCCAGTCCTCGTCACATCGAATGGACCGCGCGCTTCTGCCTCGTAAGCAGCGGGCGAATGATTAAGCAAATTGTAATAATTGTTGGCAGCCACGTTGGCGCTACGAAGATGCGGGTGCCGAACTGGAGCACATGCCTCTAGTTGTCCTAAGAATGACATCGTATGAATTGTAACGGTTACATCTTTTAACGCCTGCGTCCGTTCTTGTTTCATATCCACGCGCCTGTACGCGCCCGGAACCAAATTAGTCATTAACTGAGTGTTTTACTTTATAATTTCAATAAAATTTCTACCGGCTAACACGTTATTCTTATCGAAGTAGGTTTACTAAACATATACTTATGATTATCCATCCATTCATACGTTCACGCCTATTTCTCTCCGGAGTAGACAGAGACAACAAACAACCCGTCATTTGATACTGTCCTTACATACTTTACGAGCTTCCTCTACTGTCATTAATCTTTTCATGCAAGCCCGCTGGTTTCGAGTACTTCTGACCTGCCATGCCCTTTTTCCAAAATTTTATTAACTTGGCCAATGTGATGTCTGCCAATTTACCTGTGCCTTACATACTTGTACATTCGTTCTACGTGCCCAAACCACCTTAGCATACATTTTACAATCCTCGTCACAACATCCTCTTTCAGGCCACACCTATCTCGAATCTCAGTATTACTCTTTCTGTCAACCAGCCTTATCCTACATAATACTACGGAACGACCGCATCTCCATTGAATTCACCATACTTTCATGCTTCGTTTCCGATACCCAACTTTCATTCCCATACATTAAGGTGGGGACTAGTACGCCATTATGAAGCGCCAGTCGTGCCTTTTTTTGCACTACCTGACCGCCCATAAAGGAATATAGTGCATGGTGCACTATATTCCATTATGGGCGGTCAGGTAGTGCAAAAAAAGGCACGTGCGAAAGGCGTGATTTCCCGCAGTCACTCTCCTTTCAATATCACCATCGTACTTTTCATCCCTTGTAAACAAACTACTCATGTATACAAACTCTTACTCTTGTTCTATACATTCACCTTCAATCTTCGCTTTAAACGCCTCACTAATGTTGTTCCCCACTTTCTACAAGTCCTCCGCTGATGATGCAAGTAGGTATAACTTGGTTATCAGCGTAGAGGAGGTACTTAACATGCAGGCCTTTCAGCTACGCCCATACAGATATCAATGAACAGATTGAACAGCGAAGGCGAAGCTACACACCCCTGCCGGACACCTTTGGAAGTGTCAAGCCAGTCCGTGTTAGCGCCATCACACCTAACACAGGCTATGGAGCCTCTGTATAAAGACTTCAGAGCCCGTATTAGGGGACCATCCACCCCATACATGAATAGTAAGTACCGTCCACAACTTATTCCTGTTCACTTCTTCTCTATCTTTCTTCATACTCCACTTACTTTATCAATAGCTTCCATCGCTAATGTATCTTATCAAGCTTTCTTCTTTTCCTCTACCATTCTTCTTGTTTCATCATCCCACCAGTTAGCTTTCATACATTTTTTACTCCTTCTTTTAGTAACACTACATAATATGTATATCGATGGCACTCTCTAGGTACTACATTCGTTTTTATTATTGTCCATGCTGCCTCTACATCCATCTCATTCATGGCACTCCAACTTTTGTTCTAACCTTATGATTTTTTTTCCATTTTATACAAACGTAATAATATCCCTGTATCGCGTCAACTTCACAAAACGGATTCACGGATATGAAATACACTCTATAAACTAGGAACAACTATTCATGAGTTAGGTGCATAAATATTGTCCCGCACAGGATTCGAACCCTCACCACTTAGCTCATCGGCTAACTTAACCAATAGGCCATCCGTGCAGTCCAAAATTTAAATTGCGTGTTCCTCGGGTTCAAAAGAAATCAATTGAAAGCGGTGATCATCACGCACAAGCGGAAAGAATGTGTCAAATTTACCCAAGTAGACAGTAAAACAGCAACCATAAAATAAAGTACACCACCACAGACAAATCTAACGGATTCTTAATAAAAATATGAACAAGTAGACAAGTACACTTCTTTTCGCCCAAGCATGCGTAATTTGCTTGAACCATAAATCTTGTGCGTCCTAATGTATAAATTATGTTTTGTAGTGTAGGTAGGTATATCATAAGAAGACTTTTTGAAAATTACATTTTTGGTTCAAACAATAGAAATGTTGAAACAGGGAAATACATTCACTGATTTCATTACGTATTGTAATCATCAACAATAGATTAAATACTGGATTATACTTAAGTAAATCCAAATTATTGATCAAAATATAGTGAACGTACTTCGTAATACAGGTTTGAGGACAGATGCCTTCGAAGAGAAAGGACTTTGTCAAACAGCCATCACAATTGGTTGACCAGAGAAGGAAGTATTGTACGTAACAGAAATACTGATCATCACATCTAAACTTCAGCAATATAATTACAACGCATAATTAGATAAGTTCCCGACAAAATTCGCCCTCTCACCGATAAAAATTTATTCATTTTCTCGTTTAACATCGTCTGACGCTGGCTCCTGGAACTCTCGAAACTGCTCTTATCTTTATTTGTACCTGCAAACAGGGTGATGACGTGATGAGGGCAACACGTCGCCAGTTCGCCAGCCCAGTTATGCCTTGCGACTTGGCTACCGGGCGCGCACAGGGGGCATATTGCTAACAAAACGCACGCGGCGGTACACAATATAACAATACAATAAACTTTAATATTTCAAACTAAGCACGACAATCGTTTGTGTGCAAGGTTTGAAAGCTAACTCCTGAAGTTTCTGAAAACAAGGTTCATTGACAGACAGTGTTTGTCTTGAATTGTTGATATATTCGGGCACTAAAATGTTACAATGGAAGAAGTAGATAGGTACTACATGATTCAACGTGATGGTAATAGGTAAAGATAAGTTTAGGTGCTCAACACTATAAGTTTCAGTGAAAATGTAATTAGTACTTAGATAACTTAAAAGTAAAAATTACCTGAAGCTACTTAAATTAATGAACACCTCGCACGGAACACCTTAACTTGATCATTGCGTAATGCCAGTGATGAACATGACTATATACGTTATGTATTGGTAATCATATTTATAGTTATATATACGTAATACTTGTGGTGTAGTGTAAGTGTGTAAGGTTAACAAACAAAATTAGCTCGGATGGAAGGGATCTTGTAGTGTAACAAGTGGTGGGATGGGGCGATGGGTGTTTGGCCAGCGTGCATACTCACCGCGGTCGCGATACTCGTCGTTCTCATCCGAAACACACTCCGGGACCTCGTCATCCGAGGAGGAAGACCGAGGGGGTAGGGCAGGATGAGACGAGGGTGTATGTGGTAATAGGTGTGGACCAGGCGGAGGCCCTGTATCCACTACGCCATAAGCAGCCTTTTGTCGTGGATGCACTAGATGTGGATGAGTTCGCGCTAATCCCTCCAGCTCCCCGTAACATCTTTGATCTTGCTGGCTGTACTGGCGCCGTAGAGCACTACTTGCTCTCTGCAGTGGAAGATTTTCTTTTTCTGCGGCACTATGCGCCCGTTCTAGTTTTGGTCTTTTATCTAAAGCAATATCAGGTTGTGGCAGACCTCTTAAGTCATTCTCCATACGCCATAACATAGAATCCTGCGCGGTACTTTTGTTTATCCATTGTCCAGTTTTAGATAAAAGTTCTTGTTTTTTACGGCACAATATACATGCCCATATCACCTGTAACGACATATATGTATGAGACGACTATAAATAAATCAGATGCGTTGATATTTGACAGTGGTAAATCTTGTGGTGTCACTTAGTAAAATATTTTTGACCTTATTAGAACGAAGTGTGACTTTTCCTCCACATCGAGCACAGCATCTCACTCGACAATAATGGCAGGAATGACCAACACCGTCAGCGAATTTAGTCTTGAGGCAGATGTGACAAGTAGCCGCTAGTTCTACACCCGCTGCGCGATGCATTTCATTCCTCGTCCGAATCGTCTGCTCGAGTACTGCGACTTCATCTTGCTTTCGTCTGTTTTTGAATAATATAATTATTAGGCACTGTTAACAAACAAATCTGCATATTGCATTTTTGTATCAAGTTAATCAACTTCCTTTGAGTCATTAGTTTCAAAATTAATAGCTAAGTAATACTGCGTCCCAAAGTACTAGTGCCAATTCTGTTGAAAGACATTGAGTAGTTTGTAGTGTGTTATTCAATATTAAAATAATACTGTTTGTTCAAAGTTTGGAGTGTGATACCGGTCAGACTTAGAAAAGTGTAACACCGAATATCAGGTCCCCGTTAGTTTACGAATACGAAACACTTAACAACGAATGCACGCTACCACGAAAAACTTAACGCCGTAGCAATGCGATCTCGAATAACTAAACCTCTAAAAGTCATTGTAAAAGTCTTAATTCATAGAACAATAAAGTAAATAGAGACTTTTTTCAATCAACCAAATCAATCTAAAGTTTGTATAAAAAAAAAAAATTGCGCCTGGTTTGGAGCCTCATGGTTCAATCTCCTTTCGATATCTCAAAATTCATTTTTTGTATTAAGCTGGCTTATCCTCCTGCCGTCCTCAAGATCTTGGTGGGTAAGCACCACAGAAATATATTAGGGATAGACTGACCAGCAGTGCCCACCTCACGCGGCGGTGGCTTTTTCACTGTAGGCAAATAAATATTCACGAGTTAAAAGAAAAGCCTTGCCCTGCCTTCTCTAGTATATTTCTACATTTGTAGGGTTCCGTACCTCAAAAGAAAAAAGCGGACTTCGATGTCCGTTTGTCTGTCAAGACCTTTTTCTCTTGAATGTGTGAACGAATTAATTTGAAATTCATGCAACGTACTCAAGGCTTCAACGTGTTGCAACTGTGAAAAAATCAAGCTTCTAGAACAACGCAAGATATTGCCATTTATGTAACATAAGTTCGTCACTTCATTTAATTTTGTATGGAACCCTCAGTGCGCGACCCGTACTTGTCAGGTTTTTTATTCTACGGTTGGAAATAGCACAGTATAGGATTTTCACGGTATTTTTATGATGGTACTAGCTGGTGCCCGCGACTTCGTCTGCGCAGGATTATATAGTATTTCGAGTAGCTCATATTAGAGTGGCGTAGAAAAACACAACAATGCAGACCGAATTTGTTGACATTAATGATCACTGCTCCGTTCCCTTGAGTAGCAGCGTGATGATATATAGCCTATGTGTTATTCTGATGTATAAGCTATATTATTGTAAAGTTTCATGAAAATCCATTCAGTAGTTTTTACGTGAAAGAGTCACAAACACCCATCCATACATACATCCATACTCGCAAACTTCCGCGTTTATTTGAATGATTTTTTTATAGCATTTATTATGCTAACTTTTAAGTTCGAAAAACATTGGAAAAAATGAAATGCTCAAGTGAGACTCGAACTCACGACCTTTCCCTTACAGGGGGACTGCTCTTCCAACTGAGCTATTGAGCGACACTTGAATCATTCCAAATTTTCCTTCTCCTTATATCCCTCTATAAGGGCGACGGTGCAGCCATCTACCAACATTCTTACGAACTGTTGGAAACAATGAATGATTTTTCAACCATTTTTAAACATTGAATTTTGATGAATTTTCCACGTTTATAATATTGGTAGGATTACAAGCCAGTCTTAACATTACTAAGTAAGCGTTAGAAAGTTCCTGCCTCATACAGCAAAAATTGTCTAAAAAGTTGCCACGCGTTCCCCGTACATCCTAATAAGTATTTAATTGTATATTGAAAAAATTTAATCAATTTGTTATTGTTGCAACTTATACCGGTTCGACGGTATAGTTACATATATTATATACATATAGTTATATATCTTGACCACAGTCACGTTACAAAATGCAGTCTATAAGCGCAATATGCGTTTTTCGTTATCCTGTGAAGATAGCACGGTGCTACGATGCTAAGGTGCTACGGCGCTACGAAGCTACGGAGGCGGGGGAGCACCAATACGCGCGCACCAGAGCATCATTTCTCTCGCGACTAGGTGTCAAGATAATTATTATATTATGCCCTTATAAATACACTAGCTTTCACCCGCGGCTACGCCCGCGTGGATATCGGTTATCGTGACCAAACATAGCCTATGTCATTCCTCAAGGTCTAATCTACCTCTCTACCAAATTTCATCTAAACCGATTCAGTGGTTTAAGCGTGAAAGCGTAACAGACAGACAGAGTTACTTTCGCATTTATAATATTAAGTAGTAAGTAGTATGTAAACCGTCGCATAAGAACCATAGACGGAATTAACTTAATTTGTTAATTATAATGATTATTTAAAAAGAGGATGTTAAAAGAATCTTGCCTAATGCCAATGTATAATAAAAACTTTACACATATGCTAATACACTCAGTATTGCCGAGGGCACTCAGTAGGTATCCTATATGAGAAGATGATGAATGGGAATTTGGGGTTGCCCAAATTCCTGGTAAAATTCAACAAAGGCTGAAATATAAATCAGATCGAGGACATTTTAAGAAAAGCCAGGTCTATTGTGAAATTAGAGGAAGTAAAAGATATGTGCCAAACGATCTTGGCATGGATATAAAACAAATTGTTACTAAGAAATAGGGCCAAGTTCCCATTAATAAATGAATTGGAATTGTAGTATGTGAAAAATCGTTGTCTTTAACTACCCCAATGAGATAGAGGCGTAACCTGAATACATATAGAATATACTGTGTGGAAATGGGTAGGTAGTAGGTATTTGGGAAAGAATCATCCAAACTAATATTATAAATGCGAAAGTGTGTCTGTGAACTCTGTCTGTCTATATGTTACGCTTTCACGTCTGAACCGATTTTGATGAAATTTGGTTTTGAGGCAGATAAGACATTGAATAAGGACATGTTTAATCGGGTCCGGTCGAGTACAGCCTATTCCCAAAATGCCTGAGAAGTCAATACGCCTGAAATTCAAATAGTCTTCATGCCAAAACGTCTGAAGTCAGAGAACCAAATTGCCTGATTTTCGAATAAACTTAATCCCAAAATGATCAAATCCCAAATGGACTGAATCCCAAAATAACCGAATAGCAACATGACTGAATTTGACAGCCGCTGACATTTCTAATTTATAGTCTGTTCAAGCATTAAGTTTAATTTGAACATACATTTTGATAATATACTACATTTTTGAAGGAATAAGGCATTAGGAATTTCAGGCATAGTGGGAATAAGACATTTTAGGATTCAGGCGAATCGGGCCTAAGTCATAGTCATCTTGGGAAACAGACGGTTTGACATTCGTTTATAGTGCGATCAGGCATTTTGGGAATAGGTTGTACTCGACCGGACCCGTTTGAGTTTAATCGCGATAACCGATATCCACGCGGGTGGAGCCGCGTTTAACAGCTGGTATTACATATTTCAAAGTATTGCCAAGGCAACACTGTGAAAGCTGTCAAGATTAAAATTTCACTTTAGGAAGATTTATGGCAGTATCAAATTCATCTAAAGTTTATAAACATAATGTAGGCAAGAATTTATAATACATATCAAATTAGCTAGATATTGGAACTGCTAGGCAATAACGTATTATTTTATAGATACCTACGTCATTCAGGAACATAGCGGCTTTCAAAAATTGCGCAAAAACGAAGTATAAAAAATTTATAGCTACTTACCTACTAATAACGCCTACGTCAATGTTGTTAGTTTTTTTTTGCATTATATTATTATTTATATCAATAATAACGTTATTATTATTAATCTACTGTTAAAGCCGTATTTTTTTCCGTAGTGCGCTGTCGCGTCTCTGATTGGTGGAAAAAAATTAACATTTGATTTTCTTTTTTTGTTGACATTTTAAAGTGTGAACAACATATCTATAGTTTATAATAAATCATTGCTACTAGGCCGTTCACTGAACACACACACACACACACACACACACACACTGAAGAACAACTAGCTAAACGTTATGTATTATTAGGTATAAGGCTCTATGTCGCTAGCTAATTTGTTGAGAATCTACTTATTACTTTAGCCAGATGGTTGGACCTCGCATCGTCATTCATATCGTGTAGTCATTTAGCTAACTTCTTTTTTTAATATTTGGTCCGTCAATTGAATAGATACAATAACCAAGTTAAAGTCCAAAAACAGGCTGCAATTTTTCTCCCCGTGGTTCCCACAGATTGTATTGTTAACTACAAATCGAGACGGTAGGTCAGACGGCAATCGTTCTCAATGTAGTAACAAAACTAAGACACGTCACATTTAAGTGAACTCCGGACTTCGAAGTGAAAACCTCGGTTGCGACTGGGGCTCACGCAAGGATGATGATGATGATGATGATGACTGGTAATACTTAGTTGGTACCTATCCAATAATGTTTTTACTAGTCCTTGCAACTGCAAAATACACTGGCTAGACAAATATTCTGGCGATAGGCAACCTGTACCTACATTAACTATTAATAGTCCCGTACATTGGCCATTGT
Organism: Eilema sororculum; assembly: GCA_914829495.1. NCBI lineage: Eukaryota > Metazoa > Arthropoda > Insecta > Lepidoptera > Erebidae > Eilema > Eilema sororculum. Next base: position 16,031,392 of record OU618534.1, on the reverse strand, counting down.
TGAAAGTGTCATGGAGAAAAAGATGGTTACCTCCTCTATGCATGGATCAAATGTATCATTAGCGTTATTTAGGTAACTATGTATTCAACTTAATAGTCTATCAATCACATTAGATTAGCGTATACAATGATTGCCGCATTTTATCCCATACAAAGACAAGAGATCTCTATAAAAAGACTATCTCTTCGGTAGGTATTGATTAAATAAAGAGCGGTTGTTCTACCAAGATAAACAGATCTTGTGGAAGTGTTGTGAGGTTACGAGTCATCAGAAAAGTTGGTAATTGAATTATACTAGGTGTTATATTTTATAAGATGCAGTCCATGTAGTGATGCGTCATTATTTCCTCATGCGAATAATATATCGACATCGGGTTATATATGTATACATAGGTAATTGATGGGATTGATATATATACCGAATGGTAAAATGATAATCATTACCCACTCAATAGAACCTGTTCATCTACGTCAATACTTTACTGCACCTTGAATTATACGCTGGCTTAGGTATTATATGAATCTACCTAAGAGCATATTGGTATTATGTGCTTACGTACATTTGTGGCCAATCTGGATAATACTTGTATCACAAAACACTATATGAAATGGAAATTGGAGTCCACCATCGCCCAGAAATTACTTTAGATAACTTCTGAATGATAAAATGGCATAGGAAAGGAACACAGCACTTCACAAGTTACGTTGGTGCATTACGTCGAATCGAAACATGGCGACACGGGAGGGGAGGCGCGGTGGAGCGCGGGGTACGTTGTGGGCACACCTCATGATCTCGTGCTCGCGTTGTTCCTCCTGCCGCTGGCGCATCATGACTCCCTCGATGATGGCGCGCTCCTCGGGCGTGAGGTGCGACAGGTCCGGCATGTCGGCCATGGCGGGCGGCGGCAGGCCGCGAGCGGTGCGCGGGCCCGCCGCGTGCTGCGGTGCTGTGCCCGCGGCGCGACGCTAGGCGCGCCACTCCGGTCGGAGGTTTATTTAATAATGCCGGGCGGGCCAATGGCGCGCACCCGTCTGCTGACGTCAGCACGCGTATTGATCGCGACGGCTGCTGGCCGCGTCGTCGGGCCGACAGGGCGCGGGCGGACCGCCCGCCTCCGCGAGCTGCGCGGCACAACCTACATGCGTGCGCATATCAACTATGCAGCGATTTATGCACACAATTCTCAGAGCCCCCCCAACTCTGATAATATTCGGAAATAGCTGCAGGCAATTATCAAAACAGATAAATTTAAGTAAAATAAACATTTATTACCCGTAGTACGGTCATATTTATAATAAAAACTAAGTAAGTAAGTATAAATAAATAAAAACTATAATAAAGACGTAGTCTTCACACGTATGGTACGGTACGGTTAAGTTGTCCAGTATATTTTTCATAGTCCGGTTGACCGGACGACTTAACCGTAGTAGGTACGGTAATTAATTATGCAAAATAAATGTTATTTTCATATTAAGTAGATAGCTACAGTCAGCGTCAGAAATAACGACTAAATACAAAGTCTCAAAATGATTTAAAACTTCTTACGAGCAAATCAAACAGTTTTATGTATTGATTTATCTTGTACCTACTAGCATTTGCGCGCGACTTCACCCGCGTGGATGTCGGTTATCCGCTCGAGCGCTTGCGCACGTTTCAAATGATAGCGACCAAACATAAACATAACATAACATAACCTGTCTGTTTTCACTTCTCAGAGTCTAATCTACCCCTATTCTAAATTTAATCAAAGTCGGTCATTGGCTTAGGCGTGAAAGCGTAACAGAGTTACTTTCGCATTTATAATATTAGTATGGATTCTGTTCATTTCACTTGTTCATCAATTTAAAAAAATCTTATATTGTTACATAAGTAAATCAAAATATAAAGTAACCAGCCAAGCTTCCAAGTCATGTCTTTGTTTGCATTACCACCTCGGGTCAAGTCTGGTGTAACGGAGCCCAGAACTCCGGCCGCTTCCGCGCTGGATCGCAATGGCTACTCTTTGCACCAGGTACGATCCGGAGCGAGAGTGATCCTGGCGTCATATTTTTTTTGTATTCTTGTCGCGATAGACGCAAAAACTATTGCATGGATTTTTCAATAGTCTTAATTTTGCGAGCCCTTAAAACTACAGAACAGTCGACATCGCCAATTGGTTGTCGAGGTCAGATGGCATGTCGCCTCACGGAAAATACCAAAGTTCAACCGCATCATAGACCGGAAAGTCGACCCCAACTGAGTTGGAAAAAAAAATTCAGAGGATGATGATGATGATGATGATGATGATGATGATGATGATGATGATGATGATGATGATGATGATGATGATGACGATGATGATGACGATGATGATGATAATGATGATCCAAAGAATCATTACATTATACTTAGTATACAACAAAGTCGCTTTTTCCCGTCTGTACTTATACATATAATTATGTATGCTTATATCTGTAAAACTACGCTACGGATTTTGATGTAGTTTCTTTTAATAGATAGAGTGAATCAAGAGGAAGTTGAAGTTTTATAAATGTATAAGGGGGCGTCCATAAATTAAGTGAGGTGTTTTTAAATTTTCTGTCTCTCCCTCTCCCCCTGGTGAGATGTGAGATTTTATTCAACCCCCTCCCCTATCCCCCAATCTCATGTGAGATTTTTCAAAATGTGGGTTTCTTATGTAAACGCGTTAGATTGTTATTATAAAAAGAAAAAAAAATGCTTCGTGCTTTTATTTAAGCCTAGTTAAGATCAATATTGCTGAGAGTTTAATTATAAGTGTAATAAAAATTTAAAAGTAGAATACTTAAATCGTAACTACTGTGAAAAAAAGAATATCTACTCTAATTCAGTCCATGGAGAATAATGCGCGGTCTCAAGAGAGAATATTGGAACCAACATGTCCATATATGATTTTCAGTAAAATCATCTGCTTCAACTTCGTTCTGATCTGGCCGTGTGTCGCTGCCACTCAGCTTGTACACTCTCATTCATCGAATCGCGCGTTTGGCTGGTAGTGGCGTGGCGGCACAGGTAGGTCGGGGGAGGCAGAACCCCATTCCCGCCCCAATTGAGCAGTCCAACAGAGGAAGTACCAGGATAGGATAGGGGCTCTTTTGTCCGCACTTAGCCTCTCACTTGGGCCATTGTGCGTAGAGAGTACTGGCTAGAGCAGCCAGCCTAGCTCCGCCCAGAAACGCAGAAGCTTAATGGGGGCTTCACAGGCTTCGCGGAGCGACCTCATTGTGCCGAGGATTTGGGATTGTTGGGTGGCCACTGCCTCGCATTCAGAGGAAGTACCTCCGCCCTACAGAATACCGCGGCCAAAATAACCTCGTGTTGTGTTCCTGGCGGTGAGTAGGGTAGCCAGAGTTCACTGAATAGTTTTTGTGCTATCAGTGGGAAGACCAAAAGCTAGTCCTGCTCTGTCTTCTGCACTGAAACTTTGTTATTAAAGGCTCGACAACACAACACGAGTGTCACTCGTCTGGTATTGCACACGTCCATAAACCACGGTAACCTTTTTCAGGTCACTGTTTTCTCGTGGACCCACGAATTTGTTCCACTAGTGGGACCACGAGGGAGAGTTATTTCTCGTAGACCCACTACTTATTAATCCACTAATTTGTCTCACTGGTGGAACCACGAGGGAGAATTATTTCTCGCAGACCCACTCACTTATGGCACTGATTTTCCTAGATGTGTGAATTGAGTGAGCACCCTTCCGAACAAGTGTCGTAAAACCGACTTAAATTGAGGTAATTCGCAATAAACAATGCATATTTATGTGATAGCAACAATTGTGAGCAGCAATCACGGACGATTTGCTGTCTTTTTTTGAAGAGTTCCGTTGTCTGTCTCTGAAACTCTTCATCAGATCTACATGAAATTTGTATGAGACCATTTCGGAATAAACCTCTTACGAACAAAAAAAAAGTCTAAATTTTTTTACACATTATGTACTGGCCGAAGGTTTTTATTTATAGAAGAAATATAAGCGTTTTCCTTGAATGTAGGCTAGGGATTTAGTTACCTACATGTAATATCATTGGTTACCTAAAATACGGTTTAGGACTGACCTCTCCCCTAGCAGGTTCCCCTGGGGGGGACGCAAGGATTTTTTAGTACTAGCGTCTCCACTCAGTGAGGGGAGATAATAAAACTCCTTTTTATTGTTTTCCTTTCGGCCTGAAGTCTCCCCTATCTGGTTCCCCAGGGAGACGTTAGGATTCTCAAGTACCAGCGTCACCCTAGACTAAGGGGAGGCCACTATTAGGGCGACGTTTAAACTTCTTAGTACTAGCGGCTCTCCTTTGATAGTAGGAGACATTATGGGATGTGACTTGACATATAAACAAATTGTTTAAAGGGATAGTGGACCCCCGTATTACCTTTCATATATCGTAACGGTCTGGTCCGCTCCACCGTGCCCATTGTAGCGCCTTTCGGCACTACTCGTCAGCGGACTGGGATGGATTGCGCGACTATTATGCGTCCATCCCGTGGGTTGAACGCTGCTTTGAGGGTAAGAACCCATCTGAGAGCGCTACTGCTGTCGCCGGTGAGATCGGTCTAGGTATGGAAAACTATATCCCATACACCGATGTCACCGGAGCCCGCGGAGCGCGTCCGTGGTTTGGGCGCGGGCGGAGATGTTGAGCATAAACAGTCTGCGTACCGCGCTTGGGTGCGGGCGCGCGTCACACGCGATCCCAACGTGGGTCACTTCAAGGCGGCGTACAACAGAGCCACAAAGGTCTGCAAGAGGGCTTACGTCAGGGCGGATGCCCAGCGCCAAACTGCTACCATTTATAATTTATATGGAAAGAAATTGGTTAAAAAGTAAAGAATGCATAACAAAATGGTGCATTTATACGATCAACGCCATCGCACAAATAATTATGCCGAGGGTTGGCATGCCAAATTAAACCCGTCGTACCGTATATGCACCATTGACCTGCACCATCAATGGTGCAGATGAGACTAATTATAATCCGCACGCCGAATGATGATCCTTATGACAGTTCGTTAGCGCTTAACATTGTACTGACGTCCTATCACATCAAATCCTTTAGAGGTCCATTAAAAAGACGAAAAAATCATAATTGTGTACAATTGTAAATTATAAAAATGAATATTAAGAAATTATTACGTAATGTTCGGAAATAATAGAAAAAAACTCAATGCAAATGTACATGGTACGTGCTGCAAAAGTTACGTCGTCAAGCTGTTATCGACTAAGAAGGGACACATCGATAAACAAAATATCGATAATTTGTTGGAAATATAAAACAAATGCTTTGAGTTTGTATTTTATTTATATCAATCTGAATCTGATACAGGGTCAATCGGATCTTCAAAATCTGAGTCTGAACTGCAGCTATCCGTGACGTTTATTATTAACGGTTGGTCAATGATATTGTCGTATTGTACATCTCGATCCCAGTCTTGTAAGCAAATTTTCTTCGTTCTTTCGACCACTTTTTTTTTCGTCAGCTGTCACTTGAGCGCAAGCTTCTTCCAATAAAACCATCATTTTATTTGCCGTGAATGGCGGAGTTGTGTTATGCCTAGCTGCATGACCTGAAAATATTTGTACATTCAGTAATTATTTTTAGAAATATATGCATATACAACTCTTTCTTAGTCTACCCAAATGTCACTCTATTTCATTCACCAAAAATAAGAACAAAATTAGCTTCACTTACACAATCAATAATGTACAATTAAATAATGTTTCTTACATCCGTGATTTAGGCATAACGCTTGATTCTTGCCTACACTTTGACATACACGTAGACAACATTGTAAATAAGGCCTTCAAGATGTTCGGTTTCGTTATGAGATCTTCTCGTGACTTTGTACGTCCCGCCACATTATTATTGCTATACAAGACTTTGATACGGTCCCAATTGGAGTATGCCATTCCTATCTGGAATCCTTTTTACGAGAAATATAGTTTAAGACTAGAAATGGTGCAGAAAAAATTCCTACGCTCAATGCATTATAGATGCTTTCGCTCAAAAGTTCCATATTATCAATTGTTAGAACGGTACAATATTCTGAAATTGGAGTTCAGACGCATGCTTCTAGATGTTATGTTGTTATACGGCTTGTGCAATAGTCGATATGATTGCCCCTATTTAGTTAATAATTTGTACTACATAGTTCCTAGAACTGTTATCAGGAGAGGAGCGCGCGTCCCGCGACTTTTCCACACAGAAATATGTAGAACTAACGCTGGGCTACGTGCACCTCTGCATCGTCTTATAGACACATATAATACGCATTTTATGGAACTCGACATATTTTCTCTGTCCAACCCACAGTTCAAACGAAAAGCCACAGAGTTATTGACCAATTTGCAGTCACATCATGTTTAATTTTAATTTTTTTTTTTTTTTTTTTGACTTGTATGATTTGTTCAACTACTTTTGATCTTTACTTTTAGTTTCCCTTTAGCCTTTCAGTTCAGTAGTAGGTATGTAAAAATGTTTCTCGTATTTTTTATAGCAACCAATGCTAAACAGTCTAAACAAAAAATAGTCTGTGTAAATCTCTAAGGTCAATTCGTGGACAATTGTGTTGGTTACATGATGGACAATTTGTATATGTTCGTAAAATTATTTGTATAAGACTTTATCATGTAATTGTTTTTTGTCCCAAATAAATAAAATAAACAAATAAATATTATATAAATAAAAAATATAGATACCTTTGATCTGCGCCCATATCAACTCGATTGCATTATATTGGCAGTGATAGGGCGGTAACCGAATTACCGTGTGTCCATTTGATTTGGCCAATTCATCCAAAAAATATGATGGGAGCGTCTGTTGTTTGTGAAAGTTCAACAGTCTAACCAACTCTTTTTTTAACATCTGACTGTCAGTTTCCACACCATTGCCGTGTAACCACTCTATAATTTCAGCTTTTTTGTTATTGCTGCTGGGGGGTTTGTTAATTTGAACTGAGTGATATGAAGCATTGTCCATTAAAATATAGTGAGGCTCATTCAAATTTTCTAATAGTTTTATAAACCATGTCTTAAAGTTTTCGAAATTCATTTCCTCGTGGTACTCCGTTGTTTTCACTGACTTAAAAGCCCACAGGCAATTCGGCACAAAACCTGTAGCTGTGCCAGAGCGTGGCAAATGATTAAGCGCTGGCCCTTTCCTTCAGGAGTTTTTGTACTGGATTTCGCTGTATCATCCGTCCATGCCTTACCTACAGTATGATTGGCGTTCAGCCATGTCTCATCAAGGTATACTACCTTCTCCCAGTTATCAATTTGTTTGATTTTGCGAAGAAAATCGCATCGTAGTAAAGCTATGTCAGTACGCTCCATTAATATTTTTCTCTTGTCACATTTTTTATAGCGGAATCCACATTTTTTCAAAACAATTCTAAGAGAAGTAGCACCGCCTTTGAAGAGTTCTGCAGCTTTTAATGAAGATAATAACTTCTGGCAGGTCGGTAGTTCACCTCGTAGGTAGTAACCATAAATATGATTGCGTATAGCATCTAAATCAAATTCATCAGGTTCTGTTATATGACATAACCTTTTCTTTTTCTTTGGTGTTAATAGTTTATTGTCCTCCATGGACGACTCCCCAAATTTTTCTTTGTTATTCGAGAAACAGTAGCCTTTCCGATTCCTAGAGCATCGGCTACACGATCGCGAACATTGTCAAGCGGTAACAAGGGTCCGCCATTTTGTTGTTCACGAGCAAAATAGTCTCGCAAACGAACTACAAACTCGCGAACTTCACTGTTGAGAACAGTTTTCCGCTGTCTTTTCGGCATTTTGCAAAACCGAAAATCAACAAACAGGTAACAGAAAATCAAAAAATAATACAAAACAGCGAAAACAGAAACAAAACTCAGCTAACAAAGAAAGACGTGGCGCATACAAGGCGTTAGAGCACTCGTATGACGCGATGTGATGCGGTGTGACAAGAAGACAAAACAGACTGACAAGACATGACATGACTGAATTAAAAAAATACGGTAGGTCTATGGCCTCCATTTAAATACTTTTCCATGTAATCCATAATTGCCAGCTAATTATGAATTCTTTAAAATTCAATACAAAAAGAATTTTAAATTCTTTAAATTATGCAATTTGAATAAAAATTAAAGTATAGTAAAATAAAATATAATAAGGCTGTTACTTTTTTATCTAGTGTTTTATGTCCATCAATGCGCGTAGTCTTTTTTTCAAAATAAATAAATATTGTTTATTATGTTGAATGACCTGGCTGAATGACATGAAAAAACAATTTGCCTGAAAAAACAGTATTTTATCGAAATTGTTTCGCATAACTAATACAACTGTCAGTTGAAACGTCATAGGGATCATCATTCGGCGTGCGGAGTATAGTTTCATTTGCACCATTAATATTGATACAACTACCTCACCATACTTTCCTTCTCCCCGTCCATCGTACCGTATGCACCGGTGAGACTAATTAGTTTCGTTTGCACATGTTTGCACCATTATTATTTAATTTAAATAAAAAAACCAATTAACGTCGCAAAACATGTGAACATCGCCTTGAAAAACAAATGAATATCTTGAAACATGTATGCATGCTGTATGGTATGCAGCAACATGTAAAGGATTATTCTAAAACTTAAAAAACTATGTACAAGTTCAAAATCATTAGGGAAATGAAGGGGTAGAAAACTGAAAAAAAAAAACAAATTTTAATGAACGTAGGTAAAACAGACTATCCGGAAAATGAAATAATGACACTACATTTAAAAAAACTTGTAAAAAAGTCCTCAGTCCACACACAGTTGTGTATTTAATGTTTCGTAAAATTAAAAATCTTATAACTAAAACACTATGGTCAACCGCATTGATAGCACCTTATAGTGTCATCTCAGGTGCAGATGAGACCATACCTAATCGATGGTTTACGAAACGAAACTAATTAGTCTCATCTGCACCATTGATGGTGCAGGTCAATGGTGCATACGGTACAACGGGAAATTAAATAGGCAAATTAATAAAAATTATATCACCCTCACAAAATTGTTAACTGTTCTAAAAAAAGACATGAACGAAAATAAAATTACCATAATAAATTTTGAACATGGTGTACATAATAGTAAGAGAAGTAGAGTTCAATCTGAAAGAGACGCATTAATTTTAAACGCACGACTTCAGCTAGTCCATAAAGAAATAAGCGTTGGCCATTTCTTGGAAAGGTTACGCTGATTTAAAAAAAAACATGTTTTCAAGAAATACTATTATTTCTATAGTATGATTTTTAATTCGAGTCAGTAAAATGACATTTCCAGTGTTGCAGGTTTTTTGTCTCAAATAAATAGTGATGTGGTTGAATCGAGTTTTACAATTAAAAGATAGTCGAGATTATATTTTTTTTATAAAGTCACGTCAATTTGACTTCACCTCGCCTAATGGTAAGCTAAAGGCAAAGTCTCGAAAAGAGGGTCACCATCGTAAACATGTACCATGTTAACAGTGGTGGCACTCAGCTTGACGGCCTCATCAGATGCCTTTTCACGCTCCGCTTAAAGGATCTGGGACTGTAGGAAGAAGGAAACACGTGAGCTGGCAGAGAGTTCTAGATCTTAATGGTGCGGCATAGGAATGAGTCACTGAATAATATCGAAGTATGTTTATCCGCATTCTAGATTCCTTAACACAAGCTAGTTAAGCTATGCTTACCATGGGTCTAGATAGCGTTTTGGAGAATCTTGTGTTGGTGTGTTATCAGTATTATTACATACTAGCTTTTGAAACGTTTATTCCCAGCTTTTATAATAAGATGGTAAAATCCATATTTCTCCAATAATATTGTTTAATACATAAATGTACCAATTACATATGTACAGTCAACTACAAAAGTAGCTTAACAAATTCTAATTTATTGAACACTGTGGCCCCTAAACCTTACATAAAATTGTGAAAAAAAAAAACATTGAATATGTAAATTAAGTTTGTTTTCTGGGAATCATAACACTACATTTACTATAGACAGATGCATTCCAATAAAAAAAAGATTTGTAAAATATTTAGTGTTAATCAACTTATGGCGTTGACTGTACAATAAAAAACGCTTTCATATTACCTAATAAAATAAAGTACGACTAAATGTCTTAGTCTATTGATTGTGGAACATCACTATTGTAGCGGGTCACCCTTTTTTGTATCAGTGACAGTTGCACTTGTCATTTTTACTGACTCGAATTAAAAATCATAGTATAGGTATTTAGTATGTATGTATTAACTATAATTAAATAATTTTAAAATTACCTAACTTTTTACTGTAGCTACATAAAACCCTTTCAGACAGACCTCTCTCCTACATTGATTCATAACTTGCAAGCAAGGGAGGGAGCTCAAGAGATGGCAAAAATTAATAAAAATCAGGTTTTAATGTCTCCCCTTAGTCTAGGGAGACACTGGTACTTGAGAATCCTAACGTCTCCCTGGGGAACCAGATAGGGGAGACTTCAGGCCGAAAGGAAAACAATAAAAAGGAGTTTTATTATCTCCCCTTACTGAGTGGAGACGCTAGTACTAAAAAATCCTTGCGTCCCCCCCAGGGGAACCTGCTAGGGGAGAGGTCAGTCCTAAACCGTAAAAATATTTTTTTCAGGAAATTATTGAAAGTATATTCATTTTGAAAAATATCTAGATGTGTATCATAGAGATAGACTAATTTACGTTTTGGACGAATAGATACTATGGGCCATTTCATGACTATGGACTTTTATGATACTTTAGACAAAATGATGGACCACATGCACCGAAAGGGGTGGGCCCTGTGCTTGTCTTGTCTAAGTGGAATAAAAAACATTTCTTACAATTTACAAAATAATATATTTTCGTTGCATTCACATAAACGTATCATATATTCGTGTAAGTATATGCATAGATCGAACTAATTACAAACATGTATATTATATGTATCTCAAAATTAAAACTTATGTATCAAAATTAGAAGTTAAGTAGAACAAACACCACAAATTGCTGCAAGTTTGCCAAATGGGATCATGCGCCTATTTCATAAACTACAATTTGAACTATACAATAATGTTACAGGAATTAACGCGATCATGTTATAGTTAATAATACATACCTTTGATTTGCCTGACGTTTTGACCAGTTACACCGGCCTTGGTAACAGGCTGACTGACTGTGCGTTACTTCCCGTTAACTATATTGTATAGGTATCATGGAACAGGATAGTTTAAAAGTTATTATTACAACATGAATTGTTTGCTTTCTTCTAAAATAGGTAACTATCTTATTATATAAGTGCGATTTAAAAAATAATTTCTCGATAGGATTGCGGTCACTGACACGGGCAATAGACGGAATTTTTCTTCTTCAGTTATAGCATCCACTTTCTATATTTCTCAACGTGCACCACACGGAAGTTTTAGTATTTTTGTTAATAAACTTAACTACTTGCCTAAGTACTTTCCTTATGTTTGTTCAGCACAATATTTTTTCTGTTAAATATTATACCTACCTACTTATGTTTTCAAATCCCGCCAAAAATTGCCTATGATTTGGGCTGACAAGAAAACAAGCCATGAAATCCATAGATATCTTTAATGACTTCTTTTAAAGGAGGTCTGCCTACTCGCCTACATAAAATTTAAGTTGACCTGAGAAAATATGTTTGTATTTTTCATAATAGACATAGACAATGTTGAAATAATTACTTCCAATTTGACTTAGCAATCAGCTCTTACTTACACAAAGAGTATTTTAGCCTTTGGCAATAAATAAAGTGGAGATTGTGATAGCTCATTACTAATTTAGTAAAAATCGTAAAAATTTATGGTTTTATGCAGGTGCGTGTGGAGGAGTTGCTTGTAATAAATTCCGGTCTTGCATAACTTATTAGAAAAGCATCGCCACGAGCAGCACCTGTGAGCAATTACTGTTTCAAATATTGTCTAAGCATGAGTAAGAACGTGGTAGGTACCAGTGGCGAAAGGTCCCTACAACACGATTCCTGCCGGCTTGCACCTTTCATCACTGCACTGGTAGGTAGGTAGGTACAACATTACGTTTAGCATCTAGAATCACGATGAAGCTGAAATTGGCAGCCAAAATCAATACCAGTAGCAGTAATATGAAAATGATGACATCGACCGGTCCTGTCCACCGTAACGGAGTGGCAGGCCGGCGGCAGAAAGATACTGTACTAAATCGGCTCACCGGACTGTTCGTAAAGAATCTCCCGGTGATAACGCTGCTCGACCACCATGAGACCTCAGCAAAGCCCTCCCGGCTACTCACAAAATAGTTCTTTTCAGAGCTTAGCGAAACCTAGCCCTTCACGCGGCTCAACAAAACCACAAACGAAAGCATGACGAAACTTTTATAAATTGTCCGAGGCCTTCTTGTAATGGGCATATTTATGTGTTTGACTGCTATCATTTTGTTCCCAATCCCAACTTGGCTGCTGATTTTGCCTGCTAATTTCAGCCTTCTTCACGTGAGAGCTTTCGTAAATGGACAACAGCCTAACAACTAATAAATATTAATTCTAAGTATTGTACATATCTAAGTAACCTTATTGTTTAAAAAATACCTACTGTAGCTCATCAGGATCCCAAGGCATCCCAAGCCAACCTCACTTGATGGCTGTAAGCCATTACACCTGCTATTAAACGACGTGGTCACTTGATGGCTGTAAGCCATTACACCTGCTATTAAACGACTTGGTTCTGCGCAGGACCTACCTCCTCGGGTCAGACAGGCAGATGCAATCAGGATTGGCACTAGAATGATAATGATGATCTAGGCATATTTCATTACAATAACGCAATAGGCTAGAAAGAAAGATAGGAAAAGAAACTTAGTTACTTACAGAAGTCAAATAGCCATATTAGTCACAGTCTATGTCTGGTGGTTCACATTCCCCAAATGCGAAATTAACATGATCATTATGAAATAATGTTTTTTTATCTCCTTCACTCCAGGGAAACCGCTTAGTAAATTTACGCATATATTCGTAGTCACGACAGTCTTCGGGATTCTTCGCTGGTGCATGGTGACTGAGAGCGTTTAAAGCTTGAACGATGATCAATGGAAAACATACGAAAAATAGTAAAAATCTGTATTTTTTCCAGGTGTCCTTCCCATGAGGAAACTTTGGCACACATGGGTTAGGGGGTACGGGACCGGGACGACACTCTGATTGAGGCAGTATTCTTTTACCGGCACCAGGCACCGAAGGTGGGGGTGGACATGGACATGAGCCATGCGGTGTTCGCGGAGGGCAACACTGAGCATAATTTCTGCACGCAGCGCTGCATAATTTAAGTATGTTTACGGGATTGGAAGGCAACATTTTTTTTTGGTTTACGCTAAATTTAGATTTATTAATTTTTATTCACATTTTCTGAGAGCTGTTAAAATCCTATCGTTTGTTTGAGATTTGACGTTAATATCTTTTTATAGTGCATATTTTAATATTTTTTACGGACAGTCATAATCATCAAATAGGTTGTAACCTATATTGATGATTATGACTGTCCGTTATTCTCTGTAAAACCCGTGGTAAAACCTGATTCTTTCCTAAAGCATATATGCTTTAAAAAATAATAATTTTAAAACAGTGGACATGTGTGTAGGAAAGTGACTTTTCGAGTTGGTTTCAAATCTCCCTGTGTTTCTAGTAAAATCCCCACCACTTTACAACTGAGGCAGCAATCATCATTCGTCATCATCATCATCATCATCAACTCATCACATCATAGAGCCTGGCCAGCGAAAGATGGTGCAAAAAATTGGCGCCAAATTTAAAAAATCAAGGGGTTGCAACACTGACTCTACACCGAAATAACGGAAGGCGCACATAAAATCAGCCAACATGGTACTATACAATATGTACAAGATGATCCTTCGAGGTAAGACGATCCTTTTCGATTATGATGATACTATGCACGCCATCTAGTTGTTTGTTCGAGAAAAGCGTATTATAGGTTTGCACCGCCAACCGCCACCGACTGCAGTCAAACCGTCATGGCTGCGTGAAGGACGATCGCTGTTTCGTATTTTTTTTAAATTGTACAGTGTTAATCTAAGGTAAGCCGGAATTTGTAACTACTTTACTTTTCGCGTGATCAATTTTATGCAATAACATTTGTATACTATATACAGGGTGTAATCGTAAGGTGTGTCCAGGCGATTATTCCGTAACTATTACAGATATCAAAAAACTTTAAACTGATATCGAAAGTACGTTACCTAATGAGTAAAATGACATCAATAACGGTATGGGTAATGGACTGCTGAGACGAGGTCTCGGGTTCGATCCCAGGTTTACCATGGCACACACCAATGATTTTCGAAGTTATGTGTGTATTTATCGCAGGTTTATAAGTGCCCGGTTAATGGCAATCGGCTCGCCACCTATTACATTGGGACCTAAACATAAACTGGCGAATTGTGGGTGCTCGTACCTCTGCCTACACCTTCGGGGAATACAGGCGTGAGTTTATGTATGATGTTATGTATGTAACTTTTTATAAATCAAACGGGAGGTATCTAAAATTTTGACATTAAACACTCCCATACATTTAGATTTAGTATGAGATTAGTAGAAAGGTTTTTGTGTCCTTATTTTAAAATAATATTTTAGCTTAGTACTGATAGTCATAGTCATAGTCATAGTCATAGTCATTTATTTTTCAACATAGAACGATAAAATTGTTTCTTATTGACGTCAATTTTAATTCTACTTAATCTAAGTTTACCACCGCTTCCAAGGCGCTGGTGGAGGAGAAACGGCGCAACAAACTCCACTTTTGATATTAAAGGAAACTGTTTATTAATCTAACAGAGTAATAAAACTATATATTAATTGAATAATATTTTATTTCTTAGCAAGTACAATATCGTATTCAAAGCAGATGTTCGAAGGGACGTCCTTGTTGTGCGAACAGCTCTACTTACACTTTCTAAATGAATTTTCCTTAACATTTGCGGAGTAATTTAAGCAATTATTGTACGACGTACACGAATCTGTAACTCTTCTAGGCTGTGCATTTGATTCTCTCAGCGTACACTTTCGTCTTTGATAAATCCCCACAGGAAGAAAATCACAGGGCGTGAGATCCGGGGATCTGCCAGGCCAAGGGGTTGCACTGTTATTGGCTATACCTACCATCAAAATTGACGTCACTTTGAACATCTAATACAAAATTTTGTACTTACTAAGAAACGAATATTATTAAATTAAAAGATAGTTTTATTACTCTGTTAGGTTAATAAACAGTTTCCTATAATATCAGTACTAAGCTAAAATATTCTTTTAAAATAAGGACACTAAAACCTTTCTACTAATCTCATATTAAATGTAAATATCGCATAATGGTACTGGTATTACTGATGAATAGATACTAAAACATTTTTTACATCTATAAAACTACAAAATCAATATGATATAACTAGTTGAACAAAAAATTACTTCCATTTTTAAATTAAAAGTTAGTTACTCAAAGACTGTAAAGAATCTTTGTAGATTTTACGTCCTTCTGGGCGAATTATTCGAAACTCCGGTTATCACAAGGAAAGTCTGACAGAAAGCCCTAAGCACACTGCAACCTGAAAATACAAATAATCGGCATCTAATTAAGCTAACCACTTAATTTTTTCTTTCAAATGTATAATTTTTTAGTCTGTGCCCTGTTTATATCGATAAGCAGTTATCGACAGTTTACTGGATTCCCTACTAGGCCGCCATACTGCTTTCCATTCATTCATAAAATCCAAGTTTAGGTAGGCAGTTTTTTTTCGTAGGTATGGCAGCTCTTGATACTCTAAGGTCTACGCCTTAGGAAGGTACTTGGGTACTTGTCAGTTGTCACCGTTGTCACTCTTGTCAGAGTTATTAGTTGACAGTTCATAAAGTAAGTTATTTTTAATTAAAGTTAGGTAAACAAAATAATATACCAAAATAAAATAAAATTGATGGTATAAATTATCTTCTTCATATTATTTACCGTACCTATTTTTATAAGTTAATGTTTTTTCTTTTGTGTGAGTGACTAGTGTCCTTAATAAACACAATGTAATGTACACAAATAGTAAAGTAACACGTCAAAACACAATAATAGATACGAATCGGTGATGACTAAGTATTAAGCACTATTTTCTTTCTAGTTCCACGAATTTGAGAGGCTATTACAGTATAGGTTTATTTATCCTATACCTAGTAGTGAGTTTACATTAATAAAAAAGGATTTAAAGTACTCTACGATATTAAAATATCGATGTGGATACGCTGGGTTCTATGTAAGTTATCTATATTTTCATTTTACCCGCACATTCCCATGATAACGTAGGTATTATAGGTAATAATAAACGGCCTTGATTTTCGTATCCCCTCCTTGCCCATGTGATTCATGCGGCTCGCGAATACTCGCTATGTTTTTTGTGAGCTAGTGGCGTCGGCAAGTGATGTCATAGTAATCAATATACGTATATTGTATGTATAATTATTACCAGAAGCGCGGGTGTAGCACTAATAGTCGCTTGTGTTGTAGTTATTTTGTTCCCGGTACTTGAAGCTACCAATACACTACAAACCATGGATTCAAAGGCTGTTTCCTCTGCTATTGCGAAATTTTCGGCGAAATTCTGTAATGTAAGTACAAAACTATACATTATTAAAAAGGATGATTCACCTATTAAAATATATATGTATTTGCAATTAGTTATATCTATAGAAGATAAAACCATCAATTATTGGAATTGAATCAAATTTTAAAATATAGGGTAGGTATAATATATATTAGTTTCACCCTTTTATCCACTAGTAAGCTCACTATTGAGTAATTTTATTATGCCCTACATAAAGTGGGCCCCTTAAAATCAGTGTTTTAATGGGTTGTATTTATGGTAAACTTCAATTGTGTTTAAAATTAGATAATACCAGATGTATACCATACCATTTATTCCTTTTTTGAATTGAGAGCTGAGCAATAAAAAGTTTTCATATAAACAATTTAGTAGGTATTAAATTACATGTCATGTATTCTGTAATCTGTATTTTTTTTACATATGTAAAATACAAACATTATAATATTCTTTATGTAAGCTTCCTTTACTGCCTATATACCTACCTATACTATATTGTAGTAAAAATAAAAGGATTTTGTCTTTGACAAATGTGATCCTCTTAGACAAGAAACTCATGAATAGAATTGATAAGTCATTAATACCTATATATCTGCGGTAGCCTAGTGGGTATCTGCGGTAGCCTAATGGTATGGGTAATGGACTGCTGAGACGAGGTCTCGGGTTTGATCACAGGTTTACCATGGCACACACCAATGACTTTTCAATGCTTTTCGAAGTTATGTGTGTATTGATCGCAGGTTTATAAGTGCCCGGTTAATGGCAATAGGCTCGCCACCTATTACATTGGGACCTAAAAATAAACTGGAGAAATGTGGGTGCTAGCACCTCTGCCTTCGGAAAATACAGGCGTGAGTTTATGTTATGTTATGTTTTAATACCTATATTTAATTTACCCATTATATACATTTACCTACCATTCTATTTTTTATAAGAAAATACATACATACTGACAAAATATATATACAGTGGTGGTCAGATAATTAGAAACACTTCTTATGATTATAGAAAGTATAACTTCGACATACAAATGTTCATAAAAAATATACACATTGAATAATTATTAATCAAATTAAAAACTCATTATATGTATAAAATATTAAACATATATCATAGTTACTTTTGATTACAAAATGAGTCCTATATACCATGTAGGAGTTTAGTTTCTGTTACTGGCTGCTTGGACACATTATTAGAAACATTTTAAAAAAGCATCCATAGCTCGTTTTTTTTTAAATTGTAGAATATCTTTCGACTTAGGCGACAATTCATCCGTAAAATATTTTATCCTTGGATGATTTGTCAACATGTTAAATTATTAGGTGTCAAATCATCCGCATCAATAATAATCTTCGGAGCAAACGTCACCGTTCCTTACTTTGAGGTGTCCAATCATCCGAAAAATATTAAACCTAAATGGAAAGGGCAATAGAATGGTGGAATCCAAGACTTAATAGGACAATAAAAAACAAACCAAAAATAGCAGTGTTATTGAAAACTTTAAAAAAAGACGTCAAATATTATTCTAACTTGTGGAAAAATCAAGGACACATTTCAAAGAGAACGGAGAAAAGTATACTGAAAGAAAAAAAAATTGCAGTTTAACAGAACTCATAGATAATGAAATCAGCATCGGAAATTGCATTGAAAAGTTGTCTTATTAGTGATTCTAGAATTTTCGATTAATAAATTGTAAATTATTTATTTTGATTTTAGAATAATCATTTCATTTAATTTTAAATCAGTGTTTGCTAGTAAAACACTAAGTATCAATACATTAAATAATTATATGCTAAAAGATTATCAATAATTTATTATAATAGTTCAATGAAAAAAAAAAGAATTCTTACTTGCCCTTTCCATTTAGGTTTAATATTTTTCGGATGATTGGACACCTCAAACTAAGGAACGGTGACGTTTGCTCCGAAGATTATTATTGATGCGGATGATTTGACACCTAATAATTTAATATGTTGACAAATCATCCGAGGATAAAATATTTTACGGATGAATTGTCGCCTAACTCTATCTTTCTCGGCTGTTACTATTATTTTGGAGGTAATTCAAAATTTAGTCTGAATGTTATTTTGTTCAAAATGGGCAATATAAAAGTATAAAACTTTTAACTTTTTCTAGGCAAATAGTTGTTAAATTACATTTAGATCATAAGTGGGCGTACAGAAGAATAGCTGAGCAAAATATGTTAGAGCACGCAATGATTCCCTACTAGGACGATCATTTGCCTGTAACCTGGATCTATGATCATGACAATGACCCTAAATAAACACACATCCAATAGCTACAAATGTTTCCTTAACGAAAAGCGTATATCCGTTTGTAGACTGGTCAGCAAATAGTCCGGATAGAAAATCTGTGGTATATTGTTAAAAAAAGTCTTAAACAAACGTAACACCAGTCAAAACGAACTATATGAAGCATTTCTTGAAGCTTGGAATTCAATCCCCCTAGAAAGATTTATGAAATTGATCGAATCAATGCCACGTCGTTACAGTGTTGTTATTGAAAGTAAGGGATACGCCACTAAATATTAATTACCTATATAATATTGGTAGGTGGCGGATAGTAACTATTTCGTAAATAACAATACTAATTACAGTAATTACTAAAACTTAAAAAATATTGTTTTTTATACTTTTTTGTTGATATTTCTAATTAGTTGACCGTTATTGTCCATATCCATACTAATATTATAAATGCGAAAGTAACTCTGTCTGTCTGTCTGTCTGTATGTTACGCTTTCACGCCAAAACCACTGAACCGATTTTGATGAAATTTGGTATACGGGTAGATTAGACTATGAGGAAGGACATAGGCTATGTTTGGTCGCGATAACCGACATCCACGCAGGCGGAGCCGCGGGCAAAAGCTAGTCTTTTATAACTGATTTAAATGTTTGTCCGTAATGTAATATTGAAACTGCACCACAGTATATACTTTAATCGTTATGTATAATGTAATGTTGATTCTCCATTAGGCATTAGGTGTAGGGACTAGGGACTGGCGGCCATGCTTATATATATTGGTAAAGCGAGATGAAACCCCAGATTCCGAGGTGAAAGCTTCGGATGCGACTGGGATTAACACTAAGCTGAAGAAGAAACTTTCAGAGTTCAGTAGGTAACTTTTTTACCCGACTACGGCGAAGCCAAAAGGAGGGTTATGATTTTGACAGACTATGTATGTATGTATGTATGTATGTGTGTTCATTTGTTCCCTCATAGCTCCTCAACTACTTATTAGAACTAGGCAAATGAGGTATCGTTACAAGCGGCTTTGTCGTCCGATGGTTATAGGCTATATGACGTGTCACTCAATCTTGTGTGGCGCCCTCTAGCGCTCACAAGACACTGTGTAAAAAAATAAATTTGAGATAAATTTGCCGTGTTTAGTATCAAAGGGCTTAAGAAGCACATTTCAAATATGTATAAATTATTAGCTTTACTTTGCCCCAAAATAATGTAAATAAAAAATAAAGTTTAAAACTAAAACCGACTACCGAAAAATCACACTCTAAAATGTAACAAACAAGAAAATATCAAGGATAGCCGTGGTCGTATGCCACTTTCTCTAACAAAACAATATAATCGAGGGTAAAGTGGCATACGAATACAAAGTGCTATCCTTGATATTGCCACGGCGCACAGTGTCGCGACTCCATACAACGTTTTATCATAAATCGGATTTTCGGTGTACGATATTTTTTGTGTTGTTTTATGTACAAAGTGAATAGTAAATAATAAAGTACATACATACATATACATATATTCACGCCTCTTTCCCCTAAGGGGCGGGCAGAGCATCAATATGCAACAAAATGAAGATTGACAGTAAAAATACTGTCGATTCCATGATCACACAATGCGACACACACACACAGACACACACACACACACACACACACAAAGTCCTGGTTAAAATATTCATTTAAAACAGGGTCTTCTATATCTTTTTTTTGTTTATTTCTAGATCTTATTGTTGAAATCAACGGATCAGATGATAACAACAAGATGGTTATTAAATCTTTGTTAGTATGTGATCTAGATGTTTTGCGAGTATGTGATTCTCTGTAATTTCGTGCATCTTTATGCCTGCCTTCTAAAGCATCTTCAGAGAGCTGACCGATCGGCAAAGTAAATGACTCGATCAGTTCAGGCGAATGTACAAGACCTTTATGTATAGATGTTGGTATATTGTACCATGAGTATAAACTTAATTTAAATCATTTGTCTCCTTTAAAAGTCCTTTGAATCTATCAATATTAATTTTTAATCCACTAGAAATCACTCTATTGATAGTATAAAATTTTTCAATTAAACTATGATCAATGCCGGTTATTTCACTAGACACTGCACTATTTCTGAAAATCGTCCTAGCAGTGTTGCCATCGTTTGTTGATCCAAAGCCAGGCTTGGGCTTATCAACTATAAGACCCATCTTTTGCTTAAATTCCCGTTGGATTCTTTGCTTGTTATCATTAAATATTGTCTTTTGTGCTTCACCTCGAACTTGCCAACACTTAAGAGGTAATCTGTATGCAACGTGAAGCAGGAATTCAAAAGACCTTATCCAGTTATGCAGTGTGGATAAACCATATTTATACCTTTCTGTGTTAGGAATTTTATCGGACACCGATGATGAATTCATCATTTTTGGAGTAGCTCCACATATATAGCATGTCTAAGTGGAACTAACGCCGCTCAGTTTGTGACAAACAGCACCATCAATCATAGTAAAGATCATTTCATACGAAATAGTGACAATTTTGCAAGGTTCTTGTAATTTAACTACACAGGATTCTAGGTTTTTTATAGACTGTGTTACTCTACTTTCTTCATCCATTATAACATCACTGTTTTCCTTAGTAAATGATAATCTCAAAGGCCGACAGAAATATGTGGATGACGGGGTTTTATTTTGCCATATTATACTGTGATCAACACCTACCAATCTAGGCAGTTAAGAACAAATATTCATCTGTACTTTCAGCAGCATAAAACTTTTGTTTGTACGTGCTGTGTCCAGTTGAACCATCAAAGCCCCACTTGCATATTAAATTCAAAGAAGACCCTGCAGTTATTATGGAGTTTTCCTTTTCTACAGTTTTCACAATAGATTCAGCAGTTTTGTTCAATAAATATTGCAAATTTACTTCTGCTACAGTTTCAGTGGCACTAATTGTGTTAGGTAGTAGCTCATCCCTTACTTTCATTATGGTGTAATAACTAGGAAGCGTATTAGGATGTACATATTGAGTTTATGACTTCTCTTAACCTATTATATTTGCAATAAGATAAATCGAGGTCAATATACAAGGCCAGTGCATCAGTGGGTGATAACAAAGACCACTTTTCTACATGGGATGACTTATCGGGGGATTTATTTAGTGACCATTTAGCTGCAAATTGCAATTCATCTGTGTCTCTAGTCTCAACTAAGTCCAAAACGCGTCTTTTTTTGAAGCTAAACTGATATTACTGAAACTGGTTTTCGGTCTTCCTTTTTTATTTGTGTATCTGAAGATGTGCCCACTGATTGGTTCCCCAAAATGTAATCTTTTACCACGGTTTCAAAGACAATATAGTTATCAAGCCACGTTTGATACTTTTTATTCATTATTGCAGATTTCCTATTGCTTGCTCTACAATAACTACCTGCTCTCATAGAAAAAAAACCTGCCGTTTTTCTCATACTATTTTCTTATAAACTGAGGAGACTCTGCCAGTCCATAAGAAAATATTAACCACTTAAAAACAGTTTCAATTTTATCTTGGGGCCTCGCTGAAAGCCATTTTTCGAAGCATTCAGAATTTTTTATTTGACGGGTAATTGAACCTAAAACCAAATATCTCGTAAATATCAAGAAAGAGCACATTGACAGTTTTCAAATATAAAGTTCATTAATTTATCTTGCTCATATAAAAAAAATAGAAATGTATTTTGATGTATATTTTTTAAAACTCTAGTCAAACTTTCAACATACTTTTATTTTCCCATTAACAGTAAAATTTTCAATAACTTACCAATGTCGGACATTTCACTTAGTTTTTTATGATAATATAGCAATTTCAATAGTTCTATAATAATTAAAAGTTAGTTTTGCAGTAGTAAATACTGTTTATCACATGTAAATACAGCTATGAAGTTACTCGTGTACGCTACTGATTTCAACGCACCAATAATAACATGAACTTTGAGTACTCACCATTTCTTCTATATTTACGTTAAAAAATTACAACTACCCACATTCGTTAAGAAATTTAGTAAGGATTGTATTGCTATATCAAAAATGTACC
The DNA here is from genome assembly GCA_914829495.1 of Eilema sororculum. Classification (NCBI taxonomy): domain Eukaryota; kingdom Metazoa; phylum Arthropoda; class Insecta; order Lepidoptera; family Erebidae; genus Eilema; species Eilema sororculum. Next base: position 16,008,439 of record OU618534.1, on the reverse strand, counting down.
AATTAGAAAAATGGAAAATCTGATTTATGATAAAGGCCCGCGACACTGTGCGGCGGCGGCGCGCTAAATAGCGCGCCTCCCCATTCCGGGGGCGAGTTGGGGACACCGTTGTCCCCCCTCCTGAGGAGGGCCAGACCGTAAGGGATGGCCCTGGGTCAGCCGGGGTGCGAGGGATATGTCTATAACAACCTCACCTCCGGCCTAGCACCAAGACCCACAGTCGGCGTGCGGTTTTAGTCGGTTCGAGTCCGACATAACCACCCCTTCCGGCTCCGGCAGGGAGGGTATCCGAGGGGAATTCCGCACGAAAAATAAAAAATAAAAAAGCTATCCTTGATATTTTCTTGTTTGTGACATTTTAGAGTGTGATTTTTCGGTAGTCGGGTTTTAGTTTTAAACTTTTACAAAATGGTGAAATAGGTACTATGACTATAAGATACCTACCTCGTGTGTTTTAAATAGGTAGGTCTAATGAGATATTTCATTAGCTTATCTACCTATCGATAAAATGGATAAGTATTATGTATTTAATTCCAGCTATAATGAATGTTACGATTAGGAGTGGATACTGAAAAAACTATATACATAGTCATTGTCATGACATTGACTGTTATTACAGACAATGATTAATGAAACAGATTGCTTTCGGAAAATCGACACCGTAATGCCTCGTATACACTACTCGCGAAGTTCCTCGGTGAAGTACTCGAGAAACTTTGCCTGCAGTCCGAAGTGCGACACCACACACTCGTTCAACTTCGCGAGGAGCTCATTCGCTCTAAGGTGCCGAAAGCCTGCGCACGTTCGTCCTTATGACATTAATGATATTGGGGTCCCAAATAATAGGATCTGCTTATACAGTTTCGAGGAACAACATATTTTCCTCCTGTGACGACTGTATTTTGTTCATAATAAACACAATATGTGTCACACGCAATAATTATAACTAATGAGTACTGAAGTCAACCGAGTAGTGTAGAGAGGTACTTCGTGAACGCACTTCGTGCAACTTCGGGCCCTTTGACTCGGGCGCAAAAACCGACAACAAATGGAAGTCGCCCGAGGCGAGGTAAAGTTTGACGAGGTAAGCCGAAGTGCATCTCCACACTATCGTATTCGCCTAACTTCGTTCAACTTCGCGAGTAGTGTATAGGGGGTGTATGACAAACTAAATGTTTAATCAGAGAAATATCCGATTACCACCCATACCATTCCAACTATTAGGTAATCAGTGCCCGTACCGTTATACTTAGGTATCACAGTTTTTTTTTTTTTTTTTTAATCTTTATTTTTTTTAAAGAGGGCTTGGTACACAAAAGAAGCGACCATGTCGCCCTCGTAATACATCTTACATACTATAACAACTTATGATCTAGCCCCTACACCAAACTTAACTATACTACGAGCGTTATATGATGATCCCTATGACGTTTCAACTGACAGTTGTATTAGTGATGCGAAACAATTTCGATAAAATACTGTTTTTTCAGGCAAATGTCATGTCATTCAGCCAGGTCATTCAACATAATAAGCAATATTTATTTATTTTGAAAAAAAGACTACGCGCATTGATGGACATAAAACACTAGATAAAAAAGTAACAGCCTTATTATATTTTATTTTACTATACTTTAATTTTTATTCAAATTACATAATTTAAAGAATTTAAAATTCTTTTTGAATTGAATTTTAAAGAATTCATAATTAGCTGGCAATTGGGGAGTCGTCCATGGAGGACAATAAACTATTAACACCAAAGAAAAAGAAAAGGTTATGTCATATAACAGAACCTGATGAATTTGATTTAGATGCTATACGCAATCATATTTATGGTTACTACCTACGAGGTGAACTACCGACCTGCCAGAAGTTATTATCTTCATTAAAAGCTGCAGAACTCTTCAAAGGCGGTGCTACTTCCCTTAGAATTGTTTTGAAAAAATGTGGATTCCGCTATAAAAAATGTGACAAGAGAAAAATATTAATGGAGCGTACTGACATAGCTTTACTACGATGCGATTTTCTTCGCAAAATCAAACAAATTGATAACTGGGAGAAGGTAGTATACCTTGATGAGACATGGCTGAACGCCAATCATACTGTAGGTAAGGCATGGACGGATGACACAGCGAAATCCAGCACAAAAACTCCTGAAGGAAAGGGCCAGCGCTTAATCATTTGCCACGCTGGCACAGCTACAGGTTTTGTGCCGAATTGCCTGTGGGCTTTTAAGTCAGTGAAAACAACGGAGTACCACGAGGAAATGAATTTCGAAAACTTTAAGACATGGTTTATAAAACTATTAGAAAATTTGAATGAGCCTCACTATATTTTAATGGACAATGCTTCATATCACTCAGTTCAAATTAACAAACCCCCCAGCAGCAATAACAAAAAAGCTGAAATTATAGAGTGGTTACACGGCAATGGTGTGGAAACTGACAGTCAGATGTTAAAAAAAGAGTTGGTTAGACTGTTGAACTTTCACAAACAAGAGACGCACCCATCATATTTTTTGGATGAATTGGCCAAATCAAATGGACACACGGTAATTCGGTTACCGCCCTATCACTGCCAATATAATGCAATCGAGTTGATATGGGCGCAGATCAAAGGTATCTATATTTTTTATTTATATGATATTATGTATATGCATATATTTCTAAAAATAATTACTGAATGTACAAATATTTTCAGGTCATGCAGCTAGGCATAACACAACTCCGCCATTCACGGCAAATAAAATGATGGTTTTATTGGAAGAAGCTTGCGCTCAAGTGACAGCTGACGATTGGCGAAAAGTGGTCGAAAGAACGAAGAAAATTTGCTTACAAGACTGGGATCGAGATGTACAATACGACAATATCATTGACCAACCGTTAATAATAAACGTCACGGATAGCTGCAGTTCAGACTCAGATTTTGAAGATCCGATTGATCCTGTATCAGATTCAGATTGATATAAATAAAATACAAACTCAAAGCATTTGTTTTATATTTCCAACAAATTATCGATATTTTGTTTATCGATGTGTCCCTTCTTAGTCGATAACAGTTTGACGACGTAACTTTTGCAGCACGTACCATGTACATTTGCATTGAGTTTTTTTCTATTATTTCCGAACATTACGTAATAATTTCTTAATATTCATTTTTATAATTTACAATTGTACACAATTATGATTTTTTCGTCTTTTTAATGGACCTCTAAAGGATTTGATGTGATAGGACGTCAGTACAATGTTAAGCGCTAACGAACTGTCATAGGGATCATCATTCACCGAGCTTATTATAATTTGTACAGTTCTTTGGCTCTTCTGGAATCTGGTTGGCTTAATACTGTATTGCACCAACCTACATCCATAAGGCAGTCAATGATACTATTGACAATGGTACTTCTTATTGCTTCGTTCCGGACACACTCCATCAAAACGTGATAAACATCTTCGATCATACCACATTCAGTGCAGTTCGGTGACGCTGACTTTTTAATTAAATATGCAAACATGTTGAGTGGAATGTGTCCAGAACGAATTCTGAAGGCTGTGACCAGAGAGCTCCTGTCTAACTTACATGACTCAAACCAGGGACATTGAAATGGCACAGAACAGATTGTCCTGTACCATATTCCTTTCCTTAGTGAAAGATTTGTATAATAGTCGGACCATAGTTTGAAAATGTTCTCTTTCAGAATTGGGAGTGTATCTGTATAAAGTGGCATAACATGGGTGGAAATCCCGTCATTTACAGCCTCTCTTGCTAAACGGTCCGCTTCCTCATTACCCCATATCCCCGTATGAGATGGAATCCACTGTAAGATGACTTTTTTATCCTGTCTATTAAGTTGTTGCAAGGAGTCTAAAACTCTGTAAGCTATCGGAACTCCTCGAAAATTCGAGGTGCACCGAGCCACATGTTGAAGCGCGCTCCTAGCATCACTCAACACCACAAATTTGTCATGTTTGATACTGCCTATGTATGCCAAGGCCTCGAGCAGCGCATACAGCTCCGCATACATGATTGAAATATTGGTATCAATTTTAAATTTACAATGTGATTTCGTCTGTGGATCGAACAAGGCTGCACCTATACCAGATTTTTCCTTGGAGCCATCGGTGTAAATCTTATAAAAATCGTCAAATTTATTATTTATAACTTCACTAAATTTATCTCGTAAATATGTAGTCCCTAACGATGATTTAGACCTAGTGTTGCCGTCCAAGTAGCACCAAATATTGTCCGTACTAATATTTTGTACCCACGTGTCCAGACTATACATTTCAAATACTTTTGAGGAGTGTATGGGAATATCCTTAAATAGCTCGTATACGTTCGCCAGAAGAGGTATTTTACGTTTCCAACGCCCTGGTCTAAGGCATTGGGTGGATAACTGAGCAATTAAGTTGATATTTATGTTATCTTTCTCCGAGCTACTTTTTAAGAAGAATTTCCCGCCTAGATAACGTCTGCGTAAAGGAAGAGGGTGCAAACATAGTTCAGTTTGCATTACATGAATCGGGGTGCTCCTAATAAATCCTCCTATTACCCGCATGCATTGGTTTTGAACTTTTTCAAGTTTATATAAGTGAGTTTTAACACTTGAGTCGTATAGAAAACTACCATAGTCTAAGCGGCTCCGTATAATAGAAATGTACAGTCTTCTTAGGTGTTTCGGATGAAGACCCCAATTTGACCCAGCCAATACTTTAAGTATATTTAAGAATTTTAATGTCTTTGTGGTCGTTTCGTTTATGTGTTTCCCCCATTTTAGTGAACGATCGAACCACATACCTAAATATTTAACACTATCTACTGCCTCTAGCTGCTGTCCATTGAGAGTAATGTTAACTTGCTTTCTATTAACACCCTTCTTGAACACACAGATTTTGCTTTTATTTTTGGAGATGTCTAGCCCGAGCTTCCCTAGTAATTTGCCCATACTATCCAAGGCTAACTGAATATTAAGGCAGCCCTCTTCTATTGTTTTGTACGAACCAAACAACACAAAGTCATCCGCATATTGAGATATCCACACATTGACAATTTCATGACATAGATGCATAGTAGCTACATTGAATAATACGGGAGATAGGGGGTCCCCCTGTGCAAGGCCTCGTGCCGTAGTTCTCGATATAGTCAGATTTTTAGAATGCTTTATACTAAGCTGTCTGGAATTTAAAAAAATCCATAAGTACTTGCATATGTTAGACCCAGCCCCCAGCTTATCCAATGTTGCTAATAAAGCCGAAATATTGACATTGTTGTATGCACCTTCTATATCTACAAAACAACCTAAGGTTATCTTGTTATTACAAAAGCCCAATTGTATCTGAGAAACTAATCGTGCAAGGCTATCTAAACTGGACCGAGATTTTCTAAATCCAACCGTAAATTTTGAGAAGTATTGATTGCTTTCTAGATACCACTCCAGTCTATGTTTTAGAATTGTATGGAATACTTTGCAAGGACAAGACATAAGGGCTATTGGTCGCGCATCTGAACCTGGTTGAGAATTATTGCTATACTTTGGTATAGCAATAATTCTCGTTCTCCTCCATTGCACAGGGATGACTCCTGTAACGAGGAACTTATTATATACAGAAAAATAAGAATTCTAGGCCCACATCAGGCAAGTGCTTCAACATAGAAAAGGAAATGTCGTCGTCTCCAGGAGCTGTATCTTTTGGCTTAATGGCACGGTTCAGCTCTTGCATAGATATTGGTCTCTCCAGAGCTTGATTAATGGATGTAAAGACTGGATTCTGTGATATCACAAAGTCAGGTGCCAGACTGTGTAAGAGATTACTAGCCGTTACTTCATTGATAACATTTTTGTTTGATCGGAGACCCTTCAGCCATTTCATCCGTCGCCACATGTCGCTAGTTGATGTAGCTTCATTTGTACTGCTGCAAAATTCTCTCCAGGCTTTCTTTTTTGCTTTTCTTATTATACGTTGTGCCGATGAAACTTTTATTTGGAGTAATGTTAAATTTTGGGGGGTAGGGTTCCTTCTAAAAGCGGCCAAAGCCAATCTACGCTCGGCTACGGCTTTTGAGATGTCCGTATTCCAGTAAGGCTTTGTGCCGCGTCTCCGTAGCTTGATATGTGTTTGGAGACTTTTCAATTGGTGGGGAGGGTGGGACGTAAAGCATTAGTGCTCGTTTATATGAGCAGTTGAATTCAGCCATCAGCTCACGCATCTTTTTCTCCTTGAGATATGTTGGACATTGCTTTGATAAAGCCATATGCTTACCCTGACAGTTTACACATCGGAAGCTTGTTGTCTCGCAGTTAGGATGGCGCTTGCCGCATTTAGGACAAATATGATCATTTAATGAGCAAGTTTTATAATTATGTCCAAACTTCCAACATCTCGAGCACTGTGTTACGGGGAATACGTATGGTTCCACTTTAATACGAAGGCCATATGTGTGAACGAATGCGGGTAACATTGACCCCTTAAAACATAACCTCACACATTCACTATCTTCAAAACGGTTATTCTCAAAATTGCGGCGTTGGAGGCGTTTTATATTTATTATGGGTATATTACTCTCTAATTCTCGTAGAATTGCATCCTCGTCTAATTCTCGCTCGATGTCTCGAATAATACCATAAGACACGCCCACCTCATATGTTTTCTGGCATTTGTAACCTTTCTCAATGAAGAAGTTACATTCGAGAAGGTTTTGTGCACTTTCTTCTTTATTAAATTGCAGTAATACTTTATAAGCATTGACATATTTAATTTTAATCACATCAAGAATGTTTTCATTTTTAAGCATACGTGCCAACCCTAGCTGTTTGGGTAGTTTTTCACTTTTTGATGTCATACTAATTTCTATTGTTTCTTCCGCCATTCTCCTTGTATCGTTCTGTGTACTACTACGCGCTATAAGTTTTACTCTTCTACCCACCTCGTTCCATATTTCATTTTCATCTACCGCCCGGGTTCTTTTTTCCGCCCGATTATTACTCAATTCGGCACTTACTTGGTTCATACTCAGTTCTCGATCCAAAGAAAATTCAATGTTCATGTCAGTCTCCTCTTGCAAACCACTATCCACTACACTATCTCGGTCCATCTCATTTAAAATATCACTATCCATAGCCAGTACGGATATACTGCATAATTTTTAATTATAACAATAACAAGTCGCGCGGTAAGAGAAATAAACCGGTTGCGGACGTCTTATCGTGCGACGCGCCAACCAAGGAATCGATCACAGTTTATCATTCAAACATTATAGCAGCGTAAGGAACTTACGCATTTGACTCACTGCAACTCCTATAGGAGTTTATAAATCAAAACCTAATGGAAGATAAGTTTTGTATGTTAGGAATTATCTATTTTGGAAGTTAACTTCTGCGAGTTCGGTATCTCTCTGCTAATTTAAACCTCGTCTTCGAGTAAGTGGTTTAACTCCATTGACCTTACACGAAAATTAATGTCTTCTGCAATAATTCTAAATGATACATAAAGCTCGGTCCACGCCACACGGCAGCGACTTGAATCGATAGCCATTCGCCGGCGACGCGACGACAAAATCAGCGTTTGTATGGACCGTGAACGTGAATATAAGCAGCGCTTTACGATGATGCCATCGTGCCGTTTGGACCGAGCCAAATGCGAGCACAGGCCTCGACAGGCGTGGCGTGGCTTGGTGCGGCCTGTGCTTTCGACAGGTCGACATTTTTTGCAAGAAATATAATTATGTTTATAGTGTTAGAACATACGATTATGTCTCAGATTGGTATCTAAGTAGCCGTGTTGTCTCTGGTACTGACTCAATCTTTTCTCAGGAAGATATCCAATCCTGGTCAAAGATAGATGGACCAGGATATCACAAACTCAAATAACTCCATGCACATAAATGTGTATCATATATACATTCACACCTGTAAATCTCCGAAAAGATAGGTACACCCTCATTTCGCCAAGTACAATATTTATTGATGGCACGTAATAGGGGAGGGCACTTGTCTAGGGCTGCCGGATGGAGTGAATATCTATATTTATATTTTTTTATAGGAATTAGAAAAGGACAAAAGTGTGGTATCTTCGCCGCTGTCTGCCGAATTCGTACTGGCTTTGTTAGCTCTGGGTACCACTGACCCGGCACATTCGGAGCTTCTCACATCACTCGGCATTGCTGACGATGAAGCTGTAAGTATCATCTATTTCCATTTATGATTGGGTAACTGCGAGCCATTATCAAATACTACCTATTCACAACTAGGTACCTACAGCAGACTTACCATTAAGTTTTAAAATAGGTCAATAAACAGCTGTCATTTATTAAATGCTTATTACGTGTCCCAAAATTCAACAATAAGCCGGCATCCGAGCATGGACCTACTCAGACTCGGCCAAAAATTTAAAAAAATGTAAAACTTTTTTTTTATTACAGAGACTTTTATAAACTCAACCGATATTCGATTCCATGCTATTTTCAACTACCATGACCACAATTTTTGATATTTTTTGTGCATTAGCAACTTAAAAAGGACGGCAATCTAACACAATCCTTTAAAATTACAGAAAATCTGTAGTTATTTTGCAAAAATCAGTCAAAACCTATTTATTTCGTATAATTTTCATAGATTTTTCCACTCTGCACTTTCTATATTCTGGGTAAAAAAAAAGTATGGACAATTATTTACCTGTTTAAACGTTCATGGCAAGGACTCAGAACAAATGAAATGGGTAGATACTTAACTATTTTAGTGTTCATTATATTTATACCTATGGGTACTTAGCTAATAACAAGTATCTATATAAGTAATCATGGCACCGGAAAGGTGTGTCACGAACTTACAGCATTGATAAAGGTGACACAGCAAAGCGTACGAGCGATGCTTCACTGATTTGTGCTACGACAATTACACAAGAAATATTTACTGCTATGTAATTAAAGCTAGAAACAGATTGAAGTCGTCTCTATAAAGTAAAAGATGCAAAGATAATCTGGCTGTACCTACTTTAGTCTGATAAATATAGCTACCTAGGATTCAACATATTATGAGCTCAACTCACTGGATTGGACGTTTTTATCAATTACATAAATTAATTGAGACGTGGTAGTTTACTCGTTTTCGACTTATCACTGTTATTTTTATTTGGAAATTCCGATATTTGATGTTTTTGGCTTTTTTTTTTTTTTTTTTTTTTTTAACCGGGGGGAAAATCCTTCATGGATGTTATGCCGGACTCCTACCGACTAAAAACCCCCACGGTAACGCCCAGAAGCCTATGGATGGGAGCCCCGGGTAAGCCCTCGGAAGGATGTCCCAGGACTCCCATCAGACCTACGGCTACAATTGCGGCCTCGTCTCGGGGGTGGTTCGGGTGCTATCCCGCGTCTATGGGGGGGTTTTCGGGTGTTATCCCGCTTCTTAGGGGGGGGGGGGGGGGGGGCGTGCGTGGATCCCTCACGTCACGCTGCCGTCATGGGCCTGCTTCTGTAAAGACGGTGAGCAGCCAACTCACCGTCCTCAGGCCCCCGGTCATGGAGGCCGATGGTCTTCGGCGAAGACACGTCGGCGGTGCCCAAGCCGCCGACTGCGGAACTCGGGTGGGAGAGTTTTCTCCCGCTCTCGCCCCGCCGCCTCTTTCACGAGCATGACCTGCTCACAGAAAGAGGCGGCGCAGTCCCACTTACTCCCGCTGGAGACCATGGCTCGCACCATGGTCTCGAGCGAGAGGGTGCCCACGCCCAGACCCACCACGAGGACCTGGCGCTGTTGCGCCCACGCCGTGCACTCCACCAGCGTGTGGAGCGCTGTGTCATCGCTGCGGTCCTCGCAGTGCTGACACTCGGCCGTGGTTTCCCGGTGTCTTCGCCACAGATACCTACCGAAGCTACCATGCCCGGTAAGCATCTGTGACAACCGGTAGGAGAGAGCACCGTGTCTCCTCTCCAGCCACTCGTCCATGACCGGTCTGACGGCCGCAATTGTGGCGAATCCCCCCTTTGGTTGCTCAAGTCGCATCTTCCATGTCTCCACGGTTTCCTGGTAGAGCTGGGACCGCTGGGCCTCGATTTCTCGAAACGCAGGCCATTGGCCCCGCTCCAGCGCCTCCTTGCGCCATATAAATAGAGATGCAAGGGCTCTCGCTTCCAGGTCCCATGGAGGGGTCCCGGCTAGGAGGCATGCCGCCTCACCAGAGATCGTGCGGTATCCCCTTATCACCCTGACGGCCATCGCCCTCTGTGGGCTCAGTAATCTAGCCACATTACTGGCCGTCAGGTTCTCCGCCCATACGGGGGCACCGTATAGGGCCATACTTCGCACGATCCCCAGGTACAGTCTCCTGCAGGGGGCGTTGGGTCCCCTGATATTGGGCATCAGCCGCGCGAGTGCGGCTGACGCCCCCCTCAGTTTTGGGACCAAACTTCGGAAGTGATGTCCGAAGTTCCACCGGCCATCGAGCACGAGTCCCAGATACTTCATCGAGGGCTCGATGCCGATGCTGACGCCCCCTACCTGTAGGCTGGATCCCGCAGGTGGCCCCATCCGAGGTCCGTGGAAGCACAGAGCCTCGGACTTGTGAAGGGCGACCTCGAGACCCAGCCGCCGTATCCGACCCACGACTTGAGCAACCCCTGCCGTGGCCTTTAGTGCTGCATCTCGGTGCGTTGCTCCCCGCGCCGTAACGAGGGTGTCATCGGCGTAACACGTTACGGTGACCCCTCTGAGCAACGGACCACGCAGCACCCAATCGTAGCCGATGTTCCACAGGAGTGGCCCTAATACCGATCCCTGTGGAACACCGCACGACACATCCCGCCGACCCGGCCCTAGCCAACTCGGGTAAGTAATGGCCCTCTCAGAGAGATAGGCCCCGACAATTCGACGGAGGTAGGGAGGCACTCCATGGTAGATAAGCGCCTCCCTAATGCAACTCCAGGGCAGGGTGTTGAAGGCGTTGGCGATGTCAAGAGACACCGCCACCACCACCTCACCCTGTGAGACTGCTTCCTCCGTCAGGCCTCTAATGCGCATGATCGCGTCTACGGTGGAGCGCCCCTGACGGAAGCCAAACTGGCTATCCGACAGATCAGGCCCCACGCGTATGAGATGCTTGACGAGGCGTTGTGCAATAATGCGCTCAAAGAGCTTGCACGCCTCGTCGAGCAACACGATCGGCCGGTACCCTGATGGGGAATTTGCCGGCCGCCCCGCCTTTCGGATTAAGACCAGTTTCCCTGTCTTCCAGACCTTGGGGAACTGGCCTTTTTCGAGGCATGCGCTAAAGAGCCCTATAAGTCGAGGCCCAAGTTCTTCGAGAGCCAGGACCCATGCTCGGCCCGGAATGCCGTCGGGTCCAGGGGCGGTGTTTCTGCGGGATTTAAGCCTCAGTAGAGCCGCCCCTAGCTCACCCTCTGTGACTACGGGCACGTCGTTCTCGCTGCCTTCCGCGTTGGGCGCCTGAGACGGAGCCATGCGCGGAGGAATGTGTTCCTCCGCTCTTGATGGGAACAAGGAGTCCAGGACCCCCTCCAGCCGCTCCGGCTGGAGACTCTGGGTCAGTGGGGGCGCCTTGGGGCGTAATTTGCCCCTTACCATAAGGTACGGACGCCCCCACGGGTTCCGCTCCAAGGTCTCCATCAGCTCCTCGCGGCCCACCTTTTTGGACCGCTTGATGGCCGTCTGGAGGGCCCTCTTGGCACCCTTGTACCCATCATAGAGCTCCGTCTCACGGGCTGCCGCATCGTCTGGGCGGCGACGCCTCCGGCGGAATCTGGTGTACCGGCGGCGCGCGGCAACGCACTCCGCGCGCAACTGCGCGATTTCCGGCGTCCACCAGTACACCTGTCTTCTCGCCGGTCTGGGCCTAGCCCTGGGCATCGCCGCATCGCAGATATGCGACATGGCTCTCCCGAACCACTCCACCTCGGCATCAATATTGGCAGGTCTGTCCGCTATCGGGATCCAGGCCTGCACTATGGCCGCCTCCAGGAGAGCCTCCGGATCCAGGCGATTGAGTGCCCAACGCGGTCCCGGGGGATTCGCAATAGCTGGCGGCAGGTTTGGTGGAGGGGAGACGTCGAACCGAATATATCGGTGATCTGATGACGTCTCCTCCTCCTCCACCACACGCCATCCCTGGACACGGCGGGCGAGCTCAGGGGTCGCAAACGAAACGTCTATGACCGAGCTGAGCCCCCGCCGCGTCCAGGTTGCGACATTCCCCCGGTTCAGGATGACTAGGCCACGTGTAGCGACCCAGTCCTGAAGTATCCTCCCCCTGTCTCTGGTTTCCCGGGAGCCCCAAGCCTGCGACCAGGCATTGAAATCTCCCAGGATCAGGACAGGGCGAGGCCGGCATGCAGCAAGAACGACGTCCAGCTCAGGGAGCCATAGCTCAAACTGATGCTGGTCGAGGTTTGGCGAGATGTAAACGGCCACGACAGCCACCCCCTCATATTCCGCCGCGACACAACCCGGGCCCCTAGCGATAAGCGCTAGGCGCGAGTCGTCCGCGGCGGTCCCCCCAAAGACAGTCGTCAGGCCGTGCAGATCCACTGGGCTTCCCGGGTGAACCCAGTACGGCTCGGCGACAACCACCACGTTAACGGACCACTGCCTGATGCTCTGGTACAGAAGGTCCTGAGCACCAGCGCAGTGGTTCAGGTTCACCTGCAGGATGCGGACATGGGTGCCCATTAATGGACGTCCATTTCCGCACCCTGCCGCGAGAGTGCACCGTCACCTCCCCGTGTGGACGGACGGGGCTTTGGCCTTGAGGCAGTACAGGCCTTACTGCCCACCCAGTGGTCGGCCTCCTTGTCTTCTGCCACGCATTTAAAGCAGCGTGGCGGAGCGTCACAGGCAAGGGCCACGTGACCGGGCTGACTACAGCGGAAGCACCGGTCTCCCACGGTGACTTCCGCCGTACACTGCACTCCCACATGCCCCACGACCAGGCACCTAAAGCACCTGGCTTCGCGTGGCTGCAGGAGATGCGCCTGTGCCCTCAGGAAGCCCCCGATAAGGAGGCTTCGTCCGTCCGCCACTTTTTGGGCCGCCGCGACGGGGCAGCTCACGACTGCCGACCCGTGACCGTACAGGCCAAAGCGGATTTCGCTTGACCTCACCTGATCACGAGGGCAGCCGCTCGCCTCCACGACGGCGGAGATTATCTCCTCCGTCGTGGCCGCGTCATCCAGACCCGAAATGCGCAGACTCGCGCATTTGTTGGGTCTGGTGATGCGGACGTCACCCGTGTCCAGCGACTCCCTTAGCTTTGCCGCTAGGGCATCTGCTTTGGAGCCACTGGTGGCGCCAGAGATCTCAAGGAGGCGTGCTCCGGTCCGCGTCATCTTGGACCGGAGACCTTCCTCTATTTCGAGGGCTTTAAGGTCCACCGCGGCCCTCGCCTGTCTCAGGACTTCGGTATACCCCACGCCCCTCGCCCTGCCCTCTGTCGTCACCGTAATGACGACGGCAGAGGAACGGGGAACGCGAAGCCTCTTTGGCGCCTTCACCGCGGCGGCCTTTGCCGCTTTTGCGGCGGTTTTTGCCGCCTTCTTGGCGGCCTTCGCCGCCTTTTTGGTGGCATTAGTCGCCTTCTTCTTTGCTCCCACCACCTCCCAGACCCCCTCACTGGAGAGATTCTGGGATGCAACGGGAGCATTGGCTGTACTGCTTGGGGAGGCGGGGTTGCCACCTCTTCTAGGTGCCGTCTTCTTAGGTGCGGAGGGGGCGGAGGCCCTCGGCTTGGGACCAGGAGCCCCACTGGGTGCAGCAGCCTTCATCGCATATGACGCGACGACGGGTGCCGCCAGCGGCGGGCGGTATGCCCGGTTCTCGAGGACGCCGAGTCGTCGCTCGATGGCCTCCAGCAGCTGGACCACCGTAGGCGTCACCTTAGATGGGGCACGGAGAGCGGGCGTTTTCGCACCCCGAGCCTCCCCGGCCCCCTGGACCAGCTGCGTCAGCTGATCGATCTCCTCCCGCATCAACTGTTGTTGCTTGCGGGAGTCGGCAAGCTCCGTCTCCAGGCTCGCAACCCGAGCCCGGAGTTTCTCCTCCTCGCTGGAGACGCTCCTTTCCAGGAGCTCCTCCAGCGCTATGGCGGCACCCGTTACCGCGTCTGCCACGACCCTCTTCTTTCCCGCAATATTTTTCTGGCCTTTTACGGCGCCAGAAATGCGGGAAAGAGCCGCCAGGATGTTCTGCGCCGCTGGCACCTCCGTGACCTTCCCGCTTGGTAGCGGGGGCACAATCGCTAGCGGCTCTGCTACCCTCCCTTTCGCTCTGTAGAGGTCGGCTTTCCGGCCTCTACCCGCGGTGGTAGCCACAATCTTTCTCTTACTAGGAAGGTCCTCCTCGCTGTTAGATGACACAGACCCAGGCCGACGGAACAGGCCCTTGCCTGGTTCGCTCGACCTGGGTCTCTTCCTACCTACGTCGGCATGGATACCGAGACCGAGGGTATCCTCGGTCCCGCCACCCACGCCGGCGGCCGACTCCATCTCCGAGCCAGCACGAGTCGACACGTCTTCCGCGTCGCCGTTTTGGGTGGTTTTGAGGCACACCCATGGGCCTGTGGGACTGTGGTGACCCCTCCCATATACCATCCGGGATGAACCCGGGCGGGGGTCGCCATGGCTGGTCGCCGAATGGGTGTCCATTCGACCACCAGTCACAGCAAGGGATTCCCCGGACGGAGTCCGGGTACCCTCATGGGTAGTTTTATTCTTCGTAGTTTCCATAGCCATTTTGTATTTACGTTTAATGTCCGCCGACGTTGAGGTGGAAGGAGAGAGGTTGGGAGTGTATGTGAGGATGGGAAGGTGGGTAGGTGGGAGTGAGTGACGCCCTAGGCACTGAGTTCCCCCCAGTGATGCATCCCATTGCCAGGCGTCAGAGCGTGGGGTTCGGGGTGATTTTTTATAGAAGTTTTCTTCCTCGCAACTCCTAAGAGCCACCGTGCCCGTCTGTTGCCAGATGGGGGTACGGCTCGGCCGATCGATGGTCCCCATGGGACCGTGTACTTCACCACTGATCGCTCAGTGGCAAAGTACTCGTCGCCCTGACAGTTCTCCGCTAGGTACGCTCTGCTTAGCAGAGCGCATGCGGAGAACTCGAAACCGGCCATAAAGGCCCCCCCTCCTTGGTGGACTATTTGCCATGGGCGACGACGTGCGCCTCGCGCAAAGCCCACATCGTCGCCCACGTTACCAGGGTGCACCACGCGGAGGTTGTCCTACCCAGCACCCCTGATGTTTTTGGCTATTGCAGATTCGTTCAACATTTACCGCGGTATCGTCCAAATTGAAGAGTCTCAAAGGCGTGACATTGAACGTTGCTAATAAAGTGTACCTTCAAGATGGCAACTACAATCTCCAGCCGCAATTACAAGAAGATGCCGTCAAAATATTTGATGCGGCCTTCGAGAAAGTCAACTTCGGCGAAAACGTGGCTGCTGTGAAAACCATAAATGGATGGGTAATGTTATAGTAGCCTACATTTTATTCGTAGCACGGATTGTGATAAACTTAACGTATCTAATATTATAATAACAATATTCCAGGTTGAAAGCAAAACCAACAATAAAATCAAGGATTTATTGTCTGAGGACAGTGTCGACGGTTTCACAAGACTTGTACTTGTTAATGCACTCTACTTCAAGGTAATCATTACACGATTGCTTATAATTACTCGCCCTTTAGCATAAAATCCTGTGCTCTTGCTCTTTTAAACTGTGAAATTATGTAAAATTTGAGATGTTTTCTTTTAGGGGACATGGAAAGACCAGTTCAGTCCGTCAGCTACGATCGAACAACCATTCCACGTAAATGCTAATTCAACTATTCAAGTTCCTATGATGTACAATGAGGCTGATTATGCTTACGGCTTCAGTGAAGCACTCCAAGCTCAGGTAGGTACCGAATAAGTATACATATCGTTATTACATCATGTACTATTATTATTTATTCACACCAATATCATAGATCAGATCATGTAAACAGTGTTCTAATGGCGGAATACTTAGTTATTTATATCTTTAGATTCTTGGAATATCTTGGCTTCACTCTTTTAAATGTTTATGAATTAACTCAACGAGTATCAAGGATTTTAAAAACGGTATTGGCGGCGTTACATCGTGAAATAACCGATTTGTAACGTAAACTTTTGCTCTGAGGAACTTAGTAGATACCTACATTTTTTAATCCATTACTTTAGTAAGTAAGTAAACCGTGTAAACAATTTTAACATTGCCAAATTACTATTATTACTAGTACAGAATATAAAAGCCGTACCATTGTCCAGTGACTTAAGTTACACGCCATTGTCTCAGTAGAGGCAGCCATCATGGATTTTATTATTGTAGTTTGGACATATCCAACCGATACAGTTGTTGCCTGTGACTCCGTCCGCGTGGATATCGGTTATCGCGACCAAACATAACCTGTCCTTTTCGAAGGTCTAATCGAATCTACCCCTGTGCTAAATTTCATTACAATCGGTTCAGTGGTTTAGACATGAAAGCATAATAGAAAGACAAACTATTACTTTCGCATTTATAATTTTAGTACCTATAGATATGACATAGATTAGGTAAATAACGATATGAATAAAAAATCTAGATCCGTGCCTTCCACATTAATACGCTGCAAAGATGCAATGATTTCTAGTGATTTCGTACCTACATACTTAGTATTCGTTGCAGATCCTCATTTGTATGTGTTTGCTTGGCAGTCACTAGGCAAGTAGGTACCTTCTTTGTGACGGAATTCATATAATTATTTTTAACTCGCTTCCAAACGACTTTTGAAGATAAGTAGGTACTTCGTTTTCAATATCTAACTATCCCTGTCAATAGGTAGTTTATTGACGTAGGTACCTACCTTTTTTGGTAACCAGTAAATGAGGTTGCCGGCTCAGACTTTTGAATTTATTTTAAACTCATCTATACTTACACAAATAAACTTAAATAAAATTGAAGTGTCGGTTACTTTTAAAATAACATCTTTAAAAAATGCAGATGAGTTTTTGTACAAACGACCAAGGATACACCTTCACCTTTAGATGTGAAGTTGTATGTAAAGGTGCATACTTAAGTAGGTATAAGGCCTCTTTGTCTATATGTACAGTACTAATAAGAAGACACACATTTTTCGTCTTACTATCGTATGTTCCGTCTGGGTAATCTCCGAATGGGTTTGGCTGATTTGATGGGATTTTTGCTAACTTACTATTATATCTTACACCTTATTATAATGGTATTTCAGAAAAAGTATTACGGCTCCGCACAAAAAAAAACTAAATCGCGGACTATATCGCGAGCATTAGCAACTATTAGGTAGTCTGTGGCATTAGCATTAGGTACTTACTTACTTGTTTTTTTCAATTAATTCCCTGAATCCAAGTTAGTCATTCAGTTATTGAGTTAACGGGCAAATTAGGTTAGGTTATTCAAAGAATCGGAGACTTACGCGTGTGGTAAAACATTCATTGTATTTATCTATGTGCCTAATGTTGCTAGGAATTTCCGTTTACTCACTAGGTATGGTATTCATGACTGTCCACAACAAATAATGAACATAAAATAACTAAAGTGAACATTTTAAACATTCAACAAAGTGATGTCTATGATGATGTCTATGACATTACTTTATTTTGTTTACCGTGTGGTTAGGGCTATAGGAAACTCGCTATTAATAACATGAGGGAAGAGCTCGTTTATGATTTGAGCTGCGGCAATGAATCCATACTAATATTATAAATGCGAAAGTAACTCAGTCTGTCTGTCTGTCTGTATGTTACGCTTTCACGCCTAAACCATCAAACCGATTTTTTTGAAATTTGGTACTTATAGGCATAGATTAGACCATGAGAAAGGACATAGGCTATGTTTGGTCGCGATAACCGATATCCACGCGGGCAGAGCCGTGGGCAAAAGCTAGTCTCTATAAAATATGCGCAAAACGTAAATTCTTGTCCCCCGTCCCCCCTTCAAGTACCTACAGTTCCTTCCTCTTGGGAAATGTCTACAGATTTTTTTTCGTGTGTAAATACAAATGAAAATCATTACTTAACTCTTAACAAAATTAGGTAAAATTAGGTATTATTGCATTTTACTGTCGAAATTTTGAGATCTAGTTATCAAAGTTAGTTTCCAGTTACACTGTCTTTGACTGATCAGTCACTTTTCAGCAGTTATGGTTACGTAGGGACTAAGATGGTGGTCACCACATATATTGAAGTATTAAGTTATCAAGTAGGTACCTACCTACCCATGCAGGCACCCGTTCGTGCACAAAATACTTACGATTTGCACAAAGCGCTGTATCCGAGATTCGATTGAGGCAGTGGACTGCCTAACAAATATTTCATCGTAGTCTTATAATCTTTTATCAAAGACATTTATGTTAACATACATAATTTATTTTACATTTCGTTATTACGTTGTTTTCAGCTCTTGGAATTACCTTATCTTGGTGAAGAGGCGAGCATGGTTATAGTACTACCGCAAGAAATTGAAGGACTTAACGATGTCATGGCGAAACTGGCGGCTGGTCACGATCTTCTAGCAGATATTGAAAAAATGTCCAAGATCAAAGTACAAGCCACTATTCCTAAATTCAAGATTGAAACTACAATTGATCTGATTGAAGTGTTACCCAAAGTATGTAGATTTGACTTTGTTTTTACATAATTTCATTAATTCGGAAATATAACAAAAATATTTATTTTTAGCTTGGTATCCAAACCATTTTTAAACCAGCAAATTCAGGTCTTACGAAGATATTGGATAGCCCGGAAGCTTTATTCGTTTCAAAGGCTGTACAGAAAGCATTTATTGAGGTTAACGAAGAAGGTGCCGAGGCAGCTGCAGCTACTGGTAAGTTGACTAAGTATTTGAAACTCGCCAACAGATAGTTTTTATGTACTTAAACTTGAAATTACGAACTTAGTGTGTCCGTCCTTTGTCTTTATCGTCTATCCTAACTGAGGGCACACTATAAAAAATATCGTTACTAACTTATCTGTGATATGCGATAAATCAATTATTTGGGTGACGGCTGGTCAGCTCAAATCTTATCTAGAACGCTTTTCGATTATATAACCCAAATATTCTTTACATAGCTGCTATTACAATTTAACCTAATAACTTGTTTGAAATTCGAACTATAGTAGTAGTTACCATGAAAATCTTATCTGATAACTGATAAGGTAGGGGTATTGATATTAGGTTGATATTTTCTGTAATAAAATTTTCTCTAATTGGCTTCAATAAGTATTATCTCATCACAAAAAATTACGCAACATAAAAATATTTGCTATGTTGTGGTTATTAAGTATTATCAACAATGATAAGTTAATGATGAATTCAATGACTGGAAACGGTGACAAAATCTTAAGAGGTTTGAATTTCTCGAAGTTAGAATGAAATTGATTTTCATTGCTGGGAAACAGGCGGCGGCACGCTGTTATAAAAATATTTGGTAATTGGACAAATGTTTAATAAATAAAGGTGCTCGTTTGGTGTCTGTTCTTCCTTTTCTCAAAATAATGTACGATTATTTTTTGCCTTGCGCATTGCATTAATTGCCTTGGGCCGCCACCGTACATTCCTTACTTATAGGAAACCCGAGATGGCGTGTGATTTTATGCCCGGTTCACATTATTCTAGCAGCATTTCAGTCCAGCGAGTGATGCTGGAATGCTACTGGAATAATGTGAACTGTCACTGGAATGAGCCCATTCCAGTGAGTTAATTCAGACCAGTGGATTGTTCAAGCGCGTTTAAAAAACTGGAATAATGTGAACACTATAATCCAGTTCAGCACTGGAATGGATTGTTTCGCTGGATTACTGGACTGGAATGATGTGACCGGGCATTATTCGAGTCCGACATAAACACTGGCTTCTGATTTCCGTATGAAAACGGGCATGCTACATACGAGCAAATATCAAAATAACATCAAAAACATTTTGCACCACCAATCTATAGGTATAGTTTTCATTCCAAATTTAAGAAATTCAAATAACGTGTTATATAGATTTTCTATATCAATAAAGTACAGCTTATTTATATGTAAAATAAGAATCCTGAAAACTATTTGTTGGTGAATACCCAAAATTTTATTTTATAAGCCGCCTCTAGCTTTATACTGCTTTGGGCTTAATAAGTGAAATGATTTACGTGCATGAAATCAATTAACAATGTCTCTAGAGCTATATTAATCGAGTAGTTTAAGAGGACTTCCTAGCAACTGTTTCTCCATAGTACCGTTCTCCCCTTTTTCCCCCCTGAATATTGCTTCTAGAACAATATTTTTGTTTTCCTAAAATCAAGATCTTCTGTACGCATATCCCTGTTATTTCATTTTTGTCGGCAGTCAATAAAGTAAGAAAATATGATCGTCTAAAGATGATAAAAAATGACTAATTCTTACTTTTGGAGGACTACCAGACAAATTCGAAAAGGTTTTAACGTTATAAAAAATAACAGGACATACGCTATTTCCTAATAAAACGGTCAAAAATATTAAAATCGGCGTAGTTTTCGTTGAAAAATACGGGAAATACGAAACCTCGATTGTGCCGGATTTTAGCGGCTATCCTTATCGCACTCTACGGGGACAGGGGCGACGGCAATAGGATTATTCGCTAGCTAGGAAGTCCTCTTAAGTGAATCCTAAAATACTTACCATGCTTAGTCTAAACAGTCTTAACAACACTGGTATTGGCATAACTGAAATTGACGTGACAAAATGTGTATTCTAACTAAAGGGAGCGTGACCTCATGGGAGATTAATAGATTCTGTGATGATTTTACACGTTGGGACTGATTGTACAAGATGCATGCTAGATAAGAAAGGCCCCTACCACTTTCTACTGGTGCTAGTAATAATAGCCAATAAATAACATTGACGTAATATAGATATCTGTGACCATCTATCATGAAGGGTTACACAAACTTGACCAAACTTAAACTTGTTGGTGTGGTGTCCCGTGTCTAATAGTATTATTAATTATTGGTGTGACGGTATTTAGTATTGCTTCGCTTTTGTTCACGGGGATGTTGGGTGGAA
This sequence comes from Eilema sororculum, assembly GCA_914829495.1. Classification (NCBI taxonomy): domain Eukaryota; kingdom Metazoa; phylum Arthropoda; class Insecta; order Lepidoptera; family Erebidae; genus Eilema; species Eilema sororculum. The sequence goes on along the minus strand of OU618534.1, from coordinate 15,987,382 downwards.
TGGTAGGTGTGTATGTTTTTGATTGGCGTGTGGTATGTGTGTACGTGCAGCTGTCGCCGCCCGCAGACGTCGTGCGCTACCGAACACCTTCGTGGTGGACCGGGCGGCGTTATGGTGCGTGAGGTTCGGGGATCAAGTGGCGTTTATGAGCATCTATAGGCCGACCTCGTCCCAAGCGATACCACGTGATGAACTATAGCGCTGTGTGTGGCACAGGCATGGTGCTCATGATGCGGTGTATGCCGCCTCCAACACCCGAATTCCGCGCAGACCGGCCTTATCTCTACTTGCTGCTGGGCGACAACAAAGCTCCGCTCTTCATTGGGGCCTTCCGCGGCGTCGCCTAATGAAATCAATATTCACAGTAGAGCCCGTTATTGTAAATTAACAGAAACGAGCCGCAATGTGGTCTGCAACGTTCATGCTTCATACCTCGGTCTCGACAATTGGCAGATATCGATTCACTAATAAATTTTGACGCATTTTCTGTACTTACTTGCTATTTCTTTTTTAAATTTATAAAAGTGATTGTTACTGTCCAAGTGCTATAAGGACCTATCTTATTTTTTAGATGTCAATTACCACGTTGTTAGTATTGACTTCTAATATTAAATTTAGTGGAGATGGTTCAAGATACCTTAACTTCGACCATTCTTGAGAATAACTAGTAGAAATATAGACTGCATCGCGGCTCGGCAACCCACTAACATTTAGGGCTTAGAATTCCGCAGTCCCGCAGGATTACTCTCTTAAGTTTCACAACTACTGGTGTAATGGCAGCAGTTATGATGAGTTGATTAATTCTATCCCGCAAACGCTCAAACAAAGAAAAAGTTATTAACAGTTATCAGCATCATTATTACTTCCATGAAATGCTTACAATGTATTTGATAAACAATCCTTGTTATTATTTCATTTAATATAGGAACATTTCAATAGATACAATTGATACAGTTGTTTTGTAACTTATTATTACTGATAATTTAGAAGTGCATAATTACGTACTATAAAATATGTCATTAGCGAAAGGGGATTACGCGGGATTTCTTAAATTGATAACATCCAGCGGGATTGCAATAAGTTAACTTTGTTGTAAGATTATAATAATTTGTTACATAAGGCGTGTAAATTTTATTAAATATTTAACATAACTTATATATTTGTTAGTTATTGTTGACCTCTTATCCTAAATAAAGTAGGTAATTGTACCTACCTATAAATTATGTAGACACCCATATACCTACATAGATTTCTAGGAAGCCTGTTTCCCAATTAGGTAACAGTAGCCGTCCATACATGTAAGCTTCACCACAGTTTCGCAGGTAAGCCTGAGGTGAAGCTGGAACATATCGGGAGGATAACTCTGGGCCTTGCGCGGTGGTTTACCAACCACACGCATAGGTAAGCGCGCGCAGGCTGACCTGTGCAGATAAGACTATGGTGAAACTTGTGCGTGTGGTAGGCGCATTTGTCTAAGTACGAAACCGCCGAAGTGTGACATTTTCCATGAAGCTACTGCGATCTGACCCGCTCAACCCATTGACCATATCGTAGTACAGGGTTCTTAGACTTTCTAGGGCTCATAATACTTGTAACGAATGCCACAAATGTTCGTATGGCTCTGAACTATATTCAAGTAGGTTATCACAGTATATATTAATGTAAAACTAGGGATTCCTCCTCTTGGCATAAAATTTTAAGGCAGAATATAGTTTGGGATAACGTTCTCGCATAACATTCATTAGCATAATAATACTACTGCATAATAATCCTTTGGCATAATGCAAATGTTAGCATAACTATCATTTAGTATAATATGTTTTGCCATAAGAAGGAGTTGCATACATTTTAAAGGAATATTTATTTTAGGTCTAATATTTATACAGAGTTATAATTCGTACAATGTTTTAGGACAGTCACTACACAACCCGGCAGCAGAGCTCCCGCAATTAGCCTTCGTGGTTATTTTTTTTATATCATTATGCGTTTCTAACATTATACTTTATAAAATTATGCCTCATTATTATTATGCTATTAGTATTTATGACAACAAGCATTATGCCAAACCATTTATGCTTAATAATATTATGCGTTGTGATCATTATGCTGAATTTCGCTATTTATGTCTCTATATTTTATGCTTTTCTTTAGTAAACCGTAAAAATAATGCACCATAGGGATATTCTAATTTAAATGGTACCCGCAAATGTTCGCTGATAGACCTGTGTGCTGTTCTTGCTACTTGTGGTTATGGCGCGGTGCAACGCGGCGAATTTCTGGAATTATATGACACACCTTGTATTCCAGCCATGGGCGTCGCTTTTTGTTCGGCCATGATAAACTTTGCTCCTGTGGATACCTTCGTGGCTGACCGGCCTTTCCTGGCTGCAATCTTCTTCGATCGAGCACCTTACTTCCTATCGACCTACCGTGGAGATCAAGAATAGTTCAACATGTCTCTCTATGCACTTTTTTACAATTTTACTTTGTTTATGTATGTTTATATAAGTATTTTGTACCTACCTATGTCACAAACATTTAAAACTATGTAGTATATAAGCTAGGATCGGAGAATTTAATATTCTGTATAAAGTATTACTGTATGTATTTGCGAGTAAAGGTAATATACATGTATTAACTTATATGTAAGATTAACGATGAAGTATTTTACAGTAGGTCTGATAGATACTGTACTACAGTACCTGCTAGGTGGTAATAAAGGTGCTATTTGTATCAGGGTACTATTTGTGATTGTATGCCTAGTGTATAGCCTAATGGTATGGGTAATGGACTTCTGAGACGAGGTCTCGGGTTCGATCCCAGGTTTACCTTGGCACACACTAATGACTTTTCGATGCTTTTCGAAGTTATGTGTGTATTTATCGCAGGTTTATAAGTGCCTGGTTAATGGCAATAGGCTCGCCACCTATTACATTGGGACCTAAAAACATAAACCGGCGAAATGTGGGTGCTAGCACCTCTGCCTACCCCTTCGGGGAATACAGGCGTGAGTTTATGTTTATGTTATGTATGATTTTCTTCAGTTTGCATTAATTGAGTAGGTACCTACCTATTCTTCTAACTATACTAATAGTAATAAGTATTTATTAGTAATTACAGATATGCCACCGGGTGGCGCAGATTCAGCTTATACTTTAACGCAAACGTAGTGAAGCTTGTCGCACTCGGCACTGTTTCAAAGACAAGTGCAGATAATGACAGTTTCGTAGCGCATAGGTCAAATAAAATATTTGCACTTTGCACCTATATTGTGCCTATGCCTTGTCTTCAATTAAAATAATGCAAGTCTACACAAACAAAGCAAAGCATATTTGTAAAACACACTGTAGGTACCTACACGCACATGTAGATACGTAATGCTTGTTATTATAAATCGAGCAATTTAAACCAAAGAGTATTAGTAATATTATTTTGCATCTATAGTTCTGGTCTATAATGTACTATGTTTATCATAATTTAACCTTTGTTCATCAGGGACATAGGTACCTAGTTCATAGGTACCTAGGAAAAATGAAACTCTGAAAGAGTATGCAGTGCAGACGCACCTGCTATGTGTTTAGACATATTGCTCTATTCAATGTATACTTAAGTACTTGCTAATTACACTAGCTTGTTGGCCATGAGTACTTGCTTTCCATAATTACTTAAGTTACTAATTTTGGTGTCTTGTCACCTAGATGAAGTTAAGTGCACCTGTGGTGATATTCCCATTGTAAAACCTTTTATAGCTCATAATATTCATGTAAGCACCGGTAATAAAAACACATATTTTAGTAAATATCTGCATTTCTAGCTTAGTCAGGTGGATTAATAGTACCTAGGTCACTAGTGTTTTATCTATTCTGTGGTAGTATGCATTTATTAACTGTTACGGTTTGAATAATGTACATTCTTATGGTAAAATAACTAGAAGGTACGCAATCACATAATTCGCATAACAACGTGCAGTAATTGTTATACACTTGCCTACCTACGTATTTGAAATGTTTTGTTTAAAGGTGATAAATAGGTTTCAAACAAAGGAAACACTTAATTCATAAATACTTTCATATACCTACACATTTTCATAACTATTAATTATGAGTTCTACAGTAATAGTAATTTATTTATATATTTATAATTTATATTTATCGAAATCTATTATATGATAAATAATGTATATTATTTTATATTAAAGTTTTGTTATTAACAATGTTGAATTACTTCTTGACCTCGCACTGGTTTGGCTTATTTAACAACTAAGGAAGGGTTACCCCGTTATCGAAACAAGTGTTTGTTAGTAAAATTCTCGCAAACTACTGAACGCATTTTGATGCGGTTCTTTAGTTAGAAAGGCCTCGGTCAGATTTGAAATCTTAGGTACGCTTGATCGCAATCGGTTGATTAGAACAGAAAATATGAGCAAAAGTGGGGATAACCCAAATCCAAGCGGGCGGAAAACTATTTCAATGAGCATTCGTGTAGTTTTTATCCTTTAAATAAACAAAGCATTGCATGCAGAGCTTTATTTGGGGCGAATTTAGGTAAGTAAGTACATATTATATTCTATTTTAATTTATTTCACATAGCTACTTAGGTATTTAAATGGGTGTGTCGATAAGCCTACTAATAAGTAGGCTTTACAGGATGAAAAACTACTGGTCCGCAAGACAGCGACAGGTTCGCATGACCAATCGCCTCCCAGATGATACTTTGTATAATGGTTAGGGAGATTAAATTATGAATTTTCGTGGTTTTTTTTTTTTTTTTTCGTGCGGAAATCCCCTCGGATACCCCCCCTGCCGGAGCCGGAAGGGGAGGTTATGTCGGACTCGAACCGACTAAAACCGCACGCCGCCTGTGGGTCTTGGTGCTAGGCCGGAGGTGAGGTTGTCAGAGACATATCCCTCGCACCCCGGCTGACCCAGGGCCATCCCTTACGGCCTCCCTAACCATTGTACGAAGTATCGCCCGGGAGGAAGTCTTATTCAAATTTAATCCTGGCTCGGGTACTATACCTACAGGGAGGCTGCCATATCATTTACGATTTTTTATTCCCATCTGCCACCCCTAGGCTTGCCACCGGGGTGGTGGTTGGCACTAATTTGGTGTCGTTTACCACCCCAGTGGTCAATGGCACATAATTAGTTTCAACCGCCCCCTTCATAGTTATAGGGTCTATTCTTAGTTACCTATCAATACACTGCTCACCCCGACTCGGATAGATTAGGTTAGAAGGCTAAGGCGGGAGCGGAGCACATTAGCCTTCGTGGTTATTTTTTTTATAACCACATAATCAAGGAATGTCCACTCCGCTATAGCTTCAAATATTTAGTTAATATGTTTTAATTCACATTACGTCCTATAGGATATGAGAATAGACCCTATAATTATGAAGATGGCGGATGAAACTAATTATGTGCCATTGACCACCGGGGTGGTAAACGACACCTAATTAGTGCCAAACACCACCCCGGTGGCAAGACTGGGGGTGGCAGTTGGGAATAAGTCTCATTTACAGTCTGCTAGTGCTGTCATCAGAATGTAAACGAATAAAATAGTTGTAAATAACAAGAACAGAACACAGACCAGAAACACAGGGGGCGCGGGTTCGATTCCCGCTCCTAGTTATCTTAGTTATAAGTATCTATACCTCGTTGAAGTGCTAAATATAGGTAAGTAAATATATTCACACTTGGGTAATGTCATATTATATTTATCGCAGGTTTAGGCTTCGAGCCGATGTGTGCTAGAATGCAGTTCCACGCGAACCATCCTTATCTCTACCTGCTTCTCGATGGTAATACAATGCCGGTCTTCCTCGGCCCATACCGTGGTATTTAGGTAATCGCTAGGTATGTGTACTTAACTAATATCAATAATTTCACACACTACGGAGGAAAGGTAGGCATCTAGGTAACTACATACCTACTTTTCTCGTAGCAATTTACAAATCATGGGAATAAATGCATTAGAAATAAAGAATTACCTACTTATTCATTTTTGTGCTAATGTGAAATTGCACGAGTTTGTTCAAAATGAAATTGCATTAAGTATTGTATAAAATGAATGAATGTGACATAAGCCATATGAGGATGATGACATCACGTCACCTACGCGACTTTACGAGCCTTATGTTAACTATTTACGTCCCTACCTATAAAATGATAAAATTAGATACCTATATGACTAGATCTTAGTTTTGTTATGTCGAAACGGACTGGTTGCCAGACAAATTCATTCAGCTTCATCCTTCCTTTTGGAAATAGCTAGCGTAGCTTCCTTAGGTACCTACTTCTCACATTTTCCTTACAAAGTGATTCGTATTATGAATGAAACAATAAATAATGCTCGTTCTACATTGTGTGTTTGATTTTTGGTTTCTTCTGAACACCCATACAAAAATATCGTCTGAACACTTATAGAAAAAAATACTTTCATACAAAAATACTTTCATAAAATCTATATTCAACTAAGATTTTCATCATTGTCATAACAAGCTGTACGTACGTTGTACGTACCAACTACGCGTATAGTTACAGTGATACAATTCTGCCTTACGTATGCCATCATCCCGCCAGAATAACGATGCCGGAGAGTCACAAAAGCATCACGCAGGGTTGCCAGATCATAAAAATCAGGGTTAGTATGTTTGCTTGATGCAGCTTACCTTTTCATTTTACATAGGCTCAAGGCATAACATAACATAAAACGAGCCTGGGTTTATTCCCATCTGCCACCCCTAGGCTTGCCACCGGGGTGGTGGTTTGCACTAATTAGGTGTCGTTTACCATCCCGGTGGTCAATTGTTTTTGATTGGTATGCCGGCTTCTCCGGGAGCAATTGTTGTCAGAAGTCGCTTTGAAACTGAATATTAATTATTATGGCGGTCGGTCGTCTTGCCTCCCAACGCTGTGAGGAAAACCTGCACCAGAGTGTTGTCATTAGTAACCTGGTGTACCGACTTAGGTGAGGCTGTCTTGGGTCCATCAAGCATGTTGGTAGTAGGCCTCATACCCCATACACTCAATGATGTTTAAAAACCCACTGAAGAGGAAGAAATTAAAAGTGGAACCGTCATACCTTGCCAGTGGTTGGCTAACTCAACCAACAAAAAAACCAAACGGACTGACCTTACAATCGCAAGAGAAATACGTGCGCCAGAATTTTCTGAAAAAATCACACTTTCCGGAACTAATTATCAATAATAGAGTTATTAACAATTATCTAAGTAGGTACCTATGTATAATTCCACGGTGAAAAATCGGCACAATATTACAATTTGAATCTGGACAAGCAGGTATGGCAATACTCATTTTTCGGTAGGAGGGAGAAGCTGTACCGTCAAGGTTATCTAAAATTATTTTCGTCAGAAAATTTTAGTAGCGAATAACATTTCTCTGCGTACTACTACATTTGAACATCCTAACCTATTTACTTAGCTTAGACAAAACAAAACAATACCTACTGTGGAGTAGGTATCTGGTGGGGACGCGTGGTACAGTACTACCTATGTAATATTTTCGTTCGGATCATTTTTCTTTCACGAGAATCCAAATAACACAGTTCAATCCCAACACTAGGTACTACCAAACATGGATTCAAATGCTGTCATCAAATTTGCAGTCAAGTTTTGTGAAGTAAGTACTTACTACCTCTTTTTTATACCACTTAGGTGGCAGGGGCTATCCACTGGATAGCCCCTGCCACCCATAACATAGGTAGGTAATACTTAGGCTACAAGGCTTAGAACAAATTATTCCTTTGAAATTTTCAAGCACTCCGACTTGTGACATCGCATCACTTTTGAGCGGTAGACGTCGAGGTGAGTGAGAATGAGAGAATCAAATTTCCAGGTTCAAATAAGTAATTTCGTTCAAACACTTAAGTAGGTACCTATATTGTGTGACTTCCTTTTTCTTGATAAATATATAATTTATAAAGTGGAGCAAAACTTATGACCGTAAAAAACTAGTGGTTCATGTAGATTGCCGGTACCAACCGGAAGTCCATCCTGGAAGGTAGTTTTACAGGTGAATATTTCAAGCGGGCTTGGACAACTCCCAAATTATGAGAAATAGCAAAAAAATCTCAAAGGAGAGGGTCCGGTTATGATGAAAACTAAATCTACATCATTGGAGTAGATATAATACATGCTTAATATAGTGCAGCGGGAACGGGATCTGACGCCATACGGGTGGAAAAAAATTTGGCGGTAGGTACTAAGTTCGCCGGGGCAACTTTAGTTGATTTATAAAATTCACTAGGTACTTACTATTAGATATGTCATTCGACAACGTCGATAGCCTTGTTAGGTACTTATTTATATATTTTATATTCATAGGCATTAGAGAAGGACAAAAGTGTGGTATCATCGCCACTATCCGCAGAGTACCTGCTGGCTCTTCTGACTTTAAGCACCACTGATCCAGCACATTCAGAGATTCTGACGTCACTCGGCTTTGCCGATGATGATTCGGTAAGCATTTATCGAAAGGAGTCTAATGACTATGACATAATACTTAATATAAACTGCCAAAGAACTATAAGACCTGCCTAGATGCATTAGGACCTATGGAGTAAAAATTAAAACTTATTGAGGTGGCATTTGAATGTAAATGGCTCAGATAACCTAACATTAATTTAGTATTGAGTGAAATCTTAAAGCATTTATTATTATGCTAACTATTCAAATCAAATAAGATAGGAAAAATAAAATCAGTTTAGGCGGATTTTAAATCCACGATCCTTCTCTTACTCTCTTTCGCTGTTGGTCAGAGCATTCTCCCTTTAAAAGAAGGATCGCAGGTTCAAGTCCCGTCTGAACCGATTCTATTTTTCCTATCTTAATTGAATTAATTTAGTATGTATACTTTCCGTTCCGTGTCGTTAGAACTGCTTACCTACCTACTCATTTAAATCTAGAAATTCTAAACACTTGGCATCTGCTCAAGCTTTAATAATAGTTTTGAGTAATCTTTGATACTTTAATATTGAATAACTGGCAAATAATAGATACCTATTGTTGCCATTATTCATTTAATTTTTAACTATTACAGGTTCGTTCTTCGTTTTATGCGGTGTCGTCCAAACTGAGGGATATCAAGGGTGTGAGACTGAATATTGCCAATAAGGTTTATATTCAAAATGGCGACTACGATCTCCAACCTCAACTCAAAGAAGATGCGGTCAAAATATTTGATGCTGCCATCGAGAAAGTCGACTTTGGTGATGGCGAATCTGCTGCTGAAACCATAAATCAATGGGTAGGTAAATATTCTAACACAGTCTTTAGAATATTGCAGAAAAGGCAAGAAGTGTACCTAACTATACCTAATTATAGCAAAGTCGAAAGTCTATACTCTATAACATAGCCAACTTTTAAGTACGTACCTACCTACTTACTTACCTACGAATTTACTGTGATTATGCCTTATTCTTCTGTATTAATAACTAACTCACTTGACTAATACGCTTACCTAACTTACATTTTTCTTTGCAGGTTGAAAGCAAAACCGAGAATAAAATTAAACATTTGCTATCTGCCGATAGCGTCGACAGTTCGACCAGCGTTGTACTTGTCAATGCAATTTACTTCAAGGTATGTATCATCTGTAGATTTACAGCAGTCTGCAGTTCCACACGTAGAATGCTCACGCGGTGGGCACCCATTTGTTTGTGTAACCGCTAATTTCAATTTTATCTTCATTTATTTAGTTTTTATTGACAATCCTTCCAGGGAACATGGAAAGACACGTTTAATCCAAAACTAACGAAGGAACAGCCATTCTACATAAATGAAAAATCAACTGTAGACGTTCAGATGATGTGCAGAGAGTTCCACTACACTCTCGGATTCAGTGACACACTTCAAGCTCAGGTTTAATTTTTAAGATTAATTTTACCATGCCCATCATCATCATCCTACCCTTATTCCATATATATTTGGAGTCGGCGGTTGTAGTCATCTCAACGTTCACTTCTTTACTAGCCACATCATCTTTCACAGTCCATTCAGTTCTATTAACTCCCTTCCTAGCCAGAACATCTTTCACACAGTCCATTCATCTCCTCTAACTCCCTTATTAGCCATGTCATCTTTCACACTTCTAGTCTATTCATCTTCCTAGATATATTAGCTTTCAGTTCTCTCATCTCATCTTAGGTCTTCCTTTCCCCTTCTAGCCGTCCCCTTTAATAGTTTTTATTAATTTACTCATGACATGATAGGCAGGTCTACACAAAAAAAGTTTGCGATCAATGGCATAAGCTCCTAGAATTCTTTAAATTTAACTTTATCAAGAAAAAATCTATGTTGTATGCTTTCTTTAAATAGGAATACCCTGTTTGAAATTAAAATATAAAACTATTTTTTATTATTTATTTAAAAAAATTGAGCCATTAATCATAATGCAATTGTGATAGAAATTTCATAGAAAGAAAAAGACTGTTTAATTAAACTTAAACTACAATTTATTATTAAAAGGTGTAAATCCATACTAATATTATAAATGCGAAAGTAACTCTCTGTCTGTCTGTCTGTCTGTCTGTCTGTCTGTCTGTCTGTCTGTCTGTCTGTCTGTATGTTACGCTTTCACGCCTGAACCACTGAACCGATTTTGATGAAATTTGGTATAGGGGTAGATTAGACCTTGAGAAAGGACATAGGCTATGTTTTGTCGCGATAACCGACATCCACGCGGGCGGAGCAGCGGGCAAAAGCTAGTTCAATATAAAATAACTCCTCCCCTGGCTCGAACACATGCGGAGATCCTCCTGGGCATGCTGAGGATCATGTTATCCAGCATTCCCTGGGGTAACCTATCCCATTCTTCAATAGCGGCTTCTCTGAGCTCTGGAACTGTCTGGGGATGTGGCTCACGGTTCTATACAGCTCGTTTAAGAGCATCCCACGCGTGCTCTATTGGGTTTAAGTCGGGCGAGCCGGCAGGCCAGTCTAATCGTGTGATATCGTATTCTTGAAGAGCAGCATTGACTCGTTGAACTCGATGTGCGGGCGCATTATCATCGACCAGTACAAATTGGTGCCCATGGTTTACTCGGAATGGTTTGACGATATCATCAATAGCAACTGCTTTGTACATGTCTGCTGTCATGAAGCCCCGATACGGGATCAAAGGCGTTCTAGCTCCAATCATAATGCCACCCCAAAAAGACACCGATTTTCCGCCTTGCTGAACTGTTCCACTGGCAGTTCTTTGTCTTTCACGGTCGCCTGGTCTTCTCCAGACACGGACACGTCGGTTATCTGGATGAGTGGAGATTCGGGATTCGTCAACGAAGAGACAGTTTTGCCAAATGTTTTCTTCCTCACCTTCTTCATTTTGCCGAAGTCTAGCCCACTGCAATCTTCGTTGTTGACGTTGCCGGGAATTGAGCGGAGCTCGCCATGACCTCCGTGCTCGTAATCCAGCCTGGTGCAAGCAATTGCGAATAGTGATGTACAAGACTCGAGGCGTCCGAGTCCCTTTGCCTAGAGCTCGGTGTCGTTTACAGGGCTCGCCTCGTTTGTATGGCGCTCGACGACTAGGGAGTCTTTTTCAGAGCTCGAGCTTTTTTGAAGTCTCGAGTCCTTTTTGAAGGCTCGAGGCCTTTTTGAAGACTCGAGCTCTTTTGAAGGCTCGAGCTCTTTTGAAGACTCGAGCTCTTTTGAAGGCTCGAGCTCTTTTGAAGACTCGAGCTCTTTTGAAGGCCCGAGCTCTTTTGAAGGTTCGAGTTCTTATGAAGACTCGAGCCCTTTTTGAAGACACGAGCCCTTTTGAGCGCTCGATCGATCTCGACTAGTGATGTACAAGCCATTCAAACTATATAATTACAATGTACAGTTTAAAAGATATCGTGATATACAAATATCGCGCGAACGAAATAAATTCAAGCGTGGCTGATAGAAATACCGATCAAAATCAGATGATGTTATCTATTCCTTTTTCTTAATTCTTATCCAAATAAATTGTATTAAATTCAAGACTGTTTCAGAATCTGTTGATTACTTTTTAAATTATAAAAATCGGACGTACCATTCAAATGTTATTACGAAATTATAAATGTCAATAAATCCGGTGGATTCCCGTACAATATTAACGATTAAATAAATTACCGGCCGGCATGGGTGCAACGGGAGTTCGAAGTATGTCACGACCGAAACCGGGGAGGTTCAGCTGAACAGAAGGTGTAGCAGGAACGGTATCGTGGTGCGTGGTCCGTAACCTTCATTTGGTGCACCCTTTTTATACCACTTAGGTGGCAGACAAGCACACGGCCCACCTGATGGAAAGTGGTTACCGTGGCCTATGAACGTGTACAACACCAGCGGAGTCACACTCGCGCTGCCGCCCCTGTAAGCACAGAGTTTCTGAGCCTTCAGTGTAGAAGACAAGGCAGGACAAGCTTTTAGTTTTTCCACTGACAGCACAAAAATTCTCCACAGAGCTCTGGCTGTCCTACTCACCGCCGGGAACACGAAGTTATTATGGCCGCGGTATTCTGTAGGGCAGAGGCACTCCCCCAGTTGGACTGCTCTATTGGACGGAAATACCGTCGTAGCACCTCTGTCCCAGGGAAGACGCTGCCGCCTACGGCAAATACCAGCTTCAACGAGAGCGGGCCTGTAGAAGGTTGTTTGAAGGCTTCCCACATGTCCCTCTGACTACCAGAGGGCACAATAGAGATCAGGCAAGGGGCAGGCTGGTCGCCAAGCGCGAGTGTGGGGGTTACAGGTGCGGGCGCCTGTCACCACTTCACCCCCGCCGGTGCAGTGGCGTGACGTTCGCTTTCCCCCCTTTCAGGGTTCGATTGGGCACCGGTTTCCCACTCCTTAAAACCATAGATGGCCCAGGGCCAGCCGGGAGCGTGGGAAAAGCTTTAGGCAATTTTATACCCGGTATCTTTAGACCTGAGATGGCGTGCGGTTTTAGAGGGTCCGAGTGCGACATAACCAACCCCGAAGGTCGACGGAGTTTTTTTTTTATCCCACTTAGGTGGCAGACATGCACACGGCCCACCTGATGGGAAGTGGTTACCGTGGCCTATGGACGTATGCAACATCAGGGGCCTGGTTCCGTGGTATCCGAGGGAATATCCACACGAAAAAAAAATGTTTACAGGATCAAAATTCCACGCGGGCGGAGCCGCGGGCAACAGCTATGCAACAGCTATAAGTTATATTTTGAGTGAAAGTTTTGTTTATTATTTTTTTGTTATTATATAACAAAAAAAATGTTTGTTATTACCTATATTAAGTTTTGTTTAAAATTTATTATGTTATGAATTCGCTATTTAAGTACTAAATTGCATAAAATGAGCTATTAATATTTTGAACACGATTTTTTTGTATCGAAACTTTTTTAAGAAAGCAACTCAACCAATAAAATTAAAAAAAGCTAAATCTAACTCACTCGTCGGGTCCCTACCCGACCCGCATCCCCCTGGATGTTGCCATGTATTTTGAGGACTGATTGAAGGACGAGCTGTCTAACAGAAGAAACTTAGCAATCATTATAAAGTTTAGCTGTGGGGTATTTGGCACACAAATAGTTTGTAGCCTGTAATAATACATAGGCTGTAGTTTATCATGAATTTTGTGGCAGCTAACCTAACTTGTTTTGAAGGCTCGAGCTCTTTTGAAGGCTCGAGCCCTTTTGAAGGCTCGAGTTCTTTTGAAGGCTCGAGCTCTTTTGAAGGCTCGAGTTCTTTTGAAAACTCGAGCTCTTTTGAAGACTCGAGTTCTTTTGAAGCCTCGAGGCATGGCTCAAAAAAGTTGCAGCTCGGCTAGGCTCGGGACTCCGAGCTTACCGAGCTCACTGAGGCTTACTATTCCGCCTCGAGGCTTCGGAAATAAGACTCGACGCCTCGAGGCTTGTACATCACTAATTGCGAACGGTCTGCGTGCTAACTTCAAGCCCAGAGGCGGCCCTGACTTCTGCTTTTATTTTAGTGGCGTTGATTTGTGGGATCACGGGCTGCCAGCAATCTAATATAGCGCTTTTGGGCAGCTGTCAAAACAGTTGGGCGACCGCTGCGGGGTCGGTCAGCTAAATTCTCCATTCCGTGGTACCTCTGCAACGTACCCACGACACAGGATTGGGATATAGTAAGTCTGCGTGCTATTACTCTCGTGGTGTATCCTTCTTCCCTCAAAGTTACTATTTTAGCTCGTAAAACCTCTGATAATCCTCTTGGCATTTTTTCAATCACTACTTTCCGCGAAAAATATCTTGAATCGGTTATAATTCACTAAATCAGATTTCTGAATGAGCGTAAGCTAGGACTGAAAGGCTTTTTGTAAGAAAAAACAATTGAACGGTGACATTGTTTTGTGTTCTAATTCTTTATTTTTAAATAAAGAATCTAAAAAGAAGAAAAAATCATAATCTACAGGAACAAAAAAGATTTCAGTTTTTAAAAGTGATCGCAAACTTTTTTTGATGTGTGTATGTCTATTATTTAAAAAATCTAAACAAGTATTTATTAAATATAAATACATCATTTATATTGTTTTAGCTATTGGAACTACCGTATATTGGCGAAGAGTCGAGCATGCTCATAGTGTTACCTAGTCAAATCGAAGGACTCAATTCCGTCATGACGAAATTAGCCGCTGGTCACGATCTACTGTCTGATGTTAGAACGATGTCCAAAGTAGTTGTAAAAGTGACTATTCCTAAGTTTAAAATTGAAACTACAATTGATTTGAAGAAACTATTAGCACAAGTAAGTACTTACCTACTTACAGTTTCTGCACTGCATGTTGCGTAAATTCCAGTAACATTAATACTTACCTAAAGATTTTTTAGCTTGGCATCAAGGCAATTTTTGACAAAAGTAATTCAGGCATTACGAAGTTATTGAACTGCGAGAAATCTTTGTACGTATCTGATGCTGTACAGAAAGCAATTATCGAGGTCAATGAAGAAGGGGCTGAAGCTGCCGCAGCCATTCGTAAGTAAGATGTGTACTAGGTACCTATAGTATTGGTAACTCGACGTATTCCTGTCAGGGGGGGTTAGAGGACCCAAAATGCTACAAATTTGTCCCCCCATATGTATGGCCGAAAATCAAAAGCTTTCGAAATAATTAAGTTTTTGAGTTTTTTCCATATTAAGTCTTACCCCTGACAGAAATACGTCGAGTTACCAGTACCTAACCTTATATGTAGCACTTACCTACGAGCGAAAATTCTCTAGGTATATAAACTAGACATTTAGGGCTTGATATTTTCTTCTTTCACAGCTTCTTGTGTGCTTTATGTTCTTCTGCGCGCCCGAAAATATTAATTAAGTAATCTAAGTAAAAATTCCTGAGAAAGCATGAGCGTGACGTCTGATTTTGTACTAATGACTAAAGTGACTCTAGTCTAGTCGGACTACTTCCGTATTATGAGTATAGATTATCTGTGGTATAATTAAGTATAATTATGTTGCACAGGGATGATGATCAAGAAAAAGTCAGGAAAAAATTATCACGAATTCCGCGCTGATCACCCTTACCTGTATTTACTGCTGGGCGCTGACAGAGTCCCAATTTTCGCGGGAATCTACCGTGGCATCATGTGATCAAAGGTAAACCAAGAAATATGTACTTACCTCCTTACTTTTTTACGCGCTTTCATTAGCTTGGTGCGCATACGAATCAAGCTATACCGGGTGTAAAGGGAACGCTCCTGAAGCCGAAAGCTCCAGTAGTACCTACTCCTGCCATAATAAAACGATTGAACTTTTTTGCATTATTTACTCTCCATCATGTTAGTGAAGCTAAATGAAACGGTAATTTCATAAAATTACACATAACATAACATAACATAAACTCACGCCTGTATTCCCCGAAGGGGTAGGCAGAGGTGCTAGCACCCACATTTCGCCAGTTTATGTTTAGGTCCCAATGTAATAGGTGGCGAGCCTATTGCCATTTACCGGGCACTTATAAACCTGCGATAAATACACACTTAACTTCGAAAAGCATCGAAAAGTCATTGGTGTGTGCCATGGTAAACCTGGGATCGAACCCGAGACCTCGTCTCAGCAGTCCATTACCCATACCACTAGGCTACCGCTACACCACTACAAAAAAGCACGCGCTTGGCGTTTTTGTCCAAAGTGTAGACTAGGTGGTTTTCTACTTCGGGTTATTATGTAATCTATGCTTCGGGAGCGATCCCCTTACACCCGGTTTAATGTAGATAGGCTTGTTTTTGGTTGTTGTATTGTTTTTTAATTTTTTCTTATAGTGTCATGTTTTTTTTGGCTTGTAAATCCTTGTTTCTTGTATAGTCCAAAATAGCAAGCATCTCTTATTTAAAAAGGACACGTCAATTTGACTTCACCGCGCCTGATGTTAAGCTAAAGGCAAAGTCTCGGAAAGAGGGTCACCATCGTAAACATGTACCATGTTAACAGTGATGGCACTCAGCTTGACGGGCCTTATCAGATGCCTTTTCACGCCCCTTTTAAAGAACCCTTTTTTTTTTTCGTGCGGAAATCCCCTCGGATACCCCACCCAGTTATGTCGGACTCGAACCGACTAAAACCGCACGCCGACCGTGGGTCGTGGTGCTAGGCCGGAGGTGAGGTTGTCATCGACATATCCCTCGCACCCCGGCTGACCCAGGGCCATCCCTTACGGTCATGCCCTCCTCAGGAGGGGGGACAACGGTGTCCCCAACTCGCCCCCGGAATGGGGAGGCGCGCTATCCAGCGCGCCGCCGCCGTGGCCTGCTTCTGCTGGGGTGACAAGCGGCTCCACCCGTCACCCCTAGGCCCGCGCTCATGGGGGACGGAGTTGCCTGCGCGCGCGGGCGGCGCGATCCGCGAGTCTTTCTCGCTCGCGCCGCTTCTCCCGCTCCGCCGTCTCCTTCACGACCATTACCTGCTCGCTGGAGGAGACGCCGGCCGCCCACGCGTCCGCGCAGCTGTTAGCAGGGTGGCGAGGGTGAGAACTCTCACTCCCAGGGCCGCCACTAGCTCCCGCCTCGGTCCGGCCCACGCCGGACCGCTTAAAGAACCCGGGACTGTAGGAAGAAGGGAACACGTGAGCTGGACAGAAATAGAATCATAATGGGTCGATTTTTACTACAATACTTTTTTCCCATAGTATTCTGGCCCACACATTCGGCCAACTTTTCCACTACTGTTCCTACCCCGTGTAATTCGGGCCGCGGGCCAGAGGCGAGTTTCCCCCTAAGCCCTAATAAAGAGAGGTAGGTAGTTATGCTACGGAATCTTTGAACTCGATGTTGGAGTAAACGAATGTGCACAGCACACTGCTAAAGGACCGATGACGATACAATTATTTAAGAAAATACTTTTCATCTCACCATCTCGGGAAGAGTTTTTTCATCCCACCATCTCGGAAAGAGTATTTTTACTCTTCGATATCTGAGTGGAAAAATCGTTTTACAGGGTTCGTACGGTTCATAATCATAACTCCTCCTTGGGGTAGGTACTATTCCTTTAATTTGCTTTGCGCGCGGCATTTTATGATATTCTCGCTGAGGTGGGATGAAAAGTTACGTTTTGCACTCGAGTGCAAAAAATTTTCACCTTGTGCTCGTTTGGTTCCCTCGCTAACGCTAAGGATTCTAATTACAGTTCCTCCGTGATCATGGCGCATACAACATGCTAAATATCCCGATATCCATACTAATATTATAAAATACTTATGCAAAAGTAACTCCGTCTGTCGGTCTGTCTGTATGTTACGCTTTCACGCCTAAACCACTGAATCGATTTCGATGGAATTTGGTATAGGGATAGGTTAGACCTTGAGAAAGGACATAAGCTATGTTTTGTAGCGATAACCGACATCCACGCGGGCGGAGCCCCGCGCAAATATTAGTGTACCATAAACGTAAACTGTATACTAACGGCCATCATAGCGTGCCGTGTGCCTACCACGTAACGAATCTTTGAAAACGTTAGAGGAATTTCTGTAACGCTATTTTCGCAGTTAGTCAGTTCGCAGTTATCTGGAACATAAATAAGACTGATGATTTCGCAGACACGTCCACTCTGCCGTCGCATCGCCACCACCCACCACACGCTAGTTCTGCGCTGACCGGCCTAGAGCACCAATCTTCTCATCGGAGTCTACCAACGTCGGGCCGTCTGATACAGACGTATTGTACCTACTTAATTTGTTAAGACTAACAACATTATCTTTACATTTCTGTCTCAATTATAAATAAGATTATTTATTTATGTATTTTAATTGCATTTTGAATCGAGTACACTACATAATTTATGTATATACTCACGTCTGCAAATCCCCGAAGGGGTAGGCAGAGGTGTATTAGCACCTACGGCTTTCGCCAATTATTATTTTCGGGAGTTCAGGAATTCCCACTTAATAAGGGGCGAGCCTATTGCCGTCAAACGGACTAAATGGGGGATATGACTGTTCTCCATTCGACAGGAGAACAGTCATATCCCTTAGTCGCCTTCTACGACCCCCACGGGAAAAGATGGGGTGGCCCTATTCTACTCCATCTGAAACCAGCACGGCCCAAATCGATTATATTACTTATTCATATACCTAGGTAAAAAACTGTAAACTACTTACTTAACATTTAATATCCTTAAGTAGCGTTCGCATCAATTCTCCACGCTTCTAATCTACAAATATTGACTAATAACGATTTAGGCAAGCTACACATTTAGCCTTTTCTCTTGTATAGGTATTTTGATGATTTATGTTTTATTATCGTTTCCAAACCCATATATTTAGTGGGTAATTCAATCACTTTGCCTATCGTAGTCCACTGCTGGACATACCTAGGTATGTCCAGCAAACGTCATTCGAAACTACGTACGGGACCCGTGTTGGAACGTACCTCCCAACAATTACACAATGGATACAATGGGTTATGGGTACCTACAATACGTAAATAAGTTGTAAGGTAACTTACAGAAAATATAACCCCTGCTTACATTATGCAAATAAAAAGTGCCTAGAGTCGCCAACGTTGCCACATATTGCCTATTACTTATGTAGTTGGAAATTGGGAGAGTTGCGTTGCGTTTTTGCCATATAGCTAAACAGTTCCGCACATTCGAATGGCTACAGACTCAGGTTATGCAAAACTTGCATATCATTAAAATATCACGTATTGTTATATTTCATTAGAGAACTTAAAATAAGTGAAATTAAATAAACTCTTTTGCAAAAAAAACGGGCACTTGAGATTTTTTTCTCTACTTCAATGAAGAAGAACAAGAAATAGGTTTTGTTAATTTGACGATGTATTGGCATGTTTTTTGAAGCATCCTGGCATGATTCTTTACGTTCCAAATTTAAAATTTGAAATTATTAAAAGAAAAATAATGATTATTGTGGATTTTTTTTTTTTTTTTTTTTTATCGTGCGAAAAATCCCCACGGATACCACCCCCACGGAGCCGGTGGAGGCGGTTATGTCGGACTCGAACCGACTAAAACGCACGCCGTCTTGGGTCCTTGGCTGCCGGAGGTGAGATTGCCAAAAGCATATCTCTCGCACCCCGGCAGACCCAGGACCATCTCTTTCGAGATGGCCTCCTTCGGGTTGTGGGGACCAAAATGTCCCCATCTAGCCCCGGTTACGGGGAGGCGCACTTTGCGCCGCCGCCGCGGCCTGCTTCTGCTAGGGTGACAGGCGGCTCCACCGGTCACCCCCAGGCCAGCGCTCATGGAGGACGGAGGTCGTTCTGCGACCTCCGACGTCCGGTTCGCCTTCGCTCTGCACGGGCTTCCCGGGCCCGGAGTCTGGTCCGGACCCGACCGGCCGCCTCCTTCTCGAGCATTACTTGCTCGCAGAAGGAGGCGGCCGCACCCCAAGCGTTTGCGCATCTTACCATCGCTGTGAGCAATGTGGCGAGTGTGAGGACTCCCACCCCCAGAGCCGCCACTAGGACCCGCCTCGGCGGGTGATTATTGTGGATTATTCTAAAATTGCTTTACTAATGGCGCGAATTGCTGAAACGATTTTTAACTGATTACGATATTTTAAAACTTTTTGGATATTTTCTGCAAATTAAACAATTTAATCTTTCTTTTTACATTAAATACCACTTTTTGATATGAGTGATAAAGCGATAAGGGCCGGTAAAATTATAGCCCTACTTGAAGAAGGTTGTTCGCAAACTTACGTGTCTCAGCGGCTAAAGGTGAGTCGTTCAACTGTCCAGAGGACTTGGCAACGGTATCAAGATACTGGTTCGGTCAAAAGGAGACCCGGTTCGGGAAGAAAACGATGCACAGAACCAAGAGATGACCGCTTTTTGGTGAGTCAGGCGTTGCGTAATCCTAAGGCGTCAAGTGTGGACCTGAAGAAGTAAGAGGAGTAGAAGTTAGCTTGTGGACGGTCAGGAGGAGGCTTTTGGCTGCCAATATCAAGAGTTACCGCCCAGCTCGGGGCCCTAAATTACTCCGTGAGCACCGTGTTGCTCGACTTCAGTTTGCTCGGAACTGTGCTTCATGGACTCTGGAGGACTGGAATAAAGTATTGTTTTCTGATGAAGCTAGAATCTCTTTGTGTGGAGAGGACCGACGCCGGCGAGTGCTGCGAAGACCACGGGAACGCTATGCGGAAGTGTGTTTCGAAGAAATCACTCCTTATGGCGGAGGCTCCGTTATGTTTTGGGCAGCAATTAATTCGACGGAGCGTACGGAGTTAGTTTTCATAGAATATGGAACATTAAATGTACACCGGTACATAATGGAAGTCCTAATTCCATATGCATAACCCACATTGACTGCACTTGGAGAAGATTCCATTTTTATGGACGATAATGCTCGCCGGCACCGTTCTGGCGACGTGGAAGCGTACATGCAAGAAGTTGGGATCCGTCGTTTAGATTGGCCAGCTCGAAGTCCTGACGTCAATCCAATTAAGCATGTGTGGGATGTTCTAAAGAGACGGGTAAGATCAGTGCAACCTGTTCCACAAAACATCAGGGAGCTAAAAAGAGTCATTGCAGAAGAGTGGGAACGTCAGACGCAGATCCAGGGGGGGGGGGGGGGGAGTCATGAGGGTCATGACCCCCCCTGGGCAGATCGTCTTCTGATTATTTTCTTAATCTCATATAGGTCAGTCATACATAAATTGAACAAAATAAAATAATGTATAAGTAAAAGAATTTTATCTAAGCTCAAGCATATTTAACGAATGACACCATAATACCTACCTCCCCACATATCCAGCCCGGCCGTGCCCCTCGCGTGAACTGCCCTCTCACTCCGTTCATAAAATGAACGAAATTCCTACCCGCGACGCACCCGAACTGTGCCAAAACGACGAGCTTCGAGCTGATCATTGCATTGCAACGGTTGCATGCGGTTCTAGTGGTCTGACGTAAGACGTAACTATCGTGAACGCAAAATTTAGTGAGGGCGTAATTAATTATAATACCGGGTGTAAGGGGAACGCCCCCGAAGCTGAAAGCCCCTAGTAGTACTCTAGGTACATAACACATTAGCATAAAAAAAACAATTTGGACAATTTGTTTTCTTTTATTTCAGTTTTTTTAATTATTTTTATTTTGCATTATTTACTCTCCATCGTGTTAGGAAAGCTGTCTGAGAAACCTCACCTTGACCGATTCTCCTTGCTTCGACCGACCTGTGTCCGAAGTCTGTTAGGGATAGGGACTTCCACCTGATCCAGAAGAGGTAGTGCTCAGGGGGCAAACTCTCCGACAGCGGAATGAAAGGGAATGATAGCGAGCTCCACGCTCTCCATAGTTCCACCCTGGCCAGGGAGGGATCGCCATCGGCGGGTGCAACGCATGCCCAGAAACTCTTTCGGCTTTTCAGCCTTTTTGGCACGTGATGGTGGCCGTGCATGGGGTGTCGCTGATCCCGTTCCAGCTTGCCCCTCTCCATGGATGACGCCACGTCTCTGTGTACGCTTGGAGGTGCTATGCCGGCTAAAGGATAGAGCATCTGTTACGGAGTCGGTTTGAGACAACCTGTTATTGTAGGTCTCATTTAGTGCTACATGCTACATTTAGTCATACAGCTACAAGCTGAGTGCCACCACTGTTAACATGGTACTTGTTTGCGATGGGGACTCTCTCTCCGAGACTTTGCCTTTAGCTTAACAACAGGCGAGGTGAAGTCAAATTGACGTGTCATAGATAAAAAAAAACCACTAGCCCAGCATGTGCAGAACGACCCCATAAGGGAAACGCAAATTCACCCACAGAATAACACAAAACTAGCCCTGTTGTTCGCAGCACCTGCGGTGCGGTCCCCCAGGTTGTGCTCGTCAGCCTTTTTAAGAGGTTGTTGCGTGCCGAGACCTTCTGTTTGAGGATCTTGCGGTTCTTTTTCAAGGTCAGGAACCTGTCCAGGTATTTGGGGTGTGAGCAGTGTTCAATTTCAACTTCGCGCCACTGTATTTTCAGCTCTCGCTTTGCCAGCCCATTGCTGAGGTGGAAGGCGCACGACTGCGTGTTGCTGGTTTGGGCTTCAGGGCATTACTGATGTAGTAGAGGCTTAGCTCATCGAGTGCGTCATTCAGGTTTTCCTCTACCTTCTCAAAGGATCCCTGTGACGTGAGAGCCAAGTCGTCAGCGTAAAGGAAACGTGTCGTGCGTGGGCTAAGGGGTTGGTCGTTGGTGTAGACGTTGAAGAGCAACAGAGCCAGAACACTACCTTGAGGTAGGCCATTCCTCAGCACTCTCCAGCTGCATTTTTAGGAGTGCAATTGTACCTGATAACGTTGGTTCCGGAGGAGCTCACCCAAAACTGCCGCAAGTTTGCGATCTCCAGTGATTCTTTCCATCTTCCAGAGCAAGCGTTTGATGTTCACAGTGTTGTAGGCTGAAGACAAGTCAACAAAAACTGCGCCAATCACTTTGCGTGTCTCAAAGACTTCACGATATTTTGCGTGAGGTTGAGGAGCCAGCCTGCTCCGGGATTAACTTGGGGTCTATGATGTTAGCTAGACGATTAAGAAGCACCCTTTCGAAGAGTTTCAAGGTTTGGCACAGGAGAGAAATTGGTTTGAAACTTTTGGGGTCGTCCATAGGTTTCCTCGGCTTCGGTATGGCGATTACTTTGGCCTTTCTCCAGAGACGTGGGACCCTAACAGAAGCAATGCAGTCATTGAAGAGAGTTAGGAGCCATGACACGGCTACAGCACCGAGGTGTTGTACTTGCTCCACTGAAATATTGTCTCTTTGCGAATGTATTCCGGGCGAAGTCGGGTCCCAGGCCGCATGTTGCTTGTACCTACATATAACGTATTTTTCAAAATAAGTATCGTTTCAAAATATTAATTACAGAACTTTACCTATATATATTTTTTTAAATTAAAGTACATATTGTAAATGAATTCGAGTCTTGACCTCGACTATGACCCCCGCCCTGGCTGGAAAGCTGGATCCGCCCCTGGGGAACGTATTCCTTAAAACGTTATTAAAAACATCGTGGAAAGCATGGCCAGAAGGATTCAAGCTGTGATTTTGGCAAGAGGAGGTCATACTCGTTATTAGGTTTTTACATTTGTAACTGTATTTAATTAAAAAAAGTAAAAAAAAACTTATCTTTATTGCCGACCACTTCTTATTGTTTGGGCGTGTACATCGATTTTAAAGAATCCATCGTTTTTTTTTTCTTTTAATTGCTCGAAATCACTTCACGCGCATTATTTTACACGATTATAAGTATACAGACTACGTCAAAGAAATAAATTTCATTTAATTAACTAAAATCGACCGTAGAACGTAAATTTCCTTAGGTGCCCGTTTTTTTATGTTAGTTTTATTAAATGGTGTTGTTGCTACATCCAACAACATTTAATAAAACTTAAAACTCGAAAAAAAATTATACTTTTCCGACTTTGTCACGCGGATGAAATTTGAACTTATCCACGTTAATAAATTTTAATCATGTAGGTACTCGTATGTCACAACGTGAGTCAGTTACGTTGCGATAGCAGGCATAGCTATGATAAAAAAGTCTAAGAGAGGACAAATAAACCTTACGTCAATTTTGTATGTATTTTTTCTTTAACCCCGCCAACTAAGCTAAATTGCTCCTAGGAGTAAGGCCAAATGATATGAAATAGCAGGGTTCTGCAAAAATCAGACAGTAGGTAACTATTGCGAGAAACTCGCAGATTATTAGGTACTATCACACACCTTAGTACAGAAGTATTTTGGCTATACAAGACAATGTAGCTTAGACACCTGTAGATTAGAATAAGTAGGTACCTGGGTACCTGCTGTCTATATTATAAGATGCACAGATTTTCGAATGAGAATAAGATTTAAATTATATAGATTATAAGAGATATAGAGAACTCTACTTTTCCCAGTGTGAATAGTTCGTTATAGTATTAAAAAAAAAACAATAGTTACTTACTATACAATACATAGACCTACTTGTGAAGAATCAGAATCTACGTAGACACAATCAAAAATGATCAAAATTATCTTAATTCCTTGGTGAGAACAGGAAGAGGGGAACCCTTCCTGTTGGCCGATTATTGTGATATTTGAAACACACCTTTAGTTCAGACAATAATACAATTTAAAAATCAATAATCTGTTTCATTTGCTTTGAATACCTTAGTTTTAAGATCATTTTGAGACTTTGTAGGGAGATATTTCTGTCGCGGACTGTACCCTTCCATATTCCATCTAGCTAATGTAGCCTTATTTAGATATGGCCTTATGAAAGGTACAGAACATTAATTACTGCTCCTAATGCAGTGTGAACTATTTGATAGCTAGTTCACTTTTATGAGAAACGAATGTGTTTACTGTGGACACGGTTTGTAGTCGATTAGATTCCCTCGGTACTTCTAGTGGTCGCAACTATGCGTTACGTTAACTGTGATACATACCTAATGTGCCTGATAGTGATACTCACGTATTGAACTGAAATTCTAATTTATGTATAACACACAAACATTTTGTATTGAAGTGGTTTACGTTTAACATGTCTCATCTTGCAACCAGTGAAGCCGTTCGAAAGATACCTACCAAAAAAAGGATGTAATGTTGCATATTAAGTATGAATAAAGATTATATTACACTCATTGTAATCGCCCTTCAAATTGTTAAGTTATGTTTCGTGAAGACTGAAGAAATTACGATTTTTAAAATACCTTTGACTACTGGGCACAATCATGCTATCCCATACTCGCTATTGCATTCAAAAATACCTCTGTGTTTATCAAACAGTGAATACATTGAATGTTCTTCTAAAGCTAAAACAAAATCCAATAACCCTAGTATTTTTTTAAATTTAAATACGGAGAAACCGTATCATCTACATAATAACCTAAATAAAATTGAACCGTTGTTCACTGACGCACGTTCAATATTGGAACGTTTACCTATGACAAGACGAACAAATACAAGGGATATGAATCCAAGTATTCATACAAGTAACTTGATGTACCCCATACAACCATTAGGTCATGTAACTCCCTTGGCACCAGTACCGAAATTACCAATTATGTTGCAAAACCAGTATGCTCTACCCTCAACTTACCAAAAACCTAGAAGTGGTTTCACTCAGATATACAGTAGTGTGCACGGTTTATCCCCAAATTTCAAATTAGCACCAACGGTGGCTGGGCATTCCGGAGTGACAAAACCGTCGATACTGTATTCAGTTCGATCTCCTTATGAAAAGTTTGCACAGAGTCTCGATAAGTTTGAACGAGAATTTTACATGGTAAGTAAATTTATATATTTTACTGTGCATCAGAATTACAGAATAAGGTACATTTCACATCAGAATTATTAGCATCAATAAGTCTTAAGTCTTAACAGTTACTTACACAATGATGTACAGACGTTAAGCATTTATATTTCCGCTTAGGTGAAGCCATAAGTTCACATAATATATCATACACATAATATCTGTTTTATTCAATAAAACAATATTGATTTCGCTTCTGGTAGTTGAATTTCCTGTAGGTATGTATATTGACTATAAATCTGAGTAGACTATATAGTTAGAGTAATATTAGTTTTAATACTTTCCAACAGTAGGTATTGGGATTGTTTTAATTATTTCAATTTTCATTAATGTGCAAAGTAAATAGTTTTTACAGCAAAACAATCTCCAGCTACGGGCTTTTACTGATGTACACTTCACATCTTATATCCATTCGTGGTAAAATTAAGGTCACATTTTCTGATGAAAATGTGACCTTAATTTTACCAAGAATGGATATAAGATGTATGATATCAGTTTTTAACCAATTTTCATGTGTACCTATACCATAAACTGATATTTTCCAAGACGTATATCCTATACACACTCGACGCACTAACTTAGCATCGGTTGAGTGTGAACGGTCAAGTGTTTTTCTATACATTTGTCTGTTCTGGCGTTACGCGACCGATAAATACGGGACGCATGTTCCGTCAGATATGAACCTTCCCTTAGATTTACATGCCAATTAAACCCAGAGGTGTCGATATGTTATTTTGTATTATATTTTTCTTAATAAAGAAAATAGATGTAGGTAGACTGAACTGGAAGGTCATTCAAAATTCTTTTCGATATTATCGATAGCCGTTAAACCTAGATACTTAGGATAGGATAGGATAGGGGACTCTTTTTTCCGCACATAGCCTCTCTTCTTGGGCCATTGTACGTGAAGAGCACTGGCTAGATCAGCCAGCCTAGCTCCGCCCAGAAGCGCAGAAGCTTACTGGGGGCTTCGCAGGCTTCGCGGAGCGACCTCACTGTGCCGAGGATTTGGGATCGTTGGTTGGCCACTGCCTCGCAGTCCAGTATTACGTGGGCGGCCGTTTCCTCGGCGCCGAAACACCCCCTGCAGAGAGGACTGTCCGTGACACCGATGGTGTATAAATGCTTGTTGAGGGGACAGTGACCCGTTATTGTCCCTATAATTGTTCTTAGACTAGTTCGGTCTAATCTTAAGAGACGTTTCGTTAGTCGTTTGTTTATCGACGGCATGGCCATTTTTGATTGCCTGCAGTCAATGGTTTGTACCCATCTATCATTATGTAGTTTCACAGATCTCTCGCGTATCCAAGTACGGATCTGTGAGAAAGGTATTGGCAATAGTGGTAGCGGGCCAGCAGTGGTTGTATCGGAACCCCTCCTCGCGAGTTCGTCCGCAGCATCATTGCCGTAGAACCCACTGTGCCCTTTTATCCACTGTAGCGTTACTACATTATGGGTGGATATCTTGTTTAGAGCAGTTTGGCATTCTGCTATTAATTTGCTGTTAGTTATTTGGTGGTCTAGCGCTTTTAAGACGGCTGTGCTGTCGGTTAGGAGCCTTATATTAAAGCCCTTTACCTTCATTTCACTTATTGCCGTCACAGCCGTTGTTATGGCGACACACTCGCATTGAAAAATCGAGCTGTGTTCGCCTAGTGGTAGGTGGATGCTTAAGCCAAGGTCTAGAGAGTGTACGCCAGCTCCTGAGCCATTTTTTGTTTTGGAGCCGTCGGTGTAAACGCGTATCTCTCTGATTCCGGCGTAATCCTTTTCCTCGGCTTTTGTTCTTATATGGTATTTTTTGTTGAAGAAGTGTTGTTTGAAAGTTTTGTCGCATGGAGCAGCTATTAGTGGGTTGTACTCCAGGGCTCGCCTAAGAATTGTGATGTGGGTACTAGTGTGGTTGTTACCCCAGAGCCCCAGGTGCCACAATCTAACGGCGGTGATGGTGGCCTCTTGTTGGATGTATATGTCAAGTGGCGTTAAGTTCAGAGTTACCTCCATTGCTGCAGTTGGAGTGGTTTTCATGCATCCACAGATTGATGAGCAAGCCAGCCTTTGGAAGGACTTTAGTTTGGCGATCACAGTGGACAATTCTGTGCGTGTCCACCATACCAGAGCCCCGTAAGCTAGCATGGGCCTTATCACCGCTGTGTACAGCCACAGGGTTATTTTTGGCGAAAGTCCCCATTTGCTTCCCATCATTCTTTTGCATTGGTAGAAAGCGATTGTACACTTATTCAGTTTATGGTCAAGATGTTTATTCCAGAGCAGCTTGCTATCGAGAATTACACCTAGGTATTTTACTTCTTCCTTAAGTGTTAGTTCGGTTGCAAAGAGTCTCGGGAGTTTGTAAGGACCCGGTGCTCTTCGGTTTGTGAACATTACTAGTTCGGTTTTCTGGGGGTTGACCGATAGTTCATGCTTCGCGCACCAGGCTTCAATTATCTTGAAAGCCTGTCTCATTCTATCGCATATGGCACTTTCGAACAACCCCGATATTAAGATCGTGATATCGTCCGCATACCCTACAGTGAAGAGGTTGTTTGCGTTTAGATCTGTTATAAGCTCATTGACCACCAGGTTCCATAATAGAGGGGAGAGTACTCCTCCTTGTGGGCATCCTCTACTTACGATGCCTCGCGTTGTGGTGTTGACTGTGAGTTGCACAGCCCTTTGTCTGAGCATGTTGTCTATCCATTCAATGATTGTTAAAGGCACGTCGTGTTCGAGCAGTGCCTTGTTTATGCTGTTGAAGTTTGTTTTGTCGAAAGCACCCTCAATATCAATAAAGGCTCCTAGGGTGGGTTGTTTTGACTTTAGAGCACCACCGATACGGGAGACCACGTGGTGGAGTGCTGATTCTGTTGACTTGCCCTCGCTATAGGCGTGTTGATTGGGGTGTAGAGGTTTCAGTGCTAGTACACGGCTTCTTATCACGCTATCGCCTAGACGTTCCAAAGTCTTTAGTAAGAACGAGGTAAGGCTGATAGGTCTAAAGGATTTGGCCTGTGTGTAGTCACTTCTACCTGGTTTGGGGATGAATATTATTTTAACTTCCCTCCATTTCAGGGGTATGTAGCGATGTGCGAGACAACCTTGCAGTAGTTTGACTAGTTGGTCCGCTATAATAGGTCCGCTCCATTTTAGGAGTCCTGGAAAAATGCCGTCCAGGCCCGCTGCCTTGAAAGGTAAGAAAGTGTTAATTGCCCATAGCAGTTTTTCTTTGTCTATGGTTTCTCGAGCAACCTCCCAGTCTTCGGGGCTAGTTGGTCGTTCGTTTGTATCTACCCATACTTGTTCGGTTGCCAGTTTGCAACCAGGGAAATGGGTGGCAAGTAAAATTTCGCTTGTTTCAGCATCATTTGTTGTGAAAGTGTTGTCTGGTTTTTTGAGGCCGCCAATGGAATGGTCCTGCTCCTTAGAGAGGCAGGCTTTGACCTTGGAGGCCTGGTTGCTGTTTTCGATGTTCGTACAGAAACGTCTCCAGGTCTCTGTGCGTCTCTGCCGGATTTCTTTTTTATATTGTTTTTTTGTGATTTGGTACTCATCCCAGTCCGTCGGTTCTCTGGTGTTCATAGCCCTGTTGAAGAGTTTTCTCAACTTTCGTCGAAGTCTCTCGAGGGATGAACACCACCAGTGTTGTCCCTTTCCCAGCCTTGGTGTGGTGAGGGGGCATGACTGTTCGTAACTGGAGATAAGTATCGAGGTGATAATGTCGGTATAGAAGTCTAGGTCTGTTACTTTGAGGTTTTCTAATGGCATATGTAGGTTGTTCATACTTGCATTGACTAGGCTTACAAATTTTTGTCTGTCTGTCTTGCGCGGCAGCCTACATGGTTTGGGTTTTTGTAAGTTAATGTTTAGATGGAAGCGGATCCATCTATGGTCCGAGCATGAGGCCTCTTTGGACACATGCCAACCGGTAATTAAATCCGATATCCTGGTTGACGCCAGGGTGAGATCTATTATAGTTTTATGGAGTCTCGTGACGAACGTTGGTTCTGAGCCTCGGTTTAGCAGATTAAAATTGTTAGTGAAAATAAAGTTAAGCATATCCTTACCTCTGTCGTTGTTATCTTTGTTACCCCACAGAGTATGATGTGCGTTCGTGTCAGCTGCGACGATGATGTCCAGACCCTCCCTTTCGCAGTACTCAGCCAGTGCGCTGAGCTCCGGTAGGGGTAGGTCTTCGTCGCCCGGCAGGTAAACGGAAGCGAGGACGATGTCCGGTTGGTGCTGGTCACTTCTGCTGAACTTGACGGCTGTCAGGTC
Organism: Eilema sororculum; assembly: GCA_914829495.1. Taxonomy (NCBI): domain Eukaryota; kingdom Metazoa; phylum Arthropoda; class Insecta; order Lepidoptera; family Erebidae; genus Eilema; species Eilema sororculum. Next base: position 15,957,398 of record OU618534.1, on the reverse strand, counting down.
CCTTGAGCAGAATTGGTTAATTAACAGTATTGGTGAGTGTTTGGGGAGGTACATGCATGCTCTCGGTCTACTTACGGAAGTGTCCAGCAGCAATTTGCCTCCGGCGTTATTCAGACCACAGACCCTGTTGCCATTGATCCACGGCTCCTGGATCATGGCAATGGTCTGCGGGTTTTTCTCCAGCACTCTGCGCAAGGAAGCCGTCGCAGCCTGACTGTGCTGGAGGTTTACCTGGACGATGTCAATCCCGCAAGGGGGAGGACGGGAGTTCACCAAGTTCACTCCCTCCTCCCCCCCTGGAAAGCACTCCTCCTCCGATTCGAGGAGTGGTGACAATGGGACGTCCTGCTCCATGTCAACGGGTTTAGGTGGCACAGCTGGCCCGGATACGTCAGTGTCCATCCGAGTTGACGATGGTGGTGCTGTGGGTATCGACACCATCGGTCCAGATGGGACTGGGGTCTCCCGTGTTTCCAACTGTGCCGGTGTTGGGACAGTGTTAATTTCTACCTCGGTTTTTGGGGTGGTTGGCACCTGCTCGCGGAAGATGACATATATGTTTCCCATCAGGTAATACAGCCTACGGTCGTTCTCCATCACCAGTCTCGCCTCCGCCTCCGGGATGCGGAAGTGCAGGCTGGTCTTAGTACCGTCCGGGTGTTCCTTCGTCGCGGTGCGGTCCCAGGAGTTAATGTTAAGGTGTCTGTTCTGCCTAGCTAGTAGTTTTTGCGACTTCTCCGGGTTCTCTACGCGGCCAGGAATGCTGACCACGCAGGGAAACTTCCTCGGTATAGCCGACTGCGACCGAACTACAAGGCTGGTGTTGGGGAGTGGTGATTCCATGGCGTTCACGACCGCCACGAGCCACGCCAGCGTGAAATCGTCCTCGCACCAGGTTTTGAGGACGCCATCTGAGTGGTGGGGCCGACCACGGAATCTGATGTCGTTGGGAGTGGTGGAGAGAGGAGCGTCCAGATCCGCCAGAAGTTCGTCTCTGAGCTTGCTCTCGATTTCGTCCCGAATAGCCTCCGCTTGCGTCTGTGACAGATCCTGGAGAGGCTCTGTCATGACAGCTACGCAGAGGCTATTCGCTAGGTAGGTGGCAGCCGCTTCAGCGTACGACCCAGAGGTTCTTCCGGAGCTTTTGGCCGTGAGCGCTTTGTCGGTCTCTTGCGTTGGGTTTTTGGTTGAGCGGCTTTGGTGTTTGGGGCAGTTGACGGGCCACCCGTGGGTTGCCCAGGGTTGGCGGGACGCCTTACGGCATCTGCTGCATTCACACCTGCCGCTATTCTTGCCTTCATTCGGCGCCTTTGGGCCGACGACAGCTTTTTCTGTACCGTCGACCAGGTGGTGTTGTTGGTTACGGGCAATTGTATGGCTTCTCTAAGAGAAGTCATATCCAGTCTCGGATGATGCCGGTGGTTGGCCTGAGGTCACGATCACCTGATTACCGGAGTCCTGGTTGGCCGGTTTACCCCTGGTTGTCGGGGTCACGCCCTTCGACGCAGCCTGTTCGGCTATGTTTTGAGGTGCGGCGCCTTGCGGCGCAAGTTGTCCAGATCCAGGCCTCGCGGTGTAAGGTGGGACTCTGCTAGGCCCAGCTTCGGGTACAGGACGGGAAACTATTCCCGGTGGTTTGCCGGTAGGTTTGCCCGTTGTCCCCTTGGCTGGTAGGTTGCGGCCCAGGGATGCTTTTACAGCAGCTTTCCTGGTGCGGCTTGGTAGGATGTTCGGGCAGGATACTGTTTTTTCAACAGCAATCATGCCCGAAGCCGAAGTGGTGGGGAAGGATACTGCTTCTGCAGCAGCGATCCTAGTTGGTGTTGTAGGTGGCACTTCTGCTTGTGCAGCAGAAATTGTGCCTGTTGGGATTGTTGAAAGAACTGCTTCTGCAGCAGCGATCTTTCCGTTGTTGGTTGTTGATATGGCCTCGGAATCCATGTGTTAACTACGAGTAAAAATTCGCCTCAGGAGCTCTCCACCCGCCACGGAGCCCTCAAGTCGGGGACGTCACTTGTTTAAACAAGCGATCGTCAGAGCTACTCCCTCGGTATAGGTCCCCTGAGTTGAGAAAAAGACGCGTCCGCACACAGCGAGATGAGCAGGGCTTTCCACAGCATGAGACAGTGCTGCTTCCGTCCAAGCCACCGCGCCGCGCCGACTGCCTTTCCCCAACCCCAGAGACCTCGCTAGGCAGCCCGCTTATGGGATGCCACAGCCGATTGATCACAGGTAGCTACTCTGTGACCTCCCGTGTAGGAAGAAATCCAGACCAAAGCAGCGTGTTGCTTACGGTGTGCAACAACTCCGGCACACCGCACGCTCAACTGCCAGGACTCCTTCATCCCCCCGTACGGGTCCCCGCGCACGGCACAAACACGCGGGAGATCATTGCTATCCACCACCTGCTTTTGTTTGGTGATGAACACGCGAGACATGATCTCTATATCTCTGCGTTGGTTCGTCTGGAGGTTTCTGTTGCGTCTATTTCTTATGAACTAGACAAAGAACGGGACATGACAACCTCGGGAAGGATAGTCCACCAGACTTGCTTTGAGGATCTACACGACCTGCGCTCTCCCTCAAAACCACGTCACCCTACCCCTCAGAAGGAGGGGGAAGGTAGGTCCAGGCTAAGGTTTCCGGTAGTAGTACCGCTGTAGAAACATTAGCCTGTCCCCGTCCCAACCTAGATACTTATTAGGTATAGTGGAACGTAAAACGATTGTTCTATACAAACATAGTACTCACTAAAATAAATAGTAGATTAGTAGCCAAGGGCTGTGTGGCATCAATTGCAGCCCGAGATATTTCCCGCGCAGAGCGAAGGCGAACCGGACGTCGGAGGTCGTAGAACGACCTCCGTCCTCCATGAGCGCTGGCCTGGGGGTGACCGGTGGAGCCGCCTGTCACCCACAACCCGAAGGGGGCCATCTCGAAAGAGATGGTCGGGGTCTGCCGGGGTGCGAGAGATATGTTTTTGGCAATCTCACCTCCGGCAACCAAGGACCCAAGACGGCGTGCGTTTTAGTCGGTTCGAGTCCGACATAACCACCTTCACCGGCTCCGTGGGGGTGGTATCCGTGGGGATTTATCGCTCGATAAAAAAAAATAAAAGCCCGAGATATTTAGGCGCACGAGCGCAGCGAGGGCGCCTATGGTTCGAGGATGCAATTGGCGCTTACACCCGAGCTAAATAATCTGCTTTACATCTCAAATTGTGAGGTAGGTAAGTAGAAAAACCCGAATTACAAGAATAAAACATTTTACTTATTTGTTGAAATTTATAGTGAAAAGAGAACGATTTTCAAATTTTAATGATAGGTGTTTTTTGGGTATGTTAATAGTTTGAGATGTTTTTCCTAAATATCACGTAAATTATTAAAAAAAAAAAACAAAACAAACAATATTTCTAATAAAAAATTTATATTCCCGCCTTTTTCATTCAAAAGAATCAAATAAAGAACTTTTTTTTTTCAAGAACGAAATTGAGCTTCGCCGTTCGATATTTAAAATTGATGACTATTATACTCACACAAAGACAAGGCTGAACAGAAAAGCGACCCCTTGGTCTTAATGCATGATGTCTATTACCAGTATGATGGTTAGATGGTACGCGAACTTTTTGAAAGAAATAAGTGTTTTTTTTTTAATTACTTACCACCCTAGGGCTTTTCTAGCTCCACATTACCCTAGAGCGCTAATTAGTCACCTACAAGCCCCATTTGGAGGTAATAAGAACCTACTTACCGAACGTGAGAGATGTAATAGTAGATTATTACATCGAGCACAAAGTAATTTATTATTGCAACGACTGCCTGATTTAGAGCCCGAGCGCTAGCGAGGGCTCTAATCTAACAGGCACGAGGTCAATATAAATTACTTAAGGCGAGGTGCATAATTTGCTTTTCTTTCAACTATTACCTATTGGAATAGTAGATAAAAGAAACTCAAACTTTATCGTTTCCAAAAATATTGTCAAGCAAAATTATCAAAGTTCCCGCCAAATCTCTTTCTTAAATTTCTTTCATTTTTAAATCACAGTTAGCAACAATCATTTTTTAAATTTGGAACAAGTAGGATAGAAACGAATAATACGTACGTAAAAAAAAAGTATTGCTATCGGCTCCATTGAGATAGGCACCTTTTGGTGCGATTCAAAATTGCTCTAAAGACTCGCTTTGTACTGAGTTTTTAGTGTGATTGTGATGAAATTAAAGCATAGTTGGAAGAAAAACATATTTACAGGCTTAATACCTACATAAAAAATAATACGGTTTTGTTGCAGATTACATTCACCAAACTTACATCGATGAGTCCTCCAAATCGGCAAGTAAATGGAATAAGCTTCATCCAATCAGGGTTCTTTTTACAGTTAACATTAATGGCTCTTTCCACGGAGGTGGATCCACTTACAAATGATCAAATATGCAAGGCCATTGGGTACCGAACTTCAGATATGGTACATTACATTATTTATATAATAGGTATAGTCAAGCCTATTTCGGCACTATAGGTTCACAGACGCAGCACTCAGTATTCGATCCCACTTAATAAAATAGGGGGTAGGTGAGCCAACGTGAGGCCAATGTCACGCAGTGGACTGCAATAGGTTGATTGATGGATTGAATTAGCCAACTGCCGTTTAATAGGCAATTTTTCTTGACTGACGCTGCTATTCTAGAGTCGGGGCTATGTAAAATTTTTCTTGACTGACGCTGCTAACTACTTAGGTACAACTGGTAAATATAGGACAGTACTGTGCAGTCTTCTGAAAACTTTTTGTCTTCAAAAGAGTCAGAAAGTATTCCGATGTCTGAATAGGTAGTAAAATTGTTTTATTTTTTATAGTGTTGATCCCTCCTTTTTTGAAGGCACACTATAAAAGAAAAAGCAATTTTAAAACATTATTAGACTAACGAACCAATGAGAGAACCGAAGCCCGCTATAAGAGTTGCCGACGATGTTGAAGATTAACAACAATTTTTGAAATGAAAAAATCATATTTCCTTGTTCACAATATTAGTTCATAACGTTAGGTCCGAATCACTGTCACGGTTCGTATGCATTGACACCACATTCATTGCGCCTCCCCGTAACCGGGGCTAGACGGGGACACTGTGGTCCCCACAACCCAAAGGGGGCCATCTCGAAAGAGATGGTCCTGGGTCTGCCGGGGTGCGAGAGATATGCTTTTGGCAATCTCACCTCCGGCAACCAAGGACCCAAGACGGCGTGCGTTTTAGTCGTTTCGAGTCCGACATAACCACCTCCACCGGCTCCGTGGGGGTGGTATCCGTGGGGATTTATTGCACGATAAAAAAAAACACCATATTCAACCACGTCCACGTTCACGTTCGTTCGTTGTCACGACTACCTTAAGAGGAGGCTTTAAGCCCCGTAAAAATAAATAACGTCGCTCTATGAAACAAAGGTCTTCCAGTAGGTACCACCTACCTATTTTTCAAAGATAAATGGAGCCTATTGGAACACTTACAGTCAAAGACGTCCAGTAGGTACCTACGTACGTATCAACTATACTTTTCGACAGTAGGACCTACCAAAAACAAATACCTAAGTATAAGTATACCTATTTAGAAATTACGAATTACTTATTTATTAGGAAATCAATAATATGATAAGAACCTTAATATCATCTCTGCCTGGTGATACGCAAATGCTCAAGTTTCGGCGAGTTTCTAGACTTGTCGTTTGGCCTGGACGAGAGCCATCTCCGAAGTTTCGTATTGGACCGGCAGCTGCGCTGAGGCTGGGCATCGACATGTTCAGCGGCACTGAGAAACCAGAGCAAATCTACACGATTCTCAACAAGAAGGTGAAAAAGCTTTTTCTACTTTACTGGTTTTTCCAAGTAAAAAATATGTAGGTCTACCTATAGATATTAATAAGCTAGCCTGTATAGGGAAATGACGAAGAGATCCAGACAAATCGAGGCGTGGGGCATAGGTCTGATGGATGGTGCCAATGATGATGGGGGTGATTGGTGATGTTTGTACTTCATGCGAAAAGTACCAGGCTCACAGCAATAGTGATCCCGCATAATTTGTGTTACGTAACCTCAAAACTCATGTCACGGACTATACAAAGTGATTTTATAGTCGTTTCCGAAAAAAAAGAATTTGGGCACAGTTTCGATAGCAAAATCATCTGGGAGTATTAATTTGGTGAAATAATTTTTTTTAAACCCCCATATATTTTTCCTTTCGCCTGAACATTATTCCCATACATTATCAAAAAAAAATTTTTTCTTCGCCAAATTAATACTCCCAGATGATTTTGCTATCGAAACTGTACCCAAATGATTTTTTTCGGAAAAGACTATAAATTCACCTGGCCCTCGATTCTACTAAAGCAAAACTATTGTCAAGCCACTGAGATTGGAAAAAGCGGCATTAAAGTTTAGACTTTATTTCTATACACTAAGGTCCAAAATTAAATGACAAAAGTTTCATTACACTCTTTTATTCACTCTGCTAACAGTTATTTAATATTGAACTTTAAACGCATCGCTTTAAAGTCTATAATGTATTTCCGCTTTTTCCAATCTCAGTGGCTTGACAATAGTTTTGCTTTAGTAGAATCGAGGCCCTGGTATATAGAAGGGCTCAGACTAAAAGAATATTTTTTTGTGTGAGAGAGACGGGTTTCACTCTCACCCCTCTTGTAGACAATAATCCTTTGGATTTAATATTAAGTAGGCACTAACGATTTTTTTGAAACATACGCCTGCTTTATCTACTTTTTCGATTCTACCACTCCGTGTGGTATAAAAACTAGAGTTCCCCACTTTTGTACGTACATATCCCTACTTCGGGACATATAGGTAATATCTTGGACCTAAAACGCTCTCTTGGCTCTAAACGCGCATTACACGTTTCTTGGGTGTCTTTCGAGGATAGCATGGGATGGCCACGGTGGCGATGGACGGGCTGAAATTCACCTAGCATATATATAGATTATTACAAAACAATACGCGCGGCACGGCCTCGTTTGTCTCGTGAGTTAAGTCCAAGATTCGTGTCCTGGAGGTATACCTACCTATGTAAATGTAAATATCCATAAGCCACTGTAACTGTAGAACTTACGCCTATAGATAGAAAAAGATTCTGGAGGTGCCATCCGTGATACATTTGATGAAAGTGATATGTCTGGAGGTGTCACTGCAGTGCTGATGACGACATTGTACTTCCGCGCACGCTGGCGGACCGCCCCCACCGTGCTCAACGGCACCTGGCCCTTCCGTGACGCGGACGACGCCCCTAAACGCACCGTCCGAATGATAAAACTTAACGATATTATGGGATACGCTGATATTCAAGAATGTAATGCACAGGTCAGTAACTAATTCTACTTTATTTAATTAGAACTATGATTTATATTATTATAAAGAACAGACACATAGATATCCACATAAAGAGCATAGTATTTTAAATATAATAATGTTATAAATACGCATGAAAAAAAAGAAATATATATCAAAAGAAAAGTGTAGTGTTAGTTGTCACGAGGTATATAAACGCAAATTAGCACAAAATAAACCAACACTGCCACAATTAACAGAATACTGTTGAGTAGATTAGCAAAATTTATCCAGTCACCGTGAGCACGCGATTTCTCTTCAATTACGCTTAAATCTTCAGTCAGGTTCTTTGTATCAGCAGGTTCGGTGGGATCGAACTCCGTGAACACCACGTATCTGGCTGGTCCACTGCTAATTAATCTATTTATGGACACTATCCACCCGGGAGCTGGTGTAGTCTTTCGTCTCAGATACATCAATAGTAGAGTTTCAAAGATTCCCACAACCGTGATAATCATGGAATCCCGTAGAAACAGAAGTATTATGGGTGTATCCGCGCTGTGTTTGGGGATTTGATAACCTATTTCAGTGAGAAAGGTAAAATGTCCGTATAGACTGAAGCAAATTAAAATTAGTCTTATGTTATCTCTTACATCTAGTACGAAAGCGATCAATGTGAGCAACACGATGACGGCCGATGGTACAACAACGGTTGCAGCTGGTCCAGCCGCTATTCTCTTCAGCATAAAAGTATATTTCAACATTGGATATGTATTGTTAGGACAACAACTATATTTTCCCGGCATGCGTTCATTGACAACGTTTAGCAATTTCCATCCCGGTCCATCTTGAAAATCATCAAGTACAACTGGTTTATTTCGGACAAATGTGTAATTCACCTGTTCTCCGCTATTCATCCAGGACCCAAAGTACAAAGTGCAATTTTGATGATCATACGGCCATTTTCGTAGAGTAGTTTGACAAATACCTGAATGTGCGATATGGGGTACACACGATACGTTGCCATCGTGGAGCACCAAGCACGTCGTATAAATCTGATCCGTCGGGTACGTTGTGGCATCTGCGTTCAACAAAGCCATTTTTGGAGTCCAAATGCGATGACTCTCCAGTTGCGTCGAATCAATGTTGCCGTAGTCAGAAGGGGTCCAGTTCAAGAACTCATCTTTCCAAGTCATTCCTACCCATGTGTGAAGCGTGAACGTTTCCTCTAACGCGTCGAAGCTAATATATTTTAGAGCAAGACGTATTCTCACATTCACTGTATTTTTATGATCCTTAACTGGTCGAGAGTCATAATTATAAGCACAGAGTAAATCGTTGTTTAGCCTACTCTCGTCATGATCCTGTTCCTTGCGGTCCTCGGGACAGTCGCAGGATATAAGCGTTACGGCAAATGCTAACAGTATACAAAACGTATAAAATATGCCGTACTGCGACATGGTTCAAACTACAATGTGCGGTTGGCCAATGGAGCGGACTCTCGAAACTTACCATCACCGAAATATGACACTATACTACGCCCCCAGCGATAATAGTTTTGACATACGATATTGCCAGATTCACCGGTCACTCTACTACTAGATATACAGGGTGAATAATTTTTGCAAACTTTATTACATAAGTATCTATGTACATATAGGTATTGTTATATCGAAGTACGTACAAAAAGTAAGGCATCTGACTTAGATTCTTGTGAGACCTCTTTGACCTTAATGAGCTTTGAGCTTTTCGTTACGTATTTACCAAAGAACTTAACTTGGCGATAGAATCAGAGAATCAAGATCATACTGAGATTAATTACCTTATCACAAGTTATCATCCATACTTAATAATATTATAAATGCGAAAGTAACTCTGTCTGTCTGTCTGTCTGTATGTTATGCTTTCACGCCAAAACCACTGAACCGATTTTGATGAAATTTGGTATAAGGGTAGATTAGACCTTGAGAAAGGACATAGGCTATGTTTGGTCGCGATAACTGACATCCACGCGGGTGGTGCCGCGGGCTAAAGCTAGTAAACAATAAGTTCACAGATCCGCAAATAAATGAATTTGATTTTACACAGGCTTTAGAAATTCCTTACGCATCACCGGAGCTCTCCCTCGTGATCATTGTGCCACGACAGCCATCTTTGAAAAATCTGGCTAATTACGTCGCCGGCACCAGCATCAACAAAATAACTTCTCGAATGAAGAAAATGCGGCTGGCAGTCACTTTGCCCCTGTATACACTTCGCATGACTTTGTTATTGCCTAATAAACTGCAGGCCGTGAGTAAATTAACTATTTCTATTATTAAACTACTTAAATCATTTTCATCTTAACTTTATCTTTATGTTGTTAGACCAAAAACTTCCACAAGGAGTTGGTTGCTGTGATTTTGGAAGTTGCAACGATATTTTCTTCATACTTATGTACCTACTGAAATCAATATAAAAGTTACGCCTTTTGTCTTTAAAATTAAACTATCGTAATAAAGTTTTATTTAGTGCCGTCGGTGTTTTTTTTTAAATTAAAATTTTACTTATCGTAAATACACTTAATATAGTCACATCTGTTGTATTAGATGGGCGTATCACGGTTGTTCGACACCGGTAATTTGAAGCCTGGTGACCCGTTGAGGTTGTCACACATGGTGCAGCGGCTCATGTTCTGGGCCGAACCTGGGAGAAACGCATATAAAGATGACGGTAATACTTCTTATATCATGTCTACTAACACATGGCTACTTTTTATCCCGAGACTGGGAATAAGTTTCTATGGGTAGCGGGAACGGTATAAATGTTTAACGCGAGCGGAGCCGCGGGCATCCCTAATACCTATGTAATAAATACAATGTAGTTAGTCCCTAATAAAATCTTGGTTAGTAGGTATGTTCAGTTACAATACATACATTGTATGTCAGAACTAATCAGTCTAATGCACAATAGCGGACTCTACGAAACGGTATACTTAGCCAGTCGATCTCAGTCGGCTTGGCTTGGCTACGATGAAACAAAGTCGTAGCGTAGCAGTTAACCATGTACATAGATATTATAGGTACCATAAAATTACTATGGTTTTCTTACGATGATAGGATAAGCGAACCGACACGCGACATTTTGACTGCCTCTGTGGCGCAGTGAATCCCGTAGCTACGCAGGATGGGCGGGTCCTATTCCTATCCCCGCGCAATGCAAATATTTGTATACATGGGTATTTGCATTAGTTTGGTCGTGCCTCGGAGAGCATGTTAAGCCATCCCCGGCCGGTCCCGGTTGCCATACGAACTTCTATGGCAGTCGTTACTGGTAGTTGGAGTCCAACAACTGGTCTAACTGCAATGCTTCGATATCACCTTTGGGTTGTGGAGGTCAAATGGCAGTCGTTTCACAGAAAATATGGAAGTTGACCCAAACCCGCAATTAGATTGATAAAGCGGACCGATCGGATGCTGCACGCGTCTGGGATTAACGCTAGGATGAAGGAGAGGGTAGGTGAACGGAAATGGCAAGTACCTATCGTCTCCGGAGCCGCTTTCAGGATATAATACATACAGCTCTAAACATAGCGGAACATTGATGAAACATAAGCGCTATTCTTGCAATAGCGCTAAAGGCGACAAAACAGCGCAACACAGTATTCTTTCTATAACATTCATATGATAAAAACACATTGGCCTCTACCCAATTTTGAATCAGTGATACCACCGAAGTGTTTTTCTAATGGGCCTACCACACGCACAAGTTTCACCACGGTTTTACCGGCTTATCGGAACACCGTGCGTATCTGTATCAGTTTCACCAACGACTCACACGGTGTGCCGTGTACAAACCGACCTGCGCAGGCAAACTGTGGTGAAACTTTTGCGTGTGGTAGACCCATAATAGGTAGGTAGGTAATTATACTAATAATGTCATGCTAACACCAAATCATAACTAAAAATAATCATATTATTATCTTATCACTGTAGGTATGCGAGGTACGTATGTACCTACCGTCCGCATTAATCTTTACTCTGAATATATAATTTACCATATCTGTATTTAACAAATTCCTGTACCTGTTTAGTGTTTTTATCTGTACCTACCTAATGAATTTATACCTGTCCAATTTAATTTGTATCTAGAATTGCGCCAAATAAAGACAGTACGTATGTTGATAGAGATATCAATATCCATCAGACTAAATTTCCTATTGATTATGCGAAAGAATGATAAGCTATAATGTAGCTACCTATATTTATTACTCGATTTTATAAATATAAAAGGCAAAGGTCAAGTGTGAGTCGTACTCGCACAACGAGGGTTCCGTACAAAATAGTATTCAGGTGACGAACTTATGCTAAGTAAACATATTAACATCAATATATTTTGATTATGTTGACTTAGAAGTTTGATTTTTGCGCAGTTTCAGACCTCAGTATGTGTAGGAATTTCAACTTGATACCTTCACGCATTTCTGAGAAAGTCTTAACAGACAGACAGACAACTATGTGATCCTATAAGGATAAAGGTCATAGCTCATTAGAGCCACCCGGCACCCACCCTGCATCGCCTCGTCGCACGACGTCCACTCGTTGTCGAAAGGACAGGACTGGAGACCGGTTAGTCCAGGAATTTTCGTGTAGTCTGTTAACAATTGGCACGTACTGTCCTCACGTGAACCACTCGCCAGCGTTGCCAGATTGTAACTTTTGTTACAATTTACGTAACTTTTGACCCCCTAATGTAACATCTCCGTAACATGACTCAAAATGTAACTTTATTGTAACTTTTGCCGTATTGGTTCGGGTCAATATCAGTCAGAATAATTATTGTTCTGTAGTCTGTGGTAAATATTATTCTACTAACTACGCTACCCGTATCACCAGTAATATAAGAGTAATACCAACCTTGGTATTGTTAGAGAAATCGCTTGTATAGAGATGACAAGGTTCAAACAACTTTAAACTTTTTTTCCCAGTAATTAAGTTTACTTCTGTTCGAACAGCTATCAATCAAAGAATAATATATTTTCAAATCATTCTTTTATGTTCATTCACTAGTGTGACGTGTGGTAGAATAAATAATAATTATTATTATATAATGTATCTACGGTGGAAGAGCAATTGGAATAATTTTATAAGATTTTGTCTCGATTCGATTCGAAAATTTCAATCAGTAAGTACCTATTTAAAAAAGAAATTGAAGGTTAAAAAAAAGATTTTCTCGTAACGTAACTTTGATATCGTGATCGTTTTCAACATTTGATCGAGGTTAAATTAAATAAACGCAGTAGAATATTTATGTAATTTACCAAATTATAATATTTGACAATGGAAATTACTCACAGAGTGAGGCATAGAAAAGTTTTGGCACGAACACTGAAGAGAATGCGACGCGGTATTATTTTCCAAAATTGGTGTAAATCCGAGTTTTTATGTATAAAAGTGGTAGATTTTTAGACATAAAGTCTTGGACAACGCACATACGTGTAGATAATTGGCATATTACAGTGAATGGTGACTCTTCGCGTTAATTCTAACTCTCCCTAGTAAGCTTTTAGTAAAGTCCCCACAACTTTACTGAGATAGCAATCATCTCATCCATCATCATCATCATCAACAATCATTTTAACCAAATTAATATGCTACAAAATAAGACTTAACATAAAGATCTACCTGCGATTATCATAAAACCTTCAAAAAAGATGAGCCATAGCCAAAAAAATTGCCGTCAACTCGTGAGTAGTTATAAATCCAGTAGGTATTTAAATAAATACTTTATTAATTTGTCCATAGAGTCAATTATCTAAGTCTCAGTGAACAGTCAATGTTTCAACTGTGATCAAAATCAAAATATTGTTTGGTATTGAAATGGGAAACAGAATCGATATATAGTTTATGATGATGACTTTTTTTAAATTGATTAACAAAAACAAAGTAAGTTTCTTCTTCAAGTTTGTACTTCAATTTCTGAATTATTTGTTTGTATTAGGTACTCATAAATCATTCGTTTTATTGTTTTCGTTATATATATTCTTTTGCAGAATCACCAGTCAATTATACTCGCCATCTGTGGTATATACATAAAAAAAATCAAACAGTTGCTGCATTTCTTTTGAAGCTTAACGACTTAATGGGACTGAAAACATATTAGATTAAGTGTAATAAAGTGCCTTATTAACGTTTGTATTGAAGTTTTTCTCGTAATATAAGGTCACGTAACTTTTACTCCGAAAATGTAACTTTTTAAGCAGTCCTGTGTAACATTTGACAATATTCCACTGGCAACACTGCCACTCGCGGTCAGCGCGCATTCAACGCAAGGCAAGCGTGCGAGCAGCATGTTTTCACCGAGTGGTCCACCCGCCGTTCGCACGTGGAGGGCATGCGACTAAGGCGATGCGGCGATGCTACGGAGTTGTTGTAGTGAGCGCATACCCATACAAGTTCATATAAAGAATACTAACCGCACGAGGCGAGGCGGTGCGGAGTTGGTGCCGGGTGGCTCTAATGAACTATGACCTGAAGGGTTTAGTTTTTTCTCCTCTTCAGGTACGGAACCCTAAAAAGAACCTAGACCTAAAACCTTAGATATTTACTTCTACCCACTTTTTTGTTTTCAGGCCTAGAGTGGGACAAGACACCAGAGATGCAGATTCGTATAGATAGACCGTACATATTCTACGTGCGTTGGCGCAACCTCACATTAATGAATGGCAACTTCGTACTTTAAAGAATAATTTCATTTAATAATACACTATTAGTGGCACTTCGTTTATATGATGTAATAAAGTTTAATAATAAATAAACTTAGATTATTTAACTTAAAACTTCATTTTAATGACACTAGTAAATATAGTAATCGTAGGTAGGTACTACCTAGCCGAATAAGCCCTATGGCTCTTGGGGCTGTTTGACTACTTGTGTATACCCTTTTTGGTTCATACTGCTAGTAGATGGCGTTACATAACGTTCCATACCACAGATACCTTTAGGTTTGCAGAGCGTATGTTTATGCGTTTGAATAGCAGTGCCGCTGCGGTGAAATATGGCGCTTAATTCTGGAAATGTTGGCCAATAGGGGGCGCGCGCAAATGCTGCCGCACTTTCTCCAGTACAGTCTCGTGTAATCAATACTTCACTTCCTCGGCGACCAAATACCATCCACTGATCCGCTGATGCATTTTGTAGCTGATATTGGCCTGAATAATGAGATTATAGACATAATCAATAAGTCTGACGCAAATGGGGAGATCTAGGTATATAAATTGTTTTACTATGGCTAGTGGTGTTACAGAAGGGAAAATCATAACAAGACACAGATTTAATTAAGTAGGTACCTACTTAGTTGAATATTTTGAACACGTGACTCACGACCGATCGACGCAACGATCGTTTTTATAAAAAGAAAATACTAGGTATCTAAAGATATCTAATAGGTAGATGTCAAATCGATAGACTGCCTGGCCTTGAACTCACCCGGCCAATAAGCTAAAGGCTAAAGTTTTGTTCTATAAACTGTGGTACTTCGGATAATAAACAAATGCACTGAATAGGAATCGAACCCACAACCTCTAATATACGAGTAGTAGTCGAACGTTCTACCTACAACATGTAAGTCTTTAGAAGTCCTTATTGCCTCACCATTATTATGTAGCGGGTCCATGAGTACTTAAGAATCCTGTTGGACCCCTTAATGGAACTTGTAGTGGAACCAACAGTCCGGAAGGCATTGATCATATTAGAACTTTTTAAAGAAGTAGGTATCTGACTCTTTTTTTTATATACCTAATCGAATTGTATTTCTGTCTCTTTTTTTGACCAAGTGGTAGACGTACTCCAAATAATGGCTACGTTAAGGTGGTTAAGGCGGCTTTCCACATTGCGTGATTCTACAGATTTCATCATCACGCACCCTAGACTACCACGAGCAGCCACGTAGGTACTGTGCTTCAATTGTTTGCCACGGTGCGTGTTGGTATGTTTCAAAGCCGTAGCACCAAACGAAGATTAAGTAAGTACATACCTACCTACTTTAGGAGGGATCCTCGAAGAAGTCCAAGGAATGTAGCACAATACAAAATGAACAGGAATAAAACCGGGCGCAAATTTCATTCGACTTCATTTTTAGAAGAATCTCACCTGGTTTATCCTCGTAGATAATAATATTTTCCAAAAGACCAGATACTGTTCCATTGCCCTGTAAGAAGTGTTTGCCCACTGGAGTTTCCACTTGCAAGAAACATTCACTCCACTGTACACTATTATTGAAACTGCCGTATTTCATGACGTATTGTTCACGCTCCTAATTGAATAAGAAATAACTAAAATAAATATTCTAGGATTCTAGGAAATATATTGCACTGGGCTATCTAGGCCCAAAGTTAGAAGTTAGAATGCAGATAAACAGTCGGAACAAACTCAAATAGTAGGTAGGTATATTAAAATTAACTGTTCATTTCATCATGTATAGAAATATTTGCACTGACCGGGAATCTAACCCGCGCCCTACGACAGACGTAGCGGTCGAACGTGGCGGCCAAATACTAATTTTTTTGGCGGGATATTCATGCATCCAATTATTTGTACCGAATGAGACTCAAACGCACGTCATTAGATTAGATAGTCTGTACCTACGTACCCATACTACAATAGCAGTCAAATGCAGTACCACCAAGACACAGAAGCTGCCTTTTTATTGTCGTTACGAGTATAGTTGGAGCCCTAAAAAGTCCTATAACTTGGTATAATAGAACGTTGATAATAGAGCAAGAGCCCGTGAACCCCAGACCTTCGTTATTTTATAAAAGCTGAAAACTTGTCTGCGCATGCTCCCAACAGAGGTAAGAACGATGGACCATTATGAAGTTTGGGTTACCCTGGCTTTGGCAGGTAAACGGTATTAAAGGTGTGTAAAATACTGATCCAAATTCATCAAATAATAATGTGTGATTTTTTGGTATTACCTTCAGAATATTATTAAAAGTCACGTCATTAATTGCCAGGCACTTAATATCGTGGCAACCCCTTGCCAGACACCCTTAATGTTCATTAAATTATAATAATTCTACTTACGTTATAGTATAAAAGCTGATTTTTATATATAATACTTGGGTAATATTTTGACAATGGACAAGAAAAAATTACCATCTAAAAATCTTTACTAAAATCTTTCTTAAATGTTTTTGAGATTCCCTTGAATTATTAATTGTATAAATCTGTACCAAAAATTATTTGCATAAGTCATTACTTATAATCATGCCGTTTCACTCGCACCCACTCATAAATACTGTCTCGCGCTCGCACCTACAGCTACCCTACATGCTTGTCTGGCAAAGGGTTGGAACTATCAAAAATGTCAGGCTAGTGAGGAAACATTATCTAATCACAAGCTTTTGGCCGCGGCACCGCCCGCGTGGATGTCGGTTATCGCGACCAAACATAGCCTATGTCCTTTCTCATGGTCTAATCTACCTCTATACCAAATTTCATCAAAATCGGTTCATTGGTTTGGGCGTGAAAGCGTAACATACAGACAGACAGACAGACAGAGTTACTTTCGCATTTATAATATTAGTATGGATTACCCAAGTATTATATATAAAAATAAGCTTTTATACTATAACGTAAGTAGAATTATTATAATTTAATGAACATTAAGGGTGTCTGGCAAGGGGTTGCCACGATATTACGTGTATGGCTATTAATGACGTGATTTTTAATAACATTCTGAAGGTAATACCAAAAATCACACTTCATTATTTGATGAATTTAGATCAGTATTTTACACACCTTTAGTACCGTTTACCTACCAAAGCCAGGCTAACCCAAACTTCATAATGGTCCATCGTTCTTATCTGTGTTGGGAGCATGCGCAGACAAGTTTTCAGCTTTTATAAAATAACGAAGGTCTGGGGTTCACGGGCTCTTAGACTATAATAATATCGCCGTGGGTTTGTGGAACTCTGGTCTGATGTCGGTCGTTGGTGCATTTTGTACCTATAATGTATAAGTAGCAAAGCTCTTAGAACTACGGATATTATATAATTCCTACACCTCGCAATGCGTAGGTACTTCGGGCCCATAAGGTATATACAAATAAAGCATTAGGTACTTACCAGTTCGGTGGTAGCTCTAACGCGGAATAAAAAGCAACCAATAGCCTGTGGCTGTATGTATGCTGTCAACCAGCTCCCAACCAAATCCTGCACATGTAAACGTGGTCCTTTTTTGTACTCAGGACATATTTCTTGAATAGTTTTTGTAAATATATTATTTGTAGTGAATCTAACCACATTTAAAAATGTTAAATAAATTAAATGAACGTTCACATCCATTATCAGCACTAAAGTGAAAAAATCAAGAATAATAAAACAATCGTATTAACGAAATCTCGTAATGAAAACTCATAAGAAATAATATTTATGAAATTCAATAAAGCCGAGTGCTTAATCTTTAAAATATTGAATGTTTAGCGTAGAGGTGAGAAGTAATGTAAATAATCTCCGTAGCAGAATACCTACAGGGGAGTGCGATGAACAACTGTAATTTCAGCCCGAGTGGGTAGGTATATAGACAAGGAGGTTTATAATAAATCCCTTTGTTTTTGGTAGTGTTTAAGGCGGACCGCAGCGTCCACAAGACCGTTTTCGAATCTGATTTCAGGATAAATCTGTTCCACGTAAACGATTGCCTGAAACTGTGGGCTATTTATGGCAGACCTACAGAATAGAAGTGAGTTGAGAGATTATTTTTAATCGGTTTGCCTCGGTTTTGTAAAGGGTTTGCGCTAATGCACATCGGACTGACAGCTTGATACCTTATTATACTAGTTAAAGCTGAGTTTATTAAATACTAGCAGCTGCTTACGTCCTGCCCGTATGCACGGCGATTATATTATCGCGAACAAACAGTCCTTTCCCAAGCTATAATCTATCATCATCATCATCCACATAAAGAGGTTAGTCCTGATTGCATCCGATACCACGGTGCCCTCAGAGCTCAGTGTCCGCCTTGCGGCTTTTCCTCCTGCACTTCGTACGATCTTGGGCGTCCAAGGTAGTGAGACAGTTTGCACGCATGTCACCCTCCACGACGGTAAGCCAGCACTTCTTGGGCCTACCCCTTCTACCTGGACCCGGTGGGGGCGCCATTGCTAGGCATTTGTTACCTACACAACTGGGCGGTTGCCGCAAGACGTGGCCGCACCAGCGGAGGCGGCTCTATTGCATAGTAAAGAAAGTGGTTACCGTAGCCTATGGACCTATGGCCTATGCCCAGGGGCGTCAGACTCGCGCTGCCGGCCCTGTAGGTACAAACCTTCTGTCCTTATTGAAGAACCCCATATTTTAGTCGTACCTACTTTGTATATTTTAGTATTTGTTTCGTTAGATAACGCGTATCTACTGTTGCAGACTCGTAGTACCTAACTCTTAATGTTAGCGAGTCATAATAATTTGATTTATTTTTAATTCATTAATCGAAGTTCTTAAACCAATTATTAAACAAGGATTATTATGCGGAATATTATATTTTATTTATACAACCAATATGTATCTAATATAAACACAAGTATCGTAGGCAGATTAAACAGTCTCATATAAACAATAGTTGCCAGTAACAATCTGGAAGCAAGAATTAGGCTCAGAGGAAAATTTGGATTATTAGAACAAGCATATACTATACATATTACACATCTAAAAATACATGTAACATTTCACATATGACAACATGAATGTATATTATATTCTCAAATTTTCCTATAAATATCTAAACTGTGATCAACAGTTATACAATGCCACAACAGATTAATGTAGATACAAGTTCAATGCGAGGCGCTCGCTAACTTCGTAGGTTTTCTAACACATTACATACATACACACATCACAAATATTAACTAAATCCAAGACAGTGTGCCCAGACTGTTGATGTAATTATTTTCAGTCCGGCCAGATCTTGGGCTGTCCAAGGACAAATATCACTACACCGTGTACCTATGTTTATAGATAAATATTGTGATCTACCATCATACCTTCACGCCTTGCTCTCTATCTCAGTTTGTTTCCATGATAAATTCTTAATAAGAAAATATACACACAGTGTCGAAAACTACTGAAATAATTACTGACCAATAAAAACAATATTGTGTAAAAAATATTGGAATAAAATAATAAGTAGCCTAGTCAAAATAATAAAAGTATAAAAATATTTCGTAGACTGAACAATAAGTTTATGTCTTACATTGGTACCTATGTTCAAAGTGCGCTGGTGGTTATACAAATACGTTCCTCGTTTCACTTACAAATTATGTTAGACTAGACGTAAATACTTCATGTGTATTTTGGAATACTGCTTCCTGGAAATAAGAAAAAAAAATCAAAATTATGTATAAAGATCATTTAAGTACCTATTAGAAAGAATAAAACAAGAGGAGTTACTAGGGGTCTAACTATGCTATGACATTTATGCAGTCTAACATGAATTACTGTGAAAATAAGCGACTAAGTCGAATTAAATTGCGTTCGCAATTTTGCTCAATTATATTTAATTTATTGGTTAAACGGTGAGAACCCAGTGCAATAGCACCTTAACGCATTCTTACTGTTGAGATAAAACTTGACGAATTTGGTAAGGCTGATGACAAAGGCCATTGTCGCTTTCGCACGAAATAATTATTTTATAGAAAATTAATCTAACTCACATTTCCATTTAAGAATATCACTACAATGGTTTTTAAATAGTATTATACAAAAATTTCAATGTGTGTCAAATCCTCTAATACTGATGGTTCTTCGAGACCTTGATGGTGTCAGTACAGAGGCCACCAGTTACTGCGGTTATCGATTGAAGTATGGTAACATGATTAGTGCTGTGACGAATTTATTGTTACCATACTTCATTGATGATCCTCTGTAATGTATATTTTGTGTGGCATCCATACAGATCGTAAGAAATTTGGAGCTGGTTCTGTCAATAATAGATATAACTTTTCTTATGCAGATTTTTATTTAATTGAAAGTTATAAGTGTTACATTTTAACGTCCTTCTTATTTGACAATGCGTTATAAATACTCGTTGACTAGTACCATAACTTTATAATACATATGAGACATAACAGTTAGCCCATTCTTTCGCACGCAGTAGGCGTGGAGCCAGTAGAACAATTGAATTAATTATTTTCGAATGGTTACAACAATAACTACAATAATTTACAGTATCACACACATTTCAAACTAATGCCTTAAATATAGATTATATAATTATGTAGTAAAATGTTAACAGTGTAATATTAGAAACGTGTCGCATAGGTAGATAAATATTTCAATCTTCAAGCTTCCGTGATTTACAAAGTGGATCTAAACTAGCTGTTCCATTGTCTACAATTCATTATAAAATGATAAACGTTACATAATTAACGTCTCTTATCTCTTATTAATAAGCAAGAATTAAATATTAAGTTATAATAAAAATTTAATGGGTATTATATTTTAATTTTATAGTTAAAAGTTGCACTTATTTATTATCATGGCCAATTTCAACGGCTTAGAATCAGGCGCCAGGCAGCTCGATCGAAATGTTCATGTATGTTTTGCTTGCCCAATTTCAAGCTGTAAGTTTAAAGAAAATTCTATCTTTTAATTTCAATAAAACAGTCACACATAAATAAATATTAAATAGCTTTTCTACAGTGCAGCGTGATTTATACATAAATATAAATACTTACTATCGGGAAAATAATTATTTAACTAATTTTTAGACAGGAAACATTTTAAGGCAGTTTCCTCATCGTAGTTTCTATATTCTTATATTATACCTCATAAGTTTCATCTTGGTCAATAACTAGTTATTTACGCTAAAAATAACTAAGACAAACTAATAAAAACATTGAATGTTAATAGGTAGGTATACCTCATATGCTTAAATATGTATATGCTAATGTTTTTATTACATTGCCCCTTAAAATAGCAATAACTGCTACAAGCAAAATAATCAGAATAGTATAACTATGTTTGGAAGATGGGGCTGAAACTGGCTGCCGAAAATGTAGCAGCCACAATCGGGAGTAAAATTAGCAATCAAATTGTATAGCAGCCAAAATCGGGAGGCGAAATTAGCATCTAATTGAATAGCTGCCGAAATCGGCAGATGAAATTGGTAAATGAACTGTATAGCAGCGGAAATTGGGTGCCAAATTCGCAACCAAACCAAATTGTATAACAGCTAAAATTGGGAGCCGAAATTGGCAACTAAATTATATAGCCCAAATCGAAGGCCGAAATTGGTAACTGACCTGTATACCAGACGAAATCGGGAGAAAATTGGTTACTAAATTGTATAGCAGCTAAAATCGGGAGCCGAAATTTCGACTGCTAAACAGTTTACTTACTAATTTCGTCTCCCAATTTCGGTTGCTATACAGTTTATTTGCCAATTTCGTCTCCCGATTTCGGCAGCTATGCAATCTGATTGCCAATTTTACTCCCGATTTTCGCTGCTACATTTTCGACTGCCAGCTTCAGACTCATGTTTAGAAGTAGGAATTCAAATATCTTATTCATCAACATCTCTTGAAAAATAACGATTGGCGTAGTCAATAAAAAAAATATGAAATCCCAAATATAAGCATGGTTAAAGCCAAGAATATCATGTAATATTTTTTTATTGTAAGCTGTGATATAATTTATCAACAGTGGAGGGCACATTTTCTTTGTTAAATAAATCATTTATTTTTAGTATGGAACGCCTTCGTTATTAGTTACATAAGAGATCAAACATTTGACTATAAACTACTTATAATAAATACTGTTTCATAAAAACTTAGATTTCCAGCTAGTTCTTTCTCGACGCAAAAATTCAAGAAAAACCGGCTAAAATGAAAATAAATTCTCAAAGACTTGAGAAC
This sequence comes from Eilema sororculum, assembly GCA_914829495.1. NCBI lineage: Eukaryota > Metazoa > Arthropoda > Insecta > Lepidoptera > Erebidae > Eilema > Eilema sororculum. The sequence goes on along the minus strand of OU618534.1, from coordinate 15,935,188 downwards.
TCATTGTGAAATCTATAATACGTACTTTGACTTGTTCAAGCATAGCTTCGGTAAATTTTGGCTTATCATTAGCTGAAATCAGTTAGTGGAATTTTTAATACATTATACTTACACCATTTACTAGAAATTTCAACGTAAAGAATATGTTCAGCTAATAATAAGCCGAGATTTACCTTATATAAGTCAATGTACCTACGTAGACTTCACTGAAACTGAAGTAGGTAGGTACAGACATGGATCGCTCGAGTATTGCCGCCAAACTTTACTTAAAGTAAGCTGAGAATGACTGACTATAAAGTCAATTGCAATCAAAAATAATGTTGGCTAAGCCCTTTATCAGATTAGCGCAGAGAATTATATCAAATGCTAATTACCTCGATCGGAACACAATTAGCTGCTACTGCTATCGCTCAAATACCGACTTAACAGTTGCGGTAAACAAATACACTACAAATCTTAGGGCGTACGTTAGAGCGACTGATTGTTTTCTCGATAAACAAGGGGCGACGAAATTTGTATTGGAGGAACGATAGCGCGACTCTACTTTCACTTATAAACCAAAGCGCCTAACACTGTCAAGTCATTACCTATCTACCTACTTAATTTCGAATGTAATCCCGATTTCATTCTCCGAAGTCGTAATGACTTCGGTCGGAGCATAAAATCGGGAGCATCGATGTTGTCGATATTTAAATATCATCGATTTTGACTAAGCCATCAGCTTGAGCGACCGTTTCATCGAATAGCCAGATGCACGAACCCCCATATTACCTTGATTGGATCTACTAATGTCAATGAAACCCCGCTTCACGGGGTCCGATTTCTTCGTACAGTATTAGTACCTAACTTCTAACTTAACACGATGGGTATGGCCGGAGGTTTCTGGGAGATCTACCACGCGCTTCTAAATTAATCTATCCGGGTCGAGGCGCACGGTGTCTACGAACTTGCTAAATTGTTACTATGTTGGTATTTTGTAGTCTTCCTTGACATTGCTCTCATTACTCACCCAATGATAATAAACGTTTCGTTACCAGAATACAAATTTAATTGGAATAGTGAAGAATATTGGCACGTTGTCGAGTCATTGCTGTGCACTCGAAGGAAAAGACTCGTTGAAAAGTGTTGAAATAACTTTCTGTGCTACTGACATTCGATTATTCAAACTAATAAATGGCTTTTCAAAATAATTATGGTGCACTGATGATATGGAATATCGGCAATTGGGACGCTTGAGTTAGTGACATGCTTCGAAATGTACTTAGTAGGTTGTTTGTATATACAATTATACAATGTTCTAAGTAAAACTGACCGAACTTATGTTGTTTGTTGAGAGTTACACGCTGCCAACTTATTTTTCCTGTTCAGAGTCAAGTAGGCAGATAAAAATCTCATAATTCCTGGTCCGGAATACTCTTACCTCGAGAAACAAGAAAGGCCGAGAAATCATAAACCTAAACTGCCTAAACATTGTACCTATTAAAAAAGATCAACAGTGTCAACGGACATTTAATATTTAGACGCATTTACCTACTTATTACAAAAAGCTAATTTGATGAAACCAAAATGATAGTTTAACTTCAATTCGTGTAACGGCTTTCACACATGTTTTACTTTGGTACAGTCGCCATCAGATATATGGTAGCGGTCAAGGTACTCAAATACTTCGGAACAGCTCCATTTTTCAATATATTAGCTACGCTAAATACGAACTATAATATCGGACCATACAATTCATCAAAAATTTAAGAGCAGTAACTTTTCAATAAGTACGTGACATATAAGTATGTAAATATATCGGAACGAACAGAAGTCAAAGTTATAACTCAGTAATGTTGATCATAAATATCGGAACATTTATGGAAAATATACCATAAGTTTGTGGCACATAGTTCAAATGCGATGATTTGTGTATCACGTGTTAATTGTCGATTACTAGAACCTACTTGAAATTATCTTTCACATACGAACTCTTTTGACGAGTATATCAATAGGTACTTCAAACTTTGTTCGATATTTGATTTGCTGGTTTTCTCATAAAATTTTCTTGACGTTGTCAACTTCTCGTAATTGTTATTCCTCATATTTCGTCAAATGTTGACTTTAATGAGAATAGCTATTTAGTCTTATAAAATATTTTTCCTGTCATCATGATTCCCTATCGCGTAGATATTGAAGTAAAAAAGAAAATAATACAATTACGGAACGATGGTCTACCTATAACAGACATAGCTAATGAAGCCGGTGTTGCAGTAAGTATTGTTTACTTAGTAAATTTTGCTATATTTAATACGATATAGATTTAAAACGCAAAACTTATTTGTAATAATAAAGCATTTTACCATTCATTTCAAACAGAGAAACACTGTGTATCGATGGCTGCAACGATGGCAGCAAGAAGGAGCCTTGTCGAATCACGTATCATTTGGACGTCCGCGTACTACGACAACGCGCCAGGACAGGGATATCATAAATCAAGCTCGTGAAGGAAGATTCATAAATACCACACAGTTTGCAAATGAATACCAAGTATCGAGCAGTACAATACGACGGCGTCTGAAAAAGGGCGGTTTACATAATAGAGTACCAGCAAGGAAACCGGTACTAAGTGATAGACACAAAGCCGACAGGTTGCAATTTGCAGCTAGGTATTTAAATCACAGTTTTAATGATGTAATTTTTATGGACGAAAAGGTATTCTGTTCATCTGATAATGGCAGAACGACTTTATGGAGACCAGATAATACGCGATATCTGGAACAAAATGTATTGCCTAATCGCCGAGGTGGGCGTATTACGATTGGGTTTTGGGGCTGGATGTGTAAAGATGGCCCCGGGGAGTTGGTAGAAATCACAGGTCGAATGAATGCGGTGGATTACAAAAATATACTTGAAGAGTCATTTTTGCCGACTGCCAATGTATTTTACCCAAATGAGCACATAACTTTTATGCAAGACAACAGCTCTGTGCATAATGCTCGCTTGGTACAGAGATGGATTCAAGACCACAGAGACGTGCTAACTCGTATAAAAATGCCTGCTAAAAGTCCCGATCTCAACCCCATAGAGAATCTATGGGGTAAAATGGTACAAGAGTGGGACGGAAACCAGTGTCGCACCAAAGATACTTTAAGACGTCACGCTATGAACGTTTGGGAGTCTTTTCGAGGACGAAACGTGTGCGAAAACCTGGTTGGTTCTATGCGAAGGCGATTACAGAATGTATTAAATGCCGAAGGAGGTTATACGGGGTACTAATGTTACCTTTTCACTGACAGAGAAAATTTGACATTTTAGTTTACGGGTAGTCTTTTTAATTGTTAAAATAAAAAGTATCTTCTGCTTAATAACACGTTTTTATTTACCTTACTAATATTATGAATAACTATCAATAAAAAAATAGAATGAGGTAGAGTTGATACAACTTGAAAACTTCTCGTGTATTTAGGAAACGCACTTGCACACCCCCAATACCCTCACAATCATATTAGACAACTTAGTCAATACAGTAATGAATTCAAATTTGAACTATGTGCTCCAAACTTACGGTATATTTTCCATAAATGTTCCGATATTTATGATCAACATTACTGAGCTATAACTTTGACTTCTGTTCGTTCCGATATATTTACTTACTTATATGTCATGAACTTATTGAAAAGTCACTGCTCTTAAATTTTTGATGAATTGTATGGTCCGATATTATAGTTCGTATTTAGCGTAGCTAATATATTGAAAAATGGAGCTGCTCCGAAGTATTTGAGTACCTTGACCGCTACCATATATCTGATGGCGACTGTACAATCTGTTGAATCAGCCAAGATTTTGTGTAATAAAATAATCATAGTTTATTATAATATATCGCGTGAAGTCCCGAACTATTAGTTCGGGACTTCACGCGATATATTTTGGAAAACTTACTTTTGTCACCAAAACTATGAGTATACGCCGCGATAGTTTAAAAATAACATTTTGTCTATAATATTATATTTATAGAGGTGTAAATACATTATGTAGTTTTTTAAATAATTCAATTTAAACAGAATTAAAATCAAATCAAAACTAACAGTCTTATCATTACGTGACTTATAATGATAAAACACTTACACTTGGGATGTGGCACATGTCATTCCTAGGTTGACTCATAATGTCGTCACATTTTTAATTCGATAAATTGGAGTTCTACATTGTTAAACATCATTAAAGTTTTTCCCCTTGGATATTAGTGAACCATTTTACAAAATAGCGCAACTTTGCCACTACAATATACCTAGGTTGGAAACAGATAAATAGTTCGGTATATCAGTCAAACTTCTGTATGCCATATGTCTACTGGCGACAATTGAATTAATTAATGACATCACAGGATGACTGTGTAGACTATTTGAAGCTAATGTGGTTCTCCAATGACCATGATATTTGAAAGAACGATGACTTACTCTCATATTGAACAGCATTTTTTGTGTTGTGAGATGACGTATATTATTAATATGGTAGACCTACATAGATTACAACAGTAGCTATGAATGCGAGAGATAGTGAGCGTATGATATAGCTTTGAATTTTTGCACTATAACTAGCACTTCAAGTGCAAAAATTACAACCATTGTCTAAATGTGTCCCCAAAAGTTACAGCACGCTAGTGCAATATCTTTGATAGGTACCTTTTGTATTACATATATTATTATTGTTTCCTACCTATTTCATAACGTGTACTACTTTCAACTCCCGGAGTCCAAAGTTCGTTTAGTTGAGGTGGTATTTTTACACATTTAAATTGTATTACAATGTTTTGTAAGGAAAAGACTTGGGGTGTTTGGGAGGCTTTTTTGAGGATAATATAATGTTTTATATGCAGAGAACCAGATTTCAGAATGGTTAGTGCATTTGGCACTAATACTTTGGCAACTGCCATCTTGGGCGGGTGTGAGATCACGGGTCGTTGACATCCCCATCTTGCCCCGGATAGGTGAGGCCGCCACCCCGGCCTGCTTCTGCTAGGGTGACAGGCGGCTCCAGATGTCACACTCGGATGTCACGCATGGAGGATTGAGGCGTCGTTGACCGACCTCCGACGCATTAATATTAACGATACAGAACTCGCAATTTCTTTTTAATTCTTTTCCGTTTGTTCATGACGGACGCAAAAACTAATGAACGAATTTTAATGCGGTTTTTTTATTTAAAGGTCTTGGTCAGACTTAAAATCTAACGTTTATTTGATCGCAATTAATTGAGTAGAACCGGAGATACGATAAGAAACTACATTCACGCGAGCGGAGCTGCAGGAAAGGGCTAGTTAATAATAAAAGTTTCTATAGGAATGGGAAATAACGAAGCCATGTCAATCTGTAAGAAAGTATGGGCGTTTTTGAGTATTGAGTTTACCTAGTAATTTATGAATATAATTTCATATCTGAGCTTTTAAATAATTTTACTGAAAACTATTTTTGCTGGAAATTAATGTCCTGGCTTTTTCTGTTAGGAGTTAGGACTTAGAATTTCTATAATCCCTGGTTGGTCTTTTATAGCTGAAGAAACATATTATGCCAAATATTTTTACATATTATCTTATCAACTGAATCTAAGGTACCGTTTTATATCGCCCCTTTATTTTATGGTCATGAACTCACTAACTGGTCATTTAGGCTAATTATCTGTAGTCGGCAAATATGTAAACGTGCGGTAAGCAACCTGAAGACCATCAACCCTCCCTCCCTAGGTCACACCGGCAAAAGGCTTTCCTGACAGAACATTGCAAGTTTCTAAGGTTTCCACATACCCCAAATAACATATGCTCCTAGACTACCAAAATAAAGCTGGCACTTTGTTAACTATTTGAGTACAATACAGTAAAAAATAATAATTTACCTGCCACCAATACCCATATATCCATAGTTATTTCCAGATTTTCTTAGTTTCAGCTCAATTTCTATCAAGACATCTGTTTTAAAACAACCTTTTTCCTAAATTAGAGTTGTGTATGATCATGGCAATTCTTTTTACCAAAGGTATTCTTAATATACATATATTATATTTATTATACACCCGAAACAATAAATTAGGTATTGGATGTTGCAATAATCATATCACAATAATTCTATATGAATTAAACATTAAACCAAAATACACTGAAAATCTACACCTTAACTAAAGTAAAACCTACATTAAACGCTTAGAGATATAAATCAATAGTTATGTTTGTCATTTAGGCAAAAAAAATTGAAATGTTTGGGCAAATTTTATCAAAATAGCTCATAATAGTAGATACACCCCACACCACATCTAACTACTTCAGTGAAATTTGTAATTTTGATAGATGTACAAAATAATAGATTTTTTTTTTTGGTTCTCTTCTTTTGCACTGTATGGCAATTCAAAGTTCAATAAACTTATGTTAAAACAATAAGAAATAACATCATCACACCACGCATATTAATCTCATAGCAATGGTTAATTTTAAGACAACATTGCACTTTAGTACCTTGTCGAAAGTTCATAAAATCTTTAGATTAAGGCGTCCATTACACCCTCATGTAAACCTGTTTGAATGATGGTTAGAACAAAAATACTTCATTCAACCATCAGTCACCGCTTTGAGACAATAGGTTATTCGTCAATCATGGCTGTGACTGTAAAATGGACAGAAAAACTTATTGTAACCTGTCATAGTATACATAGAATATGGCAACAAACTGTTATCATGTATGCAACCAAACCCCAGATATCATTTAGCTTAGTGGACCTAAGAATGAATAAAAGCAAAAGAATAGGCACAGAGAATGTGCTACATAATTTGTGAGAGTTAAAATTATTGTGTGTGTCTTGGTTTGAAATGAAAGGATTTGATGCTATCAAACTAGAATTTCTATCAATTATTTTGTACCATGTTCGTTTTTCACCCTTGAATTAGGCATATTATGTAGGTCTAGAGTCCCTTCAGTGATTTCTTTGGACTTTATATCAATTACTGTAGAGCTATATAATAACTGAAGTAACAAGTACAGCACATGAAACATTTAAGTAGCTTTGTGTTCAGCTTACAATTGCTTTATTAGCAGTAAAAGACCGGTACTTAGTGCACCAAAAGCAAATACTGGACGTGAGCATGCTAAGTACATCATGCTTCGACTTGCATGAGGATTTACGATGAACATTATGATAGTATTGTTGAATTAAAATATCTTTTATCAATTACAACCTGTAAAATGAATAGAAAATAATAACAATGATAATAAGTCTAACTCACTTGCCACTAAGATCAGATAATTGTTTGTTTAGTCACTGAGATTATGATGTCTAGTTATTTGTATTAAACAACCATATTATGAACTTGTAGCAATCATCAAAATTGGAAGCAAAAGTATCATTTACATAATGTGATAACATACTTAATATGCACATCAAAAAATCTTATGTAACAAACAGCTATATTTTTACTTAATCTGTAAGCAAAGTTTCACCAAGAGCTGAATTGCTAATATTTAATGGTAAGACTACTACTTAAATACTCATTCAAGTATTACAAGCGATGAGAAAACAAGACAAGAATATATTACTCATGGCATGATGATTTGTCACAGAACTCCTAAAATAATAAATATAGTTACTTAAAAATACTTGAATACAATATTGACATGTTTATTTGGAGTTGTCGTGCGAACTAGATTAATTTGAAATTCCATAATTGACCCCACCTGTGTTGAGACCAGTGTTCTCTGATGCGCCGGTAGGAGCTGGAGGCGCCGGCATGGCAATTGGGGGTGCTTGTTCGCCCTTTGGACGGCCTTCTCCACCAGGCTGCACGGTTACGGCTTGCACGCCGTCTGAATCATCCCTCTCCAACGTGTGATAGTCGCCAGACTCTTCAGGAGGACGCGGCTTGCACTTGCCGCAGCAACAGTTACAACAACAGCATAGGCAACAGCAGAAGTAGCATCCGGTCAAAATGCCGCATACAATAAACAAAGCCTTGCACCAAGTGCTTGTTACTACGAAATAGGCGTTGACATTTTCCTCTCCAAATTGTTCAGAGATATACAGTCCAAGTGAACCGTAATTATCATATATATTCCGTTTCGTGGCATCACTTAGTATTGTATGTGCTCGATTTACTTCTTTAAATTTCTCAGAAGCTTCAGGATTGTTAGGATTTTTGTCAGGATGATATTTTAGTGCTAATTTCCGATAGCTTTTCTTGACATCGTCTGCGGTTGCAGTTTTCGGGACTTGCAGTATTTGATACAGGCTGTCCCCTGCTGTAGATAGTTTTCTTTTATCCATTTTGATATAGAATATTATTTGACGGTTTGAAATAACACGGGTAACAAAATAAGTTACTGTAAAACTAACACAATCCCTGAAGAATTTACGATTTACGATACGATAACTCACTCACTCGGTCTACATTTTTTACGCGCAGTGTTAAGTGTGACCGTTTAGAAAATAATTATAAAATGTTAGTAATGTTACTAAACGAATTGAGAATACTAAAATAAAAGATTTAAAACTTTTTACAGGTTGCTTATACCTATAAATCTAAATTACATAACAATTTGTCTTCCAATTAGTCCCACCCTCTCCTTTCCTTCACAGGACAACAGGGCTAAGATGCCATCCGTATACAGTGCAGAATATACCTGCTAGAACCATGCGTTTCAGTGACTCATTCCTATGCCGCACCATTAAAACCTAGAACTGCCTGCCAGCTCACGTGTTTCCTTCTTCCTACAGTCCCAGGTCCTTTAAACGGGGCGTGAAAAGGCATCTCATGAGGCCGTAAAGCTGAGTGCCACCACTGTTGACATGGTGCATGTTTACGATGGTGACCCTCTTTCCAAGACTTTGCCTTTAGCTTACCATCAGGTGAGGTGCAGACCACAGACGAGGACGGATTTGGCTAAACTACGTTATTTTCTGTGAAGCGACGGCCATTTGACCTCCACAACCCGAAAGCGATATCGAAGTACTGCAGCTAGACCAGTTATTAGACTTTTTAGGGCTCTAGCTACCGTATCGACTGCCATAGATGTTCGTATGACAACCCGGACCGTCGCGACGACAGCTGCACGTGCTCTCCGAGCCACGACCAGTCCAAAGCAAATACACATATTGAAGCATACAAATATTTGCATTGAGCGGGTTTGAACCATGGGCGTACCCAGAGTGGGGCAAGTGGGGTGCGGGCCCCACCCTCCTCCCTGATCCGGCCGAGATGAATTAGCAAGGTTCGCCAATTATGATTTTTGGTCCCCCGATTTTGTCCTGCCTTCAAAAAACCATACGGGCAGCGGCAGACGATACAGTAAACAAATAAACTAGCACCGAACTTTATTATCGGTATTAAAATAAAACGCTTTATTTTATCACAGAAACCAAAGATACAAGGTGAATGGTTGCAGCGCGATTATATTAGACAAAAATAAAAATGAAATTTTTATTATATAAAATAAAACTTGGCTAAAAGGATAAAACCAAGCCAAAAATCTTCAAAAGCGGTAACCATAACCTTAACCATCAAACATTATTCTTAGTCTATGATCCTAGCACTTTGCATAATGGTGCGTCCACACTTGTGACACGGACAACGGAACGGACATCGTGACATCGCTGCAGTACATGTACCTACGCTAAGTGTGGACGGGTGAACGGCTCGACCCGTGACACCGTGACCATGTCAGTACCATACACTTCAAATGCTAACTGACAAGAGTGAGTTTTAGGTGCAAATGCATGAAGGCTGCATCGCGATAGGTACTATATTATTTTTCAAAACTAATGTAAATTTAAGTTTTTATGTATAAAAAAATGGTGCATTTTTAGACTTATCGTTTTGGACAACGCACAAGTCCAATCTCCCAAGGGAGCTTCTGGTAAAGTCCCCACAATGTTGTTGAGGCAACAATCATCTCATTCATCGTCATCAATACGTCACCTCAGTGCTTGTTTGTCCTATCTATCCACGGAGCACAATGTGCTCCGTGTATCTATCATTGGTTACATTTTACAGTGAGAAGATTTTTTATCTCTATTTTTATAATAACCTTTAGTTTGTAGATTCTAAGGAATTACTTTATAAATGAGTTGTCTATGAATACATTATTATAATGTAATGTATAAAATGGTGGTTAATTGTACCTTAATTTACAGTTACTATATGGAGATAGAACAAATTTGCACAAATATAATTACGAATGTGGACTTAGAACAATACCTCAATAAAGATAGAACAAAAAGACTGTTTTAATTTTTCGTGCTTAACTGGTCTATGTGTCAGATGTATATACAGGATGATGTATTTAGTATGTTAGATGATAGGATTTAACTCGCAGATAATAAATGCATTTTAAACAAAAGTTTTTATTTATAGTTATTTTACTAATGATTTAAAATGCTTATAGCTAATAGAATACATGTTTCCTTGCTTGCCTTTTGATGCTCCAAAAACTTTTTGTTTACCTTGAGTATATATCTGTTTGGAGTGTCTTCTATGTAGTCTTTTTCAGCGACATCATGATTTACAAAAAGCTTTTTCTTAACTTTTTCAAGCCTGTTAAAGATATAAAACAAAAAAAATATTATAATAACTAATTATATTTTTTAAAAACATTAAATAACAGTCGATCGATAATTTGCACTGCAAAAAGCAGAAAGCAAAACCCTGTAAACTGATTAAGCTTCAGAAAGTTCAATAAATTGATAAAAAAATAATTAAATGTAATAACATAATCGAGCAAGGACATCAGTGTAGCTACAGAGTACCTATGCCTAAATTATATGTGGAGTAAGTAAGCTAAGTAAAAATATGACGTGATTGGCTTCGTTTTGATCAGCATTTATTTTTACATACAACTGTATTGTGACAACAAGATGAGCTGATGCTGATAAATAAATAAAATATCAATGAGAAAAAAAAAATAAAGATGCTGACAAAAACAAAAGTCAAATTGGCGTGTCCTATACAAAAAAAATCGTGCTTTTTACAATTTTTTTATAAAAATCAATAGTATATTAATCGTAGAATAATAATAATTGAAAATAAAAATCTAGGTGTAAATTATTTTCAATAAAAAAATTGCCATAGGCCACGGTAACCACTTTCCATAAGGTGGGCCATGTGCTTATCTGCTACATATGGGGTATAAAAAAAATGTTCAAGCAATCAATATCCTTCAGTGTTTTAATTTAACGCAAAACAGAGTGAAGTAGTTGTTATCGAAGCGTTTAAGCACCACAACCAATGTTAGTTATAATAATATTTTTTAAACACCTTCATTGTACATACCAAACAATTCTTTCTAGGAGTTGGCAGAAGTATGAAAAAAAAAACTAGGTTTGAAAATTAGGACACATTACATTAATCAATCAGTCATACTTCTTAAAACGATGGAAAAGGATCGTTGAGCCACGCAGTCGAACATACCTGTTATGTCCGACTGCGGGGCTCATAGTTTATTAAAAAACAACACTCTGTGTAAAATTCAGAACGGAATCGAGCGTAAATCAAAAAGTACTTACTGCTCTGTTTGCGGCTGCGTTTGTTCATTTATTTTGCTCCTATAGCTTGTTCTAGATATAATTTAATGTCTGTCGAACACAATTTTACTAGAAACAACAATTTAAATAATATCTTTAAATTTTTTCGGGAGCAACGAAGCGAATCTTACAATGTCTCCAGCCACAATGACAAATCAAACAAAATGGCAGACATGGCGTCATGGGCTGTGATTGGTCGATTGAGTGGACATAGAACACTCAAGCACTCAACATTTATTATGATGTAGGATATAAAAAAACAGTGGACATAGAGCAAACAAGCACAAAATATTTATTACAGTGTTGTGTCACAGATAAAATTTAAATGTCTTTTTTTCTATATTATAGCAAAAAAGTTAAAAAAATTTCTTAACCAATAAGATTGAAATATGAGTCTTAACAATACTACATATAAAGTTAATTTTCTGTAAATTTGGTAGATAGAACAAATAAGCACTGAGGCGACGAATAGCCATCAATCAATAGCCGTCAAGTCCCAATAGCCGACATCCATGCGAGCGGAGCCGCGGGCATCAACAAGTTACCTATATATATTAGCGTTAGTTGATGTGCCTTGATATATTCTTAAGGAGCCCATTCACGATCAGTCCGCCTGCAATTTTGGATCGTATCAGGTGGTCTGCAAGCTTAGGCCGACAGCGCCCACACACGAAAGTGATTTTGGCCTACCGGCCATTCCCTGCTATCAGTTTTGCGACTACACATGATCAGTTGGGAGTCGTCAGTTTCTCATCGTACAATTGCCTGCCGGCAATTGTCTGATATTGGTATTGACGACCACTTTAACGACGATCAAAGATGGCGGACGAGAAATTTCCAATAAAGTCAATATGGGTATCGTTTTCGAAGTTTCCGGGGTTACTGATTGCGAATATATCATTCCATTTAGAGATATAAGATGGCGGACTGGAATTTTTCAACGTCAAATTTCAAAGTCAATATGGGTGTGGTTTACGAGGTTTTTAGAATTGTTAATTAAATCCCGAATATTTCATCCATTTAGCCATCTAAGATGGCGAACTTGAAATATCCTACAAAATCAATAAAGGTATAGTTTTCGAAGTTTTTGGGATTGCTAATTACGAATATATTGTCCATCCAGTCATCTCGGATCGCTAAATTAATAGTATATTCGTAATTAGCAACCCCGAAAACCCCGAAAACTATACCCATATCGATTTTAGTGAAAATTGCGAGTCCGCCATCTCGGATCGCTAAATGGATGATATATATTCGCAATCAGCGACCCCAAAAAGTCTTAAAGTATACAGAGTATAAACATATTATTATTGAATTGAGGTACCCAGACATGTCACGACGTGATCCACTACGCACCCCGTATCAATATCAATGCGTGTCCGCGTGGCTGCTAGTGCGTGTCATTAATGCAGTATGGACGTCATTTGTCAAGCAGACAACACCCAACATCCTTTGTAAAAATCCGACTACGATGGATCACCTCGTGACACGTAAATTTGATCCGTGACAGTACACAAATCAGCGTCCACAATAGACCCGAACAGTACATCGTAACACCGTATATTGTCTTGATGTTTGTCCCGTGTCTGACATTTCCTTACACTTTTAGTGTTCGGTATGGATAGAGGCGTGTCAGTGGCCTGTGACATTGTCCGCGTGCGTGACAAAAACCCGTCCACACTAACGAACTGACACGCGTGTCTGACACGGTCACAGATACTGTACGGCGTAAATGTCACAAGTGTGGACGCGCCATAACATTTCGTAAAAGTTTCAAAACTGTCAAAGTCAAATCAATCAGTCAAATGTCATGTCAATATGTATGTTTGTTTTTAATTTCTGAAAATTGCGATATTATTTTATAAAATAAATACGTTTATTGTTTCCTTCAATAAAGGAAGCTATAAAGTTATATAGGAGTACTACACGTGGTTTATTTAATGTGCAGTTTATGTAATTAGTTGTTTAATATATTTGGCAGTTTTAAGACTGATTCCTTTCATTACTGGTTCTATACTGATAAAGATGAAGTTCCACATTTTCAAACTATATCAAAAAGCTCTTAATAGAAGCCCATATCTGGTTCAAGCCATACAAACAGGAGTCTTAATGGGTGCTGGGGATGTAATTGCTCAAAAATTTGTTGAAAAACGTTCACTGGACTTCCAAAGAACTTTAAAGTTTTCTTCTATAGGATTTTTCATAGGGGTGAGTTATAACACCTTTAATGTGTGATAGTTTCGTTCAATTACGATCACCCTTGCTGATATATTATCGGTCAACTGGCGCGCTCATATTTAGTAAACATTCATAGCTGTATTACACTTAATTAATTATTACAATAGTAATATCAACTACATATGTACATCATTTTATCAGTTTAATTTTAATTTTTGAACAAAACTTGGCAGCTAAACTTTTTAATGAAATATATAGTTGAGCTTTATTTTTATTTTTTATTTTTTAAATACTTATAACTTCTAATTCAGTGGTTTTCTTACAGGGGCCAGCTTTGAGAATGTGGTATGGTGTTTTGAATAAATACATAGGTTCACAAGGGAAAGCAGTCACTTTAAAAAAAGTAGTTTTGGATCAAACTATATTTGCACCATCATTTTTATGTATAATTCTAGTGACAGTTGGTGCTATGCAGGGCAAAGACTGGGTCCATATAAAAAGTGACTTGAAAGCAAATTACCCTGATGTTCTAGCTACAAATTATTACATTTGGCCGTGGGTTCAACTTGTGAACTTTTATTATGTACCACTTCATTACCAAGTTTTAGTTGTACAAACAGTTGCATTATTGTGGAATACTTATTTGGCATGGAAAACAAATAAGAAAATACCAATACAAAATAATTATTAGCGGGAAGCATCAATTTTATTTTATTGTTGATTATCATAAAATATGATATTCTTATTTAAGTTCATTAGAAAATAATGATAATATATATAATAGAATATTTTTGTATTTTTATTTAGCATAACATAACATAACATAAACTCACGCCTGTATTCCCCGAAGGGGTAGGCAGAGGTGCTAGCACCCACATTTCGCCAGTTTATGTTTAGGTCCCAATGTAATAGGTGGCGAGCCTATTGCCATCAACCGGGCACTTATAAACCTGCGATAAATACACACATAACTTCGAAAAGCATCGTATAGTCATTGGTGTGTGCCATGGTAAACCTGGGATCGAACCCGAGACCTCGTCTCAGCAGTCCTTTACCCATACCACTAGGCTTTTTTATTTAGATTATGGAATAAACCCCAGACATTTATTTTACTATAGTGTTTAGTGCTTGCACTCGTAATGAGCATGCACGAGTGTGTACAAATAGCTTGCGGTAACAACCAGGCTAGCCAGTGGCAGTGGGTAACAAATGCCTGGCAATGGCACGTCCGCCGGGTCCAGGTAGAAGGGGTCCCAAGAAGTCCTGGCTTGACTTGTTGGACATGCTTGCAAATGCTTTCACTACCATGAACGCCCAAGATTGTGCGAAGTTAAGGAGGAAGAGCCGGAAGGCGAACCCTGAGCTCCGAGGGCATCTCGACCTCGGATGCAATCAGGATAACGTCTAAATGTAGATGATGATTTTATGCGTATTGTCTTGTACAACGACGCGTTCAAGTGCAGGAAATTTACCTTTCACAGTGAAAACCAGTGTTGCCAGTGGAATATTGTCAAATGTTACACAGGACTGCTTAAAAAGTTACATTTTCGGGGTAAAAGTTACGTTACCTTATTTCACGAGGAAAACCTCAATACAAACGTTATAAAGGCACTTTATTACACTTAATCTAAAATGTTATCAGTCCCATTAAGTCATTAAGCTTCAAAGGAAATGCAGCAATTGTTCGATTTTTTATGTATATACCAATGATGGCACGACAGGTGGCGAGTATAATTGACTGGTGATTCTGCAAAAGCAAATAACGAAAACAGTAGAACGAATAATATAACAACTAATTTAGAAATTGAACACAATTCACCGTATTTTTTTATGGAAAAGGGTGGCAAACGAGTAGACGGCAACACCAGAGGAGTCACAATTGCGTTGCATTAATTTCAATAGAGAGTACGCTCTTTTCTTAAAGGTTTGAAGGTTGTATTGGTTCGGAAATACCGTTCGGAATACAGTTCATTACACAGTTTAGTTGTGCGAGGCAGAAACTTATCTAAATAGGTTTCAATTTCGGAGACCAGTTTGTTTTGGCTCACGTTGACGTTTTCCCGAGAAATGTTTTCGCGGCCGGTATAGAGGTCTGTCATCCGCATAACAATGAATGCTGCTAATTTGCAGCATGTCATTGACATGGAGGAGAAACAGAGTAGGCGATAGCGCACAACCTTGAGACACACCAGCATTAACAGACATAGAGTCAGAGCATTCCCCGTCGACTAAAACTTTTACGCTTTTATCTGTTAAAAAGCTAACAATCCATTTACAAAATTTCTCAGGAAGCCCGTAGGAAGGAAGCTTTGATAAAAGCGCTTTGTGCCAGACCGGATCAAAGGCCTTCGCTATGTCCAAACTAACCGCCATGGCTTCTTCCTTGGTCTCGATCGCATGTACTCAACGATGCGTCAGATATACTAGAAGATCACCAGCTGACCGACACCTACGAAAACCGTACTGCTGATCAGTGAGCAGCTGATAACCCTCCAGATACCGAAGGAGCTGGCAGTTGATAATGGACTCCATTATTTTCGAGAAAAGGGAGGTAATGGCTATTTTGGTCTGCAGTTGGATAGATTTGAGCGGTCACCTTTTTTAGGGATCGGGTGGACTAGCGCTGTCTTATAGATGTCGGGACTAGGCCAAAAGAGTAAGAGAGCCGAAAAAGACGCGTTAAGACCGGTGCCATCTCTGGAGCGCACATCTTTAACACTATGGGAGGGATTCCGTCTGGCCCGCTCGACTTATGGATATCGAGGGACGTAAGTGCTAAGCGCACTGAAATTTAGTGAAACCGGATATCTGACATACGACTCTCGCACCGTGGTTTAGTGGGCGGTCCCGCTACCGATGTGCTCCGATTTCGTCCATGTTATGTCTCTTTTGAAGGACTTGGAGGCAAAGTTATAATCCTTTCTTAATGCGCTGTTGGTTTTTCAAATTAGGCGCATCTTTCGTTGGCCAGAGTCTTTTCTTTGATTGATAGTTGTTTGAACAGAAGTAAACTTTATTACTGGGAAAAAAGTTTAAAGTTCTTTGAACGTTGTCATCTTCGTACAAGGGATTTCCCTAACAATACCAAGGTTGGTACTACTTGGTAATACGGATATCTAATTGACCACAGATTACAGAACAGTAATTATTCTGAGTGATGTTGACCCGAACCATTACGAGAAAAGTTACAATAAAGTTACATTTTGAGTCATGTTACAGAGATGTTACATAAGGGGGTCAAAAGTTACGAAAAATGTAACAAAAGTTACAATCTGGCAACGCTGGTGAAAACTTCGTCATAGTTATCATCATCAACTGTTTGTCCGTTTTTGGAAAATATACTCCTATACATAGATTATTATATATGCTCCTATAAATAAATAATAAGCGTCATTTCGTTTATTAACAATCATTCAATTTAAGACAAAATAAGATTTGACATATAAATTATGGTACTTATTTTAACACCCTGACATAAAGGAATTTTATGACTAGCTAGGCTATCATGTCATAAAATCCAAAAAAAAAACATTATAGGTAGTAAGTAGTAAATGTCAATGTCAGAATTGTCAAATCAAATCTGAAATCAAATTTTGTCCTGAAACTCCTGAAGTTTACTCGTGTGTTTACCGCGCAGTAGTAGTTATTAAATCAATATTAATTCGGTTCATGACCTTACACCTTTAAAAACAGGTAACATGTGTGTTAAATTACCCATTACAAACATTATACTGGTTTCATTCAATAAATTAAATTAGAGATTATCAAATATTTTGTGCCGGTCTTGCCTGTTTTTATACGATCACGTTGACCGGCATTTTATTACGTCACTTTACTTGAAATTAGCAACTTCTTTATTTGTTCAGTCTTCAAAAACATAATCAACCATACATTGAGATAATGCCTAATTTTATTTATGGTCAGCTAACATCTCCAAACAAATTGAAGTCTGGTTTATTCTATAAATCTACATGTAGGTAGGTGTTTAACAAAAAGTTATCAAAGTATTATTGTTTATTCTCATTCTAGAACCCATAAGCGGTATGCTTACTTTATGATCAGATAGAGCTGTGTAAGATGTTCTCTGCCCTGCATAACATCCATAATTGTAATGGTTTTACAGAATTGTAACATGGAAGGTTTAGAGCTAGTTTCATCCAACAAAATTTTTGGAGGCTACCAGAAGGTGTATTCCCATCAATCATCAGAGCTAAAATGTAAGATGAATTTCTCTATATACCTCCCTCCACAAGCTGAGGGGGGAGATGTCAAGTTGCCAGTTATATTCTACTTATCAGGACTCACATGCAATGAACAAAATTTTATTACCAAATCTGGATTCCAGAAGTGAGTATATATTAGATTTAACTGCTATATAGATTAGAAACTTGAGAGTAACCACTTAATTTTATTCATAATTTTAATTTGTATCATTGATCTAGGATTGCATTATAATGTGTAGGAAGTTGATTTCTAGTTTGTTCACTTAATTAAAAATGGTCAAGGTGTGATTTGTAGTTGACTATACAGGAATACCTATCATTTATTTTTCACTACTAATAGCTGCAGACGCGAATAATAACAAAACTTGTTTGATGACCTATGATTTTAATGGACATAATATTAGACTTTATAAGTACATTTCAGAATATCCTTTATTACAGAAATACAAGGGGATTTTATAGTTGTTTTGGAAAAAAAGAATTTGGGCACAGTTTCATAGCAAAATCATCTGGAAGTATTCATTTTGAGTGAATAAAAAAAAAATTACAACCTTCATATATTTTTCCTTTCACCTGAACATTATTCCCATACATAACAAAAAAAATTTTTTTTTTCTTTCGCCAAATTAATACTTCCAGATGATTTTGCTTTCGAAACTGTGTCCAATTTTTCTTTTTCTGAAACGACTATAAAATCACCTTGTATATTAGGCATCTATACTGACCAATATTATAATATTGACCTTAGATTAAATGAGATTTTACAATGATCTTATTAAACTTTTATACAAATACAAGTTCATTATGTAATATCACTCTTATCGCACATACATAACTTTATCAGTATTAAATTGTATTATTATAGCCTACCTATCAACTTCATCCAAATAGAGAAAAAAACATAGTTATAAACTGCCTTGAAAGAACTACACTTGATTTGAATGAATTTTTTGTAGCATTTATTATGCTAACTGTTAAGTCCGAAAAACATTGGAAAAATGAAATGCTCAAGTGAGACTCCAACTCACGACCTTTCGCTTACAGGGCGACTGCTCTACCAACTGAGCTATTGAGCACCTTGAGCATTTCATTTTTTCCAATGTTTTTCGAACTACACTTGATCTTATTTGCAAAAATTCAGCCATTTTTTTTTTGCAAATATAATATTTTATGAGCACTCTATTTTCTCCTAAACTACCTTTCCTTAATGACTTTTTTTATCAATTACTACAGTAGAATAATAATGTACTTAACCTATAAAACAGCAACCGGTGCCCGGGCACCACAAGTCTATTGTTTATCTATTGTTCTATTTTGTTGCGTGGCTTGACAGGTTAATAAGTGAGTAAAGGGTCTGATGCAGAAGGCGGTACTTCTTGATATGGCACATATTGGGAGGAGGTTCCTCTCCCTGGGGCCCTATACCACCATTTGCTTGGTCCCTGTATTCATTGCCAGTAGGACAATGCATTTAAAAATATAAACAGTAGATAAGATGTTAAAATGAATAATATAATTTTAATATTAAGAAAATTCTTTGTATTAATAGATATGCGGCAGAACATGGGATCATAGTTGTTGGACCTGACACCTCCCCTCGTGGAGTCAAGATTGATGGTGATGATGAGTCCTGGGACTTTGGAGTCGCAGCTGGTTTTTATTTGGATGCTTCGAATGATCCATGGTCAAAAAGTTATAGAATGGGTAGCTATATAAATAAGGAATTGTACGCACTAGTTCAAACTGCATTTGAAGTAGTTGATGGTGACAGAATTGGGATAATGGGTCACAGGTAAGAATTTTCAAGTTGTAGGTACTACCAATTTAAAACTAAAAGCTTAGGGAAGAAGGTGTGACTGTATGAGTCGCACCTTTTTCCCACCGGGGTAGGCAGAGACTACAGTTTTCCACTTGTTACAAATTTGGCATAGGTCTTTTACTTCTTCTACTTTCATTATTATTGTTTTCATACACGCTCGCAAGTTTTGGGTAAAAGCTTACAGGGATTTTTTATATCTGACTTACATCAAATAGCTGAATGGTCAGTATGAAATTGGGCATACAAAAAGATCACATTGTGGAAGAGCACCTAGGCTATTTTTATCACCATTTTAGTTTCCTAGAGCTCCTGGGAATGGAAATCCAAGTACAACTTTTGAATGTATTAGACTTTAGAAGCTAAAGGCATATTATGCCAGAAGGAAAGAGAGAACGAGGCAGTCAGTGAAAAATATGGTCTCCTGCTACCTCAATAAAAAGGCTTGAATATATATGTTATCAAGGCAAAAATCATGCATTAATAAAATTAATAATTGTTCTTTTTTCAGTATGGGTGGTCATGGGGCTTTAATATCTGCTCTCAGGAATCCCGGTTTATATAAATCAGTTAGTGCATTTGCCCCCATTTGCAATCCCACAGCATGCCCATGGGGAGTTAAGGCCTTTACTGGGTATTTGGGAGATGACAAAAGCAAATGGGCCGAATGGGATGCCACAGAACTGGTCAAGAAATATGATGGCCCTCCACTAACTCTACTGCTGGACCAGGTAATCTTAAAAGATATTTTTCATATTCTATACACGAAAAGACTGACAAATGAATGTATTAGATGCGTAGATATGTGTAGCACTTTTTAAATAATACGAGTACAGGGCCCTTTAGAGGAATGCATGTAAAGGGCCCTACCAATATGCTTGAGACCTAAGCAAAGGCTCTAGTGCAGGGTATCTCACAGAGGTCAAACGCCATTTGCTCCCGGAAAAGCCGATATATCAAAGAAAACAATAATTGGCCCTTGGGCTCTAATATCCAAACTTAGGACGCCACTGTGAAATCGCTACGATATGAGGATGATGAATTGAAATGCAACACATACGAAGTTTCTTTCTCAGTAGCGACAGTTTCTTATGAGTAATATGAGATTATATTTGTAAGTTGACACACTATTGAAGTTTCTTACGATGAATCGACATGACGCTGAAGTAAACTCATTTTAGTGCAGGACAGGACTTTAAAAGGCTTCCTTAAACGGTGGGCTTGCCCCGCTCTCACGTACGACGGAAATCTTGCGCTACACTCTTTAGCTCATGGTCATGAATCTTGAAAATTACTAAGTATACCAGCAGTCAAGACATACTGAAAACATTCCACTGAAAAGTATG
Source organism: Eilema sororculum (assembly GCA_914829495.1). Taxonomy (NCBI): domain Eukaryota; kingdom Metazoa; phylum Arthropoda; class Insecta; order Lepidoptera; family Erebidae; genus Eilema; species Eilema sororculum. The sequence continues at coordinate 15,914,090 of OU618534.1, read as the reverse complement.
TATGTTACTATGCCATGCTACTCGTATCTTAACAGACAGACCTCTCCTTTCTACACAATATCAGCAGTTAGCACAAAAATCTACATTTTTTTTTCTCGTCATTACAGGGCGCTGCTGACAAATTTTACATTGAAAAGCAGTTACTTCCCGAAAACCTAGTAGAATCGTGTCGGACAGTGGGAGTGCAAGTCATATTTAATTTGCGAGAAGGGTACGACCACTCGTACTACTACATATCCACATACATTGGGGAGCACATGGATTTCCATGCAATTACACTGAATGCTTAAGTTTTATGGCATGAATGTCAACTGTATATTATGTTATTTTTTTCAATAAAGTTATTATTCTTTTATGTACTTTTTTATTATAAAAAATAAGTCCTCGACAGGAAAGAAATTACGACGTGAACCCACTTCTAACACAAGCAATTTAGCTTAGTTAGGAGGGGTTGGAGGGAATATTAGTAATTTCGATTCTAATATTCTTTGAATAATAATAAAAAATACCTCCAAAAAGCGCGAAATAAAACGTATTGTTTAGAGGGGCCAAATAATATGTTTTAATTATTTTTTTGTGTTACGGCTTTACGCTGCGATTAGCAACTAACAAGTAAAAACTGCCCATTAAGCTCGTTCTGAAGAATCCAAACGAACTATATAAAATATTACACATAAATCTAATATATAAAATTATCGTGTCACAGTTTTCGTTGCCATACTCCTCCGAAACGGCTTGACCAATTCTCATGAAATTTTGTGAGCATATTGAGTAGGTCTGAGAATCGGCCAACATCTATTTTTCATCCCCCTAAATGCTGCAGCGGGAACGGGATCTAAAAAATTGGCGGTACGAAGTTCGCCGGGACAGCTAGTTTATAACTAAAAAAATAGAATTTTATGAACAATATAATAGTTACATATATTTTCTTAACAAAAGAGTTTCAATATAATTTATTTGTACACAAGTATCTTGCTATCTGTTCGAATCACTTCTCCTAATGGTGTGATAATACTGTAGGAATTTGTCTCTGTTACCCCATATGGTGTCACTTCCCCAGCGACACCAATACCTGAAACAAAAATGTATATCAGTACATTGAGGAGGGCTTGTGGATGAGATTGCCATGACAATTGGCACCAAAGGGTAAGGACGCCATACACCTAATTTATTCGTTTATTCATCCTTATGTACCTACTCTCTATTATTAATAATACTATATCCTTCATTTGACCATGAAACGTGAAGGGAATGGCATTGCATTTTTTTTAAGTTAGACAAAATTGGTATTTTTGTTATTTAATTTGACAAGTTCGCATGCGCATAGCGTCAATCATATTTGCAATAATCCAGTCACTGTGAAAATTTCATTTTGCCAATTTGTAGGTACTCTTCTAAACAGGTAGAAACGCGGAGCAACAATGTCGAAATTGTTGCTCGGGATAATGAGAAAAATAATAAGGTACGACTATATCATGCATTATTTTATATTGTCGGCGTCTCGATGGAAGGGAGAAATGAGAATTTAGCAGTATACTTAACTGATTTTTTGAGCTTTAGAAATTGTCTGGCATACTTTTGAACTTGTACAAGTAGTAACGGTGATTGATAACGGATAGGATAGGTGATCTTTTAGGGTTGTAATGTAAATAAAAGGATCAATCAAGGAGGTTAATAATGTACTTACATTCCAAACAAAGCTCCACCAAGATGAGCCGCATGATCGAAGAACTTCCATCCAAACACCACTCCAGCCAGATCTACACTCATTATAACCTTAATAGCCTGGAACATAATATTCAACAATTAATGCCTTTCCTGAACGCATAGACCAGGGGGCTATTACCATCTCCAGATATTACATCAATCTTATTTTGGGACTATCGTTTCGTGTGTCGCCGTCCGCCAGGATAAACATTATTTTTATACTATGTAGCCTGTAGTAGATATTATAAGATATGAAACATCCGTAGTTGCGGACCGACATTTCAGGCATTGTTCCACGTAATAAAGCCGAAGTAACTTGTGGGCTCGAAGATTCGGATGTTTAATGGTAGCCCCCCAGATTGTACCTATCTGATCGCAAACTAGCTTTATAGGCTTCAATCAATTAATAAAGCGAACGGTGACGAGAAATTAGTATTTTTAATGGATCATCATTCTCTGAGCTCTTTCCCAACCTAATTGGTCTCGGCTTTCGGGTCTAACTTCAAATTATTCACGGATAAGTACCTAGGTATTATCGATAAAATATAAGAACCTAAAATTAAGATTACTTACCGTTCCAGCGGCAAATGTGTACATTGGCAAGAAGATGATGCTAAGTCTGGTGTCGGGATACTGCACACATACGTATGCTAGAACCGACATTATAGCTCCCGACTGAAACAATCGATTACAAATTTCCTACACAAGTACAGTAGTACCACGTTTATAAGTTACGCCGATGTACCTGTGCAGAAGTCTATTTATCATATTTTATTTATCATATTTGAAACGCGCCAAAAAATCTTAACCAATCACAACGCTCCGCCAAACATGGCCCTTTATTATTGGTTGCCGCCTGCGCGCCATGTTCGAAACAATGAGCGAGAAAGCGCTACTCTCTGGATTTATTGCATTTTCAATCTTAACGCAACGCAATAAAGTTGGTGTTTCAATAGCGTTGGCATTCGTAATTAATCGGCGTTAGCTTACACTCTTCTGAGCAGGCGAATTTTGCCGATGCGACTTATAAATGTGGTTCACCTATACACATTTAGAAAGGATAAATATCGGGAGCAATAAGTATTTATTGTTCGATCCATTTATCTTGAACCGAAAATGTGCTCTACACGCACAGTAAACGTTTCTTGGATGTATTTTGAAAGTCGCACGGGGTGCTACTTTACAATCCTTATATTGGATTTTTGATTCGAAAGATGTGATTACTTTATTTACTTCCAAAGTATCTATTGTTTCTAATTCTGGTTGTTCTGTAGGTGAGTCTATAGGTGAATTTTTCTTTGGCGTTGGAGGGTTGTGGTCTCTTTCCCCCACGAGGACCAGTCGGCTTGGGGGAGGGTGTTGATTCTTTGTTGTTGAGATTTTTGTTTGTTTGCGTTGCTGGATTTTGTGTGTGCCGAGAGTTAGTTGCTATTTTTTGTCTGTAGGTAGGTTGGTAAGAGAGTTAGATCTGTTTCTCATCAGGTCGAAAGCATTAGTTCTATTGGCCTTCGAAACTATGGAGGTTTGCTGCTGCTTTTTTGGATGTGTGGCCAAGGAGTTTGGTGAAGAAGAAGTCTCCCGTTTTCTTTTATCGTTATTAGATACGGTTTCCTTCACAATGAGCTTATCATATTTCAAGAACGCAATTTTTCCTTTCTTCCTTGCTTCCTCCAACTCTGCTTGTAAAAGTTTCCTTTTAGCTAGAACTTCCTTTGAGTAATCTTCTGTGACATATATATTCCTTAGACTTTTCCTGTTTCTCATTACCTCGCTCTTTTTCCATCCGTTAACGAAAGAACAAAGAACTGGTCTCGGTTTCTTACCCTCTTTATTCTTGTTCCCAATTCGGTATATATTATTTACTCCATTTTCATCAATATCAACGTTCATGTCGCTTTTGAAAATTTTCTTTATTTTGTTTATTAATTCTATTGTTGTTTTTTCTAGTTCTTCCAGACCAAATATAATAACGTTGTTGTTCTTTTTTTCTTTCTTTAGATATTCTATCTCTTTTGCTTGGGTTTCAACTTTTAACTTTAAATTTTTATTTTCTTCTATAATGGGAATTAGTTTCTCATCCATTTTAGCCATTATGATATTTGTAATAGACTTAGTGAGTTCCGTAGATTGGTGTTGCATTTCTAATTTCATTTTATCAAACAATAGTTGAAATTGATCTTCCATTTTTTATTAAGTTTGCTTGTAACGAAACGTAATTTGTTATTATCTAAAACTCAGAACTATTAAACATTGATATTCTTGCAGTTGCCAAACGTATCATTCGTTTTCTTAATGTTTGTCTTTTGGTACTTAAATATTTTACATTTGCAACATTCTAAATTTTCTGATGGTAGTTACTAAACGCATTGGTCGTGTTGTGTTGTTGGTAGTATTGTGCCGGGTTCCGAAGTCAGATTGATCTTGTTTACATTAAATTTTATTCTTTTGTGTGCGTATAGGCAATATATGAATCAGCTGGAGAACAGCTGATTGTCGATGTGTGAGTGGTTTCTTGAAATGGCGGTACAAGTTTTGATGGATTGGAATTTTTGTTTTACTCACAGATCGTTCAGGTAATGTTTCAGTTCTCTTCACACACGATTTTTAGGTTATGTCTCTGAAGCTTGATGGCAATTTACACTGATTTTGGGTATTTTTTATAATTTTACAATGTTTTTTAGCACAGTACTCGGTTCTATACGTATTTACTCGGCAGGGTTGCCAGCAATATCTATAAGGATTGCATTCATCACCCTAACCAAATAACAAAAAGAAACAAAGAATTGAAAATATGTACCTATAACGTAAAAACATTGTCATCGTCAGACAAATTACTGGAGCTAACCTATGCTCTCAAAAAAATTAACTATGACATATTAGGACTTAGCGAGGTGAGAAGGCTAGGCAGCAGTGTTGAAGAGCACCAAGACTATATATTCTGTTATAAAGGAGAAACCAGTGGACTTTATGGTGTGGGGTTTATAATTAAAAAATATATAAAACAAACATTGTCAGCTTCATTGGAATATCAGACAGAGTAGCAGTGTTAAAACTTCAATTTGGTAACGAATCAATAACAATTATACAATGTTATGCCCCTACTGAAAAAGCAAGCGATCAAGATCTTGACAAATTTTATAAAGATCTGAACGTTGCCCACGACTCCACAAATAATAATAATACAGTAATGGTCATAGGGGATTTTAACGCTAAGATTGGACAACCAAGGAAACATGAAAATTTAATACTAGGAAAATACGGGTATGGTAAAAGAAACGAAAGAGGTGAACGACTAATTCAATATGCCTACGAACATAAACTATCCATAATGAATACCTACTTTAAAAAGAAATCGAACCGCCGATGGACTTGGCTATCCCCAGACCAAATAACCAAAAACGAGATTGATTTTATTATATGTAACAAACCAAAAAAAATAACAAATATGGAAGTACTGAGCAACGTTCGTTTTGCATCAGACCATAGGTTGGTGAGATCTACACTGGCGATGAACTCTACTAAACTGAGCAGAAGTATGTTTAAATCTCTACCAAAAACACCCAGAACAGAAAACGAAAGATCGATCTATATTAGGAACTTGACAGACAACATAAATCAACATCACCAGCTACTGCAATCCACGAAAGATGTACAAAAATATTACGATATTCTAGAAAACACCCTCATAACTAGCTTGAAAAGGGGAAATACAAACAAAGAATCTAAGAGAAAGCAAGGAATTTTAAAGGAAACTACTATCGATTTAATAAAAAAACGAACAGAACTAATTAAAACAAAAAACAAAACAAAAGATAAAAAAAGAGAGCTACAAAATATATTTAAAGAAACTAAAAAGGCCATAAAAGAAGACTATAGGAATCATAGACAGACAATACTAGAGAAAAACCTTAACAACTATAGAAGCTCCAAACGGGCATATAAAGCTCTACGTACACACAATGTTTGGATTGAAAAACTCGAAAATAAGCACGATACAACTAAAACAAGGAAGGATGTTATAAAACACGCAACAGAATTTTACAAGAAACTATATCAAAGCCCAACAGAACTTTCATATGAAAATACACTTCCAATTTTAGAAAACACAGAACAAGATAAAATAGAACTTGTAAATGAATCAGAAGTTTTAACCCATATAAAAAAATTAAAATCTGAAAAGAGTCCGGGCCCAGATAACATAGGCAACGAAGCTATTAAAATTGGGGCACCTATCCTGACTCAGTATCTAGCACAATTATTCAATATGGTGATGGAAACGGAGAAACCTCCAAAACAGTGGTGCAGCTCAGAGATAGTACTTCTCTATAAAAAAGGGAACCCAACAGATATCGGAAATTATAGGCCAATAAGCCTTTTATCTTGCATATATAAACTTTTTGCTTCAATTATAACTAACCGAATAACACAACAAATTGAAAAGAAACAACCAAATGAACAAGCAGGGTTCCGCTCTGGATTTTCCACTATAGATCATATACACACACTAGAGCAAATAATTGAAAAGTATAAAGAGTTTAATCACCCACTGTACGTTGCATTTATCGATTATGCTAAAGCATTTGACAGTATAACTCATGATTCGATCTGGAAAGCACTTGATCTGTGTGGAATAAACAGAACATACATAAACACCATAAAGAATATCTATTCCCAAAGTGTAAGCAAAATAAGACTAGAAACAAAAGGAGATGAAATAAAAATAGGAAGGGGAGTCAGGCAAGGCGATCCCCTGTCACCCAAATTATTTATAGCAGTTCTAGAACAGATATTTAAAGAAACCAATTATGAAAACAAGGGGCTTAAAATACAGGGCAAATACCTTAGCCATCTCAGATTTGCTGATGATATTGTCCTCTTCGCAGAAACAGCGAAAGATCTGGAAGGAATGATACAAACTCTAGACATAGAAAGCCGAAAAGTAGGACTGCATATGAACACGGAAAAAACTAAAATAATAACAAACCATAGAGAAAGAACAATACAAGTTTCAGGAAACTACATAGAATATGTAAAAGAATATATTTATCTAGGAAAACAAATATCCTTCAACCCGAAGAGCAATGAAGATGAAATGGATAGAAGGATTAATATCACCTGGAAAAAATTCTGGATGCAAAAAGAAATCCTTAAAGGTGACTTTAACCTACATTTGAAAAAAACTGTCATGGATACCTGCATTCTTCCGAGTCTGACATATGGATGCCAGACATTGACTTACACAACAAAAATAAAAAACAAAATAAAGATATGTCAACATGCCATGGAGAGAAGCTTATTAAACATAAAAAGAATACAGAAAACTAGAAATGAGGTAATTAGAAAGAAAACCAAACTCACAGACGCGCTAATACATGCTTTACGTCTCAAGTGGAAATGGGCAGGACACATATCAAGGCACACTGATAAAAGATGGTCCCTGATAACAACCAAATGGCCAGGACCTCAAGGAAAAAGAAAGAAAGGCAAACCGCGCAAAAGGTGGGCGGACGATATCGCTGAAACTGCCGGCAAGAACTGGATGGAGACAGCCCAAGACAGGAAACAATGGCTTAAATTGGAGGAGGCTTTTACCCAAAAGGGATCCATCGATACAATATAAATTACTTTAATATGTGTAAACTAAGTGTAGTAAATGTAAAGATATGGAATAAATAAAGCTTAAATATAAAAAATATAAATATACGGGGTGCTACTGCGGTGGACGAGCTCAAATTTACCAAGTACCTACAGATTTTTAAACAGCAATTTGCGCGCCCTTTTATATCTCGCGATTTAGGTCCAAGATATATGGTTCGAGCTATACAACTACAAATAAGATAGGTAATGTCGGGTTTATGATACTAAAAGACATGGATTGAAATGTGTTTCATACTTTAAATGGTGAAAGGGTCCTTTGACACAACTGGTTCTTTTCTTACAGATTGTAGGAATGAATTCCATTCAGACCAGAGACCATACACCCTCTATGTCGCTGTATGTCAGTGTATGGTTGCTGATTCAGACATACATAATCTTGATTCAATTTATAACTGTCATAGTCTATGTTTACTGGGATGACCTTACAAGATAATAATTATGCTCACCGCTCCAAGACTGAGGCCAGGCTGGTTTAGTAGGACCTTATAAACGAAGCTCGTGAAACTGCTGACGACACCAGCACTAAGATACATGGCCGTAAATTGCTCCTTCCCTAGAGATGCGACCGCAGCTGCAACACAAAATATTACCCATAAGAACCAAGAATATATATATTTCTTACTAGCTGTTGCCTGTGGATAGGTCTACATAGTCATAATCCTCTTAGCGATTTCCCAGTAGCATTCAAATTCCTAACTTTGTAGCCTGAGATCGGTTTATTGTTTCTGATTGGTATATTGACTTCTCTGGGAGGGATTGCCCGTTTCACCTCCCACTCAAGAGGAAAACTTGCGCTAAAGCCTCATCCATTGTCTCGCAGTTGCAATGACCAGCAGGTGGGGTTGGCTTGGGCCTCAAAGATTTCGGTAAAACCCTGTACAACCTTCGGCCTACGGCTTTACGTACATAGTAAATTAAAGAGCTTTATGGCACGGATTAGAGACAGTTAATATTATAGATTTAAGATTGTGACTGGGATTTATTGACTACTAGCTGATGCCCCCGGCTTCGCCCGTGTGGAACTTGATTCCATTCTCGCGACTCAGGAACCTATTTCCGGGAAAAAAATGCTCTGCATAATGTTCCTTGACGTTTCTGTGAGCCTAGTATTCTATGCGCAAGTCACAGATTTTTCTTTCTATTTCTATTTCGTGACTGAAAAGGGCTGTTTTAGGGTTGCCCTGGCAATTATTCGAATTTTTCTCACCTTTTAAACCTTCCCTAGACCTCCACGATCATGTCAAGACCAAGATAATATAAATCCGTTCAGCCGTTCTCGAGTTTAGCAAGACCAACGAACAGCAATTGATTTTCATATATAGACTAGCTTTTGCCCGCGACTTCGCCCGCGTTCGTTCGGATACAAAGGTTTAGAACACACTGCTCCCGCGACCCAGATAAAGTTCCTTAAAATTTCTGTGAGCCTGGTACTTCGTGCAATTGTACCAGGGTAACAGAAACACTGAAAACGTTTATATGGGAAAAAGAAAAGGGCTGTTTTTAGGGTTTTCCCAGTAATTATTCGAATTTTTCTCACCTTTTAAACCTTCCCTAGACCTCCATGAACATTTCAAGACCAAGATAAGATACATACAGTCGTTCTCGAGTTTTAGCGAGACTAACGAACAGCAATTGATATTTATATACAAGGGTCAAACTGAAAGTTCTTAGAACTGGCCACTTATAAACAATATATTAAAAAAATAATTCTAAAATTTGAAAATAGAACTCTTTGCCAATATTACTGAGTATATATTTCATTCATTTATCATTTGTTTTGCAAATTGAAAATTGTCTGTGTCACGTTAACATGAATTTAACACGAGAAAATTTTCGTGCAATGATTTTTTATGACTTTCGATGTCATTTAAGTCAACAAGAAAGTTGTGATAGACTACGATTGGCCTTTCACGATGAAGCCCCATCTCGTGCGACTGTTTACAACTGGTTTAATGAGTTTAAACATCTGTGTTGTGCGGCGTATGATAGAGACTGACAAAAGAGTGACCTATCAGCAGATTCGGACAAGCTTAGGCATCGGTATGAGTCAAGTGCACAAAATCCTCCACGAACATTTAGCGGTCAGGAAGCTTTGCGCCCGGTGGATACCTCATAATTTGACTGAGGCTCAAAAACTCCATCGTGTGGATTGGTGCCGTAAAATGATTGAAAGATTTAACGGAGGTGACTCTAATGCTGTGTTCGACATACTAACAGGTGACGAAAGCTGGATTTACTGTTATGATCCTGAAACCAAAAGACAATCTGCTCAGTGGGTGTTTCCTTTCGAGGAGTTGCCAACTAAAGTGAAGAGAGATCGAAGTGCGGGAAAAAAAATGGTGGCCTCGTTCTTTGGAACGATAGGTCATTTCGCAACAATTGTGTTAGAGGATCAAAAAACAGTTTCTGCAGAATGGTACACTACCAATTGTTTGCCACTTGTCTTGGAAAAAGTTCGAGAGAAACGACCTCGCAGTAGGATCCTCCTTCACCACGACAACGCCTCGTCGCACACCGCCAAGCGAACGATCGACTATTTGGCGAAATCAAACGTTGAATTACTGGGTCACCCGCCGTATAGCCCGGACCTCGCGCCTTGTGATTTTTATTTATTTCCAAAAATTAAAGAAAAACTTAAAACTCAAACTCAAACTCAAGGTATTTATTCAAAATTGTGTAGCACTACTACAGCTTTTTGACGTCAAATTCTGCTTAAAACTAAGTTTACCACCGCTTCCTAGGCACCAGTGGAGAAGAAACGGCGCAACAAACTCCACGGTAGCATTTTCTGGACGTCAATTTACAAAAAAAAAGTAAGTTCTTAAGACTAAATATGGACGAATGTACATATGTCTCGTGTCAAGATAATTAAAGTATATAAAAAAAACTTATAATAAAATAATTAACCTAAGTTAACAAAAATAAATAAAAAAAGAAGTTCGCGTTCCTATTTAAACATTGTGCCGTAGTTACAGCAAAGCAATTTAGGAGGGGCCTGCACCATGCTCAAGCCAGACATTTTTGTCTTTAAGGTAATCATCTGTCCTATAGTATGCTTTTTTACATAAGGTGGTCTTCACAAAGATTTTAAATTTATTGTCAGGCATACCAAGGACTGATTCAGGCAATTTATTATAAAAACGTATACAATCCCCCCTAAAAGAATCACTAACTCTGCAAAGCCGATAGCATGGAAGGAGCAGTTTATTTTTATTGCGCAGATTTCTGTCTGTAATGTCACTTACTTTTGTAAAATTAGATATATTTTTTCTGACATACAGTATATTTTCGAGTATATATTGGGAAGCTACAGTTAAAATGTTAATATCTTTAAATCGTTCCCTAAGAGAATCTCTCTTACCTAAACAGTAAATGGCACGAACTGCCCTTTTTTGTAATATAAAGATAGTTTCTAAGTCTGCGGCATTCCCCCAAAGTAGTATTCCATAGGACATCAAGCTATGAAAGTAACTAAAGTACACCAGCCTAGCAGTATCTACGTCAGTCAACTGCCTGATCCGTCTGACAGCAAAAGCAGCAGAGCTGAGTTTATTGGCCAAAGCAGTGATATGGTGATCCCATTGCAATTTCGAATCTATTGTGATTCCCAGAAAAGTAGTGCTATTTACAAATTCTAACCTTTGCGCCCCCAGCACGATATCAATCTGAGCTTGCCTCACATTAGGCAGTGTAAACTTAATGCATTTGGTTTTTTCTGTATTCAACAATAGGTTGTTTGCAGAAAACCAATTTGAAATTACGTTTAAGATATTATTTACATTATTCGCATCTGTACTATTACGATCTACTTTGAATATCAGCGATGTATCATCTGCAAACAATACTATTCCGGCGTGTGCCTCGATCATATAAGGTAGGTCATTGACATAAACCAAAAAGAGAAAAGGTCCTAAGATTGATCCTTGGGGTACGCCTATCTTGACGTTTGACCCATTTGACTTAACGTTATTTACATCAACAGTCTGCAGCCTATCTGTTAAGTAAGATTCTAATAGTTCTATAGATTTGTTGCCAAAACCGTACCGACGTAACTTGAGCAAAAGTGTCTGATGGTCAACGCAATCAAATGCTTTAGATAGATCACAGAATACCCCAATAGCATCCTGTGATCCCTCCCAAGCGTCGTAGATTAGGTTAACTAGGCTAACTCCCGCATCAGTGGTAGATTTTCCACCAGTAAAGCCATATTGTTGGCTATGGAAAAGATTGTTGGTATTGAAGTATAGTTGCATTTGATTGAGCATCACTTTCTCAAACACCTTACTCAGAGCCGGCAAAATAGAGATGGGGCGATAGTTTCCAAGTTCTGACTTAGATCCCTTCTTAAATAATGGTATAATTTTACTGTGTTTCATTAAGGTAGGAAACGTGCCTTCATCTACACATTCATTAAATATTAGTGCTAAATCAGGTGCAATGATATTAATTACATGACTAATTAAACTAACTGACATGCCCCAGTAATCTTTAGACATTTTGATTTTCAGATTTTTAAATGCTTTTAATATGTCATTAGGATCAATGTGTTGGAAGTTAAATTTAGAAGAACTAATATTACTCTCAACTAGGGCAACAGCACTGTGAGCGCTTGAATTAATAGAGGAGGTGAGTTGAACTGGAATATTGGTGAAATAGTCTTCAAAAGCATTTACGACATCTTTTGGGGAGGTTATATCCTTGTTTCCTACTTTAATTTTAGGAACACTGTCCCTCAATTTACATCTACCAGACTCTTTGTGAATAACTTTCCAAGTTTCTTTCATTTTGTTAGGAGCCTCAATTATCTTTCTTTTAATGTGAATGGCCTTTGCTTGTCTACATACCTTTTTGAATAACTTTGAGTAATTTTTAACATATTCAGTGAAACTATTGTCGAATCTGTACTGTTTTTGGGCGTATAAATCAAATAGCGTTCGTCTACTTTTATATATACCTACAGTAGCCCATTCACAGAATTTAGATTTCGTACTAAGTTTTTGAATTTTTTGTTTAAATGTGTGTGAAAAGGCGTCTGTTAATTTATTAAATAAACTATTATAATGAACCTCAGGATTATTACCTAAGTAAGTTATTGAATTGAGCTTATTCTCTAACAAGTCTTTGAATTCTTTAATCTTATTAAAAGTTATGGGCCTACACATAATTTTCTCTTTAGGTCTACTATTATTACCTATAGGAAAGGATACTATTTGACCCCGGTGATCTGAGGGCAACTTACTAATTACAGACTTATTTGAGTATACACAATCACAAAAAAAATTATCTAGACAACTGCCAGTCTCAGCAGTGATTCTGGTTGGTTCACAGAAAATATTTTCAAGATTATAGCTCTTGAACATGTTTAAAAATTGAGTACTTCTCTTACAATGTTCCAAGATGTTTACATTGAAGTCGCCGCATACAATTATATTCTTATTATTACTTGATGCTATCCCAAGAACTTTGTCCATGACCCCAATTAAAGTTCCAAAGTCACTCCTTGGTGGACTGTATACGCATACTACTACACAATTATCAAGCTCGGCACAGGCCACCTCAGCACAGCGCTCAACAGAAAGTCTAACAATGTCAATCCGCTCTTTACTGCGGAGACCATTTTTTATTAAGACCATGGAGCCACCTCTTTCAGCAGACTTCCTGTTAAAGCAACTTACAATTGTATAATTATCTATACTGAACATCATCTCAGTCTCCTTTAGCCAGTGCTCAGTTAAACACAAAATATCTACATTTAATTCCTGTAGGAATAACTCAACTACTAATTCTTTGCCAGGAAGGCCTTGCAAGTTTTGATGAACTATCTTTAGCTCTGGCATTCCTGTTGTCTGATTATTTAGTTTAAATCAGTACAACTATCTGGTAAACATACAGAATTACTACTACAAGTACCTGGCAAACCTGTATGTATTGGGTCGTTCACTTGTTTACAATGTAAACTCGTCCAAAAGTTAATATTATTTGCCACCAATGTAGCAATTTTATGTTTGTCATATTTTGTAAGATAAATATTATCTTTGGTCTTAAAACAATAACTACTAATAAAATTATTAGTGTCAAAAAATATAAAAGTGTCACTATGACGACAAGTCAAGGTATGAATAAAATTATTCATGTAATGTATATTTCTATTGTAACATGCAGACTGGCACGACACATATGGGAATGCACATAATATTATTTTAAATACTTTCAATTTACTCAGGCAGTCTATACTGTACATTAATTCTTTCTTGCCTACTCCATTACCTTCACCCACCAGCAACACAATAGTGGAACTACTGTTATATTTAGAAGACACAATTTTGTCTATAATTTGAGAGTAGGTTGCATTGGGCATGCAATGATGCATACAGTTCTTCAAATGACGACTAAACATTGAGCCCATATTGCGACCCACACTGTCAGAAAATACCATTGTATTACTAGGCGGCTTAATGTTGACATTAAAATCACATGCAGAGTCTGGAGTACTGGTACAAGTAGAGAGAACCCGTATGGTGTCACTGACAGGGGGGGTGGAGCAGGGCAAGGATTTGTCACAGTCATCAAATTTTTGCCTATACAGGTTTTCCAGTGAATGAAATCTTGCTTCATTACTATGACATGAGTCCACTAGGCTATTTAATGCCTCAATGTACTCACCTATCTCCTTTTGAGCAGTTTGGTATTTTAGTGTAACAGAATTTAAGGAGTCATTTAAATGTGAGATTTCTAGCTGGAGTTCATATAAATCAGACTCATATTGGTCTGTCTGTGTTTTACCTACCTCTATTAACTGCCTCAATTCTACATTAGACCTACAGGCTCTACGACATTTGTTAATGCCCATTTTGAGGTACCTGATCTGTTTCTGTGACTTACTAATAAATTTATTGAGTTTAACATATTTTTTATACTTATTTCTGCCACTGCTAACTAACTAACTAACTAACTAACTAAAAGCGGTTTATGAATGCTGAAGAAGCGGTGGCTGCGTATCGCGATGCCATTGAATCTCGTCCTTAGGGGTCTCCTAAGGACGAGTGGGCAAAGTGCTTTTCCCAGTGGTTCCATCGCATGCAGCGGTGTATTGACGTGAATGGACAATATTTTGAAAAGATATAATAAAACTAATAACTGGCTAATGTAATCAGTTTTTGATTTTCTAAGAACTTTCAGTTTGACCCTCGTATATAGATAGATTTATCTAATGCCTCAGATCAGTGAGTTTCAAATCAAGTTCTGCAATTTAATTATTTCAAGGTCTAATCTAAGTCAAAACTAGTGCTTACCTGGCATGAAGCTATAAAGGACATACATATTTGCAGCTAAATGCATTGCTGAGTAGTGACTGAATGTTGAAAGTAACATTGGGATGCATTTTGAACCTGTGAACAAAAAAAATTGCATGAAATACTCCCCTTTCATTTTGTTCATCATTATTGGACAAAGATTTAACCAATTCAGGATAATTTTAAGACTACACTTACTGCCTGAGGGATTTGAACAGAAGTACTTAATCATATAGGGTTGGAGTTGTCTCACACGCCAGGCTCCAAACACCATAACATTTGCTGCTAATATTGGATAGAAAACTTTTTCACTATCTCTTAGTGAGTTCCACCATTTTCGTATAGGGCCAGGTTCAGATCTCTGCAGACATAAGTGTTACATTTTTTTTTCAATATAAATTAGTACACAGTGAGTATTTTATGACTATGAAATATTTTTAGGCATGAATAACAAGTATTTACAAAATGAAAATGTATTTAATTATGGTAGTAGGGTTGCATAGAGGCAAACTCGGTAGTAACTCGAGCATGTCAGATTAAGCTAGGGGAGGCAAATTACATATTAACAAATTCCTTCAGCCAGTAGGCACCCTTCAATATCAGTGGGTCTACAAAAAAATAATTGTTCAACGAATTTACAGCTACACGTCAGATTAATATAAGGTAGGTGAGTTACTAGCTAACAAGTGTCAATTTTGAAAATCTTCCGATATAAGTGTAACCTAAGCGCATGGGAAGCTTGCAAAGAAAGGGCTATTTGACAATTTTTTTTTACTTTCGAAAAATTACCACTGTCTTATAATATAATGAACTGTAAAAGTAACATTTTCGTACGACAAATAGTTTTCAAGATATTTGATTTTGAAAATTTCTATTTGTCGCGCCGCCCGAAAACGCTCCATACAAAATCGTTTTAAATTGTGACGTCACGCTTCGGTAGCGCGTAGTGAAAATGTATGGAGTGCAAGATAATATCGATCGCATTTATCTCGGTCTACGTTGCGTTTACACTTATATAGTTCATAATAAAAGTTATTTAAAATTTAATGAGGAACCTAAAAAGTTATATATTTGAATTGAATTTGATTGTTTATATTTTGACTTTTTTTGGGAATTTCAAGTATTGAAAAGTCATAGTTTCAGTTTAGATATGCAATATTTTATTTTGAAAGGCGTATTTTTTCACAACAAGCTATCATATTAACTAGTATTGGGAAGAATCGACGACTTAGTCAAATACCCTAATGTCTGTATTTACTCAAGCTCGGTCTTTTTTTATGTTTAGAATAACGGAGAAGCACTAATAAAACCAAAGTGATACAAAACATTAATCAAGATGGATGATAATATCTATTTATTTATTATTATGTTATGTATACACTTCCCCACCACTAAAAGTGGAAACTTAATATATCATTACTAGCTTTTGCCCGCGGCTCCGCCCGCGTGGATGTCGGTTATCGCGACAAAACATAGCCTATGTCCTTTCTCAAGATCTAATCTACCCCTATACCAAATTTCATCAAAATCGGTTCAGTGGTTTAGGCGTGAAAGCGTAACATACAGACAGACAGACAGACAGAGTTACTTTCGCATTTATAATATTAGTATGGATATGGATTCTTTCTATCATCTAATCTACCAATTCTAATAGGTTTCCATGCTGCTTGAGTAACTCCAAATTTAGCTATGTTGCCTCCCTGGTAAGCACTACCAGCTAATGGAGACCTTTACTATGGGTCTAGATGTCACTATGTAGAGGGTCAAGATTGACTTACAGTTTTAACTTTTCTCTGCTGTGCACTTAACCATGTTCCAGATTTTCTGAGAAAGGAAGACGCATGACGTCGGATAGATTCATATTCCCAAATCATACATGCCCCAAGGCTGAATGTCGAAACCTTTAAAAAGCAAAATGCATTATTACATTAATTTATTAATTGCAATGAAGTCATACCAAAACTTATAATTGACCATTTTATGTTTACAATTTGTTTCTATTATGTATTCTAGCTGTAGCTTTTTCCAGAAGAATGAAGTGAAATAAAAGTAATAGCTGTGGTGATAGTTTTCAAAATTAGTAAATAATCAGCATAAAGTGAAGGATAAATAAATCTACAAATAGATTCTATGTTGTACTAAGTTGCAGCATACTGTTAATGTGTAAAATTGCTTGATACTACATAATACTCACACCTGTATACACAAAGGCAAAGGTGTAATAACACTTCATGTTATGCAAAATGTTTATTGATTCCATGTATTATTGGGTTAGCTTTTAGCCTGAAACTAAGAAACTTTCTAGAGGGCCATTGATGGAGTAGAACAGCTCTACATCTTAGTTGTTTTTACTCTTTGATGAGGAGATGAGGGGGTGGCTCTTGTCATAAACAAAATCTTGTATTTGTATCTGATGCTTGAGCTTGCAGCATTTTAATGATAATACGTGGTTCTACTTTTATGATAAAATACAATTTCTCACCCCCACGGTAAAAAAGAAGGGTTTTATCAATGCACCCGGTTTCAACGGTCTAGAATCAATCTTAAGATGTTCCAAGGGATTTGGATCAATGTTTTGCCTTGTGTTGCGCCGGGCGTTGTGAAGAGTATTCCGATGTTGTATTCGCACATTTTGAGCAGCACTTCGAAATCGTAGAAACAGCCCAGAACTGCTAAAATATAAAATAAAACAATAAGCGCCGATTGTTGTCACTAATATAACCTCAATATTTTGAGTAAGCATACTAAGTATTTGTCAGCTCTGCCGCACACCAAACATTTCTGAAAAACATTCTATGTTTTTTCCTTATTCTATTGTTACATTATTATGAAACTAATTCAATGATGCAATCGTGTTACAAATTATTTTGTAAAATCTTAACATTGACAAGTGATTTAAAAAGAATTGATGACATTTGACTTTGACATTACCCTGATAGTCGCATAGACTCAAGACATAGACTAAGAAAGAATTATATTTACTATGTCTATGGAAAGAATACACTATATACGTTTTCTCTGTCTACGATTCAAGAAGTGCCCAATGATGCGATGTCACTTCGCTCCTTAATTTCCAATAAAAAAAGGCGCGACGATGGCAAGAGGCCGGACGGTATGTCGTTGATGCCTTGGAAGGTGGGCAGGCCTTTGGTGTGGGACGCAACGTGTGTCGACATCCTGGCGCCTTCCCATCTTCCCAATACGATGGACTGTGTATGCGCTGCTGCTGCATCAGCGGAGACTCTCAAACGGCGCAAATATACCAATTTAACGAGCCATTTGGAGTCGAAACGTTGGGTCCGTGGGGTCCAGGTGCGCGCGCACTATTCAAAGAGATAGCGATGCGTCTAATTAACTTTTCCCGTGACCATAAGGCTGGCCTTTACCTCGTTCAAAGAATTGCTAATTGTTATTGCTATTCAGCGGGGTAATGCCGCCACTGCCGCCAGCCTTTTGGGGTGTCCGTCAGAATGGCTGGTTGCCTGCCTCATTTAGAATCGAGACCGAGATTAAAAATTGCTACCTAATTGCTACTATTTGCTACCTACAATTAAATAATTGCTACCTCATTAATTTTGAAAATGTAAGGATTAACAATGTCACCAGCCATTCTGACGTCAGAATGGCTGGTCAGCGGTTAGTTTGAGTAAACTACACTGAGTTGAGTTGTTGTTTTTGCTTCAATAATTGCTACCTAATAGCTACCTACTCACCTATCAATTTCAGCCTTATAACTATATCAGTTGAAAAGTTATGATTATTTATTTGCAACTTACGTGTGGTTTGCTACGGTTGGCAAAAAAATAATAATAAAAACAGTTATAAAATAAAATAAAGTAAATAATGCACTCACTTATTTATATTATTATTATTATTATTCGTTAATAATATGAAGTGATTCAGGTGTGGCTCAATAGCTCAGTTGGAAGAGCATTCCAACTCCAGTCCAACTTGAGTATTTAATTTTCCCGATTTTTTTCGAACTATAATACCTTTTTATTGTTTAGCCTATGTATACTTCCCTGTTAACTAACCTCTATTCTAACTGTACTTCTCCCATAATATTACTAACCCATAATTGTTTACTAACCCTTGTGCCGTCCCATTTCAGATAGCAGCCAAAGTAACTATCTACCTATCTAAAAATACCGACCAATACCGGTACATTATTTAGACCTCCATAAACGATTAAATCTACGAACCACCTTGCCGTTGGCGGAATCATCGGTAAACGATGGGGCCACTAAACTAAAGAAAGAGGAAGACTAAAAAATCAGATGTGCATCTGGACTGAGGGCCCAACTTGTCAAACGAAATAAGACTTATAGGACATTTAGTAAAAAAATAGTAAAACTTAATGCAAGCAATCATAAATTTCTAAAACATAAGATGAAACTGTTATGATTAAATTACTTGGGCCTTCATTCCAGACGTTTGCATAAAATGATATAGCCTATAGCTCAAAAAGTACTAACTCTAGGTTGATCATTTTTATTTTAGAAAATAGCTCTGAATTTCTTAAATATTTTACTAGATTCTCATGTTTCTATTGGTTATAGTTAAAGAGAAAATCAATATTGAATTTTACCAAAACATTTGAACTGAGGGCCCAAGATTTTCTGACTTACTGCCTAGGTTTAACCTCGTAGAACAAAGCAAATTGTAGTAACATTTAGTAAAAAATTTAACTACCATACTAGAAAATTTATACTTTCACTTTTCATGGGAATGTTTTTTTTGGTAGGGTGACCATAAATACGGCACGTATCGTATAGGTACAATGTTGTGACATTTTATAGATATGTACATCATTCAGGAGCATGGTGGCGGTCAAAAAGGCGCATAATATAGGTATTATTACAGTAGAGGGCATTTTATTATTTATATTAATTTTGCTTTAATTTAAGGCAAAATCACCAATAGTAGGCATTTTAAGGACAAATTAAACTTCAATTTACATAATCATACATATGAATTATAGAATCAACGTTACATTATTTTTAAGTTGTTTTTTTTTATACAGGACACGTCAATTTGACTTCACCTCGCCTGATGTTAAGCTAAAGGCAAAGTCTCGGAAAGAGGGTCACCATCGTAAACATTTAGAGTTTTGTCTCTACGGACGGATCAATATTATGTGATCTATCACATATTGATCCGTCTGTCTGCCTGTGACCAGACTGTATCTCACGTAAACAGAGAAAACAAACATAGCTTCCGTCGCATTCACACAAGAAAGAGAGAAACTTACGTCAATGTCGTGTAAAGAAATGAGACAGAGTGACTTAATTTTCTGTCTCCTCTCTCGTGCCAGTTTTTAAAGGTCCGCAAACTAGTTTACTAAACAAACGATTGCACGAAAATAAACAAATTTGACAGATGTTCAGCTTACTTTTACTTATATGTTTAGAAAAAGTGACAATTGTTTTCAAACGTGAAGTAATCTGATTACGTTTTAGAAGAATACATAATTATAAAAAGAGTGGACTGTACAGTACGTCTCACCACTTCCGACCTGCGATCCGCACTCGCCTTTGCCTGTCGTCAAAGATCGCGTGCGATACGAGTAGGCTTCTGTACATTCCACCTCGTCCTCCGGTCAGCACCTCCCATCCCGACCTTCGACACCGCTCTCGCCTTTGCCTGTCGTCAAGGAGCGCGTGCGACACGAGTAGGCTGCTGCACATCTCACCTCGTCCCGGCCAGCACCTCCCCTCTAGACCTGCGACCCCGCTCTCGCCTTTCGCTTTACTTGTTTCAAGGAGCGCGTACGACATAAGTAGAAAAATCTTTAATTCTAAATCTTAGATTATTTAAAGTAAAAGCGGAAAAAACTGTATACATAAACTTGTATTCCATGAATGGAATTAAAGAAATATGGTTGCTATTGCTCACAATACCTAAATTCAAATCAAGTAAACTGATTGGTCAAATGACCATGATTTGACCAATCAGGTCTATGGAGCTACTAAGATAACATGGTGGTTGGCGTGAACCTTGATGTGATGTGTCTATAGATAACAGGTACCTACGCTATTTTATTATTAAAATCTATTATAGACCTAAATCCACAAATCAATGGCACTGACACTAATAATGTTTCAAAGAAAACTACATAGGTAATAAAAAGTGTCAAGAACGAGTCTGGTCGGTCGGTCAACTGGTCTAACTGCTGCTTCGATATCGCCAATGTAAAGAATGGAAAATATCGAAGTTCCGCTAAAACCACAGTTACGACTGGAGAAAGTGGACTCCGAGGTGACAGCTTCGGATTAACGCTAGAATGAAGTAGAAGATGAGAGTATATACTGATGTGTTTATAAATAACAAAGTATGAATTAAAAACAAAAACAAAAAGTAACAAAATCATAGGCTCCCTTCAAAATTTCTTTCTATGGAAAAGTAAAAAATCGATTTTCTCTTAAAGTATGGTAGTTAGGAGAACGGGCGATATCTCATATTTTAGTAATTTTTTTTACTAACTCTACTACAATTTGCATTATTCTACAAGGTTAGGCCTAGGCAGTAAGTCAGAAAATCTTGGGCCCTCAGACCAGACGTTTTGATAAAATTCAACATTGATTTTCACTTTAACTATAACCAATAGAAATATGGAAAATTAGTAAAATATTTTAGAAATTAAGACCTATTTTCTAAAATAAAAATTTTCAATCTAGAGTTAATACTTGCTGAGCTATGGGCTATTTCATTTTATGCAAACGTCTGGACTGAGGGCCCAAGTAATCTGATCATAACAGTTGTATCTTACGTTTTAGGAATTTATGATTGCTTGCATTAAGTTTTACAATTTTTTACTAAATCCCCTATAAGTCTTATTTCGTTTGACAAGTTGGGCCCTCAGTCCAGATGCTCACAAAAATCAGTACCTAAGCACTATAAGGCACATTGCAAACGTGGAAATTCTTGGCAGTGTTACGACGACGTGTGTAATAAGGTTACTAAAAGTGTCACTAAGATTATTATTTTGTTGACTTTCATACTGAAATTTTTTAATTGGTGCACATAAAACTCTGCGCAAAGCCAAATTTAAGTGTTGTCGTTATGATTAACTTGCTTTTAGGTAGGTATAAAGTTCTGTAATAAATTAGTGTTTGTATTTTTTTTGCCAACCGTAGCAAACCACACGTAGGTAAGTTGCAAATAAATAATCATAACTTTTCAACTGATATAGTTATAAGGCTGAAATTGATAGGTGAGTAGGTAGCTATTAGGTAGCAATTATTGAAGCAAAAACAAAAACTCAACTCAGTGTAGTTTACTCAAACTAAGCGCTGACCAGCCATTCTGACGTCAGAATGGCTGGTGACATTGTTAATCCTTATATTTTCAAAATTAATGAGGTAGCAATTATTTAATTGTAGGTAGCAAATAGTAGCAATTAGGTAGCAATTTTTAATCTCGGTCTCGATTCTAAATGAGGCAGGCAACCAGCCATTCTGACGGACACCCTTTTGGGCACGGTACCGTTAGAGGTCCATGGGGAGGAATTCTACGATGCCTAAAGTAACAGTCTCTCCACCCCTGTTTTTTTTTCTCATTTTTGTATATATTGTACATTTAGTTATAATACTGTAATTAATTAGTCAGATGTTTTCAATAAAATAATAGTATAGGTATATAATATTATATACCTAATAATAAATAAAAAAAGGTACAAATGCGAATTATAATGGTTGCAGAACCTGCTAAATGTCCTGTTAGCTTGTTTACAATAATTCATTATATTTCATTCATTTTGTTTACCACTCGAATGAAAACCTCAATAAACTACAATTATCTCACTAACCGTCTACCCATATTAGGTACTTATCTTGCGAGTACTGGCGAGTGCCGTTGGTCATTGCGGGTGGTTATCTAGTTATGTTGGACTCGACAAGTTATTTAAATATGGGAATTTATTATTACATCGTATATTTAATTAAAATTAATCGTATAATTTTAATTAATTACTTATTACGATAGTGTACCTATTTAAATTACTTGTTATCTTTTTCGTGGGATTACCCCTATTTATATCGGAATCGAACCAACTAAAACCGCACGCCGTCTCAGGTCCGGTCACCTGGTTATAAGGTAACCCATTATGGCAATTTTCTCGCCACACCGCTTGATTGCCCAGAGTATATCGCATACAGGTTTCCGATCGAGCATCCAAAATTAGGTACTTGTACCTCATGCAGTTATCCAATAAATTTAATGTTACATTCTAAACCAGAAACAAACTTCAGTCATTTAGTAGGTACTAGGTAGGTACTCATTTTAAGAAATATTTGGCTTCAAAGATAACTTTATTGTTGATTACCTTATCTATAGCTAGCTTTTGCCCGCGGCTCCGCCCGCGTGGATGTTGGTTTTCGCGACCAAACATAGCTTATCGCCTTTCTCAAGATTTATTGTACCCCTATACCAAATATCATCAAAATAGGTTCAGTGGCGTGAAATCGTAACAAACAGATAGTTATTTACCTACTTTCGCATTTTTAATACATAAACTCCCCTCCCGCACGCGCACCTCCGCCTTGGCGACGCCCACTTCGCAGCGGGCCGAAACGTCCAATTTTAATCATTCAAAGACCAAATATTAACTACATAAACTGTACTTAGTGATGAAATAATTTATTTTCATATGGATTAATAGCATGAGTAAAATAAACGCGTTTAAATGTAGTCCAATAAATTAAAGATTTTTAAATAAAAAAATGGTTGTTGTGGCTCAGTCGACATGGATAGGTATAGTGTGTCGCGGACTTTTTTGTAGATATTTATAAGATCTGCAATTAATTAGGACATTTTATGGATCTATCTTTTATAATTTAGGCAGTGTACGCAAAATAAGTAACTTTTCTGGTTGATTTTTTACACCTTGTGTCCGAAAAACCCAAATACCTTACGGAACCCTATTTTTTTCCGAAATAAAATATAGCCTATGTTAGGTACTCGTGGATAATGTAGCTTTCAAATGGTGAAAGAATTTTTTAAATCGGTCTAGCAGTTTTTAAGCCTATTCATTACAAACAAACATACATACAAAGTTTTCCTCTTTATAATATTAGTATAGATAGATATAAAAATGAATCGCTAAATATGTTGGTAAGCGCATAACTCAAGAACGCCTGGACCAATTTGGCCAATTCTTTTTTTTAATTGTTCAGTGAAGTTCATGGATAGTTTTTACGGCGAGAAAAAATCGGATAATTTCCGGGAACCGACATCCACGCGGGCGGAGCCGCGGGCATAAGCTAGTCAACAATAAAGATATCTTTGCAGCCATCATGACTCCTTGAGGAATAGTGCTGTCTCTGTTGGCATATCTTCATAATAACTTTATTCAGGAATTACCTTTCGCGCCAAGCGTGTTGCCGAAGTTTTTTAGAAATCAAGGAATGTTTCCATTGCCTGAAATTCTCTATCCCCAGTATTTTGAGTAGGTTCTTCCCCTCCAGGTGGTATTAAAATCTTCCACTCTGTATACCTATGTCAGTTTTAAACGGAAAGGGTAAATTGGCACAAATGTCCCCGTTCCCCGACGACGCTGGGTCAGTTGTACCAATAATGTGATCAAATAAAAGTCGGTGTTTTAATGCGAAAAATCAACTTGTTTTAATGGTAATATTACTAAGTAGTCTTTTATTTCTTACCTTTAACTAATCTGGGCACATAACTCAGATGAATTGTTCAGAGAAAAGCTACATTCTATCATCGCACCGCTCGCCATAGGCAGGAAATTCATCCCCACACATTGCAACCGAAAACGGTGCACACCGTGCGGTATGAAAGGAACTTCATCCCACGCACGCTCAAGCTGTGGAATGAACTTCCCTGCCGTGGCTTTCCCAAACGACTACAACATGGGGTTCTTCAAGAGGGGCATTAGAAGGTTTCTTCAGTGTAGGCAGTACGAGTGTAACGCCCCTGGTGTTGCATCCATAAGCCGCGGTAACCAATTTCCATCAGGTGGGCCGTGTGCTTGTCTGCCGCTTGTAATACGTAACATTTAATTAACGCTGCGCTATGTGCTGTTATCAGCTTAAAATCATATAGATACTTATGATATACTAGCTTTTGCCCGCGGCTCTGCCCGTGTGGATGTCGGTTATCGCGACTAAACATAGTCTATGTCCTTTCTCATGGTCTAATCTACCCCTATACCGAATTTCATCAAAATCGGTTCAGTGGTTTAGGCGTGAAAGTGTAACATACAGACAGAGTTACTTTCACATTTATAATATTAGCTTTTGCCCGTGGCTCCGCCCGCGTGGATGTCTGTTATCGCAACCAAACAGCCTATGTCCTTTCTCATGGTCTAATCTACCCCCATACCAAATTTCATCAAAATCGGTTTAGTGGTTTAGGCGTGAAAGCGTAACATACAGACAGACAGACAGAGTTACTTTCGCATTTATAATATTATATTAAGTATGGATTAGTATAGGGTTGAGTGTTTAAACCCGTTATGTGCGAAAAATTAACTTTCGAGATAATCGATGTTAAAGTTTGCTGGCAATAAAAAATAGGTAAATATAATAAATTGATGCAAATTACTTAGTAATTTAGCAAAATTATATATCCATAATACTATATTTTATGATTTTTGTCATGTTTAATAATAAACTTTTGCATAAAATTGTAATTAGTAAATTAGGGGGCTGACTTATTGGGTTTTAACCCAAAATTAAAATTATGTTTCTATTAATTATTAGCTTTATTATTTGAACAAAAATCAAGTGAATCACGATAATCCTTTTATTATAGGTAATTACTGTCGCTTTTAGATTCAGATATGTTTTCAGGCTGTGGATCCACCCATGAAATTCCTCGGGAATGATTTCTTTTTTGCACATCGTTCCTAGATCTTTTTTTTTTCACAATACTGATCGGTATCTATCTTTGGTATAATTGCTCCAGCTGTTCTGATAGTTGCACGTTGGTTGAAAATCGCTTTCCCTCGTTTTAGGTGTGTTTTGAGTAGTACTAAAAATGTCTCATCATCATCATCCACATAAAGACGTTAGTCCTGATTGCATTCGAGGCCACGGTGCCCTCGGAGGTCAGGGTCCGCCTTCCGGCTCTTCCTCCTCTACTTCGTACGATCTTGGGCGTCCAAGGTAGTGAGATCGTTTGCACGTATGTCACCCTCCACGAAGCCAAGCCAGCACTTCTTGGGCCTACCCCTTCTACCTGAACCCGGTGGGGGCGCCATTGCCAGGCATTTGTTACCCACGTAGCTGGGCGGTTGCCGCACGACGGTGCCGCACCAGCGGAGGTGGCTCTCTCTCGTTTTATAGACCTGCCCCTTCAGCCTAACTGGCATTTTAGCATCGCATGTGACGCCAGTCATTTCCCGCCACTTAGCCCACGCGGCAGCAATACGTGCCTTGACGTCGTAGTCGATGTCACCAGAAACGTGAAGTACAGATCCCAGGTACTTAACCTGATCCGTGTGCTCGACCAAGTGATCGCCTGTGCGGACGGGTATAGGATCTGTGGAGTTTAACGCCAAATATTCAGTCTTCGCCACATTAAGCTTCAGACCGGCGCCGTTCTCAAGTGCCTCCTTCCACCCTTTCACACGTCAAACCAATCTGTTCCTATCTGCGTCCATCAGCGCAGTGTCATCAGCATACATAAGCAACCACGGAGGCTGCTCATGTGAGTCTCCGATGCTGTCCGACAAAACGTCTAATACCAAGCTGAACAGGTATGTGACTAACTACGGATCCTTGGTGTACCCCGACGGTGGTGGGGAAGGTTTTTGTGTCGCCAACAGCGGTCCAAAGCACGGAACCGGAATCTCGGTAAAGTCTCGGATGGTGTCGATGTAAGCCTCTGGGACTCCTTTGGACCTCAATGCCCACAAGATCATCGCGCGAGGCACACAGTCGAAGGCTTTCTGCATGTCTAGGAATAGAAAGTGCAGGGGCGTGTTCCTCGCCCTGTATCTCTCCGCGACGATCCTTAGGGCGAACGCCGGATCCATAGTCCCGTGTACGGAGCGGAACCCATACTGACACTCCGAGAGGGTACTCTTCTGTTGGATCCGGGAATCGATTATCCGCTCGTAAAGCTTCATGGTCTTTCATGGTGGACATTATCTTTATACCTCGGTAACTACCACACTCCTTCACCGAAGACCGCCCTTGAAGACTGGCGTAATGACACTCAGCCTCCACTAGTTTGGGATTTTACCGGTGAGGAGGACACGGTTATAAAGTTAGCGAGGATGCCCACACCACGGGCCCCTCTTTCTTTCTTTTCTTTTTCTTTCATGCGACGAATGACAGTCTGGACTTCTGCAAGCGTTATCGGCGGCACTAGTCCTTGATTTGGAGGGAGTTCTGGTGGCTGCACCTCTTGATGCTGCTTATTCAGCAGCTCGTGGAAGTATGAGCGCCATCCTCCTTCACCGCGACTTCCTCGTACAACAGATTGTCCCCAGGGCCTTTGATGCAGCGGCACTAGGTTATAGCCTGCGCCGCTTCAGCCCTGGAGCGCGCCAACTTATAGATGAGCTTTTGTCCCTCAAACGATTCCAACTTGATGTATAGCGGTTGCAAGTGGTCTCGTCTGACCCTGGCTATGGCTCTCCTAGTGGCGCGTTCATTATTAACGTTTATTATTATTCGTTCACTTTTGTACTTGTCGCAGTCTTCGGGAGATTTGGACGCTTGGCACTTTCTAAAGAGGGCTTTCTTCACCCTGATCTCCTTCTAGACTGTGTCGTTCAACCACCAGGTGTCCTTGTCACACTTGCGTCCACCCTTGGGCGTGCCGAGCACTGCCTTCCCCGCCTCAAGATTAACTGCCTGAATCTCGTCCCAGCAATCTTGCACGGTTTCGTCTACAGCATTAGCGCACTTAAAGCATATTATAACGCACTTATATAATATATATTAGGGCACCGATAGCTGAGACGAAACTCTAGGACTTGGCTTCATCAAGCAGCCACCACTTGGTTCTGCGTTGGCCGCGCTCAACACGTTTACCTTTGGGTTTTACGTGGAGGGCCATGACAAGGACACGGTGTTGCGTAGTGAGACTCTCTCCGGGTATAAGCGGAGGTTACCTATTATACATTTCATAGGAAATAAAAAAATATTTACCTTGTTTTACGTTGACAAACATTCTATTTTTACGCTATAGTTCAGATATAAAATGCCAATAAATATATTTTATTGTATTTTATATTTTCGTATTACATGTATTCATGATAAATCATCCACCCATTAATTCATTTATACTGATTTTAATTTTCGATTTTTTTGTTCTGTATTGAATTACTTCTCGTGTTAAAACCCGTTACACAAAATTATGTGCTTTTATCTTTTGTATTAGTGTGATTGACGTGGTTATCCTTAAGATTTCAATACCAATAAATACATTTTATCGGGTTCTCTCGTAAAACAAACTTTGAAATGTTTAAGTATAACTAGCTTTAGAGTATTTTCAACTAAAAGTATTATTGAGTAATGCACTTACTGGGTTATTTGTTTAGTATATCACTAAGTTACACTCTAAAATAGGGTTATCTGGAAACATCACTAGGAAGAGCAAAAAATTCTGATTCTAGTGGGCTAATAAAACTAATTTCGCTTTTTTTTCACTTATCGGGTTTTAACACCCAACCCTCGAATTAAGTAATACACCGTTGGGGTCAATTGTACCACGGGTACAATTTTATTAAAAGGTACAACTGAACCCGAAAAAATGCTACAAATGTCCAGATAACGTCATCCAATGGATAAAGATAAAACTCTCATGATACTATAAATGTAATCGCATAACAAAAGTAATAATAGTAAAACTCCAGTAGCGACCCAAGGGTAATCAAATCCAAATGGAATAAACCAAACGAATGTACATAACCATGAGAGCATCTATATAAATTTTATAAGTGTACGATTGCTAAGTCAGAGGTCGCGGCTTCGATTCCCTTCTAGTGTAGAATGCATAAATATTTGTATTGATCTGGATATTATTATATTCTATGGCTTAAATATTCTAAGAATATTGTACATAGCGCTCTCTAGACCGAAAGTAAGCACAGCTTAACCATTATTTTATGCCAGTAAGTAACCTAGTTAAAAGTATACCTCGAGTCACATATCTTGAAGCTCTCACACGCGCAGGGTTTGTAATAATGTGTGATTGATAAATTTGCACTTGTAGGGAGCACAGGAATTGCAATGTAAGCATTTTCAGTAGTGACGCCAGTCACTAGGAGCGAGGCTCGTGGGTCGGTCGCTTAGTACTTAAGTGAATTATGTCAATGTAATCTAAACAAAAGAACCTTTTCTAATTTCCATTTGTGGTTTTCATTAACTCTCTATAAAAATAGAGGACACATATAAACAGTGCATCATAAAACTTACAAACTCATGCCGTAGTACCCCGTGCTGTCCTCAAAATACACCCAAGAACTCGAAACGCAGATCTACCTACTGCGCTTATCTAGAGCACATTTTAGGTCCAAGATATATGTCCCGAGGTATACTATTGGGGCAGTTTTGCTAAAGAACAAACAGTTTTATTATATTCGTACAGGCAGGGGTTTGCTGGAGTGGAGTGGGGTGGCGGGTGCCCTACGCGCATGCTCCCATTCAGTCCGCGGCCCGGTGCGACCCTTGTCAACTTCAGTGCACAGCTGAAGAGCTCAAGGTGAAACCTCGCGCTTTTTAGACCCAGATTATTCTAGGACCATAAAATCCTACTCTATTCAAAAGTAAGTGTTCATTTTATACTTCAATATTATTGTGCGGTGAGCAGTGATTCCTATACATGTAGTTTTGTGTAACAACGATAAAAATTTCGACACGTGTTGTAAGGCCGTGCCATAGATCACTACTTTTATAAATAAGCATTCGACGATGATGGACATAAAACGCCTATGACGCAACTAGTCCAATTTCAGTCAGTTTAGGAGATTTCAAATTTCTCAAAGATTTTTTTAACGTCTATATACGTACTGTCCCAGTTCATATTTCTCAATTAATTAGGTACGTACCTACACGTTAAAAGTCCTTATTTTACTGTGATTTATTTTTAATCAAATGGCGTTAAGTAATCAATATTGTTGAATCCATGTGATGACTTCACAGTGAGGTAATAGCATCATTTACAGAAAGGTAATAATTTTTATGGTGACTATGAAAGTTTTATTTCAAATTGTGTCCGCGCCCCGATGAACTTACCTAATTACTAACCAGGCAATTGATACCGAAAGTTAGATAGGTAGGTACTTACCTACAAGTATGTGTAACTAGGTAAATACCAGTAAGTACCTAGGTAACGTAGGTTTTATATTTTCTTTTACAGAAATGATGAAGCGAAGATTATCCAGTCGTCATCATCTATACGAAAGACTATATAAAGATCAAGCATTGTGACGCACAACTTTTACACACATTTGAAATTACATTATTTCTAATATTTTAAATGTATCTGCAACTAATTTATTAAATTGATTTAGGCATTGTAATTTTAGCATAGTTTCGATTATATCATCAGCTAATATTTATATTAATTTATTTTTATATAAATATTCTAAGGAATGAAAATTCGTCTGTTTGAAGTTAGACGGATTGTTTTCAGAAAGTGTTAAGATATTATAAACAAATATAGAGCGAAGCTTATTGTTAAATATAGTAAATTAAAATGTTTGCATTGGGTAGGTGCTAAATATGTTACTTCATATTAAAATTGATTTGTGAGTCTGAAAATCGGCGTAACGAAACGATGGAACCGTTTTCGGATGAGCTACTATGGCTGGTAGTAAGCGGCTTCGTGGTGGCATTCGTCCTGGCTTTTGGCATTGGTGCGAACGATGTGGCGAACTCATTCGGTACCAGCGTTGGCTCCAAGGTGCTCACGCTCACACAAGCTTGCATACTTGCAACAATATTTGAGATTGCCGGCGCAGTACTTATAGGTGAGTGATTTAATTACTTAGTTACCACTTATTATATATACTTATATATACATTAGGTAACCTAGATAACCGAGAGCCAGAAGGTGGGTAGCCTCTCTACCCGATTGGACAGTCAGAAGGCAGTCGCCCTCGTAAATATATAGTCAAATCAAGAGCACTAAAAAGCGACTTAATTAGCAGGCATTTCTACCAATGTCGACAGTCTTACTGCAGCACTTGTTTTCAGAGGAGTTTTAAGTATCTTATTTCTCTTAGGTAGGCAGCTCTGTTCCTTTAGCATTTTTATAGTGGACCTAACATAGGCTTCTCCTGATGAGATAACACTTAATACTTCGCTTTCAGCATCCAGTAGTCACCATCTCGGTTCCATCCAAAGACTGTAGTTCCGAAGCCCAGGTTCGCTCCCCACCTTCTTCCTATAATTTAGTTTGCTTGATGTTCACGGGAGCGATTGCAGTCGAACCCTCCAATTCAACCAGCAGTTACCTTGAACCCCGAAGATCTTGTTGGGCTCTATATACCTGTACCCATACACCCGCCAATATCAGCTACCTTTTTTCAGAAGGTACCTAACTAATATTTACTTTACAGGTTATAAGGTATCAGATACAATGCGAAAAGGCATCCTGGACGTGTCGTTGTACGCGGATGGCGGGGAGAAGCTTCTAGCTGCAGGGTGTCTGTCGGCATTGGTATCGGGTGCAATCTGGCTGATTGTGGCCACAGCGTTGCGACTGCCCGTCTCGGGCACTCACTCCATGGTGGGCGCCACTGTCGGGTTTACGCTAACTGCCAAAGGTGCCGTGGGAGTACGCTGGTCAACACTCGGAGCCATTGGTCAGTAAGTTTAGTATTATGAATTATTATTTACTTAGCTATATTTACTTGGATTACTCGCGAAGTAGGAGACATTTAATAACCAATGATAGGTTGGAATAGTGATCAAATTTCATACTTTTAACAGTTATTTTCAATTCAATGCTGAATGCTGAATCCGACCTTCAACTTTAGTGCCATTTCCACCATTTGCACCTGATTATGCTTGAGTGTCCATGCATGCCACGATGACACGCATACTCCACGGCCACGGGCTAATTTCATCACGATACCGGTTTTATCACACAGTGAGATAAAATGAAGAGTAAATTAAATTCGAAAACGGAGTTTGGCAGTGGCAAGGGATCCCATCCCTATAAGCTGATTTCTGCCGGCTTGCTCTGCATAGGGAAACTGGGGTCGCTGTTTAGTAACTGAATTCCGTAGGCTAGAAAATGGAATTCAGTATCTGAAATTAGAAGAAACAATTCCCTACAACTTTGCTGTGGTCGTTCTTATTAAGATTTACAAGATTTCTTTTTCTCCAGCCTCTAAAAACTTTCACCCTTCACCACTGGTGTTTGTTATAAGTACCTATATAGGTAGTAGTGGCTTGCGTGCGGGGGCTTTCCTAACTCCTGCTCCTAAAGTACACAAACAAAGTAATTGCAGTAATAGCACAGATTACCTAATAGTTGGAAAATAGTGTCACTAGGCTACACCTACTCATGAAATTAATTCGACATGAGATTGCTAATGTGTTTACCCTACATATTAGGTATCCTCCCCATTTCTGCTTACGGGTAGGTAATATGAGAACGTTTTCAAGGGGAACGCGAAACAATCATAAGTATAATAATATATGCTTCCCTTAATAATAATTAACCTTGAGCGGAACTGGCAGCGTTAGGTAATGAAGGCTATTATTTTTCTCAGTAGGATTTATTGCTCGATATAGGATTAGCTAATAACCTATTTAAACTGGTAGCTAGTTTGCTGACTTTAATTCGTTTGGAATATAAGTTAAATAATTAAACAATGTTTTTAAGAGCTGTAAGAAGACTGTTTACATTTTTTTTTCGTGTGAAAATTCCGTCGGATTTTCACGGACACTTTAATTTCATCTTTCACAGTGATGTCGTGGTTTATATCGCCGGTATTGAGTGGGACGGCATCAGCTCTCTTGTTCTGGTTGGTGCGTCGGTTCATCCTACGGTCACCACAACCAGTAAATGCGGGTCTCATCGCGTTGCCCTTTTTCTACGGAGCTACCATCGCTGTTAATGTCTTGAGCGTGGTACACGACGGCCCTAAGTGTAAGCCATCGATCTGTTCAGTTAAGTCCTAATTTATAGTTATCTCTATATTTCTAATGAAGCTGTTTAATTTTGTCCCTTATGTAGTGTTGGGGATGGATAAGATCCCGCTTTGGTTGGCGTTAGTGTGCTCCATGGCATTTGGTGCCTTGGTGGCGGTGGGCGTTCGCGGGTTCCTCGTGCCGTACTACCGTCGCCGGTTGACTGCACCGCCTGTCAACTTCTCCCTTGGGTTATCAAATGGTATGTTTTTGACCTTTGTTACTTAAATAGCAAATAGAGTAAACGCCCTTGCTAATAGATTTGAATATTTTAGAAACGACTCCAGCAAATACTCCAACACATTCCAACAAGAGCAGTGTGCCACAACGTCCAACTTCACTATTGTCCGAAGACGGGAAAGTTCTAGAAGCTATAGAGGAATGTGCCGAGATGGTTACTCTGAGCGATGCAGATAAATGTTCTGCTGGAGTGAAGGAGATGAACGCTAGAAATCGAGCACTACTCGCCACCATGGACGACTGCAGTATCTTATCCAGGAGCCTCAGTCCCCCAAATAAGTCAAGGTTACAATTGATCGATGCCGATCCCCAGATTAACAACTTGAAATATATAGACGAAACATTGAGTTGTTGTAAAAGTTTGGACTCTACCCAGATGGCCGGTATGGGGGAGAGCTATGATTCGAAGAACGGGTTTCTAGGTGATTCTTGTGATACGATAGCGCGATTCGAGTTCGACAGGCTAGCCGCTGCAAGGGCTGTAACCCATTGCGTGGAGTTTGAAACACCACCACCTCGAATTGACAAGGTACTTAATTATGTATGAAGTCAAAATATCATCTCTTTATTTTCAATTACCCACAGAGTTGCATGCATGCATATTTGTAGTAATTATCGGGTAGTTATTTAACAAATTAAGGAAATTTAATACCACACTGGAATTTCCAGGCCCCCGAAGGAGGCAGTGCTTGGAGCGTAGAGCGGTGCGGTGGTGGTGACATGCTCAGTAACGCGCGAGTGCCCGCCATCACGCCCAACTCTAGCGCCGCGCCACTCCTGCGCACCGTGACGCCCCCACCTGCGCCTGCGCCACCCCCTCCATCTGATGCATTGCGATTGTTTTCTTTCCTCCAAGTGCTCACTGCCACTTTCGGAGCGTTCGCCCATGGTGGCAATGATGTCAGGTGAATATTTTAAAAGAATCTTATGGTCCAATCCTGAATTGAGAAATTGAATTTGAGTAGCTTAGTGGTTAAGGAGTCGACCTTACGATCGATAGGTCCCGGGTTCGAACCCTGTCCATGATACTACCGATGTGAACCCACTCTTAACTAGAGGGGTTCACAGGAATGCTAGTAATTTCAGTTACTAGTATTCTTATAAATAAATAAAAATGCCTGTTCAGTGTGCATTGCAAAAATGTACCTTCTCTAGTTGGCAGATTCGACACTTCCCAACAAGCAAATTAATCTTATAAGGTTGAGTTTATTCAGCTTTTCGGTGTCGAGTAAATGTGAATTATTCAGCACGTGTCGTATAAAAGCATCTTATATAGCATTTTAGTTATTCAGCATTTCGGCCACATAATGATGCTGAGTAAACGTTTACTCTACATGCTTATATGACTAAAGTGTCGTATAAGATTTGCTGTATAAGTCGCTAGTATACGACGCTTATGTTACTATTTCTTCGAGTAAAAGCAAATTATATAGCTTTCTTGTGACACAGTCGAGTAAAAGCTACATCGTTGCTTTTATACTGCTATTATGTTGTATAAGTTGCATTCATACGACTATTACAAGCCTAGTGCCAAGTGTCGTATAATTGCTTGCACTGCTCACTTATCACTTGTCTTAGTTTTCTTGTGTACAATAAGTGGTTGATTGAATAAATAAATAAACAAAAGATCTTTTTTAGAAAACTTTTTAGGAAGGTCTAAGGAACCCTAAAATATAATCAGCGTGGTATCATGGCGCTTATACTGCTAATTTGCTGTATAAGAAGCTATTATACCACCTGTTAGCAGTAAAAATGGTGTACAAATGAATGTTGATATAAAAATATTTGTTATTATATTCATATGACTAATAATTGAAGGGGGGCGTTAAATATTTATGATAAAACCTAGTATATTTCATCAGAAAACTTACCGTCGCAATACTTTGCAAACCTATGCGTGAGTTTACGAACCTACATTTGGTGCAACCTACAAATTAACATGTCTGCTAAATAAATTGTACTTACATTTTTTTATAATTTTTAAAACACAACACGACGCACTTGCTTAATTTAACAAACAAACGTAACATAAAAGTCATATACTTAAGTTACAGTTATAGCGCAACTTAAGCTTGTAACAGTCACTCCGGCGACAATTACGTGACGATGTAACTGAATAAGTTACCTTTATACGATGTCTATGTGACTGAATTGCTGAATAAAATGGGCCCAAATCGCGTTGTATAAACGTTTTCATTACGTTTATACGACTTCTATTAGGAGCCAAAATGCGGAATAATTTGCGTTGCCGCGACTACTACACGACATATTTTTGCTAGTTGGGTTAAGTACATGGCCCATTACCTGCTGAAGTTTATTGTATAGGAATTATATTAAATATATTCACTTATTTTTATTTCGTGTTTTACAGTAACGCCATAGGACCCCTAGTGGCTCTTTGGCTTCTATATTCTGAAGGTGGACCTCAATCTCGAGCAGAAACACCCCTCGGCATCCTGATATTCGGCGGTGTGGGTATCGCGCTTGGCCTTTGGCTCTGGGGACGTCGAGTCATACGGACCGTTGGAGAAGATCTCACAAACATTACACCTGATACGTGAGTATACCCTGTATTGCGCTTGCACTATGCGAATTTTGACAGCCTGTGTGGCTGTGGAACACGACCGCTACAGGAAGTTCGATCCCCCTCAGTGCAAACATTTGTATGCATGAATATGGGTATTTGCATTGGTCTGGTCGTCAACTCTCCGTGGTACGACCAGACTAATGAAATTAGCATTGCTCTGGCTGCCACGGGGAGCACGTTAAGCCGTTGGTCCCAGTTGCCATACGAACATCTATGGCAGTCGTCAGGAGTAGTTGGAACCCTAAAAAGTTCAACAACTAGTCTAGCTGCAATGTTTCGATATCGGCTTTGGGTTACGGAGGTCAAATGGCAGTCGCTTTATGGAAAATATCAAAGTTCAGCCAAATCCGCAGTTAGATTGGTAAAGCGATCCCCATATTTTACTTCAGTATGTACTGAATTTCATGAAACAGTAGATTAGTAGGTATCAAATTATTCTCTAGCTCTGTCGAATAGCGAATGCCCTGATTTCTTTTTAATATTTTAATGCCGTGTCTGTGTTTTGGATCACCTCAGGGGATTCACCATTGAATTGGGAGCTGCGCTGACTGTTCTGGTGGCTAGTAAGGCTGGTCTGCCGGTCTCCACGACCCACTGCAAGGTTGGCTCCGTCGTTTGCATAGGATATTTCTCGGAGAAGGCGGTTGACTGGAGTTTGTTTCGGTAAGATTTCGTTATCTCGTTCTTATCGTGTCGATGGCATGTTAATCGTCAGTTTTATTTATTTTTTCGTAATGTGGTTTGGTTCTTGTAGTACAAATCTAATTGATGTGTTGTGTGTATTACAGGAACATTATATTCGCTTGGGTCGTGACGGTTCCTGTTGTGGCCGCCATTGCAGCGCTGGCCATGTTGGCGCTGGAAGCATTCGTCGTATAACCATCATCGTTCATAATTCACGTGGAATCCTAGCATCCATTATTATTCTGGAAACCTGCAATTCTCTATAATTTTCAGTCAAACAATGGCTTCACACATAGGTACATTAATTCAAAGTCTAGAGCCACGTCCACATTTACTAAACGATTATAATTATAAAACGGAGGAAATAAAATGTGTAAAGAAAATCAAACACTTTATTTGCCATATGTTACATATTTACTTTGGATAAAATCTGAAACAAAAATGTGCATTATTTGAACTGTTGCAAAGGAATTGATTTACCTTCATCCTTTCTGAATAAAGGACCTACTTACCTTAGATAATTAGTAGATATTTTATATCCTATGGAATTTTTTGAGTGCCTAGGTAGATGTGGTACAAACTGCACATACGTTTTCAATTTTTTTTTTAGAATTGTGTCTACTTATGAATGTGTCCTAATTTCTCGGCACCTATATCTACTTTCTACTTTCATGATACCTAATTAATTAGATACCTACCTACTGTAATTAGGGTACCCTAACAAAGTTAGTATTTTACCGACGATTTAGATGATTTTAGATGTGGGCGTAGCCTTGACGATGTCGACTGGTTTATTAGTGGCAAACAAGGAAAAATACGAACGTTTTGGATGTCCTCATCTATTATTTTCAATTTTGAGGTAAAAAAAACCTAGGTACCTTACCGGTTACAATACAAAAATATTATGTTTTTCCTTGTTTATTACTTTATTATCAGTTAACAGATTATAGATAAGTGTTTAAAAATACATGTGTGTAGTCCTAAGAGTTCTTGGGTTTCACTCTATACACATTATTGGAATTAAAGAATTAAAATAAAATTCGATGTATTTTAGTATGATTGTTAGACGAACTGTGATTTTTATTCCAATTAAAATAAAAAGATAAAATATGGGTCTTTACCACCACAGAACTAATTAAATTACGGTGACTGTCATACTGAATTTCGAAATTCAAAATAGCGATGAACTGTAGCCCTAAAGTATCGAAACGCGACTCACGGTAGTGCGAAAGTGCGCCACATCGATACCCATAATTTCAAATGTTTTCCACCGCGAAGCACGGTAGTGCGAAAGTATTCCAGATCGATTCACACATTGTCGAATATATTCCAGCGCGATGCACGTCAGTGCGAAAGTCTAGTAAATGCGACAGGCTGCCACATAGTCTTACGCGGGCGTCGTGCGGTCCATGGCCCTGTACGGGTGCCCCGTGTGGGCGGACGCCCTGCGGGCCAGGTTCGTGCAACTGCTGCATGCGCCGCAGCAGACGATGGCCTGCAGGGCCATTAGGGGGTACCGCACGATATTCTTTGAAGCGGCGAGTCTCCTAGCCGGATCGCCACCGTGGATCCTGGAAGCGAGATCCCTTGCGGCACTGTATCGGTACCGTAAGGAGGCGCGGGAGCGGGGATACGATCCCGAGCCCGAAGACATTCGGGCCGAGAGGTCCCGGCTCCACGGGATCATGGTGGCGGAGTGGGAGCGACGACTTGAGCAACGACGCGCAGGGCATGCCGTCATAGAGGCGGTACGGCCCATCATGGGGGAATGGCTCGAGAGGCCACATGGCAGCCTCTCGTATCGACTGACGCAGATTATCACCGGGCACGGGTGCTTCGGGAGATATCTGTGTCGGATCGAAAAGGAGCCAACGTCCGAGTGCCATCACTGCGACGCGAGCGAGGACACGGGGCTGCACACGCTCACCGAGTGCCCGGCATGGGCCGAACCGAGACGGGAGCTAGTGGCAGCCCTGGGAGTGAGAGTTCTCACCCTCGCCACCCTGCTCACAGCAATGGTACGCTGCGCGGACGCGTGGGCGGCCGGCGTCTCCTTCAGCGAGCAGATAATGGTCGTGAAGGAGACGGCGGAGCGGGAGAGGCGGCGCGAGCGAGAAAGACTCGCGGATCGCGCCGCCCGCGCGCGCAGGCAACTCGGGCGTCGGAGGGCACTGACTGACCTCCGTCCCCCATGAGCGCGGGCCTGGGGGTGACGGGTGGAGCCGCCTGTCACCCCAGCAGAAGCAGGCCACGGCGGCGGCGTGCTGAATAGCGCGCCTCCCCATTCCGGGAGCGAGTTGGGGACACCGTTGTCCCCCCTCCTGAGGAGGGCCAGACCGTAAGGGATGGCCCTGGGTCAGCCGGGGTGCGAGGGATATGTCTTTGACAACCTCACCTCCGGCCTAGCACCAAGACCCACAGTCGGCGTGCGGTTTTAGTTGGTTCGAGTCCGACATAACCTCCCCTTCCGGCTCCGGCAGGGGGGGTATCCGAGGGGATATCCGCACGGAAAAAAAAAAAAAAAGCCACATAGTCTTACATCCTATTTTCTGCTAACTCGAAGGCAAATTTTTTTGTTTTTTTTTTGGTCCCATAAGAAGAATAAGAATAATTTATTTCACTTATGGTACAAAGCAATGAAACATAAAAACATAAAATGATACATTATGTATTGTAAGCTTAATTACGTTGTACAGAGGCATAAGATAATTTGGCGGGATTTTCACCGCGAGACCCACCGCGACCCGAGCGGGACTGCCAAGCTCCTCGCAACTGAATTCATTGCGTACAGGGGAGCATGACAACCCAGCCCAGGGCGACCCGAGCGCGGTGCCCCACTGGTGAAACTCGCTCTTAATGACACACCAACCCCGTATGTTGGGAGTTGATGGCTCAAGAATTATGAACTTCAGATCAATTTTAAGTTCTTTTAGTGCGTATCTTAGAATGATTTCTAAAGAAATTAGGTACCTACTTAGAATAATAAAAATCTCTTTCCCAATTACATTTTGTTGCAGTTAGCAAAAAATAGGAATGTGTGACTATGGCATACCTTCGCATTTACTATAGGTACTTTCGCACTGACGTGCATCGCGCTGGAAAACATTCGAAATTATGGGTGTCGATGTGGCGTATATAGTCTCGCACTACCGTGAGTCACGTTTCGGTACTTTAGGGCTACAGTTCATCGCTATTTTGAACTTCGAAATTCAGTATGACAGTCAATTTGGTACCTACCTCTTATTACCCATTAATAGTTCTTCTATGTGTGTGTACACAT
Organism: Eilema sororculum; assembly: GCA_914829495.1. Taxonomy (NCBI): domain Eukaryota; kingdom Metazoa; phylum Arthropoda; class Insecta; order Lepidoptera; family Erebidae; genus Eilema; species Eilema sororculum. The sequence continues at coordinate 15,874,523 of OU618534.1, read as the reverse complement.
ACAATTCCGTTTCGTGCAAAAATAAATAGGTCAGTACGCTGCTCAAATTCTCTGTATTTTGCACAAAACAGACCAAGTGCGGGTGCCATAAGGTCTTTGAACTTGACGTTGCTGGTCGTAGTTGACTTTTATTTTGACAATGATCTACACTCTTTTGCAAAAAAAACGGGCACCTAAGGAAATTTACGTTCTAAACTCGATTTTAGTTAATTAAATGAAATTTATTTCTTTGATGTAGTCTGTATACTTATAATCGTGTAAATTAATGCGCGTGAAGTGGATTCGAGCAATTAAAAGAAAAAAAAAACGATGGATTCTTTAAAATCGATGTACACGCCCAAACAATAAGAAGTGGTCGGCAATAAAGACAAGTTTTTTTTTTACTTTTTTTAATTAAATAAAGTTACAAATGTAAAAACCTAATAACGAGTGTGACCTCCTCTTGCCAAAATAACAGCTTGAATCCTTCTGGGCATGCTTTCCACGATGTTTTTAATATAGTTTTGAGGAATACGTTCCCACTCTTCTGCAATGACTCTTTTTAGCTCCTTGATGTTTTGTGGAGCAGGTTGCACTGATCTTACCCGTCTCTTTAGAACATCCCACACATGCTCAATTGGATTGAGGTCAGGACTTCGAGCTGGCCAATCTAAACGACGGATCCCAACTTCTTGCATGTACGCTTCCACGTCGCCAGAACGGTGCGGGCGAGCATTATCGTCCATAAAAATGGAATCTTCCCCAAGTGCAGTCAATGTGGGTTGTGCATATGGAATTAGGACTTCCATTATGTACCGGTGTGCATTTAATGTTCCATTTTCTATGAAAACTAACTCCGTACGCTCCGTCGAATTAATTGCTGCCCAAAACATAACGGAGCCTCTGCCATAAGGAGTGATTTCTTCGAAACACACTTCCGCATAGCGTTCCCGTGGTCATCGCAGCACTCGCCGGCGTCGGTCCTCTCCACACAAAGAGATTCTAGCTTCATCAGAAAACAATACTTTATTCCAGTCCTCCAGAGTCCATGAAGCACAGTTCCGAGCAAACTGAAGTCGAGCAACACTGTGCTCACGGAGTAATTTAGGGCCCCGAGCTGGGCGGTAACTCTTGATATTGGCAGCCAAAAGCCTCCCCCTGACCTAATGCGCTAAGCTAACCTCTACTCCTCTTACTTCTTCAAGGCTGTTCTTCAGGTCCACACTTGATGCCTTACGATTACGCAACGCCTGACTCACCAAAAAGCGGTCATCTCTTGGTTCTGTGCATCGTTTTCTTCCCGAACCGGGTCTTCTTTTGACCGAACCAGTCTCTTGATACCGTTGCCAAGTCTTCTGGACAACTGAACGACTCACATTTAGCCGCTGAGACACGTAAGTTTGCGAACAACCTTCTTCGAGTAGAGCTATAATTTTACCGGCCCTTATCGCTTTATCACTCATATCAAAAACATACATTAAATACCACTATTTAATGTAAAAAGAAAGATTAGTTAAATTGTTTAATTTGCAGAAAATATCCAAAAAGTTTTAAAATATAGTAATCAGTTAAAAATCGTTTCAGCAATTCGCGCCATTAGTAAAGCAATTTTAGAATAATCCACAATAATCATTATTTTTCTTTTAATAATTTCAAATTTGGAACGTAAAGAATCATGCCAGGATGCTAAAAAAACATGCCAATACATCGTCAAATTAACAAAACCTATTTCTTGTTCTTCTTCATTGAAGTAGAGAAAAAAATCTAAAGTGCCCGTTTTTTTTTGCAAAAGAGTTTATATTTTTTAACGTACATTTACAGTCACGGAAATAAATAGTTAAAGAGTTCTGCAACGTAGCTTTTACTTACTTATACGAAATCCTTTATTACCTACTACAATACGAAAATAGTTTATCTTTGCACTTATTCCTTCTAAATATGTGCTCAAATTTTATCAAGTTGTTTCATTGATAGTGCTATGTCACTTTGCTACGAGTAGTTATAAAAATTTTCAGCAAAAACGAAGTTTGATGAGTTGGTTCGAGTTACCCTTTCTTACTAATTAGGTAACTTTACCTCAACGAAACGTAACGTATATGTATAAAAAAATTAATAGTACGTCAACTCGGCTCCCCGACCTATGCTGATAACGGTTTAATTTATTTATTGACACATGATTTAACTGAAAATGTTATGCGATTGATAAAGAGGATTGGATAACTGTAAAACAAAAACCTTTGTCCAATCATCTAAGGAAATATTTTAGTGACAACCCTAGCACATTTTCAGCTACTCGACGGCCAAGACAGCGTTGTAGGTACATTTATGTTGCGATATAATATAACGATGGGGTTCACTCACTATTAGCACAGAATAGATAAGGATATTAGTCTTTAGGTACACATATACATATCGTCGTCGTTCGGCATTCATTACCGCGAATGTAAATTTCAGCCACTTTTGAGGAATGAAAAAAATGCACGAGTCATTTTCGCGGTAATACTTACAACTCGTGCGAGTTAACATGGCACCTGGCTTGGGGCTTTGCGCGGGGGAGCGGGAGGCGTGTACGCTGACGCTACAAGCCTCGCACGGCGAGAGCGGGGTCGCGCGCGGGGAAGCGGGAGGAAGGTGTCTTCGAGGCAGGTGCCATGTTAACTCGCACGAGCTATAAAGCGCACATTTATTTGATATTGTTGACCTTTCTGGCCATATTTTATATACACGATTGTGTTTTTGACTGTATATTATTGAATAGACAAATAAAAAATTAAGTAGGTATTTTTTTCACATTCGCGGTAATGAATGCCGATCGACGATATGGCAGTGCTTTTTTATAGTAGTATATCGCCTATAAAGTCGTGAATCCACCGACGACGCGCACCGCATGACTCAACTCACAAGTTGATGAAACTCGATGGTGCCTAGAGTGATATACCTACTGGTTATATAGGTATCTAAAAGCACTCTTGGTATTATAGGAAGTGATATCTAAATTAAATTTAAAATTAAAAAACCCCCTTCACAAAAAACATAATATCCAAGAAGTTGAAAATAAATTGTGTTTGCCCTTTAACTTTGATATAAGGTCAGGTGGAGTAAGTGAAACATACTTTATTTTTATTTTATAAACTAAACTCTAGCCGATTAAGAAGAGTCTTATTTCAGATAGGGATAGATGGTAAATACTGTTCATTTAATCAGCTTTATTATTACATGAGTGTCAAGCCCTCTAGTCGTACAATTAACGACGAAATTTCCAAATAAAAGAAGACTATGGTTTTGTTTCACTTACCCTTATCAGGGGTAAGTGAAACTATATGAGAATGTCTGTAAGTATTAAAGTTATGGAACTATATTAATGACTAAAATGGCACTCAAACGGATTCAATCTAATATAAGTCTTAAGTGAGTCGATAGACAGTTCAATTTTTAAAATACAAAATAAAAATGGAAACTGGGGTAAGTGAAACATAGTATTGGTAGTCAGGGGTAATAAACTAAAAATCAAGCATGTTTTTGATTCATATTTTTTATTCATTAAGAAATTAAATTGCAAGCATGTAGGTGTAAATGAAACAATAATTTGTGACTTTCTGCTCTCATGTTTGGCCAGTCTTTTTAAATTATTCATCGTCTTAAAACAAATCAACAATGAAATGGTTATTTCAAATCACATTCTTAGTAACTTAATCTCTTTGAGCCAAAATAGTAAGTACATAAACATACAAGTCTCTGGCTTGAATAATGACATTTAACAAAACAAAGTGTGCGTTACAAAATAGTTATATTGTTTTATTTAACAATAAAATAAACAGGCACAAAATAATGGCACTTAAGTATTTTTCTTAGAATGATATGATGACACTTAAAATGACACGATAGAAAATGGTTTTAAGTAGTTAAAAATTTAAAAAATTAACAAATAAATAACCTTTAAAACTCAAATACTTCTGAAGACACGGTAAAAATCTTTTTAGTTAAAAATTAGGAAATTGTTCCATTCTTGACCGCTTCAATTGCTTCTTGCAATTTTTCCGTTGAGTAAGCACCTTTGTCAGTTTTTCGGGTGTATTTTCGAGGCATATTTTATAGCCTAGAAAAAATTCAAAATAAATTAACTGCTAGCAAAATAAACAAAAAATCTACCTATATTCCTAGACTCATGTGTGTATAATTAAGTAAGTAAGTAAGCTAACACAAATTATTTCTAAAAATTGTTGGTGATTTCTGACATGGGAAAAGTGGAACATATGTTTCAGTTACCCCAGCGGCACTGTTTCACTTACTCCACTCAGTATTATTCGAGGTTAAAATTTCAACCACGATTTAAATCAATTGTCTGTAGTTTTAAGACATAAATAACAATTGGAACATGAAATCTATATTTTTAGGTAGTACTTACGGTAAAAATCTTATTAAAAACAACAAAGAAACACTTAAAACCACCAAAAACTTAAACAGCGTCGAACTCGCGTTTTGTTGTTTGACAACTGTCCAATTTCTTTTGCCGGTAAAACTTTTTAGAATGATCGTAACGACATCTGTGTAAGAACATTGAAACTACTTGGTCACTCCTGTTTTATCGGCTGTTGTGCTCAGTCGATAAACGTCATTGTTTCTTGATAAGGTTGAGTGTTTCAATTCCCCCGCCGTTTCACTTACCCCACCTGACCTTATACCTATTAATATTTTAATTCAAGCGTTGCCATGTCAGGGGCCCTAACTGATAAAGCACTGCGTCATATTATCGGAATGATACATGGTCCCTCCGACATGGTAACGGCACAGAATAAATAAGGACAGAAGTTGCACTCCTTTGATGTAGAAGAAAGCCGCCGTTATAATAACCTACAAAATTTTGTAGGTATCGCCCTTTGTTCCGAACAAACGACGCCGCCAACTTGAGTGTTAGGGTTGTCACTTTGTCACTGTGTTAAAACGAGTTTGATAGCAGGCGGTAACCATTTAAAAATCATACATCGAATAAAAATCAATGGGTAGGTACCTACTTACCGCCTGCTATCAAAAGTATCTAAGTATGTTTATCAGCATTCTAGATACCATAACACAAGCTAGTTAAGCTATACTTACCATGGGTCTAGATAGCGTTGTGTGAGAATGTTATAAAAGAATGTATAGTGTAAGTAGTGCATCCAAGTAGGTAACAATAATACAAACTTAACAAAACGTTAAAATCTACATTATGATAAAGTGCACCCACTTTTGTAACCTATTATAAGTAGGTACCTAGTGTAACCTAAAAAACATGAAAATGTACTTATTTACCGCATTTTGTAACAGTACCGTGTTCAGTTTTGATTATACGTAGTTCGCCGATATCAGAATACTATTTAAAGGAACTATCATAGATAAGTAGGTAGGTAGACACAGTGTAAGTATATGAATTGTGAAAGGTTTACGTTAATTGACTTTTGACGCTGACTGTACTTAGAAGTAACATTATAATTAAATAAACAAAGGTGCACGACCACGACATAAGTACATAGGTACTTGTTTCAAAATAAGTAGGTGCAGAACAATTTTAAGTTCTCTCTATCCCATTGTAGGTAAGTGGGGAACTATGTCACAGGTTACTACGATTAGGTATGTTATAACGCGAAGGTGTCAAGTGGCGACTAGTAATTAAGAGTCCGTACCACTCCAGCTCGAATTCAAATTTTACCCCCGCGCGCCTCAACAACGCACTCGCGCCGGTACTACTCGCGCGCAGATGCATCTATCTCACTCCCGCGATGACCCCGGGCCGGCCGACGCGAGGCTCGGCCGCCAAGTTCACGCGTTATCAATCGATAGGGTAAAGTAGCTAGTAATTTAGACATCAAGAAAGTTATGGCAATAAACAAACTTTTGAGAAAAGTGTGCATATTGTAATGATAATTTACATAAAACTTATAATATATTTATACTTATCCTATTAATATTATAAATGCGAAAGTTTGTGAGTATGTATCGCTGTATGTATGGATGTTTGTTACTCTTTCACGCAAAAACTACTAAATGGATCTGGCTGAAATTTTATACAGGGGTAAATTAGAACCTGGAATAACACATAAGCTGCTTTTTATTCCGGGTTAAGGTTCCCATGGGTTGCAGGAACGGGAACAAAACTTCACGCGGGCGAAGCTACGGGCAGCAGCTTTTTTTTTTTTTTTGACCGTGGGGGAAATCCTTCATGGATGTTATGCCGGACTCCTACCGACTAAAACCCCCACGGTATCGCCCAGCAGCCTATAGTTGGGAGCCCCGGGTAAGCCCTCGGAAGGATGTCCCAGGGCTCCCAACAACCAACTCGTCTAGGGGGTGGTTCAGGTGCTATCCCGCGTCTATGGGGGGTTTTCGGGTATCATCCCGCTTCATAGGAGGGGGGAGGCGTGCGTGAGTCCGTCACGTCCCACTCCCACCATGGTCTCGAGCGAGAGAGTGTCCACGCCCAAACCCACCACGAGGACCTGGCGCTGTTGCGCCCACGCCGTGCACTCCACCAGCGTGTGGAGCGCTGTGTCATCGCTGCGGTCCCCGCAGTGCTGACAACCGGCCGTGGTTTCCCGGTGTCTTCGCCACAGATACCTACCGAAGCTACCGTGCCCGGTAAGCATCTGTGACAACCGGTAGGAGAGAGCACCATGTCTCCTCTCCAGCCACTCGTCCATGACCGGTCTGACGGCCGCGATTGTGGCGAATCCCCCCTTTGGTTGCTCAAGTCGCACCTTCCATGTCTCCACGGTTTCCTGGTGGAGCTGGGACCGCTGGGCCTCGATTTCTCGAGACGCAGGCCATTGGCCCCGCTCCAGCGCCTCCTTGCGCCATTTAAATAGAGACGCAAGGGCTCTCGCTTCCAGGTCCCATGGAGGGGTCCCGGCTAAGAGACATGCCGCCTCACCTGAGATCGTGCGGTATCCCCTTATCACCCTGACGGCCATCGCCCTCTGTGGGCTCAGCAATCTAGCCACATTACTGGCCGTCAGGGTCTCCGCCCATACGGGGGCCCCGTATAGGGCCATACTTCGCACGATCCCCAGGTACAGTCTCCTGCAGGGAGCGTTGGGTCCCCTGATGTTGGGCATCAGCCGTGCGAGTGCAGCTGACACCCCCCTCAGTTTTGGGACCAAACTTCGGAAGTGATGTCCGAAGTTCCACCGGCCATCGAGTACGAGCCCCAGATACTTCATCGAGGGCTCGATGCCGATGCTGACGCCCCCTACCTGTAGGCTGGATCCCGCAGGTGGCCCCATCCGAGGTCCGTGGAAGCACAGAGCCTCGGACTTGTGAAGGGTGACCTCGAGACCCAGCCGCCGTATCCGACCCACGACTTGAGCAACCCCTGCCGTGGCCTTTAGTGCTGCGTCTCGGTGCGTTGCTCCCCGCGCCGTAACGAGGGTGTCGTCGGCGTAACACGTTACGTTCACCCCCCTGAGCAACGGACCACGCAGCACCCAATCGTAACCGATGTTCCACAGGAGTGGCCCTAATACCGATCCCTGCGGAACACCGCACGACACATCCCGCCGACCCGGCCCTAGCCAACTCGGGTAAGTAATGGCCCTCTCGGAGAGATAGGCCCCGACAATTCGACGGAGGTAGGGAGGCACTCCATGGTAGATAAGCGCCTCCCTAACGCAGCTCCAGGGCAAGGTGTTGAAGGCGTTGGCGATGTCAAGAGACACCGCCACTATCACCTCACCCTGTGAGACTGCTTCCTCCGTCAGGCCTCTAATGCGCATGATCGCATCCACCGTGGAGCGCCCCTGACGGAAGCCAAACTGGCTATCCGCCAGATCAGGCCCCACGCGTGTGAGATGCCTGACGAGGCGTTGTGCAATAATGCGCTCAAAGAGCTTGCACACCTCGTCAAGCAACACGATCGGCCGGTACCCTGATGGAGAATTTGCCGGCCGCCCCGCCTTTCGGATCAAGACCAGTTTTCCTGTCTTCCAGACCTTGGGAAACTGGCCTTTTTCGAGGCATGCGCTAAAGAGCCCTAGAAGTCGAGGCCCAAGCTCCTCAAGAGCCAGGACCCACGCTCAGCCTGGAATGCCGTCGGGTTCAGGGGCGGTGTTTCTGCGGGATTTAAGCCGCAGTACAGCCGCCCCTAGCTCACCCTCCGTGACTACGGGCACGTTGTTCTCACTGCCTTCCGCGCTGGGCGCCTGAGACGGAGCCATGCGCGGAGGAATGTGTTCCTCCGCTCTTGATGGAAACAAGGAGTCCAGGACCACCTCCAGCTGCTCCGGCTGGAGACTCTGGGTCAGTGGGGGCGCCTTAGCGCGTAATTTGCCCCTTACCATAAGGTACGGGCGCCCCCACGGGTTGCGCTCCAGAGTCTCTATCAGCTCCTCGCGGCCCAACTTTTTGGACCGCTTGATGGCCGTATGGAGGGCCCTCTTGGCCTCCTTGTACCCACCGGGGAGGCTCGGGGTGTGAAAACCCCCGCTCTCCGTGCTCCATCTAAGGTGACACCAACGGTGGTCCAGCTGCTGGAGGTCATCGAGCGACGCCTCGGCGTCCGAGGACCGGGCATACCGCCCACCGCTGGCGGCACCCGTCGTCGCGTCTTGAGCGACGACGGCTGCACCCAGTGGTGCTCCTGGTCCCAAGCCAAGGCCTCCGCCCCTAAGAAGACGGCACCTAGGGGAGGTGGTGGAGAACGACGTGCCCGTAGTTACGGAGGGTGAGGAACATCGGCTACGATTGGATGCTGCGTGGTACGTTGCTCAGAGGGGTCAGCGTAACGTGTTCCGCCGATGACGCCCTCGTTTTGTTTTATCGTGCGATAAATCCCCACGGAGCCGGTGGAGGTGGTTATGTCGAACTCGAACTAAAACGCACGCCGTCCCAAGTCCTTGGTTGCCGGAGGTGAGATTGCCAAAAGCATATCTCTCGCACCCCGGCAGAACCAGGAGGACCATTCCTTTCGAGATGGCCCCCTTCGAGTTGGGGGGACCACAGTGTCCCCATCTAGCCCCGGTTACGGGGAGGCGCACCTTGCGCCGCCGCCGCGGCCTGCTTCTGCTAGGGTGACAGGCGGCTCCACCGGTCACCCTAAGGCCAGCGCTCATAGAGGACGGAGGTCGTTCTGCGACCTCCGACGTCCGGTTCGCATGACACCATCATTACGGCGCGGGGAGCAGCGCACCGAGACGCAGCACTAAAGGCCACGGCAGGGGTTGCTCAAGTCGTGGGTCAGACACGGCGGCTGGGTCTCGAGGTCGCTCTTCACAAGTCCGAGGCTCGGTGCTTCCACGGACCTCGGATGGAGCCACCTGCGGGATCCAGCCTACAGATAGGGGGTGTCAGCATCGGCATCGAGCCCTCGATGAAGTATCTGGGGCTCGATGGCCGGTGGAACTTCGGACATCACTTCCGAAGTTTGGTCCCAAAACTGAGGGGGGCATCAGCCGCACTCGCGCGGCTGATGCCCAACATCAGGAGACCCAACGCTCCCTGCAGGAGACTGTACCTGGGGATCGTGCGAAGTATGGCCCTATACGGGGCCCCCGTAGGGGCAGAGAATCTGACAGCCAGTAATGTGGCTAGATTGTTGAGCCCACAGAGGGCGATGACCCTACAATAGAAACAGATGAATGGAAATTCATAATTACGTACTGTCTATAATAAATATAGGAATACGTATGGTAGTAGTACCTAACTACTGCTATATTTATATTATGATCATTCGGGTTGGTAGGTACTCATGTATTTACAGAAATATTCCGTTTATTCCGAAACTGACCCGAAAACTTGACCCGGTCGCGGGTTAGGTAGAAACTTTAAAAATTTGTTCCGAACGTAACCCTCTTCCTAACCTGACCCGACGGTCTCGTTCCTATCATAACCCGATCTGGCACTTCGCCGTCCGCTGCTGCGGCACGCTCGCTACGCTCGCTCATCCGGCTCATGCGTTGGGGTCACAGTTCTAACCTAACCTACAGAAGTTGGAGTTACCGCACTTCGACTTTCGGCTCTGAGTCGCCCAACCGCGTCGTCCGTCGCGTCGTCGCAGTGAGCGACCTGTAGTAGCCAGGACCTGCCTGAAAGACTTGGGCTGCTACTGCAAGATTATTTTTGTCGATACATAGGCAGGTATGCCTATTTCAATCCAAATTTTTGAAATAGGTAGGTTTTTACTGACCTATTTATTACTTTCTACTAATATAGTACCTATTGCAAATTGTTATGTACAGTATAAGCTACTTAGGTAGGTTGATTAGATACTTACTATAATAATAAATAAATAAATATTCCACAACATTCTACACAGTACCCATGGTAAGCTTAATTAGCTTGTGTTATGGAATCTAGAATGCGGATAAACATACTTAGATACTTTTTTGTATGTACATAAATATTATACATAGAAACACTCAGACCAATGCAAATAGCCATATTCATGCATACAAATATTTGCACTGAGCGGGGATCGAAACCGCGCCTCCTGCGTAGCAGTCGCGTTCACTAACGCTATTTTTTTTATCGTGCGTAAAATCCCCACGGATACCACCATCACGGAATCATCATCAATACATACATATTATACATAGAAACACCCAGATCAATGCAAATAGCCATATTCATGCATACAAATATTTGCACTGAGCGGGAATCGAACCCGCGCCTCTTGCGTGGCAGTCGCGTGCACTACCACCACGCCACAGAGGCTGTCTACATAATACATCATTCATATGTTTTAATATTTTTTTACGCCAACATACACTTTTCCTCTTTCAGTTTACTTTATTACCCATTTCGCCTGTCAAAAGATAGGTACTTGAATACTTTCGTATCGTCTATCGTAATCGTCTGCGCAGAGCGCGTGCGACACAAGTTCCCCGTATGATAGCCGAAGCAACACTGAGGAGGAGGCCCGGCGGCAGGGCGGTTCTAAGTTTAATGGTATCGCTTGAGTAAAAATTTAGATATTTGCTCGTTACGCAGAAACCAATGTATATTTGTAAAATTTGAAACACATAATGTCTCTTAACCACTAAACTGCAATTTATTGTGTAAGTTTAGTGATCCTATTTTGCGTAATTAATCCATAATATCGTTTTATTTGTACGGTTTAGAGGTAACTTTGCAATGGTTTTCTATCAAGAAAATTTTACGTAATCGTGTTTTTGCCACACATAAACATTAGTATATATCCTCAACTTTACCACAAATGAATTAAAAAGTCCATGCTTTAGAACTTTTGATATTATACACGTTTATGCTATGTCATTTGAGGTAGTACGGACTCTTAATGGCTTTGTTACTAAGTAAACATGATTATATTCTGCATATATGAAAATAGTCAAATCTTAGCTTTCACACTCTGTTGGTAATGTAAAAAAAAAACAACTTCGAGTTCTTTAGTGTATTTTGACATCCGTCCACGCAACAGTAATGATTACTGCGATTCATTATTTTATTTTTCTAGTAGGCAACTAACCTAGTGTACCTACACACATAAACAATGGTAACTAACTGATCTCACAAGATCGGCCACAATATTGTTTAGGTATATCTACGCAAGTGCCGTCACGCGTGTGCTCGTAAGCGCGAGCCGGCCCCGACTGCGCTAGCAGCCTGCGGGTGAGGCGCGCGGTAGGTACTTATCGTCGTAGTTTGGTTGGGCGAGTGACGGACGCCTGGTAACGGTTGAAACAAAATATTAATAGGTTAAGGTTAGTCAAAGTTAAAGGGTAAACAACTTATTTTCAACTTTTTGTGTAGTGTAATCGTAACCTATGTTTTTTGTTTTAAATTTTTAATTTATACTTTTTAAATTGATCTACTAGTAGAACCCTTTCATTTGATAGGTACCCATATTGAGGGACATGTGAAATTATTATGTACCTACCTACTCCGCCATTTTATAGCGACGCGACCATTTTGGACCGATTTTTTTCAAACATAAATAAGAACACTACCGACTAATATACCTTTCAAACAAAAAAACTAAATCCAAATCGGTTGATCCGTTCAGGAGCTACGATGCCATAGACAAACACACACACACACATACACACAAAGACACGTGAAACTTATAACACCCCGTCATTTATGCGCGGGGGTTAAATGGACACGTCTCATTCATTGGTATTGTAGGGGATACCTACAAAATTCTCAGATCCGAATATACCTATACATACTTACTTAATGCTGTATAGCTGTAGTTATAATATCAAGTTTTTGCGCGCTAAATATTTGGAGTTTGGACCGATGCCAACCGTGGTTCGGTTCAACTTTCACGTTTTCTTGATAATAAATAAATACATCTCAGTAGTCTGTAGTCTGTTACCGGAACAACTCTGTAAAGAGATGCGAATCTAAAAGCCTTATAAATATTAAAACATTGTAAATCAATGGTTTCAACAGTAATCGTCGCGAGTGCTTACGTAGGTGCTTAGGAATACAAAATATTCGCGTCATTTGTATTTCTTTATATGAATTTCTTTAGTTGATTTGACTTCAATGGCATAAAGAACACCAGATAAAAGTAAATTGAGTCATAGCCACACGATATTCCTGTTAAATAAAATATAGTTGGTTTTCCTTCGTCCTCATAAACGGCTGCCTGCTGTGCTGTGACCAAGTGCGACGTGTAAAATGTATAACTCTCAGGATTTCAGGTATGTTTTCATTCCTACACTATACATCATTCTTAGACTAATGCTTGAGACATCATTTATCCAACACGTATGGATAGATAGAAGAGAAGGATGGATGGATTTTACACGTAAAAATATGGAATGGTTTAGTAGGTCAATACTTACCCTCAGACTATCTATAGCTTGATTCATATATCTTGGATCTAAAATGTGCACTATACGTGCAGTAGGTACACGTTTTTTTATGTATTTTGAAGATAGCACATGGTGCTATGTTACTGTGGTGAACGATCTCTAATTCACCGTTCCAAGCACAGATTATTAGTATTACAAATCAATCCGCGCGCGTCAGGGCCTTTTATATCTTGCGATTTAGTTTCATGGAGAATAAGATATATTATATGAATCAAGCTGTATCTACTGAGTTGTGAGAGAGGTGCTATCAGTAGGTACCTACATACCATACGTACATAGTACTTAAGTATCTATTATGAATTGAATGTAGACTCATTTTTAGGGTTCCAAATGGCAAAAACGGAACCCTTATAGATTCGTCATGTCTGTCTGTCTGTCTGTCCCTCCGTATGTCACAGCCACTTTTCTCCGAAACTATAAGGCCTATTCTGTTGAAACTTGGTAAGTACATGTATTCTGTGAACCGCATTAAGAATTTCACGCTTAAATAGAAAAAATAGCTGTAAATTTCGCCTTTCATTCAATTAACTCAAAAATAAAAAACAACAACATTTACTGAACTCAAGAACTTTTATATTAAGTATATTACTTGCTGCTACGGAACCCTTCATGGGCGAGTCCGACTTGCACTTGGCCGGTTTTAAATGTTGTCTTCGTGAGCAGAATTCCCCGAGCACGAAAACAAAAACATTACGAACTTATTATTAGGACATTCACCGAAGATTACAACTGCAGGCGGAAAAGAAAACCTGTTTATATGACGTCAGTTGCAAAATATTTAAAAAAGTAGGTATACTATACTATAGGTTGGTAGAATGATTAAGGAAAATCGCACTTTGAATAATATCAGATTGGGAATTCTTGGTTTTATTTTAATACAGCTATAAGTAATAATGTTAGGTTTTTGGATTACCTATACCTGGTAAATACTACCTAGGTACCTAACTCATGCATTTTAATTTTGACTTACTTAGTAGAAAATTTTGAAAAATACAAAAGATAAGCCGGTCACCATCCGCCGAAGCAAACTGAATAGGATAGAATAGAATACTCTTTATTGCACACCAAACATAGAATATATACAGATTTAATAAGTAGAGTAACTAGTGTACCTATGTAGTGACTTATAGGGCACACTTACTTTTCTAGACTGACTAGTCAAATTAGTTACTTTTACTCTTTACTATACTTACGTTTTTCAAAACAACAATTTCTTATAACTTGTATGAAAAAGATTTAGTGACGTCATAAAATTTAATAGTCAAATCAGTTACTTTTATAGGTTGGGTGGATAATTAAAAATAAATAAAAACTATAAAATAAGAACCAACCGACGTAACTTTTACCGCTCTTTTATCATTCTTCATTTAAGCTCGGTTAGATAATTTACTTTAACTAGAGGATAATACCCAATTAGCTAAAAAAAAGTGACTTAAACCCCCGACGAGTCCCTTACAGGAGGAATGCTATGACCACTGAGCTACTGAGCATTGCCTGGAGCAATCCAATTTCTCCTTGATGATAATACGACCTTGGGAAGTACCTAGTTACTTTAGAAAGGAATAACCTGTTTGTCAGTGCAAGTTCAAAATAGCTAGGAGCTGTATCCTCACACCAGTCGAACAATTTGCCAATTGTCGTGATTAAATGAATACGACATTCGTTTATACTTTGCACACTCAGACCAAAAAATAACATTGGCACCTGTATTATAAGTTACATACTTACCTACCTGTGAGTAAATAGAAAAATTACATATACATAAAGAATGGTCAGGTAGTAACAATATACATAACTATTTGTATTAATGAGTCAGGGGTCAGTCAGGGTGCAAAAATTCAGCTTGTGTTCCCCTACTCTACTGCCTCTCTTCACTTCTTATAGAGAGACTAGCTTTTGCCCGCGGCTCCGCCCGCGTGGATGTCAGTTATCGCAACAAAACATAGCCTATGTCCTTTCTCAAGGTCTAATCTGCCCCTATACCAAATTTCATCAAACTCGGTTCGGTGGTTTAGGCGTGAAAGCGTAACATAAAGACAGAGTTACTTTCGCATTTATAATATTAAAGTATGGATTTATATGATGTTCTAAATAGGAACGTAGAGCACATTTTAGGTCCAAGATATATGGTTCGACCTATATACCTAGTTGAAATAATTTAATAGGTGTATTATGAAGTTGTAGGTCTAGGGTTGGAGTGTCTAAGATAGATTACCAGAATAACGATGCAGGTTACAAAAGAGTAAACTCGGATATCTGTGGAGTAATAGTATCGTTGCCAGAATGTAACTTTTGTAACACTTTACGTTACTTTCGACCCGTATCGCGTAAGGGTCATTTTTATTCAATTCAGCAGTCTTGGCCTCGGAAAGCAATCAGGTAAACGGGTAGGTATGTCTCTATAGGGATGGTGATGATGTCAGTTAAAATAATCTAACAGGTGTATTTTGACGATTGTAGCCTAGAGTTGGAGTTATAGACGCCAATGCGGGCTATCACTTTCGAATAGGTAGGTACTAACACTACTAACTAACTGGAAAAATATTCTAAAACAAGATAATAATGTAACAAAATATTTTTAAAGAGTAGGTACATACTTGTTATTATATGTTATTAGTTACTGGAATTACCACTAACGCCTTCATGTAGGTAGTGTTCACCACAAATACCACAACACAACAGCCAGGGATTCGTAACCGTTAGGGTGGGTGCGAGGGATATTATGTTTTAGGCAATCTCAGTGTGCGATTATAGTCGGTTCGAGTCCGACTTATCGATGACTGAAGGGGGCGGTCGGCAGCCGGGGAGATTCATGCTCGATAAAAAATGTCCCTATTTTAAGCAAGGTGACGTGTACCTACCAGCTCGCAGGTAAAGCTTGTTTTGGTCTCTAAAAGCTTACCAATCGTGCATATTCTATTCATGGAAATATATATTCGAATGGAAATATGATATAGCACAAAACTTAAAAATATCTCAGGCGTGCATTGTATAAAAAGCACATGGTATATGGCTATGGCATAAGGCAGATTTTGCTTTGATTTACCTACCGTATCGGTAGGTACATTCGGTACCGCGACTGCACAGAATACAAACTGACATAGCGGTTTAGCATGTCCATCGTGCGTTTGATGTTGAATAATTGTGTTTGAGCCGTCAGTCTTTTAATAAGGAAACAACTACATGACTGTACACTGTCCAAGGAATAAAAAATGTGTGAATAAGCATCGCTATAGGTTAGACACAACCGTAGACGACAGCTCTTTTTATTTCTTTAGTATTTATCCTTATAATATCCGTGCATTATGCAGCAAACACAAACACAGGCTTTAATAGGGAAAAAAAGGTTATGATGTAATAATGATGAACCTTCAATACTATTTTAGTTAGTTACCTATGTACTTGCGCAGTTTTCCACATTTAATAAAATATTAATAAAATCACCGGAAGAAAAGTCCTCATCATGCTTTTGATGGATATGTAAAATATAAAGTACCTAGGAAAGAACAATAAATGCGATACCTACCTACTTACTTTTCTTTTTATTTTTAAACATTTTCCGTCATCAGGAAAGCCAAGAAAGCGGGTTTTTTTATAATTCTCGCTGTTACTGCTGTTGTGTCTTTTCGGGGAGAATCCCGAAAAGATATTCTATTAATAAATGGAAGTCATTTTTCTCAATTCCCCCGAAATTTTAGAACTCGTACAGTCAAGCACAACTCACTTAATTTCTTAATTTTTGATTGATACTTCTTTTGTAGTTGTCATTTTCATTAACAATCAAGCAAACCGACATAGCTCGCAAATCTAACAAACGGTATTTATTTATTTATTTATTATAAATTAGTGTACAGGAATATTTACAAACGGTAGACGGCGGTAAACGCTGGTGTCCCACAAGGCTTCGTGTTGTATCCGACCTTGTTTCTGCTGCATATTAATGACATGCTGTCTGCTATACGGAGGACAGTATCGGAGATGGACATGCACGTTACACCGGCACCGGTTACACGGACCGTGCAAACATGCCTCAGTCCGAGGTGAAGGAAAGTCTAGAAACTTAGGTCTAAAATCGAGACTACTCTCACTAGAGCATTCGATTAGGGAAGACTAAACTTAATCCAATTCATTGTAGCGCCACAGTTCCCGAACATACCACTTACCATCTCTTCAATTCTCTTCGAGTACCTATTAGGATCCTTGGTGTCGTACCGCAGTTATTTGAAGGACAAGGTCAAGTTGGCATCTAAAAACTCATCGCTGGGCAAGGATCACCGTCCTCCTTCCTTCTTTATAAGGCACAGGTTCAGGCCCACATGGAGTACTGCTGCCACCTTTTTATTTTCTTAGTGTCCAACTAAGATTTAATAGATCATAAGAAAATCTGCAATTGATGATCATTTCACTAAAATATAATAACAGAGATTTTTTTTAACTTTATTTACTTTAACTTAAATAGGCAATGTACTAATTACAAGAACAGAGAGTTAATTGGCGCTCTTTTTTTTTTAGTTAGCACAGGTCACCCCGAGCTATGCAGCCAACACGTACCAGCCAGTAATCCGTACAATTTGCGTTCGATTTCTATGAATGATAATATTCCAAATTGAAATCACTTTGCCGGCCCGCTGTTGGCTCTGAACAGAAAAGAGCTATTTTGCGCCCCGTTACAGTGACAGTAAAGTGACATTTTTCGAATGGAAGGGATGAAATAGTAGATTGTATTACAAGGGAGCAAAGTAGTATTTTTACGGCGAGGGCGCTACTTTGAATCCTGAGCGCAGCGAGGGATTCAAAGTACACCGCCCGAGGGAAAAATAATTTGCTCCCGAGTTATACACTCTACTTTACATCCCCTTTTTTAGTTAGTTAGCACAGGTCACCCCGAGCTATGCAGCCAACACGTACCAGCCAGTAATCCGTACAATTTGCGTTCGATTTCTATGAATGATAATATTCCAAATTGAAATCACTTTGCCGGCCCGCTGTTGGCTCTGAACAGAAAAGAGCTATTTTGCGCCCCGCTACAGTGAGAGTAAAGTGACATTTTTCGAATAGAAGGGATGAAATAGTAGATTGTATTACAAGGGAGCAAAGTAGTATTTTTACGGCGAGGGCGCTACTTTGAATCAAGAGCAAAGCGAAGGATTCTAGAATAGAATCCCGAGCGTAGCGAGGGATTCTAACGTAGAATCCTGAGCGCAGCGAGGGATTCAAAGTACACCGCCCGAGGAAAAAATAATTTGCTCCCGTGTTATACACTCTACTTTTCATCCCCTTTCTATGAGAAAATTTATTTCTCCCGAGATTTCGGGCGTAACAAGTTTTGTACGGCGTTGTTAGCTTCTATAATATCTAATTGTTTCAAGAGTTAATGCATTGTCACTTCCTTAACTCGAAGTAGAACTCATATTATTTTGCAAAATACAACTTAAATAGGTAATGTACTTGTAATTACAAGAACAGAGAGGTAATTGACGCTCTTTGTTTTTTTTTTTAGTTAGCACAGGTCACCCCGAGCTATGCAGCCAACACGTACCAGCCAGTAATCCGTACAATTTGAGTTCGATTTCTATGAATGATAATGTTCCAAATTCAAATCACTTTTATGGCCCGCTGCTTGGCCTTGAACAGAAAAGAGCTATTTTGCGCCCCGCTACAGTGACAGTAAAGTGACATTTTTCGAATAGAAGGGATGAAAAGTTCTTTCCTAATAAAGCCTGCTACTAAAAACTGCGAGTACCTACCTACCACAATCTGTATCAAATAAAATGTGGCAATAAAAAATACCTAATCAGGGTTCAACGTTCATTAGCTAGACTTTACCAAATAAATAGTTAGAATTCTGGGATCAGGCATCGCGCTCCCGAGCCACCGATTACCTACCTAAATAGTTTTGGAACTTGGAACCCGAGTACAGATTACCTAACACAGAGTACTTTATTGTAGGTTTATATTTATGATACCTAATAACCCGAGCCCCGGGGCATCCCATTCCCGGGGCCGGGGCGTTTAGCAATATGGTTTGGTCCGTTCCGTCCGTTACGGTTATCGATAATCGCGTCGTGTCGTGTCACAAGTTCGCGACTGTAGGAAAATAAAATCCAATATGAGACTGAACGAACTGAACTTCAACTCAATTCAACTTGTTGCTTTGCCCGGGCCACTCCACTGTGAAGTGTGACTGGTCTATGGTCCCCGTCCCCGTCCCCGTCCCGTCCCATGATCCCGTCCGTCTCGTCTCACTTTCTCACTCTTAGTTCAGTAGTGCTACAAGTTTCGAACGGTTGTGTCGGTGAATCGTGGGTCGTTTCTCCGATCATCATTGCGGTGTTGTGAATAAAAAATTACAATAACAAATCAAGAAAACAGGTTTCTGAATTTTACCTATAGGATTTTGAGATACACAACGGTGAGTGTTATACCTACCTATGTTTTGTTTTGATTGCTGGTGGTGGGTGATACGTTTTAAGTTTTTAACCTTGAAATGGCGATGTTTATTATGTTTATGTCTAAAATTTTATTTTATGATTTATTTTATTTTATGATTTACCTACTAATTTATTTTTCAAATAATATTATTGCCTTTATATAATTTATTTTTCTCGCGTGAGAAGTTATGGTTAAGTTTGTGCTTTAGTTCCTACTTATTTTATTTACTTTTAATCATAACTCATCATAAACTAAATATACTTATCTATACAATACTCCAATTGGTTAGGTAGGAGAAAACCTCTATAGGTACCTACCTACTCTACCTGTTTAGCTAAACATAATTAAATAATAATTAGGTAGGTATGTTTTATTTAAAAACTCAGTCTATTAATATTTTTCTAGTTAGAATCTCCCTAGACTTAATAATTATGTACCGATATCGAAACACACACAAATAGCCTGGTGGATAAATAGGTATACCTACCTGGTGTTCGTTTGTTTAATACTGCCTACCTATATGTTTATACCTACCTACCTATAAAAAGTCGCTACAAGATTGTTTACATTTAGTATAAATAGGTATAACCTACCTAGCCTACCTAGGTAGGTATATTTAGTTGATGATCTAATTTCGTGAAACAATTGAAATTTAGCCGCATCCGCAACAATAATAATGACAACGTACCTACCTACCTACGTATATGTACTTGCCTATTATTTATACCTGTCAGTGATAAAAGCCTACATAAGTATCTTATTTAGAGAAAGTCTATAAAAAACTCATTTTTGACCTTGTAAGTCTTATAACCAAGATTTGTTTAGTTTTCTTTTACTAAAGTGCCTTGGTACCTACCTAGATTATCCAAAGTAGACAATGAAAGCCTGTACTGTATGCCTTCTTGCTTCGTGCGGAATCCTCACGGATAGGTCCGTGCTGACAACCGGCAGCAACTGTGTGCGAAATCTATGATGCGCCTCTTTTTCATGCTGGGGTGTACGGGGTGTACCGTGTAAGGTTGCCTGAGACACATTCATTGCACCCTACTGACCCAACGCCATCTCAGATGGCCCCTCGGATTTGGATTCGGATCCCCACAGCGACAGTCCCCCCAGAACGGCAACTGTGCCCTTGAACCTAAAAAGACCTCGAAGATGCTCCCCGAAGTATCATTAGCCGTTAAATATTTGGGGCTTGATGGCGATAGGAATGCCTCCCATTATGAGTCTGGGTTCTTCAGATGGCCACCCCGAATATGCGGCGAAGGCGGAGAGGCGCTAAGTGCTTGTTACGCGAGCCCCTCCGCATTGCAACTCCAGGGCAAGGTGTTAAACGCATTGGTTCTGTCACTTCCTGGCTCCCTGTCCCTGAACGCCACTAACATCACTTCGCCTCGGACCCTCACATCACATGCATGATGGCATCCACGGTGGAGCACCTCTGGCGGCCGTCATATTGGCCATCCGCCAGGTGCAGGTCTGGCTCCACTCTGGATAGGTGCTCGACGAGGCGCTTCACAATAACCCTTTCAAAAAGTTATCGAGTGACACTATGGCATGAGCGTGAGCCGGTAGGCGTATTGGCCAGGCGAGTCCAGTGTGACTGGGCGCCCTTCTTTTCGGGTGGCGCCCTTGTCAGTTTGTATCTACCTAGTACTTCGTAGTAGGTACTTACTTTTATTTATTCTGTGTCTACTTTTCGATACTCCACTACAAAGAACACGTTGTTTAATAAAAATCATTTCGATGGCCACGCCTCGCCCCTATTGTCCTACCTGGCGTCTGTGTGCGTCACATCTTCGGTCGCATTCGCAAGTTCGCAACGCAAACAGGGGCGGGCGCGTTGCTGCCCTCGAATTTCTGATTTACGGTCGATAAAGACCTATTACATCATTTTCGACCTTGCGATTTAGGTATCACATCTTTATACTTACCTAGATAGGTTTAGTAGCTTCCAACTATTAGGTAATTTGTGCTAGTAGCTCGCACTCTATACCACAGAATTCTATACGCCTGCACGTGTGGTAGGTAGGTACCTAGGTACTACTTTAGTAGGTATTAATTATTTTACGCGGCTTCTTATGCGAGTTCTGTGTTCCATCTAGTTACTACGTTATTTTTTTAGTCCGAGCTATGCTTATAAAAACCTACCTACCTACCACTGATGGGATAACCTAATGAGCCTACCTATGAGTTAAAAAGTATGTATTTTGAAATTCAAACCACATAACATACGTTTTGTTTTTTCAGGTACCCTACTCTTAGATCAAAATGTCTTCAGGACCGGGATTTCATACTGGGTGCGATAACTTATTCATTATTTATTTTAATTACTCCCTTATTTATTTCTATTTATACAAAAACACTAGCTTACCTTACCCATTGATAAAATAATAATATAATTGTTCGTTAGTACTACATTAATCAACCTGGCAAAAGTTTTTGTTTTGTGCCCCTATTAAAAAACTGGGTGAAAATTTAAGGTAGTACAATTGTATTTTTTATGTCCAAAACATAATACAAATATTTTGGGGTGCTTAGTTATATACAGGGTGTAATCGTTAAGTGTGTCCAGGCGATTATTCTGTAACTATTACAGATATCAAAAAACTTTAAACTGATACCGAAAATACGTTACCTAATGAGTAAAATAACATCAATAACTTTTTTTAAATCAAACGAGAGGTATCTAAAATTTTGACATTAAACACTCCTATACATTTAGTATGAGTTTAGCAGAAAGGTTTTAGTGTCCTTATATTAAAAGAATATTTTAGCTTAGTACTGATATTAAAGGAAACTGTTTATTAACCTAACAGAGTAATAGAACTATCTTTTAATTGAATAATATTTATTTCTTAGTAAGTACAATATTGTATTCAAAGCAGATGTTCAAAGAGACGTCCTTGTTGTGCAAAACAATGACGAGTTCTACTTACAGTTTCTAAATGAACTTTCCTTAACATTTGCGGAGTAAAGCAATTGTACGACGTACACGAATCTGTAATTCTTCTAGGCTGGGCATTCTCTCACACTTTGTCTTTGATAAATCCCCTAAGGAAGAAATCATAGGGCGTGAGATCCGGGGATCTGGCAGGCCAAGGGGTTGCACTGTTTGCAAGGCTATTAAACCATCAAAATTGACGGCACTTTGAACATCTGCTTTGAATACAAAATTTTGTACTTACTAAGAAATAAATATTATTCAATTAAAAGATAGCTTTATTACTCTGTTAGGTTAATAAACAGTTTCCTTTAATATCAGTACTAAGGTAAAATATTCTTTTAAAATAAGGACACTAAAACCTTTCTGCTACTAACTCATACTAAATGTATTGGAGTGTTTAATGTCAAAATTTTAGATACCTCTCGCTTGATTTTTAAAAAGTTATTGATGTTATTTTACTCATCAGGTAACGTACTTTCGATATCAGTATAAAGTTTTTTGATATGTATCTGTAATAGTTACGAAATAATGGCCTGGACACACTTAACGATTACACCCTGTATAAGGGTAGGTACCCTTTCAAGCTTAAGGGTTTGAAAATATAGTGATTCCCAGACCTACCAAATATGCAGAAAAAATCATAACAATCGGTCCAACCGTTTCGGAGGATTTTTGCAGATAAACCTGTAAATACTGTTATACGAGAATTTTATTATAGGTACAGTCAGCAACATCGATGTTGACGAACAAAGTACTTACTCAAAATGATCATGATGCCTTGGTTTTCCCCCTTCCTGTTGACTGAGTGTTCTGATATTTAGTGCACACCTTTAGTTCGGACTATAATATCTATACATATGTATAATAAATTTGTAACCGTTCGATGTCTGTACATGGAAAGAATTCGAGAAAAACTGTTAAAGGGGGACTTACTCGTAATAAACGTTTAAGAAATCACTCACAATCATGGAAATAAATCTAATAAGAAGCCAAATCAACAAAACAGCATTAATAAAACAGTTTGATTTACTCATACATAATATCAAGATCATTCTGACACTGACAGTATCATTTATTTATTAAAACTTCATGTACACGTGTACAGGCAGACATTTAGAAAGATGTTTTATTGTACACAGCAAAGAGCCGCGATAAATCATTGAATGGTCATGCACTTCCAAAAAAATAACAAACAGTACACATGTTATTATTATTACGAAAATAAAATGTCGGTAGCTTAGTGGTTAAGGAGTCGGCCACGTTCGATAGGTCCCGGGTTCTGAATGTTCTGATCCTGGCCATTACACTACCCGCGACCTGAACCCACTCCTAGCAATTTAGCTTACAGTCCGTCAAATCTAAGAAGTACCGTTTGACAGTTCTGACAATTGAATGATAGGGATGGGATGAAAAAATCGATTACTATAATATCCGAACTTTAAGAGATCGATTACTATAATATCCGAATTTTAAGAAATCAATTGTTATAATTAAATAAAAGAAATGTTTAGGATATTTTTTTATTCACTACTAGTACTAGTATCGTCGTCTTCGTCATCATCGTCATTTAAATTAATGACCAGTTGATTGTCCATTACATTATCAAAGTGTATACGTCTCTTTCGAAGTCGTCCATTATTATTTTCTTTGTTTTTTGTACTACTTTACTCCAATCTTCCTGTGTAACTTGGGCACATGCTTCCTTTAATAAACCTTCCATTTTCTTGACACTGAAGGGTGGTTTTGTGTTGTGTCTTGCTGCATAACCTGTAAAACAATAATGTAACTATTTGATAGCAGACGAAAACCATTGTTTAAATTATAAATGTTAGAAGTACTCGTATAACACGAGTTATTATTATAATATTATAAAATATTACCTTTAACTTGGGCCCAAATCAGTTCAATGGCATTATATTGGCAATGGTACGGAGGAAGTCGTATGACTTTGTGCCCGTGCTCTTCGGCCAATTGGTCAATTACATATGTCGGTTTTGGTGGTTTATGCAATTTCACTAACTGTAATAATTCAGCTTTTAATAGTGACATGTCGGCATCCACTCCTTTTCTTTGCAGCCATGCCACCAAATCTCCTTTCTTATTGGCTGACGTAGGTGCTTTATCAATTTGCACAGAGTGGTATGGGGCATTATCCATTATAATTGTGCTGTTAGGAGGGATATTCTGTAATAAATTTAAGAACCACTCTCGGAACCTTACTGCGTCCATTTCTTCATGATACTCTTTAGTGCTTTTGGATTGGAAAGCTAATAAAGAGTTTTCCACGAAGCCTATAGACGCTGACCCAGCATGGCATATTATGAGGCGTCCACCTTTTCCTATCGGCACCTTCGAGCACGAAGCTTCAGAATCATCAGTCCATGTTTTCGGCACAGAATGGTTGGAATTTAGCCAAGTTTCGTCCAAAAATATTACATTATCCCAGTTTATAATTTGTTTAACTTCGCGCAGGAATGTTAGTCGCTGCATAATTATGTCATGTCGCTCCATAACAATTTTTCGTTTGTCAACTTTTTTGTATCTGAAGCCAATTCCTGTTATTACCGTTCTCAACGACTCTATGCTTCCCTTATACAGCCCGGCATCTTTTAAAGTTGCACATAACTTATAACTTTGCCAATGTTGGAAATTCGCCTCTTGTAAAATACCCGTATATATGGTTTCTAATAGCATGACTATCGAATTCATCGATGCCTGTCACAGGTTTATTTCTTTTTCGTTTTTTCGGTGTGTGAAGTACGTTACTGTCACTCCCCGAAGGCCCATATTTTTCACTTAATATTTTGCCAACGGTGCGGCTACCAATACCGAGAGCTTCACCGACGCGATCCCGAACTTGTGTAACTGGCAGTAGAAGTCCACCATTTTGAGATTCACGCTCAAAATACTCGTGTAATTTCACCACCAATTCACGAGCCTGGCTGTTCAAAGTACGTCCTCTTTTCGACATTATTAATAAACACTTGCTTAGTTCGGAGTCCAGTATAAATATTGCCAAGGTAAACGGATAAAGAATGATCAGTCCAGAAAAGTAATAGCCAAGTCACAAATTGTAAAACACAAACGAGAAAGCAAGTACGCGCACAGTCAGCTTCCAAGATGGCGAGAGACTGCTGACGCCGAACCGACCGAGCGGACCGCGTGCGCTTGTAGTTGGCAGTGTTGCCAGAAAAAAAAATTTGTAGAGACTTGGACACCTGCGATTTTGCCTATTGACCTAAAAATAATTAAATTAATTTATTTTAGGGTATCTGTGTATTCAGTGCATTATGCGGTCGCGCAGTAACGTCGTTAATTTATAACATCAGGCAACAACATTTTTGTGAATGGGTTCTACATACCTTATTTT
The DNA here is from genome assembly GCA_914829495.1 of Eilema sororculum. NCBI lineage: Eukaryota > Metazoa > Arthropoda > Insecta > Lepidoptera > Erebidae > Eilema > Eilema sororculum. The sequence continues at coordinate 15,848,986 of OU618534.1, read as the reverse complement.
TATTCGTTTTAGACGTAGAAATAAGACTTAGAAGAAAAAATTGTAATTGTAAAATCAATGGATGTGCTTGTTAAAAATTTGTTTATTTCTCTGTAATATGCAAACCCATACTATCATACACAAAAATAAATGTAAAAAACACTATCCCTGACTCCATTTACTATTTCGACAGCGTTAGCGCGAGAAACCCCGACTTATTTGGGCGCGAAAATCAAAAATCGACAAATCGCTTTCGACAACTTTTTAAAGAAGCAAATATATTTGATTTATAAATACGTATTTTTGGTGAATGGGTTTTATCTCATATTTTACGATTACATAACTATTTAGTTATGTAATCGTAATATGTGAGATAAATCCCATTCACATGAAAAAATATTTGTTTGGTTGTCAAGTGTAATTTGTAAATAATACATTCGATTTTTCGTATATGTAAACGATTTTTTTGCATACAAGTGTATCCGAAGAGTCGCAACACTACGTGCAGTGACCTAACTACGTAACTTTGTAATGAGGTCAAGAATATAACTATTAGAAATTATTTACTGTGTAAATATGTGTTATTTTGCTTTGTTTGAAAGTTTTCAATTACATTTAGATATTAAGAATTGTACATTTTTAGATACAATAATGAAATCTTTCTAAATTCATGGTTTTATGAAAAAGGTTATCGAAACTGAATAATGTACGTATGAACAAAGTTGTTTCGGTTTGAAAAATATGAAACGTCAAACGGTACCTCTTAGATTTGATGGACTGTAGTAGGAGTGCACAGTGTGTTATAGAAGCCGATTTGGGGTCATCTCCGTTTTATAAACTCTTCATAAAGAGAATTTTAAGACAAACTACTTAAAAATACTTTCGTTGATGTAGGTACGTCTCATACTTTTAAAGTTAGTTAAAGTTAAGTAATTTAAGTTGATAATATTATTTTTAAAAATCCCTCAATTTCGTGGAGACATTATGCAGAGACATTTTTTTTGCATGCAGAGACATTCGTAACTATTATTTTAATAATAAATTATTAATTGGTCTTTACAATGGCAGAGATATGGCTTATTTCAATCATCACGACACGAAATTCACAATATTCACATCGCTGCCACATCTTCCAAAGGTTTACATACATAATCTATAATATAAAAATGAATCGCAAAATGTGTTGGTAAGCGCATAACTCAACAATGCCTGGACCAATTTGGCCAATTCTTTTTTTTAAATATTCGTTGAAGTTCAAGGATGGTTTTTACGGCGAGAAAAATACGAATAATTGCCGGGAACCGAATTCCACGCGGGCGGAGCCGCGGGCAAAAGCTAGTCTATAATATAAAAATGAATCGCTAAATGTGTTGGTAAGCGCATAACTCAACAACGCCTGGACCAATTTGGCCAATTCTTTTTTAAAATGTGCGTTGAAGATCAAGGATGGTTTTTACGGCGAGAAAAATTCCAATAATTGCCGGAAACCGACATCAACGCGGGCGGAGCCGCGGGCAAAAGCTAGTCTATAATATAAAAATGAATCGCAAAATGTGTTGGTAAGCGCATAACTCACCAACGGCTGGACCGATTTCACTAATTCTTTTTTTGTTGTTTTTGTTATTATTGGGAGAAGGTTCTTACGAAAAAAAAAAATAAAACAGTTGTACAGAAAATTTCAGAAAGTAACTTTTCTTTTTCTCATACAAACTTTTTCTATTATGTGAGAGAAGTTTATGTTTACGTTACGGGATTAGTATTTAGTAGTAGTAGGTAGTAGTAGGAATGGGAATGGGAATGGGAATAGGAATGGGAATGGGAATAGGAATAGGAATGGGAATAGTAATGGGAATGGGAACGGGAACAGGAATGGGAACGGAATTGCACGCGGGTGGAAAATATGGCGGTACGAAGTTCGCCGAGACAGCTAGTAAATAATATATCTACATAATATATTAATTTAATATAATCTATCAAAGAATGCGTCCAAACTTTGCGTAATAGTGAATTTTAATCGTCATATTTACGAACTTTATTAATCTTAAAGATTTCCCACCTACTCTATCAGCATCTATTTATAAACTTACGTAAATAATATAATCAATCACGGATTATGATTTATATAGTTACTATCCTATCTCAACGACCATACATTCAATGCTTGTATGGCCGCTTTAAATTTACTTTCAAAGACTTTTGTTGTTGACTGTAACCACAAGAGTAACTTACAGTTAGTCACCTTAGCTTAGAAACTTTTCATTAAATATTACTCAAACACATTAACCTTGACATAATTTAAGGATTATAAAATTAGTAGGTACTTAGGCAGATACTAAAATACGTTAAGAAATTTGATAATATACAGGATGATCAATCCAAATGGGTCAGTAGGGAGAAGTCAGAAACTATGAGAGATAGCGAAATCTGTTCTTAGGAACCTTGGCCACATGGCATAATAATGCTTGAATGAATTTTACAGTATTAAGTATGCTAACTATACAAATCGAATACATAGGGAAAAATAAATAAACATAGGAGAAAAAATAGAAAAAAGGGATAATAATAACATTTAAACTTTTTGTCAAACTCTCATACACCAGGAATTGAACGGAATCGTACGATACCCAAATATGAAACTTAAAATCACTTCCCGTGACCCAAGAATAGGTTTATATTTAAAATCTCCCAAAAACCCTTAAGCGTTATCAACTAACAAATTATTCTCTCTGAACCATTCATCCATGACGCCATACAATTCCACTTCAGGCACTAAGCACTTCAAGTCTCCAAGCTCGATATCGATGACCATACGAATGCTATGCTCGCTCACACGCGCGGTAAGTAGGTAGGTATCAAATGTAGCCAGTTCATAAAAGCGTTAAGCGATTCGTAGAATTCCTTCGAGATAAACATGCCTATGCCGTTGTTTTTGAACCAAACTATTATGCTGTGCATGTGCTCCGTTTGGTTTTAAATTACTTCTTATCATTGTAAGATAGTAGGTTGATATATTATGGTATGCAGTTTAGCAATGGTGTTTTTGTAAGCAGTAGATAGCAGTAAAACCTAAGTGCCATTTAAATAACTGACTGCTTCGTTCGTTTATGCAGCGAAGGGCGACTATTCGTGTGCCCCGAGTTCGTTTTACAGTTCAGTCTAAAAATATGTGTGTGGGTTTTCTTCCACGAATTTCTCGATAACAGCTCAGTTCAGACTAAAAGAACGAACGAACGAGGATAGTTTTCTTTTCTCTCCTTTATTTAAATTTTCGATTCTATTTTAATTTCAATTTCCTTGACACTACTAAGTTACAAACACAGTATATTTTCCCTCAAACTTATCAGCAGCAGTCGGGTTTTTGATTTTTGATAAACCAAATAATTTTATGACAAGTAACTAGGTACCTCATAGCTTACAGTCTACCGGGCTGTTACCGTAGTGATTATTTATGACTATAGATATTACTTACTCTGTGATTATGGCAGTAAAACTTAAACTTAGAATACACTACGTTCAGTAAAAGTTCTTAAAGCATGGATCATAGAGCTTTCTTAGACAGAATTTCTGAGTAAATGTCTATAAAATTATTTTTGATTCTAGCTTCGTCAAAACCAATAACTTCACCGGAGCTATTGTCATAGAGTATATTGAATAACTATTTTCTACCGCCAATTGCCATTTTGATAGACATTGTACAATTGTGGCCAAACAAATTGTGGTTACACCTTATAGGCGTTGTTGAATTTCTATTATTATTTTAATAATTATTATTGGCACTGTGGATTACGACAGCTTACTGGATTCTCTTATAAAGCTGCCATTTTGTGTTAGCGAATGTGATGGCGCCAAAATATTTTTCAGTAAAACAAATAAACAAAAACTAAATAAAGTTATGTTTCATGTATTTTAGTTGCACGATTAGTCAAGTTGTAGAGTATTTTTTGATAATGTAAACTTACTCTAAAGTGGCACGCCATCCATCAGTTAATAGTTTTAGAAATTCCGTTGTAAGACTGTACAATTTAGAGTGCAAGTTATAAATCAAATATCTAATGTACAAACCACATTTTTGATGTTAATTCGATAAAATAGGTCGCCTCGTTTCGAGTGATTTTTTCGTTCTTTTTTGAAGGGCATTGTTTTGTTAGTTAGTCGATTAGTTTTTTTGCACAGCATTCATGTTTCTGGTATGCATTCAGTTAATTAGTGGAGTTACCTAGTGTGCTGAAAAATTATACAGATGTGCATTTAAAAATATCCCTTTTGTGTTCCTCGTCCAAGATTAGGAAGGTACTTTATACACCTTTTTTTCGTAGGTATCAATTTACCAAAATGCATAGACTAATAAACTAATATACAGGGCGGTCAATCCAAATGAGGAGAGAAGTCAGAAACTATGAGAGATAGCGACATCTGTTCTTAGGAACCGTGACTTCGATTTTAGATTTAATAATAATGACATTCAAACTTTTCTCAAACTCTCATAAATGACCGGGTATCGAACCTAGTCAATATTCGGTTTCTGAATAGACTACTTATTAATACATATACACGGAAATATGTTATCTACATCGATATTATGCATTAAAAATTGCGTTTATTTAAAACTATCTTTTTGCTTAGCTCATAGTTTCTGACTTCTCCCTACTGACCCATTTGGACTGATCATCCTGTATAATACTGCAAACTGCAAACAACTGAAACTACCCAAATGTGTCAATAAATCATTATAGGCGGTAAATCGTGGCTACACCTAGGTGTTGTTGAAATTATGGCGATAATGATTGGCATATCGCGGTATGTACCTACTTTGACCCCAGCTAAACATATTTTATGTAGAAGGAAAGAAAACGTATTATTTGTGATATTCGTCTGTACGTATGGGCCTAATTAGGCTGTTTATGTCACATTACTGTTCTATCTTCTGAAGTATAATTTTGGTTTTCCTTATTAGGTAATTTATTATGCGCCAATGGCGCAAGTTTATGGCGTCGCGTCGCGTCGTGATGATATCGTCGGCAACACGGTGCGTGCTGTCTCACTCACTAGGGAAAACTTATCATTTTAATTAGGAGAACTCATTTGCCTATTATATTTATGACTACTTACCTAGAAAGTTTATTATGAGTGTGTCTAGCGTGCCTACGTTAAAGTATGTTATTATTTTGAGTGAGCCCAGATCCTATCCACACGGTCGTCCCGCGGGTTAACGGAAAAGTTTAGAAAAATTGTTCTATCTATCGACATCATTGGCATTTCATTAGTGCGGACCCCGATGTTCAACAGGGAGGATGGACCGTCCATTTTTTGCCGGTTTAGCAGAGCGTTCTCAATCATTTTCACGAACTCTAAAAAAAATTTAAGTAAATAAATAGAGAACACAATTACCTTCGAATACATAGCCATCCTACCTAAATAAAATAGTAGGTACCTACCCAAATAAAATGTATTACACAGTATAAAAACAGAATACCTACTTGAACTGCCCTGTGCGATAAAAATTATATACCTACTGAACGACTATTATGATATTGTGATAGACTTACTATTGTGTTTGTTAAGCTACATGGACCAGAATATACCTACTGTACATACATACCACGGAGGACAGAATATGATCATTTCCTTCTCCATGATACATACCTACTGGCTACTTAACTTAAGTAATTATTTTAATTTTCCAGCTACAACGTGGAGAACGATGGAATCAAGCTGGTGCCGTCAGAAACAATTCCACCGCAGGTACCTATCATATTTTTGTTTAGTTTAATTAGATGTAATGATGTTGTAAATGGCCACCTAGCAAAATGGAACACCTGAGAAGTGGCAACCGTTTTTCCTAACACTTAGGTGGCAGACATGCACGCGGCGGCACACGGCCCACCTGATGGAAACTGGTTACCGTGACGTGCCATCAACTAGCGATATTTGCCAGGGCCCAGACCAGACTCAGTAATGTTACTGAGAATTTTTAATAGACGTTTCACGAGTTTGAGACTCTACCCACGGCTAAATTTCAGTCATTGCACTGCACTGGTCGATACCGGCTGGCAGGGCGTTCACCTCGTAGGTACTTCACATTGTACAATGTCAACTGTAAATGGCCTCCATGCCTTGAACGCCTTAATCTGTCTGAGTACAGTATGGCTCGGGAGTTCTTTAATAATGACATAAGGATTTTTTGACCAAACTTGTACCTATTCATTGTGGTGATGGTGACCTTTGTTGTTTCAATCGCCCGTGGCTTACAGTGACCGCTTTCTATCCTTTATTTACCACCTTAGTGGTAAAACTTGTTACGTCATAAGTTCATGATTCTTTTTAACTATTTATAATGTTTCAAGAAACGCGTTCGTAACATGAGACGAAATTATTTAGCTGAAAGCTAGGTAGGTGCAGTCAGCATCAGAAAAATGTTGACGAACAAAGTGCTCAAATTGGTCTTAATTACTTTTTTTTACCCCCCTCCAGTTGACTGATTGTTCTGATATTTACACGCCTTTAGTTCGGACAATAATACCATTTAATAATATCAATAAAACAGTTTGATTTGCTCATAATACTAGAGTTTTAAGATCATTTTGAGACTTCGTCGTCTAGACACATCAAATTCCACCTACGAAAACCTACGACTGGTTTATAAAACTAATTAAAAACTCTTCGTCTTTCGATTTATGTAGAAACCTAGGTAGGTATACAAAAAATCTAAAGGTTATCATTCTGTACACGTTCTAGTCTAGACCGACGCAAAAGTCAAGGTCAAGTCTCGATTCGTTTAAAGGGGTATTACATCTTCCTAAATTCAGAAATCTGAATTTAGGAAATTCTGAATTTAGAACAGTGTAATTGCATTTAGGAAGCAAAGCTTCCTAATTAGGAAGCTATTTAGGAAAAGAATGGTTTCCGACGTCCTAAATGGCTAAATCGGATGAGTGTAATTACGTTTCCTAAATTCAGGACGCTCAGTCGCCGCGCGCCTGCCGTCGAGAGTGCACGTTTGTCTTTCCCTCCCAATATAATATTGCGTATGTACCGACGAAATAAATGAAATTTTACATCATCTAGTATGCTAATTATTCAAATCGATCAAGGAAAAATTATATGATCGGTCCAGGCGGGATTTGAACCCGCGATCCTTCTTTTACAGGGAGAATGCTTTGACCACCTAGCTACCAGACTCACGCCCAAACCAATCTGTATCCGTCTTTAAGGCGATGGTGGAGCAATCTACCGACGCTCTTACGAGCTATGCTATCGGAAACAATGAATGATCTGTCATTCATTTTATTCATTGATTTTTGATTACTCCGCCCAAATGTTTGAATGAAATTTTACAGCATGTAATAGGTATGCTAATTATTCAAATTGATTATGAAAGAAAAAATTCGTTCGTCGTTAAGCTAACCGCAAGGGTTATGGCAATATCAATATTTTGTTTTTTTTTTTATAGTATTGAGGGCATTTTGTCGCAATTCACTCGACAGTCGACACGTCCGTCCCTTGCCGCTCGTCCTTCAAAAATGATTTAGGATCCTAAATTAGTGAACGTGTAATCGCGAGCTTCGGTGACTGAATTTCTTTTCCTAAATAGCTTCCTGAATTTAGATTTCTGAATTCAGGAAGATGTAATACCCACTTTAGATGTGAATACTTTTTTAGACCAACCTATACCTCGGTACGCAACTTGTATGTAGGTATGTAAAGCAGAAGCGGGTTAGTTGTCTTAATAAATTTTCTTGCAACTTTTATCAAAACCTGTTCTAAAGCTAAAAAGGAACCCTTTGGAAAAAAGCGGTAAAAAACCCCTTGGATCTGCGTGAGTTTACCAACACCGGGCGAAGTTGGGTGCGGCCAAGTCCTAAAAAACAATGCAATCTCAATTACTTTTCTTTTCTTTGTATAGATAACTACTGTCATATAAAATAAAGGTCAGTATAGGTACTTTAGAAAATATATTTGCGATATTAATATCCAATCAATAATGCTGATTTTAAATGTGTCAATTTAATTTATTAGGTACCTTACCTAACCTACTCATAAGTAGGTTAGGTAAGGTACCTAATAAATTAAAGTCTTGGCAAGTTTCAAGTGCTACCACTTAGGTAGGTTAACTAGTTGAGCTTTCTGAACCGAGCTCAAGTTCAACTAAACTTGACCTCAGTTTCATCGGAAATCCGCGCTTAGTAGATTTGTACCTACATTAAGTATCCTGGGTTACAAGAGTACTTGGGGTACCTATGTACCTAATCATAAAGTTCTACTGAACACGTAGGTATGTCTACGAGCTAATTTTCTAAATATTGTTACAGTTTCATAATACTCAAATAATACCGCGCACTGCACCTGGCATACCGCTTCTCCAGGATGCAAATGATGGCAAGATCATTCAAATGCAACCTGTAAAGGTATTTATCTTTAATAATATCTAATGTTACCTATACCTACAATACACACATTTTCTTTGCCCACTGTACGATTCTATAACAATTCTTCTCAATACGATGGCTCAAGAAAGTTCCCAATGTGCCTTATCTATTCTGTGCCTGTGCCCACAGATCAAAAGTTAAAACATAATGGATAGGTATAAAGTATTCCGCCGCCAGGATTCGAACTTCGGACCATTTCTTGCGTATCTACCCTCCCGGGACATCGGGGTAATTCAGAACGGTTATCAAATTTTGCGCAACCTCACCAAAGTTATGCATCGCTAAAGTGGATATTACACCTTTCTGAATTCAGAATCCTAAATTCAGGAAGCTATTTAGGAAAAGAAATTCAGTCACCGAAGCTCGCGATTACACGTTCACTAATTTAGGATCCTAAATCATTTTTGAAGGACGAGCGGCAAGGGACGGATGTGTCGACTGTCGAGTGAATTGCGACAAAATGCCCTCAATACTATAAAAAAAAAAACAAAATATTGATATTGCCATAACCCTTGCGGTTTGCTTAACGACGAACGAATTCTTTCTTTCATAATCAATTTGATTGATTTTTTCATTCAAACATTTGGGCGGAGTAATCAAAGGTTTCTGAATTTAGGAAGATGTAATACTCCTTTTAAGGCTAACTAAATCTGCCTATTAGAATTTGACATGCCTTTTTTTGTTTACGCAGGTGACTGATAGATTGTTTTCGACGGCTTTTTGTGCCGTTTTGCGATAAGTATCTTTGGTTTGTGTTTTTGTTGCTTCAGTAGTTTTTACCACTAAAATCTAATGTTATGAAAGGCAACAAGTCTTCCCGTTTAAATTAGGATAATATGGTATAGACATGGAACGCGGAGGTTTTAAAAGTTAATAGGTAGGTATTTATAGGTTTTTATAATTGAGAGTGCATTTTACGTACCTACTTAAGTACTTTTAGTATAACTAGCTTTTGCCCGCGGCTCCACCCGCGTGGATGTCGGTTATCGCGACCAAACATAGCTTAAGTCCTTTCTCAAGTTCTAATCTAACCCAATACCAAATTTAATCAAAATCAGTGGAATGGTTTAGGCGTGAAAGCGTAACATAAAGACAGACAGAGTTACTTTCGTAGTTAATTTATAATATTAGTATGGATAATGATAGGTACCTCCTTAATTACCTAAGCCAATTCACAGCTGAACTGATTCAAAAATCAATATGTTTATAATATTAGTATTAATCAGTTTATAATCTTCTTATTCAGCCTCTACTGGGCCCCGAGAACACGGTGACCACATGCCAGTTTTGCCGAGCGTCGATCAAAACGGCTGTCAAGTACACAACCACTTCAAGGACCCATATGGCAGCGGCATTGTGGGGCTTGGTTTGGTAAGATCCTATCCATTAATAGCGCACACATTTTGTAAGCAAATTTACCGTGCCTTTAATCTTTGTAGTTTAGTAGGTTAGGCTCTCTGAGAAATTAACATTCATTATTCAAAATTACAAAATTGAGATGACTGATAAATTTTTCATTCACGTTTCTAACATTACCTACATAACATCTTTCTACCTAAGGAGTAAGCAGAGACAAAAACTGGGCAATTGCTAAGTTCTCATTCCATACTTAATTTTGTTTTATGTTAATTAAAAAGGTACAAGACCCATGGATAGATTTTAACTTATTATAATATGATACCTACAGATAAACAAAAAATTACCAATCCTATTAAATTATTTATTATTTATTTTCAGCTGTCTTTGCTGTGTTCCGTACGGCGCTGAATCCGCGAAGAACAGCGATCATTACTGCCCTGCTTGCCAGAGATACCTCGGTACTTACGTCAAGTAAACTATAACATGCCTACATGTTAAATTTTTATATTTTTATGTTTCATCCGTTTGGTATGATAGATCGACAATTATAATTATAAGAATATATTTCAGATCTATCAACATAAGATTATTAGGTTCTGATTACTAAATATTAACTGATTACTAAAGACGACGTAAGTACTTTCTTATAAAGTTTTAGCTTAAAGAGTTCTCTAAGTATATGATTTTTTATGTTACCGAAGTACATAAGACATTGCCACAGAATGATTGCGCAAGATGACAACATTAACACTATTTTAGTTGTCTCGTAACTCGTAAGGGACGTTACAGAAACTGTAGAACTGCCGAGTGCCATAGTTTTTAAGTAAAATTTGTTTTTAGTAAACACGGGTTTGGTCTCCAGAAAGACGCCGCTGAAAATGTGCGGTAGGTACCCATGTAGTGTATCGATATTTCTATACATTGGATGATTAAAATTGGTTTGGTAGCTGGTTATACCACATTGCACGACAGGTGACAGATAATATATCTTTTTTTATTTCGTGCGGGAATCCCCTCTCCGGCCCTCCTCGGGAGAGGGGACAGATAATATACCTAATCTGTTAAAACTAAAATTAGTTAACTGATTGTAATACAATACAATGTAGGTACTTACACTAATGGACATTTTTTATTAATTGTATATCCATAGATATAAGATAAAGAAACTCGTGTTATTATAAATGTGTATTTCATATTGTTTTCTATCCTCTTTATATAAATAAATAGTTTAATAAAATATTCGAGTTTAATTTAATACATTCTTTTATTAGACTAAACACCCGAATTTGTCTGGGTAGATAAATTAAAACTGACGTTAGTGAGAAAAAATATTAAACAAGGCAACCGCATCAATTTGTGCTAAATAATGTTATACTGGACTAATAACATTGTCTATTTGTTTCACGGGACAATAGTTAGCTAGCCTGGAACTAAAGTGGTCTATGTAACATTTTTGGCTAAATCCATCTATGAGCATTTTTGAACTTAAAAAAAATATATTAATCCGAGCAAAAGTGGTCTAAATGTACATTCGTCACCAAAGTAAAGTTATCATTAAAATAACACTTTAGAATTTATTGATATTTCAAAAAAAATAATTCTAAAGTGGTCTAACTACCAGTATGTAACATAGACCTATATTTTGTATAAATTTATCAAAACTAAACTGGTCTAAGCGACATTTCAGTCATATAGACCTAATAGGTCTATATGACTGAAATCTTGTCTATACATACAAATAAATAAAATTGGAGTGTCTGTTTGTAATATTAAAATAACCGCTTTCTACTACATGCATATGAATGTATATACGGTACACATACCAAAATATATATTTTTAAATTTTTTGTCTGTCTGTCTGTCTGTCTGTCTGTCTGTCTGTTTGTTTTGGCTAATCGCTGGAACGGCTGGACCGATTTGGACGGGACTTTCACTGGCAGATAGCTTATGTAATAAGGAGTAACTTAGGCTAAAAAAAAAATGCCAAAAACAAAAAAAAATAAACTGATTTTTTTTATTAAGTACATTCCACGCGGACGAAGTCGCGGGCACAGCTAGATCTAAATAAGTTTGCAAATTTTTAAGTGGTGTTTAAGAATAATTAAATTAAGTTAAACGTAATTAATAGATTTAATTATATAAAAGAAAATGGCAATATACTGTAACGTTAGAGAACATTACTATTTTTTTTAAACTGATACCTTGTTCATGTCGCTACCGCGCTGTCAGTAATGTCATTGTGACGTAAGATAATATTATTGAAATTTTACCGCCACTTTTGTGATTGTGATTCTACCTGCTGTTTAAACAAAACTACAATGGCTTCAAATCGTGGACAAAATTCACCAGATGAACCGACTACTTCAGACGGACGACGTAGAATTATTTCTGCACTCAGAGGTGCCAATTTAAAAAATTACCAAACGAGCGACTCGGAAACTGATTTTAGTGATGGAGATTTGTATGTGCCTAATTTTCCCGATAATAATTCGAGTGAAAATGAAGGTATGTATAAGCACCATAAAGACTTTTTGTTAGTTTTATTTAAGACGATTTTGGATAATTTTATTTTTATTTTTAGAGACTGTGGCTGCAATACATAATAGCTTAATACACACATAACATAACATAACATAAACTCACGCCTGTATTCCCCGAAGGGGTAGGCAGAGGTGCTAGCACCCACATTTCGCCAGTTTATGTTTAAGTCCCAATGTAATAGGTGGCGAGCCTATTGCCATTAACCGGGCACTTATAAACCTGCGATAAATACACACATAACTTCGAAAAGCATCGAAAAGTCATTGGTGTGTGCCATGGTAAACCTGGGATCGAACCCGAGACCTCGTCTCAGCAGTCCATTACCCATACCACTAGGCTACCGCTTAATACAATCTGTTAATATGAAAAACCTGGGAGAGAGCACTGAGAGCAGTCCAGCTACTGTGTCAAATCAATCGAGAGGGCGTAAGGGGCAGAGGCATGAGCACCCTTGGGGAAAAATGTACGAAAATTAAACAGATCCACTGGGAAGGAATATGTAAATACGAGAGGTAATACTGTTCCAGCCAAGGTATTTGCAGCTGTAGAATGTACATGTCGACTGAAATGCAGTGAAAAGGTACCTTCATCCATTCAAAAAGAAATCCATGATGCATTCTATAATTTAGGCACTTGGGATAGTCAAACTGTTTGGTTGTGTAGTGCAGTAACCATCTCAGCTCCAAAACGACCTCGAAAAAGATCGACGAATCGGTCACCAAGCCGTAAGCAACACACTCGCCAGTTTACCCTCAACAACTTACATGTTTGTAAAAAAACTCTTTTTAAATGTTCTACAAATCAGTAATAAGTAAAAAATTAAAATAAGTAAACTGCATAGATTATGCTTTGCAAGTAAAACAAACATCATCTAACACTAATATTCCAGCTAAAGATCAGAGAGGACGTAAAATACCAGGAAATAAAGTGAATGAGGAGAAACTGAGGTGGATAAAAGAGCACATACAATCTTTCCCCAAATTCAGAAGCCATTATGGAGAGAGATCGTCTGATCGCCAATATTTAGCGCCAAATTTGAACGTCAGTAAAATGTACAAATTGTTTGTAGAGAAAAGCCAAGCTGAAGGTAAGGAATTATTGAAAAAATCCTTGTATGAAAAGGTGTTCAGGACAGAATTCAACTTACACTTTTATATACCCAAGAAGGATACCTGTAAAACTTGTGATGAATTCCAAGTTAAAATAGTTGCAGAAAAAGATATTGAAAAGTGTTTGGAAATCAGGCAACAATTGGATACACATACAAATCTGGCTAGAAAAGCAAGAGAGATCTTAAATATGCATAAACAAGCCAGTCTTTCACCTCAAAGTGCAGAAGTATTGATTACTTTCGACCTAGAAAGGACCCTTCCACTTCCTCATTTAAATACAGGAGAAGTATATTACTTGAGGCAGCTTAACATGCTTAATTTTGGCATACATGCTTACCAGCATGATGGAGAACGAGTGTTAATGAACTTGTGGTATGAGACTACAGGAGCGAGAGGATCTCAAGAAGTCACGTCTTGTTTGTATTTTTACTTAAAGAATCATATTCCTGACCATGCTACAAGGCTAAATCTATTTAGCGACTGTTGCGGTGGGCAAAACCGTAACTGGAATGTCATGTGTTTTGTGATGTTTATGGTAAACTAGCTTTTGCCCGCGGCTCCGCCCGCGTGGATGTCGGTTATCGCGACCAAACATAGCCTATGTCCTTTCTCATTGTCTAATCTACCCCTATACCAAATTTCATCAAAATCGGTTCAGTGGTTGAGGCGTGAAACCGTAACATACAGACAGACAGACAGACAGACAGAGTTACTTTCGCATTTATAATATTAGTATGGATGCTCTACCGAACTTTAGCGAAATATGTGTTCATTACCTCGTTACGGGCCACACATATTTGCCGAATGATGGCGATTTCTCATTTATAAGCAGGGCCCAAAAAAAAGAAAGCCATGTATATACGCCTAATGAGTGGCATGAGTTAATAAGAACCTGTAGAAAACATAATCCCTTTGGTATTAATGACATGGTGGGAAAATTCGTATCATTTGATCAACTGCAGCCAATTTTTAAAGAATATCAGAATTTAGTGGCCCAAGGTGCTATGATTTCGAGAGTGAGGAAAGCTAAGTTTTTAAAAAATCAATCTGAGATGTATTATAATGATGATTATTCTGAAATATATAAATCAGTCGACTTAAAGAAACCTACTGTAAACTTAGAAGAGTTCTTGGTATTTTTGCGGAATTTCGAACCAAATAATGACAGTGATATCCGTGCATTGTCATTTAAAAAAATGCAGGATATTAAGAAAATGTTAAAATTTGTAGCACCGGTTCATCACCCTTTTTATCTGAACCTTCCACATAAAAATCGCAGAGGTGAAACTGAAAATGAATTACAAGATGTTTTGCCAGCACTTCGGGATGACAGGCGGGAGATAGTGATTGATAATTAACAAAGATGATAATGATACCTAATTATTAATAAATATGATAACGATAATAATTAATAAAGTTTTTTTGATTAACATGCTTAATATGACCAACATTTTTTTCAGCGTTTTTCCCGTTGTGCAATTTGAAGTTTTCCAAATTTCAATAGTTCCAAAGTGGTCTAAAAGACAATTTTCCTTGTTTTTAATATTTTTTTGTTGTTTCATATCCAAATTATCACAATAATTACATATGGATAGCTAAGTTATATATTTAACTACCGTATAAATGTTTAACATCAACATAACATACATTAATAAGCACATAGTGACTTCAAACGCGTGTCGAGTGATAACTGAAAATGTTTATTTTGTATCATAGACCACTTTAGTTCCAGGTTAGCCATGTTGTTTATGTAGTGTGTGTAAGCAGGAACACACATACACATATATATATACAACCATAAACTTTCTCAGAATATAAAGACATGCGTAAAGTGGGTATTACGTCTTCCTGAATTCAGAATTCTAAATTCAGGAAGCTATTTAGGAAAAGAAATTCAGTCACCGAAGTTCGCGATTACACGTTCACTAATTTAGGATCCTAAATCATTTTTGAAGGACGAGCGGCAAGGGACGGACGTGTCGACTGTCGAGTGAATTGCGACAAAATGCCCTCAATACTATAAAAAAAAAACTAAATATTGATATTGCCATAACCCTTGCGGTTAGCTTAACGACAAACGATTTTTTTCTTTCATAATCAATTTGAATAATTAGCATACCTACTACATGCTGTAAAATTTCATTCAAACATTTGGGCGAAGTAATCAAAAATCAATGAATAAAATGAATGACAGATCATTCATTGGTTCCGATAGCATAGCTCGTAAGAGCGTCGGTAGATTGCTCCACCATCGCCTTAAAGACGGATACAGATTGGTTTGGGCGTGAGTCTGGTAGCTAGGTGGTCAAAGCATTCTCCCTGTAAAAGAAGGATCGCGGGTTCAAATCCCGCCTGGACCGATCATATAATTTTTCCTTGATCGATTTGAATAATTAGCATACTAGATGATGTTAAATTTCATTTATTTCGTCGGTACATACGCAATATTATATTGGGAGGGAAAGACAAACGTGCGCTCTCGACGGCAGGCGCGCGGCGACTGAGCGTCCTGAATTTAGGAAACGTAATTACACTCATCCGATTTAGCCATTTAGGACGTCGGAAACTATTCTTTTCCTAAATAGCTTCCTAATTAGGAAGCTTTGCTTCCTAAATGCAATTACACTGTTCTAAATTCAGAATTTCCTAAATTGAGGTGTCTGAATTTAGGAAGATGTAATCCCCTTTAAGTATTTAAAATAAATGAAAATAATTTGAAAATATATTTACTTTATTGTATATCAACATTTACAATAAAACTTGATAATACTTAGAACTAGTCTATTTACAGCGATCTCCTAAGTACTCACATTTATTATAATTATATAAAATACATTTATAGGCACGACGACGGCTTCTAGAGAAATATTTGTAGCAGACCATAATTGAGAGTTATTATTTTAGTTTGACGACAATGCGCTAAACTTTCCGATATTGCTTATTTACTGCCCTCTTATTCCGATTAACCAACCGTATCGGGAATTTGCGTTTCTATTAGCGAACACGTTTAAGTTGGTTTATTTTATGCCAATTCTCTTTCAGCGGTTTTAGTTGGTTCGAGTCCGACATATCTGACACGAGCAGTCTCGCGCGTCGCACGGCCGCGGCCTCCCGCTGTATGTCCTCGCTGTTGTTCGCGTTGAGGACGGTATCACGTTCACGCCACATATTGTTTGGTGAGAGCTCTGAGCAGTCTGGCGCGTCGCACGGCCGCGGCCTCCCGCTGTATGTCCTCGCTGTTGTTCGCGTTGAGGACGGTATCACGTTCACGCCACATATTGTTTGGTGAGAGCTCTGAGCAGTCTGGCGCGTCGCACGGCCGCGGCCTCCCGCTGTATGTCCTCGCTGTTGTTCGCGTTGAGGACGGTATCACATTCACGCGACATATTGTTTGGTGAGAGCTCTGAGCAGTCTGGCGCGTCGCACGGCCGCGGCCTCGCGCTGTTATTCGCGTTGAGGACGATATCACGTTCACGCCACATATTGTTTGGTGAGAGCTCTGAGCAGTCTGGCGCGTCGCACGGCCGCGGCCTCCCGCTGTATGTCCTCGCTGTTGTTTGCGTTAAGGACGATATCACGTTCACGCCACATATTGTTTGGTGAGAGCTCTGAGCAGTCTGGCGCGTCGCACGGCCGCGGCCTCCCGCTGTATGTCCTCGCTGTTGTTCGCGTTGAGGACGATATCACGTTCACGCCACATATTGTTTGGTGAGAGCTCTGAGCAGTCTGGCGCGTCGCACGGCCGCGGCCTCCCGCTGTATGTCCTCGCTGTTGTTCGCGTTGAGGACGATATCACGTTCACGCCACATATTGTTTGGTGAGAGCTCTGAGCAGTCTGGCGCGTCGCACGGCCGCGGCCTCCCGCTGTATGTCCTCGCTGTTGTTCGCGTTGAGGACGATATCACGTTCACGCCACATATTGTTTGGTGAGAGCTCTGAGCAGTCTGGCGCGTCGCACGGCCGCGGCCTCCCGCTGTATGTCCTCGCTGTTGTTCGCGTTGAGGACGATATCACGTTCACGCCACATATTGTTTGGTGAGAGCTCTGAGCAGTCTGGCGCGTCGCACGGCCGCGGCCTCCCGCTGTATGTCCTCGCTGTTGTTCGCGTTGAGGACGATATCACGTTCACGCCACATATTGTTTGGTGAGAGCTCTGAGCAGTCTGGCGCGTCGCACGGCCGCGGCCTCCCGCTGTATGTCCTCGCTGTTGTTCGCGTTGAGGACGATATCACGTTCACGCCACATATTGTTTGGTGAGAGCTCTGAGCAGTCTGGCGCGTCGCACGGCCGCGGCCTCCCGCTGTATGTCCTCGCTGTTGTTCGCGTTGAGCTCGAGTGCCCCGGCGGCCCGCACGGCCCGCGCTCGTCGGCCGCCCTCGCCCCGTCGCGCGTGTAACGCCACGCCGACCTCTAGCAGCGTACCGTCCCATATACAGCCGTAGTACGCGTCCATCGCGTCTGTCGCGTTGCCCGGCTAAACACAATAGATAGAAATATTAGTGGGTACTTGCGTAGGGTTTATTAACTATAGATTGTATTGATTTGCCTTAAACATGCATCGTCAATGATAATAAAACTGAATTTATAACATTCGGAATTGGTAACGTTATGCTTCAATTTAAATTGTAACAGGTAAATATGTTTTTGAAACTAAATAATTAATTACAGTTCGAAAAACATCGGGAAAAATGAAATGCTCAAGTGAGACTTGAACTCACGACCTTCCCTTACAGGGGGAATGCTCTTCCAACGGAGCTATTGAGCCATACGTGAATCACTTAAAATTTCCCTTCTCTTTATATCCGTCTTTAAGGGCGACGGTGGACGTGAGTTCAAGTCTTACTTGAGCATTTCATTTTTCCCGATGTTTTTCGAACTTTAAAGTTAGCATAATAAAATGCTATAAAAATTCATTCTAATTAATTACAGATTTTACATTACACAGCCAAATAAAGTCAAAAAAAAAAAAATCTACATACCTTTTCAGCAAGGCATTTGAAAGCAGTAGTATAATCCGGTTCGTCAGGCAGTTGGCACAGTGCGGCGGCTTGAGTGAAGGCGCCGAGGGCCTGGCAACAGCGTGCCGCTCGGCGAACGATTCCGGCCTCGTCCGGGGTTCGGTTCTGGAACAACCACGAGCCCACCGCCAAGCCACATAAGTACCGGCGGAGTGCTGCTCCCCAACGGCTGTTTACCATCTCCACATCGCCGTATAGCCGTAACCTGGAAAATATGGGAGTCTTTTAGCATAAGCATATAGCACAAGTAATGGTAAGAGCTTGTTACCATGACCTTTGATGTTTGCAACACCAGACCCCTAGACAAAAAAAATTGTTGAAAAAATTCGTTGGCCTGCGTATTAGAATGACGAATGTATGGTATATTTTGATGTTCATGACAGTCTTCAACGAATGTCAATTCCATACGTTCTATTCTACAAACGTATTTGCCACTTGTCTGGAAGGGCAGAGCTGTCATTTTGTGCTTACTGCCTATAAAGTAACAAGGAACTAAGCCAAAGCTCTGGTAAGTCTGACGCCTATGAAATGGTATGAGCTTACCCTAGTACTAGGGCGGTACAAGGACAAACTCATCCCTGAGAATAAATAGACCGATGGAAAAAGAAATAAGATTACAGAAATTTATAATTACCATGAAGTATTATAGGGATGCAGTTTCAAACTCCTTTCTAATAAATCAGTGAGTGCTTCAAGCACGTATTGCCGGTTACAGTTGTTCATATTCGATATATTCGATGGCCAGAGATTAGTGTACTCCACGACGAGTTCTAGAGAACTGTCATCGAGTAGATAGTTGTGGATACGAGCGAGTAACGACAGCATTACACTGATGGCTAGAGGTGAACGCAGTGTGGCTAAGAAACTGTTGAATGCTGTCCGCGATTCGTTTGAGGCTCTCTCAGCGTCTCTTGAGTGTGTTGGCATACCGCCCGCTGATCTTTTAACTGGTCCTGCTGTAGTATTACTGTATACAGATAACGCTGAAAGAAAACGTAAGTATTAGGTAAGGAGGCTACGTAGCTAAATTTGTAGTCACTCGAGCGTGGTGGAAGGAAACCTATTAGATTTGGTAGATTAGATGATAGAAAGAATAATAGTATATAAAGTTTTCACCTTTAGTGGTGGGGGAAGCGTATAGATAACATAATAATAAATGTATGTTTTTATTTGTTACTAGCTTTTGCAAGGGGCTGTTAAAATTGGCATGTTGCGGAACTAATTCAATTCTGATTCGTAATAGCGAAGGTAACTTGAGATTGTACATGGGATCCAATCCCGGCAATTACGTATGTTAAAAATGTGAATCAGACATCTAACGCAAGCAATTCAGTAGTCAAAATATGATGCAGTATGGATACTGTAATGTATGAATAATATCTGTCACGATGGCGGTAGGTGCGTAACAGATATACCCTCTTTCCTACGACATTGTACCTGTGTAATAAGTACTCAATAAATTTCAGTCTTGCTATTGCTATGTACTGCGCCGAGTTTCATTGTGAGGTCCCTAATACTATCCCTAAGGAACATAAATATTACAGATACAAGGCCTGTAGAGGCTGTAGACAGTGCAAGTAGAGGTCGGTTATCGCGACCAAACTTAGCCAATGTTATTTCATTATAATCGATTTAGAGGTTTAGGCGTGAACACATACAGAGTGCTTTGGTGGTTAAATTAGAGCGTGACTAAGACCTACCATAATCCCATAGCGGCCTTGGGAATTTTCGAGTCGGTTTTTCCTGTAACTCAAAACACGCAGCGTACAGTGCAGCGGCTATTTCTCCCGGACTTGTTGCTACGCCAGCTCCTTTCCATTCCAGAGCGTGTGCGATCGCCATTTCACCGGGACCTGAACTGGCCCCTTTTCCTTCACAGGCGTTTACTAAATAAATCCAACATGCTTCGATGACCTGAGAAAATAATAATTTTATTGTAGGATATTCTATATAACATAATATAGAATAAGCCTGTTGGGAATAGAAATAGACTCCGCACATGCCTCCACCACAGAAGTCAAAGAAAAAAAATTAAAGGCACTTTACAATATGTTACGTTTGTATGTAATGTGACAAAGTCATTATTACCTGTGGTCTAGGAACAACGCCATCGCCAGAATTAATTTCTCCTATACAAGCTTTGCATTTACTAATAACAGTTGCTAAATCCTGGCCATGGTGTGGCCATTCACTCAGTATCATAATGATCTGTAATAATAACTCCTCCCATGTTAGGTGACGACATAGCCTGTACAAGTTTGGATCATTACCGCCGCCTAACTGGCTGCGGACTTCGTCCTTCAAAGAAGAAATAAACGATAATGCTGTGCGAGTACTCCCCGCCTCGACCCTAGCACGAGCCACTCCGGACACTATGTAACCGAAGTCTTGTAAAAACCCTCTCGGTAAAGAAACAAAAGCGTTACATAGCTCTCCCGCTGGCTTCCATGATGGACTCAGTTTCCAAAGCGGCGATTGGGGCGACTCCCTCGCTACTTCTACCAAACATTTCCGTATATCATCAGACGTCGAAGCTTCAATGAGCCGCTTCCTAAAATTGCCCATTTTCAATTCAGGAACGGCTTGGAGTTCATTTTCGAACTCTGGAGTGTCCCAACTGTCTGTTAGTAACTCTCTAGGAATTGGCATAGATTTATCGTCAATGTTAACAGGGTCACTGAGTATTGTATTCAAATGTTCATCGGAAATCAATATATTTCTGTCACCAACGCGGTCTTTCAAATATTTTAGTATTCTAGAAATTGGGAATCTGTATTGAGATGTAGCTAACAGCGTGTGTAGAATGAATGTTCTTATATGATACCAGTCAGTCTCTGTCAAATCCGATGTCAAAACAGGCGCTAGAGCCTTGAATAAATAGTCGAAGAATTTGATACCAGCTGTTTTAAATTTGTTCAGAAATTCAGGATGAGTAGAGGGTAGGCCTCCTTCTAAGGCATATCTAACGGCATTAAGAGCTGCTACCTCGTTTAAAAGATCCGGAGCAATAGTATAGACTCCACTTGATGCAGCTCCTTGCATATCCAATTCCAGAACTTGTCTATGAACCATATCGATTTCTCTAGCCAGGTTATCGGCTTGTAAAACTTCTATTATTCCACTGTAATGATTTGCTATACATTCTTGGAGTCTTTGTAGCATTGGAGGCTTTTCATTTAGCACTTCATAACCCAAATTCAATGCCCTTATATACCCCAAAATCTCATCCTTCGTCATGCTGGCATAATGAAATTCTCCCCAAGGCATTGTCTTGTGAGTACCATAGCCATATTTTTGTATTTCACTTTCGAGTAAATTTGAATTCTCTCTACAGCCTAAAATGTGTTTCTTGGCCAGATTATGCTGGCAATAGAAAAAGTAATTATAACAAAGATCAAAATGAATTTGCATCGCCATCTCGTGCTGGCTTATGAGAACGTCGCCAGCATTCCAGTTGTGCTGCATATCAGATGAGTCTTCAGATAGATGAACGAAAGTATCTGTGACGGGTACTTTTATCTTCTTAGATTCCCTACGACCAATACCTGATGAAGGTTCATAATATGATAACATTTCATCTAAAAACATAAGACTCTGCATACGCATCAAATCACACATTCTTAGAATTTTCTCAAAGTTTTGGTTCATAGGGCTGTAGGCGCTTTCGAGCTGCAGGCCGGGTCTGCGACAAAAAAGGGAATCACAAAAAATAAGGAAGAGACAAATTGAAAAGTGTATGAATATATTTACATGTCATGAGGCTACCACGAAACGGTAAGTACATCCGAAACTTCAGCCCCGCACGATATATGAAAATAATTACTATGAAGTTAATTAGAATTTCTTTCCGTAGAATTTAGGTAGGTTAAAGCGTGACGTCTTCGGGCCCGATTCCGGAACTTTCGATGTACGTCTTGTGGTAGGCTTAAAGAGTATCTAAGGATAATCTATCCTATCCAAGTCTACTTACATATGAATATAGGACATTTTGTTGAACTTAGCATGGAGAGCAGCTTTCACAGGAAACCTGACAACCCATCTGTGGTACAAAATCAACGCAAATTGGACTTGTGGCTGCTGCAGTAACTCTACTGGTATTTCCTGGAAACGTAATAGCAGGATTCTATTATTTACATTATTACTATCAGATTGGCCTTAATGATTTATTGAAAAACTTAAAAAGAGGAGGAAATTGTTCATATTAAGTTAAGTTTTTTAATAATGATGTGATGATCAATATTAGTCCAACATCCAAGTTTGTACTTTCAAGTCCAGGGTCCACTATTCCTTCACTTCTTTTGATTTTGTTTAGCTTGGCCTTAACAAGAATGACTGCTTGAATGATTATTTTTTATTATGCTAGCTAACCGTCGCCCAAAGGGAAATTTGAAGTGGAAAGGTAATGGGTTAAGTCCCACTTGAGCATTTCATTGCTCCCGATTTATTTGACAGAGTGACTGCTGTCTTGAGCTACAACTCCAAGGATTTGCATCCAGAGTTAAGTTTGATAATCAGCAGCTGTACTGGCCAGCAGATGAGATATGTGCGGAAGTAATACACTGATTACTTTGAAGTTAGGCAAACAGATTCTTTTTTTAAAATTCAGTAAAAAAATATTTGCTACTATTATTTACCTGTGGAGGTATAGCAAATGCGGCATCGGTAGCCATATAAATAAGATCTTGCAACAATTGTTGTTGGATCTGTGGTGGCAGCTTGCTTTCAAATATATCTGAAATTTTATTTTAAATTAATTATGAACTGAAATGACTTATTAAAAAAGGCTTTGCAATCATTCTGGTATTTGTAAAAACTTTCTGTTTAATATTTGTTCCGTGTGTTACAAAATAAATATGTTAGAATTTAAACAGAACTGGTTTTTACTGCGCTTTTGCTATTGTATATTGAATAAATGTAATAATATTGTATACTGGTTAGATAAGCACATATTGGCTTAATTTAGGTATTTGTCTTCACCAGAACACTCTCATGAGGTATAGGCCTCTTCCAGAGACTGCCAGTTATCACGGTCTTGGGCCCTTCAAGCCCAGTTTGGCCAACTATGTTAATGATGTTGTGCCAATCGTTGACCTCTCCTCCTTTTGCCCGTTACCCGTTGGATTTAATATACATGTCAAACAATCTATTTAAAAATACAAAACTACCTAAGTCTTAAAAGTAAATCAAAACTTTAACTATTACAAAAATAATGTCTTATTACTCAATACTTTACTTTAAATATCCTCATACCTAGGTTCCAGTGCAAGGTAGCTGCGACTTTTAGAGCAAGTAATTTCAAAGCCAGCTGTTTACGAGTGAACTGCCCTGGTGCCAGTGTAGTCACAGACGGTGGAGTTGGTGGAGCATCGAGGTCCACCACACGCTCACTATTGGGTTTTGAGTTTACATTCTTTGTAGATACAGATACAAATTCTGCTATAAGTTCACAAGCTGTGGGTTCTGTAAACAAAGAGGTTCAGACTGTTTATACTGGAGATTGATGGCGCTTGGTGGAATCTGCTACACATATTGAATAACACACTTGTACTTTTCCATTGAGTTTATTTTAATTCTGAACCTGACTGGTTTCGCCTTACAGCATTCTCAAAGGTTTACATTGAGGTTAAGATTAAAGTCATTATTTTCTAATCAGAATATCAGAGAATGCAAACACAGTATTTCTCGTTGACTGGTTAAATTGATTGTGTTCACATTGGTAGCGTAATGGCCAGAATTCGAAAGTAAACATTTTGATTGTAAGCTCGACTCTAACCACTGATCTACTGGTGCATAATTTGATATAACATTTAAAAACATAACATAACATAAACTCACGCCTGTATTCCCCGAAGGGGTAGGCAGAGGTGCTAGCACCCACATTTCGCCAGTTTATGTTTAGGTCCCAATGTAATAGGTGGCGAGCCTATTGCCATTAACCGGGCACTTGTTAACATGCGATAAATACACACATAACTTCGAAAAGCATTGAAAGTAATTGGTGTGTGCCATGGTAAACCTGGGATTGAACCCGAGACCTGGTCTCAGCAGTCCATTACCCATACCACTAGGCTACCGCAGATTTACTTTTTTGCGCATTTAAAACAGATTAACAATAATAGAATTATCTTACCTGGATGAGGTTTACTCAGATGCTTTTTTAGAAGATTTGGGTCCAGAAGGAATTCAAACCACAATATTGTATCTGGTGATATAGGCACTGTGCCTGGTCGTAACAAGTCCACATCCATTTTTAATTTTAGAATATCACTAATTTTATAGGCATAGGCTTACATTGATGGACTACAATGTAGAGTAATGTAAAGTTACTTATAATATGTAGAGCTTATATGTGACTTTTCTGATTGTTTCACAGCTCATTACTCGGTTATTTTACTTGTTTATAACAGTTACTATCTTTGGTGTTATCAACAATATTTATTTCCTAAGTGTAAGTCTTAAGAAGAGTGCAGGAAATCTTCTCAGAGATGTTCACTGAAACCAATAAAAAATAAAAATTGTGATAAAAAACTGTTGTTTGTTTATGGCTGCAATCATTTTTGATCAATGGTTTTGAGCTTTTAGAGTACTATAATAGTACTATATATCTGTGGTTTTGAGACATTTCATGATTATTCAATATTATACAATTATTTCTACATGATTTCACTAAATATTAAATTAAAACTAAAATAATGATTAAATTAAAACTAACATAAAAATAATAATAAAGTACAATATTTACAAGAAAATGATTTGTTATTTATTGCACATCAACATAATTCACTGTTATTACCCTAAGGTTTTACTTATGCTGTAGCACTGTGGGTCAAGAATGCCTATAAGATTACAATAATAATATATAATTAGATGATTATAGATTACATAAATTAATGGTTAATATACTATAGTTTGAACAATACAACTATAGATATTTATAGCAGTTTGAGTCAGATAAGACAGATAAGGCTGCACCTGGAGGACTAAGTTATAATATTATATACTACTTACAGCGCTT
Source organism: Eilema sororculum (assembly GCA_914829495.1). Classification (NCBI taxonomy): domain Eukaryota; kingdom Metazoa; phylum Arthropoda; class Insecta; order Lepidoptera; family Erebidae; genus Eilema; species Eilema sororculum. Next base: position 15,823,536 of record OU618534.1, on the reverse strand, counting down.
AAGTACTAGATTCTGAATAATAAAGCAGTAATAACTGCTCTAAAATTATTCCGGGTCGATTAGTGTTTAGCTGGCTGTTTCTAGTTTGGCCGACTTATGCCTGTAACAGCAAATACAAAACAACTGCTACGTTACGAGCCAAACACCACAATACTTGATATTTATTATTTAATGAACTCAATAGATTCAACATTCAATGATTCAACACAGACAACAACAGTTTAACATAACATAACCTATTGGGATTTTATGACCATTATGTTTTGACGCGAAGTAAGTACTTAGTACGCTAACTACTAGTGATGTCATTATATTATCTGCTATTTTTCAATAGCCGGTTATCCGGTTACGTACGTTGTCATGTCACATAATAATTATTACACGTTACGTTCGTTATAAGAATTATTGTTATAAAAAGTTTTAAGTTATTAACCACCTTGAGTCCTTGACTCTGACACTGTGGATTTATACTTAAACCAGTGGAATATACATTGATATGAATTCTGATTCATAGTCCAACGAGACTTAGCATTACACTCGATGTTCTTTTATTCCTACATACATTTAAAGCTTAAACCAAAATCACATAAACCTTTCATTATGATATTCATATATCAGTTTAACATTATTATAATCATTATTGATTTATAACTTTTTACCTTCCTGACGACCACCGTGACGTAACCGGATAATCAACTAGTATTGAAAAATAGGAGTGTTCGGAACGGCTACATATCGATAACATGTTATAACGATACGTTAAAAAAAATAACGTAATCTTTTTACGTTACGTTAAAAAATATATCAGAACGTCACATCACGTTACTTTATAATATGATATAATTATTTTCATGATAAACTTTAATAGCTTATTTTTAAAGGTAATTTAATATAGTTTAAACTTCTGCAATCAACAATATGAATTTATTTTTATTTCTTCAACTTTTTTAACAGAAACAAAACCTCTAGTGTTCGTGTTTACCCGACACTGGTCGGGCAATCACGGACACTTATTGGGGCAATTACGATCGTTCGCAATTGACCCAGACTAGCCTAAAAATGAGGTCATAATACGACCGATTAATCAGGATTAAACTAAGATTTAAACCTTTGAAACAGTTATTGCCCGGCAAAAATTAACGGCAACTTTTTGCTTTTGACATCGTCAATGGCTTTATTCAAATCTTCAACATTATATTTCATCTCAGTTTTCCTTTTATAATTTCGCGGCATCTAAAATAATAAAAAACAAAATAGGGAATTACTCTTAATTTCCATTAGACAGCTAAACATCTTTACTGTCACAAAACAACTAACTTAATAACCGATTTTTATTCTTTATGGGGAAATGCCGAACGTTCGTAATTGACCCACTCAATTCGTTCGGGAATACCCACCAGGACAATAGAACAAAAACAATGTTTTAATTTTAGGCTATGATTGTCCCCGGCCGCATGTAATTTTCTTAATAGAATCCTCAAAAACTAATTAATTATGCAAATAAATGTCGTGTTTATTTTATTGTAACCATCATTATTTTATAAGTTACACTGAGTTTAATTTATAGGCAAATTGCAACGAATGTAAGTAAATATTTGAATTAAATTTACCTTGTATCCTGTGTGCACCCGTAACCCTCCGCCGGTTGCTTGGCACTAGTGATGACGTGATGTTTACGATGGTGACGAGTGAAATCGTGATATCTCTTTCTAAGGTAGTGAAACAGCTGTGTTCGCGATTACCCAGCGTTCGCATTTACCCGGCCTTCCCCTAAGTATACTTTGACTAATGAGGGTAGGCTACGGGTTGGTTATGTAACTCTATCTCCTTTCTCCGAGTCCCAATCTCGGCTGCAACTATTCACCTTGCTGATGAGGTGTGCACCAGCAGGTGAACCCACCGGCTTGCTGGTGAGGTTATAAAGAAACCGAACCGCGAAGATTTTGGCCGCGTACACCGGTACACACTTAGATACGATGATTTTACCGTTGAGTAGGAACAAGTTCAATTCAAGTTAAAGTTACTTGTTATATTAAAAAATATCCAAATGGTTCGCCTGCAAAACTTAGTGTATGGTTGGATACAGTGGTTCTATTGCTTATTTTACGTCACCAACATAAAAATACTTGATTGGGCTAAAATTTCCTACAGCTTGTAGAATTCTCCACATATCTGATGGAAATAGCGGTCAAGAATTTTGGCACCAAACGCGAAGAAGGACGCGTCGTGGTATTAAGTATTTTATTTTCCGAAATTGGTGTGAATTCGAGTTTTTATGTATAAAAATGGTGCCTTTGAAAACATAAGTCTCCACCACTTAGGCAGCAATCATCATTGATCGTCATCATTATCGTCAATCGTCATTATCATCAACAATCATTAGACTCTGGCCAACGAAAGATGAACAAATGATTTTTTCAAAACTTTTATATGGGAACAATTAGGTATTTCCTACCAGTTAGTATAATTACTATAGGTTTTGAAAACTTCTTGATCCCCAAGAATCATGAATAATTTTCCGGTGATTTTCAAATTGAATTAATTATTTTTAATACTTTTATTTGTACAATTAATGTTCATAAATTTTCAATTATCAACAATTGTCTATTATAATAGTAGGTAAATAATTATTGGACTATTTATTTTTGAACAAGGGCATTGAGTATATCACCTGGTACAGTGGTCTTACCAGTACCTTTAAAGGTCCGCATATCCGATGTTATTAATAGAGTCAAGTCGGGGGATTGCTAAATGAGTCATATCCAAAAAAAATGTACGTCAGGAAATCGTGATGAAATTGTTTCGTCAAGAAATGTTAGGAAATGGTAATGTTAAGGGTAAGTACTCATTAATAAAAATACTGGTAGGTATATTTAAAAAAAATCATTTTTAATTTACTTCTATATAAAGCAGCTCGAATTTCTCTCCTTTCTTTCAATCTTTCTTCTTTTTCTTTTTGTGATATTTTATCTGTCTTTTTTTTTTTTTTTTTTTTTTTTATATAGGACACGTCAATTTGACTTCACCTCGCCTGATGTTAAGCTAAAGGCAAAGTCTCGGAAAGAGGGTCACCATCGTAAACATTTACCATGTTAACAGTGGTGGCACTCAGCTTGACGGCCTCATTAGATGCCTTTTCACGCCCCGCTTAAAGGACCCGGGACTGTAGGAAGAAGGAAACACGTGAGCTGGCAGGGAATTCCAGGTCTTAGTGGTGCGGCATAGGAATGTTTCCTTTTTCTTTCTATTTGCCTTGCGCCATTTCTTTCTTTGATATTTTTTTCTTCTTCTGATAAATTAGCTATTTTTTTTGTCTATGTTTTACTTGTTCAAGATGTTTCTTTCGCGTTTCTTCGAGTTTTTCAGGATTTTCTGCTTTTAAGCGTTCCATGTAGCGTTTCTGGCGTTCTGCACCAGTTAGCGGCATCTAGGAATTAAATATAGTAGGGTAAATTAATCTTACTTTTGTATTTTTTTAAATATATTCAAATAAAAATACCTACCTATTGTAATATGTTGTGAACTTGGCCTTAAAGAGTTACCAATTACTGACGTCAGGAAAGTGATGAAATTGTATCAGGAAATTGAGTCACCATAAACTTACTTTTCTCTTATTTTTGCAAATTATTGTATATAAGCACTTTCACTAATTTTTTTATCTCAAGACTATTGTATGCTAAAGGCTTGCTATGTAAAACATGTTTATAACTCCCCTTTTTTTTCAGTGAAACACCGTCAGTAAGCAGGTTGTTTTTTTTTCCAGCGCACACTAACAATTACAAACGATGACCACTGACACGAAAACAAGATGGCAACAGATTTTTATAGTGTTTATGACAAGCGTCAGTGTTTCCTTAATCTATTTCCATAAAGCTACTAAATCTCCGTGAGTTGTAGAATTAAAAATCTGCGTCATTAAGTCGTGTCAGTAAATAGTAAGCATTGGTTGGGACACATACTTTTTATAAGTTTTTATAGATATTTACATAGTTTACTAAATATAAACCATGTAATTATGCCTCTGTTTATTTATTATTGATATGCTTTAGCTTAAAAACGTCAAATAGTAGGTAGCTTATCATACGCCGGATTCCACTATTCATAGGGAACAGGGCAAGGAGGACATCATATTTTTTAATCAGTTTCGATATTTTCATTTCAAAAATACTAATTTCTTGTTCAGTTTGATGTAAAATACCTCTGTTTTTATTCACATTGATAAGTTTAAGACTAACTTACACTAAATAAATATCATTTGCTATTGTTCCTGCTAAAAACATCGCGTTATATCCAAGACACTTCAGGACACCACGTTTATGAAAAATATACAACTTTTTTGGATATGACTCAAATAATCAGTTAATATATAATATAAAATAGTAAAATCTGCGGTAGCCTAGTGGTATGGGTAATGGACTGCTGAGACGAGGTCTCGGGTTCGATCCCAGGTTTACCATGGCACACACCAATGACTTTTCGATGCTTTTCGAAATTATGTGTGTATTTATCGCAGGTTTATAAGTGCCCGGTTAATGGCAATAGGCTCGCCACCTATTACATTGGGACCTAAACATAAACTGGCGAAATGTGGGTGCTAGCACCTCTGCCTACCCCTTCGGGGAATACAGGCGTGAGTTTATGTTATGTTATTATTACGTGGAAATGCAATAGGTCGAAAGATCAAATTGTCGCTGGTATATTAGGTCGAAATATTAATACGTCGACGTATTACCTACTACGTAAAAATGCAAACGGTCCTTCAATTTCAACAACAAACAAGAAACCCATTTTTTTTATCTCTTAGGTTTGCATGAAATGTAGCCCGGTAATAATGACAATAATGACATGTTTAGCAGCGCAGCGCTAGTAGACGTGTGTTTTAAGTTTGAACTCATAAATGGAAACAACTAATTTTTTTGAGAAATTCATCCATGAGTGATAATCACAACAGTTTTTATTGGTAACTGATTATTTGAGTCATATCCAAAAAAGTTGTATATTTTTCATAAACGTGGTGTCCTGAAGTGTCATAAGGATATAACGCGATGTTTTTAGCAGGAACAATAGCAAATGATATTTATTTAGTGTAAGTTAGTCTTAAACTTATCAATGTGAATAAAAACAGAGGTATTTTACATCAAACTGAACAAGAAATTAGTATTTTTGAAATGAAAATATCGAAACTGATTAAAAAATATGATGTCCTCCTTGCCCTGTTCCCTATGAATAGTGGAATCCGGCGTATGATAAGCTACCTACTATTTGACGTTTTTAAGCTAAAGCATATCAATAATAAATAAACAGAGGCATAATTACATGGTTTATATTTAGTAAACTATGTAAATATCTATAAAAACTTATAAAAAGTATGTGTCCCAACCAATGCTTACTATTTACTGACACGACTTAATGACGCAGATTTTTAATTCTACAACTCACGGAGATTTAGTAGCTTTATGGAAATAGATTAAGGAAACACTGACGCTTGTCATAAACACTATAAAAATCTGTTGCCATCTTGTTTTCGTGTCAGTGGTCATCGTTTGTAATTGTTAGTGTGCGCTGGAAAAAAAAACAACCTGCTTACTGACGGTGTTTCACTGAAAAAAAAGGGGAGTTATAAACATGTTTTACATAGCAAGCCTTTTGGTGGAGCGCTTATGTACTTTCTTAATTATTTCCCACATAATTTAATTGTATTTCAATTTTTGTAATTTAAAAGAACCGCTTCTGTGAGGGAATAATGTTTGAATATTGGCGCTCATTTGTTGACCACTTAGTGTTGAAGAAGGCCAATGAATGGCGCTGTGCACGGATCTTTTCGAACTATATTTTGAGAATGAAGTTTTCTATGAGCGGGACTCTCAAGCTTCACGGCTGACGTTCAACCCGTTCATTTTTAATCAGTCACTAACGCGCAGTAGCACCGAATGGTGTCTATGACTCCGCTCCGCACCAAACGGAAGTTTGAGTAATTCAACTCCTCGTTTCTTTTTCTGTATAATTCTATAAGTTCCTTTGGCCACATTCTCAAGTCAGTATAAGTGAAGTGTATCGGAAGAAAACGACAAATTCAAGAAAATAAACGGCCGGTCGAAAACATACCTACCTACCAGCACGTGCCAGGAACCACGCCAGTCTACAGCTGAATCCTCACGAGGTGGAACTCAGGTCAGTGCCGGTTCTCTTACGTTTTCATTCATAGAAGCGGTCACATGTGTATTTTCTTTTCATTACAACCTAACTGCTGGTCATAGGAGCTTATACGCTCTGTGTGCAAACACACCAGTTGGTAGGACTATTTTACACGTCCTACCACAATTTATGTTCCTTACGAGTCGGATAGGCCAGTAAATAACATATTCACGTAATTATTGGTGAACAATATTTCTTTCCTATTCATTTAATTAAAAGATTCACGTAATTTTGGTGAATTCTTTCCGCCATCTTAGTTTCATTACTTTCATTCGCTAACAGATTTACGTAAATTATTTGGTAAATTCTGCATTTAAAACGCTAAATCTACGTAATAATTGGTAGATATTTATAATAGTTGGTGATTTACGTATTAATTGGTAAATAATCATCATTCTATTCGCATACGCGTAACTTTGTAGGTACCTACCTATCTAGGTACGTAGTTAGTTACATTCCCGCTCCGCTGTGCTACTTGCGCTATTATATAATAAGCCGTAGTACAATTTTCAATAAAAAAGTAGGTATATCTAAACTGTTTGTGTTGAATTACTATTATATTATAGTAGGTACCTTACAGATAATCTTCTTGTTATATTTCAATAGGTAGGTCCTACCTATCGTTAATTTGCAAACATGTCGTCAGATCTCGAGACGAAGCTTATTCTGTTGAATCAAAAAAAGGAATTATTGTTTGCTCGCATTACCCGTTGGTATAAATCTTCGAAATCCATTGTTTGCTTTGACATAACGACGCGAGCGAATGAGGATTTTCTGTCTGAGACCGAGAACATCGATGTCGTTCGCGATAAGTTCGAGTCGATTGTAGATCAAATAAATAGCTTAAATTTGTCATTGGAACCCCCTGTGGAGTCCGACTATTCTTGCCTTGACTCATTTGATGAATTGTATTCGAGAATAAAACGCATTAGAAATAAATTATCTACGCCCAAGGTCAGGGAGGTCGCCTCACACGGGCCGAGTAATTCAAACGCGTCTGTAGTGAAATTGGAAATGCTTGTTATTCCGAGTTTTGACGGACGCCCTGAAAACTGGAATACATTTTATCAGTCCTTTAAGGCCAATATTCATTCGAACAAACAATTGTCTGATTTGCAACGTGTGCAATACCTATTCTCAAAACTAACCAATGAAGCACTAAAGTTCACTGCCGGTATTGTTCCGTCAAGTGAGACCTACAGTATAGTTTGGGACGCCTTGGTCAAGAAATACCAAGATAAACGTTCATTAGGTTCATATTATCTTAATAATATATTAGACTTAAAGAATTGTTCACCTAGTGTGAACTCACTTGATTCATTTATAGGTATATATTCCTCCTCTATCGCCGCGCTTAAAGAGTTAGGTATAAATGATTTAACGGACTTCATGTTTCTACAATGTGCCTTGAGGAAAATGGACACGCTAACCATCCAAGCCTTCGAACTTTCTGTTCGAGGTGTCGATATACCTACGACGCAACAGCTGATCGACTTTGTACAAGATTATGCTAAGATGATTGAACGGTCAAACCCGCGGTCTTCGTCATATGCGAAGTCGTCCACTGCTGGGACGCCACAGTCTAATGATAGGCGTCTACAGCGTAATTCTAAGTCGTTTGTTGTCAGTGTGCCGATTAATAATAAGTCGAATGCGCCCGCCGCAGTTGACGCGTCATGTTGTTTATGTGGCGGCCGCGACCACCGACACCTGTATAACTGCGCTCAGTTTAAAAATATGCAAAATGCAAAGGCTAGATATGAGTTTATTAAATCTAAGCGTGGTTGCGTGAATTGTCTAAGCACATTACATAATCTCCCGCAATGTAAAAGTACGTCAGTTTGTTTCTGTCAGAAAAAACATCATAAATTATTGCATTTTCATAATAATGTTAATAATTCGCACTCGCACGCGACGAGTGCTGTCCCTCTCCCGCCGCCCCAGTGCGACCTTGTCAGTCCCACTCCTGAGTCACCGCTCGCTTCAAGCACTGTGCATTCGTATGCCTCTAGCCATAAGGGTGATATTCTCTTGGCAACCGCTCAGGTGTATGCTCGCCCTAAAGGTAGCACTGGAAATAAATCTCTGACATCTGACATGTCTAATTGATAATGGCTCACAGAATAACTTAATAACATTGTCCTGTTGTCGTTTATTAAATTTACCAATAATACCAATGAGTAATTCTGTTGTCAAAGGTGTTGGCTCCACTTCGCACACGATAATAGGCTATGTGTATTTGGACATTGAATCTCGTATTTATGCAGATCATAAGTATACTATACATGCGTTAGTTATGAATAGCCTTACGGATCAATTGCCCTCGCAATTAATTAAGTGTGATCGCGAGTTAAATCTTCGCGATTTACCGCTTGCTGACTTAAGCTGGAACATTCCAGGAAACATTGATATAGTATTAGGTGCACAGCTCTTCCCGTATATCTACTTAGGAAATAGAGTCGAGTGTGGTCCCAGTGCCCCTTGTGTACTATCAACCGCGTTTGGGTATGTACTTATGGGTGATTACCCACGTAAAGTTGTTGTGCCTACAACCGCATCCTTTTCTGCGCTAGCACTAAATGATTTAGTGCAAAAATTTTGGGAACTTGAGGAAGTTCCTGTGAAGCGCCTATTGTCTCCAGAAGAAACCAAGTGCGAGAATATTTTCACATCTACTGTGACTCGCGATGACGTAGGTCGTTATTCTGTTGCGCTGCCGTTCTGCAAGGATCCCTCTGAACTAGGGAACTCGCGCGGCGTCGCTCACCGCCGGTTTTTGTCGCTCGAGCGTAAACTTCGTCAATCACCAACCGTACGCGAAAATTACAATAAGGTTATTCGGGATTGTTTGGATAACGGTTGTCTTGGTCTCGTTGATGACTCTAATTTGTCTATGGATGGTTATTACATGCCACATCGCGCAGTAGTTCGACATGACAAACCGATGCCGCGTATTGTGTTAGACGCGAGCGCTAAAACCCACACTTGTCTTTCGCTCAATGATATTTTACATAATGGTCCCAATTTACAGGCAGACCTGTTTTTATTATTATTAAATTTTAGGCTATGTCCTATCGCAATGAACGCTGACATAAATACTCACCGCAAATCGCTTGAGTTTGATGTTGGCAGTCATGTCGCAAAGGTTTTAGGTCTCTCGTGGGAGCCGTGTGGAGATAATTTTTATTTCACATCCACCTTGGTAGATGAGAAGTGCACTAAGAGAAATATACTCTCTATAGTTGCGCGACTATTTGACGTGCTCGGGTTGGTGGCACCTGTGATACTCTACGCCAAGTTGTTAATTAAGGAACTTTGGCTTAGTAAGAGTGATTGGGATGACCCTGCTCCAGAGCATATACGCTCACGCTTTTCCGCTCTCGTTCAAGAATTAAAATTGCTTGACACTTTAAAAATTCCGCGACATATAGGTGTCGAAGTTGATTGCGAATTACGTCTTGTCGCATTTTGTGATGCCAGCCTGAATGGCATGGGATGTGTTATTTATGCACATTGTACCTACCCATCTGGCATTCAAACTCGCATTTTGTGTGCGAAATCAAAGGTCACTCCGACAAAGATTACTACGCTTGCTCGATTAGAGTTATGTGCTATTTTGCTTATGTCAAAGTTAATAAGAACTGGACGTGATTCTTATGCATTACGCATTCCCGTTACTGACATTTACGCCTTTTCTGATTCCACGATTGCCTTATCATGGGTTCACTCGTCACCACATCGGTGGTCGATTTTTGTTAGCAACAGGGTCGCTCAGTGTCAAGAAAACTTGAACGCTAAACATTTTTATCACGTCGCCGGAGACATTAACCCGAGTGATTGTCTATCACGCGGTATGCTCCCCTCGCAACTTTTGGCTTATGATTTGTGGTGGAACGGTCCAGCATGGATCCGCGGCCCCCCTGATGAATGGCCTATTAAGTCATTCTCTCCCGCCAACTGTTCTGACTTACCTGAGCATAAGGCAAATGTGTTGAGTGTGACATCAAAACACACAGAGTCGCCATTGTTATGTACATTAGCACAACGTGTTTCTTCTTGGCAGAAACTACTACGCATCATTACATACGTTTTAAAATTCGCACGATTTAAATTTAAGATCGAACCTCATTCTGTATCAGGATTACATCCTGTCCTTCTCCCTAAACGCGATCACGTTGTTGATCTAATAATTCAGCATTTTCACGTTGTCAATTGTCATACTGGACCGGGACTCCTCATGTCTATCATAATATATAAAACGCGTACTGGTACTTACAAACTCGCTGTAAACGGGTTGTATCCTATCCCAACGCAATAACTTACAACGCTAAATAGAATCTTAAACTTTAATTTTTAACTCAAACTTTAAACATACTTTAGATAGAATATTGTTAGTCTAAGTTGTTATTTTAGCTATGTGTATTATTATGTTATACAAATTCACTATGGGCTCTAATCAGCCAGTGTTCGCTTGTTTGTTTCGTAACGTCTTGCGACGTTCCAAAGCCGGGTGCATGGTGGAGCGCTTATGTACTTTCTTAATTATTTCCCACATAATTTAATTGTATTTCCATTTTTGTAATTTAAAAGAACCGCTTCTGTGAGGGAATAATGTTTGAATATTGGCGCTCATTTGTTGACCACTTAGTGTTGAAGAAGGCCAATGAATGGCGCTGTGCACGGATCTTTTCGAACTATATTTTGAGAATGAAGTTTTCTATGAGCGGGACTCTCAAGCTTCACGGCTGACGTTCAACCCGTTCATTTTTAATCAGTCACTAACGCGCAGTAGCACCGAATGGTGTCTATGACTCCGCTCCGCACCAAACGGAAGTTTGAGTAATTCAACTCCTCGTTTCTTTTTCTGTGTAATTCTATAAGTTCCTTTGGCCACATTCTCAAGTCAGTATAAGTGAAGTGTATCGGAAGAAAACGACAAATTCAAGAAAATAAACGGCCGGTCGAAAACACACCTACCTACCAGCACGTGCCAGGAACCACGCCAGTCTACAGCTGAATCCTCACGAGGTGGAACTCAGGTCAGTGCCGGTTCTCTTACGTTTTCATTCATAGAAGCGGTCACATGTGTATTTTCTTTTCATTACAACCTAACTGCTGGTCATAGGAGCTTATACGCTCTGTGTGCAAACACACCAGTTGGTAGGACTATTTCACACGTCCTACCACCTTTAGCATACAATAGTCTTGAGATAAAAAAATTAGTGAAAGTGCTTATCCATACTAATATTATAAATGCGAAAGTAACTCTGTCTGTCTGTCTGTCTGTCTGTCTGTCTGTCTGTCTGTCTGTATGTTACGCTTTCACGCCGTAACCACTGAACCGATTTTGATGAAATTTAGTATAGGGGTAGATTAGACCTTGAGGAAGGACATAGGCTATGTTTGGTCGCGATAACCGACTTCCACGCGGGCGGAGCCGCGGGAAAAAGCTAGTATACAATAATTTGCAAAAATAAGAGAAAAGTAAGTTTATGGTGACTCAATTTCCTGATACAATTTCATCACTTTCCTGACGTCAGTAATTGGTAACTCTTTAAGGCCAAGTTCACAACATATTACAATAGGTAGGTATTTTTATTTGAATATATTTAAAAAAATACAAAAGTAAGATTAATTTACCCTACTATATTTAATTCCTAGATGCCGCTAACTGGTGCAGAACGCCAGAAACGCTACATGGAACGCTTAAAAGCAGAAAATCCTGAAAAACTCGAAGAAACGCGAAAGAAACATCTTGAACAAGTAAAACATAGACAAAAAAAATAGCTAATTTATCAGAAGAAGAAAAAAATATCAAAGAAAGAAATGGCGCAAGGCAAATAGAAAGAAAAAGGAAACATTCCTATGCCGCACCACTAAGACCTGGAATTCCCTGCCAGCTCACGTGTTTCCTTCTTCCTACAGTCCCGGGTCCTTTAAGCGTGGCGTGAAAAGGCATCTAATGAGGCCGTCAAGCTGAGTGCCACCACTGTTAACATGGTAAATGTTTACGATGGTGACCCTCTTTCCGAGACTTTGCCTTTAGCTTAACATCAGGCGAGGTGAAGTCAAATTGACGTGTCCTATATAAAAAAAAAAAAAAAAAAAAAAAAATATACCTACCAGTATTTTTATTAATGAGTACTTACCCTTAACATTACCATTTCCTAACATTTCTTGACGAAACAATTTCATCACGATTTCCTGACGTACATTTTTTTTTGGATATGACTCATTTAGCAATCCCCCGACTTGACTCTATTAATAACATCGGATATGCGGACCTTTAAAGGTACTGGTAAGACCACTGTACCAGGTGATATACTCAATGCCCTTGTTCAAAAATAAATAGTCCAATAATTATTTACCTACTATTATAATAGACAATTGTTGATAATTGAAAATTTATGAACATTAATTGTACAAATAAAAGTATTAAAAATAATTAATTCAATTTGAAAATCACCGGAAAATTATTCATGATTCTTGGGGATCAAGAAGTTTTCAAAACCTATAGTAATTATACTAACTGGCAGGAAATACCTAATTGTTCCCATATAAAAGTTTTGAAAAAATCATTTGTTCATCTTTCGTTGGCCAGAGTCTAATGATTGTTGATGATAATGACGATTGACGATAATGATGACGATCAATGATGATTGCTGCCTAAGTGGTGGAGACTTATGTTTTCAAAGGCACCATTTTTATACATAAAAACTCGAATTCACACCAATTTCGGAAAATAAAATACTTAATACCACGACGCGTCCTTCTTCGCGTTTGGTGCCAAAATTCTTGACCGCTATTTCCATCAGATATGTGGAGAATTCTACAAGCTGTAGGAAATTTTAGCCCAATCAAGTATTTTTATGTTGGTGACGTAAAATAAGCAATAGAACCACTGTATCCAACCATACACTAAGTTTTGCAGGCGAACCATTTGGATATTTTTTAATATAACAAGTAACTTTAACTTGAATTGAACTTGTTCCTACTCAACGGTAAAATCATCGTATCTAAGTGTGTACCGGTGTACGCGGCCAAAATCTTCGCGGTTCGGTTTCTTTATAACCTCACCAGCAAGCCGGTGGGTTCACCTGCTGGTGCACACCTCATCAGCAAGGTGAATAGTTGCAGCCGAGATTGGGACTCGGAGAAAGGAGATAGAGTTACATAACCAACCCGTAGCCTACCCTCATTAGTCAAAGTATACTTAGGGGAAGGCCGGGTAAATGCGAACGCTGGGTAATCGCGAACACAGCTGTTTCACTACCTTAGAAAGAGATATCACGATTTCACTCGTCACCATCGTAAACATCACGTCATCACTATTGCCAAGCAACCGGCGGAGGGTTACGGGTGCACACAGGATACAAGGTAAATTTAATTCAAATATTTACTTACATTCGTTGCAATTTGCCTATAAATTAAACTCAGTGTAACTTATAAAATAATGATGGTTACAATAAAATAAACACGACATTTATTTGCATAATTAATTAGTATTTGAGGATTCTATTAAGAAAATTACATGCGGCCGGGGACAATCATAGCCTAAAATTAAAACATTGTTTTTGTTCTATTGTCCTGGTGGGTATTCCCGAACGAATTGAGTGGGTCAATTACGAACGTTCGGCATTTCCCCATAAAGAATAAAAATCGGTTATTAAGTTAGTTGTTTTGTGACAGTAAAGATGTTTAGCTGTCTAATGGAAATTAAGAGTAATTCCCTATTTTGTTTTTTATTATTTTAGATGCCGCGAAATTATAAAAGGAAAACTGAGATGAAATATAATGTTGAAGATTTGAATAAAGCCATTGACGATGTCAAAAGCAAAAAGTTGCCGTTAATTTTTGCCGGGCAATAACTGTTTCAAAGGTTTAAATCTTAGTTTAATCCTGATTAATCGGTCGTATTATGACCTCATTTTTAGGCTAGTCTGGGTCAATTGCGAACGATCGTAATTGCCCCAATAAGTGTCCGTGATTGCCCGACCAGTGTCGGGTAAACACGAACACTAGAGGTTTTGTTTCTGTTAAAAAAGTTGAAGAAATAAAAATAAATTCATATTGTTGATTGCAGAAGTTTAAACTATATTAAATTACCTTTAAAAATAAGCTATTAAAGTTTACTTACAAACACTATCTTTTGATTTATTTCAAAACTCCCTTAGGTGTTCGTAATTACCCTGCCTTCCCCTACTTAGCTACGTTTAGCTGCACTTCCTGATGGAAGTTGTCTTCAGCCACTTGGTCAATTACCTTGGATAACTACCTATTTATTATATACCTACCTAGTATCTATATAGGTAGTATCTATATATTTACCTACTTACTTAAAAGTAGGGCCCCTAAAAAGTAGCGTAGGTACCTAACTACTTACTTACCTACTAGGTATATGATATAAAATTAGTTTAAGGGCTTTATCTAGTAGGTAAGTATCTACAGAAAGTTCCATCGTATCTGTACCGGATTAAGTGTTACTGAAACATTATTACAGCAGTAGGTACCTTGCCTTGGTACCTAATTATCTATAGGGGTACTTAGAATATAGAAAAATGCAAATCAGGGACGGTATGCCTGCTAGAGGCATACCTACGTAGGCGCTCTTATTAGTATTATGTCTGGCTCATTTCATACATTATCTAAAAGATAACTAATAGATATCGACATTTTGTTGTTATCATTCCTACATACCTAAGTAGGTAGGCTACCAGTCACCAGTGTCTGTAAATTATGAAGTTATTTACTATTAAAACCAAATAATATGTACTTGTGGTTCCTAATCAACGATATCTATTAATTTCTGTTTGAATAAGTTCATCTATTGTGCTCCGTAAATAGTAATTTGTAAAAGTGATATTTAACTTATCAGTTATACTTAGTGACACTTCAACATTATCGGATTGTGTCCAGCGGATTTTGTAAACAAGTGAGCCATTTCTTTGTTAAAATTCTATTTGGTTTGGATATAAATTCACGTTTAGTACTTATGTAGTTTCATAAATCATTTACCTATATAAAAAAAAATCTTAGATTTTGTGTGGCTAAGAGCGAAAAATATTGTTTAATCTAAGTTCTGAACATGTTAAAAAATTGTGAAATAAATCTACATGTGTACGTAGGTACCTTTGCTTACTTGTAGATTTAACGACGATTATTATTAGGCCTATTTATTGAACTGAGTTGTGAGTAAGTATTTTCATTGAAGTTCTTAGTTTCATTCACCCATAGAGCATGGATAAGAAGATAAACCTATGCGTCATCATCACAATTTCCGCCTAGGTAAAACTCATCCGGATATTTCCGGAATAGTTTTTGTTTTAATACTTGCATAAACGCATTACATTTTAATTTAAAATTTTCATAAGAAATATAATAGAGTTGGTGAAGAATATCTATGATGCAGAATTTATTAACTACAATACTTTGCGGAGGCTACTTTTTTGTCCGGTCCCGTTATCAATGTTTGTATTATTTCTATTTCAGTGGAATCTCCTGCCTACCACCAGATAGGACAAAGCACTGAGAATGCAGTGTGTATCGAGATGGACCTGCTCAAGGTTGGATCAGAACCGATTGGCATGCGGTGTCCTTACTGCCACGAAGACGTCATGACGAAGGCTCATTACACGAATACTACTATTACGCATACTGTGGCACTGATTCTGGGTATTTTGTTTTGGTAAGCATTTTTTTTCCATGCTGGTTCCCCCATAGGGCACCCTATCTCTACCTGTGTATGTAGTAGAAGGCGGCTAAGGGATAAGGCTGTTCTACCGACAATAGACATATAGCCCCCTATTACGAACCGAAAATCATACTTGGCGAAATGTGGGTGTTAATACACTTCTGCCTACCCCTTCGGGGATTTACAGGCGTGAGTACGTGTATGTAGCATTTTTTTTTGTTGGTAAGAAACTAGGGTGCCAAATTAGAGGTAGGTCCTTTATTTGGATGTAAATTTAATGGACAAAAAATAATAGTAGATCCGAATTCTAGAATGACATTCAGACTGAATCACAATTTTATCTGATGATAGATTGTATAGACAGATTGATAGTTTGTCATGTGGCCTGTACATTCTGTCCTCAGATAAATCGAGATTCAGGCTGAGTGTCATTCTAGAATACGGGCCTCTACATTCAATAGATTAAATTGTAAACATAAATAGTCACTTATGACCGTTCATTAGACATGATACTGATGATGAGTAGATACCTTGTGAATATAATGTAGAGGTAGGTATAATCAGCTCGGCGAACCTTGATCCCTATGACAGTTCATACTAGTGACGGGTCGTGTCGATATATCGCAACTTTTTATAGGCAAAGGCGTGACTTGCATTCAGCCACATCGATAAACATGTTTTTAAAATATAATCTACATTACTATAATTATAATGCTTGTTATATTTACAAGTATCCGTGTATTTGTATATGGGGTTGCCAATATTCCGATGCAG
Source organism: Eilema sororculum (assembly GCA_914829495.1). Taxonomy (NCBI): domain Eukaryota; kingdom Metazoa; phylum Arthropoda; class Insecta; order Lepidoptera; family Erebidae; genus Eilema; species Eilema sororculum. The sequence goes on along the minus strand of OU618534.1, from coordinate 15,806,876 downwards.
AGGTAACATGGTCGGACTGTATAATTTTAATGTGAATTAAAATTTTAGTTATAGCAACACTATCTGATCTGTCACTACGCTAGTACTGTCAGTTCGCTACGCCAGTACGAGTGCTAACGCCTTGTATGCGCCACGTGTTTTGTTGTGTCAACGGAATCCTTTGTTTATTACTATTGTTGTTTTCTGTTTTTGTTATTGTTGCTGTTTTGTTTTTGTTGGTGTTTCAAAATGCCGAAAAGACTGAGAAAAACTGTACTCAACAGTGAAACGCGGGAGTTTGTTGTACGCTTGCGTGACTATTTTGCTCGCGAACTACAAAATGGCGGACCTTTGTTGCCACTTGACAACGTACGCGACCGTGTTGCTGATGCTTTGGGAATTGGCAAAGCTACCGTTTCCCGAATTACAAAGGAGAAGTTCGGCGAATCGTCGATGGAGGAGAACAAATTATCAACTCCAAAGAAGAAAAAACATAATAGGGCACGACCCGTAACTAACCCCGATGATTTCGACATGGCAGCGATACGAAACCATATTTACGGCTATTATTTTCGAGGTGAACTGCTGACTTGCACAAAATTATTAGCGTCGCTGAAATCGGCTGATTTATTTAAAGGTGGATTCACTTCTCTCAGACAGGTTATAAAAAAATGTGGATTTCGTTATGGGAAGTGTGACAAAAGAAAAGTGATAATGGAGCGGAAGGACATTGGATTGATGAGGTGTGATTTTCTACGACAAATAAAAAACATCGAGAACTGGGACAAGGTGGTTTATCTGGACGAAACGTGGCTCAACGCCAATCACTCAGTCTCCAAAACATGGACAGACGACACAGAGAAATCCTGTACCAAAGCACCAGAAGGCAAGGGCCAGCGTTTGATTATCTGCCACGCTGGCACAGCCAAAGGTTTTGTACCTAACTGCTTGTGGGCCTTCAAATCCGTGAAAACAAGTGATTATCACGAAGAGATGAATTTTGAGAATTTCAAGAAATGGTTCACAAAACTATTAGACAATTTAAACGAGCCCCACTACATTTTAATGGACAACGCCCCATACCACTCTGTGCAAATTAATAAAGCGCCTACCGCGAACAACAATAAAGGCGAAATAATAGAGTGGCTGCAAAACAATGGTGTGGCAGCTAATACTCAAATGCTGAAAAAGGAATTAGTTAGATTGTTGAACCTTCATAAACAGCAAACAAAGAAGAAATATTTCTTGGATGAGATGGCAAAATCAAAAGGGCACACCGTGATTCGGCTACCGCCCTACCACTGCCAATATAATGCAATCGAAATGATATGGGCGCAGATCAAAGGTGGGTTGATTTGTATTTATTTTAACATGTTTTTATTTAGGTCACTGGTGACTGTCTAGTCGGCTAGTACTATTTAAAGCTATTTTATTTCACTAGCAAATTGCATTTTTATTTTTATCCATGTGCTTATATCAATTACACACTTTTAACGTACAAAATTATGTACTTATAATGTACTTACCCCGATCTCGCTCTTTGACTTTGCATCATTTTCAATCTAAACCATTATTGTTTCAGGTTGTGCAGCCAGGCTTAACACCACTCCACCATTCACAGCTAATAAAATGCTTACGTTGCTACAAGAGGCATGTAGTCAAGTGACTCCGGACAATTGGAGGAAAGTGGTTGAAAAGACGAAAAAACTATGCTTAGATGATTGGAATCGAGACGTGCGATACGACAATATAGTAGACCAGCCGTTTTTAATAAACATAGGAGAAAGCAGCTGCAGTTCGGATTCCGAGTCTGAGACGCAATCGGTGACACCATTGTCAGATTCAGATTAATGTATATTAAAAAATCATAAATAAACCGCTTTTGTTTTATTTGAGTAGATATATACAATAAATTTGTTAAATCTCCTTTATTTTATTATCGCAAACAACTTAAATGATTATAAATCTGACACTAAGAGCGTAGGTGCTCTATTGATGTATTTTGTACACTCGTTTCCATTTTCGATATTTGTTTATCGATACTTTTCCGCACTAGTCGATATCTTCCAAACGGAGTAACTTTTGCAGGACGTCAACGTAAAGTCTGATTGAGATAATTTCTTGTAAGTGTTAATAATTATTATAATTCCAACGGGATATTATTGTAATTGCATATATCTGCCTAAAATTAATAAATATCATTTTTAGACACCGCCAATTCGATTATAATATAACGGTGACGCTACTACAAGGTTGTGTCGTGGGAATAACTGTCAGTGTCATAGGGATCAAGGTTCGCCGAGCTGATTATAGGTATTTGGTATCAATCTGAAAACTGTAAACCGTGTAAGAATTAAATTACAATTATAACGAACTTGAATTCAATTAAGACGTTTCAGTTAATTACGTTAATGCCTGTGTACCTACTACTAATGAAGTCGCTCGTTACTGTCACTTGTACCTAAGGTCATCTTGTGTTAGTAGGTACGATCTCTTTGTCTAAGTTTCGAAATCAATCTAAATAAACTCTGAGGCTAAGGCGGTTGGCACACTGCGACGCTCGACGCGGCGTCGTTCGTCGACGCGCGTCGACGCGGGAGAGCTAGTATAGTCCGAGAGATATTAGATTTTTTTTGGTAGGTAGGTGTGTGAAATAATCTAAAATTTTGAGAAAAGTAAAGTAAAGCCATCCGACCATTAGCTCGATAGCCCAGACTATATTAAGAACGCTAGAGATGAAAAGAAAATGATTAGAAGTGCAAGCTATTTTCGACTTATTGACATGACATAGTAACTAAATTTTTTTCTTATATTCGTGATCAGCGTCAACTTTTAACGCGAAAAGAGACGTAACTAAGAAAATGCCATTTAGGTTGAAAGTCGCTTGCAGTCTCTGCGTGTTCCGATAACGAGCCAAAACAGTGGTGTCGGCTCCAATACCCGATATTGGGCATCGATATTTGACTTCCTCCGATCTCGGATGTCGGATATTGGATATCGGACGTCAGTTGATGTGAAAGCGCTCTTAATTTGACGTTACATAGTCATGTTGCATTGCAAAAATATTAATTTAAAATTCGTCTCAAATACCTACACAGAAATTTCTAACAGCTCTCGGACTAAAACTCCCTCGAAAATCACGCGCGTGATTGCAGATTTCAGTGTGCCATACCTCGCGTTTTCTGCTTGTTCGCGCGTATTCTGCGGCAACGCGCGTGATTGCGTTGTCAGTGTGTGGGACCCCGCGTTGTTCTATACAAAATGAGCTCCGTAGAGGCGACGAGCGCGACGCCGCGTCGACGCAACAACGCTCGACGCCGCGTCGCGCGTCGCAGTGTGCCAATCGCCTAAATCAAACCATCTGAAATCTGGGCAGTGGTTGCCTTTATGGATTTGCTCTTATGAAAAGTTCTAATAGATCGATTGTACTTTTTGCTGGAGCTCCTATGTGTCGACTTCTACATTCTAGTTTCTCAATTTTCTTAAAATAGATTTTTATATACTACATTATTATGGTATACTACATTATTATGGTATATGTAGGTGTAGCGGCTTTCCGTGTTAAACGGACTAATATCGTAATTCAAACCAGGGCCTCGATTCTACTAAAGCAAAACTATTGTCAAGCCACTGAGATTGGAAAAAGCGGCAATACATTATAGACTTTAAAGCGATGCATTTAAAGTTCAATATTAAATAAATGTTAGCAGAGTGAATAAAAGAGTGTAATGAAACTTTTGTCATTTAATTTTGGACCTTAGTCTATAGTAATAAAGTCTAAACTTTAATGCCGCTTTTTCCAATCTCAGTGGCTTGACAATAGTTTTGCTTTAGTAGAATCGAGGGCCTGTTCAACCAAACGGAAAAACTGTCCAGCTTTATAACATAGGTACTAGCTTTTGCCCGCGGCTACGCCCGCGTGGATACCGGTTATCGCAACCAAACATAGCCTATATCCTTTTTCATGGTTTAATCTACCCCTATACCAAATATCATCAAAATCGGTTGTGGTTTAGGCGTGAAAGCGTAACATACAGACAGACAGAAAGGCAGAGTTACTTTCGCATTTATAATATTAGTATGGATTAGTATAGATAATACAGTAAAAGTATAACATTTCGCTTTATTTTTTTCAGGTGGCTGTGCTGCTGCTTAATCCCTTACTTCACCAAGAGGTGGAGGAATGTAGAACATTACTGTCCCAATTGTCGCCGGTATTTGGGCATGTATTCGAGATCAACTGTGTTTTGACCATAAGTTTATTATTCGATTGTGCAATCAACTGTATTTTCATGTTATTTTGTTCTTATGTTTAAGTACTTAAGTAAACAATTATAGAGAAGTTTATGTATTTGGAAGACTCCTCTATTTTGTTCGAGTAACAGTCCTTTGGTGACCTTCAAAAATACAGCTACGAGTAAATCCCATTTGGCAAAGGTTTCATTTCGTAACCTTTTTAAATAGCTATTATAATAAGTGAAGTACACTCAGATTCAAAAGTGCGAATTACTATAGGAAATTTTACCATTAATTTAAATAATATTTGAGTTTTTTTTTTGTGTGTAATGATGTAATTATCTATTATTTTCACGTAGAAGAACTATTTCGTAGCTTTGTGGCGTAGCAGTTGAGCATTCGATCGCTGCGTCAGAGGTTGCAGGTTTAATTCCAGCTCAATGCTAATATTTGTATGTGTTACCGTTAATGTGCGAAAATCAGGTAGAGTGCAGATTGACTCGGTAGACATTCTGCAGAATACCTGCCCGCGTCAGCTAAAAGCAAGAAATTGTTTGAGTTCTTACATCAAGGTAAAGTGCGAAAATTAGCTTATCGTATCTGCAGATTACCTAGTTAATGTTCACATTAAAGGGTCCGCACTCTAACGTTCACATATGCAAAAATTAGGTGAATTTGCATTCAACAGTTTATTTCCTCAATGTTTAGTGTAGTAAGGTATCAATATGTACCGTCGATATGTTACTATAATATTATAGCATGAAACTTAATAATTCCTATGATACAGCACAGTATTCTCATAACAATTCAATAATGTCGTTATAAATATATCATTGAGTTTAAGTATACGCTCAGTTTTGTTATGTAGGTATGCTTTAAGTGTATCAATCAAAGTATCTTATATTTATTTTAGACTAGCTACTTAGGAAAAGAATAACTCTGCTCGTATCTAGCTACTCTACTAATTTCTATTTGTACTCTTAGTAGGTAAACTAATTAAAAATAATCACGAAGTACTAAGCTATGGTTTTATTTGTATTTAATGAGAACGAATATCTATACGGAAGTAGCGTCCTGTTGTTTTATGTTATACGTATCTTGGTTTGTGTGTGGTAAGTACGGCCCTCATTAAAAAGTCTCATTCGTTTTAGGATTACTCTCGGTTGCATTCGAGATGGTCTACCCATGGAGAAGGAAATGATAGCGGAGTTGTTGCAAGGCAATCGAGTCGCGTGCCATCCAAACGTCAAATGGACTCATTCGGTAGGAACGTTATACCTATGAAGTCCTTCGACTTTTGACACCCCGCGCGTCTCTCTTCCCACCCGCATTCGGCGCGCGTTTTTATTAGGAGAAATATCAATGGGGCATCTCCGTTACTTAATCATATTCTGTCCACCGTGGGTCTACTCCGTCTCCTCCTTTTGATTTGGCTTTTATGGCCCAAGAATACTACAGGTACAGACAGCATCAAAAAGATGTTGACGAACAAAATGACATTGCTCAAAATGTTCTCTTAATTTAATTTTTTACCTCCTTCCAGGTAACTGATTGTTCTGATATTTTGTACACATCTTTAGTTCGGACAATAATATAATTTAAATCAATAAAACAGTTGAGTTGCTCTTAATACGAGAGTTTTAAGATCATTTTGAGACTTCGTCGTCAAGATATTTCTGAAGCTGAGTTTAGTTAGTTACGGCACAGATAACATAATTGATCATGATGAACAAAGTGCTCAAAATGATCTTAATTCCTTGGTTTTCCTCCCTTTCTTGTTGACGGATTTTCCTGATATTTGGTACACACCTTTAAGTTGGACTAATACAATAAATAACGGATTAATACAATTTAAAATCTAGGAAACAGTCCAACCGATTTGCTCTTAATAGGGAAGGCAGGGTAATTACGAACACCTAAGGGAATTTTGAAATAAATCAAAAGATAGTGTTTGTAAGTATACTTTAATAGCTTCTTTTTAAAGGTAAATTAATATACTTTAAACTTCTGCAATCTACAATATGAATTTATTTTTATTTCATCAACTTTTGTTACAAAAACAAAACCTCTAGTGTTCGTGTTTACCCGGCACTGTGGTCGGGCCTCGGGCAATCACGGACACTTATTGGGGCAATTACGATGTTTCGCAATTGACCCAGACTAGATTAAAAATGAGGTCACAATACGACCGAAACAGTTATTGCCCGGCAAAAATTAACGGCAACTTTTTGCTTTTGACATCGTCAATGGGTTTATTCAAATCTTCAACATTATATTTCATCTCCGTTTTCCTTTTATAATTTTGCGGCATCTAAAATAAAAAAAAACAAAATAGAGAACTACTCTTAATTTCCATTAGACAGCTAAACATCTTTACTGTCAAAAAACAACTAACTTAATAACCGATTTTTATTCTTTATGGGAAAATGCCGAACGTTCGTAATTGACCCCTGTATATTACTATACTCTATGGTAATTGACCCACTCATTTCGTTCGCGAATACCCACCAAGACAATAAAACAAAAACAAGGTTTCAATTTTAGGCTATGTTTGTCCCCGGCAGCATGTAATTCTCTTAATAGAATCCGCAAATACTAATTAGTTATGCAAATAAATGTCGTGTTAGAACCATCATTATTTTATAAGTTACATTGAGTTTAATTTATAGGCAAATTGCAACGAATGTGAGTAAATATTTGAATTAAATTTGCCTTGTATCCTCCTGTGTGCACCCGTAACTCTCCGCCGGTTGCTTGGCACTTGGCACTAGTGATGGCGTAATTTTTAAGATGGCGACGAGTGAAATCGTGATATCTCTTTCTAGGGTAGTGAAACAGCTGTGTTCACGATTACCCAGCGTTCGCAATTACCCAGCCTTCCCTACCTTAGTTTTCAGATTATTTTGAGACTTTCTAGTCAAGATATTTCTGACACTGTACCTATATTTTTTATGTAGAGTACGTCAATTCGACTTCACCTCGCCTGATAGTATAAACCGATATATGGATTTTAAAGCCCGGCATTCATTGACGTACCAATCCGCCGGATTTGTCGCTGGCGACAAGTACACGGACAAATTCGCCATCGGGCTGTCGTATTTAAAGAAAAACATACTAGTGGCAGTTCATCTAATATTATAAAGCTTTGTTGTTTATTAGAACACACTATCATCCTCAGGACCTACTGATTTGAATTGAATTTTTTTTTTGTATTGAATAGTACGTTTATCGATGAATGTTAGGCTAAAATCATCTCGCTACTGTTCAAGGGAGCGGAGTAGTAAGCATTTTTTTTATCGTGCGCAAAATCCCGGGTGGTATCCGTGGGGATTTTGCGCACTATAAAAAACGGAGCACGGAGCCGGTGGAGGCGGTTATGTCGGACTCGAAACGACTAAAACGCACGCAAGCATCTCACCTCCGGCATCCAAGGACCCAATCCTTGGATGCCGGAGGTGAGATTGCCGAAAGCATATCTCTCGCACCCCGGGTACGGGGCTAGTTCTGCTAGGGTAACAGGCGGCTCCACCGGTCACCCCCAGGCCAGCGCTTATGGAGGACGGAGGTCGTTTTGTTTTCCGACGTCCGGTTCGCCTTCGCTCTTCCCGGGCCCGGAGTCTAGTCCGGACCCGACCAGATTACTTGCTCGCAGAAGGAGGCGGCCGCACCCCAAGCGTTCGCGCATCATACCATCGCTGTGAGCAATGTGGCGATTATTGCAGGTTTATCGCCACCTATTACATTGGGACCTAAACATAAACTGGCGAAATGTAAGTGCTAGCACTTCTGCCTACCCGGGGAATACAGGCGTGAGTTTATGTTATGTTATGAATTTTAAGACAGTTATAAAAATGAGTGAACTTAAATACAGTGATAGACATTATGAATAATAATCTATAGGGTGTCTCAATAAGAGTGCACTTTAATAATATTAAAATAAAAACAAGTATTTTATGACAGAGATGTGATATTTTTATTGTATTTTAAAGAAGACATGTTCCGATTAAGTATGGAATAAAATATCCGGCATTTTCATGAAATTTTCCATGACTTTTGCACAGAGATGTGGCTGTGCTGTATCTCACCGATGACGCGTTGGATTTTCGATTTGAGCTCAGGAATTGTTTCGGGTTTATTCGCGCAAACCCGAGATTTCACAAAACCCATAGAAAAAATTGTACTACGTTAAATCGCAAGACGTTGGTGGCCAGTTGACATCAGAATTTCGTGAGATAATATGTTCTGGAAATCGTTGCTGCAATAAATCGATTATTTTGTAATGAGTTTTTACAATTGTAACTAGTTGTTCTTTAGAAAAGCTCTCCATTTTTTATAATCGGAATAAACTGAGGTGACAACTGTAAAATTTCAGAGTTGCCACTTGCATGAAAAAAAATTATTCCAATTTTAAAAAGTGCACTCTCACTGAGACACCCTATACATATATCAGTAAAGATAATATAATAATAATGAAAAAAAAAATAATTTAATTAATCGTTAAAATGACAATGATTCATCACCGTGATAAGATGACCCGAATCAAAAAATACTACAGTGACCGTATGCGTACGGTAATGCTGTGGTATCTGCGATCATAGGGCCGATAAGATATCTGTTTGAAAACCGGAATTCCCAATTTCTGTACAACAAAATATTAGATGAAGATACAACTTTTGAGGCTAGTCAATTTAATTGAGAATGGATGATCTCCCGATTTCCGTCATTGGTTTGGTAGATAGGATCTCTATCTACCTCTAATCTCTATTTTTGTCCATAGGTTTTTGGGTTGTATGGACGGACTTTAATGTAGTGGCGTAACCATATTCCCTTATTTGATCTGCGTCGACATAAATCAATGTACAAATACAACCGTTAGAAGTTTAGAAAAAGTAATGTCTGTAGCACGGCTAAAAGGCAGTGACAAGATGGCAGTGGAAGGTAATTATTTACACTGAAAGCCTAACTGAGTTGGCGAAAGGGACTTCCGTTGGGGTCGACTTTGCTCCTTCGACGGTAATGTGCCCTTTTAGCAGTGTTTTTAAATATTACTGAAAAGGTGATACCAGGCGTCCGTCACTCGCCCAAACTACGGCGATAAGTACCTACCGTGCGCCTCACCCGCAGGCTGCTAGCGCAGTCGGGGCTGGCCCGCGCTTGCGAGCACACGCGTGACTCGACTTGCGTAGGTATACCTAAACAATATTGTGGCCGATCTTGTGAGATCAGTAGTTACCATTGTTTATGATTGATTATGTATTGTCGATATCAGGAAATAGTGAAACAAATTACAATTCAGATGTTTTAACTTTATTTTTTTATAGAATTTGTATAAAATACCCTTGAAAAAGTATACTTATCACAGAATTTTATATACTTACAATATAATATACATTATCCACGAAACCTTTTACAGTAATTTCATAATAATTAGAAATTATAGACGAAATATAATTTTAGAAAATATAAATTAAGTATTATATTTTTAATTGTATAATTATTATTATAAAAACAAATATTTGTTTAATTACAAACATTGTATAACTAAACAAATATTTTTTTGAATATTACTTACATTCATTATTAGATACATCGCGCATTCTAGTTAAAGCGTTCTAGCTGGGTAAATTATAAATTCGATACATTTTAGGATGAGAAAAATTGTGGGTAAATTGAAACTGTCCTGGAAAATAATTATTATAGCCAAATAAATAAATTAGCATCCTATGACTACACAGTAAAGGTAAATACAACTAATAGCGGTTTTCGGTGAACGTGATTAGCGTTCCCATAGCATTCCATCCCATAGCGTTGATCCCGTTTGCATCCGGGGCTTCCCCCTTGGCTTGCATGTGTTTTACGATTTGACTGATTTGGTGGACATAGTGTGAACAAATACGGTCTCGGAGGAGGCAGAGCCTCGTTCATTGATCATCATATATTATTGTGCACCATGTAGCAGGTGGGTTGTGCTATAGTTGGATCACGATTAAAGATATTTTAACGTTTCCTGGCAACCCAAGAAACATAGATTTTGTGCACAATACTTAGTTGGTACTTGGTTTTCAGTGATCTTATATTACATTTAGGGGTGGCCGTTGGGAATAAACCCCGTGTAATACTCATTGCCTTTCATTTAAATAAAGTTAAGCACTATTTAAATACAATTTTTTATGAAAAAGTTCTTATTAACTACTGGAGTTGGTTCAAAAATTGTGCGTAAAAATTTCTGCGCTCTATACAGTGTTTAGTTAACTTAAGCATTATAAAAATACACTACACTAGCACAGGCAAAAACTAAACTAAAAAAAAATATAGGTATATAAAAGTGCGTAACGGCCGATGTTAGAAGGCGTAATGTAAAATGTTACAGCGGAAGCATTCGTACAGTCCTCGTCACACGTCAGTAGAATTTCACGAAGTAGAAAGAGACGTGTGATAATTTCGAGTTGGGTCAGCCGGGGCGCGAGGGATATGTCAGGGACAACCTCACCTCCAGCCTAGCACCACGACCCTCAGTCAGCGTGCGGTTTTAGTCGGTTCGAGTCCGACATGACCTCCCCTTCCGGCTCCGGCGGGGGAGGTATTCGTGGGTATTTCCGCACGAAAAAAAAGGGAGATAATTTCGAGTTATTATTCAACACAAAGTTTCTTTGACGTTTTGCATCGGTATTACGACAGTTGGATAATTATTCCCCATTCCACAACATTCCACACAACGCTATCTAGACCCATGGTAAGCTTTTATAGCTTGTGTTATGGAATCTAGAATGCGGATAAACATACTTATATACCTTTTTTTTTGTAAATACATACATATTATACATAGAAACACCCAGACCAATTATGGATCGATGCTTTATGTTGTAATCTGCAGAATGCACTGATCCATTTTTAACCCCCGACGCAAAAACGACGGGGTGTTATTTTTTAAAGTTACATTACGTTCCATTACATCCACCAATACGCTGTTTATGGGTTTAGAATTGCCAAGTTGGATAAAAACGTTTAGTCTACATTTTATACCAAGTACAATTTGAAACCAATATTAACTAATAAAAAAAAAGAGGCAAAATGGTTAATGATTTTCTGATGTCTCCCATTTTATGATATTACGAATTTTAAAAGAGAATTAAAGTACTTTATTACTAACAAAATAAAAGTATAAAATCGGACAAAAATAATTCCAGTTATATATTATGAACCTCTTTTTGAAAGTCGCTTAAAATTAATTCTTACTTTAATGCATTTCGAAATTCATCGTTGATTTTTTCAGGAATAACTTAGATCATTTATTCAATTCGATTGAAATTATTCGTTCATATATATATGATTTAGTAATTCGTTATGTAAATAATATTATACCTATAGTTATTATGAGATTTATATCTTCACTTATAACTAAGTTCTTAATAGGTATATCAGGTTTATAATTATATTAATTATAATTCATAAGTATATCAGTTTTCAGTTGTTGTTACACAGTCGTAGTTGTAAAATAACCATAAGTGACCCGAATTAACTTATTTGTTTATTCAGTTTATTCAACATTCATGTAAAAAGAGTTATTCTAAAAGTACTTTGAACAAAATAAACATAGGTATCATTAACTTTTACATTTTAAACTAACATTGTCACGAAAGGACTAAAATAATGTATTTTTTTAGCTTGGAACCCTGCGGGAATGTGCAAGTGGCTATAACAAGATGAAATCTAGTAAGCCATAGGTACTGTGTTCCATGATGATGAACTTTTATGTATGAATGAATTTTTGTGTAGGCAATGGAGGTCAGAATTCGTAGACCCTTTAGTAAAATTATGCATGTAAAGACATTATAGATGTAGTTGAACTATTCTATGAATTGATTCATTAAATAGTTACAAGAGATAACAAAAACGACTTGTGTCAAACGACGTCTTTACGAACATGTGCGATAGGAGGGTGCTGTACCCTCCTATCGCACTTCCAAAACAAAAAGCATTGGCTTGACGTCGTAAGGGATTATAATGTGTGCCAATAGTCTTACTCTGCAGACGATCGTGACAAATACACAAGAAAAGGCAAGAGAGCGGATCCCGAGTTCCGAGGTGGAAGCTCCGGGTGCAACCGGGATACTCGCTACGACGATGATGATAAATACGTATACGTAATGTGAGCAATTATAAATATTGATAAATCACTCATAGCCATTTTACAACTCTAAGAATATTTGAAAAATACCTGTTCTAAAATAACCAAGTAAACGCTATCCATAATCTTACAATCATCTGAGTAATTACGTAACTAAGATAACAATGGATGTCTTTTACTTAGAATTTCTGTAACAGGATTTTTCAGGCAATAAAATTATAGTACCTATACGTATATAGATTGAGTACAGCTACTATAAATCAAGATGGCGTATAGGAACCGATAAAAGCCTTGCATTGAGGGCAGTAGTGGTTGGCAGTCTTGCACGACTTCATGCAGTACGGCACGAAACAACCGCAACAGCATCTGAAAAACAAATGAGCTCCATAAGTAAAAGTTAAAGGACATTAAACAGGTTTTGTAACCTACAAGGTTATGTTATACGAACACATTTTTAGTTCAGTCAGCCTTGGGAAATATTTATTGAACAACTTAAATAACTTTTTAAACCTTCAAATCGCGCCTAGCATTTTACGAGTATATCTATGGATTAAAACTGTAGGTTATTAAGGTGCCTACGTAATGTAGGTATATAAATAAATATGTTGCTTAATTGTCTAGTATTCAGATTTAGGTAGATACCTGAATCAAAGGCGATGTCCTGCACTAATTGTACAAGATACGTTCCATTTATACCGATACATTTAAAATATTTAGTTTAAATAACTCGTCCTATTTCTTCTATTACCAGTATTTGGTCTATCATCTAATTCACTCAGTAATATCTCAACTAGGTCTCCCATTGCAACCTAGCATCTTTAAAGTTTCTTTTTTGCGTACCTTGAAATTGCTGACGTTTGGTAAATATGTATTAGAAGGATATTGCGACATATCCTTTTGATGCTTTTAGTGAGTTGTTACCCAGCTAGATCGTCATTTAATTAAATGGTAGGTATCTAGTCAAGTATTCATATAGTTTACGTAGTAACACTTTCTTATGAATACCATGATTAATACTTCAATTTTTATAAGTCAGACTCCTAAGGAAATAGGAAGAGAATAATTCATCAACCCTATAACTGAGGATCTAACTAATTCTTAGAGAGAAATTGAATCATCATCATCACACATTCTTTAATAAATATTACGTATATAATCTTTGTAATTTTCTTCCTTAACAAAAACGTGAACTAATAAAAGTAAAAGTGAATAATCCAATAGCTTGTAAAATACCTTGTAAAATTATTCAAATCTTTTTTTTGTAAGCTGTTACTGCTGTGATTGCTAAGTCCGTGTTTTCAATGGAGGTTTGATTCTGAATTAGAGACGGTCCGCTGATTTATTATATCTAAGTACCATTCTATTTGTACATTATAATAAAACGTATTTTGCAATTTGAACGGTAGAGTATTAAATATGTCTCGTAGATAAATAAATGTAACACGTAGATAAGACGTATAAGTTTGGTAATTAGAAATATTTTTATCATTTCGTTTAGAAACAGACCTTACTTATCAGTTGACCTCACGCAGTAAGTACCTACTTTACTTTACGATAAAAATTAGTACAATATACCTATTCGACACAACTTATATATGTTAACGGTAATGTGTAAAATGCAGGTATTCTATACAATGCTAAGGCATTGTAGGTATATAATAGCGGGCGCGATCAGGCAACGTATGAAATATTATAAATATAATTGTTTATTACATACTTTGCCTAGATATTGGATAAAATGAATAGGCATTGTATAGAATGTCCACTGTTCCACCGGCAATGTGTGAAATCGATTTTGATCTATATTTATCAATGTGCATCGGTACTTATCAAGATAGTTTTGTGGAACCACTATTTCTGGACGGTTATTTAAAAAAACATTATTTTATTAACCATCTAGCCCAATCTATGCAAGTCAAATGTGGATATTGCGTACTCGACCCAGATATACGTTAGAAGGCTTAGCCTTTGTGGTTATTTTTTTTATAACCACCATGTACGTATGATTTTAGATATCATTTCATACATTGGCGGATGTACACTCGGTATTGTATAGAATGCCTAGGCAAAGTATGAAATAAATAATATTTCATACCACAACCAATCACAGGAGCATGGGCACGCATTGATTGGCGTTTTGTTTTTGGTTGCTCCGTATAGTATCCATACTAATAGGTATTATAAATGCGAAAGTAACTCTGTCTGTCTGTTTGTCTGTCTGTCTGTTTGTCTGTTTGTCTGTCTGTCTGTTTGTCTGTCTGTATGTTATGCTTTCACGCCTAAAGCACTGATCCGATTTTGATGAAACTTGATATAGGGATAGATTAGACCTTGAGAAAGGACATAGGTAATGTTTGACCACGATTACCGATTAACGACTTTCATGCGCAAAGTTGACATCAAGAAGTTTGCTCGCACTTAAAATAAAACAATGCTCTTACCCCGCTAAAACACAAAGCGCTGCTGAAATTATATGTGTGCGGTTATTTGGTGCGTATTCCACGTTGGTGACAACGCTCTTGTTACATGTCGTACAGGTAGTCCCGGTTGGGCCGGGTCCCATTTTCGTTGGGTGAGCTCTTCCTTGACCGGCTGCAGGAGTTGTTATTACTGTCGTCCGCGGGGTCGCAGCTGGAGGGACGGCTGCAAAGCCCGGTGGTGGTGGAGGGTTATCACCGAAATATGACGGTGGCGGTGCAGGGTTAGGTCTTGTTTGTTCGTATGGCGGAGGTAGGCCCATTTTATTCTCCACTGGAAAGTAAAAAATAAGGTTCGTTAAAGTTTTTTTATTGGTTTATTCATTTAGGTATACGTTAGTATTAAGTACAGGTTTTCTTTTTACTCATGGGTTTTAAAATAAGTATCAATTAGGTAAGGGCAGATAACTAATTTAAACTTGTTTTAAAGCGGTGTTCCTCGCATTGTATCCGTTAAGCATCTTAAAAGAAGGCCCCTTTCGTGGTAGGAACCGATATCAACTAAAACTAAAGTGAGTTATCGATGAACTTTATTGAGTTTGGTTGATAGGAAATGGAATATATATCTTTTGTCTCTCGTTTTGATTTCTTAAGGGACACGAACGTGTTGTTGGACTCATTTGTATAAATAGATGCTTTGAGGTTGAAGATAGTATAATTTGTAGTTGTACTTTGTCCGGTTTATTGTGGTATTAGGTATCAATACACCTTGTGGAAGGAGGCGTTTGAAAACATGTATGAGTGTTCCTGTTAATGACGCATAATTAAACAGAATACTGAATGATTCACGTAAATCGTTGTTGCCAATTGTCGAAGCCGAAGGTCTCCAATAATTATTAAAACTTCGATAGGTATATTTAGCATAGTTACTACTAATACGAGGAGTTTGTTCGTTAGACCACAAAGAGGGTAAGGGTAGGTAATTTATACGCTGTTTATCATCAGGCTATTACCCTTAGAAATCAGAAAATAAGAGAAAAATACTAAGACCGAGAAAAACCGAGAATGAAGCCTGAAATCGTATGGCACAGCCTAAAATTTAGATGAATTGAAAAATAATAATTGAGCTAAGTTGCACTAGGTCGGTACTTACATACCTACTGAAATTTTGCCGACGAGTAGGTATAAAGAGTACAATCGATTCGAGGTCAAAATATTACGTGTTTTTGTATTTGGAAATTATTATGACTATTTACTTTACTTACTCAATTTTGTGGCGCGAAGAACACAGGTTACGAAAGTGCCTAATGAGATTTCCTCAAATCGTTTTATAAGAGCATAGATATTTAATGGGAGTATGTGGTTTCCTAAGCATTCTAATTTTAGGTAACTAGACCAGTAGTCTTACTTACTTACCACCTTTTAGCAATTTCTACAAAGTAAGTGATAAGTCTGATTGAAAATTAATTACACCTATGGGAAGGTCATTTTACCGTTACATAAAATTATGCATAGTGTTCATAATTATTATGTCCTCGTCATATCAAGTCCTTATGTAAATCTGCTGTCCTGACTTTTGGCGTTTGACTGTCCAAGTTGATTTCGTCTAAGACTTAATTATTTGGGCAAAGACAGAAATACTTATGGCACTCTTGCGGACCTTGCTTTACAAACATTTAATGATGATGATTACACGATGATGATCACTTAATGATCATGATTATTAGATATGACAATAAATAGTGATTTTACGAAGCATGTAAGATAATAATAAAACTAATTAAAAAGTTTGCTTAGCTCGCTGTGTTGCTCGCCTATTATAGATAAATGTCAAAATAAGTGCCTATGTATTTCATCAGATCTTTTCGTGAGTAAAACCAATTTTTGCTTGCATTTCCTGCAGAATTACTACTGCTTGCTCTGATTTCTATATGGTATTATTAAGTAGTAAGTAATTATTGTACCTAAAGATTGATCGGTCTAATATGATACTTAGATAGATACTAGAGGTACCTACAGATGACTTGGGCGAACTACTGCACTCTTACATGGAGCTGCTTTTACTGTTTTTACATGGAACTACATAAAGATGTTACATATAACGGTATAATCAGTTTTAACTGTGTAATTGTGTTTTGGATTGAGCATCTTCCGAGGTCGAAGCGGAACAAATATTTGGTTCAAATGTTTACGCAGTGGCAAGTAAGTACTATATATCCGTTCTTGTAATGAGTTGACAGTTCATGTCTACTAGTGTTCTAGTAACTTGAGAACCTCTTCTCTTGTAACTGCATCCTCTGGTTAAATCACCAACGCCGGTATCTACTCAAATGCGATAATATCGTACCTATATCAAAATGATGTTCGACCAGCTTTTGCACAATGCGGTACAGGCCAAATTGTTTTTTTGCGTATGTTAGTGAGTTCAGCATCCTTCTAATGAATGAGGCACGATTTTCTTGCCAGAACAAAGAAAGTTGGTGCGTTTGGAACTTGGATCCAACAATCTAGCAATTGCATTCCTTTCGTCGTAGCCGCCTTTACGATACCCTCGCTTTTTGTTCTATTTATATCCTTGTATCTATAGATTCGTTCGAACTTAATCTTTTCAGAATAATCGTTGGTCAATTTTTGTGATTTTAATTCATGTTTTATGTTTTAAGTAAGATATCAATCAATCAAGTAGTCTATCGCGGTCTACTGCTGGACATAGGCCTCTCCCAATGTTTAGGTAGATAATAAGTTGACTTTCTATTCCTTTGAGTAAAAGTATAATGATAAGATCTATCACAGAGTCTGAGTATATGATTTTGCCGACTCATTGCCGGTTGAAGCGATGAGTTCGGTTCGGTCGGATATTTGGGAGCATGGAACTGTTGAATTACTTGACCGTATTTGGGGTTATATTCACATAACACATTTTTTTATCGACCCATTTGATGATTCATAGCCGATGACGAGAACTCGATCCATCATGTGCGCATGTATACCAATATTACTCTTAAAATTCAGGATGCGGGGTTTTAAACAAACACAATAACTCAAGATTTTAAGTATTATTGCGCGCTAATTATAAAACAAAAAGAAGTATTAAAATAAATCTAGCGTAGCCTTGTTTAGGAGCCTTGGGAGGAGGCAATGCAACGCTCAAAAACTAATTTACACACGTATGTTACGAGGCTAACGCATAACAAGAGCTCTTGTTCTTAGTGAATAGCTAGATAGTGTAGTGCATAAAGACTTTGCTGTCAGTTCTGTTTGTGAACGATTATAAAATGATGAAACTATAACTCGTGGTATTCAGGGCGTGACTTTACAAGGCTTTATAGGAACTGAAAGTCATAATGCCAAATGCCACGATTAAAAACGATAATTCTGGTTGTCGTTCGATCGATATGCCGTTCACAAAATATGCTAACTTTAACAATTTTTATTAATATGCATATGCGTCACTACGTACCTACTTACTGTTGTAATTTTTTTACAACACTTTTCTTTGTTTTATAATGTTTGTATTTTGAAGTTATCTGACAACATTTAACAGTATTGTACAGATGAATATTTTATTAGACCTGCATTAAATGAGAATATGTAATGTAAGATTACCTAATGTCTACATAGAGATGTTATCAAAAGACTAAGTTCCACAACGATAAGAGTATGTTTACATTAACTGTGATGAAACGAATATAGTTAATGGTCTTTTTTTAAGTCAAAACTATTGTAAACTTACCCTACTTGTTTTATTAACTTCATTTGAATTTATAGATGTGCTTAGGAGTTCAAATGATTAATACTTTCAAAAATAGATGAACGATGTTCTGTTTTTTATGTTACAGAGCTAAAACCAGTTTACTTACTTGTGGCGTCCATAGCGATTCGTGTGATGAAATTCAACCTTCGGTCGGTTTCTCAATCCCTTGTTTATTTGTTTTTACCGCACTGCACTTTTAAACTTCAAGTTAAAAAATTTACGGAGATTTAGTTTCTCAACTATAATCAATTTAATTAATGTTGCACAATGCTGCGAACGAATCTATTCGGTAAAATAAACTAGTCTACGTTACGTTGTGATCTTGCGATGTTTACGCGGTGAGTGAATGCACTTCGAGAGCGCGCGGGCATGTTACGTCATCATTGTGAGACGGCAACAATGGGTAAATGCTAAGTAATGACAGAGACAGAAATTCTGACGTCACGTAACTTGTTGTTTACGCGGATCAACTTAACTCGTTTGCTGTCTAATTAGGTACAATGCCAATTAATGCGCAATACAATTACAAAGCATATTGTGAACAGCTTACTGTTCTGGGCGCATAAAGTAAAATTTTGCGAACTTCATTTAATAATTATTTTTTATATACTTACCTATTAGCTAATGAAATTTCATAATGATATTATTTAATGTGAACGTTGGTTTCATATAAATGTAGCAATTAATAGAATATTATTTTTCTAGTCTATATTTCATATCATCTGATTTTCATTTCATTTTTTTTTTCGTAAATATTTTAGAAGAAAGAAAAGAAAGAAAAAACATTTTATTTTCAATGCAACACAAACATAACTTAAGACTACACAGTGATAAATAATAATTATATTATTTATTTAACTATTGGGCACATCTGTGTTGCACTAAGAAAGGGACCAGTTCAGCATAAAGCTGGGCACGACGTACCCAGCGCTGGTTTTCAACTGGCCCCTAAATTTTGTTGAAGGAATACAGAAAATTATATATAGGTACATATTTATTCTACTGACCTATGCAACGTTCGAAGAATTAAACTGATTATGATAATATTATAGGAGTACCGCAAGGCATTGTTTCGAGCCCACATTGTCAATGCAACGCAAATGGGTCGTTAAACTTAATATGGAATGCATAGTGCACAGGTATTTATTTGATAGATACGATCGTATTAGACCACCCACGAGGAAATATTAAGATAGGACTTTTACCGGGACTGTCAAAGATGTTTGATGGTTATGTTTTCGCGAGTATTTTGTGTTTATGATAACTATACTCAAATTGTACCCATTCGAAAAATACTAGATTTTTTATTGAATAGGGAGGCAAACGAGCGGATGGATCGCCTGATGGTAAACGATCACCGCCGCCTATGGACACCCGCAACACCAGAGGAGTCACTAGTGCGTTGCCTTCCTTTTAAAAGAGAGTACGCTCTTTTCTTGAAGGTTTGAAGGTCGTATTGGTTCGGAAATACCGCTCACCATCTGGTGACAGTTCATTCCACAGTTTAGTTGTGCGAGGCAGAAAGTTTCTCGAGAAACGCACAGTTGTGAACCGCTGCGCTGTAGTAATATCGTTTGGCCGTCAATACAATTTGAATCGATACCTTTTCTTTACGTGGGATATGTTAAAAGCGATTTCTTAATTTGAAATACTTAAATGGGTCTCATTGAGTTTTTTAATACCACATAAAACAGGAACAATGGAAAAAAATGATAGTTAAGCATTTTTTTACAAAATCTGTGAATGCAATTTAGAATTTTTTAAGGTACCTGCCCTTACTGTCTCGTCTCAAAAGTGTTAGACAAAAGATTGTAAAAACAATTAAATAATCTTTAATGGTTTTTAATAAATTAATCAATTGAATAATTGTAAAATATTAATTAACAATAATTGGTTGTTAGTTGCATTAGCAGCAATTAAAAATGATTTATTTAATTGTTAATAACCATTAACAAATGATTAGCCTTGCAACTTTAGGAAAGGAGAGAAGGGGAGAAGGAGAAAAGTAGAGAAGGAGAGAAGGAGAGAAGGAAAGAAGGAGAGAAGAGAGAACTAGAGAAGGAAGAGCATTTAATCTTGGAATTCTTAGTAGCTTTCTAAAAAGATCTTGATTATCAAACCCGCGATCTCTCACAAAAAAAAAATCTGAAGTATACCAATATATTCCTGACCCAAACCAATCACCTGTAAGCTGGTGCAAAAAGGAACTGAAGCCTAATTATGGAAAAGAGGAGGAATAGAAGAGCGAACGCTGGGCTCCAAACTATGTTTTGAATGCAACGAGGATTGGGGTTCAGATGACGTATGAGCTCTCTCTCTGTAAGTTTTCCTTAAGCGATTATTTCCCAGAATCCGTTCCATAGCCACACTTTGGTATCCTACTAATGGGTCCATATTGGGTTGCATAAAATTGAAAGTCCTAATTTCGAAATGCATAACTGGTTTTAGCATAATCATCTTTTCGCATAACGCTGTTTCGGCATAAAATTTTCACGCATAATTTTTTTCGCATAATTACTTTAGTCATAATCATCTTTAACCATAAAATTATTGAGCATAATGGTTTATCGTATAACGATATTTAAACATAATTTAACTCCTTAAATTTTAATTACATTTCAAACGCACATAATCCATTTATTTTGCTGATTGGAAAACAAATATATCTGAAGAAGCAGGTAAATTTGTATAAAAATAATTAACTCGATGAGTGCGATTCGCTTCTGGCACTTCGCCGGCCGCTACCGCGGCACGCTCGCTTCGCTCGCTCGGCTCGTGCGTTGTTTGTCATGTTCTAACCTAACCTAACCTACCTAACTTTTATTTAACCTAAACCAAAGCTATTGCAAATATTCCTTATTACTAATCATTAATCAATCAATCAATAATGAATGACATTACATACTTTGATTTATCGTATTTGTTTCATTTATGCGTTAAGATTATTATGACTTTAAAATTTATAGATAACAAAGTTATGGTCAAGACAATTAGGGAAATGGATAATTTGCCAAAGAATACGTTATGCGTAAAGACCATTATGCCAAAAGACCATTATGCGAAGTGACTATTATGCTAAACATTTTATGCCATTCGACATTAGGATAGAAAATGTTATACGAAAAAAGGGGCACCCCCTACTAATATGATAAATGTGTTTGAATGAATTTTACAGCATTAGGTATGCTAAGTATATATTGCCTTAAAGACGGATAAAAATAGATGGGAAATTTGAATCACATCGGTCGTGTCTCGGTAGCCGAGTTGGTCAAGGCATTCCCCCTGTAAGGGAAAGATCGCGGGTTCCAGTCCTGCCCGAGAAGTTTCATTTTTCCCTCTGTATCCATACTAATATTATAAATGCGAAAGTAACTCTGTCTGTCCGTATGTTACGCTTTCACGTCTAAACCACTGAACGGATTGTGATAAAATTTGGTATAGGGGTAGATTAGACCATGAGAAAGGACATAGGCTATGTTCGGTTGCGATAATCGACATCCACACGGGCGGAGCCGCGGGCAATAGCTAGTAATATTATAAATGCGAAAGTAACTCTGTCTGTCTGTCTGTATGTTACGCTTTCACGTCTAAACCACTGAACCGATTGTGATAAAATTTGGTATAGGGGTAGATTAGACCATGAGAAAGGACATAGGCTATGTTCGGTCGCGATAATCGACATCCACGCGGGCCCGTAATAGCGGCGGTAAGACCCATCATGGAGGAGTGGCTAGAGAGGCCACACGGCAGCCTCTCGTACCGGCTGACGCAGGTGATCACCGGACACGGGTGTTTCGGGAGTTACCTGTGTCGGATCCGGAAGGAGCCAACGTCCGAGTGCCATCACTGTGATGCGAGCGAGGACACGGAGCTGCACACGCTGACCGAGTGCCCGGCGTGGGACACGCCGAGGCGGGTCCTAGTGGCGGCTCTGGGGGTGGGAGTCCTCACACTCGCCACGTTGCTCACAGCGATGGTACGATGCGCGAACGCTTGGGGTGCGGCTGTCTCCTTCTGCGAGCAAGTAATGCTCGAGAAGGAGGCGGCCGGTCGGGTCCGGACCAGACTCCGGGCCCGGGAAGCCCGCGCAGAGCGAAGGCGAACCGGACGTCGGAGGTCGCAGAACGACCTCCGTCCTCCATGAGCGCTGGCCTGGGGGTGACCGGTGGAGCCGCCTGTCACCCTAGCAGAAGCAGGCCGCGGCGGCGGCGCAAAATGCGCCTCCCCGTAACCGGGGCTAGATGGGGACACTGTGGTCCCCACAACCCGAAGGGGGCCATCTCGATAGAGATGGTCCTGGGTCTGCCGGGGTGCGAGAGATATGCTTTTGGCAATCTCACCTCCGGCAACCAAGGACCCAAGACGGCGTGCGTTTTAGTCGGTTCGAGTCCGACATAACCGCCTCCACCGGCTCCGTGGGGGTGGTATCCGTGGGGATTTTTCGCACGATAAAAAAAAAAAAAAAAAAAAACATCCACGCGGGCGGAGCCGCGGCCAAAAGCTAGTTCAATGATAAATGTGATAGTTTGTGAGGATGTTTGGGTGTTTGTTGTTTAAGCACGCTCTTACGGCTGAACGAATTGGACTGAAATGTGGTACAGGGATACTATAGTCTGATATAAAACATAGGCCGGGAATACGTTCCCACGGGTAGCGGGATCAGGATCAAAATTTCACACGGGTGGATCCGCGTACATCAATGGGCATGATCCCTGTCTACGTATTTTTTTGTAAATCCAGTAATGCAGTTTTGTTTTTCATCAAAATTGGTATTCCACAGAGTTTCGAATTTGTGCATCCACGTCCAGTTGAATAATTCTACTTTTATAATTAACTATAGTAGAATAACTAGAAATGCAAGTGCGAACTTGAAAACTAATTGGAAAATTCATATTAAAATAGCAATTATTATAGTTTGATTATTGCCAAGAATGGTTGTTTTTATAAAATATGTTACTTCGTAGGTAAACAATAATCCTACAACACAAGTGTGAAACTTTTTAGATGAAAACAACATTTCAAATTGATATTCGAATATGTGTTTTTGATGTGACTTGTGTCATTCTCTCGAAATAAAAATTTTCTCTGTGCAAACAACGTTTTTGTTTCCATATCCTAGTTATATCTAGTTTATTTAATCAAAAACAAGTTAAATTAATTACTAACAGCAGCGTTCGTTCTTCTAGAATATTATACGGATGTGTCTTGAAATAATAAATAAATAAATATTCTTTATTGTTCACCAAAATAAACTATTTAACACAAATGTTATACAATCCAATGTAGTATTAGCACAGGACGTCCGCTGTTGCATTGAAGGCCTTTTTAATTTTTAATAGGTATAATACAATCCATGTGGCCTTCATTTGAAATGTTCATTTGATAGACTAATCGTGGCCGTTTATAAGAATGTGTTTCCTGGACATTCTTATATTTTGATTAACGTTCCCTAGATTCTTGAACTCTGTTTTGGTCATCATCATCATTATCTTCCTTCCGGCTCTTCCTCCTCCACTTCGCATGATCATTGTAGGGAAACTATTTGCATGCATGTCACCCTCAACGACGTCAAGTCAGGACGCTGAAGATCGAAGTTGCTGAAGAATTTTACAGTCTACCAAGCCTTTTACCTTCGGAACTTACCATAATGTTTTGAATGCGAAGTTAGAGATTTCGTAGACAGATGCCGGTAGTGTGGCGCATGGTTAGAACTTGTAATAATAACACTTGGAACGGTAATGAATAGTGGAGCCCTCTGTGTTTAAGGGACTTCAACCATTCCTTCGTTAGTTGAGTCCGTCGCTATTGGGCGGGCCGAAAGTGCCAAGCAGCCGTGAGAGGGCGGGCGGCGCACCGCATCGGGTGAAACCACAGGGTGCGCGCGCAGGGTTACATAATGGTGGCGGAGGCTTAGTTGGCGCGCGCAGCGGCAGGTGCGGGGCGCGGGGCGATCGATGCGCGCCCGGGGGGAGTCAGTCGAGCGGCGAGCGAGCGACATGGCGGCGCGCCCAACCCGCGCGGCGGCCCCGCGGCCCGGGCCGCGCGAGTAGGTCGCCATGCGCGATGCGGTATGAGGCAGCGCCGCGCCCGGCGGGCCGGCCCCCGCTAGCGGCGCCGCCCCCGCCATGCGAGCGCCGCCGCTGCTGCTGCTGCTGCTGATGGCGGCCGCGGGCTTGGCCGTGAGTCCGCTCGCGCGCCTCAACCCCTGGCTGAGCGCGTGCGACCTGGAGGAGGAGGGTGCGGGCGGCGTGCGCGAGTGCCGGGGCGCGGCGTGTGGCGGCGGCGGCGGCGCGCCCGACGCGCTCTCGGCGCGCGACGTGCCGCACCTGTGCGCGCTGGGGGCCAGTGCACGCGCGCGGCGCCTGGCCGAGCTGCGGCTGCGCGCCTGCTGCGAGCGCTCGCCCGCCTCCGCGCTGGACCGCGGCGCGCGCGCCGACGTGCTCGCCGGCGGGGAGCGCTGCGAGCGCGCGTTGCACGACCTCCTCGGGCTAGACGCGATGGTGGCGCGCGTGCACTGCGATTTTGTTGACATCCTCCGTCGCTACGACTGTGACCAGCCCTACTCCGTACACACGTGTAACGAGTGCCAGGTGAGTGTCACCTCGAAACAACACCATGCCTTCATTACGGCTGCTGCTGTTTATAGTTGAGACAACAACCATGTACAATACCATACAATATCGACGTCAAGACCTAATTCGTCATTGACTGGAGTATGCAGTGTTTACGGCAGCATGAGACAAAAAAAACAATAAGTTCAAAAGACCGCTAGGTGCCGCTACGAAATTATATAGACATTCCAAAGTTATTCAGGTTCCAACAATCATTTTCAGGATTTCTCATTTTTCATTTAATATAACATAATTTACATCAAAGGGATGAATCGAATCGTAAGCAGAAGTGTGATGCTGTACAGTAAGTTGTTAGGCGACTACATGCGTGTATTGATCGAGTTGGGCAAGACACGTTTCTTAACCTAAGTATAGTGACGGAGCTATCGTTGGTGAGGTGTCAGTGTGGGTGATGGATTCGTTACCCGACCATTTATCAGCGTGTAGTGTAGGTGACAGACGACCGCAGACACGCCATTACTGTGTCTAGAATTCTAAACCAAGTAGTACGTAGCCAGTAGTGTACCAAATAGGAGATTAATTAAAATGATATACCTACTTATGATATACGAAGTTTAGTTGTAACCCATTAGTTCCAAGAAGACAAAAGCGACTCCTAAACCAAAGCGTTTTTTCAAACATTCGAATTACAATTTACAATAATATTAAAATTTCTTACAACTCCATGGCTTTATTGAGATGATCTGACATACACGTAAGCATACACCACATTATTATCTAACGCGTATGTATATTTCGCTGTTAATGCAGACTTAATGCGGATGGCATCTCCCCACGCCCCTGTCACTAGTAGTGAACTAGGAAGGGCTCCCGGGTCGTAGATACAAGTTCTTAATCCCTTTTTCTGTGATAAGAGATCGGTAGGTCAGATACTGTCGTAGCAAACCGAACAATTAATTTTAGGGTAACATTTCCGTCATGTTTTGATATACCGATAATGGTCGAACCGCTTATGACTTAACCTTACTTACCTATGCCAACTAACACTATCTTACAACGTATGCACAAACGGCCAAGGTGTTAAGTATACACCTTTACAAGTAAAGGTGTGTATATATCTTTTTTGTCGAGTATGCTAAGACACACCTATCTATATTCAAGGTTCGTATTGTATTTTCTGTTAAGTTATTGGTTACTAGTAATGTATATACCAAACGGATTAAATCACGACAGATTTTAACTTTATGAATACATAACTGTATAGATAGTTTACAAAAGGTTGGGTAGGTAGTTACAAACAATATGAATTACGTATATCGAAAAGTAAAAGTAGACACCGAAATATTGTTAACAATAAATATACATTTATTTGGCACTTTCAGTAAACTATTTTAAAATATAATAAATCAAACGAATAATCAGCTGTTTATGCCCGGGGGCATCCATTGTATCTAGTGTTCAAAATTCTCAGAACTTTTCCAAAAATATTCAAAATCTCTTTAGATTTCTTTTGCTTGTCTGGAGCCCACAAAGCTCTTCAAGCCACCCTCATCTGCTATTCTCTGATGTAGACTTTCCACTTGAGTTTGGGTGGTCACTCACCAGAGACCATAGTATTTGCATTCTGCACACTGCTCATTCTTTCATTGAATTCTTTGAATCTTTGTAATGTTGTTGGCAATAGTTGTCTTAACTATACTCATACTCACCAAATGGAACATACATATACTCTCGTTATAATATGGGTGAACTAGCGCACACTACGAGAAAAGACTATTCAAATTGCAACACACACATACCTATATTCATCGGTTCAGTTAAAGCTATATAACATACATACATAATTATAATCACGTCTTTATCCCCGGAGGGTTAGGCAGAGGCGAATTAACACCCACATTTCACCAATAATTGTATATGGTCCCACGTAATATTGGGTGAGCCGTATTCCGTTCCGGGCACTATAATTGACTCGAGCCATGCATCTGAGGCTGATTCCGGGCTATTTATATCTGTCTGATGAGAGACAGCCCTATTCCTTAATCGCCTTAGTGGCCAGAATTCTTCTCTGCCGGGAACCTGCCGGCATAAAGCGTTCCTAATGATTTCTTGTAGCGAGTGTGAGGATATCCATACTAATATTATAAATGCGAAAGTAACTCTGTCTGTCTGTCTGTCTGTCTGTGTGTTACGCTTTCACGCCTAAATCACTGAACCGATTTTGATGAAATTTGGTATAGGGATAGATTGGACCTTGAGAAAGGACATAGGCTATGTTTGGTCGCGATAACCGACTTCCACGCGGGCGGAGCCGCGGGCAAAAGCTAGTAATTCTATAAAGAAATATTTTTACTCATTTCAAAATGAAATGGTTTTGATTTCTAGCTAGAAATACAAATATTTATGATAAAAATCGACTGGATGCAGCTTTAGTTTTTATCCTCGCGCTCCAATTATTTTGTTCCTACGTATAGATATTTCATTATAGCCATCGTGGCACAATTCGAAAAGTCATTCGGTATTTCTATTCAGTAAACCTTTAGTTTCCATTTGTTTCACTTCCCGAACCAACACAATAGCTTTTATATTCATTCAGTTCTCTTCTTTTTTATCGTGGTTTTTTCATTTTTCAATATAAATATGTAGGATTGTTAAAATTACAAAAAATTACGTAGGTATTGCCTTTCATATTTTTTTCTTAGTAAGTCGGAGAGTAATAAGAGGAGAGGACCAAATAATGAGCCTTTTTAAAGCGTTTTATACCCTTTTAGTCTCAAGTTTCAGTAGTCCGAAACCATTCTAAATAATTGTTTGAGGTATTGCTCAGATATTATTACGTCAGCGAGTATTTTTTGGTAATCTGTACAGTTGCGCTCAGATGTTGTTAAACACTAACCAAATGACGAACGATTTTTGCATGTGAAATGTAGTAAAACACTAACAAAATGACAAACGATTTTTGCATTCGAAATAGGTTATGTACTGTGGTACTTTGATGTGCCAATGAACAATATAGAACAATATCTAACGTCTACATAAACAATAAGTTCATGTACTATGACCACAGACCACATAGTCATAAATAAATACGTTTAGTTACGTATTTTTCTCATTGGGATAGGCAAAGACAACATCTTTTTATTTGCTACGATCCTGGCATAGGTCTTTTGCTTACATTACAGTACGTTACGTGTACAGTACTGCACGCAGGTGGAGTCACGGGAATTACCAAGTTAATTATAAATAGTAAATAGAACAGATGATGTGAGATAAATGCTATCACATGAAACAAACAGACCTAGACCTACTTACAATAAAATAGTGCGAATATGAATGAAAATGAAGCAAAACTCGCGACGTTTTATTAAAATAGACAGACACAACGGATCGGGGTTGTTTAATATTTGAGGTAAATAAATACCTTTCATTGACCGACGACGCTGTGATCGAATGACATCGATCGTAGTCACGTGTAGAACTCGCAGAAGGTCGGAGCTCCCCGTGGCATCCCCGTGGCGAGCGCGATCGGTACGCGCGTACATGGCTGTTATGAATACTGACTACAAACTAACATTTTATACAAACGGTTCATTTAGTGTACAGTTTTTTGTGTACACTGAAATACTGGGATTATTTTTAACACCTTTTATTTAATATTTTGCTTTATTTGTTTCAACTTTATATGCAGTCGGCCCTCTTGATTTGAGCTGCTTTAAACTATCCTGCGTTATCACGTTTACTCAATTTCCTTCATTAAATAAATTGTGGTGACGTATTTTAAACTGTTTAAAAAAGGTTATATTCATTGGTATAATGTGAGATTTAGGCTAGGTTTATTTGAATTTAAATTTAATTTTCAGTAGTGACTGACTTTAGAAAAAAATAGTTCTAGAATACAGATAAACATATTTTAGAACTTATTTTTTTGTTAATTCATATATACATGTTAGCAATGTACAGTCAACGCCAAAAGTTGATTAACACAAAAATATTCAAAATCCTTCTTACATTGGAGTGAACGTGCCCACAGAGGTTTAGGTATATAGTTTTAGAAACCCCTAAGGGCAAAGTTCATTTATTCCGCGGTTTATTTATAATTTTATAATCGGTTTAACAGTTGTGGTAATCAATAAATTACCATTTGTTAAGCTACTTATGGCGTTGACTGTACATCATATTCATAAATACCTACATTCATACATATATAAGTATTTGCAATGAACTGACCGCGGCCTACGGCGTAGCAGTCGAAAGCTCTACAGCTACGCCACGAAGTAATTTCTTAGCTACTTCTATGGTGACATAGATTCTTCTTATTTCTATGGTGACAGGTAACTAAATACCATGATCTTAGTATATATTTTCTTCTATAGCTCGTCTCGTGAGGTCCTTTTGCCAAATCTATGCCTAATCTACTAGTAGGTAGTTTTTCTCTCTTACAAAAACAAAAAAATTCTGGAGACGTAATTTAGAATCACCGCGTTTTCACTATGTTAGATTTCACTTAGATTGGGAAAATTAAACTTTGATAAGGCTTATAATGTATTAAAACTAAACATAGCTTGATTCGTTTTCAATTCGATTTCAAAATTGTAGTATTTTATAAACCTATTGATTATAAAACTTAACTAAACCGAATCGGGCTCCTGCTCAACATTAAAAATACAACACTAAA
The DNA here is from genome assembly GCA_914829495.1 of Eilema sororculum. Classification (NCBI taxonomy): domain Eukaryota; kingdom Metazoa; phylum Arthropoda; class Insecta; order Lepidoptera; family Erebidae; genus Eilema; species Eilema sororculum. Next base: position 15,777,115 of record OU618534.1, on the reverse strand, counting down.
TTGGTAATTATGATTTTCTGCAGTACTCCAAACACTATCTGGAAACCCAGTTAGGTAGATACACCTTGTCAATCTAAATTTATATCTCCTTCAACCCACACAAAGTTTGTCATTGCTATATTTGAATCAAACGGACCATTAAACAGGTTATGTCTACTGGCAAAATATCTACACAATTATAATATTCCCTATAACGTTTATTACGAATGTTACCAAAGGTTTGCCTGCAGGTGGCGTGTCGGTAGCCATTTCCTGCTAACAACGACCTCACCTGCAGTTGAAACATCTGAAAGCTTTCAACTGTTTGCCAGTCCGTTAAGCATACCTGTTTTTATTTGTAACGTAATAAACCTATCGGTAAGTAACTGGATTTTCTAGATCTGTTTGAGACCGGAAAGACGTAGGTATTTGCTTTTTTCCATTATTTATTTTATATTTATAACTAAATATATAACATTATCTGATGCTGATAATAAGGGCTTTGAACGATGTTCTACAAGGTTGATTTGTGTTTTAATAAATGTTTACGACCAGCAAAAGTATAGTAGGTATCCTTTAAATGAAGCCTTTAAGGAAGCCTTCAAATTTGGCACTTCCTTGTTTTAGTTTTGTAAAGCAAATAATAGTGTATAATGTATTAGCTACATCTATATATATATAAAAATCAATTGCTGTTCGTTAGTCTCGAACGGATTTATCTTATCTTGGTCTTGAAATGTTCGTGGAGGTCTAAGGAAGGTTTAAAAAGTGAGAAAAATTCGAATAATTGCCGGGAACCGACATCCACGCGGGCGGAGCCGCGGGCAAAAGCTAGTTTTTGATATATTTTTTGTACTTACTTTACTATACCCACTAGATGTCAAAGGTTACACCGGCCGTGGTCACAGGCGGACACAGTCAGCCCGTGACCACGGCCGGTGCAACCTGGTCGAAACGTCAGGCAAATTAAAGGCATATATAGGTACTATACCATGATCGCGTTAATTCCCATTAACATTATTGTATATCATGGAACGCGAATATCATAGAGTATCATTGGTTTGCTAATCTACTGCAGTATGTCTTTGTCAGTATCGAGGTAATTAAAATAATCAAAACATGTTTAAAAATTAACCAAGAAAGTCCACTGAGTTTCTTGCCGGATGATTTTCAGGATGGGATCGCATTTTGAACTGGGAGTGATCTATTTGCGAAACATCAAGAGGCTTCTAGTTATCACCATATCTTATAGTTTGTTTCTGACGTTTTGTAAGCTCTAATTCCAGTCTCTCATCGCTATTTTAGAACCAATGACTTAGATATCTAATGGGAATTTCAGCGTGCATAAGCCTTGTCTTGTTCTGAGTGTTAATTTCAAACACAATATTAATCTTGTAGACCGGTTCAAAACAATTCATCTGCCGCGCCGGTTAACGCGGTAGCCTACACAAGTCTCGAACTCGGCAGATAGCCCACATAAAACCAACAGTATTTGTTTATCCCCTTCCCCGTGGCAAGGTTTAAAAAAGCTTTTAAAACAAATTGGGGACGGGAAAGGGGACGATGAAAAATATTTCCGTGGCAGGCGTAAGAATGGCTGAGGGTATGCCGTTTGCGTTTACTACGATATTTTGATTCTGGCAGCTTGAAATAATACTTTAGCTCTTTCCTGAAAATATTTCACATTGCTGTTGTAACGGGGAAAAGGGTAAACTTTCTTATCTTTCGCACTTATTTTACTTTTTTGGATTGAACACTGGAACACTGTGCGTTTAGTTCAAATGCTAGAGAAGAGTAGGAGAGAAAGCTGAGGGAACGGATCTAAAGTGTAACTGATAATTGTTTAAAAGTATGCCGATCAATACCGAGGGCTGGTTTTCTGATATATTGTTTTGGGTACATATTATTAAAAAGAGAAACTGGTTGGAGTTATTTTTATATATTGCCATTAATGAACTATACCGCTTTACTGAAGGATTATTCAATCACCGTTTAGGTAATTTCTGTGCTAATATAAAAAAAGGTACAACAGAATATTGAAAAGGTATACTCGTAGGTAACTATTTTATCTGAGGTTATTTAAATTTATAATACCATACCAAGTTATCATTTTGTAGTACAATATCACCATAGTTCAATCACGGATCTTATTACTGCATTGATGGTCCTATTTGTATACCTACTGATGGACGTAGTTAAAGTTATTAAAACATGGCTTCCGAGAAGCATCTATTGACGTCAAATGGTAGTCTAAATAAAGACTGCTAATAACATGCATTAGTAACATACATTACTTAGGTGACTCAGTCTGCTGTTACTTGTTCCAGGAACAATCAGTCGACTTATAGGAACGCGGCCCTGACCTCGCGAGTTATTGCTTTTACACTCATAAAAATTGTGTTAGGAGTGGGCTAATGTCGGTATTCAATATAATACAGAACTCATGTAGCCAGCCTAAGCTGGTATCCCATAGAAGGAAAAACAGCGTTTTCCTTTACTTCCAAAACTACTTACTATTCTTCATCAACATAATCCTAGCAGTCCGTGACCCGTATTCCGTCTTCTTTTCTCCACAGATGTTCTTGGGTATTGATAAGTGACTCACTTGAACCACCATGTGACCATACGGCACTTTTTTATTTCGTACGGAAATCCCCTTGGATACCTCCCCCGCCAGAGCCGGAAGGGGAGGTTATGTCGGACTCCAACCGAATAAAACCGCACGCCGACTGTGGGTCGTGGTGCTAGGCCAGAGGTGAGGCTGTCTTCGACATATCCCTCGAACCCCGTCTGACGGTCTGGCCCTCCTCGGGAGGAGGGGCAACGGTGTCCCCGACTCGCCCCCGGAATGGGGCTTTTCAGCGCGCCGCCGCCGTGGCTTCTGCTGGGGTGACAGGCGGCTCTACTCGTCACCCCCAGGCCCATATTATGACACCAATCCAGTACTTCTTGGGTCTAGTCTACCGTGGCTTGGTTAATAAAAGATTATATCACGTGGAGGTGCCAAGCACTCCATCACAAACATCGCTATATTATGCGGGTGAAGTCGCAAGCAAAAGATGGTATATCTACGTTATTTTTCTCAATACCAAATAGACCTACGTCTTACGAATACTTATTTGTTATTTCCCTCGTTAATCAATGACTAGGATACTGTAGGTATTTGTGTTAACATTCATGGCGTCGGTAATGTATGTAAATATTTATTGGTATTACGTTCACCTGCAATGTATATTTAGTAACACAGCTAACTTCCGTCAATACCGTGCGAATCTTCATAATCTATTTACATGAAAGTTCGATTCTATCACTGTTCGATTTTGAAATCCCCAGAGATGAATGTTCCGAATTGGGGTTGTTTTATTTGGTGTTCTGTTTGCAGTTTTCCGTGACTTAAAGACACATATAGATACTCACGCACACACACTTTCAAGAATCAGTTTTGTCCTAATGAATAATGTTTAAGTAATTAGCGACTCTCTCTGCATACAACAAAATTTAATCTAGCTTGCATGCAATCAATTTGTAGAATTTATATTTTGTAGTTAGTATGCAGTTGCTTGACAGTAGATTCAATCAAATGAGCCATGGTTATCAACAGATACGAGTATAGTTTGTCGCGTATAAAAAAAAAGAATAAAAAAGAAGACTGTTTGTCGGGTTCGGGAGGTCAGACGACGTCCCTACCTTCCAAACAGCTTTATAGGAAAGGTTAAAGAAATGGAATGTAATGCGATGTGTTTGATTTTTTATTTGAATGGGCTCGCGAATGAGCTGAAGAACCAACTGTCGCGTATAAAAAAAAGAATAAAAAAAAGACTGTTTGTCGGGTCGGGAGGTCAGCCGACGTCCCAACCTTCCAAACAGCTTTAGAGGAAAATTTAAAGAAATGAGATTTACTGCGACAGTGAGAGTAATACTTACGATGTTGATGTTCTTTGCTACTTCGGATATAACCCTCGGTAGCTTACACTGGACTATTAGTTCAAGGACCTCTTGTGGAAGTTGAGTCCATGGTCAGGATTGCCAAGTAAATAATAATACAATGTCTTTCAATTCACATGCAAGTATATTCTTATCAATTAGGTATTACATCAGCTTAGATTGAGATTGCCAGAAGGGCCTTAGAAATAAAGCGTCGACGAGGAACACGCCGCACGTGGCGGTACGGGATACGAAACGAACGCGCACTGATTCACACCGATATTTGGGCCCAATTATAACGCAAACGCACTTACGTGGAAGTATACGTTGATCTTCATCCTCAAGCCGGAAGGAAGGCTGATTGGCCTCACCTCCATGCGCAGGTGTTGATGCGCATGGCAGTCACCCTTGGCATCGTAGGGGTCGTAGGAAAAGGGACCCCTACATAGCAGCCGCCTGAGCCGCTAGCCTACGGGCAACCACTTTTCCACCCTCGCTCCACTCATGCGGCCAAAATATGGCCAACATCTTCGGCACCAACGACTCCCATAAAGATGTCAATGGTATTTCGCTGGCACCATCGTCGACAGCGTCCGATGGAAAAGGATCGCTCGCCGCAGCGTCCAGGAAACAAAAATGGAGGCTATCTCCACATAATAAATATTTCTTCAACCTTTTTCTAAGTGATCATTCTCCTGCACCGGTCCAACGCCAAGTGTCTGACTTCCTCCCTCAATCGATGGATCAATCGATGAGTTCGTTCTTCAGCTCATTCGCGAGCCCATTCAAATAAAAAATCAAACACAGGCTAAGGCATCCAGTTCATAATGCCTAATGCTACAATTAGCACCAGCCAGAAACGTAAAAATTAATACAAAGTTAAGCATTACTTAAAAAAATATAAATAAATGTGGTTGTATTCAGTAGTATACTACAAGTTCAATGGTGGTGCAAAGGTTATATTATGATTTAAAATCTTCAAGCAAAGTCTACATTTTGAAATTTGATAAGCATTTGAATATCATTAGATAATTGTTTATATAATATTTTATCTTTATTTACACATTTATACTTCCATAACTAATAACATAAATAGACACAGTAATGTATGCAAACGCGTGTCTCGTCACAATGAGTGCGGAACATTCGACGTATATCCGAGTTCAGTGGGCTAGTAGTACATAAATATTTATAATTATTTAGATAGTGAGATGTCTATATTATATGTATGAAAAATAGTAAAAATCGCCTATCCGACATGTGAAGTAGGTAGCTCATCTTGGTCAAGTTGATCAAAATTAACATTGGCATTGAGAATGAACGTCACTTTTAACCGAATTTAAAAACGAAGAGGTTCTCAATTAGAATGTTTAATGTGGAGATCATTCTAATCGGAACATGCAATAGGATTACAAAAAGTTTAATTGCCACACAAAAGATCTTGGATTTGTTGGCAAGTAGTAGAGCTAAGTAGTATTAAAAAACCAGCTTTGGAAGATCAGCTTAGTTGGTTCCTTATGTATGCATGCATTTGACTTGATAAAGCAGTGTTCATAGTTTTATACGGAATTGATGAAGAATTATCAGTTTATCACGCCCTTGCTTTCACCAACAGTACCCTGGTTTTAGATTGGGCATGTTATCGGCACGAACAGAGATAGTTGGGGTAAGATCGGCTTATTTCGGTTTTGTAGAACTTTCTCGCTAGACTTGACTTGATTGCTAGCATGTTCAGGCGATTGTCAACTGTCAGATATTTAACTCTAGGCTGCTGTCATGTTGAAAATTAGAACTGTGCTTAGCTCTTTAGTCAAAATTAGTTGCTAGTCTCCATACTAAAGGTTAAAGGACACTTATGAAATATACCGTTTCCCGTCACGGTATAGATTTCCTATGATTTTCACTTTTACTTTAGTTCTTTGTCTTTATAGCGGGGTTCATAAAACACGGTAACCACTTTCCATCAGATGAGCCATGTACTTGTCTGCCACCTAAGTGGAATAAAAAAACGATCTAAACTAATTACACATACGTTCCAAAATTCTTTACTTCCATTGTTTGTTCCTTTGCAGCTGTTTTTACAAATTACTTTAACCGTTTTAGTTCCTGGTGGAGTAGAATAGAACCACTCTGTCGTAAAAGGCGACTAAGGGATAGGCGGATAAGGTTGTTCTCCATCCAGTAAACATACAGCCCAGAACAAAGGGCCCGCTAGACGGCAATAGGCTAGGCCCCTATTATGTCGTGGGACCGAAAATCATAATTGGCGAAACGTGGGTGTTAATACACCTCTGCCTACCCCTTAGGGGATTTACAGACGTAAGTATATGTATGTATGTAATTTAACGCAAGTATGTTTGAGCATAATCAAGAAGAAAGATCCTTTCCCCTTCAATTGTTTTGACGCTAATGATTTATCGTGAGCTTAAAACTTTCTTATTCCAATTCCATCTATTTGTAATACTCAACGGGTATTTAGTTGAAGATAAAATTGTAGGTTTACTTTCAACGTTTCTTAGCTCGTAACGGTACATTTATTGCAGCGTCTTGTAGTTTCTTATCCTTCATTCGAATTGATATTTACTTTGTGATTTTTGGCATTCTCTAATTTAGGTGCTTTTGTACCTATTTCTCTAAAGTGTAGACAGAAGTGTTCTAACTTGGAGACAGACATTTGTCTGCCTCTCGCGGACGGGTGCTGCCTATTTTTGTAGGTATACGCGGTAGCGTTACGTCTATTAAACGAGACCATTGAATATAGTCTCGTTTAGTGGACGTAACGCTCGAATACATAGGGAAAAAGAAACTTCTCGGGCGGGACTCGAACCCGCGATCTTTCCCTTACAGGGGGAATGCCTTTACCAACTCGGCTACCGAGACACGCCCGATGTGATTCAAATTTCCCTTCTTATCCGTCTTTAAGGTAACGGTGGAGTCATCTACCGATATTCTTACGAGCTATCGGAACCAATGAATGATGTTGCAATCATTTTTAAACATTGATTTTTGATAACTCCGCCCAAATAATTGAATGAATTTTACAGCATTAAATATGCTAACTATAATACAAATCGAATACATAGGGAAGAAAAATCTTCACGGGCGGGACGCGTCGAGATCGCGGGTTCGTGTACCGCCCGTGAAGATTCTTTTCCCCTATGTATTCGATTTGCATAGTGAGCATGCTTAGTGCTGTAAAATTCATTCAAGTAACGCTACCACTCCTGATATTATATTAATCCACCACTATGTTTATAACCCGCGGCACGTTGTTTAGGCCATCCGCTGCGTTGAATGGGAGCCTGTTTCCTGAAAATTCATAAAGTGACTCTACGTTAGGCGGGCCGACTGTGAACGTACGAGTAGCTCCAAGTGTGTGCTTCTCGTCTATGGCAGTAAAAAAATACAAAACTAGATGAACACTCTTTTTTAAATGCCATTGATAACAAACTTATGAAAATGCAACTTGATTATGAAAAAACAGATTATAAAATAGCAACGTACCTGAAAATATGGAATTGTTGAATCAATGGGTAAAATAACAACTTTGTTCTTCAGAACAGTAGGTACCTACATTATTTTAATTGTGTTCTGAAATCAGCCATTCTTGCTAAATTATTATCTGTCAATTGTCTGACATCTTTACCTACTCCACTATATTTTGCTTTTATGTAATAAATATACTAACATATCGTAATAATATAAATGAAATTAACAGTTTTTTATATAATAATGAAGTAATACTATAAAGAGTTTTGACATCGAACACATTTCACCATAATAGGTATTCTCAACTCATAACCAAATTTCAAAAGACTCAGTTCGTCCTACTACCATTAAATTAAAGAATATTTGTAACCAAAATCACTTATATTCCGCCTGAAACCTCCAACTAAATATGTTGTATTAGGAATGGATTCACGTCGGAAGTGAAACGATCAGGATTCAAACCCGCGACATATTATTTAAGTGGGGAGCCTGCCGTTTTGCCGAAAAACTTTTGCCTAAATTCCACTACGCAAACATATTTGATTAAACCAATGCAAAGTTTGGAATCATTTCTGTACGCACTTTTTCATTTCGTCAAATTTTTATTTGGCAGAATATTACTAAGGTTTGTACTTTAATCAAATGATTTATTACAGCAAACAATCTTTAGACAATGAAACGTTTAGTCAAATGTTAGTTCGTGTATACCTAGTTAGTTTGTGTAACTTCGAAACGGTTCCAAGTAGAATACTGTGCGTCTCTCGTTTTTTTTAAAATCATCCAAAAATACTTAACCAGATATTGACTATTGACATTTCTATAATGGTACCTACATTGAAAATTGACGATATAAAATAAATATTTGCCTTATTTTATTTTGCGTAAAATGTGTTATTCCAAGTGAAACATTTCACTAAATAAAAATTGGTAACGTACTAGTAGTTAAACAAGTTATTGTTTAAATGTTAATGCGAAACATTTTTGGAAAGTGATAAATTTTGCAATTTCTTTTCGTTCTAACAAAGGTAACCCATTTAAGTGTTGACACAATAGAATATCATGTACAAAATAATAATTAATCTATACTAGTAAATAATGCCACAGAATAGATAATAGTACTAGTGGCAATGCTGAAGAATTTGTTTATTTGAACGCACTAATCTTAGGAACTGCCAGTAGGATTTGAATAATTCTTCTTTTTGTATTTGCTAGACCTACTCTTGGGAAACGTTATAGGCTATTAAACATCATGCTACGATCCTTAGGAGGCGAAAAAAGTACGAAAAGACGAAGGCGGAGACGGAGGGCGGTCGCTCGATTAAAATTAAGTATACCACTGCGGAGTGAAACGGTGAAAACCGCTAGTAATATATATGGGTAAACTCGCCATAACGGTAATTGACAGCTGGGAGTGTTGGGGTAGAACTGGGAACATGAAAGTGATAGCCTATCGAGCTTTACTTTACTTCACTTCTCGATAACAGCTAGCTCGAATTACAGGGACTCGATTTTGACATCTCGATTTGAGAGTGACGAGTCCTTTAACACCCAAATTCTTCCCGTAAAAATGAAACCACTTTTCACCTATACCTTTTGAAAACTCTATTTTTAACCCCCGACGCAAAAACGACGGGGTGTTATAAGTTTGACGTGTCTGTGTGTGTGTGTGTGTGTGTGTGTGTCTGTCTGTGGCATCGTAGCACCCAAACGAATGAACCGATTTGGATTTTGTTTTTTTTGTTTGAAAGGTATATTAGTCGGGGGTGTTCTTAGCTACGTTTGAAAAAAATCGGTCCAAGATGGCCGCCGCCACAACATGTTGGAATACATATTTCTTTATAATTCCCTCAATATGGGTATCAAATGAAAGAGCTTGACTAGTAGATCAATTTAAAAAGCATAAAATAAAAAATAAATTAAAAATTTAAAAAACCCCCGTCACAAAAAACACCAAAAAGTTGAAAATAAATTAATAAATTTCAATTCAACGGTTGCCATGTCGGGGGACCTTACGATATAAAGGAGTACTTAACCAGTTACCGTCCCCCGACATGGCAACCGTTGAATTGAAATTTATTAATTTATTTTCAACTTTTTGGTGTTTTTTGTGACGGGGGTTTTTTAAATTTTTAATTTAATTTTTCTATTTAGAAATATACGTGAAAGTAAGGAAAAGAAAGAAGGACAAAGAGTAAGCAACTTCCTGAGGTGAAAGAGGCCTTCTTATACCTACTATTTGTGAAATGGTTTTAGAACCTATATTTATTTGTAATCTAAAGATTCGGAATAAAACTGGTTGCGAGTATTGGCTGTTTCAAATATTTACTGACCGGTGAATACTAGAAGCTTTAACGTGGCTTATCATATTGCTCATCCGTTTGAGGAAGGATTCGGTTCACTGGTTAAAGTATATTGAAGTTAACATACTTAGCGCTATAAAAATTCATTCATGTATTTAAACTGTAAAGCGAATGAAGTCTTTAAATAGTCAACATTAATTAATTTAATAGTTTGTATAAAATTATGTTGTTTATACTGTTGATTGATGACGCTTGGTGGTATCTGCTACACATATTGAGTACCGTACCAAACCTTTGATAACCGTGACGCGAAACCGGTCAGGTGAAAATAGTGGAAAAGTACAAAGTATCTTAGTCAAAATCATGTTGGTTGAAATATTCATTGAAATTATTTTTACCTGCGTTGTTATGAGTAAACTTTTTGAGGACTAAATCCGAAAAAATAATTATATCAGTTATGTTAATCGGTCATAAACTAAATGTAACCCGCGCTGTCGACCTCATACGGTGCAACCAATTCTATTCCGAACGAAGCGGTTCGGCATTTCGCTTCTTCTTTTCCACACCATAAATGCTTAGAATGCTTTACCAACACATATGATTACTTTTACTACAATATCCTTAAGAAATTAATAACAGCTAAAAGATATAGTTTTTGTACCGCGTAAAGTCTAAAAATGATCTTTAATGTAAACACTGTCTGTGTTTTCAGGAAGTAGTACTTAACCAAATCTATTCAGGAACCGACTTCTCCTAATGTTAAATACCAATGGCTTATTACCAAAGGCGTTTTAAAATTCGGCTTTATTCTCAAAGATTCATCTTTCAATATTTTCGATTGTAAAGAAAGCCTCAATCAGAGTTAAATACCTAATATTAACACCTCACCTAACGACCATTCAGTGAATTACCTACGCTGAATAATCAAACCAAACTGGGAAAAATGTTAAGTATACAAACTTGTTTATGGGAACTTACACGATCATGGATCAGGTAATATACCTTTGAATTGCCTGACGTTTCAACCAGGATACGCAGGCCGTGGTCGCAGGTTGCCTGGCTCAGTGGTGCACGTGCATTCCCTCTTTGAGTACGGGATGAAGAAGGTTCTTCCGCCAACCGCACATTCGTAATATGTTACACACTCACAGTGTCTGTAATTTTTAATTTTTGTTAATCATATTCTTTATTAATGTACCTATATCAAACTGTGTCTGAACACGTTCTGTGAACACGTTAAATCGTCGGTTCCTGTTGTCATACGAAGATCGGTGGCAGTGGCAGTCGTTACAGGCAGTGAGAAAAGTGTGTCTTGGGCATATTATAAGTCAGGCTATAAAAGGGAACAGAGTTTTACCACTACTGTTAAAACCGACTAAACCATTCAAAACTGTAAACGGAATCAGACATTTCAGATTTAATTGAATCTAGTTTATTGCACGGATACGGCGGATACTTGTATTCTAGACGTAGGTATATTTGTATTAGATAAGTCGTCGGGAGTACCGAAATCACCTAAAAGCAAAGTACGGTCGCGGGGGCCGGCTGCGAATGAAGTTTCATTCAAAAACATGCCTCGGATTGAGGTTAAGTGGTGGTGCGCAGGCGTGCGATCCGCGCATGCGCCCCAAGCGTCTGTCTCGCAATGATTTCATGTACCTTCCGTAGCATTGAATTTTACATATGTTCACTCTTGTCACAGATACTATCAATTTGTTCTTAAATATAGTCACAGATTACTTATTGTCATATCAAACTTGTGAAAGAATGTGATTTGTAGTTATTAAAAGGTTTTATGTTAGTGACAAGAGGTGAAAAGCTTTATCGTCGCCAAGCTAGCTTTATATGGAGATGTCTTTTATAGGTTTAGGTTATCTTTATATGTATTCAATCCTCGATTATTTCGTTACGCAAGTGTAGCAGGTTGGTATAGTAACCGACTTATGAGTTCTCAAATGCTTGAGACAGCGATGTTTGAAAACGAAGTGAGCGGATTTTTGACACATCGGAATCTCACTCTTCTTTCTGATCTTCCTGTACTCAGACAAAAGCAAATGGCTAGCCTAACTGAAAGCGGTCATAATAACTATGGACGCTTGCGACACATAGTAATGACACGTCTGCTTTATCGAAAGTGTAAAAAACCTTTTTATAATTTTCTATAAGCTTAATCTCTAGACTCGTTTTGTAAGCTAATAAATTAAATTAAAAATATAACCATCTTGAAAGATTTGGAACGAAAAATTAGATTTGAAAACATTAGTTGCCGACACTGACTAAAGATTCGAGTGGTACCTACTGTTCGAGACAAAGGGAACAAAAGGTAGCGAAATTACGGTTTCAAGCCTTTCACGGGAGAACTTCTTGTGGGGCCTTCATTAAAATCTGCGCTTATGTAATTAGGTGTACCTACTTACATTTCGCAGTTGCCTCACTTGAATTCGCATACGAATTTGTGTCTTCGTTATAGTGGTAGTAGCACTGTGTGTATGTATTTAGTACCTACTAGCTTTTGCCCGCGGCTCCGCCCGCGTGGATGTCGGTTATCGCGACCAAATATAATCTATGTCCTTTCTCAAGGTCTAATCTACCCTTATACCAATTTTCATCAAAATCGGTTCAGTGGTTTAGGCGTGAAAGCGTAACATACAGACAGACAGACAGACAGACAGACAGACAGAGTTACTTTCGCATTTGCATGTGAGGATTGTAACTAAATCTTATAGGTCTACGACTTTTATATACTAGGTGTTGTCCACGACTCTTTTCGCGTGAAATACTGTTCCTATTACATATAATCTCTGTGCCAAATATCATCCAGACCCGTTTAATAGTTTTTGAGTAAAAAGTAACAAACACAAATAGCGTAACAGAGAGACATACTGAGTTACTTTCGCATTATAGTAACCGTTTATTTATTCAAATATTAATGGTACAATTTCCTTTTAAAGTTAAACTAAAATTAATTTCATAGCAGGCGTCAAAAAAATCCTACCCATCGATGTCGACTGGTAACGTGCACAAAAGGCTGGTGGCATTGCCCCGTTGAATGGCAATGGCAATCCGCTGTGCAAACCAAATTCCAGTCGCTTTCGCTTTATAATATTAGGTAATCGACACAGATCTAGCTCATTTAATTCAAGAATGTTAATTTGAGAGTTCATGCGATTCTCTATTCACCTCCAAACTACTTATTATTACAATTTATTTATTTCTTACTTAATATAGGCATAATTTCGTTATCTTAAAATTAAATTTGGCTTATAATTTAATTATTCCCTTTGAAAAAGATAAATCAAACAAACGGGTGCATTTATTTTAAATTCTTCAAGATCTTTCTCCATTGTGGTTTCCCCTTGCTGTCGGCTTCGTAGTACCTTGATCAATTTTGACAGCAGCTCTCAAGTTAATCTACAACAAAGGCTGGTTTTTACCTTTGAGCAGCACTGGAGGTTAAGTTACTGGTAATCAAGTTCCAAATTTATGTAAGTACATACCTGGCTGCAACATCACAACCGTTGTAGCCTTCGACATAAGCCAAAGTCCTAGAATCTCCCGTACCTGTGACACGTTGGGAATTTTATCCCCCTCCAGTGACACCAATTTTGCAGTGTTGCTCGTTGGAATAAAAAGTAGTGCGTTCAGTAACACCAGTAATTAGTTGGGATTTGTTTTCTAACCAGTAACAGTGTTAACTTTCGTTTGAGTGTTATTGAATTGAAATACATTGTAAAACTAAGAACAACCACAGTAACTAGAGGTCTACTAATAGACAGGCTGAAGGGATAGGAACAAAAAAATGACGGTGCAAATATACTTATATAGATCCGGTCTAAACAATTTGACTTAGCTAGTGGCTTAAAACACACAGTCAACTATTACAATGTATTTGTAAGGCAAGGCAACATTTTGGCAAGGCATTCATTTTCATTTGACATTTGATTTTGTTTTTCAAAACCCGTGAATCTCGCTCCGCCTCGTACCTGAGGCAAAGGTTTGGCCATCGCTATCCAGCAAGGCAATGCCGCCAGCGTGATGGGCACTTTTGCCCCGGGTACGACGAGGGGCGGGTTAATAGATTAGATGTAATTTGACTACCTAAGTAATTTTTATTTTTTGACATTGTAATTCGAATCTAAATAAAAATTTTCATTTTTTAAATACGATTACTTCAAAACAGAGGTGCCAAAGTTCTTCTCATTTACTTATCTTTATTTTTGCGTGCCGTTCCAAAGTCGTTATTCAAAATTATTTCCAGGCTGATTCATGTATCGTGGCACAGTCTTCGCGACGAAATCACCTCGGTCCGGTTAAGTTAGTAATAGAGACAAGAAATCTATTCCCCTTGAGACTGGGTTATTGTACGTATAATTACCTATTAGATCCAAGTGACTAATAAATTATTCGTCCAATGACTGATTGGCCTTGTTGTAATGAGATAGTGGAGTTGATAACCACTATAGCTGATTTGCTATATTTGAAATTTTCCATTATATCTATGTCGTCGACGAAATCCCAGAGTGGGATATAGTCGCGTTGTTGCTGGAGAAAGTTAGGCCTAGAGAGGAGATGCAAATTGACTGACGGTTTGAAAATATATATTTTTTGTAGTTGTTACCTTCGTGTGGAAACCCCACTCCTATGAGAACCACTAATAGTTCGTGCGCGTTAAGAATGCAGTGAATTCACGTTAAGAATTTAAATCAGTTAACAGAAATGACAGGATACAACCGTTGCGTTCGAAGCAACGTCTTCAAGTAGACACTGTGAACTTGACCTTGTAATTTGAAAAGATTTGATTGGTTAGGTGCGGGGCTAGGCCGACGGAAAATTTATGATTTACTGCATTCATAACGCGAACGAACTATAGTGAAGTGATTTTGTGAAATTCGAATCGATTAAAACCACATGGTGCTCGATCTAAATTAGTCTTTTATCAAGTTTTGAAAAAGGTCTGTTATTGATGGAATGAACGTGGAATGGACGAGAGCAGTATTTATATGTCAATTTTCGACACGTTTTGTCATTTTAGGGGTATCTCTGGCCTCAGGTGCAGTTGTAATTCGATTTGTGTTGTTTAAGTTTGCGTTTAAGTTGAGTTTACGCATATTAAACTCCCCAGTCTCTTAACTAGCAGTATGAGTGTCTATAAAGGGCTATAGGGAAATTTTCCTGTTAGCGAATCTGTGGTACGATGAAGCCGCCTTTTCTCGGCTCATCTCGCGCGGCGGCGGCGCGGCGCTCTGACCTACTTGCATATACGACCTACATTTACACATACATTCGGGAATTTTAATATGACTTGTCGCCATTCAATGTGCCGAATTACAGTCTTATATAAAAAGGACAAGTAATGATTAACTACTGGTCAGTTGGTTAGTGATATAAAGACCATCCGTTAGGTTCAGATTGCTTTCTTTTCTTTAATTGCATAATCGTTAGGGTGTTTTTTTTTGTAGAGGCTTATCGTTTATACGAGTGACGGTACATTCCAATTACCAGAAATAAAAAATGCATTTTAATTAATACGTGGTACGATAAATATTAAAATTATCAATGAACTAGCTTTGTAACTTGAACTCCGCCCGCGTGTATGTCGGTTATCGCGACCAAACATAGCCTATGTCCTTTCTAAAGGTCTAATCTACCCCAATACCAAATTTCATCCAAATCGGTTCAGTGGTTTAGGCGTGAAAGCGTAACATACAGACAGACAGACGAGAGTTACTTTCGCATTTATAATATTAAGTATGGAAGTATGGATTATATAAATATTATTGTGTTAAAACAAACGTGTATTTCAATAGCTTAATACCAATTGGACTTTCAATTTTTTTTGAGGTAAGTTAGTCATATTATTTAGTTAGGTTAATTTAAACTCTCGAATCCGGTTTTTGCTATTAGAAACTAAGTATTTTTTTAGGCCAGGAACACGGTCGATATGTATCTGTTTATAAGCTTTCTCTTCAGCGAGTATTTATGTAAATTTACGAGTGAACGAATCTACGTTATTAGGGTATTTCAGTTAGTTTCTCTTTATAGAAATTTAAAAGTACAAAAGCAGTGCAATTTGTTTGTAGCAATATTTCAGTGAAGATAAACACTTCAAAAATTACAGCTGCATATACGAAATTTCAATATATTTGCATTTTTTACAATACGGATTATGCATGTCGTTTAAATTTGGTTGAATTATTTTCCTGTATTGTGACAATGAAACCTTGAAAAAAAGATACAATACATGTTTTATAACTAGAGAAAAGTAAGTACTTTCTAATTTTTAAAATTCTATCGCGTCATTAGTGAATTTACTATTGACTAAAAAGTTTAGGAGGTAACTACTTATTCCAAAATTGTTTTCATAAAAGAAGAGGTAAGAAAGGTTTCTAAGTCAGTTTATTTGTATTTCCTATAGTTTCGTGTTTCCTCATATCATTCTGGTCGAAGGAACACACTCTACAGTTCAAGTTTACGTTTCAAAAACAATTGTTGTTCTTGATAAAAGGATATTTGTGAAATTTTATTTCTTAATTTCAACGCAAATTGCAGAGTAAAGTAGCTCGTCTTGAATTTGAAGTGAAGAGCCATTCTGAGCTTGTTTGCATACACCGGCGTTAGAGAACTTCGCGTAAATTAGTAGCTCCTCTGGTAAAAGTTAAAATGTATCATATTAAACGTACACATTTACAACAGACGATGCATACACAACACAAGGTTAGGAATAAATACCTATTTACTCTATAATTTATAACAATTAAGTTCTCATAGTTGGGTAATAAATCAAACAAAAGATGTTTGACACTCACTGTATCGAAATAACATATTTTTTACAAGTCACACCCTTTTCTTTGAAGTTTTCTAATTCAAATAATACCTATTTGTAAGTATTTAGTTTTAAACTTTTCATCTCACGATAGAAGTCCTCTCCGAAAATACAAAACATTTAGAATGGTCTTGGTCACACACAAAATCTGACGTAATTGATTGAGTAGAGCCGAAAATTATAACAAAAAATAGCGATAACCGATATCAACGCGGGCGGATCCGCGGGTTCAGCTAGTATGTAAATGCGAAAGTATTGGTAATAGTATATGTTAAGCTGGGTTGTTACTTGGCATCGTTTGTATTCCAATCTCGAATGCAGCTAAGCGAATGTTTCAAATTTCGTAGCATACGGGATTTTTCCGCTTGAGATCGCAAATAGATTTTAGGATTTTAAGATTGTGTTTCAGTATCGTGGAGTTCCTCTTCCTCGTGCTTATAGTCGAGTAGGTAGTCGAGTGTACCTTGTTAGCAATATTATGATATATATATATATATATATATATATTATATTATGATATATAGGTACATTTTTCCGATTTGATCTATAGGTCTCGTAGTATAATTGAACACTTCTCAATTACATTTATAATATTAGGTACGTGATGGTACTTCGATGATTGCATTGATTATTATATTCAAAGGATCATTGATTTATTTTCTATTAGCTTTTGTCGGTTATCGCGACCAAACATAGCCTATGTTCTTTCTCATGGTCTAATTTACCCCTATACCAAATTTCATAAAAATCGGTTCAGTGGTTTAGGCGTGAAAGCCTAACATACAGACAGACAGACAGAGAGACAGACAGACAGAGTTACTTTCGCATGTATAATATTAAGTATAGAAGTATAGATTTGTTGTTATTACACCACACAGGTATACCTAAATGTTTTACCACAGCCTTTTACAATAAAGTTTTTATGTCGGGGTTGAATTGATTAAAATCATATGTACCTAGTGTCTCTAAAATCTCACATATTACTAGAAGTGGTTGTTTCAGTTATCTATTTATGGAATTGATGAGGGCACACCAGTTTTGTGGACTCACTTTTACTTGTTTATATTCGTAGGTAAAATTCAACAGTCGTGTTGGGCAAAAAAGTTACACATTATTTTCTTATTGTATTTAAAAAAAATCACAGTTTGAGTTAAGTACAATTTTTTATATGCAATAGCCAACATTAAGATTTTACAATTTCGTAATATTATAGGCATTTTATAATAATAGCAGTAGTAAAATTTAAACAGAGTAAGGATTAGAACAACAGACATCAAAATTATATAGTGCATAACCAATTATACACGCATATTTTCACGATTTTAGGTATCATGTTGTACGTGTTTTTAACCGAATGTGTATATGTCGGTAATTACATCTGTATTTGCGTTAGTGTATCAAGGTGTATTCATTGCAAGTCAATAAACTAGATTCTATAACTTAAAAATTTACAGGTGAGGAATCTAACATTCTTGAACATATTTATGAACTACTACTACTTTTGATTAAAATAAGTACGAAATATGGTGACCCTCTGTCCGAGACTTTGCCTTTAGCTTACCATCATCATCAAATTGACGTTTTCTTTATAAAAAAAAATACACAGATAACCCTTTCCCAGTAGTAACATTGAGTAGTACCATTAGTGGTACTACCAGGAATTTCTGTGCCACTAGTACCATTAATGGTACTACTGGGAATTAATTGTCCTAGTAGTACCATAACAGTAATTTCAGGTATTTGGATTGCAACGGTTCAAAATCCATAGTCTGAGTCGTCACTGTTGTTAACGTGTAACACGTAAGCGCTTCCCATCAGGTAGACCATGTGCTCGTCTATCACCTAAGTGGAATGAAAAAGCGATTGGTTCAAGCAACAGTGATAATGCAGCCGAGAGTTGATGGACCACCTGAAAATCGTCAACGCGTTTACATAGTCATGTTTTATTAATGTGATGCATAAATTACTTTGTGCAACGCTCGTTTAATGTAAAGGAAATTACTGAGCCTCAGACTTAGTAGAATAGTTTTGAAGGCTTCTCTATTGGGACGGGACCGCGACGCTTTGATTGTTAATTTTCACTACTAAGGCTTTCATAAATTGGCACGGGTTAGTGTGGGTTAGTGCTTTAAACACGTCAATAATAGAGTTATTGTTCTCATCTTGACGATATAAAGCTTCGTGTTATTTATTGAAATACGCCCTTGCTTTAGTTTTATTACTTAATGCGGTATATACAACTGTGTGAGTACGCAGTTGTATTTTACTCGTATTGGAGGTTATAGCTGTCATAAATAGTGTTGAACACTTTATGACTAGTTTATTTTATGTCTATGCGTTTTCTAGATACATATCTATAGGTTGCGTTGAAATAATACTAATAGACAGTCGACAAAAGCTGTAAGTATACATACACCTTTTCATACAATTCTCGACACAATTGTCGACTGTAGATACATAAAGAATCCGGATTTTTATTTGGTAAGTACAGTCAGCGTCATAAATATCTTGCCAACGAAGTCTCAAAATGATTTTAAAACTCTCGAATTAAGAGCAAATCAAACTGTTTTATTTATATTTATATGGTATTATTGTTCTTTCAAGTGCTGACTGTACCTACATAGAGACGAAGAACGAGGGGCCGACTAACATCGACTTGTTTCGGTTTTGCATAACAGTAGTTAAAACAGAAGGTATAGACCTAAGATTTTAGAAAAACAAACGACTTTAACTACTTTACAAACATATCAAACTGTGAAACCGAGATAACACTTTACAATGTTAACCAATTTTATCCGTAGATCTTAATATAAAAAAATCGTCTTGGGGATGAAGAAAATGACACCTAAAGATCATTAAACAGTATCTCAAAGATAACCACAATACTGCCTTTTATTATATTGTAATTTGTATGTAACTAATAAGTAGTAAATAAATAAAGAATATTGTATTGTATTGTATTGCATAGTTTGTAAAACGGATACATACGAGCTCTTACAAGCATAGCATCCTCTAACCATAGAACAAATTCACGGATCCCTAAAAACCTTAGAGTTAAAACAAAGACTAACTGAGCTGTATGTAACATGAGCTAAGTTGTTGAAAGTTGCTCATTATAATTAGAGGGTGGTGGCAGGTCGCGAAAATTAATACTCTCTCTTTTAAAAGCGGTTGCGAGCTGCGGCCGAACAGGCCGGCGAGTGCGGCCCTGCCCCTCCGAGTTTCATGTCGAGACCAGGCGTTGTTATTGTATTTAATTAACGAGTCCACCTTGTAATACAATGTACAGTCAGTATCAGAAATATGTTGATGAACAAAGTGCTCAAAATGATCATAATTTTTCTTTTTTACCCCCTTCCTGTTGACTAATTGTTCTGATATTTGGTATTCGCGTTTAATTCGGACAACAATACAATTTATATCAATAAAACAGTTTGATTTGCTCTTCATACAAGAGTTTTAAGAATATTTTGAAACTTTGTCAACAAGAAATTTTTGACACTGACTGTACAACAAATTGGTTCGAATATAATTTAAGTCCGAAGGCATAATTCTGCTTGGAAACGTGTTTAAACGTAGCCCAAATTAAGAAATAATGTTTATGTTAACTTTCGTCAATCCGAATGTGGGAACAGATTGTTTAACGACGTAAAGTGAATGGGGCACACCAAGAATTTTGAAGCTTCAGCGGTGGCTTTAGATTCTTAAAGTTGGAATGTCAAATAGCAGTGGTTCCCCTAAAAGTCAAAATAAATCAATAATAAAAGAGTAAGAGCAGACCCAGGGCTCCAAAGTTTTTAACTTAATCTGCAGTACGGATTGGTATTCATAATGATGATGGTTGTTTAGTGACGTAGCACTTCGTAGCACTGTAGGCATAGTGTTCCAAATCACGTGGATACTTGTACGAATACCACAAAATGCACTGCTGAAGGAGCCATATCGTACTATGAATACTTATTTACGAGTCACTGATATTTATTGCAGGCATCGGTGCCAAAACCGATCTGCTTCATATATTCGCCGCGGCCCAAAGAGGCGTGGCCTTATGAGTGCTGTGGTCAGTTACGTTCATAGATGTTAACGATATGTGCTTGACCTGTGACAATGTTACCTTGATGGCAACTTTATCAGCTCTGCTTTAGAGGAACATCGATAAGTATCTTGTTAGTTTTACTACCAATATTATTATTGAGTACTTGTAGGAACTACTTAGTAATACTACTATCTTGTACTCATACTTAATTATTTTTCCTCTCTGCTCTCATTTCATTCTATATCATAGGCTGTATTAAAAAATAACGGAAGGAGATGGGTCTTTTTTATAAAGGACACGTCAATTTTTCTTCACCTCGCCTGATGTTAAGCTAAAGGCAAAGTCTCGGAAAGAGGGTCACCATTGTAAGTACATGTCCTACCTCTTTCAATATTATACCAATGTTTTCGACATTTTTATAATCATATAAACTAATATGATCGACAAATGGTTGACTATATAAATATAGAGGTACGCTGTTTGATAAGTCGCTTTAAAGATTTTATTGACCTAGATAATTTAAAAGATAAAGTTTGCGCAGTAACTGCGCCTAAACTTCATTCAATATGTGTAAAATGGTAATTATCTCGGTTTGGGTAAAAACGATGCAATTATGTAACAACGTAGCGAATTAGTGCTTGTGTTGGCCAAGAGCCAAGTGCAGCCGGCTGCTGCGCCCTACTGCAGACATCGGCTTGCGCCTATGTCCAATCGAATATAAACTCTCAAACTTTTCAATTTTTCACTATAGTTCAGCAATATTAAGTTCAGTATTAATTCTACTAATATTATAATAGATACATTCATACAGTTACGTCTTTTTCCCAGCGGGGTAGGCAGAGACTACAGTTTTCCACTTGCTACGATAGATCTTTCGCTTCTTCTACTTATTTTCATAATTGTTTTCATAGACGCTCGCTGGTTTTGGGTACTCCTGACATGTCCTTTTTTTAGAATGTCTGCGATTATAAATGTACAAGTTGGTGTGGATGGAAGGATGTATGTCAGTGTGAATGTTTGTTGACATTTCACACCACAACGACAAGAAAAAAAATTTGGGTAGTCTATATGCGTTCACAGTCTATAATCTAACGAGACTATAATCCGAGAACGCATATTAGGTAGACTACTTCATATCTCGGGAATAAGTTCCTGTGAGAGGCGACGAAAAGAGCTGCGGGCACATTTCAGTCTGTAATAAGCCGTACAATTAAATACTAAGGATTACAGTCGTACAAATTATTATTACGTGTCTCCTATTACAAAGTATCTGAAATTAAACATTGTCGTGGATTTATTACTCGTAGCCTTGGGGGAGAGGTGGAATGTGGAAAAAAGAAAGTCATTCATTTGCAAACAAACACAGAGCTACAAACGATTCATTTTGTAATAGTACATTTATTATTAGAAAAGTGTAGGCATGCATAAACTTATACCTACTTCTGTAACCCGTCCTACTTCTTGAGTTATATCGATCTAAATCTTTATAATAGGAATGGTTTAATCAACTAATTGCTTTTAATACTATTGGAGTTTCTTCAGTATATGGGGCCCCACTAAGTCTGGGGGCCAGGCTAACCTCTTTTACAAGGCGGGCCCACCTGCTGATGAAAACGGGGTGACGCAGGTTTCATGGTAGGTATTAGAAGAATAAACAGATTTTATGATACGAATAGATACTATTTTATATGGTGCAATGCAATGGCTACGTTCTCGTACGACCCACAAGTTTGGAGCCACGCACACAATTCTTCGAATGACTCGCTTTTATGTACGTCTTCGACACAAAAATTAAATCTACTACAATGACTTTTTCTTCTTTTCGTGTCAACGATTCACTTATATGACTAAAATGACTGACAATGAGACACTTAAAATGAGCACAATTTACGAGTATGCGTATGATTCTCGGAAATAAAACTGTCGCTTGTGTGACTCAGTGGCAGTACATGAGGCTATTTCAACTAACTCACAATTCGCTATTAAAATGGCTATTGTAATGTTTTCAGCACCATTATTACTGTTTGTTACTGGAAAGTTTTATAATTTCAAAAGAAATAACAAAACCATGAGTACTGGCTTTTCCCAATATCATCAATTGAGTATCAATCCCGATTGCGTTCAACCTTGCATTTTAAAGATATTCTTTGAATTGACTTTATGGAAGCTCTTAATACAGAATGAAAATCCTGTGCCAACTACTTGTATTGATATAAAGTGCTTGGTATGGAAACTAAGGCTCGATTTTACTAGTGGAAATTCGTTAACAAAAGTTGACAAAATGAATCTGTCCCGTTGTAAGTCAGTAAGTACATTTTAATTTATGTAAATATGTGCAAGATAAACTGATCTACAAGTGAGTTAAGTAATTTTACACCTCAGTGGTACATTGCAGATTGGCATTCTTCACAAACTTTCAAGAACAATATGGGGAACTCTCAGGTATGCAGGATCCCAACAATGTTTTCCTTTACCGTCAAACAATTGAACTTTTAACACTGGTGTGGAAAGTTAGGTCGGTAAAGGTAAAGTAAAATAAAACATAATTATACTAAGTAACTTATGTTTATTATACCTACTGACTATATACCGATTCATAATGCAGCCTCGTCTTAAGAAAACTCCGGCAGTGACATTTTTGTGGGCTTTTTTATAAACAACAATTTTTAAAAAGACCACAAAGAAAGGTTGTAATTTTTTTATCGGGTTCTCGAATTTTATTTAGTCGATAACTACATTACAATATACAATTCTGTATGTTAGACCTACTGAATGACCTACTGCCTCTTATGAAACCTAGATAGATATTAAAACTTGCCGAGTACAGTCTTTCACTTGCTGCAGGTGAAAAGCGTAGACTTTTATACAATAGATTATTTGGCGAGAAGCTCGCGGATTTTACTACCTATCGCAAATTGTCTCTGCACACATGATAGTGCTAGATTTATGCAATTGCTTATTCGTGGAACACGCTGAGAAAACTATTAGGCGCTAGCTGCGCTGCCAACATCTAAAAACTTAAGAATGCTGAAATAACTTCAACTGCATTTGTAATAAATATCATCTTTCGAATAATAAAACTTCTATTATGATGATATTGAAAATTCGTTTGAAAAAATCTAAATCTAAATTAGAATGGTTGAAGTCAAAAGTTAACACTATGATAAAAACCTAGACACGCAATTGGAAGGCGTCGTATTCTTACCTATTTTTGGTAAGTACATCTTTCATTTCAAGAGCCTGATGAAACCACTTTCCCGGTCAAATTAAAGGGAATCGAGCTTTGTGAAGGCCATCGCGCCGTTGTGAAGTGTACTTTGATATTTTGAAGGGCCTATATAGGTACATATATAATCTTCTTTTATGAAGAAAAGCTTATTTACTGACTTAAAGGAGCCTTTGATAAGAGATCAGTGCGGCTGAGTACAGTTACCGAGAGCAGTTGCATACATTATAGCGGATCGTCATTTGCCATTGCCACTTGAGCTACTGTTGTTGCCTTGGTGTAGTCAGCACCTTTTGTTTGGACAGTATTATTTAAATCAATAAAACGGTTCGGTTTGCTCCTAATACGAGAGTTTAAAGATCATTTTGAGATTTTGTCGTAAGATATTTATGACGCTGATTGTACCAGTGGCTTATTAATCTCCTTTGGGCTTTTCCCAATTCCCCCTTTTACTGATTTTTAACCTGTGATAAGTTGTTTATTTGTTCTCGATTCTCCTCGAAATTTAAAAACTTGCACAGATAAGCGTAAGTAATGTGTGTAAAGAAACAAGTGACCATATACATTTGCTATTCATGCTTTATGCGTTATACATGCTAATAAAACAAAGGATCCTCTAGACTTTGCAAAAAAATAAGGCAAATAATAAAGAATATAACACATTTCAAATTGTTCCTAAATGATGACAAACATGAAAGTAATCTTACAAAGCATTCGATTTTTCATCAAATACATGGAATCCTAAAGTTCTCAAAGCACATAATATGTATAAACTTTCGGCACGGCCATTCGTGAAATGATAAACGTATTTAAATATCACTTTAAGTACCTACTCATGGCACAAAATAGCGAGCCAATTCGAAACCAGACTCATCCGTTATGAACGAGGTAATAATATTAGACAGGCCGCCTATATTGAGTTATCCCATGGGCCGCACGCTATTTTACCCCTTGTGATATAAAACGAACTAAATAATCTAATCATTATATTGCCATATCATAATATACTGATGAAACGGACAAAGCCGTCTTTTTTTTTCGTGCGGAAATCGCCTCGGATGCCTCCCCCGCCGGAGCCGGTTATGTCGGACTCGAACTGACTAAACCCGCACGCCGTCGTCATGGCAGGCCGAAGAAGAGGTTGTCTTCGCAATATCGCACCCCAGCTGATCTGTGTAATTGTAGTTTTTTAGTACCTAACAGAAAACCACATTTTGTGATAAATACTTCTTACTGACAAAGGCCAAATGAATTAAGCTTCTTCACCGCACTTTAATCGTTCGTAGTTTTATTTCCTGTATGTTAAGGGAGGTTATAAAAATATCGATAAGTGAATAAATCGAGTAGCTGGGTAGAGTGGCAATCGATGGAACGCGGTTGAACGGTTAAGAGCAGCACTAGCGTAGACGAGTTGGAAATTTTGCAAGCAGCAAGTTTATATTAGCCGCCATATCGGGTCTAATATGGATGTTTAAGAAATTTTAGTCGACACTATTACTGAAATTCACTGCAATCACACAATGTAACCTTAGTAGTATATAAAATGTTACTATAGAAATAAAGTTCACAAATTGAAAACATAATTCCGTTATATAAGTATATCCAAGCTATTACCCACGCAACGCGCTGCCTGCGTTAATGTAGCTTGATTATCTTGACCAAATATGACCAAATATTTCCCAAGGTCCAGTCCAGCTATGGACCATTTTTTCAGAATTGGTTCAGTGGTTTAGGCATGAAAGTGTCACAGACAGACAGAAAAACACTAGCGGAGCTTCTTTCCCTTCAATATTATTAGTAAAGACACACACACAATTCTGAAACTTTGGAAGTTATGCTTCAGGTTTCACTCACTGTTAAAAATAAAAAATAGTTTTAATAAAAACAGCAGAATAACTCCTCCAACAGAAGCAATTTAGCGCAGTAGCGGGAGCTCACGATAATAGTAATAATGTGAAATCGATACTCGTAGACTTTATTTTATTATCTTTATTTTTACAATGGTATGGACTATGTCTTTTTCTACATAAAAGTAGTGTGGCATAGCATCATGGATTGACCCGAGCAATATCACTCTACTTATCACTTAAAATCTTTAAGAAAAGATTAAATAACATTCACCTTTTAAGTAGCAATATTATTGCATCAATAAGTAAGGGCGTTTGAGAGCGTCTGAGACATGTCTGCGACCTTACCTACCTACTTTTCCTTCTTTGTATCATACCATTATACCATACATCTTTTTTCACGCCCACCCTCTTTAAGGTTGAGCCTGTAACAGTGAGCATCGGAAAAATGTTGACGACTAAAGTACTCAAAATAATCTGAAAACCAAAATTTAAATATTAAATTGATAATTAGAGTACTCAAAAAGTATCCAGAGTGGTCTA
The DNA here is from genome assembly GCA_914829495.1 of Eilema sororculum. Taxonomy (NCBI): domain Eukaryota; kingdom Metazoa; phylum Arthropoda; class Insecta; order Lepidoptera; family Erebidae; genus Eilema; species Eilema sororculum. The sequence continues at coordinate 15,750,948 of OU618534.1, read as the reverse complement.
TCTTAGCAATCAGTCTTCCAGTATTATGTAATTAAGTAGAGTTTTCATATTCATATACACAATCACGCCAGTCGATGATATCTAGGCAAGTATAGTTTCAAAATATCTAGACATTGTCATTTAATCACATGTTGCATCCTGGTCTAAAATAAAGTACGATTTTTCGAACTTAACAGTTAGCATAATAAATGCTATAAAAAATTCATTCAAATATTTGGGCGCAGTCATCAAAATTCATTGTTTAAAAATGGTTGAAAAATCATTCATTGTTTCCAACAGTTCGTAAGAATGTTGGTGGATGGGTGCACCGTCACCCTTATAGACGGATATAAAGAGAAGGAAAATTTGGAATGATTCAAGTGGTGCTCAATAGCTCAGTTGGCAGAGCAGTCGCCCTGTAAGCGAAAGGTCGTGAGTTCGAGTCTCACTTGAGCATTTCATTTTTTCCAATATTTTTCGAACTTAACAGTTAGCATAATAAATGCTATAAAAAATTCATTCAAGTACGATTATGATTTTACATTCCTGTAACTGCTTATCATCAGTCGACCCAAACGTTTGTTTGCTACCTCATAAACTTGCGTCATTTCTTTCTTTTAATCTACGTCATGTAATGTCAACTATGTTGACATATTTATAAAATGATTGTATGACAATAAAGTTTTGAATAAAAATGCCCAAACAGTGTAATCTTTTAATCTTACAACCGAGAATTTAGGTTTTAATGCTTTGCGGCTGTTAAACCGCTGCGCCAACTGTATCTGTATATCCATTAACTTTGATAGAGTACGTAATATTTTCTCAAAGGATCGAGCAGCTTGAAAATTGTGAGGTTAGCGTTAGATTGAGTATGGGCGCGGTGCGCAGTGGTCGCCTGGCGGGCGAGCGATACAGCGACGATGTTCGCTACTCGTGCACGCGCCACTTCTTCACGGTAAAAGCAACACTTGAAATTCGTCTACGTTGCCTCACCTACTTTAAGCAGAGTTCAATTTATAATAGCCAGTCACGTTTTAATTTTTCTTACATGTCAGTAAAACAATAGTTTGTCATATATATATTTGCAGGCTATCTACTCTGCAAGATAAGAACTGAATTTTAAAATAAAGAGCCACAACACAATATAGTCAGCGATCGCACCGTATTGCAGCTACATCGTATACATGGGGATAGAAACAAATACAAATAAAATTGAAATCCCTAAAATGTATGTACGCGCATAACTTTCGAACGACTGAATCAAATTGGATATTTCTTTGTGAATTTGAATGCCACGCGGGCTTTACCAGGCCGCAAACCGTGTAAAAAAATGGTGGCACAAAGTTCGCTGGGACCGCCAGTATTAAAATAAATGGCAAATCATGGTAACATTATATTCTTTAGAGTTGGGTACTTTGATTAAGAGGACCAAGTCACAATATGTACACAAGCACCGTACCTACATATAATTTCATCTAACAACGTCAGCTGTCTTTATTAGTGTTGTCAATATTCAAAATGATTAAGTCCTATTTGAGCTGAATGGCGCACTATTATCAAGGAAGTACAATCAATCAATGCGTTATCAATGTTTTAGTCTCCAAGTGTCACAGACGTCCGTATCTATTAATTAAATCTGAATACAGAAACAGTACTGCGTTGTATTGCACATAGGATATGTTCAAACATGCCATACTTATTTTATGTTCACATAGCCTAGGGTCTTCAGAAATATATAAGTAGGTACATTCAGCGTTTTCAATATCTTTCTTTCTTTTCTTTCTTTTTTTTTATTAAAAAGAATATTAGAACCGAAGTTACTAATCTTGACAAAATCTTGACAAAGAAGTCTTCATGATCTTGAAACTCTCGTATATCAGAACAATCGGTCAACTAGAAGGGATCAAAAAACGAAATTAAGATCATTTTGAGTACTCTGTTCGTCAACATCTTTTTGATGCTGACTGTACCTATAGTTATATTCAAAGACAGGTTAAAACACACGAAATTAGCGGGCTCTCATGAAAAAGCTTAAAATAGTAGAGGAAACTGGTAACGTTTGTACGGACAAAAGCAGATTGTGGGCCTTCAGATTGTGGTGTTCAGCCTAACCAAGGGAGACAAGACATGAGGAAATGTATATATATAATACTACTTTCAAGCACACTTTTTCTAGATTACGCCGAGTTTCAGTAACAGGGGAACGAAACATCGTCTAGGTTTAGTTTATACATATACCCCTGGGGATTTTCATATATCTACCAATAATATTGTTTGTTCACTACGCGTTTTTAAAGTTACTTCTTTAGTAGATTAAACTGCATGCCATAGTTTTTCCAAAATAGATTTGTTCAGTGATAATATTAAAAAGTTTAGTGTTTGCAACGGGGAAGTTACACCTTAGACACCAAGGCGCAAGCAACTTACCCATTCGTAGACAAAAATGACCAAATAACATTATCCTAACTCTACAAAAAAAATCGGTAGGTATCTCTTTTCACAACGTTAAAGTATGCTTTTACGAAAAAATATTACGTTACAAGTCAAGAAATTAAATTTGGCGGAGAAGATTATAATTAAACAAATTGATGTCACAGTGGCCCCAACTAAAGACTTGTAGCGTTTAATTTCAATAGAGCCGGAGTTCCTGTATCGACGCGGTAATACTAGGTATACGGTTAATACTGTGGTAGGGGATTTCACACGTTAAAAAGGGAAAATCTACGATAAAATAAACAAAGATAAAAAATCTATAGCTAAAATCTATTTTTGCAATTAATTTAGTTGACATAGGTAGTAGTGTTAAAAGGTGAGTGATTAGGAATCTACGACAATGTATTGCGCGTATCGACTGTTTGGATCGATTCATTTGAAAAATTGAGTTCGAAGTCCTAGATCGTATACCTATCTACATATAAATCGATCTTCATAAAAATTTAATTGTAGTAAGCATTCATCCCCAAGTCAACCTCATCTGCACAGCCGCTACGCAGCTGATTCACAGGCACAGTGCAGGCTTATCAATAGGTTGTGGGGTGTCAGACAGCAGTCGCTCGCAATGATAAGGAGAGGAGTGGCCCTGGGTTCCAAAATACATGCTTCGGACGCAATTGAGCGGGAAAAAGAAGTTAAAAATATACCTTACAAGCTCCTTGTAGAAAAAAGCAAAGCACCTTTTTATTTTGTTTCAGTTTAGGTTTTTACAATATATTCCGATATGTTCATTTTAAATGTCTCGAAGCAAACGCACAACTGACCTTTCGCAAAGCTTAGGGATAAGTATATTCTATCGATAGTTGTCGGGATTTCAGGGTACCGACTTCCTATATCGTCTCGGATATTTGAGGATAGTAACTTCCTATTGTCGTAGGTATTTGTATTTACGATAGTCGGAACCGACAATATTCGAGGCTGAAAGTGGTGTGAATTTCAGTGAATGGTAGACCTTTTATGAATTTTGTTACGACAGACCCAGTTAACTATTTCTGTCCTGTGTAATCAGTTTATATTTCAGTTGATATTCATTATTAAGCCGACCAGAGTTGGAGTTAGTAGAGATCGTCTTTGAAATTAATAAAGTTTACAGAATTACCTTTTAGTGTTTCAAGATTAAATAATTTAGAATTAGCGATGTGAATTTTATAAAAATTATGAGTATAATTTAAAAATGTGCGTACACACATTATGTGTGTCTTCGACAGTTTCTCACTTTACCGGTAACATTAAATAGGCCATCGTTCTGTTCGAGTTGAAATCATAAAAGTTGTTCTCGTCTATTAATCCGGGGAGCGGGTGTGAGCGCGAGGAGGTCGGGCGGGCGGCGCCGATCAAACAGGCCGGGGAATCAATATGGCCGCCGCCCAGCTGATCCGTGACCTCCGCATCCCGCGTCCCCCGCGCGCCCCCCACTCGCGCCGTCCTCGAGCCTCCCCGCCGCCAAACTTGACGCTTCTCTTCGCAAGTTTTCTCATGACGATCTCGATGTTGCTTACCGACTATACTTAGTCCGTACTTACTTTTTTTCGCCAAATCACGCATATTAATTAGTAGTTAATTCCTATTCTTTCTATCTTACTACCACTTTTCTATTACGGACATTGGGTACTCTAGTTCATTGTTGTTTGTAATTTTGTATGCTTTTGAATTTTTTCAACTTTTTCAGTTTATGGTCTTTTTATAACTAAATGCCTACCTACCGTGAATATGACCGAGAACGAAACACCTAAAGTTATAAATTAATGAGTACCAAAACTGATAGGATCCACTCACTAAGATCAACCAACCAACAGTCCACTTAGTGCAGGCACAGTCATTTCGTAAATTTTAATATCAATTGTACCTACCATACAACAGTTGGTTATGAATTTTCTTTTCAATCTTCATTTCTAACTTAACATTTCATACTAATTGCATACCTATCAAGAGATAAATGATAAAATTATGTGATTAACTAAACAGGCTAATAATTCATCCTTCCTGTTGTTTACACTCTTGCTCGAAGGTTTTCGATTAGAGTAGATTATAAAGGGGGTGAGATTTTGGAGGATCTTCAAAAATATCTCATGTAGCATGGTAATTACGAGTTATCTATAATCCGTTTAGCTTGATAAGTTCAACAAGGGAATGTCAAATACGGCGAACGGTGCTTTAAGCGTCGCATGACTACATTACAGCCAGGATTCTTTCTGACACACCGCTATCAACGGCAGCTTAAAGCAGGGTGGCGAGCGGCAAAATGCTCAACGCTCATAGCGGGTGGAAAGTGGCAAGAATAAAATCTACCAAATGTTCAATTATGCAAGGAGACACGGCCTTTGGTGACAACGTCTCCGGTTGTTGTCAAGCGAATGGCTGTAGCGGCCTGCGGCGTTATGTGCGGTGGGGACAAAATTTAAAGGCAACGGAGACTGAATGACACCTAGTGAAGTGAGTGGTAGCGGTAGTGAAGTGATGGAAGTCATTCTTTCTTCTTTCTCCTAGCTATTGTCCCATTTAGTTGGGGTCAGCTCTCTTAGTACTTCTGCGCCACACCGTGCCGTTGCGGGTTGTCTCTTCCTCTATGTTAGTACTAGTCATATCCCTCTTTAAAGTTTGTAGCCATGTTTTCGGTGGCCGTCCTCGGCTTTTTTTCTTCTCCCCCATGGTCAACACTTTCTTGGTCATGTGGTCATCATCTCGTCTCATCACGTGCCCGTACCAGCGCAGGCGGCTTTCGCGCAGTTTACGGAAGTTATTAACATAGAATAATGTTTATATGTGTGTAATGTTCCTTACATGGTTATGAAAGTCATTGACGCTACTAGGTGTATTTAGCATGTACCGTAGGCCCAGCCGTTCCACTTGTAGACCAAGCAGTCCACCGCTTGCCGCCGTAGCCGCTGTCAGATAGCTCTCCCTCTGATTTTACGAATAGCAATTATGACTGAGCGTTGAGGCATAAGACGATTAACAAGGTTAGTTTGTAAAGTGTGGTTAATTAAAAGTTCGCAGAAAAACAGACAGCGACTGCATCGCGGCCTAAAAGTTCTTTGTCGGTATTAAGAAAACATTTCAAAACTGACACGGTTTGAACCAAGGGCTCTGAAAATTTATTCAACAATTTCAATTTTGTCTTGATTATCTTTTTATTTTATTAGAGGCCAAGAAGTTTAGCCTCTCGTTTTAAAACCATAACGGTCATGACGTAAGCGATTATTTATTGGAGATGTATGTAATGTAGTGGTTGGTCCTTTCATAAAAAAGGAAAAAATGTACATGGTTTGTATGGTGCAGGTGCTACCCTTAGGGCAACTTATTATGCCGCCCATTGAAAATATAAATGAACCAAGTTGGGTTCACTATGTGTGACTATGTGCACTATTTTTTCGGGTAGGCCGACGTCTTACCGTACTGGGTCTGCTAGTATTATATCGCGTAGAGGTTTCTGATCAAGTACCCGAAATTACTTGTACCCCATGCAGTTACCTAATAAAGTTACATTCTAAACCAGAAACAAAGTCCAGTAATTTTGTAGGTACTCATTTTACGAAATATTTGGCTACAAAGTTAACTTTATTGTTAATAAGGTAACTGATGACTCCTTGAGTAAAAGTGCTGTCTATGTTGGCATTAAATTAATAAGTTTAGATTTCAGAGATTTCCTTTCATTTAATTTACTATGTTTGTTAGATATATTTAATCCTTATGATCGCCACTATCGATTGAAGTCATAAAAAAACAGTATGTGATTTTTTCTGGTTTTAGTAGGCTCGATTCCCGGGTGCGTCGTGTCAAGTGAGTTTTCAAAAATGTTTGAATAGAGTTTTGTTTATTTGAAAAAATAAAGGAATGTTTTTCTTATAGTGGAATTCGCTATCTCCAGTATTTCAAGTACTGCCCTTCCAGGGGGCATGAAAATCTTCCACACTATCGTATGGTGTAATAATATTATAGTTTTTTTTTCAAAATAAATGGTTTCGATTCCCAGCTAGAATTAATTTTTTTTTCAAAAATCTAACGATAAGGTTTTAAGTTTCACCAAAATAGGGCTCGTGACTCCTTTAAGGGATCCCATTTTTTCTCATAATGGTTTTTGTCCTAATTTAAATTGTCATAATAAGTTAGGCATAATTTTCTTTGTCATAATAATAGTGTGCCATAATTGGCTTTTAGCATACTGTGTTATTAAGCATAAATATTGTATATCCTAATGTTTTTATTCATAACTTTGATATGCATAAAGTTGTAACGCATATTGTTTATTTGTCTAATAGTTTAGTATCGGTTATTTGTCTAAATTTTAACACTCCGACTCAGTGCAATCCGACTCGGATAGACGACAGAGCCCCGCTCTGCGGGGCTCCGTCGAGCTTAGTTAGTAGACGCCATTGTATGCTTAAAATAGTTATGGTTACACGTCGTTATGCTTAAGTAAACTTATGCTTTGGGATATTATGCTTATAGTAAATAGGATTAAAAAAATTATGATTAAAAAGTTATGGCAAATGAGTATTATGCGTAAATAATGTTAGGACAATTAACATTATGCAATGTTAAATTATGACATAAAATCGTAGGAATAAAAATAGAGAACCCTCCTTTAATCATTTTTGTAGTTTCAGATTTGAGCATCCAATCCCTTTTGAAACATTCAATCTGTGTATCCATGCCTTAATTTTTTTAACATCTTAAAAATATTCATACTGTACGGGAATCAAACCTGCAACATTTGGCTTAGCAATCGAACACTCTATCACTGCGCCATACTATGTATGTTATACTACAACACTGCCATAATGCTATCCCAAGGTTTTATGACAAAGATTCTTAGCTATAAACCACCCACTAAACACATATTAAGTTTATGTTGAACATTAATTTATATTGTTTTATATGTGCAATAAAAATATTGTATCTGTCTATTTATCGTTTGTAAAAATGGCCTATAATTTTTTTTTTGTAGAGCGTTCTGTTCAACTACTGTTTCAATCAGAGATTTAAAGTTAATACCCAAAAAAGTATTTAATAATTAATTTAATAATAGCCGAGCTTCTATGTTTACTTTGGTTTTATTAGCGCTGTGTGTATATCCTAGAATTTCTTATTTATTTTAGATTTCGTTTTTGCATGAGTTGACTTTTAAAGCGGTGGTCGTTGTTACACACTTCATATTTATGTTTTATTACTGTACAATATACATACTAAACCCCTTTTGAAGTATTCGATGGGCAACATTAATCTACCCACGGCCACTGCAAACCGGCTGAAACGTCAAACACAAAAGGCCCGTTTTCCGTAAATTATTTTTTGGAATTGAGATATGTCATCTACAAATATAAATAGTACTTTGTTTGTGAATATCAAAAGGTAATAAAAGGGATATAGTAGCTAATTTTATTGTAGTAGATACCTGGTGTGTAGTTGTTCATAATAAGCCTATAGATAGTAAAAAATGAATAATTAGCACGTTAGTTTTCACCGTTCCTTTTCGGGCTATCTCATCTCTTCTGCGTCCACATAAGACTGTTAATGCTGAATATCCGAGAACTCTCTCCCGAGACAGAGATAAAAGACTGAATGAATCTTTTCAATCAAAATAATGCTGACCTTTCTAAGAACCAGGATATTTTCCCGTTCAGCTAAAACACAATTGAGTCACCACAGGCATTTGTGGACGTAATGTGAAATTGAAAAATCACATAATTTCGAGGGGTTACGTGAATCAGAAATAGGCCCATTACATTTTTATTTATTCCCTAAACGTTCACACAGTAAATCAAATATTGATACGGATATCTCCCGGTAGCTACAATATTATCTAATATCGGTGGATTAGAGAAATAAACAAGTCATACTCATATTTTTTTTATATTACACCGCGAATCAATACAGCTGTAAATAAATAATGTAGAAGCTGTCAACGATAACGCATCTATTGCTTTATCTATTCGCACTTTGTCTTAAATATAAATATTATAATTATTGAATTATTGAATTATTGATGACTAGCTTTTGCCCGCGGCTCCGCCCACGTGGATGTCGGTTATCGCGACCAAACATAGTCTATGTCCTTTCTTATGGTCTAATCTATTTCTAAAATAATAATCTAAAATTTCATCAAAATCAGTTTAGCGGTTTAGGCGTGAAAGCGTTTCTTATTTATATAATAGTATGGATATGGATATGGATGTATGGAGTATAGATGCACCCATTTTATAAAGAAATCTATCAAAAAATCTGCGGTAGCCTAGTGGTATGGTAATGGACTGCTGAGACGAGGTCTCGGGTTCGATCCCCTTCGGGGAATACAGGCGTGAGTTTATGTATGTATGTATGTATGTATGTCTATCAAAGCGTATCAAATGTGCATTCTAAGTATAATGTGTCCTGGTTCATCTAATCGTTATAAATATAAAATGCTAGTTCACTTTACGGCTGAACTTCCAACATGGCTTCTGCGTTTAGCTCTTATCACTAGTGGAACTTTAAAATTGATGTTTTTCTTTCCATTCACGCGATAAGTTTAGTTTTAAAATGTGTTTTCAAGCGGATAAAATCGTTTAACGATCTGACAGTCGTATATAACAGGTTTACTAACGTTGAGATGTTTTCTATTCCTTTTATACTGAGCGATTCCTCTGTTCTTTGTTCAAGATTTTATATATTATGCGTCATTAAACACTACGAGACATGAATAAAGAATATTTTCTTTAAATATTTATCGGAATGAGTGTTAGGATCAAAAAGGAAGACCTCATACGATCGTATGAGATCTCAATGTATTGAGTTACGTGGCCTTTTGGGTAATCGAAACGGTGATATAGTGGATCGTTTATATGAAGGTATAATATGTAGGGTAGACCGGGGTCAATTGTAGCATTTTAACTTTAATTTTACATACATACATACATACATACATACATAAACTCACGCCTGTATTCCCCGCAGGGGTAGGCAGAGGTGCTAGCACCCACATTTCGCCAGTTTTTTTTTTAGGTCCCAATGTAATAGGTCATTAACCGGGCACTTATAAACCTGCGATAAACACACACATAACTTCGAAAAGCATCGAAGTCATTGGTGTGTGCCATGGTAAACCTGGGATCGAACCCGAGACCTCGTCTCAGCAGTCCTTTACCCATACCACTAGGCTACCGCAGAATTTTATTATTCAATATATTCCACAACATTCCACACAACGTTATCTAGACCCATGGTAAGCTTTTATAGCTTGTGTTATGGAATCTAGAATGCGGATAAACATACTTATATACTTTTTTTTTGTAAATACATAAATATTATACATAGAAACACATTATTGAACTTATCATGCATATTTTGAGTATGTACATTTTCTACACCAATCGACGGCTAGTTTACTTGGTTATAAGTCTGCCCCACATTCAGACCTGTATAAACAACACCCACATATATATTTTAGTTTTAAACAGAAAGGGTAGATTGGTACAAAATATGTACCCGATACTTGTTACGTTGTACTAATAATGTGTGATCAAATAAAAATCTATGTTATATTTCGAAGAATTTACCTACTTATAATAATGGTATTATCACAACATAATTTTATATATTCTTTTAAGAATTTCTCCAATTTAACCATCGAAACAGAAAAATATTCCAACAACACTTTTCTCTTACAAATTTAATAATCTTAGGGCTTCATATCACACAACTTGGTTCTTCAGGTCTAGTGACTTACATATTTAAAGACATAACGCTTACCTTTAGACAAAAATAATAAAATTTGCTAATCGACATTTTGTTTGATTAAACTATTGCAACGATTACTTCCGTTCCTTCTAATTTACAGGAAATAGTTGTACATCCCCTGTAAATTAGAAAAAAAAGTTATGCATTAGTAGATGATCCGATCCTAAATTATGTCAAAACAATATTTTGGTAAATTAATAATTGTGATACGTAATATTTAATCAATAATCAACCATATTAATACACCGTTGGGGTTAACTGTACCACGGGGACGATTGCAAGGGTACATTTGTACCCGAAAATTCGCTACATATGTCCTCATAACGTCATCTAATGCATAGTGATAAAAAAAAAATAGGATAATAAGCTAGAAACAGCAGAACTGTGACCGCAAAACAAAAGTAATTAAATTAACAAACGTATAAACTAACACAGAATGAAAAATATAATTTTGACTTTCTGTTATATAACTAAGTGTAGTAAATCGAAAAAACTTACTTTGACTACACGGATATTTCACTTCGTCGTCACGAGCGTCCATGTCGCGCCATGTGCTCGCAGTTTTGAAAATTATTTGGAATGCATTTTAGGAAGTGCATGAGGGGTGGGTAGGGAACATTCCCTACCCACCCCTCACGTTGCTCAGTTGCAGCGATTGGCAATGGTACTACCGTACCCTGGTTTTTTATATAAAAGACACGTCAATTTGACTTCACCTCGCTTGATGTTAAGCTAAAGGCAAAGTCTCGGAAAGAGGGTCACCATCGTATACATGTGCCATGTTAACAGTGGTGGCACTCAGCTTGACGGCCTCATCACATGCCTTTTCCAATTGTACCCGCTATATTCGAATGATTTTTATAGCGTTAAGTATGCTAACTATACAGATCGTATACATAGGAAAAATTAATTTTCTCGGGCGAGATTCGAACCCGCGATCTATAACTAGGCTACACAGAGAGAGAGAGAGAGTTAAAAATAGTTTTATTAAATTTCAACATGCGATATTCCTTTATACTTCTGACAATATAAAACCTTTGTGATATAAATAGGTAGCTAATAATGATGCAGATATGAAGAGTTAACCATAAGTAATTATAAATTCGTAGTAAAGTCTTATAGACGAAGAAAAGGACATCCATCGCGTCATTGATATAATGGAATATCAATAAATTAAATTATAATCCTCAGCAGCGCAATACCAAATTGATATCCCTATCCGTAGCGTTTCAATTAATCCTAATAATACCTATTATTCCAATCAAAAACTTTGCTCGCGACTTGTGTAAGAAATAAATTCATACAGCCATGATTTGCGGTGGCGTCGCCTCAACTTATCTCGGAATTCCTTTCGAAGCGAAGGAGCGAACAGTTTAAATGCAAATAAGATTACAATTAGATATTTAGATCCTCTCACAACCCACTTATTTTGAAACAAGCTTTTTAATACATTACAGGGCTTCTTTAAGTATTTGATAGACGAAATAGACAAACAGCGGTTTGTTAAAAATTAACTTGATTCTTGGTTGTTGTTCATTGAGGCTTTGTCTCAAATAATGTTATTGCATAAAATTTTACACCCGCATCGGAATTTGTTCTGTCTGAATTTTTCAAGTTTTTGTTTTATTAAAATACCTGCAATGTATACAATATTATATGGTAAGTAGTATATTTGTCGATACTTTAGAACTTCTCTCATCAGCTGAACTTATTATAACTTAAAAATATACATGAAGATCGAAATAAAAAGAATAAAAGAAAAATTAAAATTTTTGAAAAAAAGTTTACTGCAGCTCCGCCTAGTAAGTTGTCACCGTAACGCAGGAACGTGCACCAGTCAAACCCAAACCAATAATTGAAAACTGCATCAAAATCGGACGAGTATTTTTGGAGAAAATTGGCAACATTGATTTGCATTAAAAATGCTTGCTGTAGGGCCCCCTGTTGAGTTGTCATTGTAACACCTATCTAAGAACATGCTTCCAATTAAAGCCGAACCCATAACTGAAAATTGCATCAAAATTGGATTGGTAGTTTCGGAGAAAATGGCAACATGGATTTGCACAAACAAACAAACACACAACAAAGGAAGATTATTAATTTAAATTCTATTTTACCAATAAAACCTATTCTATACATTTATAATATGCTACTTCTAATGTAGACATTATTATAGTACTTACTTACATGACTTAGCTATTAAGACCATAATTGTAGAACTAGTATTAGTACAATGTACAGCCCTCATTTTTGATGAATAAATTATTATTATTATTATTATTATAATCCTCTCACCCCAAACGCATATACCGTCTCCGTTTCGTCGTGGGTAACTAAAACACACAACTTATCTAGGGGGTATAACCTGCCCAAAATCACTCGCGATTATAAACCTTCCATCACTTCACAAGCAATGAATTCGGCTAGCTACACGGAACGGTAAAAAAAAAGAATTAGGTGAACCACGGTGTCTCGCAACCCATTGGTATTCTCTAAGAGTGTTTATAAATCTCGATAGCCGAGTCCGAGGTGAGATATCATATTCGCCATAGGAAATTTGATATCTTACGACGGATCCAGCTATGGAGATACCTACATAAACGTTCTACAGAATTGCATGGCTTGTCTCAACAAAGTTTAATAATCGATTTCTTCTTGTTGCCAACAAAAAGATCTTTATTCATCTCGGAAAATCAACTTCTATGGAAGGCACTGCTAGTAGATATTATGTGTTGGTTTACACTTGAACTGGCCCTCGATTCTACTAAAGCTACGCCATTGTAGTGCCGTAGTTACTGCAAAATATGAAAATAAATTATAGAATTTATTTCCATGCATCTAAAGTTCAAAATGAAATGAAAACAGTTTCTTACACTTTTTCAATTACTCTGCAAAAAGTCATTTAATTTTGAACTTTAACCGCATCGTTTTAAAGTCTATTATTTATTGCCGTTTTTTACAGTGGTGATGGCACAACTATGGTTTGGCTTTAGCAGAATCGAGGCCCTGTTTAACTAGTATAAATAGTGAATTTTGAACGAATTCACAAAGATGGAGGCTTCCTTCCATTCGAGTCCACATTATAACAAACATTATTTCCCGGTCCCGGTATTGGTTCCTGGTGGAATAGAATAGGGCCACCCCGTCTTTTCTTGTGGGTGTTGTAGAAGGCGACTTAGGGCCGGCGCCCATTATCGGCATCGGCGAGCTTCAGGATTTTTTTTTGGCCAAGAATAATAGATCTTATCACTATCACCATAAAATTGAAATTTCAATGACGATCGTCGACTATTGTCGGCATCGATCGGCATTCTGCAGCGTTATGGTTACCAATTAAAGTTCAACCTTATGTCTATAACAATAAGATCTATTGTCAAATACAAATCCTCATGCTTGCCGATGCCAGCACTGGGCGCCGCGCGCCGGCCCTAAGGAATAGGGCTGTTCACCATCCGACAGTAAACATACAGCCCTTATCTAAGTGCACGCTTGGCGGCAATAGGCTCGACCCCTATTACATGAGACCGAAATTCATAGTTGGTGAAATGTGGGTGTTAATACATCTCTGCCTATCCCTTAGGGGATTTCCACACGTGAGCATATGTATGAATGTATTATTTTTATTATACACAGAGTGCACAACTCACTGACAAACTATACACACTTACGGACAGAAATACAAATATTTTCATCACAATTCTTTTTCACAAAATTTTCACTTCAACCACAAACAATAGTGTGGAAAAGCACAAGTGGTTAGGTAAATTCGATATGTGTAGCAAGCGTCATCAGTCAACAGTATGATAGTCCAAATATTTTCATGTTTTGTTTGTAGTTGAAGCTAAATATTTATTAACCCAATATAGAGTAACGATTCAATTTGTGTAGGTACATCATTACAAAACGTATGAGGACTACACATATTTACATCCATGCATCACTGTACTGATGTTATTAAGAATTATCGTTATATTATGTATCAGAGGTCTTACCAACAACTGAGTTTTGTACCTATAAATTGTGTACCTAATACATATTTCTTCAAGGCTGAAGTTCCATGAAGATTTCTTATGATGTTCAGATTAGATATTTGTTTTGCTTCAAATATTGACCTATACGCAAACAGAAAAATTATATCTAATAAAAATAATCTCTATAAAATTACCGAAGATAAGAGAATAAGGTGGCAGAAGTCAACCTGCTTGTGGTCAATGCTCAAGGTAACGGATAGTCCTAACTTATCTTTGAAGAGAATATTGTAGAGCACATATCGCGTAGTATGCACTGGAGTTGCATAACCCAAATTATTCCTCCAAACACTGGAAAGTGCTTCACCGAACGACCAGCCGTATGGCAACATGCCACCGATAACGTGAAGGAACGTCCATTAAGACGCACGAAACGTTTTAGCAATACGTTCATTAAGTGTACTGCCAAAGGATAGAATACCCTGCATGAGTTTATATTTCCGAAAAGCCTCGAAGTCTTCAAGTCTAGAATGTACAGGTTACTTCTAGGCTATTCATCGACCACATCATCACTCACTGACAATTTGACATAGTGGTCAACTGCGAGCTGTAACTGTAGTAATAAAAAAAAACTTATCTACCTGATAAAACGAACGCATCACTCAAAGCATTGTATCGCATAATAACCAGGAAACCACTTGATAGTTACAATCTACACCCGGATTACTTGTCAAACAGCTCGAGATGTCGACAGTCATAAAACTCACCGTTTGGATACGCACTTGAGAAGCTCCGACTCCGTGCACCCTTCTCTTGGCCCATGAATTGATTCCCGCTCTTGTTTTGTGCTTATTCCTTTTATAATATTCAATTGTGCCATATGTATAGATGAAACCATGCATAACGAAGTTGTTTAAAATGTATGCTTACTTGAGCATTTGTGCGGTATGCAATGCACGTTTTGTTGTAGGATCTTTTTTTGTACGTGACTTGCATTTGATTGGTGTTTATTGTAGACAGTCATGAATAGATGCAGTTGGCGTGTTTGTTAATTATTTTAATATTTCTGAATGGTTTTATCCAACGATATGTTTATTTAGAAGAAATAAATTAACACTCTTTACTTAAGACTATTTTACTATTTAAATTAAGACTTTTTAACGACAGACAACACTTTTTTTTTTTAAAGTCACAAATTATACAATGACATTTTCTATTTGGTAGATGAGATGACGTGTCATATTTCGAAATTTTGATACATGTATTAGGGTTATCACTGCCTGCCATGATATTTTTAATAATCACTTGGACGTGAAGTTGGCTTAGCCTAGGGCTGCCATGTCTAAAATTCGCAAACCTGGACAAGAAGCATGAAAACCCCGGACTTTTGAGCTTTTACCCCGGAAATGTGAACATTTTTTACCTCTCGGATAACCCCTCTGTCGGATGCCACAGGTGCTCCCTCGAGCTCTGACTGTACTGGAAGTCAGCCCAGCCTAAAGACTTATTGCAAAAGCATGTAGTCGAGCACTTCTCCAGAGTAGGCCTTGTCTGATGAATGACCAGTATGGCTCCTGCCAGAGGTGCTCCATCATGCGCGTGAGGGCTCGTGCGGTCAGCCAGGGCGAGGTAATGCTGCCGCTGCCCCTGGGCATCCAAAACGTGTTCAACACCTTGCCCTGGAGTTGCATTAGAGAGGCCTTCGTGTAACACTACGTGGATGTACCCAAGTGGGATCGGTGTCGGTCAGGGGGCTGCTTCTATGGAGGATCGGATATTTTCGTGGTGAGCTGAGTGAGTGTTTCGTGGTGAGCTGAGTAAGTGCTTCGTAGTGAGTTCGTGGATGGTGCGGGTACTATATACCCCAAAGCGACGCTAGAGCCCAAGACCACGGTTACCCAAGTCGTGGATCCGGCGGCTGAGCTGATGGCACTCCATAAAACAAACCAATGTTCTTTCAGGGGACTCGGTGCACGCCACTGGAGGTATATGGCAGCGTAGTGGGAGCTAAGACTTGAGCAACCAAGTTTGCGACATACTGAGTGTTACGGGAAGAGCCACCTGTCACCCTAGCAGAACCTGCGTCAAGACCTAACCCGTAGCAAGACCTCTGACGCAAGTCACTGCTTACTACAGTCGCAAATTACTTTAGTTGCGAGTCGCTGCAGTCCCATTGTGCTTATGTATTTATACTTTCCTTTAATTATGAGACGCCTACATTAATTACAATTAACCGGAGTGTTAAACGTTACGCCTCTGTCTGGTAATCTTCCGGCTACCATACACTTTGCCGCCGGAAGCCTGGATATCCGGCGATGAAGTTCCTACCCGGCAACCGGAATGTTTATAAAGGCAATAAGAATGAACAGCAAACAATTTATGTCACTGTTACGGCAAAATTAGCGACACATTATGCATGTAAATCTGCTGTGCCCACTTGTGTGAACCATTTGATATAATTGCTTGCAAAGTTTTGTCGCAAAGAGTTTCAGGGCCGTATTCTAGAATGTTACTCAGCTTTGAATCACGATTTACCTGTGGACAATTTATATAGACAATCTGTCAATCTCTCAAATATCTCTTTCTCCTCAGATAAATCAACCAGGACTGTTCTGGAATATGGGCCTCAGTTTCCAAAGGAGCTAGTTGATGATGATATCAGCTTAACGTTGTTTCCGATTATATCCGAGCCTTTTTTTCTGTAGATACACATTTTAAACATTTCTTAAATGGTAACTTTCACCAATCCTACACAGCTAGGTTGTAGTCTTTGTGTCGCTTCGTGAACCTAGACGCTGAGCTCTAAAATATCAAGCAAGTACTAAACTGCTGAAATTGAACACAGCCGTGCTCAGTCACAATAAATATTAGAATAACACCAAGTAAATCACAATACAACTCATTTGAAATAATTTTATGTCAACGTGTATTATTCGCGTAATATAAACAGCCGACAATACCATTAACAGCCTATTTTACTAACTACCTACTATATAAACCATTAGAAATGTCCATAATATAGGCATGTCTAACACACGAAAAACCTGTAGGTATGAAAAAGGATACTCTCACGTATTTCACAATGATTGCTGAAATTATCCTCACTCACTGAACACAATTATGTGTACATTCTGTAACCACATGCATACAATAAATTCGAGGAAATGAGAGGGCGATCCCCAAAGCAGTAACTGTAACACCGGTCACAATCCGCTTGACCCAAAAACCCGTTCGAGTGGTGCGGGAGGCGAACGATCGTGCCGATAGCGCGCGACTCGGCTCCGACACTCGCGAGTCATGCTTGGGACACTAACATCGCTATCGACTTCTACGCCAATGAAACCCTTTAGTATTCACACACCTACGATATACTACTTGTGAGTTATTACTTAAAAGTAGAAAACATGGTCAATATCCCGGTAAATGTTATTATTACTATTAACATTACTTGTTAATTAAAAAGTAACTCTTTTTAAAGTCATTAAGGTGGCTTTTTGTGTATGTATCTTATTGTGGCTTAATATATTTACCATACCCGGATTTTGATACGAGCCGATCTTTTAACCGGGCTCTCGGGCTCTCCGTCTTCTTCCCGAATAATGCTTAAGTAAAAGCCGGGTACTGTACCTACTTATGTCAAGTAAAATAGACGTTGTTGACACTTACACAGCCAATTTCAGTATTATATACAAACAGACCTTTGAGAGGCTCGTGGTTAAGTGGTCACCAATGCTGGTAAGAGTGGCAAGTAAAAACAAAGCAATATTAGCCAGGACAGCAAGTTACCGTACCTCGAGAGCACGATAACCCATTGATCCCGGTTACCATACGAAAATCTGTGGAATAAAATACGGGAAGTTGGAGTCCTAAAAAGTTTTACAAGCTGATTCTGAATAGATTCGGGGGTGGAGTCCCATTATTGATATGGTTTTACCGTAAATACAATATTTAGATCAAATTATTTAGCAATTCAGAACAGTAATCACGCGTTATATTACCGTTTACTGGGATAGGCGCCCTCCCCATGTTTTCATAGGAAAGGTACATAAATTAGATGTGTCATTCTCATGGTAGATTTACGCCTCCTGAACCCTACCATCTATACATACAACGAAACCAAACCAGCTGACAATAAATCTTTAGCGTGTTTACCTTTCGGAGTGAAGGTAATTGTAGGTTAGTTTGCTCAATCTAGTTTTACTTACTTCTTACTATTAATAATTAAGAATTTGAATTTGGGTCGGACCTTCAAATGGATTTGAAAAAAAAAAAAAGATTGTTATTTAAGCTGTACAATAATAATTTCACTAATTTCAGTCGTTATTCAATTGTCTAAGTATCATGGAGTATCATTTACATAAATTAGTAGGATAATATTTATTATTAGTTGGATCAGAATATTAACACACTGAAAAGTCGTATGAAAAAACGGGACATTACTTTGTACCATACAGTGATTTGTACAGCCTAGTTACAATTCTTTATCTAAAATCTTAATTAAAACAAGCTTGAAGGAAATTAGGTACCCTATTGACAAAAAGTTGAATAATATGCGTCTATTGATGTGACGAGATGAAAACCCGTAGTGACTTGTGTTGAAGAATCAATGAGACGGAGGAAGGAAAGGCTTTAGTGCCCTATAAAATGACACGAAAAAGATGAATAGTCCGACAGGTGCTTGAGAATAAAAAACGCCAAGTAATTTTGATAAAGGCCATATAATAAGAAATGGTCACAACTGTAATACTAATGCAAGACTAGTGCTATTTTAACAACCTACGGACATCACTCACATCATGGGCTTATTAACATTCTAATATAATAGCGTACTCCTTAGCGTCCATATCGGTTTCTGAAAGATTAGACCTTCTTGATGCTTATACAAAATTTAAACGTTAAAGGAACATCGGCTCCAAAACAGTCGTGGTAGATAAAGACAAAGCCGGACGTTTACCTACTTTGTTCTCAAAAACTTCACGAGTAAATGAAGTATTTCTTCAATTTTTCTTTTCCCCTTCTCGTTTGATACATGATTAATGTGATTTTTACCTCGTAATCAATCAATTAAGGTTACGAACTGTAATGCCGTCAAAGTTGATCGTAAAAACTTGCAGTTAAGCTAATTAGAATCTGTTTCTGTGTTGCCGAAAAATATTCTCAGAGTAAACATTACAAACTTTTCCGGAAAGTTCAACTCAGCTAATAGAGCGTAAGTAAAAGAATATTGGGCACTTTGCGGAGACTACATAAGGAAATATTAATGTTTATTAATTTTGTCACTAAATATATGAATTTTTTCGTACTGTGGTTGTTTAGGCAATTGTTAACGCTCCTGCGAACTGCTCCTGGAACGTGGCGAACAAGAAAAAGTTAAAATACGCCACAATGGAGACACAATATTATTTTGTGCCCCTTGCGGTCGGGACTTTGAGCAGCTGGGGATCGGAGGCAAGAAGCCTGATCGCGAAAATTGGTTGCTGCGTATCGAAGAGCAAGGCGGTGACCCCTTGAGCTCGTTCCTGAGGCAAAGGATAGCCATTATTGCTATTCAGCGAGGTCACGCTGCCGCCAACATAGGCACCTTTGCAACGGGAACGATACGGAGGGTTGTTCGACTTATATTAATTTAGTTATATTACTTATTTTTGTTTAAGTAATTGTATCATTGGAAGTTTAATCATTTGACTGTATTCTGACTGATGTTGAGGGGTAGATCAAAAAGTAAAAAAATATCGATTTATAAGACAATGGCCACTCATTTTTTGATCGTTTTATTATTCGTGATCGTATTCCGTGGATGTTTGCCATATTTGCATTAACTCTAGAGACTGCCAGCCGACTATATAAAAACTTTTCTTATAAAACTGTACTTATTTATCCGAAGAAACTATAGGTACTATGCGCATTGAAGGACCATACCTATCGTGCATGTCATTGAGTGTACGTGATTAGAAAAAATCCTTTCGAACTCTCTTCCTTGGATCATAATATCCCTAGCAACTAAACTCATTAGGACAAGATAGATTGAAAATTTATTTTATTTGCCAACAACTTCATTTTCTTGTTCATAATACCTACTCGATAGACACTTTGATATCTTAAATACATGAGCTCTAAACATCACTTTAGTAACAATATATGTTAGGTATATAGTATACTATAGTATAGGCTCCAAAACCAGTTCCAATAAAAAAATGGCTCAAAAAAAAAAACTGGTAAATTTTGTCAATATCTAAAATAAAAAAATATACTTTCTTTTTTCCTGTAAAACACATTTCATTTACCTTTGAGATCCAGTTAGTGTGAGACAAAAGTAAAATATAGCGCAGTAAAAATGTGCACATGAGCCAAAAATACCTATTATTATGCTAAAAGTTAAAAACACAATTTTTAATACAGAAAGTCCTTTTATTTTCCGTCATATCGAATTTTAAAGACATCCAGCCCCTCTAGACAAGTGAAATGATGAAAGTATGCGATTTGACGTTAATGACATGCGTTAACGACTGTCATATCATGTCATAAACCTCAAATCCCATACATTCGTCATTCTATTCTACCAAACGCCGACCAGCGAATTGCCATTTCTCTAGAGGGGCTGTATGTCAATTGTTCAGGGATCAAATTCAATGGGCACTTCTGTATTAGCGGGCGATTGTTATCTGCGAATTTTCAATAAACATGTCAAGAAGACATATGGTAAGCACGGGCGCGGCAGCCTCGACACTCGAGAGCCTGCGATATCCTCGCTCCGTCTGGAAAGCGCGTTGTGGAGCAGGCCGCGGGGGTGGGGACGTTGACCTATCCTTCATCCCTCGCCTCACTTCCTAGCGACTCCCTAAATACACAAATGTCAACCTTAAAACCACTCTCTTAAAGATAATTTTTGAAGATCAAATATACGTGAGTGAAGGTTTATCGGAAAAATTGTCATGCGCCATTCGCAATAGTATTTCGAGCGGGTTTGGTGTAAATTATTTCGTTAAAATTACATTTACGTGGATGTAAGCTCTGATTTCAATTGTTGGGGTATCACATGTTGGCTGTTATAATAAAAACCTTTTAACATTGCAATAATGAGTAGGTAAGTATATGCTCTTCAAATAAACATCTTACTTTATTATTACGTTTCTATTTTGTAGATTATCGTACTAAACATTTTATACAGAATCAAGCCCCAGTTATCCAAATTTTCTGAGTGGTTCTAGTTTATAATTTTTCCACCAATAAAAACTACTATAAGTTTCCAACTAAGCACCTTCTTAATTAGTCGATACGAGTTCTGCAAAACTATTCACCAACGGGAAAACAACACTATGCTAAGGCTATTTATCTGCGGTTTTCTTTACTTCCCCAATAGTGTGGAGGTTCCTCCGAACGGGCAATCGTGCTATGCCCTATCACGTCTGTAACTGATATTAGCTAAAGAGGTCTGGTGTAAAATTTAAAAACGTTACAGTTACCAACAACTTTATTCACGAAAAGCCTTGTTTTGGCTGCAACTAATAGTGGGCGGTAATTAATGTCTGTCCAAATAGCATAATTGGGCGTCGTCATTTGTTAATTAAGCTTACAAAGCTCCAGACAAAACGTAAATGTAACATTGCATCCATTGCCTGCTTAATGTAAATGCATCCCTCCTTGTTGTTAAGTGACCCGGTATTGGATCGATAAAGACGGCGGAGTCCACGTGCACCGTCCTGTCGTGCAGCGTTCAGCGTTCCCCACCCGCAACGTGACGCCTGCTCGCCACGTGAAATTACCCTCTCACGATCCAACTACCGTATCGTGCCACGGGCTTCTTTATACCTAGTTTCTCGGCTGTTTCTCATAACCGGGAACGAAGTTTTACTTTGCTCTATAGAGTTGTGTAATTTAGAAACAAACTTTGTGATTTCTTGAAATTCTTATTAGGAAAACCTTATAAAGTATTTGTTAAACAACATCCATTGCCCAAAGTAAGTCGTAATGTTTGTAGAAATTGTTTGGTACCTGTTTAATTTTCTTATTGGGTAACACGAAAATGTAATTTTTTATTACTAGCTTTTTCCCGTGGCTCCACCCGCGTGGATGTCGGTTCCTGGCAATTATTCGATTTTTCTCGCCATAAAAACCATCCATGAACTCAAATTGGTCCAGGCCTTGTTGAGTTATGCTCTTACCAACACATTTAGCGATTCATTTTCATATTACTTATAGATAATTTTGATTAAAATCTGTGGCGATTTTTTTATTATTTCCGAAAACCCCTGCAGCTAAGCTGCTTTTGTTAGGCATAAGTTCACGCCGGTGTAATGAGCAGAATTCGAATCCGGGGACCTTTAGATCATAAGGACAATTTTTTAACTAATAAGTTGCGAATGCTTTAGTACGTAATACCTTACCTTACCTGTGAAGATAGTTGTCAATGTGTGTAAATAAATAAATAAAAAAAAAATCATAAACTTAAAAATTTTAATTCCCCCGATACTCCCCATCCCCACTTTAACCCCCATAACTTTTCAACGGTTGAACCGATTTCCATCAAACAAGTCTAAGAACACTCGCACATAAGTCACCTTTAATACAAAAAAAACTAAATTGAAATCGCATCATCCGTTCGGAAGCTATGATGCTACAGACAGACAGACAGACACGTCAAACTTATAACACCCCTCTCTTAACTTCGGGGGTTAAAAATATACTTAGATCAACCTTTACCGGGTTGCCTACTCACCCTCACCCCATATATCTATTTTGATAGTGTTCTTTCTTTCTCCATCTTCTGTACTTAATCGCGATCGCACCGCTTAAGGATCACTTATTTACTTACTATATCTTCAACCATACTACAACATTCCCTTATCACCGAAATAACACTTCAAAATATAGTAACCATAAACTTACTTCAATACAAAATCACTTACATTCGGTTATCAAGTTGGGAGACTGTACTAAAATAGTTTGAAACACATTAGTGAATATTGGTGTCATGTCTTGTGCACATCGTGTCGAACTGTCAAGCTGGCAGCGTGATATCCATTTGTGTTATGTATATATCTGAGGCCGGATCAACTTGCCCGCTCCAGGTGGGAAATGTGGTGCATATTTGATGTGTGCTCGCCGTCGGCGCGCGCATCAAGAATTCACGTGCCGCTCGCCTAACTGAGCCCAAGGCGACGCTTAACCATTCGACAGTAGAGTCCGTGATCGATGTAGCCGTTTAAATCAGAATTAAGCTGCTCTGATGAAGGGCGGAGCATTGTTTAAGTATAACTGTTCCTCAGGGACACTGACTTGCTGCATTATTTAAAGTGCGATTAATAATGCCGCCCACTGTCGCAAGCTTGTCTGGTAAGCGTTTAATTTTGATCATTGTTAATTTCATGAGTAGTTGCTTTTATTTAATAGAGTAGATTGACAGCTTATGGTGCAGAAAACTGAAGCACTTTTCATGCAGGTTTAGTATCTACTTTTCATGTACGAACAGATGTTCGATTTTGAGATGAAACTGTATAAATCAAGACATTTTAATATAGTGACATCATAACTGGTAATCGTCACAGTAGGTTTAACATAGGTTAAAGTAGTCACTAACAACCGGATTGTAGTTTGCTGTGTCAGAAATTATTATGATGATGAAATAAATAAAATAAATAAATTCTAAATTTAAATTAATAATTATTCATAAACTAAATTATTATTGAAGAATTATTAAAGTCATAGTTAATACTCATTCATAATACGCATACCAGAAATATTTAAACAATCCGTTTCTCATGATTTGACCTAATATCCCTCTCTAAAATCTTTTACTTTCAACAAAATAATATAATCCGTTTGAACCGTAACAAGAATTATTGGTATTAGTCCCCGCACCACACAATTCTTGTTTATATAAACATAATTTGATGTTAATGGAACACGATATTGTTGTCGAGAAACAATTTTATCGCATGCATTATTAAATTGCGTCGCCTAGGAGTTCGACATCGACGGGAAATTTTAATAAAGCTACCCGCGGGAATTTTGCCAGTGTACTCTGTAGTCTGTACATTTAGCAGATAGTGACGTCCCACGATTTGTGTGAGGTATTTATTTTGTGTATTTATGCTAATCTACAAGTTCGTTATCGCATCGCAGGTGTCCAGACGTTTGGTACTTTTAGATGACAATTTTTTGGAAGTTTTGATGACTAATAGGTTCGTTTAGACTTAGTGTTTACATTTGGGTTTACCCATAGGTCTGCCAAAATGATCCACTGGTAGGACCAGGGGAAAAGCTCTTTCCTAATATCAACTTTGCCTTCTTGTATTTTTTGAAACACACAGGTACTTAATATTGTGATACATTGATGATGGATCAACATTGTTATCATATATCGTGCAGTGGTTCAAGTGATTATTTCGATCACATTAATAAAATCATTGCTAGTTTTTTGATGTGTTTTAGTATAAATAAATAAAAGTCATAAATAGTTGTCTACCACGGGTATTATAGTACATATTTACTTAAAGTACTCTTTATCTCTAAAATTATAATCTCTAATATTATTTAAATTATTTTGGGGCAAGGTAAAGCAAATAATTTATACATATTTGAAATGTGCTCATTAAGCCCTTCATTTGATACCGAACACCGCATATTTATCTCAAATTTATTTTTTAACACAGTACCATAAGGGCGCTAGAGAGCGCCACACAAGATTGAGTGACACGTCATATACGATCAAGCCGCTTGTAACGATACCTCATTTGTCCAGTTCTAATAAGTAGTTGAGGAGCTATGAGGAAGAAATGAACATACATACATACATACATAGCCTGTCAAAGTAATAACCCTCCTTTTGGCTTCGCCGTAGTCGGGTAAAAATAAACTTTTCTACATTTAATTTATATTCGCACCCGCACCAAGTTTAACTAATTTTAGTATTTCATATAAGTGTTCGTGACAACCAAGGCAGTTTTACACCTTATTAAAATCTATAATCTTATGCTATAATTTATTCAATGCCAAGGTAGCGATGAATTTCTTCAGCAGTCAACGCACCTCTGCTTTGAAGATATTTCAAAAAGACAGTTGCCTCACTTCGTATATAATGAATTCAGTAAACTTCAGCTTAAGGACACTCCTTAGCGCAAGATGGAAAGTACGGTTAAAGTTATTTATTCACAAGAGTAAAAATTTCACATTTTGAACAAGCATCCCTTCTGGCTATAAACATATATAATTTAAGATACTGGTGCAATTTACAGCTTAGTTTTAAACAAACGAACGCTATAAATTTTATTGGGGGGAAAGCCACCATTTATGTCATGGAAGAAAGTTATCAAGTCAAGTCGAACTTCCTGAAGCCAAATGGTGTTTCAATAAGAGTACTTTGCTTTGCGGGTAAATTGATTCTCCGGTAATAGTAGATCTATTACCAGGAGAATCAGTTTAGCCACAGAGCAGAGTACTCAACAACCTCTAATAGGCCCTGGCTGCCATTTTGAAGTGTATAAACCACTGTCAAACCAATTAAATATATTATCTTCAAATCTGCAAAACGTTTAGTCACTTTTTAGCATGTATTCTTCCTAGCAATCCAACCTTTAACCCTATCCAGAAAGGGATTGATCAATCGATTTTTTGCTGGAAAGGGTTACGGGTTAGAAGTCTACCAATCCAGAAACGTGCCTGTTCCGTTGCGGTTTTCTGCACTGCATCTTCTGTGATAATGGATCTAATTTTGGGCAACTCTCTTTTTCCGCGTTTGCAAAGCGAAGAAAGATAGTTACCCAAAATGAGGAACATTATTTCGTCGACGCAAGAACGTGTTTTTAAAGAAGAAGAAGAGAAGCATTACTACTTCGTTACTAAAGTGTATGGGTGAATTTCTCCAACGTATAATTTTCGCGGCGTGTTTAACCTTAAAGTTAGCATTTAGTAATTATTGTTTTTTTGCAAGAAAGATACAATTCTCTATATTTATTTATTTATTTATTGATTGATTTATTTATTTATTTATTTATTAATTACTAGCTGTCTCGGCGAACTTCGTACCGCCATATTTTCCACCCGCGTGCAATTCCGTTCCCATTCCTGTTCCCGTGCCCATTCCCATTACTATTCCCATTCCTATTCCTATTCCCATTCCCATTCCCATTCCCATTCCCATTCCCATTCCCATTCCCATTCCCATTCCCATTCCTACTACTACCTACTACTACTAAATACTAATTCCGTAACGTAAACATAAACTTCTCTCACATAATAGAAAAAGTTTGTATGAGAAAAAGAAAAGTTACTTTCTGAAATTTTCTGTACAACTGTTTTTTTTTTTTCGTAAGAACCTTCTCCCGATAATAACAAACACAACAAAAAAAGAATTAGTGAAATCGGTCCAGCCGTTGGTGAGTTATGCGCTTACCAACACATTTTGCGATTCATTTTTATATTATAGATTACAATATTCATCATACAAATTCAGTTATCCTGTAAACCCAGATAGGGTTTGTGTAGAATATTTTTGCGAGTGTTTAGAAACTGTTACCACCAAATTTCTAAGCTTAGTGTCGCGGGCATAACCTGTTTTCTTGGAAATGATCACACCTTAATCAAACCTTCATTAGTTTACCAAGTATACTAAATATTAATTCGATTCGACATTATTTTTAGCATCTTCGATAATGTAATTCGTAGTATATAGTGCTAGTAATCCTAAACAAGTTCGTCTACAATATTGGTAAAATCTAATCCTTTGTTTTATACCATATATTGTTTTCTTTTACAATAAAACTACTACTGACTAACATACCCAGAAAAAGTGGTTTTGCCATATAAAAATGGGGTGTGGTAGAAGGGTGAAAAGAAATGGTTAGGTATATATACCTATTTAATACCAAACTAAAAAAAACGATGAAATAGTCCAATGAATAATAAAATACAAATAAAAATAAGTTGATATCTAATTTTGGTGTATTGTAAATTCAGGCTTATAAAATAAACAAGTAATTATCAGGGTTATTTAAACTATTCTAGCCTTGACAGCCTTCGTGGCGTAGTGGTAGTGAGCGCGGCCGCTACTATATTATCTATTCTGTGCCGCTACACAGGAGGTGCGGGTTCGGTCCTCGCCCAATGCAAATATTTGTATGCATGAATATGGGTATTTGCATTGGTCTGGTCGTGCCTCGGAGAGCATGTTAAGCCGTTGGTCCCGGTTGCCATACGAACATCTATGGCAGTCGTTACGGGTAGTTGGAGCCATCAAAAGTTCAACTACTGGTCTAGCTATAATGCTTCGATATCGCCAGATGGCAATCGCTTCACAGAAAATATCGAAGTTGAGCCAAATCTGCAGTTAGACTGGTACTACTACTACTACTGCCAGTGGGGACGCCGTTTGACCGGACTGGTGATCAGCCCTTCTATGTGGGCCATTTCACCCATTTCCCCTATAACGACTGCCATACATGTTAGTATGGCAACCGGGACCGACATCGACAGCTTAATGTGCTCTCCGAGGCACGACCAGACCAATGCAAATTTTATAAGCATACAAATATTTGCTGCACTGAACGGGGATCGAACCTCCACCTCCAGTTAGACTGGTAAAGCGGAATCCAAGCTGATCTTCGGATGCGACTGGGATTAACGCAACGGGATGAAGAAGAAAACATTTAAACTACTCTAGCATATCCGAAAAACATTAGAAAGCATTTATTATGCTAACTTTTAAGTTCGAAAAACATTGGTAAAAATGGAATGCTCAAGTGAGACTCGAACTCACGACCTTTCCCTTACAGGGGGACTGCTCTTCCAACTGAGCTATTGAATGATTCAAGTGTGGCTCAATAGCTCAGTTGGAAGAGCAGTCCCCCTGTAAGGGAAAGGTCGTGAGTTCGAGTCTCACTTGAGCATTTCATTTTTCCAATGTTTTTCGAACTTAAAAGTTAGCATAATAAATGCTATAAAAAAATCATTCAAATACTCTAGCATATTATGCATCTCCATATGTATTTCTAGCTAAACATAGAAAGAGATTACCTAAATATCTAGAAACAAAAAAAGCACCAAAATTAGTTAAAAGTTCGTAGATATTGAAATTCACCCATATACAAGAGCTACACAGCACATGTTGATTAGATAGATATTTTTTATGTATATTTAATGAAGCAAACCGTATGAACTTGTACTTATTGGTTGGTGGCTATACCAGCCAACAAGTAAAGTTATGAAAACTTTACAGTGGATTTTCCGCCATAGTCAGCTTAGTCGACTCTAAATTTTCTCTAGTTTTTCCGTAAAGAGAAACAGAGACTTGTTCTTCAAGTGTACACTAGCATGCTATGGTATCAGCTTCTGAGAAATGAAATTTAGTTTTTAATAAAAACTGACATTTGTCCTTAAGAAAGGCTGTATGAATTAATAAATTCAAAGTATTTCTAAGACGATAATTTTTTGCCTTTCTTTTTTGTAAGTAGATGTTTCCACTACATCATCCTTTAATAGCTTAATAGTTTTTTTTTTAAGTAGGTATGCATTGTTTCAATGCTTGGTGTATTGGTTGCAGCTCCTTACATTTATCGGCCCCGACCCGTCCACCCACTGGAGTTTCCCACTGGTGGGTGGAGGGGTAATTCTCGATTACCTAATTCACCATGTATCTGATTTGTACAGTCAGCGTCATAAATATCTTGGCGACGAAGTTTCAAAATGATCTTATAACTCTCGTATTAAGAGCAAATCAAACTATTTTTTT
The DNA here is from genome assembly GCA_914829495.1 of Eilema sororculum. Taxonomy (NCBI): domain Eukaryota; kingdom Metazoa; phylum Arthropoda; class Insecta; order Lepidoptera; family Erebidae; genus Eilema; species Eilema sororculum. The sequence goes on along the minus strand of OU618534.1, from coordinate 15,722,067 downwards.
GGTTTGGTCTATTTTCTTGCTATTTTGTCCGAAATAAATGTGTGTACCAAATATCAGGAAGGGGGTAAAAAATACAGAATTCGATCATTTTGAGCACTTTCTTCGTCAACATCTTTTTGATGCTGACTGTACCTTACATTCTATATTGTAATTTGGCAATTAGCAAGAGGGCAGGAAATTCTTGTCGTAATTATTTCTAGATCCTTTCAATCCATACACCATACCTTTCCCTTACAGGGGGACTGCTCTTCCAACTGAGCTATTGAGCCACACTTGAATCATTCAATAGCTCAGTTGGAAGAGCAGTCCCCCTGTAAGGGAAAGGTCGTGAGTTCGAGTCTCACTTGAGCATTCCATTTTTACCAATGTTTTTCGAACTTAAAAGTTAGCATAATAAATGCTTTCTAATGTTTTTCGGATATGCTAGAGTAGTTTAAATGTTTTCTTCTTCATCCCGTTGCGTTAATCCCAGTCGCATCCGAAGATCAGCTTGGATTCCGCTTTACCAGTCTAACTGGAGGTGGAGGTTCGATCCCCGTTCAGTGCAGCAAATATTTGTATGCTTATAAAATTTGCATTGGTCTGGTCGTGCCTCGGAGAGCACATTAAGCTGTCGATGTCGGTCCCGGTTGCCATACTAACATGTATGGCAGTCGTTATAGGGGAAATGGGTGAAATGGCCCACATAGAAGGGCTGATCACCAGTCCGGTCAAACGGCGTCCCCACTGGCAGTAGTAGTAGTAGTACCAGTCTAACTGCAGATTTGGCTCAACTTCGATATTTTCTGTGAAGCGATTGCCATCTGGCGATATCGAAGCATTATAGCTAGACCAGTAGTTGAACTTTTGATGGCTCCAACTACCCGTAACGACTGCCATAGATGTTCGTATGGCAACCGGGACCAACGGCTTAACATGCTCTCCGAGGCACGACCAGACCAATGCAAATACCCATATTCATGCATACAAATATTTGCATTGGGCGAGGACCGAACCCGCACCTCCTGTGTAGCGGCACAGAATAGATAATATAGTAGCGGCCGCGCTCACTACCACTACGCCACGAAGGCTGTCAAGGCTAGAATAGTTTAAATAACCCTGATAATTACTTGTTTATTTTATAAGCCTGAATTTACAATACACCAAAATTAGATATCAACTTATTTTTATTTGTATTTTATTATTCATTGGACTATTTCATCGTTTTTTTTAGTTTGGTATTAAATAGGTATATATACCTAACCATTTCTTTTCACCCTTCTACCACACCCCATTTTTATATGGCAAAACCACTTTTTCTGGGTATGTTAGTCAGTAGTAGTTTTATTGTAAAAGAAAACAATATATGGTATAAAACAAAGGATTAGATTTTACCAATATTGTAGACGAACTTGTTTAGGATTACTAGCACTATATACTACGAATTACATTATCGAAGATGCTAAAAATAATGTCGAATCGAATTAATATTTAGTATACTTGGTAAACTAATGAAGGTTTGATTAAGGTGTGATCATTTCCAAGAAAACAGGTTATGCCCGCGACACTAAGCTTAGAAATTTGGTGGTAACAGTTTCTAAACACTCGCAAAAATATTCTACACAAACCCTATCTGGGTTTACAGGATAACTGAATTTGTATGATGAATATTGTAATCTATAATATAAAAATGAATCGCAAAATGTGTTGGTAAGCGCATAACTCACCAACGGCTGGACCGATTTCACTAATTCTTTTTTTGTTGTGTTTGTTATTATCGGGAGAAGGTTCTTACGAAAAAAAAAAAACAGTTGTACAGAAAATTTCAGAAAGTAACTTTTCTTTTTCTCATACAAACTTTTTCTATTATGTGAGAGAAGTTTATGTTTACGTTACGGAATTAGTATTTAGTAGTAGTAGGTAGTAGTAGGAATGGGAATGGGAATGGGAATGGGAATGGGAATGGGAATGGGAATGGGAATGGGAATGGGAATAGGAATAGGAATGGGAATAGTAATGGGAATGGGCACGGGAACAGGAATGGGAACGGAATTGCACGCGGGTGGAAAATATGGCGGTACGAAGTTCGCCGAGACAGCTAGTAATTAATAAATAAATAAATAAATAAATCAATCAATAAATAAATAAATAAATATAAACCACTGTCAAACCAATTAAATATATTATCTTCAAATCTGCAAAACGTTTAGTCACTTTTTAGCATGTATTCTTCCTAGCAATCCAACCTTTAACCCTATCCAGAAAGGGATTGATCAATCGATTTTTTGCTGGAAAGGGTTACGGGTTAGAAGTCTACCAATCCAGAAACGTGCCTGTTCCGTTGCGGTTTTCTGCACTGCATCTTCTGTGATAATGGATCTAATTTTGGGCAACTCTCTTTTTCCGCGTTTGCAAAGCGAAGAAAGATAGTTACCCAAAATGAGGAACATTATTTCGTCGACGCAAGAACGTGTTTTTAAAGAAGAAGAAGAGAAGCATTACTACTTCGTTACTAAAGTGTATGGGTGAATTTCTCCAACGTATAATTTTCGCGGCGTGTTTAACCTTAAAGTTAGCATTTAGTAATTATTGTTTTTTTGCAAGAAAGATACAATTCTCTATCAATTGAGACGTTTGCCAATAGTTTGAAGCCAGACGTGTCTTTCAGCTTGAATTATGTCGCTTTAAAGTAGATCTCACAACGCTTACGCATTTCATTGCTTGCGAGATTGCTTACGAGAAAATCTACGATGTAGTTTAACATTCGCATAGAGTTCGGATAATATCAAGAAATAAAGGAGAAAGTAAGAAATCGGAGTGTACCTAGAAGCCTACATACCTACCTTAAATACCCGTTTGGCTTGCCAAACAGCCAGGTAGTGATATTTATGGACTAACGAAAACCCATACGGTAATAACCACAAATAAGTTCCGGCATTTAAAGTTATAATAAAATAAAAGCGTCGGTAGCTTAGTGGTTAAGGAGTCGGCCTTACGATTGAGAGGTCCCAGGTTCGAATCCTGGCCATTCCACTACCGACGTGAACCCACTCCTAGCACAAGCAATTAGCTTCGTTGGAGGGGTTAAAGGGAATATTAGTAACTTCGGTTCTAATATTCTGTATAAAAAAAACCTAGAACCCATCACCCTATACAAATTACACTCCTATTTAGCAGTCGTGTAAGGATGGCTCATGGTCAGCCGGTGTGCGAGGGATATGTCGTAGACAACCTCACCTTTGGCTGAGTACGACTACCCACAGACGGAGTGCAGTTTTAGTCGGTTCGAGTCCAATATAACCTCCCTCTCCGGAGCCGGCCCGGTTGGGGAGGTATCCGAATAGATTTCCACGCGTAGAAAATGATAATAATGGTCAGTCAATATGGTCAATCTGGTCCGGCTGTGGTAACTATTCACCTTTAAAATAAAAAAACGATAAATTATTGATTGAGCTAACATGTTAGGCTCAAAATCTAGGTACATATTTCTGAATGCGCAACATGTACATAATACATGAAAATATACAATTCAAGTCTGTCCCACCCCACCGTTGAGAAGGAGTCAGGAGACGAACACTAAAAGTAAGAAGAATTCTAAGGTGTATTATTAAAAATTACGGTGGCCTACTAAAACGAACTGTACGATAACTGCGAAGAATCGCATCGGAGGCAAGCTAGGCGTTGTCGTCGTCATTGTTGGCGTACAATAATATTACCCGTCGCCCTCGCCGGTAGATGTCATTGTATGCTAGTTCCGCTCACTGAACGCACCCTACCATTTGTAACAATTTGTTAACCCAATGATCGAAATGGTAGGGCATTTATTACAAGATAGATGCAATGTCTGCATAAATAGAATTCGCGTTTAGTTTCACAAGCGTTATTTCAATTTTTACGATTAAACTATCTGTAATGGTAAATAGTCAAAAATTATCCAGAATATATGCGGACTGGAAATAAGAAATCTTTAAAATGGGTGCTCTCGCTTGTGAACCACGCAACGATAATATCAAATCGATACAATTACGTTCGTAATTATGAAAGAAAATGTTACATTCATAACAATCGCTTTTAGCAGCGAGGGTTGGATCGATATATTGGTATAATAAGATGGCAAGCCAAATCAATGATCGTAAGTTAATAAATTAGAAAGAAAGAAAGAAAACTCATTTATTGAGAATCAGTACACAAAATACACAAAAAAACTATTTAGAACAAGATTCCACCCTTATTATTTGGGACGTGTCATCGATTGAGTTAATTTTATTTCATAAGCCGAATCTAAATAAAATTGACAACAGTACGTCGTATTTTGCACAACAAGACTTCGGGTCAAATCTTAGTAGTTCAGAATCGTACGACTGCCAATATATAAAAATCCCATTTTAGCTTTACACCTCTAACGCTTACGTTATATTGTCCATTTGGGAACCATCTCCTTTCATCTTCTTCAATTATAAATGAGCGGTTTTTCTCCTAAGGATTCCCCGTCTTTTTCCCGGAAGCACCTAACACGTTAGTGAAGGTTTATTAAATATTCACTAGTGTACTTTTATCGCAGTGTAGTTAATGGCGGTATTATCTAATCGCTTCGCCGTAGATATAAATACCCTGTTCTTGGATATATAAATGAACATGGAATGTGTTATATATTTGGAAAGGTACAAATTAACGATGTGTCATAATACCCGCAGAGAAACTATTACAAATACGATTACAAGTAGGTATGTCTATGTAACAATAGTCTGGTCCAAGAGACCTAGGTCCAACCCTCTCGGGTTAGACCCAAGAAGTGTTCGCTTGAAATAGTAAAACTTGATGTGTAGAAGTCGGAAGGCGGAACTCAGTCTACGAGATGAAAACATTGGATGCGACCGGTACCCCTTTTTTTTTCGTGCGGAAATCCCCTCGGATACCTCCCCTACCGGAGCCGGGAGGGGAGGTTATGTCGGACTCGAACCGACTAAAACCGCACGCCGACTGTGGGTCGTGGTGCTAGGCCGGAGGTGAGGTTGTCATCGACATATCCCTCGCACCCCGGCTGACCCAGGGCCATCCCTTATGGTCTGGCCATCCTCAGGAGGGGGGACAACGGTGTCCCCGAGTCGCACCCGGAATGGGGAGGCGCGCCGCCGCCGTGGCCTGCTTCTGTTGGAGTGACAGGCGGCTCCACCCGTCACCCCCAGGCTCGCGCTCATGGGGTACGGAGGTCAGTTAGTGGCGACCGGTAACCCTAGCACGAATAACTAACGCAATCGTATAGTAAGCCTATTGAGAGAATTGAGCATTGCGATTGGCCGCCTGCCTATTGTGAACCTGTACGTGTATGACGCCAGCCAATTGCAATGCTCCGTTCTCTCAATACGCTTACTATACGATTACGATAGTTGTTCGAGCTAGGGGTACGGAACTCAGCGTTGCGATTGTGATGATAATATTCTTGTTGCGATAAAAGTAATTAAAATTAAAACCAAAATCAATTGTATAATTTTGGGTCTCCTATCACTTCTTGCCAGGATATTGTCATCAGGTAACATGATCAACAATTTAATATATATTACGGTTTTTTTTTCCAAGTTAATGAGTGTTAAAGTGGACAAATTGCCTCATTGGTTTCTTAACTTAATTTTAGCTTATGTAACACTTAAAAATATCATTTGGGGGGGAAATAGTTATAAAGAGTCCGGTCTTGTTGGTACTGCCTAACGAAATGTAATTCCTGGTAATAGGCCCCATGATAAACCACTGTCTGTCTTTATTTCTAACAATTTACAAGCATGGTAAAGTTTATTAATAACTACAATATTACAATGCGCGAATATTTTATAATGTTTAATTACAATGAAGTTATGACATGCATATTTGCATTATAAGAATATCTTAGAAATAAGTCTGTTACATAACATTAAAAGTAATAATAAAAATCAATAAAGTTATCAATGAAAAAATTATATAGAGATCAGTATGACATAAATATTTGTACAGTCAACGACAAAAGTTCCATCATCATCATAGATTGCACTATGGATTATTTTTGTAGTAGGGCACGCGTAGAAGGAAATTTGGCAGTAACTTGAGCGCGTCAAACTAAGCTAGGGGAGGCTAGTTACATTTTGACAAATTCCTTTAGCTAGTAGGCAGCCTTCAATGTGGGTGTTCTACGAATTTCCACCTCACGCGTCAGGTTGAGATAAGGTGGGTTCGTCAAATCTCGGAATTTAAGTGTAACCTAAGGGCATGGGAAGCTTGCAAATAGATGTCTGTATTTACTCGAAGGCGGTCTTCTTTATGTTTATTTTAGAGTTAAACCAATCAGAACAACTGACAACCTTTAAATAATTTCCCTTCTCTTTATATCCGCCTTTAAGGGCGACGGTAGAGCCATCTACCAACTTTCTTACGAACTGTTGGAACCAATGAATGATTTTTCAACCATTTTTAAACATTGATTTTTGATGACTCCGCCCAAATATTTGAATGAAATTTTTATAGCATTTAATATGCTAACTTTTTAAGTTCGAAGTTTTTCCCGATGTATTTCGAACTTAAAATTTAGCATAATAAATGTTATAAAAATTTCATTCAAACCTTTAAATAAGACAGAACGTTGATTAAGATGGATGTTATGTATATTTATTTATTATTATCATGGTGCAGGCCTATCGTAAAATAAGTAAATACTTGTTGTGATTTACCAGACGCGAAATGTACATCCGTCCACATTTAGCTTTAAGAATATAAATATTGTAAATTGACGTCCAAAAAATGCCGCAGTGGAGTTTGTTGCGCCGTTTCTTCTCCACCAGCGCCTTGGAAGCGGTGGTAAACTTAGATTAAGTAGAATTAAAATTGACGTAAATAAGAAACAATTTTATTGTTCTATATTGAAAAATAAATGACTATAATCACTATAATAATGACTATTATGTTATCTATACGCTTCCCCTACCATTAGTAGTGGAAACTCGATATACCATTATTCTTTCTATATCTAATCTACCAATTGTAATAGGTTTTCCCGACGCTCGAGTAACTACAAATTTAGCTTCTTGGCCTCCCTATCTCTGGTATGTCAGCTTTTCGCTACTTTCACCGTTGACTGTACCTACGTGTTTCTATATAACTATTAAGAATGGTCAAAAATATTCTATAATAAAACATCCTTGCTTATATGCTTTTCAAATAATATTATATTAGTTATATTTTGATTAGACAATTTATTATTGTATTACATAACATATTTATTAAATTTATCTTTAACTGTGATAAATATTATATTTTCATTCTTTAAGATCGTTTGACTAGGAACTAAATAAGTGCAATTTGCCAGCGGGAGGAGTTCTCTGTCGTTTGACAAATAGGTAGAATTCCTGTATTTATGTAAATGTACTGGATTATTTGCTACATGCAAAGTGTCTAATTTCATTCATTTATTGTTTTTTTTTCGAAGTTTCTTGCTTGCAATTCAAATGCAACAAATTTATTGCCCACCGTCAGTGTTATTGATTGGCGAGATGTGGTGGAGAAGAAACGGCGCAACAAACTCCACTGCGGCATTTTTTGGACGTCAATTTACAATATTTATATTCTTAAAGCTAAATGTGGACGGATGTACATTTCGCGTCTGGTAAATCACAACAAGTATTTACTTATTTTACGATAGGCCTGCACCATGATAATAATAAATAAATATACATAACATCCATCTTAATCAACGTTCTGTCTTATTTAAAGGTTTGAATGAAATTTTTATAACATTTATTATGCTAAATTTTAAGTTCGAAATACATCGGGAAAAACTTCGAACTTAAAAAGTTAGCATATTAAATGCTATAAAAATTTCATTCAAATATTTGGGCGGAGTCATCAAAAATCAATGTTTAAAAATGGTTGAAAAATCATTCATTGGTTCCAACAGTTCGTAAGAAAGTTGGTAGATGGCTCTACCGTCGCCCTTAAAGGCGGATATAAAGAGAAGGGAAATTATTTAAAGGTTGTCAGTTGTTCTGATTGGTTTAACTCTAAAATAAACATAAAGAAGACCGCCTTCGAGTAAATACAGACATCTATTTGCAAGCTTCCCATGCCCTTAGGTTACACTTAAATTCCGAGATTTGACGAACCCACCTTATCTCAACCTGACGCGTGAGGTGGAAATTCGTAGAACACCCACATTGAAGGCTGCCTACTAGCTAAAGGAATTTGTCAAAATGTAACTAGCCTCCCCTAGCTTAGTTTGACGCGCTCAAGTTACTGCCAAATTTCCTTCTACGCGTGCCCTACTACAAAAATAATCCATAGTGCAATCTATGATGATGATGGAACTTTTGTCGTTGACTGTACAAATATTTATGTCATACTGATCTCTATATAATTTTTTCATTGATAACTTTATTGATTTTTATTATTACTTTTAATGTTATGTAACAGACTTATTTCTAAGATATTCTTATAATGCAAATATGCATGTCATAACTTCATTGTAATTAAACATTATAAAATATTCGCGCATTGTAATATTGTAGTTATTAATAAACTTTACCATGCTTGTAAATTGTTAGAAATAAAGACAGACAGTGGTTTATCATGGGGCCTATTACCAGGAATTACATTTCGTTAGGCAGTACCAACAAGACCGGACTCTTTATAACTATTTCCCCCCCAAATGATATTTTTAAGTGTTACATAAGCTAAAATTAAGTTAAGAAACCAATGAGGCAATTTGTCCACTTTAACACTCATTAACTTGGAAAAAAAAACCGTAATATATATTAAATTGTTGATCATGTTACCTGATGACAATATCCTGGCAAGAAGTGATAGGAGACCCAAAATTATACAATTGATTTTGGTTTTAATTTTAATTACTTTTATCGCAACAAGAATATTATCATCACAATCGCAACGCTGAGTTCCGTACCCCTAGCTCGAACAACTATCGTAATCGTATAGTAAGCGTATTGAGAGAACGGAGCATTGCAATTGGCTGGCGTCATACACGTACAGGTTCACAATAGGCAGGCGGCCAATCGCAATGCTCAATTCTCTCAATAGGCTTACTATACGATTGCGTTAGTTATTCGTGCTAGGGTTACCGGTCGCCACTAACTGACCTCCGTACCCCATGAGCGCGAGCCTGGGGGTGACGGGTGGAGCCGCCTGTCACTCCAACAGAAGCAGGCCACGGCGGCGGCGCGCCTCCCCATTCCGGGTGCGACTCGGGGACACCGTTGTCCCCCCTCCTGAGGATGGCCAGACCATAAGGGATGGCCCTGGGTCAGCCGGGGTGCGAGGGATATGTCGATGACAACCTCACCTCCGGCCTAGCACCACGACCCACAGTCGGCGTGCGGTTTTAGTCGGTTCGAGTCCGACATAACCTCCCCTCCCGGCTCCGGTAGGGGAGGTATCCGAGGGGATTTCCGCACGAAAAAAAAAGGGGTACCGGTCGCATCCAATGTTTTCATCTCGTAGACTGAGTTCCGCCTTCCGACTTCTACACATCAAGTTTTACTATTTCAAGCGAACACTTCTTGGGTCTAACCCGAGAGGGTTGGACCTAGGTCTCTTGGACCAGACTATTGTTACATAGACATACCTACTTGTAATCGTATTTGTAATAGTTTCTCTGCGGGTATTATGACACATCGTTAATTTGTACCTTTCCAAATATATAACACATTCCATGTTCATTTATATATCCAAGAACAGGGTATTTATATCTACGGCGAAGCGATTAGATAATACCGCCATTAACTACACTGCGATAAAAGTACACTAGTGAATATTTAATAAACCTTCACTAACGTGTTAGGTGCTTCCGGGAAAAAGACGGGGAATCCTTAGGAGAAAAACCGCTCATTTATAATTGAAGAAGATGAAAGGAGATGGTTCCCAAATGGACAATATAACGTAAGCGTTAGAGGTGTAAAGCTAAAATGGGATTTTTATATATTGGCAGTCGTACGATTCTGAACTACTAAGATTTGACCCGAAGTCTTGTTGTGCAAAATACGACGTACTGTTGTCAATTTTATTTAGATTCGGCTTATGAAATAAAATTAACTCAATCGATGACACGTCCCAAATAATAAGGGTGGAATCTTGTTCTAAATAGTTTTTTTGTGTATTTTGTGTACTGATTCTCAATAAATGAGTTTTCTTTCTTTCTTTCTAATTTATTAACTTACGATCATTGATTTGGCTTGCCATCTTATTATACCAATATATCGATCCAACCCTCGCTGCTAAAAGCGATTGTTATGAATGTAACATTTTCTTTCATAATTACGAACGTAATTGTATCGATTTGATATTATCGTTGCGTGGTTCACAAGCGAGAGCACCCATTTTAAAGATTTCTTATTTCCAGTCCGCATATATTCTGGATAATTTTTGACTATTTACCATTACAGATAGTTTAATCGTAAAAATTGAAATAACGCTTGTGAAACTAAACGCGAATTCTATTTATGCAGACATTGCATCTATCTTGTAATAAATGCCCTACCATTTCGATCATTGGGTTAACAAATTGTTACAAATGGTAGGGTGCGTTCAGTGAGCGGAACTAGCATACAATGACATCTACCGGCGAGGGCGACGGGTAATATTATTGTACGCCAACAATGACGACGACAACGCCTAGCTTGCCTCCGATGCGATTCTTCGCAGTTATCGTACAGTTCGTTTTAGTAGGCCACCGTAATTTTTAATAATACACCTTAGAATTCTTCTTACTTTTAGTGTTCGTCTCCTGACTCCTTCTCAACGGTGGGGTGGGACAGACTTGAATTGTATATTTTCATGTATTATGTACATGTTGCGCATTCAGAAAT